>OX243917.1:10566200-13066200 GCA_945859665.1 Anorthoa munda | reverse complement strand
ATTATAGTTCACAAGTGCGCGCGCATAAAGGGGTACTTTCTGCATCCGCACACTCTCAAACTCCGATGGGAGGACCATTTGACACGACCGAGAAGAGATTAGGCGTAGTACCAAAAGCTTATAAGTGCTTCCCATGTTATACCCAGTGGCGGCCTTAGGGGGTGGCGAGCAGGGCAGTCGCCCGGGGCCTCGCTCTTTCAGGGGCCTCACGCCACCACCCAAATAGCTTACAATTTAGACTTTGCAAACATTTATTCATAACAATAAAATAAAGTTGGTAAAGTCATTCATAGTAAAGTATTATTATTATTAATACTTCTCGTCTATAATCATTTTATCACATACATTGCAAAATAGACAAGGACCTCACAAATATATGCCCTTCGCCCGGAGCCTCTCAGTGGTTAAGGCCGCCCCTGGTTATACCGCCAACTTACAAACTTCGGACTATTACTGAGAAATTGCTAATGGAAGAACCCATTAACACTTTTCCCGATCCAGGAATTGAACTCGGGATTCCACGATCTCGAATCTAGGGATCTCGCCGATGCGCATGTTTGTGTGAGTGTGCCGTTTCGAGCGTTTGTAGGTAGTTGCCGTACTGTTTGTCCATATTTATATTATGGTGGTTATGGCAATTACCTACAACTGTCACTACGTCACAACAAAATGTTGCCATTATGAGCAACAACTGAAATATTGTTGTCTCTTTTATCAAATACGATTACTATATTAGAAAGAATGAAATCAAATTTTCACTCATATTTGTATAAGCTAATCTATATATATAAAAGAAGAAACTGACTGACTGATCGATCAACGCACAGCCAAAACCGCTAGGTCTAGAAACATGAAATTAGGAAGAAAGGTTCCTCAAGTGACGTAAGAAAAGATTTTGGAAATTCCACCCCAAAGGGGGTAAAAAGGGAGTTGAAAGCTTGTGTATGTATAGAATATCGCGGCGCCTCCATGTTTTTCTATCTCAATGCCATCGCTGACTTGTCAAGCGCTATTCAATCGCTATCACGACTTTTTCTTTGATATAAATGTCACTTGTCTAAGGCCTCCGAAAGTTCATAACCACGCATCAATCACACAGACTAGATATTTTTCTGTTTGCTCGCGCTTGACCATTATTTCACCTGATGGTAAGCGATGATGTGGTCGACGGTGAGACAAGCTTGTCTAGAAATAATTTAATCACTCTTGACTTAAAGACTCCTAGATTGTAGCTGTCGGGAAACAGACTCCGGCAGGGAATTCCACTCCTTAGTTTACGCATAATAAAAGTGTTTCCAAAATTTTTATGGGTCCATCATGTACCGATGATGGCGCATTGCCGTACGTCTGGTAGTCTGATGATGAAACGGGCTAGGTTGAATTTGATCATGCAATTCCATCGCGTGTTGCATGTGTCGAACCTATATTACTATTTCTCCTGAATCTATATGCGTTAACAACACACATGCCCATATGTGAGCATATGCCCACTGAAGGTGACACATGCCCAATACCTATGATAGCGTTGTTGCAAAAATAACAGTTGAATGTGGTTCATTTTCGATTCTTTTCCCGGAAAAATGTGAGGACCTAGTTTCGAACGCGCTGTTTGTAGGTAAAAGCGAAGCGATGTTTAGGAAAACAGAGGATATCTGCATAATCCGTAGCCAGTCTATAACGTTCCATTGATGGGACACAGGCCTCTAGGACTGGCCTGCCGCGACCAGCGCTGTGGCTTTGTATTGCACGTGAGTCCCAGCATTATGCTGAGCGTTGAACGTTTTGCGCGGTTGTGACGCATACTTTATAGTAGTTTTTTTTTTTTTTTTTAATTCTGTTTTTGGATGCGTCGTGGCTGGCGCTAATAAATTCTTATTTCTTTCTCTCTGTGGGAAAGAGTGGGTTATAATCCACCCAAGGAGTTGCCGGTTGGTGGATTTCACGTACTTATGCCCAAATGAAAAACAACTGTTCTTCGCTTAAAGGAATGCTCAAGGCCATAAATGTATGTGTTAGCGATCGAAATTGACAAAACGAACATATTTTTTGACACTCAGGCGCGGATACAAGGGAGGAGGGGGGCTATTGCGCCCCCCTACTGGTCCTCATATATATTTTTATTACTTAAATATTGATACGTAAATGGTCAACATCCTTGGAAGGTGGAATGGGAGCAATTTCTTGAGGTTATGGAAAATAAGTGCCGAAGGTTGGCTAATTATGGCATTTTTTCCATGGCTTACTACAAGCACCTCCAGTTCCGAGCATGCCACCCTACAATTTCTAGGAAAGGTACAACTGGTAAAAAAACTAATCTACCCAAGGTGGGGTGCTAAAATTGCCGAGCTATTAACAATGTATTGAATCCGATCTGAAATCCAAAACCTTAACTCTAAATGATGAATCTAAATTGATAAGTAAGTTAGGTACCTCTTATAACCTACCCTACTCTACCTACCATACCCTACCTGCTCTACCGTACCTACCCTATCTTACCTACCCAACCCTACCCCTAACTACCTACCCTACCCTAATCATGTAGTACATATTTTTTATGTATCATCTATAGTTTTCTCAGCGCACGCCAAAGCATGAATTTTATATGCAACATTTTGCTACTTTGGGTAACATTATTGCAATTTTCATATCGATCTCTAATTTGTTGATATTTGTTTATTTGTTATTTGTTGTAGTAGTTTATGCAATGGCCATATAATAGGGGTTTTAAAACACGAGCGTAGGTTTAATGTAGGTAATAATATTACGCGAGTGTTTTAATACCTAATTATATGCCGTTGCATACACTACTTTATCTTCACTCATACAGTTGAAATAAAACAAAAGTGAAAAAAGGGAAAAATATTTGGTATGGCGGGCAATTTAGATTCTCATTGCGCAGCGCGCGCATCCACAGTCAATGAAACTTCTTTACTACAGCCCATACGCGCCAGATAATTAAAAAGTAAAAGTGTGCTATAAAAATCAAAAAGTTATTTTATGATGCAGTTGTTTGAAAATCGAAGGAAAATGTTGAACTGTAATGGTTTTTTTTTTTAATTTTACATATCCACGAATATAAAGTACGTGTTTATACAATATTTTTTGAATTCGTATTTGGAACATTACATTGTGAGTGTAGATAAAATATATTATAGTCTATGACACTCAGGAATAATGTAGCTTTCTACTGGTGAAAGAACTTTCAAAATCAGTTAAGTAGATCCAGAGATTACCCCCTACAACGTCACAAACTCACAATTCACAAACTTTACCTCTTTATAATATTAAGTACAGATAAACTTATTAGGCCGATTATAAAACTCTATTTAATTTGTATTTTCCTTTTGTGCTTACGTCAAACGCGGTCGCTTTTAAGGGAAATACCACAAAAACAACTTTCACAAACAGAAAAGTTATGTACCCACACTGTGGTTAATAAAATACATAACATAACACCACGCCAGTATTCGCCGTAGGATTGGCAAAATTGCACCTATAATACACTGTAATTGTGTACAAAATGTGTTAGAATACAAATTAAACAATCAGGTAGAATGTCTCAGACATTTAAATCCGCGCCATCTATTGGCATCAATTTGAAATGATCCGTTCAAATAATCTTTGAAATTTGAATTAAGAGCCCAATAATACATAATTGTGTGCTTAGGAGAGTTGATGAAACATGTACAAACAATTTTAATGTGAAATTCCAGAAAATGTTAATTTTACTCAGGGCCGTCTTTAACCTGTTGGAGGCCCTGGGCATATTAGGATAATGGGGCCCCTATGACTTTGACAAAAAACTATTTTGTTAGAATAGACAAAGAAAGTAGATAAACAAGGTTTAATATATATTTTTATTAACAATCACATGAAACGAATAGATAAATGCATTATAGTCCACAAAAGTAACTCTTTTAGCATTTAAAGGTTACTGCTTAAAAATTCTATGTTATTTGAAGAGAAATGCAGCGTTTATGATCGTAGTATTTGTGGTTTTTAATATGTAAGAGAAGTTTTACTCCAAAATACTTCGTAAAATACGTATTTTACGAAAAGAATCGTCATGTTGCGAATGCCTTCTCTGTCTATGTTGTGAATGGATATTTGACAAATTATTCTTTTTATGTAAAATATACGGAAGTAATAATAAAAAAGTCTTCATTTATAATAAAAAAAACCTCAATGTGAACCGAAGTACTCAAAACAAAAATCTATCAGATCACAAATTCCATTGTTATATTAAAACTCATTGTATATAAATAAAATATGTGCCTATTATTAGCATTTATATACCCAACTATAATATATTCCTCTTGGCTATCAATATTCAAACCAGGGCCAAACTTGAATGGGATTCCATTCCACCATATCCTTAAATATAAAGTCAAACACATTTTGTTTCAATCTTCTGCGTAATTTCTCAATTAAATTAATTGGTTAATTCAAACTTGGAGCTTCAAGCTAGTAAGTTGGTATTGCAGTCAGACAGACAGACAGACAAACGTCTGTCTTTCTGTCCGTCTGTCACCAGGCTGTATCTCATGAACCATGATAGCTAGACAGTTGAAATTTTCATAGTTAATGTATTTCTGTAGCCGCTATAACAACAAATACTAAAAACAGTATAAAATAAATATTATTCCCATACAACAAACGTGATTTTTTTGCAGTGTATAGCGATAATGGTACGGAACCCTTTATGTGCGAGTCCGACGCGGCCGGTTTTTTTTTGTTTATTAAGATATTTTGATAATTTTAGAGTTTGAAATATAAGGTTTAGGCGTAGAACCATTTATCCGTTTTAGGCCCGATTGTTCAATAGTCTGATAGCTTTTAACTGAGGAATAAAAATGGCGGTTTGACAGCTTTTGTATAGAAAATATGTCAAACGGCCATTTTTATTCTTCAGCTATAAGTTATCAGAGTGTTGAAAAATCGACCCTAAATCATTTAAATCGGTCCACGCGTTTATGAGATATTAACTCATTACTGAATGCCAAGTGAAAGGGTCAAGAACGCCCCTTAACGTATCGCACGTATGTTTTGATCGCGTTAGCGACATGCCCTTATAATTTTTTCAACACACTTGCTCATAAAGGGGCTCTAAGTTCACCGCAATTAGGCACATAATGATACCTGTAATCAAACTGTGACTTTTTCATTTATTATTCACAAGTGAGTTATAGAGTATTTTTTTTTATTGTATGAGTTGCTTTGTTTCTAAAAAAGTTTCGATACAAAAAAGATCGTGCTCAATAGTACAAATAAATTAATGTACCTATTGCTTGCTCATTTCATGCAACTTCGTATATAAATAGATAACTTCAACTTGTACGTGTTTAATAAATAAAACTTTCACTCAAATATAACCTTTGTTTTCTCTGTAATAAAGAAAACTTAAATTCCCGATAAATAAACGCGCTAATACGCTATCCGTGAAAAGCCAAAAAAAATAAACCTCATTCTTTTAGTCTATGGTCGATCGCCATTGTTGAGATGCGCGCGCATAGGAAAACTGATTAGTTTTTCTCGCCATTGCGAAAAAATATTCACAACTTGTTTTCACTGTCGAAATTACAGTTATTTATTCATTAAAATTTCTACAAGTACTAATTATGAAGAATATGATTTATGTTGTACACCGCCCGATATAAGATGTAAAGCCCTTAACGTTATGGAAAGTTTACTACCTGAAAACTCCAAGGAAAAATATCTATTATCTACTAAATAAAAAGATGTTTTAAGTATTATTTTCTTCACAAGTGTGTTGAAAAACGTCGTATGATACACGTGTGTATTGTTGTTTACCGTCCTCGGCTCTCTTAAGACCCTCAACTAACGGCTCAGGTCTCAATGGCGCCTCAGCGGTAATCACCAACATTACACACTTGTACCATAATGTACTATTTCCCCTCGTTTTGAAATATTGGAATACATTGGTAGACAGGTGTTAACGACTTTTAGTCTATTTTTTTAACTTTTTCCCATACTAGGCATTTCTTACTGTATCGTGGGTGTGTTTACAAACATTTAAACTCACATATACAAGACACCCAGACCTGCAGCCTTATTGTGTAATCATGTAATGAATCGGCAAGGCAAAGAGCAGAGTCGATTTTTCATACTCTTTGGCTTGCCGAATTCTTTACGCAATAAGGCTGCTGGAACAACTATCTAAAGGCCATACAAATATTTGTTCCGTGTGGGAATCGAACTCGCGACACGCTGTGCAGCGGCCGATCGCTAAACCACTAGGCCAACCGTCAACTCAAAACACTTCCTAAAAACTGTGAGTGAAATGTGTGTTTACCCACAATACAGGAGAAATTCCTATACTTCAGATAGCTTGATCTCTGCGACATATGTCATAGTCAAAGTCAAAGTCAAATATATTTATTTCAACTAGGCCAATAAGCGGCACTTTTGAACGTCAAACATTATTAAATCTAAATTAAAAATTTACAAGTAATAAAAATTTACTCTACCGTGCATTCGGAAAGTGGCTTGTTATGGAGAAGAACGCACAAGAAACTCCATACTTACTCTTTTAAAAAAAAACATATGTTTTACAATGTTTACTTGATGCACCCAAAAATAGCACTACACACTATACTACGTACAGGTATAAAGTAATAAAAGCACTAACAGGTAAATTCATTAATTTAATAAATAGGAACATGGTTCTCACATACTTACAAATATTGCAAAAGGTAAAATACCTAATTCAACAACAACGGAACAGTCATCATCATCATATCAGCCGAAAGACGTCCACTGCTGGACATAGGCCTCCCCCAAGCATCGAGACATTGACCGGTCCCGTGCGTCCCGCAACCAGCGAATTCCCGCAACCTTCACCAGGTCATCGGTCTGGTGGGAGGCCTTCCAACGCAACGTCTTCCGGTTTGCGGTCGCCACTCCAGAACCTTTCTGCCCCATCGGCCATCCGTTCTGCGTGCAATTTGTCCTGCCCACTGCCACTTAAGATTGGCAATCCTTCGGGCTATGTCGGTAAACCTGGTTCTCTTACGGATCTCTACATTTTTGATTCGATCACGCAAGGAAACTCCGAGCATAGCCCTCTCCATTGCCCTTTGAGTGACTGTAAGCTTCCTGATGAGGCCCATTGTAAGCGACCACGTCTGAGAGCCATATGTCATCACTGGCAACACACACTGGTCATAGACTTTCGTCTTGAGACACTGTGGTAAGTTGGACGAGAAGACATCGCACAACTTCCCTAACGCTGCCCAGCCGAGTCGGATTCGACGGTTGACCTCTTTCTCGAAGTTGGCCCTACCCAACTGGATCGTTTGTCCCAGGTAGACAGAGTCGTCCACAACTTCGAGTGTAGAGTCTCCAACCTTGATAGGAGTGGGTGTAACATGGGCATTCAACATCACCTTGGTTTTGTCCATATTCATTTTCAGACCCACTCTTTTGGAAGCTCTACTGAAGTCATCGAGCATTGTACTGAGGCTCTCCATGGTCTCAGCCATGACCACTATGTCGTGGGCAAACCGAAGGTGAGTGATGTACTCGCCATTAACGTTGATGCCTAGGCCCCTCCAGTCCAGAACCTTGAATACATCCTCCAGCGCAGCAGTGAACAGTTTCGGAGAAATGATGTCTCCCTGTCTCACGCCACGCTGGAGAAGAATTGGTTTCGAGGTCTGATTCTGAAGACGGACTGACATGGTGGCGTTTTTGTACAAACACTTCAACACCTCAATGTACCGGTAGTCGATCTGGCACCGTTGGAGAGACTGCAGTACAGCCCAAGTCTCGATCGAATCGAAGGCTTTCTCGTAGTCCACAAACGCTAAACAGAGAGAGAGGCAGGTTGTACTCTTCGGTCTTCTGTATAACCTGCCGCAGCGCTAAAGCCTTTTCGGAATCCGGCTTGTTCGGGAGGCTGGAAATCGTCAAACCTGCGCGCGAGACGATTCGTGATGACTCTTGAAAACAACTTGTAGACATGGCTAAGAAGTGAGATGGGCCTATAGTTCTTCAGCCGGGCATTGTCGCCCTTTTTGAAGAAGTGTACCACCACACCCCTGCACCATGCCGTTTTGCCCTCGAGTATGACGGAATCAAACAGCTTCTGAAGGGCTTTAAGGACCGGTTTCCCACCCGCCTTCAGGAGTTCAGCCATGATTCCGTCGTCACCCGGCGCCTTGTTGTTTTTAAGCTGTTTCAGAGCCATCCTAATCTCGTACAGGCTGACGTCCGGGATATCTTCGGTATAGTGTCGGGTCAATCTAGCTCTTGGGTCGTTTGCTAGATTCGCAACGGGTTTGCATGTTGACGTGTACAACTGCCCATAGAATCTCTCGATCTCCCTCAGAAGCTCCGGTTTGGCGGATACGATCTTGCCATCATCGGTCTTCAGTTTCGTGAGCTGGCTCTGCCCAATAGACAGATCTCTTGCAAAAACCTTGGAGCCCTTATTCCGCTCAATCGCATCTTTAATACTTTCGGTATTAAAGCGGCGGAGGTCGCTTTTCAAGGACTTTGATATCCGTGTATTTAGCTGCCGGTATTTCACCGCATCGTCTGAAGACTGCAGGATCATCTCACGCCTCTCCTTCATTAGCTTGAGAGTAGGATCAGAGAGCTTTTTGTTTCTATCTGTACGGCGGGCCTTGAAAAACTTAGACCCGACCGTATGGACAGCTTCCACGAACTTATCGCTGTATTCGTCCACGGAGCTCCCTAGGCACTCGAAACGATTCTGGAGTTCGAGCTGAAAGGTTTCGGGGTTCTGGATCTGGATCTGTGCTGGACGGAGCGTGGACTTCATCAGTCGAGACCTTTCAAGCTTGATATTAATGTTCAATGTGCCTCTTATGGTAAGATGGTGGTGGTGATCGCTCCCGGTTTTCACCGAATTGATCACAGAGACATCATTGAATATATGCTTCTTGGTTGACATGATGAAGTCGATCTCGTTTTTAGTTGCACCATCGGGGCTTAGCCATGTCCACTTCCTGTGCTCACGCTTTCTGAAGAAGGAATTCATCATATAGAGGCCTTCCTTCTCCATAAAACTGGCCAGTAGGTGACCCCGGTGGCTCCGACGTCCAACTCCAAATTTTCCCACTTGCAGCTCATCCTCGTCTCGTTTGCCCAGTTTTGCGTTGAACAACAACGGAACAGTGTGTGAGTCAAATTCTGGAAAAATATAAAAAAATAACATAAGAATACAATAACTATGAATAGGAATATAAATTAGCAAATTTGATTTTGTCCACACCAAAGATTGCCCTATGGAGCGGGACCATCATGTTGCCAAGCATTCTTATCTTGAATATAATCATCTAATTTGTAATATGCTTGTTTACAAAGTGTGCTTTTAACTAAAGTTTTAAATTTACTTTCATTTAGTTTTAATATATCACAAGGTATTTTGTTATAGAATTTAACACAGTAGAAATATAAATTAGCATGAAAGATGAGTGTACTTTTGCTAGTCTATAAGATGGTTGATCTAACTTATCTTTATATCTCGTATTACAATTGTGTCTATCACTGACCTTACTAAAGAGATGTATATTTTTCCTTACATACATAATATTTTCATAAATGAATTGGCAAGAAAGTGTCATAATATTAATATTTTTAAATAGCTCCCTAAGAGATTCTCGGTGACTTAAATTATATATGGCTCTGATAGCTCTCTTTTGCAATATAAATATGGATTCAATGTCAGCCGCTCGGCCCCACAGTAAAATACCGTATGACATAATGCTGTGAAAGTAACTAAAATAGACCAAACGCGCGGTCTCCACATCCGTCAACTGTATTATCTTTCTAACAGCATAAGCGGCCGAGCTAGCTCAGCCGACCCGCAAGAGATGTTATGTGAGAACTCCATTGCAATTTGTCGTCTAGAGTGATTCCCAGGAAAACTGTTTGATTTACAAAGTCCAGCTTTTCGCCATTCAATATGATGTCGCATTCGCTACTTCTAACATTCGGCAATGTGAATCTAATACATTCGGTTTTTTTTTCATTTAGTACTTAATTGTTTGCCGTGAACCAGTTTTGGACCTGAAGAATCGAGTTATTCACATCATCAAGATTTTGTGACCGCCGATCTATTTTAAATATCAAAGATAGATAAGATAAGACACCATTTTCGGTTGATTTTGTAGTAATTGGGGTAAATCGTTAATATAAACTAAAAAGAGGAATGGACCCAATATCGAGGCTTGAGGAACACCCATTGTCATGTCAGACCCTAGTGAGTTTACGCCGTTTACCTGAACTTTAACTTGTCTGGCTTTTAAATATGATCTAAGTAACCCAAGGGCTGTATGTCTAATTCCATAGTGCTCGAGCTTCAACAATAGTGTCTCATGATTAACGCAATCGAACGCCTTCAAGAGGTCGCAAAAGATTCCAATGGCGTCTTGTGCTTCCTCCCAGGCGTTAAAGATGTTCTTTATTAGGGTGACACCGGCGTCAGTTGTGCAACGCCCTTTGGTAAAACCGTACAGTTGATCATAAAAAATTGAATGTTTGTTAAAATGACACAACAATTGGTTGAGCATTAACTTTTCGAAGACCTTACTGAGAACCGGCAGTATTGACACTGGCCTATAATTATTGGCTTCTTTGCTATCCCCGGATTTAAACAATGGAACGACTTTACTGTGTTTCATGAAGTCCGAAAAAGCTAAATAGTGTGCAACAATTTCAATGATTGGTTTACACACTTTTACAGATAGTCCCCAAAGATCTTCTGTTGATTTAATTTTAAGATCTTTAAAAGGTTTTAAAATAGCCTGGGGATTTGTATGTTGAAACTTGAACTCCGATGGGCACGCATTTACGTTCTTTCATAGTAATGCAGCAGAGAGTGTGTTTTAAGAGGAATATTAACAAAAATGTTTTCAAATTCCTGAGCTGCCATGCATGGCTATGCCATGTGCAGTCGCTTAATTAAATTCAGTATTACGCTGTTTTTTCCTACCTGTTTCATTATTTATTATTTTCCAGGTAGTTTTTATTTTATCGTCTGCTGATTTTATTTTATTGTCAAACTGACGTATACGTTATTGTTAGTCAAGCGCTATTGTTACTGCATTGATACTGACAGCTGTCGCAGAGATGACGCTATCTTATAAGAAGTATAGAGTACCATCGCTATTTTTTCATCAAGTTTAAATTGTCAAAAATGATTGACGTGTAAAAGTGTTATGTTTAAACATTGCCAATAAACTATCATATATCAGGTAACTACAAACACACAGGCCTTTGACCCAGATTAGTCAGCTGTAGGTAAAATGCAACCATTGTAAATTCAAACATGTCACCGAAGCAAAACGAGTATATAGTACGTAGCAGGATAAAAATCTTTTTCCCAAAAATAAACCGACTTCTAAAGCAAAACACTAAAAAGTGCAAAAATAACTTTGGTTTTGGAAGTCGGTATCTTTAGTACCTCTTGTTTTTATCATTTTTCAACACCGACTATCGAAACGAAAGTTATTTTTGCAATTTTTACCAACTTCAAAGAAAGGTGGTAATCAATTCGACACATTTGTATATAATATTGTTGGAATTGCACAATATTCTCATATGTTACTATATATACTTCTAAACACGTGTGTCGAATTTCATAAGAGTATTTATGTATGTTTGTATGTATGTTTGTCCACGCATATCTCCGAAACTCGTAATCTGATCTTGAATTCGTGATCATTCTTTTTTTATTGGATTGGTGGGTATCTCTCAATGTAGGTATCAGTTCACGTTAAATTACATACACACAAAATTCACTTATGAAATTTAGCAGTCATGTTAGAAGCCTAATTAGTGTAATATTTATTAAAACGTAAATATTTGACAATGCCAACGATTTTACATTTATACGTGTTAATACATCCTTTTTTTGAAGTCGGTAAAAAAGGTACAACAAATAAATAGCTTTTTACAAAAAAATACCACCGACTTCCAAATAAAAAGACTACAAAGTGAAAAATAACTTTATTTTTGGAAGTCGGCGTCTTTCGGAGGTACCAATTTTTTGCGTTATAGACACCGACTTCCAAAAATAAAGTTATTTTTCACTTTTTAGTTGTACCTACCTAATAGGCAAGTTGTTTAGTAAGGTACCTATAACGCCAGAATAGATTACCCGAATATCATGAAACTAGAGCACTACCTGTGAAATGAGAGATCTGCGTACCCCTTAAGAGCGTACTGGCGTGATGTTATGTTATAAAATGGTATAAACAATAAACAGACATGCGATTGCAGCAATCCCGAGAGATTTGCCGTAATTTATTGAAGAGTTCTGTTGTATATCTTCGAAGTTCTTCATCAGATCTTCACCAAAATAAAATGAGACCAATTTCGAAACATACTTTTTCAAACAAAAAAATAATTTTTAAAATTCGTCTAAAATTTACGGAGATATGCGTGAACATAATGAAAAATAAAAAACTATTTTACAAAATTTGTGGACTTCTTTCGAAAATCCTTTTTTTGTTTGAAAGATAATCCTCATAATCCTTTTTTTGTTTGAAAGAGCTTGTCCCCAAATTGGTTCCATTTTTTGGGGAAGATATACAACAGAACTCTTCAATAAATGACAGCAAATCTCTCGGGATTGCTGCAATAGCATGTCTGTTTATTGTTTATACCATTTCATAACCTAACGTCGCGCCAATACGCTATAGGGGTACGCAGATGTGTACATTTCACCAAACTTGAATATAACCGGTGAAATGAGAGAGTGCAACCTCTCATTTCACCGGTTATGTTCAAGTTTCATGATATTCGGGTAATCTATTCTGGCGTTATAGGTACTTTACTAAAGAACTTGCCTATTAGGTAGATACTAAAATGAAAAAGTGAACAAAAAGTGTTTTTAGGGTTCCGTACCTCGAAAGGAAAAAACGGATCACTTTGTTGTCCGTCCGTCCGTCTGTATGTCAAGACCCTTTTTCTCAGGAACTCGTAAAGGTATTAAGCTGAAATTGATATCAAATACTCAAGTCTACTGTCCCTTAAAGCTGTGAAAAAAACTAACTTTAAGCCAACGCAAACAAAAGATACAGCCGTTTATGCCGCAAATTTCCGCAAATTTTCGACACTCGCAAGGGAATCAAAACCTACAGGGTACTTCCCGTGAACTCAGAATCTTGAAATTTGGTACGAAGCAACGTCTTAAAGCACAAATAAAGGAAAAATTGCAAAAACCGTAAATTTTTAGTTACATCATATAATAAAAATATTTTTAATTATTTTAAACTTACTATCCTTTTCCTCATGAACGCGTAGAGGTATTAAATTGAAATTCATATCAAATACTCAGGTCTATAATACCTTTAAGCTGTAACAAAATCAAACTTCTATGTCAACGTAATCAAAAGAAACAGCAATATAAGCCGCATATTTTCAAACTCTCAACTACTCGCAAGGGAATCAAAACCTAAAGGGTATTTCTTTCTTTTTTTCATTTCTTCATGCCAAATTTCAAGATTCCAGTCGACCTAGAATCTTGAAATTTGGCATTAAGAAATGTTTTATAGCACATTTAAAGAAAAAAATCCGAAAACCTTAAATTTTTAGTTACATCACATATTTTTAGGGTTCCGTACCTCAAAAGGAAAAAACGGAACCTACAGGTTACCTACAGGTTTGTACGGAACCCTCGGTGCGCGAGTCCGACTCGCACATGGCCGGCTTTTTTTATAAAAAAAAAATACAACCGACTTCCAAATTAAAAGCGAAAAACAACTTCTTTTTCGGAAGTCGGTGTCAAAAAATGAAGAAAAGGAAACAGGAACACAAATTGCCGAAAAAGAAGTTACATTTTACTTTGTAGTGTTTTTATTTGGAAGTCGGTTGTATTTTTTTAATAAAAGTTTTTTTTATGTTTGTTTGTCATTCATTATTTAAATAGGTACTTAGGTTTCTTAACCGACTTACCAAAAAAGGAGGAGGTTCTATATTCCATATTATGTATGTTATTTTTTTTTTTTATGTATGTTCACCGATATCTCCGTCAATTGTGGACCGATTTTGAAAATTCTTTTTTTGTTTGAAAGAGTATATTCCGAAATTGGTCCCATTTTAATTTGGTGAAGATCTGATGAAGAACTTCGGAGATATACAACAGAACTCTTCAATAAATAACGGCAATACTCTCGGGATTGCTGCAATCGTATGTCTGTTTATTGTTTATTCTATTTCATAACATAACATCACGCCAGTACGCTCGAAAGGGGTATGCAGATTTCTCATTTCACCGGTTATATTCAAGTTTCATGTTATTCGGGTAATCTATTCTGTCGTTATAGGTACTTACTTAACTACTTCCCTATTAGGTACGTACAACTAAAAAGTGAAAATAAAAAACATTTTTAAAAAGTCGGTGTCCATAACTTAAAAAATTGGTACCTACCAAAGACACCGACTTCCAAAAATAAAGTTATTTTTCACTTTCTAGTTTTCTTATTTGGAAGTCGGTAGTATTTTTTTGTAAAAAAGTTTTATTACAACAAATTGTATTGATAGGTTACGCATTAGGCCATTAGCTATGTGGTTTAAATACTTACGAGTAATTTTCCTCCTTTGAATTTAGTTCAATTATGACGTTTAATTTTCTGAACATTATTTTGACGGCCTATTATATTATGAGCTTGGCAAAAAAGAGTCTGACGCGGTGACAGTTGGAACTAAAAATAAAATTAACTAGTTAACTAAAATAACCTACCTTATTCCCTATTAGCACTAAGAGTAGTTAGAGTAACTAAAAATTAATAACAAGTATCAAAAACTGTTGAGTCATGGTATTTCGGGGTATACAGGTGCGATAGTGGCGACCTCATTTATTCCACACTCTTTTTTGCCAAGCTGTACAGTGCGTTCATTATAACTTGTCCCGTGACGCGATTGGTAGCACTGTTACTACGAGATATGATTAGTTTCAACATTAAAACTAAGGCGTCAAACAGACGAGCAGCACTTTGCTGTCGACAGAGCGAACTTCAACTGTCGACAGAGGCAACTACAGCTGTCGACAGAAGCAACTGCTACATGACGGCAAGGGACAAGTTATAGTGAACGGTCTGTAGTTAGAATAATGCTGTGGTGAAAACATGACTCACTTTACCCACGGGTGTCTGCAAACTTCAGCTAGTTATATGAGCTAAGCTTAAACCAACTCAGTCTGGTTCTAACCGGATTTCGACTTGCAATACACGCGGTAGATCTACAGTGCTATTCTTTAAACTTCCACCGTGAAAACTTAGGCGGAGTCAGCGTTAAGTTAACTGTCACTTCACCATGATTGAATAGTTTGACGGCTCTCTTCACGTTCACTCCTGTTGATTTTTCACAGTGAGATAGGTTTACAGAACTGTACTGCAGGCTGGTGTACGCCCAGCGCCCATATAAATCAAAACGGCATATTATGAAAAAATATCCACGAGCTTTCTTTCACATACATTGTTACTTCTTCTTTGGATATAATAAAAAAAAAACACAGCAAAGCTAATAAAACAAATTATTATTAAATAAATGTTGGATATACAAACTTATTTGTTTTGTATATACGTAAATTTGAATTTAAAAAGGTAGTTTGTTTGGAATAGGTTTTTATTTTTGACTTTTTGTACACTGTGACACTTGTGTTTGATACCGTGAAATAGCGACAATATACTGTGTGTTTTCTCCATCTAAATCTGGTTTATCTTCTTCTTCCATAACTCTCCTACAATAAACACGTCTGCAGCACCTCATAATATTTAATGTATAAATTATACCTAGTACTTGTTTTACTCTTTTCAGTTAATTATTTTTTAGCAGTGGAGTTTTTTTATAATAATTTGTTTTTTTCCGACTTTTTAGTTTTATTAATGAACGAGTTCTCCAAATAAGTTATGTGTTAAAGATTATTTATTTTGCTATCAAAGTTACGCTTATTTATTTAAGTAAACTTCATGTACTATGAAACATAGGCGGACTTAATGCAGCAAAGCATTCTCTACTTTGGGTCACAACAGTGGTAGGTGTACAAAATAATAAACTAACTAATAATTAATAAACTAACTAACTAATAAAATACATAAATAATTTCTAAAACAATAAACTAATACAACAACGCCAAGTAAGTGCATGTGATCCCATCCTTCCAGGCAGCTGACGCCCATTTTTTACTACTTTCCCTAGAGCAGTTGTCTATCCTAACATATTGTACAAGTAAACCATACCATACAGTCCACGCCGCAAAAAATAGATTGTTTTTAAGGAGTAATACCTATAAATTCCCCATCATTTTTTTGGTCCTTCGAGCCGGATAAGAATCTTTATTTTACTCAAATACGATTAATTTTGTCTACCGTTAAAAAGGTTATTCTTAACCACCGCTTACAACTTACGTATAATTTATCGTAACAAGATTGAAGTAATTATCCCTATTTAAGTCATATTCTTATGCACCCCGCATCGATAATTATTTTCTTTCTATTGCAAACCGCATTATTATATTACATTAGTCTTATTCTAAAAAACATACTCATAGTTTTATTATTTTGGTTGAGGGTAGGCGATTGCAAGCGGATCGGTTAGTCTCCGCGTAGGCAGGTCGGTAACGCTCGATCGGCTCCGTACGTTCGGAAATATTCCGTTTCATATTCATTCCATATAAAATAATAGTTATTTTATTACAAATTTCTCAACGTGTCATATTATTGTGACTTGGAGATAAGTAATATAAAACTCTTACATAATTAACTAAAAATGATGGGGAATTTATAGGTATTACTCCTTAAAAACAATCTATTTTTTGCGGCGTGGACTGTATGGTATGGTTTACTTGTACAATATGTTAGGATAGACAACTGCTCTAGGGAAAGTAGTAAAAAATGGGCGGCAGCTGCCTGGAAGGATGGGATCACATGCACTTACTTGGCGTTGCTGATCTCGTCTCCTGGAGCTGGTTTGCGGTGCTCGATTATCACGGTATTTTTCTTGCGCATGCGGCTGTAGCTGGTTTTGAAGAACACTGAACTAAACTGTCACTTCACGCACGTTCATAGTACAGAAAAAAAATACACTCGCATCTTCTGTAGCATGGCGCGACTGAGACAGCGATATACAAAAGTGCATGAGGGAATGAGATAGAGGATAAGGAGGTACAAGTGCATACGAATATTTTAATGTATGAAACAGTTACCGAAACACAACACACTTAAATATTTATTTTATTCTGTTTTTAGTATTTGTTGTTATAGCGGCAACAGAAATAGAATGCTATTATGCCTTAATTTTTGAGCTATAATACATAATCATATCTTCTTTTGTTCGGAAGATATGACATGGCAGCTGGGGTGACGTCGCTCCAGCTAACACACACGTTTTTTGCTCGTAGTTACAAAACTTTTTAAGTATTATCGTTCAGTTCTTTCCTTCCATGTGCAGCTATTATGCTTTATTTTTTTGACTATATTTCAAAACCCTAACCTCACTGGTTTGCCTGTATTGAATGAGGAACGAGGTGACGTCGCTCCAGCTAACACATACAACGAAGTTTTTGTGGCAGCTAAATTAAGACTCGGAACATTTATTGCTGCTATTAGGCCTTAAATATTGGCTTAGATAGAATTAGGTATTCTAACACTTATGAGGAAGCTGGAGTTGTACACATGTTGTAAATACACGTTGCCATTTGTCATTGCAATCGCCAAATTGTTTAAGTAGTTACTATTTGAATTTTTGCGTCACTCTAAGTTATTTATTCTGGTGACTTTACCGACTCAAGTCTCTTGCGATCCGATTCCTTAAATAGCGACATTGGCGCCGACTTCCTGGAAACTTTCACCGTAGGTATAGGTAGTAATTTCCAGGCGGGCGAGCACGGCCTACTGTGACAGGCTTGAGTCACACATTTTTATCACAGTTTTGAAGCAAAAACCGTGATAAAATGCGTGACTCAAGCCTATCACAGACGCCGTGCTCGCCCGGCAGGGATTGGGACAATCCCACCGCACAATTCCCAAACCACTGCAACTCCTGAAAGCCAGAATCAACAGTGGCGACCACCAGAGCGCCGAGGCAATGGAGCTGACGAAGTCCCGGAGAATGAATTTAACTGTCTTGGATCCCGCAACGCAATTAATCAGAAAATAATAACGGAGGAGTAGGAATAAATACAAATTTCTACTTCCCTCCATAACAAGCAGGAGACAGAACAAATAAGGCCAATAGGCACAAAGGGTGGTTTACAACTGGGATAAGCCCAGTTGCCTAGCACCACGGATAAAAATTTGCATTAATATTAATGGGTCCTAACATTGTGAACTTTTATAGTTTCCAATAATAGGTATGGCAAAAAAAAGTTTATTAAAAAAATCTAAATACCCGACTGCTTAAAAAGCGAACTAAAAAGACGTACACAAGAAGAAAATCATGCTGTGCAGTCGGAGGATACATATTCGCGAGCTGGCTGACCAAAACCAGATGTATCCTCCGACTGCACTTTTTTCGAATTAGGTACATTTAAATATATAAGTGTTATATATTTTTGAAATCACCTCTTAAAACCCTTTATTTTGATACCCCCCACAATATGGCGCCCAAAATCCGCCATTTTTCTATTTTCCAATTTTAATGTAGCCTATGACACTCGCAAGGTTAAGACGAATCGATTGACGCATGAATCATTAAAATCGGTCAACGCGTTTGGTCTCTGGAACGCCACATAGGATCGGCAGTCGGGTAAAAACGCGTGAACGCACGGCAATTTGTTCTAGTTTCCACCAGGAATGTGCCCAACAGGCGTTGCACAGAGGTCCCGGAGTGGTCTCTTAAGAGATCACGGTGCCCTTCTACGAGCTACGTGCTGATGGGTATTACCGGATTGGTTTTAGTGAGATAAAAATCCCACTCTCCCTAGTCTTTTCCCCAAAAGACCAGGCGCCTTTTGAAGTATTTCCCAGGAAAATAAAAAAAAACATTTAGGTATAGTCATGTCGCTGTTTAATTAGCAAACTGACGTTGCTTTGATGATAATTATAATTTGAACTTTGGACCTATCCATAGGTACCTTCTTCTTGTATACGTCTTTTTAGTTCGCTTTTTAAGCAGTCGGGTATTTTGATTTTTTTAATAAACTTTTTTATTTATAACTTTTTAGTTAACATTTTTTTCGAATTAGGTACATTTAAATATATAAGTGTTATATATTTTTGAAATCACCTCTTAAAACCCTTTATTTTGATACCCCCCACAATATGGCGCCCAAAAGCCGCCATTTTTCTATTTTCCAATTTTAATGTAGCCTATGACACTCGCAAGGTTAAGACGAATCGATTGACGCATGAATCATTAAAATCGGTCAACGCGTTTGGTCTCTGGAACGCCACATAGGATCGGCAGTCGGGTAAAAACGCGTGAACGCACGGCAATTTGTTCTAGTTTCCACCAGGAATGTGCCCAACAGGCGTTGCACAGAGGTCCCGGAGTGGTCTCTTAAGAGATCACGGTGCCCTTCTACGAGCTACGTGCTGATGGGTATTACCGGATTGGTTTTAGTGAGATAAAAATCCCACTCTCCCTAGTCTTTTCCCCAAAAGACCAGGCGCCTTTTGAAGTATTTCCCAGGAAAACAAAAAAAAACATTTAGGTATAGTCATGTCGCTGTTTAATTAGCAAACTGACGTTGCTTTGATGATAATTATAATTTGAACTTTGGACCTATCCATAGGTACCTTCTACTTCCTACCTTCCTATCACACTAATATTATATTATACTAGCTTTTGCCCGCGGCTTCGCTCGCGTGGAATTTGGTCTGCCACATAAAGTATCGTGACAAACCATTTTAATTAAATTATTGATTTATTTTTAACTATAAATTCTACTCGTATCCGAAATTTCAGATGTCTAACTTCAAAACTAATGGATTCCATACAATCTTTGAACCCCTATTATATTAAGAGGGAAACCCTTGGTGGTGGAAAAACAATTCCTAACCTATAACTACTACTAACCGCTATTATTAACCTTACTAAATTATAATAATCTAATGAAAACAAAAAAAGAATCTATTGACTTGGTCCAAACAAAATCCTTATTTATATTAATAAAACTACAATCCTATAACTAAACAAACAAAAAAACAATTATAATACGACTGAAATTAAAATAGAAAGTAATGAATGTTACTAAAAATACACAAATTAAAAGAAATAATTATGCCTACTGTATGAATTAATAAATCGCTAGTAAAATCGAATTTGCTGTAGAGAAAATACGCATAATGAATATAACCGTCAACGACGTCTGCCCTGATGCGTATTGCATCTGCCGGCTGCCCGCGTTCGAGTCGCGTACTAAAGGGCTTATGGCTACACGGTAAGGGCTAAGAGCTAAGGTCTACACGGTATTCAGGGCCCTAAACCCTAATTTAGGGTCGTGTAATAACTCTTAGGGAGTTAGGGTTACCAAAATATCAACCTTATTGACTCGGAATGATGAAGTGACCCGGTATTCAGGGCCCTGAATACCGTGTAGTGTAATAAGTCCTTAAGCCATAACGCGGCATTGCTTGGATCACATCGCCCCTCTTCCCGCTCCCCTGCTTTACCCGTCGCGCGTATTTGTGTCGCTCGAGCTCCATTCAAGTCAATCTTATCCTGTTGCCTTTTAAACTATGCGTTCAAAAAACAAAGTGTTAAAGACAAAGTTTATCTACATTATATATTTAAAGCGACAAATGTGTCGATTTTGATAAGAATAAAATAAATATTCTAAAATGTGCATTGTAAAAAAGTATCCAATTTAATTGTATTTATGGTTCACTATTTTGGTCATAGTGGCTTCCACATAAAAGGTAGATATATACTGTCGCGGATTTTTATTTAGAACTATTTAAGACAAACAATCCTACTCTACATTATACAATATAAATAACATACATTCATTCTTATATTATATTAATATTATTTATTATACAGACGAACGTTTGTGTGTGTGTTTGTATGTTTGTTACTTCTTCACGCTCAAACGGCTGGACGGATCTGAATGAAATTTGACATAGAGATAGATTATAGTCTGGAATAGTACATAGGATACTTTTTATCCCGGGAATATGTTCTTATGGGATAATTTTCGACATTCGCGTGGAAAAGCCGCTGGCAGAAGCTAGTATATTATAAACGCGAAAGTATCTCTGTCTGTCTGTTACCTTTTCACGACGTCACGGTTGAACGGATTTAGATGAAATTTGAGATGAATTTGAAATTTTAGATGCCGTGTGGTGACGGACGTAAAGAATTTCACCATCCCATATCTTCCCGTGGGTGTCGTAAGAGGCGACTAAGGGACACACCAGAGAATGGGCAGCAGCGTTCTCTGAGCACTTTAACAACTAACTGCGATCGCCAACCCGCCTGCCAAGCGTGGCGATTATGGCAAACCCCCCCAAACCAAATGAATAGCACACATAAGAAACGGCCCCGAGTGCCCGGCAGCCCGTCTACCCTCGGCTACGGTAGCGGTCGAGGCGATGGCGTGGCAAGGGGTGCGAAGAATCCCCGGAGTGGACCCGGCTACCCCAATAAACACCGACGACTGGACCTGGCAACTTATAACACGCGAACACTCCGGACCGACGAGAAGATAACCGAACTCGAGGCGGAATTGAGCAGGTTACGATGGAGTATTATAGGGTTATCTGAAGTCCGAAGAGAGGGAGAGGACTCGATAATCCTCAAATCCGGTAACCTGCTCTATTTCCGAGAGGGTGACCGGCAGTCCCAAGGTGGTGTCGGGTTTATCGTCCACAAGTCCCTTGTGAACAACGTGGTGAAGATCGAGAGTGTGTCGACCAGGGTGGCGTACCTTATACTCAGAATATCCGCAAGATATTCGCTGAAGGTCATACAGGTCTACGCCCCAACCTCGGCACACTCCGACGACGAGGTAGAGGCCATGTATGAGGATATCTCTACAGCCATGCATGGTTTCAAAACTCACTTCACCGTTGTCATGGGGGACTTCAACGCGAAACTGGGCAAACGAGACGAGGATGAGCTGCAAGTGGGGCAATTTGGAGTTGGACGTCGGAACCACCGGGGTCACCTACTAGCCAGTTTTATGGAGAAGGAGGGCCTCTACATGATGAACTCCTTCTTCAAAAAGCGTGAGCACAGGAAGTGGACCTGGCAAAGCCCCGATGGTGCAACTAAAAACGAGATCGACTTCATCATGTCAACCAAGAAGCAAATGTTCAATGATGTCTCTGTGATCAATTCGGTGAAAACCGGGAGCGATCACCGCATGGTAAGAGGCACATTGGACATTCATGTCAAGCTTGAAAGGTCTCGACTGATGAAGTCCACGCTCCGTCCAGCACAGATCCAGGTCCAAAACCCCGAGAGCTTTCAGCTCGAACTCCAGAATCGTTTCGAGTGCCTAGGGAGCTCAGTGGACGAATACAATGACGGGTTCGTGGAAGCTGTCCATACGGTCGGGTCTAAGTTTTTCAAGACCCGCCGTACAAATAGGAACAAAAAGCTCTCTGATCCTACTCTCAAGCTAATGAAGGAGAGGCGTGAGATGATCCTGCAGTCTTCAGACGATGCGTTGAAATACCGGCAGCTAAATAGACGGATCTCAAAATCCTTGAAAAGCGACCTCCGCCGCTTTAATACTGAGCGTATTAAAGACGCGATTGAGCGGAATAAAGGCTCCAAGGTCTTTGCAAGAGATCTGTCTATTGGGCAGAGCCAGCTCACGAAACTGAAGACCGATGATGGCAGGATCGTTTCCGCCAAACCAGAGCTTCTGAGGGAGATCGAGAGATTCTATGGGCAGCTGTACACGTCAACCAGTAAACCCGTCGCGAATCTAGCGAATGACCCTAGAGCTAGATTGACCCGACACTATACCGAAGACATTCCGGACGTCAGCCTGTATGAGATTAGGATGGCTCTGAAACAGCTTAAGAACAACAAGGCACCGGGTGACGACGGAATCACGGCTGAACTCCTGAAGGCGGGTGGAAAACCGGTTCTTAAGACCCTTCAGAAGCTGTTTGATTCCGTCATATTCGAGGGCAAAACGCCACAGGCATGGTGCAGGGGTGTGGTGGTACTCTTCTTCAAGAAGGGCGACAATGCCCGGCTGAAGAACTATAGGCCCATCACACTTCTTAGCCATGTCTACAAGCTGTTTTCAAGAGTCATCACGAATCGTCTCGCGCGCAGGTTTGACGATTTCCAGCCTCCCGAACAAGCCGGATTCCGTAAGGGCTTCAGCACCGTAGACCACATACATACGCTGCGCCAGGTTATACAGAAGACCGAAGAGTACAACCTGCCTCTCTGTTTAGCGTTTGTGGACTACGAGAAAGCCTTCGATTCGATCGAGACTTGGGCTGTATTGCAGTCTCTCCAACGGTGCCAAATTGACTACCGGTACATCGAAGTGTTGAAGTGTTTATACAAAAACGCCACTATGTCAGTTCGACTTCAGGATCAGACTTCGGAACCAGTCCTTCTGCAGCGAGGTGTGAGACAAGGAGACGTCATATCTCCGAAACTGTTTACTGCTGCACTGGAGGATGTCTTCAAGGTTCTGGACTGGAGAGGGCTAGGCATCAACGTCAATGGCGAGTACATCACTCACCTTCGGTTTGCCGACGATATAGTGGTTATGGCTGAGACCATGGAGGACCTCAGTACAATGCTCGATGATCTCAGTAGAGCTTCCGAAAGAGTGGGTCTTAGGATGAACATGGACAAAACCAAGGTGATGTTGAATGCCCATGTTACACCCACTCCTATCAAGGTCGGAGACTCTACACTCGAAGTTGTGGGCGACTATGTCTACCTTGGACAAACGATCCAATTGGGTAGGGCCAACTTCGAGAAAGAGGTCAACCGTCGAATCCGACTCGGCTGGGCAGCGTTCGGGAAGTTGCGCGGTATCTTCTCGTCCAACTTACCACAGTGTCTCAAGACGAAAGTCTATGACCAGTGTGTGTTGCCAGTGATGACATATGGCTCTGAGACGTGGTCGCTTACAATGGGCCTCATCAGAAAGCTTACAGTCACTCAAAGGGCAATGGAGAGGGCTATGCTCGGAGTTTCCTTGCGTGATCGAATCAGAAATGTAGAGATCCGCAAGAGAACCAGGGTTACCGACATAGCCCGAAGAATTGCCAAACTCAAGTGGCAGTGGGCAGGGCACATTGCTCGCAGAACGGATGGCCGATGGGGCAGAAAGGTTCTGGAGTGGCGACCGCGAACCGGAAGACGTTGCGTTGGAAGGCCTCCCACTAGGTGGACCGATGACCTGGTGAAGGTTGCGGGGATCCGCTGGTTGCGAGACGCACGGGACCGGTCAATGTGGCGACGCTTGGGGGAGGCCTATGTCCAGCAGTGGACGTCTTTCGGCTGATATGATGATGATGATGATGAGATGAAATTTGGCACACGGGTAACCCGTAACCTAGATTAGCACATACTCGTAGCATACTTTTGTTCCTGGTGTAATGTTCCCTTGAGATAATATAAAATTATTCATTAAAACATTTTTTTTTTTAAAACTTGCTTTTTTCGTATTCTTCTCAGCAAACCCTTTCATTTTAAACCCATATCATGGCAGTGCACAAAAAATAACTAGTCCGCCATCTTGGACCGTCCGCCATATTAGATTTAGAATGACGTCACTTAGCTAAACATGCATTGTCATCCAAACTAAACGAGTATGCAAAATCTTCATCTTAATCGGTGGAGGATAACTGCTTTAAAATTCAGTTGCAAGATTTGACCGGGGCGAGACGTACGGGACCGATCGAGGTGGCTATATATAAGCTATATTTTTGTAAAGTTTCATCAAAATCCGTTCAGTAGTTTTTGCGTCATCCGAAACAAACATCCATCCATCCTCACAAACGTTCACGCTTATAATAGTAGTAGGTTTAGTGAGAAGTAAGATGCCTCATAAAAGGTTAATACAATCAGCACACAATCATCTGCCTTACCTCTTACCAACTTAGTGGTTGGTAACAGACGAAATGTAAGTGTTCTAAAACCTCTGCCAACTAAAGCTCTATCCACACATATCAGGGGCGTGCCCGTGACGTGACAGGGCCGGGTCCCGTCAGGGGCTCAAAAAAATATCGGTGGGAACATTTTATATGACATCGTTGACACACGTCAGTGCACGGGCCCGGGCACGTCCCGTGCACTGACGTGTGTGAATGTGTGGGCATCGTCCCGGGCACGGCCCTGATATGTGTGGATAGACCTTTACTTGGGGAATCACCTGCCGGGCGAGCATGATGAGTCAAGGCGGAACGGCTATGTTTCAGCCTACGTCATAACACAACGAGTTTTGTAGCCAATCAACTGTGTCAGAAGGCGCCACGCAACGCCACGATACTCTAAGTGTGTTTTCGTCTTCACACATTTTTATCACAGTTTGGGAGCAAAAACTGTGATAAAATGCATGACTCAATTCCTATCACAGAGACCGTGCTCGCCCGGCTTGTGTTATGTTATGTCACCCTTCTACCTTCAGTTCCTAATATTGTAATTCTGTTTACAGGCCTGCGCAGACGAGGGACTTTGCACTGCAATGGCTCTTTCCGAATCAAAAATGGTAAAGAGCATTCTGTGTGTTCCCAAGTTTAAATTCTCAAGTTTTCCGTTATGTTTTCAACATGATTCTAAGTGAAAGAGAAGGAACTAGTTATATCTCTACGGACAAAAGTTCCTCGTCTAGCAGCACTAAAATTTTTCTTGATTAGTCACGCTTCAACGGCTCAGATTTGGATGAATCAAGCACTCGGGTAATCCATTGCTAGAATTAGGACAAAGAAAAAAATTTGGTACGAAATTCCTTATTGTGGGTACGAAATTCCACTGTTCATTCTGGAGAAAATGTAACGTCACCTAAAATTTTTACGTTATACCCAACCGGCATCTCATAGAAGCAAAAATTCGAAGACATGTGACATCCACTAATTCGTACTGGGCGCGAGTGGTGGAAGGCCCTTTCCCTCACTCACAGAGAGCACCCTGAGCCTGTGTTCCAACAGTTGAAACATTAAAAGGCTAATAATGATGATGACCCCTCCAACTCCATACGCCTTTCTCAATCTTTTTTTTTTTTCTTAGGCTCGAGTCTGACCACTATCTCGCCTCATGGTAAGCGATGATGTGGTCGACGGTGAATCACGCTTGCCTAGAATTAATCTCTTCACTCTTGACTTAAAGACGCCTAGGTTGTTGCTATCAGGAAACAAAGACTCCGGCAGGGAACTGATCTCCTTAGCTGTACGCACATTCTCACAGTGTATCTTTCACACCGCACGCTCTTTCATTCTCGTTTTAGTGTGTCGTTGTGTGAATGTGTGAGGATGTTTGTTCCTGAAGGCGGTGGCTGTCCCCTGACTGCACACGTATTTTTTTATGCCTGTCTTCTTCTTCTTTTCGAATCGATGGCACATTTAATCAGATTGTCTGGGCCCAGTACGCGGCCACGCTTATTGCAGCGTCAGGAGCACTGTACAGGTCTTCCAGGGTGCAAGTGAATGGACAGCCAGGACACTCCAACAAGTGGGACATAGTCTGCACAGGGGCACCACACTCACACCAGGTGTTGGACGAATCAATAATCCCCCACTTTGCCTGTAGTACCCGAGGACATACATTTTGACTTTTACCACAGCGAAGTCAATGCAAGTGGTATGCAAGTATATATTGTATTAGCGGAAGCCTCGCGGTTTCACCCGCGTAATTCCCGTTCCCGTGGGAATACAGGGATAAAAAGTAGCCTATGTAACCCAGGAATAATGTAGTTTCCCAACGGTGATAGAATTTTTGAAATCGGTCCAATAGTTTTTAAGTTTATTCGTTACATACAAAAATACAAATCTTTCCTCTTTATAATATTAGTATAGATGAAAAAAAAATTGTAGCCCGGATACCGGTATCGGGAACTGGGTCCAAGCTACCGGCAATCAGGCCTCTACAGAGAGGAACCTCCTAACAATACGAGCCATGTCCAGATGTTCTGCTTTCTGAATCAAGCCCTTAATCTGACTAACGAGATCCTCCTAAGGTGCTGGTCGGATCTCTTAGCTGTTATGCCATTGGTTCACATGACGACAACCTCGTGTCCGAAGTCAATGTTAAGTTCTTTGTTAAATCACCATTTGTATACGTCCGCACTGAGCCCACGTGGAGGATTATGACGCACATCTTCTAATTGAGTGATCTTAATGTAATAAAGCGTATAAAATGGGAAGCATTGGTGGGCCAGTGGTATCGGCCGCGACTTACAAGTTGTAGGTCGTGGGTTCGAACCCAGGCAGGCGCTTTACTTTGTGTAAATTATTTCATCACCACTGCTCTCAAAACCGTGAAGGAAAACATCGTGAGGAAACCGGCATGTCCTAGAACCAAAAATTCAAAGACATGTGACATCCACCAACCCGCACTGGGCCCGCGTGGTGGATTACGGCCAGTCCCTCTCACAGAGAGGAGGCCTGTGTCCCAGCAGTGGGAACATTAATAGGCTGATGATGTGATGTGATGTAATAAAGCAAATAGGTCCACTAGGTATACTTTGAGCATTATTTAACTCCATTCTTCAATGGATGGCTGATGAGCTCCGAAAAGCGCTCACCTGACGCTACCAAAAGGCACTGCTTTGGCAGACCCCTAAAGGTAAAACTAAGATTTAGTGAATGTCGAAAAATCCGCTAGGAATGCCTCAGGGAACCTATATGCTATAAGCGGCCTATCTTCAGTAGAATTATTGTCTAAACATCAGTTCGAAATTTGAACGCAGTCTCGTTGTGAATCCGCGATGATTTACTTTAAAAACAAATGAGTTCGCTTTCGAATTGTGTGCGCTCACATGAGTGAGGTGAACTGTGAACTTCACAGAAAAGCACAGACCTCCAGCAGTGGATAGATTACGACAAATTTTATCCAACTGTCCCCGTTTTTGACATCTATATCTGCACATTCTTTTGTCATAATCAGGATGATTGAATCCCTAGGTGAGACACACCTAATTTACGTCAAACTCTTTCCTTTTTGCTCAACAAACCCATTTTAGACAATAAAACCAGTCATATCATGCATTATTACTTATGACGACTTATTAAAACAAATAACTACAACAATAACAACAAAGAATTATTCTTACCTTCAGATCTGACCATAACTATATTCAAAGACACAAAAAACACGACAAAAATCAACATTTTCACAAGGAATTTCACCACAGAAAACCACGGGCGTGCACCGACTAAAATTATTTATTGGACACAGAAATTATCGTAAACAAAATTGACAGCTATTAAATGTATATATTTGAAACAATTTATTTCAGTTTTCCTCATAATTGTTGAGTGGTGGG
The DNA here is from genome assembly GCA_945859665.1 of Anorthoa munda. Classification (NCBI taxonomy): domain Eukaryota; kingdom Metazoa; phylum Arthropoda; class Insecta; order Lepidoptera; family Noctuidae; genus Anorthoa; species Anorthoa munda. The sequence continues at coordinate 13,037,798 of OX243917.1, read as the reverse complement.
CTATGTTCTGTAATACGGTAAAAGGATAATTACATAGGTACTGTTTTCATTGCTGTAAACGTATAATTTCTGTAAATTTAGGTAGGAACAGCTTTTTTTTTTATTAACGATAGGCTTGCGTTTGATCATTATCTCGCCTGATGGTAAGCGATGATGTGGTCGACGGTGAAGCACGCTAGCCCAGAAGTAACTCTTGACTTGAAGACCCCTTGGCCGTAGCTATCGGGAAACGCAGATTCCGGCAGGGATTTCCACTCCTTAGCTCTACGCACAATGAAAGTATTCCCAAAACGTTTAGTGCGTATGGGTGGGATATTCAATGTCCACCATGTACCGATGGCGCATTGCCATGTCTTGTAGTCCAATGTTGGCAAGCGCTAGGCAGCATCAAATTATGCAATTCCATCGCACGCTCCCCGAAATGTAACCGATAAAAACTTTTTCACAAAAAATAAACCGACCTCTTAAACAAAACAATAAAAAGTGCAAAAACTACTTTCGTTTCGGAAGTCGGTGTCTTTGGTATAGTCCTCGCCAAACTTCTTGGCCGCCCTGGAGTTGGTTTACCGGATGCGCGAAGCACGAAACGGTGCTGTTTTTACCCGACTGCCGAAGGAGGGTAATGTGTTTATCAGTCTATGTATGTATGTATATTTGTTCCTATATGATGTCCTAGAGACTAAACGCGTTGGCCGATTTTGATGATTCTTACGTCAATCGATTCGTCTTAACCCTGCGAGTGTCACTGGCTACATTAAAATGAGAAAATAGATAAATGGCGGCTTTTGGGCGCCATATTGTGGGGGACCAAATTTTCTTCTTCTTCCTACCCCATCGTGTGGTGTATCAAAATATAGGATTTTAAGAGGTGATTCCAAAAATGTAAAACACTTATATGTTTAAATGAACCTAAATATAAAAAAAAAAATAACTAAAAAGTTATAAATAAAAATATCTGGTATAGGTCAGCCAGCTCGCGAATATGTATCCTCCGACTGCACACCATGATTTTATTCTTGTTTACGGCTTTTCAGTTCGCTTTTTAAGCAGTCGGGTTTTTTGATTTTTTTAATGAACTATTTTTTTGTATGAGATTTACTACTGCGTAGGCATTGTAGCCAACTTTAGGGCGGCCAAGAAGTTTGGCGAGAACTATACCTCGTTTTTTATCGTTTTTCAACACCGCAAGAAATCAGTTTTTTTTGTTCTTTTTGGTTTTAGTACCCTATCACTAAAAAGTGATCGAAGTCTATAGTAAGGTACCTAAAGGATTCACAAAATACCGATAATAACTTACTTACACATTCGTGCTGTTTGTCGCTAAGGAGTTCGAATGTATGTTCCATATAGTAAAACTGCTGAACCGATTTTGATGAAACTTGCACTGTTCCCTAATTTGAGAGATACTTAATCTTAATGAGAGATAATAAAACATAAGTAGTTCGTTGACTTAGAGCATTTCTGGTGATCAACTATATGACATTAAGTTGATTTCAGAATGACGTGTAACATTGAACTTAACGTAAAATTATTGAAGTTGTAGTGGAAAACCAACTTTATATACAGGTGTTAAATTTGTTTTTCAAAAAATCATATCAATTGTGAGAGCAGATTCATAAAATAAAATAAAAATACTTTGAGTACTCTTAACAAGGTTTATTTTATAAAAAAAATAACATTTTCTCAATATGTACAAAGTCTTGTGTTTAAATTACAATAAATAAACTTATTTTTTACAAAAAATTGGTAGCTAGTGGAAACTCATCACCCTCACCACGCCTCTAGACGCCACATTTTTAGATTTCTGTCAACATTGTCAATTTGAATTCAGAATTCGAGACATACAATATTTTTTTTAAACAAATTCTATGCCATACAAGATAAAGTTCAAATTCTGGTTGCAGTTTCAGCTTTTAGACTACCCGTAATGACTGCCAAAAATCTACAAATGCCAACCGCTTAACATACTTGCCGAGGCACAGAGGAGTGTTGGCATACATTAGACGGTTCCCATCCACAGATCAACCTCGGCAAACGTTGCTTAACTGTAAAGATCGACCCGTGCGGTTGTTATTATTGTTTTAGGGTTCCGTACCCAAAGGGTAAAAACGGGACCCTATTACTAAGACACCGCGGTCCGTCTGTCTGTCTGTTTGCTTGTCTGTCTGTCTATCTGTTACCAGGCTGTATCTCATGAACCGTGATAGCTAGACAGTTGAAGTTTTCACAGATGATGTATTTCTATTATATATAACAGAATAAAATAAATATTTAAGTGGGGCTCCCATTCAACAAACGTGACATTTTTGCCGTTTTTTATAATGGTCTCTACTCGCACTTGGCCGGTTTATTTTATTGTATTGGTTTCACTACCCTGAGAAGAGCCGAAGACGAGAGTGGCCTAGAAGCAGCTCGTCGAACCCGTCAAAGCTTTGAAGACAGGCATGACCTTCAGCAATGAAGGAAACGAATAGTAAGACATCTAGAGGCTTAAAAGTCGATGAAAAATCCAAAAAAAAAACAATATTTATTTCATATCATCATCTCGAAGTTTAACAATTTTAGGGTTGTCTATAATCTCATCAATTCTATGCAGGTCTTTGAGAGAAACCTGTCCTGTTCCCCTCTCGATAGGTTTAGGTTGAGTGGGGTCAGGCTTCCAGCCTAGGAAGTTAATGATCTGGTATGTGGCTGGAACGCCGCGCTCTTTTCTGTCTGGCATTTCCTGAAAAAAATTGAGAAATGGGCAAATTAAATTAGGTGGTAAAACTTCAAAGATGTATCAATATTTATGCAAATGTCACCGAATTATGGCAAACTTCCGCTCGAAGGACCACTTGAATGCATGTATAAAAAAACCGGTCATGTGTGAGTCGGACTTACGCACCGACGAGGGTTCCGTACAACCTACATTCACTTCAAATTCAAATAATTTGGTAATATTACTAAAGTTTATTAACAATGAAAGCAAAGAACGATTGAAGAACAATATAAATTTTTTCGTTGGAAAACTGTTGTCCGCATACATCGTTAATGTTTTTCTAATACTTATTATATAACTGCACAGTACATGTGTGAGAGCAGAGCAGAGCAGTGGTGGCCCAGTGGTATCGGCCGCGATTTACTAGTTGTAGGTCGTGGGTTCGAAACCAGGCAGGTGCTATACTTTGTGTAAATTATTTCATCACCACTGCTCTCAGAACGGTGAAGGAAAACATCGTGAGGAAACCGGCATGTCCTAGAACCAAAAATTCGAAGACATGTGACATCCACCAACCCGCACTGGGCCCGCGTGGTGAATTACGGCCCATTCCCTCTCACAAAGAGGAGGCCTGTGTCCCAGCAGTGGGAACATTAATAGGCTGATGATGTGATGATGATGCATACCTACCCTACCTATGTAGGTAAGGTACCAATTATTTTTTTCTTATGTTTTTTTTTCATAAGAACCTTCTCCTGACAATAACAAGAACAACAAAAAAACAATAAGCGAAATCGGTCCAGCCGTTCACGCGTGATGCCGTGACCAAGGGAAATAGGGGTTCTTTTTTATATATATAGATGTTGCCATACACAGCACAGACATTTATGTTCGTATACATATATTAATCGAACACCGTAATTTAATAATACATCTCACAAGATTGTTTTTTAATCTCTGTATTATTCGTGTATGACATGATAATTTTACAAAAAAACATAACAATTCGGCAGTTTATAACCTATCCGTGCCTTATCGATCAATTGTGATCGGACATATACTGACAATCAACCAATGCACAGTTTTACTATTTATTTATAAGATTTTCTGTGATACTATCGCCCCGGTAAATACCCAGTTATTGGGTAACACGACACTCCTTGGTAATACTGCGGCTTGGTAATCTGTATGTTAGGATGTTTGTTAATCAATCACGCCTCAACGGTTGAACAGATTTCGATGAAACTTGGCACACGGTAGACCATAACCTCGTCATAGGATACTTTTATTCCCTTTAAATCTATCGGAACCTACTAAGGTGCCATTGAGATAATTGCCGACTTTAAGGCGGGCGGAGCCGCGGGCAGAAATAGTAATAGGAGGAGGCGGTTTCTCAATTCGACCGTATATTTTTTTTAAGAAAGTCATTTTTAGTGTTTAGTTTTGTAAGTCAGTTTTATTTATTGTTAAAAGGTTTTTTATTTTTCTCTTTTTAGTTTTTGTAGGTACTTCCACTTAACATGAAAATCATTTATAGCCAAAGTACATCTCATGAAGATTCCAATAAGCCCAAACACGACTAGGATACCTAAACTGTTTTATTTCGTAGTTTCAGTGGCCATTGTGGTCTTCTTCATCAGTTCCACTTCACCAAATGGTACTTTCCGAGTGCAAATGATTGCATTATTGATGAAAATACCGAAATCGCTATATGTATGCCTATAATATTTGAGGAGTTCCTTCGATTTATCTAGGATCCCATCATCAGATCCTAGTTTCCTTATCATGGTACCATTCCAAAAAAAAAGATTGTTCAAAATAGGTTCATAAACGATGAAGTTATCCGCGAACACACATAATAGAATACTACTCATTTTCTCATACATCTCGTCATCGTCGAACATGACATACTTGGACAGATGTAACGGGCGGTTGAAAGCTGCGTTATATTCGCCCAAAGCGTCTCGAATCACCTCGCATATACTAGGGTACACTACTGTGGGCCCGCGTCCTCAGTATGTAGAGTGTAGCCTGAGCGAAGCCGGGGCGGGTCTCTAGTGTACACATATACATATTCAACATATAGTGAGCCCACTGCTGGAACCCACTGTGAGAGAGTGGCCCATAATCAACCACGCAGGTTCAGAGTGTTATCATTATTGTATTACGACAATAACTAGCTTCTGCCCGCAGCTTCGCCCGCGTTTAATAAGTAATACTGGGTTGTTACCTAGTTACTGGGTTGTTACCTAATTACTAGGTTGTTACCTAGTTACTGCTTTGTTACCTAGTTACTGGGTTGTTACCTAGTTACTAGGTTGTCACCTAGTTACTAGGGTTTTTACCTAGCTACTGGCTACTGGGTTGTTACCTAGTTACTAGGTTGTTACTATGGTACTGGTTTGTTATACAGTTACTGGGTTGTTCCTCATTTGCTATGTTGCGGTTACTGGTGTCAGATTTTCTGAAAGATGTTCTAACGAGAGCTGGAACCAACGGCTTAACGTTCTTTCTGAGGCAGTATCTCTGTAAATACATGGGAATCTTGAAAATCCATTTTCAAAAACTCCATGATATTACCCTTCCAAGCCTGTATATCTTTGAATGTACTAAATTTGTTAAAATTCACCCGGAAATATTAAAAAATGCCCATGAATTGTATCCAAAAAGTAATAGACACAAGAATATAATAGTTTTGCCAATAATCCCTAGAACAGCACTATATACTAAAAATAGCTATTCAATGTGTGGTAGCATATTCAATGCTATAACTGACACTACTAAAATCTTACCAGTTAATAAATTTTCAAGGTATCTTAAATTATGGCTATTGGATAAGAATTTATATCTATTATATTATGTATATTATTGCATATTTCTAAACCCTCTATTAAAATATGTCGACATCTAAACATATAAAAGAAGAAAGTGACTGACTGACTGACTCACTCACTGACCATCAACGCACAGGCCAAACGGCTGAAGCTTCAATCATGAAACTTGGCACGTAGGTTCCTTTGGTAGTGTAGGTGAGCACTAAGAAAGGATTTTTGGAAATTCCACCCCTAAGGGCGTGAAATAGGGGATGAAAGTTTGTATGAAAATCCGTCACTTTTAAAGTCAGGATCTTCATATTTTGGGTTTAGGCTGAAGATTAAAAATAATTTGCACGTATCTCAGCGATTTTGAAGATTTGACCCCCATGAGGGTAAAATCGTCTAGAGACTTGAAATTTTGCACATAGATAGTTTATACTGTGCAGGCATCCACTAAGAAAGGATTTTTGTGAATTCCACTCCTAAGGGGGTGAAATAGGGGATGAAAGTTTGTATGAAAGTCGGTCAGTTTTGAAGTTAGGATCTTCAAATTTTGGGTTTGGGCTGAAGATTAAAATCTAATGCAAATTAAATGTCTTTTGGGAATTCCGTCCTTGGGGGGGCGAATTATGGGGGATGAAATTTTTGTACAAGTGCTTCTTTTACAAAGGAAAAATTATTAAAAATACTTTCAATACTTTAAAGTCTGTTGGTAACCATAAAATGGCTCAACGCATAAATATAGGAATTAAATAGTGACGGGAAAATCTGCTTCGCCATGACAATTAATAAGGCTCAAGGACAAACTCTGAAATATGCTGGTGTAGATTTGAGGGCAAATTGCTTTTTCCATGGACGTTCACGTGTTATCTCATCAAATAGTCTGGTGATATTGGCGTCAACATACAAAATGGTTTAAAATGTTGTTTATAAGGCAATACTTTAATTTAATTACTTACTTATGCTTATGATTACTTATTATTAGTCATGGATAAACACAGAAATAGTGTAGGCATACGGAACGGGACAAGGATAGAGCGTATTGATGATAGAGTAGGTAAGTATAAGTCTGTCCTAAGAAACACTTTCGCATTACATTATTTTTTGCTTTTCTCTACATACTGTTAAAATATGATAAAGAGAAACATGTAGTCTACGCGTGCGAAGCCGCGGACAAAAGCTAGTTATATATAATCAATTTCTTAATTGTAATTTACTAATTATAACTATAATAGTATTGTGAAACTATAAATAAATACTAACCCAAATGTTTGCATGTCACATATTTATGTTAAGACCGAAATCGTACCAACACTTATTGCGAATAAACTGATTTGATTTGAAGTTAATAAGGTCACCCATCCACGGGTCGACCTCGGCAAGGTTTGCTTAACCTTAATCTTGAAGATCAACCAGTGCGGCTGTCATTATCACGGCAGCGCCATCTATTGACGAGAGAGAAAAAGCCTAGTTGCAGCTAGAAACGCCATGTCGTATCGAATAGCGGAAGTTATGTTCTCGAACGATAGTAGTAGTGGGATCACGGGGTCTCATTGCTAAGAAAGAAAATTTGGTTCAAATAAATCTCACTAGATGGCGCGATATGCACCTTGAATGTGTGTAAAATTAACATTTTCTGGAATTGAACAGAAAAATTGTATGTTCTTGTTTAATCAACTCTCCTAAGTACAAAATTATGGAATATTGGGCTCTTAATTCATATTTCAAAGATTATTTGAACGGATCATTTAAAATTGATGCCAATAGATGGCGTATTTTTAAATTTCTGTGGCATTCCACTCGATTGTTAAAATTTGCAAAAAATACTATAAAACGAACCATCACTGTATTTAAAGAAAAAATATTCACGAACCTAGTAAACCCTTTTACTTGCAAGTCGCTGCTAATACCATCTATCTATCACCGTGAAACAGAACCAAATGCGTTCGATGTACAAAAAAAATATCGGATTTAATCAGACGAAAAACGCTTGTTACGTCGGCACAGTTTTTTTTATGATATGAGGCATCTGTATGCTAGTATTATATTATCTGTGGTAGGATTAAAATACTCACTTTGCCATACATTTCATCGTAAATACTGGCGGCGGCGAACATGACATCCTTGGGCAGTCGTAACGGCCGGTTGAAAGCTGCGTTACCTTCCCCCAAGGCTCGCACGTCTCTCATCACCTCGAATATACTAGGGTACCAAACTACTATAGTGTCTACGTCCACGGTTTGGAGGGTGTAGCCGCTCCTGAAAAGGGGAAAATAATAATATTAATTTTCCTACCTTGGGCTTGAATTTTGAAGAAAAAACATCTCAACAATTATGATATAAATAAAAAACTTTTTAACAAAAAATCAAACCGACTTCCAGAACAAAAAACTACAAAGCAAAAAATAATTTTCTTTGTCGAAGTCGGTGTCGAAAAACGAAAATCTCCGACTTTTTCTGGAAGTCGATTTGATTTTTTGTTAAAAAGTTTTTATTTTTCTTTTTAGTTTTGGTAGGAAGGTACCACCAATTATCATGACAATCATTTTTAGCCAAAATACTCATTGCGATTCCAATAAGTCCAATAATACATTGTTTTATTTCGGAATTCTAGTGCCTACCTTCCGGCTTCATCATCAGATCAGTTCGATGGTGCCCTTTTCATCAGTACCATTTATTTATAAGTATTTGCTTCATCATAGTCGGTTAAATAGTCGAGATATCTTATACCCGTGACATACTTAATATTTAGGAGTTCCAGTGGCCATCTGTGGTGTTCTTCATCATTTCCACTTCACCAAATGATACTTTCTCAGTGCAAATGATTGCATTGTTGATGAAAATACCAAAATCGCTATATGTATGCCTATAATATTTGAGGAGTTCCCTCGATTTCTCTAGGATCCCATCATCAGATCCTGACCTGATGACTATGGGACCAACTAGGAAATATACCCTTCAAAACAAAAGAATATTTTTTTAAATCGGTCCAGGCGTTTTTAAATAATCAGGGAACATACATAAAAATAAAATATTCCGACGAATTGAGAACCTCCTCCTTTTTTTGAAGTCGGTTAAAAAACCTTTAGAAAAAGCTTTTTCGTATTCCACACAACAAACGTTTTATTTAATAGGTATCTAAATCATGGTGAGCATTGGTCCGCCATCTTTCGGAATCCGTCATTATTATGTGTATTTAGAATGATGTAGCCTTCGTGCCACAATCACGGCATCTACAGGTGTCGGCGCTGATTAAGAGCGCTCGGCGAAAATGGTGGGGTGATTTGCGCATGTGTACAGTCACGCATAAAATTACTAAGAGCGATTTGTACTAATTATTTGTTTGTACGTAGTTTAAATTTTATGAATAATGGATATTTAAATAGCTAATTTTAAAACAGTGTGGTTTAGACACATTAGCCTATTATCACATTAATAAATAATATGTCACTAAATTTAATATACGTAGAAAGAAAGAAGAACACGGTTTTATGTAAAATTCTTCTAAAATGTAAAATAAATCATTTTTCGTGTTTGCCTCGTTAACACATTTTTTTTTCGGCATCTTTCATCGGCATCGATTAGAACGAAATTATGAAACACTATGGCACGGAACTTCTTATTTTTATTTAACACAATAATGCCCGACTGCACCTAGGGGACTCGAGACGTGTGAGCGCGGCGAGACGGGGGAAGGACGACTGATTGACCAATAAGACGGCGGCACCGGCCGCTTCGCCCGTTGCACCTCACGCCCCCCGCTCAGACCCAAAAATCAACATCTGCGCATTCAAGTACAGCGCTCTTAATCCGCGCCTATACCTGTACTTGGCATCTTTTTATTTTGTTTTATACAAAATGTATGTAGTATGTTATTATTGTTTTATTTATTTCTCGTCTTTACTAACTTAGTTTAAGTACTACTAATACTATTGTTAAGGGTTTAGCATAAGCATGTTCTGATATTGTATGTGGTTTTGTGACAATTAAACACTTTTTCTTTCTTTCTTTCTATGTCACTCAGCTATCCGTTCATTGTCATAATTTTTAGGGTTCCGTACCTCGAAAGGAAAAACGGCACCCTTATAGGATCACTTTGTTGTCCGTCCGTCCGTCGGTCTGTCTGTCAAGACCCTGAAATTATATCAAATACTCAGGTCTACTGTCCCTTATAGCTGTGAAAAAAAACAAACTTCTAAGCCAACGCAATCAAAAGATACAGCCGTTTATGTCGCAAATTTCGGCAAATTTTCGACACTCGCAAGGGAATCAAAACCTACAGGGTACTTCCCGTGAGCTCAGAATCTTGAAATTTGGTACGAAGCAACGTCTTTTAGCACAGATAAAGGAAACATTGCGAAAACCGTAAATTTTTGGTTATATCATATACTAAAAATATTTTTAATAATTTTAAACTTACTACCCCTTGCCTCATGAACGTGTAAAGGTATCAAATTGAAATTCATATCAAATACTCAGGTCTATAATACCTTTAAGCTGAGGTTTGTACGGAACCCTCGCGCGCGAGTCCGACTTGCACTTGGCCGGTATTTTTTTATTTTATTTTTTGTTTCGGTGTGGCAAATCCTCATTGGATGTCCTCGTACTGACTAAAAACCACCCCGGTGTTCCATCTCATACCTACGCTGGAGGTTGAGGGAACGCACGATCCTTCCGCAACCCCCGGCTGGTGCATTGTCATCATAACCCAACTTGTACGTATGCAAAATTTTTGCTCAATCGGATGGAATACCTGCACTTTTAGAATTCAGTATCAAGATTTGATCCATACATAAACTAACACTAAAAAGCCCTGTATTCAATGTAAACATTTTTTGCACAACAGTTGCTCAACTCCTTAGATAAAGTACCTATAGATTTCGCCATAAAATGAGCTTGATTGATAGAGCGAGATCGCAAGTTGGCAGCCCCATGTAAATAATAAGGACGATTTCTGTTCAAAAAGTCAAATATATTTATTTCAACTAGGCCAATAAGCGGCACTTTTGAACGTCAAACATTAAATCTAAATTAAAAATGTACAAGTAATAAAAATTGACTCTACCGTGCATTCGGAAAGTAGCTTGTTATGGAGAAGAAAGCACAAGAAACTCCATACTTACTCTTTTTAGAAAAAAAATATGTTTTACAATGTTTACTTATGTACATACATTAATAAATTCATATATGTGAGGACGATGCACCCAAAAATAGCACTACACACTATACTACGTACAGGTATAAAGTAATAAAAGCACTAACAGGTAAATTCATTAATTTGATAAATAGGAACATGGTTCTCACATACTTACAAATATTGCAAACATAGGTAAAATACCTAGTTCAACAACAACGGAACCATGTGTGAGTCATATTCTGGATTTTTTTTAAAAATAACATAAGTATACAATAACTATGAATAGGAATACAAATTAGCAAATTTGATTTTGTCCACACCAAAGATTGCCCTACGGAGCAGGACCAACATGTTGCCAAGCATTCTTATCTTGAATATAATCATCTAATTTGTAATATGCTTGTTTACAAAGTGTGCTTTTAACGAAAGTTTTAAATTTACTTTCATTTAGTTTTAATATACCACAAGGTATTTTGTTATAGAATTTAACACAGTACCCCATGAAAGATGAGTGTACTTTTGTTAGTCTATAAGATGGTTCATCTAACTTATCTTTATTTCTCGTATTACATTTGTGTCTATCACTGACCTTACTAAAGAGATGTATATTTTTCCTTACATACATAATATTTTCATAAATGAATTGGCAAGAAACTGTCATAATATTAATATTTTTAAATAGCTCCCTAAGAGATTCTCGGTGACTTAAATTATTGTATATGGCTCTGATAGCTCTCTTTTGCAATATAAATATGGATTCAATGTCAGCCGCTCGGCCCCACAATAAAATACCGTATGACATAATGCTGTGAAAGTAACTAAAATAGACCAAACGCGCGGTCTCCACATCCGTCAACTGTCTTATCTTTCTAACAGCATAAGCGGCCGAGCTCAGCCGACCCACAAGAGATGTTATGTGAGAACTCCATTGCAATTTGTCGTCTAGAGTGATTCCCAGGAAAACTGTTTGATTTACAAAGTCCAGCTTTTCGCCATTCAATATGATGTCGCATTCGCTACTTCTAACATTCGGCAATGTGAATCTAATACATTTGTTTTTTTTTTTTATTTAGTACCAAATTGTTTGCCGTGAACCAATTTTGGACCTGATGAATCGAGTTATTCTGTTGTTTGTCAATCTCTAATATAATGGCAGGTTTGACAAACAAACTCGGTTTTGTTTGATTTTCTGTGATTTCGTGGTATTATGTGTTCATTGAGACAAGGAATTGTTAATTGAGACAAGGTGTTGTTGAGTGTTGTGGTTGTAGTGTTCTTGTTCTTGTTGTAACACCAGAACTAACTATTGTTGTCTCATGTGCGGCCACGCCATGGCGAAATCTATAGGCACAACACCAAAGTTTCTCAATATCAAAATGTTTAACTCTTTAATGTGATCAACTCCGGAACACAAATATAGAGCAACATGTTAACAACATATTTATGAAACCATATTTATAAACATAAAACTAAATATGGTGCTAACTAACAAGGAAAGTTTTGAATAAACACATTACCCTCCTTCGGCAGTCGGGTAAAAAAGTTTGGTATTTTATTTCATAATTTCCATTGTAGACAATAGTCGACAAATACCTATAAAATACGCTGCCAAGTTATGCCTAAAGGCCTAACATTCATAACAAATACAACCAGTAGGTTACAAACAAAGAAAATACGTCCATTGACAACATTCACAAAAAAAATACAAATTTACTAAACCACAAAAAGAATTGTTGGAAAAATAAATATGAACCACATCGGCGTATAATGGTTTTGTTTATCTACGCACTTTATCAGAGGGGAAAATTGAATGGGGTCTTGTGAAGTAAACAAAATGTTGATAGAAGGTAGGTACCAAGTTTTTAACAAAGAGAACTTTCGATTTATTATTAAATAGCTTAAGCACAGGGTCCCGACGCTAATAAAGAAAATATGGTTCAAATAGATTTAACTAGATGGCGCCATATGCATCGATTTGTTATTGAATATTGTGTAAAATTAAGATATTCTAGAATTGATCATAAATAATGTATGTTCTTGTGTAATTAACTATCTTGAGCATAACATTTTGGAATATTGGGCTCTTAATTCACATTTCGAAGATTATTTGAACGGATCATTTAAAATGTATGCCAATAGATGGCGCGTTTTTAAATTTCTGAAGCATTTCACTCGATTTTTTAAATCTGTATTGTTTCATTTTGGTACAATGAAACTGTAAAAACGTGCAAAAAATACTATAAAACAAATCGTCACTGTATTTAAAGATAACACCGCGTCCGTGTATTTTTACCCGACTGCCAAAGGAGGGTAATGTGTTTATCAGTCTATGTATGTATGTAAGTATGTTTGTTCCTATGTGGCGTTCCAGAGACCAAACGCGTTGGCCGATTTTGATGATTCTTACGTCAATCGATTCGTCTAAACCCTGCGGGTGTCACTGGCTATATTAAAATTGTAAGATAGAAAAATGGCGGCTTTCGGGCGCCATATTGTGGGGGACCAAATTTTTTTTTTCTTCCTATCCCATCGTGTGGGGTATCAAAATAAAGCGTTTTACAAGGCGATTTCAAAAATATATAACACTTATATATTTCTATGTACCAAATTCGAAAAAAAGTACTTAACTAATAAAAAGTTATAAATAAGTTATAAATCTGGTTTCGGTCAGCCAGCTCGCGAATATGTATCCTCCGACTGCACAGCATGATTTTCTTCTTGTTTACGTCTTTTTAGTTCGCTTCTTAAGCAATCGGGTTCTTTTAATTTTTTTTTTACTTTTTTTTATTAGTAAAATAATTAACCGATTATTTCGAAAAAACGCTAGTTACGTCGGCACGGTTTCTGTGTATGGGATGAGTCATCTGTATGCTAGTATTATATAATCTGTGGCATAACCAGCCTATATTTTTCATAGTAACAGACACGAAATCTATTGCCATCATCTCTTAAAAAAAAAAACATCTTTGAAGTTCGTACTCACGCAGTCAATAGTCCTCCTATATCTCGAATCCTTGTAAAGGGCGATATATGAGGTGATATTCCACCGCTTCGCTCACTTTCTGCCAACTGCAGAGCTTGACGCAGCTCCATTAGTGTGTCCCCACCGAAGACACAAGCCATGAACACCTGGGAAAGAGAGTTATTAAAAATTATGACAATTGGACTGCATAGACTTTTTATCGATAGGTTGTTGCCCCTACCACGGGGTCTCAGCGCTAAGAAAGAAATTTGCTTCAAATAAATCTCACTAGATGGCGCGATATGCACCGGTTTGTTATTGATTTGTGTGTAAAATTTACAATTTCTGGCATTGAACATAAAAAATTATGTTCATGTTTAATCAACTATTCTAAACACAAAATTATGGAATATTAGGCTCTTAATACACATTTCAAAGATTATTTGAACGGATCATTTAAAATTGATGCCAATAGATGGCGCGGTTTTAATTTTCTGAGGTATTCCACTCAATTGCGTAAATTTGTATTGTAACATATTTTGGAATTGTAAAAACGTGCAAAAATAACTATAAAATAAATTATCACTGGATTTAAAGAATAAAATATTCTCGAACCGAGTAAACCCTTTTACTTGCAAGTTGCTGCTAACACCGTTCGCTGCGATCGATCCGGTCGATATATAAAAATAATCAGTTTTTTTTTTAAAGTGGTTTCTTTGTATGGGATGAGGCATATTATTCAATTGTAGCTAGCAGAAAAAAAATGAGAATAATTTGCTATTACGAAAAAAAATATTTTACAAAAAAATACTACCAACTTCCAAACTCAGATCAAATAAAAAGTCAAGATGGAACGTTGCAAACAACAAAGTGACGCCGGTTCAAACTACGCCTTGCCGTACAAATACACAATTACACGCACTCACGTACAACGAAATTACTCATTCGAGCTCACAGATCAATTATTAAAGCTTGACTAACAAGCTAAGGGGTAGTTTTGTTGTACGTGTGCGCGTGTAATTGTGTATTTATACGGCAAGGCGTAGTTTTAACCGGTTTCACCTTGGTGTTTGCAACCTTCCATCTTGACTTTTTATTTGATCTGAGCTTCCAAATAACAAAAACAACGAAATGAAAAACAACTTTCGTTTTGGAAGTCGGTGTCTTTTGGTAGGTACCAAATTTTTTGCGTTATGGACACCGACTTCCAAAAAAAAAGTTATTTTTCACTTTGCAGTTTTTTTTTTAAAGTCGGTAGGTGTTTTTTTGTAAAAACGTTTTTTTATTTTTATTATTCACTTTTTAGTTGTACCTACCTAACAGGCAAGTTGTTAAGTAAGGTGACTAAAATGCCAGAATAGGTTACCTGAATATCATGAAACTTGAACATAACCGGTGAAATGAGAATGTACCAAGGTGAACTGTACACATCTGCGTACCCCTTTAGAGCGTGCTGGCGTGATGTTATGTTATAAAATGGTATAAACAATAAACAGACATGCTATTGCAGCAATCCTAAGAGATTTGCCGTTATTCATTGAAGAGTTCTGTTGTATATCTCCGAAAATCTTCATCAGATCTTCACCCAATTTAAAATGGGGTGGGACCGATTTTGGAACATACTCTTTCAAACAAAATAAGAATTTTCAAAATCGGTCCACAATTGACGGAGATATTGGTGAACATACAAAAAAAAAAAAAACTTACATACAACAAAAGTCAAACTGGGAGTCTAAGTCAAGAGTGAATAGGTTTCTTCTAGGTAAGCGTGCTTCATCGTCGACCACATCATCGCTTACCATCAGGTGAGATAGTGGTCAAGCGCAAGCCTATTACAAATAAAAAAAAAAAAAGTCAAACATAGATCTTCCTACTTTTTAACCGACTTACCAAAAAGGAGGAAGTTCTATGTTCGACAATATGTTTATATTTTTTTTTTGTGTATTTTCACGCATATCTCCGTCAATTTTGGACCGATTTTGACATTCATTTTATGTTTGAAAAAGTATGTTTCGAAATTGGTCCCATTTTAATTTGGTGAAGATCTGATGAAGAACTTCGAAGATATACGACAGAACTCTTCAATAAATTACGGCAAATCTCACGGGATTGCTTCAATCGCATGTCTGTTTATTGATTATACCATTTCATAACATATCATCACTTAAGAGAAAACTTAAATTACAAAGTGAAAAATAACTTTATTTTTGGAAGTCGGTGTCCATAACGCAAAAAAATTGGTAACTACGAAAGGCACCGACTTCCAAAAATAAAGTTATTTTTCACTTTGTAGTTTTTTTATTTGGAAGTCGGTAGTGTTTTTTTTTTAAAAAGATTTTTATTGGAAAGTAGGTTCAAAAGATTTAGTGCGAGTTTTTATACATACTCGATCGCTTTAACAAAAGGCTTCCTTTTACTGTCGCGAGACAGTGCTTATCCAGTTTAACACAAATTAGCGTTTACGTTAAGATTCATGGATTGGTGGTGGAAACCACCAGGCCATGAGAGGGACATTAGGCCAACTTTTCTTAAAGACAAATTTAAATAAAAAGTTATAAAATATACACACGTATTACTCACCCCATCAGGTTTCAAGCACTTCATGATTTTGTCGAAGCAGCCAGGTAGATCGTTCACCCAATGGAGCGCCAATGAGGATACTAGCAGGTCTACACTATCATCTGGAAGCTGAAAATACATTACAATTTGTGAATATTACAGGGTCTCAGGGGGTCAGGGTCTTTAGGATTCTTATAGGCGTTGCAGACCGCCCGCTGTCTGCAGAGCCTGCGTGGAGAAGAACCAGACAGAGCTTCATTTGCTCCTAAGCTGACCAGTGGTCGCTGGATACACATCACATCACATCATCTGCCTATTAAAGTTCCCACTGCTGGGACACAGGCCTCCTCTCTGTGAGAGGGAATGGCCGTAATTCACCACGCGGGCCCAGTGCGGGTTGGTGGATGTCACATGTCTTCGAATTTTTGATTCTAGGACATGCCGGTTTCCTCACGATGTTTTCCTTCACCGTTTTTGGGAGCAGTGGTGATGAAATAATTTACACAAAGTAAAGCGCCTGCCTGAGCTCGAACCTACGACATACAACTTGTAAGTCGCGGCCGATACCACCGGGCCAACACTGCTCTCTGTCGCTGGATACAGGACAAAGTATTTTTTTAAATCAGGTACCTTCCGTAAGCTAGTCATCAGGGCGCTGCTGGCCTTTCTTGAGCAGCTGGGCTGGATCAAATGATCTACTTTTTTTTTTATTACAGTTGCCCCTCACTAGGATTTTTTTCCTGTATCGTGGGTGCGTTTACAAACATTTAAACTCACATACACAAGACAACTATCTATAGGCCATACAAATATTTCTTCCGCGCGGAAATCGAACTGCGACACGCAGCTCAGCAGCCGATCACTCAACCACTACGCCAACCGTGTCGTCCTTACTTATTCCACCCGTAGGCAATAATTTATTTTATTGTAAAAATCTACATAATTATGTATTACAGTAAAGATTTATTAAAATTCGTTCAGTAGGCTTTTGTTCGATACAGTAACAAACGTCAATCAACACAAACTTCAAAATCTCTCCTCAAATCCCATCCACATAAAACCAGCTATTATTCCTATTCCTTCTCTGTCCATGCTGTAAGATTGTGGAACTCACTTCCACCTAGCATAAGAGATTTAAATACTATCTAACTATTCATAAAACGTTTAAAAGAGCATTATCTATCCTCTAGTCTGATCTTTATTTATATATGTGTATGTATATATATATATTATACATAAGTATCTATATATTTTATAATTATGTATTTATATTTGTATATATCCACCATTACACTATTTGTGTAGGTGCGTAAATTTTTAGGGTTCCGTAAAAACGGGGCCCTATTACTGAGACTTCGCTGTCCGTCTGTCTGTCTGTCACCAGGCTGTATCTCATGAACCGTGATAGTTAGACAGTTGAAATTTTCACAGATGATGTATTCCTGTTGCCGCTATAACAACAAATACTAAAAACAGTATAAAATTTATATTTAAGGTGGGCTCCCATACAACAAACGTGATATTTTTGCCGTTTTTTGCTCGATATTAATAACGGCAACAGGTAGACGGTTGGAATATTCACAGAATATTTAGTTGTATATTCTCTTCAAAAAATAATTATTATTAAATTAAAATAAAATAAATTAAGGGGGGCTCCCATACAACAAACGTGATATTTTTGCAGTGTTTTGCGATAATGGTACGGAACCCTTCGTGTGCGAGTCCGACTCGCACTTGGCCGGTTTTTATATCTTATTTTGAGTCGTTCACTTTTCTTCTCTTACTGTTCTCACACACTATTGTCTACATTTCTTTTTCATTTTTCCTTTTCGCGGTTCTGCTGGCAGAAATTTCTTAAGAAATAACAAGTGCCCTTGTACTCTATTGTCTTGATGTGTTGTCTTTATGTATTATACAGTGTGTTTACATTAATTATTAAATAAATAAAAATAAATAAATAAACTTATGTGTTTATTTTAGTAGTAGAATAGGATAGTATAACTATTATATGGAGTATGAATGTTTAATCACACTGATCTGTAAATTACAACACTACGGAATTCGAGGACAAGCTGCTGATCTTGTGCTTTCATATTTATCAAACAGACAGCAAAAAGTAAATGTAAATGGGGCGACGTCCTCCGGGTCTCTAGTCAAGATGGGCGTGCCCCAAGGTTCAATTCTCGGCCCTTTCCTTTTTTAGGGTTCCGTACCCAAAGGGTAAAAACGGGACCCTATTACTGAGACTTCGCTGTCCGTCTGTCTGTCTGTCTGTCTGTCTGTCTGTCTGTCACCAGGCTGTATGTCATGAACCGTGATAGTTAGACAGTTGAAATTTTCACAGATGATGTATTCCTGTTGCCGCTATAACAACAAATACTAAAAACAGTATAAAATTAATATTTAAGGGGGGCTCCCATACAACAAACGTGATATTTTTGCCGTTTTTTGCTCGATATTTATAACGGGAACAGGTAGACGCTTGAAATATTCACAGAATGTTTAGTTGACTATTCACTTCAAAAAATAATCATAATTAAATTAAAATAAAATAAATTAAGGGGCGCTCCCATACAACAAACGTGATTTTTTGCAGTGTTTTGCGATAATGGTACGGAACCCTTCGTGTGCGAGTCCGACTCGCACTTGGCCGGTTTTCTTGTTTACATTAATGATCTCCCTTTTATGATGGCCAAATTATCGGATATAATTTTATTTGCTGATGATACTTCACTAATTTTTAAAATAGATAGAAAAGATACGGATGTGTTACATGTCAACGAAAGTCTAATTGTTCTCTCAAAATGGTTTGCAGCTAACAATCTTTTACTGAATGCGAAAAAAACAAAATGTCTAAAGTTCTCCTTACCAAATGTACCTCAACGTGACCTACATTTAAATCTTGACCGCAAAAATCTTGAAGTTATAACGGAAACTGTATTCTTGGGGATTACAATCGATTCTAAATTGCAGTGGGGCGCGCACATTAGAACTCTTTCGGGTAGGTTAAGTTCGGCTGCGTATGCAGTAAGGAAGATAAGGCAGTTGACCGATGTAGCTACGGCTAGGCTGGTTTACTATGCTTACTTCCACAGTATTATGTCTTATGGCATTCTGCTGTGGGGATCAGCAGCGGACGTTAACTCAATTTTCGTCTTACAAAAGAGGGCAATCCGCGCGATCTATAAAATGGGTCCTCGCGAGTCCCTCAGAGAAAAATTTAAAGAGATCGATATACTGACTCTACCTTCACTTTATATTTTAGAACGTATTTTGTACGTACGCAAAAACCGAGGGCTTTTCAAAACTAGAAGCGACTTCCATAATTTAAATACACGCAGTAAGCACGAAATTGTAATACCCAAAATCAGATTAACGAAAACTAGCAAGTCTTTTCTTATAAACAGTATACGCTTCTATAACAAGTTGCTAAAGTCAGTTATAGAAATGACCGATGGAAAGTTCAAAAACTTCATCAAACGTGTCCTTATTAAAAAAGCATATTATAAAATCAAGGACTACGTAGAAGATAAAAATTTTAGCTCCTTCTGCGCATGCGGCTTCCCTGGTAACTTATAACCGGTACAAATATGTGGATGTCTCTAACTATTCTGAATCTCATTTTATTTTTTTTTTCTCTTCCATTAATTGGACTTTTTACAATGGTTTTCAATCATCTTAATAACGCTTTGCTAAGAATAGTTACAGCACTGATAACTATATTTGTGCCACATGTTTAATTTAGTCTTGTTATACATTTATTTTTATTTTATTTTTTTTACCTTTGTATCTTAGATGCTTTTACCGATTGTTTTGTAAATGTGTGAACATTGTAGGCCTTCTAGATTCCTAGATGCTTGATAACATTTGATAACTTTATATCTTGTTTTACTTTTTATTTTTAGTTTCTAAAGTTATATTGTCGGGACTACGTTGTCCTCCCATATTTAAGTAATGCTGTAACATGGAAATATTGTAAAAACAAACCATATTTTTAAAAGAGTAACCGTGGAGTTTCTTGCCGGTTCTTCTCCATAGGAAACAACCAACACGAACCGTGCGCCTTTTGTCGACGTTTTAAATGTGCCCATGTAGGCCTAGGTAAAATAAAAAAATAAATGATTTTGATTTTGAATAAAACTAGCTGTCCCACGCGGCTTCGCTCCTGTCAGCTGGCTACCTATCCATCTACCCTACCTACCCTACATGATTGTTGCGTAAGTTCAACCGTTTACGCAGTGCACGCAACGGAAGCTCTCAAAAAGAATAAATTTTCTCTGTTTTTAGAACATTTTTCATTGATGCTCCGCTCCTATTGTTCGAAACGTGATGTTACATAGCCTATAACCTTCCTCGATAAATGGACTACAATTGAAATCCATTCAATTTCAACCAGTAGTTACTGAGATTAGTGCGTACAAACAAACTCTTCAGCTTTATAATATTAGTATAGTTTGTTAACTTACATCAATATTCTCCTCATCCATAACTCTTTTATCAAACTTGACTCCATCTCCTACTGTGGCCTTGTCTAGGTGCGTCTGTGATGTGTCACATAACGTCACCTTCTCAACACTGTCAGGCAAGAAGTGACGGGATACATAGCCACGGCTGGCACCTGAAATGGTATTTTAGAGTTGTTTCATTGGTCTGGTACGGGTGCAGGCGTCTTTTCAGAGGGCCATCACTGGGGTTCCACAACATGGTGTTCCAGGCCGAATGCTTGGTTATTTCCATGGCGGCTTCAGCTGTCCTGGCTAGGGAGGTAATCGATTTCCCTATATGTATATTTTTGGCATGGCATGGCAGTCCTGCAAGCACTAAACAGCATTTATGAGTCTCACCGAGGCCTGCACCAGGTTGTTATGCACAATAAAGTAAGCATTCAATGGATCAAGGCACACAGCGATTCCCGAGGGAACAGTGCTGCGGATGAGCTGGCTTAAAGGGGCTCTAGTATGGTACCGGTGGGCCCGGAGCCCATTGTGCCTTTACCTTTCGGCGAATGTAGGCAGGCCAAGGAGGCACTGCCCTCCATCGATGTCCATTTCACGAAAAAGGCCCTATGACTGAGACACAATTTTTGTTGCCCTACCATTTGATTTGCCAGAATACCTCAAAAATTTATAGATATAGATATACCTGTTATAGATTTAGAAATCTCTTAGATATTTATGACTTAAGTTATAAAGCAACACATCGTTAGTTGCTAGATAAATACATAAATAAACTTAATAATGTTTAAAACTAACTTACCAAGCTCAACAGCATTGGTAAATAAACGTTTGATATCTAAAACTCGGTCGGCAGTCCGCCAACCAACCTCCTCTTTAATATATTCTGCCAAGTGATAATCGTCCCTCCTTGCTGACCTCTCCCGCTGCAAAGCCTTCGCATTCCTATCAAATATATTCATGGAACGATATACAGAAGTAGCAGTCTTCTGCTTAGCGGCTTTAGAAGAATTATTTCGAACCATAATCTGGACATGGTTACGTAAATATTTCGACTCGTTTTTCACTATTTGGAGCTTAGACAGGCAGTTTAGGAGTTGCGTTTGTGGCATTGTTGATAAAAAAATATGTTTTTAATGTTTATTGTAGTTTTAAATACATTATTTTATTTACTTTGCAAATTGAGTCTAAGTTTTGAGGTTATGTTTTCAATTCAATTTGACGTCATACATATTGACAGTCTGCTGACAGCGTACTCGTTCAGAAATAATTTAATCTATTTCAACCAAACGTACGAAAAATTAAAATTATGAGTCCACACCATATCTATGCACAATAATTTCTGGTTCTTCTTCAAGAAAACAAAACAAGCATATAGACGTTAATATTGTAAATGATGTATATTATGGCTTTCACTATTTTGTTCAGTATATTGATCCTACCTAATATTGTAATGATTACTAAACCAAACTGTGCATGTCATTCATAGTTTTGATTTTGCCATTGTCAATAAGTTGGCAAATCAAATAAAGTCAGCTTGAGTCAGCTGTTATTTCGGTGTATATTGTTGTAGAAACTATTTATTTTCACAGGAAAAAGTTAATTTATTGTATAATCTTAATATTGGCGCTCTACAAAAACATCAAAAGTAAGTTGCTTTCACCTATGAATTCTTATATACAAAATTCATGTTATAAACCGCTTACATAACCTTAAAACTTTAGATAAGATTTTGCTGTTTAAAACATGTTTTCAAAAAGCAAGCAAAAATTAACAACTTGAAATATTGCAGCTATTCACAGACTACTTAGAAATACTCAGCTATTCAAAACAGTAACTGATCGAAAAATAGTTTTTTTTTTTTGTTTTTCTTTCTACAAAGACGACTGCTTACCATTACGAAGCTTATCAGACTTACAGACCTAAAAATATAACCAGATCTACCAATTTTTTGTATCTGAATGATACCATTTAGTAACAAATTTTTAACCGATTTCATAAAAAGGAGGAGGTTCTCAATGCGTCTGAATGGTTTTTATATTTTTTTAATACCTTGCTGGCCCTTGGACATGAAATCTTCTATTCTATATTTAATAAAACAAAACATATTTTTTTTTACTTTTCAGATGTGGCCGATATTATTCCAATTTTTAAGATCAAATGCTCCATACTTCACATTGCCAGTGGCAGCGGTGGTCGGAGTCATAGGATATAACTTAGAAAGTTTACTGTCTGATAGATATACACCTTATAATAGTAAGTAATCAATGATGTCCTCAAAATGATCCATACTATAAAATTATTAATATTCTGCCATGTTGCCACTCTCCTGCTGCCACTGCCACGTCTGCCATGTTGTCATGCTTTTGCCCATGAACCAATTTTACTGAGTTTGAAAAACAAACCAACAGACTGTCACTTTGATGACACTAATGGCGCAGTGGTCGAGCGATTGGTTGCAGCGCTGCAAGTCGTGGGATTTTTTCCCACACGGAATAAATATTTGTTCAGATCTGTGTATTTGTGTATGTGAGTTTAAATGATTGTAAACACAACTACAATACTTGGGGCAGAGAGCAGTGGTGGCCACGTGGTAACAGCTGCATCTTAGAAGTTGTAGGTTGTGAGTTCAAACCCAAGCAGCTGCTTTTCTTTGTTTAAATTATTTCACTCTCAAAACGGTGAAGGAAAAGTGAGGAAACCGGCACGTCTTAGAACCAAAAATTCGAAGACATGTGACATCCACCAACATGCACTGGACCCTCGTGGTGGATTACTGCCCATTCCCTCTCACAGAGCGGAGGCCTGCACGCACAATGGACCAAATGCGAGTCAGAGTGTGGAAAAGGGCTCCATCTACCTTATCCTAATAATTGGGGCAACGATTTAAGAATATAAAATTAAATAATTTATAATGATGTTTTTATTATTTGTATACTGATTGTAATTCCCTTATTTCATCAATTCCAGAGCCCGTTCAAGACCAGAGACTAGAACGCCTAGCAGACGAAGAAACTCTCAACGACCCAACCAACGTAAAGAAACTCATGTACAAAGAGAATGTGCTTGGACGGAACGTATCACCTTCACTACAGACAAACAACTAGTCAATTTGGTTAGATTCTATGTTTAAATAGTATGTTATTTGAATAGAATTCAAGATGATTGTCAAATTTTGGAACAACAAATTCTATATTCAATATATGACAAGGTTCAAATTCCAAGGCACCAGTACTTTTATTTAGGGCCTTTTTAACACGAGTAGCTATATAAAAACAACTTAAAACAAAGAATGCTAAAGTTAATACTTGAGTTGCCACCGCCACCAAGTCAAGTATCAACATTTGTATAGTGTATTATAAGTTGATTTTTAAGAGACTATTTGTTAAAAAAAAATAGGTTGCAAGGGAACTTGAACATTAAATTGTAGGTAGTTTGAGTTGGGTATTTGTTTTTTGGAAATGTATGGTTCTTTTGTCATTGAGGAATATGGGAATGGCGATGGTTCAAAGGAATTAAAGGTCTTACAGCAGAGATGTTGGCCATGCTGCAAGATAAGCTCAATATGTATGAGTATTAATGCTGGCGTTTGTTAGGGTCAGCTCATACCGAGACACAATGCGACAGTGGTTTTAGGGGTACGTTTTTTCCACTACGTAGCGCGGCATCACGAAACTGCGGGGCGTAGTATGAGCGTACGAGAAAAAGTGCGCAGTTTCGCGGTGTGAGCTAACCTTTAAGTTCGATTAAGATCCCTGGAACGGCAAAGATGCGTGCGTTTAGATCTTTAAGGGTCCCCAAACAATGGTTTTGTGAAATTGAAATATCTATTCCCATTCTTACACACAAGAACAAGTCACAAAAAGAAAATTTTATGTTCCGCCTGTATAGGTCTGTCACGCATGCTATAGATAGTCCAACTCATCTTTGCGCGCGGCGCCATGTTTGCGTGCGCTGCGCGTACGCTTGTAAATACGCAACTTTAATTTGTGTGGCAGTAATGCGGCCCGGTAGTGCAAACAACCACCCACAAATGCGTACTCACACATAGAGCCGCGCGCAAAGATGACTTGAACTATATATACTGTAAGTTTATGCTATATGCAAACTTGAAATTCATGAAGACAAGAGGTAAATAATAAAAAAATATAATGTTTATTGTACTGCATAGGTTAATTAAATATTCAATTCATTACATAGCAATAATTATTATTTTGGTTAAATTAAACTAGTTATATTAGATTCTTTGTCTTCATCTGTGACTCAGTCAGCATTTTACATTATCATCATGTTCATATCCATCTTCTAATTTTTTGAAGTCTTTTTAGGGTTCCGTACCCAAAGGGTTAAACGGGACCCTATTACTAAGATTCCGCGGTCCGTCTGTCTGCCTGTCACCAAGCTGTATCTCGTGAACCGTGATAGCTAGACAGCTGAAATTTTCACAGATGATGTATTTCTGTTGACGCTATAACACCAAATACTAAAAACAGAATAAAATAAATATTTGAGTGGGGCTACCATACAACAACCTTGATTTTTTGCCGTTTTCTGCGACTATGGTACGAAACCCTTCGTGCGCGAGTCAGACTCGCACTTGGCCGGTTTTTTTAAAACGTTGGTGCCTTTTTGTATGACCAAAAGTGTGTGTATAAAAATAGTAGTTTATGTAACGGTCATATAATAGGGGTTATTAAAACACGAGTGTGGGTTTATCACACAAGGCGAAGCCGAGTTAAATAGACACGAGTGTTTTAATACCGAATTATATGCCGTTGCATACACTATTTTATCTTCACTGATACAGTTGAAATAAAACAAAATTGGAAACGGAAAAAATATATGGTATAGTGGGGAATTTAGATTCTCATTGCGCATGAATGCGCAGCGCGCGCCTCCTTAGACAATGACAGTACTTCAATGAGCCCATAAGCGCCAATAAATTAAAAAGTAAAAGTGTGCTATAAAAATTAAAAAGTTATTTTATAATGCAGTTGTTTAAAAATCGAAGGAAAATGTTGCAATGTAATGGTTTTTTTTTTAAATTTTACCTATCCATGAATATAAAGTACGTGTTAATACAATATTTTTTGAATTCATATTTGGAACATTATGTTGTGAGTGTAGATAAAATTATTTTTCAATACAGTTGTTAAACATGGCGTACTTTCAGAGGCTATAATTATGATTCGAAAATTAAATCTTACGCATAGGCATCTTTCTATTACGCGGTCGTGACTTTTGTTTACGAGCTCGATCATTAGTTTTGCAGTTTAGTTTTAAATTTATAAATCAATTTAAAAAGTTTAGAAGCAAAGAGTTTTCATACATAGAATAAAATGGGTTAGATTTTATACGAGGATAAATAAATGATTCCGTACGTTTTAGCATTGAACTCTCAAAAGTCTTTTAAATGGTTGTTTAATATATTTAATTACCAGTTTTATTTTAATTATTTTCACATCAACATTTGTCTAAAATTGAATAGGCTGTATAGACTGTTTTCGTTGTAAAAAATGTCCAGTTGCAAAAACGCGCCTTGTATAAGTCAATTTAAAAAAGTTTAGTAGCAAGGAGTTTTCATACATAGAATAAAATGAAATAGATTTTATACGAGGAAAAATGAATGATTCCGTACGTTTTAGCATTTAATTCTCAAAAGTCTTATAAATGGTTGTTTAATATATTTAATTACCAGTTTCAATTTAATTATTTTCACATCAACATTTGTCAAAAATCGAATAGGCTGTGTAGGCTGTTTTCGTTGCAAAAACGCGCGAAAATTTTATTTTTTTGTCATTTAACAAATCTAATTCTTTGATTTGTTTTTACTATTTCCCACAACTGTACTGAAAAATATCGTGTGATACACGGGCGTGTAGGTTATTGCAAACTCGTGTCATTAAAAACCCTCGCCTTCGGCTCGGGCTTGTTAATGACAACTCGTTTGCAATAACCTACTTTCCACCCTTGTATCACAATGTACTATTATGATGCAGTTTGAAAATTAAAGGAAAATGTTGCACTGTAATGGTATTTTATTTACTCTCATATCGTAATATTCGAATTATAACTTCAAAACGAGTTTATATTGACATACTTTATAAACACAATACCGAAATTTAAAAATAGAATCTTATTATAACACTTTTTCTCTAACAAAATAATGCTATAATACAATTTTTTTTCTATTACGATACAGGACAAATCCAAGAAGTTAATCACAAGGAGTTTTCATCAATTATTTTTTGTAATGCCATTTTTATAGTACCTATTTAAAAAGATTTGATTCCAATTTTTACTTGTCTATGACAATGCCCGCTTCAGGCTTAGCACGCACTGCGATATTTATTCGCGCGAATTTTGTCTCTTTCTAGATGTTCATAGAGCTCAAAATATTCGCGCGAATTAAATTCGCGCCGCGGTGCGGTGGATTCTGTGGCAAAACACGGATTTCTTGCGGTATTATTTCTGCACGATTTTTTACCGCAATGTGAGCAGCTTCATACAATTCTGTAGGTTGCGGTATGGGCGGAAAAATTCGCGCGAATATATATCGCAGTGCGTGCTAAGCCTTAGCGCATGTGCGGTTAATGCGGTGATGTGCTGGGTTTTGGCGCCATTCATACGTTTTGCAGGTTTTGCTGTACTGAATTTCATTAGTTTTATAAATTTTTGCTTAAAAATTTCTGATATTAGTGAATGTGAAGAAATTTTAACCCCGCCCGATATTTTAGATGCGGCGATGAAAATTACTCATAATCTATTACCGGCAAAGGCGAGAAAATTATATGATAAATGCTATCACGACTTTATGGCATGGAAAATGTAAAAAAAAGGTATTTAGTAGGTTCAATTCCAATGTATGAGTGTAGATAAAGTAATGTATGAAACTGCACATAACTAGGTATTAAAACATTCGTGTACGTACCCAGTTACTACTGGGTGGTGGAGGTCAGATAGGCAGTCGCTCCATGTAAAACACTGGTACTCAGCTGAATCCGGTAAGTCTGGAAGCCGACCCCAATATAGTTGGGAAAAGGCTAGGCAGATGATGATTTTATATTTGATAGACTTATAAATTAATGCAATACCACCATTTATAGTGAACGTTACCCCAACAGGAAAGTGACTCCTAGAGTGATATGAGTGGTACGTAGGTATACTTAGTGCGTAATCTGCTATGTGTGTGCGCTACATAAAAAATAAGTGCGCGTCGTAGTTTTTGAAAAAAACGGAAATAACGATTCCTGCTAGGGTAACGTTGTTCCAGCAGGAAAATTCTAAACGAATGATCGGAATGAGAAATATTGTGCATGGGCAGAGAGCTTATAGTTGTGCAAAAATGTGCGCTGAAAATATAATTGGTGCGTCATCAGGTTTTCGAGATATTGCATTTCCTGCTGGAGTAACGTTTTGAAGAATCGTGTATCTCTAAAACCATTGTACGTGCGCCTGTAGAATAAACATACACTATTAGCTCTTGATATGTGCGTATTTGTGCCGGAATTAGATTTAAGGAAATATTTATAATTTTCAAGTAAATGCGCTTTTTAGAAAACCCGAAAAAAGTTCGCAGCGCCTAAATGAGAAAACGTATAAGCTCGCTGAAAACTGTATTCAGTCCATCTTGACGCTTGTAATAACCATAAAAAGTTTCAAAAGCATAAATGCTTGCGTTATCGAATAATATTGCTAAAAGTCAAAACGAGGTTGTCATAACTTTGATGGCAAAATACAAGAAACTGACTCAACCCTAGATAGGTAGGTGTAAACCACAAGTATGTGCGTTTAGTCAAAAATATATAGTGAAAATATTCAGCTTGGAATGTTTCTTATTTAGTAGATTTAATGAAAAAGCTAAACATGTAAACAAAGGCTGGTTATCCGACCAAATTCGAATGACTACGAAAAAGCGACGGATTCATACATATCGATGACCTAAGATGAATTAAGAAAATTGGACGTATTAAACATAAGCTGTTGTCTGTACTGTCGCGTTCAAACGTTTGTTGGTAGAGTCTGGCAAATGAAAGTAGACACTCGAATTATTTGCAAACTTGTTATATGGCAATGCTATACTAATGTAAACATAAATTTTTGGTGATTTGTTGTGGTCTTGATAATAGCATTTATTTAAGTGAAAAATGAATAAAACAGTTCAAAGTGGATTACGGGAGATGTCGTTTCGCGTGATGTCTAAATATCAAGAAAAACATCAGGAGAAAGACGTCGAATTAAAAAATAACCAAGATTTTTTACGTGTGGTGTTAGATTTCATAAGTTATTATGATGCAAATAAGTTGAATATACCAAAATTATTACAGAATACTGTTGTTTTTTTATTGAGATTGATACATAATATCTAAAATATTACCTACCTCAATTACCTATTGTATTTTTATTCAGACGAAATAAAATAAATATTTCTAAAGTATCAAATTAGGTTACTCCAGATATTTCATACTAGTTTTGGGGTTGCTATGCTGATATTTTTTAAATTTTCCGCCCTTTTTCAGTCTCTACTTTCGTTTGCCAGACTCTATGACCTAATTTTGGGGACTAATTTAAAAAATACATTTAATGCACCTTGTGACCATAACAAATGAAAGAGCTTGTTGATGTAGAAATTATTATTTTTATTCTCTTAATTTTGTTTCTTAAAGTAATTATGGCATCAAATCACAGATCAAATTACAAACCTATTAATATTAGAAAACAGTTCAATCAAATTATTTGTACCTTGTGTAGTCATTATTATTTAAAATCACATATTTGTTTTTCATTTACTTAAGTTCTAAAATACAAACAGTAAAATTGGCTTTTTATTTATAAACTGTATCTGTAGGTTCTTTTTTGTAGTCGGTATTCATCCCACATATCTTGAACGTTTTTTTAAAAACAGCCGCCATCTATTTTTTGGTCTCTAAAGTACTTTTTTCTATTAATATTATAAAGGCAAATGTCTGGATGTGTCCACAAAATACCGAATATATTTTAATGAAATTTGGAATAAAGAAGATGGGTTATAACTTGGCACTACTTTTTCTAATGTACTTACCTAATCAAGTGCAAAGTCACGGAAACAGCTAGTAGAAAATAATCCAATAACAAGTAAATTTTTCTATAACTTTTCTACCTCAGTGTACTCAGTCACAACACGCTACAACCGGTTCGTGAGTAAAGTTAAGAAGGTCATCGATATGTATGAATCCGTCGCTTTTTCGTAGTCATTCGAATTTGGTCGGATAACCAGCCTTTGTTTACATGTTTAGCTTTTTCATTAAATCTACTAAATAAGAAACATTCCAAGCTGAATATTTTCACTATATATTTTTGACTAAACGCACATACTTGTGGTTTACACCTACCTATCTAGGGTTGAGTCAGTTTCTTGTATTTTGCCATCAAAGTTATGACAACCTCGTTTTGACTTTTAGCAATATTATTCGTTAACGCAAGCATTTATGCTTTTGAAACTTTTTATGGTTATTACAAGCGTCAAGATGGACTGAATACAGTTTTCAGCGAGCTTATACGTTTTCTCATTTAGGCGCTGCGAGCTTTTTTCGGGTTTTCTAAAAAGCGCATTTACTTGAAAATTATAAATATTTCCTTAAATCTAATGCCGGCACAAATACGCACATATCAAGAGCTATTCGTGTATGTTTATTCTACAGGCGCACGTACAATGGTTTTAGAGATACACGATTCTTCAAAACGTTACTCCAGCAGGAAATGCAATATCTCGAAAACCTGATGACGCACCAATTATATTTTCGGCGCACATTTTTGCACAACTATAAGCTCTCTGCCCATGCACAATATTTCTCATTCCGATCATTCGTTTAGAATTTTCCTGCTGGAACAACGTTACCCTAGCAGGAATCGTTTTTTTCAAAAACTACGACGCGCACTTATTTTTTATGTAGCGCACACACATAGCAGATTACGCACTAAGTATACGTACCACTCATATCACTCTAGGAGTCACTTTCCTGTTGGGGTAACGTTCACCCATTTATATAAGAGGAGCTCGTGGCTAAATAAGAACAGCTGCACGGTATCTTCGAGGTTAAGCAACGCTTGCCGTGTTCAGCCCGTGGATGGGTGACCATCTTAACATACCGAGATTCCTTGCACATAAGCTGTTTTTCACGGCGCACATACGGGTATTTGATACAAAAAACTGGCCAAAACCTTTTTTTGGTAATTTTGGGTCAATTGTGCCTCCTAATTATTTTTCATATTAATTTTAGTATAACCCAATCATTTCTATACCCTTTTCTCCAAAGGGACTTACGTGTGAAATAAAATCGAAATAAAATAAAACATTATTTTCTATTTCAAGCATTATGGTGATTTATTTGTACAATAACTAATAAAAAAAAGCATTTAAAAATACACAATGATTTAAAAATAACGCTTACTTTTTGCATAACCTTACAAAATACATAAATGAAAAGCTATGTACAAACTGTAATTTACATCGAAATAAAAGTTAAATATACATTTTCTTGTAATATTTACAGAGAAACTTATACAGCTAATATTCGTCAGACTCGCTATCGCTATCTGCTTGATCAGTACTAGTGCCCGGGTCAGCATTATCAGTGTCAGTGTCCGCGGGACACTCGTATTCAACTTTAAGAAATTGTAGAATTTCTTGCGATAGTGGTTTCCTGTTCCTTTTGAATTGCATTCTGCTGCTGCTACTAAGAAAGACATCAGAGGTCAGAAGAAGGCGGTTCATGACATCTTGGAGGCAATTCTTTCGCGAAAACTTTCTTGCAAAGTTTTGCCTGTATAGGCGGAAATGTTTATTCCGCGACTCAGCTGCCTCCTCTGATAATTGTCCAATCGGCAAAAGAGCATGTTTGATTACCAAAGCCCCATGACACAAAACTTTATGCGAAGTTGGCGTCATGGGGTGCCAGTTGTATAACTGCACATATAGTTCGGCTGTTGACTTCAGAAACACCGAAAATTTTTCCGTGTCAATAGAGAACCCACTCGAAATAACTTCTAGAATCAACTTGAGGTTCTTAAGGAAGTTTATATCAATCCCTGTTATTGAGGCAGTTGTTACAGGATCGGCAAAGAATCTCCTAGAAGTATTTCCATCGTTAGTATTTCCAAAGCCAGCTTTCGGCACGTCTACAAGCAAGCCCATTTGCTCTCGAAAGGCCTCTTGAATCTCTTTCTTTTTATCTGCCGAAAGCTGCTTTTCCTCCTTGTTAAGCCTCCATTTTTTGATAGGTAGTTTGTAGGCTATATGGAGACATGTTTCGAGAAATCTAATCCGAGCGTGCAATATTGATAGTCCAAATTTGAGCGAGTTCGAATCTATCAAACTTTCGTCGGTTTTAAGATTGTTGAAATCTTTGCTGGTCTGCTTGCATATGTAGCACTTCATTGTTGACGTGGTATTAGTTGCGGCATTGCACACTTTACCATCTACCATTGTAAGCACAAGTGTGTGCGACACCTTTATGACTTTATTGTCAGCCTCAACTTCAGTGGGGTTTATGTTTTGTGCCTGGTTTTCAATGTGTGCTATTTCGGATCGAGTCACTTCATTATTTTCATGCACAAACTGAATCCTTATAGGACGGCAAAATCGGCAAGATGAAGGAGCTGGATTCTGCCACCAAATCTTCAGTTGGCCATTCACATTACTTGTCAGTCGTAGGGGTACTAATGAGCTTATAAAAACATGGGCATCGGAGCCTGACTCATCTTGGAATTTTTGTTTAAATTCTTGTGCTTTCGAGCCATCACATCCCCATTTGCAAATGAGTTCCATATTCTGCCCTTCAATTTCTGTTGCTGTCATTAACACTTTCTGGAGGTACAGGCAAAGGCGTTGAGTGGTGTGGTCAAGAAGATCTTGTAAAGTAATTTCTGCTATCGATTCGGAGACAATAGATTTAGGATAGCACTCCGTTTTCGCTCTCTGTAGGAGAGAATAACAGGGGTATATATCCTCCTGCCCATCTCTTATCACATTATATTGTTTGCGCGTTAGGTCGGCTTCCACGTATTTAATCAGTGCTTGTGTTATCGTTAACTTGCCGCTTTTTGAACTTTTGTCGGCTGAACTTATGATTTTGCGGAATCTAGTGGCTCGTCTCGGAGTCGCTGAAGCCTGTTTTATTATTTGAGACAAATCATTGTTGCCTGCGGCTCGTTCACTCATCACAGCAGCATACGTCAACTCTTCATGCGATATTTCTGATCTCACTTTCTCTGTTTTGCGCCTTTTGCTTCTTTCACTACATTCTTGGAATTCCTTAAGAGGTCGGCCGGGTTTATTGTGTCGCCAAACAGGTAGAGAAATTTTTTCTTTAAGCCATTGTTCATTCGTTTTTCGGAAACGACATTCTTTGTAGCTTGCTGAGGTCCATTTTAGCTTGTAATGATGTTTAAATGATTTTAAGCAATGGCGGAGTACTTTAGTTTTGTCCTCGGGGCATTTGGTCATTTCAATTAGTTTATGCTCAAGAAAGTCCAGTTTTTTATCTAAATTTTTGTAGTCGCACTGTTTTATTACGTTAAACATATCCTCTCTTGTTATTGTCATCGATGACTCATCATAAGGACCTGCCAACAAGAAAAAATCTATGTTAAAATCAAAGAAACACAAAGTGTTGTTTTTTTTTCGAAAAAAACCTATTTTTGTTCAGAGGCTATAATTCATAGGGGCGGAAAGAGGCGGAAGGTTTTTCTCTTGATATGAAATCTAGAAGGTTCAAAGAACACGATTATGTATAAACTTTAGCTTAACTATGTTTATCTGATACTTAATTTGACGAAGGAAACCTATTTTACGTGTTTTTTTTTGCATAAAAATACTCATGACTTTATGGTACAATTAAAGAATGAAAAAGTGATCCTAACAGTAGCACAATAGATTCAAAATAAAGTACATACCTGTGCCTGAAGATTCCATGGTGGTTTTTGGGGTTTGCACTAAACACAACAGTATGATTAGTCTTAAACAGCAATTGAAATTTGCGAGCGCCGAGAAAACAAACGTGTCACTAGCACAACAGATGAGTTCCGACTGACGTTGAGGGCGCATGGAGCGCTCTAGCCCCTTCTGGGTACCGGTTTCTTAATGAATAGAGTGTCCCATTGTTAAAACATAACAAAGGATAGCTGCGCGGTTACTATTGTAAAAATGACTTTTGGCCAGTTTTTTGTATCAAATACCCGTATGTGCGGCGTTCATTTGAACATATTTGATTACTACACGGTCGAAAACAACTAAAAACCCGACTGCTAAAAATGAAATAACTGAAAAGCGAAAAACAAGTACTAGATATAATTTATACATTAAATATTATGAGGCGCTTCGGGCGGGGACAAACAAAAATTATAAAAGCCGACCAAAACTTCGTTTATAATAATTTGTTTTATTTCAGACTTAGTTTTATTAGTAACGAGCTGTTGCCCGCGGCTTCGCTCCCGTGAACCACCCCACAGGACCCGTTTTCGGGATAAAAAAATAGCCTATGTCACTCAGGAATAATGTAGCTTTCTATTGGTGAATTTTTCAAATCGGTCCAGTAGTTTCGGAGCCTATTCGGTACAAACAAACAAACAAAAAAATCTTTCCTCTTTATAATATTAGTATAGATGAACAAGTTCTCCAAATAAGTTATTTTGTTATTTCGCTATCAAAGTTAGCTTATCTTGAATTTGTGCCAAAATAGGAACTTAAAAGTGTTACAATATAGTTATATATTTATGGAATGGCTTATTTAGTAGCTTTCATTGTATCACGCATTTTTTAGGGGGACGCTAATTTAAAAAATCAAATTATATAGTTAGGCTATGTCACTCCCACAATTGAGACGAATCCAACAACACCTCATATGTCATAATCCGTCAAGCAGTTTGGGCTGTAGAGCGTGCTATAGAAATGGACATACATACATACGCTCGAAAAATATTACCCACCCGCAGACGAATCATAATTTTGCACTTCGTACGTCGAGCGACACCGCGGCGCCCCGCGTTCGCCTCGTGCGCCAATAGCGAGAGAACGTCATTCAGACTGACATTGACAGCTCCAAGTGCACAAATAATGAAGTAGCTTCATTATGAACTTATTAAATATCACGTACTTATGTTATTTATGATTGCCTCAACTATTTAATAATTATGTTAGTTATTAATAAGTTGAAAATTTCAATTTAAATGTTGTACATAATTGTTTTACATTGTTACATATTATTAAAATAATTTTTGATTTAATATTGGATATTATTTCACACTCTACTCAGGGTTTAGTTGGGACTTTGGTTTAATTTCCTTCCGGGATTGCACCTAAAGGACCGCCTATGTAGCTTGGCGGGAACTGGCTCCCCTCGAGGAAATGGGACCCCCCCTTTCACACCCTGAATGAATGATATTTTTACTTGACTGCAGAAATTTTTGTTATCCAAAAAAAAAATAGCTCTGAGTATATTCACTTGTGTGATTTTTCATTAGTCTTTTGTTATTGCAAGCGCAATAGTATACAGTTTCCAATTTAATTATCAATCTGAAAATCAAATTTAATAACCATCATTTGTTTTGCAGTCAATTAAATATGAAGTTTACTTTGCACCACAAATTCTATTTTTTTCTTATTAACACTAGCATAAAGTTCATATTCTTTTAAGTGAACAAGATTTCAACGGACTTTAGAAGCCAGAGGACTCAAGATTTAAAAATAAAACGGCAAAAAGACTCGACACTTAAATCCTTTATTCTTAAAATACTTTTTTAGGAAATAACACTTTTAACAGACTACAATAATAACGCCACAATTTCAACCGAGTGCCACAAAAGCGCTAATTAGCACTCGTGTGCATTTACCTTTAAAAAGTGTTGCCAAACTTTAAGTCTCAAATCTTGGAATCATTATTGTGAATTGTGTTTAAGTTTCTTAACAATACAACATTTAACAAGAAATTAGTGCGATAATTTTTAAATGGTATCTAACAAATTGCGAGTCTGGCAACACTAAATCCATTCAATGTATTATCAAGATTTTTAAAATGTTATAACTACATGCATAATAGAATCAATAAAATATACACAATTTTTACATTTTATTCAATGTGGTGATTATTGACACAGATAAAATATAATCTAGAAAAGATTATCAATACGAAGGAGAAAACTTCAACAGTAAAAAATTACCCATAGTTTTTATGACCCAAACTCTTAGATAAAGTACCTATAGATTAAGCCTTAAAATGAGCTTGATTTATAGAGCGAGATGGCTAATTGGCAGCTCCATGTAAATAATAAGGACAAAAGATTATTTTTTGTCTTTGTCACCATGGCCGGTTTCTGTTGTTTGTCAAACTCTAATATAATGGCAGGTTTGACAAACAAACTCTGTTTTGTTTGATTTTCTGTGATTTCGTGGTATTATGTGTTAATTATGACAAGGAATTTGGGTTATTTATAGATAATAAGTGTCAGTGCGATGGTGGGTTGTAGTGTTCTTGTTCTTGTTGTAACACCAGAACTAACTATTGCTGTCTCATGTGCGGCCACGCCAGGGCTTAATCTATAGGTACTTTATCTAAGCCCAAACTGTTAGCATCAATATATTTTTCATTATTCAGTAACAAATTCATTAAAAGCTATTTCCAATGAAATCAACTTCTGATCGCTTTTGATCAATGAATTATGAGTTAGGTACGCTCGATTTTAACTCACGACGGAAAAAGAGGAGTGTTATAAATTTGAGTGTGTAAATGTGTTTGTGTATCTGTCTGTGGCATCATAGCTCCTAAACGGATGAACCGATTTCAATTTAGTTTTTTTTTTGTTTGAAAGGTGACTTCATAGAGAGTGTTCTTAGCCTATGCTTGATGAAAAGTTATGGGCGTTTTACTGTTTGAATCGGGGTATTTTTGCAAGATAATCATAATCACGTGGTCATAATTACTAGTTCGATAGATTTTCGATCGAAGCGTGTCTACTACTGGATACATTTATCTAGTTTAAAAAGCATGAAATAAAAATGTATCGGAGTTTTTTTTAATCTAAAATTTGACTTCTTGAATAAAGAATTTGAAGTATTTTTATCAACATCTGAGCATCTGTAAAACTTTGGCATTAAAACAGAGTTTGACATGTTCTTAAATCTAACTACTCAATTCAGAAACCAGCCGTAAATTATTTCTGATACATACATTGAATGAATTTCTTTTCGAATCAACCATCATACACAAAGTATTTTCATTATAATAATAATAATAATTGGAATTTCTCTTACATGAAACATATTACATATTTACAAAAAAAAAACAGAATTAACATAACTTTTATCTAATGTATAATAAATCTCGCTATAATTATATAAATCTTTCTCACATAATAAAAACAGGCAAGATATATAAAAAGGATAGGAATACTTTAATTTATTCTAGAAGCGCCACTAAAACTGTTGTTTTTAAGGTCGCTATTGCATTATCATATTTTTTGTTGTCATGGAAACACTACCATTATACTGAGGTCCCACTACAAAAACCTGCAGGTATTTTGTTTATGATTAAACTTGATTTTTATCGGTACTTGCCCGTGGTCCTATGGTCCATGGTAAATATGTTTGCGCGTGGAACCCTCAAGGGGGACAAAGGGGTACCATGTGCAAATTATTTGGCTAGTGGTACCCCCGCTAATCGCCAGATAAATAAAAGGCAAATGAATGATTCTTCACAGTAGAATGGATTACTGCAGCGTTGCCTGGCCGAAAAATTTAGCTTACCGTAGGTAGGTAGGTAGGGTAGGGTAGATAGGTAGGGTAGGGTAGGCAGTTGACGGGAGCAAAGCCGCGGGCACAACTAGTCTATAATAATACACACA
This sequence comes from Anorthoa munda, assembly GCA_945859665.1. Classification (NCBI taxonomy): domain Eukaryota; kingdom Metazoa; phylum Arthropoda; class Insecta; order Lepidoptera; family Noctuidae; genus Anorthoa; species Anorthoa munda. The sequence goes on along the minus strand of OX243917.1, from coordinate 13,000,294 downwards.
ATATGATAATCCAATAGCGGTTTCATACACTAACGAATATTGGCAGTTATTTCTTAAAGGCATCGATTTGTAACTTCGCAAATCTATGTCATTCGTATGGCAACACACCATAGAAATGTCAATATATTTAGTGACATTTCTGTATCCTAACATTCTCATACATTTTTCTCTATACTTTTTAGAAGATAGCTTGATCTCTGCGACATACGTCAAACTGACGTATACGTTATTGTTTGCCTGTCAAGCGCTATTGTTACTGTATTGATACTGACAGCTGTCACAGAGATCAAGCTTTCTTTTATGAAGTATAGTTCTCAATTTTCTCAGTTTCTGAAAGCTCATTAAATCTAGCAAGTGTCAATAAATCCGCAGTGAAAAGTAAGCAATGATTAGCTGACTAAAATCATCACCATCATCTTTTCAGCTGAAAGTCGTTCACTGTTGAACATGGGCCTTCCCCAAGTGTCGCCACACCCGGTCGATGTGGCTCCTGTGCTTCTCACATCCAGTGACTAAAATAACAAATGCCAACCATTTTTTTCCTATTTATCTATGTAGTATACATAGAGGTGGCCCAAAATCAGGTGGCCCAAAATCAAACATCTCCTTTGTTCTTAATTGTGTGTGAAACACTCGCACACTTGGTTTTCATACAGATGGACTTGCGTTATCTATCCTTCATAAAATATAACTTGATCTCTTTGACAGCTGTCAGTATCAATACAGTAACAATAGCGCTTGACAGGCTAACAATAACGTATACGTCAGTTTGACATATGTCACAGAGATCAAGCTATCTTTAATGAAGTATAGTTAGATTTATGTCTGTGGGCATTGCCATGAGACATAAAAACAGATTTAAATTAGGCTTTCAGAAACCTAAATCTATATTATCTTTACAGAACAACTTTTTCTAGAACATACCGTGCCATAGACTAGCAACAAAGCCACAAAAAAAAACACTTCTAGCATCATCCTATTAAAGAAAAAACATACAACAGTGGCGCCCTCTATGTCAAGTGACTAATCTATATTTATGTCAAAAATTTTACTACAATATTAAACTGTAACCGTCGACATATTTGTATAAAAATTCAAAATCTGTAAAAGCTAGATTCGTTGATAAAAGTTTTAATATTGCCATTTGTTAAATACAAGTTTTGTATGGAATAGTTTATTCTTCTTTGTTATAGGTTTTATACCCTAAGGCCCACTTGCACAAAATACTTAACTCAGAGTTAGTTGCCAATTCGAGGTTAAATTGACAATAACCGTTAGCAACTAACTCTAAGTTTTTCGTACAAGTGGGCCTATGATTTTTAAAATAGTAACCCTCAGTGTCTCAAACGAGAATTGATAAGACAAATCGTTAAACGCGCAAAAACTAACTCGACTTTTGATTGGTTGAATGAATTTATCAATAGTTATTCACAGTATTTTACAAGAGCTTGACAATTTGTTACATTTTATTTATTTGTCTTCAGCCTGAGTTCGACCTGCCTTTCTTCTTTCCAATTGTTACATTAATTTGTGTTAATTTTCGTTCGAGAAGCAGAGGGTAAGTTTTAAATTAGAGCTAGAAACTTGAATTAAAAGTTTCAATACTTGCTGTCATAACCATATCACATATAATACAATACTAGCATACAGATGTCTCATCCCATACAAAGAAACCGTGCAGACGTACTGTACTGACTATACTGATTATTTTTTGTACATCGATCGCGTTCGGTTCCGTTGCACGGATATAGATGGTGATCTATCTATCGCCGTGGAACGGAACCGACGCGATCGATTTACAAAAAAATTATCGGTATATTCAGATGAAAAACGCTAGTTACGTCGGCACGGTTTCTTTGTATGGGATGATGCATCTGTATGCTAGTATTATATTATCTGTGACAATATCAAGATATCGTTATAAACATCATCATGATCATGATTTCAGGGCTGGTACCAAGTATCGCCACATCAACCGAACCTGTACGTCTGGCATCCAGGCAGTGGAACCCCGCAACCTTAGTCAGCAACCTAATTGCGTAACTGTTTTAACAGCACAATTCACACTCCTTCCCTTTAACTTTCGTAACTCAACAATATTCATCTATCGAGTAGAGGGGCATAATCCTGACCCTACTCTTTGAACTTACACAATTAGGGTGCAGGTCATCGGTCAACCTCGCGTCTCGCGGTCTGGCAAACGAAAGTAGAGACTGAAAAAGCGCGGCTAATTTTTAAAATATCAGCATAGCAACCCTAAAACTAGTATGAAATACCTGGAATAAATTTGATACTTTAGAATTATTTATTTTACTTCGTCTGAATAAAAAAAATAACAGTAGTCTATAATAATTTTGGTTTATTCACACCACACGTAAATAATCATGTTTTTGTTTGAATGCAGTGTCTTTTTCCTGTTCTTTTTCTTGATGTTTAGACATCATGAAAAAAGTTAATTTAAAAAATCAAAATACCCGACTGCTTAAAAAGCGAACTAAAAAGACGTAAACAAGAAGAAAATCATGCTGTGCAGTCGGAGGATACATATTCGCGAGCTGGCTGACCAAAACCAGATGTATCCTCCGACTGCACAGCATGATTTTCTTCTTGTTTACGTCTTTTTAGTTCGCTTTTTAAGCAGTCGGGTATTTTGATTTTTTAAATTAACTTTTTTATTTATAACTTTTTAGTTAACATTTTTTTCGAATTAGATACATTTAAATATATAAGTGTTATATATTTTTGAAATCACCTCTTGAAACCCTTTATTTTGATACCCTACACGATGGAAAGAAAAAATATATATAAAATATATAAACATAAAAAATATATATATATGGAAAGAAAGAAGAAAAAATATAATTGGCCCCCCACAATATGGCGCCCAAAAGCCGCCATTTTTCTATTTTCCAATTTTAATGTAGCCTATGACACTCGCAAGGTTAAGACGAATCGATTGACGTATGAATCATCAAAATCGGTCAACGCGTTTGGTCTCTGGAACGCCACATAGGAACAAACATACATACATACATACATACATACATACATATATACATACATACATACATACATACATACATACATACATAGACTGATAAACACATTACCCTCCTTCGGCAGTCGGGTAAAAACAACATCACCCGTAATCCACTGTTAATCGTTTTATTAATTTTTCACTTAATATATGCTACTATCAAGACTATAACAAATCAGGTTGTCATTAGTATAGCAGATTGCCATATAAAAAGTTTGCAATTAATTCGAATGTTTACTTTCGTTTGCCAGGCTCTAGCAACTAAGTCTGAGTTCGTGCAAGTGGGCCTTAATTATTTTATTACAATATGAGGCACTGAAAGTTTCATTTATAGGATATACTTTATGACGTCATTTAGAGTCAGGGACACGGTATCGAATAGAATAAGTATCGATACTGTACTCATGAGTAGTATCAAAAAAAAAATATCGTACTCATAAAAGTATCGAAACAAAAGTATAGATACTTCAAGTTATCGAGTACTTTTCTTAGGGCCCCTAATGCGCATAGAGCATAGGTCAATATCAGTCAGTAAATAACGCCAGTTTAACTTCAGTAGGGCAGGACATTAAATGGTATTGGAACAAACGAATACGATAAAATTAAATGATAACGGTGAACGAGTGAGTGAATCAATGAGTGATTGATTAGTGTAGTAAATGAATGAAGGAAAGTTTAGGAATTTAACTGTGAACGGAAGGAACGATTTTGAGCAAAGATCAATGTAATGTTCTAGAAGGTTCAGAACGAGTGAACTAGATGGCGTTGCCATAACCATAATCATAAGCCGTAAGGTCGCAAGTTTTTGTTGTCATTTAAAACTTAATTTCTTATTCGATACGATACCTGCCAAAAAGTACTCATTGAGTAAAGTATCAAAAGCAAAGTAACGAGTACAAAAGTATCGGTATCGAATGGAAATGTACTCGCTACCACAAAAGTATCGATACTTTTTGCGTGTCCCTATTTAGAGGTCATGTAAAAGTCAAGTGATTTTAAGTATTTTTGTGAAAATAAATACGATTTTAAGATCTGAGTAAAGAAAAATAAGGCTTACAAACCTATTAGTTTTTTTAACCGACTTAACAAAAAAAGGAAGTTATGCGTGTTTTTACAAGATATGGTTATACCAACAAGTATTTTCAATTTTACCGCCTTGACTACCCAATTTATAATACTTACATTAAAATAGAATTTTCGAAAGTTAAATCTAATTTTGACTTTAGCTAGCTCACTACTCAAATCTTAGAAGAATTTTAACACCATTTTATAACGAAAACATTACAAAAAGTCTCAAATTGACTATTTTTATTTCCATGATTATTTTGATTTTAATCATGAAAGTGGGTTACAGGTTACCCCATCGTGGAATCAAACATATAATATTGTGTAACCGTTTTCATTAACAATAGGAAACCAATGAATTAAGGTTACACTAGTCGATCATTCTTCCACACAAACGTAGTCTGGCGATTACTCCACTGTTTAACGATGTACGCTCAAAATAAAAAATGATATCAATTTGTCTCATCATTATCTAGCCCTGTATGGAAACAAAAAAGTAAAAATATATATATTTGAAAGTTATGAGCGTCGAAAATTCCATATTTCAACACAAATTTTAACGCATCGAAGAAGGAAAATTGCAAAACGGCCACCATACAGGGATAGATTAGTAGTTCAACAATGCAAATAATTTTATTTTGAAAATATACATTTAGTCGTTTTTTCATGATATCTAGACTCCCAAAGGTCTGTTTATAAAATTTTCGCTTGCTCGTTTTCGTCCTAAATCATCATCCATTTCGCTACAAACTTGCAAAAGTGCTAATTCGTACGCGAACTAGCTTCTTACTGCTCATCACAGCATCTATCTCTTTCGCACGTGTTGTCGGATGAGATAGCATGCATTTTAACCCCGCGCACAAAACGTCGTGCCGTCGACTAGGGCAACCTTAATGAAGGATTTTCAACTTTCGGCGCTGAGTTGAGAGTTGAAAATCGAAGGGTGCTTTTATTCACGTATGTCACCTATTTTTAGTGAAAACGGTTAACGATTTTCTTATAGTGATGGCCCAAGACTACCCTCCGATTGTTGAAATCTTCAAATGTCATCTTATTTGATTGGTCGTAGTTATTATAATCAACCAATAATAATGGCTCGCAGAGATATTATGTCATACTAGGTTATGCCCGCTGCTTCAGTCACTGCTGGCCACAGCAACCGTGCCTTTTTAACCGACTTCCAAAAAAGGAGGAGGTTATCAATTCGACTGTATTTTTTTAAATTTTTGTTACCTCAGAACTTTTTACTGGGTAAACCGATTTTAATGTTTTTTTTTATTTGAAAGCTGGTGCTTGTCATGTGGTCCCATTTAATTCCACCAAGATCTGATGAAGAACTTCGGAGATATACATCAGAACTCTTCAATCAATGACGGCAAATCTCTCGGGATTGTTGCAATCGCTTGTCTGTTTATTGTTTACACCATTTCATAATATAACATCACACTAGCACGCTCTAAAGGGGTAATAGTTCACCCTGGTATACTCGCATTCCACCGGTTTTGTTTAAGTTTCATGTTATTGGGTTAATCTATTCTGGCTTCACTTTGGGCATTATAGGTATCTAGCCTATAGAATTGTTCCATTAATCACCACAACTAAAAAGTGAAAATAAAAAACATTTTACAAAAAATATAACCGAAATCCAAATAAAAACACTACAAACAGAAAAGTAACTTCAATTTCGGAAGTCGGTGTCAAAAAACGATAAAACAAAAAAAGGAACACCGACTTTCGAAATTGAAGTTATCTTATTTGGAAGTCTGTTGTATTTTTTGTGAAGACGTTTTTTTTCGTGGTAAATTGTAGCATATTTTTTATATTTAACTAGCTTTTGCCCGCAGCTTCGCCCGCGTTCTAAGTTAAAAAAAAAGGCTCCGATCTCCACCAAACTTTACAGGATTAACCGCTGGTCAATCTAAAGATTGTCTGAAAATTTCATTAAAATCGTTCCAGCCGTTTCTATAAGTCTATAAGGATCATACATACATACTCTTTTTTTTTTATATACTAGCTGTTGCCCGCGACTTCGTCCGCTTCAAACTCGTAAAAAATATATTTTTATTTTTTATTTTCCCGCCGGAACTATGAATTTTCCCGTGATTAAACGTAGCCTATGTTACTGGTTATTACATCAGCTATCTACCAGTGAAAGTCCCGTCAAAATCGGTCCAGCCGTTTCGGGGATTACCCGGAAAACAAACAGACAGATAGACAGACAGACAAAAATCTTAAAAATTGCTTATTTGTTGTTAGCACTTTATATACTTTCACGTGCATTGAATAAAACGTATTATTTTGATATTACATACAGACACTTCAATTTTATTTATTTGTATGTATGTATAGATTAGATTGCACCGATAACACAAGAGTGTGACTAACCACGTAAAGCCTATTGGTTCCTATCTGACATTAGTAGTCTTGGGCCAATCATATGATTTTATTCTATAGACTTTATGTCACATAAACATAAGGTTCACATTGCCGCGCTAGTGAGATGGAAGAACTAAACCATGAGTTACCTAACCTGTCCCAAAAATAATTTAAAAACCCAAGGTCAACCAACAACAGTTTGCATAACAAATTTCTCAATCTCCATGAAACAACAAAATGTATCATAAGAAGTAGCGTTTGATTGCAAATACTTTCTCACAAGATCCAAGTCTTGCAACGCTCTAGATTTTTTGACTAAAACCTCTTTTTCTTCAGAGTCTGGTTTATCTGTGGCTAGAGGCATTAAATCCTCCTTCGCTTTCTCAGCATAGTTCAATGGGTCTACAACTTTATGGTTGCCACCGAACACAGACCCGTTTGTCCCTTGGCCGGTGACCAACTCTTCGTCAACTGTCAAATACTGATCTAAGGTACTTATGTTACTGAAATATGATTCTACATCATAATCTTTCAACATACTTGCTAGTATTTCTTCATCGTTTTCATAGACTTTTGGCTTGTCTACTTCTCTGATTTCTTCTGGTACTGTCACATCATATCCTGTGTCTATGAAACTTTTTGTGATCGCATCCGGGGGAGTTCGTTCCCATGCTTTCTCTAGCATGTTTAACGCTTCTAAACATGTTAAGTTCCTGTCGACGCCTCTTAATACATTCATGGCTTTTTCTTCAAGAATTAGTCTTCTAAATTCATCTCTGAATTTTGCTGAAACACCATTCTTCATTGGTATTAATCCATTCGTTGCTTTCCAAGGGACGAAGACTAGTTTTAAATGTGATAATTGCAATTTAGAATGAATTGTAGCCCTATCTAAGACCAGGATAGCTTTCCTATTTTTCAGCTGGAGTTCCCTGTTCCAGTATTTGACATATTCTTCAAACATCTGTGTGGTAAAATGCGCTTGAGAATGCCTTATATAAGTGACAGGTAAGGTATCAGGATCTCTGAAGGAATGTAGCAACGGGTCTTCAGTACCACAGACTAGTAATTTTTTTTTATCTGTCCCAGGCATGTTCGCGCAAAGGAAAACAGACAATCTGTCTTTGACATAACCCTGTATATACTTTTTGCCTGCTAACTTTTTTATTCTGCCTTTTGAAGGGTTGTAGTAGAACCCGAATTCGTCTGCCGTATAAATGTCTTCATCTGGTATACCTAAGCGAGCATCACTCCATTGCTCCCTGAAGAAATGATTCTTCCATTTCGATTCCATTTGGTTGTGATAATCCCTTTTACATGGAGTACCTCTTAAAGTTATATTATATCTCTTTTTGAACCTATCCAGCCATTTTTTACTGCCATTAAAAGCGACAAAGCCGCTTTCTTTTGCAAACGCTTCAGCTATATCTTGAAGCTGTTTGCCGGAGACTTGAATATCATTTGCTCTTTGAGAATGAAACCAATCAACTATTCGTGTATCTAAAACACTATTCATGTATCTTGTTGTTCTTTTTCCTGCTTTTTTGGGTAGGGCATACTTCTCCCTGTCTTCCCAGATCTCGTTGACCACTTCTGGGGTAAGATGGTATAGTCTACAAACGTCTGACACTGATCTTCCCTTATGCATCTTACTAACGATGGCAATCTGCGTTGTGGGGCTCAAGTCTTCTCGCTTCTGGTAGCCATCGAATTCGTTATATAAGAAGGGTGGCTTACCAGATTCGTCATCGGACATTTTTTGGTCTTGATCTGATTGTGTGTTGTCGCCCGCTGAAGAACTTTGGTTCGGATTTCGACGGCGCGACGATTTTCTGAAAAGATATGTTGAAAATAGATTATTATTTACAAGTTACTTCAGAAATAAATCAACAGTATGTATGACTCTATTTTCCGACGATATAAACAGAGTTCATATAACTTTTTTTGTTTTCGTTTGGAAACGTTCCAAAGGCGCCAGGACTTTTGGGAAATGACCAGGGAGTGTGGGATTTTTATCTCACTAAAACCACCTCGGTGATCATTATCAGCACATCGCCTGTTAGTGCACATCCCTGGGAGACTGAAAAAGCTCCTCCCTTGACCCTCACTGTGCACCGCAGCACGTGATCACTGTGCCACCGTCTCTCCTGGAATCACGTGGTCCACTGATAGGGAGCTGATATTTAGGCTGCAGAAGCAATGCATCAGGTCAATGTGCGGTCTTAAGACAACTGATAGCTGTGATCCCTATTTTAAATCGTTAAATTTTTTAACTTTTCCTTGTTTATATATACTGGAAACGGCTTTGTTTGTGAAATGTAATAATCCTGACCTATTTAAAAAAACTATCAGAGGCCAGAAAAAATCCAACACGGACTCAATACATCAAATCAATTATGTCAAGTAAAATGTAAAACCGCACTTATGAAAAAAAGTTTTTACCACCCATATATAATAGAGTACCTAATATTATAAAAAATATGACTACTTTAAAATTTAAAAGGGCGCTTAAAGAACTTTTAATTATGAAAACTTATTACACGATTGACGATTTTCTTAATGATTATTCACTAAATGATTGACATACTGTTACTCTGATTGACATAATTATTATTGTGATCCTCTCATTGACTTATTTTATTTTTTATTGCTGACATTTTTAAATTAAATATATATTGTAATTTCCAATGATCTGCCACTTAATGTTGATATACTTATTATTTTGTGTAAAAAAGATACGTATTTTGTGTAATCCTTTGCATGCCCTGTGACGGTAAAATATGGAGAACTTTATTATAAAAACACCTATGTAACTACTCTACCCATGTTTGCAAAGAAATAAATGATTTGATTTGATTTGTGGTGGGCGGGCAGAGTCCCCAATCTGACCACCCGCAACCCCGGAGTCCCGGCTACTTTTGATGCAGGCGGGGTTTCGGCGTTTTAATCATCGAGGTGGTTGCCTCCCCGACGGCTTCTACTCAGAGCGGGATCGACTCTCTGTTCTACAATTTTAGACTGAGCAATTTTTATCGTAAAACTAACCGTTTAACCCAAATAATAGGATCAGGGGAAGAAAAATAAGTACTCACGTGGTAGTCTCCTCCTGCTTCTTCTTCGAATGTGCTTGCTTGGTGTGGTTCTTGAGCTGCGATTTCGTGTGGAACTTGGCTTGACATATGTCGCACTCTTCTGTTCGGTCGTGGGTTGACATGTGTCGCGCCTAGAATGATAAATAAATGGTTTATAAGCGTGAGTTGTGTAAGTCGTCATCATATCAGCCGAAAGACGACCACTGCTGGACATAGGCCTGCCCCAAACGTCGCCACATTGACCGGTCCCGTGCGTCTCGTAACCAGCGGATCCCCGCACCTTCACCAGGTCATCGGTCCACCTGGTGGGAGGCCTTCCAACGCAACGTCTTCCGGTTCGCGGTCGCCACTCCAGAACCTTTCTGCCCCATCGGCCATCCGTTCTGCGAGCAATGTGCCCTGCCCACTGCCACTTATGTTTGGCAATTCTTCGGGCTATGTCGGTAACCCTGGTTCTCTTGCGTTGTGTAAGTACTGCCACACCAAAACGGATAGATTGTAGACTGGTTGGTCATTATCAGCCTTTTAATGTTCCCCACTGCTGGGACACAGGCCTCCTCTCTGTGAGAGGGAATGGGCCGTAATCCACCACGCGGGCCCGGTGCGGTTTGGTGAATGTCACAAGTCTTCGAATTTTTGGTTCTAGGACATGCCGGTTTCCGCACTATGTTTTCCTTCACCGTTTTGAGAGCAGTGGTGATGAAATAATTTACACAAAGTAAGGCGCCTGCCTGGGTTCGAACCCAGGAACTACAACTTGTAAGTCGTAGCCGTTACCACTGGGCCACTAACTTCTCGACTGGTTGGTCGTATTATTCTATTCGAAATGTTTAGTTCATATATTTTGTATTTTTGTATATAAAAGAAAGTCGGGTTAGTTACACAAGAACGGCTGGGCCGATTTTCATGATCGTTGATTTGTTGGACTTGTCTCCACCCCGAATAACAGAATAACTATTCAATCAATCTGTCTAGCCTTTTCCTATATTGGGGTCTTCCAGTGTTACCGGATTCAGTTGAGTACCAGTGTTTTACATGGAGCGACTGCCTATCTGACCTCCACAACCCAGTAACTGGGTAACACGGTACCCCTTGGCAAGACTGGTGTCAGATCTCAAGCTTCTGACTACCCGTAACGACTGTCAAAGATCTTCAAATGACAGCCGGGACCAACGGCTTAACGTGCTTTCCGATGCACGGAGGAAACCCGGTATGTTAAAATGGTCACCCATCCACGGACCGACATCGTCAAGCGTTGCTTAACCTTGATGATCGACCAGTGCGGCTGTTATTATTTAGCCACGAGCTCCTCCTATTCAATCATAAAAAATAACGAATAAAAAATTATGATGAAAATTCATTTTTCGAACACGACAGAAACAAAACACGGACAAAAATGAACATGGCGTTGTATGCTGGTTCCGGTAATGCCAGTAGATGGCGTTGTCGGTAAGTAACACCATTTGCCCATACCTGTTTGAGGTGGTACGAAGTTGGCCGGGACAGCTTGTTAAAAGTAATAAGTAGTTTCCTCACCAAGTAACTCTTATTATTAAACTTGAGCCCACACAGCGGGCATGTCGGAGCCGCCTTCTCCATGTGAACCTTAGCGTGCATGCGCAAACTGAACGCTTTCTTGAAATAACGGCCACATATCTCGCATTTGTGTCTGAAAACATAAAGTTTTATGGTACACCTACTTCAGAAGTTTTAAACAAACTTGGTAAAAACAAAATACTACAACGCGAAAAATAAAGGTCGTAGCTCATTAACACGACTCCGCTCCAACACCGTCTCAAACCGAGATGACTGCTCACTGTCCACGCGCCGACAGCTAACACGCAAACGCTGCACATACGGGTATTTGAATGATCTACGCGGCCATAATTCATATTTACAAAATTCAAAAAAGTTAAAAAAAGAACGACTACTTGAGCTAGGGGACAGGTTTGAGAACAATACCCAGCCCATCCTTTCCCTCGTCCGTGGATGCCGCGCTTCCACGTGCAGTCGGAATTCATCGTCCCGTTTGGTGTATGTTTCTGTTCTCGGCGTTCATGTGCAAACAAAGACTTTAGCAGTGAATATTTATTATTGTGCGCTTATATCGAAAGAAAAAGTTATGGATCCTGACACAATAGGTAATTATCAACTAATTAAAAGATATATTTTTTTTTTTTTGTAATTATAAAGATTAGTTTTAGTGTACTGAAAGTCTCGCTTATTATAGAGGATATTTTAGCTATGATTTGTGTTTAATAGAAAAGAACAATGGCGAAATTTTAGCTGACTTAAATTTGAGCGTCTGAAAGTGAGTTATATACAAAAGACATTCTATTAAATGTCTGTTTTTTAAAGTATAATTAGGCCTGGTCCAAAATAGATTTAAAAAAAAGACATAATAAATAAAAAGTGATTTGATTTTTTAGTTCATTTCTTTAGCATAGTGTTGCCATTATATATTTTATCTGCTAAGTAACAAGTAGTAACTATATTAAGAAATAATATCATTATTGTATTTATTGCAGTAAATGAGTTAATAATACAGTTTATGTCTAAGTGTAGATGTTCCTTGCAGGTAGGTAAGAATATTGTAGTGTAGTAGAAATAAATGAATTACTTTCAATTAATGATTGGCAAAAAGACTAGTACCCAAGTCAAAATTTGGCTTGGTTGTTGGCGACAACCTTTTGACACACGTCAAAGTCACTTAGTTTAAATAAATATACTCTTTCCAAAGAGTATACTACACATTTCATGCTAACTAGGTAAGGGAAATACTAATGCGATATTCCCCTTTTACTTCCACGAAATTGAATAATATTACCTATTAAACACATTATTAAAAGTTACCCAGACATAACCTACAAAAGTTTATGACTGAATATCTATTATTCTCTACATTCTCGAACAATAATTCTTGCACAAACTAATTCAGAACATCACCCTGAGTTAAACCAGATATTTTTCATTTAAAGACTTTCGAATTTAATCTCAGCTAAAGCAATGTATGGGCACCTGCCATTGTTCTTTGTTATACTTCCAAGTTAGATCCTGTAATAATTCTTGATACAGTCGAAAGATTAATGTTTTCAGTAGTAAATAATAAAAAAATTGGCCACGGAAAGTCACGGATAAGTACCTAATTTATAGTGTTTTTTTAAGAAAACTTAAAAACTTATGTGAAGTGCATTTCTATAGAATGTCTGTTTCTATTTTATTTTAGGTTCACAAAATACCTCGGGAGCAAGAACTGTGAACCTATAAATACTTTTTCGACTGCAAAAAGTGTTTTGATTTGCCTAATTTGGAAGAAAAACTGACTTTCTTAAATGAGGAGATTTTGCCATGCGAAGGATTTTTTGCCTGTATTTTTTTTCAATTTTTCATTAAATATGACTCGATGTAATATTAAAATGTTTGTTTTGTTTACTTATATTGTTAAGAACCAATATTGACAATGAAATAATTTTGGCCGCGTAGATCATTCAAATACCCGTATGTGCGCTGTCCACGCGCTTACAGATTTATTTAAAACTTCATGCACAAAGACGGAGATATTGGGTCCACCCAATTTACTGAACTGATACTGAATACGTCTATCCGCGTCGAAAGCGCGCGCTCAACTTAACGGAAATATAGAATACCAATGATCTCAAAGCGCAAGTTGACGCGCGCTGATAAGGACAGAGAGTATGTATTAGAATAGAGGGAACGTATTTACGAAGAGATAACTTTTTAGTCACTGTTGTAACCCATCGGTTAGCAGCTCTAATTAAAGATTTTCGCTGTTTTCACGCCTTTGAATAGAATAGAATAGAATAGAATATACTTTATTGTACACCATAAAAGTAACACATCTTTTTGTTTCATTTATATCAGGAAGAATTTTGTTGTTTCATTATCTACATGAACCATGTCGTGTGTGGCTATCGGTTGCAAGAGTAGAATGAGTGTATTAACAGGACATAATCAAAGGATATTTTTCCACAGGTGAGTTATCGACTAGCATACTGAAATTATTGTGCAGGGAATACATTTCATAGGCTGTCCGGAATAAAGCAATCTTAGTTCTAGTTACGTCGAGGACGTGTAGTATCATTTAAACCATTCTATTCAGTGAAATAATTAACTTTTATGCATTCGCTGATAGAGCTATGACAGTTTACGTACTTACGTTCTGATGTTAGAGATGTGACAAAAGTCACAAGAAAGATTTATCGATACTGTATTTTTATTTTCCTTTTTTTATTTTACTTTTTATTAAATAATATAAATATCTACCTTGTTTTAACTTGATGTTCAAGTCCATGTGTCTTAAGATCTGCAGCATTCTCAAACTCAATGTCGCACACAGTACATCGGAATTTTCTCCCTTTTCTAACATTCTCCCTAATTTCCTTCTGTTTTTTTCTTCTTTTAGATTTCTTTGGCTTTTCACTCTGAAAAAGATAGCATTAATTAAGATTAATTGTTATGCTTTGAATACAGGCTTTTCTAGGGTTAGTAATAACTAGTGAGAAAACCTGGGTTTGTTGAACTTTAAAATAATTTTATTCTAGGTTTTATCATCGTCATGATCTGCCTACCCCTATTAAGATCTTGCAATCTTCTATCTAATGATATTAGTTGATGATTCTATAAATTAATATCTATTCTTCTTCTAATATCTATTGATAAATCATTTAATTCATTAGAATCAGTATTTGCCTGCTGTTCAACAAAAATGCAAATTTAGGAATATAAACCCTAACTTCTATTGCACAAAGTTTAGTTTCCAATGCACTATTTTATAATAAAGTTGTTGTTCTTCTAAAATTAACCCACTTTCAAAAGAGGTAAAGTTGAAATTGCCATGAATTGTAATCATAATTATTTGGTACTCTACTAATGTATTGTGATAAATAATTATTATTTATTTTTATTAGTCAAAATATTCCCACCATTAAGATCATTTATGGAGATATACTAAGTAAGTGCTTTTATAACAATGACACAAATAAATATATTTTCGGTTACAATATTAGATAGGTGATATGAGGAATACTATGTTATCAGTGTATATTTATAAATAATATTGCTTAGGATAAAATGTTTGGAGATTTTGTTTAATTAGATTTATGTAAAAGCTACCTTGTTTAAACATGGCAAATTCATGCATGAAACATTTTGATAGATTCATTTCAAGAAGTGTAATTTCAATTATTAATAACAAGATGTTGAGTAGAGTAAACAGATAACTGGTAAAGTGATATTGAGAGTTAGTTTTAAGTATTTACACAAGATAACGCGACTGAAACTAGTTAGAATCTATAAAAATAGCGTAATTTAATGTCAACAATGTTACATACTTTGTTAAACTCTAAGGGACAATCCTCGTCCATTTCCTCGACTTCCACGGTAACCAGCACACCGGCCATGATAGGCTCATCATCACTTTCTTCCTCATATTTACAGCTTTTAGAGTTTTCTTCGGCTATTTCGGCTTTTCGTTTCACTGCCGACAAACACTCATCGTCCGAAGAACTATCGACATAAGCCGTCGCAGGAGCCTCCGAACCAGAAGCCATGTCGACGGGCACGTTACTCATTACCGGCACTACACAAACATTATCACTTTATCGTGATAAAATTCAAGTTTTCAAGAATATAAATAAAAATAAACACCGCGTATCATCGCAGACGCCATTTTCCATCTGTCAGATTCTGATTTCATTTGGCATTTAGTTCAAGAGTTGAAAAATAATTAATTGAACACATCTTTAAAGAATAGTTGACAAATAATTAATCTTTATGTAAATCTGGGTCTACAGCTAAAACCGTAATTGCATCATTATTTAGCGAATCTTTATCAATTTCGGGTTAATCAAAATTTTACAATGGCAACAATGAACTTGTCAAGAATAAAAAAAGTTCCCGCTGTCAATGAACCGCCCGAAAAAAAGCAACGCGCATCGCTTCTCTTTTGGAATTTATGGTACAGTAACAAGGCTCCCTTTTGTGTTACCGCTGATATTTTAACGTGAAATCCACAAAAGTAACGCGTAAACAAACCGCGATTAGCGTTTAACACGCTAGAATTGTGTATTTACGTGAAATTGTGAATAGAGCATCGCGTTTTATGGATCAATATCGCACACTTGTTAATATGCGCTAGCAACAGCGAAGCGTCGGTTCACCAAATGGAGACGAAGTCCGGTGTTGGCATTCAAGACCATTGGATGAAGAGTATGATGGAGCCGGCGTCCAGTGACAAACAAGATAATCGTTCGTCAGTTAAACGCGAGAAAATGGCCGAAGCTTACAATGGTGGTGAAAACGTAACTTACGAAATGAAACAACAGCAAAATGATACGAGGTACCGATGCGATGTTTGCGATCTCACGTTCGAAGGCATGGAATATTTGATGCTGCATAAAAAGTTCCATGGAAACGACAAGGACACGCCGATCATGGAACCTGAGCCTCCAGTACATCATAAAGAAGGGCCTAAGAAAAGGCGCAAGTTTAAATGTGACCAGTGTGACGTAAAAGTTAATTCTCAGTACCACTTGGATATACACCGGAGCAAACATGAAGGTGCTGCTTCCAAAAAGTACCTATGTGAGGTTTGTGACCGCAGCTTTGTTGCTGCTCAATTTCTGAAAAGTCATATGCAAACTCATTCTGCCACATCTACCATAAACTGTGAGATATGCAGCAAAAGTTTCACTGGACAAGCTTATTTAAAGCTACACATGCAGCTACATAACGATATAAAGAAATTCAAATGTTCAAAATGTGACGAGATGTTTCCTACGAAAAACTGCTTGAAAATCCACATGAAGAAGCATACTAAAGTGAAAAATTTCAAGTGTGACTGTTGTAATAAGCTGTTTGTGTCAAAAATAACTATGGAAAAGCACCGGCAGTCGCACGAGGGGCAGCCGATCGACTGTCATGTGAAATGTACACAGTGTGACCGAACAATGCATGCGTCGTTACTCAGAACGCATCTCACTAGAGCTCATCCTCCTAATGTTGATGACGATGTGAAACGACCGCATAAATGTACTACATGCGGTAAAAGTTTCATTGTGAGAATTAATCTTAATCTCCATATCAGAGTTTGTCATCCAGACCTCGCGGAACCTGAGGATGATGACGAGGAAATCATGACAGACAACTCGTAGTTTTTAACACTTATAAGCATATTGCTACGTATTATTATGGAATAATTATACTTTTTATAATAACTAAGACACGTAGTTTGAATTAATTAACTTCCCTGTAACCTTCCATTTTATGTTTAATGTTAATAAAACCATTATATTTTTATAAGAATTATTTTTATTTTATTGTTAGTACAACTTTTTCAGTCCTGCCAGGACTCGTCGATTTTGAAATTATTCATCAGATTCTCACCTTTACGTATGTTAATTTGAAATTAACATACACAACAAATGTGGGAATCTGATCAATACTGATGGATGGGAGATGCACAGGACCGATTAGTGTGATGTTGAATGCCTAGGATACACACTCCTAACAAGGTCGGAGACTACACTCGAAGTTGTGGACGATTATGTCTACCTGGGACAAGCAGTCCTGTTAGGTAGGTCCAACTTCGAGAAAGAGGTCAACCGTCGAATCCGACTCGGATGGGGCAGTGTTCGGGAAGTTGCCCGGTATGGTCATCTCGTCCAATTAACATCAGTGTCTCGAGACAAATGTCATGACCAGTGTGTGTTGCCAGTGATTTCTTACGGGACAGAGACGTGGTCGCTCACAATAGGCCTCATCAGGCGGGCGAGCACGGTCTACTGTGACAGGCTTGAGTCACACAGTTTGGGAGCAATAACCGTGATAAAATGCGGGTCTCAAGCCTATCACAGAGGTCGTGCTCGCCCGGCAGAAGGCTTAAAGTCACCCAAAGGGCAATGGAGAGGGCTATGCTCGGAGTTATCTTGCGTGTTCGAATCAGAAATGAAGACATCCGCAAGAGAACCAGGGTTACCGAAATAGCCCGAAGGATTACCAAACTTAAGTGGCAGTGGGGCAGGGCACATTGCTCGCAGAACGGATGGCTGTTGGGACCGAAAATTTCTGGAGTGGCGACCGCGTACCGGAAGACGCAGTGTAGGAAGGCCTCCGTCTAGCTAGATGGAACGACAACCTGGTCAAGGCTGTCGGAGTCCGATGGATGCAAAACGCACAGTACTGGTCAGTGTGGCGACGCTTGGGGGAGACCTATGTCCAGTAGTAGACGTCTTTCGGTTGAAATGATGATGATGATGGATGGGAAGCTATACTATAGTTGAGTATCCAAAACTATTTTTATCCTTGTGCACAATCATAATGCACGAACACTGGCACCATCTAGTGGCGGTATTTTGTGTGAATACAAAGCAAGACAAGTCACAGAGGAGCGGGAGAAATAACTCTGCGTTATACCTATACGCCCATTTTAAATCATGGTCAGCATCACCAGCATTATAATGTTCTGGGAAACAGGCCTCCTCTCTGTGAGAGAGGGAATGGGCCATAATCCACCACGCGGGCCCAGTGTGGGTTGGTGAATGACATTATGACGTGATTATGACACGTCTTCGAATTTCTACACGTAAAGTAAAGAGCCTGCCTGGGTTCGAACCCATGACTTATGACACGTAAGTCGGGGTCTTTAACCACTGGGCCATCACTGCTCGCCATTTTAAATAACATTGGAAATTCTTACAAACCTTTTGACAGTCCGTTCAACCGATATTGAATTCTATTCGGTAAACTTAAGGCACACTAATTAAAAGCATAAACTTGTTACCAAAATCAACGGTTTACCTAATACAGCTGCCATATTTTGTCATAGTCAAAAACGGTCTGTAAAATTTATTTCAAATGGAGTAAAGAATGAAAAAATATTTATTTGTGACCCGCACAGGAGACACGAGAAATAAATAAGCATAAAATTAAACAATGATAAAAATAAAAACCCTGTACTAGACCAAAAAGGCTCGTATCCCAGCATGTGCAGCGATATCCAAAAAAAAAAGTTAATTCAAAAAATCTAAAAACCCGACGCCTTTAAAAGCGAACTAAAAAGACAAACAAGGAGAAAATCATGCTGTGCAGTCGGAGGATACATTTTCTCGAGCTGGCTGACGAAAACCAGATGTATCCTCCGACTGCACAGCATGATTTTCTCCTTGTTTGTCTTTTTAGTTCGCTTTTAAAGGCGTCGGGTTTTTAGATTTTTTGAATTAACTTTTTTTATTTATATCTTTTTAGTTATCTTTTTTTAAAATTTAGGTACATTTAAACATATAATTATATATTTTTGAAATCACCTCTTAAAACCCTTTATTTTGATACCCCACACGATGGGTTTGGAAGACAAAAAAATTGTAGTCCTCCGCAATATGGCGCCCAAAAGCCGCCATTTTTCTATTTTCCAATTTTAATGTAGCCAGTGACACTCGCGGGGTTAAGACAAATCGATTGACGTATGAATCATCAAAATCGGCCAACGCGATTGGTCTCTACAACGCCATATAGGAACAAACATACATACATACATACATACATACATACATAACTTACATACATACATACATACATACATACTTACATACATACATACATACATAGACTGATAAACACATTACCCTCCTTCGGCAGTCGGGTAAAAAGAAATAACGCTGCGCTGATATAAGGTTCTTCCTCTGAAAATCTTGACCCCGACCCTGATTCGACCCTGTTGTTGATTCCGAAGGGGTGCTATTTTTGGACAAGGTAAATAAAAGATAGACATAAATTGTACCCTTATCTACGTTTTAATGAATAAATTAAACTAGAACAGATCACTTCTCAGTTTCTGACTTCTTCTCTTCTGCGCTGTCTTCTTTCTTCTCTTCTGCGCTATCTTCTTTCTTCTCCTCTGGCTCTGCTGCGGCTTGCTGTGGACAAATAATTTTTCATTTATAAA
Organism: Anorthoa munda; assembly: GCA_945859665.1. NCBI lineage: Eukaryota > Metazoa > Arthropoda > Insecta > Lepidoptera > Noctuidae > Anorthoa > Anorthoa munda. Next base: position 12,980,763 of record OX243917.1, on the reverse strand, counting down.
AATACGATAACATCACGCTCATATTTACGGAAAGAGCTTTGCAGGACAGTCCCAGACATTTATGCCGACTTCGGGCTGCTACTGAAAAATTCCAGTGAAAAAATAACCGACTCGGGAATCGAACCTATGACCTAATATTCGAGTGTAACGGTGTGCTTACCGAGCTAAGAAGGGGTTCGCTAATGTAATAGATGTTCATAGTGTTAGAAACCCATAGAGTTTCCATTTCGAAAATTAAAAAGTCCTCGCAAAAATCATTTAATTATTAAAAAAATCAAAAAACCCGACTGCTTAAAAAGCAAACTAAAAAGACGTAAACAAGAAGAAAATCATGCAGTGCAGTCGGAGGATACATATTCGCGAGCTGGCGGACCAAAACTAGATGTATCCTCCGACTGCACAGCATGATTTTCTTCTTGTTTACGTCTTTTTAGTTTGCTTTTTAAGCAGTCGGGTTTTTTGATTTTTTTAATAAACTTTTTTTATTTACAACTTTTTAGTTATATTTTTTTTGAATTAGGTACATTTAAACATATAAGTGTTATATATTTTTGAAATCGCCTCTTAAAATCCTTTATTTTGATACCCCACACGATGGGTTTGGAAGTTTTTTTTTTTATTTTTCCCCACAAAATGGCGCCCAAAAACCGCCATTTTTGTTTTTTCCAATTTTAATGTAGCCAGTGACACCCGCAGGATTAAGACGAATCTATTGACGTAAGAATCATCAAAATCGGCCAACGCGTTTGGTCTCTAGAACGCCACATAGGAACAAACATACATACATACATACATACATACATACTTACATACATACATACATACATAGACTGATAAACACATTACCCTCCTTCGGCAGTCGGGTAAAAAAAAGGCCGTACATTTTATTTAAGTACAAAAAAAAATGTTTAGAAATCTTAGAAACTAAATAAAATCCGACTAAAAAAACGCGAAAGGTATGAAACAAGAAAACATTCTTAGAGGATAGCCATGAAATGAAACGACATTTTGCAATCCATGCAAAACATCCCAACAAATTAGAAGGCCGGATAGGAGGCCAAATGTCCGGAGTTCCGGACAAATCCGGACGAATGGTAATCCTAGTCACCCACCCATCCAAATACCGACTTCGACATGCGTTGCCTTTTACCACAGATAATATAATACCTTTTACGAACCCGTGCGGCTGTCAACCGCTACATAAAGGCAGCGGGTAGAAGCCGAGGCTGACTGTCTCAGTTGCGTGCAAAATACGCGTTGTTACCTTGGTTGGTCCTCAACGCGTATTTTGCGCAACATATGATGGCCTACCAGCGCCGATCGGAGCAGGTTGAATCTTGTCGGCGCTAGTTCGCCACATAGACCACAGCAAGGGCGTCGCCAGCCGATGGGCCAGGGGGGGGCAAGTTGATATGGAGAATGAGAAAAGTATGAATTGTAGGTAAAGTCGAGAGCACATGAAGCTTTTCACTTGTAGTACGAGCCTTACATCTACAGCGATTGTAATAATATCGGTAGTTCTCGCCAAACTTCTTGGCCGTCCCGAAGTTGGCTGCAATATCTGCGCAGTAGTAAATCATACAAAAACAGTACCGATCCGTGCCTTGCGCATCGGAAAGCCAACTTCAGGGCAGCCCAGAAGTTTGGCGAGCACTATTCAGAGTCCAACGTGTAAAGCTACGCAACTCTACCGTACACGTTGTGCACGGAAGAGCGATCAAAATTTTCAACGCTTTTCCGTGTCGGGAAAGAAGGTTTTTGGCTATTTTAGGATATCAACAACGGTTCGATCTGTTGGGTTTGGTTTATACAGGGTGGGCCAGAAAGAATTGCGAATTTGAAAAAATCATTAAAAAAAAACTAAGTACAATTCACATACAAATTTTTATTTCTATAAAAATTTACATCTGGGCGATTCATTTCTTAAAAATAACGTCATCCAGGTGTGCACCATCGCGCTGCAAACATTCTTCGAATCCGAACCTCAAATTGGTAAAAACTCGCTGGCACGTTGCACTCGGAATAGCTGCCATTTCTGCCCGGATATTGGTCTTCAACTGGTTAATCGTGGATGGGTTATTGGAGTAGACTCTACTTTTTAGGTATCCCCACAAAAAAAAAGTCCAGTAGCGTTAGATCCGGACTTCTAGGAGGCCATGCAATGTCACCTCGGCGCGATATCATTTTCCCAGCAAACATCTCAATAAAATTGGATTGCTGTAATTCCTGCACAAGTTGAATTTTATACGGGTGCAATTTCAGATCTTTCAACAAAATGCGACGCAAAGATGTTCTGGATACCACAAGTTCGGCTGAACGCTTTAGAGTCGATAGAGCAGGATTACGTTGAACTGAAGCTCTAACTTGTTCAATTGTGTCTTCCATTCTTATTGACCTTGGGCGTGCCGCAGGCTTCTGTTTGAGAGTCGAACCAGTAGCTTGCACTTTCTGACCCACGATTGAATCACACTTTCCTTCGGGCACTGATTTAGGTCATGTAATCCAAACTCGCACGCGCACGAATCGTGATTTTTGTAACAATGTTTAACGCAGAATGCACGTTGCGCTCCGGTGAAGTGATCCATCTCGACTAAATTTCCGAGAACCGAGCTACTTAACCCCACCTCCCGCACAGTCCCCTCTCTAAAGCTTCAACCGCAAGAGTGTTTTTAAAATCGTACGCCTTTCTGGCCCACCCTGTATATATCGCAGGGATATGATGAAAACAGGGAATTGATCAAATCTCTCTAAGAGCGAGCGTAGCGAGCTCGGGAGCTTAGGGCACCCCGACACGGACAGGTTAGGTTCGAAGGGGATGACGGGAGCTGAAATGAGCGAGCAAAGCGAGCGAACTCAGCTCCCGTCATCTCCTTCGTGTTAGGTTACTTTAGACCCTGCATACAGAAATAGGAGCCCCGCGCAGCGGGGCTCCGTCGGCTCTGCCACACAAATACTAATTCAACGTACAAAATAAACCTTTAAATTACTACAGAAAAGTTATTTTTGTCATTTCACTGAACCAATTTTGAGATTTGTTCCTCCGTGATTTGATCAAATCGCTTAGAGATTTGATCAATTCCCTGTTTTCATCATATCCCTGCGACATATATATTCATTCGAGTTTCGACGTACGGGAATGATCAATCAAGCAAGTCAAGTCAAAGACTTAGGACTGTGGTTGCTTTATATTTGGCAACTTTTTTAGAATCTCTAGGGGGGGGGGGCAGCTGCCCCCCCCTGCCCCCCCTTGGCGACGCCCTTGGACCACAGTATAAACTACTTGCGAACAACAAACTACTGGCAGATCGGCGCCGGCAACCCGCTTTCTACGTGTAGGTATACGCATTGGGTGAGGCCAAACGAGCGTAATTTTTTGATCTGTGATTCGCATAAAATGAGTCGCAGTCGCAAAATTTACGCTGTATGCGATTTCATACTAAAGTCCTGTTTATATCACACGGCGACGAAAAGTGAGTTGTCTGCTGACTTTCAACCGAATTGCACTCGGGGTGAGGGAGGGGAGGGAGGCAAGCGTCAGCGCCCCGTACAGACGTTAGATAGCAAAAACTGAAGTTACGGCCGTCCCTCTGGCAGCCTAGCCGGATTTCAGTTAAACGTAAATTGCGGTACTCAAAATACGCGACTCACGTCTCACAAAATAACGCTCGTTTGGCCTCACCCTTACTCAACAAATCAACTCACCGCAGCTTTCTTCATATCCTCCTCTTTTTTCTTCTGCAAATCCTTGCTAACTTCTCTGTTCAGGAGCAGTTCCTTTAAAGCCTTCTCGTTTATAGGAGGGAACACCTTGACGGGTTTCTTCTCCAGGTCATTGCAGGCATTTTGGAAGGCCTTATAGCGATTCTTCAGATCTACGAACTCTTCTTGTGTTAGTCCCAAGTATGTGTCGTGCATTTTGCTGTAAAAAAACGTGGCGGTTACACATACATACATATCGTCACGCGACTGTATTCCCAAAAGAGTTAAGTAGAGATTAACATTTTGCCAGTTATGTTCAAGTTCCTTAAAATAGAAATAAAACACATTTATTTGTCACTAGCTGTTGCCCGCGGCTTCGCTCCCGTGGACCACCCCACAGGACCCGTTTTCGGGATTAAAAAATAACCTATGTCACTTAGGAATAATGTAGCTTTCTATTGGTGAAAGAATTTTTTAAATCGGTCCAGTAGTTTCGGAGCCTATTCGGTACAAACAAACAAAAAAATCTTTCCTCTTTATAATATTAGTATCTAATATATATAATCTTCTAATATATATAAATCTCCTGTCACGATGTTTGTCCGCGATGGATTCCTAAACTACATAACCGATTTTAAATTAAATTGGCACACCGTAAGCAGTCTGGTCCAACTTGAGATATAGGGTAGGGTAGGGTAGGGTAGGTAGGGTAGGTAGGGTAGGTAGGGTAGGGTAGGGTAGGGTAGGTAGGGTAGGTAGGGTAGGGTAGGATAGGTAGTTAGGGTAGGTAGGGTAGATGAATGTTTGGTGTTTTTATGGCAAAACAAAGTTTGCCGGGTCAGCTAGTAGATTATATAGTATAGAAGTAGGTATAGACAAGCCACTAGATCACACAGAACCGGAAGACGATGCGTGCAACAAAATACCGGGCAACTAGTACCCGACGCTGGTTTATAGGGTTCCGTGCCTAAAGGGTAAAAACGGGACCCTATTACTAAGTCTCCACTGTCCGTCTGTCTGTCTGTCACCCGGCTGTATATCATGAACCGTGATAGCTAGACAGTTGACATTTTCACAAATGATGTATTTCTGTTGCCGCTATAGCAACAAATACTAAAAACATAATAAAATTAATATTTAAGTCGGATTGGACAGTATACAGATACCTATCATCATCACATCACATCATCAGCCTATTAATGTTCCCACTGCTGGGACACAGGCCTCCTCTCTGTGAGAGGGAATGGGCCGTTATCTACCACGCGGGCCCAGTGCGGGTTGGTGGATGTCACATGTCTTCGAATTTTTGGTTCTAGGACATGCCGGTTTCCTCACAATGTTTTCCTTGACCGTTTTGAGAGCAGTGGTGATGAAATAATTTACACAAAGTAAAGCGCCTGCCTGGGCTCGAACCCACGACCTACAACTTGTAAGTCACGGCCGATACAGATACCTATATATTATCTAAACTTTAGATAATAGGTACGTACTGTAGAGGTAGCTAAAACTAAATAACATACCCTACTTATGATGCCGCAAAAATGCAGTTCCTGTGTTTTCAAAAATAGGAACCTAGGTACTTCACAATAGGTAAAATTAAACTGATTAAAAATACTTACATTTGGTTTGGAGACCTGTGAACTGCTAGAATAATAAACTCCAAATGAACGGTAACAATGACATTGGAATTTACTAGGTATACGTACTTTTTTGTTTCCAATAATATGGGCAGAGGTCGTCAACATTTTTAGTGGTCCAGCAGCCGTATTGCGTAAGTGCGCAAAGAAGTTGAACTCTATCCAACCGACCAAATCGGCCAATCACACAAAACGGACGAGTCTTTCATCTCGCATGTGATTGGTCGATTTGGTCGGTTGGATAGAGTTTAACTTCTTTGCGCACTTACACAATAAGGCTGCAGGATAACAAACGGAATTCTGGTGAGGCATTTTGTGATGTATATTCACGGATATTAAATCTCTTAGGTACATCGGTATACTGTAAGCTCAACCCTGATGTCTCAACCTGGAAAACTCGACACTATGACAATTATGTCCCGACAACTCTGGAACTAATTATTCCAAGAGCGAGCGAAGCGGGCTCGGAACTTAGGGCCCGCCTACTCAGAAGGTTAGGTTCAAAGGAGATGCCGGGAGCTACCCTTCCGACTTCCGAGGAATACGTGGTCGTCTTACGGTCCCATCGAATCTTTTAATACAAACTTTTAGCGATTGAATGCTGCGCTGCGTGTCGTGGGTTCGATTCCCGCATGTAACAAATAGGTATTTGTAGATGAAGCCTACTGATAGATTCCGGGTTTGTCTGTTTGTGTATATGAGATTAAATGTTTGTAAACGCAACCACGATACAAAATAAATTTCTAGTTTGGGGCAACGTGCAACGTTTCAAAAAACACATGCTATTGAGCATAAAAATAAGTTCAAAAACAAAAAAAAAACTGTATTTTTACGGGAATAACGACCAACAAACACTTAGCGACGCCGTAGTCAGGTAAAAAAATTGTTTTCATGACTTTGACAAGATTTGTCTCGCAAACGGTACGCTTGACAAAAATATAATGTACCAAACCTTGCCTACATTTTAAAATCCCTGTACAATGATACCACACATGATGGGGAGGGCCGATTTTGTTTTCTTGAGTTCATGGCCCCTAGAGGGCGCCATATTCAATTAAATGTGACGTCACTTAGCCTATAACCAGCGGACAAACAAGATGCTTACAACGACACCTTATTTGTCAAATTATGATTAGTCGTTTAGAAGTTATGAGGGAACAGTTCAACACACATACATACATACCGGTTAAAAACAAAAACATAACCCTGCCTATTGCTTCTCCGTAGTCGGGTAAAAATGTTCAAGATCCCTGAAGTCAAAATGTTGACAATGATAAATAAAACATTGAAAATAAATTAAGTACATATAACAGTTTACGTACTCATAAATTTGCATGAAAACAATTCAGTAGCATTCATACATTTTAATTGATTCCGATTTTAACGTATTTGTTGGAATAATTTATACCTATGCACGTTAATAAATCGTGTGTTTTTATTAGCCATTAAGTAAATAATTGTTTCAAAGTAAATTGTAGGATTGTCAATTGGTACTTTGAAGGGTAAGATCCGAAATGAAATTATCAGGTAAAGCTGGAATTGCTTCAGCATCAGGTTCAGTTAAAAACCGGCCAAGTGCGAGTCGGACTCGCACACGTAGGGTTCCGTACCATTATCGCAAAAACGGCTTAAAATCACGTTTGTTGTATGGGAGCTCCACTTAAATATTTATTTTATTCTGTTTTTAGTATTTATTGTTATAGCAACAGAAATACGTCATCTGTGAATATTTCAACTGTCTAGCTATCACGGTTCATGATATATAGCCTGGTGACAGACAGACAGACTGACGGACCGCGGAGTCTTAGTAAATAGGGTCCCGTTTTTACTCTTTGGGTACGGAACCCTAAAAACCAGCGTTGAGTCCGGTGTTGGTCGATGTTGTGAAACTTTATTATTAATAAATTTATTTCAGATGTCAAAACCAATACACAAAATAAAACAACAGCTTTATGACGTCTGTGTAATTCGTCTTTCGCAGCGCAGAACCACCACTGTCGGATCGGCAGGCTTATTACGTATCTTTTGCAAGAGCAAGACGATAGCGATTTTTGCGCAATAATTGCTCTTCCATACAAAAGTTTTAGAGATCAAAGATGAAAAAAGAACCGACAATTCTTTTTTTAAATAAGTGCATTTGACAAACAGCGACCGATTAGCAAACGATTGTGTAGGACCTACCATACCTACACTGCAGGTAATTGCGATTTTTATGACATAAAGCGTTTGATCGCTATCGTTTTGCTCTTGCAAAAGATACGTAATAACCCTGCGGATGTAATTGCAATTGCTATGCTATTATATTATCTGTGCTATTGCGCAGCGTCTCGCGGAGTGTTCCACCAAGCCTCTATTAGGTTTGATCTTACCTGTATTTATAATGTGCACGTATTTGACCCAGCCGTAGGTAAGGTAGGTACACAATTTTTCTTTTTATTTTTAAATCTTTTTTTGCAAAGAATACTCGATTTTCAAACTCCTTCTTCGATTTTAATTTTGAGTTTGTTTATATTTAGAATTTTAATAATGATTTTGATTTTAGTCTAGGATATATATTGAATAGGTACTTATTTGGATTGTAATTCTAATATTAATTGCATTGGTGTTTTATTAATTATAATTATGTAACGTTACGGATGTGGTTACTGGCCCCTGAAACACAGGTGCTGCTAGCTCAGGTGTCAGGGTTTCACTTTTTTTTTTAATTTTGAAGGTAATAAACCATTTATTTATTTATTAATATTCCTTGTGCTTTTCGCCTAAATCTTTCTTTTTCTCGTAGTCATGGTATAAAATATAGTATGCAACTCTTTAATAAAACGGATTTATATCGAGGGCCATGAATCACTCGTGTTGCTCAGGATTCTAACACTTGAATCACTCCCTACGATCGTTATTCAGTCGTTGGCATCCTCCACTTGCTCGTGATTCATCTATGGCCCTCGCTTTAAATCCGTCCTTTATTCACTAGTTGCATAATATAAGTATTATACTAAGTCATCATTCATCATCATTTCATTTTATTTCTAAACCTTTTTTTGCAAAGAATACTCGATTTTCAAACTCCTTCTTCGATTTTAATTTTGAGTTTGTTTATATTTAGAATTTTAATAATGATTTTGATTTTAGTCTAGGATATATATTGAATACTTATTTGGATTGTAATTCTAATATTAATTGCATTGGTGTTTTATTAATTATAATTATGTAACGTTACGGATGTGGTTACTGGCCCCTGAAACACAGGTGCTGCTAGCTCAGGTGTCAGGGTTTCACATTTTTTTTTTAATTTTGAAGGTAATAAACCATTTATTTATTTATTAATATTCCTTGTGCTTTTCGCCTAAATCTTTCTTTTTCTCGTAGTCATGGTATAAAATATAGTATGCAACTCTTTAATAAAACGGATTTATATCGAGGGCCATGAATCACTCGTGTTGCTCAGGATTCTAACACTTGAATCACTCCCTACGATCGTTATTCAGTCGTTGGCATCCTCCACTTGCTCGTGATTCATCTATGGCCCTCGCTTTAAATCCGTCCTTTATTCACTAGTTGCATAATATAAGTATTATACTAAGTCATCATTCATCATCATTTCATTTTATTTCTAAACCTTTTTTTGCAAAGAATACTCGATTTTCAAACTCCTTCTTCGATTTTAATTTTGAGTTTGTTTATATTTAGAATTTTAATAATGATTTTGATTTTAGTCTAGGATATATATTGAATAGGTACTTATTTGGATTGTAATTCTAATATTAATTGCATTGGTGTTTTATTAATTATAATTATGTAACGTTACGGATGTGGTTACTGGCCCCTGAAACACAGGTGCTGCTAGCTCAGGTGTCAGGGTTTCACTTTTTTTTTTTAATTTTGAAGGTAATAAACCATTTATTTATTTATTAATATTCCTTGTGCTTTTCGCCTAAATCTTTCTTTTTCTCGTAGTCATGGTATAAAATATAGTATGCAACTCTTTAATAAAACGGATTTATATCGAGGGCCATGAATCACTCGTGTTGCTCAGGATTCTAACACTTGAATCACTCCCTACGATCGTTATTCAGTCGTTGGCATCCTCCACTTGCTCGTGATTCATCTATGGCCCTCGCTTTAAATCCGTCCTTTATTCACTAGTTGCATAATATAAGTATTATACTAAGTCATCATTCATCATCATTTCATTTTATTTCTAAACCTTTTTTTGCAAAGAATACTCGATTTTCAAACTCCTTCTTCGATTTTAATTTTGAGTTTGTTTATATTTAGAATTTTAATAATGATTTTGATTTTAGTCTAGGATATATAATGAATACTTATTTGGATTGTAATTCTAATATTAATTGCATTGGTGTTTTATTAATTATAATTATGTAACGTTACGGATGTGGTTACTGGCCCCTGAAACACAGGTGCTGTTACCTAGCTCAGGGGTCAGGGTATTACATTTTTTTTTTAATTTTGCTGGTAATAAACCATTTATTTATTTATTAATATTCCTTGTGCTTTTCGTCTTCTTCTCTTCTTCTTCGAGGAATCTTTCTTTTTCTTCGAGGGCCATGAATCACTCGTGTCGCTCAGGATTCTAACACTTGAATCATCATGAATCACTCCCTACGGTCGTGATTCAGTCGTTAGAATACTTCACTCGCTCGTGGTTCATCTATGGCCATCGCTTTAAATCCGTCCTTTATTCACTAGTTGCATAATATAAGTACTATTATACCATTCCCCCTCTAAAACACTTATTTTATTCACTGAAAACAGTGAATAAAAAGCACTTTTAATCACTATTTTGGTGATTGAATTTAGAACACACCAATATATTCGACCTCCAATATCTCAATGCTATATAACCTCCTTGGGCAAAAAAATGTCGATACAAACTCCTTGTGCAAAGAGACTCCAAACTGCTTCCTGCTTTATCAATTTAGTCTGCCCCAGGAGTCGCCAACGACCTTGAAGGAACAAAACGCACTCGACTTTCAAACTCCTTCATCGATTTAATTTTGAGTTTGTTTATATTTAGGATTTTAATAATAATTTTGATTTTAGTCTAGGATGTTTAGTGAAAACTTATTTGGATTGTAATTCTAATATTAATTGCATTGGTGTTTAATTAATTATAATTATGTAACGTAAAGCTCACTGGCCCCTGAAACACAGGTTATGTTACCTAGCTCAGGGGTCGGGGAATATCTTTTTTTACCCGACTGCCGAAGGAGGGTAATGTGTTTATTCGGTAAGTTCATAAAGTAAAATCCGAATTAAATAGTAAATATGCATCAATTACCAAATAATATGATTGTTTGACCAACGTTTGCGTCGACAACGTGCCAACTATTTTAACAAAGATATGCGTGGCTATTGAGCCACAAGCCTCTCTCAAGTTCGTTGTAACATGTCTAGTCTAGGGTACCTATACACATAAATATTAAACTGTATAACAAAAGGGATTGAGGTATTCATTGTTAACCAGATGAGGGTTGACAATTTGACATGTTTGTTTGTAAGTCCTATTATGAGTGAGGTTTCGATTGTTGGAACCTACTAGGTTGGTAGGTACATATATACTAGAAATAGGTACCTAGGTAATCTAGGTCTTTGAATTTTTCAGTCAACGTTTTGGATTAATTGATAAGAGACGTTTGTTTTTAGGGTTCAGTACCCAAAGGATAAAAATGGGACCCTATTACTAAGACTCCACTGTCTGTCTGTATGTCGGTTACCAGGCTGTATCTCATGAACCGTGATAGCTAGACAGTTGAAATTTTCACAGATGATGTATTTCTGTTGCCGCCATAACACCAAATACTAAAAACAGAAAAAAATAAGTGGGGTTCAACAAACGTGATTTTTTTGCCGTTTTTTGCGATAATGGTACAAAACCCTTCGAGCTCGTAACCGTCCGACTCGCACTTGGCCGTTTTTTTTAGTCTTCACCGATTTCTCCGTCAATTGTCTTTCCAAAAAGGAAAAGATACATAATTATATTCGTCTGTAGTTTGCTTTTTTTTTAACGATGTCCGCCGATTTCTACTTCAATTATGAACCTATTTTTCGAAAATATACAACAGATCTCTTCAATAAATAACGGCAAATCTCTCAGGATTGCTGTAATCGTATGTCTGTTTATTGTTAACACCATTTCGTTTTACGAAGGCACACTACGGACCTCCATAAGTTTCATTGAATCATTATATTCTATAGGTATAATCTAGATGATCTACTGCTACTATCTAAACATCTATCCGATCGCAGGGACCCCCAAATGGCGGACCGCGGTCCGGATCCGGCGGACCGCCGATCTATTCTGTGTGAACCTTCAGTAAACAGTACAATATATTTTTTTTTGTTACGTGGTGGCCCAGTGGCTAAGACCTCGCATCTCGTGCTTGAGGACGTTGGTTCAAATCTGGGCCTTTTTTTAGCGTTCCGTCTTCCGTACCTCAAAAGGTAAAAAAAGGAACCCTTAAAAGATCACTTTCTTGTCTGTCTATCCGTCTGTCTGCTGTAAGACCTTGCTTTTAACCAAAATTGATAATTCTAGGTCAACCGGAAGTACCCTATAGGTTTTGGGTCATAAACCTATATGGTAGTTCCGGTTGACCTAGAAACCTAATTATGTTGGTGAATGTAGCTGTTTGTACGGAACCCTCGGTGCGCGACTCCTACTTATGTACATTACATATGTACTTTCTAAGTTTATCTTGGACATCACAGGCAACGGTGAAGGAAAACATCGTGAGGATACCAGAGGGATGACCATAAGCTCTTAGAGTAAGGTTATTTCGAGTGTGTGTAAGGGACAGATGTATATGACTTGTTTACATCTGTCACGCGATCTCAAAATAACCTTACTCTAAGAGCTTATGGTCACCCCCCTGGAGTTATATACTTAGTTAATGAAAATTTGAAATAGCTAATTCAGATGTACAGGCATCTGAATTAGGGTTCCCAGAGGCGCTGACACCAGACATCCTGAACACACATGAAAAGAAGAAGAAGCAACATTAACTCTCTGTATCCTGGTAAATGGAGCAATGAAGCTGTAAATGTTGTCGGGAGTAATAAAGCTACTCTCCAGATAGAAATTATTTATTTTCAAGAAAACACAGTTTTAAAACAAAAATTTTAAGGCGATGATAGCTCAGTGGTAGTGACGTCGGATACCGAGACGAAGGTCGCGGGTTCGAATCCTACAATGAGCTTGAGCTTTCGGTGAAGGAAAACATCGTGAGGAAACCATAGCACGGTGGTAGGGTACTTTGTAGTACCCGCCTGGCTGGCAACCACCCTCAAGTTGAAAATCTGTCGCCAAGCACCTTCCGGTGTGTTTCGACAGCAGCACTTGAGAGCCAGTTCCCTTCTAGGCTTTGTGTGCTTACCACCATCGGCCACATCATCACTGACCACGGTGAGATTGTAGTCAAACACAGGCCTATACATAGTAAAAAAAAAAAAAAAAAAACAAAAATACGGAAGTTTATTTTCAAGAGTTTCAATTTTAACAAATTTTTGATGAACAATGAGCTTTTTTACCCGGCTGCAAGGAAAGGGTTATGTTTTTCGCGCGTATCTTGTATGTTTGTATATTTGTATGTTTGTATGTATGTAATATTCTTTATTACCTCATATCTTACAAACTACTTGACGGATTTTTATAATTAAGACATCGTTAGGTAGGTCTTGACCGCCCAAGTGTTCTTAGCTAAGTGCCTTTAAAAAAAAAGGAATATGGCTTTTGGGCGCCATATTGTGGAGGTTCCATTTTTTTTTTCTTCCATACCCATCGAGTGGGGTATCAAAATGAAGGGTTTTTAGAGGAGAATTCAAAAATATATACCACTTATATGTTTAAATGTACCTAATTCGAAAAAATATGTTAACTAAAAAGTTATAAATAAAAAAAGTTAATTCTAAAAATCAAAAAACCCGCCTGCTTAAAAAGCGAACTAAAAAGACGTAAACAAGACTGCTGGAAGCTGGCTGACTAATACGAGATGTATTCTCCGACTGCACAACATGATTTTCTTCTTTTTAGTTCGCTTTTTAAGCAGGCGGGTTTTTTTGCCGTCTCCCTTTTGTATTTGTATATAGGTCTGTTTTTTTTTAGAATATTCAATTATATATGTTAATAAATTAAATTTTCTCAGTTGAATAATAAAAAAAAATTAACAAAGCAAATACACGTGACAAATTGACGATGTAAATTGGAGAGGGGAGGAGTTGTCTTTTAACCCTACGGACCGCGATGGTCATATTATTGTTAAGAAACGGACCCCAAATGAAAGTAATTTGCTGGTCTATCGTATCAAAAAAAAACCGACCATTATCGCAAAAAACGGCAAAACAAATCACGTTTGTTGTATGGGAGCCCAACTTAAATATTTATTTTATTCTGTTTTTAGTATTTGTTGTTATAGCAGCAATAGAAATAGGTACATCATCTGTGAAAATTTCAACTGTCTAGATATCACAGTTCGTGAGATACAGCCTGATGACAGACGGACAGACAGACGGACCGCGGAGTCTTAGTAATAGGGTCCCATGTTTACCCTTTGGGTGTGAACCCTAAAAACAAGGCCATCTGGTGTGAGATAGGTTAGGTTCCTACTAGGTAACCTACAGCGCCACTGGTCTCGTGGTCGCAACCGCTACTGCTCGCTCAGCATGAGTTCTTGGGTTCAATTCCCTGTTCCTTTTCAGGAATTGCTGGTTGAGGTAAATAGTGTTGAGGCCGCGTTGTACTTATTAATATAATTAGGTAATTTGCCATAAACTTCCGAGAATAATGGCGTCATGTTAGAATGTACCTACTAGATGGCGTTACCTTTGCTGTGTGGTTATTGTACCGAGCTGATTGGCTCATTTCCGGACGGAACAAATTAACATTGGGTAGGTACCTAATATTTTGCTTTAAGGAAACCCGCAGGGAGCAATCCGATTTGATTATAGAAACTCTTTGGTTTAACATACAATTTTTTTTTTAAGCAAATGCGATAGCTAGGAAGACGCTTATGTACTTTTACTTTTAAGATTCATTACAGATAAGGGGAAAAAATACTAGGATTTTATTCGTAAGTACCTAATTTATTTTAATGATTAAATTATTCGCGCTTCAATAAGAATCCACACATTATTTAAAAAGATTCCAATGAGAAATCGTTCCCCTTCATATCTCGTTCGTGGAACGGAACGAAAAGCCACCCCTCGTGGGGTAATGACTCACTCGTTCCACCCCCGGCGAAAACTGCCGACGTAACCCGAGCATACCCGAGCGGCGAGCGTACGACGGACCTCGCACGGAAAACATAAAAATCTCAACTCACATTATTATATAATATTTTACAATTTTTTTAACAAAATAAATTCATTAAAACTAAAGTGAAAATGCGCGGGAATCTGTCAAGTGTTTCTTATTTCGGATACGCGTCAGTGTGCTGTGTTAAACTTAAGTGCCGTGAGGAAGACTGCCTATATTGATTTTTTAGTGACGTGAAGAAGAAAACGTTGTATGCGGAATACAGTGTTATTATTAGATCGCATAGTGCTTTTTAATAATTCAGTAAGTCAATTCATCTATAGTGATGCAAATTCGGATAAAAATAATGCGATTGGAACTTTTCCTGTGCCTCAATTGGAAATGTGTGAAAAATCTGCATAATTTTTTTCATAATTAATTATGTCGCACTCTGATATTTTTTTGATAAAGTAACAGTTTAAATTAAAACTAACGTGAGATAAATGAAAATTGTGCTGCAAAAATGATTAAAAATAAAAAGACGCCATATTTACGTTCTAAAAATAGTTTATACTCCTAAAAATACTATTTTAAACCTAAATTCTAAAATTAATTACGTTTTCTAAATTCGTTGGTGAAAGAGAACATTTTATCGATATTTTTACAAGCCAATGCCACCCGTGGACGTGAAATAAATTACAATTTTCTTGCTATTACTAACCATCACGCTAGATCGATTTTCGGATAAACAAAAAAGAAAACCCTTGGTGACATAGCTAACGTGGTCATCTGATTGACTAAGCATGAACCTCGTTAGAAGACTGAACGGTCTTCTGAGGAATCCTATTCGGCCTGTTTGGTGCCGTTTGGCGATGGTATAACCTGAATTTCTTAAAGTGTTTCAAACGGTAGGTCGAACCAATTTTTTGCCCGATGTAAAGCTATAAACTCCGCATAAATTGTGGATCGTAGATACGGTTGATTAAAAAACACATTAGCATTTTTAAAGCACGGTTATTGAATTAAAATTTTAAGTTGAATTTCATTTTAAATTAGACACATAAACCTAAAAAAATATATTAAATTTTGTCATATATGTACAGATTGATACATTCTTAATTTCTCGTTGGCATGTTATTAACGTTGTTAATTCAGAATCTTGGTGTAAGTAACCTGGACTAGACAAATCAAAGCAAGTGAGCAAGCTAGACAAGTTGCGGATATTTCGGATACTTAATAATTTAGGGGTCACAACACCGCACTTTAATTGATAACATTCGAATTTCGAAGTGATGCTTATAGAATCACTCCTACGTACTTACTAATGCCATACCCTATGAAAATTAGGTTTGTTCTTCTCTTTTCAGTATAAGAGAAGCGACCTTGGCCCCCGCACGCCAAAATCAATGTCAAAATTGTCACCGCAGTCGAACCGTGATTCCAAGATTTTTAAAATCCTATCTAGTACAAATTTTACTGGGGCAAGGACGCAACGCTATTGACACTGCTTTGAGAATGACCCTGTATATTGCCGTGTCAATGTCTATGACGCGGGCGGTAGCTTCAGTCTAGTCATCCAGTCTATCAGACTGCCGGCTTGCGGAAACTTTGCTAATCTGGAAATGTCGTGTCAAGAGATATCTCGACGTCTAGGGTTACCCATCCGTTTGTTATGACATAATATCTGCCTTTTTTGTCCCCCGGTCCGGCTTTTCTCCACATTTTTTTTATGTTTGGTTATTCTAGGTATTTATTGACGTTATTGGGTACGGAAACGAGAAAAATTTAAAAGTAAATTGTTCGGTCTATTTGCGTAGGTACCTATGTCCAGAGCTTTCTGACAGAACTTTATTAATTTCGAAATGGTATCCGGATTTTGAGTTTCCCAGATCGAAAACTCCAATCAGGTTGGCAATGGGACCTAGCCCATTTAATACCTGGAAAACTCAAAAAGGAAAGAGGCAGTCGGTATCTTTTAAGACTACCGTCAACCACACGGTAATCGTCCTCGGTACCTCTACATAAGAAAAGAGGATCCGGGATTTCCCGTTGATTGACCCCTTCCTGTGTTTACGTCTTTGAGAAGGGGGGGTTGGTAGACCTACCTCTGCCTTTCAAGTGCGGTCACCATAACGACATTTTCGCTGCAAAAATGAACAGTCTACTATTACTAAAGATAGCAGCTGATATGTGCTGCCAGACAGTTATTCGTTATAGAGATCGTTGACCTGCTTAAATTCAGCAATCACCGCAATCGTCGCCACAACGACCATCCAGTTCCACTGCGGAAAAAGGACGGCGCTATTTGTCTTGAATATCTCCATCTCTCTATTACAGTGGAACCATGATATTTTTGACGTCACGTCATGGTAAGGCCCCTGTCCTGAAACGGACTGGCCCATATAAACGTCAAATTGTGTTGAAACTGGATAAGCGCCGTCTGGTGACAGTAAGAAGTAACCTCATTTTTTTGTATACAAATTGACATAAGAGATCGTTGATGTTAGCACGATTGAGTTCGTTAAAAACTCGGCATAAGCACACTGTACTGTATGTCCCACGCTGCGCCTTCCAATAGGCGACGTGCGTGAGTCTAGACAATATCACCGATAGCGATTGCTCAAAAGGCCAAAACGGTATTGAGTTGACATGCGCTACCGAAATATCACTTGTCATTATTGCTGATAGAATGCAGAATCTATCGGCTTTATCGGCCGGTCCATTTTGCGAGCAATGAACTCAGTTACCCAGTTGGCCAATTCTTCGGGCTGTTTTGATGAGATTGCTATTACTTTAAACAGCTTTAAAAAAGAACCTTTGTTATTTGTTACCAAGCCAACATAAGTTCGTGTTGGAAAAAGTCTCATCTCATCATTATAGTCGAAAATACACGTTTGACAGCAGCTTATCGTTAAGCCTTGAACTTTTATTTTTTTACGTTGGTAACCCCGAGTTCTACGGGCCTAATCTGATTAAGCACGCGGCTAGAATTGGGCCTAATTAATATTTTTGTACTATTTAAAATACATAATACTAAAGCAATCTTTTTTATCGATATGCTCGCGTTTGACCACTATCTCGCCTGATGGTAAGCGATGATGTGGTTGCCTAGAAGTAACCTATTTACTCTTGACTTAAAGACCCCAAGGTTGTAGCTATCAGGGAACAAAGACTCCTGCAGGGAATAAAGAGCAAGCCAGGCACTTTATTTTGTGTAAATTATTTCATCACCACTGCTTACCAATGCTGGATAAAAACAAATCGATGCCTTACGGGCGAAAAAGGATAACCGCCTCTTTTCAAATTTTACAGGGGAGTGATTTAAAGTTCAAAATAAACGAAAAAAAAACATAAAAAATTAAGTATAGCTCCCGAAAGCCTGGAAATGAGTTTTTATAATATTTAGCATGCTATCTATAAGATGGCGTTTTTATTTTTACGTAATTCAGCCTCCAAGAAGCAGTTACTGTCGGTTATCCCCAAATGGTCTTTATTTTAAAATCACCCAAAATGTCGTAAATTGAATTATCAAATTATCTGATGCGAGTAAAAATGACCTAAATTCAACCCATGTTTTATTTAAATTAAGGAAAAAAAGGTCAAGTCTTGGTTTTTAGAGAAAAAAATGTGATAATTATAATCTAACCAACAATGTAACAATAGTTGACTGAAAGGAAAATTGTATCAAGCACATTTTTTGAAAAGATGTCAATTATTTAGTGGATGGATTTTGATTATTTTACTTTAAAAAACTGTTATCTCTGCATTTAACATTTCAAGTTCACCCAAGAGGTATAGGTATACAATAAAAAACCATTTAATTAGGTAATCAGCTCAGTCTTTAATTAACATAAAAATGGCACCTCGCACTTATCAAATTAAAAACATACTAAATAACAATTGTTTGTAATAAACCCTCGTATCAAAAAATCACCGTGATCAAAAAATAGACTTAGAACTATTGCAATTAAAGCAACAGCTACTTGTATCACATTGAGATCAATGTTTAAAATCAAATTTGTCAAAATAATGAAAACAAATTCTTAAAATTAGTGGCCCTTTCAACATCATAATCACTTGTCTCAATATTTTTACTTAGAACAATTCAAATAATTGCAATATAGGTACCTAATCTAAAAACTATAAAAAAGTTCAACTTTAATAAAGTAACAAATATTCTTATGATAGACAATGTACTGTAAGTATCACAATTTGCTTGCATCAGTCTTTGACTTACAAATACACATAAAAATGTAAACAAGCAGAGCTTCTTATTCTACGCTGTCATCCTCGATATCAGACTCAGGGAGTGTATCCTTAACATTACTGGAACTAATCAGGCTGTTGTATTCACTATGGAGAAAATTAGGAATTACCTTATCTCTACACAATTTATGTAAGTCATCATGTTTGGCTTTAGATAAAGGAATTAAAGATTTATAGCATGCTGGTGGACTAATTTTGGTTTTTGGTTGCACTTCAATACTATAAGATTCAGCATCGTCACTCATCGAGTTTTTAACAAAAATCAAATTATCCTTCTTCTTCCGAAAAGTTACAATACGCATCTTACTTATTTTTCCTGTTAAATTTCCTTTAAAGTATTTATCGCTGACTATATCCCATTTATTAAAGTCTGAAAACTGCAAACGCTCGACATTGTACGGTTCTGGATCTTGTCTTGCAGTTGTGAATACTGTATACCATTGTGAAGGTGCATAAATGATTGTATTTTTTAGATTTTTTTCTATCACGGCATGAACGGAATCAACCGGCATGTAAGTATGGCCAGTTAGTAGAAAGTTAAGCTGTATAGTCTGGATATTAACACATGTTTGCAGTGTTGTATGCAGCATTGCCATAATAATTCTGTTTCGGTTCTGACCCGGACAGCAATCGGCATACAGCAACAAATTTTTAATTGTGCCACGTTCATCAACCGTCTGAATGTACTTATTGAGTATTGTTGCTATTTCGTTGGCTCCTCTTTTTCCATTACATTCATCCCAATAATAACAAAAGACGTTGCGAGTCCCATTTTCATACACGCAAAAATTATACACAGCTAATTTACGAGAATAAAATAAGAGCATACTATCTCCATATGGGGTATTTAATACCTTTTGAAGGTCGAAACTAGCACATAAAGTAGAAGGATCACTTTTATGTATATTCTGATGAGCTTTAAATCTGTTGTAACTTTCTGTTTTTTGTAATTCATGTTGCTTCTTTTCTTCTTCTAATTCAGGATTATCTTTATTTCTTTCAAATTTCAGGCATTTCAAACATTTGTCTTTTTTTGGGACATGGAAACCAATATTGAATTTTTCATTGAATATGGAGCGAAACACTCTTTCGCTTACTATGTCAATTCCTCTCTCTGTATAACTGTTTTTGTAAATTTTGTATAGATTTGCCAAATTTTTCATTTTAGTTGGAAGGTAAACACGGCTAGTGTCCTTGCGACAATAATGGGATGGCACAGCAGGTAAGCCTTTTATAAAGTTAGTAACAGACAGAATGGTTGAATCCTTAGTTTTGTTAGGCGGGTCACACTTACCACGCTTATCTTCTTTAGCTAGTCCGAGTGTAGAATTTTGAACGGTGTATTGGATGAATTTATGGCCAACATCCAAAGTAGCTGCTAAAAATTGCAGACAAACTGCTCGCTGTCCTTCACCTTCAGTTATTGTATATTTGTAAGTAAAGCTTCGTTTATCAGAATTTTGAACTCTCTTTCGTTTCACAACTGTTTTCTGGGTCATAGATACAAGCCAATCTTTACGGCGTTGCACGGATAAATTCCAAAAATAGGTGTGTATACTTTTTCGTTTCTCATCTGACACAGAACCACAATCATTACCGCACTTTTTACCTATGCATGGGTTTGGTTGGATTTCTTTAGAAGATACCTCAGATCCATCATGCTTCACATATGCTTGTCCAGATTGCTTTAGTTTTTGTCTCTCTTTCTTAATATTCTTGCGCTGCTGCTTTGTTGCATTCTCTCCTACTATATTAGGCCCTGGTGCATCTGTTGACGATACCGTATTCCCAGCATCTTTTTCATTATTTTTCTTTCTTTTTCCTTTACTTGTTTTATGCGAATTATTAGAATCGGATGAGTCTGATGAATCGGAAGTAGGCTTGTATGTATCAGAATCAGTTTCACCTCCAAAAATAGTTGTAAAATCTTCTTCATCAGATAAATAATAATCAAAATATTGCTTGTTTAGTTTGGCTTTACGTTTCTTTTTAGGATTCGATATGCCACTGTTATTTACTTTTGGGTCCGGCCCAGAACTCGTTGATGGTAAATCATCGGCCGTCACAGAAAATATAGGGATTGGTGATATTGATCTTTCAATTTCAGCAATACACGGTTCTGGCAACAACTGATCTTTCAAGGCTTCAGACTCCATAAGCAACTGATTAACAGGCTCAACGTTTTTAACCGGAACATAATCGAGTGGTCTTACATTGGCCTACAAATAAAATAATTTCATTAATAAACATAGACAAACAAATAGTAGGTACGCTTATTGGTGGTTACTGTTACCAATAAAATCATACGTTGCTGATCCTTATTTAGAAGCAGTAAGAGGGACCAACATTAGACCCGACGGTATCTACCTAAACTGTCCTACTTAATGTGTAGGTACATTCTTTCGGAACTGAGTAATCTCCTATACCTTGAATTAAATTTAAATTGGATCAGTAGATTCAAATATTGCACTATGCAAAATGGAACTAGTTTATAATAATTAGTGCCTATAGAATAGATAAGTTACCTACCTACTACTACTTTTATACCTAAACATACATAATTACGATAATTTTGAGAAGTATCTTACCTGAGCAGGTTCTGGTATATCAAAATTTATCACTCTTGGTGTCGGAAATGTTATGTCAGAACTGTGCAGTGCTTTGTCAATTATATTCATCGCCCGTTTTCTTGCAGTCATGTTGTTAATCTGAAATATAAGTCACATAATCAATATCTTTGAAATTTTAGTTATGTAATCTATTTGTAAACAAGAAATAAATAAATCTATGTCCTTTTTCAGCATTAAATTTAACTTACCTTATAATAAGTAATACTAAATTTATCGCGCCGAAACGGCTCGCGTGCGCACGTGGTGCTTGCCCCGTGGTTACCTGGAGACTAAAATTTGTTCCGCTGCCGCTTGCGCTCGTAGTTTTCAGAAAACGATACCGACAACCGCCAATTTAAATTATTTTTAATTCGATAAGCGCCATAACGCGTAGAGTATGAATTGGGATAAGGATAAAATTTTGGTCTAGCTTTTTATCTAACCGCCAAAATTGTATAAATATCGGGAGGGAAAAAAAGGATAAGCTAACTTTTATTACATATTTGTGTGCGGGTAAATATGTAGTAACCTCCAATTTTTCATTTATTTTTAACGAGGAAAAAAAGACTACAGACCAAACAGAGTCCGCAAAATGCGGCCAAAACGGAATAAACGACTAATTATGTTTTAAACACGAACAGGCATAACAAACTAAATACATATTTCTGAATTTTTACTTCCAGCCAAAATAGTTTAACGTACAATCATTAAAATATTACAAAAAGTCCAAAAGGTGTAACTTCTTTATTCTTAAATAATTCGTAGATCAAACACCAAAAAAATTATTTTACAAAAATTGAAGTCGTTTACAACGAAATAAATTGACAGAAGTCTATATTTTTCCTACCGCGTAACCGACAAAAAGTTTCACGTAGGCAAACGTTACCTAGACCAATCGACGCAGAAAAAAAAGGCGATTCTAAGTAAGTATATAACTGAATTTCTCAAAAAATGTCGCTTATCTCTTTTCGGCCGTAAGTCATCGAATGAGAAAATATTCGAATTGTGTGCGCTCACTTGAGTGAGGTTCTGTGTAAGAACTTTAAAGGTGGCATTTAACAAACCATATCTGATTAAACAGCATCATACTAGAACTAATTTTCAAGCTTACCTAATGTCACACATCAGCTTATTACCAAAGGGTTCCTTAATGTTGGGCCCACCAACAATTTAATTAGCGCTATCGTGTGTGAGAAAAAATGTTTGCGCCAGTCAGGCAAGATTGCGAACGTGCAAACGTGCGGTACGTAAGGACGATTATCTCTATCATGTAGAAGTAGGAGACAGAGATATTATGATTAACTATCTTACTCTACTAGAGTAATGCTGACAAAATTACTCATGAGAAATTTTCCTACCGGATAAAAAGTATCCAGGCCCTGCTCTAACCATTTTTATTGACTAGAATACATTGAAAGTTCCAAACATATAATACCGTTTTTGTGTGAATATTACTAGGATAGGAAGAAAACTTAATCACCACGTTTATTCATGTAACACCAAGAAAAAATCTTTGCGTCCAAGAATTTCAAGATTAAACTAAGAAAAACCTTTTTTATTAGAACACGTTCAAATAAATTCACATTCCCATAAAGAAAAAGGTAGTATAACGCATTGTTCTAAGACTTTTTAACGCTGGCAACAATCCGGCAAGACGGGACCTACCTACTTATTGCTAAAAGCCTTTCTTTTGACCCAATTCTGTTACCCAAACGGTGTAATAGGGCTACGTTAATTGCTTTCAAACTGGATAGCCGTCATTCAGGCTTATTGTTTACGTAATTAGCATCTTTCAGAGGGATTTTACTTACGCTACGTTGTTTAAAAAACATTTTGCCTTAATTGTATTTGCAGAAAAATGGCGGGATCATTTTTTTTTTAATCTTCTGTTATGGAACATGGTTTTTAAAATAAGAATTATATAAGCCGTTTACGTACTCTCCAATATGAGTTTGAAATTCGAACGCGGTGTCTCGTTGTGAATCCGCGATGATTTGCTTACTTTAAAATCGAAAGAGTTCGTTTTCGAACACCGATCAGCAAGTTTTTCAAAGTGTACTTTACTGAACTATCCAATCCCGACCTACAATGATAAGTGAAACAAAAGGTAGGTAGAAAGAAAAACAGTTTTCACTCGCTTGATACGGCTCGCATTTCAAAACTTCCGCGGGCAGTCAAGCGCAACGCGACACAGCATCTTCGTCGAAAATTTTCTACGTAGGTACAATCTTACACATAGAACAATATTCATAAATGTGGGTTGTCTGCGGGCTAACCTTCAAAGCGCATCTCTTAAAAAAGATTAAACCTCGAAATGCAATCGTAAAACAATAGGGGTGACACCCGATTCCAGCGTCTATACGATGCAATAATAATCCACTCTCATTCTTGTTTGTTTTTCGCCCAACCCTGAGTTAATATTGACCTCACTACCGTATCAAATTGGTAATATTTGGAAGTAGGTAAGCGAGTATTACAGCCATTCTAGATAAGTAATTGCTTTGACATTCATTTCTACTTGATTAATTCATCAAAGATAATGAATTGACAATCGTTGGAAGACGGCTAGGTGGACCGATGACCCTGGTTAATGCTGCGGTAATCGTCTGCATGAGAGACGCATAGGACCGATGGAAGTGTCGACATTTCGGAAGGCCTATGTCCAGTATTGGACTATATTTCGGCTGATATGATGATAATGAATGAGTTGAGCTGTTGTGGCTACATATTATCTACCCAAACTTTCAAATCCAGGCATTACCATTGGCAATTTATTTTTGTGGGAAGCCTTGTAAAGAGGGTTACTATAATATGATGGACTCCTTCTTCAGAAGGCTTGAGCACAGGAAGTGGACCTGGCAGAGCCCCGGTGGTGCAACTAAAAACGAGATTGACTTCATCATGTCAGCCAATAACCAAATGTTCAATGAAGTCTCTGTGATAAATTTGGTGCAAACCAAGAGCGATCACCGCATGGTTAGAGGCACATTGAACATTAATATCAAGTTTGAAAGGTCTCGACTGATGAAGTCTAGGCTCCGTCCAGCACAGATCATCCAAAACCCTTAGAGCTTTTAGCTCGAACTCCAGAAGCGTTTCGAGTGCCTAGGGCGCTCCGTAAACGACAGACGACGTCGACGTATACAGCGATGGGTTCGTAGAAGCTGTCCATACGGTCGGGTCTAAGTTTTTCAAGACCTGCTGTACAGATACAAACAAAAACCTCTCTGATCCTACTCTCAAGCTCATGAGGAAGAGGCGTGAGATGATCCTGCAGTCTTCAGACGATGCGTTGAAATACCGGCAGCTAAATAGACGGATCTCAAAGTCCTTGAAAAACAATCTCCGCCACTTTAATACCGAAAGTATTAAAAACTGGCCAAGTACGAGTCGGACTCGCGCACGGAGGGTTCCGTACCATCATCGCAAAAAACGGCAAATAATCTCGTTTGTTGTATTAAATATTTATTTTATTCTGTTTTTAGTATTTGTTGTTATAGCGGCAACAGAAATACATCATCTGTGAAAATTTCAACTGTCTAGCTATCACGGTTCATGAGATACAGCCTGGTGACAGACGGACAGACAGACAGACAGACGGACCGCGGAGTCTTAGTAATAGGGTTCCGTTTTTACCCTTTGGGTACGGAACCCTAAAAACGCGATTGCGCGGAATAAGGTATCCAAGGTCTTTGCAAGAGATCTGACTATTGGGCAGAGCCAGCTCACGAAACTGAAAACCGATGATGGCAGGATGGTATCAGCCAAACTAGAGCTTCTGAGGGAGATCGAGAGATTCTATGGGCAGTTGTACACATCAACCAGTAAACCCGTCGCGAATCTAGCAAACGACCGTATAGCTAGATTGACTTGACAATATACCGAAGACATCCCGGACGTCAGCCTGTACGTAACCATCATAAGAGCCATCTTAAACAGCTTAAGAACAACAAGGCACCGGGTGACGACGGAATTACGGCGGAACTCCTGAAGGCGGATGGAAAACCAGTACTTAAGGCCCTTCAGAGAAATCCTCATACTCGAGGAGAAAACGACACAGGCATGGTGCAGAGGTGTGGTGGGACTCTTCTTCAAGAAGAGTGACAATACCCTGCTGAAGAACTATAGGCCCATCTCACTTCTTAGCCAAGTCTACAAGCTTTTTTCAAGAGTCATCACGAATCGTCTCGCGCGCAGTTTAACGATTTCCAACCTCCCGAACAATCCGGATTCCGTAAAGGCTTCAGCACCGTAGACCACATACACATGCTGCGGCAGGTTATACAGAAAACCGAAAAATAAAACCTGCCTCTTTGCTTAGCGTTTGTGGACTACGAGAAAGCCTTCGATTCGATCGAGACTTGGGCTGTACTGTTTGTACAAAATCGCCACCATGTCAGTTCGACTTTAGGATCAGACCTCGGAGCCTATCCTTTTGCAGTGAGGTGTGAGACAGGGATACGGCATATCTCCGAAACTGTTCACCGCTGCACTGGAGGATGTCTTCAAGGTTCTGGACTGGAGAGGGCATCAACGCCATATCTCCGAAACTGTTCACCGCTGCACTGGAGGATGTCTTCAAGGTTCTGGACTGGAGAGGGCATCAACGTCAATGGCTAGTACATCACTCACCTTCGGTTTGCCGAGGATGTAGTCATAGCTGAGACCATGGAGGACCTCAGTACAATGCTCGATGACCTCAGTATAATGCTCGATGACCTCAGTGCAGGAGCTTCCGAAAGAGTGGGTCTTAAAATTAACAAGGACAAAACCAAGGTGTTGTTGAATGCCCATGTTACAACCACTCCTATCATGGTCGGAGATACTATACTATACTTTAAGTTGTGGACGACTATGTCTACCTGGGACAAACAATCCAGTTGGGTAGCGCCAACTTCGAGAAAAAGGACAACCGTCGAATCCGACTCGGCTGGGCAGCGTTTGGGAAGTTGCGCGGTGTCTTCTCGTACAACTTACCACAGTGTCTCAAGACGAAAGACTGAGACACTCATCTCTCTCACGCTCACAATGGGCCTCATTGTGAGCGACCACGTCTTACAGCCTGCGGCACGCCCACGTCTCACATCTGAAAGTTTACAGTCACCCAAAGGGCCATGGAGATGGCTATGCTCGGAGTTTCCTAGCGTTATCAAATCAGAAAAGTAGAGATCCGCAATTGAACCAGGGTTACCGACATATCCCGAAAAATTGCCAAACTTAAGTGGCAGGGCACACACATTGCTCGCTGAACGGATGGCCGATGGCGCAGTTCTGGAGTAGCAACCGCGAACCGGACGACGTTGTGTTAGAAAGCCTCCCACTAGGTGGAACGTTGACCTGGTAAAGGTTGCGGGCATCCGCTGGATACGAGACGCACGGAACCGGGCAATGTGGCGACGCTTGGGAGAGGCCTATGTCCAGCTGTGGACGTCTTTCGGCTGATATGATGATGATGATTTCTTATACATTTTTTACTTTTTCCTAATCGCTATCTCGACACTTTCGTTGACAGAATGTTACTTATCTGGAGCGTCAAGCATTGCCCTAAGGATGAATTTCAATCTTGATGCTGATGAAGCTCTTTGGGAGCGACCATCTTTCAGTGCCATCACTGCCAACACGCACTATACAAAGTCTATGTACGGTGGTCTTTGCTATGGTTCAGCCCCTCTCAAAGAGCGGAATCCTCAGCTCCATAAAGAAAAAGGGCTTAATAGGGATCGATAGACCTTGCTTCAACATCGATAAATTGCCGAACTATATATAACGCCCCCTGTGTCATATGGGTCTTGGGCTCTTGGCTTACATTACTTAAGCTATGCCATTTTTACTCATCGAGCCAAATACTGACCATAAATCGTGGTTACAAAGTTAAACCCGGAAAGGCTCTTGGCTAAAAGGCTTTTGACTTCTAGACTCCAAGCTGAATGGGGAAAATATTCCCTGCACACATTTCGGTTGAACTTGACACCGTTTCGAGACTTTAGAGACACGTCCGTGTCGTATCACAATACAGCGGGCTGTAGAACAATTTCTGTGGAAAGCGTTGTTCCATCGTTGTCACATTGTCGTGCGTGTCACGCCTGACTGCGGGGCCTTTAGGAGTAGATCTGCATACTAGTTATGCTGGAACTGAGAACTTCAAACCATCCAACTTGATAGTCTGGCAAACAAAAGTAGAGACTGATAAAGCGCGGAAAATTTAAATAATATCAGCATAGCAACCCCAAAACTAGTATGAAATACCTGGAATAACCTAATTTGATACTTTAGAAATATTTATTTTATTTCGTCTGAATATAAATACAATAGGTAATTGAGGTAGGTAATATTTTAGGTATTATGTATCAATCTCAATAAAAAACAACAGTATTCTGTAATAATTTTGGTTTATTCAACTTATTAGCGTCATAAATTATGGAATATAACACCACACGTAAACAATCTTGGATTTTTTTGAATTCGACGTCTTTCTCCAGATGTTTTTCTTGATATTTAGACATCATGCGAAACGAAATCGCCCGTAATCCACTTTTAATTGTTTTATTAATTTTTCACTTAATAAATGCTATTATCAAGACCACAAGTTAAGTGCCCAACAAGAAGAACAGCAAAAAAATGCGAAAGAGACTTCTGTCAAAAAGGTGCCCCCACCGCCGCCAATCATAATAGACCGAGTTAAGAACTACCAAACGTTCTACGACTCGCTGACTGAAACAATACCAGCTGAATCATTTACCGCTAAAATGATGAATGGGGATTGTGTGAAGGTGAACGCCAAAACAGAAGACTCTTATAGAGTAATTGCCAGGCTTTTGACAGAAAAAGACCACCATTGGCATTCGTATGAGAATAAGCAGGCTAGACCTATTAGAGTAGTTGTGAAGAAATTACATTCCTCTTGTCAACCTGATCGTATCAAAGACGATCTAACATCACAAGGACTGAAAATAGAAAAAGTAGACAACAAATTGAGCTGGAAGAGTAAAGAACCACTCAATATGTTCGTTTTATCTTTTAATAATGATGAAGATGTCAACAAAATCTATGGCATAAAGTACATTTTAGGGTGTAAAATTGAAATACACCCACTCAAAAATCCTAAACTCATTCCCCAATGCAAGAGATGCCAGGCGTATGGGCATACTCATAAATACTGCAGAAAAGAGCCAAGGTGTGTAAAATGCACTGGCAAGCATCTTACAGCCAACTGTACCAAATCTCCGGAAGAGAAGCCAAAATGTGTTCACTGTGGTCTTCCTCACCCTGCCAACTATAGAGGGTGTGAAGTAGCTAAACAGATACAAATTATGAAAAATAAAAATATTAAAAAGAAACATGTGGTACCAACTACCCAGCAATCTCTTCCCGCACAAAATCTCGACAGAAAGGCACAGAAAGCAAGTGTCCAGTCAACTGCAAAACCCATGCAAGTAACCAACATTGGAACCTATGCGGAAGCTGCAAAACAAAGACCACAGCCCTTGAATCTAGAGGATAAGATTAATCAGATCTTAAAGTGTATTACCTCATTTGACAAGAGATTAGAGAAACTAGAATCCAGCACTAAAACAGCTGTTTTAAATAATCCAAAATGATTAATACTCTCAAAATAATGGCGTGGAACTCTAATGGGCTCCTCAGACATCAAAATGAGTTGCAGGCGGTCCTAGACACAGAAAATATAGACGTGTGTTTGGTCTCTGAAACGCACTTCACTAAGCAATCTTTTGTCAAATTTAGAGGATACATGGTATATAATTCGCTCCACCCTGACAACTCTGCCAGAGGTGGTAGCGCGGTTATAATCAAAGACAACATTCGTCACTACGTGCAGTGTAAATATGAAGAACAAGACATTCAAGCTGTGGCAGTATCTGTTAAAACCAAATATTGTTACGTGTCTATTGCAGCCATATACTGTCCTCCACGGCATATGATAAGAAAAGAGAGATATTGACATCTCTTTGAACTACTAGGCCAGAGATTTATCCTAGGCGGCGATTTCAATGCTAAGCACACGCATTGGGGGTCAAGACTTACTACAACTAAGGGAAGGCAGCTCTTAAGTGCAGTTAAAGAAACACATTCAGAAGTTATGAGCACGGGTAAACCAACGTACTGGCCCACTGACCACCAGAAAATACCGGATCTTATAGATTTTTTCATATGCAAAAATATATCCGCCAACTACCTCAGTTTGGAGGAAGGTTTTCATATGAACTCGGACCACTCTTCAATTGTACTAATGCTGAGTCAAAAAATCCTACTCAAAGAAAACCACATAATCCTGGTTAATAAGTTTACAGATTGGAAAGGTTTTGCCCTTGATCTAGATAATATTATCGACCTTAAAACGCCGATAAAAAAGCAAGATCAGCTTGACTCAGAAGTAAACAAATATATTGTTAATATCCAACAATGTGCGTGGAACAACACACCGCAATTAAAACGTAAATATAAGGGATTTATCTATCCTAAGGCAATTGTAGATTTACTATCTGAGAAAAGGAAACAAAGGAAGCTTTGGCAGCAAACAAGGTGCCCGAGGGATAAAACATCACTAAATAACCTAACTAAACGGTTAAAGAGGAAAATTCTACAGTTTGAGGATGAATCTCTGAATACCAACCTTCTGCAGCTAACCAATGACAAATCAACTGATTACTCCCTTTGGAAAGCAACAAGAAATCTAAAAAGGCCAATTAAACAAATACCGCCCATCAGAGATATCGACGGAAAATCATGGGCCATAAGCAATGACCAAAAAGCGTTAAGGTTTGCTCAACACTTAGAAGAAACTTTTCAACCCAATGAAAGCTCGATAGAACTACTTGAGAGTGAAATATTGTCACAAAGCCAAAGAATTAAGCTTGTGACTCCTAAAGAAGTAATGAGAGAAATCCAAAATAACATTAGCTCGAAAAAGTCGCCGGGTTACGACCTCATTACAGGGGAAATTCTAAAAAACCTCCCACGCAAAGCCATAGTAAAGCTGACCAAGCTTATCAATGCTGCATTTATTTTAAAATATGTACCTGAGCCATGGAAGGTCGCTGAAGTCATTATGATTGCGAAGCCTGGAAAACCACCCCATGAAGTATCATCATATAGACCTATTTCTCTGTTGCCCGTGTTATCAAAGCTATTCGAAAAACTGTTATTGAAACGGTTAAAACCAGTAATAGAAGACAAAGACCTTATTCCAAATCATCAATTTGGCTTTAGGGAAAAACATTCAACAATAGACCAGGTACATAGAATAACCCATATCATTGAAAAAACTCTTGAAAATAAGGAAGTCTGCGCCACCGTCTTTTTAGATGTCGCGCAAGCTTTTGACAAAGTTTGGCATAAGGGTCTAATATTCAAGCTCAGACGCATGCTACCAGAATTTGCAGATATCCTAGAGTCGTATATAACTAATAGAATGTTTAGAATACGGCAAGAAGATGCATATTCCGAGCTAAAAGCTATAAAAGCTGGGGTGCCTCAAGGAAGTGTGCTAGGCCCAATTTTGTACTTGTTATACACATGTGACATCCCAGAACTGGAAAACAACACCATTGCGACCTTTGCAGACGATACTGCAATTATGGCTACCGGATCAAGCCACAAAGAAGCAGTAGAAAAAGTTCAACTAGCTGTGAACAAAGTTTATGACTGGACACAAAAATGGAAGATCAAACTGAATGAGTCAAAATCAATTCACATTGACTTCACAAATAAACACTTGGACTATCACCCAATCTACATAAATGGCATGCAAGTGCCTTATGCTAATACAGCCAAATACCTTGGCATAACTCTCGACGCCAAGTTGCGTTGGAAAGCTCATGTCAAAAAGAAAAGACAGGAACTCGACATACGTTATAAAAGTATGTATTGGTTACTTGGAAGGAAATCCTGTCTATCAATACATAATAAAATAACCATATACAAGCATATACTGATGCCAATTTGGACGTATGGTATCCAACTTTGGGGCTGTACTAAACAAAGCAACGTAAAATTAATTCAACAATTTCAAAATAAAGTGCTCAGAGATGCTGTAAATGCACCCTGGTACATAAGAAATGACGATCTTCACCGTGACCTTAAAACGGAATTCGTCACCACCATCATCCAAAAATTTGCTGAAGCCCACGAACATAGACTTCATCGACACGTGAACGTTGAGGCTATTCAGCTGCTAGACAATACAGACTTAGTGCGTAGGCTAAAAAGAACTAAACCTTTTGAATTAGTGTAGTGTACAAAGTGAATGAATAATAGTGACAACGCTGTGCTATACATATAACACATGAACATAGTGTTTTTATAAATTATATCAGACTCTAAGAAAGTGCTACGGACTTGTGTAAAAGTGCAAATGGACACTATTCTTAGTTTTAACATAATCTATAACGTAACATATTAAGTTAGAGTTAAATTGCTTATTAGTCTTCTAGGCTAGATCGTAATTAATTGTTAAGAATTTTGTTCTTACTAACAAAGAAAAAAAAAAAAAAAAAAAAAAAAATCAAGACCACAACAAATCACCAAAAAATTATGTTGACATTAGTATAGCATTGCCATATAAAAAGTTTGCAAATAATTCGAGTGTCTACTTTCGTTTGCCAGACTCTAACAACCAACCTACTTTGGACGTTTCTGAGTGTGACAATTTGAGACTTAATTTATTTACTTAATTCTTACCTGTAAAACAGATGTAAGTGTGTGTGAATCAATAAATAAATAATGATACTGTAGACTTTAAAGTCCTGCAAAATCTTGGGTTAAACCTCCAAATTTTGAGAAGAACTGCCTGAAATCTTGGTTTCACCTTTAATAAAATCTTACCCTTACCACGGGGTCAATCTGGTTCAAATAAATTTCATTAGGAGAAGCAATGCATTGCATCGATTTGATATTGAATTTTATGTAAAATTAACATTTTCTAGAGTTGATCATTCAAATTTTATGTTCTCGTTTAATCAACTCTCCTAAGCACAAAATGATT
This sequence comes from Anorthoa munda, assembly GCA_945859665.1. Lineage (NCBI taxonomy): Eukaryota > Metazoa > Arthropoda > Insecta > Lepidoptera > Noctuidae > Anorthoa > Anorthoa munda. Next base: position 12,948,300 of record OX243917.1, on the reverse strand, counting down.
GAATATTGGGCTCGTAATTCACATTTCAAAGATTATTTGAACGATTCATTAAACATTCATTCCAATAGAAGGCACTGTTTTACCTTTAAAAATACTATAAAACAAATCGTCACGGAATTTAAAAAAAAACTAATCGAACAAACCCAAACTCAGCAAGTAACTGCTAACACCATCTATCGCTTCGGACAGAAACGACCGCGTTCGATGTACTTTCAGTAAAATCACATCACATCCATCAGCCTTTGATTGTCCCCACTGTTGGGACACAGGCCTCCTCTCATAGAGGGAGTGGGCTATAATCCACCACGCGGGCCCAGTGCGGATTGGTAGATGTCACATGTCTTTGAATTTTTGGTTCTAGGACATGCCGGTTTCGTAACGATGTTTTCCTTCACCGTTTTGAGAGAAGTGGTGATGAAATAAATTACACAAAGTAAAGCGCCTGCTTGGGTTCGAACCCACGACTTACAACTCGTAAGTCGGGACCGTAACCACTGGGCCACCACTGCTCAGTAAAATAGCACGTAATAAATATACAAACAGTATGGAAACTGCTTTACTGTGAAAATAGTCGGCTTAGTCCGACGAAAAACGCTAGTTACGTCGGCACGGTTTCTGTTTATAGGATTGAGGCATCTATAAGCTAGTATTATATTATCTGTGTCCTTATCTAACCGTCCCCGAAAACCCAACTGAGCTTTGCCCAAGTGTTGGACTGACTCTTCCCAAAATCTAGAAATGCGACAACACCTAACCAAAACGGCTCTGACCTGGAACGGTGTGGATAGTGGATACAGGGGCGGCCTTAACCGCTGCGAGGCTCCGGGCGGGCCGCAGATATTTGCGAGGCCCTTGTCCTTTTTACAATGTATGAGATGAAGGGATGATATATGAGAAATGGAACACTTGGCACTTATTATTATTAATGCTTTACTATGTATTAGAGTCAAGGTTTCTTCATAGGAAACGATCTTCTTCATAAAATATACTTTTATTAGAACACTTTACAGTCCCAAAAAGAAGACCTGTCTTTTACAATGACCCAATCATAGATAAAACAAAATAAAATAAACCAGCGTTCTAAAATTAAATATCTACTGAACTAAGAACGGACAGTGTTGTTGACCTCTGATAAAATAAAGTTCTTTTTTTATTCTTTTTCTAACACTATGAAATACTTAAACGACTAACTTTTATTTTGTTGTTACGGATAACTGTTTGCTAAGGATAAAATTGTAAGCGTTTTGGGTTGTATCGCGAGGCCCCTGCAAGAGCTCGCCACCCCCTAAGGCCGCCACTGTGTGGATAAAACTTATACTGCGACTTCATAAACTTATCCTTGCAACGGGTATAACATTTTATTTAATATCAAACTTGTAGTTCATACGTTTCCAAGTTCCCCGAGCGATGTTAATTGAAATTCACTTCGTAGCTTATTCAAAATAACTGAAATACAAGTTGGAACTGAGATTATTGTATTTGCGCGACTTTTACTTTTACGGAGAGAACATGAAATATTTCTCATGCAGCTTTCGGGTCCGACGAAATATAAAATATGATTCAATTGATTGCAATTAAATGGATCAAGTTTTTCTTCTGTAATACGTGTCATGTATTTGGTAGTTAGACCCTTAAGATGAAAGTATACCATATACCTAATACTTACCTACATAAAGTCGACCAATTCAAATACACCTCGAGAGGGCCCGCAACAAAGAGAAATAAAGCTTAATCAATATGAATAAAATTAATATAGCTAACGAACGAAATTATTATTCTACGCCCATCGCGGTATCTTTTGTTGAGAAAAACGATTTCTTCAATATTCAGAGGGATTTCGTAGGAAACAGATGGACTTTTCTCATTTATATTGAGGCACAGGAATACGAGTATAATTACAAACGAAACAGTAATGAAACAACACTATTTTCTTCACAGAATAAATAACAACACTAGTGAATCCAAAAGTAAACAATAAAAACAATAAACGGTCGGCATGAGCGTCGAACGGAACAAAAATTCGATAATAAAATGACTATAGATTTAGTACAACGCCATCTATCGGCGAAAAGACTGAACTATTTTGGTGAAATGTGAAAGTTTTTTATGTTTGTGATTGGACCTCTTGGTGTGAAGCGTGAAGATGGAGGGAGGAGGTTCTACGGGGACCTCGGAGGTCTACCAGTATGTGGGACCTTTCAGGTTGGAGAAGACCCTGGGAAAGGGACAAACAGGTAAATATTTTTTGGTGAATACTTCTACCATACTTCTACTGACTGTGAGAAAATCTCTAGATTATTTAAACCATTTATTGACTGCCCAGACGGCAGAACTTTTATCCGAATGGCAATGTAGGTGGAATAATTCCATCAAGGGCCGACACCACCACCAATTCTTTCCATCCGTTCGCGTGCGGCTGGCCAGGACGTGGCTGCAGGTGGGTCACTGTGTTGCCCAATTTATCACAGGGCATGGTAATTTGCCCACGTACTACCTAAACTAAATTTGTGATACCACGTACGGGACCGGTCAATGTGGCGACGCTTGGGTTCTACATCTGACTGCGAATATGTACAATCTGCACATCATATCTCATGGTAGTGTATTCTTTGGCAGAATGAACGCAATACTATGTTGAATAATATACAGGCTGCATCAGGAGTTGTTTACTATACAGACCTTGTAGAAACTGGAACAAATTTCCGTGCGTGCAAGCGTTTTTGCCATACCTATTATTGGAATCAAATATAGCTATATTGCTCACAATGTTAGGACCCATTAATATTAATGCTATTTTTATCCGTGGTGCTAGGCAACTGGGCTTATCCCAGTTGTAAACGACCCTTTGTGCCTATTGGCCTTGTTTGTTCGGTCTCCTGCTTGATATGGAGGGGAGTGGAAATTTGTATTTTTCCTACTCCTCCATTATTATTTTCTGATTCATTTCGTTGCGGGATCCAAGAGAGTTAAATTCATTCGCCGGGACTTCGTCGAGCTTCATTGCCTCGGCGCTTTTCTGGTGGTCGCCACTGTTGATTCTGGCTTTCAGGAGCTGCAGTGGTTTGGGAATAGTGCGGTGGGATTGTCCCAAAATAAAAAACCTTGGGGTTCTTTTACCTTCGTTTTTGATGGTGGAAATGAAACATAAAGCTTTAATTTATAACTACTATTTATTTAAAACTATATTAGACGTTAGGCGACATCTCTGTATCTCTGGACGCGTTTCTTGTTCTCTGACTCTTCTACCAAGGCTTGTAAGAAGGATCTGGTCAAAAATGGATCTGAAATAGAAAATATAAATGTGATTTCCTCATTGGTTTCGGTTTCGCAGTGTGACTGCTGAGCGACACAGTTGTGCACTGTGATAATGTATCTTGCGCTGATGGCTAGGTCTTCACTGAGATGGGCCACCGTGGCACAAATTCAGTCTGGAGGACTAGCTATTATATGGTCGCAAGCGTCACTACTAAGCGTGGGTCGTAAGTCCATTTCAGACCATTTCAAAACTAGGATAACGGAATGTAGGAACTCGGCAAGCACAGGGCGGGGTAATCTCCAGGATCTCAAGGGCTTATTACACTACACGGTATGCAGGGCCCTAAACCCTAAATTACGGTAGTGTAATAACTGTTAGGGAGTTAGGGTTCATAATATCGACCTTATTGCTTCGGAATGATTTAGGGACCCGGTATTCAGGGCCCTGAATACCGTGTAGTGTAATAAGCCCTTCAGGCGAGATGGATGGAACGACGATCTATGCAGAATGAAGCTAGATGATTGTGACCGAGGATCGAGATAAATGGTCTGTGGAAAAGTCTGTGGAAAACTGGACATCTAACATTCTAATGTTTACTGTGAGTAAGCACCATAACGTCCATCTTTTTCAGCGGGAGGAGCTGGATAAAACCAACGACCTGTGATCCACTTTAGGCTATATAAAGGGCCTAGATCGAACGACGACTTTCTTACTTCATTCCAAGCGGATAATGAATTCCTCATTTTCCAATATGATAGGATATCCATTGCAAAATAGATGCATACTGGCGCTCTTTTAAGGTTCCTAATCATCAGGCTACCTCTTCAGGAATGCATTAATGATATGACGTCAAGTACGTACCTATGTACAGGGTTATATGAGAACCATTATGTTCCTATTTATCAAATGAATTAATTACCTGTTAGTGTTTGTAATACTTTATATCTATACGTAGTATAGTAGTGTTAGTCTGTGTGCATCGTCCTCACGTATATGAATTAATGTACTATGTAAATATTGTAAAACAGTTTTTTTAGGGTTCCGTACCCAAAGGGTAAAAACGGGATCCGTCTGTCTGTCTGTCTGTCCGTCTGTCACCAGGCTGTATCTCATGAACCGTGATAGCTAGACAGTTGAAATTTTCACAGATGATGTATTTCTGTTGCCGCTATAACAACAAATACTAAAAACAGAATGAAATAAATATTTAAGTGGGGCTCCCATACAACAAACGTGTTTTTTTTTGGCGGTTTTTGCGGTAATGGTACGGAATCCTTCGTGCGTGAGTCTGACTCGCACTTGGCCGGTTTTTTAAAGAGTAAGTGTGGAGTTTCTTGTCCGTTCTTCTCCATAACAAGCTACTTTTCTGAATAGACGGTAGAATTAATTATTATTACTAATAAATTTAAATTTTTAGACGTTCAAAATTGCCGCTTAAAATTGATTGTGCCGATTGAAATAAATAAATTTGATTTTGACTATGTAAAACACTAACAACCTTTCAGCGAATAAAAGTATTCATAATAAAACAAAATATACTATACCAACACAACAAAAAAAATCTGTTGTTTCATACATTTTCTTAGAGTAAATATTGCATTTTGCAGTACCCTCCGAATGCAAATTCCTGAAGACCTGCATTTAATTTTCCCCGCATTTATCCGACTTCGTTCATTAAGCTTAACTATTAATTCTATTTTGTTAATAATTGCACGAGTTACTAACGCTGATTGGCTCTCTTTGCTTATGAAACGGGCAGGTTTCCAACTGCCGACCGCTGGGTGTGTAATAACTTTTAACATAGCTGGAAATTCAACCACTAGTAGACGCATTTATTAAGTTTCATGAAAGCTCGTTGGCTTTATTTCTAACGATTATATTGTTCGTTTTTGTTTTTTTTGTTTGGGACAAACCCACCGCACTATTCCCAAACCAATGCAACTCCTGAAAGCCAGATACAACAGTGGCGACCACCAGAAAAGCGCCGAGGCAATGAAGCTCGACGAAGTCCCGGAGAATGAATTTAACTGTCTTGGATCCCGCAACGAAATTAATCTGAAAAGAAAAATGGAGGAGTAGGAAAAAAAATAAAATACGAATTTCTACTTTCCTCCATAACAAGCAGGAGACAGAACAAACAAACAAGACCAATAGGCACAAAGGCAGCAGGCGGTAGGTAGTAAGGCGGTAGTTGTATGCATTTGAACAGCGTTTTCACGAGTACTGAAAACTAAAACGTAGTGGGTAGGTACGTGCTACGCACCCAAGGTTTTCAAATTACCCGACTGCAAGGAAAGGGTTATGTTTTTCGCGCGTATCTTGTATGTATGTAATATTCTTTATTACCTCATATCTTGCAAACCATTAGACGGATTTACATAATTAAGACATCGTTAGATACGTCTTGACCGCCCAAGTGTTCTTAGATAGGTGATGTTAAAAAAAAAAAAAACACGATGACTTTTGGGCGCCATAAGGCCCCATGGCGTGGTGGTCTCAATTTTTTTTTCTTCCTTACTCATCCAGTGGGATATTTAAAATGAAGGGTTTTTAGAGGAGATTACAAAAATGTATACCACTTATATGTTTAAGAGTAATTCGTAAAAAAAATACAACCGAAAAGTTGTAAATAAACAAATTTAATAAAATCCAAAATCCGGACTGCTTAAGAAGCGAACTTAAAAGAAGTAAACAAGAATAAAATCAAGCTGTGCAGTCGTAGGATACATATGATTTTTTGTTACTGTTGTAAGCTACAATTATCATCACAATCCCACTGCACTATTCCCAAACCACTGCAACTCTTGAAAGCCAGAATCAACAGTGGCGACCACCAGAAAAGCGCCGAGGCAATGAAGCTCGACGAAGTCCCGGAGAATGAATTTAACTGTCTTGAATCCCGCAACGAAATTAATCAGAAAAGAATAACGGAGGAGTAGGAAAAAATATAAATTTCCACTTCCCTCCATATCAAGCAGGAGACAGAACAAACAAGGCCACTAGGCACAAAGGGTCGTTTACAACTGGGATAAGCCCAGTTGCCTAGCACCACGGATAAAAATAAGAATTAATATTAATGGTTCCTAACATTGTGAGCTGTTATCATCAGCCTAACAGACCATGGCTGCTGGATATAAGCCTTTTCAAGCGCTCATCATTTAACCTTATCCGTTCTTCTCCACGTAGGTAGTTTCCGAACGGATGGTAAAATCACGTATCAAGATCCAGCCATAGTTGTCCCCCAGCGACGCCCTGAGCCGAGGTTCGTATAATTGTATCCCATAGGGGATAGCCCTCAGCGTGTTCGCTTAGGTTTAGAGATTTGTGCCTGGCTGGAGGCTATATAGCTTAGTCTCCACAAGATTGCCCGGTTAAGCAGTATCCAATCACTATGATTAAACTGCGAGAAGCCAGTTATAAAAAAAAAAAACGTCATTTAACTCGATCCATAGTATGGCTACTCTCAGCCCTAATATTAATTCCGCATATAGTTGCTACCAACCGCATCACTGAATAAAACTTTTTATGGGAAACCTTTTCAGATTTGATGAGATTCTATCCTGTCTAAAAAAATATTGTTGCATTAAAAATTGAAGACAAAAAAATCAATGCAAAGGTCGTGTACAAAATGCATGAACCCTGAAAAAAAAACATTTGGTATAACCCGGTTCATAAAAGAAACGAATCTAAAACGGCAGTGCTTAACATGTTATCTCGCTTGCACGCTAGTGCCGTCTATAGTGTGCAAGCGAGAGAACATGTTAAATATCGCCATTTTAATGACCGGGTTATAATACTTTATTTTTTGGTTAGTCGTGAATAAAACAATTGATTGCAACCACCCATTCGAATTTTAAACTGTTAAACATTTTCCGAACGCACGTAAAAATCCGCGACCAACCATTCCATTTTCAAACCGTTTGAATTTCGAAAAGGGCTCCGATGTGACCCGAATATTCAAAATGGCGGAAACGTTGACAGCTGACAAGGCCTCAGGAAATAGAGGCTGAGAACTGTTTACAGCCTTTTGAGCCTTTTGAAATCGTTTGCTGTTGAAGACTTGCTGTTTTCATTGTAATGTTAATGGACTCAACGTTGTAGTGACGTTTAAAATGTATGTTACTAACTGACTATACCTCCGTTTCTGAATAGAGAATTTGAAGTTACGAACTTGTCAAAATCTGCTACAATGATAAAGTTTGCCCACTTGAGATGACCTAATGAACACCACAGGCTGTTATTAACGTGGCCACCAACTAATCCCAAATAAACTGAAGAGCGAACCACCGACTCGAAAAGAACAAGGAAAATACAACATATTTACAAGTTCTCATGCTAAAGTAGAGTCGGCACAACAAAAACCGGTTAAGTGCGAGTAGGACTCGCGCACCGAGGGTTCCGTACAAACAGCTACATTCAGCGACATAATTAGGTAACTAGGTCAACGGGAACTTGGTGGTTAGTGGCTTAGTGGCTTGGTCACCCACGGTGAAGCGAAGAGGAACCCGAGGAGGGGCCGCTCGTCAGGGCTTTTGCCGATAAGCCGACGACGTAGCGGCCAACATGTAGGTTGCGGTGCTGCCTGGGCAACATCGCAACTGAAGCGGGCCGTGATGTCGTTTGGGTCTCCCAAACCCATACGATATCACGGCTGAGGGTTGGAGGCCGCGGCGGGAGAGGAGTGCCGGTATTGCGGTGCGCCGCTCTCCCTACCTTCCGCGGCCTGGACGGGGAAGGTAGGGAGAGCACCGTCTGATGGCGGACGCGGTGGGGCCGCAGGGGAAGAGGAGTGTCGGTATAGCATTGGCCGCTCTCCCTATCCCCTGCGGCCGAAACATGGTAGGTGGCGGGGCCATTGACCTTGACCCGTCACAAGGGGACCAAGGGTGCCATACACGGGGTCGTCTGGCACCCATGTATTGGTTTGCTCCCTGGGGTGGTCACGGCGCACAGTGTGTTCTGGTGCGCCGGTGATGGGGGGTAATCCCCAGAGGAGGGTCCGGTGACGGACAGCCGCGGCGGGTTCGCGGTGAGTGCTAACGCGTACCCGTGTTCCCGCCATAAGCGGCACAGGAGGACACCGTGGAGTTTTAGGTCAACGGGAACTACCATATAGGTTTTCGACCTCAAACCTATAGAGTACTTCCGGCTGACCTTCAATTGACAATTTTGGTTAAAAGCAAGGTCTTACAGCACAAGTAAAGGAAGAAAGTTGAAAATTAAGGTAAATTTTGATACTTGCAAGTTTTAGTGAAAATCTGAATTTGTCCATATCTTTTTATGGTGTTGTCTCACGACCTTGATTTATATACATCTAATAGGAACTATAGACCTCAGTATCTGGTACAAATTTCAACATGCTAGGTCCACCCGTTCCTGAGAAAATCGGTGGTGACACACGGACAGACAGACAGACAGACAAGAAAGTGATCTTATAAGGGTTCCTTTTTTTACCTTTTGAGGTACGGAACCCTAAAAAATGAAATTAGAGCGTTTAGTGCACTATTCCATTACACAAATACAAAACCTTTTGCTTTTCTTAACTTTGAGAAACTCATGTGAGACAATTCCCGTAAAATACTTTAACCCCAATGACATTCTCTCAAAACTCGTCTAATTTCCCTGTATTTTGACTTTGATTACCCCTGAGACGATAATATGACTTGAATTGGAAAGTTTTTTAAGTACGAGAATTAGCATTCTGATTCGATAGATAGACGATGGTTGCACTGAACAAAAACAAAACAACAATATACACTTTCGGAACACTTAAAATGTAAATATATAAAAATTAAATAAAAAAAATAAAAAACTCTCGACACAAAACCTCTAAAAAGCAAAAAATAACCCTCGTACGCGCGTCGGGGAACCGCCAAGATGCGCAGCAGTTTATTTTATTTACTTAGCGGTTCCCCGACGCGAGTACGAGTGTTATTGTTTGCTTTTCAGAGGTTTTGTGTCGGGGGTTTTTTTAATTTTTAATTTCATGCTTTTTAAACTACTTATATAATATACCTAGTAGTAGACACGCTTCAATCGACAATCTATCGAAACACGTAATAATGACACGATATCTTGCGAAAAAAAAAACAAAAAACCCGACTGCTTGAAAAGCGAACTAAAAAGACGTAAACAAGGAGAAAATCATGCTGTGCTGTCGGAGGATACATCTTCGCGAGCTGGCTGACCAAAAACAGACGTATCCTCCGACTGCACAGCATGATTTTCTCCTTGTTTACGTCTTTTTAGTTCGCTTTTCAAGCAGTCGGGTTTTTTGATTTTTTTAATTAACTTTTTTATTTTTAACTTTTTAGTTCATAATTTTTTCGAATTAGGTACATTTAAACATATAAGTGTTATATAATTTTTAAATCACCTCTTAAAATCCTTTATTTTGATACCCCACACGAAAGGTTTGGAAGAAAAAAAATATTTGGGCCCCCACAAAATGGCGCCCAAAAACCGCCATATTCCTATTTTCCAATTTTCATGTAGCCAGTGACACTCGCGGGGTTAAGACGAATCGATTGACGTAAGAACCATCAAAATCGGCCCACGCGTTTGGTCTCTAGAACGCCACATAGGAACAAACATACATACATACATACTTACATACATACATACATACATAGACTGATAAACACATTACCCTCCTTCGGCAGTCGGGTAAAAACCCTAGATTCAAAGAGTAAAATGCGGATAACTTTTGAATGGCTGAACCTATTTAAATCAAACATAGCTAAGAACACTCTCAACAAAGTCACCTTTCAAACAAAAAAATCTGAATCAAAATCGGTTCATCCGTTTAGGAGTTATGATGTCACAGACAGACACACAGATAGACAGCAACACACGTCAAACTTATAACACCCCTCTTTTTCCGTCGGGGGTTAAAAATACTCACTGATATGGATAAAATTGCCGGTATTCTGCTTATCTTGTAAGGGCATGAGGGAGACACTTGGTGGTACCGCTTGTATGGTAGCAGTGTGTTGCATGACTGTCGAAGAATTGCATACCATGCCCAGGACCATTAGAAGAAGAATCCTGTAAAGAGACATACCATCTTTAGTTTTTATAATAATAGTCGTCCAGACGGAATTTCGGTCAAAGCGGCCAATGTCAGCGGAGACTATATGCCATCGCGCGCAGTGCCGTCTTTACCATACGGGCACACGGGGCCCGTGCCCAGGGCCCCCATCGTCAGGGGGCACCGAAGGACTCAATTTCTCTCTCATTTATTCTCAAAACAAGCAATGCACCCAGGTCGAAAATAAAACTTACTTTTGTCTTAAAATTTAAGTCAAAATTATGACGATTTTATTTAACCAAAATAAGGCAAAATCAAGTCAAACTTTGCCTTTTAAAAGTATAACATTTCCATAACATTTGATTTGATTTTGACTTATTTAGCTTAGTTAGGATCTTTTTAAGGCAAAAAAGTAATATTCAAGTCTAAATTTTACTTGGTTATGGCTTAATTAATGCAAAAAAGCTAAAAGTAAGACAAAATAAAATCGTGTTCGACAGCTTTATTTAATTTTAAGGTAAAAAGTTAAAACCAAGGCGAAAAACATTAAATAGAATTGTCTTAATATGCATGTTAAATATCAATAACTTAATTAAAGCGAAAAATTGATCAACATTGTTACAAGAACGACTGAGTAATTGGTCAATTATGCGCCATAATGTCATCCTTCGAAAAATTGTCATTGAGGAAAGATTTTGCTCAACAGAAATCCCGAAAGAAACCACTATCGTAATCGTAACCAAAAAACCAGCATATTAATATCATCAATGACATATTATATTATATATTTGATTACCAATAGTAAATAGAAGATCATAGTAGAAAAATGTTAGTATAATTGGCTTTCTTTACTTTCCAAAAGGGCCCCAAATTCTTGTGTGCCCATGGGAAAGGCCCCAGCATAGTTAAAGACGGCCTTGATCGCGCGGATTATAGTGCATAAGTGTTTGCGCAAACACAAGTGCACACTCTGTTCTCACTCCCATAGTCTGATGGGACGGGAATCCGACATGACATGACCGGAGAGAGAGGAGGTTCTATGTTCGACTTTGTTTTCTTTTTTTGTGTGTATTGTCACCGATTACTCCGTCAATTGTGGACCGATTTTGAAAATTATTTTTTGTTTGGAAGAATTCTGAAATTGGTTCCATTTTAATTTGGTGAAGATCTGATGAAGAACTTCGGAGATATATAATAGAACTCTTCAATAAATGACGGCAAATCTCTCGGGATTGCTGCTATGGCATGTCTGTTTATTGATTATACCATTTCATAACAATATTGTCTTTGTCATCACGCCAGTACGCTCTAAAGGGGTACGCAGATGTATACAGTTCAACTTGTAACATTCTCATTTCACCGGTTATGTTCAAGGTTCATGGTATTCGGGAAATCTATTTTGGCATTATAGTTACTTTACTAAAGGCAAGATGCCTATTAGGAGCAACTAAAAAGTGAAAAATAAAATAACTTTTTACACGACTGCCGAAGAAGGGTAATGTGTTTATCAGTCTATGTATGTATGTTTGTTCCTATGTGGCGTTTTAGAGACCAAACGCGTAGGCCGATTTTGATGATTCTTACGGCAATCGATTCGTCTTAATCCTGCGAGTGTCACTGGCTACATTTAAATTGGAAAAAACAAAAAATGGCGGATTTTGGGCGCCATTTTGTGGAGGGATTTTTTTTTCTAAAATAAAGGGTTTTAAGAGGTGATTTCAAAAATATATAACACTTATATGTTTAAATGTACCTAGTTCGAAAAAAAAATTAACTAAAAAGTTATAAATAAAAAAAGTTAATTAAAAAAATCAAAAATCCCGACTGCTTGAAAAGCGAACTAAAAAGACGTAAACAAGGAGAAAATCATGCTGTGCAGTCGGAGGATACGTCTGGTTTTGGTCAGCCAGCTCGCGAAGATGTATCCTCCAACAGCACAGCATGATTTTCTCCTTGTTTACGTCTTTTTAGTTCGCTTATCAAGCAGTCGGGTTTTTTGATTTTTTTATTTAACTTTTTTTTTGTGTGTATTTTCACTGATTACTCCGTCAATTGTGGACCGATTTTGAAAATTATTTATTTGTTTGAAAGTACATATTCTGAAATTGGTTCCATTTTAATTTGGTGAAGGTCTGATGAAGAACTTCGGAGATATACAATAGAACTCTTCAATAAATGACGGCAAATGTCTCGGGATTGCTGCAATCGCATGTGTGTTTATTGATTATACCATTTCATAACAACATTGTCTTTGACATCACGCCAGTACGCTCTAAAGGGGTACGCAGATGTATACAGTTCAACTTGTAACATTCTCATTTCACCGGTTATGTTCAAGGTTCATGGTATTCGGGAAATCTATTCTGGCATTATAGTTACCTTACTGAAGGCAAGTTGCCTATTAGGAGCAACTAAAAAGTGAAAAATAAAATAACTTTTTACCCGACTGCCGAAGGAGGGTAATGTGTTTATCAGTCTATGTATGTATGTTTGTTCTTATGTAGCGTTTTAGAGACCAAACGCGTTGGCCGATTTTGATGATTCTTACGGCAATCGATTCGTCTTAATCCTGCGAGTGTCACTGGCATTTAAATTGGAAAAAACAAAAATGGCGGATTTTGGGCGCCATTTTGTGGAGGGAATTTTTTTTTTTTTCTTCCAAACCCATCGTGTGGGGTATCGATTTCAAAAATATATAATACTTATATGTTTAAATGTACCTAATTCAAAAAAAAAATAACTAAAAAGTTGAAAATAAAAAAAAATTATTAAAAAAATCAAAAAACCCGACTGCTTAAAAAGCAAACTAAAAAGACGTAAACAAGAAGAAAATCATGCTGTGCAGTCGGAGGATACATATTCGCGAGCTGGCGGACCAAAACCGGATGAATCCTCCGACTGCACAGCATGATTTTCTTGTTGTTTACGTCTTTTTAGTTTGCTTTTTAAGCAGTTGGGTTTTTTGATTTTTTATATTATTTTTTTTTTACAAAAAAATACTAGATATTTTTCACATTGTAGTGCTTTTATTTGGATGTCGGTAGTATTTTTTTGTATTTTTTTTTATTTTAGCTTTATTTTTTAACACAAGTACAAAGGCATTTTACTACCAGTCGACCTTAGGGTGGTGCAGAGATAAAATATAGCAGATGCAACTAAATGAAAAATAAAGGCCGCCAGTTGTATGTTTGTTTTAATTTAAATTTTTATCTTGGTGTCCAATAGAGTATGTATATATATAAATAAAACAATTTAATATATATTAGACATAAGAGAAAATGCGGTCGCAAACATCCGACTGATTTTCCTAAGTAAAAAGTCATAATTCGAGGTGAAAAGTTATAAAAGGGAAAAACATAGGGCACAGTATATATCTTTATTTTTCAGTTTATGAAATATCTTTTAAATTTAATGAACAGACCTTTGGGAGTCTGTATATCATGAAATAATAAAAACCGGCCAAGTGCGAGTCGGACTCGCGCACGAAGGGTTCCGTACCATTATCGCAGAAAAGTCATAAAAATCACGTTTGTTGTATGGGAGCCCCACTTAAATATTTATTTTATTCTGTTTTTAGTATTTTTTGTTATAGTGGCAACAGAAATAAATCATCTGTGAAAATTTCAACAGTCTAACTATCACGGTTCATGAGATACAGCCTGGTGACAGACAGACGGACCGCGAACCCTAAAAACAACTAAACGTATCTCTGTTCAAAAATAAAAATATTTGCATTGTTGAACTACTAATCTATCCCTGTATGGTGACTGTTTTGCAATGTTCCGTCTTCTTATGGTATTTATTTGCGCCCAAAAATGCGTTAAAATTAGTGTGGAAATGTGGAACTTTCGACGCTCATAACTTGCAAATATATTTTTTTTTTACTTTTTTGTTTCCATACAGGGCTAGATAATGATGATGCAAATTGATATAATTTTTTATTTTAAAGGTTCATCGTCAAACAGTGGAGTAATGGCCAGACTACGTTTGTATAGAAGAATGATGGACTAATGTAACCTTAAAACGTTATCGTGCTTTCCTAGGCACGGGGATTTCACACCACGAACTTCCAAACTTCCGGGCTGCTACTGAGAAATTCTTAATGGACATTTTTTGTCGATAGGTCTAATGTAAAACAGATTAGAGCACCCACACTTTCTCACAGGCAAAGTGCCATGTAGGTTGAAATCTGTAGAGAGTGGGTGGTTGAGCCTTAGTGCTATAAATATATTTTAAGTCGCACAAGGTTATTTTCTTAACAATTTGATCTAAGATTTTTTTTTTTCGTATAACGTAGTGTAATTAATTTTTAAAGTTATCTCTTGTACTATTATTTATTCTGTGGTTATGTCTAACCTGAACCACAGAATAAATACAAGTACAATAAAATAGTACAAGTACAAAACCGCTAGGCGTATTTTAATGAAATTGACACCATCACTTCTTTAACGCCTTTCTTTTCTGTATGGGACCCCCTTAAAAATATTTTTTGACAATTTGTATAGCTTTGGGTCAACAAGATGCTTATTCTGTTAAAATTTAAAGACTGTAGCTCCAACCGTTTGGCTGTAACTGACAGACTACAGACAGACGGACACGTGAGTGACAGCAAAAGGGCTCCGTTTGGACCCTTGGGGTACAGAACCCTAAATAGCCACATTGGTACTTACCCAGATTTGTTGACAAGACGTTGTTGCGTCCACCCCAAGAAGGTAACACATGGGACAAGATCAGGCAGATGATGATGGTACTTGCCCGGATTTGAACCCACGGCCTCAAGCACGAGACAGGTCTTAATCACTGGGGCACCTAGACCGTTACAAATAGCTACGTATTGAAATCCACGACCACGTTTTGCCTTTGTATCCTGCATATCCTGGCTTCTGGTCAAAGTACCCTCTTCGGAAGACAAAAGTATCTCCAGGTTAAAAAGTTAAATTTTCCACTTACCCGTGCGTAAATGACATTATTGATTTTATGCACTTGCTACTCTTTCCGCGGATCCCGTTTGAATGGTGTTTAACTACTAATGCAACTACAGTGTCTGCGTCTGTTTGGGTGTTATATAGAGCTGTTAAAACACCCATTGGGCAGAAATTGTGGATTAGTATGCGAGCAGCGCAGATGCAGATGTGGCTTATCTTTCGGCAGGCCTATTTCCAGCAGTTTTTGCTTATAGTGACATAGATATTTGTGATGATCAAAATAAATGAGCAGGCAAGGGCTTTTTTGTCCAGTCAGCCCAGATGGTAACCAAGCTGTGTAACTAGTAAACAGCTTTCCTTATCATGAAATTTTTCAGACCCTGCCCATCTTCAAATATATTTATTTATAGGATAGATCGGGCGAAAATCTCAAACTCGTCAATGATCTTGTAAGTAGGTAATAATTAGATCGTATTCGGTTTAAAGAAATTTAATCTCATAAGAACTTACAGTCCGCTTATAATGAGATACAGAGCAATAATTATAATAATACAGTAAAATACAATTTCCTCCAGAGCCTTAGAAGTTATAATGTACATACATGTTTCTTAAGCTTATTCTTAAATATATTTAAGTTATGACACTCCTTTTTTTATTTTTTTTATTAGGCCAATTAACAGTGGATTTGCTCTTTCCTTCTCAATATAAGAAGATACTGTATGCCTTGCAGTGTCAAAATTATAGTAAGTAATAATAAGCCTTTCCATCCACTTTTTAAAGTAGATATATCTCTCAATTCAGTGTGCCTCCGGGCAATGGCCTCCTCTAATAATTTCCACTGTCTTCTGTCTAAAGCTACTCTTTTCCAATTAGGACCTGCTGCCATTTTCAATTCGTCCTCCCTTCTCTTTCTCTGTCTCACTCCGTTCCTGTTGCCATTTCCAGTATACCAGTCAGTGACAATTTCGCTCCATTTTTCTTGTGAGTTACGTACGCATAGGTTCGAACCCAGGCAGGCGCTTTACTTTGTGTAAATTATTTCATCACCACTGCTCTCAAAACGGCGAAAGAACAAATCGTGAGGAAACCGGCATGACCTAGAATCAAAGATTCGAAGAGATGTAACTTTCACCAACACGCACTGGGTCCGCGTGGTCGATTAAGACGACTACTAATGCCAACGAGCTCGAGGGAACAAAACGCGCACGCGTTTGACACCTCGTTTGTTTGATTTTTGTACTTCCCTTATTATTCTATAACTTTAAAAAAAAAGCTTCAGATCAAAATGTAGATAATTAGATTGTCTTTGAGATGGTGTCGATTTCATTAAAATACGCCCAGCGGTTTTGGCGCGATTGTCGTGTTTTTGTCCGTTTTAGACATAACTTTACAAATTAATTACACTATATTATTCGAATAAAACTCAAAATTTTCTTTGATCAAATTTTTAAGAAAATGGTCTAATGTAACATATATTTTTTCCAAAAAATTACGAGTAGCCGTTTAGACGTGATTCTCATTTTAAAATTAGCTACTCAAGGGAATCGGCGCCCCTCTCTGAGAGAGAGGGAATGGGCCCAGAGGTAGAGGTCTGTGTCCCAGCAGTGGGCACATTAAAAGGCTGATGATGATGACGATGACGTACGCATGGCACAATTACAGGTTGGCAACTATTGTTCAAATTGTATTCCTTTGAAGTATTGCCGCAAACCGGTAATAACATCTCTATGTAAGAAGTAAGCACTGAAAAGAGAAACATTGAAACAAAACGCGCGGTTCTTACCAAGCCTAAACAAAAATAATACTAGATCGTGGGAAAGAGAACACTGTAAGTCCTTCACGATTTCTGTAATTAGGGTTCCGTACCCAAAGGGTAAAAACGGGACCCTATTACTGAGACTTCGCGGTCCGTCTGTCTGTCACCAGGCTGTATCTCATGAACCGTGATAGCTAGACAGTTGAAATTTTCACAGATGATGTATTTCTGTTGCCGCTATAACAACAAATACTAAAAACAGAATAATATAAATACTTAAGTAGGGCACCCATACGACAAACGTGATTTTTAGGGTTCCGCACCCAAAGGGTAAAAACGGGACCCTATTACTGAGACTTCGCGGTCCGTACTGTCTGTCACCAGGCTGTATCTCATGAAACGTGATAGCTAGACAGTTGAAATTTTCACAGATGATGTATTTCTGTTGCCGCTATAACAACAAATACTAAAAACAGAATAAAATAAATAGTTAAGGGCTCCCATACGAAAAATATGATTTTTTGCAGTTTTTTGCGATAATGGTACGCACGAAGGATTCGTGCGTGAGTCCGACTCGCACTTGGCCTGTTTTTTGTCCTTGATCCTAATAAGAGGGTTTCAGTTAACTGCCTCCTTGATCAATGGTAGTCGCGAGACCGACTGCTGAGTCTGGCATCCAGGGTTCCATCAAA
Organism: Anorthoa munda; assembly: GCA_945859665.1. Taxonomy (NCBI): domain Eukaryota; kingdom Metazoa; phylum Arthropoda; class Insecta; order Lepidoptera; family Noctuidae; genus Anorthoa; species Anorthoa munda. The sequence goes on along the minus strand of OX243917.1, from coordinate 12,930,641 downwards.
TTATTTTGGTTGATCCGATACGAAGTTTTAGTATCAACAATACCTATCTTAGTAGTAGCTTTGCCCAGCTGCTGCCAGTTGGCTTGGCCTCAGGCCTCTAAATTCTACATAGGATTAAATGAATTACGTCAAATAGCGATAGTTCAATGTATTTTTACCCGACTGCCGGAGGAGGGTAATGTGTTTATAAGTCTATGTATGTATGTATATATGTATGTTTGTTCCTATGTGGCGTTCTAGAGACCAAACGCGTTGGCCGATTTTGATGGTTCTTGCGTCAATCGATTCGTCTTAACTCACTGTGTTCATTAAAATTGCAAAATAGAAAAATGGCGGATTAAAAATCAAAAATCCCGGCTGAAAAACAAAGAAACAAGAAAAAGAAAGAAACAAACTAAAAAAACAAAGAAAATACTTATACAAAAAAAAAACAAAAAAATGCAAAATCAAAGAAAAAAAAGCAAAGATAACCTAACCTAACCAGATGTATCCTTCGAATGCACAGCATGTTCAGAAATTTATGTGCTGAAAAAAACCGGTTTAGATCAAATCTCTAATGTTGTGTGTTTTTGTGTTCCAGGTTTAGTGAAACTGGGTGTCCACTGCGTGACTGGCAAGAAGGTGGCTATTAAGATCATCAACAGAGAGAAACTCAGCGAATCTGTGCTGATGAAGGTACAGTAATCACTTTTATTTTGACGAACAAAGTTTAAAACAGCGCCATCTGTTGTTGAGTAACTAAATCAATTATTTTCGAGCAATATTAATTTTAATAGTGGATCAGAATATTTTAATAAGATAGGTATTCTAAATAAACAAATATACTTTTTCAATCAGTTAAAAGGGAAAAAGAATTAATCTTGTTATTTACTATCTCTATCTTGCCATCTATTGGCAGTAAGGAGAATTACAGTTACAAGTTTATCTTTCTGATATTGCTCGCGAGCTGGGTTTCAGGGATAAATTATCTTAACAGCAGACTTCAATTAATCACACTTTATTACAAAAACACTTCCTAAACAATTCTATTACGTGGCACTATTTTCTTTTTTCGATCGCTCTGTATCGCTTCCAAATCGAAACTCAATCACGACGAACCCGACCGCTCTTTACATAGCACGGAAGATGTATCTATAACGTTCCATACTTTTCTAGATACTTCGAGAATCTTCCAGAACAATCGACTTTCGAACTCATTGTTCCAGAAGCGACTAGAAACTTCCAGGATTTACGACACGAGGTTTCGAGAAGATTAGTTGCACTATTCGATACTAGATGGCGCTTCTAGTTACTACTTGTTCTTCCTATTATCACTAGATGGCGTTGCTCTATCTTGTAACTATACTAAAGAAAAACTTTTCTTATTTTTCAGGTGGAAAGAGAAATAGCAATTATGAAATTGATAGAACATCCACACGTATTAGGATTGTCCGATGTTTACGAAAATAAGAAATATTTGTAAGTACCTCAATTTATATTCTTCTTTACCAGTATAGTAGACCAATATAGTACATGCCAAAAAGTAATTATGACACAACGACTATTAAAAGAGCGAACTGTCACACAGTATGATTCTCAACAAAATATGCTTATCGTGGCCTTTGTCAGACCTTATTTTTTTTGGGTTTTTGCCCTTCCCAATATGGTTGACCAAAGACCTACTGCTTTATAGCCCATAGAATGGAGAATGGAGGAGCTGGCCACTGGTATCAGCTGAATGCGTGTCGTGTATTACCTACGGTCAAAGTTTTCAGGGAATCCTGCTGTGCCCAGCATGAGAAGTCTTTTATGAATTATTATGAAGATTGACGATGTGGTCATTTTTCCCTACTTCACATTTGATAGCCAATTCTAACTTGCTTTTCTATTTTTTTCCAGATATTTAGTATTAGAACACGTCAGCGGTGGCGAGCTGTTCGACTATCTAGTCAAGAAAGGGCGACTGACACCCAAGGAGGCGCGACGGTTCTTCAGACAAATCATATCCGCGCTCGACTTCTGTCACAGTCACTCCATATGGTATGTATGACAATAATCTTTATAAATAATTCCTGACGTCCAGTTTTTTAACGAAAATCTATATATATATCCCTATTTCCCTTGGTCACGGCATCACGCGTGAACGGTTGGACCGGTTTCGCTTATTCTTTTTTTGTTGTGTTTTTTATTGTTAGGAGCAGGTTCTTATGAAATAAAAAAATATTGGTACCTTACCTACATAGGTAGGGTAGGGTAGGTAGGGTAGGGTGGGTAGGGTAGGTAGGTAGGGTAGTGTATGTAGGGTAGGGTAGGTAGGGTAGTGTAGTGTAGGTAGGGTTAGGTAGAGTAGGTAGGGTAGGGTAGGTAGGGTAGTGATGGTAGGGTAGGTAGGGTAGTGTAGGTAGGGTAGTGTAGGTAGGGTAGTGTAGGTAGGGTTGGGTAGGGTAGGATAGGTAGGGTAGGATAGGTAGGGTAGGGTAGGTACGGTAGATGAATGTTTGGTGTTTTTATGGCAAAACAAAGTTTGCCGGGTCAGCTAGTTAACAATAAAATCTAAAACGTGATTGACTGTCTGTATTACCAAGAGCAATCTGATCACTTCAAACGAGTTTAATTTTGACAGTTCGTTGACTATCAACGAACTGATTGGAGGTGTGGTGGCACAGATTGGAAACTGTTAGCTTGAAATTGAGCAGAACCAAAACAGAATACTTGTTCTGCGAGTTTGGATAGGTGAAATGGCGACAGGTCACTGGAAGGACTTGCAACTCACGGATGCCCTTCAAGTTAAAGAATTACAAGAAAAAATTACAAGTCCGTGATAAGACCTGTTGTACTGTATGGATCAGAATGTTGGGCTGTGAAAAGGATAGTTTTTTTTTTTTTTTTTTTACTATATATAGGCCTGTGTTTGACCACAATCTCACCGTGGTCAGTGATGATGTGGCCGATGGTGGTAAGCACACAAAGCCTAGAAGGGAACTGGCTCTCAAGTGCTGCTGACGGAACACACCGGAAGGTGCTTGGCGACAGATTTTCAACTTTGAGGGTGGTTGCCAGCCAGGCGGGTACTACAAAGTACCCTACCACCGTGCTATGGTTTCCTCACGATGTTTTCCTTCACCGAAAGCTCAAGCTCATTGTAGGATTCGAACCCGCGACCTTCGTCTCGGTATCCGACGTCACTACCACTTAGCTATCATCGCCTTAAATAAAGAGATTGCATGATGCAAGATGAAAAGAGATTGCATGTAGCAGAGATGAGAATGTTGAGATGGATATGCGGAGTGACGAGAATAGGTAAAGTGAGAAATGAGTATATTAGAGGAAGTTTGAAAGTGGCGCTAGTGACAGAAGAGTTGTAAGGTATGTCCTGGTATGGTCATGTGATGGGGAGTTATGGATAAAAAGGGAGGAAAGGCCAAAGAAAAGATGGATGGACTAGGTGAGGAGTGATATGAAAGAAAAGAGAGACAGTGATGGCATGACGGGGGACAGGACGGTATGGAAGAACAAAACGTGTTGCGCCGACCCCAAGTAACATGGGAAAAGGGCAGGAAGATGATGAGTTAAAGTCAAATATATTTATTTCAACTAGGCCAATAAGCGGCACTTTTGAACGTCAAACAATAATAAATCTAAATTAAAAATGTACAAGTAATAAAAATTGATTCTACCGTGCATTCGGAAAAGTAGCTTGTTATGGAGAAGAACGCACAATAAACTCCATACTTACTCTTTTTTTTTTTTAAATAGGTGTTTTACAATGCTTACTTATGTACATTCATTCACACATTCATAAATTCATATAATTGTGACTATCGTTCTAGAAACCAGTAGTTATTATTATACCGTTTGGGAAACAATCTACTCTAGAGGTGACTCCACACGGGACCATTAACAAGCCAAGAACTTTTCAACGACTACCATTCTTGAGAATCATTATAATTCTTAAATAAATGACAAGCTCGCAGTAGCCAATTTTTACATCACGTGAAATCTCACTAATGCTACTAGTGCTGGCGCATTGCGAAAGAATCTCTTCAAATAAAACACAACTACAGCCATCTAGTAGAAATAAAGGGGACCTTTTACCCAGTAATAGGACAAACCAGCCTAAAAATTAATAAATTATACTGCCATCTAGCGCCCAGAAGCGAAACTAACATGAAGTTCCTAGTCTTACCTCGTACAACTCAAAATACAATCGAAATTCTTTCACTTTCCAGCCACCGCGACCTAAAACCCGAGAACTTACTGTTGGACGAGCGGAACAACATCAAGATAGCGGACTTCGGGATGGCGTCTCTTCAGCCGGCTGGGTCGCTGCTCGAGACCTCTTGCGGCAGTCCGCATTATGCCTGCCCAGAAGTTATTAGAGTAAGTATTTAATTAGTTCACCTACTGTGAAACAGAGCACTAAGACGGCCACTGTTTAAGATGGCTGGGGAACTTTATATCGTATGCATATTGACGTTGCAGATTACAGCTCTAGTCTAGTAGGTATTGTATACTAGTATAGTGGTGGCCCAGTGGTATCGGCCGCGACTTACAAGTAGGTCGTGGGTTCGAGCCCAGGCAGGCGCTAAACTTTGTGTAAATTATTTCATCACCACTGCTCTCAAAACGGTTAAGGAAAACATTGTGAGGAAACCGGCATGTCCTAGGACCAAAAATTCGAAGACATGTGTCATCCACCAACCCGCACTGGGCCCGTGCTTGGTGGATTACGGCCCATTCCCTCTCAAAGAGAGGAGACCTGTGTCCCAGCAGTGGGAACATTAATAGGCTGATGATGTGATGTATATACAACTTGTAAGTCGCGGCCGTTACCACTGGGCCACCACTGCTCTGTGTATGTGTACGTCGGTGGTATTTTTCGTAAAAAAAAGTTTTTTTTTACTTTAACTAGGTTCATTATAATTTACTAATAATACAGCGGGTTTTTTTCCAAAATCAACGGTTACGTTCTGGCTAGGAATATTGCTTTTTTTTAATCCTATGATGCAGTTTTAGTTTTCATCAAAATCGGCTTGTGACTCCTTTGAGTGTTTTTCGCTATTCCTCAGTTTCGATTTGGCCATCCACGCCCACTTGTAAAACTCACCTGTATACTGATATACAGTAGCAGTGGTGGCCCATTGGTAACGGTCGCGACTTGCGAGTTTATAGGTCGTGGATTCGAACCCTAGCAGGCGCATGTCCTAGAACCAAAAAATTCGAAGACATGTGACATCCACCAACCCGCACTGGGCCCGCGTGTGAGGAGGTCTGTGCCGAAGAGACAATTACCTATACAACGCTATCTTCACTTTCAATATTGACACAAAGATAGCTACTGCGCAGGCTCTTGCAGCCAGTTAAGCTTCAGAGACACAAATATCCGGTGTGAATATTTTAGTATGCCTTCCGCATCGGCAAGCCTATTTTGCGCCTGGCCAATAAGATTGGGGAGTACTGTACTACTGTAGCTATAGTCGTGAATCTATCCATATAATCCATACTAATAATAAATTTAAAAAAAGTAGCTCTTGTCTGACTGTTTTTAAAGTTGGGTATCGTATGTTCGCGAACCACTTGTGCTCTGCGCTCCTGCAACTTTACTGCTTCAATGGATACGGAATGCGCTCCGCTTTGTGTTCGCGTTATAAACCGACACAACTCGAATCGCCTGTCGCGGAGCGTGCAACGTTGCAAGAGCGCGGTATGCAAGAGGTGGATGGACCTTTACGTTTCCACGCTTACATCACTAAAACAATTTTGATGAACTTTAGTACAGAGATAGACTAGTCCCTGGAGAGGGCCCCTTGATACTTTCCATCCCGATATGTTCCCTTGGGATAATAAACAACTTTTACGCAGGCGAAGCCGTTGGCAAAAGCCAGTGTTACATAATGGAATCGCCCTCCCTATGGACTCACAAGTATGACAGCCGTTACACTACTTGACAATAAAGTGTCTGTATCCTGTATTTATGAATGTAATTCAATTACACAGTAATTGGATGTTTATGTTTGATCAATTGGAAAGACTTGTGAAAGACAGTATGAAATATGAATGGCAAGACAAATTCAAAGATATACAAGATTGTTATACCAACTTACTAGTATTCGGTGATGTCACTGATAGATAACAAACTGTTTTTTTTTTAACTTTGACAAACCTAGATAATGTCTTTTAACATCTTTAGCACAACTATTATAGGAAGATTTTAAGGGCGCTTGTGAAGTTCGCTTTTCCCTGCGCAATACCCCACCCCTGCCATTACATGAATTCGCTATAGTTCTCGTTAAACTTCTTGGCCGACCTAAAGTTGGCTACAATGGCTGCGCAGTAGTAAATCTCTTACAAAAACAGCACCGTTTCGTGCCACGCGCATCCGGTAAACCGGATAGTGGTTAGTGGTTGGCCCAGCGACTCGTTTCGTTTTCTGAGCTTCCATTAAGTTTGAATGTACAAATTTATGGACCGCCATAAATTGGAATACCGATTCTGGGAAGGCAGCTAAAAGATCCGAAGAAATAAAAGATTTAAGCAGATTCTTTTTAGAGATTTATTTGCTAATCAGCTGTCAAAGTTGATGTGTTGTTATAGTTGTTTTTTTGTGTGCTGTTATGTAATATGTTGTCATCTCTTGTCGATGCAATGCCAGGAAACGGCAAAAAAAACAAAAATAAAACAACAAAGTCAATAGAAAACGTATTTAATACAATTCCGCGCCAAAAACATGGCGGGAAAACTTGACATCTGACGTCCAAGATGGCGTCAACAAAATAGTGTTAAACCAAAGTTTATTAAATAACCCATATCCTCAAAATTATCTAGTTAAGTACTTTGAACGCAAAACGGTGGATCTAATTGAATTAAGTGGTTAATAAAGGGCTTGAAATTGAGCGTGGGATGTGTGGTATACTCTTACCAGTAATATTTATTAAGTTGTTTATGAGTAGTAAACTGTTTGTTTTCATTGTAAGCTGTAGAACTATATACTTGAGCCAAACTCGAGGTCTAGTTTCTTTGAAAAATATTACTTAGATTGACTAAACATAGGTTTCATCGTGATCTAAGCTAAATTCAAGCGACAGTAAATACGATTTACTGAAAAAATTGGCTGTAAAATGGCACATTGCCGAAATCTGCCAGCAATGACAAGAAAAACATACAGTGCGGACAATTTTATCCTAAAATCAATGAAATAATATACTCAAGCCAGCAAGAGACTCTTGTAAAATCCTTAGCTGTAAAATGTCGATTTTACTAGCCTGCTAAACTACTCATAGAAAATTTTACGACCGAGGACTAAATGTATTGATTTCTTCTATAATTCCAAGCAATCAACGAAATAACGATCAATAGTAGGTCTCCTACTAATATCATACATGAGCAAATCTGTATACCCTTTGCAAAGTAGCCATGTCCTAAAATAGTATATTTATAACCTGGTAATAAGTTCCCTGGGAACTTATAGGGTTAGGGGTTATAAGGGTTGAAAGGCGGGTAAAAGAGGGGACTGTTCCCTTCAGACAATTTCCGACTTTAACGCCGGCTGTAACGCTGGCAACAGCTAGAATTATAAAAATGTAATAGCTACCTCACAGAACAAAGAAACGGCTTAAATACCTATATAGTAAAAAATGCTAACTAACGATGAGATTACAGAAACAGTTCAACAGGGTCAGATTAGAACTAGCGACCTTTACACCGGAAAGTGACACCCCTAAATTAGATTATCAATTTCCGTTTCTAAATGTGTTTTAATTACTCCCCCGCGGTGAAGTTAAAAGAATTACTGAGTCATTGGAAATATTACTGACAAACATAACTTCACGCTTGTAAACACGGAAGAAGTAGGCAGATGAATAATAATCAGAATCCGCCATTTATGTTTAAATCCCATGTAATAGAGGACGAGTCAGTAACCAGGTTATAAGCCGAGCTCTAAGAATTTCTTGAAAGATAAGAATATACCACAATTTTACAAAGATATTTACGAATAAGAAAGCAGCCTGACCACTTTAGTTCAATTCCACTTTGCGTTTTTTCTAATGTCTAGGTATCTCAGATCTATATATTAGAACTTATACTTGCCTATGGCTGTAAGCAGGTACTACATGTTAGTATATATTCTTTGAAAATTTAAATCTGAATAGATTATAGTTCAAAAATAAAATGGGTTTATATTTCTACACAATCAGGTTTTCCAGTAGATAAAAGCATACGAGGTATTACACAAAAAAACTGACAATAGCTTTTACAATCTACCTCACAAAGTAAAAAAAAAGATAATGAAAGACTTATGTACTATTTGTATAATATATGCGAGTATATGGTATACTAAACGTAGGTACTAATTCCATTGACGATCCATACCAATATTACGATTATAAGTGCAAAAGTAAATCTTGTATGTTTGTTAGTTAACATAGATATAGTCCAGGACATAGGATTTTTGGCAACGTGAACGAAGCTGCGAGCAAAAGCTTTTGCTTGATAATACTAAAAGGTTGAAAACAAAAATTGGTAAACCCAGATTGCAAATATTTTAACTGAGTACTTATGGAAGCACATCATCATCTTCAGCCTTTCCATGTGCCCACTGCTGGGAGACAGGCCTCCTTTGTGAGAGTACAAAGTTTACAAAGTAATTTTGTATTGTCAATGAAACCAGTAATATAACAAAAAAATGTTATGTACTTTTACAATGAGCAATTTTATTTGAATCACAGTCAAAAATGTCTTCAGTTTCAAAAAAATCACAAGCCTATTTAAGCGTGTTGTATGGAATATTCTTATACCCTTTATAATTTAATTGGGTGACTCATGAAATACTTCTTTTTCAATCCTTTTTTTTAGGAATCTAAGGCACCAAGTGAAAATCAAATTGGTCAGCCAATGCTTAAGGGTTTAAGAGCACAATGTAATAGAAAAAATCTACAACTAAAAAATTACAAATCTTAACAAAAAAACCTTAAAAGTTAAAGTGTTATATATATTAACTATTAACTTCCTAAAATTACCACTAATATCTATGATGGTAAAGTTTATAAAGCAATTAATATTTTTGCGGTAATTTTACCTGACTATGGTTTGTATTGGATTTTCTTTTATAGCTGCATCAATTCACATGCTGAGATAGGAGCCTTTTTAGTCTCGCACGGGGTATTTTATTTTTACTATTGTTTAATTTTTACGCTTATTTCTCGTGTCTCCTGTGCGGGACACAAATAAATATTTTTTCTTTTATTTTTTCTTTAATTTACCATATTATAAAGAACTGCAAAATAACACATAACATCACGCCCGTATTGCTTGAAAGGTTCGGCAGAAGTGCTTGTTAACTGCAAAATATAGAAAACAAACCTCTTCAGAAAACAGATTTTTGGGTCAAGAAATTACTCAAAAATATTCTGAACTTCAAATAGAACTTGGTTCTATATTGGGCTATCAAATGAGTAGATAAATACTCATACAAAGCGTGAAATTGCAAGAAATTCCATAGCCGGGTCCTAACTAAATGACACGTTAAATATAACTTTTAACAGAACTTAGAAATAACAACATAACTCTCTAACTATCTCACACAATTTATCATAATCATACATATTAATTAATAATAATGCATCTGAAATTCCTAATTGAATCTTTTGTATCAAATCTTTTTGGAGATTTTTATCAATCAATGATAATATTAAGTAAATTAGATCAGGAATTCCAGATGTATGCAGAAAAAGAAAATGGCAGAAGCATCTTACCAATATTTACAGTCAATCATCGTCTACTCTCTGCTTTTTGCTCGTATTCGAGGGTGTCTGCGGTGGAGAGTTATTTGTGTCTCGACGCTTGCCAGAATGCCTGGCACAGTTAGTACCTGACTGACGATTGGAATGAGAATGTGAGGATTCTCGATTAGGAGAGAACTGTTTTAACATCTCAACATCATTGAATATAACTTGAGCGCCCCCGCCACATGTGGGTACGACATCTCCTTTATACAGCTTCGTTTCTAGCTCCCCGTCTGTATCTTGCTCTTGAGAAATGAGACAGTATTTCGAAGTTCTTGAGTTGGCTATGTCTTTCACACTTGTTAATTTATTGATGACCTTGCTGTTGACTATGTTAGGCTTCATAACTGTGCCCATGGGGACTATCTTGTTGGGGGCATGTTCGACCCAGCCTCGGCCATCCGCAGAAATAGAACGACGGTGCCTAGGGTTGGCAATGGCTATGCCACGACGGGAAGATGATGGTGTGTCTCTCTGTGTTAGTGTTTCTCGTTGGTTGTGGTTTGTCTGTGGTACGGAGCTGAAAGGAGTTAGCAGATGGGCTGGTAAGGCTCTTGGTGTAGACCCAGGAGTAAAATCCTTTTCTCTGTTGCTTGTCTGAGCGCCCATTTCTCCAGTCAACTTATTGAAATCGTCATTATCTCCTCGGTTAAGAGCTTGAGCTATTATTCTCAGTCTGTTCTCTTTTTCTTCAATAGCATTTTTTAACCTTTCCTTCTCACAGTTTATTTCTTTTGCTTTCTCATGCTCTGCTGCAATCTTGTGGTTGTATTTCCTTTCAAGGATCTTCTTCTGCTTCTCTTTGTCGAATTTGTTTTGGCTGAGCATCATCTCTTTTTCCTGTAGCTCTCTTTTTAGTGAAGATGTATACTCTGTTAATTCATTTAGTTTCCTTTGATGGGTAAGTGATGCATTCTCTGTGGACGTCAAGCGTTCTTCCAAAGCTCTCACTCTGCGTTCTGATGCTGCCAACTGTCCTCGCAATGAAGCATTCTCACTCCTGATTTCCAATGAATCTTTCTCAAGGTCCAAAAGAGCAGACCTCAACCTCTCGTCTTTGATAGCTTTGCTGCGCTTCAGAGTTTCACGTCTACTGATTCTCATTTCCAAATGAGCCATAAGTTCTTTGATAATGTGAGCTGCTTGAGAACTATTCAGTTCTAGGCTTGGGAAGTCAGGTCCTAGACTGTAGACAAGTCCCAAGTCCATTTCCAAGTCTTTGGCTTCTGGCCTGACTAAGTTGTCTCGGGCTGTAGTGAATAGTCTGTTGGCCTTACGACGGCCTGAAGTCAGGCCAATGTTAGCAGCAATATCAATAACTTGAGGCTTAGCCACCTCAACCTCTGCAGCCATCTCCGCAAACCTCATCACTTGGAGAGTCTCATCGTAATCTTCAGCCCTTGGATTAGCACACACAACCATCCTTACTTGGCCTTCTCCTTCAAAGAAATTCTTGAACAAATGAGTAATTTTAGACTCTCTGTACGGCACCATATTGTTTGCACCGCTGATCTGATTTTCTCGTAATGCCTCCAAACAAGTTCTGAGTGTCATTAATGACTTGTTTATGTTACCTGCTTCACGTAAACGTTGACCTGTGTTCTTGGTTCTGTTTGTGCGTTCACTGCCAGCTAAATCAACTAAACTCAGCTGACTTATGTTGAGAAACTTTTTGTTTTGGATAACAGCTTCTCCCATCTCATCAACAGGTGCCTGCACCAATCGAATTGTGAAAACGGAGTGGCTTCTACTTGATTCTGCATTTAACGAAGTGTGTGCCATACGTTTACGTTTCAAACCCAAGTAAAATGCTTCAAATGCTTCTTCAGCTGACTTAATTTCTACTTCAGTGACTCCATGAACATACATGTTATGAGCTGCGTCTTCTCTTATGATTTTTACTGGTAGATTCCTACTTATTGGAGGTCCGTCTTCAAGTAAATCAAACACACTGTTGTTATAAATTTCTACATAAGTTACAAACACAGCATACTGATTATCTTCATTAATACCCTCAATTTTAGTAACATCTGATGATGACATAGCTAAGTCAGGATTAGAATTGTTCTTTTTTCCACTTTTGAATTTGTGAAGCTCTTGCTGCCGTTCCAACATAGCCTCCGCCTCCGTTTGAATATCGAACATGTTCATTTTGTCAGGTTTGAAGATGTATTTGTGTGCTTGGAAGTCGTTTATACTTTTGAAGATAATATTCAAACATCGTGGTAAAATACCACAATTTTGCGGTTCACCGGTCATTGTGAATGTTTTGCCACTGCCTGTGACACCGTAAGTAAATAATAAACCATTTTTACCTTTGATTAGGCCTTCAACTATCGGTAAGGCGACTTTGTCGAACACTTCTTGTTGATTGGTTTCTGGCGGGAATACTTCTTTGAAAGTATACTTCATGGTCTTCGCATTTTCGTTTCTGTAGCTTATAGCAGTTGAAGGAGGCGTCAGAAGGACCATTGTAGGCGAAATTATCTTCATACATGGTGAATCGGAGTCTCTTTGCATAGGTCGCAGTCGGCAATATACTTGTACCGGATCTCTTTCACCAACTAAGTTTTGTTTACTCCGAGCTGGCGTTCGCATGTCGTTCAATCTTTGTTTCGATTTGGCGGACTTCATTTTGAACGTATTTTGATATCACATACACTATCACAAAAATGTTATTTTTCAACGGATTGATGAAATCAAAGCAACGGTCGTTGAGTCGTTCATGAATTACCAATATGTTACAAACATTTCAATTATTAAATTGCGAGGTTTGTGATCTCTTTCTAGCACATGGGGTTTGTATGTGGTTATCTCGTGTAACGGCTGACAGTTGGTATCTGCTGCATTTGGTCGTCTAATACTCGGCCGTTTAAAGTTGGTTTGACGTAAACAGAATGTTGCTATAATATGAAATAAAAATATCAACGAAAATAACACGTAAAGGAATTGCAACCTTGAATTTATTTTTGTTATCTTTTATTAAAATTGTCGTTTATTTAACAAAATAGTAAAGCAAACGATCAAGTGGTGTAGTATTAATAAGGTATTGCTGTTTAAACTATCCATACTCAAGCTACCCGAACAGAAATAAATCTAGTTGTTTTGTTACTCATTATAATAATCTCTTAGAAAAACAGATTCAGTTATGAAAAATACTGATATTTATTTAAAAAAATATTTGCAGAGAATTCTTTAAAAAAACTGCCATAAATATTTTATAACACGAGATAATTTACCGTAATTAGGGAAAATCTTTACTATATTTGCCACACTAGAATTAAACAGTGCTGCCAACTTACGAAACATTACAACATAACAGTGTTCCAGATTGAGTGACTTTTCGCCATTTAGGCTACTCGGTACTCGGAGGCGGGGCGACCATTTTTTACGATCGGCGACTTCGGAAAAAAAATGGGGTGATTTTGGCCGACTTCAAGATTAGACTATCTAACTTTAATACAACATTATCTGAGAAACGAGGAAAATAACTGGTAATATTTAACAATTACCATTTTTTTTAAATACCTACTTCAGTCGCTACAATAGATAAATATTTTATGCAGAATCAATACCGGTTCTTGTGGCTCACGAAATAAAGTTGGCATTAGCTTAGGTATAGTATGTTGAATGATGTCAGGTATTCCAATTTACTTTTAAGTACACTACTACAAAACAATTAAAATTAAATGCTGAAGGATATCTCGTAGTTTTAGTTATGGTTTTGGAATATTGGTCGTTTTGTGTTTTATAAATGGGGAAAGCTTGAATAATATATTAAACATTATTTATGTATGTATAAAGTGGGTGATTATCATCATTCATAATCATCATTTTCAGGCATTTTGTGAAGAAATTAGAAACTATTTGATAATTTATAAAATAAAACTAATTTTAGACTGTTTTTGTGATTGCTACTGATACATAGTTTATGATATAATAATTTTGTTTTAACTAAGAGCTGTATTCACGAGAACACTGCCGACGAACTGTCCTGCAGTTTGGCAGAAGATTTGTATAATACACTTATGTAACTTTTGTTGAAATAAATTAAAAAAAAAAAAAAAAAAAAAACATTATCGAGAAAGTTACAAAAAAATTGTTGAATGCATAATCGAATTCTTCTTTTATTGAAGTTGGTCAAAGGTCAAAGAAAATCAATTCCAAAATTAAGTTCGACGATTTTAGGCTAAATTTGCTTTATAATTTGGCGAATTTAAGCTACTTGGGACGATTTTTAGGGCGACTTGGAGCTCAAAAAATCTGGCAACACTGCGGCCTTTCTCTACGATATCGATACGACCCACAGAGGATTTTTTTAATACGACCTGATACGACATACGACGAGTATACGACTCTACGCTACGTCATCCACAGATAAACTTATATATACGGAAATTTACATCATCTGTGTCATTCATCGCATTCATCCATGTCGTTATTGTTTCGCGTAAATACCTACGTAAAAGAGTATTCCTAATAATCATATTCAAAAAGAATCATTCTTTTTCATTGTTCGGCGTACAGTTTGGAATAAAGAAGTGTTTTGTTATTCATATTCTCATACAACAACGAACAGGAAACAACTACGAAAATGTCTCGTCCAGGAGCTACTTATGTTAATCCTAATAATTTGTTCGAATATGGCTATGATGTAGATGATGTCGCAACAAGAATCCCACCGACACAACCAAGTAAGCCAGCACCATCTGCGTATGGAAGTCGCATTGAAGCGCCGGAACAACAAAGACAAGCTTTGTTAGAAATACAAAGAGAAATCGAACAACGAACCTTGAATTCAACCGCGCGCAGCATAGCCCTATTGCATGAGTCTGAGAAGATCGGCATCGCCACCGCGGAAGAGCTCAGTCAACAGCGAGAGCAACTCCAAAACACGAACAAACGCCTCGACGAAATAAACATCAACGTAAACCACAGTCAAAAGCATTTAAAGGGTATCAAATCTGTATTCTATGGCCTCACGAACTGCATTTCTGGAAAATCTGACCAGACTCCTCCTAGATGCCAGCACTCTGGCACAAGCAGCCGATTGGACGACACGATAAGCAATCTAACACAAGTCAACAATGATGTCCGCTTCAGATCTCATCCTGCTACTCGTTTGCGTGAGTATGATGCAGAAGTACAGGCGCCACCCATAACCGATAGTCAGCGTGTCAACCAGATACTAGATGCTAACTTAGATGAAATGCTACATTCTATTTCAAGACTCGAAGGTCTTGGAATTGCACTTGGTGACGAAATAGAACAGCAAACTGAACTCATTGACTCCATGCAGGTACAAGTGGAAGTTGCTGATATTAAGATGGGCAAGCAGAAAAAAATTATGAATAAAATACTGGGTAAATAATCTACATTCCTATAGTAATCATCTAGAGCTGTCAAGTTGAAAATGCACCACTCAAGCTGTTCATCCAAGAATATTACATGTACTTGCCATGTGAATACCCCCTGTATTTAATACAATATTAGTATAGCCCCAAATTTTATACTCTTAACTAAATCTTTGTAATGTGGTATCCATCTTTGCAAATGGCTTTGTATAACAAATCCATTTATGAGAACTAAATATATATAATCATTGTATGGATTACTAGATGTGGATAATGTATGTTTTCAACCATAGGACTTAAAAAATATATAAAGGATGGAACATGCGTGGTAGGGCATTTCGAAATGTCGTAACTAATTTATTAATATTTTTTTTTTGTATGTTTAAAATTATGTAACTTATGAAACTAAAAAGAGGATCATCTGAAAATGGGTCTGAATTCAAATGAAGTCAGAGAGAACGCTGTGATGAGCGATAATACATCTGCTAACATTATAATAAAAGAAAGGCTAACCATGGTGTTAAATAAAAATGAGAAGTGAAAGAAACTCGGGCATTAAAAAAACAGTTCGATAATTTATTATACGTGGAAATGACGCTCTATAATAATAGTAGCA
This sequence comes from Anorthoa munda, assembly GCA_945859665.1. NCBI lineage: Eukaryota > Metazoa > Arthropoda > Insecta > Lepidoptera > Noctuidae > Anorthoa > Anorthoa munda. The sequence continues at coordinate 12,914,910 of OX243917.1, read as the reverse complement.
AGTGAGAGGGATACCTAAACAAGATCTTAAGTCGTTTGCTGGGCATTCCACCTTTTTTTTGCTATCGGAGGGAACATTCAAAAGGCGCCTGGACTTTTGGGGAAAAAATATCAGAGAGTTGTGTGACCGTCTTTCCTGAGATAACTCGGTGGACAGACAGCGTTCCAACTCTGAGCGCCCGAAACCGCGGAGCCCACCTGCCTTAAATGATACAGGCGGGCTTTTGACGTGTTAGGCGCCGAGGCGGTTGCCTCCACGATGCCTCCTTCTCCGAGTGGGATCGGCCCTTTCACGTTCCCACTTGGTGGCCTCCTTCTGGAACATCACGGTCTCATAGAAGGAGGCCATTTTCCTCCAGTTTTCTGTGTCTGCCAGCATATCCCTCACTAGTACTGGCAGAGACAGTCTTGGTTGCCTCACGAATGTGCTGTGCAGAATCTAGGTCATCTCCACAGTGGTGGCAATTTGTTGTGGCCTCTCGCCCAATCCTATTCAGTTACTTATCGTAGCAACCTAGCCCGGTTAGTTAGTAGAGTAAATCATCTGAATTATTTCCTGTTATTGGTTTAGATTATAATATGCGGTTATAATTATTGAGTAGGAAAATATGTGAGCACTATAAATATTTTTGTAATTATGTTTTAAGTAGATATTCGATGAAATTATATGTAGCTTGTGTTTATAATCAAATATCAATGTTACTACATTTGTTGTAGGTACCTATAATGTATACCTAAATTAAAATTAATTAAATTATTTTTAAATATTTCCTGGTACATTGCCAAATGAAGTTGCAGTTGTGTAATAATTTGTTGTAAGGAGCAAAATCATAATGCACTTAATATTTTATAGCGTTCTATTTCTTTGTAGGGTTGGGTTTATTTTTTGTGATGTATATTTAAAATATGTACCTATTAGTTTCTATTCTACTTTATTTAAATAAACATTTACTGTAATCAGTCTGACTCACATTGAAGCCTTATCTCCCAACTAATTCGTATTGTTTATCAAATAAACTAGAGAATGTGCAATGCGAAATAATTATCAACAAAAATATTGAATGTATGAAATTTTGCTGTTTATTTATATATGGAAATATGTTCTTACAAAAAATCATTTTATAATTTACAGGTGGTTGGATTATAGTGGCAGTTGTTTCGAAACTGCATTTGATATCAATAATCTTTCTTGAACAGATATCCAAAACTAAATGTCAGAGTAAACAATAGTTCCACCCATATTTTATTATTGACACACGCACACACACTTAACACATAAATGCACCTACACACACCCACACACTCTAGATATGTTTTATATAAATAATAATAAAAATAACTATTGTATAATAACTAAACTTATGTCCAGGTGCTGTTTCAAATTTCAAATTTTATATTAAGCACATACTATTTCTATAAAAATCCGCCAATCAGGGGATCGGCAGTGTCTCTCCTTAACACAGGCCAAATCTAGGAGAACAGTGCTTCAACAGTCTTTATTGTATAACTAACCGACCCCCGCGGCTTCGCTCCCGTCAACTGTTTATCTACCTACCTACCACCTACCTATTTACCCTACCTACCTACCAATTTGTTAAACTATTTATTTGAACTTTTGTTTCTACCGGCAATTTTGTAAAATTTTAGAACACAAAAGCTACTATTGTGACTTAACTATGATAGTGAGATATATTCTCTCGTAGACTATTTTGTAGTTAAAAATTAGTACTTTAATCATGTAGTACATATTTTTATGTATTATCAATAGTTTTTTCAGGGCACACCAAATAAATTATAAGCAAAATTTTGCTACTTTGGGTTACATTATTGCAATTTTCATAAGGAGCTCTAATTTTACTTAAAGGTTATGTTACTCGGAAATAATGTAGTTTTCCATAGGTGAAGTAGTTTCGGAGCCTATTCAATACAAACAAAAAAAAAAAATCTATCCTCTATATAATATTGATATAGATTGAACCTAAAAATACATAAATGCAACATTTGTAATATTTGCAATCCCATTATGAAATGATCTATTATTACTATTACGCCCACATTCCACCGGGTCCCGAAGGTTTGATTGGGTGATGGTTTCTGGTGTTTTTGTCTTTTTTCATAGTGCCCCGTTTCGTTTCCACTGACCAAGTCAAATCTTCGCATTGAAATAAACTTATAGCCGTAATACACGCACGGATTTGGTACGAGTGGACCACGGATATGGTACGCTTTCGAACTATATCCGACCGTGTGTAGAGTACCTAGTGCTCCGGACATTATTATTATTAATTGAGTCAGCCGCGGTCTACTTGTTTGCACATCGGATATGGTCTGTTCCGTACCAAATGTAGACGTGTGTACAGTTGTCGGTTGGTTGGGCCGTACGAAATACGAACAGCGTTGAAAAACTCCCCGAATTATAGAAGGTCTACTGATTTTGGTGATTGTCTCCCGATGTCCCGATATTTTTACATTCAACTAATAAACATAAATAAAAAAGGAAAATAATAGCATCTAATCTTGAAGTCGCCTAAAAGCGCCCCATTTTTTCTGAGGTAGCCTAATCGTAAAAAATGGTCACCCCGTCACCCTTCCGAGTAGCCTAAATGGCGAAAAGTCACCCAATCTGGCAACATTGAGAAAGGGGTGAGATGGGAGGCTTTAAAAAACAAAAAAATCACAATGACAGTCGACGGAAAGTCTCGAACTTTCATAGAATTGACTACATCACACAGGCCACCTGCATTTTTTGTACAGCAATAAATTGATAAAAAATCTTTATGAATTTTTATTTGGGATTTGATAAATGACTATTTATTTGAGATTTGATAAATAAATATTATGTGTACCGTTTGACGTCCAAAGTCCATTTATGAGTATAGTAAATCGTCTTTTTTATGATCGTCATTAATACAAGATTTTCTGAGAAACGGTGAAAATAAATGGTAATATTTAACAATTTATAATTTTTTTTAATACTTAAATCGCGACATTAGAGAAATGTTTTATGCAGAATCAATACCGGTTCTTTGTGGCTAACGAAATAAAGTTGGCATTAGTTTGTACTATAATAAATGATGTCAGGTATTCCAATTCATTCTTACTTTTAATTACGCTAATATAAAACAATTGAAATTAAAGTGCAGAAGAATATCTCGTGGTTTTAGTGAATATTGGTCTTTTTGTTTATAAATGGGGAAAGCTTGAATAATATATTAAACATTATTAAAAGTGGGTGATTAGACGTGTGACTGAGACTCATTCAAAATCATCATTTTCGGACATTTTGTGAAAAAATTATTCTTTTTTTTTTAATCTATTCTTATTTTTTTTTATATCTTACTGGAACTAAACTGAACTAAAATTTATTACAAGCATTATAAATTATTTCTCTTTATTAAAATAGTGGTAGCAGATTGTTTACCAGAAGTAGCTACATCAATGGATTATTGATAATTTATAAAATAAAACTAATATGACTTATTTCTGTGAACATAGACGAGAAAGAAATAAAAAAAAGATTGTTGAATGCATAATCGAATTCTTCTTTTATTGAAGTTGGTCAAAGGTCAAAGAAAATCAATTCCAAAATTCAATATTCGGAAATTTTAGGCTAATTTGCTTCATAATTGGGCGAATTTAGGCTACTTGGGACGATTTTTTGGGCGGCTATGGCTCAACAATTCTGGCAATGGCAACACTACAACATAATAATCTGTTCCACGAAACTATTTTGTTTGTGCATGTTTTTCTTGTAAATATTCATATAGGTAGGTACATGTAAATGTGCATAGGCGGTAACAAAATGTAGGCCACATAAAGTTTGCAGGACTTTCATTACATACTAGTATGCAGGGGTGGCCTTAACCGCTGCGAGGCTCCGGGCGGGCGGCAGATATTTGCGAGGCCCTTGTCCTTTTTACAATGTATGAAATATACGAGACATGGAAAACTTATTGTTTTTGTTATTCACTAGCTTCTACCAGCGGCTTAGCCCGCGGGCATGTCGAAAATTTGCCCAAGGGAACATATGCCCGGGATAAAAAGTATCCTATGTAATCTAATATGTTCCAGACTGAAATCTATATCTGGGCCCAATTTCCTCCAGATCCGTCCAGCCGTTTGAGCGTGAAAAAGTAACAAACATACAAACACTTAACACACACTCACAAACATTTGCCTTTATAATATTAGTTTGAAGTTTGATTATTAATACTTTACTATGAAATAATTAACCGACCAACTTTATTTTATTGTTTGCTAGGGATAAAATTGTAAGCTTTTTGGGTTGTAGCGCGAGGCCCCGGGCGATTACCCTGTTCGCCACCCCCTAAGGCCGTCACTGCTAGTATGTAATAATTAGATTACATTTCCATTATATGTATTAATATTTTTCAATAAAAGGTAAAAATAAACAATTTCCACAGACAAAAAAGTCGATTTCATATCTTCACGCTTCTTGTCAAATTGGAGCAAATATATTTCTCGATAATATGTTTGATTTGGTTTGGTATGTGATAGGTATGTTTACTGGCTGTATATCGGTTACTTATTATTATTTACTCATCTTTCTAAAGTATTTATTTTTAATTTTTCAGGGTGAAAAATACGACGGTCGACGTGCCGATGTTTGGTCATGTGGGGTCATTCTATACGCACTGCTGGTCGGCGCGTTACCCTTCGACGATGATAATTTACGTCAATTACTTGAAAAGGTATTATATTCTTACTATTATTTACAGGTCGATTCAAACTTTATGGCGGTTTTGAAGTGCGTTACTCGCAGTGTAATACTACAACCCTCGCCCCCACTGTCATATAAATTTGCTACAGCAACTCACGGAGTGTTACGCTTACGAGACACCATTATAATAAAAAAAAATAAAAAATAAACAATTAAATAAAAAATTAGTTTTATAGTTTTTTATTGCCATTCAAATCTTTATAATGAGTACGTGTGAAAATCCTTGGTTTGAATATTGTAACTCTTTATTTTTGTCGTGTTTGTGTTTCGTCAAATCGGGGTGCACGGCAGTGCGGCGGCCAAGTTTGGCAAAAAATTTATTAATTATGGCCTATTTACCTACTTAATTTTTCTTTTCAGGTAAAACGTGGTGTATTCCATGTCCCACATTTCGTTCCGCCTGACTGCCAACAGCTTCTGCGAGGGATGATAGAAGTCAACCCTGAGAAACGGATGACGGTAAGCCAAAGAGTTACTTGTTTGATATTTGAGTCTACTTTAATAGGTGCATATGTGAAATTGTGTCTAAGTAAAACACCGTTTTTACCCGATTGCCGAAAGAGGGTAATGTGTTTATCAGTCTATGTATGTATGTAAGTATGTATGTATGTAGGTTTGTTCCTATGTGGCGTTCCAGAGACCAAACGCGTTGGCCGATTTTAATGATTCGTACTTCAATCGATTCGTTTTAACCACGCGAGTGTCACTGGCTACATTAAAATTAGAAAATAGAAAAATCGCGAATTTTGGGAGCCATATTGTGGGGGCCCGTCGTGTGGGGTATCAAATGAAGGGTTTTAAGAGGTGATTTCAAAAACATATAACATTTATATGTTTAAATGTACCTAACTCGATAAAAGGTTAATTTTTAATTATAAATAAAAAAGTAATTCAAAATATCCAAAAAACCCGACTGCTTAAAAAGCGAACTAAAAAAACGTAAACAAGAAGAAAATCATGCTGTGCAGTCGGAGGATATATCTGGTTTTGGTCAGCCAGCTCGCGAATATGTAGGTATGGATATTTTGAATTAACTTTTTTTAATTATTATACTTGATACGAAGTTGTACAACTTTAACTGGTTTTTCAAGTAAAAAGGTATTTATCTCGTGTTATGGGCTCTTATTGCCTCATTCAAATTGCATCGGGCAAAAGTTAATGGCATTGTCTCGTATTTTATCCATCATATTTTTTTATAACTAGCACTTAACAATAATAAATCTAGTCTTCTGCCACATTATTTTCCTAGTACTCTTTTGCCATTCGAAGTAACACACACCACACATTATTACACGCACTTTCCAAAACCAACCTTATTTCCCATCCTCAGTTGGCAGAAATCACTCGACATCCGTGGGTGACAGCGGGAGGCCGTGGAGAGTTGGAACAGGAGCTGCCCATGATGGAGGTCGTCCAGACCAGGGTGTTACCGTCAGCTGAGGCCATAGACCCGGATGTGCTGCAAGCCATCTGTAGCCTAGGCTGCTTTAAGCAGAGGGAGAAGCTGATACAGGAGTTATTGAGTCCGCAGTGAGTTATTGGTTTTTCATTAGTTGTTAGCCACGGTTTCGCTCGCAAACTATGGTAGTGATTACACGGACCCAAAGAAAAAGTATCTTATTTGTTTGAATCCAGGTACTTAGACTTAGTATCTTTTTTATTTCCGTTAGTGTTGAATGCTGGGTAGCTAGTAAATAGACGGATGAAAGTAGTAAACGATCAAGCTAATAAGCATTTTTAAACAACTGCCCAAAAAGGAGGAGAGTCTCAATTTTTTTTTTATATATTATAACTCCGTCATATATACACGGATTTGCAAAATTATTTTTTTATTCGAAAGAAGTTTATGCCAAAATGGTCCCATTTAAATTTGGTAAAGATCTGATGAAGAACTTCGGAGATATACAACAGAACTCTTAAATAAATCACGACAAATCTTTCGGAATTGCTGGAATCGCATGTCTGTTTATTGTATACACCATTTCATAACATACGCTCTAAACCAGATGTGTACAGTTCACCCTGGTACACTCTCATGCCACCGGTTGTGTTTAAGTTACATGTTATTCGGGTAATATATTCTGGCATTATAGGTAGGTAGGTGGCAGTCCTTTACCGACCGTATACATACGGTCTAATTGAGAAACCTCCCTTTTTTGCAAAAAATTACAACCGACTTCCAAATAAAAACACTAAAAAGTAAAAAATTACTTAAATTTCGGAAGACGGTGTCAAAAAACGAAGAAACGAAAACAGGAACCCCGACTTCCGAAAATGAAGTTATTTTTCATTTTTTTTCAAAAACAATTTTTACAATAAAAAAATCGACCGACTTTCAAACAAAAACACTACGTTTTTCGGTTGATTTTTTTTGTAAAAACGTTTTTTGTTAGAAGGCATAATATGACTTGCGGTGGACTGCTATAATTGTAGAATGGGGTAGCCTTGTCCAATATATAGTCTGATTATTTCAAAACGAGAAGTGAAGTTACGTATCCATATTATGAATGTGGTATTTGTACAAGACAGTTTATAACCCCCATGCTCATAAGGGTGGGGATGGTAACGCCAGTTCACCATCTAGATTCTAACTCTTCGTAAGATTTACATGGTTTTGGATTTACTTTTAAAATCTACTAATCAGCAGCCTATTTTTTTTTGCTCTTTCCGTGCGTGCGAATATGATAGCTCGCAGGTTTGCACGTTGTTCTGCAGAAGTAAAGGTGACGCTCTTTAGAGCATTGGCATTCTGTACCACCTTCTACACTTGCAGCCTGTGGGAGAAGTATTCGCGGGCGTCGTATGGAGCCCTTCGTGTCCAGTATTATAACGCGTTCAGAAAACTGAAGGGCTTGCCTTGGCGTTGTAGTGCGTCAGGGATGTTTGCGGCGGCGCGTGTGGATTGTTTTTACGCGATAATGCGCATGCGCGCAACATCAATGGTGGCCCGAGTTATGGACAGCCCTATCAGGGTTCTGAAAATTATTGCTGACAGAGTTGATATATATAGTCCGTATATAGTTCACTGCCGTCAGTTACATGTATCATCGTATCGTGTTGTTGTGTTAGTAGCACTTAGTTTTAATTTGACTTTAAACAATAACTTTTTACTCCAGCCATAACACAGAGAAAGTGATCTACTTCCTGCTCCTGGAGCGTAAGAGACGGAGACCCGCACGGGACGACGAGCCGCGACCTGCAGCCCCTGCGCTGCCGCCCGACCCGCCGCGGAAGAGGCTCGATACCTGCCGGGTAAGGACTTTGGTACGGAAAACGCTGTTCTATTGATAGGAATGAATGAATTTTTAAAACTCTACCAATTTTAACTTAAGGGTTCTCATATAAATATTCTTAAGCTGTATTAGTAGTAGACAGGTCCGTGTCTACTATTGCCTAATCAAATTATCACACGACAGGGACAAGGCTGTGTCACCAACTATTTTTGGTTGAGCCAGATCCACCACGGAAGATTTTTTCTGTCTTAAACTATACAGCCTGTGTCAAACTATTTTTAGTTGGAGCAGACCCGCCACTGAAGAAACTTGATACCACCCGGGTACGGACTATGGATACCATAGCACATAGAGTTGAGGTCAACTAATAGGTTAACTAAATCTGGAAGAGACTTGATATCTGTCTGCCGGGAAGACATACCGATGCAATTGCGTATCATGAAAAAGTACCATGCAGTCGGGGTCGGGGAGAAGTTTTGGTCCAGTGGTACCGGCCGCGACTTACAAGTTGTAGGTCGTGGGTAGGCACACCCAGATAGGCGCTTTACTTTGTGTTAATTCTTTCATCACCACTGCTCTCGAAACGGTGAAGGAAAATAACGTGAGGAAACTGGCATGTCCTAGAACCAAAAATTCGAATATATGTGACGTACACCAACCCGCACTGGGCCCGCGTGGTGGATTACGACCCATTCCCCTCTCACAAAGAGGAGGCCTGTGTCCCAGCAGTGGGCACCAAGTCCCAACAAGGCTGATGATGATGAGTCGGGTTGCATAGAAAAGTACCAGGCATTTTTTTGACATCACACTACAGGGACTGCTGTCTTCAAGTATTTTTAGTTGTGCCTGATCCACCAAGGAAAATACTCGAATAGATGTTTCATGGGGAATGGATGGTTCTTTCAAACTCCTACTAACTTCGACTATACGTTTTTTTACTAACTTTCTTTGTCTGGGAGTGGGATTCGTCAAAAGAGTGAAAAGGTTTCTTTAAGGCAAGCGTGCTTCACCGTCGACCACATCATCGCTTAATATCAGGTGATAATAGTGGTCGAGTGCGAGCCTACAAACAATAAAAAAAAAACACGGATTTTTTTAATTCTTGCGGGTATCTAAGCAGGCCTAAAAGCCACCTTTTTTTTTTAATGGAAATTCATCCAGTGACTTCTCCCGCTCTGGGTGAAGCGGGAAGGCGTGTCAGACTTTTACTGACTAAAATCCATCCGTGTTCCTTCAGTTGCTTGTGCCAGTGCCGCGTTAACTATCTTTCAAATTTTTCCGCGGACCCCGTCAGTTTATGCTGACATCTTTTTGAGGCGCCCGTGCAACACTACGTGCCGACTCGGGCCTGGTCCTTATCGGACAGTGAGCTACCCATTACTCGCCGTCCGCAAGCCCGCACCTACGATGGCCGGGAATCGGCCCCCGACGCCCAGGGCGTCTCCTGCGGTGGGAAGGGGCAAAAGCCCACTGTGAATTTTGTGTAGTTCTACCGTCCATTATATGGTAGTTAGAAAAGCATAATTATATCACGGGGGGATAAGTTTTCTTTGGGCGCACTTTGTGAAAAGTAATTTGGTTCTAATTGCAGGTAAACGGGCAGTCAGCACACTTTGGTCAAATCAGCGAGGGTTCGCCGATAACGCCACGGAGATCACAGTATAGGTACGAAGTACAAATCCATTCATTTCTACAAGTTATTCGTTGTGAGGGTAAGCAGATATCTAGGCTAAGACAGTAGAACTCACTGCCTTGTCATTTGATCTGCGCTAACTTTCTGCTTATGTTTTTCTGTTTGAATGCCTTTTTTTACTACTGTGATTTTTAATTTCGTAGACTAAACTGACAGCTGTCATTGTCCTTTTTAGGGTTCCGTACCCAAAGGGTAAAAACGGGACCCTATTACTGAGACTCCGCGGTCCGTCTGTCTGTTTGTCACCAGGCTGTATCTCATGAACCGTGATAGCTAGACAATTGAAATTTTCACAGAAGATGTATTTCTGTTGCCGCTATAACAACAAATACTAAAAACATAAAAAAATAAATATTTAAGAGGGGCTCCCATACATATAACGTGTTTTTTTGCCGTTTTTTGCGATAATGGTACGGAACCCTTCGTGCGCGAGTCCGACTCGCACTTAACCGGGTTTTTTTTAATTTGTTTTGTAGGTAAGGCTCAATCTTAAGTGATTCATCGAATCGATGTGACATGATTCCTTAATTTAATTTTACTAATTGGTGTAAATAAATGGTTTTATGAATATAAACGTAATTTATTTAAATGTAACAGTATTCATAAACATAGTATGGAAACTTTTATTGTGTTAAATATAAAATCAACAATAAAATAAATGCGATCGATAAAATGAAGTCTGACATAAATGAGTAGAAACTAAATAGGGCCGCTAGTTTGTTAACAAATGTATGTTTTTTGCCGAGAAATAGTTCCATTTTCGATCTACTTTGATCTTCAATCAACTTTCGATCACTCAGGATAGTCAGGATACGACACTATTTTTATGTAACGATTAAGTGACAACCCCCCAAATGTCAGTTTAGTCTACGAAATAAAAAATCAGAGTATAGATGATACCTTTGCATACAGTTTTTTTAAACTTTCTAAGATATTTGTAAACACAATAAAATCTGTATTTGTCGTTGCGCTGAAACAACATCAAACAAAACGAAATACTTAGACGTCGTTGGAAAACGGATTGAAGATAACGTTGTCAGCTGTCGCTGGTTCGATTCCAGTTTGTGTGTGCTTCATGGGGTGTGAAAATTGAATGTAACGTAGTCACCGGTTCGATTCTTACTTTCAGCTTTTATCAAAGTCAGGTGGTAAGGAAGTCATAATAAGTTTGTTGCCTTCATTCTGCGTTGACGATGCAAATTGCTACTTGCTTGCAATCATATTAATTCATACCTTTTTTCGTCTGTAATCTTTCTTGCTTCTTTCATTACTGTACCTACATTGTGGTAAAAATTAGTTACTACCAGCTGTACAAAGAACATGAACCCAGAGATGCCCAAAGACGAACCAACCCACAACCACTTAAATTTTAATTGAATTATAATTACACAATTTTCCAAAAAAAAAATGTGGAATGTGTCTAAAAACATAAAAAACTAAATAACAATAATTCAAAATCATAAAGATTACTCCAGAAAAAGGTTGGTTCGCTTTGACCTAGCTTCAAAACATCACGCCGTTCATCGCTAGAGTAGATGATAGGTAGTAGTGTGTATAATATCCGAGGTTTGAGCACAGGTTTGGTCGCAGCAGGTCTGCCTCGGGGCGCCGGGGTGAGGGGCGGAGCTCCCCGCAGCTACCTGCCAGCCCTCCAAGTAAGTACTATTGTTCAACACACATATTCATTCACTTTAATGTACGCAAAAAATATATATATAAAAAACGTAAAAACAACTTATATTAAATTTTTTACTAACTAAATATACTAAACAAATATGTGAACAGTATATTAACATACAATCAGCTTATAATGTTCTCACTTGTCAATGTTGGAACTCTGGCTACAAAAAAAGATAAAAAAATGCCTCTCACAGTCTTATTCAGTATGGTAAGCTTAGATAAAGTAGGTATAGATTAAGCACTGGCGTGGCCGCACATGAGACAGCAATAGTTAGTTCTGGTGTTACAACAAGAACAAGAACACTACAACCCACCATCGCACTGACACTTATTATCTATAAATAACCCAAATTCCTTGTCTCAATTAACACATAATACCACGAGATCATAGAAAATCAAACAAAACCGAGTTTGTTTGTCAAACCTGCCATTGTATTAGAGTTTGACAAACGACAGAAACCGGCCACGGTGACAAAGACAAAAAATAATCTTTTGTCCTTATCATTTACATGGAGCTGCCAATTAGCCATCTCGCTCTATCAATCAAGGTCATTTTAAGGCTTAATCTATACCTACTTTATCTAAGATGGTAAGCAAACGAATAGTTCCCAAAAAACATAGAAATCTACTAATATTCTTTTTGTAGGCACTAAAACAAACCGTTTACTTAAAGGAGTGCATAGCATTTACAAAGTTGGCTTATATTTAAAGGGAATAATGCGTATGTCCAACTAGACCTTATAAAATCCATACGACTTTTGTTGTATTTAAATTAATAAATATCAGAATTTTTCTTTATATTTACTATTAAAAATAACCTGGTACTTACTCTTTATTCGATATTCATTCAGTAAAGCATAAATTAAATTACCTAGTTGAAAGAAACTTTTTAATTAATAAAGCGTCCAGTTAACCAAGTATAATGTGGTAGTCAACACCGCCAAGCTTAAACTTGGCTGGATACTCTACCGTGCACCTAGAAAAGCAATTTTGTTTTTTTAAGACGACGACTAACGCCAACGACCTTGAGGGAACAAAACGCGCACTCGTTTGACACCCGCGACCAAAATTTAGTAGTTTTTTGTACGTTCCTTATTATTCTATAACTTAAAAAAAAAGGCTGAGATCAAAATGTAGATAATTAAATTGTCGTTAAGATGGTGTCGATTTCATTAAAATACGCCCAGCGGTTTTGGCGCGATTGTCGTGTTTTTGTCCGTTTTAGACATTACTTTGCAAAACTATTACACTATATTCTACGAATAAAACTCAAAATTTTCTTAATAATGCCTAATATAACATATATTTTTTCCAAAAAATTTCGACTAGCCGTTTAGACGTGATTCTCATTTTAAAATCAGTTACTCAAGGGAATCGGCGCCTTAAATGAACCAAATAAATTTAATATTGTCCCATTGCTGGACAATGGTTTCCCCATAGTTATCCTACGTTTTAGAATTTTGCCTTCTCCGGCCAATTCGTCAAAAAAATCACGTCCAAATCGTTTCCTAGGACTGCCTCGGTTACGACGCAGGTCAAGCAAACTACATAATTAAAATAATTATAGCTGTTTGTCTTTCATCCAGCTGGTCACACTCCGCATCGGGTGTCGTCTTTAGGAGGTACGCCTGCAACCCCTGGATCACCGTTGGGTATGTACAAGACTAACAATTTTTTATTTGCTATAAAACTTGGTACAAAAAAAGGTTTTTTTAAATTACGATCTTTCGACTTACAAATTATCGAACGATATATTTATTAAGATCTCATATCAAGATCGGAGGCTCTTCACTCGAAGTTGTAGACGATTATGTCTACCTGGGACAAACGGTCCTGAGACAAACGGGCCTGAAAAAGTGACCTGAGAAGTCACTTTTTCAGGCACAGATCATATAATACTACAGCTTCAGGTCTAACTTTGAGAAAGAGGTCAACCGTCGACAAGAAAAATATTAAAAAGTATGCACAGAATAAGATTAAAATTAAAACTAAATGAAAATAAAATTAAATCAAAGTAAAATAAATTCCAAATAACATTCAAATCAAAATAAAATAATTTCAAAATGTTACTTAACAAATTTATTTTTTTAATTAAAATATACAAAATTAAAATAACATTAAAAAGCGAGCATAAAAAAATAAAAAATATGCTTAAACTTATAGATTAAAATTAAAATGATATCAAAAAATATAATTAAAATCTCAATAAAATTAAGTCAAAATAAATGCCAAATAATTATTAAATTAAGTTAGATCAAAATAAAATAAATTCAAACTAATGCGAAAATTACAATTGTAAATAAAATAAAATTTAATGAAATTAAAATATAATTAAAATAAAACTAATATTTAAAAAATATAAAAAGTAATTTGATTATTCTATACCACTTAAACGATACTTTTATTCTCTATAGGTGAGCATATTTGTGTGTGTACAAAGGCGAGCCGACTGTCTAAAATCCCCCTCAGCCAACCGCGTGATTTAGTTCGGAACTTCCAAACTAGATGGCACTGTACAATAATGTCACGTTTCTGAATGGCGGTGTTAAGATTCTCCGCCGTTGAACGACCCTCGCAAAGTTTTGTAGCTAATTCATACTTACCTGGCATAGGGGATACCGTAATCAATAAGGCGGTTCCCCCAGGGCGAGGCCTTCCCATTGCACTGCGGTTGGGTTGACCCCTGCGATTATCCCTAATGTGGATAACTCGGATGCGTTATTTTTGGTAGTGGGGACTGCGTACGCGCCGTCCCCCCGTATTCTGTATAATGAATTTAATCTATTTGAACTATATAAAAGGATCTTTGATCGATCTGATAGCTAGCTAGTTATAATATTCACAACGGATCTTTGTGTCTCTGAATTGGCTGCGAGACCCTGTGCAGTAGCTATTTTTGTGTCAATATTGAAAGTGAAGATAGCAGTGTATAACTGTCTCTTTCACTCGCTTACGTTTGTCGCATCATCCTATCTTGCTTGCTCTCGATGCAGAACTGTTTCTGGCGCAAAGGTTGACAGAGGTTGTGAATACATTCATTAGGGTTCCGAATTCAACAAGGAACCCTTATAGTTTCGCTCTGTCCGTCTGTCCGTCCGCAGCTTAGCTCAGAGAATATAAGTACTAGAAAGCTATAATTTGGCATGTATATACATATTAATAATTCCGACAAAGTGGTAACATAAAATCATGAAAAATATTTTTTTTTCGGGTACCTCCCATAGACGTAAAGTGGGGATGTATTTTTTTTTCTCATCTATCCCATGGTGTGGGGTATCATTGGATAGGTCATTCAAAAATATTATGGGTTTGTTAAAACCATTTTTCGATTCAGATATTCGTTTGCGTAAAATTAAGCTTTAAGTTGCAAATTTATGTTAGAGTCGAGTGTCCCCCCCCCCCTGCCAGCGAAATGGTTGCTCTTGGTTATGTGAAAAAATTCACGACAGTAGTAAATATAACGAAATTAAAAGGAAAATTATCACGGATAACAAGGCTTTACATGTTTACGAGTAATAGTCGACCAACTTATAAAATGTACTTGGAACAGTAAAAATTTTGTACAAATGCCATTGAAAAATTACTTAAATAAAGTTGATAGCTGTGTAAAACAGAGTAAATATAATGCTTACGAACCATGTAAAAATATACAAAAATGAAATCATAACAGGCTTTACAAGTTTACGAGTAATAGTCGACCAACTTATAAAATGTACTTGGCACAGTAAAATTTTTGTACAAATGCCATTGAAAAATTACTTAAATAACGTTGTTAGCTGTGTAAAACAGATATTAAATATATGCTTATGAACCATGTAAAAATATACAAAAATAAAATCATAACATCCTTAATAATAATGATTTCTAAATTAATAATGTTTAAGCTCGTTCCCCGTGGCTCTATCGCGCGCTCGTATCGGCTCCTTTCGCCGCGGATAGTGGACCCGCGGTGGTACTCAAATAGATAATATTTTTCTAACTTCAGTTGCGAAGTTGGATTTTATAACTCCTTCTTCAGTTGGTTAAAAAAAAACATCATCCTATGTGGGCCCGTTTTTAGACTTTGTGAGCCGCTGAAACCATTCTAATGTTCATGTAACAACAACAAAACCCTATTTTTAGTCCGCATTATTATGTAACTTCGGAACCCTATTACTGCGCGTGGCCCGACACGCACTTGGCCCGGTTTTTATTTTTATTTAAGCGTGAATACTGACAGTTTTTAATAAAACAGATGTATCTGTCGGTCTAGTGGTCTCAAATGCTTCTGCTGAGCATGAGGACCTGGATTCGATGCCCGTGTCGGGCATAGTGTAATTAGGTTTTTTCATCAGGCATTTTTAGCAGCAGTCTGGAATCTAGATTTGTTCCCGGTTGATGGCAAAACAGGCATGCCCCTGATTACATGAGATTTAAACATAATTGGTGAAATATAGATTTACTATATATTATATAGTTGCAGCTAAGAAAAGGTGGATAGACTCTGTGAGGAGTTATATGAAAGAAAAGGGAGTCGGTGATAACGTGACGGGGGAAGATGATGAGTTGCAGCTCTGGTCCTTCCCTTCGAGGAATTCAGGGGTAGAGCGAGAGGAACGGTCGCTCTAGGCGCCAGATGGCAAGGGGCGCCAAAAACCAAAAAGAGAAAAAAAAAAAAAAAAAATTGATTGCGCCTTTTGAGAGGCGCGGGAGCAGTGTTGCCAGATCAGATTCAATAAGTGTTACTATCAATAAAAGTTCGAGTTTTAAAAATCTTGGCATTATTATTTATTTAACACAAAGTGCGTTGAAAGAAAATTTCGCTGTAGACAGAGCAAGAGCTAGGGTTGCTGATGAATAAAGAATATCAAATAAAATAAAATATTTTTATTTACAAATAAATATTTACATCAAAATATTTGAAGCCCTGACTTCTAAGCTAGGTAAAAATCTGTGTTACCGAAGCCAGTGTCTACTCCCCTTGTTGATACTTGTTTACATGAGAAGTGCAAAGTTAATAAAAACATTTAAAAAACATTTCATTTGATACACATATCATGGCAGTGCACAAAAAATAAGTAGTCCGCCATCTTGGGCCGTCCGCCATATTGGATTTAGAATGACGTCACTTAGCTAAACATGCATACACGTCTAGTTTGCATACACGTCTAGTTTGGATGACAATCATCCAAACTAGACGTGTATGCAAAATTTCATTTTAATCGGTCGAGGATAACTACTCTAAAATTCAGTTGCAAGATTTGAGCCGAGCATACTCCACACCCGTACTCTTACTAAGTCCCTACTTTACTTTATTTATTTATTTTAATTTTTACTTTAGGTGTTATTTTTTAATAATTATTCTTATTCTTAAATAGTTTATTGATACTAAATTGTGACTGTGACGACTATGTAATACCTATTGTATAATTATGAATGCTAATCTATATATATAAAATGCTTTGTCCTGAATGACTGACTGACGGATCAACGCACAGCCCAAACCGCTGAACGTAGAGACCTGAAACTTGAAAGGTGTATTCTTTGTATGATGTAGGCATCCGATAAGAAGGGATTTTCCGAAATTCTACCCCTAAAGGGGTTAAAAAGGGGGGCAAAGTTTGTATGAAAAATCTAATTCCTTCGGCTAATATTTTTGAAACTTGGCACAAATAGTAATCTAAGTACATGATAAAGATTGACATTATTAGTTTTTTGAAACTACCCCCTCAAGTCGATTTAGGGGGTATTGAAATTTGTATGGCAGAATCTTATTTCATGGGTAACTAAACTTGAAATATTACACAAATACTAAAATAAATAAATAATTAAGGTTTTTATTATTAGTTTTTCGAAACTACCCCCAAAAGACGATTTAGGGGGTGCCAAAGTTTTTTGAAAAATCTTATTGTTAGGTTAATAAAATTGAAACTTGCCATAAATACCCAACTAAGTAAGCAACAAAAGGTTGCAATTATTAGTTTTTCAAAAATACTCCCAAAAGTCGATTGATTTTTTTGAAGAATCTTACTTATTAGGTTAATAAACTTGAAACTTGACACAAATATCAACCTAAGTAAACAATAAAGGTTGTCATTATAAGTTTTTCGAAGCTACCCCCAAAATTCGTGTTAGGGGGTGTTAAAGTTTTTTTGAAGAATCTTATTTATATATCTATATAAAAGCGAAAGGTCACTCATTCACCTATCATGAAATATCGAAAACTGCTTGACGTATAAAGATGAAATTTGGCAGGGAGGTAGTTTATAGTTAGTAGACGTCCGCTAAGAACGGATTTTACGACAGGGCCGGATTTAGGGGGTCTAAGGGCTATCGCAAGTTAGTATGAAAGTCCTTCATTTTTTGAGCTACTAACTTAAAATATGGACAGAGTTGTAGTTTATAGATAGTAGACGTCCACCAAGAACGGATTTTGCGACATGGCCGGATTTAGGGGGTCTAAGGGCTTTCGCAAGTTTGTATGAAAGCCCTTCATTTTTTGAGCTACTAATGAAAAATTTGGCAGGGAGGTAGTTTATAGTTAGTAGATTTCCGCTATGAATGGATTTTGCGTCGGGGCCGGATTTATGGGGTCTCTCGCAAGTTTATATGAAAGTCAATCATTTTTTGAGTTACTAATTTAAAATTTGGCAGAGAAGTAGATTATAGTTAGTAGACGTCTGCTAAGAGTGGCTTTTTCGACAGGGCCGGACTTCGGGGGTCTAAGGCCTTGCGCAAGTTTATATGAAAGTGCTTCATTTTTTTAACTACAAGCTTGAAATTTGGCATGGAGGTAGTTTATAGTTAGTAAATGTCCGCTAAGAACGGATTTTGCGACAGGACCGGATTTAGGGGTCTAAGGGCTCTCGCAAGTTTGCATGAAAGTCCTTAATTTTTTGTGCTACAAACTTGAAATTTGTCATGAAAGTAGTTTATAGTTAGTAGATGTCAGCTAAGAACGGATTTTGCGACAGGGCCGGATAAAGGAGGTCAAAGGGCTCACGCAAGTTTGTATGAATGTCCTTCATTTTTTGTGCTACAAACTTGAAATTTGTCATGAAAGTAGTTTACAGTTAGTAGATGTCAGCTAAGAACGGTTTTTGCGACAGGGCTGGATAAAGGAGGTCTAAGGGCTCTCGCGAGTTTATATAAATGTGCTTAATTATTGAACTACTATCTTGAAATTTGGCATGGAGGTAGTTCATAGTTAGTAAACGCCCGCTAAGAACGAATTTTGCGACAGGTCCGGATTTAGGGGTCTGAGGGCTCGCGCAAGTTTGTATGAAAGTCCTTCATTTTTTGTGCTACAAACTTGAAATTTGTCATGAAAGTAGTTTACAGTTAGTAGATGTCAGCTAAGAACGGATTTTGCGACAGGGCTGGATAAAAGAGGTCTAAGGGCTCTCGCGAGTTTATATAAAAGTGCTTAATTTTTGAACTACTATCTTGAAATTTGGCATGGAGGTAGTTCATAGTTAGTAAACGCCCGCTAAGAACGAATTTTGCGACAGGGCCGGATTTAGGGGTCTGAGGGCTCGCGCAAGTTTGTATGAAAGTCCTTCATTTTTTGTGCTACAAACTTGAAATTTGTCATGAAAGTAGTTTATAGTTAGTAGATGTCAGCTAAGAACGGATTTTGCGACAGGGCCGGATAAAGGAGGTCTAAGGGCTCTCGCAAGTTTATATGAAAGAGCTTCATTTTTTTTAACTACTATCTTGAAATTTGGCATGAAGGTAGTTCATAGTTAGTAAACGTCCGCTAAGAACGGATTTTGCGACAGGGCCGGATTAAGGCGGTTTAAGGGCTCTCGCATGTTTGTATGAAAGTCCGGATGTCTTTTTGTACTACTGTCCTGAAATTTAGGAGGTCTAGAGTTTATGAGTAGGAGTCATATGCTAAGAAATAATTTTGTGATACTCTATATTTTTTTTCCTAATTCGTGCTTTAAAAAATGATGCTGAGGCATTTTCTGTAAACTGAAATATAAAAATAGTTTGCGTTAAACATAATTAAACTTTATATCTTCTTAACCACGCGGACGAAGTCGCGGGCAACAGCTAGTATTGTATAAAATCATACTAGAATACTGTCTCTCAAGATACAGGTTGTCCTCAGTACCGTCTTTACCATACGGGCACACGGGGCCCGTGCCCAGGGCCCCCATACTCAGGGGGCCCCGAAGGACCGACAACCGACAATTTCTCTCAGATTTATTCTCAAAACATTTCAGTAACAGTGAGCACCCGGGGTCGAAAATAAAACTTACAATTGTAAAACGCTTTTTGTAAGCTGCTCTTTTCTGTCTTAAAATCTTAGCCGAAATTTTGGAAAAATGTAATGAATTTGCAGAATTTTATAATAAAGATATTAATGCATATGAACTCAAAATAGAATGTTTTCCAATATTTAAAAAACATAGCAAAGCAATCAGCGGATTTGAATATCTCAACCTTACTTAACCTCATAAAGTCATATAAATGAGAAGGAACTTCCAAACGTTGAAGTTGTTACAAGAATATTCCTTTGCCTAATGGTTACCAATTGTAGTGGAGAGCGTTCATTTTCGCAGCGAAAATGAATTGCGTACAACAATTTTACAAGAACGACTAAGTAATTTGTCAATTATGTGCATAGAAAGTGACATCCTTCAAAAAATTTACTTTTAGGATATAACCCGATATATTATTTTTCTCTGTGATTTATTAGAAGATTTTGCTAAACAGAAATCCCGAAAGAAACCACTATCGTTATTATAACCAAACACCCAGTAGCATACTAATATCATTAATGACATAATTCTTATATTATATATTTGATTACTCATAATATATAGAAGATCATAGTATTTTTTTTTTAGTATAATTCGCTTTCTTTACTTTCCAAAAGGGCCCCAAATTCTTGTGTGCCCAAGGGCCCCAGCATACTTAAAGACGGCCTTGGTTGTCCTAGTTTGAGAGGCAGGGTTCATTACTCAATTACAATGGAATTCATACAATGTAGCACCATGTACGTTTATGTAAACTTTTATGTACCAACTGATATTAGTACCTGCTTAGCTAAGCTCTGCTTAGGTGAAAATAGAGAAAACGAGGTTTTCTAAAAATTAAACCTAGCTTTTATAGATCGATTTATCGCCCCCGAAACCCCCTGTTTACTACATTTCATGAAAATCGTTGGAGCCGTTTCCGAGATTCAGATTATATATATATAGTTGGACTGATGACCTGGTTAAGGTTGCGGGAATGCGCTGGATGCGAGACGCACGGGATCGGTCAGTGAGGCGACGCGGACGCCTGGGGGAGGCCTATGCCCAGCAGTGGACGTCTTTCGGCTGAAATGATAATATAAATATATATACAAGTATTGCTCGTTTAAAGATATTAGATTATTTATTTATACAATTAAAATTAAATCAGAATAAAATCAAGTCAAATTTGTAATTAAATGAAATTAAAATCAAAATAAATTATCTGTTTGCGATAACGATTGTGCTTCTTAATATTATAAATAACTCAATTATTTTGTTGCAGCGTCTCCATCGGTGCGTGAGCATCACCACCAGAGAGCAAACTCCACGGGGCCTACAATAAGTCTAAATATAAGTAAGTTTATTTTTTTATAGTAGTCTAGTACCTATATATATATTAAGTCTGTAAGTCTAGAGTGAATAGGTTACTTCTAGGCTGGCGTGCTTCACCGTCGACCACATCATCGCTTACCATCAGGTGAGATGGTGGTCAAAGGGTAAAAACGCCTACTCTCTTACGAAGACTCCACGATCCGTCTGTCTGTCTGTCACCAGGCTGTATCTCATGAACCGTGATAGCCAGACTGTTGAAATTTTCACAGATGATGTATTTCTGTTGCCGCTATAACAACAAATACTAAGAACAGAATAAAATAAATTTATTTTATTAATTAAAAATTTTAAGTGGTGCTCCCATACAACAAACGTGATTTTTTTGCCGTTTTATGCGATAGTGGTACCCCCTTCGTGCGCGAGTCCGACTCGCACTTGGCCAGTTTTTTAATGTCCCTCAGCAATCATCGCATTGCCAACGATGCAAACGATTGCTAATTTTCATGTCCATGAATTATTATATTTATCGTGTATAATCATTTGAATTCAGAACTAAATACTTTATTGTTGTTTTGTGTTTATTTCCGTGTGAAATGTATAGAGCTGTGAAATTATTTTTCTATATTCCTTTAGCAGCTTTCCTCCCATTTTTTAAATTAATTAAGAGTATTAACAACTCTATGTACTTCCAAATTGATTGAGAGCGTCCGGTCTGCACCAATTGCAAAGGACAACTTATAGAAATCTGACGATAGACGAAACATGAAGTTTGTCGAGGGACATTATAAAAATTGTTGTACTGTAATCAGTTAGTGTTTTGGGGGCACGGCAGCGCCCCCACCAAGTAGTGCAATTTATATTTCACCAAAAAAACATGCAGCCTTTTCACGGCGATTCTTAACAAATACCCATCACCACAGGTGGCGAGCCTGGTGAAGCGGTGATTATAATAAACGAATCACCAATAATGGGCTCGTCGGTGGCAGTGCGACCGCACAGTCCTTCGCAATCGCATCGAGGTATGTGCACGGTAGAGCCAGCGCCAAGTTCCTTGGCTTTAAAAAAAAATCACTATAAATATCACCCTTCCATTTTATCTCTATAGTTTCATTGTGCACTTATAGTTCTTTTTATAATCATTTGTTTATTTTCATAAATTCATCGTGTAATTCATAAACTGTTCTTATTGTTCACATCATTTTGTAGTAGGTACTTATAAAATAGTGTTCGAATTTAAAGTTCGCTAAACACCGTATTAAATCCGCGATGATTTACTTTAAAAACAAATGAGTTCGCTTTTGAATTGTGTGCGCTCACTTGAGTGAGGTGAGCTGTGAACTTTACAAAAAAGCACCCAGTGACATTCATTCGTTTCACTTGAATATGTAGCACCCACTGCTTGCTTTGTATACATACAATATCATCGTGACAATCTATGAAGTCCGATGATTTTACTTATTTTACATACCGCGATAACTTTGTATGGACGTCTACGAAAAATCAAATTCATAATCCTAATTAATTATTATACCCATACACTATAACAACGATTATCATTCTTAAGCAAGTTTAACATAAATAGCGTATTTTTATAGCTGTCAAACCCGACTTTGTTTTTTTTTCCTGCAGTGCGAGAGAGGTCATCTTTACCGGGTCCAACGAGCGCCAGCCAATCGCCCGCGCAGCCTTCACTCTTCCCCAACCTAGGTACTATTACAAGTGAGTACAATTTCCTTTACAAGTTACTATGTATTTTGTTCGTTAAATCTTTTCAAACTTTTCTTTTATTGTCTTGCCTGACATATACAATGGGGATGTGAACGCAAAGCTTAGCGCAGATGTCGCTGGCGGCGCAATGGCTGCTGTCAAATAGTTTTTACTTTGTTTTCATCATGTTTTTTTGTTATATTTTGTGTTTAAACTGGTCTATCATCGTTATTGATAATAGTATTGTCCTTGGAAGCTTAAGGAATTGAAAGACGAACTAAAAAAATGAGGAGCAAGGATAACTGGAAAGAAAGCAGATCTTATTGAGAGACAGACTTTTAGATAAAAAAATATTTTTCATCGGTGATATGTTCTAGATTTGGATATCTTTTTAGCTGTAACAAGTAAATTTTTACTTGACTCATGGTAGAAAAAAATACAAAAATGGCGAACGGCAGGCTTGTATGGGAATTTCGTACCCTAATAAAATTTCGTGTTTTGGGATATTTTTTTGTTTTAATTGGTAGTTAATATGATAGATAATCCCTTTTTAAATTCTTCGATTTTTGAACTTGTGACGTAAAAGTTATAACCAGTTTTATTTTTTAAGGTTATGTACTAGTGTACCAATAATGTAGATTGATACATAATGTTACATAATGTGTAAAGTAAATGTTCTAAATTGTTTGTTGCCATCTTTTTTGTGTATTACTTACCATTAAGTAGGTAGATTGAGGCGAGGATCGTACCTACTCAGGGCATTAGGAGATACCTATATTCAGCAGCGGATTGCAACAGTTTGATATTGATGAGTTTGATTAAGTATATTAAATGTTATTTCTATTTGTAAATAATTAATTATCATTTCAATATTTGTGTTATTTTACCTAATGCAACTTCTAAAACATAACTGCGTTTAGTGTAGGTACGATTTTGTTACGGTTATTTATTAAAATCTTTTTATTGATATTATTAATTCCTCCTTCCAATTATTAATCCGAAGTTCTAAAAATATTAAACTTGCAACCATTCAAGTGTCAATTAGCAGACACAATAGAAATTCAATTATTTTATGGCAAATTGGCGCGATGGACACTCAAAATGGCTTAGTTGCCTTAATAAGTGGAACAAATTCTATAACCGAACACCAAAAAAAGTATGCGGTACGAAATCTGCCTTTCACCTTTAAAACATTACTTTAGTGTGTGTGTGTGTATTCTTTACATTTTAGGTCAGAAGTTTTATTTTATTTTCGACAATCAAAGCCCTCAAGCTCTGGAACGCCAAGCAAATGGCATTCCTGCTGTAGAACTTTATCAATATGTTAATATCTCCACTATATCGCCGAAGATTATCGAGCAATATAATCAGAGTTATTTTGACAGGTACATAACATAACCTATAAATATGTATAGCCTTTACCCAGTATTTTTTAGCGTTGTATCTTTGGGCAATAAATGAACACTGGGGTTGGTTCATCCTAGTACAGCACACAGGCATATTTCGAGATAATTAAAATTTACTGAATGATAGGTTACAAAATGTATGGATTTGACAGTTTCCAATGGCGATAGTGACGATGCGCCACCTATCGTGAAAAATGGCAGTTCACATCCCCATTGTCTGGCCCAAAACATGCTGAAAACACAGCCAGACTCACGAGACATGTACGAATGTTAGTAAAGATTCTGGAAGTTTTTGACGATATTAGATCCATCTTGTATTAGGTATTGATTTTATTTGCAAGATTTACAGTCAATATAGGATTGAAAATGAAATAAAATACGTTTTTATGCGGTTAGAAACCACTTTGCAGTTTATACTTTATTGGTCAAATATACAGAGCCACTTTCGTCGTAAAATTCACAAATCGCTTATAACTAGACGGAGTAGTCTCATGGGTAGGACATGGTGGAGACATGATGGTTAATTTACAATAGTTTAAGTATGCCGTCCACCGATGTAGCAAAGGAAGATATCAGAACTTTGAGCAATGTTGCGCCCAATGCATAAAGTGCTAACACAAATTGTGCAGGCGCTTTATACACAGAGCTGATGGAGATTACAGATTTATACAAAAAGGAAATATTAACATAAGGATGGCAGAATCATTTGTCCGGTTAGCGCGAGGTGGTCGTTCAGTAGTTATCATCAGAGAAGATACTATGCACTTAAGCAGCAGGCTTCTCAGATTTCTCATTAGCAACGACGGTGGAGTTAGTCGCGACGGAGCCGGTCTCGTCAGGTGACACCGTGCATGCAAGTGCTGGGAACTTCTGGTACAGAACAGCCCGATATTTAGGATGGCTGATACCATATACAATAGGGTTGTACACGGCATTAGCCTTAGCGAACAGTGAACCCCAGATAGTAGCCAGAGGACTGATGGGCGCGCTTTCGAACACCCCCGTGTAGTTGATCACAAGGTATGGGGTCCACGCCATGAACCACAGGGAGATGGTCATCAGAGCCACCTTAGCCAACTTGCACTCAGCGCTGGTATTAGCCGCCTCGGATGATCTGAGCGAAACCACGTTCATTTTCTTAGCCTGTTCCCTCATAGCCTGTTCGTGAGCGGTGACAGCCTGGACGATGAAGTAGTAGGAGTAGATGATGAGCAGCAGAGGTAAGAAGTACACGAACACGGAGTATACCACGATGTAGCTGCGGCTCAACCAATCCTTTGACAAGTAGTCAGTTCCGCAAGCAGTCATGTTTCCTTCAGGTACATACCGGTTCCAGCCGAAGAAGGGCGCAAGGGTCCATGCGAGCGAGAACAGCCAGATGCCGAGTATGCGCTGAAGAGCTCCGTTCTTGGTCATTGGTTTAGCTGCGATACCCTTCACGATGACGTTGTAACGGTCGAAGGCAATCATGGTCATGGTCCAGATAGATGCGCACCCAAATAGTGAGCCAGCGCAACCGTATAGCTCACAGGCAAACGGACCAAATACCCATGTTTCGTTGTAGCAATTAATAACCATAGCCGGAGCCATAGCGCACATCATCAGGAAGTCGGAGAAGGCGAGGTTTACTACCAGCAGGTTGGATGGTGTCTTCAGGCTTTTGGTAGATGAGAATATGTAGATGACCATGCCGTTTCCAGTAATAGAGATGAATCCGAGAACGCCGATGGTGAATCCCAAGAGTGCGTGCCAGAGAGGGTTCATAGGAGGGAACTGATACCAGTGTGCGTCGACCATGTGGAGCATGTCGGCTGATACCTTGTCCACGACGGTTTGGTTCGCCGCTCCATGCACCGCCGCTTGGCTTCCCCAAGCTTGCAGGGCCGCCATCCCAGGTCCATTTTCTGCCATTGTTACCGTTGTCGGTTGAAGTTTTTTCAATTTGAAATCAGGAGAAATCTCGGCCGGAGATGATGTTACAAGATACTGGAGAAAATCGTTAGACGAACTACTCCAGTCTGTAAGGTAAGCCCGTAATGCGGGCGCCGAGGATGTGGAGACTACTCGTCTTTTGCCGTAGCTCCAACGTCTTATATACTCAACCCTTAAGGATTAAAAATGACGTCGCCAAGAAAATCGATATTCATAATTAGATATACGAATCTAAGAAGGTAAGCTCAAGACTTAGTAAAATTTGAGTAGCAGGTCTAGGCACGAGTTTTTGTCAAGGTTTCGTAACAATAGATTAAAACAAACGTGGATAAGTGTGGACTTCTGGAGTGTTAGCTCAGCAATGGAACACTAAAAATATAAAGAAAAAAATGCAAGTGCAAGTCGGACTCGCGTACCGAGGGCTCCGTACAAACAGCTACATTCACCAACATAATTAGGTAACAAGTAACATTTCAAAATTTAAAAAAACCCCTGGCAAATTTTTATTTCATGCTACATAATTTATCTAGTACAAAATAGCACATATAAAGGGTCTCTCAACAAGGACGGGTCGATGTTAAAATTGAATAAAACAAGATGTGTGTGAGATATTAACGAAATTAATTTTTTATTTAAAAGGCCCATTTATGCCAATTATGGATGGAATATGACATCGTTCAAATGTCAGCCGCTTCTTTTTGGACACAAATGTCCGCCGCGGCCTCGTATGGTGGCACGAATCAGAGAGGTCCAATTTTTAATGACTCTGCTGCATAGATCGAGCGAGCGCTACAGATCAATGATAAACAATTTCTTTTGGCTTGAATTGAACAATATGGACGTGAACGACATGTGGTTCCAGCAAGATGGCGCTACTTGCCACACAGCGAACGACACAATCGACATTCTGCATGAACGGTTTGAGGGTAGAGTTAGAGTTCCACTAGACTTTTTCTTGTGGGGTTTTCTGAAGTCGCAGGTCTATGCCAATAAACCACATTCGACCGTTGCCCTGAAAGCCAACATAACGCAGGCCATCGCTCGGATTCAGCCGGATCTATGCAGCAGAGTCATTAAAAATTGGAGCTCTCGGATTCGTGCCACCATACGAGGCCGCGGCGGACATTTGTGTCCAAAAAGAAGTCCAATATTGATAACCTGGCACCGAGCGGGCGCACGGCCAGCACCGCGTTAACATTTTGGTAGCTTCAGATCTGGGGTATATTAGGTGTTCTGCAGGGATCTCATCTGGGGCCGCTTCTATTCCTCATCTTTATCAATGATATTACTAAACACATACGACATTGTGGGCTTTCCCTGTTTGCTGATGATCTTAAAATATACATAATGGTAAACTCCTCTGACGCTGACTTTATTCAAGTTGACCTAAACAATATGCATTGTAACATTAACGGTATGAGTCTAAATGCCAAAAAATGTCATTATATAAAATTCACAAGAAAAAAACACAAATTGTACATCGTCAAATAGTGGAGTAAAAGCCAGACTACGTAGTGATTGTATGAAAGAATTTTCGACTAGTGTGTGTGTGTGTGTGTATTTTTATCAATAAACTGGTCAAATTTAATTCATATGTACAAGATTGACCGTTCCCGTGCGTTTCGCATCTAGCGGACTCCTGCCATCCCCACCAGGTTAATGGTGTAAATGGTGATCCCATAACTAACAATAAATATAATGTACTAACAATCTCCTCTTCCTCTCCAGGTGTAGGTCCAGGCGGAGTGGTAGGACCAGGCGGAGTAGGTCCCTGCGGCGGTGGTGCGGCGGCTCCGTGGAGAGTACGACTGGCGACCATCAAGAACTCCTTCCTAGGCTCCCCGCGATTCCATAGGAGGAAAATGCAGAGTAAGTGTATACTTCCTAACTTCAGGTTGGTCTAACTACTCTCTTAGCCTGTAAATTTAATACTTAGCTTGGACTGCCTCGTAGATCAAGTGGTCGCAAGTGCTCCTGTTGAGCTTGAGGTCTTGGGTTTGATTGGGGATTGGGTTTTTCGATCTAGAATTTCTCAGTAGCAGCCCGGAGCATGGACTTATGCCCGGGTGACTTGTTGTTTTATTAGGGTTTTGTAGCTAAATGGCAAAAAACGGCACCCTTATGGATTCGTCATGTCTGTCTGTCTGTCCGTCCGAATGCCACAGCCACTTTTTTCCGAAACTATAAGAACTATGCTGTTGAAACTTGGTAAGTAGATATATTCTGTGAACCGCATTAAGATTTTGACACAAAAATATAAAAAAAAAACAATAAATTTTAGGGTTCCCCATACTTAGAACTAAAACTAATTTTTTTTTTCATCATTCCCATACGTGTGGGGTATCTATGGATAGGTCTTCAAAAATTATATTGAGGTTTCTAATATCATTTTTTTATAAACTCTATTTTTTTTAAAGTTTGCGCGAGAGCCACTTCCAAAGTGGTAAAATGTGTGTCCCCCCCACATCTAACTTCTAAAATAAGAGAATGATAAAACTAAAAATATGATGTACATTACCATGTAAACTTCCACCGAAAATTGGGTTGAACGAGATCTAATAAGTAGTTTTTTTTAATACGTAATAAATCGTAAACCGCAATTTACCAAGTACGGAACCCTTCGTGTGCGAGTCCGACTCGCACTTGGCCGGTTTTTTTTTGTTATCTTAGACTTCTAGCTACTCCAGCTCAAAATTCCGTACCACTGTTTCCATATTCCAAAAACTATATCAAACAACGTCTATCAGCAACAGCTCGCGTTGTTAAACACTTTAGACATGTCTCCAGAAAATAATTTCACTGTCATAGTTATTTCGAACTTGCATGACAAGGTAGAAACCGTAGAAAACACTCATTGGCACGACAGAACTCTGAATATAATTCTGAAACTTGAATTGACTCTTAAGATATTTCAATATCTTAAGCTAGACTTGAGCATGTCAGATCTAGGTATATAGGATCATGATTTGACCTACTTTGTGACTTACCGGTGTTAGATTTTAGTCTTGGGCGCAGAATTTGGGATACGGGTAAACCAGAGATTTTTATTTTTTTATTATTATATATAGGCTCGCGCTTGACCACTATCTCACCTGATGGTAAGCGATGATGTGGTCGACGCTGTAACACGCTTGCCTAGAAGTACCCTATTCACTCTTGACTTAAAGACCCCGAGGTTGTAGCTATCTGGAAACAGACTCCGGCGGGGAATTCCACTCCTTAGTTGTACGCATAATGAAAGTATTATTAGTATTATTATCTCCTGTAACTTCTACACAGTTTTAATTCGTTACAAAGTCAATTACTATCACTATGGTACTAAGTACTACTCTGGGCTTAAAAGGAAATACAGGCAGTTCCTAGGCCAGTATGTTGTCACGGCTATGTCCGAACGATCACTGTCGCTCTCCAATGAACCATATCAACACCATACCCGACACCTAGACTCCACCCAGTACCAAACGAGGTACTTGTGTATCATTTTAAGTAAACAAATCATGACAAGAGCCGACAAGTCCATATTGCCTAGATGACCTGTACACTTATTTTTACTTACGCATCATCACTTGTAAATAGTCTAGGTATAACTTCACTTAGGATAATTTATCAACGTTGACTGTTTCCAATGCTGGGACACAGGCCTCCTATTATAAGAGAAAAGGGGATTGCCCATACACAGGCCCCTTATGAGATATCGTGTCTGCGATTTCAATATTATCCATAAATAGGATTTATATTTTGTGTTTTTTTTCATCTGTGTCCTTTACTTTATATGTACAGACAACAAAAGATCAGGTTACATCACTTGGACATTTGTATGCACCTTATAACATTGTAATAAGGGTTTATTTCAAGAACAGAAACATCCTTATATCTCGCGAACCCCGCAAAATAAACAAAAAATGTTTTCTAATTATGAATATAACGTGTTTTTCTACAATATACAACCAATTTTTCAAAGGGGCCCAAGTTCCCTTACAAAATGGGCATTCTCCTTTGCTGTATTTTAATCCACCTCGCGGGCTCAACGCTGTTTGATGGATACCAAACAAAAATCACATGTTTTCTAATTTCAGGTTGAGGGTATATGTTACTAAAGTCTATGAAATTCAAAATCATGCCTAAGTCCAATCTCCTTTGTTCTCTCCCACAGCGTCATCAGAAGAGGTCCACTTAACTCCTGAGTCGTCTCCGGAACTAACGAAGAGGTCGTGGTTCGGTTCCCTCCTCCTTTCAGCAGACAAGGAGGAAACCTTCACTGCTTTGGTGAAGGGGAAACCTCTAGCAACCGTGAAGGCTGACTTAATACATGCCTTTTTGAGTGTAAGTTTTTTTAACTGTTGGTAAAAGCCCGCAAACCAGTTGAATTTTACAAAGAAAATTGATAGTTATAGTTATCAGCACGTAACTTGCCAAGGTTTTGGCGTAGTGGGGGTAAGTTAGCGCTTAGTGCGAGGACTTACCAACCCGAACATAGAATACAGCGAACAGAACGTGAATGCGACACGATTGGCCAGTGCTCGGAACGGTCCAATACGTTCCTCACGTCCCGCTTGGTAACCAAAGAGACCTAAAAAACGACTCATCACATCATCTCTCATCTAACGACTCTTGGCAAGTTACGTGCCGACAACGTTGTTATTATTTTGGTCAAACGATCATACGACTAGTAAAAGATACAGTAAACAGTTTTAAAATAATTTAAACAATTGAAAAAGGTTGAAATGATATTTGCTTTTAATCTATCCGTGGTGCATTACGAACAAGATGGTGCGGTTAACCAGACAATATTGGATATTATTATATACAACAGATAACTTTTTATGCCCTAAAACATTCTACATAACAGATCTAAATATAAGCACAACTTTAAATCAAATCAAATCAAAATATTTATTTGCTAGAAATACATTGTTCAGAAGGGAAGATCTTAAAGACTAAAAGTAATTCTATTCTGCCTGCAAGCAAGCGTGCAAATTATTTATTATATAAATTGTAAGACATTAAGTTAATATATTAATTAAATTGCAACTGTCCATAAATCAATACTATAATTTCATCAGCTCACTCAAAAGATGTGAAAAAAACAAAAAAAAAAGAAGTCAAAAATTAATAATGTTTTAAATTAAAATGTCAAGAAAATAAAAGCCAAAAATTAAATTAAAATGTCAAAATTAAAAAGAAAATAATATTAATAACCAATTAAAAATTCATACACTGTTAAGGATTTTATTCCTATCATCCATTATTATGTTCCAAAAATTCCATAACGCTATAGAAACAACACTTTTGTAGCCACTCTGTCAAAACGTTACCATGTAAGAATTTAAATTCATTTGGTAAGTGATTATAGATCAATATACACATATTAAATAAATTTTTCTTAAAGATATCTTTATGACAAGGTGGATCATACAATAGGTTTCGAAACTTTGCCCTTTTCTGTCTTGGTATAACCTCAGTATGCTGCTTAAAACAATACATGCGAGCCTTTGTAAAAATGCAGATATCTCTAATTGGGCATTGGAAGAATTTTGCATTTTTGAAAGAGCGGTTTACAACTATCCAAGAACCATGCCTTTTTAATAACTTTCATCATCTACCCTAAATTTAACCTTCTAATCTAACTAGATATCTATTTAACCATGTCTTCACCGTAACACTAAACTTGCAGATAGCAGAATTATCCCATAGCGTGCTAAGTCCGATGTCGTTTCGAGTGGAGTACAAGCGAGGGTCTAACGCGCCCGCCATGTTCCAGAGACATGTGAGGTTTCAGGTAAGAACTTATATGTCCATCAGCATCATAGACATATTAAATAATATGGCCTGGAAATACCTACAAAAAAACGTGCCTACCTAAACCTTAAAATGTCACTTAAAATGGCTACCGATGCTATGGTTGTGTCAATCACGGAACACACACATTAATAATACAAAAAGTAAACAATCATTTGACAGCAGGACTACCACGAACACAACCACAAAATTCGTCACTTAATATGGCGAATATGGCACGTACCTACAACTGTCACTACGTCATAACAAAATGTTACCATAATGAGCAACAACTGAAATATTGTTGTGTCTTTTGTCAAATACGATTACTACATTAGAAAGAATGAAACAAAACGATGTTTCACATTTTGTATCGTATTTCACTCATATTTGTATAAGCTAATGTATGGTTAGAACATCGTGGCGCCTCCATGTTTTTCCTAGCTCAATGATCAGCATATCAACTCCACAACCCAGCATCTGAGTAACACGCTAACGATAACCCTAGAGACACACCCCCTTTCCCTTTTGAGATACAGGCTTATAAATCTACCACATCAGAATTGTTACTTCCTCATCAGCCAGATTCCAGAATGAGTGTACTTAGAATAAGAACGAATACTTACGTGCGCAATAAATACCTTCGACATGTATTTTCTCCTAATTAAAATGATCACGTTGTTGTTTCAGGTTGACATTTCTACAATAACGAAAGCCCCAGGAGAGAATGGCAAGGAGTATTTATATGCAATCACCTTCACCTTACTATCGGGTGAGTCTTATATAAGTAAAAAAAAGCTAAAGAAAAGAATTATTTACAACTTGGCAGTGCACTATCGTATAGTCATTTGTTTTCCATGAAAACACTTTTATCTACACTCACAACGTAATGTTCTAAATATGAATACAAAAAATATTGTATAAACACGTACTTTATATTCATGGATAGGAAATTTAAAAAAAAAAAACATTACAATGTGCAACATTTTCCTTCGATTTTTAAACAACTGCATCATAAAATAACTTTTTAATTTTTATAGCACACTTTTACTTTTTAATTTATTGGCGCTTATGGGCTCATTGAAGTACTGTCATTGTCTAAAGAGGTGCAGTCATGCGCAATGAGAATCTAAATTGCCCGCCATACCAAATATTTTTCCGTTTCCACTTTTGTTTTATTGTAACTGTATGAGTGAAGATAAAGTAGTGTATGCAATAGCATATAATTAGGAATTAAAACACTCGCGTAATATTATTATCAAATTCGGTTTCGCCTCATGTGATAAACCTACGCTCGTGTTTTAATAACCCCTATTATATGACCATTGCATAAACTACTATTTCAATACAGTTGTTAAACATGGCGTACTTTCAGAGGCTACAATTATGATTCGAAAATTAAATCTCTAGGCATAACGCATAGGCATCTTTCTGTTACGCGGTCGTGACTTTTGTTTACGAGCTCGATCATTACTTTTGCAGTTGAGTTTTAAAGTCAATTTAAAAAGTTTAGGAGCAAACAGTTTTCATACATTGAATAAAATGGGATAGACTTTATACGAGGAAAAATGAATGATTCCGTAGGTTTTAGCATTGAATTCTCAAAAATCTTTTAAATGGTTGTTTAATATATTTAATTACCAGTTTCAATTTAATTATTTTCACATCAACATTTGTCAAAAATCGAATAGACTGTGTAGGCAGTTTTAAAAAAAATGTCCAGCAAAAACCTTCTAATCTTTGATTTGTTTTTACTATTTCCCACAACTGTATTGAAAAATGTCGTGTGATACACGGTAGTGGTGTGTAGGTGATTGCAAACTCGTGTCGTTAAAAACCCTCGTCTTCGGCTCGGGCTTGTTAATGACAGCTCGTTTGCAATAATCTACTTTCCACCCTTGTATCACAATGTACTATAGTGGTGTCTCATCCCATACAAAGAAACCGTGCCGACGTACTGTACTGATTATTTTTTGTACATCGATCGCGTTCGGTTCCGTTCCACGGATGTAGATGGTGATCTATCTATCACCGTGGAATGGAACCGAACGCGATCGATTTACAAAAAATAATCGGTAAAATCAGATGAAAAACGCTAGTTACGTCGGCACGGTTTCTTTGTATGGGATGAGGTATTTGTATGCTAGAATTATATTATCTGTGGTACGGGTATCTTGGCTACACTGGCAGTGCGGTGCGGTCTTGGTTTTTGCGTCTACTTTTTTTGGTATTTCAGACAGGGTTGGGTAAATTGGAATGGAGTTGTTGGGTAAATTGAGATGTGGGTGGGTAAAATGGGATGGTTGGTTTTCCTCTTACTTTAATGTTAATTTTTAAACCTCATTTTGTAGGTAACATCCGACGCTTCCGACGAGTGTGCGAAGTGGTTCAGTCAGCGGTATGCAGAGCGCCGGGCGCCGGCCGGGCTCCCGCGCTACACCCGCCCTCGCCACGAGCGCAGCGGAGGAACATACATCCACACGGTAACTATATACGAAGTGGTTCAGTCAGCGGTATGCAGAGCGCCGGGCGCCGGCCGGGCTCCCGCGCTATATTTCTCACTTTATCCCTCTCGTCACTCCGCATATCCATCTCAACATTCTCATCTCTGCTACATGCAATCTCTTTTGCGGCGTGTGAGAAATGAGTATATTAGAGGCAGTTTGAAAAGGCGCCAGTGACGGAATAGTTGACAGGAAACTGTTTGTTCTGATATGGCATGTGATGAGGAGGGATGAAACGCTTGTTACTAAAAGAGTTATGTATATAAATGTGGATGGGTATGGAGGGGACGGCCAAAGAAAAGATGGACGGACTGTGTGAGGAGTGATATGAAAGAAAAGGGAGTCAGTGATGGTGTGACGGGGGCACGACGGTATGGAAGAAGAAACGTGTTGCGCCGACATTGGACATGGGACAGGGGCAGGAAGATGATGAAGATGATTAAACTACCCATCTGCCAAAGAACAATGGCAGGTGGCCATACATTGTTTTAGCTGAGATTAAATTCATACGTCATTAAATGATAAATATCTGGTTTAACTCAGGATGATGTTCTGAATTAGTTTGTGCAAGAATTTTTGTTCGAGAATGTCGAGAATAATAGATATTCAGTCATGAACTTTTGTAGGTTACGAGTATGTCTGGGTAACTTTTAATAATGTGTTTAATAGGTAATATTATTCAATTTCGTGGAAGTAAAAGGGCAATATCGCATTAGTACCCCTTACGTAGTTATTTCAGCATGAAATGTATAATATACTCTTTGGAAAGAGTATATTTGTTTAAACTAAGCGACTTTGACTTGTATCAAAAGGTCGTCGTCAACAACCAAGCTATATTTTTGTTGACTTGGATACTTGGTCATTTTGCCAATCATTAATTGAAAGTAATTAATTTATTT
Organism: Anorthoa munda; assembly: GCA_945859665.1. Taxonomy (NCBI): domain Eukaryota; kingdom Metazoa; phylum Arthropoda; class Insecta; order Lepidoptera; family Noctuidae; genus Anorthoa; species Anorthoa munda. Next base: position 12,879,778 of record OX243917.1, on the reverse strand, counting down.
CTACTACACTACAATATTCTTACCTACCTGTTAGGAACATCTACACTTAGACATAAACTGTATTGTTAACTCAATAAATACAATAATGACATTATCACTTAATATAGTTACTACTTGTCACTTAGCAGATAAAATGTATAATGGCAACAATAAGCTAAAGAAATTAACTAAAAAATCAAATAACTTTTTATTTATTATGATTTTTTCTTAACCGTTTTGAACCAGCCCAATTATACTTTAAAAAACGTAGACAATTAATAGAACGTCTTTCGTATATAACTTACTTTCAGACGGTCAAATTTAAGTCAGCTAAGATTTCGCCATTGTTCTTTCAGCTTCATGAAATGAATTTTAACATCGTATCTTTAAAACTCCAACCCTTCCGTGTACTCGTATTTCGTTCAGGGTTACATGACAGTACGTCGTTGGGGCTACAATACATTTACGGAAAGAAAGGCGTAATAGCTTGTACAGAATAACATCTCTCGTGATTACTTCGTATTAAGTGTTTACAGTTTATTGATATAGTAAGCTTATTTTCAAAAACGTGGTTAATTATATTACTGTTCCTCTTTGTTTACAAATTTAGTGTAAAGATGTTCACTGGTTGTTTGTGTTATGTTTCTTAGAGTAATGCGTCGTAAAAGAATTTTCCATGCAATAAAGCTGTTATTGTCATTTATTCCAATGAAACATTAATAAAATAATACGTTTTTTTGTTTTGAAATTGATACTCAACCCAAAAATCAATTATCATTAAAAAGGGCGTAACCGGCGATTACCGTTTTATTGCCCGGGGCGAAATGATGAATCATTATCAATCAGTCATATAAATGATGAATCATTATCATTCAGTCATATAAATGATGAATCATTATCATTCAGTCAAATGAAAAATGAATCATTCCTATTTAGTCAAATGAATGATGAATCATTGTATCATTCAGTCAAATGAATGATGAATCATTGTATCATTCAGTCAAATGAATGATGAATCTTTATCATTCAGTCAAATGAACGGTGAATCATTTATCACTCAGTCAAACAACTTCAAGTACCTATGTATGTAGTATGGTTTATGACTCGCTTTCCGTACTTTCTGAGTAAATGCAACAAAATTTTCTACAAAAAAAAACCCCTATAATGCTCACAACGGATCTTTGTGTCTCTGAAATGGCCGCAAGACCCTGCGCAGTAGCTATTTTTGTGTCAATGTTGAAGGTGAAGATAGTATTGTTTAACTGTCCCTTTCAGCTGCTTTACTATGCTTTTTCCGCTAACGTTTGCCGCAGTATACTCGATGACAAACTGTTTCTTGAGCAATTCTTGGCAGAACTAACTTCGAGAAACAAAGATCCACCGTGACTACTATACTACTAATTTCTATTCTCATTTTCCAGCGGCAGGCGAGATCCCCGACAGTCCAGAAACCCCTCACCAGCAGTCAGACCACGACAGTGACTCGTCGGTGTTCGACACTATCAAGAGTCCCACTAGCCATACGTCTATAGACCAGCTCGATCAGGTAAGCAAGCATACATAACTACCTTTTACATTATAAAATCTTCTCTTAGTGTTCATACATAAGGTTCGCATTCATCGGCAAAATAAGTTTTTTTATTATTATTTATAGGCTCGCGCTTGACCACTATCTCAGCTGATGGTAAGCGATGATGTGGTCGACGGTGAAGCACGCTTGCCTAGAAGTAACCTATTCACTCTTGAGTTAAATACTCCCAGGTTGTAGCTATCAGGAAATGCAGACTCCGGCAGGGAATTCCACTCCTTAGCTGTACGCATAATGAAAGTATTCCCAAAACGGTTGACAGTTTGGTTTGAAAAAAAATTAAGGTATCTGTTGCCTGGTGACTGCTGCGAAAGCTAACTAACTGGATAACACTTGAATTAATATAATTCAAATGATTGCTGCGAACAATTTTCATTTCCGACTTTAATTAACCTCTAACATTTTCTTTCTTTCAATATTTCAGAACGGTACGCATCCACTCGGGTCGAGTTCGTCTGTAACAAGCGGGTCCAGTGGATACAAAGTAAATACTTAAACAACTTATACTTACCTACTTACTTTTACATAATTTAAACATTATTAAAAATAAAATGAGTCCATTATCATAAATGATTAGTTAATTTGGTTACCAATTAAAATAATTAGAAAGACTCGGTGAATTAATGGTATTTCAAATGGCATTCGGAATGAAAACGAAGAAATGAGTCAGTGAGTAAGTGAGCTAGTGAACATAATGGTTTTGGGAAAATGAACAAGTGTATGAATGTATGAGCGATGACCGAACTAATTTATTGTATTTCTTTGTAATGAATTTATTACCAATATCGTCTTATTTTTTATTATTAATCACAAGCATTTGGGGAAAATCATAAATGGTAGAATAAATGTATGAGTGGAACTATGATCACTTTTAAATTACTTTTTACACTATTCGAACAGTATTGACATGAATGCACTGCAATAGGGATGTTTCCTGGGTAGAAAAATGATAATTCTATGTAATGCTTTACCAAATCAATAAAAATTACAAAGTTAAAGCACATCAAAGTTCAGGAGTGGGGGCTTTTGTCGTCACTCTGGCAGTATAAAGTGTACTAGCGGCATTTCACGATATTTCAACGCATTAAATCGTCGTCACTTTATGTTTACATGTCTAAAGAAAAAATATGAGTCAATTTTATTTTTAAATATTCTTGAACAAACAAACCTGCATGTCCTAGAACCAAAAATTCGAAGACATGTGACATCCATCTGCCCGCACTGGGCCCGCGTGGTGGATTATGGCCCATTCCCTCTCACAGAGAGTAGGCCTGTGTCCCAGCAGTGGGAACATTAATAGGCTGATGATAATGATGATGAATCTACTTGACGGACAAAAAACAAATATTTGGTAACCAATTATTTTTAAATATAGGTGAAACACGTTTATTCATAAATTGTTGGCATCGCAAATGGTCAAATAAGTTGAAGTGTTAATTGTTTGACCATTTGTTAGACTAAAAATTCTAAAAACTAAAAAAGACCATTGATTAGTATATTTAACCATTTGAGATAACTACGGATCAAAAAACTGGGCCTTAGTGAACTTAATAGATTAGGCATCAAATGAGCGAGTAAATAAGTCATTAGTAAAGATAGGTCGTGGTGGCCCAGTGGCTAAAACCTCGCCTCTCGTGCTTGAGGCCGTAGATTCAAATCCAGGCAAGTACCAATGTGACTTTTTCAAATTCATATGTACTTTCTAATCTTGGACATCAAAGGCGACGGTGAAGGAAAACATCGTGATGAAACCTGGACTTATTTAATTAATGTAAGTCAGAAGTAGCCAAGTCAGAGGCCTGTAGTGTTCCCTGTGCGGCTTAATTTACTCTGACACCAGAAAAGAAAAAGAATGACCGAAGATATTTCGAACGGAACGGATGAATGATTGAAGTATTGAAAGATTTATTGGAAGGATCGAATCTGATGTATGGCCATGTATCCCATTGCGTGAACAGTATTATAACGAAAGTTACAAGACTGGTCAGTAGCGTTGAGCGACGTGGAGAACGGTTGAATGACGTTCCTTCCAAGTATGATTCATTCAAGAGCAACTGATCTATACTTCATAAAAGATAGCTTGATCTCTGCGACATATGTCAAACGATTGTTTTACTGATTGTTAGCCTGTCAAGCGCTATTGTTACTGTATTGATACTGACAGCTGTCGCAGAGAATAAGCTATCTTTTATGACTTATTGATTGAACGAACGAATGGTTAAACATTTGAACTAGAGATGTAATGAACGAATGATTGAGAAGTGTTTCTAGCTGTGAAATGTGACGTATCGTATGTATCCCATTGCGTATGTGTACTGCAAAGCAAGTAAACAAGAGTTTGGCCGGCAGCAGGGCGCGCGAGGCCGGCGCGCCGCGGACCCCGCCTCCGCCTCTCTCGACCACGAGATTATGAGCTGCGGCAGGGATCTGCCAGGTCAGTCACATTACTGTTCAGTGTTCTCTGTTGTTGTTTGTGCACTTTAAATATGATTGGACTCGTAAAAATACAGCATGCACATGTATTTTTGTATGTCGAGTTAGTATTTTTTATTGCATGTTTCAATTTCCTTGATAGATGGAATTTCTATTTTCAGTCATTTAAACTTTACTGTAGAAGGTTTACTATCAAGTTCATTGCACTTTAATTTTTAGTCTTAAAACTTTGGAAAGAGTGACGTTTTGGATTTGTCATAGTATAAATACATGGTTATACTCAAAATTTATGTCATGCTCTTCTAGTTATTTTCAACTTAAAGTAATAACTTTAGTATATTTTTAAACGTACTTAAAATAGATTTGGAATAACCTAATGATGAACTTCTAAAAGAAATCCAATAAAACCAAATCACCCATCCCATAGAATCACCACTACATCCGCCCCCCGCTCCACAGGCACGCACACAAAGCGCTCGTCGTCCGAGTGTCGCGAGGCGACGTCGTCCCCGCGGCGCGGACTGGACAGCCGCGACCGCGACAACTCCATCAAGGACGAGCTGCGACGCAACAACTCTCTGCGCGACAATCGCCGCGACTTGCTGCAACGCGACAGAGATGTCGCACCGCCTACTACGTCGATTGCGTGAGAGTAATCTTACTAAGTTTTGGCGAATTGTGATGGGGAATAGTGACGACTGAGAAAATCTCCCGTTTTGGGAACGCTTGGCAGATGACAGAGAAACTCAGTATGAACTATTAAAGAATAGCTCACGCTGTGATGAAAACATTAGCCAGACAACCTTTTCCAAGGCAAAAAACATGGCCGATAACATTAAGAACTATATGGAAAAAAAATGGCTTATACCATGCAATATGCTAGCCAAATTGCAAAATAACGGGGTGGACTGCCCCAGGGCACAGATAATATAATACTAGCATACAGATGCCTCATCCCATAAAGAAACCGTGCCGACGTAACTAGCGTTTTTCATCTGATTATACCGTTTTTTTTTTATAAATCGATCGCGTTCGGTTCCGTTCCACGGCGATAGATAGATCACCATCTATATCCTATCTCTATCGTGGAACGGAACCGAACACGATCGATGTAAAAAAAAAAACAGTATAATCAGTACAGTACGTCGGCACGGTTTCTTTGTATGGGATGAGACACCACTGCCCAGGGTATGCCAGACGTACATTTTAGTATCGCCACTATTTTAATGCATCCTAAATGACGATTGCAAGCCGTCATTTTTGGGAAAAATTAGCGGCTGCTTGAATAAATATAAAATTAATGAAACTAGCGATTGCTTAAGCAAAATGGTGTTGCTTGTTTCGTAAATTCGAAATAAATCTACCGCCGTAACAGTTTAAAAGCTGCTTTCATTATACGTAGTAATGAAAGATACGAGTACATATTAAAAGTACTAGATTCAATGAAATCGGTACCCACCAGTGATCTTAAATCTGAAATAGATTTTGGAAAACCCAATCAGTTTGTCTATAGAAACTGAATACATTTTATACTTCAGAAATTTTTAACGTACTTGCTTTACAAAATTTTAAAACCTTTATACATTTGGTAACAACTTTCTTCATATCACCTTTTATTCCCCATCACATATTTCAGCCTTAGCTAAAACACAATGTATGTATTCTACAGAATTTGTCGATTTCCCTACAAATTGAGCTAGACTACAACTGCATCCTTGTACGTAAGGACCACTAAGTTTATGGAGAAAAACTAATTATGTAAAGATTGAATGATTACAAAAGCAATTGAATGATTACGGAAATGAACGATAAAAAATAATTTCATTCAATCATTTATTGATACTTTGTGCTGGCGTATTTGTATTTGCAAGCACGAAGTATCAATTAATATTGGTATTTTTTAATGTGAAGTGATTAATGAAAGAATGGTTGAACCTCTGTTATATCGTTCAGCGGGGCGCCCCAATTGTGGTCCATCTCAGTTTGAAGGAATATTATGTACAGTCAGCTAAGTAAACTAATATCGCAAGTTACGGTTTTGTCAGTAACATTAGGTATGGGTACAGTTCTGTCTTCACTGGTTGATGATACCATCGATCATAACACACTATCAAGGTAAAAGAAGAAAAAAACTTGAAAAGTAAGAGGCCTATCGTTTTTCGGTCTTGTTTTTGGATGATGTTTTCAAAATTAAACAAATTAATAGTAGTAACTATTCAATTAAAGGCTTAGTAATCTTTTTGTGAAGACAGAACATGTGGTAAAGTGCACAAAAGTTTGGATAAGACTATAAAACTACAAGTTTTTGGAAATGACTGTACTTCCAAATTAATAATTCCAAAATAAAAAAAAACATAGATGACACAAAAGCTTCCTAATTGACACCATTTTTGCGAAAATCAATTGAATAAATATAAATAACACATTTGGCATACTCCCAAACAGAGTTTTTGTCGTTTAGCAAAAATAATATAAAAAATAAAAATGGTGTTTTGAAAATATATTTTGTTTTATGTAAATTATATAAAATATTAATTGTTTTATTATGATTAAGTATTTTAAACGCGTGATTGTAAAAACAAAAAAGGTTTTTTATTTGATTGTAAAAAAACATCAAGCGAAAAATATTTTTAAATACACCATCTAAGCTGGTTAAAATAATGCACACTATTTAATTTATTTTTATTTTATGCAAATAGTATCATTATTTTGACTGGCTGAGGTTACTAGGAGGATAGGAATGCTATACAGAGTGTAACAAACAAGTCCAATTTAGTAAAAACGAGTTTAATAAATATTCGATGTTGGATTTTTGTTACACCTGTAAAAATTCGCTGATCAAGGAGAAAACGTAGTAAAATCTGTTTTATAAGTATACATAAAGCTGTATTTAGTAAGCTTAAAGTATGTTTTAATTTAAATTAAAATAAATGAAAAAAAAACTTATATAAAAAATAATGAAACCGGCCATGTACTTTTTAAAATGTTAAAAAACGCTACCCCTGTGTACTGAGATTATGCTAAATTAGTTTAAGGCATGAGATATATATGCTGTATTTTTGCAAAAAAAAAAAGTATATATGTATGTATATGTTTACCCTAACCTACTGCTATAGACGACGCCTACACTATAGCTATAGAATCTATAGACTTGCACTTTATGTATATCGCCCATAGAGATGGATTTTTTTAAGTGAGTGAATGGAAATATTTATATTTCTAACAATTTATTTTTCCCAACTCATCATTTTAATACTTAACTAAAATAAAAACATGTGGTGTAAAGTAAACCAAAAAAAAATATCAGTTAAATTTTTCAAGTTACTTTTTCGGTTAGGGTATTAATTTTACTTGTCAAAATTACATGGCTTTATGTTTTTATGTATCTTTTTTTATTGCAAATAAATCGAAGTAGTAATTTTTTATTTTAACGTATTTCATATAATATTCTGCGGTATAGTAGTTGTTTTAAATATATAAAGTCGTCTTATTATATAAAATATAACATGCTGTGTTCATTGTCAGTTGATATCCTGTATTGTGCAAAATATTCTAATATTATCTGGGAGCACGGTAGTGCATTGCCAAGTTTTTCAAATAGTCTAGGACGAAAAACAACATATGTATGGGTGACGGTTATTTTTCTAAGTGTCCATAAATGCGTATTCCTAATATCATGCATGGTAGTTTAGGAGTCTAAGCTGTTACTCCATCCAATTCTTGTAAAAAAATAGACAGAGTACTAGGCTCTACGTGAAGCAACTGTATATACATTTTTGTTTAAAAAAATATCCTAAAAACGTGAATCAAAACATCGTTATGGAAAAGAATTAATGATGTCAATTTTAAATGTTTATTGTAGATGCGGTAACAAAACGATATTTTGCACGAAACCCATATACAAATAAAAAAATAGTAAAACATACCTTTAAAAATTGAAAATAAACATTTAGTAAACAGCATTTTCGTTCTGTTTGTAAATTATTGATATATGAACAAGTGAGTTTTTTTTTGTAAATATTTAAGCAAATACATCTTTTACGAATTGTATAAAATTATTTTTCATGTTTTTTGTTTTTTTTTTACAATGCATGAAAAAATCGTTTTCGTTAACGATTTTTCAGTTAAGTACTTTGTACATTAGCATAATTGTGTGAAAATACTTAATACGCACAGAAACTTGCTATACTTAGAAATCCGGCTAAACATTTGTATCTGCTTAGTTCCATGTCAAAATTAAAGATGAGCCAGCAGGGCCCACTTACAAAAAAAAGCATTAAAGGTTATTTATTCTCTTTATTTTGCCATAGACCCCCAGGTCATTCCCACTCTACATCCAACTTTTACCGTTAGGTATTCAACCTGTTTTTAATTTATTTTTTTAGTAAACTGATATATATTGTGAGTTTTGTTATGAATTTACTAAATTTTACACCTACATTTTATGTAATTATATTATTTATTTAATTGTATGGTGATATCTATATGATATTGTTAAAGAAACAGCTTTACTTATATCATACATTCCCTGATATTGTATGTAGTTAGGTAATTTGTATAGTATATTATACGTCAAGTGCTTTTGTATAAAACGTTTTGAATATGCCTTTGGTCGCGTTTTGCGAAGTAAAAAGGTTTGAAGTAGCATTTACAATTTTAGGATGACAAAAATTGTAGTTTGATTTCTTGTGAACTTATATTTAAATTAATAAAAATCGTAACATGACTTACGCAAGTACAAAATTACACGTCATTATTATTTGAACTTATTTCATGCTAAGGCAAAACATGATGCCTTAAAATTGTGAGTGCTATTTATTTTACCATGTTTGATATTATTGCTGCAATGATAGTAACATTTTCTAGTCATTATGTGACTTTCTAGTCCCAGTTAGTCTAATTCCTATTATTTGTTAATTTTATTGGCAACGATAAAATCCATACAACCCGTAAAAATTAAAAGTATATTTAATAAGTATATATATACCTATATATTTTTTTCTTTTTCACGACTATTATTGACATTAGCAACGTTATATGAATCTTATCGTTGTCCATAATCACTTGTTCTAAGGTGCTTATTTTGTTAAAAAGTCACTTAAAATATTTTTTGCTGTAGTTTCGGTAAATATCACTTTCATTTTTGTGTTTATTTTTTAAATAATAAGCAAACAAAACACACAAACAATATTTTGAGTGGCTAAAAATATGTTATTAATTATTGTCCTTTTATAACCATGAGTTTTCATATTCCCATTGATACTTTTTATTATTATTAGGTTTTGAGTTATTACTGTGTTGAAATGAATAGTATTATTAAGTATACCTATAAAAATAACAGTATAGTTTTATGCTGAAAAAACCAATAACTATTTGCCATATTTTACTGTAAAAATAAAAATGGTACCTATATATTTGTACATTCCACTTGACTGCCTGACCTGATTTTTACATATCACAGAAAAAAACATGTCATTCCATAAATATTTTTCAAAGCTATGACTAATTTAAAATACCTGATATAATTTAATACAAAGTCGTTAATGAAGGATTTATAAGCCTACTAAAAAAGAACGAATGAACGATAATTATTCATTCAGTCAAGTTGCATGAAGCGAATGAACGATACATTTGCAAAAAATGTGTTTTGTAAAAATATATGTTTACGAAAAATGCCTTCGTAAATCATAATAAATATGTATCGTTGAGAATATTCGTATATTTTGACATTGAGAAGCGAACATAATTTTGTACTCAGTAATTTTTTAAGAGAAAGCTAACATAAATATCCTCAATTATTTATATATTAAAAGATATATAAATACACTTCCGTTTACTTTCTGTGTGTTCGTGTAACTCTGTAAAATACTTAATAATTAATATATCTATTAAAAATATTCTTATTTGGTCTTCGAGCAAAATATTGAGACGAGTCAAGTTATGGCGGTCCATAGTAATATTTGTTCGTTAGACCAAACTCGATGGATCTGTACATTATTAGGGGAGTATACTATGCTACGCTATTATCCATACTGTAACTTGCTTAAGAAACTTATTGGTTAACATTGAACAAAATAATAAATTGAAAAATAATTTCTGTGTTTTATTTGCGACCCAAGCAATATCCTGTGAGTGTGGATTCAACCATAGACATTAAATAGTATGGACTGGAAATACCTACCTAAACCTTAAAATGTCACTTACAATGGCTGCCGATGCCATGGTTGTGTCAATCATGGAACACACACACACTCACAAAATTGAATAATACAAAAAGCAAACAACCATTTTGACAGCAGGACTACCACGAACACAACCACAAAATTCGTCACTTAATATGGCGAATATGGCACTTACCTACAGCTGTCACTACGTCACAAAAAATGTTGCCAATAAGAGCAACAACTGAAATATTGTTGTCTCTTTTATCAAATACGATAACTACATTAGAAATATTGAAACAAAACGATGTTTCACATTCTGTATCGTATTTCAAACATATTTGTATAAGCTAATGTATGTATAGAACATCTCGGCGCCTCCATGTTTTTCCTATCTCAATGGGATTCAACTGATTGCTTTGCTAAACCGGAGGTTGAACAAAAGTGACGCTACCATGTCCCGTTCGACTGTTCCCAGTTGTTAGCACTACTGTTTTATAGACCCTATAAAAGTGACAGTACCTAGCTTTTATTGACTATTTCTACGTAATAGTTTATTACAAATGCACGAGTAGAACTCCCATGTTTGAATTTAGAAAACTTTTTTTTTTCAATTTTTCGTGACCTTGCCGCTCAAAAGACTCAAAATAATTCTTAAAATAGAACTGTATATACAATTGAGTTTTATTCGTATTGGAAGTTTATGAAACAATCCTAGGAGAAAATTATCCCGTTTTTATTTAATAAAAAATGATAATAAAACCCCAAAAATTATTTTACCTGAATGAGTAAGTATTTATACATTTTATTTTTTTCTACGAATAGCTTCCTTAAACTTGGGCCTAGGTTTCTAGAAAATGATTTTAAACAAACCGACCACAAGGCAGAGATCCAGCTACCTCAACAAACACCGACGACTGGACCTGGCAACATACAACACGCGTACATTCCTGACCAACGAGAAGATCACAAAACTTGAAGAGGAATTGAGCATGTTATGATTGAGTAATACAGGGTTATCTGAAGTCCAAAGAGCGGGGGTGGACTCAGTAATCCTCAAATATGCTAACTTCCTCTATTTCCGGGCGGGAAACCGGCAGTCCCAGGGTGGTGTCGGGTTTATCGTCCAAAACTCCATTGTGAATAACGTGGTAAAGATCGAGATTTTTTCGACCAGGGTGGCGCACCTTATACTCAAAATATCCTCAAGATATTCGCTAAAGGTCGTTCAGCCCCCGTACACTGACCTGTCAAAACTATCATAGTTCGACTGACTGTAAAAAAGGGACAGATGTATACAAGTCATATACATCTGTCCCTTACGCACACTCAAAATAATATTGCTCTAAGAGCTTATGGTCACCCCCCAGGTATATACCTCGACCTCGGCACACCCTGACGACGTAGTAGAGACCATGTATGAAGATATATCTAAAGCCATGCATGGTTTCAAAACTCTCTTCACCTTTGTCTTGCTCACTTCAACGCGAAACTGGGCAAACGAGCCGATGATGAACTGCAAGTGGCGCAATTTGAGGTTGGACGTCGGAACCACCGGGGTCATCTTCTTCTATATGATGAAATCCTTCTTCAAAGCATGAGTATAGGAAGTGGAGGTGTTAGAGCCCCGATGATGCAAATAAAAATGAGATCGACTTCATCATGTCGACCCAGAAGCAAGAGTGCAGAGTGGTGAACAAAAGCCTAATAACTCTGGGATTGCGGCAGTCACGAGCGTTTCTCAAAACAAATCCCAGGCGCCTGAAAGATTCCTTCGCAAGATTAGCAACGTGATCTTTAAAGGTCAGACAACGGTCAAAGGTTACTCCCAAGTCCTTTTTTTTCACCACCGGGTGACACGAGTGATTACTGCACCACCCAAACTGTAATCGTAACGTATAAAAATGTAAAATGTATAGAAAGTCATGACATAGCACTTGCCAGTATTAAAAAGCAATCTGTTTGTAATGCTTCATTCGCAGTTGGCGTTTAACATCCTTTCGTAGGTGTTCGGAATCCTTGAGTGTTCTAATTTGCGCAACTAGTTTTAGGTCGTCGGCATATAGCAAGCACTTTGCAAACCTAATCTTAGATATAAGATCATTGATCATAATCAGGAACAGAGGCGGCCCTAATATGGAACCCTGACTCACGCCCGAGCGAGTATAATAAGGCTTGGACTCAAAGCAGCCATGTCGGACAAACTGCTTGCGATCCCTTAGGTAGTCGGCAAAGAAGTTAAGAAAGCCAGACGAGAAACCGATGGCCCCCAGCTTTGTCAAGAGCACATCCTTGTCAACTTTGTCGAACGCTTTCCGGAAATCGAAATACAGGGCGTCAACTTGCCCACCGGCGTCGAAGTAACTAGATATGAAGTCGACATGATTAATCGAATTCGAGTTTACGGAGCGACCAGGCCGAGAACCGTGCTGAGCAACAAAGAGCATAACTGCGCTATTTCCCCGTGGTAGCGCAGTATCCATGAGCAATTTCTCCACGATAAAAAAGGGGTCTGTGCCGTTCGAAAACTGTTGTCCCCAAACATCAATATACATTTTTTATACTTTTCCATTTTATAACTTGGTCGACTATTACTCGACCTTTCCTACTTAGCTGTGATAGTTTTCCTTTTAATTTCGTTATACAATAGTAAATATTTTCTTTTTCTCTAAATTGTTTATTTCACATAGCCAAAACCAACAATTTAGCTGCCAGGGGGGCTTTCTTATGTTAATTATTTGTTGGGGGGGGGGGGTCTTGTATCATCAGTGGGCTTGTGTAATAAGTGTTGTAAGTACGACAAAAATAAAAGACAAAAAATATTTTTCAAATATATTTCAGTAATCAAAATATAATAATAGGCTTATACGTTAATAGTTACAAATCGTATCTCGTGGCCAAATCGAAATCAACGTGGAGACGCCACCAAACATCAATAAACGCTTATTTTATACACGAAAAAAAAAACCATTTTGATATCACAAAAACCTTCAGCCAAAAAAAAATATTTACACGCGAAAGTACATATCCAATAGAGTATATCATTTTTTTTTTACAATACAAACAAACAATGTGCAGATTATTCACAACGTGAAGATTTTTTCGCCTTAATTTAAAAATACAATAAATAAAAAATAAAACAAAGCTCTTAAAATCTAAGTGAATTTAATTTTTATAACATTTTAGTGCATTAAACACGTTTTTATTAAATTATTTCTTAAAAAAAAAAACTTTTTTCTTTTTGATAAAAATTATCGTATGAAACTTTTTTCGTTTATAATTTTCAATATAATTATTAGCTATTTATTATCTTCGGTTATTTATATAAATTAATACTTCGTCCTGTAATTTAAAAAATGCATTTATACATAGGTCGTTTGCACACTGGCGATAAGTCACACGATTTTTTTATATTTGCTTTTGTTTTCTAAAGTTACTTTGGTTACTTTTTCTTTATCACATAAACACTGGTTCAGATAATGCGACTACTGGTTTTATAGATTTTTACAATAAAATATTAAATTTACACTCACGACAAAATAATCGCGCGACCGAATCGCCACTGTGTAAAAATTAATTTAATAAATTATCCAGCTAAAGTATGTACAAATAGTCTTCTGGGCTACATAATATTTCTTTATAAAAACAAAGTTTAGGCAAGCATTGACATTCCGAGTTTGAATATTATCACAAATGATAAAATTTGAGTTCAAACTAAAAGCATACAGGAACTTGATTATATTTACATCATTTAGGCCCTCTGCACACGGATGGATCTTGCGACAAAACTGCGATTGCGATTTTTTTCTGCAAGAATCGTCTGTGTACATAGGTTTACAAAATACTTAAGTTAATTTTATCACATACTAAATAAAAATCAACTATTTTGTATGAGCAAATGTATATTTATATAACTACCGTTGGTCAATATTGATTTTTAGCATCAAAAGCAAACTGAATATAGAGAAAAATATATTAAGGGGGCCATCTTAAAATGCATTCTTAAAAGTTCGAAGAGTAGTGAAATATTTTCAGAAACATCTTATTTCTTTTTATAGGTACTTTTACAGTATTTTAAAAAAGACTAGTGATGGCCTCACTAAAAATGAATATATATTTATATAAATTATAATTACTGTTATTTTAAATTAAGTTTTTAAATCATGATTTTAAACACATTTAGTACGGAATAAGAGCTTTTTGTACGTAAAAATAGCTGCTACAAATATTATAAATACACTTTAGAAACCTGACTTATATCATATTTACTTATTTTTTTAATTAAAAGATATTTTTGAGCCAGTTGCTAGAACTAGGCTGAGATTAATTTAAAAACAAATGAGTTCGCTTACGAATTGTGTGCGCCATAGAGCAACACGGGCCGCCGGTGGCCGGTGGTTCACTTGAGTGAAGTGAGCAGTGAACTTTCCAGAATATCTTGCCCAAGATTATATTATAACATTCCAAATGTGTTCTTTTTACATTTTTTTTTTCTACCGATATGATGAATCAGAAACCTCTGCCACCAGTCATGTCAAGGGGTACCGTGTTACCCAGTTACTGGGTTGTGGAGGTCAGATAGGCAGTCGCTCCATGTAAAACACTGGTACTCAGCTGAATCCGGTTAGACTGGAAGCCGACCCCAATATAGTTGGGAAAACCCATGGCAGATGGTGAGGACAAGTTGTTGTGCATACTTTTACCCCTAACTTAGAGGAAGCATCTTCGAAAATCCTTCCCTTAGGGCGGTGAGGCACTACATACGATCCGAATCCGAGAAATTTCGGTTTCGAAGTAGCCGTAGTAGTCCTTATAGGGAAGCTTACGCACTACATCCGAAATTTATCCGTCATAATACAGAACATTTTGACTCGGATCGCCCTTAGTGTTCAGTTTTGTTATAATACCTACAGAGTTGTCGATTCTTATTCCAAAATAAAACTGTGATTAACCCAAGCTCTTATTTCGCACTTTAGCTGCAATAATTACAAAAAAAAACACAAAAATAATGAGCATAATAAAAATAGTTGGACGTTTTTCGTAAACTAATCAAAAACGGCTGAGCATAGTTTTATCTACATTTAGTTCTATCTAAATTAGTCTTATTCATATATTTCTGTATATCTCACCGACACCATTGCTGAACGTAGACCATTTTTTTTTGTATTTTATTAACGTTAATAAAGCAAAAACAGTATGTAAGGATCGTAGCAGCTAGCGTTCTGTAGGTTCTGCCTACCCCCATGGGAAAAAGTTATAGGTTTATGTTTGTAGTAATAAGTACAGTACAATTATTTTCTTGTCCCTCGGCAATCTTCGCATTTCCGAATTCAAACGAATGCTAATTTGCATGCATATTAGATTTATCGTGTATAATAATTAGAATTCAGAACTAAGTTTGCTTTCCGTGTGAAATATATAGAGTTGTAAAAATAGCAGATTTCCTCCCATTTTTAAAATGTGTGCTATCATGTTAAAAGAGTGTTATTAACAACTCTGTATTCTTCCAAGTTGATTGAGAGCGTCCGGTCTGCACCAAGTGCAAAGGACAACTAGTATCTCTAAGTAGTCTGTGGGACAACTGATAGAAAGCCGATGACTAACGAAAAACGAAGATTGCCGAGGGACGTTAAGAAAATGTTTGTACTGTAAGTTACTAACTTTTGTCTGTGGCTTTACTCACTTTCTAAGTGAACAACTTCAACAATTTTCATGATTTATTTCGTGGAATCTTTTTATGTTCCTAGATGCTGTTTTCATCATAAAGTAATTCACATCACACACATCACATCATCAACCTATTAATGTCCCCACTGCTGGGAGGGAATGGGCCGTAAACCATGCGGGCCCAGTGCGGGTTGGTGGATGTCACATGTCTTCGATTTTTTAGTTCTAGGACATGCCGGTTTCCTCACGATGTTTTCCTTCACCGTTTTGAGAGCAGAAAGTGAGTAAGTAAGTAAGTTTTAAAGTAATTAAAAAGTCGTATAAGTGAATGATATTATAGACTTTGATTTACGTAGAATAAGCTTAAGTCCAGCAGTGGTATCGGTTAAGTATTTATGTTATGTATAATCTGCATACAATGTATACTTTGAAAGCGTTTTTTTCTATATTATATCATCAATATATTATACAGATTTCAATTCAATGCCATATTTGTGAAGAAAATTCGCACATACGACAATTTTGTCGCGCGATTTTTGAGCAATTTTTATTTTGTCGTAGCTGCGTAATTTGCCTACGCGCTGAAATTACTTAAAAGCAATTTTGCGTTTGCGCTCAAAGTAAAATCGCAGCAATTCGTCGCGCTTACGACTGCAGCCTTAAAGTTTACGAAACAGCGTTATATCTATTCAATTCGAACTAAGACTAATAATCGTGCGACTAGTAGCTGCGACAAGTCGTCGGTATGTAGGAAGGCTTCACAAATATGGCGCTGATCACATTAATATACTACCTAAGTATGTTTAAAAAATAAAAATATCTGTACGCAGTCAAACTGGGATAGAACTTTGCCCTAATAAAATCAATGATTTTTTACATGTTATTTTCAATTATTTTGAAAAATATTCCATGATATCATTATGACAGTTCTATGACCATATCCCACGATAGATTATGTTTATATACCATAATTAAATTACATAAGTAACAGTTAGTTAATAAAAATCGTCATATTCTCTTCAGTAGTCCAACTTTATACCTTTTTATTATATTTACATTTATCGATCACGTTGCTTCGTTTCTTTTAACATTGTTTCGTTCCCTCCTAACCTATACATAGCACACGCTTAAATTATTTTACAGAGTTCTCTAAAAAATAACAATAATTTATTACAAAAAACAATGACAACCGAAAAATTTCTAAGAAAAAAACTACCAACTCTATAAAATAATTCACCGTTAAATGACAACATTTTAGCACTTTGACAGTTCGATTTCAGTGTTGCCATTACAATAACCTTTAAATCCTACTAAAAGCTGCCGAGTCCCAAAGGAGGTTGGTACGTGTTCGGTACTTTTTCTACCACTGGTACTACTTAGTGTCCTTGCCTTATCTTGCACTTATCACGTAAAAAAGCAACACTATTCGCTATATATTTTGCAGCAGGGTTTGGATGTATTTTTGATTAAAAAATAAATGTAAAAATTAGCTGACTTGCGAGTTCGGAGTAGCTATAAGGGTATCTTTGTCTAAGACAGATTTAGTATGGTAAGCGATTTTGTATAGGCCATCTTGTCTTCTCAAGGTATGAAGTTTTCATAGGTTTTTCAGGCATTTCGACTAATGTGACAAAACAGTTACAAAATTAAATGGAACTAGCTTTTGTACTTCATTTGATACTAGTTGCTTATGATTTAGAAAATTATAGTAAGGAAACTTAAACTTGGTAGTTGGTATTTAATAGAGGGCCGGTTTCTGAATTGAGTATTCGGTGTTAAACCATCCTTCAACACCAACATTTGTTAGGTTTATGGGCTACAGAGTTTAACAAATACTCAGCATAGTGTGATAGGAACTTATAGACGATCAATGCTGGTTCCTTCTCAGTATCTGCATGGAGGAAGTTTATCACTGGCATGTTAGTGAAGTCGGTGAGTACAAAACAAGTTTAAAATCCCCCACGATGATTTCTTTTATTGCAGTTGGTGATATCAACGATAAGCTCAGTAGCCTTAAATATCAACCAAAGACACAATTATTGCAAAACAAAATTTTTAGAAAGCAGAAAATAGCTGTGCCCTACATTTTGTCGATTTAAGCGGACAAAAATGTACTGAACAGCATTAATTTTAAAGTTTATTTTTGCTATAATCGTGTCTTTGATTGATACGTTATACGTGCCAGAATTTTGGCAGTATGGCAGAACTCGTGTGTTGAATTTCATGATTTTTGCATTTTCTGTCAGTGAATTATTGTTTTTTTATAAAGTAGTATATATTTTCCCTTGAGAAGACTAGCCCACCCTACAGCCACTCCTCCCCCCGCCTAGCCCCTACGTCGTCCAAACCCCTTGGCTCAGTGCGGGTATCACCTGGCGCGCACCAGCAGCAGCAGGGCGGCGCCCAGCAGCGCCAGCGCGGGGCACAGGCGCGCCGCCAGGCTGTTGTACTTGCTGCTCTGCTCGCATGTGCCTGCGGAAGTAAAGAAGACATCGTTTTAAACGAGGGCTTCAGGAGTGTCAACTCAAAAATTCAAATCATTATTTCCTTCGATCATCAATAACCAACTAGATAACGGGTCACTTACAAAATCAATGCTAAATTCTGTCCGCGTGAATATATACTTAAAAAATAAGAGCTCACGTCTTAAGTGAGCTGTTATTTACCGAGACTCTACTATACTTCTTAAAAGTTAGCTTGATCTCTGCGACATATGTCAAACTGACGTATACGTTATTGTTAGCCTGTCAACAGTGCCTCGGAAAGCACGTTAATCTCGGCTGTCATTTGAAAATCTTTGACAGTCGTTACGGGTAGTCAGAAGCTTGAGATCTGACACCAGTCTTGCCAAGGGGTACCGTATTACCCAGTTACTAGGTTGTGAAGATCAGATAGGCAGTCGCTCCATGTAAAACACTGGTACTCAGCTAAATCCGGTAAGACTGGAAGCTGACCACAACTATAATTGTAAAAAAGGCTAGGCAGATGATGATTGTTAGCCTGTCAAGCGCTATTGTTACTGTATTGATACTGACAGCTGTCGCAGAGATCAAGCTATCTTTTATGAAGTATAGTTGGTATTGTTGATCGAAATTTATTTCAATTAAAGTGTCAAATAAATTAGTCGTTCTGGAATTTGCTACAAATGTCGGACTCGCGCACGAAGGGTTCCGTACCATTATCGCAAAAAACAGCAAAAAAAATCACGTTTGTTGTATGGGAGACCCACTTAAATATTTATTTGCTTCTGTTTTTAGTATTTGTTGTTATAGCGGCAACAGAAATACATTATATGTGAAAATTTCAACTGTCTGGCTATCACGGTTCATGAGGTACAACCTGGTGACAGACGGACGGACGGACAGACAGACAGAAGAACAGACGGACAGACAGACAGACGGATCGCGGAGTCTTAGTAATAGGGTTCCGTTTTTACCTTTTGGGTACGGAACCCTAAAACGGCCAAGTACGTGTCGGACTTCGCACATTTAGGTTCCGCACCAAATAAAAAACATTAACAATTAACATTAACATTATCACCATATTTCAAGTTTTACGAACTTGAAACATGGTGATAATGTTAATGTCAATGGGAAGTTAAAAAATTCTTCGGAACAAAATTGTGTGTCAGACGACGGACACACAGGCGGACAGACAGACACGTGAGTGACAGCAACAGGGCTCCGTTAATGGACCCTTCGGGTATGGAACCCTAAAACAGACGGACGACACAAAGTAAAATAAAATGAATATTAAACGTGTTTGCTTACCATTGATGGTGAGGTTGTAGGCCTTGTCGCCCGCCACGCCGGGCTGCACCGAGCGGTCGCACGAGCCCGACACCGCCGACAGCGCCAGGTACGACACCGGCACGCCTGAGTCTGGGGACAGGACAAAACAATATAATAATATATTGACGACTATTCTATTTTAGAGCAGTTGGAGCAGTGGTGGCCCAGTGGTAACGGCCGCGACTTACAAATTGTAGGTCGTGCAACCTAACCAGGCACCTACCCACCCCTAACCTAGGCAGGCATTTCACTTTGTGTAAATTATTTCATAACCACTGCTCTCAAAACGGTGAAGGAAAACATCGTGAGGAAACCGGCATGTCCTAGAACCAAAAATTCAAAGACATCTGACATCTACCAAACCGCACTGGGCCCACGTGGTTGGTTGATGCCCATTCCCTCTCTATGAGAGCCTGTGTCCCAGCAGTGGGAACATTAAAAGGCTGATAATGAATGATTATGAAATATTCTATTTTGCTGAAATGTGTGAACGCGAGCTCCATTCCACCTTAATTTTACGGATTAATACCTGGCCGTTAGCTAACCGCGGCTTGGTAGATCGATCAAGATGAAGCGTCGCTTACCACAATTAATAACTGGATTGGTTACCAATTATTTTATAAAAAGAACCCTCCATCCTTCGGCAGATAAACTCATTGATACCGGCTGCCATTCGCGGCTCTTTAATAATAATCATAAGCCCAGAAATCATACAAAAGTAATACTGACCGTTCCTGACGTATGTGGTGTATATGAAGCACAGCGCGTGCGGCCTGGAGGCGGGCCTGACGGGCCCGGCCACCACCAGGCCCAGGTTACCCTCGCGCCAGCTGCCGTAGCATGTGTACACTGTGCATAGAAAAAAAAAGATTTATTTTGGTTACATAACATTTTATAATAGTAGTTTATGCAATTGTCATATAATAGGAGTTATTAAAATACGAGCGTAGGTTTATCACATGAGACGAAGCCGAATGTGATAATAATATTACGCGAGTGTTGTAATACCTAATTATATGCCGTTGCATACACTACTTTATCTTCACTCATACAGTTGAAATAAAACAAAAGTGGAAAGGGAAAAATATTTGGTATGGCGGGCAATTTAGATTCTCTTTGCGCAGCGCGCGCATCCACAGACAATGAAACTTCTTTACTACAGCCCATACGCGCCAGAAAATTAAAAAGTAAAAGTGTGCTATAAAAATTAAAAAGTTATTTTATGATGCAGTTGTTTGAAAATCGAAGGAAAATGTTGAACTGTAATGGTTTTTTTTTTTAATTTTACCTATCCACGGATATAAAGTACGTGTTTATACAATATTTTTTGAATTCGTATTTGGAACATTACGTTGTGAGTGTAGATAAAATGTAATACAGTGGAAGCGTAGCAGTACATGAGCTATAAATTAATAAAAAGGCGTTCACTAAAAATGGGAGCAATGGGTTCCAGAGAAAACCATCACAAGATGGACCGCCGACGTCATGACGCGGCAGGACTCGGCTGTATGCGAGACATCCGGTCGATGTGGCGACACTTACAAGAGGCCTATGTCCAGCTACAATATAACACAATCTCACGACTGTTTACCCCGTATATATTTTTTTCTTTAAATACAGTGAAGATTTGTTTTATTGTATTTTTTTACAATGCTAATTTAAACAATCGTAGTGGAATGCCTCAGAAATTTAAAACCACGCCATCTATTGGCATCAATTTTAGATGATCCGTTTTAATAATCTTTGAAATGTGAATTATGAGCCCAATATTCCATAATTTTGTTCTTAAGAGAGGAGAATGTTCAATTCCAGAAAATCATAATTTTACACACATTCATAACAGATCGGTGCATATCGAGCCATCTAGTGAGATTTATTTGAACAAAATTTTCTTTCTTAGCGCTGAGACCCCGTGACCATACTAATTTGAAATAAGACCACAAACATATAGCGCTCTTATTTTTCGGTCGCTTACCGGGCATCTTAATGTGAGAGTGATGACTTGAATAAGGCTACGACAAATCGACGACTGCGACACTTAGGCCACATCACACTGGCCTATGTTCAGCAGTTTTTTTTTTGTCTTATATAGGCTCGCGCTTGACCACTATCTCACCTGATGGTAAGCGATGATGTGGTCGACGGTGAAGCACGCTTGCCTAGAAGTAACCTATTCACTCTTGACTTAAAGACTGACACAGACTCCGGCAGGGCATTCCACTCCTTAGCTGTACGCATAATAAAAGTATTCTCAAAACGTTTAGTGCGTATGGGTGGGATGTCCACCATGTAGTTAACTTCTTTCAGCTGATAATATAATAATGATCATACCTGTGCTGGTACAAGCAGACTGGAACTCGATGGTGTCCTGGGAGGCACCGCACCCGATGCTGGCGCTGTCGTACTGGCCCATCACGCACTCTACTGGCTTCTCCGCTACTTCCTCTCCAGTGGATTCGTCTGAAAGGAATGGAGGATAGTTTCTTAACATTAGAAAAATACAAGATTCATCTGTTTTAGTAAACCAAAACAAGAGGATGTTATAAACACCGGTTTTCACTGGACCAACCGATACGAATTTTATTTTTTTGTTAAATTGAATACCCATCTTGGAGATAAATAAAATTATTAATTAAAAAATATTTTATTAAAACAAGCTTTTTTCGTATTTTTCTCAATAAACCCTTTCATTTGATACCCATATCATGGCAGTGCACAAAAATAACAAGTCCACCATCTTGAGCCGTCCGCCATATTGGATTAGAATGACGTCACTAAGGTAACCATGCATTGTCATCCAAACTAAAAGTGTATGCAAAATTTTATCTTAATCGGTGGCGGATAACTGCTTCAAAATTCAGTTGCAAGATTTGACCCGAACACACATACATACATTGCAAGTTAAATAAAATAAAAGCTTGTAATATGGGTCCCATTTATACAACAATATCAGATAGATTCCGTTGTGATTTTTCTTTATTCAACGCTAGAAAGGTCGTTGATACGTTATTCTAATCATGATTCGATTTAAGCTCGCTCATCGGTCAAAATGTTTTTGAAAGATTTCAGTATGCCAGGAAAGGTTTTAGAAGATAAAAGTGAGACTCACCTATCGTAAGTTGCTGTCGTCTCCTGCGTCTGTCTGCGAGTGAGTCCAGCACTGTGTAGCGACCCAGCATCGGACACCGCACCGGGTACAGAGACGTCGCTGTAAACACAATAAGTTTTTATTAAAAAAACTTAGTAATAACACAGATAATATAGTACTAGCATACAGATGCCTCATCCCATACAAAGAAACCGTGCCGACGTAACTAGCGTTTTTCATCTAGTTAAGATGATTATTTTTATAAGCACTTCCATCGCGATCGGTTCCGTTCCACGGCTATAGATGGTGTTAGCAGCGACTTGCATGTGAAAAAGCTTTCTCGGTTTGTGACTTTTTTTTCTTTAAATACAGTGATGATTTGATTTATAGTGTTATATGCACATTTTTACCAGTTTCATTGTACCAAAATGTGTTACAATACAAATTTAAATAAACATTCGAGTGGCATGGCTCAGTAATTTAAAACCGTGCCATCTATTGGAATCAATTTTAAATAATCTGTTCAAATAATTTTCGAAATGTAAATTAACAGCTCAATATTCCATATTTTTGGTGCTTAGGAGAGTTGATTAAACAAGAACATACAATGTTTATGATCAATTCTAGAAAATGTTAATTTTACACACAATTCAATAACAAATCGATGCATATCGCGCCATCTAGTGGCATTTATTTGAACCAAATTTTCTTTATTAGCGCTGGGACCCCGTGGTAATAATAAGATAGTAAAAATCCACGAATTATATATTTTGACTGACTTTGAACATATAAGTATGCTTTCAGGGAATCAAGCGAGTGATAGTGTACATTAGTTACAGCGGATCTTTGTGTCTCTGAAGTTAGGCTCTGCGAACCATTGCGCAAGATACAGTTTGTCATCAAGTATACTGCATAGAGTAAGCGAGATAGGGCGATGGGACCAATGTTAGCGAGTGAAAGAGGCAGTTGTACAATGCTATCTTCACGTTCAACATTGACGCAAAAATAGCTACAGCGCAGGTTCTTGCAGCCAACTTCAGAGACACAAAGATCCACTGTGACTACTGTAGAGACATACTCCCGAGAGTTAATAACCCTGTATGAGTTTTATATGAGTTCTTCAAATGTTATAGTATGCTTATTTTTAAAACTAAACCAAGATAATCTTACTATCGTCATTTCCTACATAGCTATGCGAATGTGTTACCACTTAAAAAATAACTTGAGGCTATTTGTGCCAATTGTATACCACAAACAAACCAAAAGAGAATCCTGATGTCATCGCGTCAGTGGCGTAGCGTGGACTTCAGCATAATTTGAATGCCTAAAATATACAGTAATTCCAAAGAACCCATATTGTAATCAAACTAAAATATATAAGATATTAACTTTTTTATTAGGAAAAAGAAATATAAAAAAGAAAAAGATGGCAAATGAATTTGAAAATTTGCCCGCCCCCTAAAAGTATCGCCCGGGGCAGGCCGCTTCTGCCGCCCCCACTGCGCTACGCTACTGCCTGACGTGTGACCACAATTATTGGACCATCTGATTACTACCGATTACTTGAAGACGGGACGCAAAAAGCTGTGGTTTGGCAGTTAAGGGACATATTTAGACGTAAATAGTTCTCAAATACTCACTGATAAGTGTGACGTGCGGCGTATAGTTCAGCCCTGCGCAGGCGTGGTGCGGCGCATCATGCAGAGAGTCCCCCAGCTGCAGCTCCAGCACGCCGCCCTCGCGCCGCGCCAGGCGCACGCACACGTGGCCGGACTCGCTGGGGATACACGGGAATATATTGTTAGCAAATGAATCTCATACCGAACTTACGGCTTACAGGAACGCTTAGAATTTGATATAATCTAGCAAACTACTAGGTGTTCCGCAAGGCAGTGTGTTGGGGCCTACGCTCTTCCTAATATATATAAATGATCTTTGCACACTAGCACTCCCCAACACCAAGATATTTACATATGCTGACGATACTGCGATCGTGGTATCTGGGAATACATGGTGTGACGTGAAATATCATGCCGAACAATCGCTACGTACCATTTTTGGCTGGCTGCAGGATAACCTTCTGTCACTTAATTTGACTAAAACCAACTACATTCCTTTTGCGATTAGTCATAGGACCTCAGCCCCATCTGATTTAAATATTCTTGCTCATTCCTGTTTGGACTCCTCTTCGTGTTCATGTTCTGCACTATCTCGTGTCAGTCATACCAAATACCTAAGTATAGTGATTGATGACGGACTAAAGTGGTACTCTCAAGTTGTAAGCCTAACGTCAAGGACCAGGAAACTTATTTACATCTTTAAGTCTCTAAGGCATTGCGCTGACTTCAAAACATTAAAAATGGTGTATCTTGCACTTTGCCAGTCTGTCATCGGTTATTGCATTCCGGTTTGGGGTGGCACCGCTAAGACTAAACTACTTGGATTGGAGCGCGCCCAGAGGGCTGTGCTCAAGGTGATGCTCGGCAGACCGTATAGATTTCCCACAAGTGAATTGTACGCGGAATGCAGGGTACTTACTGTGCGGCAGCTCTTTGTGCTCAATGCCACCCTCAGGAAGCATGGTCAGGTTCCTCCATTAGATCCGACCATTCGTAAAGCCAAATCTGCATGCCCATCTATTTCTCACAAAACAGCTCTAGCTAGCCGCCAGTTTTATGTGATAAGCTCTCTCATTTACAGAAGGGTCAACAAACATATCCAAATAAGTAATTTAAACAAACACACAGTCAAAACCAAATTGCAAAACTGGCTGTATGATCAGGACTACTCTAGTACAGAAGACCTTATTTCTTATATAATGTAGGCACATAATAATCATTGTCATTTTCACACAAAAACGGATATAGAAACACATGCAACATCACACGAACACACCTTACACGACAACACACACTCTCACACACACACTACTTCACACCCCATCCCAATCACACAACCATCTCCCCTTGTACACACATACTCACATATTCATAATCATAGTTAAATCAGGACATTATAGGTCTATTATATTAACACACATAAATAAAGGTTTATTTTGTACATGAAGTTACAGTAGAACACTGACTCCTAGGTCACAGGGTTCCCCTAGTTTAGGAGGCAGGGTTTTTCACTATTTGTGTGGCCTTTTCCAAAATCCAATGTAACTGTGTGAAATGTATTGGTATTGTATACAAGGGTATTTTGTGTCAATAAACTTATTTTATTTTTATTATTTATAAACAAAAAGGAACTAATTTTTTTTGTCAATTTGTCTACATATTTAAAAAAATCCCTTAAAATAGCGTGCGCGCTGCGTGCCTGTTAAAGACGGAGATTGAGCAGCGTTATTGGATTTTTCTATTGTAAAACATATGAGTATGAATCTATTTCTGTTTAATTGCAATGCCTGACAAATCAGCCTAAACCTTCAAGAAAAATAAACTAACTGTTAGTTCTGTTTCAATTTACAGTTTTAACTTCTCCACGATTTTATTGTATGTAGAGATTTTAAATCATAAAAATAAAACTAAAAGATTCGACTATACAACGTGACTGAACTAAATAACTAAATTTGGCAGTGGGTACAGTCAACCGATTCAAAATATAATTGGGTTGAGTGATCCCGCGGGTCCATTTTGAGAGGGTCCAGTTGACCTATCAGCCTAGCCTTTTTCAGTCTTACCGGATTCAGCTGAGTACCAGTGTTTTACATGGAGCGACTGCCTATCTGACCTCCACAACCCAGTAACTGGGTAACACGGTACCCCTTGGCAAGACTGGTGTCAGATCTCAAGCTTCTGACTACACGTAGCGACTGTCAAAGATGGGTCCAGTTGACCAAATACTCACTCTCTATCAGGCGATACTTCAATTTATAATGTACACATGCATAAAGTATTTCTTTCAATTGTTAAATAAATAGAATACAAATAAACTAACAGAATAAGAACTTGGAACTCACCATCCCCTAGTAAGATGCGCGACCAGCTTCACCAGTTTGTTGTCTTTATGCTCCAGTATAGAGTGACACACTAACCGCTTCTCCTCGTACGAGCCATCCTCGTCCATTATCTGCAAATTGACAAAAATAAACATTAGTAAATTAAGTTATTGTTTAATTAAATTAATTATAGCCTTTTATTTGTCAGACAGTCTTTACTGGCTGACAAAAGTCTGCAAAGCATAATTTATCTACAATGTCCCCACTGCTGGGTTACAGAATCCCCTCTCTGTGACAGGAAATAAGCCACTAATCAACAATGCAAGCCAAATATAATATAAATGGACTGTGGTGCGTGCAGGCCTTCTCTCTGGAGACGAAATGGGCCGTAATCCACCACGCGGGTCCAGTGCGGGTTGTCTTCGAACCATGTCTTCGAAACTCGACACCGGGCTGCAGGCAGTCCAAAGAAGCTTTGCTATCCCTGGAAAGTAGACTTACCAGGCGTCTACTACACCTGGACAGGAATGGCCTGCGCCTGGTGACGGGAACCATCACGGGACACTGCTCACTTAAGGTTGCACTAGTCCAAAATTCTTCCATACAAACGTAGTTTGGGTTTTACTCCACTGTTTGACGATGTACGTTCAAAATAAAAAATTATATCAATTTGTCTCATCATTATCTAGTCCTGTATGGAAGCAAAAAGTACAAAAAAAAATTAGCTTGAAAGTTATGAGCTTCGAAAGTTCCATATTTCAACACCAATTTTAACGCATCTTTGGGCGCAAATAAGTACCATAAGAAGAAAGAAAATTGAAAAACGGCCTCCATACAGGGATAGATTAGTTGTTCAACAATGCAAATAATTTTATTTTGAACAGATACATTCAGTGGTTTTTTCATGATATCCAGACTCCCAAAGGTCTGTTTATAAAATTTCGCGCGCTCGTTTTCGTTCTAAATCATCATCCATCTCGCTACAAATTTCCTCCCCGGTCAGTGGGGCGGAGGGGTGCGCATATACACCTACACACACACACGCTCACTAGTTTAGCTACCGCCCGGCGCCCGCGGCCCGCTGCCCCAGAGGGGCCTCAATCGTCTGCTGCATAATATATACGTCACCGTAATTACGCGCGTGCGGTGTATGTTATTGATATTGTGATATCGACGATAACGTATTCGTATAATATTTTATAACATTGACCCCTGGCTTGAACTTTGGATTCCGATATTCCTTTATGTGTTGTGTTAATTATTTTGAATTCGTCCGAAATTTTACTGACCCTGGCGTTCGTGGGATTTCATACTGATTTACATGGCGTTCGAATTTGAACTTGTTGCGTAGGTGAAGTGATCTTCAGCAGTTCAAGTAACAATGGGTAAGTTGAATCTTTTATCGAATTTAGTTTGTACAATTCATGAGGGCGCTTGACTTGACTTTTATACCTAAATAAACACAGACTTGTAATTCTAATATTTCACGCACATTTATAAAATTTTTAAATTACAAACTGCCTATCTTTATCTATAATTAGAAAATCTTTTTTTAAAATACTACCGACTTCCAAATAAAAACACTACAAAGTGAAAAATAACTAATTTCGGAAGTCGGTGTTCTTGTTTTTGTTTCTTCGTTATTTTTTTTTTTTTAGTTGTGGTACATAAAGATCAAGTTCAATAATACCTATAATCTCAGATTAGAGAAAATCTGAGCCTAAAATGCCCAAATTTATGCCTGAATAGATTACCTGAATACCTAACATAAAACTAACATAACCGGTGCAATGAGAGTGTATCTTTCAGGGTGAACTGTACAAATCTGCGTACCCCTTTAGAGCGTACCGGCTTGACGTTATGTTATCAAAAGGCCTAAACAATAAACAGTTTTGCAATCGCAGCAATCCCGAGAGATTTGCCGTTGTTTATTGAAGAGTTCTGTTGTATATATTAGGATATTAGATTCCAATTAGATTAGGTATTTTAAGATTTTCGATAGTCGTGCCTACTTATATCGAAAGTTCATTATTATGTAGGTACCTATCTGTTATATCGATATCGGCTCGGCTTCAGCGGCGGACAAACACAAAAGGAAGCTATTTTTTAACCGACTTCAAAAAGGAGGAGGTTCTCAATTTGACTGTATTTTTTTTGTTACTTACCTCAATACTTTTTTAATGTGAACCGATTTTGATGATTCTTTTTAGGGTTCCGTACCCGAAGGGTAAAAACGGGACCCTATTACTGAGACTTCGCGGTCCGTCTGTCTGTCTGTCACCAGGCTGTATCTCATGAACCGTGATAGCTAAACCGGTGAAATTTTCACAAATGATGTATTTCTTTATAACAACAAATATTAAAAACAGAATAAAATTAATATATAAGTGGGGCTCCCATACAACAAACGTGATGTTTTTTGCGATAATGGTACGGAACCCTTCATGCGCGAGTCCGACTCGCACTTGGCCGGTTTTTTATTTGTATACCTACTATGCGCGCCGACACTCACAAGCTCGGCTCAGCCACCCGAAGCTATTATATTGTATTGTGATAACAAATAGAATATTTCAAACTGCTATTGTAAACAAACAATCAATAAACAATTTACAAAATAACATTATTTTTTATTTGATGAACCTAATTACCTAGAAAACAAGTCTCACATCAAAGTGGCGCTGTCGAAAAAGCAGTTATCCTGACTCTGGCTGGTATGAAATACCTACTTACGGGGAGGCGCCTGTAGGTTATAGCTTACTAGCTAAGGTAAGTAAATACCTATTTAACACACATTGTAATATTTGCAAAACCTGCAATAAAATACAAAAACATAAAGACATGACCTACACCCGTGCGCATAGAGCCTAGCTTTCCGCACGCGCTGGTACGATACCTACAGTCAGCGAAGCCCTGGCGCCCGCTCTGCCAACGTAAAATCTACCGACTTGACGCTCGAACACTTTTCATTCTTATAACTAAGGGCATAAGGTTCAATAAGCGCGCAAGCGGCTCGCGCTGCTCTGCCGTCGCCGCCGCCAAAAATAATTAAAAAGTCAAATCTAACATTACTTGTCGATAATAACAATATCTATGTAAATTCACATTTTCGCAAAACATCTTATTGTCAAGTTGGCAAAGTCGCGGGTAAGTATAGGTGCATAACAACAAGTAAATTTAGTGCCTTCTAACTACGTTACACACAGTAATAATCCAAAGTTATACCGGCACGCCGGTGCGGTGGCGCGTATGCAATTCATTGACAACATAAACATAAAAAATAGGCGTTAGCTTTGACACCGCAACCACACACAAGTATATTATAGTAATCTTTGCACACACACCGCCGCGCTGTCGGCGCTCTGCAATGAAATTGCGCATGTGTGCGTCACACAGCGTTATGAGTGTGTATACGAACACGATCTAGCTTCTTACTGCTCATCACAGCGTCTATCTCTTTCCTGCGTGATGTCGGATGAGATAGCAAATATTTTAACTCCGCCGCCAAATAGTTCGTGCCGTTGACTAGTGTAACCTTAACAAACACTTCCACACTATAGGCATAACGGACAGTCCTCTGTGCAGGGCGTGCATGGAGGCTGAGGAAACCGTCGTACACGTGCTCTTTGAATGCACAGGTGTTACCCAGATACACAAACCCTCGGGTCACCCAGATCCTACACAGATGTTCTGAGAAGACCAGGACCCTTAATTAACTTCTGGAGGGAGGTGGGCTGGTTGGAATACCCACCAAACGGCCGTGATGGCCCACGTACATTAGTCCACCTGAGGGACTAAGTGCGGAATCCAAAACTCCTAACATAGAACATGTCTTCGGATTTTTGGTTCTAGGACATGCCGGTTTCCTCACGATGAATTACTTCACCGTTTTGAGAGCAATGGTGATGTATTTACACAAAGTAAAGCACCTGTCTGGGTTCGAACCCACGACCTACAACTTGTAAGTCGCGGCTGTTACCACTGGACCACCATTGCTCACCAATGTAGGCCTAATGAACCAGATTCTCAGATTGGACAGAGTTTTTGGGTTTTCCATCACTGTATTCTCAGTAGCAGACAGGTAGGGCTGACCATGTTATGTGTACCGTATCATAACTTTCTTCTGGTAAGTGTGATGTTTTACTATGTTCTGTAAAAAGCCTCCATGATGACCTAAAAGCACCTTCGCTATATCCTGGATAGTTAGCTCTGCTATACTTTGCACTGACTAATATTTTTTACCGACATAGCCCGAAGAATTGCGAAACATAAGTGGCACTGGGCAGGGCACATTGCTCGCAGAACGGATGGCCGATGGGGCAGAAAGGTTTTGGAGTAAAGACGTTGCGTTGGAAGGCCTTCCACCAGGTGGACCGATGATCTGGTGAAGGTTGCGGGGATCCGCTGGTTGCGAGACGCACGGGACCGGCCAATGTGGCGACGCTTGGGGGAGGCCTATGTCCAGCAGTGGACGTCTCGGCTGCAATGATGAGATGATAGTTGGAGAGAGACTAGACTGATGATGAGGAAGGATAAGTAAATTGTACCTTGAGCGTGGCATTCTTGGTGGTGAAGTGGTACTGGTGGGTGTGGTCCAAGCTGAACCACTTGTGGTGCTCCACCACCCAGCTGGGGAAGTGGCAGCGGTTGTGCTCATCATCGACTGGAAATAAAATAATATTCACGTTAATATTTGTAGTAGTTTCTGCATATCCCCATGGGAAAATGGCATCAGTTTATGTATGGATGTAATATTTTGTATCTTTCACGACTATTGTCCCAGTTATTTCGAAAGTTTTACTCGTGCGATTCTGTTACCTTCTTAGGTAACAGAATCGCACGAGTAAAAGCCCGAAAAATCTTGCTATACATTATAACATGAATGTGTCATAAATGCTGTAAACCATATCTTACAATTTTTTTGGGGGTAAATATAACATTTACCCCAAAAAAAAAAATGTAAGATAGGTTACCATTCACAGCTAAAAGCAACCCTTATTTTATGCCTAAGCACTTGCAAAGAATCATGAAAGTTGCACTCCTTTCTGTATGACAGCCATCTTGGATTCTTATAAAGAAACCGTTTTCTGCATTAGTGTTCCCAAAACAATGAAAATGACACCCATAGCAAAAAGTGGTATTTGGTACTTACTCCTATTTATTGTAGTCAGTTTTTAACTGTTTTTTTTTTGATGATAAGGTACCAAATTGCTGACAAGGTTTTCAATACTCAAATAAAAGCACAAACAATAGAGATGCTTCCTGTGTTGAAAAATGATAATTCTTTTTAGTCCATCTGTGAGATTATCAAATAATATTGTGCACGTATTTTTTGCTTTACCAATTAAATAAAAAAATTACAAAGATTCAAAGCGCGGCGACGTCATTATAAAGTGTAACACGGCGTGACGTCACACGATATTTAAACGCACTGTATCGTCGTCATTTTTTATATACATGGCAAAAGAAAAATACAAGATTTTTAAATAATAACTAAAAATATATTTTTGTCATCATCCCTATTATGAAAGCTTAAATAAAATAAAATAGAAGAGTAAATAAAACATTTATTTCCCACCACCATATTATATAGAAAAATAGAATGTATTAAGCCACAGTAAAAAACAATGTGTAACAGAAAAACAACATTTTATGTAACTATACATGGCACCAATAAGGATGAAATTAAGGAAGAAAATAAATAACAATATTCAATATACATCAACAAGAAGCTTGATCAATAAACGTAGTTTACTAAATAATAAAACATTTTAATGTAAGCTTCTATTTACCCCCGATTTCTGAATGGAAACAACTTAATGAATATCATTATATGACAACATTCTAATTCTATTGCAACCCAAAAATATTTAAAATAAACTTAATTGACTACACAACGCTAAAGTACATATTGATCCTCTAGGATAGATAGGATAGGATAGATCCTTCCTGCTATCCCCTTTTCCGCCATTTGGTCCGTTGTGCGTGCAGGCCTCCTCTCTGTGAGAGGGAATGGGCCGTAATCCACCACGCGGGTCCAGTGCGGGTTGGTGGATGTCACATGTCTTCGAATTTTTGTTTCTAGGACATGCCGGTTTCCTCACGAGGTTTTCCTTCACCGTTTTGAGAGCAGTGGTGATGAAATAATTTACACAAACTAAAGCGCCTGCTAGGGTTCGAACCCACGACCTACAACTTGTAAGTCCCGGCCGTTACCACTGGTCCACCACTGCTCTCCCCTGCTATTGAAACCTACCACCTAATGAAACTATTTATTATTTTATCTAACTGCACTATCCATTTGCATTACGAATCCCAAATAATTGTGTACTATTTAGCTAGATCTTCATGTAACTACCGCTTCGGCTGATTTTTCAATTATCATATAACTTTTATTTGGACAATAAATAGGACATGAGACAATGATATGTTTTCTAAACAAAAGCTGTCAAACCGCTTTTTTCATTCCATTAAATATCATTAACAATATTTAACACCCTAATAAATTAAAATCTCGACACCGTTTAGTGATTGTTTTCTATAGAAAATTTGAATTGAGAATCTTTTAATCCGTTGCTAAAAATCTATGAGATTCCAACAAGATAAAATTTCAAATTTAAAAAACCCCCGATTTTTATTTTTATTTCATGCTTATTAAACTACATATAATATACCTAGTAGCAGACACGCTTCAATCGATAATCTATCGAAACACGTAATAATAACACGATAACTTTCGAAAAAATCCAGATTCAAAGAGTAAATTGCGAATAACTTCAGAACGGCTAAACCGATTTTATTCAAACATAGCTAAGAACACTCTCGACAAAGTCACATTTCAAACAAAAAAAAACTTAATCAAAATCGGATCATCCGTTTAGGCGCTATGATGCCACAGACAGACACACAGATACACAGCAACACACGTCAAACTTATAACACCCCTCTTTTTCCGTAGGGGTTAAAAAAAATACACCATAATTGTTCGTTGATAAATAAATTTAACCATATTATGACTAAGCAATGATTAACAGTTTCTAGATTCAAATTTTGAATTAAAATTAAAATTTAGAATCCGCAAATCAATATAAATTCTGATAAGCAACTTCTAAAGTGAAATTGAAACAATTTATTTTTTATTTTTTTATAGATCTGAAAGTAATGAATCAAAGAGAGAGAAACATTATCAGTAATATACATCATAAGGTAGACAATGAGACTCCATATCATACGTACTGTTCGTCAGCTTCATGGTGCGGCTGCCGTCGACGGGAGACGTCAGACCGTTGCAGGTGGCGTCGCCGGACTGCGCTATGTTGTACGTCACTGTCTTGTCGGCGTGGTTGCCTTTGTACACGAAGCATCTGGAATAAAAGAAAAGGGGGGGTGAGAGATTTGAGTAGAAATACCTTTCACCAGCCTTCCACCAGGTGGCCAGATGACCTGGTGAAGATGGCAGGCGTCTGCTGCATGCGAGACGCACGGGACCGATCCATGTGGCGACGCTTGGGGGAAGCCTATGTCCAGCAGTGGACGTCTTACTGGTGGTATACTTGTTACAGAGATAGTGTTAACTTCAGTTTTAAATTCTCCTGTAACGTAAAGCGTCGTCATCATTCTGCATACTCTCAACTATGTGTGACAAAGCAAGAAGAATAAGTGCACATACCTGTACATATCTTCGTCCGTGGAGATGGAGTTCCTCCTCTGCACCTGTGAGATGAGCCCCACCAGGTACCGTGTGGAACCCTCCTTCCAAGTGGCCAGGCAGATCAGCTCCTCAACTGTAAATATAGAAAGAAAAATGTAGCAATAGCCCTCTGTAAAGGTAGTTCAATGGCTTTTAAGACTAGATTTACAAAGTAGCGGTACTTTGTAAATCTAGTCTTAAGGCGCAGATACCCCTGAGCACCTGATTTTAAAATGAGAATCACGTCTAAACGGCTAGTCGTAAGTTTTTGAAAAAATATATTGTTTTATTAGACCATTTTTTTAATAATTTGACATAAGAAAATTTTGAGTTTTATTTGTATAACATGGTGTAATTAATTTGTTAAGGTCGCACCAAAACCGCTGGGCGTATTTAAATGAAATCGACACCATCTCAAAGACAATTTAACTATCTACATTTTGATCTGAAGCTTTTTTTTTTAAAGTCATAGAATGACAAGAATTTTTTATTTAAATCTAATATAGGCTCGCGCTTGACCACTATCTCACCTGATGGTAAGCGATGATATGGTCGACGGTGCAGCACGCTTGCCTAGTAGTAACCTATTCACTCTTGACTTAAAGACCCCTAGAGTCGCCACTTGGGTCGCGCGGGTGTGAAACGAGTGCGCGTTTTGTTCCCTCAAGGTCGTTGGCGACTGTCGTCGTCTTAAAAGCTAGCTAAGGAAATTCGGAATAAGTGAGATGTCTTCGAAGGACTTCTGCACTGAAATGCATAAGTTATATTACATCGTGATATAACAGTTTGGTAAATAAACCATGAGGATATTTAACTACTATCTTACAACTCACTTACAATAATTATTTTGGTCTGGTTTTAGTACATCACAGGTACATTAAGGCAATCTCCAAAAAGCTCTCACTTTTAATTACTGCGTATTTGAGCATAAAAAGTCGAGATTTTAACACAAGCCGAAGTCGAACATCGAGAGTTAAAATTTAAAAATTTTATGCGAAACACGAACCATTCTTTTGGCACTACCTGATGAGCTTACTTAATTAAAAGCAAATAAGTTCCAACAACAATTTATTAGAAACGTTCAGACTAAAACTCACAGACTATATTAATGAGAGGTAACAGGTTCAGTATCATTCTGCCAGTTACATAATGATATAAAAACTCCATACAAAAGTCATTTCGTAACTGTTATTATGTAATTTTGTTTTTTTATTTCATAATCTTGTGTCTAAATGTTCATATTTCGAAACGAATTTCTTAGGCAATGTGTTACATAATAGACTGTAGATAGAGAATAGGTAGTGGAAAATAGTTACTTATTATACCAGCCCCTATTACTTTTAACTGGCACAACCTGGACAGTCAGTCACCCTTGATAACTGGATAACCACAGTATAAGCTCTCTTAGGGTCCCCGCACACGGGGCCATCGGCATATTTTCAGTAGTGTTCATACATTTTTTTATGGACTCGCCGCACACGGTTGACGCCGGTGGCCACCACACGCTACACGCTTCAAGCGGCGGCGTTTGTAACTGTCGTGTGTGGCCCGTGTGCGGCGACACTTAGGGTCCCCGAAAAGAAGAATGTAGCCTACTCCTCAGGCTTTCAGTACACATTATTTTTGGTAGCTTACCGTTGCTTTCGGTGCCCGGCACGTCAGGACATGCCATGTAGCGCAGCAGCAGCCGCGAGTCGTCCGTGCAAGACTCCGCGCGCGACGGAGGATTAGCACAGTCGCCGGAACCACTAGAAATTATAACAAAATAATGGTTGATTCACATAAAAAGTATACAGAACCTATGAAATTTCTGTCCCGATACTTTCTCTAAGTTTAAAAACGTGTTACAGAAGTCATTGACTTCTTCCATTATAGTGATCATAAAAGATAGAAAAACCGGCCAAGTACGAGTCGGACTCGCGCACGAAGGGTTCCGTACCATTATCGCAAAAACGGCACAAAAATCACGTTTTTTGTATGGGAGCCCTACTTAAATATTTATTGTTTTCTGTTTTTATATTTGTTGCTATAGCGGCAACATAAATACATCATCTGTCTAACTATCACGGTTCATGAGATACAGCCTGGTGACAGACAGACAGAAGACCCGCGGAGTCTTAGTAATAGGGTCCCGTTTATACCCTTTGGGTACGGAACCCTAAAAATAAATATAGTTAGAAATAGTGATGTGACTTATGCCATAAGTATATAAATGCAATGCCAAAAGCATCTTAGGTGACAGATACAACACTAAAATTTACCCCTTTTAGCAATACTGCTTGATGCTTATGTGGTGGTACTACTAATCCAGGCGAGCTGTTTTACAACGGCCTGTTCTACTAGCATTCGGCAAATTATCCTCCAAGAATAGAGGGATGTATCGCCGGTCATTGATTGTGATTGGCTGGCTGAGCATGTCCTGAGTTCGATTCCCGTGTCGGGCAATCAATCTGCCTAGCCTTTTCCCAACAATGTTGGGGTCCAATGTTGGGTTGGGGTTGGGCTTCCAGTCTAACCGGTTTCAGCTGAGTACCAGTGTTTTACACGGATCGACTGCCTGTCTGACCTCCACAACCCAGTAACTGGGTAACAGGATACATCTTGGCAAGGCTGGTGTCAGATCTCAGGCTTCTGACTACCCGTAACGACTGTCAAAGATCTTCAAATGACAGCCGGGAACAACGGCACGGAAGAAACTCTCTATGTAAAAATGGTCACCCATCCACGTACCGACCTCGGCAAGCGTTGCATAACCTTGAAGATCGACCAGTGGGGGTAAAAAATGTTAATATTGGGTTCTTATATCTCGAATTTCTCAGTAACAACCCGGGATCTGGACTATTGCCCGGTTGATGGCATTAAATTCGCCCCTAAGAGGGGGCACATGGGACTTGGAAGTAACTAGCAAAATATGGATGTACTGTAGGTATACATCTGCCTAACTCTTCAGGGAAGACAGGCGTGATGGTATGATATGTTATTGGCCACTTACCGACTGTACGTGAATGTGAACGGCGCTGGGTGGAACGGGCACGGCTCAGGCAGAGGTCTGGGCTCCTTTCTGAACATGGAGTAGAGTGCTGCGTCTCCAGTTATTGACTCACACATCGTGGATAGTGAATCTCTCTGGCCGCAGTATGCTGGAAATAATAAGACAAAAGTATAAGCAAGCTAAAGTGGCAATGGTCCAGCCATATTAACCGTACTTCCGATGACCGTTGGTGTAGCCGTGTTCTTGGATAGAGACTTGGTAAGTAATGTTTTTTATTTATTATTATCGATAGGCTCGCGTTTGACCTCTATCTCGCCTCATGGTAAGCGATGATTTTGTCTACGGTGAAGCACGCTTGCCTAGAAGTAACCCATTCACGCTAGACTTACAGACCCCAAGGTTGTAGCTATTAGGGAACAAAGACTCCGGCAGGGAATTCCACTCTTTAGCTGAGGTTTGGTGTGTGGGATGCCCTAAGGCTAGATGGAGCGACAATCTTTCACAGGGCAGGATGGTTGATAGCAGCTGGATGGGAGTTGCCGAGAATCGAGATACATGGCGTGCGATTGCACAGGCCCATTCAGGCCTTTTAGGCTGGTGACGATAACACCATACGTAAAGATAATCTTAAAGAAGACGTAACCGATAAGTGACTTCTGCTGTATCTAAATAATAATTAGACTTAGCAATCAATGTGCCAAGAGTAAAATTGGCAAACAGACACAGACCACGCCATGTTCTCGTTAGGAAGTGTAACAAAGGGCTCGAAGTCAAATGTGGTAGTCTTCGATAACACAGTCCGTACGCTATTGCTCATGGACAAACAAATATTGCAGGGGTTGCTCTCCTTTCGCGCCGCCGGTTTTAATATTCACTCTAGGGGTAGTAGCCAAACGACTACGTGAAGTCGAAGTGCGCCGATTCTGTTTAGGAACAGATTCGACCAAAATTATTGAAACTTTAGGAATTTTTCTCTCGAAAGATATGAGGCTTCGCGATTTGAAATTTTGTGAGTGTTCTCCATAAAATATGAAGCTCCTAGCAGCTTCGCGACATGAAATTTTGTGAAAATGTTCTCCATAAAATATCAAGCTCCTAGCAGCCCGGTTACGCACCGCAGTTT
The DNA here is from genome assembly GCA_945859665.1 of Anorthoa munda. Lineage (NCBI taxonomy): Eukaryota > Metazoa > Arthropoda > Insecta > Lepidoptera > Noctuidae > Anorthoa > Anorthoa munda. Next base: position 12,841,329 of record OX243917.1, on the reverse strand, counting down.
ACCGAGCTTTTTAATGTTCCCACTGCTGGAACACAGGCATCCTCTCCGTGAAAGAGGGAATGGGCCGTAATCCACCACGCGGGCCCAGGGCAGGTTGGAGGATGTCACATATCACGACTTTGTTGTATAATATTTAGAGATTACAGAAAAGATACTCACTTTCTTTATATTGTAACACGTATTTGTGCTTTTCGTGTATGACCAGGCATCTGTAGCAGTCTTCGTTCCTGAAAAATTACGAAATAACCAATGTGAACTTCTGCACTTATCATAGACATACATCATGTGGGTAGAATTGGCATTTAAGAGCATACAAATCTTCTGTGCAGGCAGTTCATCATCAAGAGCAGCAACAGCAGCAGGTAACATAAGATAGTGTTGTTTAATTTACGTGCAGCCTGTTTCTGCTAAGCTAATAAGGCTAAATCATCAAATAAAAATTTCCCATTTATTGTATTGTCATTCCAACTTGATTGGCTGGATTGATCACTAATCCGGATATCTAACTTTTTTATGCAAAACCCATCTCTAGCACTGGATTAGAGCTACGTTCCAGGTCATCATTTGCACTGTATACTGGTCTATCCTATTGGAACGTATAAAAATGATGTTGGTTGAGGATATTGTTCAATGTGGCTACGCTTGGGCGAGGCATATGCCCAGTTGTGGACTTCTTTCAAGTGAAATTATGTCTGTGCACAAACCTGTCATAGACAAGAAACTTGTCGTTGGCATCCGTCTCCGCGCACTCTCCCTTGCCCTGCATGGTGGTGGAGTTGATGTAGATGAGCCCAGGGATGCCTGACTGGAACCAGCCGCCCGTCCAGCCTTCGGGGAAGTTGCAGCCGCCGCCTGGGGAGAAGAGAAAGAGGTTAGATAAAGTTAAAAAAAAAATAATGACCCTTGCGAGGTCTGTGTAATCTATTTGGAATCTAAAAAAATAAATATAGCATTTAGAAGTCAGTTATGGGGTGTTCTACTAGTACCACATTTTCTGGCTCTCAGAACCTCTAGACAAAATGACTAGTGAGTTCTGTCAGAAATTGTCAGAATGCCAAAATGATTCGGATTGACCGCGTGAGATTTCAATAGCTCATGTCAATCTCACACATTTTGGACTTGGTAACAATCGTTATCGGCGCTCGGGGGAAAACGGTAAATTGAGTTGCATTTGATTTTCGTAAATCAAACTAATGTATTTTTTTAAATTCTTCATATTTTATGCTTGTTAATCAATCACGCTCTTAGTTTATCATAAACGTAAATTTTAACAAAAATAGTTCATTTCGTTTTTGTTTCGATTCTTTTTCCACTACTTAATTAAATGCAAATAAGTTCCAACAACAATATATTAAAAACGTTCATACTAAAAATCACAGACTATATACACACAATCAACGCGCGCTTTTTCGTGAGGTAACAGATTCAGTATCATTCTGCCAGTTACATAATGATATCAAAATTCCATACAAAAGTCATTTCGTAACTGTTATTATGGAATTTTGTTATTTTTTTAATTTTTATTTTATAATCTTGTGTCCAAATGTTCATATTTCGAAACGAATTTCTTAGGTAATGTGTTAGATAATAGACAAGGTAGTGGAAAAAGTAGCTTTATTCTATACCTGAAGTTCACAGCTCACCTCACTCAAGTGAGCGCACACAATTCGAAAGCGAACTCATTTGTTTTTAAAGTAAATCATCACGAAGTCACAATCAGACACCGTTCGAATTACGAACGTGATGCTTAGAGAATGAAACTAATAGTGATTCGCTTTTGTCTTAAAAAGTTAGTAATCTCGAACTATACTCGTATACTTCTTAAACTAGTATTTCTCCTAAGCTCTCCTGAGACAAACGGATTGAAGCGGGGTTTATCCATAGCTACATAGAACCGATCAGATACACTTTAGTAACATTGTGTTAGAAGAGATAGAATTTACGTTTATCCGAAGTATGCGTTCATTTAAGGTTACACTAGTCGATAATTCTTCCATACAAGCGAAGTCTGGCGATTACTCCACTGTTTGACGATGTTTGAAAATAAAAAACCGATATCAATTTGTCTCATCATTATCTAGCCCTGTATGGAAACAAAAAAGTTAAAAAATATACATATATTTGAAAGTTATGAGCGTCGAAGGTTCCATATTTCATCACTAATTTTAACGCATCTTTGGGCGGCAATAAATACCATAAGAAGAAGGGAAATTGCAAAACAGCCACCACACAGGCATAGATTAGTAGTTCAACAGAGCAAATCATTTTATTTTGACAATATACGTTTAGTAGTTATTTAATAATATCTCTCCCTAAGATCTGTTTATTAAAATTCCGCTCGGTCGTTTTCGTCCTAAATCATCATCCATTTCGCTACAAACTTGCAAAAGTGCAAATTCGTACGCGAAATAGCTTCTTACTGCTTATCACAGCATCTATCTTTTTCGCACGTGTTGTCGGATGAGATAGCATGCATTTTAACCCCGCGCACAAAATAGTTCGTGCCGAAATAGCGTTGGGAAAAACATAAGAAACCATCACGGCTGTATTCTCCAAAAGTTTAGACACAGATAGGTATGTCAATTAAGTGCACCTGTTATGTTAAAATCCAATGTGGCAGGAGACTAGCTTATTCGGATCAAGAGGACACATAAAGACTTCGGGCTGCTACTAAGTAATGCCAGATGCAGATGGAAAAACGCTAGAACACTTCGTCTGCAAGCAAAACGGCTGCGGGGCGACAAAAAGGCTTGGGATTGAGCGGCTACAATTTTATTTTTCTTCTTGAAATTTGCTTCTTCTTTTGGGTTTCTTGCAATGACAAGAATAATTACTTGAAAAAGTATTATATTATTTTATTTTATTAATGTGAATATGAAGACTATGTGGATATACAACCATACAACCAACGTGATTTTTTGCCGTTTTTTGCGATAATGGTACGGAACCCTTCGTGCGCGAGTCCGACTCGCACTTAGCCGGTTTTTTTATTTGAACTGTTTATTTGTGAAAGCTACATTTTTTTTTGTATCCCGAAAAGAAAACCAAGATTCCAGTTGAACAGGCTACGGAAGCGAAGCCGCGGGTTAAAGCTAATCATTCATAAATTGATCCATTTAAGGAAGAGTGTCCCTCAAGAACCTAGACTAGTCCATTACAGAACGCGTCACTGAACCCCAATAACTCATAAAGGCAATAATCACCCCATTTTTTATATACTACTAGATAATCCTTACCGCAATTAAAACTACCCTATAATGTGATAATAATAGGCCGAGGGCTAAAACAATAGTCCTGGCACAAAAGGTCTTAGTCTAGTATTCACAGCTAGGCTAGGCCCCAGTGGCTTTGTTCTTTATTTTTGTAAAGCCTAATTTACAGCTGTCAAGAATTCTATAGATTGTGGCTTGGTGTAAGTGAAAAGATGTAAGGGTTTCTGATTAAATTATTTGCGTCTTCATTTCATCACTGTATTAATGTTGAATTGGTGGTACTGAAACATCAGCAACCAATTTTTTGTCTGTCCGTCTGTCACCAGGCTGTATCTCACGAAACGTGATAGCTAGACAGTTGATATTTTCACAGATGATGTATTTCTTTTGCCGTTATAACAACAAATACTAAAAACAGAATAAAATAAATATTTAAGTGGGGCTCCCATACAACAAACGTGATTCTTTTGCCGTTTTTTTGCGATAATGGTACGGAACCCTTCGTGCGCGATTCCGACTGGCACTTGGCCGGTTTTTAGTTATCTTTCAATTCCACTAGTGTTTGTTTTCTACCAAAATTACTGTATTTGTGTCTCTTGAACATTGGGCAGTTAAACACACATTGTCATCATCTGCCTAGCCTTTTCCCAACTATATTGGGGTCGGCTTCCAGTCTTACCGGATTCAGCTAAGTACCAGTGTTTTACACGGAGCGACTGCCTATCTGACCTCCATAACCCAGTAACTGGGTAACACGATACCCCTTGGCAAGACTGGTGTCAGATCTCAGGCTTCTGACTACCCGTAACGACTGTCAAAGATCTTCAGATGACAGCCGGGACCAACGGCTTAACGTGCTTTCCGAGGCACGGAGGAAACTCGGTATGTTAAAATGGTCACCCATCCACGGACCGACCTCATCAAGCGTTGCTTAACCTTGATGATCGACCCGTGCGGCTGTTATTATTAAGCCACGAGGTAGACAGTTAAACACACATTGTGACCGTAAATATTGATATCCAGCCGGTTTTTAGAGATAGAGATGTCTGCCAACCACTTTGGGGCATAACAGCCGTGAAGTGACAATTTTACCGACAACATCGCTGGTCTCTCGTCCCTCACACCACAGCCCGCGGTGCCAATGTATAAAACATTTGCCGCCATTGTCCTGGCCTTTGTTTTACACGCCGCGCTTGACTCCAGGTGTTCCTGCCATGACGGATGCTAGGCTTTTAGGGTTCCGCATGGTTTAAAAGTGGGGCAGTTTAATGTGTTATGCTCTATTGCGCATTGAGTTTTTATTCGAATTTGGTACATATCAGAAAGATGAACAAGTTTTAGGCTAGTTTAATAAGTTTCAGTAAAAGTTCATATGTATAGGACAGGTATTCGTAAGTTATTGTTTTATGAAGTTTTGGTCTAGTCTCTTTAATCGGTTGAATGCAGTAATTACCGAAACATTTCTTTTTATTTTAAAATTTAATTAGAAAAAATATAATTATATTGTATCCGTCAGTGAGATTATCAAATAACATTAGACCCGTATTTATTGATTTACCAAAAAAAATTACAAAGATAAAGCGCTTCAAAATTCGGGAGTGGGGCTTGTAACGTCACTTTGTCAGTAAGTATAACGTGTAGCACACCGTGACGTCACACGATATTTCAACGCACTGTACCGTCGTGATTTTTCTTTTAATATTTTTAGGTAATCTAACTGACGGACTAAATAGGTTTTTTTAGTCAACTACCCTATTAAAAAACCATTGCTTCTTGTGTGGATCCACGTTTCAGGCACTCAAGGTGTTAATTATTGTGGATAATTAACCCCAGCCTATTAGGTACTGCCAGCATTGCTGAGTTGAAAAGTTCACCAAACTCAAGTAAGCGCACACAATTCGAGAGCGAACTCATTTGTTTTTAAAGTACCTAAATCATCGCGGATTCACGTTCGAATTTCGAACGTGATGTTTTAAAGTATTATACACCAGAACTTCTACGAAAATAGCAAAAAAATACGGAACCCTGCAAAAACCGAGTACAATATTGAAAAACAAAACTCGTTCAGTTATTAAAAATGAATTTATTCTTCAGGACTGCATCCGGCCATTGTAAATATAACGACATTGTGCTGACACAATACTCATAATTGGTGCTCGTAAAGTTTTCATTTTATGGTTTAAAAAAAAATGAATTTGAAAATCAAAACCAGCCTGCTTAAGGGATCAGGGGGTCAACCAGTTTGCAAATATGTATCCGCCGACTGCACAGCATAATTTTATCTTGATTACAGCTTTTTAGTTCGCTTCTTAAATTTTTAAATACTATTTTTTTTTCTTCTTTTTAGTTATTTTTTTTTTTGAATGACTTTTAAACATATAAGTGCTATATATTTTTGCAATCACCTCTAAAAACCCTTCATTTTGATACCCCACTCGATGGGTATGGAAGACAAAAAAAATATTACAACCCCCACAATATGGCGCCCAAAATGCGCCATGTTGCTTTTTTTTAACGGCAGTTATCTAAGAACACTTGGGCAGTCAAGACCTATCTAAATATGTCTTAATTTAAAAAAACCCGTCAAGCGGTTTTAATGATATGGGTGCTACTGAGAAACCCTTTGTATGACCGACCCAGGAACCGAACCCAGTACGTGAGGTACTGGGTTCGGTCCCTGGGTCGGCCTCATCATCAAATCGGTACATTTATTCAAAGTTGACGATTACAAATCACCCATCCTTTTTCACAAGTAAAAGTCAACTCCCAATCCAATAAATCGGTTCTAAAGATCAAAATTCCACATTCCATCTAAATCACTATCGGAACAAACAATTTCTAACAACGGCCGACCACCCTGGCCCTCACCACAAAAATATTTTAATTCCTCTCAGTTATTCGGCAATTTATTATCAAATTAATTACGCTTCTCCCCACAAGATGGCGCTGCGGGCAGGTAAACAAAATATATTCAATTAGAAAATGGCGAACAATTAGTTTTCAAGATTGCACCCGCCGAAAACAATTTCGGTGACAGACAGATACACAATTGAGTTATGGATGCTGCTATATCTAGATATATTTTATCTTTTGTCAGCCTGTTCATTTTATTGTGAGTTATGAGTGTTTGACAGTTTTCTGTGAGGAAAGTTGTTGTTAGTTGGAACAAAGGCGTTGTTTTAGCGGTATAGACTCTGAATATGAAATAATGATTTCTGAAAAAGCTTCTTACAACCTTTACCGTTTTTTCGTCGGTTAAACATAAAGAACACAATGCTTATTTGGCACACAAAATGTAGGAACTTGATCAAGAAATCTCTAAACCGGATACGATACGAAGTCAAGTGGGCCGCATAGCCATAGATGAGGGTACTTCGTTCAGCCACACAAAACGACTGCGGAACCACTCCACAAACGATATGTCCCATCTCCTGCCCTGCTCCTTATGCAAAAACAACTGCACCGTGCGAGATCTTTGCGAGGTCAGCGCTTAGGCAATCGACGTTGCTGCGTATTGGTCGAAGAAAATTTAAATTAAGAACAAATAATCATAGATACGAAGAAGAATATAAGAATAAACGAAAAGAGAAATTAATAAAACAAAAATTCTTAAACTAGCAGTTAAGCTGTTTTTTAGCTGGACAGAAGAAATTGCCATCCAGTTAACATGAGAAGCATGTCAAAAAAAAACCGGCCAAGTGCGAGTCGGACTCGCACACGAAGGGTTCCGTACCATTATCGCAAAACACTGCATAAAAATCACGTTTGTTGTATGGGAGCCCCCCTTAATTTATTTTATTTTAATTTATTAATTATTATTTTTTGAAGTAAATATACAACTAAACATTCTGTGAATATTTCAAGCGTCTACCTGTTGCCGTTATAAATATCGAGCAAAAAACGGCAAAAATATCACGTTTGTTGTATGGGAGCCCCCCTTTAATATTTACTTTATACTGTTTTTAGTATTTGTTGTTATAGCGGCAACAGAAATACATCATCTGTGAAAATTTAAACTGTCTAGCTATCACGGTTCATGAGATACAGCCTGGAGACAGACGGACAGACAGACAGACAGACAGACAGACAGACAGACGGATCGCGAAGTCTTAGTAATAGGGTCCCGTTTTTACCCTTTGGGTACGGAACCCTAAAAAACCAACTGCATCAGAAACGAAATAAAGGCGTAAACATGAAGAAAATCATGCTGTGCATTCGGAGGATACATATTCGCGAACTGGCTGATCAAAACAGATGTATCTCCTATATTATTGAAATAACCTCATAAAACCCTTTATTTTGATAGCGCCCCCACAATATGGCGCCCAAAAGCCGCCATTTTTCTATTTTCCAATTTTAATGTAGCCAGTGACACTCGCAAGGTTAAGATCGTAGGTAGTAATCATCAAAATCGGCCTAAGCTTTTGGTCTCTAGAACGCCACATGGGAACAAACATACATACATAGATAAACACATTATCCTCCTTTGGCCGTCAGGTTAATATCACATCTAACAGATTGATCAATATCATTATGTTCAACAAATCACAAGACAGTTGACATGAGATATGACAACACATTTCCCGCTCAATTGCCAGTCAAGTCAAATCACTTTGAAATTCGAACGGGGTGTCTCGTTGTGAATCCGCAATGATTTATTTTTAAAAACAAATGAGTTCGCTTTCGAATTGTGTGCGCTCACTTGAGTGAAGTGAGCTGTAAAGGTGAACTTAACAGCAGTCTGACACTTCCATTAAAATTAAAATCAATTATTAATTGAATTAATTTCTATAATAACTAATAAAACGTGTACTTATTCATAATTTAATTACCGAGACTCATAATCGAGTATGCATCGCTCGTCAAAGCTTTCTTAATCGCGTTCCCTACGTTATTGGAGCGGATAGCGTTATGCTAGAGTGGAGAAGTAAGCTAAATTAGTTAGGTATTGTAGATCTGTGGTAGGGGGAAGGGTCGATGTGGAAATAGGTGACTACTGACTAGGAAATGTCATTATGACGATTTATTCCTATAGCATAGTACGTTACTAAGTGATATTATAGGCAAGATGTAATTTTGTAAGCCGAAAATAATTTAAAACAATCAATCTGCCTAGCCCTTTCCCAAATAAGTCTAACCGGATACAGCTGGATCTGTACTTAAGTTTGCCCTAGTCGACGGCACGAACTATTTTGTGCGCGGGGATAATGCATGCTATCTCATCCGACAACACGTGCGAAAGATATAGATGCTGTGATGAGCAGTAAGAAGCTAGTTCGCGTACGAATTAGCACTTTTGCAAATTTGTAGCGAAATGGATGATGATTTAGGACGAAAACGAGCGCGCGAAATTTTATAAACAGACCTTTGGAAGTATGGATATCATGAAAAAACAACTAAATGTATATTTTCAATATGAAATTATTTGCGTTGTTGAACTACTACCCTGTATGGTGGCTGTTTTGCAATTTTACTTCTTCTTATGGTATTTATTTCCGCCCAAAGATGCGTTAAAATAGTGTTGAAATATGGAACTTGCGATGCTCATAACATTTAAATATATTCCTTTTTTACTTTTCATTTCCATACAGGGCTAGATAATGATGAGATAAATTGATACCATTTTTTATTTTGAACGGTCATCGTCAAACAGTGGAGTAATTACCAGACTACGTTTGTATGGAAGAATGATCGACTCATGTAACCTTAAGTCAAAAATACAAAACATCGTAGAACAAAACCAACCCTTTGTTTGTAATGGAGCTCAAAACTCAAAAATAATATATAAAAAAACAAAGACCATACTTTTCAGAAAACTTGTTTGAAAGTTTCACACGCAAGTATGAATTATTGACTGTTAAGTGAAACACTCGAATTCTACAATCTTATACGTAAGAATAAAGCCAAAACGGATTTCAGTTAATATAATCTAACAAGCGAAATATCGTTTTACAATAATCTTATTATAAAAGCAATAAAAAACAATTACAAAAAAAAATACAACCGACTTCCAAAAAAAAAACACTATGAAGTAAAAAACAACTTCAATTTCGGCAGTCGGTGTCAAAAAAGGAAGGAAAAAAACAGGAACACCGACTTCCGAAATTGAAGTTATTTTATTTTTTCACTTTTTAATTGTAATAAATAATTATGTGCATGTTTAATAGTAAGGTACCTATAATGCTCAAAGTTATGTCTGAATAGATTACACGAATAACATAAACCTTGAACATAACCGGTGAAATGAGAGTGTACCAGGGTAAACTGTACACATCTGCGTACCCCTTTAGAGCGTACCGGCGTGATGTTATGTTATGAAATGGCGTAAACAATAAACAGACATGCGATTGCAGTTGTTTATTGAAGAGTTTTGTTGCATATCTTCGAAGTCCTTCATCAGATCATGATCCAATGTAAATGGGACCACATGAGAAGCACCAGCTTTCAAATAAAAACTGGCCAAGTACGAGTCGGACTCGCGCACGAAGGGTTCCGTACCATTATCGCAAAAAACGGCAAAATAATCACTTTTGTTGTATGGGAGCCCCACTTAAATATTTATTTTATTCTGTTTTTAGTATTTGTTGTTATAGCGAAACACATCAACAGAAATACATCATCTGTGAAAATTTCAACTGTCTAGCTATATCGGTTCATGAGATACAGCCTGGTGACAGACGGACAGACAGACAGACGGATCGCGGAGTCTTATTAATAGGGTTCCGTTTTTTCCCTTTGGGTACGGAACCCTAAAAAAACAATCATCAAAATCTGTTGACATAGTAAAAAGTTCTGAGGTAACAAAAAAAAGAAGATAAATACCTCCCCACCTTTTTGAAGTCGGATAAATTTAATATACTATCTCCACTAACTCAATCCTACTAAAACTTCTTACCAATTACGAAACTTCTAAAGAAAATCTTCCAACTTGCATTATTCCCACTAGCATAACGCCATCCTCTCTAAACGCGACAGAAATGTGATTGAGTTTCATTTTCCGAATGCCTAATGAACTTCCCTCATTTACCCGCCTTTTCCATCTTCCTCACACATGCTTAAAACACTCACGTTAGAAAGAGATGCCACCAAGTTTCCCTGCACACTTCACGAATGAGTGATTTCATCTCGCAGGAACCATTCTCTTTATTGCATTTGGTTTTAATTAATTTTGTAAAGAACATGTGAGTAAGTTCCTGAATAGCGAATTAAATAGAAAACTAATAAAGACTGTTATTTTTAGTGCTTTTATTATAGGTAATTATTTTAGGTTAATTATGATTTTAAATGGTGTTGTCATTAATTTTCGTGAGGTAACATGTTGTTCGGTGTTTAGTAGCTGTTCGGTTATGATCGGGTGAGTTCGGTTTTCGTGGGAATCGAGTAGAGATAACTTATTGAGTGACTTTCTTTGAAGGGTTTTATTTTTATTTTTTTAAGTCTTTAGGCTCGCGTTTGACCACTATCTCACTTGATGTTAAGCGATGATGTGGTCTACGGTGAAGCACGCTTGCCTAGAAGTAACCTATTCACTCTTAAAGACCCCAAGGTTGTAGCTATCAGGGAACAAAGACTCCGCAAGGGAGATCCACACCTGTGCGTACAATGAAAGTATTAGGAAAACGCTTTGTGCCTATGGGAGGGATATCCACCATCTACCGATGGCGCATGGCCGTACGTCTTGTAGTCCGATGATGGAAAGGGCTAGGTGGAATCAAGTTGTGCAGTTCCATCGCACACTCCCCGAAATGTAACCGATAAAAAATCGACAGGCTGGCTACTCGGAGTCGATGTTCGAGGCTCTGGAGCTTTAGCGCAAACAGTGCATCGTTGCCAAGAAGCCTTTTGGCCCGTCTGGAGGAGGAGCACTGATCTTGCCGAAATAGCTTGGCAGAGTGCAAGTTGAAGCGGCAATGTGTTGATAACTGGAACCGATCGGATCCAGCCAAGATGTCCAGCTGTGGACTATGTTCGGCAGCTTCAGTTGATTGGATGAACATAAGGAAAAATTTTGTTTTATGGTTTGGTGTCTCATAAAGAAACGGTCCAATTTTCACCATTAGGTATCAGTTCATGGCTTCTCTGCATGAGAAGAGGCCTTTGCCCTGAATTGGGACTGTTTATTAACCCCCAACGGAAAAAGAGGGGTGTTAAGTGTGTTTGTGTATCTGCCTGTGGCATCATAGCTCCTAAAAGGATGAACCGATTTTAATTCCGTTTATTTTTGTTTGAAAGGTAACTTTATCGAGAGTATTTAGCTATGTTTGGTGAAAACGGTTCAGCCGTTCAAAACTTATGGGCGCTTTACTGTTTAATTCGGGGTGTTTTCGCAAGATATCGTGTCATAATTACGTGTTCAATAGATTGTCAATCAAAGCGTGTCAATTACTAGATAAATTATGTGCATGAAATAAAAAAGGTGTCAAGGGCTTTTTTTTAATTTTCCGTTTTATATTATAGGTATCGGGCCAGTGTTGAAAATGACGCGATTTGGGTGAGTGGAGTCACAGATATACAGGTGGACCAAAAATCGTGGATCAAACGATCGTGGATATTTGGGGTTATTTGCAGTAGTAGGTCTAAAGGTCTATCCACACATATCAGGGCCGTGCCAGGGACGTGGACGGACCGTGCCCCGTCAGGGGCTCAAAAAATATCGGTGAGTACATTTTGTGCCTGTGCCAATGCTTGGGCGCGGCCCTGTCACTTCCCGGGCACGGCCCTGATGAGTGTGGATAGACCTTTAAGGAACAATTTTTTTTTTTCCAATTTTTTTCACCTATAACCCCAACCATTCCCCTATTTCGTTTGATCCAAGATTTTTGCTTACCCTGTATATGAAAACAAATAAAATTAAAGAACAGCTATCGTAATGAAAAGCTCACAACAATGAGTCCACTATTTGCATAACACGAAAATAGTGTTCACAACAGAATTCAATTAATTTTAACCAGCTCAATTAGTTAAATGGCTAGAAAACAAAAACGCTAAGTAAACAAGCTATTTTCGCGCTCAAAAATAGTCGGCCATTTGCACGAGTGACGTAAACAAAGCTGCCATATTGGAAAATGGCGGCTAAAAGCGCGGCAAAAATAACGCAGTGTTTTGCGTTTGTCTAATTAATTAATTGAGTATTTTTTCACTTGTTTTTTTAATTATGCAGTTACGGCCTAATGTATAATATATTTTGATTAAGTAATACTTTGGGATTATGTTAAGGGATATTTATTGTTTGTAATTGGTTATTTTTTGTGTAAATAAATCTCTCTTCTGATGCCTTTTAACATATTGTAGTATCTTTAGGCTGGGGAAAAACTAGTGTGTGCTTTCTTAACAATACCTACTGTATTGGTAAATTAACGTTCCTACCTCTTCTCAAACAAAGAAGTAACTAGAGTTCTTCATATGGTACCTAATAATTGCCAGTTGGATTATTTACCCGACTGCCGAAGGAGGGTAATGTGTTTATCAGTCTATGTATGTAGTATATATGTATGTAGTATATATGTATGTATGTTCCTATGTGGCTTTCTAGTACGTCAATCGATCGTCTTAACCTTGCGAGTGTCACTGGCTACATTAAAATTGGAAAATAGAAAAATGGCGGCTTTTGGGCGCCATATTGTGGGGGCCCAATTATTATTTTTCTTCGAAATCCATCTTATGGGGTATCAAAATAAAGGGATTTAAGAAGTGATTTCAATAATATAAAACACTTACATGTTTTAATGTAAATAATATGAAAAAAAAAATGTTAACTAAAAAGTTATACCTAAATAAAAAAAGTTAATTAATAAAATCAAAAAACATGACTGCGAACTAAAAAGACGTAAACAAGAAGAAAATCATGCTGTGCAGTCGGAGGATACATATTCGCGAGCTGGCTGATCAAAACCAGTTTTTTTTTTTTACTTGTACCGTGCACTTCGTCCTACAGCTGGGCAAAAGCATACTCCATATCTTTCCAGCTCTTTTTATGTCTTGTCTTCTCCGCGTAACCTGTCAGGTATGACTCCAGATCGACACGCCAGCGGTTTTAACCCCCGACGGAAAAAAGGGGTGTTATAAGTTTGACGTGTGTACTGTGTATTTGTGTATATGTTTATTTATGCATCTGTCTGTGTCATCATAGCTCCTAAATAGATGAACCGATTTTGATTTCGTTTTTTTGTTTGAAAGGTGGCTTTAACGAGAGTGTTCAATTCATTTTTTTTTAATTCAATTCATTTATTGCATCAAATATGGTAAGTACATAAAGTTCTTATATAAAATAATTAGCAACACACATAAGGCCAATATACAGCATGCAATAGTACAAGTTTTAAACTTAAGATATTAATTAGGTAACTACATTATGTCAATTTATGTGTATAAAATTTATAGGGACACTTTTGAAAGAACTCATCTATCGAATAAGAACACTCTTGCAACAACCACTTCCGCAACGCAACACAAAACTTATTGAAGGGTAGTTGAGTAATTGACTCAGGCAAAGCATTGTAAATTAGGGGAACCATGTAAACGCAGCTCCGCCGAAAAAGTTCTACTCGTAGCTTTGGAACGGGCATTTCAAAATCTAAATGTGTAGGTTTCCTTTTAGTTGTGTTGTTTTTCCGTTCAAATAGTTCAAGATTGGTTCTCGCAAACCTGGAAACTTCGTAAATATAAATGCATGGGACTGTCAATAGATTGTGCGACTTGAACATAGGCCTGCATGAGTCAGACCATCTCATTCTCAGCTATGTTTGGAGAAAATCGGTTCAGCCGTTGTAAAGTTATGGGCGTTTTTACTGTTTGAATCAGGGTGTTTTCTTTTGCAAGTTATCTTGTCATAATTAAGTGTTCAATAGATTGTCGGTCGAAGCGTCTATTATCTATTTCTAGATAAATTATGTAGCATGAAATAAAAATGTGTCGGGTTTATTTTTAATTTTACTTGTTAGAACTGTCTTAATGTCTTTAGATACACCATTGACCTGCAATAAAAATATTTTATTATTACTAGCTGTACCACGCGGCTTCGCTCCCGTCAACTGGCTACCTACCTATCCTACATACATGAATGTTGCGTAACTTTAACCGCTTACGCAGCGCACGCAACGGAAGCTGTCAAAAAGGAATAATTTTGCCTGTTTTTGCATTTTTCATTTATGCTCGGCTCCTATTGATCGTAGCGTGATGTTATATAGCCTATAACCTTCCTCGATAAATGGACTATCCAACACAAAAATAATTTTTCAATTCCAATCAGTAGTTCCTGAGATTAGCGCGTTCAAACAAACAAACTCTTCAGCTTTATAATTTTAGTATAGATACCTACTACCTAATTGTTTTGATGGTTGACTCATATTATTATACTAATATTCTCAAGCAGTTTCTCACTGTAACTAACTCAAGTTTCATATTATAACCTACAATTGTATTTGACAGTATCAATTGTTTAATGATGCCACTCGAAACGCCCTCTTCGAGGATACATGATGTTTCATTATTTATTGAATTATTTTATTTATGAAACTGGCTTCTTCCAGCGGCTTCGCCCGCGTGTATGTCGAAACTTATCCCAAGGGATCATATTCACGGGATAAAAAGTGTCCTATGTGCTATTCCAGACTATAATCTATCTCCGTGCCAAACTTCATCCCGATCCGTCCAGCCGTGTGAACGTGAAGAAGTAACAAACATACACACTCACAGACTTTCGCCTTTATGATATTATTATATTATATTATATTATATTATATTATATTATATTATATTATATTATATTATATTATATTATATTATATTATATTATATTATATTATATTATATTATATTATATTATATTATATTATATTATATTATATTATATTATATTATATTATATTATATTATATTATATATTAGTGTGATGATATATTTTAGTGTGAAGTGCCTAACCTGTAAGTTAACTAACTCGGAGTCAATATCTAACACTGCCAATAATGTATGACATGTTATTATTTGATACTAGCTATTGCCAGCGGCTTCGCCCGCGTAAAACTGTTTTATCATCCCAAGGGAACATTATACCGGGATGAAAAGCAGCCTATGTGCTATTCCAGACTAATGATATAATCTATCTCTATGCCAAATTTCATCCAGATCCGTTCAGCCGTTCTGGCGTAATTGAGTAACAAACATACATCCACACACACATCCATCCAAACTTTCATATTTATGATATTAGTAAGATTTAACCTCGTGTTAGCAACGAACTCTGAATTAAGTAATTGGCGGTTGTGGGCCTAAATATGCTAGTTTTATATTATCTGTGGCCTTAATAAGCAAAGATTGTATGACAAGCTTCATACATAACATCACGCCAGTTATGTTTAAGTCCCATGTAATAGGAGCAAGCCTATTGTCATCAATCGGGCACTAGTCCAGACTCCATACTGCTACTGAGAAATTCCAGATGGAACAACCCAATAACACTTAGCTCGACCCGGGCATCGAACCCAGACCCTTGTGTTCAGCAGTAGCGTGCGATTATTAGACCAACGACGCAACGCAACCAAGATTTTATGATTTATTAAGTAAAGCGAAAACTTTTTATCATAATTTATTGCTGTTAAAGAGATTAAGAAGTCTAGGCTGGTACCTAATTAGATTTGGTAAGTTAAAAACTTATTATTGGATAAGATTAGGGATAAAAAAAAATAAGAAAAATTTAACACATTTTTTTTTTAAATTCCATTTGCTATTAATGTTGAAATGGATGTGCGGCGTAAAGAGAATGGATGAAGTGAGAAATAAGTATATTAGAGGAAGTTTGAAAGTGGCGCCAGTGGCAGAAAAGTTGAAAGGAAACCATTTGTCCTGGTATGGTCATGTGATGAGGGAGGATGAAACGCATGTTACTAAAAGAGTTATTAATATAAATGTGGATGCATGGAGAGGGAGGGGACAGCCAAAGAAACGATGGATGGGCTTCGTGAGGAGTCATAATCAAAGAAAAGGGAGTCAGTGATGGCATAACGGGAGACTGGACGGTGTGGAGGAAGAAAACGTGTTGCGCCGACCCCAAGTAACATGGGACACGGGCAAGAAGATGGTTTGTATCGTTTCATAAGTTGGTTGTGGTGCGGATTTTGCGAGATTTCTCCATCTCTATTCAATCTGCCTAGCCTTTTCCCAACTCAGTTGGGGTCGGCTTCCAGTCTAACCGGATTCAGCTGAGTACCAGTGTTTTACATGGAGCGACTGCCTATCTGACCTCCACAACCCAGTAACTGGGTAACACGGTACCCCTTGGCAAGACTGGTGTCAGATCTCAATCTTCTGACTACCCGTAACGACTGTCATTGATCTTCAAATGACAGCCGGGAACAACGGCTTAACGTGCTTTACGAAACACGGAGGAAACTCGGTATGTTGAAATGGTCACCCATCCACGGACCCACCTCGTCAAGCGTCGCTTAACCTTGATGATCGACCAGTGCGGCTGTTATTATTTAGCCACGAGCGCCTCTTGTATAATTGAAGTAAATACATCTTTTTTTTAGGGTTCCGTACCCAAAGGGTAAAAACGGGACCCTATTACTAAGACTTCACGATCCGTCTGTCTGTCTGTCTGTCTGTCTGTCCGTCTGTCTCCAGGCTGTATCTCATGAACCGTGATAGCTAGACAGTTGAAATTTTCACAGATGATGTATTTCTGTTGCCGCTATAACAACAAATACTAAAAACAGTATAAAGTAAATATTAAAGGGGGGCTCCCATACAACAAACGTGATATTTTTGCCGTTTTTTGCTCGATATTAATAACGGCAACAGGTAGACGCTTGAAATATTCACAGAATATTTAGTTGTATATTTACTTCAAAAAATAATAAATTAAAATAAAATAAATTAAGGGGGGCTCCCATACAACAAACGTGATTTTTATGCAGTGTTTTGCGATAATGGTACGGAATCCTTCGTGTGCGAGTCCGACTCGCACTTGGCCAGTTTTTTTTTTTTTTTACTTCTCTTAAATGGTAAGGTCACTCAAAACAGATCTTTCACCTTCATTGCAATCGTTTAAAATGAAGTTAAGCTAGCAAAAAAATCACATCATCACATCACATCATCAGCCTATTAATGTTCCCACTGCTGGGACACAGGCCTCCTCTCTGTGAGAGGGAATGGGCCGTAATCCACCACGCGGGCCCAGTGCGGGTTGATGAATGTCTCGTATCTTCGAATTTTTGATTCTAGGACATGCCGGTTTCCTCACGATGTTTTCCTTCACCGTTTTGAGAGCAGTGGTGATGAAATAATTTACACAAAGTAAAGCGCCTGCCTGGGCTCGAACCCACGACCTACAACTTGTAAGCCGCGGCCGATACCACTGGGCCACCACTGCTCAGATACATAAATTTTGAAAAATATTTCAAACACCCTGTATCCATGGCATATTCTGCGCTACTCGAGACTCCGTCGATCATACTCACATACATCCCAAACCACTCGATGTTTACAATCGCACCGATTACGATAATGTGCCGAGATTAATCCGATTAACCCGATTACCGATTACATCTTGAACAGTATCGATATAAGGGGATTATAGTTAAGTGTTTATTTGAGGAACGCGGTACTCTAAATATTAGTTGTTTGTTTGTTCTTGTAATTATAGCTCGAACCATAGAAATATAAATTATTATATCTATGGCTCGAACTATAGTATTAATATAATAAGTGAAAAATAACTTCGATTTAGGAAGTCAGCGTCCTGTTTTCGTTGTTTGACCCAAAGGGTAAAAACGGGACCCTATTACTAAGACTCCGCGGTCCGTCTGTCTGTCTGTCTGTCTGTCACCAGGCTGTATCTCATGAACCGTGATAGCTAGACCGTTGAAATTTTCACAGATGACGTATTTCTGTTGCCGCTATAACAACAAATACTAAAAACAGAATAATATAAACGTAATTTTTTGCCGATTTTTGCGATAATGGTACGGAACCCTTCGTGCGCGAGTCCGTCTCGCGCTTGTGTTTTTTCTGTTAGAAAGGTTTTCACACGTTGTTTTCTATCAGGCAACTAATGAAAATCATAATATATTTATCAATATCGCCAAATATAATAATTATTAACCTAACCAAAAGCCTCTACATCAAACGAAGGTCACTATCATCGAAAGGCACACCGGCAGGCGTATTACGTAAAAACCGGCCAAGTGCGAGTCGGACTCGCACACGAAGGGTTCCGTACCATTATCGCAAAACACTGCAAAAAAATCACGTTTGTTGTATGCCCCCTTAATTTATTTTATTTTAATTTAATGATTATTATTTTTTGAAGAGAATATACAACTAAATATTCTGTGAATATTTCAAGCGTCTACCTGTTGCCGTTATTAATATCGAGCAAAAAACGGCATAAATATCACGTTTGTTGTATGGGAGCCCCCCT
This sequence comes from Anorthoa munda, assembly GCA_945859665.1. Taxonomy (NCBI): domain Eukaryota; kingdom Metazoa; phylum Arthropoda; class Insecta; order Lepidoptera; family Noctuidae; genus Anorthoa; species Anorthoa munda. The sequence continues at coordinate 12,822,699 of OX243917.1, read as the reverse complement.
TAAATATTAATTTTATACTGTTTTTAGTATTTGTTGTTATAGCGGCAACAGAAATACATCATCTGTGAAAATTTCAACTGTCTAACTATCACGGTTCATGAGATACAGCCTGGTGACAGACAGACAGACAGACAGACAGACAGACGGACAGCGAAGTCTCAGTAATAGGGTCCCGTTTTTACCCTTTGGGTACGGAACCCTAAAAAGCAATCATCGCGCGATAAAACACTTTATGTCATAAAAGTCGGCATTACCTACAGTGTAGATTATCCCTGCATGTGGATGAGATGTCCCTATGTGTGGATGTCAAGTAGTGTGTGGTGGTCCTACACGATCGTTTGCTAATCGCTCGCTGTTTGTCAAATGCAATTATCTATACAAATAAATAACATTGAAGTGTCTGTATGTAATATCAAAATAACAACGTTTTATTGAATGCACGTGAAAGTATATACGGTACTAACAACAAATAAGCAATTTTTAAGATTTTTGTCTGTCTGTCTATCTGTCTGTTTGTTCCGGGTAATCTCCGAAACGGCTGGACCGATTTTGACGGGACTTTCACTTTCCGGCGGGTAACTAAAAAAAAAAATATATATTTTTTACGAGTTTGACGCGGACGAAGTCGCGGGCAACAGCTAGTATAATATATAATAATATTATAATATAATTAAAATAATATATAATATAATATTTTAAAGAGGAAATATTTTTTTGTTTGTTTGTTTGTACCGAATAGGCTCCGAAACTACTGGACCGATTTAAAAAATTCTTTCACCAATAGAAAGCTACATTAGGGAGCGAAGCCGCGGGGAACAGCTCGTTTAAAATAAAACGCCAGATACTCTAAAACTTCTGTATTGAAGAGCAATTATTGCGTAAAAATCGCTATCGTTTTGTTCTTGCAAGATACGTAATAAACCTGCCGATCCAGCAAAATGTGTTTATAAAGACTATACACACAATATACTATCGGAGGCTAATTGCCCATTATATGAGTATGTATGTGTTTGTCTAGCCCGAATAAAATTTACAACTAATTTGGTTCTGTGATCTATCATTAGATTTTCCTGGAGTTTTGTAATGTTTTAACGGTTTATTTATAGTGAAAGGGTCTTCTAAACTCCATTTGAAATAACATTAGAGAATGCCTTGCTGCATTAAGTCCGCCTATGTATGACCATTGTACATGAAGTTTAAATAAATAAATAAATAAATTAGACATGTTTCCAAATCTTTTTACAGTCCGTTCAACCGATTTTGAGTTCTATCCCGTAAACATAAGGATGACATAAAAAGCATAAACATGTTACCAAAACCAACTGTTTACTACAGCTACCATTTGTCGTATCACTAACGCAATAGAAGTCAAAATCGGTTAACCGGGCTGTAAAATGGGCTAATTTAAACGTCTAATGTTATCGCAAATGGAGTATAGTTAGCTGTTTGTGTCTATTTAGTGCGAGTTAACGTAAACGTCAATTTGTATACTGATTTTAAAATGAGAATCACGTCTAAACGGCTAGTCGTAATTTTTTGGAAAAAATATATATTACATGAGACCATTTTATCAATAATTTGATGTAAGAATATTTCGATTTTTATTCGTAAAACATAGAGTAATTAATTTGCAAAGTTATGTCTAGCATGGACAAGAAAACGACAATCACACCAAAACCGCCGGGAGTATTTTAATGAAATTGACACCATATCAAAGACAATTTAATTATCTACATCAAAATCATTAAAAAAAAAAAAAAAAAAAAAAAAAATGTGTTTATTAACTTAAATTATACACTTTAGTTGCCGGGGCTTCCCAGAAAGTAATCCGAAGATACTTGTGATGGGATGTTTGATCTGAGGCTTTTTTTTAAAGTCATAGAATAAAAAGGAAATTACAAAAAATCTACTAAATTTTGGGTCGCGCGGGTGTCAAACGAGCGCGCGTTTTATTCCTTCAAGATCGTTAGCGACTATCGTCGTGTTAAAACTGGATAAGCGCCGTCTGGTGACGGTAAGGAGAAACCTCTTTTTAGGGTTCCGTACCCAAAGGATAAAAACGGGACCCTATAAACCCTATTACTAAGACTTCTCGATCCGTCTGTCTGTCTGTCTGTCCGTCTGTCACCAGGCTGTATTTGTTGCCGCTATAACAACAAATACTAAAAACAGTATAAAATAAATATTAAAGGGGGGTTCCCATACAACAAACGTGATATTTTTGCTGTTTTTTGCTCGATATTAATAATGGCAACAGGTAGACGCTTGAAATATTCACAGAATGTTTAGTTGTATATTTACTTCAAAAAATAATTATTATTAAATTAAAATAAAATAAATTAAGGGGGGCTCCCATACAACAAACGTGTTTTTTTTGCAGTGTTTTGCGATAATGGTACGGAACCCTTCGTGTGCGAATCCGACTCGCACTTGGCCGGTTTTTTTTGTATACATTTTGACATAAGACATCGTTTACGGTATCACGAGTACGTTAAAAACCTCGATAAGCACACTGTATATTCGATAGCGCATGTAAAGCCCCTTCATTTAGAGTTAGACATTTTTGGCAATCTTCATCGTTGTTAGTGTAACTTTGTCTATGCTCTTTATATTAAATTTATACTTGAAAATCGATGTAGCCATTAAATCTGAGACCAGTCTTGCCAAAGAGGACCCAGTTACTGGGTTGTGGCAGTTAGTTAGTCAGTAGCTCCTTGTTAAATACTGGTATTCAACAGCAACCGGTTAGACTGGAAGCCGACCCTAATATATACTAATGAGATAACATTAGACATTTAAATAAGCCCATTTTACAGCCTGTTTAACCGATTTTGATTTCTATTGCGTTAGCGATACGACAAATGGTAGCTGTAGTAAAAAGTTTGTTTTGGTAACAGGTTAATGCTTTTTATGTCATCCTTATGTTTACGGGATAGAACTCAAAATCGGTTGAACGGACTGTAAAAAGAGTTGTACAAATTTCTAATGTTATTTCAAATGGAGTATATTTATAAAGGATATTGCCCATATAAAGGCCCCGTATGGGGTATCGTGTCTGCGATTTCAATATTATCCAAAAAATAGGATTAATTTTGGGTTTTTTTTCCATCCGAGTCCTTTATGGAAAAAAAAAACAAAACCTCGAGCTATCAAAATTAAATGCATGCAAATGCAATCAAATGCACGGTCAAACTAAATTTTAACATCCCCAAAAGTCTGCTTCGAGATTCTTCTTGTATTACGTCAATAAGGGTACACTAGTCGACGGCACGAACTATTTTGTGCGCGGGGTTAAAATGCATTTTATATCAACCGACAACACGTGCGGAAGAGACAGATGCTGTGATGAGCAGTAGGAAGCTGATTCGCGTACGAATACACACTTTTGCCCATTTGCCATAAACAGACCTTTGTGAGTCTGGATATCATGAAAAAACGACTAAACGTATCTGTTAAACATAAAATTATTAACATTGTTGAACTACTAATCTATCCCTGTATGGTGGCCGTTTTGCAATTTTCCAGTTTCTTATAGTATTTATTTGCGCCCAAAAATGCGTTAAAATTAGTGTCGAAATGTGGAACTTTCAACGCTCCTAACTTTCAAATATATTTAATTTTTTATTTTTCGTTTCCATACGGGGCTAGATAATGGTGAGACAAATTGATATCATTTTTTATTTTGAACGTACATCGTCAAACAGTGGAGTAATCGCCAGACTACGTTTGTATGGAAGAATGATCGACTAGTGTAACCTTAAGGAAATTCGAACAGTCTCTCGTTGTTAATACGCGATGCAAACTCATTTGTTTTTAATTTATTTCAAAAACAAATATGTTCGCTTTCGAATTGTAAGCGCTCATTTGATTGCGGTGAGCTGTGAACTTTACAGAAAAGCACTTCAGTTGATGGAGCTTAGCTTACTATTTCAAAGTTTAGCTCAACAGAATAAATTGCATTAGTCTAACTAGAGGAGCCTTCAACCTGTTTCTACTTCTTTCTACAAATAAATAAATAAAAAAACTCCAGGGAAAGCCCACACACGAATATGGGACCTTAAAGCCTTTTCCTATTATAAAGGAGAATGCCCATTAAGGGAACTTGGGACACTTTGAAAAAATTGTTTTGACACTTTGAATTTGGTTGTAGAAAAAACCCGTTATATTCATAATTAGAAAACGTTTTTTATTTATTTTTCGGGGTTCACGAGATATAACGATGTTTCTGTTCTTGAAATGAACCCTTATTACAATGCAATAAGGTGCATACAAATGTCCAAGTGAAGAAACCTGAACTGTTGTTGTCTGTACCACGAGGTCTCATTGCTAAGAAAGAAAATTTGGTTCAAATAAATCTCACTAGATGGCGCGACAATTCTATTGAATTGTGTGCAAAATTAACTCTCCTAAGTACAAAATTATGGCTCTTAATTCACATTTCAAAGATTATTTGAACGGATCATTTAAAGCCTAAATCTATTGATGCCAATAGATGGCGCATTTTTAAATTTCTGAGGCATTCCACTCGATTGTTAAAATTTGCATTGTAACACATTTTGGTGCAAAAACAACTGTAAAAAAGTGCAAAAAAATACTATAAAACGAACCGTCCCTGTATATAAAGAAAAAAAAATCACGAAACTAATAAACCCTTTTACTTGCAAGTCGCTGCTAACACCATCTATTGCCGTGAAACGGGATCGAACGCGATTGATGTACTTACAAAAATAACAAGATTAAACAGATGAAAAACGCTAGTTACGTCGGCACGGTTTCTTTGTATGGGATGAGGCATCTGTATTATATTAGTAATAATATAATTAGTATTATATTATCTGTGTCTGTACTTTAAAAAGTAAAGGACACGGATGAAAAAAAAAACACAAAATGTTAATCCTATTTTTGGAAAATATTGGTACTGCTGAATCCGGTTAGACTGGAAGCCGACCCCAATATATCTGGGCAGAGACTAGGCAGAGAGAGAGAGAGAGACACGATACCTCATAAGGGGCCAAAGCTGGGCCAGGGCTCAGGGGGCAATCTCCTTTACTAAAGACGGGTGTACAAAACCGCACTAAACGAACGCCCAATAAAACAATCTGCTCAAAAGAAAACTTGAACCAAATCAATAGACTATAGCAGGTACATATCTTAGCAACGCCCCAACGTTCAGGGTTCCGTGCGAATAAAACAAATCCCTCGGTAAAAATTATAATGTACGTAATTGTATCTGAGGACGCACCTGGCGCGTAGGCGGACGGGACAATCTTGATACTTGTGTCGGAGTTTTATTATTTATAATATTTTGTTTAAGAAAAGTCGGCATTGAATTTGTTATGGTAGTTGCGTTTTGAAGGTGCGTAGCGACAATTATGAAAAGAATTCTATCTGTAAAGCTATTTTAGGAAAGGTTTGGGGAAAAATTCAATATGTAATTTATTGGGAAGCTTTGATTCTAGATTGAAATCAATCTACATTGGCTAAACAAAGTTAAATACTAGAAGGTATTTCCGCAACTTCCAAACCAAATATACTTTATAAAACAGCCAATCGAGAAACTCTTCATCTGTTAGTTTCATTTGTAAAATTAACTTGCGAGAAGAACGGACCCAGTCGGTTCGTTAATCAGGTAAAGGGCCTGTTTGACCCGACTCCACCCGACTTCGGCCGACCCGTCAATTTTCCACGCTTCAACACACTTTCTGAAAGAATTTATTATAACAATAATGTACGTTTCTCATTTAAGATAGGTACAGTGAACCCAAGTCAGTGGTATCAAAACCAGTATATGGTGGTCTCGGATTCTATTCAAACTCGGTACTACGGTAGGCCAGCTGGGTCCGTGCCCACTCAACCCGATTAGACTCAACCAGAAGTTTAACTACCAATTCAGTGCCATTTGTACAGTCTGGAAAAGTGATATTTAATTCTAAATAACTTAACAAATCAAATCAAATGTTTTTTATTTCACATAGGCCTACATGGGCACTTATAAAACGTCGACAAAAGGTGCACGGTTCGGGTTGGTCGTTTCCTGTGGAGAAGAACCGGCAAGAAACTCCACGGTTACTCTTTTAAAAAAATTGGTTTGTTTTTACAATATTTCCATGTTCCAGTATTAGTGCTTAGATATGGGGGGACAACGTAGGCCCGACAATAAGTCGTAAGAAACACAAAAAAAAAATTGTATAAACGAGAGAGTTAACAAATGTTAACAAGCGTCTAGAAATCTAGAAGGCCTACAATGTTCACACATTCACAAAACAATCAGTAAAAGAATCTATACAAAGGAAAAAATAAATAAAAATATATAACAAGACTAAATTTAACATGTGGCACAAATGTTGTTATCAGTGCTGTAACTATTCATAGCAAAGGGCTATAAAGATTATTGAAATCATTGTAAAAAGTCTAATTAAAAGAAGGAAAAAAAGTAAAAATGAGATTGAGAATAGTTAGAGACATCCACATATTTGTGCCGTTTATGAGTTACCAGGGAAGCCGCATGCGCAGGAGCTAAAAAAATTATCTTCAACGTAGTCCTTGATTTTATAATATGCTTTTTTAATAAGGACACGTTAGATGTAGTTTTTGAACTTTCCATCGGTCAATTCTATAACTGACTTTGGCAACTTGTTATAAAAGCGTATACTGTTTATAAGAAAAGACTTGTTAGTTTTCGTTAATCTGAATTTGGGTATTACAATTTCATGCTTACTGCGTGTATTTAAATTATGGAAATCGCTTCTAGTTTTGAAAAGCCCTCGATTTTTGCGGACATACAAAATACATTCCAAACATACAAAATACAAGCTATTAGCTTTGGAAGTTAGTACCTACTTGTTAACCTTATAATTATAATCACGTTTATAGACTGATTCAATAAATACCACCGTGCCAATAGCTATAAGATTGTAATGATAATTAACAATAATCTGAATTTTTTACTACAAAGTACAAAGTGTACTATACTATATTAAAAATAATAAGTACTTACTTGTTTAATTATTGATTTATTTATCCAAACATTATTCAAATTTTACACTCTCTGTGATGCAAGCGTTATATCAACACTTTTCTGCCTGACTATACATCGACGTTTTTACGCCTATCAAAATAGAAATATGCAGGTATTATTCTTCGGGTTGAGTCTAATCGGGTTGAGTGGGCACGGACCCGGCCAGCTTAAGGTCAAAATGTTGCCACCAACCTGCGGTTGTCTATACGAGAATTAGGAAAGAAAGATTCATATTATTTTGGCAATTGTTTTGACTATTTCTTTTTTTACTGACAATGTTAAATTCAGTTTTAGTACCTACGAGTAAAAGGAAGGGCCAAAATGTGGCTGGTCCAATAAGGTCCTATACGTTAGAACCAAGTATGGTCAGGAAACTGGTGGATTACACGATGGGATTCTGTTGATAACCTACCTACTATTATCACTCACTTTAAAGAGAAACTGTAGAAGTGTCCAGTGTAGCAGTGCCCGTGGCAGAAATCATATCTACATTTCATTACAAATCATTATCATTACCAACTTTATTTCACCCACTGCTGAGTATAGCCAACCCTTATTTGCAATTTCTTTGCAAATAATAAGTTCCGCCAGAATCCCGACTGCACAGCAAAACATTTTTAAACAAAAAGCTGCCCGCCACTATAAACTAAAGTGCACTAAGTACCAGATTTAATAATCACAAGCAAAGCGCCAGTATTATGTAATATTTTTACGGCAATCTCTAGTACCAAGAAGGTACGGCGGCGTAGTGTCCGCGAGCTCAGGTGTGTTATAAAGACGTTTTTCTTGTCGCAAGTCCCGCGGTGCCATTGCTATGTAGGGATGGGACGAGGGCTCGGTTTGTTTATCGATATTATAAATGTTTTTTTTTGCACTTATCTTAGCTAAAAAGAATTCAATTGATTTTGGTACATTTTCTTTTTTAAGGATTTTTGGCGCCGTGTCTTTGCCCCAGCTAAAACACTGGACATTTGTGAAGAGTGAGTGCATTGGAAGACAGTCTTTTATAAATTTTGATGTTCATAAAGTGCTGATTCTCAGCATAATTTGAATAAATAACCTTTGTTGGTATGTTTGTAAAATAGTAAATACACCACTCGCACTACAGGAGCTCGTGGCTAAATAATAACAGCCGCACTGGTCGATCATCAAGGTTAAGCAACGCTTGACGAGGGCGGTCCGTGGATGGGTGACCATTTCAACATACCGAGTTTCCTCCGTGCCTCGAAAAGCACGTTAAGCCGTTGGTCCCGGCTGTCATTTGAAGATCTTTGACAGTCGTTACGGGTAGTCAGAAGCTTGAGATCTGACATCAGTCTTGCCAAGGGGTATCGTGTTACCCAGTTACTGGGTTGTGGAGGTCAGATAGGCAGTCGCTTCATGTAAAACACTAAAACTCAGCTAAATCCGGTAAGACTGGAAGCCGACCCCAATATAGTTGGAAAAAAGGCTAGGCAGACAGTAAATACACCACTCATTATGTCGTGTAGTTCTATGATGTATTTAATTCGTATCAAAGTGATTTCTTGATAAAATTGCAAATGAATACTACTGATTTCAAAGAAAACAAAGGAAATTATATCAACTGTGTACAATAAACTCCAGCTAAGTCATAAACAGAAAGCGATAAGATTAACATAACCGCAATACGCTGGTATAATCCCAATAACGCAGTTGTACTGGCTATTATGGCCAATGTAATACATAATGAGAATCGGTAACCCAGATTACTACTTCCCGTTTCAATTGTTATTTTAATACGAAATTAGTTCGTACTTAAATAACGTACGTGATTTGTTATTTAATTATGTTGAACAGTTGTTTTTCAATTTCAATCTGCCTAGCGTTTTTCCCAACTATATTGGGGTCGGCTTCCAGTCTTACCGGATTCAGCTAAGTACCAGTGTTTTACATGGAGCGACTGCCTATCTGACCTCCACAACCCAGTAACTGGGTAACACGGTACCCCTTGGCAAGACTGGTGTCAGATCTCAAGCTTCTGACTACCCGTAACGACTGTCAAAGATCTTCAAATAACAGCCGGGACCAACGGCTTAACGTGCTTTCCGAGGCACGGAGGAAACACGGTATGTTGAAATGGCCACCCATCCACGGACCGACCTCGTCAAGCGTTGCTTAACCTTGATGATCGACCCGTGCGGCTGTTATTATTTAGCCACGAGCTCCTCGATTAAATTCAATGATTAAGTTAATAGGTAACTTATAGGCAAGTTGCTCCATCGTCGACCAGATCATCGCTTACCATCAAGTAAGATACTGGTCAAATTGGAGCCTCAATATAAAAATATAATATTGTCAATTTTAATAGGGAACCAGCCTAATGTAATTAATTGTTCACAAATAAAAACTCCCGAGTTGCTACTGACAATTTCCATCACCCATCGATCAACCGTTTTTTGTAAAATAAAAACATAATTATATAATAGAATAGACGACCGAGGCCGTCTACTAAAGTGCTATGTAAGTAATTACATTGCCTACTACAGTGTACAAAACAGGGCAAGTTAAATAAAACCATTTAAAAACTTATAAAACCGTAACGTCTAGAGGGCGCTCGTCGACCACATCATCGCTTACCATCAGATGAGATAGTTTGACATACACAAGCAAAAAGATAAAATATCGATATCGATAAAACCCATTCCCATCCCTTACCATAAAATATCAGTCAAAGTATGACAAATATTGTTTTTACTACACTACGGGACAGGCGGGCGGAGCTGGTATACCGCCTGCTACTGCACAGATTTAAAACATATCTCAGCTAATAGCTAGCTTTAGTTACAGGTACATGTATCTTAGAGTATTTCCTTGAAGAATAACGTGAGATAAATACGGTATTGCTAGAGGAATAAATTCAGAGAATCAAATACTTAGTGTTTTTACCCGGCTGCAAGGACAGGGTTATGTTTTTCGCGCGTATCTTGTATGTTTGTATGTATGTATTTAATGTTTTTATTACCTCGCATCTTTCAAATTACTTGACGGATTTTTATAATTAAGACATCGCTAGATAGGTCTTGGCCGCCCAAGTGTTCTTAAATAAGCGCCATTAAAAAAAATAAACATGGCGAAATTTTATTGTAGGGGTTTTTCTTCGATACCCATCGTGTGGGGTACCAAAATGAAGGGTTTTTAGAGGTGATTACAAAAATATATACCACTTATATGTTTAAAAGTCATTCGAAAAAAAAAGTATAACTAAAAAGTTGAATAAAAAAAGTTATCATCATCATCATCGTCATCAAATCAAAAAAGTTTATAAAATCAAAAAACCCGACTGCTTAAAAAGCGAACTAAAAAGACGTAAACAAGAAGAAACATCTGGTTTTGCTCAGCCAGCTCGCGAATATGTATCCTCCGACAGCACAGCAAGATTTTCTTCTATTTGCTTCCATAAATCGATAGAGTCAACGCTTGATAGAGCCCTTAAATCCCTGAAAAAACTTAGAGACATTGCTTTTCGTAGACAAAAAAAGTCCACTTAACCGCACTAAAATGAAAAACCACGAACAAAAACTAAGCTAAAATAGGGCAACACTACCAGCACTTAGTGCCGGACAAAACGTCAAGTCGAATTTGTCACCTTGCAACCCAATCCTCCTTTTTACATCAAATACTCTTCCCGTTGAATAAATATCGTATTTCGAAGAAAATAGCCCAATTGTTGAGGCTCTAACGGTCGAGGAATTGTATAAACAAGTTAATTTAACTTGAAAACTTTGGTATCCCTTACAATTGTAACTTTAAGTTTAGGGATGACGCATACTGAGTTGACAGATGTTTGACAGACTGGCAGAATGCCTTGTCAAAGTTTACACTAAAGAAAATATATTTGAGGAACTGGCCAGTAGTGTTATTCTCTAAACATCATTTCGAAATTCGAACGGTGGCTGTCTCGTTGTGAATCCGCGATGATTTAGTTTGAATCTAAACGAGTTCGCTTTCGAATCGTGTGCGCTCACTTGAGTGAGGTGAGCTGTGTACTTTACAGAATAACACGGAATGATTTTGCGTAGGTACTCGTATTTCGGAAAACATGTTGATCTAAACTTTCTTTACACGTGGAGCTGCAAAGCTTAACGAGGATAATTTTACAAACATAAAATGACGAGCGTTTTCCTCCGGCTCCGCTCCTGTGGCCTATTCCACAGAATGCGTGTTTTTTAGGGTTCCGTACCCAAAGGGTAAAAACGGGATGTTTTCCTTCACCGTTTTGAGAGCAGTGGTTATGAAATAATTTACACAAAGTAAAGCGCCTGCCTGGGCTCGAACCTACGACCTACAACTGGTAAGTCGCGGCCGATACCAATGGGCCACCACTGCTCAACTAATACGCGCTACTAATCTATATATATAAAAATGAATCCCTATTTCCCTTGGTCACGGCATCACGCGTGAACGGCTGGACCTATTTCGCTTATTATTTTTTTGTTGTGTTTGTTATTGTTAGAAATGAAAAAAAGTTTCTTATGAAAAAAAAAATGAAAAAAGAATTGGTACCTTACCTACTAGGTAGGGTAGGTATGTAGGTAGGGTAGGTATGTAGGTAGGGTAGGTATGTAGGTAGGGTAGGTATGTAGGTAGGGTAGGTATGTAGGTAGGGTAGGTATGTAGGTAGGGTAGGTATGTAGGTAGGGTAGGTATGTAGGTAGGGTAGGTATGTAGGTAGGGTAGGTATGTAGGTAGGGTAGGTATGTAGGTAGGGTAGGTATGTAGGTAGGGTAGGTATGTAGGTAGGGTAGGTATGTAGGTAGGGTAGGTATGTAGGTAGGGTAGGTATGTAGGTAGGGTAGGTATGTAGGTAGGGTAGGTATGTAGGTAGGGTAGGTATGTAGGTAGGGTAGGTATGTAGGTAGGGTAGGTATGTAGGTAGGGTAGGTATGTAGGTAGGGTAGGTATGTAGGTAGGGTAGGTATGTAGGTAGGGTAGGTATGTAGGTAGGGTAGGTATGTAGGTAGGGTAGGTATGTAGGTAGGGTAGGTATGTAGGTAGGGTAGGTATGTAGGTAGGGTAGGTATGTAGGTAGGGTAGGGTAGGGTAGGTAGGGTAGGTAGGATAGGGTAGGGTAGGTAGGGTAGGGTAGGTAGGGTAGGGTAGGTAGGGCAGATGAATGTTTGGTGTTTTCATGGCAAAACAAAGTTTGCCAGGTCAGCTTGTATATATATATAATAAACTAGCTGCGGCTCCGCCCGCGTGTTATTAGTACTTCTCCCTATATCTTTATAAATTATATTAAAAGCCTATGTGTTATTCTGATGTATGAGCTATATTTGTGTAAAGTTTCATCAAAATCCGTTCAGTACTTTTTGCGTGAAAGAGTAACAAACATCCATCCTTCCATCCTCTCAAAGTATCACGTTTATAATAGTAGTAGGATTATTAGGTTAAATTAAAGGACTCCAGTAACAGCTAACCAAAGACAATCACATAACATTACGACTATAATCCCCGAGGAGTTAAGCAGAGGTGCATCTGTGGTAAACCCAAATAGCGCCATTTATGTTTAAATCCCATGTAATAGGGGCAGGTTGCCAGCACAAGTCCAGTCCAGATTCTGAGCTGCTACTGAGAAATTCCAGATGGAAAAACCCAATAACACTGCCCGACCCGAGAATCGAACGCAGAACCTCTCGCTCATCAGTAGTGCTTGAGACCACTAGACCAAGGAGGCAATCACATCTTCTGGCTAAATTATATAAATATAAATCTATATTAATATTATAAAAAGGTAAAGTTGAGACCCTGGAAAGGACATAGGATAGTTTTATTCCCTTGGGATGATAAAAAACCGGCCAAGTGCGAGTCGGACTCGCACACGAAGGGTTCCGTACCATTATCGCAAAACACTGCAAAAAAATCACGTTTGTTGTATGGGAGCCCCCCTTAATTTATTTTATTTAGTTTAATAATTATTATTTTTTGAAGAGAATATACAACTAAATATTCTGTGAATATTTCAAGCGTCTACCGGTTGCCGTTATTAATATCGAGCAAAAAACGGCAAAAATATCACGTTTGTTGTATGGGAGCCCCCCTTAAATATTATTTTTTTACTGTTTTTAGTATTTGTTGTTATAGCGGCAACAGGAATACATCATCTGAGAAAATTTGAACTGTCTAACTATCACGGTACGGATATACAGCCGAGATACAGCCTGGTGACAGACAGACAGACAGACGGACAGCGAAGTCTCAGTAATAGGGTCCCGTTTTTACCCTTTGGGTACAGAACCCTAAAAACTTTTAACGCGAGCGAAGCCGCGGGCAGAATCTAGTAAATTTTAAATTAGTTGTATCTCTGTGCGTTGTGCCTATATCTAATGGGCCAGAGGGCCGTCTTTGTAATGCGGAGACATTTTGTCGATAAAATAATTTGATGGTCGTTATATACAGCTGACAATGAGGTGGAGATCTGCTATAGAATTAGGAGGGGGGCCATTTTAGCTCTATTTAACGTTGGGCTGCAGGTTTCTTTAGAATACGATTCGCAATACGGTTTTGGGGGCCTCGTGGCTCAATAATAACAGCGACACGGGTCCATCTTCGAAGTTCCACTGCCACTGCCGCTAACGCGCCAAGTGCATTGATCAAAATCTTTTCCAAGAGCTGAGAATGCATGTTGGAAATATCTTTGTAATATTTGTACAACGGCATTGCAAAGGACTTGTATGAAGATTGGGGAGCCAAGGTATCCGCTGAATACCCAGATGATGGGTCATTGTGCCGAATGCTTATGCGAGATCTATGTCCAGTAAGGGACGCCTTTTGGCTGCATAACGATGTTGCAATGTCATTCATTATGCCAATATAGCATCTCTAACAAAAAATCAAACCGACTTTCAAAACAAAACACTACAAAGCGAAAAATAACTTTCTTTTCCGAAGTCGGGGTCTTTTGCACCCATTGCTTTAAGCCGGTTTGATTTTTTGTTAAAAATATTTTTTTATTTTTCTCTTTTTAGTTTTGAAAATCATTTATAGCCAAAGTACATCTCATGACGATTCCAATAAGCCCAAACACGACTAGGATACATTGTTTTGTTTCCAGTGGCCATCTGTGGTCTTCTTCATCAGCTCCACTTCACCAAATGATATATTCTGAGTGCAAATGATTGCATTGTTGACGAAAATACCAATAATATTTTTTTCAAAATCGCTATATGTATGCACATAATATTTGTGGAGTTCCCTCGATATCTCTAGGATCTTATCATCAGATCCTGACCTTATGACCATGGGACCACCTGTGAAGTATACTTCAAACTAAATAAGAATTTTTCAAATCGGCCCAGGCGTCTTTGAGTAATCGGGGAATACAAATAAAAAAAACCGACGAATTGAGAACCTCCTCCTTTTTTTGAAGTTTGTTAAAAATAATAGAATATACTATTTTACTCAATCATATAGTTGCCGGCACGTAACTTGGCAAGAGTCATTAGATGCGCACAAGTCGTATTTTAGGTCTATTTGGTTACCAAGCGGGGCGCGGGGAACATTTAGCACCGTTCCGAGCGCGCGATTGGTTGGTCAGTTGACACAAGGATCGACTGACCAATCTTGTCGCGTCCACGTTCCGTTCGCTTTATATGGTGGTTGGTCAGTATGCGCAATATCCGCGAACTTACCACCATGTCGCCAAATCCTTGCCAAGTTACATGCCGGGGAGTATACTGGCTCGTCTAACAGAATTGAGTAGAAAAGGGAGAGAGGGAGGCTTTTCTTTGCCCTTCGTAAAGACTAATTAGATTTAGATTAGGGATGATTTTTGGCTTTCCTTGGTCCGTGCCTCGGAAAGTACGTTAACACGTTGAACATTTGAAAATGTTTTGACAGTCATTACAACCGGGCGAGCACGGCCTGTCACAGTAGGCCGTGCTCGCCCCGCAGGTCAGTATCCCGAAATACATGCGAAGAAATGTCGTGATACCCAGTTAGTTATGTTGTAGAGGTCAGATAGGCACACTATCCGTCTGAAACACTGGTATTCTGCAGCACCTATTAAGACTGGAAATCGATTACTTAAATCGTGTTTAGTACATTAAACCAAATAAAAGCAGATCGATAGGAAATAGATAACTGACATTTGAATTATTAAGGAAAATATTAAGCGATACTCGTATTCCTCTCTCCTAGACACTGACTGTATCTAGAATGTTGCTGTGTCCGACAGGGTCCATAATTGTTTCTGTAATTTATATTTGAATTTGAAAGACAACCAAGCAAATTGATATATGCTACAAAATGAACATTACCTATACAAAGCGCATTCCTACCTACCCCTACAAATCTAAAAGGCGTGAAGTATCTATAAACTGTAGTTTACCATTCAAACTGGACGTGTTGTCCGTCCATTTGTCACAAAGACATATGATAAGCAGCCGTCTTTGACATCATAGAGCTGTATTTACCATACCTTTGTTGAAGATTGCCTGTTTATAGTAAAATATGTGTTTCTGGGCATTCATTTATGTAGCCAGAGTACATATCCGTATCATGCAATAGGTTGTCATTGAGATGCACGAAAAGAGCAAAGGCGCAGATTCCCTTGAGTAGCTGATTTTAAAATTAGAATCACGTCTAAATGGCTAGTCGTAATTTTTTGGAAAAAATGTATGTTACATAAGACCATTTTCTTAATAATTTGATCTAAGCACATTTCGAGTTTTATTCGTATAACATAGTGTAATTAATTAGTAAAGTTATGTCTAAAACGGACAAAAACACGACAATCACACCAAAACCGCTGGGCGTATTTGAATGAAATCGACACCATCTCAAAGACAATTTAATTATCTACATTTTGATCTGAGCTTTTTTTTTAAAGTCGTAGAAAAGGAAAGTACAAAAAACTACTAAATTTTGAATAGCGCGGGTGCGATACGGGTGCGCGTTTTGTTCCCTCAAGGTCGTTGGCGTTAGTCGTCGTGTTAAGGCCTACATACGCTTTAGTGCGTAAAACGGTAACTTTCTAAAGCATACTCCTTAGTAACGGCTAAGTTAAAAGTTTTGAAAAAAATATATATTTATGTTTGTTTCATGTACATTATTTTTGAAACAAGGTTTTTTCGTGTAACTATTAGTTTTGCATTAAACAAATAGTTAACAACACGATATTTTATAGCAACTTTTGGATACTCCTCCAAAACGACTTGGATCTTTAAAAATATTTCTACACAGTAAAATTAATGGCTGGAATTTCTTCATAACTGAAACAGTATATGTAAATCAAATAATATTTTGCAAACAAAACTGTTCAAAAGGAGGTTCAATATTGATATTTTGGCTCCGAGCGGGCGCACGGCCAGTACTGCGTTAACATTGGGACGTTTATATCGCCTTAAGGCCCGGTGTCTGTAACGAAAATTATCGATGGTTAGTCCCCCTATGCTCTAGTCCCGCTATGCTCGCTAACTTATAAAATACATACTAAAAAGTTTCGCTATGCACGAAATCTCATTCTCGGGCAGTGATGAAGAAAACTGTTACAGTGTAATATTTAATTGAACCATTTAAAAGTAAATTAAGAAAACTTAGCATGTAAATTCCGTTTCATCATACTAATGCACACTCGCCGCGCCGCCACTAAACACGTTACGTACTTGCGTCATTCATTTTAAAAACAAAGTGTCCATACATTCCATAGAACTGTGAAAAACGAAACGTCTTGCCGTAAAAGAGAAACTTAACCTAAAATTATGTCGAACTAAGATTTCGATATTTTTAGTTTAATTTTTCAATACTTTTTTTTCAGCTTCCTGCTCAATTTAATTGAATTCGAACACTTTTCTTTCCAACTGTACCTTCCATTGTTTGCATAGAATTGAAGAATTGCGTGCATAGCGAAACTTTTAAGTAGGTATTTTTCGAGTCGAGCATAACGGGACTAGAGCATAGGGGGACTAACCGATTATCCAATTGTTTAAGCGTGCGTTATCTGCTATGATTGGTTGAATGAATTTCCAACAGCAAACCGCTTTTATTGAATCTACACAATCGTTTGCTAATCGCTCACTGTTTGTCAAATGCACTTATTTCAAAAAAATACCGCCAACAACTCTAAAACTTTTGTATTGAAAAATTAAAAAATCAGTCAAACATTTCAAACTTCGAATCACATCTACCTACAAATACCAAAAATTTCATCCATTTTTCGAGTACTTTTTCATTTGACATATCCATCGCTGAACTCTCCATCAACGTCAGCGCGCGAATGAAACGTCATCAGATGCAAGCGACCGACAGATCCGACATATCCAACATATCGGACGGATCGGACGGATGATCGAGTGACAAGAACAAATTGCTTCGGCGCACTCAAGTTGTCTGACGACAACGTAAACGGTTGACGTTTTTGGATGAGGAACCGTTTTTAACCGACTTTCCAAAAAGGAAGAGGTTCTATGTTCGACTTTGTTTATTTTTTTTATTTATGTTCAACAATATCTCCATCAATTGTGGACCGATTTTGAAAATTCTTTTTTTTTTGTTTGAAAGACGTTCCGAAATTAGTCCCATTTTAATTTGGTTTTTCTTGAATTTTTCCTTTGGAATTGATAACCTCGAAGTCGGTTAAAAATTGACATGACAAGCTTAATATTGTATAATATGCACTAAGTTTGTTAAATTCATGATTCAGGAGTATTCTCTAAACATTACTTCGAAATGGTTGCCTCAAAAAAAAAGTATAATTTGATACCTTTATCCTCCACAATACTTTGTCTTCGCTGGAACTTACCTTAAAAAGAAAAAAAAAACAATTAATATCATTAATCATTTTAAGGTTGTTACATAAAAATCATAACTTCGAAATTCGAACGCAGTCTCTTTATGAATCCGCGCTGATTTACTTTAAAAACAAATGAGTTCGCTTTCGAGTTGTGTGTGCTCACTTGAGTGAGGTGAGCTGTGAACTTTACAGTAGCACAGATAATTGAATACTAGCAAACAGATGCCTCATCCCATACAAAGAAACCGTGCCGTTGTAACCAGCGTTTTTCGTCTGATTAAGATGATTATTTTTATAAGCACTTCGATCGCGTTCAGTTCCGTTCCACGGCTATAGATGTTGTTAGCAGCGACTTGCAAGTAAAAGGGTTTTCTCAGTTCGTGTAAATTTTTGCTTTAAATACAGTGACGATTTTTTTTTATAGCATTTTTTTGCATTTTTACCGTTTCACTGTACCAAAATGTGTTACATTACAAATTTAAAAAATCGAGAGGCATGCCTCATAAATTTAAAACCGCGCCATCTTTTGGCATCAATTTTAAATGATCCGTTTATATAATCTTTGTAATGTGAATTAAGAGCCCAATATTCCATAATTTTGTGCTTAGGAGAGTTGATTAAACAAGAACATACAATTTTATGATCAATTCTAGAAAATGTTTATTTTACACACAATTCAATAACAAATCGTTACATATCGCGTCATCTAGTGACATTTATTTGAACCAAATTTTCTTTGTTAGCGCTGGGACCCCGTGACAGTAGTAAGTACACTCAATTAAAGACAGACGTGACGATTCTTCGTCATATTATTACTAAACCCCTCCATTGCATGTAAAAACACACTCGAAAAATAATGTTACCAATAATAATTATAAAAAAATAATTATGACGCCCACATCATTACGAAAACACGAATTAATAGTTCATAAAAACATTATTTTTATTACATCAATAACTTTATCTTCATATCAAACATATGTCGCATGTCGCATTTGGAAAGGTCGTATGTCGCTAAAAATGGACTCATTTGGATGTAATCATTTATTTGAACTATTAAATAAACATTACGTTTATGAAGGGGTTTTCTTTTTTAAATTGACATAATGCGTGTCCAACTTGAGGGTAGATAATGAACCGTAGTTTTTTTTTTATGGGCACAAACAGTTTTTAGGGTTCCGTACCCAAAGGGTAAAAACGAGACCCTATTACTAAGACTCCACTGTCCGTCTGTCTGTCACCAGGCTGTATCTCAGGGAGCGTTCAAGTATTACGTAACGCAATTTGGGGGGGCGGGGGGGTCTCGTAAAACGTTACGATGCGTTACACGGGCGGGAGGGGGTCCTTCTTACAACACGTTACGTAACATTATTTCTTTTTTTATATAAAAAAATAGGGAAATAAAACTCCCAAATTGGCAACCCTTTTTATAGTGTTGCGAATTAAAAATCTCTTGTTTTATTATAAGGCAATTAAAACTATACGAAGGATAAAAACTATAACAACTTTTTGCGACTTCAGGGTAAAAATGATGACTTGAGTGTTACGTAACCTTTAGAGAGGGGGGGGGGGGTACAGAAAAACGTTACGGAGCGTTACAGTGGGGGGAGGGGGGGTCAAAAATCTTCAAAAATTGCGTTACGTAATACTTGAACGCTCCCTCATGAACCGCGATAGCTAGACAGTTGAAATTTTCGCGGATGATTTATTTCTGTTGCCGCTATAACAACAAATACTAAAAATAGTATAGAATAAATATTTAATGGGGGGCTCCCATACAACAAACGTGATATTTTTGCCGTTTTTTGCTCGATATTAATAACGGCAACAGGTAGACGCTTGAAATAATCACAGAATGTTTAGTTGTATATTTACTTCAAAAATAATAATGATTAAATTAAAATAAAATAAATCAAGGGGGGGCTCCCATACAGCAAACGTGATTTTTTGCAGTGTTCTGCGATAATGGTACGGAACCCTTCGTGTGCGAGTCCGACTCGTTTTTTCGTTAGGCTCGCGTTTGACCACTATCTCACCTGATGGTAAGCGATGATGTGGTCGACGGTGAAGCACGCTTGTCTGGAAGTAAACTATTCACTCTTGACTTAAAGACCCCAAGGAATCGAAAGACAAGCATGCAATAGGAATTAAAAGATTGTCCAATTTCTATCAAGCACATAGGTACTTTGCGGTCAATCTTATACAATATACACCCCTCATCTGCGACCACATACCATCACGAACAGAGACGTAGGGGATATTCCGTTATTTATATTACTTCACCCTGATGAGGCCAGGAATTTATCGCTATCTTCACGCTTTTCGTACAGGGTCGGCAGGAAGCTAAGCGTTATTAAATTGAGGAGGATAATTTATTGTACTTAGGTATTGTAATTGTCGTGGTAGCCGATGGCATGGAGGCTTTAGGTATTTGTTTTTGAAGATCGAGGTGCTGGGTTCTCATCTGTGTCAACAACAGTGTGAAATTTTTAATTTTGTTTAAAATCAGAACCCATAAAAAATCTCTGAGCCATTTAGCAACTGTAATTAAGGTAGCATTTAGATTATACTTTTAAATTATCTATCGAAGATTTTAATGAAACATCTGCTAATCATTGCTAATCATTGCTCAACATTGTCGAGATTTTAATAAGGGTGTATGTATAAGTCTAAAATAACCGACTTTTAGTGGCGAAAAACATCGTGATAGTTGAAAAGCGGCAATACATAGTCAGCAATCTTACCCAAAGGATGAAAACGGGACCCTATTACTAATACTCCACTGTCCATCTGTCTGTCTGTCACAAAGCTGTATCTTATGAGGTTCATGAACCGTGATAGCTAGACAGTTGAAATCACAGATGATGTATTTCTGTTGCCTCTATAACAACATATACTAAAAACGGAATAAAATAAATATTCGAGTGGATCCCATACAACAAACGTGATTTTGTGCCGTTTTTTGCGATAATGGTACGGAATCCTTCATGCGCGAATCCGACTCGCACTTGGCCAGTTTTTTTTTGACAATTCAGTAGCGTATATCCCGTACATTTTAGACTTTACGACAATGTATAATCTTATATCATAGAATATCACTATCTATAGCCCAATCTCACTACCGCATTTTTAGTTCTAGAAAGAAACTGCCCTTGCAAGGAATTTACTATGTTTGACGAAAATAACTCAAAAAAAGTACCTTCAACGACTCAAACAGGCATCTGTTACATCACCAACTGCGGTACCATCAATAACTGCTAGCAAACTCAACATGAACCCTAATTTTATGACCTCTAGGTACATTTTCGTTCGACACGCGACTACGCGAGTTACATAACTCAGGAAGACGGTATGTTCTCTCCAGTTTTATGCGTCGATAATATTTGGCAATATCTAATATGAAATGTTGCTTATTTGTATGTTTGTGTGACTTTTTATGGTTTTTTTATTAGCCGTGTCCGGTCGGTTTTGAGTCAGCAAATAATCCGTAATATGTAGGTACATGTACGATTAAGAATTTCAAAAATAGTGATGACTCAGGCCAGACAGAGAACAAGCAATTGTACGTACATAACATTAAGACAAAAATCACAAAAGGGGTAGACAATGATTGTGTACAGTCCGGTTCCGAATAGTTATGGAGAGTTCTAGAAGCATTCGCCTATAACTAGGATGAATTATAAATTCCAGGCTTTGGCCTACTTAAGAGAATATCCTTACTAAACCAAATATCGATTACATCAACACAGGGGTCGAAAAAAGAACCAGAAACTCAGCAGTTACGCTTGTCTACTAGAGCAATAATAATAATCCATTTTATAACCGTGCAGTTCAACAGTGGTCAGGCAGGGGCCAGTAGTCTTCCTATACTTTTAGGCAATCGATCCACTAAACCTATTTTGTTTTTAACCGACTTCAAAAAAAGGGGGCAGTTCTCAATTCGTCGAAATCTTTTTCTTTTTATGTATGTTCCCCGATTACTGTAAGACGCCTGGACCGATTTGGAAAATTCTTCTTTTGTTTGACAGGGTATACTTCCCAGTTGGTCCCATAATCATCAAGTCAGAATCTGATGATGGGATCTTGGATAAATCGAGGTAACTCCTCAAATATTATAGGCATACATATAGCGATTTTGGTATTTTTATCAACAATGCAATCATCTGCACTCAGAAAGTAACATTTGGTAAAGTGGAACTGGTGAAGAAGACCACAGATGGCCAATAGAATTCCTTAATGCTAAGTATGTCATGGGTTATAAGATATCTCGAATAGTTTAACGACTACGATGAAGCAAATACTTATAAATACATAGTGCTGATGAAATGGTACCATCGAACTGATCTGATGATGAAGCCGGCAGGTAGGCACTGGTACTCCGAAATAAAACAATGTATCCTAGTCGTGTATGGGCTTATTGGAATCGTCATGAGATGTACTTTGGCTATATATGAATTTTATGGCACTTGAAAGTACCTATCAAAACTAAAAAGAGATAAATAAAAAACATTTTAACAAAAAAACAAACCGACTTCCAAAGAAACACTGCAAATAGAAAAATAACTTTCTTTTCCGAAGTCGGTGTCGAAACACGGAAAACAATAGGTACCAAAGACACCGACTTCGGAAAAGAAAGTTATTTTTCAGTTGCAGTGTTTCTTTGGAAGTCGGTTTGTTTTTTTGTTAAAAAGTTTTTTGCTTGGAGAAATGCTCCTGCATACCTACTGCGCTACCACGGGGAGATAGCGCAGTAATGTGGAACTCCAAACCTCTAATACTCCACGGTGTCCTCCTGTGCCGCTTATGGCGGGAACACGGGCACGCGTTAGCACTCACCGCGAACCCGCCGCGGCTGTCCATCACCGGACCCTCCTCTGGGGACCACCACAGGGACCAAACCAGCACATGGGTACCAGCCGACCGAAACCTAGAAAACCCATAACCCAATACATGTTTTCTCCATATTTTGCAATAGTTCTGCATCAACCGGGGATTGCCATTGGATGCACTTGCGCAGTGCCTGCCATTTCCTGAAACATGCCTAACAAGGCCTCTGCAAGTTGGCTTTGGCCCCTCGCACGCTTTTCAAAGGACCGGGACCCCAGGGTCCCGAGAATTGCCCACGTTTTCTTCTTCCATACCGCCCTGTCTGACTTCCTTTTCATTCATATCACTCCTCACACAGTTCATGCACATTTTTTTGGCCCTTATATTTGTGCAAAATATTATACTCAATTTATTTTCGCAAGCATACCCGGGTGCCAACACAGTGTACCGTCGCGTGACAGCCGACGGTTGTATAGACACGAACGCGCGACCCCACTTACTTATTCACGAGAACCATCTAACATACAGACATACTACAAAACAATGTTATTTTACCTTCCCTATGAAAAGAATGGGCTCGACTTTGGTAGTACTGTTGTAGATATGGGTATGGCGTTTAGAAATATATGTAGGAATAACTTCTTTCGAAGAAATCTGGGCAAACACATTGCCCAGATTGTTTGTAAAGTACACAGCTCACCTCACTCATGTGAGCGTACACAATTCGAAAGCGAACTCATTTGTTTTTATCCGACTGCCGCAGGAGGGTAATGTGTTTATCAGTCTATGTTCCTATGTGGCGTTCCAGAAACCAAACGCGTTGGCCAATTTTGAAGATTCTTACGTCAATCGATTCGTCTTAACCTTGCGAGTGTCACTGGCTTATTAAAATCGGATTTTGGGCGCCATATTGTGGGGTCCCATTTTTTTTTCCAAAACCATCGTGTGAATCAAAATAAAGGGTTTCAAGAGGTGATTGCAAATAACACTTATATGTTTAAATGTACAAAATTAGAAAAAAAAAGTTAACTAAAAAGATATAAATAAAAAAAGTTAATTAAAAAAATCAACAAGCCCGACTGCTTAAAAAGCAAACTAAAAAGACGTAAACAAGAAGAAATTTTTTTGAGGCGATGATAGCTCAGTGGTAGTGACGTCGGATACCGAGACGAAGGTCGCGGGTTCGAATCCTACAATGAGCTTGAGCTTTCGGTGAAGGAAAACATCGTGAGGAAACCATAGCACGGTGGTAGGGTACTTTGTAGTACCCGCCTGGCTGGCAACCACCCTCAAGTTGAAAATCTGTCGCCAAGCACCTTCCGGTGTGTTCCGACAGCAGCACTTGAGAGCCAGTTCCCTTCTAGGCTTTGTGTGCTTACCACCATCGGCCACATCATCACTGACCACGGTGAGATTGTGGTCAAACACAGGCCTATACATAGTAAAAAAAAAAAAAAAAAAAAAAAAATCAAGCTGTGCAGTCGGAGGATACATCTGGTTTTGGTCAGCCAGCTCGCGAATAACATGTATCCTCCGACTGCACAGCTTGATTTTCTTCTTGTTTACGTCTTTTTAGTTCGCTTTTTACGCAGTCGGGTTTTTTTATTTTTTGAATTAACTTTTTTTAAAGTAAGTCGGCGTGGATTCACAACGAGACACCGTTCGAATTTCGAACGTGATGTTTAGAAGTGGAAATATTAGTTCCATGGTTAGCTCTGCTTACGATAGTTTCATGTTTAGGGTTATTCAATATATAGAATGCCGCATATGAAGTTTATGCAGGACCCTCATAAGTTATGTGCTTATTGAACTCATCTTTGTACATACTTACACAGGTTACGCGCAGCTTTGTAGAAATCTTTGTAGAACTTTCGAGCGACCAGAGGCAATAACTTCTTTCACAACCTCACCGAGTAAAAAATAGCACTTCGTTCTTCGCTGAAGAAGTAAATCACAGTATATTTATTGTGGTTTATTCCTCTGATGGTCCCGCGACTGGCACGGGCGGTGACGCGGTATTCTGTAGTGTACCTTGGAATTATGTAGCTTTATGTCACCGATTTATTGGTATACAGAGGCTTCAGACAAAATGGTATTCTAGCAGAGATAAAGAGGAATTGACCAATTAAAATTTGGGTAGCTCATGATAATCCCATACATTTTTATTGTAATATTTATTTTATTAATATTCATGAATATGAGAGTATAATTATATTAATTATTTATACTGTATTCTTCTTTATTGTGAATTTTTTAATATATTTTTATTTTTATTTCCCCTCTACACACGGTGACGTATCTTTTTTAGGGTTCCGTATCCGAAAGGTAAAAACGGGACCCTATTACTAAGACTCCGCGGTCCGTCCGTCTATCTGTCTGTCACCAGGCTGTATCTCATGAACCGTGATAGCTAGACAGTTGAAATTTTCACAGATAATGTATTTCTGTTGCCGCTATAACAACAAATACTAAAAACAGAATACGTTTTTTTGCGATAATGGTACGGAACCCTTCATGCGCAAGTCCGACTCGCACTTGGCCGGTTTTTTCCAACTCTCCTCTCGCAAGCATGCTGGAAGAGATTTCATTAGAAATAAGCATTCCTTGGTACCTACTTTCTGTTCCTTCTTCTTGTCTATGTAATAGGTGTGTGTACATGGTTAAATAAATAAAAATACTATTGACATTCGACAATAGTTATTGTTTGCTGGCAGAAAGTCTCTTTTTCTACCCAATAATTCTCCCGAGTAGAGCTTGCGAGCGCTAAACTTATCATCACTAATTATACTAAATTATGATTGTCTAATAAATAACGTATATACAAACGGATACTGATAATGTACAAACGTGTATAATAAGGGGAGATGGTAAGAAAAAATTGGCCATCAAAAAAATCGGCCAAATCGCTGTCAATAGGAAAAGTGCCCAGAACGCTGGCAGCACTGCCACGTTGAACGGCAATGCTGATTCTTTTTTTTATTAATAATAAACTTGCGCTTGACCACTATCTCACCTGATGGTAAGCGATGATGTGGTCGACGATGAAGCACGCTTGCCTAGAAGAAACCTATTCACTCTTGACTTAAAGACTCCCAGGTTGTAGCTATCAGGAAATACAGACTCCGGCAGGGAATTCCACTCTTTTGCTGTACGCATAATAAAAGTATTCCCAAAACGTATGGGTGGGTTGTCCACTATGTGCCGATGACGCATCGCCGTACGTCTTGTAGTCCGATGATAGAACGGGCTAGGGGGAATGAGTTCATGCAATTCCATCGCACACTCCCCGAAATGTAACCGATACAAAACCGACAGCGATTCTTAGGTCGACGAGAAGGCCAGCCTTCTGGTTACGTGAAGAGTCGACTAACTGTTTGCTGATGTCACGAAAAACTCGATGAGCACTCGCGTATTACGCAGAGGGACCTTAAAGTATACCCACAGATTGCTGCTTTTGAGGAATTCCAGATGGAAAAACCGGGCCACCAGGACCTGGTGTACAGCAGTAGCACTTACGATCAATAGCACACCAATCAATCTGCCTAGCGTTTTCCCAACTATATTGGGGTCGGCTTCCAGTCTAACCGGATTCAGCTGAATACCAGTGTTTTACATGGAGTGACTGCCTATCTGACCTCCAAAACCCAGTAACTGGGAAACACGATACCCCTTGGCACGACTGGTGTCAGATCTCAAGCTTCTGACTACCCGTAACGACTGTCAAATATCTTCAAATGACAGCCGGGAACAACGGCTTAACGTGCTTTCCGAGGCACGGAGGAAACTCGGAATGTTGAAATGGTCACCCATCCATGGACCAATCTCGACAAGCGTTGCTTAATCTTGATGATCGACCAATGCGGCTATTATGATTTAGCCTCGAGCTCCTCTCTCCTAGACGCTCCTCTCTCCTCCCTAGATCACAACAATGAGGAATTTACATACATTATTATAATAAAACACAACAGCGTGCTGGTGCCAACACTTATGTATGGGTATGGCAAAAAAGACATGAAAGTAGGATTAATGCAGTAGAAATGCGTTCCTTGCGAAGTATGTGTGGTGTAGCTTTAAATGATAGATTGAGGAATGAGGTAATAAGACAACGTTGTGGTTTAAAAGAAGATGTAGTGACTAAAATTGAAAAGAGTATGTTGAGATGGTTTGGTCATGTTGAGAGAATGAATGAAAGACGACTAACAAAAAGTATTTACAAGGCAGACTAGAATGGAAACGCCGGGAGGGGATGCCCTAGAAAGAAAGACATACATAGACCTTATAGGTGATGTTCTTCAGAAAGGCCAGGTGCGCAGTACTCATAACCGGCGTTTGTGTATGACTAGATGTATGAATATGAGTAAAGCAAAAGATGTATGTAAGGATCGTAGCAGGTGGCGCTCTGTAGTTTCTGCCTACCCCCATGGGAAAAAGGCGTGAGTTTATGTATGTAAATATTATAATAAGAATAACGTTAAATTATACAGATCCGATATATATAATCAGAGATAACCTGACATGACAGTTCGATCTATCTTAAGGAACCTTCGACAACCAGAGCCTTGTCACATCAAGGATAATCATGAAAGAAATGGTAAAACAACAGCGAAAAAGATATTTATATTTCTTTTTCTTTTGCCGCATCTTTGCGAATAGGGTTGTCAGGCGGACGGATAAAACGAGACATAATTCACCAGTCAACTTGATGTTCACTTGGAATTTCATACCAACCAATATTATAAATGCGAAATGGTGTCTGTCTCTTACGTTTTCATGTCTAAACTGCTGAACATATTTTGATAAAACTTGCGTCACGGATTAATCCTATTCTAATAGAAATACTACGTACAAGGCAGACGTGAATGGAAACGCCGGGAGGAGACGCCCTAGAAAGACATACATAGACCTTATAGGTGATGTTCTTCAGAAAGGCCAGGTGCGCAGTACTCATAATCGGCGTGTGTCTATGACTAGATGTATGAATGTGAGTGAAGCAAAAGAAGTATGTAAGGATCGTAGCAGGTGGCGTTCTGTAGTTTCTGCCTACCCCCATGGGAAAAAGGCGTGAGTTTATGTATGTACGTATGTATGTAATAGAATACTTTTCATCCCTGTAGCAAGGTCCCTTGAGCTGATAAAACGCGGGTAAAGCCGACGGCAGTAGGTAGTTTCGTAATAAGAAAGACAGATTTATTAAATTTTGTTGTTGTTTCATTAAAGTTAAAACGATTTTAAGATAAAGTATCTCAAAGCCTGGATTAATTTCTAAACATTCTTTACCATCTTAAAACTAAGACAAAACTTCCGAATTGAACCGCACCGCGAGCGTAATGGCATTGGCCGCGCTCCTTAAAAGAATATTGATAATTTTGGAATTACAGCGTTTTGCTTGTATTAAGACTCGTAATCAACAGTTTGTGTTTGTGTTTAACGTGTGATGACAGTAACTTGAAACCCAGCAGCCCTCAATCCCTGGTGAAGTGATTCAGTGCACCGACGACGCGACCACGAGGTTCCAGAAAAGGTTTGTGCTTCCTTCCCTAATTATTTTCGGGTTGCATTGTGTTGTCCCACAGCCACCGCAGCTCGAATTACCTATCATCAAGCGTTTGTCAATCGTTTTGCTCCGCATCGCAGATACAGTCCACTAAACCAGCCCTACACGCCACCATTTTTTTTGGTCTCCCTTAACCCCTTGAGTGCCCGAATCGTGTATTAGATGTACGGCTAACATACCGGTCTGTTCGCTTTCTGGTTTTATGACCTAAGCCTCTAATCAAACTATCTATGAGATTCTATCAACGATAACGCTTATTGAATAGTCCAAAATGCCAATGGACTTTGTGACATTTTTGTTAGCACATGTTAATCCCATACATTTGGTATTTTCGACAATATAAATGAATGAATAAGAATGTCAGTTACTCTAGAGTCTCTGACAACCCTGTACGAGAATATGGCGATCACTCTTATTCTATCCAAGATCTTCGACATTTCCATAAAGATGATCCTGGAATATATCTTGATTTTTGTAAATGAATATGTAATGATGGATATTTGTTTTATTTTCGAGTTCACGCCTGGTATAATGTAATATGTAATGCCGCTATTTGTCAGGTAAACGGCCGTGTTTTTCTATTACAGGTTTCAGATATATCATGGTCATATGGATCATAAGGATCGTGGTTCATGTGTGAGGGCTGAATAGAAGCATAAGTTATTGTTATTTGGGATCTAAACTATTACTAATATACATGCGAAAAATTTTGAGGATGAATGGAGCAAAGCCGTAAAAATAAACCTAGTGTTCTTTATATTGAGTTGTGCCTTAAGGCGCAGATACCCCTCAGTAGCGTTGGGCGCACGGTTGAAACAGTGGTTGAGCGATTGACCGCTGCGCAGCGTGTCGCGGGTTCGATTCCCGCATGGAACAAATATTTGTGTGACCTAAAGATTGTTGTTCCGGCTCTGGGTGTTTGTGTATGTGAGTTTAAATGTTTGTAAACGTACCCACGATACAGTAGAAATTTCTAGTGTGGGACAAAATCAAAAAAAAGAAAAAACTAATTTTAAAATGAGAATCACGTCTAAACGGCTAGTCGTAAATTTTTTGAAAAAATATATGTTACATTAGACCGTTATCTTAATAATATGATCTGTGAACATTCAATTTATTCGTGTAACATAGTGTAAATTAAATTGTAAAGTTATGTCTAACACGGACAAAAAAAAACTACAATCACACCAAAACCGCCGGGCGTATTTAAATGAAGTTTTTACCATCTCAAAGACAATTTAACTATCTACATTTCGATCTGAGGCTGATTGAAGGCTTTTTTTAAGTCATAGAATAACAAGGAAAGTACAAAAAAAACCGCCCAAGTGCGAGTCGGACTCGCACACTAAGGGTTCCGTACCATTATCGCAAAACACTGCAAAAAATCACGTTTGTTGTTGTATGGGAGCAACCCCTTAATTTATTTTATTTTAATTTAATTATAATTATTTTTTGATGTAAATATACAACTAAACATTCTGTGAATATTTCAAGCGTCTACTACCTGTTGCCGTTATTAATATCGAGCAAAAAATCACGTTTATTGTATGGGACCCTATTAAATATTTATTTTATACTGTTTTTAGTATTTGTTGTTATAGCGGCAACAGAAATACATCATCTGTAAATATTTCAACTATCTAGCTATCAAGGTTCTTGAGATACAGCCTGGTGACAGACGGACAGACAGATAGACAGACAGACAGACGGATCGCGAAGTAGTAATAGGGTCCCGTATTTACCCTTTAGGTACGGAACCCTAAAAACTTTTGTAAATTTTTAATGGGACGTGCGGGTGTGAAACGGTGGCGCGTTTTGCTCCTTCTAAGTCGTTGGCGGCTGTCGTCGTCTTAATATCTTGGAAAGGTGTGTCAAACAAAATAACATTATTGCTAAGTACTCCATAAATCATGGCTTGACTGTTTGTAATTATGACAATGGAGGACCCAGTCGTTTTTCTTGAAAAGCTTCTGCTAAATATCATTTTTAAAAGGTTAATTAAAAGTCTGTCTTTTGTTTGTCTAATGAATAGGGTGTGTTTTTTAACGACGGGCACTAAGAGGTGTTAATGTGGTGAATAATTTAGAAACAGTGTGTATTGTTCCTAATTACGTCACTGACTGCCTCTTTGGTTCAGTGGTCGGAAGAGTGACTTGAGTTTGAGTTCCTAGGTTCGAGTCCCGGAAAGTGTAAGTAGGGTTTTCCATCTGGAATTTCTCAGTAGCAGACCAGAGTTTGAATTTATTGGCAATTGGAGCGTCCTTTATTACATTGGACTTAAGACGACGACTGTCGCCAACAACCTTGAGGGTACAAAACGCGCACTCGTTTCACACCCGCGCGACCGATATTTCGTACGTAGTTTTTTGTACTTTCCTTATTATTCTACGACTTTAAAAAAAGTCTCAGACCAAAATGTAGATAATTAAATTGTCTTTGAGATGGTGTCAATTTCATTAAAACATGCCCAGCGGTTTTGGTGCGATTGTCGTGTTTTTGTCCGTTTTAGACATAACTTTACAAATTAATTACACTAGGTCAATCTCGCCAAACTTCTTGGCCGCCCTGAAGTTGGCTACAATGGCTGCGCAGTAGTAAATCTCATTCAAAAAGTGCTCCGTTTCGTGCCCCGAGCATCCGGTAAACCAACTTCAGGACGGCCAAGAAGTTTGGCGCAGACTATACTCGTATACAAATAAAACTCATTTTTTTTTTAGATTAAATTAATAAGAAAATGGTCTAATGTAACACATAGTTTAGAAGTGATTCTCATTTTAAAATAAGCTAATCAGGGGTATCTGCGCCTTAAACGTAACTGAAGAAATGTGAGTGGTACCATAAGAACGCCTCTAGCTTACCTTTCGAGGAATAAAGGCGTCGTGATATCTGTTGATAAACGTTAGTAATTGGCTATTCGTCACACTGCTACTCTTAAGGTTGCACTAGTCAGTTATTCTTCCATACAAACGTAGTCTGGCGATTACATCACTGTTTGACGGTGTACGTTCAAAATAAAAAAAATATATCAATTTGTGTCTCATCACGGAAACAAAAATGTAAAAAAACGTATTTGAAAGTTATGAGCATCGAAAGTTCCATATTTTAACAGTAATTTTAATGCATCTTTGGGCGGAAATAAATGCCATAAAAAAAAGTTAATTAAAAAAATCAAAATACCCGACTGCTTAAAAAGCGAACTAAAAAGATGTAAACAAGAAGAAAATCATGCTGTGCAGTCGGAGGATACATATCCGCGAGCTGGCTGACCAAAACCAGATGTATCCTCCGACTGCACAGCATGATTTTCTTCTTGTTTACATCTTTTTAGTTCGCTTTTTAAGCAGTCGGGTATTTTGATTTTTTTAATTAACTTTTTTATTTATAACTTTTTAGTTAACATTTTTTTCGAATTAGGTACATTTAAATATATAAGTGTTATGTATTTTTGAAATCGCCTCTAAAATCCCTTTATTTTGATACCCCACACGATGGCTTTGGAAGAAAAATTAAATTGGCCCCCCACAATATGGCGCCCAAAAGCCGCCATTTTTCTATTTTCCAATTTTAATGTAGCCTATGACACTCGCAAGGTTAAGACGAATCGATTGACGTATGAATCATCAAAATCGGTCATCGCGTTTGGTCTCTGGAACGCCACATAGGAACAAACATACATACATACATACATACATACATACATACATACATAGACTGATAAACACATTACCCTCCTTCGGCAGTCGGGTAAAAAGAAGGAAAATTGCAAAACAGTCACCATACAGAGATAGATAGAACAGTTGAAAAATGCAATTAATTTTATTTTAAACAAATACATTCAGTAGTTTTGTCATGATACTCATACTCCCAAATAATTTTTTTCCCGCTCCTTTTCGTTCTAAATCATCATCCATTTATTATTTTTATACCATAAGCTTCCTGCTAATCACGACCCCTCACAACCCAGTAACTGGGTACTACGATTTGCAATACTGGTGTCAGTTTTTCTGGCTACTGACTATCCGTATCGATTGCAAAAGATCTACAAATGGCAGCCGGGACTAACAGTTTAACGTGTTTTCCGACGCTTTCTTTCTAGATATTCACAGAAAATATATAGAAAATGACATCCAATATTGTTTGTATATAAAATCATTCAGTCGATCTGTGGACCGAAGAGCCAATCACTTAACGATGCGAATGCGGCGACGATCAAAATTTGCTGCCCAATGAATTGTAGAGCGATTTCAACATCTTGATACTTTGATTTTTTTGCAGTGGCAGATTAACAACTAAGCAAAGTTTAAGATGAGGTTGTTTTTCACGATGTGCATAGCGAAAACTACAATAATTTTTCACATTTTAGCTTTAGTAGAGAACGCACACCGCTGAGGTATGTGATGATGTGGTGCCGGATACGCAAGCCTCCTCATTCCTCACTGCTTTTTTTTTTATTTGTTATAGGTTCGCGCTTGACCACCATCTCACCTGATGGTAAGCGATGATGTGGTCGACGATGGATCGCGCTTGCCTAGTAGTAACCTATTCACTCTTGACTTAAAGACCCCTAGATTGTAGCTATCGGGAAACACAGAAACCACTCCTTAGCTGTACGCATAATAAAAGTATTCTCAAAACGTTTAGCGCGTATGGGTGGGATGTCCACCATGTACCGATGGCGCATCGCTGTACGTCTGGTAGTCCGATGATGAAACGGGCTGGGCGGAATTAGATCATGCAATACGCATACTGCGCCGGAACAAAAGACCATTCTCAAAGTTTTTCATACGATTATCTTGCCGGTACCGTATACAAGTTTGTAATGCGTTCCGATCAGAAGACCAAAGCTTTAGTGTGAAAAATTACCGCTGAACTTTTGGTTTGCAACAGGGGTAAATACTTAATTTTTTTGTGTGCCTTACTTGTTTTGCATGGTATAGCAATGGAAATCATGACAAAAGCCAGCAAATAATATTGGCCTATGCATAGGCCCCAAGTATAGTTGTCGGCACGTAACTTGGCAAGTTTTGGCTTAGTGGAGGTAAATTTGCGCATAGTGCGCGGACTGACCAACCACCATATAGAATAAACGGAACATGAACGCGAAGCGATTGGTCAGTCGATGTTTGTGTGGCCTGATCAACCAATCGTGCGCTCGGAACGGTGCTAAACGCTCCCCGCGTCCCGCTAGGTAACCAAAGAGACCTAAAAACGACTTGTGCGCATGTAACGACTCTTGCCAAGTTACGTGCCGACAATTATATATATTTTTTTATTTTATTTATTTATTATATACTTTATTGTACACCACTTAAATAATTACAGAAACAAAACATTATAAAGATAAGTGTACAATGGGCGGTCTTATCGCACAGGGCAATCTCTTACAGACAACCTTTGGATGGACTGAACGAGAGGAGATAGACATAGGGCTGTCAGTGTACAAAACTATCTTAAATAATATTACTTAGATATTACATAAAATACATACATACAAATAAAATAATATACTAATAAATATCAAATATAGAACAGAGAAAGGAGAAGAATAGTTACAGAGAAAGGAAATGTTCCATCACCATTTTTTTAAATATAGGTAATGTTTGCGCACGTCTTACCTCAATCGGTAATGCATTCCACAAACGAGCTGCTTGAACCGTGAAAGATTTGTCGAAGAAGGAAGTGGAATGCATACGAATGCTTAATTTTAGGTTTTCCGATGATCTCAAGGACCGAGAATGTGTGTCACAGAGGAACTGAAAGCGTTCTTTAAGATAAAAAGGACTAGAAGGATTAAAGAGAACATTATATAGCAATGAAAGTATGTGGGCATTCCGGCGAAGGCGAATAGGAAGCCATTTGAGCTTGGTTCGGAATTCAGAAACATGGTCATACTTGCGCAAGCCAAATATGAACCTGATACAGAGATTTTGAAGTCGCTCAAGCTTGTCCAATTGGTCTTGGGTGAGATCGAGATAGCTGGCATCAGCATAGTCCAGGATAGGAAGAAGAAGAGATTGTGCTATCGCAATTTTAGTGGTAATAGGAAGAAAGTTACGAAGGCGTCTTAGGGAGCCCGCAGACGCAAACAGTTTACGACTGACCTCCTGCAGTTGTTTAGTCCAGGAAAGGGTGCTGTCGATATAAATCCCCAGGTTTTTCACAGTGTGAGCTATAGGAACAATGGTGTTGTTGAAAGAAACCTGGGGAATTATAACTGCAAGTAAGATATTAAGCTAGCTAAGCGTATATTCATTCAAATTGAGAATTTGGCAATGTTTTTAATTCAATCTTCGAAAAAAAATTTTGTTCTTTCTTACGTAGAACATCTAGGTAGGTGGATAAACTTAAAGTGGGTTACAATTTTCCTGGTAAGCTCGGAAAATCCTAATTTAAGGCGCTATATACGCCCCAATGTTAACGCAGTACTGGCCGTGCGCCCGCTCGATGCCAAAATATCAATATTGAACCTCCTTTTGAATAGTTTTGTTTGCAAAACATTATTTGATTTACATATGCTATGTTAGTTATGAAGAAATTCCAGCCATCAATTTTTCTGTGTATTAATATTTTTAAACATCCAAGTTGTTTTGGAGGAGTTTCCAAAAGTTGCGAAACAATATCGTGTTGTTAATTATTTTTTTTAAAGCAAAACTATTAGTTACACGAAAAAACTTTGTGTTAAAAATAATGTACATGAATCAATAATAAATATATATTTTTTAAAACCTTTTAACCTAGCCGTTACTAACTAGTATGCTTTAGAAAGTTACCGTTTTACGGCACTAAAGGGTATGTAGGCCCTAAGATGGACATTTAATACGTTGATTTGGAATAAGGTATTTCCAGAAAACTTATCTCATTTACGTTAAAGGTTAAAATAACAAGTAACGTTGTATTTGTCTTTAATTTCTGGGACACAGAAATGTTTCATTAAACGTTTTACATATCCCATTTATTTATAAATTACTTTCCTTATATGGAAGTCGTAGAAATCTCCATATTTCAAGTAATATAATTTCTATGTTAATGTACAAATTATAGAAAAACACGAGTTTCTGAATAATAATTGGAAATTGTTGGTTCAAATCGTTCGCTACATTTTTTTGACATCCCGCGGGTGGTAAAATAAATTATGTTTTACTACATTTACATTGTCGCTAACGAATACCTCGTTTTTTTTGTTTATTATTTATTTATGTACACACAAAACACTTAACAGAGAAAAGAAAGAATACTGCTTATTATCTTCATATTTTCGGGTCTAAACCGCTGAAAGGATTTTGATGAAACTGGCACACGGACAGATAATGATCTGGATTAGGACTTCGGATACTTCTGTACTCGGCAGTAAACTTGCTTTAGTTAAGAAAACATTTTACACGCGGGCGAAGCCGCAGGCTCAATCTAGTTGCGCATATTTTGTGTTCAATCTGTTAGTGTGTCAAACGTCAAAATTCGCTGAGTTACGAAAGACAAGATCTCCCTTTTGTCTGACCGTTAATATATTTATATATAAAATTCTAGTGTCACGTGTAGGTAGGATAAAAAAAAATGAAATAAAAAAAAAAAATGTGTTTTATGGCACAACAAAGTTTGCCGGGTCAGCTAGTACTTAGATATAAATTGCTTACTATATAATTCGTTTTAGTTATTTATTTATTCATAGAAATATTTGGCATTCATAGTGTCTAGTCTATGGCGAGTACCTTTATTTTAATTAATAAAATAATTGCTCTTGTGGTCACTAGCGAACAGGCATGAGGTTCATTGTTTTTGCGTTTGTATTTTCTCATGCATACTGCACTACCACGGGGAGATAGCGCAGTTATGTAGGACTCCAACCCATTAAAACTCCACGGTGTCGTCCTGTGCCACTTATGGCGGTCATGAGGTCCTGGATTAGATTTCCATGGTCGTTCATAATGTTATTAAGTATTTTTATGATCTGAAATTACTCAGCCCGGAGTCTGGCTATTGCGTCCGTTTGATGGCAATTGGCTCGTCTATACTAATATTATTAAAAAAAACCGGCCAAGTGCGAGTCGGACTCGCACAGGAAGGGTTCCGTACCATTATCGCAAAACACTGCAAAAAAAATGCCCCCCTTAATTTATTTTATTTTAATTTAATAATTATTGTTTTTTAGAGAATATACAACTAAATATTCTGTGAATATTTCAAGCGTCTAACTGTTGCCGTTATTAAAATCGAGCAAAAAACGGCAAAAATATCACGTTTGTTGTATGAAAGCCCCCCTTAAATATTAATTTTATACTGTTTTTAGTATTTTTTGTTATAGCGGCAACAGGAATACATCATCTGTGAAAATTTCAACTGTCTAACTATCACGGTTCATGAGATACAGCCTGGTGACAGACAGACAGACAGACATACAGACAGACAGACGGACAGCGAAGTCTCAGTAATAGGGTCCCGTTTTTACCCTTTGGGTACGGAACCCTAAAAAGGAAAGATTTGTTTGTTTGTACCGATCAGGATCCGAAACTACTGGACCGATTTAAAAAAATCTTTCACCAATAGAAAGCTACATTATTCCTCAGTGACATAGGCTACTTTTATTTCCCGAAAACGGGTCCTGTGGGGTGGTCCACGGGAGCGAAGCCGCGGGGAACAGCTAGTCTCTTATAAAACTTAAACATGTGCCTGGCGAACAGTGTGTGCACTACAGGTAGTTAGGAACAACTTTGCTACTTCATTACTTTCAAATAAAATTTTAAATTAAAAAAATAATATGAATGTACATTTATAATTTGTCGCCAACATAAAAAGCCGCAAGTATCAAAACGTCCCGCTCCGCTCACAGCCGGGTATTGACAAATCGCTTTACCGGCCGGCCAAAGCTCTTTCAGTCGCGATTTCGGTCACATCCGCTTCCTAGACGCGTGCCCACGTAAATAATATTAGCCGTCGATATTACAGGGCCACGTTTGTTTGCGCCCAATTATGTGGGCAAGGATAAGTAGAATGTTTTGGCAGTAATTGTTTCAGAGGAAAAAAAATGGATATCTTTCCGTAAACATAACATAGCAACACGCCTGTGTTCTCAGAAGGGAGGTATATCATATCAATAATACGCAAAGATAAACCTATAATTTACTATTATATATTTCGGCAATTATGCTGAAGTTTCACGACATAGGAGGAAAACTATTGCCATCATCAACCAGGAAAATCCACACTCCAGACTGCTACTGAAAAAAACCGGCCAAGTGCGAGTCGGACTCGAGCACGAAGGGTTCCGTACCATTATCGCAAAACACGGCAAAAAAATCACGTTTGTTGTATGGGAGCCCCACTTAAATATTTATTTATTCTGGTTTTAGTATGTGTTGTTATAGCGGCAACAGAAATACATCATCTGTGAAAATTTCAACTGCCTAGCTAACACGGTTCATGAGATACAGCTTGGTGACAGACTGACAGACAGACGGACCGCGGAGTCTTAGTAATAGGGTCCCGTTTTTACCCTTGCGCTTGCGGCCACTAGACCAACAATGCTAAGCTATGGCTGAGTGCCGTAAGCATAAACACCTGGAAAAAAAAAAGCGTGGTTGCTCGCGGTGTGATATGTAGTGTAGTGTCTGGAAATAGATGGTTGAAACAACTATGACTAGCAGAGGACTGCTTACAAGCATTGGCTTTTTTGTTGTATAGTCGTCTAAACTATCTAATCTATTATCTCTCTCTCCAGCAGTACTGATCCATCATCATCATCATCTTCCTGCCCATGTCCCATGCTACTTGGGGTCGGCGCAAAACGTCTTCTTCCTCCAACCGGTTCTGTCCCCCGTCACGCTATCACTGACTCCCTTTTCTTACTCTTCACACAGTCCATCCATCTTTTCTTTGGCCATCCCCTTCCAGAGAGGAATCCATCCACATTTATATTTATAACTCTTTTTAACCCGAACCCATTTTGATTTAGTTCTTTTTGTTTGAAAGGTGATTTTGTCGAGTGTCCTTAGCTATGCTTGAATAAAATTGAAGTTATGGGCGTTTTACTGTTTGAATCGCGGTGTTATCGCAAGATATCATGCCATAATTACGTGTTCAATAGATTGACGATCGAGACGACGAGATAAATTATGTAACACGAAATAAAAATGTGCCGGGGGTTTTTTAAATATTGAATTTTTACTTTTAGTAACATGATTTTCATCCTTCCTCATAACATGACCATACCAGGACAAACGGTTTCCTTTCAACTTTTCTGTCACTGGCGACACTTTCAAACAGATTTATCCGTTCAGACTGAACAGTACTGATCCGATTCCCAAAAATCTTTAAATATTAGAAAGTTAGCACTAACTTTCCATTCCGGAAAAATGCATGGGTATTATGGCTTAGGCGACAGGACCGAATCCAAAAAAAAAGTTCGCGATCTGGCTGACCAAAACCAGACGTATCCTCCGACTGCACAGCATGATTTTCTCCTTGTTTACGTCTTTTTAGCTCGCTTTTCAAGCAGTCGGATTTTTTGATCTTTTTAGTTAACTTTTTTTATTTATAACTTTCTTGTTATTTTTTTTTTCTAATTAGGTACATTTAAACATATAAGTGTTATATATTTTTGAAATCACCACTTAAAATAATTCATTTTGATACCCCACACGATAGCTTTGGAACAAAAAAAAAATTTGGGCCCCCACAATATGGCGCCCAAGAACCGCTATTTTCCTATTTTCCAATTTTCATGTAGCCAGTGACACTCGCGGGGTTAAGACGAATCTATTGACGTAAGAAACATCAAAATCGACCCACGCGTTTGGTCTCTAGAACGCCACATAGGAACAAACATACATACATACATAAATA
The DNA here is from genome assembly GCA_945859665.1 of Anorthoa munda. Lineage (NCBI taxonomy): Eukaryota > Metazoa > Arthropoda > Insecta > Lepidoptera > Noctuidae > Anorthoa > Anorthoa munda. The sequence continues at coordinate 12,783,714 of OX243917.1, read as the reverse complement.
CATACATACATAGATACATACATACATAGACTGATAAACACATTACCCTCCATCGGCAGTCGGGTAAAAAGGCTAGTTTATCATTAGCCAAGCAGTTATAGTACTTCATCTATTCTGTGGTTAAATCTAAAGAAAGCTCCTCCTTTGTCAATACAACACACAAGTAATTGGCTGGCAACCTATCACGAGCTCCAAACGCATTCAATTAACTTTTACCCCAGACGTATTTGTGTCAAACGTGAGCAGAGGTTTGACACGAATTATATATTGTTTACTGAGTATGGAAGCAGTTGTGTTGTAAAACAAATAGGAATTTAATTTGTTTCTTTATCAAGTTTTGTATTTAATAAATATAGAGGCGGAAGACAGATACAAGAAGAGAGGCGTTTATGGTGTACAATGAAGTATATTCTATTGAATAAGTATGAGAGTAAGGCCCGGTATCCACCAAAGCAAAGAGGAGAGGAGACGAGAAGAGATGTGCTGCGAAGCTGACATGTTATTTCCACCAAAGCGGAAAGGAGATGTGAGCTGTGCGTAGCGGAGATGTGACCTGTGAGGGCTCGAAATCAGTGTGCTTATGCAGAGTTTTTTAACGTATTCACTCGTGATAACATAAACGTTCTCTTCTAAAAAACTCAGAATAAGCACACAGGTCAGTCAATCGAATGACGCTTTCGGTTGTGCGAGGCGCAGGAAGAAGGCAGCAAGGCATAAAGGACAACAACAGCACAAAATTCTATAGAAAAATGAGACATCTCCTCTGCTCTCCGCTTGATCCATTTTCACCGAAGCTAAGCGGAGAGCAGAGATGTGGAAACAACGAAATCTGATTGGTTATTCAAAACACATCTACTCTCATCTACTCTCCTCTCTGCTTAGGAGACGCAGGGCCCGGTATCCTGGGAGACGCTAGGCTCGGTATCCACCAGAATACCGGGCCTAAGGAAAGGCCAAAGAAACGATGGATGTGTGAAAGTTGTCTAGAACTGAAATGAGGCCTATAAACGAAGAATAAAAGGAGAATATAAGTTGTATTATTTATTTTTATTTATATGTTGCACAGACCCCAAATAAATAAGTTTAAGATCAAGAGAATGATTATATCAAGATTTTAAGCATCTTTGTACAGACACAAATACCTAATACCTGCGGTATTGGGACTGACATTTTCACTTGATAAGTTTTAATATAGATATCAGGGAAAATCATTTCATACAAATTCTGATCCATTTCGGCATTTATTCGGTTATTAAGCTTGCTCCTCAGTGGCTTTTGAAGCTAGATCTCTCGCTAGATCGAAATTCGAACGCTGTCTTGTTGTCAATCTCTTTTGAATTTGTGTGGGCTCTCTTGAGTGAAGTGAGATGCGAACTTTTTAGAATAGCACTACACTTAGATATACGAGCTTCTTTACCCATAAGATTTGGGGTTCAACTACAGTATGAATTAGCAACATTTTTAAAGCAAAAGACGCCATACTTCCATAATCATATCCCATTCTCAAAAATACCATCACGACACAGCAGTTTTCTTCTTCAGGACACAAAAATATCCGTTTACTATTTTCCATATTCTAATTTTACGAAAGCCAACGTCGGAGCAGTGTCCATTTTTTAACACACGCCGTTTAGGTCTCCTGAGGCCCCAGTACAAGGCCTTTCCATTTATATGGGAGTGGCCTGGGCCCCAGGGAGAACCCGTTTACCCACAACCTTGACAGCGTCTGTTTTTACAGGTTTTGGGCCTCGGATTGTGTTAAAAATATTCATAATATGGAGTAATTTGAGGGTTAAGTAGATGGTCGTAATGGATTGGAGTTCTTCTTAGTTTTGTACTGCTTTTGTGGGTAGTTTCAGTGATATATGTGGCTGGTTTGTAACTAAGTAGGATCAGGTCAAAGTTCATACAGAAAAGGTCATCGTTGATGACACTACTTCCTCAACGTGTGTTAGTGATTTGAAGATATTTTTCCAGTTTTCTGCTTAAACAAGTCCTGGTTTCTTGAACCACGAAGGCATTTTACTTTCCTATTAACTTCATCTATTCATGGACCAGAGGCCATCTTCTAGGGGCTGTCACACGCGGCTTCACTCCCGTCAACTGGCTACCTACCTACCCTACATACATGAATGTTGCGTAATTTTAACCGCTTACGCAGCGCACGCAACGGAAGCTCTCAAAAAGGAATAATTTTGCCCGTTTTTGCAACATTTTGCATTTATGCTCCGCTCCTATTGGTCGTAGCGTGACAAACTCTTCAGCTTTATAATATGTGGGACTGGGATTGATATGCCACTATGTTTTTTGATCAACAAGCCATTGGTTACTTAATATTCATTCCCGCTGCGTTTTATGAGGGCATAGACCTTCTACCTAGACCTTCAGATAACTCACAGCAAAATCCGTAGACATAAACAAGTACTTGAGAAGTATTAGGAGTTCCAGAGTTCGTAGCGGCGCACTAAGGAAAGGTTTTACGAAACACACGCCTTGAATAAGAACTTTGCGAAGATCCCACGAGTCATATCAGGCTTGCAGTTTCTAAATGAATGAAGTCGCAGTCAACAGATATACTTCATAAAAGATAGCTTGATCTCTGCCACATATAATCACTATAGTCAACATCACCTGCCTGATGTCGTGGTGGCCCAGTGGCTAAAATCTCGCCTGTCGTGCTTGAGGTCGTGGGTTCAAATCCGGGCAAGTACCAATGTGACTTTTTCAAATCCATATGTACTTTCTAAGTTTATCTTGGACATCACAGGCAACGGTGAAGGAAAACATCGTGAGGAAACCTTGACTTATATAGTTAATGTAAGTCTGAAATAGCCAAGTCAGCGGCCTGTGGGGTTCCCAGAGGCGGCTTAATTAACTCTGACACCAGAGGTGGCCACATCCTCAATTCCTCACATGAAAAGAAGATCATCTGCCTAGCCTTTTCCCAATTATTGTTGGGGTCGGCTTCCAGTCTTACCGGATTCAGCTGACTACCAGTGTTTTACACGGAGCGACTGCCTATCTGACCTCCACAACCCAGTAACTGGGTAACACGGTACCGCTTGGCAAGACTGGTGTCAGATCTCAAGCTTCTGACTACCCGTAACGATTGTCAAAGATCTTCAAATGACAGCCGGGACCAACGGCTTAACGTTAACATGCTTTCCGAGGCACGGAGGAAACTCGGTATGTTGAAATGGTCACCCATCCACGGACCGACCTCGTCAAGCGTTGCTTAACCTTTAAGATTGAGCCGTGCGACTGTTATTATTTAGCCACGGGCTCCTCATATAGTCACTTTAGTCACATCACTAAATTCCCACAACCCGGAACTCTTAGATTGCTAAAGCACCATTTACCAATACAGCGGGTAGTATTGAATCAACGCTGGAGTGGACAGACAGACAGATGTCATTTATCATGTTTACAACGAGGTTAAGTGCAGTTGGTATGGGAGCGTGCTGTAGGGAGACTCCACTGGGAAGACTGATCATGATACTAAATGTATTTGGTACAACAAAAAAGTGATACATAATGTAAAGAGGTTTGTGGGTAGATTTGTCCCATTGGTCGATATTTGAATCCATTTTTACGAGCTTTTATTTAACTTGCAATGTATGTATGTTACATACATACTGGTACATTGTGTGTGTTCGTGTCAAATCATGCAACTGAATTTTAAAGCACCGAATAAGATGAAAGTTTGCATAAACGTTTAGTTTGGATGACAATGTATGGTTAGCTAAGTGACGTCATTCTAAATCCAGTATGGCGGACGGTCCAAGATGGCGGACTAGTTATTTTTTGTGCACTGCCACGATATGGGTTTCAAATTAAAAGGTTTGCTGAGAAGAATACGAAAAAAGCTTGTTTAAAAAAAGATTTTTAATGAATAATTTTATTTTTTATAAAGAATTTAATTTGAAAGCCTCAGCGATCTAGTTATACAAAGCGCTTCTGCTGAGTATGTTCTGGGCTCGCCCTGGGTTTGATTCCTGTCTTAGGCACAATGTTATTGGGTTTGCAACCTTATTTTTTATAAAGAATTTAATTTGAAAGCCTTAGTGATCTAGTTATACAAAGCGCTTCTGCTGAGTATGTTCTGGGCTCACCTTGGGTTTGATTCCTGACTTGGGCACAGTGTTATTGGGTTTTCAATCTGGAATGTCTCAATAGCAGCTCAATTGCCCGGTTGGAGGCAATAGACTTGTCCCTAATAAATGTGAATCACCTACACATAACTTGCATAATTTTGGTCTACAAGGTACACCTCTGTATAACTCTTCGCAGAATACATCCGTGAAGTTATGTTTAAAGAAAAGTTTATTGGAATAAGTCACTCCAGTCTATTCACAAACTAAAACTACCGAGATACTTGAGAAATATCTAAAACAGCATAATATTTTACTCCAGTGGTGCTATTCTGTAAGCACAGCTCACCTCACTCAAGCGAGCGCACACAATTCGAAAGCGAACTCATTTGTTTTTAAAGTTAATCAACGCGAATTCACAACGAGACACCGTTCGAATTTCGAATATGATATTTAGAGAATAACACTACAGATAATGGGGATATGAACTGACATTTTTTCACGATAGGTGGCGCATCGTCGCTATGGCTACTGAAAGCTGTCAAGTCCATTTATTATATAACCTATCATTCAGTAAATTTTAATTTTCTCGAAATATGCCTCTGTGTGCTATGGTATAGGATATACCAACCATTTTCGTTCATTGATTCCCAAATATACAAAGCTAAAAAAACTGGGAAAAGACGATGTACCTGTCATAGTAACTCTGATTATGTAGCTTGGTAATCTACGGCGATATAGTGTTACTATTAACGTATTGATAAACTTCTATAGCAGGAATGTCATTTGCTTGGCCTTCAGAAGCATGAGGGCTTTGATTGCCGAAAAAACAAAAAATTCTAACCCTAAACGTAAAGAATACCAACACATTAAAGTAATGTTCTCTAATTTTTTGTAAATTTTCCTACCATGAGTCAAGTAAGAATTAAGTCGTTACAATTAAAAAAATATCCAAATACCGATATATAATATATAATACGATACATATAACCGATGAAAAATATTTTATTATATAAAAGTCTGCCTCTCAATAAGATCTGTTTTCATTCATTTGCAGTTATCCTTGCTCCTCAGTTTTTTAGTTCGTTTTTCAATTCCGCATCCAGGCACAATAAATAATATTAATAACACTTGTAGACCGGTTTAAACCCAAAAATAACAATAAAAATGATTTGACAGCAGACATTGCGCCGCCAGCGACATCTGCGCTCAGCTTTGCGTTTACATCCCCATTGAATCATGTAGGATCTAAAATCCATAGCCACTAGGTACAAAAGTGAACCAATAGGCTGGCCCTGCAGTTTATAGCTATGACCGGTAAACGGGTGTGTCTAAATACGTCCCCATAACGACAATGTTGCTAATTCCGGTACCATTACTTGCAATGGACGAAGTGTACAATAGTGCTGTGTTTTTAATTGTCTTCTTTGAAATAAAGAGGAAGTTCTCAATTTGACATTGACGAGACAAGTGAGACTTTGTTGCTGTTGTTGCAACTGCTGTATTGTGCGTTTAATTTGTGCAGAATAAACAATTTTTCTTTTCTTTCTTTATTATACTGTGATTTTTAATTTCGTAGACTAAACTGACAGCTGTCATTAAACCTTATTTTATTTTAATGTTGCAAGCGCGGAGCATAGTGTTGTAGGTAAGGCTCAATCATAAGTGATTCATCGAATCGATGTGACATGACTCCTCAATTTATTTTTACTAATTGGTGTAAATAAATGTTTTACACATAGTACATGAACTTTTATTGTGTTAAATATGAAATCAACAATAAAATTAATGCAATCGATAAAATGAAGTCTGACATAAATGAGTAGAAACTAAATAAGGGACGCTAGTTTCTAAACAATTTTTTTTTTGCTGCGAAATAATTTTGTTTTCGATCTACTTCGATTTTCGAGTAACTTTCGATCACTCAGGATAGTTAGGGTACGACACTATTTTAATGTAACGATAAAGTGACAACCCCCCAAATGTCAGTTTAGTCTACGAAATTAAAAATCACATTATAGGTTATTTGTACGATGATACTATTTTATAATTGGAATTTGATGAACATATGAAGTACATACATACCAAGAGAAACTAAGACTTCAATAAAATCCATAAATGAATCGTTGACTTCGCAATAGGGATGTTTTTGGCAGTGAGATTATCAAATAATATTTAGCCCGTGTTTTTAGGGTTCCGTACCCAAAGGGTAAAAACGAGAACCTATTACTAAAACTCCACTGTCCGTCTGTCTGTCTGTCGGTCCGTCAGTCGCCAGGCTGTATCTCATGAACCGTGATAGCTAGACAGTTTAAATTTTCACAGATGATGTATTTCTGTTGCCGCTATAACAACAAATTTTCAATCTAAAAACAGAATAAAATAAATATTTAAATGGGGCTCCCTTACAACAAACGTGATTTTTTTGCCGTTTTTGCGGTAATGGTACGGAAATCTTCGTGCGCTAGTCCGACTATCATCTCTGTGAAACAAACAGACAGAACGACAGTCAGACAGACGGACGGACCGCGGAGTCTTAGTAATAGGGTCCCGTTTTTACCTCCAAAGGGTACGGAACCCTAAAAACGTTTCTATCCACCTTATACCTCATCTCTATTTATACCACTGCTGGTAACGACTGGTCGCGACTAATTCGGACACAATTACTTGCAAGCAACGGTCACATGTGCTGCCAAGTGCGAGCGTCGCTAAAATTGACGTTGTTTAACTGATCGTGAAGAGTAACTGTCAGTTTGGCAATTACGTAGCATCACGCGGGTGACAGCAGCGGTTAAGGATACGTTGTATAAAGATACTAGCTGGACCTTGAATCGCACGGTTTTTACGACTTGATAAAACGTAGAGATTTTTTACAAGCTTTTATATGTATGTACGTAAACTCCCCTGTAACCCTATGGTTTCAGAACCTTTTATAGAGGATTCATATCATGGGCGTAGATAGACTTGTATGCAACTGTATATAATTAGGTATCAAAACACGAATGTGGGTTTATCACATGATTGCACACGTCGTGTGATAATAGTATCACATGAGTGTTTGTTACAACAGTTGCATAAATAACTACTACCATTGTAAAGAAGAAAGAAAGAAACCGACCAAAACTTCGTTTGTCCCCGCCTGCAGCACCTCATAATATTTTATGTATAAATTATATCTAGTACTTGTTTTTCTCTTTTCAGTTAATTACTTTTTAGCAGTCGGGTTTTTTGTTATTATAATAATTTGTTTTATTGTTCGATAACACTGTACAACACCCTGTGGTTTCAGAACCTTTTATAGAGGATTCATATCAAATCAATCAAATCAAATCAAATCAAATCAAATGTTTATTTGTAGAGCATAGGTAACATACAAGGTGTACATAATAAAATATAAGTTCGCCATGTCTAGCCGATAGCGGCATACAAATATTAATTATATATAATGTCCTTACAACTAAATTAAAGAATAAGTATCACAATATTAAATGATTTACATGCACATAATTACATTATTACTAAGTCGAAAATGTTAAAATATTACTAATATTATTAATATTGTTAAATATTGTTAAAGCACATATTTATCTACAATTTATTTGAATATTTATTTAAATTATCATCGGTTAGGTATTCTTGTACTGAGTAATATGTGTCAGGAATTTCAGCAGCGTTTTTTTAAATTCATTTAACTCATTTTTTTCTCTGATGCACCTGGGTATTTTATTGTATATCTTGGGTGCCATACCTACAATGCTTTTTTGATAAAGGGCAGTCTTGTGTGAGTAGGAGCAAATGTCCATATTACGGCGTTTAGATTTTACAGCTTTGAATGTTTCCGAATTAGTTTTTACGAACAAAGCTATCTCATAAATATATAAGCAAGGCATGGTAAGTAAATTAAATTTTCTAAAATATGGTAGGCAGCTGTCAGTTGATTTTAATTTAAAAATTGATCTAAGGCATTTTTTTTGCGCTTTGAAAGCGACGAGTCTATCAGTGGAATTTCCCCAGTACATAATGCCGAACCGTAGTGTAGAAACTACATATGCATTGTACGCTACTAGAACGGCAGACTCATTTACCATTTTTGATAAATTGTATAGGGCATATGCATATTGATTTAACTTTTTGGCAACGGTTTCAATATGGGATTTCCATGATAGGTGATTGTCTAAATGTAATCCTAGAAAAGTAGCAGTATTAGTTTCAGCGATCCTTTTATTATCGTAAGTAATATTAAGTTGCACTTGATTTTTTCGCTGATAAAACAACATTATTTTGGTTTTTTCTAAGTTTACTTTCAATTTATTTATTTCTAACCAGTTTATTATGGATTGAAGGGAACTATTAATATCATTTTCGAAAGTATGTATGTTTTCACATGGGACTATGACAGTGCTATCATCTGCAAAAAGAACGGTTTGATGTTTAATACATTTTGGTAAATCATTTATGTATACAATGAATAGCAAGGGCCCGAGGACACTTCCTTGGGGAACTCCGCATGTAACATATCTAGTCGACGACGTATAGGTATATTCTACTTTTGTTTTGGGGCAAACCTTCTTTAAGACAGTGACTTGCTTCCTGTCAGATAAGTAGGATTTAATTAATTTTAATACATTGCCCCTTACGCCATAACCTTCTAACTTACGTAGTAATAATTCATGATCTACATGATCAAATGCCTTTGACATATCCATTAGTATGGCTGCGATCGGTGTTTTTTTGTCAATATTGACTATGATTTTTGAGAGTAATTCAAAGACTGCCATATTTATTGTTTTATTTTTACGAAAACCATATTGCTCTTTAGTTAGTATATTTTGTGATTCAAAGAAAGAATATAAAGACTTGTTTATGACTTTTTCGAATACTTTAGACAGTACTGGGATTAGAGCTATGGGACGGTAATTTTGAATAGCTGTTTTATCACCTTTTTTATGCAACGGTTTTATTATTGTCAATTTTAACTTACTTGGAAAGTGGCCGTTTTCTATACACAAGTTAATTATATGATTCAGTACGGGTGCTATAATATTTGACACTAGTTTTAATATTTTTGTACAAATACCGTCGTAACCCGTACTATTCGTGTTTTTTAATGAATTTATAATTTCATATAATTCTCGAGGATCCGTAGGTGCCATAAACATCGATTTAGGGTAATAGGTTTGGCTTGGGAAGCTATTGCTATTTTTATTACAAGACGTTTGCTTTACTGAATCTATATAGTAGTCATTAAAAGCCGTAGTGATTTCTGAGGGATCATGAGCTATTTTACCATTAATATTTATTTTATTCAAAGGTTCTGAAGGAAAGTTTGTTTTGCAATTATTGATAACGTTCCACGTAGCTTTACTTTTATTTTCAGCATTATTTATTTGATAATTATTTTGTGCTTTTTGAGTTAAGTATATAATTTTTTTTAGTCGTTTTGTATATTGTTTTAGTAATAACTTAATATCATGTGTCGGAGATCGCCTATAATGCCAAAGTATATCTCTTTTTCGCTTACTGCAGGTTCGGATACCTTTAGACAGCCACTTGGGGGTTTTTTTAATAGAAATCTTTTTTCTTAAAAAAGGAAAACATAGATCATAGAATAATTGGAACGTATCGTGAAATAAATTGAAAGCTGTCTCAGGCTCTGTACTTTTGTAGATTTCGTCAAAACTAAGATTACGCATGCAGTCTAGAAACTTAGCTTTGTTTTCGGCACAGTAATCACGATTTCTTACATACCAGTATTTAATGGAACACGTCTTTTTTACCGGGCATCTGAAGAGCTGAGCCGTATGATCAGACAAATCAAAGTCAAGAACTTCACCACGGCTACCTTTGACATTGTGCATAATATTATCAATACATGTGCCACTAGATATACGAGTAGGCTGCTTTATACTCGGTCTAATATTATAATTTAGAAGCAAATATTCGAACTCTGTAGCCAATCTCGTGTTTTGAAGAATATCGATGTTAAAATCACCGCATATTACAATTTTTTTATCACCATGTCGAAATAGTGTTAATATACGATCCAGTTTTTCAAAGAAAACTGCTGTTACATCTTTACTATGTTTTGGAGGTCTATAAATACAAATAACCACCAGCCGATGATCTGTTAGTTCAACGGCACAACATTCTATGACATCTGAGACACAGAATTTTTTGACATCTATGATTTTATATTCATGGATAGGATTAATTAATATACACGTACCCCCGTTTCTTGTGCTTCGTGACGAAAATGTTGCTATTTTATAGTTAGGTAAATTTAGTTGTGTGGTGTCGTCTGCTTTCATATTGTGCTCTGTGATACAGATGAGATCAACCACCTTTCCTTGTTGTAGGAGTTCATTAAGGTGAATGCTCAATTGGCCTGATTTTCCTATCAGCCCATTAATGTTCTGGTGCAAGATAAATATGTGCTTATACACGAAAAAAATCTTTATGTTTGTTATCAACTTTTACACGATACGTTGACTGAGAATCATTACTATTATTCGTAGGAGTACATTGTGGATTAGAACCAAGACAATATTCTTTATTTGTGGATTGATCCTTTGTGTATCGATCCCTATGTATATTACATGGTGTTAATTCTACATTATAGTCAATATCTTTCATCAACAATATTACATTTTCAAAAATTGATTTTATACCTCTGTTATTCACTCTACCCGAGTGCTTATAAAACATATTGAAATCTGCTGTTAAATCTGAGTTCGAATCTATAAAATAAGCATGCTGATGGCTAATTAAATCTAGGTATATCAAATTATTGAATGATTCTATTCGCCAGTTATATAAAGGATAACCAAGTTTGTAGGTGGGATAACAAATAATTACATTTGTATGTGTTATGTTCTGTAGTATCTTTCGAACGTAAAAAACAATTTCAAAATAGTCTTTTGTTATTCTAAAGTCTTCCGCACCTATTAAGATAATGCAAAAGTCTCTTAAAGTAAAATCACATAACTTAGTTTCCAAGCCATAAAGCAGTTGTTTGGTGTCTCCATTGGTTTTCAGGTAATGACAAATTTCGTAGTCATGATTTATAACGCTTCGAGCTACTGCTAAGACTTTGTTTTTGCTGTCCGTGCTCAACAAACATATTTTACTCTTGGTTGAAGACGGCGGCGGCACCCGCTGAGTGGTTATAATTTCACTAGTTTGCTGACCATCCTTTTGGAGATCTGTCGAATTTACATTTTCCGTGCTTTTATGGGGGTATTGGGGTTGAGTGATCTGTAATCCCTCCAGACTGCAGATCGAGCCAGCTGTGTTGAACGATTCGTCTCTGGCATCGCTTGGCGATTGCGCTATAACGACAGTGTCAGGTTGATGCAGCGTTGTAGGTTGAAGAATCAGCTTGGTTGGAGTAGAGGAACAGCTCGATCTTACAACATTCTTTTTACACGGAGACCTCGGGGTAAGACTCTTTCTATCTAACCAGTTCACTTTTTTATATGTATTTATGATTTTCTGGTACTCTCCAATATCCATCTTAAGTCGAAAATTTTCAGTGTTCAAATTTTCAATCTCCACATGAGCGCTTTCTAATTCTGTGGTGAGCCGTTTGATAGTTTCTTTATAGCTCTCAGTTTCGTCGCTGTCATTAAGTGAGGTGTTAGGCATGCTCATCATAGTAGTATCAAGTAGTGTGGAATTGTTTTTCAGATTAATATTAAATATATCATCCGCTGAGTTAGCCCTTACTGGTTTTCTGACAGTAATGTTATTTATTTCGAGGTTTTGCATTTTAATTTCCTTGTTATTTGTAACAACAAAAAAAGTTTAATTCCAAATTTTCTAAGTTATATTGTAGTAATAGCTCAGAACTTATTGAATTTATGATTAACTTTACTTCTAAATTCCAAAAAGTGATTTACCGTCGCCGGGCTCGAACGCGAGGACTACACGAGGATAGCCGGGCGGCTTACGCCGTTCGACCACCAGAGCTTCGGAAGATTGATGCGAAATAGTCGATCAGTAGCTGCTACTTTGACGTATTTATACGTTTGCCACTTGAGGTGTTCAAGGTCAGAACACTTCGACACAAAGACAAAGAGATTAAAACGATCACTTTTTTAAAAACTTTTAAATGTTTATGTTTATATCTTCGGAAACACTTGGCACACTGGTTTCGTTTTTTCACAGTTTGTTCTATGCATAATTACGCGTGTTTTAGTGTAACTTTTGGAGTGTTTATTAAACTTTAGACCACCTTTCGAAAATCAAATGTATAGGAGCACAGAAAACACGTCCACTCAACACGGAGTCAGGCGGGAACTCAATCATGGGTGTAGATAGTCAAACTCATATCATGGGTGTAGATAGTCTTGTATGCAACTGTATATAATTAGGTATCAAAACACGAATGTGGGTTTTTCACACGATTTCACACGTCGTGTGATAATAGTATCACATGAGTGTTTGTTACAACAGTTGCATAAATAACTACTACCATTGTAAAGAAGAAAGAAAGAAACCGACCAAAACTTCGTTTGTCCTCGCCTGCAGCACCTCATAATATTTAATGTATAAATTATATCTAGTACTTGTTTTTCTCTTTTCAGTTAACTACTTTTTAGCTGTCGGGTTTATTGTTTTTATAATACTTTGTTTTATTGTTCGATAACACTGTACTACACCCTGTGGTTTCAGAACCTTTTATAGAGGATTCATATCAGGTCTGTAGATAGTCTTGTATGCAACTTTATATAATTAGGTATCAAAACACGAATGTGGGTTTATCACACGATTTCACACGTCGTGTGATAATAGTATCACATGAGTTGCATAAATAACTACTACCATTGTAGATTTAATAGGATAACTTAACAAAGGGTTGTATCCGATCAGAGGTGTATGTATCTATAGTACACCCATATTTTATGTTTAAGTCCCATATATATATAAGCGAGCCTATATCTTCAACCAGGCACAAATCCAGACTCCAAGCTGCTACTGAGAAATTCAAGGTTAAATGGATGGTTTAATACTAATGTTGTATTTTATACCTTCGTAAATATAATCCGAAACTGCATCAAAATCCGTTGAGTAGTTTAGGAACACAACGCGGTCACACATTTAGACACCAAAATTGACTTTTCTTAATACTATTTATAGATTCCTAAATTCAATAAAAGTGGCAAGCGTACTACATCGTCAACCACATCAGGTGAGATAGTGGTCAAGCGCGAGCCTATCTTTACACATATTATAAAGAGGAAAGATTTGTGTTTTTGTATGTAACGATACTTAAAAACTACTGGACCGATTTAAAAAATTCTTTCACCGTTGGGAAGCTACACTATCCCCGGGTGACATAGGCTACTCCGCGGGTGAAACCGCGAGGTTGCGACTTACGACTGTTGTTAAAAAACATAAAATAAAATACATGTCCGGACTATAGCCAGTGGTTATGAAACAGTAGCTTAAGCTATTTATAAAATGGGAAATGATTGATTGAACGGCACTTAGAAAGTAGCCTCTTCAAAAAACTATAATTTAATACCTTCATCCTCGAATTTGGCTTGGTTGGGTGGGACTTACCTGAAAAAGAAAAAAACAATGATTAATAGCTGGCTGATTACATTAAAAACATCACGTTCGAAATTCGAACGGTGTCTCGTGAATTTCCAAGAGATATTTTAGGATATTTTAGTTAGGTTCTGTGTCTCTAAATGTCAGTTTGAAATTCGAACGCTGCCGTCTCGTTTTAAATCCGCGATGACTTACTTCAAAAACAAATGAGTTCGTTTATGAATTGTGTGCGCTTACTTGAGTCTTCTACATGCTGATATTATTAACACAAATACCAAAAATGCTTGCCTACCCTCCAATTCCTCCAAACGGCTCAAGTTCCGCCAAGGGGAGTATATTTTCGATATTATCGTAGTTAACGTTAATATTACAAGGAAAGCCTTTTAAACCTTCACCTCGGCTCTTACGAAAACTGAAGTATTGTGTAATTGTTGGACGGAGTTGTATGCAAATGTATTTCATGCAATTTTCAGATTTAAAATAGTGGTTTATGCAATGGTCATATATAATAGGGTTATTAAAACACGAGCGTAGGTTTATCACATGAGGCGAAGCCGAATTTGATAATAATTTTACGCGAGTGTTTTAATACCTAATTATATGCTATTGCATACACTACTTTATCTTCACTCATACAGTTGCAATAAAACAAAAGTGGAAACGGAAAAATATTTGGTATGGCGGGCAATTTAGATTCTCATTGCGCATGACTGCGCAGCGCGCGCCTCCTTAGACAATGACAGTACTTCAATGAGCCCATAAGCGCCAATAAATTAAAAAGTAAAAGTGTGCTATAAAAATAAAAAAAGTTATTTTATGATGCAGTTGTTTAAAAATCGAAGGAAAATGTTGCATTGTAATGTTTTTTTTTAAATTTTACCTATCCATGATTTTAAGTACGTGTTTATACAATATTTTTTGAATTCATATTTGGAACATTACGTTGTGAGTGTAGATAAAATATGTTTTTACTAGCTTCTCACCTTCTTCTCGCCCGCGGCTCCGCCCGCGTCTGGTGTTTTATAATCCCAAGGGGTATACACTATACCAGGATAAAAAAGTAGCCATGCTATTACAGACTATGATTGAGTAACGAACGTACATCCATCCAAACTTTCGATTTGCATGGATGTATGTTTCGTTACAAATATGACAACTATAAATGAAAAACCGGCCAAGTGCGAATCGGACTCGCGCACGAAGGGTTCCGTAACATTACCGGAAAAAACGGCAAAAACATCACGTTTGTTGTATGGGAGCCCCACTTAAATATTTATTTTATTCTGTTTTTAGTATTTGTTGTTATAGCGGCAACAGAAATACATCATCTCTGAAAATTTCAACTATGTAGCTATCACGGTTCATAAGATACAGCCTGGTGACAGACGGACGGACAGACAGACAGACAGACGGATCATGGAGTCTTAGTAATAGGGTCCCGTTTTTACCCTTGTGGTACGGAAACATAGGGGCATAGTATATTAATAAAGGCGACGACCTGGTCAAGGCAGCGTGAGTCCGGTGTATGCGAAACGCACGGGATCGATCAGAGTGGCGACGCTTGGGGGAGGCCTATGTCCAGCAGTGGACGTCTTTCGGCTGATATGATGATGATGAAACCTCAAATTATGACTTTTTACTTAGGAAATTTAGTCAGATGTTTGCGACCGCATTTCCTCTTAAGGCGCAGATACCCCTGAGTAGCTGATTATAAAATGAGAATCACGTCTAAACGGCTAGTCGTAATTTTTAGGAAAAAATATATGTTACATAAGACCATTTTCTTAATAATTTGTACAAAGAAAATTTTGAGTTATATTCGTATAACATAGTGTAATTAATTTGTAAAGTTATGTCTAAAACGAAAAAAAAAACACGACAATCGCATCAAAACCACTGGTCGTATCTTAATGAAATCAACACCATCTCAAAGACAATTTAATTATCTACATTTTGATCTGAGGCTGTTTTTTTTTTAAGTCATAGAATAATAAGGAAAGTACAAAAAACTACTAAATTTTGGGACGCGCGGGTGTGAAACGAGTGCGCGTTTTGTTCCCTCAAGGACGTTGGCGTTAGTCGTCGTCTTAATACTCAAAGGTTCCACAAAATACACTGTCATGTCAATACAAACAACTAAAATATTAAACTATTCCCACAACTCTTGACAACCACCACAAACTAAGTTAAAAATGATAAGTTACAGTGGAACCCTCTTAGAGTCCAACTTATGCGAATGTTAGCACTTTTTGTCACTGTCTCTTATTGTTTGCGCGAAGTGTAAGTTGGCTTTAAGAAATATGTCCGGGATGAAGTTTTGAGCGCGAATACTCTGGTGAGCGGCGACGCGGGTTAAACTTGTGTTGTTCTGCGACCGTCTGAGAATGTTGTCGTGTGGTGTCAGATGTGAGACGGGCGTTTTATTTGTAGACTTGACTGTTCATTGACTTATACTGTTTGTTATACGGCAGTACAATTGCGTAACACACCTGGGGCAAATCGGTCCAATTGCATTGTCAACTGCGACCATGTGAACGTACATTCAATTTCACTTTATGAAAATCACTTATCGGTGTGATATAAATCGAATCGCATAGAAAACATCAAAAAGGTCGCATACTTATTTATTTATTTAATACTTCATGCACACAAACGTACAGAGGAGTTCTTAATGACTTAGGCATTTTCTACCAGTCGACCTTTTGGTGATGCAGACAGAGTCAAATAGTGGTAGGTGCAATATGTGCATATACGGCTTCGCCCACGTGGAAAGTGTTTTCCATTACTCATACTCGGAAAGTAGGTCTGAAGTTGCTGGAGGAGCGGGTTGAAAGTAATACATTTCAGCCCTAGGGAGAATCGTTTTCAACTGACAGCTGTCAAAATATTAAAAAAAACTAGTTCTATTTTCACATTTCTATTGAACCATGTTCCAACTTTCTATACAGCCACTCAATTACAGCGCGATGTAAAATTGAAATAACATAAAGTTAAGTATTAATTAAAGATTTTTTTTTAATGACTTTATTATAATTTCCTTTCAAATAATATAGATTTGAGAAAAAATACTACTATAATTACTTTCACCCCTAGTGTAACAATGTACTATTATTATTCCAAGGGAACATATTCCTAGGATAAAAGTATCCTATGTGCTATTCCTAACTATAATCTATCTCTGTGCCAAACATCATCCAGATCCGTTAGCCGTTATGGCGTGATTGAGTAACAAACAATCATCCATCCAAACTTTCGCATTCATAATATTTGTAAGATGTCTGCTCGTCAACGTAAATATCGAAATAAATTTATTAGAATTCAAAATTCGTCAAAAATCAATCCGCACTGGGCCCGCGTGGTGGATTATGGCTCACTCGGAGTCACTCCCTTTCACAGAGATGAGGCCTATGACCCAGTAGTAGAGTCATTATAAGCTATACCTACTATGTCAAAATAAATAAAAAACAAAAAGAGCAAATCCACTACCTGCTTGGGCCTTTACTGGGCACTTTGGAACCAACGACATGCTCATGAAGGTAGGTCTAACCGCGACACCCATGTGCAGGTTGTGAGGGGAACATACGGAACGCATGGAGCAAAACAAAAGGGATTGTCATTTATAACTGTGTTCAAATAATGCCTAGCTTTTTTATAACGGGAGCTGGCAGGTTTTTTGAGCATGCATATTCAGGGTGAAATCTTGGTAACTGAATATAATAGCCAAGAGTCCATTTTCATTTCTCCTACATTACACACACACAAACAGCCCTGCTCACACCCACACACTTCACTCATCGGGGGGATGAGATGAGGCACAAACTATTGCTACTGATATACGTTTTGCTTGCAAAGTTTGCGAAATAACCATAACGGACGAATGGGTGGCCCCTATAACATAGGATCTTCCTGGGGCATCGAGGCCACAACACATTTTTCTGGTCACAAGATTGACCAGAAAATTGTCATAATATTCTAATAATGTAACATGAAAATACGTATTATTTATTTTTATTGTAGATAGGCTCGCGCTTGACCTCTATCTCATCTGATGGTAAGCGATGATGTGGTCGACGATGTAGCACGTTTACCTAGAAGTAACCTATTCACTCTTGACTTAAAGACCCCGAGAATGTAGCTATCGGGGAACACAGACTCCGGCAGGGAAATCCACTCCTTAGCTGTACGCATAATGAAAGTATTTCCAAAACGTTAAGTGCGTATGGGTGTGATGTCCACCATGTACCGATGGCGCATCGCCGTACGTCTTATAGTCCGATGATGAAACGGGCTAGGCGGAATTAGATCATGCAATTCCATCGCACACTCCCCGAAATGCAACCTATAAAAAACCGACAAGCTGTCAACTCGGCGACGATGTTCAATGCTCTGGAGCTTTGACTCAACCAGTGCCTCATTGCCAATGAGCCTCTTGGCCCGTTTTTCAATCGACTTTTTTGGTATTTATTTTTCCATATGGTTGACGTTTTTAGTACAAATAGCTGAAAACTAGTACAAATAGCTGAAAACAAGTTAAAATAACACCCAATCACTAAACAGTTATTTTCCTCGCCTGGGAATTGAACCCGGTACGTTCTGTACCTACAGCTACCTACGTCAGTGGAGGCGGCAACCTTCACCCTTGCAGCCCACTCGACTTTCTTATTATACTGGGATGTGGCCCTAGTGAAGGGAAGAAGCGGGTTTTCTGAAGTTCAGAAACGGATTGGACCCGATGACAAAGATATTTGAAGGCAGAACATGAAATAATATATTTGAATAATACGAGTATACGCAAGACAGGCAGTGGATCGAGGCTTCCGTAAATCACCTTGTCTTATTTTTATTTATTACTTAAATATAATGCTGAACATGAAATAAGAACAGTTTAGTAATTAAAAATATTGGTTTGCTGTCTAGAAAGAGCCGTTTCGAAGCATGGAGTATACCCATAAAGTTGTGGTGGTTATTCAATTTACGATATAGCGGCCAGACCCAATAAGGGTAAGCTTTTTCACCCTTTTATTTTTAAAGCAATTTTTTTAATTCTTAAACGGCTGATAGAGACACACATCGCAGTTATGTATGCAAGAAGACATACTTCGCCAACCCGTAACAAAATTGGCATAGAGTGAGAGGATAATAAAACGCTAGTCGCTTATCCCTAATCCATCCGCCACCCCGTAAATATATTAGGCCACCGGCGATCCGTATTCTTGTCACAGCGCACAACATTAGTTCAGCATTAGTATGAGCCCAGCGGAGCGGGGACTATTCATTGGGACGCCCGACAAATGGTGAATGTGGTGTATGGGTCGTTTATATTGGACTCATATCTCAACTGTATTGCAATACGATGTTGGTTTTTGGACACCGCACCGAGCCTGTTGTCGGCGTTGAGGTCGGCTTCTGGACTAACTGCTGAAATAACAGTATTTTGGGTACAAATTTGAACGTCGCAAATTAAAATACCTATGGGAAAAATGTCAATGTTCAAAATATCGAATGACCATATAACCGAAAAAACCACAACATACAATTTTTATGATCAATCCCAGAAAATATGAATTTTACACAAAATTCAGTAACAAATCGATGCATATCGCGCCATCTAGTGACATATATTTGAACCCAATTTTCTTTCTTAGCGCTGGGACCTCGTGATTTAGGCTAAGTATGGTGACAGCTTACAATAAGATAAAGGCTGCCTAGATTCACCCAATAACATTTACAGACCAGGTAATATAATGTTCTGCACTCAATAAGTGGCTCAAGACAAAGTGACATTCGATAGCGTTAGGAGGCCAAAGTTTAAAAAGTTTGGGATTAACCACGTGGCATTTATGTAAACCCATTTTGGCATTATTTGCAATCGTTCAAAGTCAAAATTAAATATATTTATTTCAACTAGGCCAATAAGCGGCACTTTTGAACGTCAAACAATAATAAATCTAAATTAAAAATGTAAAAGTAATAAAAATTTAATTCTACCGTGCATTCGGAAAAGTAGCTTGTTATGGAGAAGAACGCACAAGAAACTCCATACTTACTCTTTTTAAAAAAATAAGTGTTTTATAATGTTTACTTATGTACATACATTAATAAATTCATATATGTGACGACGATGCACCCAAAAATAGCACTACACACTATACTACGTACAGGTATAAAGTAATAAAAGCATTAACAGGTAAATTCATTAATTTGATAAATAGGAACATGGTTCTCACATACTTACAAATAAACTCGATACGATACGTTATTGATTGATTGATAGATCGCTTTGAGAAGTACATGTTCGCTATAAGACATTTCCTAATACAATAAATTGCAAAACCACAGTTAAATTCGGCAGAAAACTCTACATATCGAATTAGTCCTCGGAGATTCTCGGAACAGAAAATTGGGTATTAGAATAGGAACCTGTAACTACCGTATCGGAGACCAACTAGGTTATCGAGGCGTAATGTTCAACAGAGCATGGCCTTTCATCTGAATTCGAGGCTTCTTGAAGACAGGGCTGCTATTTGTCTGAAATTAGGCGGCAAATCCAGCGAGACCTATGTCCAGTAGTGGACGTAAAATGGATGGCAGAAAAATCTGAGCATTTACTGTCTGGGCCATAGACATATTAAATAGTATGTACTGACAATACCTACAAAAATAGGTGCCTACCTAAACCTTGAAATGTAACTTAAAATGGCTGCCGATGTTATGGTTGTGTCAATCACGGAACACACACACACACCCACAAATTTCAATAATACAAAAGGAAACAACCAGCAGGACTACCACGAATACAACTACAAAATGCGTCACCAAATATGGCGGATATGGCACTTACCTACAACTGTCACTACGTCACAATTATTTTTTTCCAAAATAATCAACAACTGAAATATTGTTGTCTCTTTTATCACATACGATTACTACATTAGAAAGAATGAAACAAAACGATGTTTAACATTTGTATCAGCTAATGTATGTATAGAACATCGCGGCGCCTCCATGTTTTTCCTATCTCAATGGTCTGGGCAGATTATAAAGGTAAATAAGAGCAGACTTTTTTATAAATATAATGTTTTAAAAGTCTGTAAAGTTCACAGCTCACCTCACTCAAGTGAGCGCACACAATTCGAACTCATTTGTTTTTAAAGTAAATCATCGCGGATTTAAAACGAGACGGCAGCGTTCGAATTTCAAACTGACATTTAAGAACAGAGAACCTAACTAAAATATCTCTTGGAAATTCTTTACCATTCACCGACCGTTATGATTTTTCCATTTGTTATATAACATGTCCTGTTTTATTCAGTGTACACGACAACCCTGAAGCTACACGCTAGGCAGAAGGACAAATGATCAAGATGGACGGACGGTAAGTAGGTAACGTTTTGTTAGGCGTACGAGGAAACATGTGGATGGACTATTTATCAAAGAGAAAAGTCAATTGTTGGTTTATATTACTCTCATATGTCAGCCTTTGGGTTACATGTTTATATGTACGGGAAAAATAAATGGCGAAAATGTTAGGTGGCACTGACGGTAAGATATTTAATGATACTAGGTTTTATGTGTTTGAACGGTGTGTCCTCGTGAATACGCGATGATTTACTTTAAAAACAAATAAGTTCGCTTTCGAAATGTGTGCGCACGCTTGAGTGAGGTGAGCTGTGAACTTTACAGTATAGAACTGCAAATTGAACTGAGATAAAACTTAAAAGAAACTTCCTGATGGCGTGAAGTGAACGAGCAAAGTGAAAGTTCCATGTGAGCGTACTAGCAATTTCACCTAGTCCTCTAACGCACTAGCGGCTAACCGCTTTTCCATTTTAATATGCAACCGCTTGGTATCGTCCGCACTTAACCGCAAACTTTCAACCGCGGTAGTTGACCGCGGCTAGCCTTCATCTTATACGCACTGGCAGTTCAGGTGCGGTTTAGTTTGCGGCGAACCGGTTAGCCGCTATTCCAAACACGTCAGGCGGCTGGCTGCTCAAATGAACCGCCTAAAGGGGGCTTGGTAAAAATCGAATCGCGTCGAGTAATCAAGAAAGTCGCTTGCTTCATTTAATTTGAAGTCAAGCCAATCACTCAGACATAAAACCAATCGAAGATAAGGCGCAAGAAGACCAGCAGATTTTACAAAAACTTGTAATCAATCGAATTCTCCAGTAAAGACTGTAAATCAACTAGCTCATTCGCTAATAGTTTGTTTCGGACAACTCTGAAGGGAGAGGGTGCTCCCCTTAGACGACAACCATTATGGTGCCGATCTTTGTAGAGTGGCGCGACTAACGATATATTATACACTTAACAAATTCAATTGTGTTTTAGAATAGATTGGTGATGCGTGGAAAGTTACTGAACCAAAATAATCGTCCAGAAAAAAGACTTGAACCTACTGTTGCGAATCAAACGGTCCTGAAAAGAAAATTGATTGACTAAAGGTCTATCCACACATATCAGGGCCGTGCCCGGGACGTGGACAGACCGTGCCCCGTCAGGAGCTCAAAAAAATATCGTTACGTACATTTTATATGAACTCGTTCACACACGTCCGTGCACGGGACGTGCCCGGGCCCGTGCACGGACGTGTGTGAACGAGTTCATATAAAATGGACCCAACGATATTTTTTTGAGCCCCTGACGGGGCACGGTCCGTCCACGTCCCTGGCACGGCCCTGATATGTGTGGATAAACCTTAATAGTTACTCATAAAAAAAAATAGAAGGACAAAAAAGGAAGTAATAACATGCATTAACGTGCAATCCGTTACTAATACATTAATAACTTCTGAACGATCTAGATATTTCAGATATTACATAAGTGGTTACAAACTCGACAATCGGGTTGGATCAATGTCAAATAAATTATACCACATACAGCTTATGACCAGTCTATGACCAGTGTGTGTTGCCAGTGATGACATATGGCTCTGAGACGTGGTCGCTTACAATGGGCCTCATCAGAAAGCTTACAGTCACTCAAAGGGCAATGGAGAGGATTTGCTCGGAGTTTCCTTGCGTGATCGAATCAGAAATGTAGAGATCCGCAAGAGAACCAGGGTTACCGACATAGCCCGAAGAATTGCCAAACTTAGATGGCAGTGGTCAGTGCACATTGCACGCAGAACGGATGTCCGATGGGGCAGAAAGGTTCTGGAGTGGCGACCGCGAATCGGAAGACGTTGCGTTGGAAGGCCTCCCACCAGGTGGACCGATGCCCTGGTGAAGGTTGCGGGGATCCGCTGGTTACGAGACGCACGGGACCAGTCAATGTGGCGACGCTTGGGGGACGCTTCCTTCACCGTTTTGAGAGCAGTGGTGATAAAATAATTTACACAAAGTAAAGCACCTGCCTGGATTCGAACCCACAACCTACAACTTGTAAGTTGCGGCCGTTACCACTGGGCCACCACTGCGCAAAATTAGATTAAACTAAAATCACTTAAAACTACACGCCAGTTTTAAAATTCAGCGTGCATGAGTGTACCTCTGTAACTCTGTGAGTAGCGCACTGAGTACAGTCGCGTACAAATGGAACTGTCGTGATTGGGTTAGTCGCAAGCCTGTGGCATTACTTGTAAGGGTGGTGAAGGATGGGGCGGTTGTACGGTAGATCTTCTTATAATATGATTGTATGACTTATAAAGGATACTTAAATTTTCGACTAACTCATTATAACCTATTACCATTATCAGCCATTACCAACCATGTTTGGGTCTGCTATACATCTGCTATGCTAACAGGTTGCAGTAGAATATTGAATAAGCAAAAACGGTAAGCCTGATAACTACTTAAACAGAGCAAAGTGGTCTAAGGATGGAAATTTCTTTCTAAGTTATATGAATTAAATCTGGAATTCAGAAAAAAAACTCAGTTCTAAAATACATCAAATTTTATAAACACTACCGAATAATATATTCACAAAATAGTTGTCTTTTTTCCCAATTTTGACAAAGCTAAGGAGTGATTTACAGAGAATCGATCGAACAGTTTTTCTGAACTTAAATGTTCAGAAGCTTGCCTGCAAAGATCCTTAGCCCACTATAAACCTATCCAATTCATTCTTAATAAAATTAACCAGTATTGCAGCGTCAACCCGTTCAATACGAACGCAGCCTAACATTCAATAAGGCATCAATAGACGACCACTCGGCGCAAACCGCAGCGGCGACGACGCGCCGATGTCTGAAAGGCCTTTAACTACATTTGCGGTTTGTCTCACATGTAAGACGGCTTTTTGTTGCTTTTATTAGCTGTGGGTAGTCTGGGTGGAGGAGATTCAGACGGTCTAAGTGCTAGGGAAGGAATAGATGATAATGTTTTATTGAAGTCGTTGCAACAGAATAAATATCTACGTAGTGACTGAAGTATTGCGCTAGACTAGTTTAAATAAAGAAAAAAATTGAAAGCGATAACGATTATCAAAAGTCCCAAAGGTTTGTGATTGACCAAGCGATTCGAAATTTCGGTAGAACTTGTGAATTGACTGTTTGTCCTTCGTCGGTGCAATATAAAAAGCATTATTACATTTATCGTCCAATTGAGTGGAGTTGGACCTTGGCTTAGCAGCCAAGTTCCAACTCCAATCACATAAGACACGCACGTGGCAACCTTATAGAAAAGTTGATTCAAAAAATCAAAAACCCAACTGCTTAAGAAGCGAATTAAAAAAATTGGACCACCACAATATGGCATCCTAAATCCGGCTATGTCTTTTCAGTTTTCCAATGTTGTGTATGTAGCCAGTGTCATTCGCAAGGTTAAGAAGAATCGATTGACGTAAGAATCATCAAAATCGGCGAACGCGTTTGGTCTCTAGAACATCACATAGGAACAAACATACATACATACATAGACTGATACACACATTACTCTCCTTCGTCAGGGAAACAAACCATTGTCAATGTCCAAAATCGCTCGCTCCAAAAGCGATCCGAGCAAGCGATTGACTAACATAATAATTAGGGATCGCTTTCCAATCCTTTTTTTCGACAATTATTATTGTTATCGCTGATAGACTGTCATTATGTCTAGGCCTCCTGATCAACTTTACTTTTGTTTTACCCGACTGCCGAAGGAGGGTAATGTGTTTATCAGTCTATGTATGTATGTATGTTTGTTCCTATGTGGCGTTCTAGAGACCAAACGCGTTGGCCGATTTTGATGATTCTTACGTCAATCGATTCGTTTTAATCCTGCGAGTGTCACTGGCTACATTAAAATTGGAAAAAACAAAAATGGCGGGTTTTGGGCGCCATTTTGTAGGGGAAAAATTTTTTTCTTTCTTCCAAACCTATCGTGTGGGGTATCAAAATAAAGGATTTTAAGAGGCGATTTCAAAAATATATAACACTTATATGTTTAAATGAACCTAATTAAAAAAAAAAAGTAACTAAAAAGTTGTAAATAAAAAAAGTTAATTAAAAAAATCAAAAAACCCGACTGCTTGAAAAGCAAACTAAAAAGACGTAAACAAGAAGAAAATCATGCTGTGCAGTCGGAGGATACATCTGGTTTTGGTCCGCCAGCTCGCGAATAACTATCCTCCGACTGCACAGCATGATTTTCTTCTTGTTTACGTCTTTTTAGTTTGCTTTTTAAGCAGTCGGGTTTTTTGATTTTTTTAATTAACTATTTTTTCAGTAGTTATATTCTAAATATCACTTCAAAATTCGAACGGTGTCTAATTGTGAATCCGCGATGATTTACTTTAAAAACAAATGATTTCGCTTTTGAGTTGTGTGCGCTCACTTGAGTGATGTGAGCTGTGAACTTTACAGAAGTGCATTCAAGCAAATATATTCGATGTGTCACCTCAAACAGTCCTTGTTAAGGGTTATCGTTCTACCAGCCGTCGATCCCTAAGCTAAGGGATCCGATGTATGACCAGCAGTAAAACCGTGCAAACAGTGCCTAATATCGGACGTTGTGTACTTACACCGCCTATCAAGGTCCTCATATCATTTAGTAGGTATGCATACTAGAATTATCTATGCAGAACTTTGAAAAAGACCTTGACCTTTAAGTTTATTACGGAGTTTCGTCCCAGAAATCGAAAAGGGCACACCGAACTCAAGAAGTTACAAAAATTCTTTCGACATGTCCATTTGTCTTTCCTATTGACACGCAAAAGAGAATGGCCGTTGTTTTTTAGGTTTTCGTACCCAAAGGGTCAAAACGGAACCCTATTACTAAGACTCCGCGATCCGTCTGTCCGTCTGACACCAAGCTGTATCTCATGAACCGAATAAAATATTCAAAGGTAATGTATTTCTGTTGCCGCTATAACAACAAACACTAAAAACAGAATAAAATAAATATTTAAGTGGGGCTCCCATACAACAAACGTGATTTTTTTGCCGTTTTTTGCAATAATGGTACGGAACCCTTCGTGCAAGAGTCTGACTCGCACTTGGCCAGTTTTTTTAAGAATTCTATGCCCAACTATTTTCACTCCTGAATGCCAGAAACAACAGTGGTGACCACCAGAAAAGCGACGTTGGTCACTCATGTCAAATTATGTATAGATTATATTTTATTTTGTTACCCACGTCAGTGTGACGCTACTGGGTGCCAACCGAAAACCAACGCAGCAAATGCTGAGTTGGTAACCCTTTCGGTGTGAGCACGTTCAGCGCAATTTGTCTTTGCACTTCTGTTTTGTCTTTTACTCCATGTTTGTTGCTGTTGTGCCTATGTCGAATAAATATATTTCTATTCTTGGTCCTAGCTGTCATTTTTAGATCATCAACAGTCGTTACGGACAATCAGAAGCCAGAAAACCTGACACCTGTCTTACCAAGAGATATCGTGTTACCCAGTTACTGGGTTGTGGAGGTCAGATAGGCAGTCCCTCCATGTAAAACACTGGTACTCAGCTGAATCCGGTTAGACTGGAAGCCGAACCCAACATAGTTGGGAAAAGTATAGGCAGATTGATTGAGCTAAGGGACTAAATGTTACTTTATAAAGAGTTAATCCCGCTGATGATGAGATGATGCTGATGGTGGGATGTTATATCCTGCCTGTATACCTCGTAAGGTTAGGCCACGGCACAGGCACCCAGCGCGAATAAAGAAAATTTGGTACAAATAAATTACGGTATGGGCACATTATGAGACGTGAAGATAGCTACTCCGTGAAGACAATGCTCAAAATCAACACCAAGCAACGAACAAGGGGTAGACCACCAGCCTCTTGGTGGACCACTGTCGAGAGAGACCTTAGGGAGAAAACTTTGCCGCCATCGACAACCCAGGATAGACCATCCAGGCGTAGACGCACAAGGAGGCCCGAAGGCCCGGGGGCAGGAAGAAAGTTCAAATAAATTACACTAGACGGCGTGATAAGCTTCGATTTGGTATCGAGTTTTCTGAAATATTAAGATTTTCTAAAGACGATTATAAAAAAATATTTTCTTGTTTAATTAACTCTCCTAAACACAAAATTAAGGAATATTGGGCTCCTAGTTCACATTTCAAAGCTTATATGAATGTATCATTTAAAATTGATTCTGAGGCATGCCACTTGATTTTTTAAATCATCACTATATTTAAAGAAAATATAGTCACAAAACCGAGAAAACCCTTTTACTTGCAAGTCGCTGCTAACACCATCTATATCCGTGGAACGGAACCGAACACGATCGATGCTCTTAGAAAAATAATCAGTTTAATCAGACGAAAAACGCTAGTTACGTCGGCACGGTTTCTTTGTATGGGTTGAGGCATCTGTATGCTAGTATTATATTATCTGTGGTTAGGTAGAGGTGCACCTGTAGAAGACCCACATCTTCTCATCCTAGGAGTCTTCCTCACTTTCCTCAGCTCAATATTAGCCACAGAAATTAACCCCATACAAATAATTTAAGGTGATTCCCCTCTAGTTAAACCCAAGCCGCGTACTTCAACCCAGTTGTTTATTAAGGTATAAACACAATAAGAGCTACGCTTTCAGAATGTTAACACCGCCCTAATCATTTGGTACGTGCTACTGAGGTGTATGTAATTGATTTTGAATATGAATATTATTATGTTAAAATGATTGCTTCGTTTGTTTGTGTAAGGTGTGATTAGAGAGATTGTCTGTTTGTTTTGGTGGTACATATTATATTGTGCTATGCTGAAATCCATATACCTAGAGCTGACATCCTTAAGACGACGACAAACGCCAACAACCTTGAGGGAACAAAACGCGCACTCGTTTCACTCCCACGCGACCCAAAATTTGGTAAATTTTTGTACTTTCCTTTTTAGGGTTCCGTACCCAAAGGGTAAAAACGGGACCCTATTACTGAGACTCCGCGGTCCGTCTGTCTATGATGTCTATATGTATCTCATGAACCATGATAGCTAGGCAATTGAAATTTTCACTGATGATGTATTTCGGTTGCCACTATAACAACAAATACTAAAAACAGAGTAAAATAAATATTTAAGTGGGGCTCCATACAACAAACGTGATTTTTTGGCCGTTAATTGCGATAATGGTACGGAACCCTTCGTGCGCGAGTCCGACTCGCACTTGGCCAGTTTTTATTCATAGTCAGACTTTTAAAAAAAGCCTCAAAATGTAGATAATTGTCTTTGAGATGGTGTCGATTTAATTAAAATACGCCCAGCGGTTTTGGTGCGATTGTCGTGTTTTTGTCCGTTTTAGACACACACACACACATGTAAAGTTTACAAATTAATTACACTACGTTATACAAATAAAACTCAAAATTGTCTTAAAAAAAAAAACCCATCGAGTGGGGTATCGATGTTTAGAGCTCGTTGAGTAGATAAATAGATACTGTATTTTTTGCTTTATTAAATACTTTGCTAGCGGTATTGCCCGCGTGAAATCGAAGTTTATTCCGAGGGAACATATTCCCGAGATGAAAAGTATCCTATGTGGTATTCCTGACTTTAATCTGTGCCAAATTTAATCCAGATACGTTCAGCCATTTGAGTGTGAAGAAGTAACAAACATACAAACACACACACACAATCTTTCACCTTTATAATATTAGTGTAATGTTTCCTATAAACCTCTGTCTACCTCTTCTGGGAATGCCAGCATGATGTTACGTGGCCCAATAACATCAATAAATTCGCAGTATTTGCTCAGAACGATCGCATGCACCGAGCCTCGCGTCTCCCGTGGCCGTTCGTAAATAAATTCACCATAAAATGGCCCGTACCTGGCTCGCGACACATCTGGGTCATGCTGTGAGCTTGTGACCATGTGCAGCAATTCCTCGTGGGATTGTATATTGGGCATCAATTCTTTATCGAAATATATAAGAGTTGATAAGTAGTTATAAAGTAGAGGTATTTGTGTAGGATGACCAGTGTGTGTTACCAGTGATTACCTACGGAACAGAGACGTGGTTGCTCACAATGGGCCTCATCAGAAGGCTTAAACCACACTTGTCATCCAAAAGACAATGGAGCGGGTTAAGCTCGCAGTTGCCAAGAGAAACAAGGTTACCGACATAGCCTGAAGAATTGTCAAACTTAAGTGACAGTGGGCAGGGCAAATTCCTCGCAGAACGGATGGCCGTTGGGGCCACAAAGTTCTAGAGTGGCGACCGCGTACTGGAAAACGCAGCGTTGGAAGGCCTCCCTCTTGGTTGAGCTGGTCAAGGCTGCGGGCGTCTAGTGGATGCGATACGCTCAAGGCCCGATCAGTGTGGCGACGCATGGAGGAGGCCTATATCCAGCAGTGGACGTCGTTTTTTTTATTTTTTATTTAACGATAGGCTCGCGTTTGACCACTATCTCACCTGATGGTAAGCAATGATGTGGTCGACGGTGAAGCACGCTTGCCTAGAAGTAACCTATTCACTCTTGACTTAAAGACCCCAAGGTTGTAGCTATCAGGAAACAAAGTCCATTCCTTAGTTGTTGGATGTCCACCATGTACCGGTGGCGCATTGCCCCATACGTCTTGTTGTCCAGTGATGGAAAGGGCTAGGCGGAATCAAATTGTGCAGTTACATCGCACACTCCCCAAAATGTAACCGATAAAAACCGAGAGACTGGCCACTCGGCGTCGATGTTCAAGGCTCTGGAGCTTTGAGGCGACCAGTGCATCGTTGCCGATAAGCCTCTTGGCCCGTTTCTCAATCGACTCAAGTGCATCAAGTTGATATTTGGCAGATTCGTCCCAGAGGTGAGAGCAGTACTCCATGCATGCCCGAACTTGCGCTTTATACAAGTTGAGCAGCTGTTCAGGCGTGAAGTACCGTCTCACATTTGCGAGGATCCCCAACTTTTTTGCAGCTAACTGAGCCTTTGCCTCAATGAGATTTCGTCGGAGATTATAAAATGCTAATTGATAACTCGTATTTATAGATACGCTGATACCGTATAGGTATGTTCTGAATATATCGCCTTAAGGGTACACTAGTCGACGGCACGAACTATTTTGTGCGCGGGATTAAAATGCGTGCTATATCAACCGACAACACGTGTGGAACAGATGGATGCTGTTTTGAGCAGTAAGAAGCTGGTTCGCGTACGAATACACACTTTTGCACCTTTGCTTTTTTTTAGAACGAAAACGAGCGCGCGAAATTTTATAAACAGACCTTTGGGAGTCTGGATATCATGAAAAAACGACTGAATGCATCTGTTCAAAATAAAATTATTTGCATTATTGAACTACTAATCTATCCCTGTATGGAGGCCGTTTTTAAATTTTCCTTCTTCTTGTGGTACTTATTTGCGCCCAAAGATGCGTTAAAATTAGGAACTTTCGAAGCTCATAACTTTCAAGTAAATTTGTTTTTTACTTTTTTGTTTCCATACAGGGCTAGATAATGATGAGACAAATTGATATAACTTTTTATTTTGGACGTACATCGTCAAACAGTGGAGTAAAAGCCAGACTACGTTTGTATGGAAGAATTTTTTGACTAGTGTACCCTTAAGAAGTTTAACCTCCAACCGTCGATACGCGAATAGATTGGCCATAAAATTGTCGTACCTGGTACTTGACGCATCTGGGTCACAGTCACATGGCCATCTTATGTATGTTAACTGGCTCCTTTAGGAGTTCGTACTGACTATGAACAGTTTTACCTACATTCCTATTTAAGTTAAGTTATATTTGCAAGTGGTATGTGAGACACACATGAAACTACTATTATAAACGCGAAATTTTGTGAGGATGGATGCATGGATGTTTGTTACTCTCGCACGCAAAAACTACTGAACGGATTTTGATGGAACTTTACAGAAATATAGGGCGTCTTCTCCCGATGTTTTTGTTTACATATGCATTCATCCTCTCAATAGTGGAGTATGATGAGACACCGACTTCGGAAAAAAAGTTATTTTTGGTCTTTTGCTTTAGAAGCCGGTTTTATTTTTTGTTAAAGTTTTTTATTTTCCACTTTTTAGTAGTACATAATGGACAGTGATGAAGAAAGGATTACCCGAATAACATGTAACTTGAACATAACCAGTGGGATGAGAGTGTACCAGGGTGAACTGTACACAAATGCGTACCCGTTTACACATACCATCACGCCAGTATGCTCATACTGGCGTGATGGTATGTTATGAAATGGTGTAAACAATAAACAGACATGCGATTGCATCAATCCCGAGAGATTTGCCGTTATTTATTGAAGAGTTCTGTTGTATATCTCCGAAATTCTTCATCAGATCTTTACCAAATTTAAATGGGACGATTTCGGAATAAACTTCTATCAAACAAAAAAAAATATATAAACATCCGAATTGAGAACCACCTCCTTTTTGGGAAGTCGATTAAAAACTAAAGTGAAGCCGCAAGCAGTATCTAGTCTAGTTTCAAATAAATCCCAATATTTTACAAACGTAAGCAAGTTTGCAAAACCTAGCACCTGTCAACCATATCTCTAGCCAGTGAGATTCAAACAATAAAAACTTTGAGGAACACAGTTAGCTTGTTCCAGTTCTGTCACTGACACCAACCAATTCTATTGTGATTTTATTTTCTGAATATTAATCTGCCTTACCTTTTTACCCGACTGCAAAAGGGGTTAAGTTTTTCGCGCGTATCTTGTATGTTTTTTATAAAGATAAAGATCATTTATTTGTCAGAAACATGAGTTATGTATGTAATATTCTTTATTACGGGTACCTTATATATTTCAAAGCACTAGACGTATTTATATTTAATTAAGACATCGTTAGATAGGTCTTGTCCGCCCGAGCGTTCTTTCTTAGATAAGTGACGTTAAAAAAAAAACAAACGTGGCGGATTTTGGGCGCCATATTGAGGCGATACCAATTTTTTTTTAAACCTAGGCTATCGTTGACCTTGAAGATGATCCATGCGGCTGACTGGCATATGAATGGCCTTTGCGGGGCAATTCTTCCGGTAGCAGTTTAACCATAGTTAGCAAGATAGTAGCGCAACTAGCCTAGGATATGCCAGGTGTAGTAAATAACCCCCCCGGTGGGCATTGTCGAGGCGGAGGGGCTCAGTAGCCGTGGCTTAGGTACCCACGGTGAAGCGAAGAGGAACCCGAGGAGGGGACGATCGTCAGGGCTTTTGCCGATAAGCCGACGACGTAGCGGCCAACAAGTAGGTTGCGGTGCCGCCTGAGCGACATTGCAACTGAGGCGGGCCATGTCGTATGGGCCCTCCCATACCCCAACGACATCGCAGCTGAGGATTGGAGGCCACAGCGGGAGAGGAGTGCCGGTATTGCGGTGCGCCGCTCCTCCCTACCATCCGCGGCCAGGATGGGGTCGTCACCGTCTAATGGCGGACGCGGTGGGTTCGCAATGAGTGCTTACGCGTGCCCGTGTTCTCGCCATAAGCGGCACAGCAGGACACCGTGGAGTTTTAGTGGATTGGTGTCCCACATAACTGCACTATCTCCTCGTGGAAGTGTATGCATGAAAATTTCTCCAAGCATAAAAATAAATAAAAAAGATATAGTAAACATGCATCTGCTATCATCAGTAGGCGAGTTTCTTTTAATAAGACCCCTTTACAATTAAGATTACACATAAATCAATATATTTTCCACAGAGTACAGATTGCAGCAAACACGACTGCACAAAGGTAATGATAGAAAGGATATATGAAAAGATAAGCAAGCGTCAGCACAGCACCTACGTTCATATTCCTAGACGGTGGGTAGTCCGCAATAAAACGTGAGGGTAGAACGCAGTCGGGCAAGCTCAGCGACCTACTTGCGTCTAGTGCAACCGCGGAGATTTTATTTGCGGGTAGATACCGATTTTTCGAACAGTTATTTGAAAATAGAATGCTGCATATTATGTCCGTTACTGGCCAGTTATTACAATGTAATAATTGGAATAGGTAAGTTTCTCATTGTGAATTTGCGTTTCTAATTAAACAAATGATTTCACTTTAATCTTGTGTGCATTCACTTGAGTGAGGTTCTAAGCGAACTTTACAGAATGAAATAGCTACTGATGATGTTTTCATTCATAATTTAATTGCGGTACACTTATAAGGCCATGTTCAAGTAAGATATGCCCTAAGCAATACATATTGGATTTAGGGACTGAAAAATTACATGTACCTGAGTTTACAGGTATATTAGTCATCTGGTATCGTTCCAGATTCCGAACCAGATAACAAAAAAGCTTGGTGACGTATGCAATTCTAGTACACACAAATAAATACATAAAATGGCGTCTTTTTCCTATGGGGGTAGGCAATTACTACATAACGCCACCTGTTAAGCCATAACTGAGTGTCGCATTGTATGACTACTTTTATTATCTTGGGTTTTACCTATAAAAAATATTAATTGAAAAATCTTTTTTTAAAACAAGATTTTTTCGTATTCTTCTCAGCAAACTCTTTCATTGGATACCCATATCATGGCAGTGCACAAAAAATAACTAGTCCGCCATATTGGATTTAGAATGACGTCACTTAGTTAACCATACATTGTAATCCAAACTAAACTTTTATGCTTTAAAATTCAGTTGCGAGATTTGACCCGAACACACTTACATGATACATACAAACATAGCAAGTTAAATAAAAGCTTGTAAAATAATTGTATGAATAAATGTTGTTTTTTTTTTCCAATTTTAATTTATTTTAGTTTTTAAGCATGGTCTGGCAGTTTGAGTAGTTTATGCGGCCTACCCGAATGTCATTTATTTGGTATTGTTCGTCAATTCGTTGAGCTCTTTAAATTCTGAGTTGAGCTTTACGGTTATTGACAAATGCGTGCACTGACTGGACAGGTCAGCACAAATCTGGCTGGTTCTTTCCTCAAAAGACCTTTTCAGACATCAGTCTACATGGTCTTCACATGATCTAACCAAGATTTTGTCTGGACTTTAAAAGAGACTGTGACCTCTGAGTTTGTTTCGGCCTTTCTTCTCAGAGTAGTCAGACAGGAAACGCCGACCTCATCTAGTTTTAAAAAATATGATCGACATGTAAAAGTGTTTGTACAAATCAACTTTTTCCCAAAATCTCTCTCACAAGGACGTCACCTACTTCGACACATTAACTACTAAAACACATACATCGACAGTCCAAAAGTATTTTTTCCGCGGCATATTTGCAAAGCCACAATATCATTAGGCCGAGTACACACGCTGGAGTTTAGTGTCGCCATGGGGACGATTGTGTGCCCTCCGCCCACGCTGACGTCATTATGTGTTTGCCTTTACTTATTTTCACGCTGTTTTCGTGTTTAGCGGTGAGTAGAGAACAAAGATGTTTAAGATCTGCCTGTACAGAAGCGGACGTTCTTTGAAATTACTTTTATAACCAAAAAGCCCTTACCTGTCTTACTTACGTACTAAGGTGTGTTAATCCTTTTACTCCATCAATACGAGTGACATCATTCTGACAGTGCTGTTGATTGACAATAAATGCTGAACATATGTTCAGCCAGTACTTGAAAGAGTTTGTTATTCAAAACCTCATCTCAACACACCCGCTCAATCAATTGCACTGTCTCTTAAAACCCTTACATCTTCACAAACCATTTGCATAAAATAAACTTCAACATAATACACTCATTAACATTAATTTTAGTTCTCATTCCAACAATATGAGTGCACACCTATTATTTCGGGTTATCGCCAAGTGGTTGGTCGACTCTTCACGTGACCAGAGGGCTGGCGTTTTTTTTGGCCAAAGAATCAGCATTGCCATCCAACGTAGCAATGCTGCCAGCCTTCTGGGCACTTTTCCTGTTGACAGCGATGTGGACGAATTTTTTGACGCCCCGTAATTGTACATATTAGTTTTTCTTATTTTAGTTCTAATATTAGTTTGTAAATAATGTACATCAATACATATAATAAATCTGCAGACAAGTCGTGTTTGTACATCGAAAATATTTCCAAAACAAAAATGCCAAGATGTTAAATGATAACCAACAGAACCCATTACCAGCAATTTTGGATTTCGAAGATCGCATCACGTAAAATGTACGAAACCAATGAAGATAACTTTTATACAGGAAAATTGTGCATAACTTTGAAATATTACTTAGTTTTTGTTACATCGCAATCGGTTCACTCTATCAAAAGTTAGATGAATTTAAAGTGTTCAAGAAGTAAAATATCACAACACACGCAATTCAGATACTCGGACAGAACTCCATATTCGATAGATGGCGTTGTGCATTTGGCGTCATTTTCTGAATGTTGGTGTTAAGATTTTCCGCGAAATAAAATTGGTAGGTAGGAAGTTAAGTAGGGTAGGGTAGGCAGATGACGGGAGCGAAACCTCGGGCACAGCTAGTGTAGAATTTTTCCATTTAGTTGCATCCAGATACACTGGAAGCCAAAGGCCAAAGTCAACATAACTTTAGGAAAAGACTAGGCTGGGTTGACCTATACAAGTTATGACTGCAATTGCGAATTCTTTTTGGCAGCTCAAAGCACCACATTCTCATAAATTTTGACAGCACAAACAGTTCTTAATTGCGTTTTCAAAGCTGTTGAGTAGACTGTTTATTGAACATACGACGCAATAAATGCAAGCAAAGCGTAGGTATTTGGGTCATTCTTTGAACTTATGCAATTAGGGTAATCATCATCATCATCATATCAGCCGAAAGACGTCCACTGCTGGACATAGGCCTCCCCCAAGCCCCGTGCGTCTCGTAACCAGCAGATCCCCGCAATCTTCACCAGGTCATCGTTCCACCTGGTGGGAGGACTTCCAACGCAACGTCTGCCGGTTCGCGGTCGCCACTCCAGTACCTTTCTGCCCCATCGGCCATCCGTTCTGCGAGCAATGTGCCCTGCCCACTGCCACTTAAATTTGGTAATTCTTCGGGCTATGTCCGTATTATAACCCTGGTTCTCTTGCAGATCTCTACATTTCTGATTCAATCACGCAAGGAAACTCCGAGCATAACCCTCTCCATTGCCCTTTGGGTGACTGTAAGCTTTCTGATGAGCAATAGCAATTAGGGTGCTGGAGTATTTTTCAAGTCAGGCGTTATTGGGTTTTAAATATAGGTACTCCTAACGGACCTTTCGTTTGAATGAGTGACTGGATGAGTTTGAGTTTACCATCGTGGTGAAAGGATTAGTCAGCTAGACTCTGCGTTTACGAGTGCTAGCTGTTCTTCGATGCACACGGGCCATCCAAGACTCACCGCCTATAGGGAGAAGCAAGTTGTGGAGAGAAGCTCACCTATCACCATCCGACTTCTTGAAACCCCAGGAACACCTGCCACCTGGATATGAACAGCAGTTGCCTATATGGAAAGCACTTAAGACGACAACTAACGGTAACGACCTTGAGGGAACAAAACGCGCACCCGTTTCGCACCCGCGCGACCCAAAATTTAGTAGTTTTTTGTACTTTCCTTATTATTCTACGACTTAAAAAAAAAGCCTCAGTACAAAATGTAGATAATTAAATTGACTTTGAGATGGTGTCGATTTCATTAAAATAAGCCCAGCGGTTTTGGCGCGACTCGTGTTTTTGTCCGTTTTAGACATAACTTTACTAATTAATTACATTGTGTTATACGAATAAAACTTAAAATGTGCTTAGATCAAATTATTAAGAAAATGGTCCAATGTAACATATATTCTTTCCAAAAAATTACTACTAGCCTTTTAGACGTGATTCTCATTTTAAAATCAGCTACTCAAGGGAATCTGCGCCTTAATCGTTTGCATACCCAAATAGGTCGCTGCAAACACAATTTGTCAAAACTTTTATAGACCCATCTGATACCCAGTGTGACTGCGGTGCCCCTTTGCAGAGTATGGCACACATGCTGAAGTGTCCTAAATGCCCATACACCTGCACTTTGGAAGACCTCGCCACTGACGCCGCAATCCGGGTGGCCACTTACGTGGCCAAAAATTTATAAAGAGTTTCCCATCGACTTGAAAAGAAGAAGTGGCTGGATAATGGCAATGAGTTTAAAACCTTATATTACCTACTAGGAGGCAAAAGCTCAACTGGCTGCCAAAAAGTTGGGGATTCTTGCAATGGTGAGACGGTACTTCACGCCAGAACAGTTGGTCAACTTGTACCAAGCGCAAGTTCGGTCCCGCATGGAGTACTGCTCTCATCTCTGGGACGGATCTGTCAAGTACTAGCTGGATGCACTAGAGTCGATCGAAAAACGGGCCAAGAGGCTCATCGGCAATGAGATACTGGTCGAGTCTAGGCACCAAAGCCTTGAACATCGGCGCCAAGTTGCCAGTCTGTCGGTTTTTTATCGGTTACATTTCGGGGAGTGTGCGTTGGAATAGCATGAACTAATTCCTCCTAGCCCATTCCATCATCGGACTACAAGACGTACGGCTATGCGTCATCGGTACATGGTGGACATCCCACCCATACGCACCAAACGTTTTGGGAATACTTTTATCATGCGGACAGCTAAGGAGTGGAATTCTCTGCCGGAATCTGTATTTCCTGATAGCTACAACCTGGGAGAGTCCCTGGGGACCTGTACCTGGGGAGTCTTTAAGTCAAGAGTGAATAGGTTTCTTCTAGGTAAGCGTGCTACATCGTCGACCACATCATCACTTACCATCAGGTGAGATAGTGCTCAAGCGCGAGCCTATCAATAATAAAAAAAAAGGAAATCTGGGTGGTAAAAACGCTTTGGCCTGCCTCTCCGGAGAACAGTGTTGCTATTGATTATGATAATTTTGACTTTACTACCTAGACCTAAGACCTACCCCAACAGATAACTCACAAATACCTCAACCCTTTATCAAACGCAAATGCCCAAACAGACAAAGCCACAAAACGAAGACCACCCTCGCAGACAACCCAAAACAATAGCATTTCATCAAAATTCCTCTTCATCACACACTTTTGAGCCCACAAACGAACATACTGCATGCCGTCCAATAGCTAAAGTACCGCTAACTGACTATTGGCCGATTTTAGGTTTCAGCAAAAATTCTGTGTCTGTCTAAGCAGTATTTTGTTACTCTCAATAGATTTCGGATATAAAAAACTTTTTTACAAAAAAATACAACAGAATTCCAAATAAAAACACTACAAAGTGATAAATAACTTCAATTTCGGAAGTCGATGTTCCTATTTTCGTTTCTTCGTTTTTTGACATTGCGATTGCATTGCTATGTCACTCCAGCATTATGCAGCTTTGCTTGGTTAAGATTTTTTTAAGTTTATCCATTACTATAAATTTTACAAACATTCATATTTTTTCTTCCTATAATATTACTTACAATACGGACTTTTTAGATCCGATTTTTATTATTTCACGATTTTGATTCGTCTATAACAAAAAATATGAATTTGTCAGATAGTGGCACTCTAGCTATAGGCATACCTATCTCGATTTTTTACGCTGCACCTCTCTTTTCACTCAGATGGGCACAATCAATGCTCTAAACTAGGGTTTGCAACACGGAACCCTGAAAGGGGATGAACGAGAGGGGAGGGTTCTGTAGCATGAAACAGTTAATCGAGAGCTGGAGAGGTGCTTCGTTCAATGTGTCTGTATCTGTAATTATGCGTATTTTTTGGCGTGGATCTGCGAATAGAGAGCTGGGTTCCGTTATAAGTTTGACCTGTATCTTCTATCTTGCATCTACATATATAAAAGAGAAAGTATGTATGTATGTTCCTTATGGACTCCGAAACGGCTGAACCGATTTTAATGAAATTCTCAGACAATCTTTTTTGAACTTTGAACTCGGGCGAAGCCGCGGACAGAAGCAGGTTTGCTATGAAATAGGATTACTGTATTTCTGTTTGGAAGGTATGAAGGCCAGTAAAATTAAAATGCAATAAATAATGCTTATTTGTAGTTGGAAAGGCCTAATATGGTTGTGGTTCAAGAAAAGACGGCCAAGTGCGAGTTGGACTCGCACACGAAGTGTTCAAATCAAATCAAATTATTTATTTTTGCAGAAAACACTGTTCCGTACCATTATCGCAAAAAGCGGCAAAAAAATCAAGTTTGTTGTATGGGAGCCCCACTTAAATATTGACTTTATTCTGTTTTTAGTATTTGTTGTTATAGCAGCAACAGAAATACATCATCTGTGAAAATTTCAACTTTCTAGCTATCACGGTTCATGTGATACAGCCTGGTGACAGACAGACGGATCGTGGGGTCTTAGTAATAGGGTCCCGTTTTTACCCTTTGGGTACGGAACCCTAAAAAGGCAGTTATAATAGGCACTTTATATTCTAATAAACTTGTTCTTTTCTATGATTCTTGCATTTCTGCACAGCTCACCTCACTCAAGTGAGCGCACTCAATTCGAAAGCGAACTCATTTGTTTTTTAAGTAAATCATCGCGAATTCACAACGAGACACTGTTCGAATTTCGAACGTGATGTGTAGAGCAGCACTACTGATACTGTTACAGATAGGTAGGTACAATGGTTTAAGAGGATTTACAGCTTAGCACTTACCTAGATTGCGAGCTAACGTCTTAACTGTTGTGTTGGGTAGATGTTGTACACGAGTTATAATGTATATATAACCAGTAAATAGGAATAGACAACTGGATAGTGATTCTTGTATCCTAAATTAAGGGATTTCACTTAGGACAATTTCTAGTTAAAGCCGATTTTTTAAACCGCCAGATATGTTTTTGCTGAAAAATAAATAGGCATTTATTTATTTAGGACCTTCAAAAAAGGATACTGACATTAAATAATTGCGACAATTATATTCTTCAGAGAAAAGTTTTTTTACTATTGAAAACAGAGCAAAAAATAATCACTCCCTTTTTGTCTATGAGACACAAACCTGGGTGTGGCCCAGTGGTTACGGTCCCGACTTACGAGTTGTAGGTGGTGGGTTCGAACCCGAGCAGGCGCTTTACTTTGTGTAATTATTTCATCACCACTGCTCCCAAAACGATGAAAGAATATATCGTGGGGAAACATGCATGGAAACAGGCATGTCCTAGAACCAAAAATTCAAAGACATGTGACATCTACCAATCCGCACTGGGCCCGCGTGATGGATAGCCCACTCCCTCTATGAGAGGAGGCCTGTGTCCCAGCCCAGCAGTGGGAACATTAAAAGGCTGACGATGTGTGTGACTGTGGGTTCTATTCCCATACTCATAATAATTTAAGAAGCAATTTTTTATTTTTTTTAACTTTGCCTCACACTAGAAATTTCTTCTTGTATCGTGGGTGCGTTTACAAACATATAAGCTCACATACACAAACACCCAGAGCCGAAACAACTATCTGTAGGTCATACAAATATTTGTTCCGTGCGGGAATCGAACTCGCGACACGCAGCGCAGCAGTCAATCGCTCAACCACTGCGCCAACCGTGCGCCCTGTAGAATTTGATCGTAATTAAAATCTACAATAGGATATAGATTGCCTGTGTCAATCTCCACGCTTCTGTAGTAGTCTTATTGTCGTCTAAGTTAGACTTAAAACAACAAAAATATTATCCGCCCCTTACTTTCACTTCCAGTCCATATATCAATAACACTTATCACAGCAAAAAAACAATCACACACCTACACATTTCGTCCACGGAACCCTAAAACGCGGAGTGCCAATAAGGGGTGTCCGCAGTAGATGAAACAGTGTTCAGTAACACAATTGCGCGGCGTCCAGAATTACAAGCGTAGGGTTAAGAACACGTAGACACGCTAGGGTTGAGCTGCGTTGTCGCACGGGACGGCGGAGGGTTAATTTGTAAAGGGGATGTTTTTTATTCGTTGTTGTGAAAAATATATTTTTTGTTTGGGCCGTGTGTTGGAATGGGTGATTAAATTTTTCGTATGTGCGTGGAAAATATTGAAAGGATTAAGTACGAGGATGAGCGGGCAAATACTGTATGCCCAAAATTAAATCATTTGACATTTCGTAAGGTCCGATAAACTGTTACAGCAAAATAACTAAAATTACAGATCAAGCTACAGAAATATATCTGATTAGTTACATTAATCTTGTGTCAATGCTTGTGCGCTAGCTTTTAACTGCAGTTTCGCCTAAATTATAGCGGAATTAAATATGATGAAAATTCTCGAAAATACTATGTCAGAACCAGGATGTAATAGACTTGTGCAACACAAAAAAACTTTTTTCTTTTATATAATCGATAGGCTCGCGTTTGATTACTATCTCGCCTGATGGTAAGTGATGATGTGGTCGACGGTGAAGCACGCTTGCCTAGAAGTAACCTATTTACTCTTGACTTAAAAAACCCAAGGTTGTAGCGATCAGGGAACAAAGACTCCGGAAGGGAATTCCACTCCTTAGTTGTGCGTACAATATAAGTATTTATAATCAAAACGCTTGTGCGCATGGGTGGGATGTTCACCATGTACCGATGTCGCATTTTCTTGTCGTACGTCTTGTAGTTCGATGATGGAAAGGGCTAGGCGGAATCAAGTTGTGCAGTTCCGTCGCACACTCACAGGCTGGCAACTCGGCGTCGATGTTCGAGGCTCTGGAGCATTGACGCGACCAGTGCATCGTTGCCAATAAGCGCGTCTGTCAATCGACTCAAGTGCATCCAGCTGTTATTTGGCAGATCCGTCTCAGAGGTGAGAGCAGTACTCCATGCATGACCGAACTTGCGCTTTATACAAGCAACTGTTCAGGTGTGAAGTACCTTTGCAAGAATCCCCAATTCTTTTTGCAGCCAACTGAGCTTTCGCCTCAATTAATTCATCCGTTTAGGCGTGATTTAGTAACAATCAGTAGGCATATTAATAGGAGATCAGCAGCCTTATTGGGTAACGAATTCGGCATGGTAAAGAGTAAGAAAAATCGATCAAACACATGCGAGATGAAAAATGCGATATGGATTTCCGTCTATGTGATTGTTCGAATTCTTTACGCAATAAGGCTGCAGAATAGCTTTCATATCAACATCATCTGCCGTTTTCCGTTTCGTAATCTAAACGTATCCTTCCAACCAAATACCAGTAGTCTACAGTGAGCGAGAGCGACTGGATTGGGACGATCGCTTTTGTTTCTCAAAAAAACCCGTATCGTCCAACAATGTACACCAGCATCACGCGCCGACTTCCATCGATCCATGCCTCGAAGAAAACAAATTAACTAGCCCGCGCCCCGACCCCGCCTGAATAGATAATACAACGGTTATTGTAACCGAGCCACTGCCGAGTGAACTTGAAACTAACTTAGGACAACTTGGCGTACAGGTAACTTAGAGAGTTAGCTACAGGCAATGATAGAGCGTCGTGTCTATCTATTTTAAAGGAGTGCTATTTGTCTGCTCTTTATTGGAGTTCAGGATCAAATCCCTAATGCTAATTTTATAAGTGCAAAGGAGTTCCCTTTGTCTGTATGTCTAAACTAACACCAAACTATTTATTTACTTCTCAACTTAGTCGTAACTTTTTTTTTTTTTTTGGTTTTGTAAATCTTCCAATGACTTCTCCCACTCTGGGTTAAGCGGGAGGGCGTGTCAGACTTTTACTGACTAAAACCCACCCATGTTCCT
This sequence comes from Anorthoa munda, assembly GCA_945859665.1. Taxonomy (NCBI): domain Eukaryota; kingdom Metazoa; phylum Arthropoda; class Insecta; order Lepidoptera; family Noctuidae; genus Anorthoa; species Anorthoa munda. The sequence continues at coordinate 12,741,157 of OX243917.1, read as the reverse complement.
TCAGTTGCTTGAGCCAGGGCCGCGGTAACTCTTTTTCAAATTTATCCGCGACCCAGACAGGCATCGGCCCTAGCGGACCTCGTCAATTTGCTGCCATCTGCCTGGTCCTTATCGAACAGCGAGCTACCCATTACTCGCCGTCCGCAAGCCCGCGCCTAAGGTGGCCGGGAATCTGCTTGCGACTCCCGACGCCCAGGGCGTCTCCTGCGGTGGTTTGGGGCGTGAGGGCGCCTCCATTGCCTCTCCCTCACGCGTTCTGCCTCCTCCTTCGCGAGCATTACTGCTTCGCAGAAGGAGGTGACAGCTTCCCATTCCCTCTCGCTCCGTACCATGGCCTGAACCAGAGCCGAACACGAGAGGTCGCCACCGCCGATCACCTCCACGAGGACACGGCGTTGCTCTACCCAAGCAGGGCAGACCTCCACCGTATGTTCTACCGTGTCCTCTGTTCTACCGTGTCCTCAAATTTGTTGTACCTAACTTGAAACTAACTTAGGCAAAATTTTCGCACAGGTACACATATATGTGTAGTAGATAAATTGCCGAAATTTGGGAGAACCGTGTACTTAGGAAGAGGTTACCCATAAATAGAAGATTAATGAGAATTAAACATCTGCCTGGCTGGAGGCTATAGTTTAGTTTCCACAGGATCGCCTGGTTAAGCAGTAGCCAATCACTTGGATTGACCTGCGAAACACCCCCAATAAAATAAAAAAAAACAATGTCATCATAATGTGTCAGTGTTTGTGGCTCGTGGCTAAATAATAACAGCCGCACTGGCCGATCATCAAGGTTAAGCAACGCTTGACGAGGTCGGTCCGTGGATGGGTGACCAATTGAACATAGTTTCCTCCGTGCCTCGGACAGCACGTTAAGCCGTTGGTCCCGGCTGTCATTTGAAGATTAAGGTTAGTCAGAAGCTTGAGATCTGACATCAGTCTTGCCAAGGGTTACCGTGTTACCCAGTTACTAGGTTGTGGAGGTCAGAAAGGCAGTCGCTCCATGTAAAACTCTGGTACTCAGCTGAATCCGGTAAGACTGGAAGCCGACCCCAATATAGTTGGGAAAAAGCTAGGCAGATTGATAATGAATTAGTGTTTCGGATGAAAACTGAAAAGTGAAAATAAAAAAACTTTTTATGAAAAAATATCAAACCTACTTCCAAAACAAAACACTACAAAGTGAAAAATCTTTCTTTTCCGAAGTCGGTGTCGTAAAACGAAAAACTAGGTCCTAAAGACACCGACTTCGCAAGTTATGTTTCGCTTTGCAGTGGTTTGTTTTGGAAGTTGGTTTGATTTTTTTGTTAAAAAGTTTTCATACTCTATAACCGTCTTATTCACTTACAAAAATAACGTCTTTACCCACCCGCGTACCTCGACCTCTAATAAAATAAGAAGGCACAATCTTACTCAACTCAGCCAGGCCGCTGACCGCGACGCTGGTTTTATCGCGTGTGCCAATTTATGCCCTGAAACACTGCCAACGAGAATACTGACCGGTTAGTGTTGGTGCCCACCGGGGTGTAACGTTTGATCAACTCCTTGAGATGCAGTTCTGAATAGTAAAGTCTTAGTATTATTTTTGAAGCATTTGATTTTCCGTATCCTGGGGTCCTGGAGCTATGGAAACTAACTCGTAGAGGCCTTTTAGACGTTTTTAATTATATGAGCCACCACAGAACCCTACGCCTGCAGTGAGTTGACTAGAGACGCCATTGTTAATAACATTTTTGACCGCGCGCACTGAGATTCGGTTGCCACAGCTGTTACCGGAATTGTCTTGTCCGTCGACTTCTGTGACGAAACGGTGGGTGACACGCTTGTTTTTATAGGTAAAGTTTTGATAATGCCGTCTCTAGCAGTGAGGTATCTCAGTGCTCCGTGAGAGGCACATTGCTATTTTTTTTTTTGTTTTGTGACATAAATCATCCTGCCAGTAGTGTTATTCTCTATTTTGTGAATTAGCGATGATTTATTTTAAAAATGAGTTTGTTTTCGAAAGTAAAGAACTATAGTTGTTACACTGCAGTGGACAAGCAGCCTTTACATTAACATTAAGACGGTTCAAGTCACAAATTCGCTTTAAAGATATACAATAGCTAGACTACATCGTGTCTACGGGATGTGCAACCTAAAATACGATTAGGGGTATTTTAACTTTGAAAAATAAACTTAAAACATAGAAAAACTTTAGAAAATTTCTGTTTGGAGATCGGTTTCTTTGGTTCAGTAAGTCTTGGTAATCGAGGAGAATGTGTGAACATTGTAGGCAGATTTCTAGAAGTTCGTTAATATTTGTTAACTCCGTCGGTGCTCCATAGACCAATTGAAATCTATCCAATTGGTCTATGGGGAAAATTACATGTTTCCATCGTCCAATTACCAACTGGGCTATGGAGAATTGAGAAATGTTCCGCTGCCCAGTTTAATAGTATAGTAAAGATTTGTCCATAAGTATTAAAAAAAATATATCATAAACAATTTTTGAAACCGCTTAATAATCATTTATAACTCTTATCTCGTTTATACAAACTTTTTTTTTTTAATTTCTTACGACTAATTGTCGGGCCTACGTTGTATCCTCCATATCTAAGCACTAATGCTGTAACATGGAAATATTGTAAAACAAACCAATTTATTTTAAAACAGTAACCGTGGAGTTTCTTGCCGGTTCTTCTCCATATGAAACGACCAACCCGAACCGTGCACCTTTTGTCGACGTTTTATAAGTGCCCATGTAGGCCTATGTGAAATAAAAAACATTTGATTTTGATTCAGTTAACTTACACACTCATCTCAACTTAGAATAGTTGTACCTGCCTCCAGAAAAGCAATATTTATCACACATTTTTAGCTTTATAATATCATAGCTGTTCCCCGCGGCTTCGCTCCCGTGGGCCACCCCACTGGACCCGTTTTCGGGATTAAAAAATAGCCTATGTCACTCAGGAATAATGTAGCTTTCTATTGGTGGAAGAATTTTTTAAATCAGTCCAGTAGTTTCTGAGCCTATTCGGTACAAACATACAAACAAAAAAATCTTTCCTCTTTATAATATTAGTATAGATATAGTATAGATTAATAATTTCAGCCGAAAGGCGTCCACTGCTGGACATAGGCCTCCCCCAAGCGTCGCCACACTGATCGGTCCTGTGCGTTTCGCATCCACCTGACTTCCGCAGCCTTGACCAGGTCGTCGCTCTACCTAGAGGGAGGCCTTCCAATGCTGCGTCTTCCGGTACACGGTCGCCACTCCAGTACTTTTCAGTCCCAACATTAATACATTATTTATGTTAAAACTGTGTGTTTTTATTATATTTTAACCGTTAAAATAGCCGTAGCCCTTGTGCCGTTTGTTTTTTACCCGACTGCCGAAGGTGGGTAATGTGTATATCAGTCCATGTATGTATGTATGTTTGTTCCTATGTTGCGTTCTAGAGACCAAACGCGTAGGCCGATTTTGATGATTCTTACGTCAATCGATTCGTCTTAATCCTGCGAGTGTCACTGGCTACATTAAAATTGGAAAATACAAAAATGGCGGCTTTTGGGCGCCATTTTGTGGCAAAGTATAAAAAAAATCCTACCAAACCCATCGTTTATCGGGGTATCAAAATAAAGGATTTTAAGAGGCAATTACAAACGCCAAAAAAAAAAAATGTTAATTAAAAAAAACTAAAAGCCAACATCTGGTTTTGGTCCGCCAGCTCGCGAATATGTATCCTCCGACTGCACAGCATGATTTTCTTCTTGTTTACGTCTTTTTAGTTTGCTTTTTAAGCAGTCGGGTTTTTTGATTTTTTTAATTAACCTTTTTTTTATCTGAAATTTCCATGTTAACAAATTTACATCAATTATATCTGAAAATCCAATATCAGGTGTAGATTTAAATACCTTAGACTTCCTCTCGTATTTTTGGAATCAGGAACTTACCTAAAAAAGATAAAAAAAGTTTCATTAGCAAAAATAAAGAGCTACCATATTTTTAACCGACTTACCAAAACGGAGGAAGTTCTATGCTCGACTTTAGGGTTGTTTTTTTTTTGTGTATTTTCTCCGATTTCTCCGTCAATTGTGGACCGATTTTGAAAATTCTTTTTTTGTTTGAAGAGTATGTGCCGAAATTGGTCCCATTTTAATTTGGTGAAATTTTGATGAAGAACTTCGGAGATATACAATAGAAGTCTTCGATAAATGACAATATCATTCGGGATTGCTGCAATCGCTTGTCTGTTTATTGATTATACCATTTCATAACATAACATCACGCCAGTACGCTCTAAAGGGGCACGCAGATGTGTACAGTTCACCTTGGTCTCTTATTTCACCGGTTGTTCAAGATTCATGGTATTCAGGTAATCTTCTCTGACATTACAGGTACCTTACTAAAGGCAAGTTGCCTATTAGGTACAACTAAAAAGAGAAAAAGAAAAAATAAATTACAAAAAAATACTACCGACTTCCAAATAAAAGCACTAAAAAAAATACTTTCTTTTTGGAAGTCGGTGTCCATAACGAAAAAATTGGTACCTACAAAAGACACCGACTTCCAAAAACAAAGTTTGTACATCGCAGTAAAGAACTTTCGCGACAACATACGCAACATACGTACGGTAATGAACTTCGCAAATATGGGGTACACTCTTATTTTTTACTTAGTTATTTTCAGTAGTGCTTTTATTTGGAAGTCGGTAGTATTTTTTTGTTTAAAAAAGTTTTCTCACTAGGCAATAAATAGGCTCATCCAATTTCATAGGACTTAAACATAACTGGAGGAGTGTGAGTGAGCTATGCACCTCAACTCTGCCTAACTCTTCGAAAATACAGGCGTGATGTTATGTATGTAATAACTTTCATTATGCGTACAGCTAAGGAGTGGAATACCCAGTCGGAGTCTGTGTTTCCCGATAGCTACCTACACACATCACATCACATCATCAGCCTATTAATGTTCCCACTGCTGGGACACAGGCCTCCTCTCTGTGAGAGGGAATGGGCCGTTATCCACCACGCGGGCCCAGTGCGGGTTGGTGGATAGCTACCTACAACCTAGGGGTATTTAAATCATCCGGCCCTGGTTCAGGCCATGGTACGGAGTAAGAGGGCATGGGAAGCTGTCACTTCCTTCTGCGAAGCAGTAATGCTCGCGTGAGGGAGACGCAACGGAGACGCCCTCACGCCCCAAGCCACCGCAGGAGACGTCCTGGGCGTCGGAAGTCGCAAGCCGATCCGATTTTCTGGCTTGCGGACGGCGAGTAATGGGTAGTTCGCCGTCCGATAAATACCAGGCCCGGCGCGTAGTGTTCCACGCGCGCTTCGAAGATATGTCAGCAAAAAGTGACGGGCTCCGCTAGGGCCGATGCCTGTCTGGGTCGCGGATATATTTGAATAAGATTTACCGCGGCCCTGACTCAAATGATGGAACATGGGTGGGTTTTAGTCAGTAGAAGTCTGACATACCCTCCACCCAGAGCGGGAGAAGGCATTGGAAGATTTCCCATCCAAAAAAATAAGGTCTTTATGTCAAGAGTGAATAGGTTACTTTTAGGCAAGCGTGCTTCACCGTCGACCACATCATCGCTTACCATCAGGTGAGATAGTGGTCAAGCGCGAGCCTAACTATATTTTGAAAAAAGTAAATCATTTTATCACATACAGCACAGTCGACAAATACCCGCCAACTCCTCATAATTTCCCCGCTCGTACTAGCATAGCAACCATAGATATAATAAACAAATAGCAACATATTGGCAGACTGCATTCCAGATTGGCTGGGTAGGCCGTGCCTCCCGGAAGCGTTGTGACGTCATCGCGACGCCATTTCCGCCCGCCATTATCCAATAGCAGCGGGAAATTGTTCAATACAGGTGAAACAGGAATTGCTTGACTGGATTCGGTGATGGTTTCAAACTTGTTAGGTTATTCGTTTGAAGTTTAAATTTTGCTTTAAAGTTTTGTATATCTAACGATAAGAGGCCACAGACAAATTGTCATTTTATAAGCGATAGAGATTGTTGAAAAGTCAAAATATTAGTTGACCCTGTGACTTATCGGCAGCGCATGTCAGTCTCATGTATTTCGATCTTTCGACAATCGCTGATAGAACCATGGGCGTACCCAGCTTCTGGCCTAGGGGGGGCAAGTCAGATTTTTTTGGTCCAATCGTCCGCGGTGTTTTGTCATACACACTATAAAAAAAAACGACTGTCAGCAGAATGTATGTGCGTGTCACAATCACAACACAATATCAATCAGACAGATTTCTATTCTTTGATAGACACTGAATTAATATTTTTTAATCACCTACGTTTTATTTAGCTAGTCGCTTGCAACTCCCTACCGAAGATTTCCGAATACACCGAGCATTTTGCCAGTGTCTACTGCGCGGTATATTTAAAAGTTAGAGGATAAGGCCCCGTTATCACTTTGATTAGTAATTAGGCGAGTTCATACATGTTCTGCGAGATTTTCTAGGGGGGGGGGGGGGGCCGGAGGGGCAGCTGCCCCCCCCTGGATACGCCCATGGATAGAACCTCAATTGTATTTAATAGGATACAATGTGTCTGTGAAATCCTTCAAAAACCAGACCAAAGAAAACATTTCAGAAACAAAAACATCTCGTTTCTAATTAACCTTACAATAAACTTATTCCCATTTACTGGAAGTTCATTTGCAAGCAGGCCGATCCGACCGACCGTGTCGGGAATACTCAGCGGCCGGAGGGTTGAGATATTTTAATTTACAACTAATCAGAACGCAGCGGCGTTGCCAATATTTATATGAACGTGAACATTGAAGGGTTACAATCGAATAAAATGGCTTTTAGTGTTTTTACTCGATTTGGTATAAGAAGGGTTATGAGTTGGGCAGGTTTTAGGGTATCGTACCCAAAGAGTAAAAACGGGACCCTATTACTAAGACTCCGCGGTTCGTCCGTCTCTCTGTCACCAGACTGTATCTCATGAACCATGATAGCTAGACAGTTGATATTTTGACAGATGATGTATTTCTGTTGCCGCTATAACAACAAATACTAAAAAAATTATAAAACAAATATTTAAGTGAGGCTCCCGTACAACAAACGTGATTTTTTGCCGTTTTTTGCGATAGTGGTACGGAACCCTTCGGGCGCGAGTCCGACTCGAACTTGGCCGGTTTTTTGGTTGGCTAGCCAAGCTTAAAGGCCTTGAATTTGAGTAGCGAACAAGCAGGCAGCCCATCTGATAGTACACGGTTACAAACACTTATGACCAACCACAACCTGGAACATCAGCAAATGTGGCTAAGGTGTCCCATGTACCTGCAATTAACCTGGCATGCAAACCCGTTATGTGTGATAGTTGTACTTCCCCAAATGGGCTATTTCTAGAAGATTTTACCTGTGATTTTTCACGCGATTGTCGAACAAAATAACAACAATAATTTTGGACTAATGATTATAGTTATCGAAGAATGCTAGTTTGTTTAGAGCCCGCAGATACTGGGTTACCAAGTAACTGGAATTTAGACTTTAGATAGGCAGGCAGTCACTACATGTAAACACTAGTATTCAGTTGTATCTGGTTAGACTGGAAGCCGAACCCATCATCACATCACATCACATCACATCAACAGCCTATTAATGTTCCCACTGCTGGGACACAGGCCTCCTCTCTGTGAGAGGGAACCAAACATAGACGTGAATAAAAAAAGTTAATTTTAAAAATTAAAAAATCCGACTGCACAGCATGATTTTCTTCTTGTTTACGTCCTTTTATTTCGTTTTTTAAGCAGTCACCCGACATTTAATTTTTTTTTAATTAACTATGTTTAATTACAACATTTTTTTTTCGTGTATTTTTACATTTTTGAAATGGCCGCTTAAAACCATTTATTTTGTTACCCCACAAACCCATCGATTAGGAAGAAAAATAAATTGGGGCTCCCACAATATGGCGCCAAAAAGCCGAAATTTTTCTATTTTCCAATTTTAATGACAAGCCAGTGTCACTCGCAAGGTTAAGACGAATCGATTAATAATCGTCAAAATCGGCCAACACGTTTGGCCTCAAGAACGCCACATAGGAACAAACACACATAAATAGACTGATAAACACATATCCCTCCTTCGGCAGTCGGGTAAAAAGACTAAGTAGATTGATTTCTTTGCATATCACATTAAAAACTATACCATTGCATCTCTCTTCCACAAACATATTAACTGACAACTCTACCATTTTATTAGTAGAAGAGAATGTGCCGCTGTCCCCTCCTGCTCACGAGATAATCAAATGCCGATGGAGCCCGCCAATCATGAAATATGTTTGTAATTCTATTACTATAGTCGATTGGATCCGATTATTTGTGAAAACATTTTTGAAATGAGTTTTTGAGAGTTTTAAAATGTTTTTATTTTGTGTGAAAGACGATGACAAGTGACAAAAAATGAAAAAAAAAACTCGTGTGCAAAGATGTAAACAAAATGAAAATCATGCTGTGCAGTCAGAGGATACATATTGGCGAGCTGGCTGACCAAAGCTATAAATACCCTCGTACTGCACAGCATGATTTTCTTTTAGTTACATCTTTGCAGTTGGGTTTTTTGATTTTATTAACTTAATAAGTTTTTAAACAAAGAAAGAGGGTAGACCGATTTGTCTCCTCATAAACACCCACCCGCAATGACTTTTCAGTATATCCGTGATCATGGTGCTTGCAACAGCACCGAAATATCGGAAACTCGCAACAAACAGTAAACATGGTAAATATCCCGTTTCTAATGTTAATGTTTATTAACACTCTTTATTTACAACTTTTAGTTATACTTTTTTTTCGAATGGCTTTTCAAAATATAAGTGGTATATATTTTTGTAAACAGCTCTAAAAACCCATCATTTTGATACCCCACTCGATGTGTTTGGAAGAAAAAATAAATTGCAGCCCCTACACTAGGGCGCCCAAAATTCGCCATGTTCCGGCACTTATCTAAGTACAATTGGGCGGTCAAAACCTATCTAACGATGTCTTAATTATAAAAATCCATCAAGTGGTTTGAAAGCTATGAAGTAATAAAGTATATTACATACATACATACAAGATACGCGCGAAAAACCCTTTCCTTGCAGCCGGATAAAAAGAGAGAAGTGTTGAAGAACAAGACATGTTGCAAAGGCTGTTGAAATGTCACATAGTCGGGAGTGTGAGAGAAAGTTTGTGAGTGTGTATGTATGTTACTTCTTCACGCCAGAATAGCTTGACGGATCTGGATAAAATTTGGCACAGATATAGATTATAGAGTTTTTATTCTGGGAATATGTTCACTCGGGATAATCAACGACTATCACGCGGGCGGAGCCGCTGGCAGAAGCTAGTCTAACATAAAGATTATCGTCGCTCACCATATTTCTAGCATCTCTATGAAGACCAGTCGGTATCTTGGCAGCAGCGTTTATAAACTCAAAATATGAAACAATACTAGTTATTTATTCCCGGTCTGCCTGCCAACAATATAATGCACGTTAGAGTTGGGCTATAAGACAAATATCATGTTTATGGTAAACGAGAGAAATAGAATCTAATGTTGAGATTTGTGGTTGAAAATAAACAAAAGAACTAATATCTTTAGCTTTTTATTTTTAAGAGTTTGACGAAGTATTATTTTGTAAACTTCCCAGCTCACCTCACTCAAGTGAGCGCATACAATTCGAAAGCGAACACATTTGTTTTTAAAGTAAATCATCGCGGATTCACAACGAGAAAGCATTCGAATTTCGAACGTGACGTTTAGTTTAGAGATAAAATCAAAATCCGATTGTTTATTTCAAATAAACCATACAGGTACTTTTGAATTGTCAAACAAGAAATTTATAAAATGATGACTCTAGTTGCAAATTTGCAAGCGTCTGTAGGTCTCAATGGAGAAGAATTTGCAAGAAACTCCACGGACACTCTTTTCCATCAATTTTAATTACAAGTTTTTGGTTACATCATTCTTGTTGAAAAAATACATATATGTGAGAACGATGTAAAAAGACGTGTATTACGTAGCGTCTAGAGTAACAAACAATAAAAAAGAAAAATACTATAACTGACCAAGACAGCTAAGTTATGACCAATCCCAACTGATGGCGCCCGTTTACGAACACGACGCATGGATCGGCACCACTCAGCTCAACCATCATGAAGGGAACCGAATGATCCAACACATGTGCCACCATCAGAGAGAAATTAGAGAGAGCATGACACACTCAACTGCCAGGGCACACAGATGTACAAGCACTACAGCAAATGTTTCACATAACTTTTTCATAATTATTTAAAATCTGTCATTATATTAGAGCAAACACTGCTATGTTACGTACAAAGACAATTAAAAAAAGTATCAAACCGTGAACAAGGACGGTCTTCAAAACTTCGCTAATGAGTGCTTGTTTCTTTGGGAACAGAACCTGGCTTCAGGCTGGCAAAAAATGGTGGAATGACAAACATATAAGTAGGTGGAACAACTTTTTAAACAAGCTGCAATTTTTACTGTATTCATGTCACGAATATAATAATATGGTATATTGTTGATGGCCATTTGAGAAAAGCTTTCTAAACATCGCGTTCGAAATTCGAACGGTGTCTCGTTGTGAATCCGGGATGATTAACTTTAAAAACAAATGAGTTCGCTTTCGAACTGTGTGCGCTCACTTGAGTGTGGTGAGCTGTGAACTTTACAGATTTTTTTTTCTTAAAAAACTGTGAGCAGTCTTGACATATTCAGATCTGCTTTTTACCCGACTGCCGAAGGAGGGTAATGTGTTTATCAGTCTATGTATGTATGTTTGTTCCTATGTGGCGTTCTAGAGACCAAAGGTGTTGACCGATTTTAATGATTCTTACGCCAATCGATTCGTCTTAACTTTGCGAGTGTCCCTGGCTACATTAAAATTGGAAAATAGAACTAAAAAGACATAAACAAGAAGAAAATCATGCGGTTCAGTCGGAGGATACTTCTGGTTTTGGTGAGCCAGCTCGCGAATATGTATCCTCCTACGCCGACAATCGCACCAAAACCGCCAGCCGTATGATAATGAAATTGTCAACATCTCAAAGAAATTTAATTATCTACAATTTGATATAAACTTTTTTTTAAGTCATAGATTAATAAGGAAAGTACAAAAAACTTCAGAATTTAGGGTCGCGCGGGTGTGAAACGAGTGTGCGTTTTGTTCCCTCAAGGTCGTTGGCGGCTGTCGTCGTCTTCATCTCTCTCGTTTCTGTGTGTCGTCGTCATGCTGAGATAGGAGCCTTTTTGGTCTCGCACGGGGTTTTTTATTTTGACTATTGTGTAATTTTTATGCTTATTTCTCGTGTCTCCTGTGCGGGTCACAAATAAATAATTTTTCTTTCTTTCTTTCTTTTTCTTTCTTAAAGGGTCATGTGCAGACTCCTATTATTAATAGCTCAACTCGATTTGGGTACTCACCTCGCACGAATACATCAGTAAGTAATTAAAATTAGCAAGGCATCCAGTTCAGTACACCACGCCACTAAATTGCGCATCTATTGTTGGGAAAACAAATTGAGCTGTCAGCGAGACTTGTGCTCCGGGCTGTACGGGGGAATACAAGTTATTGGTGGACGCTGTTATATGGGAGAGAGGAAATATCTAAATGGGTGTTTATCGTACACTCTTATGGACTCTCTCTCTCTCTCTTTTATGGTCCATTGTAAGCGAGAAATTATGTGTCATACGATGTGACAAGCAATTAAGTGTCACTTTTACTACCATTGCACATCAAAAGCCCAATGGTAATAAATGATTATGGTACTATGAGTAGTGACGTTGTTCTCTAAACATCACGTTCGAAATTTGAACGGTGTATTGTTGTGAACTCGCGATGATTTACTTTAAAAACCGGCCAAGTGCAAGTAGGACTCGCGCACGAAGGGTTCCGTACCATTATCGCAAAAAAACGGCAAAAAATCACGTTTGTTGTATGGGAGCCCCACTTAAATATTTATTTTATTCTGTTTTTAGTATTTGTTGTTATAGCGACAACAAAGTCAAAGTCAAATATATTTATTTTAACCAGGCCAATAAGCGGCATTTTTGAACGTCAAACAATTTAAAATTAAAAATTTACATGTAATAAAAATTGTTTCTACCGTGCATTCGGAATAGTAGCTTTTTATGGAGAAAAACCGGCCAAGTGCGAGTCGGACTCGCACACGAAGGGTTCCGTACCATTATCGCAAAACACTGCAAAATAATCACGTTTGTTGTTTGGGAGCCCCACTTAAATATTTATTTTATTCTGTTTTTAGTATTTGTTGTTATAGCGGCAACAGAAATACATCATCTGTGAAAATTTCAACTGTCTAACTATCACGGTTTATGAGATACAGCCTGGTGACAGACAGACAGACGGACAGCGAAGTCTCAGTAATAGGGTCCCGTTTTTACCCTTTGGGTACGGAACCCTAAAAACGTACAATAAACTCCATACGATGTATAGAACAGATATATAGGACAGAAATACAAAATCTATGAAAATTTCAACTGTCTAGCTAACACGGTTCATGAGATACCTACTTTTATAAAAAAGCGCTATTTCTACTAGCTAGCCGTTTGTAAGAAATATTTTGACGAAGATACGAAAAGACAACATTGAGTGATCCTGTATGTTCAAAAGATTCGGTTTTCCAATATGACAGTGAGTTACATAAATCAAAAGCTCGCAAAATATCAAAAATCTCCCCAATAAAAACACGCAACCAATTTTATATTCAAAGTCGGTTAAAAAAACATAGCTCCCCTACATTTTAATAATAATAAAGCTCTAAATGAAAACCCGCTTCAGTGGTCACATATAATTCTGAACAATACACTGCATTTAGGGGTAGGCAGAAATAATAAAAACATGAGTGGAGAGACAAGCGCTGTGATTCGTGCTTTGTTCAACCAATGAATTTCATTATAAATTGTGTTTTAGCGTGTGGTGTACACGTGACGTGATTTTTATTGGATTGTGTTGATAGTTGTATTGAAAAAATATTAAAAAGTCTGCTTTTATGTGACGGCCCCATTGCCTCTGCTCATTCAGAGAAGAGACTCAGGAAAGAGTTTACTGCAGTTTTGGCGATCTGCACGATTTTTATGCCTTTACCGTGGAATGCTATCTCAGTCTTTCACAGTGTTACCATGCTTTTACTGTAGTTTTTAGGGTTCCGTACCCAAAGGCTGAAAACGGGACCCTATTACTAAGACTCCGCGGTCCGTCTATCTGTCTGTCACCAGGCTGTATCTCATGAACCGTGATAGCTAGACAGTTGAAATTTTCACAGATGATGTATTTCTGTTGCCGCTATAACAATAAAATACTAAAAACAGAATGAAATAAATATTTAAGCGGGACTCCCATACAACAAACGTGATTTTTTGGCCGTTTTTTGCGAAAATGGTACGGAATACTTTGTGCGCGAGTCCGACTCGCACTTGGCCGATTGAAATTGTCTTTTACAGTACTTTCATAGTCGGTAAAACTCATCAAATTGTAAAAACACCTGCGTTAATCAAACAAGGAGATTTGATGGTCGCTTAATTTTCTTAGAGTAAAAAATCCTATCAAAATCTAGCAACTAACATTGCTAAAAACAAACCCCAGAACAAAAACATCGACAAAACCTGATTTCAATGCTTTAAAGCTACATTTCAACAGTAAAGTACTTACAAGTCTGTTACTCCGTAGATCTGTTAATTTGTCTCCGTCACTCCTCAGTACGGATATCCTGTGATATCCAGACTGTAAAATGTACGTCTTAGCTACGGATGGCTGATGGTAACTTAATGATAGATATATAATGATAGTGTGCTGTTACGAGTATGTAGGGACACGGTATCGAATCAAAAGTATCCATAGACAAATTAAATAGTATGGACTGGAAATACCTACAAAAAGGTGCCTACCTGAACCTTAAAATGTCACTTAAAATGGCTGCCGATGCTGTGGTTGTGTCAATCACGGATCACACACACACTAACAAATTTCAATAATACAAAAAGTAAACAATAATTTGACAGCAGGACTACTACGAACACAACCACAAAATTCGTCACCTAATATGGCGAATACGGCACTTACCTACAGCTGTCACTACGTCACAAAAAAATGTTGCTGTCTCTTTTATCAAATACGATTACTACATTAGAAAGAATGAAACAAAACGATGTTTATGTATAGAACATCGCGGCTCCTCCATGTTTTCCTATCTCAATGTAAGTATCGCATAAAAGTGTCTTGTACTAAGTATCGGGACCGGCAGAAAATACTCGATACAATGAAATATCAATACTTATTCGGGCCACTATATCTACGTCCTTACATAAACATATGTCGCAGCCATCTGGTTAAATAAGCCAGCTTATTGGACGCCTAGGCCGATAGTAAGTTAAACTAGAATCATTCAACGTTTAACAACTTGGCGTATTGAAAGGCAGCCCTTTAAAGATTACTGACCAATACTTAGCCAAGTGATTCAAATTGAATTCAGTTTTTCCACTGCAGCGCTAGTAGTAACCAAAACAATTTTGGCGTCGAAAGCGCAAATCGTCAATGTTATTTTTCGATCTTGTGTGCAGTTTTAAGTTAAACTAAAAGTGAGATATTGTCAGTATGAAACTTGGAGGTGCCAAATAATACTAGGTACGTCTTTTGCGAAATATTTGAGTCTCACCAAACATTACAAATTCATTAATATATCCATTTAACTAAATGACTACACGGCATTCAGCCATCTGGTTAAACGTTGCGCTCAATAACTTGGCTAGTTGTCCTTCAGCCATTTAATTGGATGCCAGCGTTTAATGAACGGCCTAGGCGTCCAATTAGCTGGCTTATTTAACCAGATGGCTGCGACACATACATTTTGAAGACTAGTTTCGCGCGTGATAGTTTAAATGGGTCCACGAAAATGTACCTCGTCTACTACAGGGATATAAAGTATCCTATGTCCTAATCTCTACATGTGACAAAATTTTTATTCAAATTCGTTGAGTGGTTAAGACGTTATTGGTAAACAAACATTTAAGAGGACGACAGTCGCCAACGACCTTGAGGGAACAAAACGCGCACGCGACTCAAAATTTAGTAGTTTTTTGCTTTCCTTATTATACTATGACTTTGAGATGCTGTCAATTTCATTAAAATACGCCCAGCGGTTTTGGTGCGATTGTCGTTTTTTTGTCCGTTTTAGACATAACTTTACAAATTAATTACACTATGTTATACGAATAAAACTCAAAATGTGCTTAGATCAAATTATTAAGAAAATGGTATAATGGTGTAATAACATATATTATTGCCAAAAAATTACGTGTAGCCGTTTAGACGTGATTCTCATTTTAAAATCAGCTACTCAGGGGTATCTGCGCCTTAAATTGGAAAGGAGACCTGTGTTCCAGCAGTGGGAACTATTATGCTACTTTTATTATTAATCTATTTATTTAAGGCGACAGGACCCATATAAAATAACTTAAACCTAATACATTATCATGGAGTTAGTAACAATACAAACTTATACCGCGTGCTGTCCTGAAGGTTTTTTTACCCGACTGCCGAAGGAGGGTAATGTGTTTATCAGTCTATGTATGTATGTATGTATGTTTGTTCCTATGTGGCGTTCTAGAGACCAAACGCGTTGGCCGATTTTGATGATTCTTACGTCAATCGATTCGTCTTAATCCTGCGAGTGTCACTGGCTACATTAAAAATGGAAAAAACAAAAATGGCGGATTTTGGGCGCCATTTTGTGGGGAAAAACATTTTTTTTTTCAATTAATTATTAAAATTTTTCAAAATAAAGGATTTTAAGAGGCGATTTCAAAAATATATAACACTTATATGTTTAAATGTACCTAATTCTAAAAAAAAATAACTAAAAAGTTGTAAATATAAAAAGATTATAAAAAATCAAAAAACCCGACTGCTTAAAAAGCAAACTAAAAAGACGTAAACAAGAAGAAAATTATGCAGTCGGAGGATACATCTGGTTTTGGTCAGCCAGCTCGCAAATATGTATCCTCCGACTGCATAATTTTCTTCTTGTTTACGTCTTTTTAGTTTGCTTTTTAAGCAGTCGGGTTTTTTGATTTTTTAATAATATTTTTTTATTTATTATCACTAGAATTCCGGACGCCCACCTCTATAGTTTACGAAACCGCCAAAGTTCTTAGCGTTCGGAAGATCTTTATATTCGAATGTCTGCGCCGTTACCACCGATACGTGGTTCCTGGGTTGCCAATCTCGTCCGGGCGCAGGGACGGGTGCCCAGTTGAAAGGACTGAGAGCGTCTTCGTTGACAGACACTACTTATACCTTGCACCAAAACTATACAACAAAATCGGTAAAGATATGGGTATGAAACAACTTAAACACCTAACCAACTTCCAATTCAAGAAAAGGGTTACACAGTGGCTGAACGGTTTCAGTTATGAGGAAATAGAAAACTAATTGAAAGCGTAACTTGAATTTCCAATCACATACACTACACAACACACTATACACGGTAACATTATACACTACACACTACACACCCACTCACCTCCCACACCCACACCCCTCACATATACTCGGGGTGAGGCACACTCTGCCCTGTTAATTTAAATGCAATGTTTCATTCTACTTTTATACAATGTTAATTATTCTTATCTAGGCAATGTAAAAAATGTAATGTATTAAATTCTAATAATTCTAATTTATGCAATGTCAAATTTTAATTTATTTAATGTTAATCTTTTTTATTTTAATCAATGTTTTAATTTTAAGGATATCAATTTGCCGTTTTAATCTTAGTTTGTATACCTAATAATGTGTGCATGCTATAACTGTCATAATATTATTATTGCATTTTTTTTTATGTTTTCTGTCTATCATGATCCATTTGTATAATATTCCCTGTTTTTGGAGAGGTCTGGCTCTTGTGATACAGGACTTCCTAGTACAAGAGCCAGGGCTGCACTGATATTTGTTTAATAAAGTTTGTTAATAAATAAATAAATAATACCTATGTTAGTAGCAGAATAACATCATCATTGCTTCGGCATTCCAGATGAAATACTGGAGCAACGATTCATGCTATGAACCCCTTGGTGATTTTCTTTTGGGTAAAATTTCCCGCTATTTTAATGTCGTTTTTCTCTATTTATGAATTACTTAGGTAAAACAGGCTGTTTAATTATACTAAAAGACTACATATACAGGGTATCACGTGCAAAATCACGTAATTTTAAGTAAAATTTAATAATGCTAGAATATTAATAATTATTCTCAGAAATCTAGACACGAACCAATCATCTCACGTTCTTCGTATCAAAATAATTTAGTCTACTCTTAGCGAATCTTAATTTAAAATTGACGCAAACTTCAAAAAATAACAAATTAATAAAAACAGTCGCGACTCAAAGAAATTGATTTTTCATAATATAATATTATTTCAAAGATATCTCTTGCTTAATGTTTTAATGTGTTTTCTGAACGATTTTAATTAAAAGCTCTATTTGTATACAAATTGGATTTAAGCCGCACTTACTATGAATTATTTTGTAAGTTAAAATAGTGTAGGTTTACCTTTGTTTGAGTTGAGTACTTGTCAATCTTTTGGGCGCACGGTTGGCGCAGTGGTTGAGCGATTGAATGCTGCGCTGCGTGTCACGGGTTGAATTCCCGCACGGAACAAATATTTGTATGACCTACAGATAGTTGTTCGGGCTCTGGGTGTTGTGTATGTGAATTTATATGTTTGTAAAAGCACCCACGATACAGGAAGAAATTCCTAGTGTGGGGCAACGATTTATGAAAAAACAAAGAAAACAAACGATCTCTAATTTCACCTGAAAACTTGTCAAAATTTGACATGAAATAAGAGATTGACAATTAACTCCAAATAATCAATTTACAAACTGGAGCCCAACATTGCACATTCTGCATACGGGAAAGTTCCGAGATTCAAAAAAAAAATACGGTTCGGGCCGGACCAAGTCTTAATTTTTTGCTCCTTAATCACTTTTTCTTTGGTTCATAAATCTTGTAACAGATTTTCAAACACATCAACACATTACCTTCTCACATGTAAATCTTAAGTCATCTTTTTGAAGTATCTTTCAAATGCGTACCTAAATATTTTTTGTTACAACAGAACTTACTTTTCCCTTCTTACCTATTTAACCCCATGTCTTAACCACCGCGTACACGACGCTATACGCTCAGTGTCACTAAATAATTCATGCCTGGCTAACGTCTAGACGAAATATATACGTTTTTATAGTAATTGCCGACAACTGTTTAAGGGTTGTTTTAACCTAACGCCAATCACAAGGGAATTCGATGAAAGGGGCTGAAAAAATAGTTCACAGCTCACCTCACTCAAGTGAGCGCACACAATTCGAAAGCGAACTCATTTGTTTTTAAAGTAAATCATCGCGGATTCACAACGAGACACCGTTCGAATTTCGAACTGATGTTTAGAGAATGACACTACAGTTCAATCACTTACCAGATTGAGTACTGAAACATTACACTAGTTTCAGTACTCAATCTGCAAATTTGAGAAACAACACCATGTTATGCCATGTCCACGTCACCAACAGCAACTGAACATATCCAAGCACGAATGACACCATTAATCATCGCTATCTGCTTAGCCTTTTTGAAACTATGGGTCGGTACGAGAATAACCGAATGCAGCAGCAGCTGAATACTAGTATTTTACATGGAGCGGCTGACTATATGACCTCCACGACCAAAGTTAATATTTTACATGGAGCGGCTGACTATAATTATGACCTCCACGACCAAAGTTAATATTTTACATGGAGCGGCTGACTATATGACCTCCACGACCTATGTTTATAATTTACATGGAGCGGCGGACTATATGACCTCTACGACCAAAGTTAATATTTTACATGGAGCGGCTGACTATATGACCTCCACGACCAAAGTTAATATTTAAAAAACAATGTAGTTTCAAGTTTGCCTGAAAAGTACAGCAACCGTGACAGCGCTTAGCACATTAGGTAGGGTACTGTAAGGCCTGGCAATTCCTCAGGGAAACACGTATGTTTCCAAACGATTTTTACATACACATGTAGGTATGTCTTTTTGCCCCATAACCCTATGCCTGCTACAGTCCCCACAGTAATTCATGCATCTTTAACCCGTCGCTCGCCGCTCGTCTAGACTACAAGACGTTTTATTTTTATTTTATAGTTATTGGGTACGCCCAGCAATTGGGAAAGTGTCGCAAATATAAGTATAACTTACGTTTAAAAGCCTGGGGTGAGAGGGAATGTTTTGGGGGTATTTTGAATGTATATTGATGGGGCTTTTAAGCGTGGATTTTATTTTAAAAAACCAGTTAAAATACAAATACATTTAGTACACAAATTACTTAAGGCCAAGCTAGAATAAAATTGCAAAGAATGAAATCGAGCACACAGTTAAACAAGCGTGTTATTTTCCCTACTGGAAAGAGAAAGTCAGAGCATTAATAATATCAGACTGTATGATGGACAGACAGAACTTTCATTAGAAAATGAATTCCCAATGAATGTTATGTCTGTTATGACATAAACACTAGAATCAGTCAATCTGCCTGGCCTTTTCCCAACTTTATTGGGGTCGGCTTCCAGTCTTACCAGATTCAACTGAGTACCAGTGTTTTACATGGAGCGACTGCCTATCTGATCTCCACAACCCAGTAACTGGGTAACACGGTACCCCTTGGCAAGACTGGTGTCAGATCTCAAGCTTCTGACTACACGTAACGACTGTCAAAGATCTTCAAATGACAGCCGGGACCAACGTCTTAACGTGCTTTCCGAGGCACGGAGGAAACTCGGTATGTTGAAATGGTCACCCATCCACGGACCGACCTCGTCAAGCGTTGCTTAACCTTGATGATCGACCAGTGCGGCTGATATTATTTAGCCACGAGCGCCATAAATACTGGAATAAGACCTAAAATTTAATACATATAATATCCATGTTTAATCATAATCATTTACTTGCTAAAAACATGGTATAAAAGGTGGTAATGTTAATAATGTGAACAAACATGTTTTGCTTAATAAATATAAGCGTACAAATACATGCATAACGAAACAACAAGTCATCATGCGATTTTATGTTCCAGGAACTCCTTAACACTGTAAAAACTATTAGCAGAGAGCCATTTATATAATTTGTTATTGAACATTCTTGTATTTAATGTTTTTAATTCATTTGGTATTCTGTTGTAAACCTGGACACACATAAATATACAGCTTTTATTATATTTTGCAAGTCTTGGAAGGACATCCAACACAAATCTGTAGGGGTCGCGCCTGCTGCGAGAATTCATATCGCTTGCTTTCGCAAGCAGTTCCCTATGTCACCACACAAACAAACAAATTTCAAAAATATAAAGGGACGGTAGCGGTAACAAATCAAGTTTCTTAAACATCGGCCTGCAAGATTCGTCGGGCTTAAGGCCACATAATGCTCTAATACATCTCTTTTGTGCGACAAATGCTTTATTTTGATCAGTGCTGTTTCCCCACATAATTAAGCCATAGCGTAGCACTGATTCAACATATGCATGATACATATAACACAACAACATATGCTCTTTGTGATGTTGATGACATAAATAAAGAAATGTTTTTATTATAGAAAACTTCGTTCAACCCAACTGAAGTCCAAGATCAAATAAGGTACATTTTGAGAAGTGTAGTTGATACACTTAGCCTTTTCGAACCCACAAACTAGGCTCCGGTATTCTAAAATAATTTCTTTAGTTTCAAAAGAAAATCCATTTAAAACCAATCCCGCTGCGTAATTACAACAATTCATCTCCATCATACAACCCATCTATAAAACGTCCAATATCCAATGTATAGTACTAGCCCAGGGCACAGATGCACCGCAGAAAGTACTAATCTCTTAGGAGCGTAATATTTCACAGTTTATTGATAGTGACACCTTCCAATACTGGTTCGTTTTAATTTACTTTAGACAAGTCCGGTATTTTCTGAGGATTACGGCTTGGAATTGCGCAATCTAATTCCGTTTAGTCTTTTCCATCATCGCATCGGACAGCAAGACGTACGGCGATGCGCCTTCGGTACATGGTGGACAGCCCACCCATGCGCACTAAACGTTTTAAAAAGTGTTTTTAGGGTTCCGTACCCAAAGGGTAAAAACGGGACGGGCTGTATATCATGAACCGTGATAGGTGGTAGATAGACAGTTGAAATTTTTACAGATGATGTATTTCTGTTGCCGCTATAACAACAAATACTAAAAACAGAATAAAATAAAAATTTCAATGGGGCTCAATTGACATTTTTTAATAAAAAAAAAATAAAAAAAGTATAAACAAAATTATAAAAAAGATACAGAATGTAGATTTTTTCGAATGTTAATAAGAATTAGTAAAAAAAGTCAATGTTCTCATAAAAACACAAAATAAATTATAACTCTGCAGGGGTTGACCTTAAGGACCTCCCGTAGAACTTTTTTCCCCCCCCATGATGTCTCCATCTAAGATCTAACCCCTAGTTGCGTTTGATCCACGACTTTTTGGCCAACCTGTATACAAGTATCATAGGATATTTTTTATTTTGGAGAAAAGGCACGGTCTCTGGCACAAGCCGCGGGATAAAGTTAGTCTTATTTAATGGTTTAACTCTTGACCTAAATCTCGCCTGTCGGAAAGCGATACATCGGAAAAGATTTGGGCGTTGTTAACAACTAAATTAAAAGTTTATTTTTGAGGAAAGTTTCCTTTTGAACCTTGGAAGTATTGTCAAGTACGTTTGTTAAACCTTGATACACATTACAAAGGAAACCTTGACAAATCCTCCATAGCAACAACTTACTACCTGTAGTAACTGTTCTACGTCGTGGTGGCCCATTGGCTAAGGCCTTACTCTCGTGCTTGAGTTCGTGGGTTCAAATTCGGGCAACTATCAATGTGACTTTACCAATTCATATTTTTTGCAATATAGGTAAATTAGACATTAAGTAATTATGACTTAGTAGTTTAGTTCTATGTTTAGTTTTAAGTAAATTAAAATTAATTTTCAAAATTATACAAACTTGCCACTATTTTTAGACTTCTTATGTTAAATATTGTTTAAATTCTCTTGTCCTACGATAAGCATATTTTTAGAGCTCCTTCAGCCTGTGATAAAGGATTACCTTACATTATTATACCTACATTAGTTATCTAAGATTGAAACTGTGTACTGTTTTACCTTTCTAATTTTTGAATAAATATTTATTATTATTATTATATGTACTTTCCAAGTTTATCTTGATCATCGCTGTCAACGCTGAAGAAAAACATCATGAGGAAACCTAGACTTATCTTTATATATATAATTCTACTGTACGTGTTATGTCACTGAACACCTCCTAAACGGCTGGACCGATTTGAATGAAATTTTTTGTATGCGTTTGGGTGGCGCTACGGATGGTTTAGATTCACAATAGGGTAGGGTAGGGTAGACAGGGTAGGTAGGGTAGGGTAGGTAGGGTAGATAGAGTAGGATAGGTAGGGTTAAGTAGGGTAGGTAGGATAGGGTAGGTAGGGTAGGGTAGATGAATGTTTGGTTGACCCGACAAACCTTGTTTTGCCAAAACAAAGTTTGTCAGGTCAGCTAGTAGTTAATACAAGTTTGAAATCGCCAACCCCCATTGAGCAAACGCGGTTATTAATGCCACGAGCATTCTTCACCGCCTGTTCTTCGTTCTTTGCCTTCTCTGTATGAGAAGAGGCCTTTGCACTACAGTGGAACAGGCTGCTATTATTTTAAATAGCTGTTTTGCCCATTATGATTTCAAAACCTAGAGTAGCTTATATGGTGTACATAATAAAGAGTATTCTATTCTATTCTCTCAAGCGAATTCGTCTTCCAAAATCATTTACGATTAGTGAAGCGAAATATTTATCGATATAATCCCGGGATGCTATGCGGTCGCACGCACTGCCGGGATTAGACCGGGTCGCCGCGGTTACGGGACTCAGCTATCTTTCGAGACAAATTAGTGTTTGCCCGGGGACAGTCGGATTCATGTTTAATTTGCGAATTAGTTTGTCATTTGTTTATTTTCGAGGTTTTGTCCGGAATTGGCTTTAGGATTGTCGCGCAATATCTAATTGATCTGAGTGATTTACGGAAAGGGATCTGATCTCCTATTTTAGGAAGGTCCGTGGGTGGAAAATGTTCTTAAATTACTAAGAAATGGCCGGGCCAAATTGTTTGTAAATAAATAATACGTTCTTTTAAATACGATAACAAAGGCAGACATCTCGATATAAACCGATCTGTTCGTATTCTCAGTATTTTGGAATATAATATGATCAAAAGATAACGCAAAAAAAGATTGCGAAGTCCCATTGTGTCATTTTCTCCGATAAGTATAAGAGTTCAACTGTCTTCTAAGCTTCGCGGACAAATAATAAGATTTTCCTCACCCTGCTTCCTTATTACCAAAATATCTTTTCCCTGTACAAATTCCCAGATCTTTTGGTCACAATTTTATTTATTTAAGCAACGCTTTGTTGTTGATCACAGAGGCAGTTGGCGAGCGCCATTGTGGGAGATTGTATCGACACGGTCCCGCGTTTAATCCTTTAATCCCGGGATGCGGGATTCACATCGACCGCACTACAAGACGGGCGGTTTTTGTTGTGATGTTGAGGACGTTTAAGTGGAGTTGTACATATATTCATGCTTGATTTCTTTGAGTTATAGGAAAAAGGAATGATATATAGCTTTTCTTTATTATTTTTTTGATTCTCAATGTGTTGACTTCCAGATAGGAACTACATTCATTTAAAAAGGACAAATAATTTGAATGAAATTATCTTCTAGACTGTTCCCAGCCGTGGAACATAGCAGGATAATTAGATAGAATTCTATCTCAAAATAGGGATAAATATCTAGTTAACTGTTATGACCAGAGGGCTGGCTCTAAGGGCCTTTTCTTCGGCCATAGAATCAGCATTGCCATCCAACGTGGCAATGCTGCCAGCGTTCTGGTCACATTTCCCATTGGAATCGATGTGGACGAATTTTTTGATGCACAATGAGATCTTTTCCGTCTCCCTTTTGTATTTGTATATAGGTTTGTCTTTTTTTTATACATTCAATTGTATATATGTTAATAAACGTTAACTGTTATTGTTGATTTAGTAATGTATACTATGTCAATTTATATATTGGTAATAAACACATCGATTTGTTAACTACTAACAAATATTTTCAAGTCCGCAGTTGTTGTCAAATCCCAAAATTAATATAAAACCAAACAAACGGAAAACTAAGAGTCCTCATACAAATATGAACTGAAGAGAATTTGTATATTTTGCTGAGCACCGACGCGTTCGCCTCCCGTAACGGCCGGCCAGATACTAACATTTTTGCATAGGAATGTTTTTTCAAGCGATATGAGGGTAGGATATTGTGGTGCATTTAACGGAACGACTACAGTCAGGGGTTTTAAATAGTGTCTACCTTAGTTGTGTTGAGTCAGGTTTATTGGGTTTGCGAATGTAGGATACTAGTTCTTTCTCGCAGCTTCGTTCCCGTGGCTTTTTGTTTTTTTTTTTTTTTCAAAGAGTATGTTCCCAAATTGGTCCCATTTTAATTTGGTGAAGATTAAGGACTTCGAAGATATACAACAGAACTCTTCAATAAATAAGGTAAACCTCTCGAGATTTCTGCAATCGCATGTCTGTTTATTGTTTATACCATTTCATAACATAACATCACGCCAGTACGCTCTTAAGGGGTACGCAGGTCTCTCATTTCACCGGTTATGTTCAAGTTTCATGATATTCGGGTAATCTATTCTGGCGTTATAGGTACTTTACTAAACAACTTGCCTATTAGGTAGGTAAGTACAACTAAAAAGTCAAAAATAAAAAAAACTTTTTAGCAAAAAAGTTGTTTTATTTTCCAGGATAAAATAGCCTCAAATCAGGTGAGATAGTGAATTAGTGATCAAACACGAGTCTATCACTTTAAAATAAAAACGGGCCAAGTGCGAGTCGGACTCTAGCATGAAGGGTTCCGTACCATTATCGCAAAATAACGGCAAAAAAATCGGATGTGAGACCAGTGAGTTATGTTTGTCGGGCTATGCAGACGCGTTACATCGTTCCTTTTAGAGTAAGATCCCAGACACCCTAGACATTACTTTTAGCTACACAAATTGTTTGGGATTAAGTAGTGTCAGATTTTAGAGGACTTCTATGGTATGTTTATATGTATGTATGTTTGTCCGCGATTTTCTCGCGTTTGGCTGAACCAATTTTGATTTAGTTTTCAGAAAAGTATTTTATTATTGTTGGAATTGCACAATATTCACATATGTTATTATATGTGGGCTAGAAGCCCACACATGTGCCAAATTTCGTAAGTGTATGTATGTTTGTATGTATCTATGTTTGTCCACACATTTCGCCGAAACTAGTAATCGGATCGCTATTGTGCTTTTTTATTGGATTAGGTATCTCTCAACTAAGGGAATAGTACAAGTTTCATTAAAATCAGCTGAGAAGTTTTCAAGATATGGAACATATAACTGAACTCCTTAACGACAAACAGCACAAATGTGTAAATTGAGTTATTATTGGGTATTTTGTCAGCCTTACTAAAACTTGCTCACTTCTTAATGATAGTGTACAAAAGAGAAAAAAAAAAAAAAACATAAAAAATGAACAGACAGTTTTTCCAAAGAAAAACACAAAAAAAGAGCAAAAATAACTTTCATTTGTGAAGTCGGTGTCACAAAAAAAAAAAATAAGAGGTACCAAAGACACCGACTTCCGAAGCGAAATATTTTTAGTGTTTTGCTTTGGAAGTCAGTTAATTTTTGAAAAAGTTTATTACACCTGTTAATGAAGCTGTGATTTAAATACATTCGAGGTGGCGACCAGCTCTTAGACTACTATTCTATTATACTAGTCAGTAATGTTATCAGCTGATACCAGTAAATTGGACGTTGTTTGCCCAAACTAGCTAGTACGTACGTTCAAAGTACTAACACTACTCAATCCCACACATATTGTTTAGGAAACTAAGTAAAACTGGGGCATCTCGGATCTTGAACCATTTAAATAAACGTTACATTTTCACCAGTCTGGCTCCAGTGTGACTGGATGTGAGAGGAGGGAAGTATCCCGCTGGGAGGAAACTGGGAAAAAATTGGCGAGAAAACCTGTGGGTATGAACATAGCAGAAATGAAACAGCAAATTGTTTCTTAAAAAATCACTGGGAACCAGTCAGTTTTTATTGCAATATGTTTCCTGTGTAGAAAAATGATAATTCTATTTAGTCCGTCAGTGAGATTATCAAATAATATTGGACCCGTATTTTTTGCTTTATCAAATAAATAAAAATTTACAAAGATAAAGCGCATCAAAGTTCAGGAGTGGGGGATTGTGACGTCACTTTGTCAGTATAAAGTGTTGCACACCGTGACGTCACACGATATTTCAACTCACTGTATCTTCTTAATTTTTTGTTTACGTGGCAAAAGAAAAAATACGTGTCCAATATTTTTAGGTTATCTAACTGACACACTAAATTGATATTTTTGCCAACTACCCTTTTGTCTTAGTGCTTGATCTAAAGTACAAGTAGAGTACTTTCGAGTACAAAAGCTCCTGGGCTAAGACTTTAGAGTGGTTTATACATATCAGTTGAATCTATACGTCGGTCGTATTTTTATTAAAAGATCAAAGAACTAGAGCACGCTTGCATTTTGACAATCCCACAGTATTCATTGCGTGTTTAACGCTGTCCAGTAAACGGTTTTTAGGGTTCCGTACCCAAAGGGTAAAAACGGGAACCTATCGACTCCACTGTCCGTCTGTCTGTCTGTCACCTGTATCTCATGAACCGTGATAGCTAGACAGTTGAAATTTTCACAGATAATGTATTTATGTTGCCTCTATAACAACAAATACTAAAAATAGAATAATATAAATATTTCAGTGGGGCTCCCATACAATAAACGTGATTTTTTTGCGATAATGGTACGGAACCCTTCGTGCGCGAGTTCGACTAGGACTTGGCCGGTTTTTAACATAATTATGAAGCAACGAATGCAATCAAACCACATGGGAATGCTTAGGGATATCATAAAGTTATTAAATTAGGATGCAGACGGCTTTACGTCTTATTTCCAGTTTTAAAATTAAGAAATAAGAATGTCAATCAATGAAAGTGGATCAATGACCATTATTGACATACTAATACGCAGCAACTACGCACCATCTACCTAGAAATATCATCCAGCCAATCTTCAAATGGTCTTCCTTACAGTCCATAAAAAACCGCCAGGCATATATTATAATTTACTATTGGACGTGTTCGCATTCGCCCGGTTTACGAGTCTCACCGTAACATGACGTAACGCGAAGTGCATTTTATAACCGTCTGATATATTATCATACGAGAGTTTTATTTATGGGTCACGTTGGGCCTATATAGGGTTTTAGGGTTTTCGAAGAACAGGGAGGGGTATGAAATAAATGTTTATGTCAGCGAAATGTATATTCAATTTAAGTTTTGTCACGATATTTTTTAGATCTACTCAGGATTACCTAGTTCTAGTTCGTGTTTTCTTGACATACGGGAAATTTTACGGGGAAGTGTTCTCGACATAGCCCAAAGAACCCTGGCAGGACTATGTCCAGCATAGGATGTCGTTCGGCTGAAATGATGATAACACAATCAACACTATTTCAGCCAAAGCACTAACCGATAAACACGGTAATACGCATTTCACCCGATGATACATCAGCCTGATTACCAAACTAGCAAAAACAGAAACAAAACAACTTCCATAAATGCAAAATCACGACCGCCATAGCTCAAAAACGTTCAATCGCGGACAAACAAAAAAAAACACTAATAAACACAGTGACTCGGCATCACTAGCATCTGTTGCGACTTGCGACCGAAACGAACGAACGAAACGAACGGATTCGATCCGTTCACTCAAAAGTTCAAAGTCATTCAGGATACATCATTTATTGGAACTTCAAAGTGAATTATTTTTAATTAATTAATGGAATTTATTATCGTTTGGATTTATAATGAGGTGTGGATAGTAAGTCTTAAAGATTTTGAATTGAAATTTCGTGTTAATTTTTACATATTCTTTGTGTCTTTGATAAATAAATAACCAACTTGTTTGATTGTATATATTGTATCGGCCTCTATCCGTCTCTGCATCACCCAAAGTTTGACTTATGGTAGAAATTACGTAATGCATTCAGTCCGACTCTATACGTTTGTGTGCATAAAGTTTAAAATAAATAAATGAAAATTACTGAGGCTTTAGGCAAGTTAATATTTTATGTGCGATAAAGATTGTCAAAAAGCCTCTAATTGATTTAAACACTAGCTTCTGTCAGCGCCTTCGCTCGGGATAAAAAGTATCCTATGTGCTATTCCTGACTATAATCTATCTTTGTGCCAAATTTCATCCAGATCAGTCCAGCCGTTTGAGCGTGAAGAAGTAACAAACATACATACACACTCACAGACTTGCCTTTATAATATTAGTGTGAAAGTGTGATTTAATATAATTATTTAGACTTTATGCACAAGGTACATAGGCGGACTATTTTCTACCAGACAACTTCAGTGGTGAAAGATAACATGGTAGGGTTCGTTGTTCTTGCAGCACGATATATGACATCTTGTATGAAGAGACAAAAATTATAGCTTGGGTTAGGTCGGCAGTAATTTCACAAACAAGCTCGTGGCCTCCAATTAATCTAGAAACAGCCCTAAATTGAATTCGTCGCATCTAACCCATAAAGCGTGGTAGAACTTCCAGTAATTAAAACACCCGGCCAATGCAGACAATAGTCATAACTTAGCCCTGTCACGTCAGTAACGTTAAAACGTCAAAAACAGCGAACTGAGCCGTTTTAGCGACGGAGCGGACGTTTGGTATAAAGTCAGATTTACGAGTTGCACTACGACATAAGATAGCTTTTGATGTGTGAATAAATTATTGTTTTTAAGTGTTTCATATTCACGCTCTTTTAAGTTTAATTGCTGGGGAAATAAAAAAGGGAATTTATTGTAACTATTTCAGTCTTAATACGGTAGCTAGGGTGATATTATTGCCATTAATAAATGCATAATTTATGTCGTGGTGGCCCAGTGGATAGGACCCCGCCTCTCGTGCTTGTAGTCGTGGGTTCGAATTCGGGAAAGTACCAATGTGACTTTTTCAATTCATATGTCATGTACTTTCTAAGTTTATCTTGGACATAGCTGACAACGGCGAAGAAAAACATCGTGAGGAATTGTGCTCCATTGGTGTAATTGCTGCCAGGCGTTCCAGTGCGAGGACAAACTAATAAAAAAAGTACTGCCCCGTTGGTCTAGTGGTCGCAATCGCTACTGCTGAGCATGAGGTCCTGGGTTCGATTCTTGTGTCGAGCAGTGTGTTATTGGGTTTTTGGATGATGTCAATAGGCTCGCCCCCTATTACATGGAACTTAATATAACTGGCGCTCTGCCCAACTCTTTTGAAAATACAGACGTGATGCTATGTTATAAATAACTGGCCAAGTGCGAGTCGGACTCGCGCACGAAGGGTTCCGTACCATTATCGCAAAAACGGCAAAAAAACACGTTTGTTGTATGGGAGCCCCACTTAAATATTTATTTTATTCTATTTTTAGTATTTGTTGTTATAGCGGCAATAGAAATACATCATCTGTGAAAATTTCAACTGTCTAGCTATCACGGTTAATGAGAAACAGCCTGGTGACAAACGGACATACAGACAGCTGTACCCAAACGGTAAAAACGTAGTAATAGGGTCCCGTTTTTACACTTTGGGTACGGAACCCTAAATAGAAAAAGCCAGTCTCTTCAAATTATTAAAACTGGATTTAATATTCGAAATGCACAAAAATTACACGATGCATTTTTTAAATTAATAAAACGTCGCACGATACGACAATTATGTACCTTAACATAATTGTCATAAGACATGCAATAGCTGTCTGACTGGTAAACAATTTAAAACACTATTCAGTTTTATTTTTTATATTTGTTTACTGGGAGGAAAGTAGAAAAAATGAAGGGAAGCATTTAACCTGTAGTGTGACAAAAAAGACATTGCAACATAATTGTTACAATTTGTTTTAAGTGTAAAGCCAAACCTATTGCGAATGTCAGCGGCTATTATTTTATTTGTAGCAACGCTAAAAAAATATATTGATTATCCGATCACCGTTTCTCTGTCTGTAAGCCTATAATAGCCAGCGTGTATGTCTTTTATTGCAAAAAGGATTTATTGGACCAATCAAGAATATTAAAAAAAACCTATCATTCCACAAACCACAGCTCCTCCAATAATATCACCGCGATGAAGCAAAGGATTTACGAATAAACAGCTCAGAGATTTATATCGACACAACTCGCGGGGCGGACGTTTAGCGGAAGCTCTGATTTACGAGTTTCACCGCAACACGCCTAGGCTTTGATGTGCCGCCGCATGATATAATTACAGCTGTTTATTACTTGAATGCGTTTTTGGAGAAATATGAATGTGGTGAGTGTCGTTAAGTTATATTTTAATTTATATCTGAAGATGTTCTGTGTTATATTCTTCTTTTTTTAGGAAATTTAACAAAAGTGTTTGACGATCTGCATACACAGCATCCCGTCTTTTTTTACCCGACTGCAGAAGGAGGGTAATGTGTTTATCAGTCTATGTATGTATGTGTGTATGTATGTATGTATGTTTGTTCCTATGTGGCGTTCTAGAGACCAAACGCGTGGGCCGATTTTGATGGTTCTTACGTCAATCAATTGGGCGCCATATTGTGGGGGCCCTAATATTTTTTTTCTTCCAAACCTATCGTGTGGGGTATCAAAATAAAGGGTTTTAAGAGGTGATTTCAAAAATGTATAACACTTATATGTTAAAATGTACCTAATTCGAAAAAAAAAAACTAAAAAGTTATAAATAAAAAAAGTTATAACACGACGCCTTACGCCATCTACCGGATTGTGTGCACAACACTACGCCACTCAAGTAGATCGCAACACAAACAAGATCAATCATAGATAAGACGATAACAGTAACAGTACCAATAGACTGCTAGCGACATCTAGCATTGGACATGTGAAGCGCCCGTGACGTCAACGAAGGTTACAACCACATACACGCATGAGATGATGAAGACACACACTT
Organism: Anorthoa munda; assembly: GCA_945859665.1. Lineage (NCBI taxonomy): Eukaryota > Metazoa > Arthropoda > Insecta > Lepidoptera > Noctuidae > Anorthoa > Anorthoa munda. The sequence goes on along the minus strand of OX243917.1, from coordinate 12,709,904 downwards.
ATCTGTCAAACCGCCTATATAAACCCGCACCACGGAGGAACCAGCACTCGCTACTTAGGAGGCACAGTGGTCGATAGCCCCGCAGTCACCACTGTTGTCATAAGCTTGACCTGAGCGGAGGCCCCATCGCCCTCAGGAATAGCCATAGCTAGGAGGTTAAGAGATAGGATAGCCCCGCAGTCCATCCCTGGAACCACCAATAGGTTTAACCCTAGTCTAACTTTGTTTGCTAAAGTCTGTAAAGTGTTTTAAGTAAAGTAATAAACTCCTACTTGTCATCCAACGTTGGTTTTATTCCACCGCCACCATTACAAAGTTAATTTTTGAAAAAAAAAAATTTATTGTCTTTGGTAACTATTGTTTTCCGTGTTTCGACACCGACTTCGGATAAGAAAGTTATTTTTCGTTTTGCAGTGTTTTTTTGGAAGTCGGTTTATTTTTTTGTTAAAAAGTTTTTTATTAGTTCGCTTTTCAAGCAGTCGGGTTTTTTGATATTTTAATTAATTTTGTTTTTTGATGCCTTTCTAACCCTTTCAACTCAAGTTACAAAGTTTTTAAATATCACTATATCAGAAACTAAGCACTTGTTTTTTTTTGTAAAGATATACTTTCTTGTTACATGACATACAATAATGGATAGGATATTTTTAGACAAATATGTAATTGGAAATCTCACTGTTTAAGGTCTAATGGCTGATTTTCGTTTCTGCTCTCAAAAGGGTGAAGGAAAACATCGAGAGGAAACCGGCATGTCCTAGAACCAAAAATTCGAAGACATGTGACATAAAGAGACCCGCACTTGGCACGCGTGATGGATTACGGCCCATTCCCTCTCACAGAGAGGCCTGTGTTCCAGCAGTGGGAACATTAATAGGCTGATGATGATTGCTGATTTTCTTCAGTAGAAGCATGTGTACAATGCATTTCTCATATGTGGAGGTCAAGTAACTTTCCTGATATCCCTTAATCACGACCAAAGTTGCTGCAAGCCAGAGATATGGTTCGGGAGCTCAAGCTTATCAAATAGCATCAAAATCTATACATCGTGTAACCGCCAAACATAGAAATAGTCAATCAATTAGATGACTTGCACATATAATAGTTATAAGTCAACTGTGGGGACGAGCGGTTACAATGTTGCCATGTGTCGCTAAACGCTAACTAGCTCGCGTACGCACTGGGCGCAGGACACGCAGCTGCTTATGTCTTAGTGGGAAAATATAATTCTTTGACCAGCATCAAGGTTCTTAGGCTAAAGACAATAACCGCCAAACAAACAAATAGTCACAATTAGATGACTTGCACATAAAATAGTTATAACTGTGGGGACGAGCGGTCACAATGTTGCCATGTGTCGCTAAACGCTAACTAGCTCGCGTACGCACTGGGCGCAAGACACGCAGCTGCTTATGTAGGAAAATATAATTCTTTGACCAGCATCAAGGTTCTTAGGCTAAAGACAATAACCGCCAAACAAACAAATAGTCACAATTAGATGACTGGCGCATATTTAGTAAATTGTGGGGATGAGCGGTCACAATGTTGCCATGTGTCGCTAACTAGCTCGGGTACGCACTGGGCGCAGGACACGTAGCTGCTTATGTATTAGTTGGAAGGTATCTCGATACAAAAATCTAACTAAACACAATAACCACCAAACAAACAAATAGTCAATCAATTGGATGACTGGCGCATAGCTAGTAAACTGCGGGGACGAGCGGTCACAATATTGCCATGTGTCGCTAACTGGCTGCAGCACGCACGCACTGGGTGCAGGAAAAGGTTGCGGTTTTTTAATGTTTGAAAATAGTAATCTCCCACCAAAATCAAGGTGACTGTTTCAGCGAATCGACTTTGAATTCCTCGATTACTGAAAGATTTTAATAATTTAAACCTAAAGTGCCTTATTAAAAAAGCGATTTAACCAAAATCCAGGTTTAAACCTTGTTTTCAACGTACATTATAGAGGTAAACCTCGTAAACCTAGGTTTTTAGTAACAAACCGCTTTTTGTTATAAGGCACTAAGTGATTAAATAAGTCACCGCAGTGGCTGAATGATTGACTGCTGGTTCGTATTGATTTCGATTCCCGCTCTAAAGAGTGTTTGAAAAACCTAAACAAGACAAAACGGGACAAACCCGGGTATTGGTCTGAGTATGAAAGTTTTGTGTGAAAGTGCAAAAGGAGGATGCAACTGTTTACCCTCTTGTTATGAATCCTTTTTTCTTTGTCACCTTATAACCAAACAAGTACAAAGAAAGAAACATAGCCTTTTTCCGAGCAGAAAAATACCCACTTTTCCTATAGCTACAGAAAAACCGCTTCCAAAAAGCGGCGTTTCTGCAACCAAGTGCGTTCCCCAAACAAAATAACAACGTTTTCTAATACCTAGCGAAAAGGGGTCAAAAACGCTCAGTCACAATAGTTAGCCGTATAATTGATTGAGCCGTTTGGCTTTCGTGTAATTTTCGACGGAGGGTCGCCGGTTCGATTACCGAGCGATGTACTTTCTATTGTAAGTGATGTAACTAAAGAACTTGTTAAGTACCGGGATGATGTATGTGATTTTATTGTTACGTTTTATTTTTCGTTACGTTTTCTTCGAGATTCGAAAGGTCTCGTTGAGAATCCGCGATTATTTACTTTAAAAACAAATGAGTTCGCCCTCGAATTGTATACACTTACTTAAGTGAGGTTCTGACACTATTTATGATGCTAGATTATCGGTTTTAATTTTTTTAGTTTGTCTTAGTGTAAGTAGTAATCTGTGGAAAATGTAGTGGGTTGTAATATTTTTTTAAGTCACACGTTTAAGACAATTTATATATTATTATTTAATATAGAATAGAATAGGTACTCTTTATTATGTACACCATATAAGTTACAGAAAGTGTAAAAAAGAAAACATTACACTGGGTGACACAATGGGCGGCCTTATCGCTAAAAGCGATCTTTTCAAGACAACCTTTGGATGGATTTTAGAAATAAAAGGAAAGACAGTACTGTAGGTACTACTGTTTGTTTTCCCTATAAAAATAATAAAAAATAAAAACAAGGAATTTGTCTATTACAAAAATAAAAAAACATTGATAATTTTTTTTCAGGAGTCAAATCATCATGTTCCTGCCCATATCCCATGTTACTTGGGGTCGGCGCAACACGTTTGCTTCTTCCATACCGTCCTGTCCCCCGTCACGTTATTACTGACTCCCTTTTCTTTCATATCACTCCTCACACAGTCCATCTATCTTTTCTTTGGCCTTCCTCTCCCTCTCCATCCATCCACATTTATATTCATAACTCTTTTAGTAACATGCGTTTCATCCCTCCTCATCACATGACCATACCAGGACAAACGGTTTCCTTTCAACTTTTCTGCCACTGGCGCCACTTTCAAACTGCCTCTAATATACTCATTTCTCACTTTATCCAATCTCGTCACGCCGCACATCCATCTCAACATTCTCATCTCTGCTACATGCAATCTCCTTTCATCCATCTTTTTCACAGCCCAACATTCCGATCCATACAGTATGACAGGTCTAATCACGAACTTGTAGATTTTCCCCTTTAACTTTTCAGGACCTTTTTCAGGAGTCAAACCATTTGAATATTATTCAGTTCTTCTTCGTGTCGCTGACATGACAGTTTTAAAGTTCAAGTTTTTACGAGTCAGTTAATACTTACTTTATGAATGCCAGTTTGAGTTGAATTGAGCATGAGCATCTAGAATACCGGCCTTAGTGACTATAAAATGAAATTTTTATCAATAATCTCTGCAACTAAAAGATTTTTTTGTAAAGTTAATAAATTGTAAATCCGTAATTGACTGTAATAGTAGTACAATAAGTGTCACAGTAAAAATATACAAACAGTATGGAAACTACCTACAAACAAACGCTCGAAACGGCACTCTCACATAAACATACGTGACCACTCGTCGCGTCGCGGTGCTCACTACTGAAAGCGTATGTTGTCTCGTCGGTGCGTATGTTTGTGTGAGTGTGCCGTTTCGAGCGTTTGTAGGTAGTTTCCATACTGTTTTTATATGTTTACTGTGTAAGTGTGTTAAGGTATCATTAAGAGCTGTGCATTTTGTGATTAATAAATTAACTAAGTAGTTATCTAGCTCTGGGGAGTGATCATAAGCTCTTAGAGTAAGGTTATTTGAGTGTGTCACATGTGTATGACTTGTATACTTCTGTCCCTTACACACACTCAAAATAAACTTACTATTAGAGCTTATGGTCACACCCCTGTCTGTTTCTCCGCTAACCTACTCATTCTAAACCACGCTCCGGATTTTTATACGATTTTTACTAATAGAAACAGCTATAAACGAGGATCGTTTGTTTATAATAATTTGTACCGGGCGAAGCCGGGCGAGTCGCTAGTTCTACGATAATACTTTGATAAACAAAACCTTTTTTAAACCCCGACGGAAAAAGAGGGGAGTTATAAGTTTGACGTGTGTTGCTGAGTATCTGTGTGTCTGTCTGTGGCATCATAGCGCCTAAACGGATGAACCGATTTTGATGTAGTTTTTATTGTTTGTAAGGTGACTTTGTCGAGGGTGTTCTTAGCTATGTTTTAATAAAATCGGTTTAGCCGTTCAAAAGTTATTCGCATTTTAATATTGAAACTGCATTTTATCGCAAGATATCGTGTCATTGAACACGTTTAGTTATTTGCAGATAGTTTTTCTTACACAATAAATATAGGACAAGTAATAACATAAATGTTTAATCACGTAGTGGTCGATGGCGCATCATTAATCACTGGTTGGGGTGGGCAGAGAGCTGGGGTCCAATAATTTGATGCGGCGACATATTGTCGCTGGACACGGCTCCGTTCTGGGGTTCCGTGAGAATTCGACCAAAACGGTGGTCTATTTTGCGCGCACTATCAAAATAAAATAAAATTGTAAGCTGGGAAAATTATTGTTTATTCTTCATAACTGACATTAAAATTTGTCTAGTTTTATTAGTAGAAAAAGTAGTAGATGCTTGTAGTCCGCCATTTGAAATTTTATGTATATTTTACTAATTCACTCCATCATAAATACGATTTTAAGGTTTGATTTTCTTACGTTTGTGTTAATAAAAGACCAAACGAAACAATTCTAAACACATCCCAGTGTGGAGCAGAATTTAACAAAAGCAAATTTTAAAGAAGTAACATTTCATATTAGATATCTATTTAGCTAAACCCTATGGCCTGCAAACTACTTCACTAGGCCATTTTTACAGTTAAATATTAGACTAGCTTCTGCCAGCGGCTTTGCCCGCATGAAAGTCGGAAATTATTCCGAGGGAACTTATTCCCGGGATAAAATGTGCTATTCCTAACTACAATCTATCTCTGTGCCAAATTTCGTCCAGATCCGTTCAGCCGTTCTGGCGTGAAGAAGTAACAAACACACTTACAAACTTTCGCCTTTATAATATTAATCACATAATCAGCCTATTAATGTTCCCACTGCTGGGACACAGGCTTCCTCTCTGTGAGAGGGGATGGGCTGTAATCCACCAAGCGGGCCCAGTGCGGGTTGGTGGATGTCACACGTCTTCGAATTTTTGGTTCTAGGACATGCCGGTTTCCTCACGATGTTTTCCTTCACCGTTTTTGAGAGCAGTGGTGATGAAATAATTTACACAAAGACCTACAACTTGTAAGTCGCGGCCGATACCACTGGGCCACCACTGCTCTGATAATATTATTGTGATAACATAAAGAACCCACTCTAAAATAATCCTCCGTACCAACGCAGCATCCTGATCTATAAACATACAGGCATCCCTATTTACGTTGATGCGTGAGACATGCCATTACATCCCGGCATCCCCAAGGACACAAGAGGTACGGAACCCTCGCGTAAGAAAAATTACTACCTTTTTAAATAGTCGGGAGACACGACACGCTCCTTTATGAGGGAGACCTAAAAATTTAAGTGTTTTCTTTCTTTTATTTGAGTATTTTTTTATTACATTGGTACCTGTTGTCTGTGACTCGCATACAATCTTAAACTTTCATGTAGACCCTTCAGAGGTCGACCTTTGAAGACAGGACAGCAACGTCTTCCGCTGTAGTAGTGCTATTCTGTAATGTTCACAATTCACTCACTCACTTGAACGCATACAATTCGAAAGTGAACTCATTTGTTACCCGACTGCCGAAGGAGGGTAATGTGTTTATCAGTCTAAGTATGTATGTATGTTTGTTCCTATGTCGCGTTCTAGAGCCCAAACGCGTTAGCAGATTTTAATGATTCTAACGTCATTAAATTCGTCTTAATCCTGCGAGTGTCACTGGCTACATTAAAATCTCGAAAATGGCGGCTTTTGGGCGCCATATTGTGGGGGCCCAATTTTTTTTTCTTCGAAACCCATCGTGTGGGTTTTCAAAACAAAGGGTTTTAAGAGGTGATTTCAAAAATATATAACACTTACATGTTGAAATGTAACGAATTCGGAAAAAAATAACTAAAAAGTTATAAATAAAAAAAGTTAATTCAAAAAATCAAAAATCCCGACTGCTTTAAAGGCGAACTAAAAAGACGTAAACAAGAAGAAAATCATGCTGTGCAGTCGGAGATTACATATTTGCGACTTTCTTCTTGTTTACGTCTTTTTAATTCGCCTTTTAAGCAGTCGGGTCCTTTGATTTTTTTTAAAACTATTTTTTTTTAAAGCATATCATCGCGTATTCACAACGACACACCGCCCGTTCGAATTTCAATTTTAACGTTAAAAGAACCACAACACTATTTTGATCTATGTAGTAGTTGAACTAAACTAGGTTTTTCTCTCAAAATATTTATTCGGAATATCGCCTTGTCACGTGATGAATAAAGTAACTTTCCCAATTTCTTGGATTGCCCTTTAGACATTACACATAAAGCCACTTTTAAACTATTGTTGTACACTCGGTGCCACAATAAAAGGTCCAGTGTTCGCCACAAATGTATGATTGATTGTTGTATTCCTTTTTTGGGTTACAGTGTAGTTATTTCATTATATATTTTACCCTTGGCTTCGAAATAACTTGCGTAATAATAATATGTTTTTGTGAGTCGGCTAAAAGATATTGATTGTATAAATCGGTGTATTAGTGTTATTTATAGCTAAGGCCGTAGCAAATGGGTTGCATTTAATTTTGCTGTATTTAATAGCGCAAATAAAATTGTACCTAATGACCATAGGCTGTTATGATTGGTTGGTAAAAATAGCAACGATCAATCATATTATGTAATGAGTTGAAGAAGTAAATCATCTAACAACTAAACTAATATCAAATGGGTAAAATTGTTATGAAAAACCGGCCAAGTGCGAGTCGGACTCGCGCACGAAGGGTTCAGTACCATTATCGCAAAAAAAAACGATTGTTATATAAGTTTTTAAGCTGACATGGTCACAATCATTAGAATTAATATGTGTTTACAAAAAAAAAAAAAAATATACATGGTAAATATCCCGAAACAAATATTAATTCTAAAACGTTTGTTGTATGGGAGCCCCACTTAAATATTTATTTTATTCTGTTTTTAGTATTTGTTGTTATAGCGGCAACAGAAATACATCATCACTAAAAGAAATTCTAATTCTTGTGATACAGCCTGGTGACAGACAGACGGACCGCGGAGTCTTAGTAATAGGGTCCCGTTTTTACCCTTTGGGTACGGAAACCTAAAAATAATCCGACAGTGCATAATGCAAGAAAATGGATACAAATAGATACAAGACTCCGGTGTGACCTCGGCTTTGCCTGCCATCTTCTAGCATTAGTATTTTGATGGTTCATGTGATTTATTCACAAATTCATAATTTACACCACCCCCCCGTCTTGCTCCCCTATTTCACCCCCGTGCCCTGTCGCCCCCTAGCGCCCGAGTAGATGTGTTTCTCAAACTTTAGACTTGTTGACCGCTATTCAGTCACTCTAGAATTATTATTTTAGTGTTATTATCGTTTCTTAGTGCAAGTTAGCAAATTAATGCCCATCCAGCTTTTAGAGATGATTTTTACGCCGCATCTTAGGAGGTAAACGTGTACATAACTAATAGTTTTACCGCAACTTCGCTTGTATGTACTTTGCACGAAGAACCGTTTATAATATGGTATAGAAAGTAGACTATAACACTAAGCAAAAGTGAAGCTCTGAATCAGATTAGTAATTCAGTACATCCAGAAATCACTTTACATAAATTCATACATACATACATAAACTCACGCTTTTTTCCATGTGGGTAGGCAGAAAGTACAGAACGCCACCTGTTACGATCCTTACATACTTCTTTTGCGTCACTCATATTCATACATCTAGTCATACACACACGCCGGTTATGAGTACTGCGCACCTGGCCTTTCTGAAGAACATCACCTATAAGGTCTACGTATGTATTTCTAGGGCGTCCCCTCCCGGCGTTTCCATTCACGTCTGCCTTGTATTTTGTAAATACCTTTCGTTAGTCGTCTTTCATTCATCCTCTCAACATGGCCAAACCATCTCAAAATACTCTTTTCAATTTTAGTCACTACATCTTCTTTTAAACCACAACGTTGACTTATTACCTCATTCCTCAATCTATCATTTAAAGTTACACCACACATACTTCGCAAGGAACGCATTTCTATTGCATTAATCCTACTTTCATGTTCTTTTTTGCCATACCCAACCTTTACTTCCATACATAAGTGTAGGACCAGCACGCTGTTGTGAACGGCGAGTTGAGCTCTTGTGAACATAAATTCATATAATAAACAAACAAGATTACTAAGAATAAATATTAGTTTAGATACACTGACATCTTTTAAGCAACTTAAAAATCTCTCATTATGCTTAACTACACTAATTACACTAGTGATAAATAATTTGGGCCCAACGTTGACAACCGCTGTACCAAATCATTCCTAAGGTAATTTTATTTGGCAGACGCCGTTCACGTCGCGTCGGCCAGACTAAATCTATTTCTTTTGTTCATCCTTTACAACAAACGAGTGTTTTATAATGTTCTCTAGATTACTCTTTAACTATTCAGAGGATTTTACTCTTTAGTCCCTAGGATATAAAGCCTGAGATGGGCTTTGGAGCATCCATAATTATTTGAAATGTTACAAATATTCAAAGTAGTAGTAACATTCCGTCATCCTCATCAGCCTATTAATATTTCCACTGCTGGGACACAGACCTCCTCTTTGTGAGAGGGAATGGGCCGTAATCCTCCACGCGACTGGTTCATCCACCATGTCACATGTCTTCGAATTTTTGGTTCTAGGACATGCCGGTTTCCTCACGGTGTTTTCCTTCACCGTTTTGAGAGCAGTGGTGATGAAATAATTTACACAAAGTAAAGCGCCTGCCTGGGTTCGGACCCTCGACCTACAACTTCCAAATCGCGGCATTTACCACTGGGCCACCATTGTTCTCATCCGCTATAAGGTTTTAGGATTCGGAAAATAACAGTAGAGTTCCGAACCCTGTTAATGACAACAGTTGCACCCTCTCCAATATGAGATATAAACATAACTGGCTGAATGTGGCTTTACTATAAATACACATCTGTCGACCTCGCCAAGGTAACCAAGCGTGATCTTCCTTATGAAAAAGATTAATAAAACACAACATTTCACCGCTAGCAACTACGAGTTGTTCGCAGATATTTTAAGAAAAACCTCCTCATTACCTGTTCATGAGCGGATTACGTTCGAGTGGGTAGGCAGAGTAGGTGGTCTGGTAGAAACTGAAGTACTCGTGTAAATATGCTTACCTGTGGAAGAAGCAGACAAATCATTAGTTTAATTATTGAGGGTAGGTATGTTTTTTGTGAGTGTGACTTTTTTGAACTACCCTCATTTGTAAGGGTAGAATTTTGAACGGTAATAATGTGAAAAGGAAGACTGCTCATTAAATAGGTAGCACAAGAGACAATGTCAAATATTTGTCACGTGTAATTATTTTTGAACCACATGAGAAAATGAGAAATAAGGACGCGGAAAATTAAAACTTTTATTAATTTCTTGGATTGTTGTTTTGATTGATTAGGATATAATTAATTTTACAAGCTTTTATTTAACTTGCAATGTATGTATGTATGTGTGTTCGGGTCAAATCTTGCAACTGAATTTAAAGCAGTTATCCTCCACCGATAAAGGTGAAATTTTGCATACATGTTTAGTTTGGATGACAATGCATGGTTAGCTAAGTGACGTCATTTTAAATCCAATATGGCGGACGGCTCAAGATGGCGGACTAGTTATTTTTTGTTCACTGTCATGATATGGGTATTACACACATCAAACTTATAACACCCCTCTTTTTCCGTCGCGGGTTACAAATTAAAAAAGTTAACAGCAAACATATTTAAGTTCCTAAGCTGAAAACCACAGAAATTCAAGTAACAATTAACTTTATAGCTCACAAGCTAATATTTACAACTTTCAGCTTAGTAACGGATTCTCTACAACCTGCGGAGTCGCGTGGTCAATTAAATTGCAATTAGAGCTAGGTATAATGTCGGAAATTAATTTAGAAAAATGTAGTTTAGTTTACAAAGAAAGGCGATTAGATTAACTTTTAATGTTGACTTTTTGGGTAGAAGTTTTAGTTTGTTGCAACAATAGTTAAGGAACCTAACTCATGTCCCTAATGGGGCGACGCAATATAAATTGCGTAGATAGGCGATATCGCGCGATTTTACCTGACTGCCGAAGGAGGGTGATGTGTTTATCAGTCTATGTATATATGTTTCCTATGTGGCGTTCTAGAGACCAAATGCGTTGGCCGATTTTGATGATTCTTACGTCAATCGATTCGTCTTAACCTTGCGAGTGTCACTAAAAAAAACTCGGTCACTGTATTAAAATTGAAAAATGGCAGCTTTTGGGCGCCATATTGTGGGGGCCCAATTTTTTTTTCTTCCATGCCCGTCGTGTTGGGTATATCAAAATAAAAGGTTTTAGAAGTGATTTCAAAAATATATTACACTTAAATGTTCCTAATTCGAAAAAAAAATGTTAAATAAAAAGTTATAAAATTATAAAAAAAAGTTAATTAAAAAAACCCGACTGCTTAAGAAGCGAATTGAAAAGACGTAAACAACAGCATGATTTTCTTCTTCTTTACGTCTTTTCAGTTCGCTTCATAAGCAGTCGTGTTTTTTGATGTTTTATGAACTTTTTTTGTATGAAAATTTCAAATGCAAATCGGTCCAATTTGCATTGCATCCATGAGAACTTACTTGCAATTACCCATATCAAAAATCGCTTGTCGGTGTGGTATAAATCAAATCGCGTCGAGCCATAGGAAGTCGCAAGGAAATGTCGGGGTTTTTGGGTTTGAAAGTTTGTTTCTGCAATAGTTTAGTAAGTAAAAAAATACTTCGGCTTAGTTTTTGGTACGAAAATGATGGCAAAATAAATGTCACAAATTGTTTTGGGAATGAGTAAAACATGCGTTAGCTGCTGTAATTGTATGAATTTTCGGTCAGTGAGTCGTATTTTCAACTATCTAAGAACAACCTACAACCTCGGGGTCTTTAAGTCAAGAGTGAATAGGTTACTTTTAGGCAAGCGTATTACACCGTCGACCACATCATTGCTTACCATCAGGTGAGATAGTGGTCAAGCGCGAGCCTAACAATAATAAAAAAAAAAAAATATCTAGCTGTCCAAATTATCTGTTCTATCTAAGAAAATAGAAAAACAGTGTTTTCCATACCCTTAAAACCGGACTACAACAACGCTGGTTGGTTGGCGGCAGAAGTAGGTAGTACTCCCCGGTCGAGCACATTCTTTAAGGTTGCACTAGTCGACGGCACGAACTATTTTGTGCGCGGGATTAAAATGCATGCTATCTCATCCGACAACACGTGCGAAAGAGATAGATGCTGTGATGAGCAGTAAGAAAGTTCGCGTAAGAATTAGCACTTTTGCAAATTTGTAGCGAAATGGTCATTGATTTAGGACGAAAATGAGCGCGCGAAATTTTATAAACAGACCTTTGGGAGTCTATATATCATGAAATAACGACTAAATGTATATTTTCATAATAAAATTATTTGCATTGTTGAACTACTAATCTATCCATGAATGGTGACTGTTTTGCAAATTTCCTTCTTCTTATAGTATTTATTTCAGCCCAAAGATGCGTTAAAATTAGTGTTGAAACATGGAACTTTCGACGCTCATAATTAGGTTTCTCTTTTTTCCTTTTTTTTCCTTACAGGGCTAGATAATGATGAGACAAATTGATATATCATTTTTAATTTAGAACGTACATCGTCAAACAGTGGAGTAATCGCCAGACTACGTTTGTATGGAAGAATGATCGACGAGTGTAACCTTAAACAAACCAGTGCAAAAATAATGGCACACAAAAGTTCTAGTGGCGGCAGCACTTCCCCGAACGACGACAAAACGACAGATTTATTGTTATTAGTATTACAAAAAAAAATATACGAACAGTGCAATAAAATTGACCCAAAAAAGAAATAACCACAACAAAAATTATATGAAAACGCACCACAAAAACGCGAACAAACACACATATCAATTTGTATATGCAGATAGAACGTAAAAAGCTTGTTTCAATACAAAGTTGGGTTAGGGCGGCCGCGCCAATTTCAAACTCGATTTAACTACCGCACAGAGCAGTGTGCCGCAGAGGCTGCGTTTCCATTAAAATATAGTTGTTTGGGGTTTTATGTGATAGGTTGGCAAACAGACAGATTGTCTCTATAGTTCTGCTCTATGGCACAGATAATATAATACTAGCATACAGATGCCTCGTCCCATACAAAGAAACCGTGCCGACGTAACTAGCGTTTTTCATCTGATTATACCGATTATTTTTTGTAAATCGATCGCGTTCGGTGCCGTCCACGGCGATAGATAGATCACCATCTATATCCGTGGAACGGAACGGGACCGAAAGCGATCGATGTACAAAAAATAATCAGTATAGAACGTGGATACGGTTTCCTTGTATGGGATGAGACATCACTGTCTATGGTAAGAGTTTAGCGCTATCTATAGTCAACAGCAATGCAACACCAACAAGAGCTTACAGGTTAAAAGCTACCGTGTTTGAACAGTTGCTGGTTAGCGAATAATGTTTAGATCTAAGGATGCGATTGGTTTAGTTATACATATCAGTACAGCACCTAGATTTTAAACACCATAGCTGTATTCTTCGAAAGAAATGAAAGAATGTATACGTACTACACTTATATTTCACTAGTTTTGTTATAAGTACCTACTATGTGCTCAAGCACAAATTAATACTCCAGCAGAGGGCCTGGAAAAAGTGACAATCTCACAGCAGTAAAAGCGACTGCCTAATAGCCTAAAGAAGGAAGAAATTATGGGTGTTTAACTGTTTGAATCGGGTTATTTTCGCAAGATATCGTGTCATAAATACCTGTTAGATAGATTGTCGATCTCCTAGATAAATTATGTAGTTTAAAAAGAATGAATTAAAAAATGACATTAAAAAAAATATTCATATCAGCCTAAAGACGTCCACTGCTGGACATAGGCCTCCCCCAATCGTCGCCACTTTGACCGGCCCCGCAACCTTCACCAGGTCATCGGTCCACCTGGTAGGAGGCCTTCCAATTCAACTATCTATCTGTTCTGCGAGCAATGTGCCCTGCCCACTGCCACTTAAGTTTGGCAATTCTTCGGGCTATGTCGGTAACCCTGGTTCTCTTGCGGATCTCTACATTTCTGATTCGATCACGTAAGGAAACTCCGAGCATAGCCCTCTCCATTGCCCTTTGATTGACTACAGTCAATCATAGGGCAATGGAGAGGGCTATGCTCGGAGTTGAAGCTTACAAGCTTCAATTAATTAATTATTAAATTTTATTCGTTACAATGTTTATTGCTGATGCAATGTCAATTTATCTAAAGCATAATATCAATCTTTAGATAGAACTTTGTACCTTATCAACGAACTGAGTTTCCTATGAATAGATGAGTTTATAACTCTTATCAATACCTATTAAAACGAGTGAATCAACGACATTGTACTAAGTGATTACAGGTCAAGATCATAACCTAATTACAAGTTCTGCTAACGCGACTCTGACTTGAAAATCTATACTAATATTATAAAGAGAAAAGATTTGTTTGTTTGTACCGAATAGGCTCCGAAACTACTGGACCGATTTCAAAAATTCTTTCACCAATAGAAAGCTACATTATTCCTGAGTGCAGAGACAGGACCCGTTTGCTATTTTTTACCCGACTGCCGAAGGAGGGTAATGTGTTTATCAGTCTATGTATGTATGTAAGTATGTATGTATGTATGTAAGTATGTATGTATGTATGTATGTATGTTTGTTCCTATGTGGCGTTCCAGAGACCAAACGCGTTGGCCGATTTTGATGATTCATACGTCAATCGATTCGTCTTAACCCTGCGAGTGTCACTGGCAACATTAAAATTGGAAAATAGGAAAATGGCGGATTTTGGGCGCCATATTGTGGGGGACAAAATTTTTTTTTACTTCCAAACCCGTCGTGTGGGGTATCAAAATAAAGGGTTTTAAGAGTTGATTTCAAAAATATATAATACTTATATGTTTAAATGTACCGAAATCTAAAAAAAAAGAACTAAAAAGTTATAAATAAAAAAAGTAAATTTAAAAAATCAAAAGACCCGACTGCTTAAAAGGCGAACTAAAAAGACGTAAACAAGAAGAAAATCATGCTGTGCAGTCGGAGGATACATCTGGTTTTGGTCAGCCAGTTCGCGAATATGTATCCTCCGACTGCACAGCATGATTTTCTTCTTGTTTACGTCTTTTTAGTTCGCCTTTTAAGCAGTCGGGTCTTTTGATTTTTTAAATTTACTTTTTTTATACCGAAAACGGGTGGCCCACGGCAGCGAAGCCGCGGGGAAAAGCTAGTATTACAATATAAAGCAATAGAGCTACCAGATATAGAAGATTAATATAGCATATTATGTCAAGGTACCCCGAAGATTAAGGGACCTTTTCAAGCAAGACCATATGGGTCAAAACTTGGAAACAGTGACTTACTTGAGGAGAAGGGGTTTAAGTAATTTTAAACGTTACTTGCCAGATTGAAAGAGAAACAGATTGCTTTTAGCTTGTATTTAATTCCATTTTAACCGACTTCAAAAAGGAGGAGGCTCTCATTTCGACTGTTATTTTTTTATGTGTGTCACCTCTAAACTTTTTAGTAGGTGAACCGATTTTACTGATTCTTGTTTAAAAAAACAGAAGCACTATAAAAAAAAAACATATGAATAATAAAGCTCTCTCTCTACCCTTCACTGTTCTACTCGACCCACAGAATAAAAGAGTTGTTTTAATTTCACAAAAAAATACATGGCGGCCGCGGTTAATGACCCCATTGTTTCGACGTGTATTGTTCAGACTACCGGCAGACGGCCAGTGGACATACCTTGCAAAATGTGCAACAGCTGTTAAACTTCATACTTGGCCATTCAAAATGGCAGCTGCTTTCTTCACGGTTGAGATTACGGGCCGGCTTTTATGACTCGAAATGTACTGAAGTACTATATTAAAACCTCACTTCGAAATTAGAATAACACCGTCGTTCGAATTTCGAAGTGATGTCAAAATTACCAGCCAGCAATTCCGATATAGATATATTTATATATATATAGATAGAATAGTTTGAATCCGCGATAATTTACATTAAAAAAAAATTTTTGAAAAAAAATACTACCGACTTCCAAATAAGCAAACTATAAAATGAAAAAAACTTTATTTTTGGAAGTCGGTGTCTTTGGTAGGTACCAACTATTTGCGTTTTAGACACCGACTTCCAAAAATAAAGTTATCAGAATAGCATGATATCATGAAACGAATATAACATATTAAAAAAAAAACAAACATAATAGAACCTCCTCCTTTTTGGTAAGTCGGTTAAAAACAAATGAGTTCGCTAATTTTTTGGTAAAGATTGTGTTACCAACCTTTACCAAAAAAAATCCCTAATTGTTTTTCAAAATTTCCCTAAAAATCCCTAGATAGAATTTATATGTAGCTCATTAAAAAAACGTTACTTATTAAGTTAGTAAAATATTTTATTGAATAAATACAATCAGGCAAAGTTGTAAATTATATCCAGAACCGCATCATCATCCTGTTTCTCGTTTTCGTTTGACGTCTCATTTTTGAAGTCATACATACGTACGTTGAAGTTCTTGATCATCTCCACAGTATGATAAAGGTTTACTCACGGAAAATCGTACCATCATGTTACTCTGTACCATTTTAAGAGATAAAACTTATATAAAGGGATAGAATTTCGTATCGTACGTTCCTTTCTATGCACAAAACTGAAAACAAGCGTTGTTTTCGATTTTGCAAGTTTTGTTCGAAATCCCTAAAAAAATCCCCAAAAATTTCCAGTCCCTAAAAATTTCCCTTTTAACACTTTTTGTCCCTAAATTTAGGGACAAAATCCCTAAGTTGGGAACCGTGTGAATTATATGCGCTCACTTGAGAGAGGTGAGCTGTGAACTTAACAAAACAGCACTATGGTCCTGAACACAGATCATAGAAACAACTATATGATCTGTGGGCCTGAAGACCAGCGCAAACTGATACGAGTTACTGAAATACTGCTCAACCGAAACCAGAGCTGAATTTCATAGTCGGTCGATACGACAGCGACTTTCCGATTTAGTGTTAAATAAATGACATTATCAACGATAAAGATTGTCGAAAAGTGTATGAGGTTGACATGCTATCAAAATGTCATGTGATTAATCCCAATGATTTTGGCATTTCGACCATCACTATTACTGATAGAATATCATCTTACCTAGAGCTCCAGATTTGGATTTCTTTTTAATTTTTGGCTTTGAAACTTTTTGCTAACCCTATCTACAAACATCAAAATCTTAACTTCTTGCATAAAACCGAAATTGAACCGGCTCTATGCCTTACTAGTATTATGAGAATATTTTGTAAGAAGCATAGAAATAGCACGCACAAAACTGCAATGACAAACGGTGCACTGGGGTAGTACTTAAGAAAAACAGATTGTCTGTGTAGTGAAAAGCACTGTTGTGCTTCTTATCCCTAAATTGAAAGGCATAATTTATAATTCTTTGATTTCCCTGTGATAGATAGCTCTTTTTGTATTCTGACTGTGATAAACATCACTTCTTGCACATTTTAGCGATAAACCGCACTTTTTGTATATTATTGCATTTTTTGTATTATTTTTTTTGATCAATAAATAAAGATGCCCATAAATATTTGAGTTTGCACAGAATAGGCACCAACTTCGTTGGCGGGACTATGTAAGGCAGGAGGGGTTTTAATCAGTAGGAGCCTGACACTATACAGACTGGCTTACTTTTTGAGGCAGTTTGGGTGTTAGTACGACCGGATTTACGCTCCAGAAACAAAAAAAGAAACTTCTGAGATCTCCCTATGTCTCTGCCCAAGTAATTTTGTGTACAAAACATTGTAACGCTAAGTATGATCATAAGTTTAAGCTTGCCCCAACATTAGAGCAATATGTCGCTACAAACATCGTGGCACACTAAAAAAACACAACTTACTACAGGGAATAAGGTGACGGAAACGCAATTTTCTGTTATCGATTTCTTCTGACGACAGAACCACGACATAACCCATTTATCTACACCGCAAACTACATTCCAAGAACAACTTTAACACTCTTGTAATACAGTTCCTTTTACATTGATACACAATGTCACTTATTCCCATTTGCATTTAACATCACTCGAAGTTTATTCCTTGCTGTTTCAAAGGAAAATCAGCTTTGTTTTTATGAGCTTTAAGGTTCCTTTTGTGGGGGTATTGCGGTGTGATTTCAGTCATTGTATTATTGAGTTGGGGTCCGGATTCCCCTTCAGTTGGCATTGTAAACAAAACGCCTATTATAATGGACAGCGTAGTGTTGTACCCTTATCGATAAATTGAGATGGCGCGATAGTGCGGTGACTGATTGATATTTGACGTCGGTTTGTAATCGGACGGGTTTTAAGGGTTGAATAAATTATGAATGCGGGTAGTTTTTAATTTGATGGTTTTACTTAGGGTAATGGAAAATCACCTGTGTGTCATAAAGGTTTTTTTACTTATAATTATTATTAAAAATGAATGCGTCAGTAACTGTCTGTCTGTTACCTTTCTCGCATCAATACTGGACGGCAGAATCTAGTACTTACTTAAATAAAACCTAAGACATATTTCTTTCTCTATGATTAACTTCCAAAAGCCAACTCCTAAGTTCCTAAAACATTTCTTATTTTCAGTTTAATACAAAAAAAAAAAACTAACGCTTTCACCCGAATCTTTAAATAATTTTCTAACATATTTAACCACAAAAGAAAAACACCGATATATAACAAAAATGAAAAATACCCTCAAAATGCCTCAAGATAAACATTTCTATATTTAAACTCCCATATTTGCTCCGAGTCAAACAAAACAATAATTCCCGAAGTACGACGAGAAATTTTCGGTATTTTGACACACTTCGGCTGAAACAATAAAAAAGTTCCACATTTAATTACTTTACAAACGTATATTTGACTTGTGGGAGTTTTCTAGGAAACTCCTTCGGTATTATTTATATAAGATTATTATTTGTTTTGCTGTATATGAAGTTAAATTGAATTAAATTACTTTGTATGTAGACGCATGTATAGGTAATCGTTCAAGTTGAATATTGTTACCAGACGAGAAATTGGATATTGTGAAAAATAAGTTAAAACCTAGGCAACGCTGGCGTGAGGACTTAGAAGCGTTTACGGGAGATTGTCCGAAAAGGCAAAATATCAGGAAGAGTGGAAGGCTACGGCGAGACTTTTGCCCAGTGGGACAATATAAGTTGAATAAAAAATGCCACTGACAAAAGGAAAGAAGAGCTGCCAAAAGATAAAAGATAGAGCCAGTCCACCAGTATCTTTTATACGTTTTTAGTAAGCAAACCTAATTCACAAACACCTTTATATTTGCCACAACAGACCATAATTAAAAATATAATATTTTCATTTAAAAATTAAACAATCAATAAATAAAAAACGATTTTTATCGACATCAATCCCAACACTAATAAACGGAATTGTGTAATCCGAACCGCTAGGTTAGGCTATCGACTATGACGTACGAATGTATAATGTTTGTCACACGCCCTCAGTAATCCAACCGGCCACGTATATCAACGCAATCAATTTGGGCACAGCACTTATTCAAATTCCAATTGAATTTATTACTTTTCATCGTGGAAAAAGCAATAAAAAAATATTGGTTTTCCCATCACTAGATAGCTAATCGATTTGTAATTAAATTTGTCACGTCACTAGCTTAGGGATGGGATCACTTCGAATTAATATTTTTCGCATCACTAATTCGTTTTGCTAATTGAATACTGTGTGATGCAAATTGCATTCTGTTTCATTTAAGTCTGGAGCACATACATTAAAAAATTAAAGCTTCATTCATATTTTATCTCGGTCTAGTGGTTGCAAATGCAACTGCTGAGCCTGCCTGAGATCCTGGTTTTTCCACTTTTCTTTTCTTTCAACCTCATCGTGTGTGATAGCAAAATATAGGGTTTTAAGAGCTGAGTTAAAAAATAAAACACTTATATTTTTAAATGTACCTATTTCGAAAAAAAATATGTTAACTAAACAGTTATTAATAAAAATGGTTAATTAAAAAAATAAACCGGCCAAGTGCGAGTCGGACTCGCGCACGAAGGGTTCCGTATCATTATCGCAAAAAAGTCACGTTTTTTGTATGGGAGCCCCAGTTAAATATTTATTTTATTCTGTTTTTAGTATTTGTTGTTATAGCGGCAACAGAAATACATCATCACTAGCTGTCTAAATCACGGTGCATGAGATACAGCGTGGTGACAGACAGACAGACGGGCCGCGGAGTCTTAGAAATAGGTTCCCGTTTTTACCCTTTGGGTACGGAACACTAAAAATCAAAAAACCCACTGCTTAAGAAGCGAAATAAAAAGACGTAAACAAGAAGAAAATCTTGCTGTGCAGACGGAGGAAACATCTGGTTTTGGTCAGCCAGCTCGCGAATATGTATCCTCCGACTACGATCCATCTGGATTTTTTCTGTCAGTAGCAACCTAAAATTTGGACTTGTGGCCGGTTGATGACAATAGCCCCCTATTACATGGGACTTAACAAACACGAAAAAAAAAAAAAAAGAAATGTGAATGTGCTATAGGTGCTATGTGGTCTGCCTAAACCTTCGAGGAATACAGGCGTGATGATATGTTCATATTTTGCAATTAGTTAATTAATAACACAAATATATTTGAATCCCCTTACGATAATCCTTTAATAATTAATAGCTTTTCGAAGTACTCATAATCCCTTTATGAGTACTTCGAAAAGCTATTTCGGCTATCTAGGTCATATCACAAAAAAGTATCATGACATCGGTTTGACATGTGACAGGTCTTTTGACAGCTTACGTCAATTTAACCTGTTCTGTGACGGTCTCGTATTGGTTCTCGACGACTTTGAATAAAAAAGGGTTTCAAGACTGGTAGACACACGGCAGATTTTCTTGACACCATCGGTTTGTCCTTGGGAGTACTCATTTGATTACGAAAATTCGTTCACTGGTAGTAAAATCAACACTATAACCTACATATTTTATCCCGGAGAAATGCTATGATACCGCGGCAAAGAGCTAATTCATGAACTTAGTCAAAAAAAGTTAATTCAAAAAAATCAAAAAACCCGACATATTCGCGAGCTGGCTGACCAAAACCAAATGTATACGACGACTGCACAGCATGATTTTCTTCTTATTTACGTCTTTTTAGTTCGCTTTTTAAGTAGTCGGGTTTTTTGATTTTTTTAATTAACTTTTTTATTTATAACTTTGACGTTTTTTTATATTAGGTACATTTAAACATATAATTGTTATATACTTTTGAAATTTTGATACCCCACACGATGGGTTTGAAAGAAAAAAAATTTGGTCCCCCACAATATGGCGCCCAAAAGCCGCCATTTTTCTATTTTCCAATTTTAATGTAGCCAGTGACACTCGCAGGGTTAAGACGAATCCATTGACGTAAGAACCATCAAAATCGGCCAACGCGTTTGGTCTCTAGAACGCCACATAGGAAAACACATACTTACATACATAGACTGATAAACACATTACCCTCCTTCGGCAGTCGGGTAAGTAGCCTAGAGTGATGGTGGACAGTCAGCCTCGTTACCACCTTGCAGACTAGAAAATATATTTACTACAATATTATCTATTCTTCATATATTTCGTGCCTAAACTAGAGTAGAAGATTGATTGTAAGTGGTAACTCAATAGGATACAGCACAACATACTCCGTAATTTAAAAAAAACCGTGAACACAAATAAATAATATAATAAGTAGCGGTTTCAACTTTCAATGTTGTCACATGGTCCCCTAATTTTTTAGTCTGGTAAGTGGTAACCCTATCCTTGATGGCAACCATTATAAGATTGGAATGGGGTTGCCAGCAATATATCATGCGCAATTATATTTACAATAAACATTATATTTAATTCGTTTTGTCGGTTTTTGTAGGGTTCAATTTGAATTGTAACAAGTAATTGGTAATGATGTATTCATAGAGACTTTTGTCAAAAGTGTATTTTCTTTACGGTTTAGATTTTGTACCGGTTTTCCGTTAGGCAGAGTGAAGTTTTGAGTATGAATCTGGAGGGCTATATGAGTAGAAGAGAAGTCGGAAACTCTACACTCGAAGTTGTGGACGACTATGTCTACCTGGGACCAACAATCCAGTTGGGTAGGGCCAACTTCGAGAAAGAGGTCAACCGTCAATCCGACTCGGCTGGGCAGCGTTCGGGAATTTGCGCGGTATCTTCTCGTCCAACTTACCACAGTGTCTCAAGACGAAAGTCTATAAACAGTGTGTGTTGCCAGTGATAACCTATGGCTCTGAGATGTGGTCGCTCACAATGGGCCCCATCAGAAAGCTAACAGTCACTCAAAGGGCAATGGAGAGGGCTATGTTCGGAGTTTCCTAGCGTGGTCGAATCAGAAATGTAGAGATCCGCAAGAGAACCAGGGACCCGGGGTTGGCATAGCCCGAAGAATTGCGAAACTTAAGTGGCAGTGGGTAGGGCACATTGCTCGCAGAACGGATGGCCGATGGGGCCGAAAAGTTCTGGAGTGGCAACCGCGAACCGGAAGACGTTGCATTGAAAGGCCTCCCACCAGGTGGACCGATGACCTGGTGAAGGTTGCGGGGATTCGCTGGATGCGGGACGCACGGGAGCGCTCAATGTGGCGACGCTTGAGGCAGGCCTATGTAGTGGACGTCTTTCGGCTGATATGATGATGATGATAAGAGTCACTGGATGTCTCAAGAATGTCCAAGAAATATTTAAGTTATGTTCCGTCCCTAAACATCACTTGCGGGAATCGGCTGGACTCGAGACTTATGTCAATAAACAAATGAGTTCGCTTTAGATTTTTGTGCGCTCACCTGAGTGATGTGAGCTGTAAACTTTACAAAAGTGCATCTAAGCAGGTATATTCAATGTGTCACCTCAAACGGTTGTAAAATTAACTCGGACTAATAAAGAACTATGGAAGAAGAAGACTTGCGACGACCACAAATTAATTGGGCTAAGGGCAAAACCATGATGATTTGGGCAAGTAATTAGGACCGATAGTGTAATTCAGTAGTGGTCTCGTTAACATCTCGTTCGAAATTCGAACGGTGACTCGTTGTGAATCCGCGATGATTAAC
This sequence comes from Anorthoa munda, assembly GCA_945859665.1. Taxonomy (NCBI): domain Eukaryota; kingdom Metazoa; phylum Arthropoda; class Insecta; order Lepidoptera; family Noctuidae; genus Anorthoa; species Anorthoa munda. The sequence goes on along the minus strand of OX243917.1, from coordinate 12,687,125 downwards.
TTTAAAAACAAATGAGTTCGCTTTTGAATTGTGTGCGCTCACTTGAGTGAGGTGAGCTGTGAACTTTACAGAACTTGACCACAGATTTTATCTGCGTTTTGTGACTAAACTAGAAACTAGCACACAGTTATATTGTAACCAATGAGTCAACGTAACAGTCACAACATTGAAGATGCAGTCACATAGCGAGATGAATCATTTCTCACGTTCTCACAAAATGTTGTAAAACTGGTTGAGAGAGGTAGCTTAAGAGCTTGAGTGTTATTATGCAATTACAGCGGGATTAAATGCTCTACTGTTGAAAGATAATTTTATTACTTAAAATATAGTAAATAGTAGATTGTATGTACTTATTATACAATTTAAATTAAATAGTTAACTCCAAAACCAATCAAATCAGTGCTTCCAGAGAAAGATAAAATATTTTTAGGGTTCCGTACCCAAAGGGTAAAAACGGGACCCTATTACTAAGACTTCGCGATCCGTCTGTCCGTCTGTCTCCAGGCTGTATCTCATGAACCGTGATAGCTAGACAGTTGAAATTTTCACAGATGATGTTTTTCTGTTGCCGCTATAACAACAAATACTAAAAACAGTATAAAATAAATATTAAAGGGGGGCTCCCATACAACAAACGTGATATTTTTGCGATATTAATAACGGCAACAGGTAGACGTTTGAAATATTCACAGAATGTTTAGTTTTATATTTACTTCAAAAAATAATAATTAATAAATTAAAATAAAATAAATTAAGGGAGCCCCCCTTAATTTATTTTATTTTAAATATACATACAACAAACGTGATTTTTATGCAGTGTTTTGCGATAATGGTACGGAACCCTTCGTGTGCGTGTCCGACTCGCACTTGGCCGGTTTTTTTTATCATTTTAGTTCAGATAAAGAATCGGAAATCGATTTATTTTGTTATATTTTCTGATTTTTGCTCATGTGTCATGATGTGTCATGTGCCATTCAACGTGGCAATGCTGCCAGCCTTCTGGGCACGTTCCCGGATGACAGCGATGTCGAGGAGACGATCGACCAGTGCGGCTGTTATTATTTAGCCACAAGCTCCTTATTATAAAATCTGTGACAAATGTGAATAAGTACTTTTAATAAACTTATATTACCGGACCACTGCTTTGATTCTTTTACAATCTGAATACCAGTATTTTTCATGGAACCACCACCTATACTCTGTACTTCCTCTTAAGTCATGATTCATGCTCTAAAATACGACATATCTACTCCTCCATATATCATATTCTTCCCATAAACTATAGAAATAAACGCCATTGTTTATTTTTATCCCCCTCACGTCCCATACTTGGTTGAACATGAACATAGAGTTGACCATAAAGGCTGTAATTCCTTTATGCGTTCATCCGAACTTTAATATTTTCTTATACTAACTTTTATGCATCGTTCGCGAATACAAAGACTTTTTATTATAACTCTTTTTTACTCGTAAAATTCGTACTCGCCGACAAATCAAGCCATATTAATTTCTAATATAACTTGACCTGTTACTATAGGGAAATTGTTAACAATACGGGGTCTGGTAATACTGGCAAAGTTGGGTTGATGTATCAAGCTTTAATTTCCAGTATAACTTGATCTCTCATTGCGCGGAAATTCTTTACAATGCGAGGTCTGCTTATACTGGAATTTCAAGCTTGATACGTCAGATGTACCGTGCAGACATAAGGAATTTGAAAATTAGTTTCTGGCATGCTCGTTTAGTGTTGAGTTGTCGAGCGAATATTGGTTAAATGATCAGTGGAAAGATGATTCTTTTTCAGTTTATCTCTCTTAAATTCCTCCTCCAATATCTATCTCTTTTAAATTGGTCCAATATTGGAGGAGGAAATAGACGAGAGCCAAACCTCGAATTATGACTTAAAAAGTCTTAAAGTCTTAAGAAATTCAGTCGGTTGTCTGCGACTGCATTTCCTCTTAACCTAGTATATAGGCCCGTGTGGTTGTTATTGTATTATATGTTGATAACAAGATGTTCTTAATAAAAATTGTACTGAAGCACTTGAGGTATTTTATTATTACTAGTTTTTACAGATCCAATTGGGTAGGGCCAACTTCGAGAAAGAGGTCAACCGTCGAATCCGACTCGGCTGGGCAGCGTTCGGGAAGTTGCGCGGTATCTTCTAGTCCAACTTACCACAGTATCTCAAGACGAAAGTCTATGACCAGTGTGAGTTGCCAGTGATGACACATGGCTCTGAGACGTGGTCGCTTACAATGGGCCTCATCAGAAAGGTTACAGTCACTCAAAGGGCAATGGAGAGGGCTATGCTCGGAGTTTCCTTGCGTGATCGAATCAGAAATGTAGAGATCCGCAAGAGAACCAGGGTTACCGCCATAGCCCGAAGAATTGCCAAAATCAAGTGGCAGTGGGCAGGGCACATTGCTCGCAGAACGGATGGCCGATGGGGCCGAAAGGTTCTGGAGAGGCGACCGCGAACCGGAAGACGTTGCGTTGGAAGGCCTCCCACTAGGTGGACCGATGACCTGGTGAAGGTTGCGGGGATCCGCTGGTTGAGAGACGCACGGGACCGGTCAATGTGGCGACGCTTGGGGGAGGCCTATGTCCAGCAGTGGACGTTTTTCGGCTGATATGATGATGATGAGTTTTTACAGAGAGCAAGTAATGGCGTCCACGATGCCAAGTTAAGTGTGTCCGTGTTTACATCTCACTCAACTTAACTTGTGAACGTCTGTACTGTAATGTACTCAGCCAAGTGTGACGCTTAGTAGTGTTTTTAGTCATTTCAAATAGTCTGTACCTTCAACGTTCCTTTTCACACTGTGTGGCTAACTACATTACAGTTATTACTTAGCCACCAGCTCCTAGATATTGACACGTGTAATGAAAATGTATATACCTTGACCTGTTCGAACACACGTGCGCAAAGCCGTATAGTTGTAAACTTTGTAAAGTTTTATGGGTTAGCACTCAGCTAACCCATAATTACCTACTGAAATTATAAACAAATCCTTTTGATTGTTGTACCCACTGAAGGCTATTCAAGATTGTTTATTCAATCCATACTAATATTTATTAATGTGGAAATAATTCTTTCTATTTGTTTGTTTGTTTTCTTTTCTCGCCATACTTTGCGTAAACCAAAAATAAATAAACCCGACTACTAAAGAAGCGAATTAAAAAGACGTAAACAAAAAGAAAATCATGCTGTGCAGTCGGAGGATATATATTCGCGAACTGGCGGACCAAAACCAGATGTTTTTGTTTCTTGTTTACGTCTTTTTAGTTCGCTTCTTGAGCAGTCGGGTTTTTAGATTTTTTGCATTAGCTTTTTTTATTTAGGTATTATAACTTTTTAGGTAACATATTTTTTTCAAATTAGGTACATGCAAATGTATAAGTATTATATATTTTTGAAATCACCTCTCAAAATCATTTATTTTGATACCCCACACGATCGGATTGGAAGAAAAAAAAATCCACAATATGGCGCCCAAAATCGCCTCCATTTTTCTGTTTTGCTATATTATAATTTTAATGTAGTGACACTCGCAAGGTTAAGACAAATCGAATAAAGAAAGAATCATCAAAATCGGCCAACTCGTTTGGTCTCTAGAACACCACATAGGAACAAGCATACATACATAATATACATACATACATACATAGACTGATAAACACATTATCGGTAGTCGGGTAAAAATGACGACGATTCAGTGCGCTAGAATTTCATGTGGTAAATACACTAGAAGTGACTTCACTACTCACAAACCCCCCCACTCTTAAACATTGTTTTTTTTTTTTTTTATTTTATAAAGCCAAAAATACGTACACAATACTTATTGATATATTCTAACTAGACCAAATGGAATAATTGTTTTTTTTCTCAGGAATCATGCCAATTCTAGTCCGATAAAACGTCCAGTACATCAATATGTTACGCCAAACATTACTCACGTCCCGCGTAAAACAAACCGAGCCCTAACAGTGAATTAAAAGCACTAATAACAGTTTATAAGGCAACGGATAACACTCATTAACACTCGCATTCTACATTATTTGTACTCACTACAGAAGTACTTGTGGACTCCACTATGGAGGTAAGCAGAGAAGGTTCAGTACTGCAGTACTATGAAGTTCGCAGCTCACCTCACTCAAGTGAGCGCACACAATTCGAAAGCGAACTCATTTGTTTTTTTAAAGTAAATCATCGCGGATTCACAACGAGACACCGTTCGAATTTCGAATGTGATTTCTAGAATCCTTTAGACTGGTTTCATTGGATTGGGTGTCACTGTCAAAGAGTCCTATCATATTGCATATCTATATGAGGTTCATATCTTTCAAATATTTTGTATAATAGTGGTGTAGGTTTTGCGTAAATCTGTCGTTCTGATCGCTCTCTCCCTAGAATTATAGAGACGTAGTTTATAGGGTTCCGTACCCAAAGGGCAAAAATGGGGCCCTATTACTAAGACCCCACTGTCCGTCTGACTGTCTGTCACTAGGCTGTATCTCATGAATCGTGATAGATCACTATAATTACTGGCCCCGTACCCTGTTGTGTCAAAACTATCATACATCGACTGTAAAAAAGTCTACTAGTCATATACCTCTGTCCCTAACAAATGCTCAAAATAACCTTGCTCTAAGAACTTAAGGTCACCCCACCCCCCTGATCCGATCATAAAAACCTTTGCACTGATAAAAATCCACACTATCTTGGAAAAAATTACGGTTCCTACTTGATAGGTCTTCCGAAAAAGACAGCAAGGAGTGAGCCTTCTGCATTTCCTCTCGCATTCGTACACTTTGTACATCTAAGCCTCTCTTTATAAAGAGTTGCTAAAACGTACTCAAACACATCCGTCTTACTCATGCTTTAGATTAACGGTATTGTGTGTTTTATTCCATAAGCTGATGGATGCTGTATTTATATTTGTCGAGCTAAAAATAGTCATCTCCACTCCCGTGGGCGTTAGATCGTAGTCTTTTGATTATGAGGAGTGAATCAGCTTTTACCTTAGGGCCTTTAGATAATAAAATAAATTATTCATTAAAAACTTTTTTTTAAACCAGCTTTTTTCGTATTCTTCTCAGCAAACCTTTCTTTTGATACCCATATCATGGCAGTGAACAAACAATAACTAGTCCGCCATCTTGGGCCGTCCACCATATTGGATTTAGAATGACGTCACTTAGCTAACCATGCATTGTCATCCAAACTAAACGTGTATGCAAAATTTCATCTTAATCGGTTGAGGATAACTGCTTTAAAATTCAGTTGCAAGATTTCACCCGAACACACTTACATACATTCATACAAACATACATACATTGCAAGTTAAATAAAAGCTTGTTGCATTACCTTTCACTATAATTAGTCTTCTCCTTTCTCTGTTATATTTTATTTATTTATTAGTATATTATGTATTTTTGTATGTATGTATTTCATGTTATTATGTCTATGTATTATTATTTAAGATATATTATACACTGACAACCCTAAATTCCTTTCCTCTCGTTCAGTCCATCCAAAGGTTGTCTGTAAGAGATTGCCCTGTGCGATAAGACCGCCCATTGTACACTTGCTTTTATGATTTTTTATCCTCTTTATATATTTTTGTGGTGTACAATAAAGAATGTAATAAATAATAAATAAATAAAAAACAGTTTCTGCAACGGAAATTATCGCAAATGAATGTGACAAATTATCAAAGGCGGCTGCTGTGATTCACTTGTGTAGCGTTTAATTTTTGATGTGACAATAGTTTCTTGCCGGAAACTGGAAGTAAGACTCTTCGGCCGAGTTTCTCACCTTTAAATTATCTCAGAATTAATGTGACAAATTGTCAAACACACGTTATGGACCATCCTGAGAGCCCTGGGTAACCGATTTCAACCCCAAGGGGGCATTTTGGGAATCCCTTTCTAGATTAATATGACACTGTATTGGCTTTTTATACATAAATAACTCTCGTTTACTAGTTAAAACTACAAAATCAATGACCAGTAGGCCGGTTACTTAATATTCTTAGCTGACGCAAGAGTTAGGGTCTACTTTCATGTTAGATTGCTAATCCTTCCTGCCACGGTTCTAATGCGTGCGAGTGATTTAGAAATAGACGTAGAATTGTGTTGTAAAGAGATTTTGGCTATTTAACGATTTGTAAGGTTACTTCAAACATCACACACATCATCAGCCTATTAATGTTCCCACTGCTGGGACACAGGCCTCCTCTCTGTGAGAGGGGATGGGCCGTAATCCACCACGCGGGCCCAGTGCGGGTTGGTGGACGTCACATGTCTTCGAATTTTTGGTTCTAGGACATGCCGGTTTCCTCACGATGTTTTCCTTCACCGTTTTTGAGAGCAGTGGTGATGAAATAATTTACACAAAGTAAAGCGCCTGCCTGGGTTCGAACCCACGAGCTACAACTTGTAAGTCGCGGCCGATACCACTGGGCCACCACTGCTCTGCTTAAGGTTACTTGGAAACAACTAATACAATATAACGATAATATAATACTAGCATACTATTTAAAAGAATCAAAAAAACCGGCCAAGTGCGAGTCGGACTCGCGCACGAAGGGTTCCGTACCATAATCGCAAAAAAACGGCAAAAAAATCACGTTTGTTGTATGGGATCCCCACTTAAATATTTATTTTATTCTGTTTTTAGTATTTGTTGTTATAGCGTCAACAGAAATACATCGTCTGTAAAAATTGCAATAGTCTAGCTATCACGGTTCATGAGATACAGCCTGGTGACAGACAGACGGACCGCGGAGTCTCAGTAAGAGGGTACGGAAGCCTAAAAATCCGACTGCTTAGAAAGCGAACTAAAAAGACGTAGGTAAACAAGAAGAAAATCATGCTGTGCAGACCAAAACCAGATGTATAAAGTATACATCTGGTTTTGGTCTGCATTTATAACTTTTTGGTTATTTTTTTATTAAACATATAAGTGTTATATATTTTTGAAATCACCTCTTAAAGCCCCTTATTTTCATACCCCACACGATGGGTTTGGAAGAAACAAAAAATTTGGTCACCCACAATATGGCGCCCAAAATCCGCCATTTTTCTATTTTAATGTAGCCAGTGACACTCGCAGGGTTAAGACGAATCGATTGACGTAAGAATCATCAAAATCGGCCAACGCGTTTGGTATCTAGAATGCCACATAGGAACAAACATACTTACATAGATTGATAAACACCCTTCTTCGGCAGTCGGGTAAAAATACACATTTGCAAAGTACGGGTAACGGGGCTGCCCAAAGTATCTTCCTTCTAATAATACACCCGAAAATAAAAATCTCTCAACTTTAATCTCCAAAAAAATATTTTATTCAAAACACTCCCAACTTAAGCCTCATCTTCAAACTACCTATAATCACAGGTCCCTGAGGGAGGGAGGGAGAGAGGATCTTAAGTCCACAATCACTTAGCACAACTCAATGGTATATCGCTTACTATGATCATCAAAATGTTATTTGCATGTCTAATTTGATGCCCAGGATTTGGTCTTGGGATAACTTTGAGATACAAGGGACCGTGTTTGAGAAGGGGCCGCGTAAGATGTATGTTTTTCTTTGGATGGATAAAGTTTTATAATCAGTACCTATGTTTTTTTTTCAGTGGTTTAGGTGGGTGATGATAATTAGAATCATTTTGGCAATAAAAATAATAATACCAAAACTACGAGTAGATGTGTGATTCGCAAAAATATTGTATTTTTAAACCCCGACGGAAAAAAATGGGTGTTATAAGTTTGACGTGTGTTGCTGACTCGCTGTTTATCTGTGTGTCTGTCTGTTGTAACATAGCTCCTAAACGGATGAACCGATTCTGATTTAGTTTTATTTTGTTTGTAATGTGACTTTGTCGAGTGTTCTTAGCTATGTTTGGTTGAAATCGGTTCAAGCGCTCAAAAGTAATTCGAATTTTACTGTTTGAATCTGGGATTTTTCGTAAGATATCGTATCATAATTACGTGTTTCGATAGATTGTCGATTGAAGCGTGCCTACTACTAGGTTTATATGTATAGTTTAAAAAGCATGAAATAAAAATTAAATTCAAAAGACCCCTTACATAAAAACCTCTAAAAAGCATAAAATAAGCCTCGTACTCGCGTCGTTTTTTATTTCGGGGGTTTTTTATTGAGCAATCTCTTGCAAATCAAGCTTGCTCATCCCTACAGTCTGTCAAAAGTGTCGATGGTTTGTGAGTAAACTTAAAACAGTCGAGGTTTTATCTATGATATCGTTACCTCGTAAAATTTCAAAAGAAAATATTCGTGTGTCGACTTGAAATAGCCCTACGGATAGAACACTGAAACCAAAATATGAAAATGCGTTGTGCCATTGTTGTCCTACTTTTTACCCGACTGCCGAAGGAGGGTAATGTGTTTATCAGTCTATGTATGTATGTATGTATGTATGTATGTATGTAAGTATGTATGTATGTATGTATGTATGTATGTATGTATGTATGTATGTAAGTATGTATGTATGTATGTATGTATGTATGTATGTATGTATGTATGTATGTATGTATGTTTGTTCCTATGTGGCGTTCCAGAGACCAAATGCGTTGACCGATTTTGATGATTCTTACGTCAATCGATTCGTCTTAATCCTGCGAGTGTCACCGGCTACATTAAAATCGGAAAAAACAAAAATGGCGGATTTTGGGCGCCATTTTGTGGGGAAAAAAATTTTTTTTTTCTTCCTAACCCATCGTGTGGGGTATCAAAATAAAGGGTTTTAAAAGGCGATTTCAAAAATATATAACACTTATATGTTTAAATGTACCTAATTCTAAAAAAAAATAACTAAAAAGTTGTAAATAAAAAAAGTTAATTAAAAAAATCAAAAAACCCGACTGCTAAAAAGCAAACTAAAAAGACGTAAACAAGAAGAAAATCATGCTGTGCAGTCGGAGGATACATCTGGTTTTGGTCCGCCAGCTCGCGAATAAGTATCCTCCGACTGCACAGCATGATTTTCTTCTTGTTTACGTCTTTTTAGTTTGCTTTTTAGCAGTCGGGTTTTTTGATTTTTTTAATTAACTTTTTTTATTTAACGAAACGAAATCCTTTATCACTGTTATTAACAGCACAAAACGCCATTTAAATACCTAGCGTGCGTGTTCCCTAATTTCCTCCCTATGTTTTCACCTCCAAGAGCAAACTTAGAAGTCTCAAAGCCGGCCAAATTGGGATCTAAGTTAATTCCCAACTCTATGATACGACTATAAGGAATACAAGGAAATATTGAACTGAATTAACTGAACTAATAATAGCTATTATTTTATCATCTCGTAAATAAAATTGACTTTTCCTATTACACGAGACTTAACATAACTGATAAATTTTGGTTGTGCCTTATACCCTAAACAAGGGCGTCGCCAGCCGATGGAGCAGGGGGGGGGGCAAGTTGATATAATTATGAAGGATGGGAAAAAGTATGAATTTAAAATAAACTGAAACTGGTAGCACGAGTCTTATACCTACGGCGATTGTTATAAGAACGGTATAAAGTCCATTGGGTAACGTTCCACGAGCTCTGTTATGGCTGAGTTATGTAAATCTTATAAGTTTTCATTAATAAGTTTTCTATGCACATTCATCATGACCAGACCATTGAGGCGATTTTCCCCAAAAGTACTTTTTCACCAGGTTTTTAGTCTCCTGTGGCTGCTTAACAATGATTTTGGTAGACCTACCAAAATTTTCAGCGCTTTTAGTACTCTTTTAAGAAATCAACAAATGGCTAGATTTGTTCGGTTGGGTTTATGTTGACTTAGGACTTGGATTTCTTTCCATTTGGCTATGTATTATTTAATATCTAGGGGGGAACTGCCCCTACCTGGCCCCCCTTGGCGACGCAATTGACCCTAGCACTTCGAAAAATAAGCATTAGTGTCATTCTCTAAACATCAGTTCGAAATTCGAACTGTATCGTTGTGAATCCGCGATGATTTACTTTAAAAACAAATGAGTTCGCTTTTGAATTGTGTGCGCTCACTTGAGTGAGGGAGCTGTGAACTTTACAGAATTGCTCTACTTACGGGACCTAAAATTCGCTTGTTAATTTACCAGTATGTCATATCTGTCAAAAACACACTATCGAGAGACCACTGACAAGTTTGTAAATAAATGTAGTTAGGTCCCAGGTAATAGAAAGCCAGATGGAACTGCAACGTTGTCAGTAAGTGGCGTAGGTACCAAACCACTCCAAATCACATGAGTCTAATAATTTACTAAACCACAACAGGAAAAAAAGCCTTCACTACATTCGATTGGAAGGTGACAAGGGCATTTTTTCGTCGAACAGCAACGAACTCGTCGCGTGTGTACACCATTTAAGTGCCTTATGTCCCCGTTCTAAAATTTCAGGGAATTCAGGGCTTCCCCAGCGATGGGGGTTAATTCCATTACGGCGGGTCAGTGGGTTTGAGCAGAATATTTATCAGCAAGCACTGATTATTGCGGTCGCTGCCTTTAGATTTAATTTTAATGGAGACATTTTCGTGTCCTAGTAGCCCAGATTTTGAAGGCCCTTTGATATAAATAGTGCAAGAATTTTGGGGATTTTTATAAGTCAGAGAAACACTTTCCTCCTAGATTGTTTAAACTTTTTCTCTTATAATTATTAGCGCGAGTTATAGGAGAATGGCTCATTATCATCTGTTTGGCCATTTTCAACAAAATGATGGGCGCAGCTGTTATTCACAACCTTTGAATTCATCCCGAAAACGAATCGTTGTGGTTTTGTTAAGTTAATTTAGGGAAAATGCTGCACCTAACTTATTTTGCGAAATATCTATACTAATACTAATCTATACTTATCTACACTATCTATACTAATATTATAAAGAGGAAAGATTTTTTTGTTTGTTTGTACCGAATAGGCTCCGAAACTACTGGACCGATTTCAAAAATTATTTCACCAATAGAAAGCTTCATTATTCCTGAGTGACATAGGCTATCTTTTAATTCCGAAAACGGGTCCTGTGGGGTGGTCCACGGGAGCGAAACCGCGGGGAACAGCTAGTTAACAATAATTTATTTACTATAGAATATAATATACTTTACTTTTTGTAGCATTGATGTAAACTTGATGTAAACATTCAGAGTATCAGCAATCGTCGAGGCCTCTAATACTGCCTATACTTTGAATGGCATCTTAGACAGACCCTCTTAACTTCATACATGACTAGCTGACCCCCGGGGCTTCGCTCCCGTCAATTTTTGGGCGCACGGTTGGCGCAGTGGTTGAGCATTTGACTGCTGCGCTGCGTGTCGCGGGTTCGATTCCCGCACGGAACAAATATTTGTATGACCTGCAGATAGTTTTTCCGGCTCTGGGTGTTTGTGTATGTGAGTTTATATGTGTGTAAACGCACCCACGATACAGGAAAAATTCCTAGTGTGGGGCAACGTTTTTTAAAAAAAGGAAAAAAAATAAAAAATAATTGGCTACCTACCTACCTACCTTACCTTACCTACCCTACCTAATCATGTAGTACATAATTTTTAAGTATCATCAATAGATTTCTCAGCGCACGCCAAAGAATGAATTTTATATGCAACATTTTGTTACTTTGGGCTACATTATTGCAATTTTAATAAGGATCTCTATTTTTTTTGAAAATATATAATAGCCTATGATACTTAGGAATAATGTAGCTTTCTACTGGTGAAAGAATTTTCAAAATCGGTTCAGTAGATCCAGAGATTACCCCCTACAACGTCACAAACTCACAATTCACAAACTTTACCTCTTTATAATATTAGTATAGAAGTATAGATGCAGACTCCGTACCAAGGTGATTATCTACGATGTCTCAGTTATGTCACAGCACCATATATCTGGTACAAGTTTGATTTCCACGCACTTTTTCTTCACGTAGGTACTACCAAACGTAACCGATATATTCCAGCAACCCTTTTAACAGCTCTGAGCAACAAAACTACATTATTATTGCGAACTCTCGCACGTTACAAGTTGGGCAGCGCAAGTTTTTCGCGACAGAGATATATGTGAGAAGTTCCGATAGGCCTGCGTGTACCTATGTTGTGTGTGAGAACTTCGGATAGGCTGGCTGCTTGTATGTTTGTGTGTAGAAGCGTGTTCGTGGGTAGGGGGTGGCCGATGTTCTGACTTTGACGGTGCAGGGGTGGCAAAGAAAATCAGTGTGTTTTGCCTTTAGAAATATAAAGAACTAATCGCTCATTTTCCGTAGTCTCACTCCCGTGGGCCTATCTTATCCCGCAAGACCGCAGGCTTATTACGTATCTTTTGCAATAGCAAAATAGCGATTTTTGCGCAATAATTGCTCTTCAATACAGAAGTTTTAGAGTTTTTGGCGGACTTTTCTTTTTGTATGTAACGAATAAACTTAAAAACTACTGGACCGATTTCAAAAATTATTCCACCGTAGGGAAACTACACTATCCCCGGGTGACATAGGCTAGCTTTTTATCCCTGTATTCCCACGGGAACGGGAACTACGCGGGTGAAACCGCGAGGCGTCCGCTAGTTAGAAATAAGTGTATTTGGCAAACAGCGAGCGATTAGCAAAAGATTGTGTTGGACTTACAATAGGTACCTACTTACACTGTAGGTAATTCCGACTTTTATGACATAAAGCGTTTGATCGCGCGATGACTGCCGATTGCTGTTTCAGTAATACGCCTGGCAAGCATTTTTGTCGTGGAAAAGAAATGCTTAAAATACTCATTGATAATGTAGCGTTTCTATCAATTAAATAACTTTCGTAATCACTATCTTACCATCAGGTGATAAAGTGGCCAAACGCGAGCCTACAGAAAAAAAAATCTGTTCAGTAATTCGAAATATTTTCCAACACAAAATTTTACCTCTATTAAATTAGTTAAGATTAATAGGATAAAACTGCTGCAGAGTAAGGAGCAGTGGTGGCCCATTGGTATCGGCCGCGACTTACAAGTTGTAAGTCGTGGGTTCGAGCCAGGCAGGCGCTTTAATTTGTGTAAATTATTTCAACACCACTGCTCTCCAAACGGTGAAGGACAACATCGTGAGGAAACCGACATGACCTAGAGCCAAAAATTCGAAGACATGCGACATCCAACAACCCGCACTGTGCCCGCGTGGTGGATTACGGCCCATTCCCTCTCACGGAGAGGAGGCCTGTGTCCTAGCAGTGGGAACAATAATGGGCTGATGATGTGACGTGTGTGCTGCAGAATTACCCCTTAACGGTGGACGAATATCATCAAACACTTTAACTACTTTTGCATCTTAGATTAAAATCGTGACAATCTAAGAAGTCGGATTTGTCAGCTATGATGATGCTTACGAATGATACTCGTTGTTACAGTGTATGGGTAACATTGTAATAATTAGGATTATCAATTAGATTTTTCGTAGACATTCAAACAAAGTTATCGCAGCATGTAAAATGAGAAACGTCATCGGACTTCTTAGTGTATGGCCAGAGTGCATGCTCTTCGGGCGTCGGGCGGGGCGGGGCGTGCAGCGTTCATGTTAAAAAACTTGCTACCGCTCGGCCGGCACTCAGGACGGCCACTACGCGTAGCACGTGTTTAACATGAACGCTGCACGCCCCGCCCCGCCCGACTCTGGCCATACACTTAGATTGTCTCGATTATAGTAAGATTTAAATACCTTCGTCTTCGAATCTTAATTTAGAAGTCTGGAACTTACCTGAAACACAAAAGAAAATATTATTAGTGACAGTATAACATTTTTATTTTGATAGCTTACAGCATCTATGTTAAAGTTGGCTTTTAGAAACTGAATGACGATTAATACCAGTATTTTAAGGCGATATATACGTCCCAATGTTAACGCAGTACTGGCCGTGCACCCGCTCGATGCCAAAATATCAGTATTAAACCTCCTTTTGAACAGTTTTGTTTGCAAAATATTATTTGATTTACATATGTTATTTCAGTTATGAAGAAGCTCGTGGCTAAATAATAACAGCCGCACGGGTCGATCTTCAAGGTTAAGCAAAGCTTGACGAGGTCGGTCTGTGGATGGGTGACCATTTCAACATACCGAGTTTCCTCCGTGCCTCGACAAGCATGTTAAGCCGTTGGTCCCGGCTGTCATTTGAAGATCTTTGACAGTCGTTACGGGTATACAGAAGCCTGAGATCTGACACCAAGGGGTATCGTGTTACCCAGTTACTGGGTTGTGGAGGTCAGATAGGCAGTCGCTCCATGTAAAACACTGGTAAGAGCAAGAAGAAGCTGAATCCGGTAAGACTGGAAGCCGACCCCAACAATAATTGGGAAAAAGCCTAGGCAGATGATGATTTCAGTTATGAAGTAATTCCAGCCATCAATTTTTCCGTGTGAAAATATTTTTAAACAACCAAGTCGTTTTGGAAGAGTATCCAAAAGTTGCGGCAAAATATCGTGTTGTTAATTAATTTTTTAAAGCAAGTTACACGAAAATACCTTGTTTCAAAAATAAATATGAATCAATAATATATTTTTTTTTCAAACTTTTTAACCTAGCCGTCACTAAGGAGTATGCTTTAGAAAATACCCGTTTTACGCACTAAAGCGGTGGAAGGCCCATAAAGGGAGTGACTGCCTATCTGACCTCCACAAACCAGTCACTGGGTAACGCTATACCCCCTGAGAGAGACTGTCAGTCTTTCAAACTTCTGACTACCTGTAACTGCTATCATAGATCTACGAACACAGATATAAATCTAACTAGATGACGCAATTGTATGTACTTCAAGTGCCAAAAAACGGAGTAAAGTTACGATCAATGATCGTAATCTGAGCTTTTCATTTAGCATTATCGGCACCGGAAATCCACCGAAATCTAGAATAATGCCTTTTTTTGAGCTGTAAAGAATGTATACGATTTGATTTTATTTATTTTTGTAGGTTGGTTTGTACAAACACTTTTACATTTCGATCATATTTAAAAACTAAAAAAAATAAAACTAGATGAGGTCGGCGTTTCCTGTCTGACTACTCTGAGAAGAAAGGCCGAAACAAACTCAGAGGTCACAGTCTCTTTAAAAGTTCAGACAAAATCATGGTTAGATTGTGAAGACCATGTAGACTGATGTCCAAGAACCAGCCAGATTGAGTGGACCTGTCCAGTCAGTGCACACATTTGTCAATAACCGTGCAGCTCAACTCAGAATTTAAGGAGCTCAACTAATTGACGAACAATACCAAAGAAAGGACATTCGGGTAGGCCGCATAAATAGTCAAACTGCCAGACCATGATTAAAAACTAACTAAGATAAATAAAAATAAAAAAAAGAATGATCCACATAGTCTTCACATTCACAATAATTAAAATAAAATAATATAATACTTTAAATATTCTTGTCATAGTAAGAAAAAAAAAAAAAAACAAAATTTTAAAATCTAAATTCACGGTGCAAAATAAAAAACTAAATTAATTGGAGCAGCTCAATTCCAAGCCTTTTGCCATTTTATAGAAAATGTTGGCAGAGGCATCGTAAATGTTTTCTTTCATTGGTAAGTAAATTTGTTTATAAATTGTTTGTGAAAAAGTGACGCGCTTGGTTTTCATACAGATGGACGGACTTGCGTTATCTAGTTAGATTTATATCTGTGTCTACGAATGACAACAGACAGTCAACAAAATAAATGTTATCGTTATCCTTAGCCTTTTACCACAAGTAAAACCTCTCTCGCAGTAAGTTATTCTAAGATAGGCACTATGTCCACCCAGGGATCCATAGGCAGATCATAAAACCGCCCGCGTATGTAGCCCAGGACATCTATATACCTTCGGAGATATTTAGTGGGACATCAATATTGTACGCAGTGTGCACGTTGGGGTAATGAAATAACTTATGTACTGAAGCGATCTGTTTTGTTAGGGCTGCTAGCTATGAAACTAGAATACACAACAGGCTCTATACTTCATAAAAGATACCTTGATCTCTGCGACAGCTGTCAGTATCAATACAGTAACAATAGCGCTTGACAGGCTAACAATAACGTATACGTCAGTTTGACATATGTCGCAGAGATCAAGCTATCTTTTATGAAGTATAGATACAAGTGACAGTCTATCAGCAATATCGATTGTCAAAATGTCATTTCGCATGAAGGCGCAGATACCCCTCGGTAGCTGATTTAAAAATAAAAAATACGTCTAAACTGCTAGTCGCATATTTTTGGAAAAAATATATGTCACATGAGACCATATTCTTAACACCTTAACTGCCAGGTGACCGACAAACAATACATTTTCTATTGTGTCTCATTTCTGGCAGTTAAGGTGTTAATAATTTGATCTAAGAAAATTTTGAGATTTATTCGTTTAACATAGTGTAATTAAATTGTAAAATTATGTCTAACACTGACAAAAACATGACAATCGCAACATGACATTTTTAATGAAATTAACACCATCTCAAAGACAATTTAATTATCAACATTTTGATCTGAGGGTTTTTTTTTAAAGTCATAGAATAACAAGGAAAGTACTGAGTTTTGGGTCGCGCGGGTGTGAAACTAGTGCGCGGTTTGTTCCCTCAGGGTCGACTTGGCGAGTGTCATCGTCTTAATATGGACTTTTTACTGTCGTCATCGCTGATAGAATTCCAGTATGTCTAAGCAATAAGGCCTTTCAATATAGCGTTTACGGGTACAGCCCAATACGACATGTAGTACGCATTATGGCGTATCTTGAGCTGCTAGGTGAACTACAAGAATAAAATGAGGGGAAGTTCTTTCTTGTTTAGTCATTAAAAAAATACCTTCTAATTTACATTCCACATTTTCCCTCAAGATGAAACTAAAGAGAACCCAAAAGCTGGTGAAAGCGGCAATTCGCTGAAAACAGAGACTCAGAGGCAGAAACAAGCAAAGCTTAAGAGAGTCTAAACTTCTTTCAATAATGTTTATGGCCATGCAATGATAATTTAGTAAACAGTGTATAACGTATCTGTCTCACAAAACAACCGAAAAAAGTGTTCCGCACAGCAGCGGCAGCACACATACACACTTTTCATTCATCTGACATTTCACTACAAGTCGAAAGGGATGGCTTGATAAAACCAACAAGAAAAAAAAGAGACAGCTAGTGTTTGTCACTTGCGTGTGAATGTAAGCAAACATTATTCTGATCGCCAATGTTTTTTTTCTTTTTCAAACCTCCAAAGGAATATTAGGAAAATAATTGAAATAAATTAGTAAATTGAGATGTATTGCGTACTTACATATGTAATGAGATCCCTTCTTTTTTATGTGCTTTGGTATCATAATTGGTACACTTTCTAAATACACACGATGGCATTATTTTAATTTTGTTTTTGTTTCAACAAAGCGTATCGCTCTTCGCCATGCGTGACATAGACTAAAGACTATACGTCCCAATTAGGACGTATTGGAGTCTTCACAATGCGCGCGCTCATTATCTGTTTACTAGAATATCATTGTGGGCATGCATCATGTTCTCCATATTAAAAGTTGTATCTATTTTGAAAAACATGAGATATTGATCAACCCTAGCCCTCGTGCGTGTTCCAGACAAGTTTATTTATTTTGACAAGCCGTTATAAACGTGATGCGTGCCCGCTGAATATATTACCTGGCTCCGAGACGACTGGGTACTCGGTAGGGTACGTACTGAGTACATGTAGGTAGCTTCGAATTGCCTATGTGTGTACCAGTGTAGATATAGGTAGGTCTTAAGTGTAACTAGTGTTTAAGACGATTATTTAGGAATATAAAATATCGCTTAGTAACATATGCCCCTTTTTACCCAATTGCTGAAGGAGGGTAATGAGTTTATCAGTCTGTGAATGTATGTATGTTTGTTCCTATGTGGCGTTCTAGAGACCAAACGCGTTGGCCGATTTTGATGATTCTTACTTCAATGGATTCGTCTTAACCCTGCGAGTGTCACTGGCTACATTAAAATTGGCAAATAGAAAAATGGCTATTGCGCGTCATATTGTGGGGGCCCAATTTTTTTTTTGCTTTCCCATCGTGTGGGGTATAAAATAAAGGGGTATAAGAGGTGATTTCATAAATATATCACAATTATATGTTTAAATGTAACTAATTAAAAAAATATATTACTAAAAAGCTATAAATAAAAAAAAAATAATAAAAAAAATCCAAAAACCCGACTGCTTAAAAAGCGAAGCGAAGTTAAAAAGACGTAAACAAAAAGAAACTCATGCTGTGCAGTCGGAGGATACATCTGGTTTTGGTCAACCAATTAGCGAATATGTATGTTACCTGTGGGTAAGGTAAGGGCACGGGACTTCACAGGAGAAATGCCGCGGGAAAAGCTTGTTGAGTATTGGTATGAAAACAAAGCTGTCCCTTGTAGTACTTCCGACCAGGATTGTAGGTAGATGTGCAGAGTACAGCGCTGATTAAAACCTTAAACCTGTAACTGTTAAACTACTCTTAAAAATAAGGACCAGTGTGTATCTCGATGTATGAAAAACTAGCTTCTGCCAGCGGCTTCACCCGCGTAAATGTCGAAAATTGTCCCGAAGGAACATATTCCCGGGATAAAAAGTATCCTATGTGATATTCCTGACTATAATATATCTCTGTGCCAAATTTCGTCCAGATCCGTTTAGTAGTTTTTGCTTGAAAGAGTAACAAACATACATACATCCATCGTCACAAACTTTCGCATTTATAATAATAGTTGCTTAAAGGGAAGCTCCAAACACTAAACTTTTTATGTAAACTTATGAAGCAATAAACTATTTTGTATTTTTGTATTTGTATTTTGTATAGTAGGATAGGATAGTAGGATGGTCACCCATTCGCGGTCTGACCGCGCCGACCAAAGTTCATTCAAAAATTCCGCGATGTTGTTATTTAGTCACGCAACCCAAGGTTCAAAACGAAGCCTATATTTACCACTAAACGTTTACTTAGAATAGCACCATACAATGTTAGAATCACTATAACAATGTTTACCACAAAATGATCGACTAAACTAGCCGAGTGCAGGGTTCGATTCCCGACGCAAGCACTTAAGTTACGTAAACACTGACCGTTTACTTTCGTTATTATAAACAGTTTTATTTAAACACATCCGTTTTAGATTGTTTGGGAATGCTTCAAGTGAGAGTTCTAAGAAGTTTTGTACGGATAAGGTTTCGGTACACCTGATTGTAAGTGGTCACGGCTGTACGGTTGACACCTGCCTTCCGTTGCTAACTAGAGACACTGTTAGACATCTGCATGCTGCACACGAGCCAAATGTCAAATTCCAATGACACTCTTCAAGCTGGAAAAGATCAATGCTTCTGGGTACATGTCTGTTTTTAACCCCCGACGGAAAAAGAGGGGTGTTATAAGTTTGACGTGTGTCTGTGGCATTATAGCTCCTTAACGGATGAACCGACTTTGTTTTTTTTTTTTTTTTTGAATTGTTACTTTGTCGAAGTTTTCTTAGTTAGTTAGTTTTTAGGGTTCCGTACCCAAAGGGTAAAAACGGGACCCTATTACTGAGACTTCGCGGTCCGTTTGTCTGTCTGTCTGTCTGTCACCAGGCTGTATCTCATGAACCGTGATAGCTACACAGTTGAAATTTTCACAGATGATGTATTTCTGTTGCCGCTATAACAACAAATACTAAAAACAGAATAAAATGAATATTTAAGTAGTATACAACAAACGTGATTTTTTTGCCGTTTTTTGCGATAATGGTACGGAACCCTTCGTGCACGAGTCCGACTCGCACTTGGCCGGTTTTTTTAAAATCGGTTCAGCTATTCAAAAGTTATCCGCATTTTACTCTTTGAATCTGGGTTTTTTAGCTAGATATCGTGTCATAATTACGTGTTTCGATAGATTGTCGATTGAAGCAGGTCTACTACTAGGTATATTATATGTAGTTTAAACAGCATGAAATAAAAATTAAACTAAAAATTTAAAAAAACCTCGACACAAAACCTCTAAAAAAAAGTTAATTCAAAAAACCAAAAAACCCGACTGCTTGAAAAGCGAACTAAAAAGACGTAAACAAGAAGAAAATCATGCTGTGCAGTCGGAGGATACATCTGGTTTTAGTCAGCCAGCTCGCGAATATGTATCCTCCGACTGCACAGCATGATTTTCTCCTTGTTTACGTCTTTTTAGTTCGCTTTTCAAGCAGTCGGGTTTTTTGGTTTTTTGAATTAACTTTTTTTATTTCTAAGTTTTTAGTTATATTTTTATTCGAATCAGGTACATTTAAACAAGTGTTATATATTTTTGTAATCACCTCTTAAAATCCTTTATTTTGATAACCCACAAGATAAGTTTGGAAGAAAAAAAAATTTGGGCCCCCACAATATGGCGCCCAAGAACCGCTATTTTCTTATTTTCCAATTTTCATGTAGCCAGTGACACTCGCGGGGTTAAGCCGAATCGATTGGCGTAAGAACCATCAAAATCGGTCCACGCGTTTAGTCTCTAGAACGCCACATAGGAACAAACATACATACATACCTACATACATACATACATACTTACATACATACATACATAGACTGATAAACACATTACCCTCCTTCGGCAGTCGGGTAAAAAGCAAAAAATAACCCTCGTACACGCGTCGTGGAACCGCCAACATGTATAGCAGTTTATTTTATTTACTCGGAGGTATTTTAAATATTAAATTAAATTTTTATCACTAACAGTAGGCGACGTGGAAATAAATGCGTCTTATTAAAAGCATACAATATCAATAGTGCATTAAGACCTAGGTATTTATTTAGTTGTTTCAAGTCAAAACGGACATCAATTACTCCAGCACAATATTATATGCATCAGAGCAGTCAGCACCGTTACTGCCCTACTCGCTGGCGCTCGCAATACCTACCTTTTTACCCGACTGCCGAAGGAGGGTAATGTGTTTATCAGTCTATATATGTATGTTACTATGTGGCGTTCCGGAGACCAAACGCATCGGCCGATTTTGATGATTCTTAAGTCAATCGATTCTTCTTAACCCTGCGAGTGTCACTGGCTACATTAAAATTGGAAAATAGAAAAATAGCGGCTTTTGGGCGCCATATTGTGGGGATCCAAATTATTTTCTCTTCTAAAACCATCGTGTGGGGTATCAAAATAAAGGGTATATATAACACTTATATATATTACCATATAACACTTATATGTTTAAATGTTACTAATTCTAAAAAATAAATAATTAAAAAGTAATAAATAAAAAAAGGTAATTTTTTGTTCGCTTTTTAAGCAGAGGGTTTTTTTTTAGAAATGGTTATGCATACTGCACTACCACGGGGAGATAGTGCAGTTATGTGGTGGGACTCTAACCCACTAAAACTCCACGGTGTTCTCCTGTGCCGCTTATGGGAACACGGGTATGCGTTAGCACTCACCGCGAACCCGCCGCGGCCAATACCTACCTACCCACCTATTTATTTTAACTACCATGATTTTTTAATAGACATCATTTCGATCTAAGAAAAGAAGAAAAACTGGCCAAGTGCGAGTCGGACTCGCACACGGAGGGTTCCGTACCAATATCGCAAAACACTGCAAAAAATCACGTTTGTTGTATGGGAGCCCCCCTTAATTTATTTTATTTTAATTTAATAATAATTATTTTTTGAAGTAAATATACAATTAAACATTCTGTGAAAATATTTTAAGCGTCTACCTGTTGCCGTTATTAATATCGAGCAAAAATCGGCAATCTCACGTTTGTTGTATGGGAGCCCCCCTTAAATATTTATTTTATACGGTTTTTATTTGTTGTTATAGCGGCAACAGAAATACATCATCTGTGAAAATTTCAACTGTCTAGCTATCACGGTTCTTGAGATACAGCCTGGTGATAGACGGACAGACAGACAGACAGACGGATCGCGAAGTCTTAGTAATAGGGTCCCGTTTTTACCCTTTGGGTACGGAACCCTAAAAAAGAGGAAGCTGCTTGGCTGCTGAAAAAAGGATATGGTTGTACGCTCATGGTACTAATAAAATGAAGTCTTTGGCCAATGTGAAGATTGTGATCATGGACGTGCTGTTGACCGTACTTCCTTCGACGAGACTAAACAAACTTCGACAATCGATACCGATACAGTACCGTTACTCAATTATCAAGATGACGAACGAGTGTCGTGTTGCATTATAAATATTAGGCACTATGAGTATGCAGCTGTTTATTATGCACTACAGTGTAATAGACGATGATGTCACTTCCTATTGCTAAAACGAAACAAGGAGCTTTGACATTCAACTTTACTTTGTTCATTAAGTGTATTGCTTAACTTTTATATGACATAGCCCGAAGAATTGCCAAACTTAAGTGGCAGTGGACATTGCACGCAGAACGGATGGCCTTTGGGGCCGAAAAGATTTGGAGTTGCGACCACGTATCGGAAGACGCAGCGTTGGAAGGCCTACGTCTAGATGAAGCGACGACCTGGTCAAGGCTCCGGGAGTACGGTGGATGCGAAACGCACAGGACCGATCAGAGTGCCGACGCTTGGGGGAGGCCTATGTCCAGCTGTGAACGTCTTTCGGCTCCAATAATGATAAAGACTAATCTGCATGGTCCTCATACTAAATTATTAGTCTATAACGTTCCACTTCTGGGACAAAAGCCTCCTCTCTGTGAGAGGGAATAGTCCGTAATCCACCATGTGGGCCCAGTGCGGGTTGGTTCCAATTCCTCATGATGTTTTCCTTCACCAGACCACGGGGTCTCATTGCTAAGAAAGAAAATTTGGTTGAAATAAATCTCACTAGATGGCGTGATATGCACCTCCATCTGTTATTGAATATGTGTAAAATTAACATTTTCTGGAATTGAACACAAACATTGTATGTTCTTGTTTAATCAACTCTCCTAAGTACAAAATTATGGAATATTGGGCTCTTAATTCACATTTCAAAGATTATTAGACGGATCATTTAAAATTGATGCCAATAGATGGCGCATTTTTAAATTTCTGAGGCATTCCACTCGATTGTTAAAGTTTGCATTTTAACACATTTTGGTGCAAAAAAAACTGTAAAAACGTGCAAATAAATACTAGAAAACAAATCTTCACTGTATTTAAAGAATAAAATATTCACGAACCTAGTAAACCCTTTTACTTCCAAGTCGCTGCTAACACCATCTATCTATCATCGTGAAACAGAACCGAATGAATGCATTTGATGTACAAAAAATTGCCAGATTAAGCAGACGAAAAACGCTAGTTACGTTGGCACGGTTTCTTTATATGGGATGAGGTATCTGTATGCTAGTATTATATTATCTGTGACCAGACTCAAAAAAAAACTTCTCTGTGTTGGCCTTAATATGAAGTCGTTATAAGTCGTATGAAAGAGAGATGGAGTTACACAGGACGAACAGACGAATCTATACCAATATTATAAAGAGGAAAGATTTTTTTGTTTGTTTGTTTGTCAGGCTCCGAAACTACTAGACCGATTTTAAAAAATCTTTTACCTACGGAAAGCTACATTATTTCCGAGTAACATAGGCTATAATTTTGACGGGAGCGAAGCCGCGGGGGTCAGCTAGTAGATAACATTTTTGTCAAAACGGAATCACAATAGCACACGACACAGTACAGCCTCTGCTCTGCTAACATTATCGGAACACGCACCGATTTCAATCACCTAATTTAAAGTTCAACATTTACTAATCTCTCACCTCCCTTGCCATTTCTTCATCATGTAACCGCAGTGACTGCTCCCTGCTCACCCCTCAAGAGACGCGCCCCGCTGCTCATCATACGGCCTCATTTAGTATTCTATGCGCAAATTTGATGAAAAAAATACAATCCTCTCTCCGACCTGTTTTGGTCGACTGTTCCTCGTGTTGGGATGGAGCGTGGATGAGAGGTGGTAGCGGATAATCTGGTCTTAGGATGAGCTTGGACCGAGAATTGATATTCATGGCCTAGGTTTAATGAGCGCTGGGCGATGCTGGAGCTTATTTAATAAAACCAGCAAAAAAATTAACTGTCTTGGATCCCGCAACGAAATTAATCAGAAAAGAATAACGGAGGAGTAGGAAAAATTACAATTTTCCACTTCCCACCATATCAAGCAGGAGACAGAACAAACAAGGCCAATAGGCACAAAGGGTGGTTTACAACTGGGATAAGCCCAGTTGCCTAGCACCACGGATAAAAATAAGAATTAATAATTAATGGTTCCTAACATTGTGAGCTGTTATATTTGATTCCAATAATAGGTATGGCAAAAACGCTTGAACGGAAATTTGTTCTAGTTTCCACAAGATCCGTATAGTAAACAAATCCTGATGCAGCCTGTACATTATTCAACATAATATTGCGTAACTTGGTATATCTATCTATATCATCGGACTTAGCCAGCTTTACTCAGTAAGTGATAGGGCATTTCCTAAAATGACTGCTAGTATTAAACGCGAGTGGACCCGGAGGTACAGCTAGATACAATATATCTTTGTATTTCCAGGTTTCGATATTCGTCCACAGGCCACCCAGGCTCTCAGATATTCCGCCATTTTCTCAGCACTCGCACCATATTTGCCGTTACCTCCGGAACGTTCTTACTTGATAAAGTATGCTTTCCATTTCATACTCATCCCAGCGACATCCTTCTAAACTACAGAGCTAGGAGCCGCTGCGAATAGAGACGCCATTACTATTTGTGGTCAGATTAAAATTAGATAAAGATACGGCGAACCCGCATCCGAACGTTAGCTTTTACACGTTCACTATACAAAAAAACACGTAATTTTTAATGCTTCGCGCACACGACTGCTCCCGAAGGTAGCAAACCGCGTGGCGAGTAGACTCCGGTCTAGTATGATCAAATTGTGGCGTCAGAAAAACCCTGGGCTTACTATAGTGGCCATGCAATGTCCGCTAAACACAAGATTAGGCGATCACAGCCCTGGTCAAAATTGTCACGGGCCGTCAATTCCTTGCTTGTCAGAATTCGTAAGTTTAGGTAGGAAGGAGCTTGTGGCCGACCCCAACATAACCCGGAAGGACCAGGCAGATTACAGATTGAAACGTTGTCACTCACTGACACGCTCGACTTCCGAGTGTCCGCCTCGTCACCTCGTAGCTCTGTGGTATAACGTCGGACTAGAATCAACATTGCTGTCTTGTCATACTTTACATTTATTCAACCTACGCCATTCTATTTTAGTGTTTAATTAGCGTTTCTTTTCTAAAATAACATTTCTAAACGGTCCTTCCGTTTAGAAATGTTATTTTTAATTGTCGCTGCAGGGTAGTTTCTACCCACTCAACAAATTGTTGCAGGCTTTAAGGCTACAGCAGACAGCTGCGAGGCAACGGTGCACTTCTTGTTTGCTTCCATTCAGATTTTCCTTGAGCTTTATTAGAATCAGATACGTTAGGTTACCTGCAAAAATAATGTTTAACTCAGAGACCCGGCGATTGTCTGAAATCGCCAACCCGCATTGAGCAGCGCGGTGATTAATGCACGTGCCTTCTCTGTATCAGAAGAGGCATTTGCCCTACAGTGGACAAGTAACAGACTGGTAGTATTATTATTAATATACATGGAAAATAGAACTTGCCAAATTAATTCACAACCATAATTTCAACACATTTTTAAATGGGATATTATCATAAGGCTTGTTTGCATTTAGGCTGTAATTGCAGATTTTACATTCCGCATCCCATTATCCGTTAGCTCCCTAGTCGGATAAAAACAAAGTTCACCCCATCCGCCCGAATTAAAATATCCGCTTCAAACCAGTAAAGCTTCCAGCTCGAACCGGTTCAAACTAGTTTCAGGAGCGCCATATTCGAAAAATTACCATTTCGCAGGCATCATGCAAGTTTAAAATCAATTATAGTCGACTACCGGCGCTCAACTTCAGAGGGAGATGAGCATTACACTTTATAATCCTTTGGGGGTCGGCAGATCGATAGCGTGACCTTCCCGACCTGAGGTAGCTCGGAATAGTGATAACATTAGTTAGAAACAATATTATTTTGAACTTTGTAGTCAGTTTTGTAGTCAATCGGTCTCTCCTGTGGCCCGTATTAATAAACTGTGATGCTTTTCTGAGAGCAGTGGTGGCCCAGTTGTATCGGCCGCGACTTACAAGTTGTAGGTCGTGGGTTCGAACCCAGGCAAGCGCTTTACTTTGTGTAAATTATTTCATCACCACTGCTCTCAAAAACGGTGAAGGGAAACATCTTGAGGAAACCGGCATGTCCTAGAACCAAAAATTCGAAGACATGTGACATCCACCAACCTGCACTGGGACCGCGTGGTGGATTACGGCCCATCCTCTCTCACAGAGAGGAGGCCTGTGTCCCAGCAGTGGGAACAATAATAGGCTGATGATTAGCTTTTCTGTAAAGTTCACAGCTCACCTCACTCAAGTGAGCGCACACAATTCGAAAGCGAACTCATTTGTTTTTAAAGTAAATCATCGCGGATTCACATCGAGAT
The DNA here is from genome assembly GCA_945859665.1 of Anorthoa munda. Classification (NCBI taxonomy): domain Eukaryota; kingdom Metazoa; phylum Arthropoda; class Insecta; order Lepidoptera; family Noctuidae; genus Anorthoa; species Anorthoa munda. The sequence continues at coordinate 12,660,661 of OX243917.1, read as the reverse complement.
GCAGTTCAAAATTGACGTTTAGAGAATAACAGGTGGTGAGGTGGTTATGCTTTTTATGGAGTTTCTTGTGCGTTCTTTTCCATAACAAGCTACTTTTCCGAATGCACGGTAGAATCAATTTTTATTACTAGTACATATTTAATTTTATTATTGTTCGACGTTCAAAAGTGCCGCTTATTGGCCTAGTTGAAATAAATATATTTGACTTTGACTTTCGACGTGTTTTTTAGTTCCGTCTCAAAGTAATGTTATTACGTAATGCCATAGCATAAACTATATTGATGCAAACAACTATGTAACCAGGTGACTGTTCCAAGAAATGAAGTGAATAATGAATAATAACTGATAAGGTCCCTGTATGTAACAGCTTGGTTCACTCATAAGGTAAATACAGATTGCCTTAGTAATCATGACGCATATTTATATTCCGATAATAATTTAAGCTCTTGATGACATACTCCATTGAAGAATTTAGGCATTTCTAAGTACTAGAAATTTTCACGAAAATGTCTGAAATGGGGCGGCCATTTCAGACAATATCGTGGAAATTTCTAGTTTTCTGCGAAGTTTTGGTTTTAGATTTAGAAACACCAAGTTCATTTCGACGTAATTGCATACCGATATAGCAAAATAAAAGGGGGTCTGTGTTTGTTATGTTTTGACGTCTTCTTTATCTCATAATAAAATATTTAAAACAGAAAACTATCACACGAATAGACTAAGATTTGGATTTATTACCGGTCTTACTAGGAGTAAGACATAAAGATACTAATAAATTCCCTCGAAATAGTAAAACACGCGGGCGAAGCTGCGGGCAGAAGCAGTGTATCCATATTTGGCCCTAGAAAATATTATTATTAGTATGATATGATTGTCAATCTCGAACAATATTAAGACTGGTCGCAACAATCTTCCATTGCAACCAATAAATCTGTAGCTTGAGCCCTGGCCCCGAATATATTCTTGGGGTCAGCTGCCAGTCTAACTGAATGACTTCCATTGCAACCAATAAATCTGCCAAGCTTTAGCTCTAGCCCCAAATACGTTGGGGTCAGCTGCCAGTTTTCTATCTTTTACTACCTTAACGATTGTCAAAGATCTAAGAATGGCAGTCGGGACCAACGAACAAACGCAATATTATGTTGGATAATGTACAGACTGCTTCTAGAGTTGTTTACTATACGGACCTTATAAGACTCTAGAACAAATTTCCGTACGTTCAAGCGTTTTTGCCATATCTATTATTGGTATCAAATATTACAATGTTAGGACCCATTAATATTAATGATAATTTTTATCCGTGGCGCTAGGCAACTGGGCTTATCCCAGTTGTAAACGACCCTTTGTGCCTATTGGCCTTGTTTGTTCTGTCTCCTGCTTGGTATGGAGGGAAGTGGAAATTTGTACATAGGACTAAAATATGACTGGCGAAATCTGCACCTCTGCACCCTTTGGGGAGTACAGGCGTGATGTTATGTTATTAAAGACAATACCTTCTCTTTTAGCAAAAATTATAACTAAACATATTCAAGAACGCACGCATCTCACTCATTTACGAGAGTTCATGAGATCAACGCGTCAAGAAATACACACATTCTAAGCACACGTCACTTTTCTCCGTCAGTCGGGTAGCTGACAGCCCTTTGTACTTTGAACTCGTTAGCCGAGGGTTGTCTAGTGAAACAGAAGGGGTTAATATTACCTAAGGGGTGATAAATGCTATGATTTTTGCTACAGAAACTACAAACGAAATTTTCACTTGGCTTCTGTCAGTTTGGGATAAATGTTGAAAAGACAGGAGTATATTACATTGGTCTAAAAGGGAGTTAGGGGTAAGAAAGTGAGATTCTGGCTTTGAACTTTTAAATATATTCAGGCAGAGGAAGCAACAGACTTATGTCTCAGACAGGACCTTATAACAACGCCATATTACAAGGTCTTTTTATTTTTAACTTGCGATGTAGGTTCGTGTGTGTTCGGGCCAAATCTTGCAACTGAATTTTAAAGCAGTTATCTTCCACCGATTAAGATTAAATTTTGCATACACGTTTAGTTTGGATGACAATGCATTGTTAACTAAGTGACGTCATTCTAAATCCAATATGGCGGACGGCCCAAAATGGCGGACTAGTTATTTTGTGTGCACTGCCATGATATGGTATCATATGAAAGGGTTTGCTGGGAAGAATACGAAAAAAGCTTGATTTAAAAAAATATTTTTTAATGTTTTTTTTTAACCGTAGAAAGAATGCGTCATGCGAATGCTCACTTTTGAACGTTAAACAATTTAAAATTTACATGTAATAAAAAATTATTCTACCGTGCATTCCGTTTCCGTCCAAATTAATAATTTACTTGTAATAAAAATTGATTCTACCGTGCATTCCGTTTCCGTCCAAATTAATAATTTACATGTAATAAAAATTGATTCTACCGTGCATACCGTGCATTATAATGCGTTGCAGCAGTTGCCCAGGTTATGCGTTGTCTGAAAATGAATTCAAGAATTTTAACTAATAGTTTTTTACCCCCATTACAGTGGTTCTGAACAAATCGATATTTAATCAGTACATACGGTTGTCAAAATCCAAAATGTTTGAAATCGCCCTCTTGACATTTCAGTAGGGCATTTCAATCGCCTTACATTTTGGCATTTTCGATATTCGATTTCTATGACAGTATTTCACTTTGTCTAGCTAGAGCCTCGACTCAAACATAGATAATAATAATATAGACGTATATTTCCGAAATTTTATACGCGTTCGTAGTTTTATTTTTATTAAAGTGAATATATAGGTAGTTATTGTTTTTTTTTTTTTTTTCTCTTTATTTATTTAAGGGTCTTTTACGCATAGCGTATGTCAGTCCCATCGTATCCTAAGACATTGTACTTTCACAACACGTGGGCCATGAATTTGAACAAATCTTTCGCATCATCGTCATTTGGTTGGGATAGAATAGTATGGAACATGCCTACATCAGTTCTGTTCAAATTCAGGGATCTTACTAAATTATTTCTACTGGACTCATATTGGACACATTCCATCAATAAATGTTGCAGGTCCTCGACAACTCCACATTCTTCACAATTGGGTGAAGCGATTTTCTTCATCATGAAGGCAAATTTTTTGCATGGAATGTGTCCAGATCTGAGTCTAAGAGCAGTAACAATAAGTTTTCTTCTAGCATCACTATTCATGAACCAGGGCACGCGAAGAGGTTCACACTGTATGGTTTTATACCATAAACCTTTCTCTAACGACCGTTTATTAAAATATTCTTTCCAATAATCATAGCATATATTTTTAAATTTTGGTAAAAATTCTGAATAATCTAATATAATATTTATTTCTTTTCCATTCCTAGCTGCTAATTTCGCCAACGTGTCAGCCTCTTCGTTGCCCCGCAACCCGATATGCGATGGAACCCACTGCAACCTCAGTTGGATGCCTTTTATAGTAATTTCATCAATTTTAGATAAAATAACATAAGCTGTCGATGCACCTCTGTGGCCAGAGGCGCATCGAGCTATATGTTGTAATGAACTTTTACTGTCTGTACAAATGACAACACTTTTATATTCGGAACGATTAATTATATAAGTCAAAGCCTCTGAGATTGCAATGAGTTCCAACGTCATAATGGATGTAGGTTCACTTATTTTAAAACAATTATCCTGAGTGCTTATATCTATATTAGGTATATAATATGCAGACCCATAAACTTCTACGCTCTTCGACCCATCTGTAAATATGTGAAACCAACCACTATACTTTGTATTTAACTCACTAATAACTTCATATTTTAATATGTTACTATCGTATGAACGTTTACATTTTTTTATTGATTCTAAATTTACTATAATTATTTCATTCACATTAATATTAGTTATCCATGTTCGTAAAGTATACATTAATAATGGGCAGGAAGAAGCTACCTGTAACTCTTTAACCTCATTCGCAACAGATACTAATAAAGGAATGTTTTTATTTTTCCAATAGCAATTTTGTCGAAGAGCGTAGAGATTATCTAATAACTGACAATTTAAATTATTTTCCATAGACTTAGACTTTAGACAGAATTTATAAGCTAAATATTTCCTTCGTAAGTACAGTGGAACTACACCTAGCTCGCTTTCCATAACGTGAATCGGTGAAGTTTTGATAAAGCCTCCTATTATTCTCATAGCCTGATTTTGAATTTTATTTAATTTATCTAAATGGCACTTTGCGCTCGCATCATATAAATAACAGCTATAATCTATGCGACTTCTGATTAGTGCAATATATATACGTCTTAGGTGTCTAGGATGTAAACCCCAGGAAGCACCTGCCAAAACTTTAAGTAAATTAAGGCTCCTTTGCACCTTTTCAACAGTCATGTTAATGTGTTTACTCCAGCGCAAAGATCTGTCTAACCACACACCCAAATATTTATAATTGTCTACTATCTCTAAATTGTCCATATCTAATTTAAGTTCTATTTGTTATCTTCTAAAACCTCTACTAAAAATACAAACCTTTGATTTATTGCCTGATAATTGTAACCCCATTTCATCCAGAATGAGACAAAATGCATTTAATGCTGTTTGAAATTCTATTTGACTTTCTCTTAGGTTTCTGGATGGGGAATATAATACAAAATCATCTGCATATTGACACATCGTTACATTTCTAATTTTCTCAAAACATTTAATTGTAATTACGTTAAATAGGACAGGCGAAATAGGGTCGCCTTGCGCTAAGCCACGATTTGTATATCTTATAAAGTACTTATTTTGATCGGTTTCATCTTTCATAATAAGGTGCCGTTCACTTAGAAAGTTCCACAAATACTGACAGAATTTTTGCCCAACCCCTATTTCGTCTAAGGTATTTATCAATACATCTATTATGACGTTATTATAGGCATTAGTGATGTCCAAAAAACACGCTATAGTCGAAATTTTACGCGAAAAACCTAAGTAAATTTGGCTTACTAATTTGACTAGGCAGTCCTGACACGACTGTCCTCTCCTGAACCCAGAAGTGAACGGGGACAACAGTTTATTTTTCTCTATATACCACTCTAGCCTTTTTGTCAACATTGCGTGAAAGATTTTGCATATACAAGAGATTAGGGAGATTGGCCGGAGTTTGTTACCACCGTTAGGTGACGGTTTTGGTATAGGTGTCACTAATATGTCACGCCATTGTATCGGGATAGTACCGGTATTAAAAATGTGATTGTACAGATCTAATAAGTATAATTTGCCTGCCGGGGGTAAATGGTATATGAGGGAATATGTAATCCCGTCGTTACCGGGTGCTGTATCCTTTCGCTTAAAACAGTTACACATTTCTTGTAAGGTAAAATTAGCCTCGAGTAAAGTATTATTTGAATTAAAATGTTGGACCCTTGGATAGACATAGTCTGGAGCGAGATTTGAAAGAAGTTCAATCTTCTGATCATTCGAAACGCGGCATCTGGATGAACTGACTCCCTTGATCCAGCCCATGCGTTTCCACATATCAGAACTTGACGTTTGTTCATCAATGCTACTACAGTAACTTTGCCAATCTTTTGTCTTCGCTTGACAGATAGCATCTTTTGCAGCTTTTGTTTTGCGTTCAAATATGGTTAAATTACTTGGTGTAGGATTACTTCTGAATTGTTTTAAAGCCAACCTACGTTGCGCCACTAAATGTGAGAGTGTTGTATTCCAGTAAGGTTTGGGTCGAAAGTTATTTTTTGGATTATTACAGCTCCTAATCCAAGGTATGTGTTCATCGGCTGCTTTATTTATCTGTTTGATAAGATTATCATACAAGGATTGTACATTAAGTGTATGTATAGAATGTAATAAATAATTTTCTAAAGATTTACTATACTCTGACCACTTTGCTAGCTTGAAATTCCGCTTTTTATTTATACATACAGCGTTCATATTGTTAATATTTTTAAATGAAATTTTAACAAACAGATAGTCACTTCCGAGATTTTCGTTCATAACACTCCAGCTTAGTAAAACAGACAAATCGGTCGAAACAAAAGTAACATCGGGAGATGTCCTCTGAACAATATTATCTACTAGAGTCACTCTAGTGGCACTCCCATCGTTAAGAGGAATAAATCCAGCATCTAAAGCCGCATCATAAATCTGAATGCCTCTTCCATCGGCTTTAGAGGACCAGGTTGCATGGTGGCCGTTAAAATCCCCAGCAATTATGCATTTATTGGAATATAGTGAGAAAATGTGTTCCCAGTCAGCAAGGCTTGTGCGAACTGAAGAAGGGCAATATAATAATACTATATTCTTAATTTCATTACAGTTTAAAAGCTGAATTGACATAACTTCCATGTCTGAATTTCTACTAGAAATGAAACATTGTTGTGCATTTATCGACTTACAAATAATAATCGCTATCCCCCCATATCCATCCGACCTATCTTTTCTAAAAATATTATACCCACTTACATTGAAATGAGATTCAGGTTCCAGCCACGTTTCCGATATTAAAGCTATATGTATTTTTTCTTGTGACATTAACATCTCAAACTCATTACGTTTAGGTCGTAAGCTTCGTGCATTCCTCTGTACAATACGTATAATATTCATTTTTGTTGTATTGTTAGTCATTGTTAAACATAGATATAAATTTTGTATAAATGTCATCTTTCTTCAAAACTTTAACAATCAGTTGACCTAATATTTCCATTATAAGTTTTCCTAGTTGTTTAAGTTTGGTATCCCAGTCGGTTTCAGACATACATATATCTTTGACTCTCTGGAAGGTACTAAGAAAATCTAAGCAGACGCGTGAGTTTTTCATACCTTCTGGGTTTTTTTCTTTCTCTAAATATGTAGGTTCATAGGTGGGTGATGGTAACGAATTCTCTTCAACTAAACTGCACCAGTCCGACACTCTAGTCTCCATCGGCTTCTTTTTCGATACATGTTCTTGCCGACGAATGTTTTTTCTTGAGTTCTTCCCTTCAGTGACATTATTCAGCATCATCTCATCATTTCTACTACTATTAGGCATTCGTCCTGTTACAAGTATATCTCTATATGTTTCCTGTGTATTCTTTTTGTTTCCATGTTGTGAACTGATGTCGTTAATATTTTTTTCAATTTCCCCCTTGTTAATAATTGTTTTTTGACTTCTGTTTTCTTTCAAATATAGCTCTAATGCTTTTCTGTAGGTGTAATTTTGCTTGGTCATGATTTCTTTTTCGAAGATCGGGCACTTCTTGTACATGGCCATATGTGGTCCTCTACAATTTATACAAACATAGTTATTTGTTTCACAATTTGGGTGATTACCACCGCATTTGGGACATATAATTTTTTTAATTGGACATGTTCTGGAAAGGTGGCCAAATTTCCAGCAACCCGAGCATTGAGAAACTGGAAAAGTATAGGGCTCCACTTTGAACCTACAACCGTACCCAAATACATACGGCGGCAAAGTGGCGCCTTTAAAACAAATTCGTATTGTTTCTGAATCTATCCATTCCCCGCTGTCAGACATTCTCTTTAGCCTTCTTATTGATATTATGTCATGCTCACACGACAGATTTTCAAGAATTTCTTTTTCTTCTGTTTCGTAGATCTATCTGTCTTAAAATACCATAAGATAAGCTAATTTCGTCAGTCCTCTGAACTCTGTATCCTGAACTAATAAAACTTTCACAATTTAATAATTTCAAAGCACTTTCTTTATTTTCAAAAAAGATCAAGACTCTGAATGCACTTTTATATACCATCTTTCCTATTTTATCGATTTTTAACGATCTCAAAAGCTTTGCCATACCGAATTGTTTTGGTAAAGTTTCTTTTCCTGTCACGCATGTACAAGTGTAGTTTTGTTCAGAGTTTCCACTACTTTCGCCCATTAAAATATCACTTACAGAATCTTTCCTATTTGCTCGCTTATGTCTTCTAGTTACAGTCACAAATTCATCTTCTTCCACTATTTCTTCATCTTCTTGTCGCCCTCTCTTTGCAAGTCGTTGCTCACTCTCTTCGTTCATCTCCATCTCTTCGGTCATATTTAAGTTAAGTTGTTTTTCTCTTTGGGATACCGGCTCTTGCACTATGTCATCACTACCACTCGAAGCGCAAATATCCACGTTAATGTTTATATCAGCCATTTAAAAGTAACTTATGATAATTTAATAACATAATTATTATGTGGGTAGAAGTAAAAAATCACTCGGTGAAATTACGATGTAGCTAAGCGTGTGTGTCGCGCGCAACTCTAGTTATTGTTATTTAAGTACAAATATTGAGTGGTAAAATAAAATTCAGTAAGTCAAAAAAAAACTGGCCAAGTGCGAGTCGGACTCGCCCACGAAGGGATCCGTACCATTATCGCAAAAAACGGCAACAAAAACACGTTTGTTGTATGGGAGCCCTACTTAAATATTTATTTTATTCTAATTTTAGTATTTGTTGTTATAGCGGCAACAGAAATACATCATCTGTGAAAATTTCAACTGTCTAGCTATCACGGTTCATGAGATACATACAGCCTGGTGACAGACGGATCGTGGAGTCTTAGTAATAGGGTCCCGATTTTACCCTTTGGGTACGGAACCCTAAAAAAAAACTTTGTTTGCTAAAAATAAACTTTTAGAGTAGCTAGTTATAAGATGTACCACAGTTCTGCGTGCCTTTTGGCACAGACCTCCTCGAACGTTCAAGGAGGTCTTGTGCTCTGTCCTCTGCAACTCTGGTCCAATAAGGCCATACATAGATTATAATTACAAACTAGTAGGTATAGCTCGAAACTTCTACATCAACAGAGAAACTTGTGTTCTACCGTAGTACGTTGTACCTATCAGTTAAGATCGAGTTGTTAAGATATTAGACAACATAATCTGTTCGTTAACTTCTGTGTTTGCGTGTACACACGTGGCGGGGTAGGATAACATACGGGTTAGTTGAACGAAGCTAAACCAGACGGTTAGGGAAACGGTGCCGTCGGGCCTGTCTGGTTGGGTCTTACTTTATAATAGTCGTATCAATTTCAGTATTTCAAGAAGTTTGTTTATGTATCAAATTATAGTAGTTTATCCATATATTTAATAAGTCAATAGTCTTGCCTATTTTTCTTCATTAAATACTTACTTTTTAAACTTAAACCGTACGCTTTTCCGGAATGAGTAAAATAACGTTATCGGGACTACATTTTTCATTTTGGGTTTTTTTTATTTGTGATGGGTTTGCTCTTGACTCTAGTCTAGGTCAGAGGTAACAGATACAGAGTCAACGATGGAGTGAGCTTACCCAGAAGAAGCCTGTTCACTCTAACTTTGAAGAGATTCGGGTTGAAGGCGTTCGGAAACACGGACGCAGGTAGTGAGTTCCATTAAATTCTAAACTTTGGCCTCTGGCTTAAAGTATAATTCCGAATTCGTAAATTAAATTAGGGCTTAGCTAAAATTACTTTTCCAGGGCGATAAGGGATGCGATTATAGTTATTTATACAACTGTTGTATAATAAATGGTATTGCCGAGCGTGATAATAATATCACACGAGTTGAAGCCGAGTGTGATAACAGTATCACATGAGTGTTTTAATACCTACCTAATTATGAACAGTTGCATACAACACTAATTTATCTACACCCATTGTGTATCACTCATTTTTGTAAACAGCAATGTAATAAATTTTTGCAATACTAATATCGAACAAAAATGTCGGCTTACAACGTGAATTTCAATAACATATAAGTTATTTTTTTTATTACAGCGCTGTGGTAATGAAACGCGCGTGCATGGCTATGTTCTTTTTTTGAAATTCATAAAGCTACCACGAATTTAGTAGTGAGAATATAGCTGTATGATGAGTAAGGAAGGGATCGCAAAAGCAAAGGTGTTGCATAATGAAATTTAATACATTATAACATAACACTCGTTTGGATGATATTATGGTTACTATGACACTGGCTGTTTTAATGTTGGCAATAAGCTAACTGTTTCAAAAACTTTTATAGAGGATTTATAGCATGGGGTGTCATCTTTCATAATCATTTCAACCGAAAGACGTCCACTGCTGGACATAGGCCTCCCCCAGGCGTCGCCACATTTACCGATCCCGTGCGTCTCGCATCCAGCGCATTCCCGCAACCTTAACCAGCTCATCAGACCACCTAGTGGAAGGTCTTCCAACGCATCGTCTTCATCGTCGGTTCGCGGTCGCCATTCCAGAACTTTTCGGCCCCATCGGCCATCCGTTCTGCGAGCAATGTGCCCTGCCCACTGCCACTTAAGTTTCGCAATTCTTCGGGCTATGTCGGTAACTTTGGTTCTCCTGCGGATATCCTCATTTCTGATGCGATCACGCAAGGAAATTCCGAGCATAGCCCTCTCCATTGCTCTTTGGATGACTTTAAGCTTTCTCATAAGGCCCAATTTAAGCGACCAAGCCTCGGTCCCATAGGTGATCACTGGCAACAAACACTGGTCATAGACTTTTGTCTTGAGAAACTGCGGTAAATTGGACGAGAAGATACCACGCAACTTCCCAAACGCCGCCTAGCCGAGTCGGATTCGACGGTTGTCCTCTTTCTCGAAGTTAGACCTACCCAACCTGGACCCTTTGTCCCAGGTACACATAATCGTCTGCAACTTCGAGTGTAGATGGTGTTACATGGACATTCATTTGATTAAAAAAAATACAACCGACTTCCAAACAAAAACACTACAAAGTAAAAAATAACTTCAATTTCGGAAGTTCTTCGTTTTTTGACACCGACTGCCGAAATTGAAGTTATTTTTCACTTTGTAGTGTTTTTGTTTGGAAGTCGGTTGTAATTTTTGTAAAAAAGTTTTTTATTTTTCACTTTATAGTTGTGGTACATAATGGACCAGTTCTATAGGCTAGGTACCTATAATGCCCAAAGTGAAGCCAGAATAGATTAACTCAATAACATGAAACTTAAATAAATAAAACCGGTGGAATGAGAGTCTACCAGGGTGAACTGTTCACACCTGCCTACCCCTTTAGAGCGTACCAGTGTGATGTTATGTTATGAAATGTTGTAACAAATAAACAGACATGCGATTGCAGCTATCCCGAGTGATCTGCCGTCATTTATTGAAGAGTTCTGATGTATATCTCCGAAGTTTTTCACCAGATCTTGATAAAAATTAAATGGGACCACATGAAAAGCACTAGCTTTCGAATAAAAAAAGAATCATCAAAATCGGTTCACCCAATAAAAAGTTCTGGGGTAAAACACATTAAAAAAAAAAATACAGTCGAATTGAAAACCTCCTCCTTTTTGCGAAGTCGGTTAAGAAATATAGATTACTTATTATATTCAATCTGTTCTGTTGAAAATGAGTAGGCACATACTTCCAAAAGAACTGAATTTGGCACCCTTGATCGGGGAATTCACTAGACGGACATGGCCTATAGACAAAATAGGTCTATCCTCTATGTAGTGACCATCGCAGTCAACCTGACCTACAGTTGAGGCCCGTAGAACAAGAGCCACAGGCTTAGTCAGGCTAAGTCCTTCTATGAATACACTAAGACTAGTGAATTCACCGCTGTCCCAGGCGCATTGCCACCGTCATAACGATACCAAAACACAATTATATACTTGTACTTATATTAGTAAGGCGCTAAACCTATTTTAAATAGTAAACAAGCAGCAACGAGGGGGTTCGTGACTGCAGCACCGCTTGGAAGCTTAAAGGCTCAGCAGTAAGGGAGGCTCGCAAATACGCGAGGATCTTGAAACAGTCAAGTGTACCCGGTTTTGGCACGGACTTTTGGAGCTACGGTATCGGAGGCTGTATTGAGCAATGAGGTTTGGCTTGCAGGTTTGTTGTGGAGTAAAAATATTAAGGCCCACTTGTGCCACCTTAGGTTAACTTCCTAACTCCAAGTTACTAGCTAACTCGGCCAGTTATGTATGTCATATTTGTTGTTTAACCTCGTATGCCTAAAACGTTCATCCAACGGATGACTGGTTGATATCGCTGTCAGCAATACGACCGCCAATTCACTCATAGAACTAAGAGTAGTTTTACAATTTTGGTTCAGTTTGGGTGAATTATATCTATCTGTCATTTGCCAAGAGCTATCCTGAGTTCACAGCTCACCTCACTCAAGTGAGCGCACACAATTCGAAAGCGAACTCATTTGTTTTTAAAGTAAATTATCCCGGATTCACAATAAGATAGCGTTCGAATTTCGAATGTGAAAACATGAGCGGAGACTATAAGACAAAACATAATTTAGTTATATAAAAGAAATAAGAAAGACCAGTGTACGTCCTCCTTTACCATGGGACTACCAAATGGCGGAATATGGGAATACAGTAACCCTGATTACAACTTACAGGGAATACGGCCTTTTAACTTTTGTTATCCTACTAATATAGGCAATAAATAGGGATGCCACGAAAAGAGATTTTGCCGAATACCTAATATTCTTGGCTAGGCTCTCGGCCGAAACGCGGACGACATCCGGCGACACTTAGTACATATCGCGGGTGACAGATTCCAACCTGTACCTTACAAGTGGTTGTCAGCAAACGCAAAACAGTGTACAAGCCTAACTAAGATTTATTCATCTTCTCCCAGTAGCAGTGTATATAGTGAGCGGCTATTTTCGGAAGAAGGCATAAATTATGAGGGCACAGTCGTTTGCTATCAATATTCGGTATTGGGCCGAACAGTTCGCAATATTCGGCCGAATACCGAATAGTATTAAATCAGCCGAATACCAAATAGTAGCCGAATATACGTGGCATCTCTAGTAATAAATGTGAAAAGCTGTTCACATGTTATGATATTTAGAAGTTTGTTAAATCAATCACGCCTCAACAAACTTAGCAATCAGGACCTCGATAGGATAGTTTTATCCCGTTAGTATGTTTGAGGTAATTTTAGCGGTTGAAAACAATTTTGACAAATATATTCAAAACATAACAGACTACAAATACAGTAAATACGATTCCGTATGAAATCAGAAACGAATTGGATGCATTTATTCATCGACGCACTCTGTCTAAATGGTCCAAAACCAATTAACGACGCGTCAATGAATATGACATACTGGACGATTGGACTGTGGCTCAAGATAGAAGCTTACGAGTTACAATAGTTTATGGAAAAGTAACAAGAGATATTATAAGCTTATTTGAAGCAAAACTAATATTATAAAGAGGTATCTAACATGGTTTGTTTGTTAGGTGTTATCTCGGAAAGTACTAATTTACGATTACGAAAATCTTTCATTTTATTTTTTTATTTAGAATAGGCTCGCGCTTGACCACTGATAAAAGGCAACATTATCTACTGGACCTGTCCCGGCAAATGTCCGGTGCCTGTGATATAGTTATCAGGGGCAAAATTACGGCGAAAGCTAGTTACTTCTACAGACATAGAAGCCTTGCAAGCATTTCAATAACTTTTCTACTTCTCTTCTCATTTCGCACCACATGATACAATTATTAGGCCCAGTTTCTCGAAGCTCGATTATCGGGATGTTAACGTAATCGAAAAATAATCGTCGTTTAAGTACTGTGATTGGTTGAATGAATTTTTAAACAGTCAATCACCGCAGAAAATGCGTGCTTACTTGCGTCACATTAATTTAGGTTTGAGAAACCCGGTGTTAGACTGACGGCAAAGTGGTTGAACAGTTTTAAAGTAGTTAGAAAGAAAATATATTTATTTGTGACCCGCACAGGAGACACAAGATAAGCAAAAATACAAAAAAAATACAATAATAAAAATTAAAACACCGTGCAAGACCAAAAAAAAACCGGCCAAGTGCGAGTCGGACTCGCGCACGAAGGGTTCCGTTCCATTATCGCAAAAAACGGCAAATCAAATCACGTTTGTTGTATGAGAGCCCCACTTAAATATTTATTTTATTCTGTTTTTAGTATTTGCTTTTATAGCGGCAACAGAAATACATCATCTGTGAAAATTTAAACCGTCTTGCTATCACGGTTCATGAGATACAGTCTGGTGAAAGCCAGACAGACAGACGGACAGTGGAGTCTTAGTAATAGGGTCCCGATTTTACCCTTTGGGTACGTAACCCTAAAAAGCAAAAGTATAGTAAGGATCGTAGCAGTTGTAGTTCTGTAGTTTCTGACTACCCTCATGGGAAAAGGGCGTAAGTTCAAAACGCTGCACGCTCCTAACTAGACCCACAGCCCATGTTAATAGTGAATGTAACCAGTAACGTAATTACCGCGACGTTAACAACACGGACACAATTCACACAATGGTAATCTGCTTACTGCCTTGTTTACACACCAATATCATAGACATTAATACACTGATGCCCTTGCAGCGAGGTCTTCAGATCAACTCTAGGTTGGTTTTGATTCATCAATGTTATCTCTTTGAGTTTTGGGCCCTAGGCAAATTACATGACATTGGAAAAACCGGCCAAGTGTGAGTCGGACTCGCGCACGAAGGGTTCCGTACCATTTTCGCAAAAAACGACAAAAAAATCACGTTTGTTGTATGGGAGCTCCATTTAAATATTTATTTTATTCTGTTTTTAGTATTTGTTGTTGTAACGGCAACAGAAATACATCATCTGTGAAAATTTCAACTGTAGCTATCACCGTTCATGAGATACAGCCTGGTGACATACAGGCAGACAGACGGACCGCGGAGTCTTAGTAATAGGGTCCCGTTTTTATCCTTTGGTACGGAACCCTAAAAAGGTAAGGGATTGCAATGTTATAAATCCCCGGCATGTAAGTTGGCAAGAATCGTTAGATGCGCAGAAGTCGTTTTTTAGACCAATGTTTTTTTTAGACCAATCTTGTCGCGTCCACGTTCCGTTCGCTCTATATGGCGCTTGGTCAGTTCGCGGGGAATATGCGCAAACTTACCCCCACTACGCCAAGACCTTGCCAACTTACGTGCTAGGCACTATATGTGATCAATACCTTACATTTTGGCATTTCGACCGTCGCCATCACTGATAGAATGACACTTTATATAGAGCTACTATAGTAGGTTACTATAGATTAGTACATGTCTGTATAAACTTGCGCAGAATATAGTCGTGATCGGGACTTTAGCAATACGGACACAATGGTATTCTGCTTACTGCCTTGTTTACACACCAATATGGAACATTTCCCATAGGTAAAATTAATTGTAATAAATTAAAGTTGCGGGTGTACTTGTGAAATACTCTTAGCATAACACTGTAACATCACCAACATATCACGTCTAACGACCATATGTTACTGGAGGGATCCAGCAGAATATCAGCGTCAGATATATTTGCCTGACACGTGCTGAGCTGGACTCCCATTTGGTGCAACCTTGAGACTCACACCGCACGGTGATTTAGTCGTTATACATACTATTTGAGGTATGTTACTATGTCACTTTTATTTCTTGTATGTTTTTGGGTTCCGTACCCAAAATACATCATCTGTACCCAAAGAGTAAAAACGGGACACTAGTACTGAGACTCCGCGGTCCGTCTGTCTGTCTGCCTGTTACCAGGCTGTATCTCATGAACCGTGATAGCTAGACAGTTGAAATTTTCACAGATGATGTATTTCTGTTGCCGCTATAACAACAAATACTAAAAACAGAATAAAATAAATATTTAAGTGGGGCTCCCATACAACAAACGTGTTTTTGTCGTTTTGTTGCGATAATGGTACAGAACCCTTCGTGCGCGAGTCCGACTCGCACTTGGCCGGTTTTTTTTGTATGTTGGCACCTTGTGTAAATTGAAAATTTAATTGTGATTTTGTGTGTTGTGCTGTGTCTTTTGTGCGCACTATATCACGGACATTGATACACTGACGTTCTTCAAGTGAACTATGAACAGCTGTAATACTGATTGGTCCAACATACCACGTGGGCTTATGCGTCTCAACCGCAACTCGTAAGCATTGAGGTCTTGGTTTCAATTACCAGGTCGGGCAGTGATATTTCGTTTTTAATTAAGAATTTTTTAGTATCACGCCCGTTGTCTGGTTTTGTTTCCGGTTACTGACTATAGACTCATTTTCTTTGACCGGACAGGAATTCAGACACAGAGTAAGAGGAAGTGTGAAAGTGGAATCGGTTACCAAAAAGTTATGTAGTACTTAATCGGGTTTCAATTTCGTTGCGGGATCCAAGACAGTTAAATTCATTCTCCGGGACTTCGTCGAGCTTCATTGCCTCGACGCTTTTCTGGTGGTCGCCACTGTTGATTCTGGCTTTCAGGAGTTACAGTGGTTTGGGAATAGTGCGGTGGGATAGTAATCGATTATTATTTAATGGGTATGTGATGCGGATGTATGAGGATCATGACGAACGGCAAATTTGAATGAAGAGTATGAATGGTTATAAGGATAGAAGAAACTCAGACTCCAATAAAATTAATTATTATTGTCACAAAGGCTGATTTTCTGAGAATCTGTCACCATTACCAACATTATAGATTGCGAATCCACGTTTCGCAACTCCATTTTATTAGTGGCGTAAATTCAGACAGTAAATCAGTAGTTAAGACATTTTTTATGGGCGGTGATAAAAAGCACATCCGATGCGTTATACCATAGTGCTGTATCTTCATGGGTGTTACGTGTTAGGCTGAATAGGGTTGTGCAAATGTATCATGTACTTTCGGTACCTGATTAAGTGGGACAAGCTTCTACTATTACGTTTGGACAGAAAACTCTCTGCCAGGTTGTTGCCTGGCATATATTCTTACTGTGGTATGAGCAAATCAAATCAAATCAAAATCAAATCAAATGTTTTTTATTTCACATAGGCCTACATGGGCACTTATAAAACGTCGACAAAAGGTGCACGGTTCGGGTTGACAATATTTCCATGTTACAGCATAAGTGCTTAGATATGGGAGGGGGGGGGGACAACGTACGCCCGACAATAAGTCGTAAGAAACTAAAAAAAAAATTGTATAAACGAGAGAGTTAACAAGAGCAATCAAACTAATATTCGGATAATAGAATTGGGCAGTGGGCTAATAGAATTAGTGTTTGGATTCCATTTACTGCTGCAGACCAAGACGAAGGTGGAAGAACTGCTACCGAAAAGGGACGATTCTAGAAATTAGAGAGGGAAGCCTGTATTCAGGCTAGTTAGTTACATATAAACACATATAGTACGTCAAAATCATCTTTACATACAGATAGCGAGAATTTCGACGAGTCGATTGAAATTATTAGCTATAATAATCACTTTTATTTAGTCCATTGCTGAACGTGTACCTTACCCAAGGAAACAAAAATAAACCAAACTCCGAACCACAAAGTCAAAGTTCACGCGTCGGTGGCACTCTACCAATCACCGGTCGACCATCTACTCAAAAGCGGAAAAGGTGTCAAGATAAATCTTTTTACCCGAATAACAATTGATACTTAAGTCCAATTTTATTTACTCAACGGACTGGTGCTGCCACCCTCCGGAAATACCACACAAGCGCTAACAGCTTTCGGAAACGATAAAAATTCTTACTAATCTTTTTAATTTGTTACTTATTCGAGCGATTTGTGAAGAAAAATGTCTAATTCGAACGGAACGATTTGTAAAAAGAACTTGATTTGACAGTTAAAGAGATATGGCGGCTATTTTAAAGATGGCGGCGAGACAGAATGGCGGGAGTTTGGTTGTTTAAGATATATTGTTCAGTTGTTTGATGTTAAAAACTTTTAATGAGCGGTTTTAAATGAATCATTCGGATTCTGATGTGGATTCGTGAGAATCTTTAGTTTAGGATTGATGTTTATTACTCAATGACTCCATTATGGCTGGCGGGACTTGGAATATCTGTAGACGTGGAATGTATGCGGATTATAGCTTCAGATTGAGTTGCCTTTATGGACGAAGTCTTTAAACAAGAAGTATTGTGGGTTGTGGCTGTTTTCTTACGTTGAAATTGGCTTATATGAAATGTATGGAATCACTGTCATCATACTCTTGTCCTTTCTTATCCTAACTTATTTGGGGTTTGGGTTGGCGCCATGTCTTCTTCTTTCATACTCCTCTATAAGTACTAATCTCAGCAGTCATCCCCTTTCTAAACAAACATAACTAACTATCACCATCGTTTATTTGGTCTTCCTCTACTCTTATTATAGCCATAACTCGCTCCAAAAGTCTACTAAACCCCGCTGAAAACTGTGTGCAAAACTGTGGCAGAACACTTTCCCCCCGCCGACACATTATTTATCACCAAGCGAGCATGTTCCAGCAGGGTCTAACTTGCCGTGGTCTATCTAGAAGTCCCTGAACCACCTCAGAACCTTAGTAGGAAGGTGTAACTCCAACCTCTCATAATGGGGCTACCTCGATGGAACAGCGGCAGGTTGTGCATGTGGTGCCGACTCGCAAACCATGCTCCACCTCCTGTGTCCCCTGTGCCCAAAACATGTAACCAGCGTGATCTATGCACTGCCACCGATGATGCCGTGGAAGTTTTGGGCCAAACTAAGGAGAATACCCACTTTGTAAGGGAACTTGGGCCCCTTTATAAAAATGGTTGTATCTTTATGAATTTGTTTGTATGTTGTAGGAAAAACACGTTGTATTCATAATGAGAAAACATTTTTTATTTATTTTTCGGAGTTCACGAGATAAATTTAGTCTTGTTATATATATTTTTTTCCCTTTGTATAGATTCTTTTACCCATTGTTTTGTGAATGTGGGAACATTCACAAAACAATGGGTAAAAGAATCCTTCTAGATTCTAGAAAAGAGCCTTCTAGATTTCTAGACGCTTGTTAACATTTGTTAACTCTTTATCTCGTTTATACAAACTTTTTTTTTTTAGTTTCTTACGACTTATTGTCGGACCTACGTTGTCCCCCATATCTAAGCACTAATGCTGTAACATG
Organism: Anorthoa munda; assembly: GCA_945859665.1. Taxonomy (NCBI): domain Eukaryota; kingdom Metazoa; phylum Arthropoda; class Insecta; order Lepidoptera; family Noctuidae; genus Anorthoa; species Anorthoa munda. The sequence continues at coordinate 12,641,814 of OX243917.1, read as the reverse complement.
GAAATATTGTAAAAACAAACCAATTTTTTTTAGAAGAGTATCCGTGGAGTTTCTTGCCGGTTCTTCTCCACAGGAAACGACCAACCCGAACCGTGCACCTTTTGTTGACGTTTTATAATTGCCCATGTAGGCCTATGTAAAATAAAAATCATTTCATTTGATTTGATTTGATATAACGATGTTTTTGTTCTTGAAATGAACCTTTATTACAATGCAATAAGGTGCATACAAATGTCCAAGTGAAGGAACCTTGTATGTTGTTGTCTGTAGGTACATATAAAGTAAAGGACACGGATGGAAAAAACACGAAAATATAATATTGAAATCGCAGATACGATACTTTATAAGGGGCCTGTGTATGGGCAATCTCCTTTGAACAACTGTCGTGTCAGCGACCCGAAGAAGAATACATTGCTGCAAAACTGCGTTCTGTGTTCCTCAAAGCATTATAGTGTATCCAGACAACTTGGGGGTCTTTAAGTCAAGAGTCAAGGTGTAGGCAAGCGTGCTTCACCCTCCACCATATCATAGCTTACCATCAGGTTCAACTCAGGATCAACTCAAAAAACTTGAGCCTATCTTAACATTCTTAACTAATATGTATTATTAAAGAGAGAGCCCTAATTTTGTGAGTTTGCTCGGACGTGTAGTGTTATCTTTGGATTCTGGAACCACTACACCTATTTGAAGAAACTTTTACCATTTGCAAGATACATAATTTCGGATGGTTATAGGCTATAAACTGTTCTGACCCAGACAAAGCCGGGATGGGCCACTAGTCAATAATCTATATATATAAAAGGCAAAAGTGATTGACTGATGTATCAACGCACAGGCCAAACCCTGGCTAGAAACTTAAAATTTCGCACACGTATTCCTCTTATTACTTAAGCATCCACTAAGGAAGGATTTTTCAAAATTCAACCGCTAAGGGGGTGAAATATGGGATAAAAGTTTGTATGAAACATTTTATTAAAAAGTCATCTGTAGGATAAAACACGGATCACGCGAACGAAGTCGCGGGCGATGAGCTAGTAAATAAAAAACTTTTTAACAAAAAATTAAACCGACTGCCAAAAAAACACTGCAAAACGAAAAATAACTTTCTTTTCCGAAGTCGGTGTCTTTGGTACATTATTGTTTTCAGTGTTTCGACACCGACTTCGGAAAAGAAAGTTATTTTTCGTTTTGCAGTGCTTTTTTGGAAGTCGGTTTAATTTTTTGTTAAAAAGTTTTTTATTTATCTCTTTTTAGTTTTGATAGGTACTTCCAATTGCAATAAACATCATATATAGCCAAAGTACATCTCATGACGATTCCAATAAGCCCATACACGACTAGGATTATTTCGGAGTACCAGTGCCTACCTGCCGGCTTCATCATCAGATCAGTTCGATGGTACCATTTTCATCAGCACTATGTATTTATAAGTATTTGCTTCATCATAGTCGTTAAACTATTCTAGATATCTTATAACCCATGACATACTTAGCATTAAGGAATTCTATTGGCTATCTGTGGTCTTCTTCACCAGTTCGACTTCACCAAATGTTACTTTCTGAGTGCAAATGATTGCATTGTTGATAAAAATACCAAAATCGCTATATGTATGCCTATAATATTTGAGGAGTTCCCTCGATTTCTCCAAGATCCCATCATCAGATCCTGACTTGATGACTATGGGACCAACTGGGAAGTATACCCTTTTAAACAAAAGAAGAATTTTCCAAATCGGTCCAGGCGTCTTACAGTAATCGGGGAACATACATAAAAAAAAAAGATTCTGACGAATTGAGAACCTCCTCCTTTTTTTGAAGTCGGTTAAAAATAAAACATTATTTGTGTTCATACTATGATATCGATCTTAATATCTATTATCCATTATAACGTCTTGAATCCAGGTTGATAGGTATTGATAGGCTTCGATATAATATTTCAGTTCGCCGCTCTAGTAATATCTAGTTTCAGCATAGCTCTTGTCTATGAAAGCCTACAAGGACTTGACACGTCGCGTCGGCCGACTTTTTTCTTCAATATTAACTACTAACTTTTTATCGCGGCTTCGCCCTGGCCTTTCACACTTTTCTGACATAAAAAGTAGCACCGATAGTGCTGGCAGAAATGACCTAGGTTCTATAAGATTTTTTTTAAATATTTTTTAATATTGGCTTCTGTCAGCGGCTTCGCCCGCGTGAAAAGTGTTTTATCATCCCAAGGAAACATTATACCGGGACAAAAAACCTATTTGTCATTCCAGACAATAATCTATCTCTGTGCCAAATTTCATCCAAATCCGTCCAGCCGTTTTAGCGTGATTGAGTAACAAATATCATCCACACACACATCCATCCAAGCTTTCGCATTTATAATATTAGTAAGATTAGACGTATGAAGTCTGTAGTATGTATGAGAAGATTTCATTTTGAAATTGCTTACATTGAAAAAAAAAAAACAAATAGAGAGGTGCAAAAGTTAGCGGAATATTTTCCTTTAAAAGTAGTAAGTATTTAAGGAAAATATTTCGCGAACTTTGGGATCTCCCTTCGTATCACATTCATTAGAAAACTGTACCTATCTGAATCAAATATTTGCACGTTATTCTTTTCTCTTAATTTTCCAGTTTATAACTATTTTTAACACCCGACGGAAAAACAGGGGTGTTATAAGTTTGATGTGTGTTGATGTGTATCTGTGTGTCTGTCTGTGGCATCATAGCGCCTAAACGGATGTACCGATTTTGATTTAGTTTTTTTGTTTGAAAGGTGACTTTGTCGAGAGTGTTCTTAGCTATGTTTGAATAAAATCGGTTTAGCCGTTCTTCAATGAGTAAAATGTGTATAACATTTTACTCTTTGAATCTGGCTTTTTTCGCAAGATATCGTGTCATTATAATGTGTTTCGATAGATTGTCGATTGAAGCGCGTCTGCTAATAGGTATTGTTAGTAGTCTGCTGAGATGTAGATGAAGCACTTATGACTGAGCAACATTTTAAAAAAGTAAGGTCAGTATCAGCTGTCAGTTTAGTCCACGAAATTAAAAATCACAGTATAGTTTAAAAAGCATGAAATAAAAATTAAAATCGGGGGTTTTTAAATTTGCTATTTTATCTTGTTATCTCTTTTATAATTAACTATTTCTTGCAAGTTAATAAAACGCGATGGGAGACGTTTTGAATATTTAGAGGTGTCAAATTAAAACTTAAACTTATACCTGGCACGTAACTTTTGAACTTCAGGACGCATCTCAGGAGACGCTTATTAAAATTATAAGCTTCACACACGGAGGTTTCACGTGTCAACTTATTTGACAGGGCTAAGTTTATTTTGTGGTTTCTATATTTTCTCCGTTTTCAGTCTCTAATATTAATTAACTATATATAATTATATTATAAATGAGATATACTAAATTATCAGCAGCGAGCAGTGGTGGCGCAGGGGTGTCGGCCCCGACTAAGTTGTAGGTCGTGGGTTCGAACCCGAGCAGGCGCATTACTTTGTTTAATTTATTTCATCACCACTGCTCTCAAAACGGTGAAGGAAAACATCGTGAGGAAACCGGCATGTGCTAGAACCAAAAATTCAAAGACATGTGACATCTACCAAGACACATTGGGCCCGCGTGGTGGATCCCCACTCCCTCTATAAAAGGAGGCCTGAGTCCCAGCAGTGGGAACATTAAAAAAGGCTGTTGATGTTGATGATACTAAATTATTAACCTATTAAGATTAAATAATATTGTAGGGATAGATTGAATAATTACGTATGCAATGATTTCAATTACAAATCTTACTAATATCACGGGTTCGCAGTCGCAGCGCTAACAAAGAAAATTTGGTTCAAATAAATGTCACTAGATGGCGCGATATGCATTGACTTGTTATTGAATTGTGGGTAAAATTAACATTTTCTAGAATTGATCATAAAAATTGCATGTTCTTGTTAAATCAACTCTCTTAGGCACAAAATTAAGTAATATTGAGCTCTTAATTCACATTTCAAAGATTATTTGAACGGATCATTTAAAATTGATGCCAATAGATGGCGCCGTTTTAAATTTCTGAGGCATGCCACTCGATATTTTTTATTTGTATTGTAACACATTTTCGTACAATGAAACTGTAAAAACTAGCAAAAAAATACCATCAAACAAATCGTCACTGTATTTAAAGAAAAAAAATTAACGAACCGACAAAATCCTTTTACATGCAAGTCGCTGCTAACACTATCTACAGCCGTGGCGTTAACGGAACTTAACCAGACGAAAAACGCTAGTTACGTCGGCACGGTTTTGGCATCCGTATGCCAGTATTACATTATCTGTGCTAATATTTAAATGCGAAAATTCGGATGTATGTTTGTTAGTCAATCACGCCAGAACGGCTGAACCGATCTGGATGAAATTTGGCACAGAGATAGATTATAGTCTGAAATAGCAAATACGCTTTTTATTCCGGGAATATGTTCCCTTGGGATAATTTCCGACATTCACGCGGGCGAAGCCGCTATTTGATAATTGTAAATATTTTAGAGTATTATATAATCTGACAATCAATTTTACCTCTAGGTACCCATTTACTAGATACTGATAGGCAGTCGCTCTATGTAACATTAAATAAGGGTAATATTCTGTATCAGGTTAAACTGAAAACTTAACCCCAGCGCACTAATATAATATAGTTGTTGTTGTATATAAGTAGTTGGCAGGGTTGATAATTAATCACGCTTTTTTTTAAAGTAAAAAAAATCGTAAACATTTTGTTTTTTGTACATTCTGATCTTTTTTTTATTTTGGTAGTCAGTTATTTATTTAAAAAAAAAACGACATACTTTTTTTAATTACAATTATTAATAAAATTAAAAAAATATATTATACAAAGTTGTTATTTTTTTTCTCCGGGTATCCGGGTAGGGTACAGACATAGATCCGAAATCGTTCCACATAACATTATTCATAAAATAATTTTTATGACAAACAAAAATCGTACAAATTTTGGCGCCGAGTAGACAGCATTGGGCACGTGTGTGCGCGCCGTAGTTTATGTCGGGGGGAAGTCCCTCGACACATTTTGGCTGATTTGGTCGTAGTAAAAAAGTATTGATTTAAATAATTGATTTTTATTATAAAATACATTTGTTTTTAATCGCGATTTTAATCATATCATCCCTGTTAGTTGGGAAAAGGCTACGCAGATCATAATTATGAAATCATTTTCAAAACGACCTACCTATAGATTTATCAATAGGTTCTTCGATACTTTTGCCTTTTTTTGTCCTCCAGGTCTAAGGAAATTAAATAATCACCTACCGTAAATGTATTTCTATACCTTCGTACTCTGGGCGGTCAAGGACTTACCTGAAAAGAAAGAATAATGGCGATTAGTTACACGTGTAGCAACAGGGATAATAGCAGTTACGAAATAGGAAAAGCTTCATTTTATAACGTAATACAGACTAAAATTGTTCAATAAAAAATCTTTTTTTAAAACAAGCTTTTTTCGTATTCATCTCAGCAAACCCTTTCATTTGATACCCACATTTTTTTATTTAATTTTTTTGTTTATCGATAGGCTCGAGTTTGACCACTATCTCGCCTGATGGTAAGCGATGATGTGGTCGACGATGAAGCACGCTTACCTAGAAGAAACCTATTCACTCTTGACTTAAAGACCCCAAGGTTGTAGCTATCAGGAAACAAAGACTCCGGCAGGGAATTCCACTCCTTAGCTGTGCGTACAATGAAAGTATTCGCAAAACGCTTTGTACGTATGGGTGGGATGTCCACCATGTACCGGTGGCGCATTGCCGTACGTCTTGTTGTCCGGTGATGGAAAGGGCTAGGCGGAATCAAATTGTGCAGTTCTATCGCACAGTCCCCGAAATGTAACCGTTAAAAAACAGACAGACTGGCCACTTGGCGTCGATGTTCAAAGCTCTGGAGCCTTGACGCGACCAGTGCATCGTTGCCGATAAGCCTCTTGGCCCGTTTGTCAATCGACTCAAGTGCGTCTAGTTGATATTTGGCAGATCCATCCCAGAGGTGAGAGCAGTACTCCATGCATGACCGAACTTGCGCTTTATACAATTTGAACAGCTGTTCAGGCGTGAAGTACTGTCTTACCTTTGCAAGGATCCCCAACTTTTTTGCAGCCAACTGAGCCTTTGGTTTGAGCCTTTGCCTCAATGAATGGACCAAAATTGGGGGTCGATGTTAACGTAACACCAAGAATGTCGAGATTGTCCGTTATCGGCACGGTTACACCACGCAAAGATGGAGCCGGGTAGAATGGGTTCTTTTTTGCGGAAAAAAGACACGCCTGGGTTTTAGCAGCATTGAAACTGACTAGATTGGCATCGCCCCATTCGGAGACTGCCTCCAAAGACAGGTTTAAGCGATCAACCATGGCCTCCCGGGAGAGGCCGGATCTCAGGCCCAGTAGCCCGTGCGCCGGATACGTATCTCTGAGCAACCGTGCTGTCGTCTGCGTACCCAAAGGTTCCGGGTCCATATCATGGCAGTCCACAAAAAATAACTAGTCCGCCATCTTAGGCCGTCCGCCATATTGAATTTAGAATGACGTCACATAGCTAACCATGTAGTCGGTGGAGGATAAACGCATTAAAATTCAGTTGCATGATTTGAACCGAACATATTTACATACATACAACATACATTGCAAGATAAATAAAAGCTTCTAAAAATGGAAAAAGGATTTTTTTATTATTGATATTCTCGTGCTTTACCACTATTTCATCTGATGGTAAGCTATGACGTGGAAACGTGATCGACGGTAAAGCACGCTTGCCTAGAAGTAACCTATTCACTATTGTTTTAAAGAGCCTGTGTGTGAGCTATCAGAAAACACAGGCTTCGGTAATTCCACTCCATAGCCTGTAAGCACAATGAAAGTATTCCCAAAACACTTTCGAAAATTGGTGTTATTCACATCACATCTAACCTACTAATAATATCTATATATATAAAAATGAATCCCTATTTCCCTTGGTCACGGCATCACGCGTGAACGGCTGGACCGATTTCGCTAATTCTTTTTTTGTTGTGTTTGTTATTGTTAGGAGAAGGTTATTATGAAAAAAAAAAATCGTACTTAGGTAGGGTAGGGTAGGTAGGGTAAGGTAAGGTAGGTAGGGTAAGGTAAGGTAGGTAGGGTAGGGTAGGTAGGGTTGGGTAGGTAGGGTAGGGTAGGTAGGGTAGGGTAGGTAGGGTAGGGTAGGTAGGGTAGGGTAGGTAGGGTAGGTAGGGTAGGGTAGGGTAGGTAGGGTAGGGTAGGTAGGGTAGGTAGGGTAGGGTAGGGTAGGTAGGGTTGGGTAGGTAGGGTAGGGTAGGTAGGGTAGGGTAGGTAGGGTAGGGTAGGTAGGGTAGGGTAGGTAGGGTAGGTAGGGTAGGGTTGGTAGGGTAAGTAGGGTAGGGTAGGTAGGGTATGGTAGGTAGGGTAGGGTAGGTAGAGTAGGTAGGGTAGATTAATGTTTGATGTTTTTATGGCAAAACAAAGTTTGCCGGGTCAGCTAGTAATACATAAATATGAATGTACCTATGTATGTTTGTTAATCAATCAAGCCTCAACGTATACGGCATGGCATAGCCTGGCATAATCGTTCAGTTATTTTTCGTTGGTCTTGGTATACGAGTAATGTTGCTGGCAATACAAAAAGAAGCGAACTAAAAAGAAACTACATATTCGCGAGCTGGCTGACCAAAACCAGATGTATTCTCAGACTGCACAGCATGATTTTCTTCTTGTTTATGTCTTTTTAGTTCGCTTCTTAAGCAGTCGGGTATTACGATTTTTTGTATTAACTTTTCTTATTAGCCCCCGACGGTAAAAGAGGGGTGTTATAAGTTTGAGGTGTGTTGTTGTGTATCTGTGTATATGTGTGTGAAAATGGCGCCCAAAAGCCGCCATTTCCCTATTTTCCAATTTTACTGTAGCCACACTCGCAAGGTTAAGACGAATCGATTGACGTTAAGAATCATCAAAATCGGCCAACGCGTTTGGTCTCTAGAACGTCGCATAGGAACAAACATACATACATACATATACTGATAAACACATTACCTTCCTTCGGCAGTTGGGTAAAAATACTGTTTGCTAGTAATCGCCACTCTTTTCTATAAATTAATATTTTCCGTCCGCTACTAAAATAGTGTATTCACGTATGATTGAATACGTCGCTCGGGGTTAAACATGGCAATAGTCGTTTATTTGCGTGGTACGCCATGAGCGCTGCTAGGGCGTGCGCAGAACAAAGGGCGTAAGGCGGCGTGCACAGCGCCACGTAATACCGCCTTGGGGCGCGTAGGGATGGCGCGGTGTATGTCGATGATTTGATTATATGATCATCGGTGTTTTAGTACAAGTGTGTTCGAAATAGAAACTTACGACGAAGAGAAAATGGATTAACCGGTTGAATACCGTAAACAATTCAAAAGTCACTAGGTCTCGCGTGGATCCATGTTTTTATTTTTATTTTTTTATTTATGATGTGTTTGCTTTTGACTCTAGTCTAGGTCAGTGACAGAGACAGAGTCGACGATGGAGTGAGCTTACCCAGAAGTGTTGTGTTCACTCTAACTTTGAAGAGATTCGGGTTGTATGCGTTCGGAAACACAGACGCAGGCAGTGAGTTCTACTCTTTTGCTGTGCGCATTATGAAGGATGTTTGGAAGCGCTTGGTGCGAATTGGTGGAATGGCAACGAGGTGAGGATGATAACTTGCAGTGCGTTTAGATGTAGAAGGGGGCCGGTGGGATGAGGTCGTGGAGTTCATGAGCACACTCGCCGAAGTACAGTCTATAGAAGACCGACAAGCAGGTAACCTTACGGCGATGAGCCAAGCTTTGAAGCTTGGCATCCACCAGTTTGACGTCGCCAATTAGACTCTTAGTTCTGCGTTCCACTGAGTCAAGCGCGGCAAGTTGATATTTAGCTGAGCCATCCCAGAGGTGGCTGCAATAAGGGGTTAAACAAAAAATAATGAGACTTCTTAATTATATAAATTAATGAATTTAAATGTGATAATATTTGTATGCTTCACGGCAAAACATAGACAATCTGACTATTTAGTACCTACTTAACATCTCGCACACCGTGAACTACCTATGTTTACTAATAAAGATTCTTATTCTTCTTATTCTTATACTTCTAGCTCTCTATACTGTAGCTAATGTTTGCAATGGTTTCGCTGTATGAAACGAATATGAAATAGTAGATATCTACATATTGCCCTTTTTCGCTAACATAAGTAGACCAAGGACAACTAAATAAATGTGCCTAACTAATAGTTTACTGTTGAATTTTCAAAGCTCAGATGAGAAAGCTCGCGCCGAGAATTGTAAATTAGCGCAATAATATTTAGGCATTAATTTGTTTGGAATGAAACACATGTCCATTCCTATGCTAATCCAAATTAATAGCTATTGCATCATCAAAACATACATATTTGCTGCTACACATTAAAGCCATTATACTGGAAAGGATAACTATTATACCAAACCGTCAATAACAAGGTCAGTAGGCCGGCGACATGACCGCAGACACATGTTATAATGTATAATTGTATACTAGAACTATCATGTTTGGTTCAGTCATCATAAGCAAAACGATTGCGAATATTGCGCTGGTCAGATCCGTAACGAATAAGTCAGAGGAAGTTTTGAAGTCGCTCCCATCACTGATAAAGTTAAAGAAAATGCGATTCTGATGGTATGGCCACATCCAAAGACAGCCAGATGATCACATGATGAAGCTTGCTCTAAACTTGCCAACAACGAATCGTGGACGCGGAAGACTACCTGCCATTTGGTTGACGACGGTTGAAAAAGTCCTGAAAGAAGTACAATTGCACGCCAGCACAGCTCAAGACCGCTGAGAAGATGGATAAGGAGGGCCGACCCCAAGTAACATGGATAAGGTCAAGGCGGAATAAAACATTACGCCATACGATTCAAGAAGCAAACCTTTACTCGAACAGAGAGCATACATAAACTAAGTTTACTACCAGATAAGTAAACACATAGTTCAACTAAATCGCTGTAACACCCGTAGTGTTTAATACACCAAATATGTTACAGACTGTGCCAATATTAGCTTACAATATTATAGAGGCGACGGCGAATCAACATAACATGACATCACGCTTGTAATTCCCAAAGGGATAAGCAGAGGTATACCTGTAGCACCTACGGGTGTAGGTACACTTCAGACTGTAATTTCGACAGTTATGTTCAAGTCCCATGTAATAAGGGGCAAGGCTACGGCTACTGCCATCAACCAGGGACAGATCCAGACTCCAGGCTTCTACTGAGAAATTTCGGTCCCTGAGATTCCCCAGAAGAGGGTCTGGAGACGGACAGCCGCGGCGGCTTCGCGGTGAGTGCTAGCGCGTGCCCGCCATAAGCGGCACAGAAAGACACCGTGGTGTTTTAGTGGGTTAGAGTCCCACATAACTGCGCTATCTGCCCGTGGTAGCGCAGCATGCATGAGCATAAAAAAGTCCCCATGCTCAGCAGTAACGCTTACTAACTCAAGACCAACTATCATATGTGCCAATATTAGCTTAGAATATCATAGGGGTGAACCAACATTGATATAATATCGATATATAATCTATCGAGCTCACCCCCGCACTGTCCACAATAGGTTAACGCTCCGTTTCGCCAAATAATCCTGGGAAACAAGGACTGCGGTGTCCACACGATCTATATATTATACGGAATGCTTGTTGATGTTCAAGTGACCACGGTTTTTAATAATGTTTGCACTCTTGTTGGGGGAAAGCATCGGGAATTGGAGGGACACAATCGATTTGAGTAAATTGAATTGATTATATTATATAGCGCTACTGTCCACAGCAGTCTTTTCTGTGTGGCTATCAGGACGATAGCCCCTCAAGCAAAAACCTGGGGGTCTTTAAGTCAAGAGTGAATAGGTTACTTCTAGGCAAGCGTGCTCCATCATTGACCAAATTAGGTGAAATGCGATCCAATCAATAAAAAAACCATAGTGAAAAGTGATTACCGTCGCCGTTAGACAACTAAACCTTCTTTCAGATTTGCTCCCGTAGGCTATGGCCCAAAAACTATGCATTTTCTGGAATAAAAGTATTCTACGACACTCGGCGATGTTGCTTTTGATCAGAGAAATATGTTTTTGAACAAAAAAGGAACAGTACTTTCAGAGATAACATCCTACGAACGAAGAAACCTTAATTTGACATCTATAATGTTAGTTAAGATCATCAAGGAATTTTCTGTTGCCTTCTCATTACAAAATCCGAAAAACTAAAGTGACTGTATTTTACCGACACCTTACAAAACTGAAAAAGCTTCTTGTTTTTTGTCAGAATACCGAAGTCAAATAAAATATGAATTCTTCGGCCCAACCAATGAAAAACAATAAGAAAATTCAACATAAGAAGAAAAATATCACGCCTTACCAACGAAGACGGGGCGAAGGAAAACCAAATATTTGTGAACTAATTACAATTTCTGAACGTAAAGTTAACATTTCATTAAAGGTACAGTGTCAACAGGGCTGATGGTTCAGAACGAAAAAAAAGGTAAAATAATTCAAGATGGCTGCCCTTTGGTCATAGACGAGGAATTGTTAGAAGGTTCATAAAATGAGAAGGAATCATGGTGAAAACGGGACAGAGCTCTTCTGCACCGTATAGCTCCGTCTGTCTCTCACAGTGGAAGTGGAACCATCATAGTTTTGATTGATACATCAGAGTAAGGACCCCGTTCTAGTTGCAATTTCGTGATTCTTTTTTATTACTACCCGCCCCTGCTTTGCCCAGCTTTTACGACTTGGTAAACATCGAGATTTCTTCATTATAATATGGTAGGTAGTTTAATATGGATGCAGCTTGAGTAATAAATTCTATTATTCATAATGAAAACCGTATCAAAATTCGTTTCGTTGTTTAGAAGAACCAACAGACGGACACGAGAAGTGGCTTTTTTACAATAAAAAATACAATACAAATACATAATAGATACCGTGATTGATGCAGGTGGCCCACCAAATGGCGTGTAGTCTATGTGGTCACTTACCGCCACTTATAACATCTGCAATACCAAAAGTATCGAAGGCGTATTGATATTCAAGACATGGTGTTGATATTCAATTTGTTTGACAATTCAAAAGTACCTCTAAGGTTTATTTGAAATAAACTATTTGATTTTGAGACGAGTTGTAATGCCTCATGTCCTTTTAATTACATCATCAAGTGCCAGAAAGTAGAAACAGGTGCTTGTGGTAGTACTTTCCCAAACGAACTGCTACACTAAATGCTTGGTTTCACTAATTTAAACGTATAGTATCTGCTTTACGGGTTAATACACTACTCAATTTTAAAAATTTCATCCTACCAGTATGCAGCTACTTGAACAACTCATTTGCCACGTCCGGCCGGTTTGATAATATCTACTGCAGCAGTTTCAGCGTTCGTTTCAAGTTTGCAAGTCGTAAGATTCAAAATCTAATTTTGACACCTTGTCTGAGATTTATATCACAAGTCTGTAAAATTGTACAAAATATACGATTAGGCAACCCGATAGAGTTGTCTAAGTGTTACCACAGATAATATAATACTAGCATAGCATTACACAATTATTACACATCACGAATCGGTGTCGCGACTTTAGTCTCAACTTGCTGTTGGTGAAATGTACTTTTCGCTAATAACTGTACTCTTTGCATATACATAGATGTCGCCTCGTGTTAGACAACGAAGGGATCAAGAGTGACAATCTAAAAAGTCAGATTTGACAGCTATAAAAAAACTTAGTAATAATTAAACTTGATGCTTACGAATGATACTCGTTGTGTATGGATAACATAGTAATTAATTAGGATTATGAATTAAATTTTTCAATTTCTCACATACAAAGTTATCGCAGCATGTAAACTGAGAAATGTCATCGGACTTCTTAGATTGTCACGATTATAGATTCTTGTTCAGAAGCAATCAAATTACAGTGTGTAGAAGTGAACCTTCTGACTTTGCCTCAGCATTATTTGGTGCAGTCTTTGTCAATTTATGGAAGAGTGTTTGTCTGTTTGGCAGGCGAAAACCTCGGGCAATTGACGTAGCTTTGTTACGTTGAAATGTAAATAGTGAATATTATGATTTATTTTTTGTAACCGCTAACTAAGTTAGGAAGTGACCTCTGTTCCGTGAACACCATAACATGAAGGCCTAGAAAAAGTGACATTATGTAAGCGATAACGATTCCACTGTGTTACAGTATTTGATCGCCCATTTTAATTGCAAATGCTAGAAGCTTAGTTTTTTGAAAATTTATCCAATTTGTTAAATAAACCATTTAATTTACTTCTGTCATCCTTCAAGTTACTCATACCTACATAAAACTACATACTCGTAATTACTAATATTTTAGAAATTCTGTCATAATAAGGTGACAAATAAGTTTACCGATTGTTCTGTCACGTAATTATGACTCCAAAACCGCGAGCCTGAATCAGATGCGGTTTTCAGTGACGCCTCGTCTATTTAGTCATTAATGTTTGCCTATTATGTAAGTAAGTAGGTGAACAATAGGTTGTATTATTGAAAGCTGTTTACAATTTGGTTCAAAATTGACATTTTAGATTAGCGGTTTATGAAAGGCTAACAAATTCTGAAACGCTCATTTCGAACTGATCAATATTTTTCTTTTAAGAGTCCAATAAATCTGCCTAACATTTGCCCAACTTTGTTGGCGTCAGTTTTCAGCCAATCCAGATGAATACAATATATGTTATGGACCAAGTGATTAATACGGCATTCATAATGCCCAGACAATTTGAAAAATGCCCAATATGAGTAGACAATATGCTAAAAATTATTAAAATATTTTTTTATGAATTATTTTAATGTCATCATTGATTTTCATATATAATCAGTAAGGTAGGTAAGTACGATTATTATTTAAGCAACGGAGTCGACGGAACTCCTATTTCTGCTGCAGGGTCTAAAGTAACCCAACATGAAGGAGATGACGGAGCTGAGTTCGCTCTCTTCAGCTTTCGTCATCCCCTTCGAATCTAACCTATCCGTGTCGGGGTGCTCTAAGCTCCCGAGCACGCTTCGCTCGCTCTTGGACTAATTGGTTGAAAATAGCGGTACCTACCGCATACAAATATTATTTTATTCTAACCGATCCTATGATCTTGATCAATTAATATAATTTAGCTGTGAAAATAAATTTTTCGTAGATATTTCTTGCTGGCCGAAAATATTAATGAAGTTTAAATCAGTATTCATTACATTACCCGATTTGAGTTGGCTTGATTCATATTGCCCGGGCGGGCATTATATATAGTGCCTTGATTAATCACTTGGTCCATGACATATATACAGAATACCCGTGTTTTTCACGGAATTACTGCCTTTCTGACGTCTTAAACCCAGTATGGGTAACATAATACATTTTGGTAAGACTAGCCTTCAGAGTTATAGGCATCTGCCAATGCGTAACGACTCTATCAAAGATCTGCTGCTCTAGCTGACTATCAAACGACATTTTTCTAAAATCGCAATCAACATAAAAATTTAACACATTTAATATAAAGAAAAGCCAAGCCCCTGCTAACACCGTCACAATAATTTAATACAAAAACATTTTTCGCCATCGACATTTTTTGACTTGTGAATTCTTATTTTCAATCAAGCAAACGCGATTTGAATGTCAAGTGGGTGTCCCGCCATTTTGTTTTCACTTATAATTCGCGCCAATTTCGAAAAAGGAATGTTAATTCAAATGGATTCCATCTGTTTTCTTCGAAATTATTTTAGTGCGACGAGCGTTCGTTTTGAATAATGTTGCCAGGTAGGATATTATTTTTTTGAAATTGAAATTTATTTGCATTATTTTTGATTGCGTAGGTAATCAACTTTAAATAATCATAAAAATGCAGGAAAAGAAGACTTACAAAATGTTTGTGTTCAGGTTTTTTAAGACCAACAACTAAACCTGTAGGTACTGTATAAATACTACTTGATAATGATGAAATTAATCTCAAAACACATAATAATCAGAGAATATTTAACATTTCATACATTATTACTAGCGAACCTAATCCCTCAGTGAATTTTCAATGTTGTTCAAATATCCTCGTACACTGTTCCTTATATTAGTATGACGGCCTTCCCTTGTATACTCAGCCTTATGATTATGACGGCTCCTTGAGTGTGCGCCGGCTTAAAGGTGGATATGTTTTTAATTATTAAGTAGATATGTACAAGAAGCTGTGTTTAAGATAACTTGAGTTGGTAAGTCAGTTGCTATGTCAGTTTTAAGGGCGAACAGACAAACGGAACGCGACTACACTTTTTCTAAGACATTGTGAAATAATGTGTTTAAAAACACCTATTTATGAAAATCTATTGTCGTTTTGTCGCGGCCTGACTGTGTGTTGGAGCTGGGACCTGTCTTTTGTTGTTTCGTAGTCGTGATTTTTGGCGATAGGAAATCTCATTAGGTACCTACATGGCTTGCAGCAGCTAAGACATTAGGGTCGATATAAATGGACCTAAATTTATTTACTGTTGCCCGCGACTTCGCCCACGTCATACTAGTAAAACAAAAAAAAAGGGCTTTTATTTTTTGCGCGGAACCCTAATTCTTTTTCAACAATAAAAGTAGACTAAGTTACAAACAAAACAACAACTGGCTCAGAAATTACAAACAGACACTTCAATAATATTTATTTGTATGTATGTATGTATACATAGATCATTTTATATTTTACCAACACATACGTAATTACTACCTACATATGCAAACTCATCCTCTGGGTGAATCACAGACAAATACAATATTGAGATACAAATTGATTAAAATTCGACGGAGTGGTTAAATTCAAGAAAAATACCCCCGTAAAACCCTTTTAAAACTTCAATATCCAGTTCCGCTAATACATTACTCATCCCACTTCTGATACTAGGAATCAAACCTCGACGCGGTATCTTGTCGGATTTTTCTCGAATTAATATTCCAGTGCCATCGCGAGGTACAGGCTGAATTTAAAGCGATCGCTGTTCCTATAATGGGAGGGGATTACCCTGATGACGTCATACGCCCCCTTGCGACTTATGAGAGGGATCTGTTAAGGTTTTAAGAACTGAGATGTGAGGATTTAGTTTCGTACAAATATAAATTAAATAAGCAAGAGAGACTGCAGACTTGATGGGTACCGATACCTAAGGAAGATAAAAAAAAAACTGGCCAAGTGCGAGTCGGACTCGCGCACGAAGGGTTCTGTACCATTATCGCAAAATAAGGCAAAAATCACGTTTGTTGTATACCCACATAAATATTTATTTGATTCTGTTTTTAGTATTTGTTGTTATAGCGGCATCAGAAATACATCATCTGTGAAAATTTCAACTGTCTAGCTATACGGTTCATGAGATACAGCCTGGTGACAGACGGACGGACAGACAGACAGACAGAAGGACCGCGGAGTATCAGTAATAGGGTCCCTTTTTTACCCTTTTTGGGTACGGAAAACTAGAATTTCCCATATAGTGGCCATTTAATATCAAAGTTATTTAGGATACAAATAAGGCTAGCCAGCACTTTTCGCACGTCCAATACGCCCCCCTGTCGCCACATCAGTGTTTCAGCTGGGGTGAAGAAGTGGCACAACAACCTTTCCAGCAAAGAGCATCGACCTCGTAGCTAGTATATTTAAAGATTAATTTTATTTGCTATTCTTCATAAGATGTTAATACCATCGTTTAGCTGTGTATAGAATCTATACTTAACATTATAAAGGGGAAAGATTTTTTTGTTTGTTTGTACCGAATAGGCTCGAAAACTACTAGACCGATTTCAAAATTTTTTCACCAGTAGAAAGGTACATTATTCCTGATTATTGGCTATTTTTTAATCCCGAAAACGGGTCCTGTGGGGTGGTCCACGGGAGCGAAGCCGCGGGGAACAGCTAGTAGAAAAAAAACAAAAAAAAAGAAGAATAAAAATAAGATAAATCTTTCTTTTAAACAATGATGTAGCGCCAATAGTCTCAGAGTAAAATTTATAAAATACCGGCCAAGTGCGAGTCGGGCTCGCGCACGAATGGTTCCGTACCATTAACGCAAAAAAGGCAAAAAAAAACACGTTTGTTGTATGGAAGCTTCACTTAAATATTTATTTTATTCTGTTTGTGTTTGTTTGTGTGTTTATTTTATTTTTTGAATTGGGACAGATCCTTAAAAGTGGAGCGCAAATTGAACGAAACCATATCAGATAAGTTAACACGGACTTCTCCAGAGATGGCAAACGAAGACATTATACATTCTTCACTAAATCCTCGTAACAGTGAGGTCGCTCCGTGAAGCATGTGATGCCCCCAGGAAGATTCTGTTCTTTTGGAGGGAGCTAGGCGGGCTATATTAGCCAGTATCCCCACGCACAACGAACCGAATGGGAGTCTAAGTACGGAAACGGGAGTCCCTACCAATACTACATTTTTCACTTTCGTTTTCCAACAGGTAATTACTTTTTCAACAATAAAAGTAGGCTAAGTTACTCCTTCTCTCTGGCATTTACTAAAAAGTTATTATTTAGAAATTACAACTTCAATTTTATTTATTTGACGTTACGCTAGTATTATATTATATGTGCTGACACCTACGTAATTACGTACCTTCATAGGCACGCGTAATGCTAAAGGCATTTTCTACCAGTACCCTTTGGGTGAATCACAGACAAATTCTAGAAGTACAATATTGAGATACCAATTGATTAAAATTCGTCGGAGTGGCTAAAATCAAGAAAAATCCCCCTTTGAAACCCTTTTAAAACTTCAATATCCAGTTCCGCTAATACATTACTCATCCCACTTCTGATACTAGGAATCAAACCTCGACACGGTATCTTGTCGGATTTTTCTCGAATTAATTACTACCTTCCGAACATAAAGTAAAATTAATAATCCAATCAAACAATCAATTAAACCTCTAACCTCTGTCCGCCTGGTAAGATAACAAAAACGAAACGATAACAAAACCGCCGCGTCATAACGTTGAACTCGCCGACACAGTAACCGGGATGATCTAGTTAAAACTAACCTATGTCAGTAACTATTTCGGGGCTTGTTAGGACGTGTTTGCTTATTACTGTTATAACTTTATATTAAATGTATGCATACTTATTTAAGTTATTGTGGTCCGCGTAATTAGGGTTTTTGCATTAATCGTGATGAGTTTTTAGGTGGTGATTTTCTAAAGTAAATAATCATTTGAAAATATTCCAAAACCAATCTTGCAAAAGTGGTTGCAGTGGTGGTGGTGGTGGTCAGTGGCCAGATACTGGGTTATGGAGGTCAGATAGGCAGTAGCTCCATGTAAAATACTGGTACTCAGGTGCTGATGGTTAGACTAGAAGCGGACCCCACCATAGTAGGGTGAAGAAAAGTCAAAACGGATTGATTTAAGAATCTTGTACAGTCGTATCCCAAGACGAAAGTGACCAGTGTCTCAAGACGAAAGTCTATGACCAGTGTGTGTTGCCAGTGATGACATGTGGCACTGAGACGTGGTCGCTCTTATCCCGAGAGCACGTTCCCTTGCGCGATAATTTTCGCGGGCGAAGCAGCGGGCAGAAGCTACTGATCCCATCCCTCCCATAAGTTTAACGATTACCAGTAGTTTCGACGTATGTTGACCCATTAAATCTACAAATACCGACATAGAATGATCCCTCAACGGTTAAATCTTAACTACCGTATGCCGGTATAATTCTAACCCTTTCCCGCTATCACACACTGCTACCGAATTCCTGACGTAATTAGCAAAAGATTTGCAAAATAAGATAGGGCGCATAGCGACGACAGGTTGACGGGTGTAAGGGGGATTAATCTAAGTTTCTATTACAAAACTGAGGGGACAAAGTTTTGTATTTTAAAATAGTATTTTTTATTAGAATTAGGGCGGTAGTCGAATTGACATTATAAATATCGTTATACTGTCAAAATTTCCAAAATGTGCGATTGGCATAAGCTACCGAAATGTCCCGTAAACTCACGTGGTCAATCCCAAACATTTTGTCTAGTCTCTTTGGTGAGGGCACAGATAATATAACACTAGCATACAGATGTCTCATCCCATACAAAGAAACCGTGCCCACGTACTGTATTGATTATTCCGATTATTTTGTGTACATAAATCGCGTTCGGTTCCGTTCCACGGATATAGATGGTGATATATCTATCGCCGTGGAACGGAACCGAACGCGATCGATTTACACAAAATAATCGGTTAATCAGATTAAAGGGCTTATTACACTACACGGTATTTAGGGTCCTACATTCTAATTCAGGGTAGTGTAATAACTGTTAGGAAGGTAGGGTTCTCATAATATCGACCTTATTGCTTCGGAATGATTTAGTGACCCGGTATTCAGGGCCCTGAATACCGTGTAGTGTAATAAGCCCTGAACGCTAGTTATAGCCCTCGCCAAACTTCTTGGCCGCCCTGAAGTTGGTTTACCGGATGCGCGAGGCACGAAACGGTGCTGTTATTGTATGAGATTTTCTACTGCGCAGCCATTGTAGCCAACTTCAGGGCGGCCAAGAAGTTTGGCGACGACTATACGTCGGCGCGGTTTCTTTGTATCGGATGAGGCATCTGTATGCTAGTATTATATTATCTGTGGTGAGGGTATTCGATTAAAGATTCATCTGCGTAAGATAAAATTATGATGTTTTTTATTAATTATTTACATAAATGCAGTTTGTTTTATATTTTATTTATTTTATTTATTTATTTATTTTATTTTAAAGAAGGCTTACAGACTAACAAACCAATGACATAAAGAATGTAATATAAAACAAAATTGCTAATAACAAGCCTCCACATATAGTAATGAAAAAAAAAAAAGTCGATAAAAAGAAACTACATACAAGTTAATATAATTAAAGTAGTTGATAATTTAACTATCCTTGAAAAAAGACTGTGCCAATAGCCGTCTCAAGGTCGCCACACTGGTACAAAATAAGTCGACATTAAGGTCCCCAGGAAGCTTATTGAAACTAAGTGCACTTCTTATTGAAAAAACATTCCGCCTATAATTAGTCATTGCGATAGGTACACTTAATATTGGCCGCTGTCGTAATCCCATCAGGTTTGTGCGTAATGACAGATTAGCAACGAGTGCAGGACAGTCAATGTGACCATTTGCTATACCCAAAAGTAGACTCATGTCCCCAATATAACGTCTCATCTCCAGTGGAAGGAAGTGGTACCGTTTGCAGCGGTGCTCATAGTCAACTGAGTATTGCTGAGCCCTATAATCCAGATAACGTAGGAATTTTCTTTGGACGCCTTCAATACGGGACTTATAAGTCTCATACTGCGGTTTCCAAACCTGAGACGCATATTCTAAATGGCTGCGCACGAAAGAACAATACAAGATCTTAACCGGTTTGAGAGATCTGAAACAGGCCGTGGTGCGTAGTATAAATCCCAGAGCTTTGGAAGCCTTTGCAACTATGCTATTTACATGTTGATCAAACAGAAGCTTGCTGTCTATAATTACCCCCAAATCTCTTATGCTATTTAATCTGCCAATGAGCTGACCGTTCAGCGTGTAATTATAGTTTATCAAAGAAGTACAACGTGAGAATGTTAGGCGGAAGCATTTAGAGACATTTAATTGGAGTTTGTTACGGGTACAATATGTTTCAAACCTATGAAGGTCATCTTGCAATTGACTTGCATCAGACATGTCTCGCACAACTTTATGAATCTTCATGTCATCAGCATAAAGTAAAATATACGAATGACGAAAGCATTGTTTGATATCTGCAATGAACAATATAAACAACAGAGGACCCAAAATGGACCCTTGAGGTACGCCTGAAGGGACAGAACTCCAACCAGAGGTGTAACCCTGAAGCACAACAGCCTGTGTTCTGTTCTCTATATAGGAGGAGAACCACTGGTACAAGTCACCGTGTATTCCGGCGAGAAACAGCTTTTTTAGCAGCATACAATGATCAATACGGTCGAAACACTTACTATAATCGGTATAAATCACGTCAACCTGTCGCTGTGCCATGCCGCCCGTAATGAACTCTTGTGACAGAAGTAAGTTAGACGTGGTCGAGCGGTTCCTAACAAAACCATGCTGTTCCTCACCAAGAATTGACTTGAAGGCCGCGTAGACATCGGTATAAACTATGCGTTCAAAAATTTTAGAAAAAAGGCAAACTTTTGATATGGGCCGATAGTTTTCAATATTAGCCTTATCGCCCTTTTTAAAGACGGGAGTGACGAAAGCAGACTTCCAAATCTTCGGCACTTTACCCTCGGAAAGAGAACGCTTGAATAGAATATAAATGGGTTCAACAAGACTATCAGCACAAGCAACTATGAACACAGGGGGTATAAGGTCAGGTCCACCTGATTTACTGAGGTCTAAAGATTTCAGCAGCGTCAGTATACGTGAGCGGTTTATGTCAACTGTGCTGACAGACAATTCAGTATTACTACATTGCTCATTAGAAGAACGCTCATCATCAGCCGATGATTCAGGTTTTGAAAAGGTGGACTGGAAATAGGTAGCAAAGAGGTTGCTAATATCCTGGCCTGTATTCACAGAGGTTTCACGGTAGAACATCTCATTAGGAAACGAGCCAACCCTCTGCTTACTTTTAACGAACGTCCAGAAAGACTTAGGATTTTTTACAATAGAAGCCTCAATATTTGCCATATAATTGGCATAACAAGTTTTTTCCAGCTCAAAAACTCTGGTACGCAGTAATGAAAACGAGTGATAATCAGACAAGTTACTGTATCGTTTATATTTAATGTGAAACTTATGTTTTTCTTTAATAATTTTAATTAGTGCTGAAGTATACCAAGGAGGATAAGAGGACTGTTTTACCGATTTTAAGGGTATGTGATTATCCCTGAGCTCATATAGTTTACTATAAAAATTTGTGACTGCATCTTCCAAGCTCGTTGACTGTAACAACTGAGGCCAGTTAATAAGATCAAGTTCAGATTTAATAGCATCATAATTGCCCTTCGCGAAGATATAACGTTGCTTAGGTTTGTCGACAAGTTTTTGAATTTCAATAAATTTAGTCTGAATAATTAAAGGCTTGTGATGAACATCAATAGGCAGAGCGAGTGGATCCGTACATCCCGAGACAGTCACAGTGTCGTTACAGAATACAAGATCAAGTAATCTACAGTTAATGTTCCGCTCACCATTATACTGAGACAAGTTGAACGTTTGTATTGCATCGATGAAATGAATCACATGCTGAGAGGAAATATTTTGCGGGATTAATTCACCATTGGCAACTGTGTCACCATTACACCACTCGACGTCGTTACCGAAATTAAAATCACCCACCAGCAAAAACTTATCAAGTGGATGAGTCACAATTAAGTTGTTGAGATTATCTGTGAAATTACGCAATTGAATACTATGAGAATTACCTAGATTCTCCTTACACAGGTAAAGTGCACATATATGCAAATTGTAACTAACCTGCGGTTTTGACCTTTTAAGGATTAAAGATAGCCAAATATCCTCCGCAGAACTGCGCCAATCCAACCTCTCAACCATTGTAAGATCATGTTTCACCGCTATCAGTACACCACCACCCCGCAACTGACCGGTTCGTGAGTAGTCACGATCGCGTCTCCAAACGAGGTAACGTCCATCAAATAATTCACTGTTGTTAAAACTATCATCTAACCACGTCTCCGTAAATATAATGATATCGTAGGAATTGAGACATACGCCGCGAAACACAGTATTCGTTTTCGTACGCAGACCACGCACGTTCTGGTAGTATATTTTAAGCGTAGACATAATTACATATAACTACAATCAAATAACTTAAGAATATATAGAAAATGGTCAGAAATAAGTTACATAATACTGATGGAATAAATTGCCGGTCATTGTCAGAGCTTTTATAATACTTATTGCGGGTGGCGGTCAAATAAAGTAATAGACACAGCAATACACAGTGAGCACTAGAAATAACATTATAAAAACAGTTATTATAAAAGGAAACAAAAAGCACTGACCAGTAGAGAGATAAGAGCATCCTGGTGTAAATTGTCATAACTGGGGACGATCCATAAAGCAAAATGTACCCTATTACATGAAAAAGATGGTTTAAATTAGCACAACAAAAAGTGACATTGCAAAAATAATATTGAATAAACTTACTTGGGCACACCGTGCAACAACACAAAACTAATGGGAAAACGCAACTAGCACACATAAGACTAAGAACCTCAAACAATATTGTTTTGCACCTAAAAAATAACACAGACTTATACAAACAGAGTATTCTAATAGCGATTGTTATATGTATTAATCGTGAGTAATTTAAATAATTTTCTGCAGATCTCTCTCCGATTTGATAACCAGCGTTGGCGACGTATCGTTTTTTCTTACGTGTATCTTCGCATGTTTGATCCAAACGTATTGGAAATCCATTTCAGCAGTGGTTTTCTTAGTTTTAGACAACAACATTTTGTTTTTCACTGTGAGGTGATCATTTATAAAGATTTTATGGTTGCCACTCAGTCCAATTTTATCTGGCGTCAGGGGTGAGGTCTTTAATTCATGCCTAGCAGCTGCTATGAAATCCTCCTTTACGTAACGTTGGCAGAAACAGACTATGATGGGTTTGATACGGTCTTTCTCGCTAGTGGGTACTCGTGTGATGAAGTTTATTTGATTTTTAGTGACAGGGTAATGGACTTTAGCGCTGATTTTGGCTATTATTTCAAATAAGTTCTCCTTACCCGTCTGGGGCACACCCTTAATTTCAATATTATTCATACGTGACCATTGATCTTTATTATTATTGTCTTCTTCTAACTTATCCAAACGGGCTTGCAGTTGTTCGACTTGATTTTGGACTTTCTCAACCTTCACAATACGTAGCTCCATATCGTTCAGTTTTCCTGAGACTTCCTTCATAACCTCGCTGTACTGGTTGGACAAGGTTGTTTTGAACTCAGCAAATTCATTCCTCAATGCGACGATTTCTTCTTTCATATTCTCAAGTGCGGCAAATTTCAAGGACAACGCTCGAATTTCCTGCAGGACAACCGATTCAGGTTCCAGCACGGGAGTGGGCGATACTGGCAGGGCAGGTTGCAGGGTATTGCCTGCCATTCTGCATTTACTGCAACGCCACATTAGCTTACGATCCCCTAGCTTACGGTAGCCGGTTTCAGTGACGCCCCCACACTGGAAGTGCATCATGAGGTTACATGATTTGCAGTGTGCACCATCGGTCAACGTGTCGCTGCAGACACCGCACTTTTTCGAATCCATAGTATGATAATTTCCAAATAACAAACAGAGAGCACCACGAAACTTTGAGAAACAGTGGAATTCCTTTTAAAATCGACAGCAATTTAAACCAAACACAGCCGTATGTAACCGAGGTCAACGACTGACTGTTTACTATATGCCAAAGAAAATAAAATAAAAATATAATTCATAATTATATTACCTAATTCAAACTCGCAAGACTTTTCACTAGATGCGAGACGCACGGGACCGATCAATGTGGTGACGCTTGGGGGAGGCCTATGTCCAGCAGTGGACGTCTTTCGGCTGATATGATGATGAAGACTTTTCACACCACACAGGATGTTCACTGTGGTATACCTCCGAATTTTTTTATTCAATTAGTAACTGACAAATGACAATACTGTATACAATATAAACAATTCAATCTTAGACAAACCGAAGTCCAAGACAGATTAGGCTCAACAAAACGACATCGTTTTCCGTGAACCGAACGACGCGCCATCGCTAGGCGCCGGCGGTCTTAAAATAAATTCGCAATCACGCCATTCCGGATTACCGGCGCTTGCTGACCAAACACTAACTAATGAAACAATGTGTTGTCCCCTCCATAATCAAGGGGCGATGTTCACATTAAACGGTTAAGGGTGGCCGCAAGGTGACGACTCAGAACTGCGACATTAAGGCTCCCTACAGACAGGCATGAAAACGATTTAGTCACGCCGGAGCCTTAAGTGATGTCTGCTTATTTAAGATTAAATTACTAACGTGTTTAAAGGTTTGTAAAAGGTCTTATGTAAGTATTGATCCGATTACTTTAAATGCATATCACTGATAGAAAGTTACGCTAACATTGAGGGTTACTCTTTAACCCCGAAAATGGAATGATAAGCCAGAGACGCAGAGCTAGTTGCATAATTAGCTTGAAATAGTGTACGTCCGAAACCGAAATCGAAATTCGGCAACAGTCACTGTTTCGGCCGAAACCGAAACTGCCTTACAAGGATTTTGAGGGAAAAATAAAGAAAACTTTATTATAATCAGTCAGTCTTTATTCTTTTTTATCTTTAAATCACATAGCTATGCAGTCTTCGATATTTTCACTTATTGGTATGATAATCAACATAACAATAACAACCCCTCATTTAAGAAAAAAAATATAGCATGGCCGATCACAGCGCGAGAACTCCCTAATGCAGTTTCGGTTTCGGTCGTAGTTTCGGCAGGTTTGCTGCCGAAACCGAAACTAAACCGAAACTCGTTTTTTTGCCGTAACTCGACCGAAACCGAATCCGAACCCGAACTTTCGGTCGGTTTGAATACTTGTTAAATTTTGGGCAAATTACTTGACATGGGATCATCGACTAGAGTCGTAAAATGACAAATATTTAAACAGATTAGTTCACTAAAAGGGCATCCATGTCTTATCGACAATTCTCCATAAGATAAAACGGTTTGGAATCAAACAGACTAACACATACAAGTACTTACTTAATCAAAACTAAATTCTGAATAAATCATTGCATTTAGATTGTAACAAAAGAAAGTCTGATCAGTAAACAAATCAGCAGTGCGCGGCCAAACTAACATTTTCCCCTGTAAATGATAGCGTTAGGAATTGGATTCGGTCGGATTTATGTGTGCGCGATTAAAGTCTGTCCCCGAGTGTACTCTACGTAGGTATAGTTGCAGGTGTGTGCGTGTCGTTAGGGCTGCGACGAGAAGTGAAGTCAGAGATCAAAAGCAAAAATTGAATTGATTTGGGTGAATGTTTTTGGTGAATGAGCACTGCAAGCGGTTAAGTTGTAACATCCTCCTTTAATTATAATAATGCTATTAAAAAGATGATTAAGAAAAAACCGACCAAGTGAGAGTCGGACTCGCGCACGAAGGGTTCCGTACTTGGTAAATTGCGGTTTACGATTTATGACGTATTAAAAAAAAACTACTTACTAGATCTCGTTCAAATCAATTTTCGGTGGAAGTTTACATGGTAATGTACATCATATTTTTTTTTTTTTGTTTAATCATTCTCTTATTTTAGTAGTTACAGGGGGGGGGCACATTTTACCACTTGTGGCAGTGTCTCTCGCGCAAACTATTCAGTTTAGAAAAATAATATATTAGAAACCTCAATATCATTTTTAAAGACCTATCCATCGATACCCCACACGTATGGCGGGTATGATGAAAAAGAAATTTTGAGTTTCAGTTCTAAGTATGGGGAACCCCAATTTTTTTGTTCTTTTTTCTATTTTTGTGTGAAAATCTTAATGCGGTTCACAAAATACATCTACTTACCAAGTTTCAACAGCATAGTTCTTATAGTTACGGAAAAAAGTGGCTGTGACATACGGACGGACAGACAGACATGACGAATCCATAAGGGTTCCATTTTTTGCCATTTGGCTACGGAACCCTAAATCTATTTATAATAAGGTTTCCAGGTAGATTCCCATAGTTTGATGCCCATTCTCCTTTATTTTACAAGCTTTTTATTAACTTGCAACGTATGTACTTATGTTCGGGTCAAATCTTGCAACTGAATTTTAAAGCAGTTTATCCTCAACCGATTAAGATGAAATTTCGCATACACGTTAGGTTTGGATGAGAATGCACGGTAAGCTAAAAATCTTGTTTAAAAAAGTTTTATTTTTAATTGGAAAATATATTACTTACTTTTTTTTTTACTTGTAATAGCGACTTTATTGCTCTGATTCTACGGTTTTTTTTTCATTATACCTATTTAATTGGATAAATATATGGCAAACAAGCCTTATGTAAAGTGATCACCAATAGCTGTAGATCTGCAGAAGCGTTGCCATTCATAAGACAAAGCTGTAAAGCCTCATTTGCCTGTCAATAACTTCACCGGCACCCATAGTCCTCACACCGGAACAAAAAAAAAAAGAAAACATTTATTGCCACTGAAAAATGTTACAACAAAAACAAAACACAAGATAGCATGCTGCTTGGCAATAAAATAGTGCTACCCCCAAAAAGTTCTTCACAAGTTGGAGCAATGCCACGAGAGCCCGATCGACCGCCAGATCAAGCGTCGCAAATCGAGTTGAATTGCCCACACGCTGCGAAGGGATTCTGATCATATACCGAAGCAAGCGCTGGATTGGAATCCCTAAGACAAAAGAAAGCGTGGCCGTCCCCGTCAGACCTGGCGTCGCACCGTGTTGGCGGAAGCGACGAGCATCGGTATGACGTGGAGCGAGGTGAAGCGTGAAGCTCAGGATCGATCGCGATGGAGGACTACTGTGGACGCCCTTTGCCCCATCCAGGGGAAGTAAGACATACAGTCAAGTAGGTCAAGAAAAAGTTCTTCACAAGAAAACTCCACTCTTCTTCTACTTCTGAATTACCTACTAAGCAAGTTATTATTCGTGTTCGTGACAGCCCTGCCAGTGATTAAAGTCGGAACACAAGTGGGACGAGCAAGTAAGTGTGTTTCAGCGCGATTTGTCCTTATTAGTGTATTGATTGCGTACCGTTGACATATTCAGAGTTATTTGGGGTTGACCGGCTGGGACAAACACAACAGTAGTGGAAACAGTTCAATATTGTCGAAAATACGGACTAAGAAATCAATATCTCTTCTTACACTGCTTTAATATCTTAATATTTTCTACTAGCACAGATAATATAATACTAGCATACTACTAGTAACTAGATATGCTGTCAGCTTCACTTGCTTGGACTTATTATTCTTGAACTAGGCCAGATAACACAATTTATGCATCAAAACAAAAATCACGTAAATCAGATAAGTGGTTCTTGAGTTACAAACACACCGACGACGGACACAAAGAAACGTTGTTTTATCATTTGTGAAGATGTGAAAGCTTGAAGACGTTTGGTTGTTTGTAAATCAACAATGCATAAACAGCTCAAAAGATTTAGTTTGGCAAGCAAGCCCCATTGCCAATCATTTACCATGGAATGATCTATTTTATAGGTGAGCCACTGACATCAGAGCAGAATAAAAAACTTATTAACAAAAAAATTCTGGCCAAGTGCGAGTCGGACCGCGCACGAAGGGTTCCGTACCATCATCGCAAAAAACGGCAAAAAAATCACGTTTGTTGTATGGGAGCCCCACTTAAATATTTATTTTATTCTGCTTTTGTTGTGTTTTGTTATAGCGGCAACAGAAATACACCATCTGTGAAAATTTCAACTGTCTAGCTATCACGGTTCATGAGATACAGCCTGGTGACAGACGGACGGACAGACAGAGAAACAGACGGATCGCGAAGTCTTAGTAATAGGGTCCCGTTTTTACCCTTTGGGTACGGAACCCTAAAAACAACAAACCGACTTCCAAAACAAATCACTTTAAGTATACCTATAATATTTGAGGAATTCCCTCGATTTCACCAAGATCCCATCATCAGATCCTAACCTAATGACCATGGGACCACCCTTTCAAACAAAAGAAGAATTTTCCAAATCGGCCCAGGGGCGTCTTTGAATAATCGGGTAATATATATAAAAATAAAAGATTCCAACGAATTGGTACACACGTCAAACTTGTAAAATCCCCTTTTTTCCCCCGTCAGGGGTTATAAATGTATGCGATTGTCAAGCGCTATCGAAATGTCAAGCGATCAGGGGGATGACCATAAGCTCTTAGAGCAAGGTAACTTTGAGTGTGCGTAAGGGACAGACGAATATGACTTGTATACATCGTTCCCTTTTTACAGTCGAACTATGATAGTTTTGACACGTCAGGGTACGGGGACAGTCCCTTATATTTCGGCATGTCGACCTCACTATCGCTTATGGAATGACTGCCGAGCCGAGAGAAAAGGAGCAGGAAAAGCAACTATTCTGCCACAGACACAGTAGGTACACTCATCAAATCATAGCACTTGATACAGGCATTCAATCCTTGACACACCTATTCTTACCACATTCCCCGCCGAAGCACTAAGGCACTAGCAACAATTTGAAAGCATAGACAAGTGAATTACAGCTCAGACTGTAGATAGTCCACGCCTCTGCGTGAGTTATGTGCCGAGGCGGTTCCCCACTCCATCACAGCGCCACGCCCAGCGCTGGGCGACAAGCCAACATGCACCCGCAAGTGTTACCGATTTAGTTAAAGACTTGAGGGGTTCTGTGGTAAAAAAGACTAAATTACTTTTTGTAAGGCAAGGTAGACGATCCAGAAGGAATTTTGGGTTTTGGACTACGTGCATTGATAAGCACGGCAGATTGTACCGATGCATCTTAGCGCAAAATGAGTATAGATATGAGTTGAATCAGTCCTAATGTCAGCTCGGAATACTCCGCGAGTCGCTGCACAGTATCTCATTGGGTGGGATACTGCGCAGCGAAAAGGAAAATTCAAAGCCGTCATTAAGTTTCAGTCGACCTATGCGATCGTTTGGAAAGATCGAAGGCCTCGACTCATATTTAGACTGTGCATAACATGTCTGGTTCTATTCTCAACTCGCAAATGTCGCAGTGTTGATTTTTGACGGCATTGTCAAAACTTCACCGTTTGTTCTCCAACTCTTTGGGGAATACAGTCGCGAAGTTATCTATGTACGTATCATCATCATCATTTCAGCCGAAAGATGTCCACTGCTGGATACAGTTCTCTCTCTAGGCGTCACCACATTGACCGAACCCGTGCGTCAATAAACTATGTACGTAGGTTATGGCGTCTCGATGTGCTGCAGAACTCACGCCGAGAGACCAACCAGCAGTCATTTCTACCAGCAGTGCGGCCGCCCGGAGCGAGTGGTGCGAGTAATCGCCCGTCGCATAAATCACTAGCTTATAGCCTAGCGACAAAACTATCGGAACTACACACTCGCTACTTGCTGCTCTCCAACTCGTTCTTATTAGTTTCTAGCTTTACTCGTTACTCGCTGATCGTCGGGGTGCGACAAGTGCCTTAGAAGTCTAACAGGAACCACATAATAATCAAATTAAAACATCACTCAAGAAGAAAGAAAATGAAAAACAAACACGAAGCTATAAAACCTCAAAAGGGAATAATATCCGGAATGTTCTCATAACTATATTTGTCACCAATAACACACTTCTTAAAGGAACCCAAAAGAACGGCCGTCCCTTTGAAGAGACATGAAAAAACCTATATCTATGGGAAAAATCCGCCTTTGATAAGTTATTGAACAATTTTGAATCTCACGCCTCTGAAAATACAGTCCAAATTCGAGGAGCAATACGGTAATTTTAGATTACAAAAAGAAATCTGTCACTTTTTCTTTGAAAGTCGACGACTTCTGATAGAATGAACGTAACAAGGATTGTTGAATTTGGATAAGAATTTTGTTTCAGTGGTGTCAAATGAGTTTTATAATAATAAGTCAGGGTTATCTTTCATACTACTTTTACTACAGGGCAGTTATTTTAAAGACATCACTTTGTCAGGCTTTTTCATTATTTACGTGTGAAAGTTTCATGAATAATAAAAAGTAATTGCGTAGTAAGAACCATAAAAACTAAAGAGCGAGTCAAAGGAAAAAAAGTAGAAAATAGTCCGTCATTAAGCTTAACAAATGAACAACATTTACTTTTAGTTTAATATTAATAAGTATTCATTTAACTCCTATCCACATTTCTGAATTCCAAGTAAATATCCTCAACACATACGTTATTCAGCTATTTAAAAACGTCATCGAATTTTGTTACAGAAATGAATGGAGTCGTCTGAACACTTGAAATTTATAAAATTATTTGACAGTATCATTGATTTCTCTTGTTATGGTAAGCGCACACTATGCAACAAAATATTGATATGATAATGAATTAAATTACACAGTTTTATTAAGACGCCAACGACCTTTAGGGAAAAAACGCGCACTCGTTTCACACCCGCGCGACCCAAAATTCTGTAGTTATTTGCACTTTCCTCAATATTCTATGACTTAAAAAAATGTTTTAGATCAAAATGTAGATAATTAAATTGTTTTTCAGATGGTAACAATTTCATTAAAATACGCCCAGCGGTTTTGCTGGGATTGTCGTTTTTAGGGTTCCGTACCCAAAGGGTAAAAACGGGACCCTATTACTGAGACTTCGCTGTCCGTCTGTCTGTCTGTCTGTCTGTCTGTCTGTCTCCAGGCTGTATCTCATGAACAGTTATAGTTAGACAGTTGAAATTTTCACAGATGATGTATTCCTGTTGCCGCTATAACAACAAATACTAAAAACAGTATAAAATTAATATTTAAGGGGGGCTCCCATACAACAAACGTGATAATTTTGTCGTTTTTTGCTCGATATTAATAACGGCAACAGGTAGACGCTTGAAATATTCACAGAATATTTAGATGTATATTTTCTTCAAAAAATAATTATTATTAAATTAAAATAAAATAAATTAAGGGGGGCTCCCATACAACAAACTTGATTTTTTTGCAGTGTTTTGCGATAATGGTACGGAACCCTTCGTGCGCGAGTCCGACTCGCACTTGGCCGGTTTTTATTTTATTCTTGTGAGACATAACTTTACAAATTAATTACACCATGTTATAAGAATAAAACTCAAAAAATTCTTAGATCGAATTATTAAGAAAATGGTCTAATGTAACTTGTATTTTTTCCAAAAAGTTACAACAAGCCGTTTAGACGTGATTCTCATTTTAAAATCAGGTACTGACGGGTTTCTGTTTAACTGTCTCGTGCAGTCGTGCTTGATACCTATATTACCTGATAGTAAGCGATGATGTGGTCGACGATAGAGCACGCTTGCCTAAAAGTACCTACATTGGCAACACTTTAGCCAGACCAGTGGTGTCTCATCCCATACAAAGACACCGTGCCGATGTACTGTACTGATTATACTGATAATTTTTTGTACATCGATCGCGTTCATTTCCGTTCCACGGATATAGATGGTGATCTATCTATCGCCGTGGAACGGAACCGAACACAATCGATTTACAAAAAATAATCGGTATAATCAGATGAAAAACGCTAGTTACGTCGGCACGGTTTCTTTGTATGGGATGAGGCATCTGTATGCTAGTATTATATTATCTATGGCCAACCATCTTAATATCATTATCATCATTTCAGTCGAAAGACGTCCCCTGCTAAACATAGGCCACCCAAATATCACCACATCGACGGTCGACCGATCCTGTGCGTCTCGCATCAAATGGATTCCCGCAACCTTTCGGTCCACCCAGAGGGAGGCCTAAAAGTTAAAAGGAAACACGTTGTGCCAGACCAACGATCTAAAACAAACAGAGCATATTCAGACGCTTACTTTATGTACTAAACCCACGTTCCTCACATAACCTTTAATACATAATTAGCTTATCTTCAAGCAAATATTTCTCTGAGCACAGCAGCTCATTTCTAGCTAATTTTCGCATTATCTTTGCCACATTTGTGGTTATGCTCGGTAAGAACATAGGCCTTGTCTGGGGTGGAGGCAAGTTGGCTAAGACGGTAGCGGGGGCGGTTACGTGGCCACAATGCATTTTTGTGTTTCGACGCTCGTGTTTTCACGACTTACAATTTCGTATTCAGTTTTGAAAAAGTTGCGCCATATTGTTTCAGCAACATGTTATTGAGTTGCTCGAAAAACTAATGAAATCAACTTCTTGACATATCTAATGTTGCGCGATTGTAGCGCAACATCTACAATCTAGCGTTTGCGGACCCAAAAACAATAGACGATCGCTCGCTATCAAAACCAAATCACTCAATGCCGTCGCCCGCCATAGTCTAGTACTACACTATGGGCGCAAACGTCGGTTTCATTATCTTAACTAGTATTTTAATTACATAAAATCTCTGGGAAGGTGGGGATGAGAGAAAGCGACACTACCGCTGATTTTCATCCCAGAAACATGATAACTCTTGTGTCCTATCCCACGGAACCGATGCCGCGGGTAAAAGCTAGTGTTTCAAATTTCCCTCTCGCCTAAACAAGCATCCGCTAAGCTCCACACCCTGGTCGAGGCTATAAGCTTAGCAATTTCACTTGGTACTTATGTGGGAAGAAAATTACCAGCTAATGGGTACTTACATTTGTGGGTAGTTCGGGAAATTAATAACCGGTAACCTAAGCGCTTTGTTGATTAGGACTTGGTGAAGGAATGCAAAGCCGAGCGCATTTCTTAACTGTGGCCGTGTTTCCTGATGGCTCGACGCGATACGATTTATATCACACCGACAAGCTATTTTTACTAAGATGCAATCTGCAAGGACGTTCACATGGACGCAATTAGACACAATTTAACCGATTTGCACTTTTTTTTATAATCTATAGGCTCGTGTTTGACCACTATGTCGCCTGATGTTAAGCCAAGATGCGGTCTACGGTGAAGCACGCTTACCTAGAAGAAACCTATTCACTCTTGACTTAAAGACCCCAATTTTCTAGGAGAAAAAGTGCGCGATACCTATCACCATCAGGAAGATCCCTGTTTCCTTGTTTATTAATTTAAAAATATGCTATTGTTTTGTTTGAATCAATCTAGCTAGAGTTTTAGAGCCAATAAAAACTATTCTTTTTCTTATTCTTTATTGTACACAAAACATAAAAACATACAAATACAAAAGAAAGTTAATGTACAAAGGCGAGCTTAACCCATAGTTGGGTTCTCTGACAGCAAACCTCAGTTACAACTATTGAAGTATTATTAAAATAAAGTAGGTACTATCAAGAAGTATCAGTCAACAAGAATCGTTATCGGCCTGAAATCACAGACATCATTTTTCCTACAGACATAAATAAAAAAAACAACAACAATGAATACAAACAGATAAAAAAAATAAGACTTTCATAATCATTACTTTGAATATTAATAACAGAATAATATAAAAAAACCGGCCAAGTGCGAGTCGGACTCGCACACGAAGGGTTCCGTACCATTATCGCAAAACACTGCAAAAAAATCACGTTTGTTGTATGGGAGCCCCCCTTAATTTATTTTATTTTAATTTAATAATTATTATTTTTTGAAGAGAATATACAACTAAATATTCTGTGAATATTTCAAGCGTCTACCTGTTGCCGTTATTAATATCGAGCAAAAAACGGCAAAAATATCACGTTTGTTGTATGGGAGCCCCCCTTAAATATTAATTTTATACTGTTTTTATAAAATTTCAACTGTCTGACTATCACGGTTCATGAGATACAGCCTGGTGATAGACAGACAGACAGACAGACGGACAGCGAAGTCTCAGTAATAGGGTCCCGTTTTTACCCTTCGGGTACGGAACCCTAAAAAACAAGCCAAAAGCAAGACCAATCGAACAAAAAACTATTAAACAATTAAAAACAAAAATTATCCCCAACGCGACTCCACAGTTTCTCCCCGTCAACACATGCGGAGCACATGTCTTCAGAACGCGCGCTACGTTTCAGGAAACATGAATGAAACATTAATAGTTTCCTACTTAATACTACTACAGCATTATAATTTTAAATCTAACGTGATTCATTGACTCTTTCGGGGAAATTCTTCTCAAAGTTTTTCCTTTTAGGAATTGGATGAGTTGTTACGTTGTTTCTGGTAAAGAGATCTACATATTTATTTTTGTCGCGAAAGTAAAATAAAAATTTATTTTTGTCCGTCAGGTAGATTAATAAAACAAATTGGACACGTATTTTTTCTTTTGATAAAGTGACGTCGATATATCGTGAAATATCGTGAAACGTCACACCGCTGCTAGTACACTTTAGACTGCTTTAGTGACGTCACAAGCCCCCACTTCTGAACTTTGATGCGCTTTAACTTTATCAATTTTTACTGATTTGGTAAAGCGAAAAATACGTGGCCAATATTATTTGATAATCTCACTGACACACTAAATATAATTATCATTTTTCTACGCAGGAAACATCCCTATTGTAATTAAGCATCTTCCATACTAATAATATTATAAATGTGAACCGCTTAAACCGCTGAACCAATTTTGATACAAAGACAGATTGGACCTTGGACAAGTACATAGGATAGGTATTTACAAAAACAAAGAGTACCGGACAGACACTTACGGTTATGTCATACTCGTATTTTAACCGCATCATAAATTTTCTAGAAAATGTACCTACGTTACTTAAAAAACATGAAATTAAAATTAAAATCAGGGGTTTTTAAATTTGTAATTTTATCTTGTATCTTAACGTGAGTAGTTTTCTCGAGAAGGTGACGGTTTTGGGTACTAGGTAGATCAAGTGTCAGTGACATTTTATAGGGATCGAATACGTGACATTTCGGTAGCGTTTGTCAGTCATACTTTTTGACAATCGTTATCGCCGATACAATGTCACCTTGTCTAGACCTTCTTGTGATCTTTGTCAAATTATTTTCATCATCATCATATCACATTGACCGGTCCCGTGCATCCCGCAACCAGCGGATCCCCGCAACCTTCATCAGGTCATCGGTCCACCTGGTGCGAGGCCTTCCAACGCAACGTCTTCCGGTTCGCGGTCGCCACTCCAGAACTTTTCTGCCCCATCGGCCAACCGTTTTGCGAGCAATGTGCCCTGCCCACTGCCACTTAAGTTAGGCAATTCTTCGGGCTTTGTCGGTAACCCTGGTTCTCTTGCGGGTCTCTACATTTCTGATTCGATGACGAAAGGAAACTCCGAGCATAGCCCTCAAATTCTTTTAGTGTAAACGAATGATAAATTAATCATATTTTTCTGTTTGCTATACGACAGAATAGTCAAAAATAAACGTATTCAAATTCCCTAAACAGTCACAAGCTACCGCATAAAAAAAACTATTTAGAACAGATACCGTTTTTTAAATTAATTAAAGCCATAGTGTTTTCTTAAGAGATATCCGGCGTTATCTTTATCTTGAGATTAGACGCACTTACGCGTACACGGGACCGGCATTACGGGTGATAAGCAGATAATATATTACTGATAATATCCAGACG
Source organism: Anorthoa munda (assembly GCA_945859665.1). Classification (NCBI taxonomy): domain Eukaryota; kingdom Metazoa; phylum Arthropoda; class Insecta; order Lepidoptera; family Noctuidae; genus Anorthoa; species Anorthoa munda. The sequence goes on along the minus strand of OX243917.1, from coordinate 12,605,582 downwards.
TGTAGGCTGTGGGGAATACTGATTTTGTGGTGCAATCGAAGCTGTCCGAAGGTGGGAGATCGAACGGGCATTAATTCCTTGATTCAGCTGTGTCTTCGTTTTTACCCTACTGCCGAAGGATGGTAATGTGTTTATCAGTCTAAATGTATGTTTGTTTGTTCATATGTGGCGTTCCAAACGCGTTTGCCGATTTAAATAATTCATACATCAATCTATTTGCCTTTACTTGGCGAATTTAGGGCGGTTTGCGAGTTTTTAAAATGGCGGATTTTGGGCACCATATTGTGGAGGCACAATTTAATTTCTTACTGTCCCATCGTGTGGGGTATCAAAATAAAGGGTTTTAAGAGGTTATTTCAAAGTATAAATGTAGCCAATTCGAAAAAAAATATGGAAGTTAATTTAAAAAATCTAAAAACTCGACTGCTTAAGAAGCGAACTAAAAAGACGTAAACAAGAAGAAAACCATGCTGTGCATTCTTATGGCACCCAATAACATTATATCTTACCCGGGAATCGAACCAAGAACCTCATGAATAATCAGCAATTGCGCTTACGACCACTCTACCATTACCAACGAGGCGATCTTCATAAATTGTCCTTTACTTCACAAAATATAGGTATAAGTTTACGTCTTTTACGATCTTAATCGATACTACATTCATTAATACAGTATTGACGCAAATTTAAGAAATGTCACTTTAATGCCTGGCAACACTGCCCTCTATAATTTATGGCCGTTGTCATAATTAATCTGTGGTTACGTCAAGCGGTATTTTAATAATTTTTGTGACCTATACGAAGAAGGTTTTAATTCTCGATACCTGTGGCTTTTTGGTCTTTAAATGCTATACATTACTAATTTATTACTACTTAATGAATCATGAATCATGAGGCAGCAACTCAGATTATTTATAAAGATGGCATTAAAACGATGCGTAAATGTATTTATTATGTCTACTGATTTCATGATGCATTGATTGGCACACAAGCAAGAACTTTGAAGACTTTCGAGCAATCGCAAGGAAAACCATGGTACAATTGACGCAAATGTTAGGTATACCGTATACACAAAGTAGGATGGGATAGGTAGTGGTAGGATGCCACAATTTTCTTTACTTGACTCACTTTTTTCAAAATCTGTCAAATGTAGAATCTGTCAAATGTAGAACCTGTCAAATGTCGAATCTGCCAAATGTAGAATCTGTCCTGAGTAGAATCTGTCAAATGTAGACTAAACGTTACAGTGCACAACAGTGTGCGCAAACACAATTGCATTCTCTATTCCCTAACTCTCATAGTCCTATGGGACGGCAATCCAACACGACCGGAGAGAGATTCGGCGGACCAACGAAGATCACGGATAATACCTAAGCTGATATTAAAAAAAAAGATATAAAAATATCATTGGCAGGCTACGGGTCTCGTCACAACCTTTTACAAACCAGACCTTGAGCATAAACCTAAACGACAAAGGCAAGTCACTTAACCTAAAACATTTCAAAAAATTAACTTTCCGATAATCAGTCATCGTTTCACGCCGTCACGTCCTATCCACCGCTAATTCGCGCCAAACCTTCCCGCCATTTATTGACGTCAAAACAAACGGCCGCCGTTCGAGGAAATAAAAATTAAAAGTCCCCACAGCTAAGAATGTCTCCACCAATGAGCGCAGCATAAATAATCAGCGGGTGTACGTCTCGGCAAATTACCCAGAACGGGCGGGTTGGAAATTGATGGCAACACTGAAATAAGTGCGCCATGTCAACTATGTTGGCTGTCGGCGCGTTTGCCTTTGCCTTATTTTTTTTTCGTCTGTAATGATTCGAGTGGCGCGTTCTAAATTGGTTCTATTGTAATTATGGCGGCCGTTTTATTTATGGTCGCTTGTTTGTTCTTTTTGAGGTTATACTTAAATCTCGGATTAAGGATTAGAGAAATTGTGTCGACTGCTTGTACTTTGAAAGTAGTGGGTGACAAGGATAATAAAATCATGGTCTAGTTTCAAAATGACACAACTTTTGGATGTTGGCACTGTTGGCAGTAACTTAGGCCCAGTTTTTTGATTAGTAGTTAACTAAACCAATAGTTAAGTTAAGTTATGCTAAGCAATGGTTTCATAATTCGGCAAAATGTCTTTTATCATCAATTGTGAGCCTCACAAATGGTCAAATAGGTAGGAGTTTATTATTTACAGACAACTGAAATATAAACATGTTTTACCGATTTTTTTAACCATTTGTTAGCAAAATTATTTAACTATTGGTTGAGTTAACTACGGATCAAAAAACAGGGCCTAAGACCATTATTTAGGTCTCATAAATAACTGGCCATGTTGCGGCAGTTTGTCACACTAAGAACTTATATGTAATTCCCATTCTAGGATACGGAAATCACACGAATTAAAGGTTAAGGTCATCGTCAAATAATTTATTGTAATAAGGTCATTAAAAATGGTACTTTTGAATGTCATTTACAGAGTTAAAATATTGTAATTGATTTAAGTCGTCCAATCGCAAAAGTAGTTTGATATGGAGATGAACGGATAGAAAAACTCCTTTCAAAAAAAGGATGTTGAAATGTTTTGTATAGAATACATTAATCAACTAATTATATGTCAAGACGATGTAACTAGAATAACACTATACTATTTCTGTCGTTATTTCATGTTGCTTGGGGTCAGCGCAACACATTTCTTTATCATCCCATTCTATGTAGTTACACGACATGAAAAAAAGTCCATTTATTTTCTAATATTAATTCACACGCCAGTGGACATTTCCGCTCTGTAGACTTTCCAATGTTTCACAGCGTACAGTCCTTCGTTCTGTCTGATTGGACAGATTCATTATATTATTTAAATAGCCATGACCGTTACACTGGAAAATTGTATTCTGGGTGTGGAAGTTTCAAGTTGGGTAGTAGATAGATATATAGAATACTAGCTGACCCCCGGGCCCGTCAATTGGCTACCTACCTACCATACCTACTCTACCCACCTATCCTACCCTACCTTACTTACTACTACCCTACCTAATCATGTAATACATATTTTTTATGTATCATCAATAGTTTTCTCATCGCTTTGGGTAACATTATTGAAATTTAAATAAGTGTATCAAATATTTTTGAAAATATATTGTAGCCTATGACACTCAGGAATAATAGGAATATAGCTTTCTACTGGTCAATGAATTTTCAAAATCGGTTCAGTAGATCCAGAGATTACCCCCATACAACGTCACAAACTCACCTACTTTACGTCTTTATAATATTAGTATACTCGTAGATACTTTATTCATAGTAGGTCAAGCAGAGAAGACACGAGCATTGATCAATATGACTACTCTTGCTAAATGACGATCATGTCAGCACTGTTATTCTGTAACAATCTTACAGTGAAGACGTGAAGTGAGCTTGTGTGTGAGCCGTCAATTCAGGCGCAGATACCCCTGAGTAGCTGATTTAAAAATGACAATCACGTATAAACGGCTAGAGTCTGGCCAACGAAAGCGTGATCTGGGGTATTTCCAAAGTTGGGGTATGGCAACATTATTAATCTGTGTATTGTCTGTGATTGCGATTGTTAGTATGACTTGGTAATCTTGATCCATGTTGGCTGATTGTTATATATTTACGATATGATGATACCTTTTCTTATGTTTATGTTTCAATGTTCCTCATTTGGTCGAATAACTGCAGAAGACTGGAAAAATTGACGGACCATGTAATAAATGTGGCAAATAAATATAAACAAAGAGATCACATAACAGAAGAAGTATTGGAAAAATTTATATAAGTGTAGATGATGATTCAGATACAGATGAATACTAAGAGGTTGAATTTTTGGACTATGATTTTGAGTATGATGATTAAGTAATTAATAAATTAAATGTTAAGTGGGTTAATATTATGTACATACTAATAAATAAATCTACACACTCTTTTTTAACTCACATCCATGACAGTCACGGCTCCGTCACACTTCACCAAACGGAGCCAATAAATAAAAAAATAAATTATAATAAATACAAATAATACAAGTATCAAAACTTTTAACTAGAGGTATAGTTGGTGATACCACACTAGGATTTTTTGGATTTGCCGCGTTTTTCAGATCACACTTTCGTTGGCCAGACTCTAGTCATAATTAAAAAAAAAAAATATGTTAAATTAGACCATTTTCTTAATAATTTGATCTAATGTGTGTGTTCGGGTCAAATCTTGCAAATTAATTTTAAAGCAGGTATTCTCCACCGATTAAGATGAAATTTTGCATACACGTTTAGTTTGGATGACAATGCATGGTTACATACGTGACGTCATTCTAAATGCAATATTGCGGACGGCCGAAGATGGCGGACTAGTTATTTTTTGTGCACTGCCATGATATGGGTATCAAATGTAAGCGTTTGCTGAGGAATAAGAAAAATGCTTGTTTGAAAAAAAGATTTTTAAATGAATAATTTTAAAACGTTCGAAATTCGAACGGTGTCTCGTTGTGAATCCGCGATGATTTACTTTAAAAACAAATGAGTTCGCTTTCGATTAGGGATGACAAAAAAAAACTATTTAGTCTGTCAGTTAGAAAACCTAAAAATATTGGACACGTATTTTTTTTCTTTTGCCACGTAAAAAAAAAATTACGATGATACAGTGCGTTGAAATATCGTGTGACGTCATGGTGTGCTACACTTTATACTGACAAAGTGACGTCACAAGCCTTCACTCCTGAAGTTTGAAGCGCTTTATCCTTGTCAATTTTTATTTATTTGATAAAGCATCCCGTATTGGGTCCAATATTATTTGATAATAAGACGAATAGGATTATCAGTGACAGAAAACTTGAAAGGAAAAGGAAACCGTTTGTCCTGGTATGGTCATCTGATGAGGAGGGATGAAACGCATGTTACTAAAAGAGTTATGAATATAAATGTGGATGGATGGAGAGGGAAGACAAATAAAAGATGGATGGACCGTGTGAGGAGTGATATGAAAGAAAAGGGAGTCAGCGATAGCGTGACGGAGGACAGGACGGTATGGAAGAAGAAAACGTGTTGCGCCGACCACAAGTAACATGCGACAAGGGCAGGAAGATGATGAATAGGATTATCATTTTTCTACCCAGGAAACATCGCTTTTGCGTGCGCTCACTTAAGGTTACACTAGTCGACGGCACGAACTATTTTGTGCGCAGGGTTAAAATGCGTGATATATCAACCGACAACACGTGCGGAACAGATAGATGCTGTTATGAGCAGTAAGAAGCTAGTACGCGTACGAATACACACTTTTGCAAATTTGTAGCGAAATGGATGATGATTTAGAACGAAATCGAGCGCGCAAAATTTTATAAACAGACCTTTGGGAGTCTGGATATCATGAAAAAACGACTGAATGTATCTGTTCAAAATAAAATTATTTGCATTGTTGAACTACTAATCTATCCCTGTATGGAGGCCGTTTTTAATTTTTCCTTCTCCTTATGGTACTTATTTGCGCCCAAAGAAGCGTTAAAATTAGTGTTAAAATATGGAACTTTCGAAGCTCATTACTTTCAAGTATTTTTTTTTTTACTTTTTTGCTTCCATACAGGGCTAGATAATGATGAGACAAATTGATATCATTTTTTATTTTGAACGTACATCGTCAAACAGTGGAGTAAAAGCCAGACTACGTTTGTATGGAAGAATTTTCGACTAGTGTACCCTTAAGTGAGGTGAACTTTACAGAATAGCACGATGTATTCCTTCACCTAAACCTAGTATATAGAACAAAATAAACTTTGATTGATTTAGTAGCACTATATAGTAACCTTTATAAATATGTTCTTCATAACTCCAAGCAGAAGTATCTCTCGGGATAAATATCAAGTAACAAATTAATTTTGTACTATGTTTTACAAATTTGATAAAAACCCATTTTGCACAGCCCCTAGGGTGTGGCATGTCTGAAAATTTTAGCTGGCTTCAAGAAAAACGGGTGGCAAAGTCTGTCAAGATCTCAACTCCCTGAGGCTGTATAGATGTTTACTTAGAATAAAAAGATAGAATTTAGTGTTGTGAAATGTTCTACGCGTTTCAAATTACGATGTTCACCCGTGGGTGTGAACAGTCTTGAAGGTACACGTCACTTCACTCATATTAATTTATTTCTTAGAAAATATTTTTTATAACATCACGCTTGAATTTTCCCGAGGGGATATAGTACAAGTCCCATGTAATAGAGGGCAGCCTATTGCCATTAGCACATGCACCCGGAACCGAGTATACCCGATCTGGAAGAACCGGGTATACACGGTCCTCAGTTAGTTCCATTTTTTTTTTTTTTTTGGGATAAAAAACAGGAGTACAATTAAATGTGATACATACTATACTGTGATTTTTAATTTCGTGGACTAAACTGACAGCTGCTATTGACCTTATTTTTTTTAAATGTTGCAAGCGCGGAGCATAGTGTTGTAGGTAAGGCTCAATCATAAGTGATTCATCGAATCTATGTGACATGACTCCTGAATTTATTTTTAGTAATTGGTGTAAATAAATGTTTTATGAATATACACGTAATATATTTAAATATAACAGATCTCGTCAGAATCGATAAAATTAAGTCTGACATAAATGAGTAGAAACTAAATAAGGGCCGCTAGTTTCTTAACAATTTTTTTTTTTTTTTTTTTTACTCTGTATAGGCCTGTGTTTGACCACAATCTCACCGTGGTCAGTGATGATGTGGCCGATGGTGGTAAGCACACAAAGCCTAGAAGGGAACTGGCTCTCAAGTGCTGCTGTCGGAACACACCGGAAGGTGCTTGGCGACAGATTTTCAACTTGAGGGTGGTTGCCAGCCAGGCGGGTACTACAAAGTACCCGCCAAGCAAGTATATATATAGTATAGTATAGTGTAGTATAGTATATATATAGTAAAGTGTATAGTATGTATATAGTAGCAAGTAAGTATATTTTTTGCCTTGAAATAGTTTCATTTTCGATCTACTTCGATTTTCGATTAACTATCGATCACTCAGGATAGTTAGGGTACGACACTATTTTAATGTAACGATAAAGTGACAACCCCCCAAATGTCAGTTTAGTCCACGAAATTTAAAATCACATTATATCTAATTAAACAAAATACTTATTATACTACTAGCTAGAACATTATCCACTTATTACTAATTTGATGATTATTAATGATACGTGTTAAAAAAAAAAAGAGAATACATGAGCAACGTTTCTAACAACGAAATTTATGAATACAAAAAGAAAAGAAAGAAAAATACACTTAATAATTTATAAATAGAGAAGAGAATCGACTAGAGATTTCCTAAATTGTTGTGCTGTTAGATTAAAAATATCAATGTTATCAAATCTAGTGTTGTAGGAATCCACAAGTTGGCGCAGAGGAGGAGGAGAATTTTGGTTCCTACTTCAGTATTTCCACCGGAATTATATTGATTGTGCTAGTAGTAATCTATACTAAAGGGTCTTTCAACAAGGACGGGTCGATGTTAAAATTGAATAAAACAAGATGTGTGTGAGATATTAACGAAATTTATTTTTTATTTAAAAGGCCCATTCATGCCAATTATGGATGGAATATGACATCGTTCAAATGTCCGCCGCGGCTTCGTATGGTGGCACGAATCCGAGAGGTCCAATTTTTAAAGCTGAAGAGTTTGTTGGTTTGTTTGAACGCGCTCAGGAACTGCTGGTTGAAATTGTAAAATTATTTTTGTGTTGGATAGTCCATTTATCGAGGAAGGTTTATAGGCTATATAAAATCACGCTACGACCAATAGGAGCAGAGCATACATGAAATTGTTGCCCAAACGGGAAATAAATGTAAGTTTTTGAGAAGTTCCGTTGCGTGCGCTGTGTGAGCAGCTAAAGTTACGCAACATTCATGCATGTAGGGTAGGTAGCGTGGTAGCCAGTTTTCGGGAGCGAAACCGCGTGGGACAGCTAGTGTTGTCTAAAAAGAGATCACATGAGATTTAAAAAAAAACTGTCGGTCCTAAAAATTTGTTTTGTTTTTAAATTCTACTAAAATTTTGGCATTTATGCAAGAGCAAGTTTACTCTTTATTAAATTGTGCACAAAAACAGTCCTACATAAGTTTCGCTAATGCTCATTGATTTTCGATATATAAGCCAAACAAAATTATAAATAAAGTACATACTAGTAATTAATATAAGAAAATTATAAAGAAAAGTACCTAGTATATATTGTTACTAAAGACCGATTTCTTACAAACATTGCAAATATATATGTGGATTAGAAAACTATTTTATTTCATATTCCTAGTGATAATTGCTTATCCTGTCAAATTCTCTATGACTTATTCCAAAATCAAAAAATATCAGCCGGAACCGGGGGAACGGGTTCGCCCGGCTCTCAGCTGCTTGCCAGACCAGCAGCCGTATTGCGTAAGTGCGCAAAGAAGTTAAACTCTATCCAACCGATCAAATCGACCAATCACATGCGAGATGAATGACGCGATGTTTTTGTGTGATTGGCCGATTTGGTCGGTTGGATAGAGTTTAACTTCTTTGCGCACTTACGCAATACGCCTGCCGGTTCTCAAAAACCTGGCAACGGATGCGGTTCTGCATGCCCTAATTGCCATCAACTGAATACAAGTCCAGACTCGGGGCTGCTACTTAGAAATTCCGGATGGAAAGCTCCACTTTACCCGACCCGGGCATCGAATCCAAGACCTCATGCTCAGCACTAGCTATTGCAATTACTAGACCATAGACACAATCTGATATGTTTAAAGATGGCAATATTGTGCTTCCTAAAGTCACATAACGTGCATTGACAATTGGCATCCCACATCCAACTATAATACTTGAAATGTGACTTTATGTTTGCATAGATGTTCATTAATCACGTTCTAACGACTAGGACTGTACAGATTTTGATGAAACTTGACATACGGTTAGACCACCGTCTGTAAGATTAAGGATAGTTATAGTTTTTATTTTGGTAGTATGTACATTCCCGTGAGATAATTTAGACATTCACGTGAGCGAAGCCACTGGCAAAAGCTTGTACAACATTTTTTTTCGCACTTCTATATATGCATTACGGTAAAGTAAAATATTACGACAATAGATGATTAAAACTATCATATTTCCAAAGGCTTCAGCCCCCCCTAATGCAGAAAAGCCCCATAGCAGTGTTTTATCCGAGAAGCCTCTAAAACTGCAAACCGAACCACCCAGTAAACCATACTTCACTTCGTAATTACAGACGACTTACAAACTTCTAATTTAAGAACCTCTTAAAACCGAAACACACAGAACAATTCATAAATTCAAATTCACATTGACATCCCTAAACCGGATAGATCCAGTTTGCACCGGAAAAAACCGCCCCTCGCCAGTTTTGACATAAATAAGGGCATGTAAGCCGGTTATTAAGTTAAAGTAAATAACTTGAACTGTCCCTAGGAAGTCTTAAGGCGAAGATGATAATAAATTCTGGTCCCAGCAGTGGTAATGAATCAATTGGACAAAGGCGGTGGAGCGGCTTTAGTACTAGTAAAATTTGTAATAGGCAATTTGTGATAGAGATGTTACGGAAAAGGGTTCGGGTAGATATTTATTGTGTTCGGTTGGTAAGAGGTTTTTTTTTACGGGATGAACTAGTAGGGAAATATTTATTAGCTGTGTTAGATCTGGTTTACAGAACTCGTTTGGTATATTTAGAAGTTCAGATTCATTCGATACGTTAAATTATACAAATTTTAAAAGCATTTACATATTTAAATGTAAAATGATATATAGATTGCTCAATTTTTCCTCTTTTTTTTTTCGTTTAGTGTTTTTTTAATGTTTGTAATATAAAAAAAGAAAACATATTAACTGCGTTAAAAATAAGTAAAATACTTCAAAACAAACCTATCATCGCATTCCCCGGCAGAAAACCCGATACAAAACTACAATCGCGTATTTCCCCCAAACTGATTGATTATTTTCCAAGTTTCAGACAAACAAACAAAATAAAACATCAAAACACTCGACTCCATTCGTTTCTGTCCTTTTAAACTACATTTTAAACTCCACGGATTTATTTTAAAGTTATTTCCATAAACGTTCTACTCGACAACCCTATGTTGCCCCAAATACATTGAACTTTATACCTTAGTCCGTTGTTATAAGGACTCCAAATAATATTTTTGTGACATTGTATAAGTTTGTGTAAATTCACGAAGTACGTTAACTATATTTTCATACATCATTAATATTAAAAGTTCCTGTGTACGTGTGTATTTTATTTTTAAGTTTGCAATACCGTGAGTTAACCGAGAGGTTCAGGTCATTAGGTTCTGATACACTTTCCTTAGGCCCAGTTTTTTGATCCGTAGTTAACTCAACGTATGCTTAAATATGCTAAGCAATGGTTTCAAAATTCGGTAAAATGCCTTTTATCATCAATTGTTAGCCTTACATTGGTAAAATAGGTAGGAGAGTTTATTTTAACCCGACTGCCGAAGAAGGGTAATGTGTTTATCGGTCTATGTAGTTATGTATGTTTGTTCCTATGTGGCGTTCTAGAGAGCAAACGCGTTGGCTGATTTTGATAATTCTTACATTAATCGATTCGTCACTGGCTACATTAAAATTAGAATACATAAAAATAGAAAAATGGCGGTTTTAGGGCACCATATTTTGGGTGGTATATTGTTTTTCTTCCAAACCCATCGTGTGAGTTATCAAATAATATTTATTAGCTTCACAAATGTTCAAATAAGTTGGAGAGTTAATTATTAGATCTTTTTTAAGACTAACTATGAATGAATAAACGAGTTTTACCGAAATTTGAAACCATTGGTTTAACCATTGGTTGAGTTAACTACGGATCAAAACATTACCCACCTTCGGGGCCTTACTGAATTGACTTTATTCTAACTTGGTATTCTACAAATAGGTTTGTGTATGATAACTGTTTATGTCTAGACTGCTATGAGATTAAATTATACAACGTGTAACAGACTAAAACTGAAAAGGGGTCAATGTACTCATCATCATTACAAATTTTTACTATGGACAATGTTGCAATCGTAAAAAAAAACCATCTGTTGAGCACATTTTGAGGAGTTACGCTAACATAAATGTATGGAGCAGTTGTTTTTTTTTTCGCGGTTTTATAATTGTTCATAATGATGAGAACAATTATCACTTTTTAAGTTTATCGTTTATTTTGTTAAATACACGTTGTTTTCATAGAGTTTCAGTAAAATATTTTAAACGACCAGTTAACAGTCCAGAATTTTATTCTAAGATATGGAAGTTTCGAATTTTTAATTTAATTTTGCACCGTACCGTAACTATTATATATTATCTACTTAATTTATACATAAAAGCATATAAAAAAAACTTTATGTAATTATAATTTAAAATTATATGTCCATCTTACATAGACAAAAAATGAGGCAAGTTTAAAAAAACATAATTGCATGGCTGTTGTAGTTTTAATCAGTCATAATGACTGGGCTGTTTGCATGCAACTATAACTGGAAGATGAATCACATTATTCTGAACGGGTAACGGGTATTATGCTGTTCGAAGAATAACAATATTGATACCTAGAACTGCCTAGAACAGTGATGCGCAAAGTACAGCCCGCGAAAGCATTTAATCCGGCCCGCCGACGGTCCTTCGACATTAATAGTATATGGCCCGCGATAATTATATGTTGACGGACCAGAAGTATAAAATAGATTCTACTTAGTAAAATAATAGACGCATAGGTAAAGGTAGCGCAGAATACAACGGTAAGCCAGTATGTCTTATATGTAATGAAGAAGCAGCAGGTATTTAAACGTTTTAACCTCGCTCGCCATTTTAACATCAAGCATGCTAAAACCAAATATGCTTTGAAGAATGCTGCAGAAAAAAAGGTGAATGCGGCAAATCACGAAAATACCATGTTTCTCAAATAATGTACATGAATCAATTTTTTTTTTTTTTTTTAATCCTTTTAACGTAGCCGTCACTAAGCCGTATGTTTTAGAAAGTAACCAATTTACGCACTAAAGCGTATGTAGGCCCTTAATTGATAATTTGAAATACCTAAATCCTTTGAGTTTGAGTATGAGAAAACTCCATTAACGCTGAACGCAGTAGGTTACTTAGGAAGTACAAGACATATCATCACGCATTATATTATCTGAAGGGGTGAGCAGAGGTGCACCTATAGAAAAACCCACTTTTATTATTACTAGCTTCTGGCAGCGGCTTCGCCCGCGTGAACGTCGAAAATTATCCAAAAAGGAACTTTTTTTTTTTTTGTTACATACCCACCGCACTATTCCCAAACCACTGCAACTCCTCAAAGCCAGAACCAACAGTGGCGACCACCAGAAAAGCGCCGAGGCAATGAAGCTCGACGAAGTCCCGGCGAATGAATTTAACTGTCTTGGATCCCGCAACGAAATTAATCAGAAAATAATAACGGAGGAATAGGAAAAAAAAAACAAATTTCCACTTCCCTCCATATCAAGCAGGAGATAGAACAAACAAACAAGACCAATAGGCACAAAGGCCCAAGGGAACATATTATAACCCTTATTATCGGGATAAAAAGATAAACATCCTATGTGCTTTTCCAGAATATAATCTATCTCTGTGCCAAATTTCCAGATCCGTCCAGCAGTTTGAGCGTGAATAAGTAACAAACATAAAAACACACACACACTCACATACTTTCGCCTTCATAATATTAGTGTGAAGTGTGATTATGACCAGGGGGGTGACCATAAGCTCTTAGAGGTAGGTTATTTTGAGATCGCGTAAGTGACAGATGTTTACAAGTCATATACATCTGTCCCTTACACACACTCAAAATAACCTTACTCTAAGAGCTTATGGTCACCCCCCAGCTGTGTTGTATTGTATTATAGCTACTTCTTATCCCGAAAAATTCACGATTCCTTCGGTTATTGTAATGCGATTGTTGCTAATACCGACAAATTAAAAACTGTCAATCTTCCATCAAAAGTAACGAACATTTTTGGCATTCTTGAGAAGTTCTCAGAAGTTATACAAAAGGATTTCCTCATTCAAAATAAGATGTATCGGTTTACAGGCACGTGTTAGATTTCTGTTCGAAAGATGATTCGAGCTGGCAACATTAAGATTCGTTGAAATACGGTATTAAGTTTTTTGTGTCTATTATAATAGAGGAAATTCTCGTAAATTGACATTCTAACTCAAGGTTTTCAGAAACCGGTAAGTGGTAATACCGAAAACACTAAACTGCAAACATGCTGCTTTCAAGCCCTTTTTCAACCGTAAAGCATGGCATTTCATTGCTCTTCCTCATATTAATTTCAGTAAAATTCAATAACACCACCCCAAAAAAAAGTTGAAATCTTATTCAGAATCGCCCATTCCGATGAGCGTTCTATTTTTAAATCGTTTAACTGTCAACTGTCAAACTCGATGACAGATGGCGCCAGGCAAGACTGGAGTAAGGGGGTGTTCACACCGATGCAGAACCGGCATTACTTTAGTGATGGTAATTTATTCTTTTAGAGACTATTGCGGATGTCGGAAACGACTTGGACACTTGGTTCGATAGATATCCGTATAGAATAGATTGTGTGTGGCCGATATTAAATAAAATTACTACTTCTACTTTAATTGTTAAGACAGCGACAGTCGCCAACGACCTTGATGGAACAAAACGAGCACTCGTTTCACACCCGCGCGACCCAAAATTCTGTAGTATTTTGTAATTTCCTTATGATTCTATGTCAAAAAAAAAAGCCTGGGATATAAATGTAGATAATTGAATTGTCTTTGAGATGGTCAATTTCATTAAAATACCCCCGGCGGTTTTGGTGCGATTGTCGTGTTTTTGCCCGTATAAGACATAACTTTACAAATTAATTACACTATGTTATACGCACTATATAACTCGAGATTTTCATAGATCAAATTATTAATAAAATAGTCTAATGTAACATATTTTTTTTCCAAAAAACTACGACTAGCTGTTTAGACGTAATTCTCATTTTAAAATCCGCTTCAAGGGGTATTTGCGCCTTAAGAATCACAACACAAAGAAGTGGGATTCCCTGATACTTATAATCTAAGGTCTTTAAATCAAGAGTGAAACAATTACTTCTAGGCAAGCGAGCTTCATATTTGACCACATCATTGCTTACCATCAGAAGTTACAAAGTGGCGAATCGCGATATTGGCGAGTCTTATCAATAAAATAAATGATACGCATTGCCCAACTGGATTGTAGCATCGCTCGCAGAATTACATTAAATTTCACCAACGCGTCGCAAAGTAATGCAGCAAGGTGGCAGGAAGTCACTGGCCGTGTCGCGTCGCCATCGTCACCACTCGTTGTGACCCTGAGCAAGCCAGTTTTCTGTAAGTACATCTCTAAGTCCAGGGATTAACGGGTGCCATGCCGCCCGAACATACCCGAGATTAGCCGAAGAAGCACGTTTCGCCTATTACGGACGTCGAACGGTAACCGTTTTTAAATATGGCGGGTTGACGTTTCATGTTTTTTTTTTCATTTGTACGCAATGGCGTTTTGCTGTGGATGGTTTTATTTTTAGTTAAAGGTTAATGGGAATTTATTATGACAAGTCGAAGCTGAGTTGAAGAAATATGAAATACTTTAATTTAACCCGCTTTTATGACAGCTGCTGTGCTGTATCTATTGACTAATACCCAGTCTAACACGACACATAAATGCAGCATGTTTAGTTAGTTCATAGACGTTTATTTATTAACCGACTGGCGACTTCCCAAAAAGGAGGAGGTTATCAATTCGACAGTATTTAATTTTTTTTTTTATATGTGTTACCTCAGAACTTGTTACTAGGTGAACCGATTTTGATGATACTTTTTTGATTTGAAATCTGGTGCTTGTCATAATTATGGTCCCATATAATTTTCATCAAGATCTGATGAAGAACTTCGGAGATATACATCAGAACTCTTCAATCAATGACGGCAAATCACTCGGGATGGCTGCAATCACATGTCTGTTTATTGTTTACACCATTTCATAACATAAAATCACGCTAGTACGCCCTAAAGAGGTAGGCAGTAAACAGTTCACCTTGGTATACTCTTATTCCACCGGTTTTGTTTAAGTTTCATGTTATTGGGTTAATCTATCCTGGCTTCAATTTGAGCATTATTGGTACCTAGCCTATAGAACTGGTCCATTATACCACAGCTAAAAAGTGAAAAATATTTTTTTTTACAAATTTACAACCGACTTCTAAATAAAAACAATACAAAGTGAAAAATAACTTCAATTTCGGCAGTCGGTGTCAAAAAACGAAGAAACGAAAACAAGAACACCGACTGCCGAATTTGAGGTTTTTCTCACTTTGTAGTGTTTTTTTCTGAATATATTGTATCCTAAACCAATTTGATCTGATTGAAGCTAAACGTCAAGTCATATATTTATTGTTATTGCGGTTACAACAGTTATATCCAACCAGACCAACGATTTGATGAGCATTTGACATACTATTACTTTCAGCGTTTAGTAGCCACGCTTCGATCAACAATCTATTGAACACGTAATTAAACAAGATAATATTGGAAAACACCCCGATCCTAACAATAAAACACCCATAACTTTTGATCCGCTCAATAGATTTTCAACAAACACAGCTAAGACTCTATAAAGTCACTTCTCAAACTAAATCGGTTCATCCTGTCATACAGGTCCGCGTAGTTCGGGATTCAGAGGCTTATAACTGCTGTAAATATGTTAATAAAGATTATTTGTATAGGTATTTGTAATGACTTTGGTAATTGTATGTCCTTCTATCTTTTTTCATGACCTTGACCTTTACCTAACTTTTCAAATCATTTCACCCTGAATATTATCAAATCACTCCCTAAATAAATTACAAAGACAATGGCCCGTAGATTAGTATCGATTGTCAATGATATCTTCATGATAATTAATGAGGGGTTGCGGACGTCATGTGTCATCACTGGTGACAGATATACGAACGTTTTGAGTTGGAACGGGTTGAGAGTAGAGTGGCCACGCGTTGTGAGACGTTCGAGAGTCTGTCTAAAAGACTTTCTAAAGGCTGTCTTATAGAATTATACTCATCAAACGAGGAATATTTCTAAGCAAGAGTGGACTGCCAAAGTGCTTAAAATCACACGCTTAATGATAAAAACAAATTATCCTAGTTAATGCAAAAAGAACATTTAATAAATAACAATATGGTTACAAGCCAGCCAAGTCGCAGAGAACACGTGTGTGCCACTAACAAAGGTTCTGGTTTGATTTGATGACATAATAATTACTTGACGAAGCAGAAGCGTGTTGACTTATTACAATTGCAACATTCTTTTTTCCAGCTAAAACACTGAAAAGCGGAGTAGCTTTGGAGGGCTGTCTTTTGATGTACAAAATGTGGCAATACTGAGTAAAATGATGTAGGATTTATTGGCACAGAACCTGTCCTGTGACTCTCATAAGCCACATGCCTATGTCTAGCAGTGAACGAATTTGAACTGAAAATAAATGATGATAATGTATGAATAATTATATTCCCAAATTCTGCCCCCACGTGGTCACCGTACCCCTGACGTAGACACAAGCCCGCTAAACGTTTGAGAGCTTAATTTATCGACGGCCGCCCGTCACAGCACGGATTTATATTTAAAACTCCGAATACGAACCCACCAACTTGACTGTTGTATTTTTAAGTTTATGGGGTGAGCAGGACTGTCTGTACATAAGTGGCTATCGTGAGAGGTAGGTAAGTACCTATATTGCTACAGATTTCTGGCTATTACCCAATGAACAAATGTGTAAATTACTTCATCGCCACTACTCTAAAAACGGTGAAGGAAAACATCGTGGGTAAATTGGCATGTCCTAGAACCAAAAATTCTAAGACATGACTGTGTCAGCCACCAACCCGCACTGGGCCCGCGCGGTGGATTAAGGCCCTTTCTCTCTCAAAGTAAGGAGGCCTGTGTCCTGTCCCAGCAGTGGGAACTTTAAAAGGCTGCAATATCGACTAAGCTTGGAGTTCTGGGTCTTCGCCTCGGCTCGGCAATCATGATTGCGGTCCATGGTCAAATTCTGGGTAGCATCCCCTGTTGTCAGAATATGTGATCGGAAGAACCCTGTAGCCTGCAGTCAGGATTTGTGACTGTTTAATTGCAAATTGGGATTAGGCTCTCGTTAGGCTTAAGATTTATACAGACTAACTTTTGCCCGCGACATCGTCTGAGTATCATTAGTACTTCGAATCCCTTTTTTTAGTAGGTGTGTCTTACTTGAGAAATATTGGTTCACGATACAAACTTTCACCTCCTTAAGGATGATTTTCCTAGGGTCTCAAACTATCGCTATACCAAATATGCTTCTGCCAGCGGCTTCGCCCGCGTGAAAAGTGTTTTATCACTCCAAGGGAACATTATACCGAGATAAAAAGTAGCCTATGTGCTATTCCAGACTATAATATATCTCTGTGCCAAATTTCATCCAGATCCGTTCAGCCGTTCTGGCGTGTTTGAGTATCAAACTTACATCCACACACACATCCATTCAAACTTTCACATTTATAATATTAGTATGGATGGGTTAGGGCATGGCTGTACACCACTGCTTATCTCTTCCGTGAATACTGACGTGGTGTTATGACTATTCCAAGTAATGTAACACTGACAGACACAGGCTCTGCTATATGTAGGTACTGATAAAACACGAAACCTAGTACTTCGCAATACCTTGATCACTAATACCAGATGACTAACATATTGGGTGTGTTACTATGGATTATTTATTCATCCTTTCGTTTATTCTGGCACGAACTATGTAAATAATTAAATATATGAGCATAAATATATAACAGGCCCTAGACAAGTGACATTCTATCATCGAAAGCGTAGCGATAGCGATTGTCAAAAAAGCAAAATTGAACGGGATTGACAAGCGATATCGAAAAATCACCTGATCACGTGATCTATCGCTTTCGCGGACTTCGAATAATAACACTTGTCTACAGCCTCGTGTAAGCCCAACATAAATTATGCAAAAAGAGTAGGTATGTAAGGATCGTAGCAGGTGGCGTTCTGTAGTTTCTGCCTACTCCCATAGGCAAAAGGCATGAGTTTATGTATGTACTCGTATGAGCATAGTTTCATCATCGTCAGATGAAAGACGTTGAGAGAGCTGGACACAGACCTCCTCGAGCGTTGTCAGTTGGCACATCGACTTGTTCTGTGCTTCTCATATCTAGCCAATTGCCTCAACCTTTAACAGGTCATCGGACTATTACATGGAAATGAGAGGCTTTCCAACATTACATCTTCAGCATATACAGTCGCTACTCCAAATACTTTTGGCGACAGCGACAATCTCTGCCCGCTGCCACTTAGCTGGATTATTCTTGAAGAATTGAGAATAAACTGAATGGAAGAGTGGGGTGGTTCTAGATTGCAAAGATGTAGGCGATAGAAGATGTCTGTTCACTGGCTTTGAAAGCTGTAAGAAGTCCTAAAATCAAACGATAGTAATTTGATGGTGTTACCGCCATCTACACACAGAAGATGCCTGTTTACTCTTGCTTAAGTCCCAATTTCACATGTTAGAAGTCAGATCCCCCATCTCAGACACTTGGAGACCATGTAAGCATGTGTTTAAACCCCCATAACGTAACAGCGCCAACATATCACGGGCGACTTGTTAATGGTAACGCAGGAGCGCGAACGTAATCCGACTACGTTGCTCAAAGTGTTTTATTACGCCCCCTTTTGAAATATGCTGGTGATTTATTGTTATGTATTTTTATGGTAGGTGTTTTATTACTTAACTGTCTCAGTTATTAGGATTATGAAATCTCTTTCTAAAGGTATTTATGATGAATGCAAAAGACTTGACACTAAAAACTGTTTTATATAATTCTTAACCTCTTGAGTCATCTAGTACTGCCGTGCCAAGACATTGTCTCTATCTGATGAAGTTGACTCAAACAAAAAACCATATAATCTTAAACGGCCGCAGGTACCTTCAGACGGGCGCTTTTTGGATATGGGTTTTCAACAATCGCTTTTGCATCAAGAGTTGAAAAACCAGTCCATTAAAAAAATTGGTTCGAAAAAAAGCGCCAATACGACTGTGCCCTAAGAAATATAACCAGCAATGCTATACAATTCAGACTTGAATCTAAAACATAAGATTACCGCTAAAAGGTAACTTCAAAGCCCCCATCATAAATATTCCTCTGGGATCGCACTAAACCACATTTCAAAAGATTTAGTCATCACAACTATCCTAAATCTGCGCATTTAACCTTAATCACTGACGCCCCTGGGGAGATGAACTTTGAAGTTTGAGCATCGCTGGCAACGCATATCGTTTCTTATAAATATGTAGGGGTCTTAACACAGAGGAATGAACTAATGGAGAGATAAAGTCAACGATGCGAAGAAGTCTGCAATCGAAAGTCGAGTATAACCAATAACAATAATACTGTAAAATTTACTCTTATGGTGCCAATAATGAAGCCCACTGAACATTAACAATACTTGAACGCCGCCAGCATCCATAGGATATAATCTAAACAATTTTTTTTATAAATACTGTATGTTTTTAGGGTTCCGTACCCAAAGGGTAAAAACGGGACCCTATTACTAAGACTCTACGATCCGTCCATCTGTCCGTCTGTCACCAGGCTGTATCTCATGAACGGTGATAGCTAGAAAGTTGCAACTTTCACAGATGATGAATTTCTGTTGCCGCTGTAACTAAAAACAGAATAAAATAAATATTTAAGTGTGGCTCCCATACAACAAACGTGTTTTTTTTTGCCGTTTTTTGCGATAATGGTACGGAACCCTTCGTGCACGATTCCGACTCGCACTTTGCTGGTTTTTTTTGTTATATCTAAAATACAGATCCGATTAACAAAATTCACCGATGTCAAGCTACAATATCGCCGTCTACGCTCGGATGGCCCATACGCTGATTTATATCCCGCAAAAATGCACGGTACCGAAGGACCATGGCAACGAGGTTGCTGGACAAAAAAGTACCTAGTAGAATATAATATTTAGAAGGTCCTACATAGGATCAAAGAAACGAAAGCCATTAACTTTTTACGGCAATGTAACAACCGACTACCCGCAAAATCTGCTCCAACCGCAAACACTACTAACGGCACTAATACAAGCATCAAGAATGCGTAATGGCGTAGACGGTGACTATAATTAGAATATACTGCCTTAACCCTTACCCGCCACAATTATCTAGATAATTAACCCGCGGCTGGATTCTACCGTCGTCGAAGGGATTTTTAGAACCACTAAGTAATTACTTAATGGAGTAGGTAGGTATAGTTCTAGCCAAACTTCTAGGCGGCCCTGAAGTTGGCTTTCCGATGCGCAAGGCACGGATCGGTGCTGTTTTTGTATGAGATTTACTACTGCGTAGTGCGTAGCCATTGTAGCCAACTTCAGGGCGGCTAAGAAGTTTAGCGAGAACTTTACGCGTAGTCGTAATACACGGTCATATAAAAATAAAAGTTGGGGATCCTTGCAAAGGTGAGACGGTACTTCACGCCAGAACAGTTGCTCAACTTGTACCAAGCGCAAGTTCGGTCGTGCATGGAGTACTGCTCTCATCTCTGGGACGGATCTGCCAAGTACCAGCTAGATGCACTAGAGTTGATCGAAAAATGGGCCAAGAGGCTCATTGGCAATGAGATACTGGTCTGTCGGTTTTTTATCGGTTACATTTCGGGGAGTGTGCGATGGAATTGCATGAACTAATTCCTCCTAGCCCGTTCCATCATCGGACTACAAGACGGACGGCGATGCGTCATCGGTACATGGTGGACATGCCACCCATACGCACCAAACGTTTTGGGAATACTTTCATTATGCGATGCAGCTAAGGAGTGGAATTCCCTGCCGGAGTCTGTATTTCCAGATAGCTACAACCTAGGAGTCTTTAAGTCAAGAGTGAATAGGTTTCTTATAGGTAAGCGTGCTACATCGTCGACCACATCATCGCTTACCATCAGGTGAGATAGTGGTCAAGCGCGAGCCTATAAATAATTAAAAAAAAAAACTGTGCACTGTTGTCAATGTCGCTTTCTTTTATTTCTTGATTCAAGCCCGTTGGCACACATTGACATTTTTACGTTTTACGGAAAATTGCATTGCAATAAATAATGTTAAGGTGTTTTTTGCATTTGCACCCTAAAGACATGTTGCACCAGCCCCAAACAAATTGGAAGTGTTTTGTCAAAGGAAAGCATTTTCATAAGTAAACCAACATAATTCAGGTTTATTTACTTAAATTAGCATATTAGGCTGTAATCGGGTCAGTGCAGTTAACTAGGTAACGAATTTTACTTCGTGGACCGACTTCTATAACCCTGTAATACTGGCGTAGGTCTTAAATTTAAAGAACAATGGCAGGTGCCCATACATTGTTTTAGCTGAGATTAAATTCCTACGTTATTAAATGCAAAATATCTGGTTTAACTCAGGGTGATGTTCTGAATTAGTTTGTGCAAGAATTTTTGTTCGAGAATGTAGAGAATAATAGATATTCAGTCATAAACTTTTGTAAGTTATGTCTGGGTAACTTTTAATGATGTGTTTAATAGGTAATATTATTCAATTTCGTGGAAGTAAAAGGGGCATATCGCATCAGTATTTCCCTTACCTAGTTATTTTAGCATAAACTGTGTATTATAGCTTTGGAAAGAGTAATTTATTTAAACTAAGCGACTTTGACGTGTTTCAAAAGGTTGTCGTCAACAACCAAGCTATATTTTTTTTAGACTTGAGTACTAGTCTTTTTTCCAATCATTAATTGAAAGTAATTCATTTATTTCTACTACACTACAATATTCTTACCTACCTGCAAGGAACATCTACACTTAGACATAAACTGTATTGTTAACTCATTGACTGCAATAAATACAATAATTATATTATTACTTAATATAGTTACTACTTGTCACTTAGCAGATAAAACATAATGGCAACACTAAGCTAAAGAAATGAACTGAAAATCAAGTAACTTTTTATTTATTATGTTTTTTTTTATCCATTTTGGACCAGCCCAATTATACTTTAAAAAACGTAGACAATTAATAGAATTTCTTTCGAACTCACTTTCAGTCGCTCAAATTTTAAGTCAGCTAAGATTTCGCCATTGTTCTTTATGTAGTCTAACAATCGGTACATTATGGATTAAAATTTTTTGGTAAGAAAAAAATGTATGGGTACTGTACTCTATATTGGTCGCATAACTTACAAATCGATAAAACTTATGAAATCACAAAAATTTTGGAGGTATGCCTTATGCCTCTCAAAGACATCTTCTGAAGACCAGAAGATGTCTATTTATAGATCTGAATAAAACATAGCAAAATTTGAGATTCGTTCCATCATTCATTTTAGTCGGCAGGAGGAGTTGGTATTTTCTTTCAGAAAAATATCTAAACCTGTAAAGTTTACACATGATGCAAAAAAAAAACATTACCGAAAAACTCACGAAATGTCATCCTCCAACCATTAAATAACAACAAATTGTCTAAAAACACTCCAGTGCAGCATTACGGCAACATCTTGTAACTCTAAAGCCGCAAGTTACAAAGAAAGTGTAAAAACATAAATTAGAATTTCTTTTTTTTCACTATGCACTTCACGTAGGGTCATTTAAAACGCATTATATGGAGGGGAGGCAGACACGGAGTTTTTGTTATGATAACTATACTTTAATGGTACAGGTTTCAAATTACGATACAAAATATTCAAGATTTTCAAAGCGTTGGGAATAGTAACAGTAGATTATGTAAGATATCTTTAAAGAAATGAGTATCCAGTACCTACTAGAAAACTATGCTTGTAATGGTGTCCGTTGTCGAAGGCGAAATGAGATGCAGAAAGTTTATCCTTTTTAGGGTTCCGTACCCAAAGGGTAACAACGGGACCCTATTACTAAGACTCCGCGGTGCGTCTGTCTGTCCGTCTGTCACCAGGCTGTATCTCATGGACCGTGATAGCTAGACAGTTGAAATTTTCACAGATGATGTTTTTCTGTTGCCGCTATAACAACAAATACTAAAATCAGAATAAAATAAATACATATTTAAGTGGGGCTCCCATTCAACATGTGTTTTTTTCTGCCGTTTTTAGCGATAATGGTACGGAACCCTTCGTGATTTTGCCGGTTTTTTGTAAACGTGTTTTTAACACTACGTTTTGCTAATGTTGATCGCTGTTACTTCACATTCTCGTTTGTCGTATTTTCTAAACACTGTGCCCTTAGTATTTTATTGTAAATCGTAGTGATTATGGTACACTATACTGGTGGGCCTCGGAAAGGCCACTCACAGCATCCCAGGTTAGTAAGAGTATAATTAGTGCACAGTTCTCAGAAAACCCGAAACCGAACGTCAAAAAAACCTGTCTCATTACCATTACACCCAATTTTACTTTCCAAAAAGAAACAAATCTCAACTTAAACGATATGAAATAATATGTAATTGTCCACAAACTGGCTTTCGTGTCGAGATGTCCAATTTATTTTATTACACTACACCGCTTACAAGCGCCCATAGAATTTACTATGTGATGGGTGGCCCGATTTTTTTGGCCTGCATTGTAATGAGAAGTGTTTATTGGGTATTAAGGGCTTTTTTTTTGTTTTTAAAACGTTTCATTGGTTTATTGGTTGGGACCTCGCAAGAAAAGGGTGCCTGTAAGGGCCTTATTGTATTTTTAAAGTTATTGAGTACTTTCTAAGGTATTGTTTATAAATGAGTAGAATAACTATAAACTACACTGCAACCATGTCAAGTGGAATTCTATTTTTAAATTACACAAATTGTAGGATTCAAGCAAAGAACAGAGCATGGCACAAGTATTTTTTTTTTTTAGTTTTTATTGACAAGCAAATGTTTATCTATGGTAGATTTATTCTCAATCACTAACTTTTTTTAATAGTTAACGTAAGGCGACAAAAATACGTTTTTGTTTATGGCCGAAACGAAAAGAACCGGGTATGCCCATGACATACCGGTAAAGAAGGATAAAAATTACACACTTCTTAACTTTTAACTGAGTTTTTCTCAAAATCTATTAATTAGGACATTCCCTGTTTTTTTACTTACTATAAAAAAAACTGGCTAAGTGCGAGTCGGACTCGCGAACGAAGGTTTCCGTACCATTATCGCAAAAAACGGCAAAAAAATCACGTTTGTTGTATGATGGTTGTATGGAAGAAAATTTCAACTGTCTAGCTCTCACGGTTCATGAGTTACAGCCTGGTGACAGACAGACAGACAGACAGACAGACGGATCACGGAGTCTTAGTAATAGGGTCCCTTTTTTACCCTTTGGGTACGGATCCCTAAAAAAAGGGTTCGAGCTGGACCCCCGAGCACGGAGATGCAACACGGCACTGTCAACTCTTTCCATAACAAGCAAAGCGTGTCACCGTTTGTCCACACTACGACACTTGAAGCATAAACATTGAAGGCTTTGAGCAGTTGTGGGCTTAACGTACCAACTTTTGGCACCACGATTTCAATTTAGACGCAGCCAGTTGAGACAATTCTGTGCATAATATTAACTGAAGTTTTACAGATAAAACGTCATGTTGACGTTCGGATTCCGGCCGCAATACAATAAAGACAGAAACTTACTTCAAAATCAACCTACACACTTAAATTAAAAAAAAAACTTACCATAAGAAGAATAAACGGCCAGCATCAGCAGCAGGCAGACCCTGGCGATGACCACGCCCATTTTCACGCGGAACATATTCAAAATGGCACCCATAGCAACACAAGATGGCCGACTAGCTAAACTAAACACTCGCTATTACATAATACTGATATTAATTTGATTATTCTATTCGGTTGTCGAGTTCTTGATGTGAATTTCGACGTTGTTTTTTGTGAAATCATTCGCGGGACGATTCGGCTTCTGGAAAGAGTGAAAAGATAAAATTAGTTTGTTTTGCTGTAAAAAATAGAATTTATACACGGTAAACTTGAAAGTTGGGCACATTTAAAGGAAAGATAAAAAGAGTTATACGAGTATATTGTCAAGTTACAAACATGTTGAAAAACTGTGACCTTAAATGTTCAGCAGATTCGCACTACCCCCATTTTCCGAGTTGCCGCAAAGTTTGACAGTTATGCATCTCGTTATCGGTTTTTAAAACTGATCGATATACTAATCAAATTAAATTCATCATCATCATTTCAGCCGAAAACGTCCACTGCTGGACATAGGCCTCCCCCAGGCGTCGCCACATTGACCGGCCCCGTGTGTCTCGCAACCAGCGGGGTCACGCGACCTTAACCGAATGAAATTATTAAGGTATAATACCGTTATAGTAATAAGTCGACCTCAATATAGGTATTTGGGAAAATGCTAGGCAGATTGATTGATTGTCAACCGAAAATCCAAGATTAAGATATATATAGGTACTAGCTGACCCGAAAAACTTTGTTTTGCCATAAAAAACCAAACATTCATCTACCCTACCCTACCCTATTGTGAATCTAAACCATCCAAACGCATACGAAAAATTCATTCAAATCGGTCCAGCCGTTTAGGAGGAGTTCAGTGACATACACACGTACAGTAGAATTATATATATAAAGATTTGCTCAAACACGTGTATACATGCAGGATAACATTAAAAAACCGGCCAAGTGCGACTCGGACTCGCACACGAAGGGTTCCGTACCATTATCGCAATACACTGCAAAAAAAATCACGCTTGTTGTATGGGAGCCCCCCTTAATTTATTTTATTTTAATTTAATTTAATAATTATTATTTTTTGAAGAGAATATACAACTAAATATTCTGTGAATATTTCAAGCGTCTACCTGTTGTCGTTATTAATATCGAGCAAAAAACGGCAAAAATATCACGTTTGTTGTATGGGAGCCCCCCTTAAATATTAATTTTATACTGTTTTTAGTATTTGTTGTTATAGCGGCAACAGGAATACATCTGTGAAAATTTCAACTGTCTAACTATCACGGTTCATGAGATACAGCCTGGTGACAGACAGACGGACAGCGAAGTCTCCCGTTTTTACCCTTTGGGTACGGAACCCTAAAAAGTACAAAACTTCGGACATGTTTGACACATACGCATCTGCCTAGCCATTTCCTAACTATATTGGGGTCGGCTTCCAATCTTACCGGCTTTGGCTGAGTACCAGTGTTTTACATGGAGCGACTGCCTATCTGACCTCCACAACCCAGTAACTGGGTAACACGATACCTCTTGACTGGTGTCAGATCTCAGGCTTCTGACTACCCGTAACGACTGTCAAAGATCTTGAAATAACAGCCGGGACCAACGGCTTAACGTGCTTTCCGAGGCACGGAAGAAACTAGCTATGTAAAGATGGTCACCCATCCACGGACCAACCTCGGCAATCGTTGCTTAACCTTGAAGATCGACCCGTCCGGCTGTTATTATTTAGCTACGAGCCACATTTAAGGCGTGCAAATATTTTGAAAGTTAATTCAATGAAGGATTACAAAAACGAATTTAAACACTAATATATCACCAATAAAAAAAAACTGAAAATAAATGATAATAATGTCAAAATATAAATCAAATGTTAATATCATAAAAGGTAAAAATTATAAAAAAAATTGTGAATACATAATAATAATGTCAAATGTCAAACAAATGTCATATACGAGGTGTTGCAAGCATATTGCTTGGCGGCAAAAATATTCACAATTTTAGAACTCACCTAAACGTCCTTTTACAAACAAAACTACACCACAACTAAATGACCAATATTATTTATTTATCTGTCTGCTACGCTAATATTATTCAAGGTTTTACCAACATTATTCTCTCTAAACTCCACTAATTGGAAAAAACTATTGCGCACTCAAAATCATTCATATCTTTTAATTAAACACCTAGTGTTAAAGGTCTCTGATAAGCCAAATTTTAGTTTGGTATTTCAAAACAAAACAAATAAATTGTTTTCTGACTTGAATTTCTATTATCTTGACTGCTTATTTCATCTTACGTCACAAGAATATCATAATATAACCTAGCTGGAGCCCATAATAATGGATTAAAACAAACTATCACGTAGATCGGATAAGCGGTTCTTGAGTTGTGACCGCACAAACAGACAAGCAGGGAGATGTTGCTTCTTTATGAAAGTTCGTACGGTTTGTATTATGGCGACTAAAAGAGAAGGATAGGAGAACTTGTTGGTTAATATATTTTTTAAACAAACCACTGAGTGGATCCAAAATACATAGCAGGAAACGACAATGCATCAGGGCCAGAAAGTGATTGCGTGATGAGCCGGACTTCTTAAAGGATTCGTCTGCGATTGCAGTAGAACTGGAGAAGAGGAATGGAAGCCTTAATCCAGCGTTGGGACAACACAGGCTTAATATTAATTGACCTGGCTCAAGAGGTTCCCGATATGTGAGCTGTGAATACAGCAGTCATTGTGCCGCTAGAGTTGCGACGGCCAATGGCATAATAGCCAATAGTCTAGACATCGACCAACACCTTGGAAGGCTCTCGTTAGGCAGCTGAATCAAGGGCTTCATCCAGAGAGCTTGAAGCTCTTCTGGACAGTTGGACAGAGCTCGTATTGTTACGAGGTTTCTCTTCTTGGTGCATTGACCGCCGGTAGCTTGGACCCTGTTCCCAATACCGGGTGGGCTACTAATGCTTAATATTTTTAACTGTTTTTAGGGTTCCGTACCCAAAGGGTAAAAACGGGACCCTATTACTAAGACTCCGCGATCCGTCCGTCTGTCTGTCTGTCCATTTGTTACCAGGCTGTATCTCATGAACCGTGATAGTTAGGCAGTTGAAATTTTCACAGATGATGTATTTCTGTTGCCGCTATAACAACAAATACTAAAAACAGAATAAAATAAATGTATTTTTTTTTGTCGTTTTTTGCGATAATGGTACGGCACCCCTCGTGCGCGAGTCCGACTCGCACTTGGCCGGTTTTTTTTAATAATAATTATTTAAAATACCTTAATGAATAATTAGAATATGTTTTCAGCTACACTTCTGAGTTCCAGCCTCGGTCCCGCTGCTGACCTCGGGCGCGTAAAGGGATAGTGATTATAATCAAAGTTATAACATTATCAGGGGGTGTATTACGCCTATTATCCCCGCAGTGGACAGTGCATTAGCCGCGGTATCGGGTTACTCGCCCCCAGTCACCCCAGTGACGCTAATGACAAGTAGGCTAGGAGACCAAGGAGGGGCAGGGTTGTGACGAGATTCGGCTTTATTAGTTCTGGTCCTTATAATGTGTTAAATTAATTAACTAAAAATATACATGACAGTGTTCTTAATTACCGAATTTGTATGACAAAATTAACAAGGATACACAATGTCTCGCATTAACACAACATATATATATCGGAGGAAGGTATATCGCTTGTAAACTTATTACTTCAGGTTTGTTTAATTGGCAACATTTAGCTTCTGATCAATTCTCAGTTCGATTTTATTCGATTGACAACACTTTATTTTTCTTATGTCAAAATACTCGATTTGGATTGGATAATACAAGCAGTAATTTGCCGGAAGAGATTCTCTTAGCCAATAAAAAGCAGGAGTGTCATAGAGGCACTCTGAGTGGGTTCTCCCGCGATATTGTGTCGTAAAGTTAGAAAAGATACGCGCGGACGCGCGTTTTTGGGAGTTAAAAAGGAGTTGAGAAGTAGCCAAAAGTGGCGTGTGTGAACTTGAACAAGTGTGTTTTAGTTGGGAAAAAGCGAAACGATTGGTGGCCGAATCCGCTGCTTTGATAAAATTGGAACAAGAACTATCTCTAAAACGGCATAAGTTACCTGCTTTGTGCATTGCATACCCACGATATGCCCACAGACCGAGGGTATTATTGAAGAAGGCCCTCCTATCTCCGATATCGGAAGTGAAAACAATGCACGCACAAGGCGATGATGGACCAAATGAGACGAGTACCTAATGGCCGGCGCGCTCTCTTTGGTGCGCGAAATTTAGCATGGAAGTACCTACCTAATGGAGATGTTTTGCAACTTGCCGGCTACTAGAGACAGGAATATCACGTTGCCCGAGTTCAACCGTACAGTGTGGCCTATCCTAGACAATATGCGAAGTCGGGTTGCAGATAATGATGAAGTTAATGATGACATCGACGCCCAATCCTGACTAGATACTTGGGAAACGCAACTGTGGTGGTAATGTTCAGGGAAGTATAAACTTAAGTATTCCGACAATAATAAGTACCAATCTAATGCCTTATGAAGTTTAGCCACAATATTGTTTTTCTTGGTTTATAGTGGCTAAAATTTAAAATAAATTGTTATTTTCGTTATGATGCTAAATGAAACTCAGCCAGATTCATACTGTCAGCGGAATTCGCAAGAGATTAAGACCACTTGTGCAAATACAGTGCAAGAGAGCAAACATCCTAAGCTACAACTTGATTCAATAAAACTTTATGCTTGTGGAAATCTTGCTCATAGACATGAATTTTTCAGCCATTCACACAATATGCAACTAATAGCACGGACGTCTGAGCCCTTCAACATGGCTGTGGATACCACAAGACCTGTTGTGACCGGCTGCGTGTAGTGCTACAAGATAAATGTGGAGCTCAGGTTCCATTTCAAGAGGCAACATACAACCTGCAGTCTACAGCGCTATGAAAGAGGAAATTTAGTGGTTTTATACATGCCGCTGCGGTGATCAATCAATTTAATATTTTCTGATAGCACCTAGGAGTCTGGACATGTGCATGGTTGGCACTGCTGCCTGACCTTTCCGGGAGTACAGGCTTAAAGGTATGTTACTTTGATTTGCATTCAACTATCTGTGCATTGGCATACATTTGTGGCAGCCGAAGTATGTATTGGATTTGGAAGTACCTAAGTTTTATTATTAATTGTTGCATTAATTGCAATTTATAACTATTGCATTATGTTGTTTAATGGAAATGTTTAATGTAAGTTACATGAAAAGAGTAGAAAAATCAAACAGCGCCATCTATGTAATGGTATTGATACTGTATGTTTCTTTCAATAATCATCGAAATTGGATTCGGGACCCCATTATGCCGTGATTTACTGCTTGGGGGAGCTTATTGAATACGAGCATGTTTTTTTTTTTTTGTGATCAATTTAAAAACAAACAAATAATTTTTGCATAGACAGAATGAGAAGTCCGTGCATGTCACGCCATCTTTTAAATCTTTGACGGGCTCAAGCTTTGAAATATTTTGTTTCAAGTATTTAATCGTTTTTATTTACCAACAAAATAAACAATGAAACGATTTTCGCAATTTCATCTTTCTAATGTACTTGGAGCATTGGAATGTGAGAACAAAACGGAAAGAAATTAGATTTCATTACATTATTTTATGTTGCATGATGTTAGAACAATATACGGTTTTGTGACCACTAGTGCTGTCACAAGAGTACACACATTTATGAATAGGTTGTTAGTTTACTCACTACTGATAATCGAGAAGTAAAGATACTAGGCATTTTAGCCATGCATTCTTTATTAATAGGTGTCACTTCAGATTGCCCGTAAATATTATTACCACTGAGTTTGTTGTTGATTTGATCTTCAAGGAAATTTGTGAATATGCTTTTCTTTGAAAATAACGTACATTCTAACTATTCGCGTTGGTATTTTTAATGCAAGTGTGAATCCAGTTATGGAAAGTAAAAAGAAAAATCGTAATAATAGTGTATCTTTTCACATCTTTGGCTGATTGGGATTGTTTTTACAACTAAATTAAAGTATCAGGTAAAAGGGAAAGAAATTTATTTTGTTAACGTTGAATTCAAATATCTTTGTTTAATACATTGGACTATTTTTAAATAATATTTTGTTTCATATCAAAACAGAAAAATCGAATCTCGATATTCTAGGGCGAAATATCGATTCGCGGGATCGTTTCGGTACTGGATATCGACTGAAAAATTGTTTATTTATTTTTTGTCTTTAAAATCGATTCGTCTATTAATCGATAACAGATCGCCATCCCTTACTCATCTCTATTAGAGTGACATATGTAAGTGTCAACGTTCGAAAAAGTTCGAAAAAAGTCGTACAAGACAAAACATAAACAAATAACTTTTAACTGTGATATGATTTTTAACTTATAAGTTACTAGATAAAGACTAGATTATTAATAAATCGTTACAAGGTGTGAGTCGGTGAGGATTAAACTTTTAACTTTTGCTTCATTCCAAAGAGTTGCAATAACTTTCAGTTAAGAGTTATGTGATCAAGATTATTTTCAAACCGGTGTTAAAGTTTAGTGAAATAGTTTGCTGGTTGACTCGTTTTGCGATCTTACAACCTGGAAATATCACGAGGATTAACGTTACTATAGCCTAGACAGTTGGCGTTTAGTTTTGTTGCTACCAACGGTTGAATAAAGGTAAAGTTAATGTCTGTAGTTGTTATAAATCACTATGTAGGGAACTAACCAACTGATAACATGTCATTCTAACGATACCTACAAATAAAAACGATTTAAATTGACTATGGCAAATGAAAAGTGCAACTAGACATTAAGATGGTGTCTAGAAGACGTATTCAGGTATGGGATGCCTGAGGGATAGGCCCTCTCGAAGAACTGTTGAAGTTGTGGCTGAAGATGTTCTGAAGAAGATGATAGATGTTCAATTGGCAACATTTTAATTTACATAGAACGGTTTCTCAGTTTTGTGTGTTAGAGAGATGACGGAGTCAAGAGTTGATTCGGCATTTAAGTTGAAAGTGCATTGTGTGTAGCAAATGTATTTGCTAAGTTATTGTTGATTGTGGACCATGAATGGGACACTTGGGTTCTATTTGATTTACTTGGTACAGGAGCTTTTGTTTTTTGGTGGAAACTAGGAATGGTTTCCTTGTTCTGTGTTGTTCAACGATGCTTGGCCTCGGTAATCTTGAACATTGTTCAAAAGTTTTAATAATTGTAACATCTCTTTAAGGAAAGGTGTGAATTTGTGAATTGTGTGATTGTGTGGTGTCATGTAGGCTAGTACCTACCTTGAATAATAAATGTGGAATTTAAAGTATACTGTCAGTAATGGTTGTGGTGTTCTAACTTGTTGAATGTTCTGTGCTGGTCATTATGAACATACCTAACGTAATTTTGTTTTATTTGCTATCTGAGCAAGTTGGTTAAGATAATGTTAATGCAGATGTAAACTCGGTGACATGCGGTGCATGATTTCATTTTCAATTTTAGTTTACAAAATTGGTAATGTTTGATGTTGGTAGTTATTATACCTATCGCACTGAGGGTTTGTTATGAAATCATGAACATAAAATGGAGTTCTTGAATATGCTTTTGGCTGGGTAAGAAATCCTGAATTTGAGATTGCCGTTATATTCAGTACTGAGAATGAAGATTGAAATAACAAATTTGATTTTGGTTTAGAGGTGCTGTTTATGGTTATTGGAGTTCTGAATGGTGGCAGCTATGTGTTGCATTAAAGGCTTTGGTTCATGATGAGTTAGAGGAAAGCTGAAAGATCAAGTACCCATTGAAGTAACTGAATGTACTGTGTTGAAGACTGATTCAAATCAATCTAGCAATGGTGAGGTCGTGTGTATGGTCAAAGGACTGACTGTACGGTGATGAGTAGTCACTGCGGTGACTGCTGTAGCCAAGGTGGGCTACGAGGTGTGAGTGGTCAAAGATGACTGCTGTAACCGAGGTGGGTTACGAGGTGAGTAGTCAAAGATGACTGCTGTAACCAAGTTGGGTTACGAGGTGAGTGGTCAGTAAGATGACTGCTGTAACCGAGGTGGGTTACGAGGTGAGTGGTCAGTAAGATGACTGCTGTAACCGAGGTGGGTTACGAGGTGAGTGGTCAGTAGGATGACTGCTGTAACCGAGGTGGGTTACGAGGCCTGGTCAGGATGACTATGGTTGCAGGATGGTCACTGGGTTGACCATCAGGAGCCACAGCGATTGCTGTGGGACCAAGAAACATTGCTGGATTTGTCAGGGGGGAACCTGGTCCCTCTGGGGCTTTGGAGTCCTGTTATCTGTCTGGGGAAGCCTGGTCCCTCTGGGGCTTCGGTGACCTGTTGTTTAGTGTATGTGGCATGGGTATCTGGCAGTATTGTTGCTTCGAGAGGACCGGTTGTCTGGGGAAGCCTGGTCCCTCTGGGGCTTTGGTGACCTGTTGTTTTGTGTATGTGGCATGGGTATCTGGCAGTCTTGTTGCCTCGAGAGGACCGGTTGTCTGGGGGAGCCTGGTCCCTCTGGGGCTTCGGTGACCTGTTGTCTGGGGGGAGCCTAGTCCCTCTGGGGCTTCGGTGACCTGTTGTATGTCTGGGGGAGCCTGGTCCCTCTGGGGCCTCGGTGACCTGTTGTTTGGTGTATGTGACATGGTATGTTGTGTTGGGCGTTTGGGTGGTTTCTGGCACACTTAGTGCTTCGAGACCGACTTGGCGTTTGTTGGGAACCTGGTACCTCTGGTGCTTCGGTAACCATTTAGAATGTGTTAATATGGTTGTCTAAATGGTGAGGTGGCTGGTTCGATAGTACGACAATGGTTGTGTACGGTGTATGGTGTGGAGACCTAGATTTACATGGAGAAAACAAATGAACAGTGTGAAAGCTATGAGAATTCAGTTTTCTTGAGTAAAGATGTACTTGAGTTTTGTTGTAGGCTGGTAATATAAGGTGTTGATTGAAGGTTTCATGTGGAAGATATTACGACCACGTTATTTTTTTTATTTGGTCAGGAGCGGCCGAACTTAACCTATTACCAATTTTTTTTATCTCTTGGTTTTTGTTTTTTTTTATTGAGTAACGATGTTGCTCGTCGCTTTACATCAAACGTGGGACCGTTTGAATGTCAAGATGGCCGTATCGGAGGAAGGTATATCGCTTGTAAACTTATTACTTCAGGTTTGTTTAATTGGCAACATTTAGCTTCTGATCAATTCTCAGTTCGATTTTATTCGATTGACAACACTTTATTTTTCTTATGTCAAAATACTCGATTTGGATTGGATAATACAAGCAGTAATTTGCCGGAAGAGATTCTCTTAGCCAATAAAAAGCAGGAGTGTCATAGAGGCACTCTGAGTGGGTTCTCCCGCGATATTGTGTCGTAAAGTTAGAAAAGATACGCGCGGACGCGCGTTTTTGGGAGTTAAAAAGGAGTTGAGAAGTAGCCAAAAGTGGCGTGTGTGAACTTGAACAAGTGTGTTTTAGTTGGGAAAAAGCGAAACGATTGGTGGCCGAATCCGCTGCTTTGATAAAATTGGAACAAGAACTATCTCTAAAACGGCATAAGTTACCTGCTTTGTGCATTGCATACCCACGATATGCCCACAGACCGAGGGTATTATTGAAGAAGGCCCTCCTATCTCCGATATATATGTTATTAGCCGGTACATAAAGAATCTAGATAGTTTATGTTCATCTTTGTTGCCACATACAAACATACGGTTTTCTGTTTGTGGGACTTTCCATCCTGTTCCGCATGCTTCCAAATTACTTTTTCCAGGATGCAAGTGAAACCACGAGCAGCGGTGTCTCATCCCATACAAAGAAACCGTGCCGACGTTCTACACTGATTATTCTGATTATTTTTTGTACATCGATCGCTTTCGGTTCCGTTCCGTTCCACGGATATATATGGTGATCTATCTATCACCGTGGAACGGAACAAACCGCGATCGATTTACAAAAAATAATCGGTATAATCAGATGAAAAACGCTAGTTACGTCGGCACGGTTTCTTTGTATGGGATGAGGCATCTGTAATGCTAGTATTATATTATCTGTGCCACGAGAAACAGTTAGTAACTAAACATTTGGAAAACATGGTCGCCCTCAAATCAATGCCCTGACAGTTAGCTGATACAGTGATTTACTTACCTACAGCAATACATTGTGCTATAAAATCGAGGGAAACACTAAATTTAGGATCAATTTAATAAAAAAAAAAAATATCAGCCTAGGATAATTTAGGAATAGTCACAGCACAGGTAGTCTGTATTTATGTTTCCTAAAAAATCTAGTTGCTTTCAAAATCATATATTTCAATTAAATCATATAAAGGCCGTTTTGAATTGTCAAGCAAAAGATGAAGCTAGTTGAACAATGACACATTGTCTAATATCGACGCTATTCAACAGAAACAAAAACGTATTGCTTTGCAACAGAACAAATACATGATTCCCCGCACTACAAAACAAACATGACATCAAAAACTCCATATTTCCCCATAATACGGGCACGGGCATCTCCCTAACAAAGCCCTAAGGATGGCCCTAATGCAGTAATTATTGCACTTTGTATTTTTGTTCCATCAGCTACTTCGCCGTCGGCATCCAACGAGATGGAACCAAGTACCATTCCGCTGCTCTCTTCACAAATTAAATGTTTAACAAAGCGAATAATGTAAAATGCACGTTTCAAATTGTTATTTTAAATATATTTTCTACGCTTTAGAAAAGTTTTCTAAGTTGTTCTTACATTAGTAATGGAATAGTTAAATTGTAGAGCGGTAAGTCCTACTATTTATTATTGAAAGATTGTGAGTATGGATGTTTGTTACTCGTTCACGTAAAAACTACTGAACGGATTTTGAAGAAACTTTAGTAACATTATTAGAGCTTATACTTCTGAATAACACATAGGCAATATATTATAGATATTGGTGAAGAATTAATACAACACGGGCGGATTCGACATCAGCAGGCAGCAGAATCCTACTTTGAAATAAAACTCCGGTAGCACAAAATAGATGTGGCAAAGAACAGCGAAGTGTGTCGTATAAACAAGGAGGTGATCCAGTGGAATGATGAACCCCACTAGATGTTTTGATGACATTATTAAGAACTAAGCTGTGTGAAATGTTTCAATCTATTTAGTCCACTGACTAATCATTTCATTCACAAACTACATTCGAATTGGCTTCCTATTAAACCAGATACATCTAAATACCAGTTTTACATGGAACAACTGACTATCAGAACAACAAAACCCAGTATCTTATATTGTGGAACGGCCGTGAAATAACTCGGACACTTCGACCCATTGGAATCTATTGTGGTCGCACACAACCCAGTAATTAGGTAACACGATAATACCCTTACCTAGGTACCCTTGACAATACTGGAAGGTAAGAATCAAAATTTAAATAACTGAATAGTTCCCTGTACTATAAATAAGCCACCCACACGCAAAACGTAAGTAATTGGAAACATAAAAGCAAAATTCTCTTTAACAAATTAGCGAAGAAATTATATGCCTCGAAGGTGAATGTGCGATGCGTAAGCCGAAAAATTAAAAAATAAAATAAAAAAGTTAGATGATTAAACCGAGTTCACTAGCCCCGAATTAACTTCATTAATTCCTGACTGACTACTAAAATAAACTTTTCCTGTGATCATTCGAGCGTAATTTTCGATGTAAAAAAAAAACAAAAAATAATTACTTTTTTGTGAGTAATGCTTCATCCAAAAATGAGTTCGTAATAGATAATCAAAGTTGGCTTTAACTTACGCCCTTTAACTTCAAGCGACGTCCTACAAAAACACTATAATCAAATTATATTTTCATTAAAGTAAGTACCTAATAACGAAATTATCTTTATAATTTATAAAATGATAGTGTTTTTAAATCTAATTTTTAACCGACTTCAAAAAAAGGAGAAGTTTCTTAATTCGTCGGAACGTAATTTTTTTTTTAGTTTTTCCCCGATTACTCAAAGACGACTAGACCCATTTGGAAAATTCTTCTTTTGTTTGAAAGGGTATACTTTGCAGGTGGTCCCATGGTCATCAGGTCAGGATCTGGTGATGGGATCCTGGCGAAATCGAGGGAACGATAGAGGGGGGAAATAGCAATTTTGGTATCTTGATCAACAATGCAATCATTTGCACTCAGAAAGTGTCATTTGGTGAAGTGGAACTTATGGCCACTGAAGATGGAACTCCTTCTTCCTCCCATTTTAATTTTAGTATATCACAGGTATAAGATATCTCGAATAGTTAACCGACTGTGTCGAAGCAAATACTTATAAATAAATGGTACTGATGACAATGGTACCATCGAACTGATCTGATGATGAAGCCGGAAGGTAGGTACTGGAACTCCGAAATTCAACAATTTATCCTAGCGGACTTCGGAAAAGAAAGTTATTTTTCGCTTGTAGTGTTTTTTTTTGGAAGGCTGTTGCTTTTTTAACCTACTTACCAAAAAGGAGGAGGTTCTATGTTCGACGTCATGTATGTTTTTTTTTATATCTTCGTGATTTGGAAACCGATTTTGAAAATTCATTTTTTTTAGCGAGTCTGTTCCCAAATTGGTCCCATTTTAATTTGGTGAAGATCTGATTAAGGAATTTGAAGATATACAACAGAACTCTTCAATAAATAACGGCAAATCTCTCATGATTGCTGCAATCGCATGTCTGTTTATTGTTAATACCATTTCATAACATAATATCACGCCAGTACCTCTTAAGCGGTACGCAGATCTCTCATTTCACCGGTTATGTTCAAGTTTCATGATATTTGGGTAATCTATTCTGGCTTTATAGGTACCTTACTAAACAACTTGCCTATTAGCCCAATCGCTAATATTAATTAGTTGCTATTATTAATTTGTCGTGGTGGCCCGGTGGCTAAGATGTCGCCTCTCGTGCTTGCGGTCGTGGGTTCGAATCCGGGCAAGTACCAATGTGACTTTTTCAAGTCATATGTACTTTCCAAGTTTGTGGACATCGCTGACAACGGTGAAGGAAAACATCGTGAGGAAACCTGGACTTATAATGAGTTTATTATAAGATTGTGCTCCATTGGTGTAATTGCTGCAAGGCGTTCCAGTGCGAGGATAAACTAATAAATAATAAAAAAAATAAAAAATTGGTAGGTACAACTAAAAGGTGAAAAATAAAAAATCTATTTTGCAAAAAAATACTGCCGACTTGACTTCCAAATAAAAAACTACAAAGTGAAAAATAACTTTATTTTTAGAAGTCGGTGCCCATAACGCAAGAAATTGGTACCTACAAAAGACACCGACTTCCAAAAATAAAGTTATTTTTCACTTTGTAGTTTTTTATTTGGAAGTCGGTAGTATTTTTTTTGTAAAAAGTTTTTTAGTAGACCGGTTTCCATTCTGCTGTATTTAGAGAAGGCACAACTGAACTTTTCACATTTTGCCGATTGTAGATATCAGATAGGCAGTCGCTTCATGTAAAATACTGGTATTCAGATGAATCTGGTTCCACTGGAAGTCAACTCCAACATAGATTAGAACAGCTTAAAGAACGAATTTAAGACCAAGGGATTTTTACTATACTATACTACTACTAACTACAGAAAACCACCTGCTACGATCCTTACTACTCCGTTTGCGTCATTTACGTTCATACTTTCATACATCCAACCATACACGCATGCCGGTTATGATTCTACATACATTTTGCTACCGGAGAGGATTCGCAAGTGGAGCAGGGAGGCGGTAAAAGGTTTCGCTGCCAAAGGGCCAAACTTTTCAAATAATTGAGGTAATGACAATATGATTACTAAAAGAAACCTATTCCTATTTTTGAACAAACAAAACTGATTTTTTACTTAGATCACTGCAGATAGCAGTCGCAAATGTTAATTAAGTTAAAAAAATACCTCCAGGCGACCAAACATAATTATAAAAAAGGTCCACTACCAACATTCAACAATTACACAACCATTACCTTGTCCAAACTACGAAAAAAAAAAAAACATTTTCTTGAAACCGACAGACTAGGGTTACCAACTTTAAAGCAGAAGAGTACCTATATCCGATTTAAGAAAGGGTAAATAAGAGTAAAAACTTGTAAAAATTAATATATTTTATTGTTATTTTAATTTAATCAGAACTTTTTGCGCAATATAAGTATTTTTCGTTACTTAAATGTTTGTACGATTTCTAGACGTCAGTTTCAACGAAGTTTTTGCTGCCCATCGCTTTAAAATTATGACCGAAACTCTCAGAGTGAAATGACAATTGAATTCAAAACCAGAGTTCAATAGAGGATTTTAGCATATCTGTTCTATTGTTTATGTAATTCAAAGACATGTGATATCCACCAATCTGCACTGTGCCCGCGTGGTGGATTACCCCACGGTTCTCATAGAGAAGCGGCGTGTGTACCAGCAGTGGGAATGTTACATGGTGATGACGCTACTATGCTATTGCTTTTGTTGCATTTAAAGTAAACCTGAACCACAGATAATATAATAATAGCATAAAGAGGCCTCATCCCATACAAAGAAACCGTGCCGACGTAACTAGCGTTTTTCATTTGATTATACCGATTATTTTTTGTAAATCAATCGCGTTCGGTTCCGTTCCACGGCGATAGATATATCACCATCTATATCCGTGGAACGGAACGGAACCGAACGCGATCGATGTACAAAAAATAAGAAGAATAATCAGTATAGAACGTCGGCACGGTTTCTTTGTATGGGATGAGACACCACTGCCTGAACGAAATAGAGTGCAATAATACAGTACAGTTGGCAACCCTACCACAGACCCACAATGACCGAAGACAAAAGTATCTTAGAAAATGCCTCCAGGATAAAATCTAACTTTAACAAAGAGAAATAAATGACAATACTGTTAGTGGTTCGCTCTTACATGAACAAGACCGTGGATTACGCCGCGGGCGCGTGTTGACGTACCTTTAATGTTCGGTTACGGGAGGATAGGGACACAACGCGGGATGGAATCGCTTCGCCACGCTGGCAGAGACTACAGACGAACTTATAAGGTTAATTATATTAATTCGAAAGTATTAACTTTAATAAAGAGAAATAAATGACAATACTGTTAGTGGTTCGCTGTTACATGAACAAGACCGTGGATTACGCCACAGGCGCGTGTGGACCTTTAATGTTAAGGGTAGGGTTGGAATACAAAACACGGGATGGGATCGCCTCGCCACGCGGAAAACGGCTAGATACGAGCTTATCCATAAGTTAATGATATTAATTCGAAAGTCTAAGTTTAATAAAGAGAAATAATTGTCAATACAGTTAGTGGCGTTTGTTCGTTGAACATGGTCGCGGATAAAGTTGCGGGCGCGTGTGGGCGTACCTTTAATGTTCTACTCAGCGAGAGTAGGAACACAACACGGGATGGGATCGCCACGCTTGCCGAGACTAGAGGCGAACGCATACATAAGTTAATGACATTAATTCGAAAGTATTAAGTCTAATTAAGAGAAATAAATGTCAATACAGTTAGTGGCTCACTCTTACATGAACAAGACCAGGGATTACGCCGCGGGCGCGTGTGTTTATGCCTTTAATGCTCTACAAAACACGGGATGGAATCGCCACGCTGTCAGAGACTAGAGACCATAAGTTATTATTATAAAATCGTATATTGTTTATCTGTAACATTTTCGCGTCTTAACGGCTAAACAGATTTGGATAAAACTTACCATATGGGTAAACCATGACCTAGATTATGGATAATGATATTTTTTATGCCGGGACTATGTTTCCTTGTGATAATTCCCGAGTTAAACGCGAGCGAATCCCCCGGCAAAGTTTGTGAAGATGTATGGATGTTTGTTACTCTTCCACGCAAAAACTACTGAACAGATAGCGATGCAACTTTACAAAAATATGGCATTTATATCAGAATAACACATAGGCTAGAATTTATAAAGATATTGGGGGACGTACTAAAAGAACCCGGGCGGAGCCGCGGACGGCAGTTAGTATCTACCTAAACATAAAAGTAAGAGCCAGAGCACTGCTTACACCAACAAAACACCCGCGACATCGTCGCGTCTGCGTTTGTCAAGCGAATGATTAATGCGTTCGTCCATTTTGTTTGTTTTCCCGCCCATTGCAGTCGGCGGCGACTCTCATCACGTCAAGATGTTCAGTTTTAGTGTCTAATTGTGTGAATTAGCTTCATGTACACTCATGGAACGAAAAGGTTAGGCAAGTTTGAGTTTCATTCCTTTTCATTGATAACGTTGACAGTCTTTATTGCAAATAAATAACCTAAAGGTGCTTAATATTTTCATTCCTTTACTGTTCTTGCGAAGAGTTAATCAATCAGCCTAGCCATTCCCCAACTATTTTGGGGTCGGTTGCCAGTCAAACCGTAAGCAGCTGATGGCCACTATTTACTCGGAGCGACTGCCTATCTGCCCTCCACACCACAACCTGGCAAAATCCTTTGGAAAGACTGGTGTCAGATCTTCAGGCTGTCATCTGTAATGACTGTCAAAGTTCTACAAATGGCAGCCAGAACAAACATCTTGTCCGGAGGACATGGCAGAGCATACGGTGGAGGTCTGCCCCGCTTGGACGGAGCATCGCCGTGTCATCGTGGAGGCGAACGGCAGTAGCGACTTCTCGCATCCGGCCCTGGTTCAGGCCATGGTACGGGGCGAAAGCGCATGGGAAGCTGTAATCTCCTTAATGAGTAATGCTCGCGAAGGTGAAAGCGGAACGCATGAGTGAGACACACCGGAGACGCCCTCACGCACCAAGCCTCCGCAGGAGACGCCCTGGGCATCGGGAGTCGCAAGCCGATTCCCGGCCACCGTAGACGCGGGTTTGCGGACGGCGAGTAATGGGCAGCTCGCCGTCCGATAGGGACCAACCCCGAGTCGTCGGTGCGTAGTGTTCCACGCAAGCCTCAAAGAGATGTCCGCAAAAACTGAAGAGGTTCGCTAGTGCCGTTGCCTCTCTTTGTCTACCGCGGCCATGTCTCAAGCAACTGAAGCAACACGGGTGGGTTTTAGTCAGTAAAAGTCTGGCACGCCCTCCCGCTTCACCCAGAGAGGGAGAAGTCATTGGATGATTTGCCACCCAAAAAAAAAGAAGGACCTACATCTTGATGACCTGATTTCCGAGGCACGTAGGAGTCTCGGTTTGTAATGGATCTCACCCATACACCAAGCGTTGCTTAACCTTGAATATCAACCCGTACGTCTACAATTACTTAGCTACGAGCACCCGCGAAGGACTAATAGTTCATGAATTATTAATTAGGGATGTAACGATACATAATTTTGTCGATACGATACCGACACCGATTATTGTAGTAAATAATCGGCGATACCGATATCGGCGGCTTAGAAGAAATAGAAAAAAAAGTATAATTTCCTTTATTATGGTTACCTACATTTATCAGAGACTGAGCCTTGAGAAGGTTTAAAACCAAAATATCAAATCAAAATTCAATGACAATATTTATTTATATGAAATAATCAAGAATGATATCAAGCAATTATTATCTTTCCACAAAGTCGTAAAGTCAACCGATACAAAAGATAAAGTTAGTAATTAAAGTTTTTGTTAAGACAACAAAGTGTTCTGGTAGATTTTTGTTAGGAAAACAATGTTTGTTCAAATAATCTATTACGCATATCGGTTGTACATATAATCGGCGATGCTGATATATCGGCCTGCCAATTAGATCGCCCGATATATCGGTGTAGGAATCGGAATCGTTACATCCCCAATTATTATTAAATTTTTATTAATCGTTAGGCTCGCGTTTGACCACTATGTCACCTGATGGTAAGCGATGATGTGGTCGGCGATAAAGCACGCTTACCTAGAAGTAACCTATTCACTCTTGACTTAAAGACCCCCAGGTTATAGCTATCAGGAAATTCTTCCCGGAATAATCACAATAATAAACAGTAGACCTGGAAACCTCAAATAGGTTTAAAATGAAAGTTTCAAATCCAAACATAGTCGTGTCCAATGTTTATTTGTCGGCAGTTAGTTTGTTTGAAGTTTGTGAAGCAATATGAATTAATGTTGTGTCTTCTTGGAATACTAGCGGTTGCCGTCTGGGCCTCATAAATGGTTTCTTTTTAACAGACTTTTAAAAAGAACGAGAATTTCCGAAGTAGTACTTTGTACGCCATATTTTAGAATAAGTAGTTTATTTTTCAAGTTTTTTACAAATTCTTTTTATGTAAGTATATTTTGGAGGAATGAGGATAGCCGCAGGAGAACCAAAGTTACCGAAATAGCCCGAAAAATTGCGAAACTTAACTGGCAGTGGGCAGGGCACATTGCTCGCAGAACGGATGGCCGATGGGGCAGAAAAGTTCAGGAATGGCGACCTCGAACCGGAAGACGATGCTTTGGAAGGTCTCCCACTAGGTGGACCGATGACCTGGTTAAGGTTACGGGAAGACGCTGGATGCGAGACGCACGGGATCGGATGATGTGGCGACGTCTGGGGGAGGCCTATGTCCAACAGTGGATATCTTGGCGTTCATCGTCGTGGCGATGCGTTGCAATGCCACGACGTTGTTAAACTGTGTTATATTATATAACACGCTTTACGTGGCATAATAAATAAAAAATACCTATGTCATGCATTGGTTTAAAAATACGAAAATACTGGCCAGTCAGCAAAAACTACACTATCCAACAAAAAAAGATGTAATAAGTAAATAAGATAACTGATTCATCACAGTTCACTTTTCTCGACTTGTGCGGTATGGACGGCATTCGATACACTACGCTTTTTACAACACTCTCGATTCTTCATGGGAATAGTTTGGAGTCGTAAAAACCGTAACTAAACTGGTAGGCGGAAACTAATTGTCTGTTACGCTTATTTGGTAGATTTAAGGTTTTTATCTGGATTAGCGATTCTTGGAAGGACCTGTCGCAAAAATTGGTGGTTAACATATTGTAAATTAGGTGTTTTACAAACTTCTGTGATTTAACATACTTAGTAGTAGTTTATGCAACGGTCATATAATAGGGGTTATTAAAACACGAGTGTAGCTTTATCACACGAGGCGAAGCCGAGTTAAATGGTATCACACGAGTTTTAATACCTAATTATACGCCGTTGCTTACACTATTTTATCTTCACTTATATAGTTAAAACAAAACAAAAGTAGAAATGGAAAGATATGTGGTAAGGCGGGAAATGTAGATTCTCATTGCGCATGACTGCGCAGCGCGCACATCCATAGACAATCACATTTGAACCCATACGCGCCAATAAATTAAAAAGTGTGCTATAAAAGTTATTTTATGATGCAGTTGTTTGAAAATCGAAGGAAAATTCTGCCTTGTAATGGTCTTTAGTTATTATTTTACCTATCTATCCACGAAAAAAAAGTACGTGATTATAAAATATTTTTTGAATTTATATTTGGAACATAATGTTGTTTTATCTGAAACAAATTATTTTATCTTG
The DNA here is from genome assembly GCA_945859665.1 of Anorthoa munda. NCBI lineage: Eukaryota > Metazoa > Arthropoda > Insecta > Lepidoptera > Noctuidae > Anorthoa > Anorthoa munda. The sequence continues at coordinate 12,561,319 of OX243917.1, read as the reverse complement.
CGTAGTGTGAATGCAATTTCATTTAATTCTAAGCAATTGCTTCTGTGACAAAGGAAAAATGAAAGATAAATATGTATAAAAAAATATATCCAAAAGCATAGCGCTCTTCTAGTGGCGTTAAAATAAATATTTAAGACAAACGGATTACAGTAACAAAAACAGCGAACCTCTGCGAGACGGTACTTTTGACACTTTTTTGTGCCATGTTTTGACACTTCTCGGTACCAAAAAACTTCCCGAGCGCAGCTGTTGACGGGACAGAAATAGAACAGTTTAGGATTTTTCTACTTTTCGGTACAAATATTGCCGTGGTAAGCGGTTCTACTTTTAGCAGCGGGTTAAAGGATTAAGATTTTAATTTTCTTCGTTTCTCTTTGATGTTTTAGAGAATAGTAAGACAAAAGTAAGGAATTTGGCAATTTAGTGCGGGGTCTATGTAATAACAATTGTCCATTAGTCCTTTAGCACTCGACACATAAGCCACGGAATGAACAGAGTATCTACATATACCTATTATAGAGATGTAACTTTTTTTTATTCGTTTCCCCACACTAGGAATTTCTTCCTGTATCGTGGGTGCGTTTACAAACATATAAACTCACATACACAACACCCAGAGCCGGAACCTGTAGGTCGAAATCTGTAGGTCATACAAATATTTGTTCCGTGCTGGAATCGAACCCGCGACACGCAGCGCAGCAGTCAATCGCTAAACCACTGCGCCAACCACAGATCATAGAAACAACAGTTGTTTCTATGATCTGTGGCGCCAACCGTGCGCCTAAATTGAGAAAAACTAACAAATAAATTGTTTAAATAAAAAAATTACTTACAACAGAAATTTTGTACGTAAAATCAAATTTCCTTGACTAAGTCCATACCTACATGTATCTATATACTCTTACGTTATCAAGTACAATAGACTTACTTATTAAACCCATAAGTGATATTATTGAATAAGCCCCTTTAAATAAAGCCATTCTTTCCCCTTGCTACAGACTACAGTTATTAGGCTACCATCAATCAATCAGATGAATTAAAATAACGCATTGATGTCAATTGTGTAACAATCGCGGTCCAGTGGCTTGATTGGACAACAATCAAATGATTGGGGCCTTGAGTCGAATGCAGCGCCAGTGGCAGACGGCGGTTTAGAGAACTAAGTCTAAAAGTGGAGTTTCGAGTTTGTGTGAATTTGACCTTTGCTATTACTGCCTTCCGGGATATGATCGCTACTGGTTTAGATTGTGCAATGAATGCAACAATGTGAATTACCTACCTAACTAGTTTTATTTCGGACTCTCAATCATAATCTATACCAATATTATAAAGAGGAAAGATTTTTTGTTTGTTTGTTTGTACCGAATAGGCTCCAAAACTACTAGACCGCTTTAAAAAAATCTTTCACCAATAGAAAGTTACGTTATTCCTAAGTAACATAGGCTATTCTTTAATCCCGAAAAAGGGGCCTGGGGCCCACGGGAGCGAAGCCGCGGGGAACAAGTAGTAAAATATAAAGACTCGAATCTAAATGCGAATTAAAAAAAACTTTTTAACAAAATATCAAACCGGCTTCCAAAATACTACAAAGCGAAAAATAACGTGTTTTTTGTATCCATTGTTTGCCGTTATTCGACACCGACTTCGGAAAAGAAAGTTATTTTTAGGTTTGAAGTATTTTGTTTTGGAAGTCGGTTTGATTTTTCGTTAAAAAGTTTTTTATTTTCTTCTTTTTATTTTTGGTAGGTACCTCCAATTGACATGAAAATCATTTATACCCAAAGTTTTATTTTGGAGTTCCAGTGGCCATTGTGGTCTTCATCATCAGTTCCACTTCACCAAATGATACTTTCTGAATGCAAATGATTGCATTATTGATGAAAATACCAAAATCGCTATAAGTATGTATGCCTATAATATTTGAGGCGATCCCTCGATTTCGTATCATCAGATCCTTGTTTCCTTATCATGATACCACCCTTGGGACATCTCCTTTACAACAAAAAAAGAATCATATCAATCGGTTCATAAACGACGAAGTTATCCGCGAACACACATAAAAAAATAAAATATACGGTCGAATTGAGAAACCTCCTTTTTGGGAAGTCGGTTAAAAAGTCCTAACCTAGTGGACGATTGCTTTACGTATTTTAGCTTTCGCTTCTCAGGTTGTCCAGAGGCTGTCAGCCATCGTCACACTTTCGATGATAGAACGTCACTTGTTTCGGCCCCAGGAAGTTCTCAGGAGCAAAAGCTTTAAAACTTTCGCGTTTCATAATGGAAAAGAATATATCACGGGAATAAACACAAAACACAAAATATTCAATCGGGATGATGGTTACAAATTATCCGCGGCGTGGAATCCAGTGATTCAAAAAACATTACCTCGCTTTGTGCAATCGGTGAACCAACAGAACAAGGACACGGTCAGTATTGTGTGTAAAAAAAAGTTATATAAAAAAATCAAAATACCCGAATGCTTAAAAAGCGAACTAAAAAGACGTAAACAAGAAGAAAATCATGCTGTGCAGTCGGAGGATACGTATTCGCGAGCTGGCTGACCAAAACCAGATGTATCCTCCGACTGCACAGCATGATTTTCTTCTTGTTTACGTCTTTTTAGTTCGCTTTTTAAGCAGTCGGGTATTTTGATTTTTTTATATAACTTTTTTATTTATAACTTTTTAGTTAACATTTTTTTCGAATTAGGTACATTTAAATATATAAGTGTTATATATTTTTGAAATCACCTCTTGAAACCCTTTATTTTGATACCCCACACGATGGGTTTGGAAGAAAAAATAAAATTGGCCCCCTACAATATGGCGCCCAAAAGCCGCCATTTTTCTATTTTCCAATTTTAATGTAGCCTGTGACACTCGCAAGGTTAAGACGAATCGATTGACGTATGAATCATCAAAATCGGTCAACGCGTTTGGTCTCTGGAACGCCACATAGGAACAAACATACATACATACATATACATAGACTGATAAACACATTACCCTCCTTCGGCAGTCGGGTAAAAAATGTGAGGGTAGAGGAAGAATTTTCTGCCCCAACGGAGCCAGTACACCGAGACACCAGTCTACCCGGGACCAGGGTCGTTGCAACACGACCGAAACGTCGGGTTAAATAGGTAAATCAATAATCTAAATCATCGCGTTAAATTCCCGTGATATATTGTTTTCTCAGGAGCAACCAAAAGGCTGGGTAATCAACAGGCTCCCAACAAAATCCTAAATGTCTCCATATTATGTTTATCAAAGTACTCATTTATTCGAGTCCTGGCATAATGTTACGTAGAATGATATCACAGCACAGGGGCTCAGGGGGGAGAGCATTGGTGGCCCAGTGGTAACGACCCCGACTTACGTGTCGTATTCAAACCCAGGCAGGCGCTTTACTTGGTGTAAATTATATCATCACCATTGCTCTTAAAATAGTGAAGGAAAACATCGTGAGGAAACCGGCATGTCCTAGAACCAAAAAATTCGAAGACATGAGACATTTACCAACCCGCACTGGGCCCGCGTGGTGGATTAAGGCCCATCATCTTTCTCATAGAGAAGATGGCTGTGTCCCAGCAGTGGGAACATTATAAGGCTGATGATGATGATGACAGGGCTCTAAACAAGTGACATTATATCAGCGATGGCGATGGTCGAAATGTCAAAATGTAATGGATTGGCCACATGACATTCCGATAGCGCTTGGCAATCCCACACATTTTTTTTTAGATGTCGAAATTTAAGGGATTAGCCACGTGACATTCCGATAGCGCTTGGCAAATCCACACATTTTTTTCGAAATTACATATGTAAGATTGGCCACGTGCCATTCCAGTAGCGCTTGGCAATCTTACACATTTTTTTTTAGATGTCAAAATTTAAGGGATTAGCCACGTGACATTCCGATAGCGCTTGGCAATCCCACACATTTATTTTTCGAAATTCCAAAATGTTAGAGATTGGCCACGTGTCATTCCGATAGCGCTTGGCAATCGCACACATTTTTTTTTAGATGTTAAAATGTAAGGGATTAGCCACGTGACATTCCGATAGCGCTTGGCAATCCCACAATTTTTTTTTTGATTTCAAAATGTAAGGGAATTAGCCACGTGCCATTCCGATAGCGCTTGGCAATCCCACACATTTATTTTTCGAAATGACCAAATGTAATGGATTGGCCAAGTGCCATTCCGATAGCGCTTGGCAATCCCACACATTTTTTTTCGAAATTACAAAATGTAAGAGATTGGCCACGTGACATTCCGATAGCGCTTGGCAATCCCACACATTTTTTTTTCGAAATGACAAAATGTAAGAGATTGCCCACATGACATTCCGATAGCACTTGGCAATCTCACACATTTTTTATTTTTTTCCAATCGCTATCGAGGCGCTTTCGTTGGCATTTCGACCATAGCCATCGCTTAAATCGAATGACACTTTTCTAGAACCTCAGTTTGTCATTTGTACCGATTGCCGACTTCCAAGAGAAACCAGTTCCATAACCAAACAGTTCTACTATTAATGATAGCACTCTTAATGACGGGACTGACCGCGGAGCCAAATCGATTGTTTAAACGGGGACAGGGGTGGCAAGCAAAAATTATAAATTCCCACCCCCGGGGAGGGGGGTACCGAAACATCGCGACCCCGTGACCTTTCCTTTTTTTTAAGCGATGTAAGCAGAAAAATCTTGCTACCGCTCAACGAGAGTCAAGAGGCGTAGGGATAGGAAACGGTTGTTATCGATAAATATTATTTGACGTTTTAATTATGCAGTCTGTGGTTTATTCTGACAGCGAAGAAACGACCATTTATCACCAAGCTTCGGGTTAGTGATTTAAGATTTAGAGGCTGAATCCTAAAAGTTATAAAGGTCTCATTTTCATGTAAAATCAAGGTTCCAGAAATAGCTAGACAAACGATAACTCCATATGTCTTCTCTAACTACAGTTAAACCGACAGGTCTATAAGAGGACGTCTGATTAACTTTGTAAGCGTATGAAAACACCATTGATGGTATAAAACAATACTTGAAACTGCTACCTCGTGCGTTGAAATAGAATTACCAATGTATAATAATCTTTTTCACTTCATTTCAGCCTTATCTAGTCATATTTCATTTATTCAAATCACCAATTATTTCAGTGACATCGTACCTTACCTAATATAAATTAAAAAAAAATCTATCGACATCGACAACGTCCCAGTCCCACCTCTAAACGCTCACCTGTATAATTTGAAGGGCTCTCGAGTGCAGCGCTCTCGAGCCGACCCCTTTACATCGTGTCACCTCTCCATTCTTTGCGCACCTCTAGTAAAACGCCGTTTACTTCGAGCAAGGCTTAACTTTGCGTGTTTTTCTCGTTTTATCCTTTGGTTCGTGGAGACGGAGTAACTGACGTACTGAAGGTATGCTAAGTTTGTAGACTGTACTTTTAATGCTGGAGCTAAGTTTCTGTACATACTAAGGAACATGGCGTGACAACGATAACGAGATACCAGTAACCTTGTATAATATTGTCTAAATACTTTTTCACATAATATATTATCTTGAAGAACATGTTGTGAGAAATTATTTGAGCAAAGATACTATGGATGGATTGTATGAAAAGTTATCTAGCGCGATTCTACAATAAGCAACCGCCTGTCTGACTTCCACAACCCAGTCATCATCATCATCATATCAGCCGAAAGACGTCCATTGCTGGACATAGGCCTCCCCCAAGAATCGCCACATTGACCGGTCCCGTGCGTCTCGCAATCAGCAGATCCCCGCAACCTTCACCAGGTCATCGGTCCACCTGGTGGGAGGCCTTCTAACGCAACATCTTCCGGTTCGCGGTCGCCACTCCGGAACCTTTCTGCCCCATCGGCCATCCAATCTGCGAGCAATGTGCCCTGCCCACTGCCACTTAAGTTTGGCAATTCTTCGGGCTATGTCGGTAACCCTGGTTCTCTTGCGGATCTCTACATTTCTAATTCGATCACGCAAGGAAACGCCGAGCATAGCCCTCTCCATTTCCCTTTGAGTGACTGCAAACTTTCTGATGAGGTCCCCACCAGTGCTGGAGTAATACCCATTGGCTAGACTGGTTGTCTGACTTTCAAGCTTCGACTCCCCGTAATGACTGTTAATTTCCAGTCTCGGTAAAATTCAAAAAGGAATCGTTTTACCAGGAAGGTAATCAGTAGACTGAACTAAATGACTAACCTTCGGTTTCTGAATAGAGAATTCGACGCTGAAAAAACCGTCAATCTCTACTTTAAAATGAGAATCTGTCCTGCCTATCTTAATATTATATTTCTTGTGTGCGTGTGTATGTGACTGAACTCCTCCTAAACGACTGGACCGATTTTGATGAAATTTTTTGTGTGTGTTCGTGGAGATTCGATAATGGTTTAGATTTACAATTGAAAAAAAAAAAAAATGGAAAATGTATAAAAGAAAGTCGTGTTAGTTACACTATTTATAACTCACGAACGGCTGAACCGATTTGGCTGAAAATTGGTAGGGATGTAGCTAAGAACCAGGAGAAGGACATAGGATACTTTTAATCCCGTTTAGGGTAGGGTAGGGTAAGTAGGGTAGGTAGGGTAGGGTAGGTAGGGTAGGGTAGGTAGGGTAGGGTAGGTAGGGTAGGGTAGGTAGGGTAGGGTAGGTAGGGTAGGTAGGGTAGGGTAGGTAGGATAGGAAAGGTAGGGTAGGGTAGGGTAGGTAGGGTAGGGTAGGTAGGGTAGGGTAGGTAGGGTAGGGTAGGTAGGGTAGGGTAGGTAGGGTAAGGTAGGTAGGGTAGGGTAGGTAGGGTAGGGTAGGTAGGGTAGGGTAGGTAGGGTAGGGTACGTAGGGTAGGGTAGGGTAGGTAGGGTAGGGTAGGTAGGGTAGGGTAGGTAGGGTAGGGTAGGTAGGGTAGGTAGGGTAGGTAGGGTAGGGTAGGTAGGGTAGATGAATTTTTGGTGTTTTATGGCAAAACAAAGTTTGCCGGGTCAGCTAGTAGCATTATAGTTTGAAAAGTGGTTAACTTCTTGGTTCGTGGTGTTATTCTTAACGCAAAAGAAGTATGTAAGGATCGTAGCAGGTGGCGTTCTGTAGTTTCTGCCTACTCCCATAGGAAAAAGGCGTGAGTTAATATATGTATGTATGTATCTAATGCAAGAGAAACTGGCCATATTCTTTGCAAAGACCATCATCTTACTGCCCTTGTCCCATGTTACTTGGGGTCGGCGCAACACGTTTTCTTCTTCCATACCGTCCGGCCAACCATCACGCTATCGCTGACTCCCTTTTTCTTCATATCACTCCTCACACAGTCCATCCATCCACATTTACATTGCAGATATTGATATAATTTACCTAAATAATGATGTTTTTTAGTCGTTACATAAATTTTAAAACGAAATCGTTCCAAGCGACAAGATTAACCTTTATTGATTTTTTATTAATAAATAACGTAATGTCACGAAAGTGGAACTTTCAAGTTAAAATGTCACTCGAAAGAAATTGGTTTACTTTTTACGATCGATCATTCTTAAAGTTCACTTCAAGTATTTAATTACAGGTAGAAGTATGAAAAAAGAAAGCTTGGATATCCGATATTATTATCACTTGATATTAAGTACAGCAGGAAACTTGAGCGAAAAGAAAGGGCATTTCGGCTTGGCTAAAGGCCAGTGGTGTCTCATCCCATGTGTGATTATGCTGATTATTTTTTTTACATCGATCGCGTTCGGTTCCGTTCGACGGATATAGATGGTGATCTATCTATCGCCGTGTAACGGAACCGAACGCGCCGATTTACAAAAAATAATCGGTATAATCAGATGAAAAACGCTAGTTACGTCGGCACGGTTTCTTTGTATGGGATGAGGCATCTGTATGCTAGTATTATATTACCTGTGCTAAAGGCGAACGAATACCCGAATTAACTGCGCAAGGATTGATATTCAGGATAAAAAAATTAACGTGCTCTTCAGGCCAGGGGAAGAACCCTTAGATATCCTATCTTTTTTATTAAAATCTTTCTATTTCAATGCAATCATCGTCATCATGTCAACCGAAAGACGTCCACTGCTGGACATAGGCCTCCCCCAAGGGTCACCACGTAGACCCGTCCCGTCCTTCTCGCATCCAACGGTTTCCCGCCACCCTCACTAGGTCACCGTCCAACGCAATATTAACGCCAAAATAAAAGCGATTGTGGTAAAGAGAAGAATACCGTATATCACTAACAGGCAGCAGAACCAACAAGAAAAATGCGGCAAAAAGGCAATTTAGGTCGTCGAAAAACTTCTTCGCTCCACATAAAACCTGCAGGCGGCAAATCTGCGCCACCTATAAGCATTTATTAGCTGCTCCAAGTTTGATATCGGGCTATAAAGGAGTATTAACATCATAAAACTCGCGTTAAATTCCTACCAATAATGTACCGGCGTAATACGAGGTTCTGGTGCTGTTCTGACATGGCAGTACCCTTGAGAAACATCTAAAGCTGGCATACACTATGTTTGCGCAACAACTGTGATCAGCTGATTTGTCATGGTGGGTGTTTTTAACCCCCGACGGAAAAAGAGGAGAGTTATAAATTTCACGTGTGTTGCCGTGTGTCTGTCTGTGGCATCATAGCGCCTAAACGGATGAACCGATTTTGATTTAGTTCTTTTTGTTTGAAAGGTGACTTTATCGAGAGTGTTCTTAGCTATGTTGGAATAAAATCGGTTTAGCCGTTCAAAAGTTATTCGCATTTTACTCTTTGAATCTGTATATTTTCGTAAGATATCGTGTCATTATTACGTGTTTCGATAGATTGTCGATTGAAGCGTGTCTGCTACTAGGTATATTATATGTAGGTAGTTTAAAAACCATGCAATAAAAATTAAAATCGGGGGATTTTTAAATTTGTAATTTTATCTTGTTAAAGCCTATATTTGAATACCCTTTGGAGATATAGGTATTGATACATTGCAAACAACTCAGTTGGTGACAACGGAAAAGCACCCTCGATTAAGCTCAATAAATTAACAAGGTAGGTATAACTTTGTTTGATTGAACTGAGTGTTATCATAGAAATCTTTCAACAGATAGAAAAATATGTATGATAACGAATTGTAGAGTCGTACCAGCCTGCAAGAGCCTTTGCAAACGCAAACCACAAACAAAGCTTCTGCACACAGGCAGGACACGACAATGCAACAACACGTTTTCATAGAAATTCTTCAACCGTAAAGCCGTTTTAGAAAAGTTTTACGAAAACGCGTTGTCGCCTTACACCTGTCTGCGAAAGCCTTGATACGCGGAACTAAATTCATACTGGAGGTAAAGTTTAAGAACAAAGCTAACTACTAATACGAAGCACATCATAACGCATTCTATTTGAATAGCCCACACAAGAAACCGATACCAATTACGATATGAGAACATAATTGGCCGATATTGTTTTCAAAGAAACCACGTACAGTTAAACATTGTAAGTGCATGGTTAATCACTTAAACGCGGGTAGTTAGCGGGTACAGTGAGCGGCAGTGGTACACCGGTAATTAGTGGGCGATTGGAGCAAATTGCTGCAATTATGTACTCGACTGTACCGGAGAACGCGTCCATTGAAAAGGCTGGGTTCAGATGGCAGTTTATGACAAGCGTTCGAAATTTGAAATCGCGCATTTATTCGTTCGTTCGTTCGAACGTTTCTTCGTGGTTTATGTATAGCGGCATTTGGAGGTTTGGCAATTATATCGTTCCTACGTACTGCCTTTTTTCCGCAGCTTTCGTTCGCTTCTTACAGGAATCATATTTTTTTTCAGCAAAAAAAAAGAAGGTAGTATGACATTAAGGGATACTCTGTAGCATTGTATTAGTGAAAGTACTTTTATAATTGGATTGAGGTAGTACTTTCGTGAAATGTCCTAAATACAATATAAGCGAATTGCCTATTTGATAACAGATATATGCGTAGCTAAACCACCCCATCCCTACGGCTATAATGAAGGACAATCCGCAATGGGTATTGGAGTTTAAAACAAAGTTATGGATCTTATGCTTGGTTAACAGATAACCAAAGGCATGATGGAGGTAAGTAATGTTTTGCAGTCACTAAAAAGTTAATCAACAACGTTAGCAGCTGGGTTAACTTTAACTGTTCAGTGTATAGCCATATGTAAGCCATAAGAAGTTCGCTTCGGAAGCAGTCGGGTTTTTGTTTTTATATTTTTTTTATTTATAACTTCTTAGTTATCATTTGTTTCGAATTACTTTTAAACATATAAGTGGTATATATTTTTGTAATTACCTCTTAAAACCCTTCATTTTGATACCCCACACGGTGGGAAATGAAGAAAAAAAGATGGGATTCGCACAATATAACGCCCAAAATCTGCTATGTTTATTTTTTGTTTCTTCACCTATCTAAGAACACTTGGGCGGTCAAGACGTATCTAACGATGCCTCAATTAGGTATATAAATCCGTCAAGCGGATTGAAAGATATGAGGTAATAAAGAATATTACATACATACAAACATACAAGATACGCGCGAAACACATAACCCTTTCCTTGCAGTCGGGTAAAAATGCACGCACGTTTTTAAATCGTGCGTCTGAACTCAAACTTAAGTACGCTACTTTGTTCGCTTCAATAAATCTATAATAGTTTACTACTGGCCTGTAAAGAGCAAAGGCCTCTCTTCTCTCTTTGACCACTAAACTTTCTAAGGATATGTTGGTGATTTCATGCAGCCCAGCCTTATAATATTGTCACTACCGCGTGAACGTCGAAAACTATAGCACGAGTAGGTACGTACTACACTGAAAGATTGTTTTGTTAACATCTACGCAGATGATTTTGATAATTATTATTATTATTTATTTATTTCAGACATAATTCCAGTCCATAGTTACACATACATCAAAATTATAAACAGATAAAAACCCAAAATAAAATTAATGAATAATTAAAATTGAAATAGTCAAAAACTCATTAAAAGTAATAATTAAAAATGTTCAAAAAATTATAAAAATGTCAGAAATGTATAAAACAATGTCAAATGTAAAATTGATAAACTAAGAGCGTAAAATTTACAGAATTTAAAAAAACACACATTCGTTTGATTTACAGGTTTCAAAATATTTTCTTCACAAGTATGTGTACACTGGAATTATCTTTTATCTCCAGCTTACTCCAATGAAAAACTTACTACACGAATCCGTCTCCAAAAGTAGGTTACAATAGCTGGGCCCATAACTTTATGCCATAGAGTAGACAATGCGCCATAAATAGAACAGTAAAGAAACGCCATAAACATTTTATAAGCCGTTTCATACACGCAAACGTATTCTCATTTAGTATCGGAATAAGTATCTGCAGATAAACGCATAGATATACATTGTAGATAGGAACATATTATGTATGAAATAAACGCATAGATATTGTAGATATGAACATATCTACGAGTATAATACCAATATTATAAAGAGGAAATATTCTTTTGTTTGTTTGTACTGAATAGGCTCCGAAACTACTGGACCGATTTAAAAAAATCTTTCACCAATAGAAAGCTACATTATTCCTGAGTGACATAGGCTATTTTTTACCTACCTATGTAGGTAGGTAGGTAAGGTACCATTTTTTTTTTCATAAGATCCTTCTCCTATCAATAACAAACACAACAAAAAAAGAATTAGTGAAATCGGTCCAGCCATTTACGATTCTATAAAGGACATACAGACAAACATTCATTTTTATATAGGTATATAGATTTAATTATTAGTATGAAATATTGTATTTACTCACATTGCAATTTGTAATTTAATTAAAAATAAACGGCCCGCCAACACAAATTTAAGCCCTGTGAGGTTCTTGTTTTGTGGCTACAACCAAATGTTAATTGGTTAAGTATTTTGGAAATAAATAAATAATGATAAAAAAGAAAAAAATAAGAATGTTTTATTTTTTGCATACATCCGATTTCGAAAATACTTTTATTACAGAAAACTACTCTTTCGCTTTCTTTATTCTTTTGGGTCGTCTTCGTATTTTGGGGCTCAGGGTACAGGACACGAGATGGAGATTGGTTTGCGACTCAGCACAACCTGCCGCTGTTCCATCGAGGTAGCCCCATTTTGCGAGGTTGGACTCCCTAGTTGGGTTCTACCGCTGATTGCTAGTCTGCTTTTCATCCCGGGAAAACGCACGGTTCCTGTAATAAGCCACGGGACCAAAGACGCGGCAAAGAGCTAGTTGCATAATATTGTGTCACATAGTGTAATGAACGTGTGACTATTTACACATGTCGTGGGAACCACGTCATTATCTCATTTGTAAGTAGGTCAGCAGGTTAATTAGATAAATCATGCTCGTCTGTTGATAACAGGACACAATGGAAAGTACTGGGAAAAGTGCTATCTTTGAACTGAATGTATGGCACATGAGGAACGTAAATCAAGTCGGTTTAAGGCTTTCGCAGACCGGCGAAACGCGACAACAACCCTTTAGAAATGGATATACCTACGGAAATAATTAAATTCCGAATAAAAATCTCTATAATAAATGGTTTTCGCGTTGTAGCGTCGCGCCTGTGTGTGGGAGCCTTTCACCAAGCTGAAGGAACCGGGCGGTCATGTTAACCGTCGCACCGATGGCCATTGCGGCCGACGTTTGGTAGCGTTTTGTGGAGGGACAATCTTCAAAATGTGTTCTACCAAAACTTTTCACAAAGAGTAGGTAGGTCATACTAATTCCATACTTTTCAAAAACAACACCAATTTTTTTTTAAACGCATTTTCCACGAACCTACACAAATCTTATTCTACTGAAAAATTTGAATTTCGAATTCCCGTTCGGATGCACGTAGCCACGGGGGAAATCTGGTAACCAGAGACAAGCGCTAATGCGTTCCACGTACTACGGATTTAGGCAAAACGAAACATAACCCGTGCTTAATGGAAACTCAGTTCGTTTTTTTTAAACATAACATAACGCCTGTATTCTTCGAAGTAGTACACTCACATTTCGACTGCTATGTTTAGGTGTTAGGGGGTACTTTTCCTATACATTTAAAAGGGGATGAGCCTTCAACAGTCAATCGGACACTAATTCAGATCCTTGCTACGTCTACTATTCCAGAAGACGGAAAAACCACACAACAACTTTGCCCAACCCGGATTTTAAACTCAGGACCTCAGGCTCAGCAGTATGAACATAGAAAGTACATAAAATTGTAAAAAAAAATAATTAAAAAAATCAAAAAAACCCGACTGCTTAAAAAGCGTTATCGAACTAAAAAGACGTAAACAAGAAGAAAATCACGCTGTGCAGTCGGAGGATACATAATCGCGAGCTGGCTGACCAAAACCAGATGTATCCTATTTACAACTTTATAGTTATTTTATTTAGAATTAGGTACATTTAAACATATAAGTGTTATATATTTTTGAAATCACCTCTTAAAACCTTTTATTTTGATACCCCACACGAGCGAAAAAGAAAAAAAAAATAAAACTCCCACAAAATGGCGCCCAATATCCGCCATTTTTTCTTTTCCAATTTTAATGTAGCCAGTGACACTCGCAGGGTTCAGACGAATCGATTGATGTAAGAATCATCAAAATCGGCCAACGCGTTTGGTCTCTAGAACGCCACATATGAACAAACATACATACATACCTACATACATACATAGACTGATAAACACATTACCCTCCTTTGGCAGTCGGGTAAAAAGTAACATTGGTTGTTGCTCGCATTTGAACACACGACCTCCTATGGAATGAGAGGCGAAACATTATCTTTCTTATATTATCGACAAATATGATGCGAAAATTACTTAACAGAGCCATGTGAGACCTAGCCTTTAGAATTTCTACATATTTACCCAATTATTTAGATAAATATATCAATATTTAGACACAAATATGCGGTCAGAGCAATTTTTCAGCAGTATGGTAGCAAAAGAAAACAGAGGCGAAATCCTTTGCTCTCACCGCGAAAAAATAAAACACAGGATGTGCTGCCAGGTTACCTTTGCCTAATGTAATACTACACTATAATAATAAAAACCTGTTTCGTAGAACGGGTCTATGCCTCTACGGCTTTCGCATCGCAGTAGCTTCGCCGGAGCTCTATGACTGGAAAAAATATAATTTTACGATTATAACGTTTCTTACGTTCTATTTACTTCGGAGGGACTCGTGAGTCATGACCATCTTCAAGTTAAGCAACGCTTACCTCGGCTTTTTTTGTGAATGGGTATCCATCCGTTCCATACTGAGACCCCTCCGTACCTCGGAAATCACGTAAAACCGGTCACTGGGATCTTTGACAGTTGTTACAGGCGAAGTTGATAAGCCCGAAAATTTGACATTACAGTCTTCCCCATCGGGAAGACTACCCTAGACTACTCACCCAGTTACTGGGTTTTGAAGGTCAGAGAGGTATACAATAGTATCCGATTAGACTGAAAACCGACTGAGCCATCTGTCGTAATTACGAAAACAATAGACAGACGCCTTAAAAGGTATTGCGACAGTTGCAGAAAGGCTAGGCATATGAATTTGGTGATATGGCGGAGAATTCATTTCATTGGGAGAACCCAGTGGACTTATTTTGCCCAAAATGATGATTCCTAAAATCCTAATTAACTGCTTCGCTCTCGTTTCGGCAATAACTAGGTAGGTATGTAGGATAGGTAATGCTGTGAATAAAAAATATATTAATTTGCCAGTCAATATGGTGGAGGCAGGTCTAATGAACCGGTGCACTTTAATATTCATAAACAACTCTAACATGTTAAGCAAAATTATCTATAAGAATTTGAATGAACAGTCAACTTTAGGAGCTTAGGATCGGATAGATGGACCCCTTTGCCGCACTACATTTGGTTCGTTGTGCATGCAGGCCTCCTCTCTGTAAGAGGGAATGGGCCGTAATCCACCACGGCCCAGTGCGGGTTGGTGGACGTCACATGTCTTCGAACTTTTTGTTCTAAGACGTGCAAGGTTTCCTCACGATGTTATCCTTCACCGTTTTGAGAGCAGTGGTGATGAAATAAAGTAAGTAGTACACAATACACAAAGTTAGGTGCCTGCCTGGATTCGAAACCACCTACAACTTTTAAAACGCGGCCGTTACCACTGGGCCACTGCTCACTTACTTGTGCTTATCAATTTAATGATTTTTAAGATCACTACTGAACATAATGTAGGTACTAATGATGGCTGCTGGCAAAAACAAGTCTTCGTGAACCGCTGTCTTCGTCGCATTCTCGGCATTTACTGGCCCGAGACCATCTCCAATGTAGAGCTGTTGGAGAAATGCCGCGAGAGCCCGATCGACCGCAAGATCAAGCGTCGCAAGTGGAGATGGATTAGCCACAGGCAGCCACAGGCACCCAAGCATGCTTTGGACTGGAATCCCTAAGGGAAAAGAAAACGTGGCCGTCCCCGTCAAACCTGGCGACGCATCGTGTTGGCAGAAGCGACGAGCATCGGAATGACATGGAGCGAGGTGAAGGGAGTTATAGGACCCCATCTAGGGGTTATAGGACATTATGTCAAGTAAGTCAATGATGGCTATTTGACAGAGTATGTATTATCAATCAAAAGACAAAACAAATAATCACTGGTCCACAAATAGTGCTGGACCGAAATAGCTGGAAGTTATGGGGAGGCTTTTGTCCAGCAGTGGGATAATAGAGGCCTATAGTAACCAGTTACATCTTATCCCTGTCAGGCTGTACAAAAGGCATAAAGGAATGTTTGCTTTGGCAATAGTAAATTAAAACTTTCTGATTAATAGACCAACTTGATAACATTTGTTCAAGTGCCTAATACCTAGATGTTTGATTGAAATAATGCTTTTTATTAGTTTGGGAAGAAGTTCGCCTACCCGACTTCTTGAAACCCTTGGACGTGAACTGCAGTGGCCTAAATAGAACACACTCAATTGTTTGCATACTCAAGTAGTTCGCTGCAAACACAATTTGGCTAAATGGGTTTTATAGACCCGTCTGATACCCAGTGTGACTGTGGTGCCCCTTTGCAGAATATGGCACACAAGCTGGAATGTACTAAGTGCCCATAAACCTGCACTTTAGAAGACCTTTTGCTCGCCACTGACATTGCAATTGGGATGGTAACTTACGGGGCGCAAAATATATAAAGAGTTTTCCATCAACTCGAAAGATAGATAGATAGAGAAGAAGATGCTTTAGAGTTATTGAAATATTCCTTAGAGTATGTGATCAAGGTACTGATAAGAGTAGCAATCTGAGACTTTGCTCGGGTCAAATCTGAGACTTTGCTCGGGTCAAATTCATAAACTGTCCGTATTTGTCAGTATTTCTATTGATGAAAAGAGTTTCCAAATTTGTTACGTGGTTTAGAAGAATTTAGCAGAGAAACAGACAGAGACTTTGTTTTATATGTGTTTAGAGCCTAGATAAAGAAAGCTAACTGTTGCCTTTGGGCTTGCCTGGGTTCTGGCGGAGTGGAGTGAGGTTCTTGAAATAAAGATGTCTTGATTTTTAATAATTATTTTTATTGGGACACACGTCCATTTCCTAAGATCGGGTATGAGCTAGAGCCATAGACAATATATTAGATTGTAGACATTCAATCATAGACATTCATAGACCATCATGCTACATGCCCTTTTTTCTTTAAAGTGACATTGACATTTCTAAAAAGACATAAACAAATTTATTTGACATTGACAGATTTGAATTATAACAATATAACCTTAAAACTTTGATAAACAAAGCTAGGTTATCAAAATTGAGTAATACTATTTAATAATAATTAATACTACGCATACAATTTTATAATCTTATAAATCTAATTTATGTTTCTTTTTTAACAATCTACCTCTCGAGCTATATTCAGCTTGTGGCATTTCCTTTTCAGATTGATGGGCATCGTTATTTTTGGACATTACAGAGTTATGAGGTATGATAACATTCTTAGGACTACTGATTAAGTTTTCTATGTTAATCGGACTTTTTAAATTACATTCTTCATTAGTTTTTAATAAATCTTGACTTTCATATTCATTAAACTCATGAACACTTTCAGGTGACATTATTTCTTCAATGTTTACAAATACTGGAGAGGTTATTATCTCCTCTGAAACAATAGAATGATTTGACTCAACTGATAAGAAGGAATCAGAATCATTATTTTCTTTGCTTGTATAATTTGACATAGGACTTGACTCGTGAGTGAAGATAAATATACAATTATTATCCTCCTCTTCTTTTTGAGAAAATGATTTTGATTTCAACTTTGTTTTACATGAACTTGGAATTTTATGATCCATAGTTTGACCTGTTTCATTGAATTTGACTTCCTTGTTATGTGACTGTAACATATAGTTTGAATTATTATTATTTGACTTATGATCTAAACGAATATGTTGAGTATTTCTTCTGTAAGTTGTACCATGACAATCTTTTACAATAAATGATCTAGGAAATTTAGTTTTAGACACAATAGTACCTCTAGTCCATATGATATCTCTTGGATTTTTCTTAAAGTATATTTGTTGGTTATTATAAAATGTAGGATATTGTTTACAATTTCTGTTGTAATAAGCTTTTGTTTTATTTAAGTAATTTTGTTTCTTTACATTGTGCTCTGAGAATTTTACAATCTTAGGTCTTAAATCACTTACTTTATTAGGTAATTGAGTTCTTAAATTTCTTGACATTAGTAACTGTGCAGGTGAAGAGATATTTCCTCTGGGGCTATTTCTATAATGAAGTAATCCTAAGTA
This sequence comes from Anorthoa munda, assembly GCA_945859665.1. Lineage (NCBI taxonomy): Eukaryota > Metazoa > Arthropoda > Insecta > Lepidoptera > Noctuidae > Anorthoa > Anorthoa munda. The sequence continues at coordinate 12,543,549 of OX243917.1, read as the reverse complement.
TGGATCGGACCCTGATTCATCACATTTTCTTAATATGTTTTTTATGATTTTTACAGAAACTTCTGCGAGACCATTTGAACGTGACAAGTGTGGACTTGATACAATATGTTCAATATTCCATTCAAATAGAAAGTTCTTAAATTCTAATGAGTTATAAGGGGGACCTCCATCACTTAAAAGTTGTAATGGGATACCATGTCTAGCAAATATAGATTTCAAGTGTGTTATGACATTTAAAGTTTTACTGTCTTTATTCAAATTTGCTATTTCTATGTAGTTGGAATAAAAATCCACAACAATTAAATATTTTTTGCCTTTATATTCAAATAAATCTGTAGCTAGCTTTTGCCACGGAAATATTGGTTGTTCATGTGATAACATTGACTCTTTTGTTTTATTTGAAGAATAAATAGCACAAGTTTCACATTGTCTTACTTTATTTTCTATATCCTGGTTAATATTAGGCCAATAGACTACTCCTCTAGCCAAACATTTTGTTTTTTCTATACCTAAATGACCTTCATGTAAAATATTTAAAATTTCAGATCTCATTGAAATAGGTATAATGACTAAGTTGTTTTTGAAAATTATATCATTAATTACATGAATTTCTTCCTTGATGTTCCAATATGGTGATACTAAATTGTCACATTGTTCTTTACATTTAGGCCATCCCATTTTATAATATTCTTTTAATTTTTGTGATACTAAATCTTGATTTGTGTGATGTAAAATTATTTCAAGTTTTTGTTTTGTGATAGCTAAGTTAGAAGTTAATAAGTTAATATGAATTTCAACTTCATTGTCTAAATCATCTAGGCTGACTAATTCCTGATTTTGGTTAGTGTCCTTGATTGGAGCACGTGACAAAGTATCTGAAATATACATTTCTGTGCCTTTAGTATAAGAGACAATTAGGTGATATGCTTGCAAAGTTATCATCATACGTTGTAATCTTGTAGGGACTTCTGACATTGGTTTTTTAAATAAAGTGACTAATGGTTGGTGATCTGTTTCTACTTGAATAGGTATACCATATATATATTGATGGAATTTTTTGCAACCAAACACAATAGCATAAAGTTCTTTTTCTATTTGAGCATAGTTTATTTGACTTTTATTTAGTGATTTTGAAGCATATGCTATAGGATTTTTACCATGTAGTATTACAGCACCTACTGCATTTTTTGAAGAATCGACAGACATTCTTATAGGTTTTTTCATGTCATAATGAATAAGAACAGGTGATTGACATATTAATGACTTTAATCTTTTAAATTGCTGTTCATGTTGATCTAACCATTGCCAAATATTTTGCTTTTTTAACAAATCTCTCAAAATAGTAGTTTCTTCTGCAAGGTTTTGGATGTAGGAACCTAAATAATTAATCATTCCTAGGAATCTTTGGAGTTCTTTAACATTTGTTGGACTTGACATCTTAGAAATTGCTTCAACTTTAGTTTGGTCGGGTGACACACCATTTTTATTGAAAATATGACCAACATAGCGTATTTCAGCCATACCAAATTGGCATTTAGACTTATTGAATTTTAAATTTACTTCAGAAACACGTTTGAATAGTAATTCTAACCTTTCATTGTGTTCTTTTTCATTTGACCCATAGACAAGGATGTCATCGACAAAAATTATTATTCCTGGTAAGTCTCCAAATAATTGATTCATAGTTCTATGGAAGATTTCTCCACTGGAATTAATTCCATATGGTAATCTAAGAAATTTATACCTACCATAAGGTGTATTAAAAGTACATAAATCACTACTTTCTGAATCTAAACAAATAGTCCAATATCCAGAACTAGCATCTAATTTTGAAAAAATAGAAGCTCCGGCTACTTTGGATCTAAGGTCATCAAATGTAGGATAAGGATAATGAGGTCGCTTAATAGCTTCATTTAAGTTTCTAGGATCAAGACAAATTCTCAACTTGCCATTAGGTTTTTCAACTAAGACTATGGAATTGACCCATTTTGTTGGCTTTTCAATCTTTTCAATGACTTTTTGTTGTTCCATACTTTTTAATTCATCCTTAAGACGATTTTCTAAAGAATATGGTATTCTACGAACTGGACAAACTTTTGGTTGAACACTGAGATCAATATCTAAATGAGCTTTGTAGGGTAGACAACCTAAACCTTCAAATGTATGTGCGTACTTTGACACAATGTTTTGCACTGACCTGTAACTACCTTCAATTTTGAATATTCTTTTTACAATACCAAGTTTTTCACATGTTTTCCACCCAATTATTGGTATGCACTCACATTCTACAACGGTGAAGTAAAGTCTTGCTGAAGATCCATTTTCAAATTTGCAATCAATAATACAAGAACCTAAGTTTGGCACTAGTTCTCCTGAAAAAGTATATATTTTATTATTTGTTCTAAACACATTAATATGATCCTGCGTACTAGACCTAATTCTATTAAGAATATGCTTTGATATGACATTTGTATCAGCTCCTGTATCTATTTGACTTTGAAGTTATGGAAATAGACATCAATTTGCCAGTCTTCCGCATTGTTATGATTTTTATTAATGGAACCTATTACAAAATGATTATCCTGTGGATTTGATAATGACTGAATTGTACTTACTCTATGATTATTTTTACCATTGTTACCAGAATTATTGTTATTTCCTGAATTTTTGAAAAAACAGAATTTAGCAAAGTGGTTTTTCTTCTTACAATTACTGCATATCTTGCCTTCAGCTGGACATTTGTATTTGTGTACTTGACCACATCTCCTGCATATTTTATTGGCTGGTGATTTCAATCTTTGGTTGAAGTTATGTCTGCTTGATGATGATTTGTTCCTGTTGTAATAATTATTTCTGTCGTAGCTAGTTTGTGAACGGCTTCTGTTATTTGTCCTGATAGCTTGTACTGATTCTTTGTTTTCGGTTTTACACATAAGTTTTGTTGACCTTTCTTGAGAGAGTTCTAGACTTTTTGCAATTTTCATAGCATTTTCAACTGTCAAGTTTTCTTCTTGAAGGAGTCGTTCCTTTATGTGTGTATTTTTCATACCAATGACCAGCATGTCTTTAATTAGAGAATCTTTTAGTGTTGCAAATTCACATGCGGTAGATAAGTTAGTGAGAACTGTGAGGTATTCCTCCAAAGTCTCGTCCTGTTTTTGCATTCTAGTGAAAAAATTGTATCTCTCGACTGTTACGTTTGTGTGAGGACTGAATTTATCATCAAATTTTTTCAAGATTTCTTCAATTTTTGTCTGTGTTCTGTCAATATTGAAACTATTGAATATTTCAAGCCCTTCATCTCCAATTGCATTTAATAAAATTGCTGTCTGTTTTGCGGTCGGAAATTTGTTGATTTCATTCGCATCCACGAAGATTTCGAAACGTTGTTTCCATTGCCTCCATTTCTCGGCAGCATTGTCGCCATTTTCTATCGTTAGTGGCCTCATGTTCGCAATGAACATTTTTTCTGTCATTATTATCACTTCTTATTACCTTCTGTGACCAATTCTGACACCATGTTGCCTTTGGGCTTGCCTGGGTTCTGGCGGAGTGGAGTGAGGTTCTTGAAATAAAGATGTCTTGATTTTTAATAATTATTTTTATTGGGACACACGTCCATTTCCTAAGATCGGGTATGAGCTAGAGCCATAGACAATATATTAGATTGTAGACATTCAATCATAGACATTCATAGACCATCATGCTACACTAACGAACATCACAAAAAAAAATTTGGGCTTACAGTAAGCCCACATTTTCAGTTCCATACTGGCGAGTCATCATTATCAACTGGGTATTTTTATTTATTTATTTATTTAAACTTCATGTACAATAGTGGTACATAGGCGGACTTAATGCCTAAAGATATAAAACAGACAACAAATTTGGAAGACCGGCGAGGTAATAAACAAATTCACACAATCAATTGCAATGCCTGGTATATATATTGTTAATTCAACAGTATTCATTGTTAAGCAGATCGTTTCTAGGGTTCCGTACCCAAAGGGTAAGAATGGGACCCTATTACTAAGACTCCGCTGTCTGTCTGTCTGTCTATCACCAGGCTGTATCTCATGAACTGTGATAGCTAGACAGTTGAAATTTTCTCAGATGATGTATTTCTATTGCCGCTATAACAACAAATAATAAAAACTTAATAAAATAAATATTTAAGTGGGGCTCCCATACAACAATCGTGATTTTTTTGCCGTATTTGCGATAATGGTACGGAACCCTTCGAGCGCGAGTCCAACTGCTAGAAAATGTGTTTTAGTGAGTACCACAATAATGGTATAGGCGATTGAACATAGGATACAAGGGGCAGCAGTTCTGCTGAGATTTCTGGCCTTGTAGCTGTACCAGTTATATTAGCAGTACCAGTGTTACAAAACTTAAAAAGTTAATTAATTTGTAACACTAGAAAAATTTAAATGGTTCCATAGTGCGCACTGACCTAAAAAATTACTTCATAAAAGTATTTGAATAGTAGTTTTTGTTGACACTTAAGTAGATGATTTAGCAGATCTTCGAATATATTCAGCAATTTCTGGATCTATTGATACTGATCTACCTATCTTATGGAACCACTGTAGTAAGTCAAGTGAGAATCATAAGGCGTCTTAATTTTTATTCTTATTCTTTAATGTACACAAAACATAGAATACAATAGGACAGTTTACATACAAAAGCTTTTTATTGCATAGTACCTAAAAAAATAAATGCACACCTACAGTAATAAGTAATCATCAAGGAATGGAGATAAAGTAACAAAACTATCAATATTGCATCTTTAAAAATTATAAATTCAGTTTCTACACTTTATGAGGTTAAATACTTGTTCCCCAGCTAAAGCCAATTTGGTACCACTAAAAAATCTATTAGACTTACACAGAGACCCTAAATAAAAACAAAACATTGACTCCTTTAAAAAAACATTAAGGTTTTATTTAAATACCTGGCAGGGAACTCATTACATATTTGAAAAAAGAAACAGAACACACTTAAAAAAAAATGGTTGTCATTTGTTTCATAATTTGTGCTTGGACTGCAAATTGCAATAGTTTGTTAGTGCTATAGTTTTTTTAATGGAGGAAAAGAAAATGCTGTTTTTATGTAAGTAATTGAAATATTATTGTTTTCTTTGTAGAAGGTTTAGACTTTAGACATTATCCATCTTAGAAATCTTTATTCAGTAGGATTGTGTTCCTAGGACTTACTGAGAAAAGATTCCTTTTTGGCTTTTACGAAATTAAATTTCAGCTAGTTTAGCCTAGATTTAAGACTAGATTGATAGAAGGTAACCTAAAAGTAATCTTAGGTAAATAAATACGAATTTGGTATTACAAAAGATCTAAAACATTTAATGCATTCCAATCCAGACACTACTTATCTTGGCCTAATATCGTCTGATTGATGACAAATGGATGATTATGCTATATAGGTATCATTTTCCAAGCACCTAACCTCCTATTATCATAGAAAATATCACTTAACAATTCGTGCGAATGAACCGAATTAAAAATTAATGTCAAATGTCGCGGTAACATTAGATTTTAACAGATTAGATTACCTACCTAAATCACGCGATCGGACACCGTAGTAAATTTTTATCGTGTTTTGAATGCAGCCTTTGTGTCTATTTATAATTCATAGTCCGCGACATGGCACGAACTTTTTTCTTGTAATGATTGCATTGCAGTACAGATAATTACAATAATATACTGGCCATATAGGAGAGGTCAAATGACCGAGGTTTGACCTAAAAATATAAATTATGTTCCTGCCATTAGGTCACGGGATTTTCACGGACATAGTTCGTTCCTATGGGTTTATTGGGTTTTAATAAGTATTTGTTTTTCTTTCCATATACAAGTGAGTACAACAGAAAAAAAAGTGATTTGTTTACTAACCTCTCAAAGTGGAAAACTCCGTGGCACAACAAAACAGTAAGTATGTTGTCATAATCACCATCACTTTAGGATTAAATAAATCGGTCGCACTGCAGTCATCAACAATACCACATTTTGAACGCGAATCAACAACATTCGTAACGCCGTTCAAGCCGGCACTGTATTGACCCGATCCTTTATGAAACCATGGGGAAAATATGCATTTTTTATTAACTTATATCGATTATAAGCGCTCCACTGTTCGAACAAGACAGAACACCAGCGTAACGGGAGTGTTTTAAAACGGGTTCTTTATGTAACAATATCACTCGCGAGCACCTCCGTAATTTCATTAATAACACCTAAAAATCGATCCCACAACAAGGCTCACGACAATTCAAACAGAAGACTGCGGCGGCGTGTTAAATTCATTATTTTACTATGTAGCGGACCAATAAAATACGGCACGGCACGATTTATTATAAATAAACTTTTTTTCGTTACAACACGACAGATAGGTATGAATTATGACTACGCCGAGCAATTTTTCGTGTCATATTTCTTTATACAATGGATGCAAACAATATAGTGCTGATAAAAACACGCACGACCCAAGCTACGCACGCTCGCGATGACACTAAACTCTGCATAGATGTCGCGTTTCTGACGGCCATTGTGGAAAATGGCGGCCGACATCAGCCGTCAAATAACCGCAAACTAAACTATACTTTATTCTTGGTGCAGTAAGTAAAATAATTGATTGACATTTTTCATAATTTCAACACTATTCGATCGTATAAGACGACTGAATCAGAAAGTCTCAAGTGGTCAAAACTTATTTAGGATGCGGTATGCTTTTTGTTTATTCGAATAATTAAAAATAATATTTTGTCTCTCTTTTTCTTCAATGCGATTTCGAACGAAATTATTTTATTTAAAAAGACACCGTACTGTCACAGGTATAAGCAGGTACTGCACTTATGCTAATTTGTTGCTGGGTTAAGGTTTCTTCCATACTCCAAGTTTGTTTTTATTCATTCTGTATTGTCCCACTGCTGTTCAAGGGAGAGCACCAGCCGTGGGGCTGGCTGGAAAGCACATGCGTTTCCAAGGGCTACTTCGATCTTCCGGTTACTTAACGACTGCTTGACTAGGTATCTTGTCCCTTCTGTCCTGGCTGCAGATGCATGCATTCGATATTTTATAGGGGCAAGGGCACCCAAGTCCAGTTTAGTGAATTGATCGATCCGATTGATTTAACGGGCCTCATCAGAAAGCTTACAGTCACTCAAAGGGCAATGTAGAGGGTTATGCTCGGAGTTTCCTTGCGTGATCGAAACAGAAATGTAGAGATCCGCAAGAGAACCAGGGTTACCGACATAGCACGAAGAATTGCCAAACTTAAGTGGCAGTGGGCAGGGCACATTGCTCGCAGAACGGATGGCCACTGGGGCAGAAGCAGAAAGGTTCTGGAGTGGCGACCGCGAACCGAAAGACGTTGCGTTGGAAGGCCTCCCACCAGGTGGACCGATGACCTGGTGAAGGTTGCGGGGATCCGCTGGTTGCGAGACGCACGAGTACTTGTACTATTATTTATTCTTTGGCACGGGACCGGTCAACGTGGCGAGGCTTATGTCCAGCAGTGGACGTCTTTCGGCTGATATGATGACGATAATGATTGATTTAACGGTCTTGTTTTGCCGTCTCTACAAAATCATAAAAACAATGCATAGTAGACTGTCTGTTTATATTCAACTTTGCCACGGTAAAGATTAGATATCTTTACCGTGACTTTGCTCAGTAAGTAGGTAGTCTTTCGCTAGCTAGGTTTGGTATATTAAGGTATTCTACTACCTATTATAAACCTATAAAACTCAAGGTAGCCTAATCCAGGCTCCGGGTTGCTGCTGAATATGTCCTTATGGTAAATACATTAACATCCAGGGAAAGTTCGTTTCATACCACAGACTACTAATTAGTTTCTAGCAGAAGACGAAGAAGACATAATTACCAAATACGTAAGCTTTCTTAATTTTTAGATCTTTTGGAAGTGATCTGCGGTGTCCTTCAGATGCTTCGAATTCCAGTAAACGGAGACCTGACGACGAAGTTCAATTACGACGTCCATGAAAACAGGTAAGTTTGAAGGTAGGTAAAATTACTAGTTTTTTAGTTAGCCGAGTAGAAAAATAGGTAGGTGCATCAAAGTCTTGCCTTCGCAAAATAATTTCTGATTTCCCTGATGGTTAAACCAAAGATGGAATGACACATAGCATATTGTACAAGTTTATTCAAAGGAAATTACCTAAAACATACTGTGGTTAAACATAGGTACTTAGCTAGGTTCTTTGACTACAATTATAGTTCTCGCCAAAATTCTTGGCCGCCCTATAAATAAATAAAATTAAATAAATAAAATTATATATAAATAAATAAATAAAATTGTCAAACTTTAGCTTGAAAATCTGTAAATCTTTGAAAACCTACTTTATAGGGTTTGACACGTTTATAACTCCAAATACTCAAATCAGAAACTGGCCCGCTATCAGTGACAGGTTAATCTATAATTACGTACTATGATCATATACTTTGATGAACTCATCGAAGATCATATACGATAAATTAAAAAAATCTCCATTTAGGGCCAGTTTCTTAAGTCGACGTCACATCTCAAATCAGCTGACAATTTGTCACAAATTAACCAGCCGTCAGTTGTCAGTGAGTTTCTCAACACGTCATCATCGAGAAATTACGTAATCGCTTGTTACATTTAATAATCGACATTAATTTATTTCGGTTGGCTACCCTAGCTGGTATTCATTCACTACTATAACGTAATCAGTAACTTTAAATAGTATTTTATCTTGAGAGGCTGGGTTGGTGTAGCCGCCAAGTTAAGCAAACCTTACCAAGGTCGATTTTTGGATGGGTAACCACTTTTTTTTTTGGTTTGCTTGTTTTTGGATAGGTGACGCCACCCACACAGGTTAAGCAACACTTACCAAGGTTATTCTTTGGATGGGTGACCGCTTTTTTTTGGTTCGTTTGTTTTGGATGGCTGACCCCGCCAGGGTAAGCAACACTTGCCAAGGTCAGTCTTGGGATGGGTGACCACTTTTTTTTGGTTCGCTTGTTTTTGGATGGGTGACCCTGCCAGAGTAAGCAACACTTACCAAGGTCAGTCTTGGGATGGGTGACCACTTTTTTTGTTTCGCTTGTTTTTGAATGGGTGACCCTGCCAGGGTAAGCAACACATACCAAGGTCACTGTTTGGATGGGTGACCACTTTTGTTGGGTTCGCTTGTTTTTGGATGGGTGATCTTGTTAGATGTTGTTTAACCTAACGGGGTGACTTTAGGATGGGTGATCAAAAATTTTGTGGCGATGGTCACCCATCCAAAGACTGACCTTGGTTAGTGTTGCTTACCCTGGCGGAGTCACCTATCCATAAACATGCGATCCAAAAAAAAGTGTTCACCCATCCAAAGACTGACCTTGGTTAGTGTTGCTTACCCTGGCGCAGTCACCTATCCATAAACAAGCGATCCAAAAAAAGTGGTCACCCATCCAAAGACTGACCTTGGTTAGTGTTGCTTACCCTGGCGGAGTCACCTATCCATAAACAAGCGATCCAAAAAAAAGTGGTCACCCATCCCAAGACTGACCTTGGTAAGTGTTGCTTACCCTGGCGCGGTCACCACCCCAGCCGGTTCAAGTTAAACACAAACAGTAAACAAAAAAGTACAGGGTATAGTCAACACTGACCTGGGGATCGAACCTTCCTCACGCGCACTAGCGTGAGGAAGGTTCGATTCCCAGGTCAGTAACAGTTTGTTTTATTTTTATTTATTTAAATAAATACAAAATAACAATTTTTTATAATTGTGTCAAGTTTTTATAATGTAATTAATTTAAAAGTTTGTAATATGCAATTTTTTTTTAGATCTTGGTAATCAACTATAATTGATTTATTAAACATATTTTTTATAACTCAACCCATACCATAGTTTTCGCCGACCCCTATTATCTTTTTATCGTAATATAAGCCTTTAAAGTCATAATATTAATTTTAATCCGCGAATAATCGACCAATTTCCAACAATTATAAATTAGGCTCGTTGACAAGAGATTAACATTGAAAAAGGTGCTCAGAAACCCAAAACTGCTGTAACATGTGGTTAATTCGAGATTTTACTCAAATGTGACAAATTGTCAACCACTTGTCACACTTGGATGTTGAGAAACTGAAAGTAGAATTAACAGGCGATTAATCCTCGATTACGTTAACAGCCCGATAATTCTGAGCTGGGAAACCGGCAGTTATAGTCTTTACGAAAACCAGTATAAATCTCAAGCGGCGCCATCTAACGGTTATTCTCGGTGATACTGCGGTTGTTCTTAGCGCCATCTATCTACAACAACAAAACATTTAATTTTGAAAGATGTACGTTGCTACAGTTGTCCGTATGATGTCGCTGTACTATATTAACTGTGCGATACAAAATATATTAAGGCACATGGTGCAAATTCTGTACAACAAATTAATGAAACAATACAACAAGAGATCAGAAAAATAAGTACTTAGTTAAGTGAACCAACAGCATTATGTTAAGTGATAATGGTTGCGTGCATTATTGATTGGGCCAGTTCAAGGGCCAAGGCGTGCGATCACGGCAACTTTTGTCCTTTTGTCCAAAGTGGTGCAACTGAGAAGTAATAGATGGCGCTACCCTTTCCTCTTAGAGTTTGTTACTGTAGTGGATCTTCAGTCTTACCGATAGATATCGTGTTATCCAGTTACTGGGAACTCCGCAAGAGTTCAGACAGGCAGCCGATCCATATAAAATGTTAATATTCATGTTCAACCGGTTAGACTAGAAGCCAACTCCAACATATTTGACGTGGAGGGACACTAGTGCCATCTACATTCATTTTTCCACTGCATTCCGTGCTTGTAACTTCATGTAAACTGATTAGGGGGCAACACACTATGACACTACAGTTTACTTATTTTAGGAATGCTGAAAGTGGCACCGGTGAGTCGGTGACCGAAACTTGGTTTGGAAATTGGTTTGGGTTGGTTTGGTTGTCATTGTTAGGGGGCATAGCCGTGTGATGCGTAGGAATGAGAAGAAAAGTTTTGAAATAGTACATTGTGATACAAGGGTGGAAAGTAGGTTATTGCAAACGAGCTGTCATTAACAAGCCCGAGCTGAAGGCGAGGGTTTTTAATGACTCGAGTTTGCAATAACCTACACGCCCGTGTATCACACGATATTTTTCAATACAGTTGTGGGAAATAGTAAAAACAAATCAAAGAATTAGATTTGTTAATTCACAAAAAAATTAAATTTTCTCGCGTTTTTGCAACTGGACATATTTTTTTTACAACGAAAACAGCCTACACAGCCTATTCGATTTTTGACAAATGTTGATGTGAAAATAATTAAATTGAAACTGGTAATTAAATATATTAAACAACCATTTAAAAGACTTTTGAGAATTAAATGCTAAAACGTACGGAATCATTCATTTTTCCTCGTATAAAATCTATTTCATTTTATTCTATGCATGAAAACTCCTTGCTACTAAACTTTTTAGGGTTCCGTACCCAAAGGGTAAAAACGGGACCCTATTACTGAGACTTCGCTGTCCGTCTGTCTGTCTGTCTGTCTGTCTGTCTGTCTGTCACCAGGCTGTATCTCATGAACCGTGATAGTTAGACAGTTGAAATTTTCACAGATGATGTATTCCTGTTGCCGCTATAACAACAAATACTAAAAACAGAATAAAATTAATATTTAAGGGGGGCTCCCATACAACAAACGTGATATTTTTGCCGTTTTTTGCTCGATATTAATAACGGCAACAGGTAGACGCTTGAAATATTCACAGAATATTTAGTTGTATATTCTCTTCAAAAAATAATAATTATTAAATTAAAATAAAATAAATTAAGGGGGGCTCCCATACAACAAACGTGATTTTTTTGCAGTGTTTTGCGATAATGGTACGGAACCATTCGTGTGCGAGTCCGACTCGCACTTGGCCGGTTTTTTAAATTGACTTATAACTTATGGCGCGTTTTTTAAAATATGTAGAAAAAGTGCCAAAAAAAAAAAGTTCGCGAGTGGATACCGTGAGTTTCGTGTGTCGGGAACAGAATCGAGTTGTGAGTGACAGTGGTAGCGGTACTGAGTGCAAAAAACGAACAAGAAAGAGGGTAGACCGATATGTCTCCTCATAAACACCCACCCGCAATGACTTTTCAGTTTATCCGTGATCATGGTGCTTGCAACAGCACCGAAATATCGGAAACTCGAAACAAACAGTAAACACGGTAAATATCCCGTTTCTAATGTTAATGTAAAAAATACTTAGAGGAACCCAATTCCTGTTTTTGATGGGACTTCATTTCTTTTTGTACCTACGCAGTCCTCCTTTAGTTCTTTTCGGGTACCTACTATTGCCGGTGCGTCAGCTACCGTCCATGATCCATTATGTAGGTATCTACAATAGGTACATAGTCCATCTGTACTGTAAATGTAGGTAGCGCAGGTGAAACACACAACAACAGTATGTTTACGAAATTTTAATACTAACCTAACCTAACTAAATTTTGTCTCCTAAAGATCACAATCCCATCACATGCCTTCTACATACTGCGCTAACTCATATGTATTAGGCATATTAAAGGAGACATCGTCTATGACTAACAGTACCTACCTATATTCACTATTTACCTACCTACCTAGATAAGCAGTGTAGCTTCATATGGTTGCCTGATGGTCGAGATTCGTCTGGATTTTTCCGACGTCTTAAAGGATCGCCAGACTCCCGACAAAACTCAAAATCTCCAGACAAACAAGTTCTCGGAAAGTTCTTTCTTTCAGAACATTTGTGTTATCAATTCCTGGAAGCAATGCTTAGTACTGTGGAAAGATGTTTAGTTTGCTAAATAATTTATAGGTACAAAAAAAAGAGAAATTGTATCACTGTCAAGTGTCAATTAGCAGACACAATAGAAATTACCATTGTTTTATTCCGATTCGGCAATATGGGACACTTGATTTAATAAAAGCCGAGTTAGTAATTAGACAGAACTTTGAAGTAAATTGTTTGAATTTTTATATTTTCCGCATACTACGGATCTAAATGGTGGACTCATCATTATCATCATTCCAGCCAATAGACGTCCACCGCTGGACATAGGCTAATGATAAATGATTTATTTCTGTAAGTTGGTGTGTACAAACACTTTTACATGTATATCATATTTTTTAAAACTAGATGAGGTCGGCGTTTCCTGTCTGACTACTCTGAGAAGAAAGGCCGAAACAAACTCAGAGGTCACAGTCTCTTTTAAAGTCCAGACAAAATCTTGGTTAGATCATGTGAAGACCATGTAGACTGATTTCCAAGAACCAGCCAGATTGAGTGGACCTGTCCAGTCAGTGCACGCATTTGTCAATAACTTTGCAGCTCAACTCAGAATTTAAGGAGCTCAACGTATTGACGAATAATACCAAAGAAAGGACATTCGGGTAGGCCGCATAAATACTCAAACTGCCAGACCATGATTAAAAACTCAGTTAAATAAAAATCAAAAAAGAATAATCCACATAGTCTTCACATTCACAATAATTAAAATATAATACTTTAAAAAGTAAATATTCTTGTCATTGCAAGAAAAATAAAAAAATTTAAATACTAAATTCATGGTGCAAAATAAAAAAATACAAAAAATACTTGGAGCAGCTCAATCCCAAGCCTTTTTGTCCTCAACGTAATCTTTAATGGTATAAAACGCTTTCTGGCACAACTTACGTTTAATGAATGATATGAATTTATTAACACTTAGATACGTACGTACATGGCTTGGAAGCTTATTATAAAAGCGCACACATTGACATCTAAACGAGCCACCTATTTTCTTGAGCCTTATTGCAGGTACTACAAATTTGTGTTTGTTCCTAGTATTTATGTTATAATAATAATAATTTATTTATTTCAGACAGCAAAAAGGTCCATACTGACAAAAAAATAATAAATAATAAAATGTTTTATTCGTTAACAAAAAGTTGGTTTAACAATATTGAGGTTGACTTCTCCTTTTAAGTGTAAAAACACCTGTGCCAGGAGAGGCCGCTCTCCCATAACTTGATTACATTTATGACTCATAATTACTTATATTAAATCTATTTGATTGTGTTAATAGAACAATTTACCGATGTATGTGAGTGCGCATGCAATGGTGCGCACGTGTGTGTGGAAGTGTGAGTGCGAGTTAAAGTGTGTGCGTGTGTGTGTGCAAGTGTTAGTGCGAGCTAGGGTGTGCGTATGTGTGCAAGTGTGAGTGTGAGTTAGGGTGTACGTGTGTGTGCAAGTGTGAGTAAGGATGTGCGCGTGTGTGTGAATGTGTGTGAGCAAATATATAACGAGATATATATTTATTTATTTAATGTTTTATAAATACATTCATTGTTTACATATATATATATATATATACATATACACACACAAGCGTACACATTACATACAAAACATTACTACTTAATAATATGAACAATCATATTTTCTGTATCTACATAATTTAGAGTTTTTATCCACTCTGTCACCATCTGTTTACATACCAAGGTAGTTTTTGTATATATTTTAAGAGTTTTATTAATATAGTTATATAAATGCGAGGACTGATTTGAATATTGGTGTCTAGCGAAGTATGTTCTACATGCACTTGTTTTAGCTACTATGTCATTTCGTCTTTTTTTCAATAGTGTGGGATCAACTGTAAGCGACTTATGTTTTTTTAGAGTGGCATGTAGGATATACAATTTACGAATAGTCAATATATCGGCTATTGAGTAAAGAGTAGCTGTTGGAAATCTAAGTTTAAAAAAAAACATAACTTTCAGAAGTATCCTTTGAGCACGTTCCACCTCCAGGAATTTAGCTTTTGATGCACCCCCCATACCGGAATACAGTAGATCATGATTGACTGTGCCAAAGCAACATAGACCTTTTTTAGTAGTTCAACGCTAGCAGAATGTCTGAGGATTTTAAAGATCCAGATCAACTTCCGGATTCTACTAGCGATTAGATCAATCTGGGAGTGCCAAGACAATCTGCCGTCAATCATAATTCCCAAGTATTTTGTAGTATCTACCTTGTTTATCATAATCATAATCAAAATCATTTATTTATTTGCGAATATGGGTACATAAAAAAAAAGATCTTATACAAACAATAGTGTCCATTAGCCATATCCTACCATAAGGCATGCAAATTTACAAATACACAGGTGTCCTTTAAAACTAGAATTTAAAAAGTAAAAAGACATTATTTATGTATGGAGATAAATCATATGGAGTAACATTATATAAGTTTATCCTGTAAATATTCAGTGACAGAGTAATATGCTTTTTTTAGTAACAGTGTTTTTATATTGTTTTTAAATATATTTATATCACTTATCTCCAGAAGTGAATTTGGTAAATGGTTATATATGCGTGGAGCCATACATAATATACTTTTATTTAATAACGCTGTTTTGTTGCTTGGGAAACATAAATCGAATCTGTATCTTTTGCTAATTGACTTATCAAAGTAGTTTGTATTTTTCCTAACGAACATTATAACCTCTAATATATATATACACGGTAACGTAAGAATATTTAATTCCAAAAATGATGGTCTGCAGCTGTCAGTTACTTTAATACCAGTTATGGCTCGTATACATTTCTTCTGGGCTTTAAACACCGCATCTTTATTAGTAGAATTACCCCAAAAAATAACACAATACCTTAGAATAGGTGCAACATAGCCGTTGTAGGCTGTTAGGACTGTAGGAGTGTTGACCGTTTGCTTAAGTTTAAACAACGCATAAGAAAATGTGTTCAATTTAGTGCATAATGTATGGATATGTTCTTTAAAATTCAAATTATTATCTATCTGTATACCCAGAAATCTCGTAACGTCAACTTCTTGGATACTATTATTTTGGTAAATTATGTTCATATTTGCTATTTTACTTACTCTACTTCTAAATGTCATGAAATTTGTTTTGTCGATTATGGGGCAATTGCAGTTGTTGCTAATACCAGGGCAGTTATGTATTCTAAGACTATACCCGGGGCGAGGTTGAGTTCTACTAACGATTGTAAAACACATATAGTTAGTCTTTGAAGTATTCAAGGTAAGCAAATTTTTCCTCAGCCACAGGGCAGTGGTAGCCAGGGCAGATTCAGCATCCCTTTTTATAGAGTCCCAAGAATTTCCCGTTATTACCATGGCAGTATCGTCAGCATATGAAAAAACCTTAGTGTTATTAGATTTCATATTGCAGAGGTCATTTATGTATATAAGAAATAGTGTTGGCCCCAGGACGGAACCCTGGGGTACCCCGAAAGTCAGTTCAGCCTCGGCACTGACAAATTGCCCCACCTTAACCCTCTGTTTCCTCCCTCTCAGGTAATCCTGAAACAGATCCAAAGGGATGCCTCTTATTCCAATATTCTCCAGTTTTTGCAAAAGAGTGTGAACAGAGACGGTGTCAAACGCCTTTTTCAGGTCCAAAAATACTGTTAGGCATCTGCCTCCATTGTCCAATTGATCAGTGACTAGAGAAGTTAAAGCCAGTACAGCATCCTGCGTTGACTTACCTGATTGAAAACCGTATTGAGAGTCTGATAAAATTTTATACTTATTGAGCCGAGAAACAATCCGAAGTTTCCGTTAGCATAGGTCGTCGTATGTGCAAGAATCGTCGTTTTCCAGATTTCCAAGTTACAGATCTAGTCGCAGGGAGGTCTTTTCCAAAAAAAAGATTAATTCAAAAAATCAAAAAACCCGACCGCTTGAAAAGCGGACTAAAAAGACGTAAACAAGAAGAAAATCATGCTTTGCAGTCGGAGGATTCGCGACCTGGCTGACCAAAACCAGATGTATGGGCCAAGCAGTCGGGTTTTTGATTTTTTTAATTAATCTTTTTTATTTATAACTTATTAGTAATTTTTTTTCGAATTAGGTACATTTAAACATATATGTGATTTATATTTTTTAAATCACCTTTTAAAACCCTTTATTTTGATACCCCACACGATGGGTTTGGAAGCAATAAAAGTTTTGGGCCCCCACAAAATAGCGCCCAAAAGCCGCCATATTCCAATTTTCCAATTTTAATGTAGCAAATGACACTCGCAAGGTTAAGACGAATCGATTGACGTAAGAACCATCAAAATCGGCCAACGCGTTTGGTCTCTAGAACGAATTTCTCAAATTTTGAATTAAATTTCTACATAGCGTAATCGTATTGGATTAAAAAAATATGTTTTAGTTTTCTTAAAAAGGAACAACTAAACCTTAAGTAGTAAGCGAACTAGAAAATAAAAAAATACAGTGGATCCTTAGAAAAAGGACCTAAGTGGAACGGTAAGTAAAGACGTCAAGAAAAATTGGATAAAACGCCATCTATTACGACGAGTTCAAAACAAAAAGAAAGATCGAATGGCTAGTTTGAACAATTTTATCATTCAGTAGATTCGAATTGAAGTAAAAATATTTAATTCTCTTTCTTATTCAAAATACGTGAATTATAGGTGTAAATAGATGAATTAACTTTAATGAAGGGTATTTGGATAATTACTAAACATACTTAATCGAAACTCTGACGTTTAACGTTTTTTAGCGATTCTTTATTTCTTGATTGCTACTTATGCTGCCATCTATGACCTTTTTTGGGGATTCATTGTAATTTGTTCGGATTAGAACCCCATGGCACAGGGTTAATAACTGCTTGTTTCAAGAGAGTAGGGAATACTCCCCTCCCAAAACAAGTGTTAACAAAATGGGAGATTATTGGAACCAATATGTGGCTAGCCAGTTTGAGAAAGCTAACTGGAATACGATCACATCCAGGAGCACTATCCGTTTTTAAACTCATGAGAACTTCGAGTACCTCATGCGGATCAGTGTCCAGTAGGACAAAGGATGAGAGCTGGGCCTGGCTTGGAAAATGGGAGTCAGATAAATTTTGAGTGGGACTTAATGGTGTTATGTTACTAGCAAGATCCGCCCCTATGCTTGAGAAAAAATTATTAACATAGGCGACTGATTCCATTTCAGTGGATTTGATGTTATGAAGTTTGTCGTTATTGTTTTTAGTCTGTTTTATGTGAGTAATATTTTTAATGTTTTTCCAAAGGCATTTTGAGTTTTTAATCGATTTTTCAAGCAATTGTTTCTCATAGTTATATTTGAGTTTCTTTATTAGCTTATTGCAGTAGTTGCGGTAACGTTTGTAAGTAACACAAAGGATTTCATCATGGGGATTAGAGCGTAACCTTTTCTGCATAGTGTTTCTATTCCTAATGCACCGTAACACTCCTTGTGTTATCCAAGGTCTGATAACCCGATGCTTTTTTGGTATATATTTCTCATATGTGTTCTCGATCAACGAGTCTGTGATATTCGAGACTAAGCTCTGACATATAATTTCAGGATCATCACAAAGAAGTAAGTTGGAGATGTTTTTGTGTAGAAGGCTGTCCACAGCGCTCTCATAATCAATCACCGTAGTCACTTTAGCAGATTTTGATTTGGTATTTACATTGGAAAGGTGTAAAAAAACCGTTAAATGGTCCGTTATTGAGGTCTCAAGTACTGCCACTCGAGCACATAATTTGCATTTATCTAATTTAAGCATAATGTGATCGAGGCAGCTTCCATCCCGAGTTGGCAAACTGTGACCAGCCATAATACCGTGGATACTTAGCATATTAAGGTACTCCAGCCGGTTTTTTCTCATGTATCTTTGGTCATTAGGGTTATCAATTAAATTTATGTTTATATCACCTACTACAACAATAAGTTTATTTAATTCATTCAATTCAAGATGGTAATTCAGTGAGTTGATAAATCTTTGTGCATTAAGATTTGAGGGTGACCTGTATATAGCCATAATGATATAGCTGTCAGTCTCAATCTGTAGACATGATGCATCATCCAGCAATATTTCCTTTACATTCACCGAAATGTTATCCCTGATATAGACAATAACACCATCATTTTGATTGAGATGCCGCGTACTATGATAACAAACATAGTTAGGCAGGTTTGGAATCGTTTTGTCATCATTAGTCCAACATTCTGTAAGTACCATAAAGATATTTGCAAGTCATCAAAATTTTTATAGACACTCCTGATGTTTTGTGATATTAATGTTAGATCATTTGTTTTAATATTTATTGTTTTGTGTAAATTCACAATGTCACCAAAAGACGCATAGGCTATCTCTGCCGTATCTAGGTCATTTAAGGGGTTAAGGGCGTCATCCATTAGAAAATAAGTTAAAATTCATACAGTTGCTAGCTACATGATGGTGATATGTAAAATATATACCAAAGAAAAAGGATACGGGCGGGATATTACTTCCAGTGTGATGCAGTATACAGTTTTGGTGATTTATGGTAGTAAAGTTTTCATGCAAGCGGAGGGGATTGATGGTGAAATAGGCTAGTTTAAGTAGAAGATAGTGACAAACGTGTGAGGGTGTGTATGTAATAGCAATATTATGAAAAATGTGTGTATTTGTGTGTGTCTGAGAAAACGTGTAGATATATGTTTGACGAGTTTGTGTATATGTGTAAATTATCCTTAAGATTAAGATTAGTGTACATATTAGCTCTTTAGTATTTAACAACAAAGACAAAAGTAATAAAGGGAACCAATAAACCAGACAAAACGCACTAGTTGATTCAAAAGAGTGTACAATATATAGTCAGTTACCATTAAAAAGCTGCTGCACTTGAGCCTCGGATTTGATGGTTATGATTGGGGAGTTTTCTGATTTTCGAATATAAACACGCCCGTAGGCTGTCCAGCAGAACTTGTATTTTCCAGCCTTGACGAGATCTCTAGCTAAGAAATGCAGCCGAGCACCTTTTGCCGTCAGCTGCTCCGACACGAAGATGGGAGTATCCCCGGCCACACGGTGACCCAGATGCTTGGCGCACAGCTTATACGCCCTGGTAGTGTTGAATCAAAATCAAAAATCAAATCAAAATCATTTATTTGCTTCAATAAGGTACATAAAGTTCTTAGGCAATAAATACAGATCTCTTATTGTGCCTGTAATTTCGGCGTGCAAATTAGTCATAGTAGTTATTATTTATCACTAAAGTCAAAATTCATGCAAGCAGTCAAATAAATTAAGATTAGTTAACATAAATGATTATTAAATTAAAAATAAATTATATCACATAGATTGAAATTGGAACATTAAATTTTAAGTATAATTATTATCCTTTACCGCCTTACAACTTATACTCTAAAAACTCCAGTACACTGTAAAAGCATTTATCAATAAGTAGATTTGTTAAACTACGCTTAAATTTAAAGAATGGTAATGTTTTTATGGCACTCGGAATTTTATTGTACAATTTAATGCACATAATATAACAGTTGTTGGATGTTAGCGTGAGATTAGTTTTTGGTCGATGCAACATGTTAACATTATGTGATCGAGGGGCGTAATAACTTGTCGCTTGCTCAAAAAGACCCTTATGTTTAAAAACAAATATACATGATTCCAAAATATAGATGCATGGTAAAGTCAAAATTTTATATTTTCTAAAGAGTGGACGACAAGATTCTATTTGTTTCAACCCGAATATGGCTCTTAAACACTTTTTTTGCATTATGAATGCTTGATCAATTTCAACACAGCGACGCCAAAGAATGATACCATACCGCAATATGGAGGAAATATAGCCGTGATAAGCAGTAATTGCAGCGTTTCTAGATATTTCACAGCTAATCCGTCTGAGAGGGTAAATAAAACTATTCATCTTACCGCAAACATCATTTACTTGGTTCTTCCAGGAGCAAAATTTATCCACAGTAATCCCAAGAAATTTAATTGAATCAGTTTCTGTCAGGGCTACCCCTTTATAAGCTACCTTTAGATTTAGTGCCTTACCTCGATAGGTATGAAATTGTATAAATTTGGTTTTTCCAATGTTGACCTTTAAGTTGTTAGCCTCTAACCAGTCTATAGTTGTTTGTAGAGCAGCGTTTATTTCCTGTTCGTACATATTTTTGTCATCGCCCTTTATCACAATAGAAGTATCGTCCGCGAATAGTACACATTCGTGATTCAAAATATTAGGAAAGTCGTTAATGTAGAGCAAAAACAACGGAGGACCCAAAATACTGCCTTGTGGCACCCCATACCTATTTAATAAAAATGAGGACTGGAATAATTCACGTGTTTTGGTTCGATCATTGTAACTGGAAACTTCAACTGCCTGTACCCGATCAGATAGATATGACTCTAGCCAGTCGTACGCTTTTCCTCGGATTCCGTATCTATAAACTTTTCCCAGCAAACGTTCGTGATTAACGTGATCAAACGCCTTACTCATATCCATAAACAGCACTGAAACAGGAATTTTGTTATCAATACAGTCCATTATTGATTTTATTAATTGAAAGGCTGCTAAAGATGTGCTTCTATTTTTGCGAAAACCATTTTGTTCGTCATTTATAATTTTGTGTTTTTCGACAAAGTTCACTAGTTTCTTAAGAAAAACTTTCTCAAAGATTTTAGAGAATATAGGTATTAGTGTGACGGGCCTATAATTGTTCATTTCAGTTTTATCACCTTTTTTATACAACGGTTTTACAATTGATCTCTTTAATATTTCAGGAAATATACCTTGTTCTAATGAGAGGTTAATAATATACAAAAGTGGTTTAAGAATAATATTTACAGATAATTTTAAAATGTCAGTGCTGATGTCATCGTGACCAGAGGCCTTGGAGTCATTTAGAGATATCACAATTTTCTTTAAATCACTCTCATCTAATGGATACAGAAACATAGAGCTGCCGATTGATTCAATATTATTATCTATATAATTTAAATTCGAATGTCCTAAACTATCGGGGCTATTCTTAGTAACTGTGTCAATGAAAAAATTATAAAATTTGTTTGCGATAGAGTCAGGACTTACATAATCGATGTTGTTAACAGTTATTTTTGAGATGCACGAATTCTTTAAATCTGTGTCTGTATGTCTTTTTATCACATTCCACGCTGCTTTACACTTACTTTGGGCTCTATTTATGTAATTCGTGTTATTAATTTTCCGGGACGTTAAGATGCATTTTTTCAATAAATTACAATAATTCTTGTGACTCTTTTTATGAGGATCACTATTCTTATATTTGAATTTATAGTGTAATTGATTTTTATTTTTACAACTTCTTCTTATTCCTTTAGTAAGCCAATTCGATTTATTTAATGTTTTGTTTGTAACTCTTACGCGACAGGTAGGGAAACAAAGATTATAAAATAATAAAAACATGTCATAAAATTTAATAAATGCTTCGTTTGTTGAGGTTTCTTCAAACACGTCATTAAAAGATAAACACGAAATGGATTTTAAAAATTTTACCTTATTTTCATCACTGTAATCTCGTTTGAGCTCATACCACCATTTTAAAACCGGCTGCCTACGCATAGTAACAGCCCAGGAATATGTTTGGGCTGAGTGATCTGATAAACCCAACTCATGTACCTTCGCATAACCGTTTTCGATGGTGGTTGCAATGTGATCGATACAAGTTTGTGTCATTTCTGTTACTCGAGTCGGTGATGAGATTACATGCTTTAAATTATATGCGTTTAATAAGTAGTTATACTCCCTGCTTTCCTTGGATTTCTTTAAAATGTCAATATTTGTATCGCCACACACAATAATTTTTTTTCTAGTGTTACGACACAGCGTTCTTAATAGCGTGTCTAGTTTATTTAGAAAAATCACTACATTCGACGACGGTGTTCTATATAGACAGATTAGGATTATACCATATTTAATTAGCTCGATCCCACAGCATTCAAACACAAATGTTTCAGATATAATTTTTGTTTCCGCTATAACTTTAAATTCGATATCGTTTTTTATGAGAATAATGACGCCCCCTTGTTTGGATGTTTTCCTCGAATAGTACGCTGCTGTCGTAAAACCTCTAAGGCGAAAGTTTTTTTCCGCCCCATCAAGTAAAAATGTTTCAGTTAAACGTAATACATCTATGCTAATATCATTATTTTGTAAATCTAATATTGTTAACGAGATTTCATCACGCTTATTTAGTGCCCCGGCTATATTCTGATGAATAATTGTTAAATAAGTCTCATTTTTATTGACGAAAAAAGTCACTCTTCTGGGCTGGCTCATTGAAATCATCAGTCTGTACACTCGCATCTTTTAGGCTATAGGTTTGTACACCTTTGTCCACCGTACTTAATTGCCTTTTCATAGTAGTCAATTTATCAGTATATTTTTGATAGTTAAACTTATAATTTAAGTGCAGAATTTGCCTATGAATTAATCTGCAAGCATTTACCTTATTTACATAATTTGTTGATTGATTAAAGTCACCATGAAAAGGCACAAAGTACGAATTTTTACCATTATAACATACCAATTTCAATAAATTATTAACATTTTTTTCATTTAAATAATAATGTTTGTAGATTTGGCCGACTAACACATTGGTGCATTCTAGATGACAGATTGTGTGATATAAAAATGTTTGGATGTCTATAGGGTTTCTATCATTTGTACCTACTAGAATAATCACATAATCTGATTTATTAAAGTCTTTACACATATTTACGCAGGGTCTCAAAACTTCTTTGGTGGTCGCATTCGGTTTCAAAAATGATGTTACGGTAAACTGTTTTCCAAGATAGCCCTGTATAATATTTCGGAAATGATAACCGGCTTGGTCGCCAAAAATCATAACTCTCTGTTTATCACTTGATTGTGGTTGAGTTTGTGGAGATTGTGAAGGCCTTGCAGAGTTTTAAAATGTCAGTCTTAATGAGGGTGGATGCAGTCTCGACTATAATAGGGGTATTAGAAGACTCCTTCTTCTTTCCCCGGACCCAAAATATATATTTTTTTTTTTTTTTTTTTACTATGTATAGGCCTGTGTTTGACCACAATCTCACCGTGGTCAGTGATGATGTGGCCGATGGTGGTAAGCACACAAAGCCTAGAAGGGAACTGGCTCTCAAGTGCTGCTGTCGGAACACACCGGAAGGTGCTTGGCGACAGATTTTCAACTTGAGGGTGGTTGCCAGCCAGGCGGGTACTACAAAGTACCCTACCACCGTGCTATGGTTTCCTCACGATGTTTTCCTTCACCGAAAGCTCAAGCTCATTGTAGGATTCGAACCCGCGACCTTCGTCTCGGTATCCGACGTCACTACCACTGAGCTATCATCGCCTTAAAATTGTTATGGATATCACTGTATTTCTTAAACAATTTTATATTTTATGAGCATATAAAAGATTTTCATAAATATACTGAGAAGGCACAGTCATTACATAAATCTCCTTAAATTTCTCTCTGAGAGAGTGTCTCGGGCTTAATTTATAAATTGATCGAACAGCTCTTTTCTGCAAAACAAAGATAGTCTGGATGTCAGCGGCATTTCTACACAACAGAATACCGTACGACATTACACTATGAAAATAGCTAAAGTATACTAAACGGGCTGTGTCTATGTCAGTTAAATTACGAATTTTTCTAACAGCATATGTTGCGGAGCTTAGCTTCTTACCCGACTGCCGAAGGAGGATAATGTGTTTATCAGTCTATGTATGTATGTATGTATATATGTATGTATGTATGTATGTTTGTTCCTATGTGGCGTTCCAGAGACCTAACGCGTTGGCCGATTTTGATGATTCATACGTCAATCGATGCGTCTTAACCTTGCGAGTGTCATAGGCTACATTACATTACACTAAAAATGGCGGCTTCTGGGCGCCATATTGTGGAGGGCCAATTTTCTTTTTCCCTCAAACCCATCGTGTGGGGTATCAAAATAAAGGGTTTTAAGAGGTGATTTCAAAAATATATAACACTTATATATTTAAATGTACGTAATTCGAAAAAAATATTAACTAAAAAGTTACAAATAAAAAAGTTAATTCAAAAATCAAAAAACCCGACTGCTTAAAAAGCGAACTAAAAAGACGTAAACAAGAAGAAAATCATGCTGTGCAGTCGGAGGATACATTTGGTTTTGGTTAGCCAGCTCGCGAATATGTATCCTCCGACTTGCACAGCATGATTTTCTTCTTGTTTACGTCTTTTTAGTTCGCTTTTTAAGCAGTCGGGTTTTTTGATTTTTGAATTAACTTTTTTGATAATTTATCTATATGTGGGCCCCACTGCAGCTTAGCATCCAAAGTTAGGCCTAAGAATACTGTGCTATTTTCAGGATTAAATTCTTCGCCCTTTATCATCACATCAGTTTTCACCTGCCTAACGTGAGGTAGGGTAAACTTAATGCATTTGGTTTTTTTTTAATTAAGAAGTAAATTGTTAACATTGAACCAGTGAACTACTTTTGAGATCGCGCTATTTACATCGTCAGTAACCTGCTGCTGACGTTTAAATTTAAACAAAAGTGAATTATCATCCGCAAACAACACAATATCATGGTTATCCTTTATGAGGTAAGGCAAGTCATTAATATAAATAAGAAACAAGAAAGGGCTAAGAATTGAGCCCTGCGGGTCTCCCATTGTTACTATAGATCCGGGAGATCTTTTTCCATTAACGTCAACGCTCTGAGTCCTATTACTCAAGTATGAAGTAAGAAGAGCCAGAGCGCTGTTCCAGATCCCGTAGTGGCGGAGTTTCCTGATTAGCGTTTCATGAAGAACACAATCAAATGCCTTGGACAAAGCACAAAATATTCCCAAGGCATCGCACTTATCTTCCCATGCATTATAAATATGTTAAGCTTAACGACCCCTTGTAAAACCGAACTGTTTGCTATGTAATAATTTATGTTTATTAAAAAATCTTTGCAATTGCTCGAAAATTAATTTCTCAAATATTTTACTAACCGTAGGTAGTACTGAAATTGGTCTATAATTTGTAGGGTCTGAAGTACTACCTGCTTTAAACAAAGGTATTATTTTACTATTTTTCATTAGGACAGGAAACTCCCCACTGTCGATACAATTATTAAAGATAATAGCTAAACTAGGTGCGACAATATCAATAATAGACTTAGCAACTTCTACAGAATTTCCTCACAGATCTGCAGTCTTTTTAACGTTTAAAGTGTGAAAGGTTTTAATTAAGTCTCTACAAGTAATATGGTCAAAAAGAAATTCCGAATCGCAAACATTAACATTTTCTTTTAGTATAGACTCAGCAACAGAAGGTGATGCGTTTAGGGATTTAGTAGATGAAATGGGAATATCTGAAAATAAATTTTCAAAGGCCACTGTGACTTGTGAGCCTGATTTTATGATGTTGTCATTAATAGACAGGCTGTAGTCAATATTTCGGTTACCAGATCTTCCCGTTTCACTATTAATAATATTCCAAGTCGTTTTAATAACATTACTACTGCTTTTAATCTTCGAACTCAAATAACGCGACATGGCAAAATGGCTAAATGGTGGACTCGTAAAGTCCAATGCCAAATACACGTGGCAACCTAAAAATTAAGTGTACTTAAATTAGTTATTAGTTAGTTATTAGTTCAGAGCAGTGGTAGCCCAGTGGTATCGGCCACCACTTACAAGTTGTAGGTCGTGAGTTCGAGCCCAGGCAGGCGCTTTACTTTGTGTAAATTATTTCATCACCACTGCTCTCAAAACGGTGAAGGAAAACATCGTGAAGAAACCGGCATGTCCTACGACCAAAAATTCGAAGACATGCGACGTCCACCAACCCGCACTGGGCCCGCATGGTGGATTACGGCCCATTCCCTCTCTATGAGAGGAGGCCTGTGTGGGAACATTAATAGGCTAATGATGTGATGTGATGTGTGAAATTAGTTATGTCTTTACGCATCATCATTATTAATTTTTTTTAGGCTATTAATTTATAAATAATCTTTTTATTTTGAATTTTAATATTTATTTCTCACGGCAATAACATCAAAATGCCGACTTTTAAAAAAATTCTCCATTTTTTTTCGTCTTTTGATCTAGCAATGCAGTGAAGGTGCCGAAAAATTGTATGAACTGTAAAAGTAACTTTGTATGCCCATATATTGGACTAGCACTTCACCCGCGACTTCTTTCGCGTGATTTCGTTTATCCTATAAATGACTCTCATACAGTACAGTTAGTGAAGGCGACCAAAAATAAGCTATTATTAAATCAATAAAAAATGGGGTATCTTAGTTATACAGGGTTTATTGGTGGACGATTCGTTATTTGACTTAAAGAATCATCATTTTAGCTTACCGCCACAAAGTACATTACGTACATTTACTTAGATTACTTTTTGTACCAAGTATCAAGAATTATGGCCGAAGGAATTAGATTTTTCATACAAACTTTCAACCCACTTTTGGGGTGGAATTTTCAAAAATCCTTTCTTATTTATTTATTTATTAAAACTTTATGCATAAGTACAAAGGCGGACATAATGCCTTAGGCATTTTCTACCAGTCGACCTTAGGGTGGTGCAGAGATAAAACAAGGCAGGTGTAACTAAATGATAGGATTAATAGAGAAAAGAGTATATATTTATATAAAAAAGGAATAATAAATATATACTTAGATACATACATACATAAAAACAATGTTATAGAGAATCCGAAACGAACAAATCAATTTTGTGATGATGAGGAACCCTTTAGGCCTGTCTTAGCTTTCCAAACCGCAGATTTATCATCATAGTTTGCAAACTTCACCAGGATTGGCCTATGATGATCTTTATTGGCTACACCGAGTCTATGACAGGACTTTATGGATGATGCAGCCAATGGTTTAGGAGCCAGCTTCTTATTGATGATATCCAGGACGACTGTAACGCTAACTTCACCGTCAACCTCTGCTATGCCCTGGAAGATCAGCGCCTTCCGCCAATGTCTGGTCTCCATCCCGTCAACCTGTCTAGCACACTCGCTAATCTGTTTTCGGAGCAGGCTAAGCATGCTGAAGATTATCTCCCTGAAGGTGCGAAACTCCTCAGCAATGCGCGCTACGGTATCCTTGGCTGGCGCTGCGCATTGGATTTGCGCTTCCAACTCTCCCATCTTCCGGATAAAGCAGTCCTCGAGGCATTTTTGTGCTGATACAATCTCGTCGAGTTGAGACATAGTGATCCTCCAGTGCCCAGAGAAATTGGTTTGTGTGAAAGTGCAGATGATGTGCTGGCAGGTGGTGCAAATTTTCCTAGGAGTCACGTAAATGTGCTGCAAACGTGAGTACCCGTACAGTGGACGTTATACTCTAAATTACTTGTATAAAACAGCAATTTTATTAAATATTTATATTTTTCAATATAAAATAAATTTGGAAATACGTCTATTGTTACTTACACCTACCCGCGGTCCCTACCCCCTATCTTATCGGATGCCTACGTCATAGAAAGAACACATACTCCAAGTTTCAGGTCTCTACGATCAGTGGTTTAGGCTGTGCGTTGATCCGTCAGTCAGTCATTCAGGACAAAGCATTTTATATGTATAGATAGATAGATTTTCATTTTAAATAATTTTTCTCCCAACAACAACCTCAAAATCCCGATATTTTCCATTTTTTTCCAGATATTTTCGTCTTCCGATCTGGCAACTCTAGCTCCATAGCGGCCCCGCATTCGGCTCGAGCGTCTATTCCACCTTAGCTATAATGACAAAGTTTGCCCACTACTTTCAAAATTTTGTTTTAATATACGTTAACTAAATAATGTGTATATATAAGTATGTAATGAACGTAGGTATAATACTTGCCTACCTAGTTATTTTAAGGATTTTCCTTAACCATTCAATAATACTAATAATGGTAAGTGTTGTTTTTATTACGCTCCATTTAAAACCTATAGTTTATCAAAACAGGATAAAATCGTATTCAATAATATCAAAATATGACATGGATACATGATAATTATAAACATGTGACGAGGTAAAATTAAGTGTGATTAGGTAGCCTGAAAGTTAGGTAAGCACGGATCATACACGAAAATAATAATTGGGGAAAAATGTTACCATAATTGTGATATCATTATTATCCTCCCACTCTTATCCTAATTTATTTTGAGTGTAGGCAGCATAACCTGTTTTTCCATACATCCATTTTTGCCAACACTTCAATACGTAGCCTCCTCCATTCCACAATCTATCCATTCCATTCTTTCTTTGGTCTTCATCTGCCTTTATAACCATCCACATTCATACTATTACTAAGACTCCACGGTCCGTCTGTCTGTCTGTCTGTCACCAGGCTGTATCTCATGAACCGTGATAGCTAGACAGATGAAATTCACAGATGATGTATTTCTGTTGCCGCTATAACAACAAATACTAAAAACAGAATAAAATAAATATTTAAGTGGGCCTCCCATACATTAAACATGATATTTTTGCCACTTTTTGCGATAATAGTACGAAACACTTCGTGCGCGAGTCCGACTCGCACTTGGCCGGTTTTATTACTAGCTTCTGCCAGCGACTTCGCCCACGTGAATATCGAAAATTATCTCAAGACTACATATAATAAGTATCCTTTGTCTGTGCCAAATTTCACCCAGATCCGTTCAGTAGTTTTTGCGTGAAAGAGTAACAAACATACAAACACACTTACACAATCACAAACTTTCGCCTTTATCTCGACTGGTTGGGGGCACGGCAGTGCCCAGTGCAACCAGTCGAACAAACAAAAGCACAGCCGTACCATCCTTTTCTCAAAGCCATTCTGGTCATTTTCGACCCCCTGTAACTTGTTTGTGGATATAGCTAGATGCCTGAATTTTAGCCAGTGACTAAGAGAACATAATATAACATAATCCCGAATTAAATTAAAATTGAATTTGAAGTTTAGGAATTATTGCAAGTCAAAATACCATAATTTCGTCGCTCACTCACCGACTCGCTCACCGATTATCAAAATTCTAAGGTACTTCTAGTAGACTCACAAGCTTCAAATTTTAACACAATTAGTGTTTAACCTATAAAGCAAGGACAAACTAAAACTTTACTACAAAAATTTCCTAGAAATACAAACTGCATAAGTAACTTTGTAATCCTTTACAAATAGTCATCTATCTATACATATATTCATATATTATATATATATGTCGCAGGGATATGATGAAAACAGGGAATTGATCAAATCTCTAAGCAAAATTGGTTCAGTGAAATGACAAAAATAACTTTTCTGTAGTAATTTAAAGGTTTATTTTGTACGTTGAATTAGTATTTGTGTGGCAGAGCCGACGGAGCCCCGCTGCGCGGGGCTCCTATTTCTGTATGCAGGGTCTAAAGTAACCTAACACGAAGGAGATGACGGGAGCTGAGTTAGCTCGCTTTGCTCGCTCACTTCAGCTCCCGTCATCCCCTTCGAACCTAACCTGTCCGTGTCGGGGTGCCCTAAGCTCCCGAGCTCGCTACGCTCGCTCTTAGAGAGATTTGATCAATTCCCTGTTTTCATCATATCCCTGCGATATATACATATATTTCCGAATGCACGGTAGAGTCAATTTTTATTACTTGTACATTTTTTATTAACATTTAATTTTTGACGTTCAAAAGTGCCGCTTATTGGCCTAATTGAAATAAATATATTTGACTTTGACTTTGACTTTTGACTTTATAAAATGCTTTGTCCTGAATGACTGACTGACAGATCAACGCAAAGCCTAAACCACTGATCGTAGAGACCTGAAACTTGGAGTATGTGTTCTTTCTATGACGTAGGCACCCGATAAGAAAGGATTTTTGAAAATTCCACCCCTAAGGGGGTAAAAAGTGGGTTGAAAGTTTGTATGAAAAATCTAATTCCTTCGGCCATAATTCTTGATGGTATAGGATGGTACAAATAGTAATCTAAGTAAATGATAACCATTGTCATTATTAGATTTTCGAAACAACACCCAAATGATGATTTAGGGGTTGTTGAAGTTTGTATGGAAGAATCTGATTTCTTGGGTCAATAAACTTGAAACTTGGCAAAAATACTATCCTAAATGAATAATAAAGGTTGTTATTATTATCTTTTGAAACTACCCCAAAAATACGATTTCGGGGTGTTAAAGTATTTATGCAAAATCTTATTACTTTAGTTAATAAACTGATTACGTTAGCTGCAATCGGAGGATTTAAAAAAAAAAACAAAATTTAATTTACTTAATTTATTTTTAAATAAATTAATAATTGGCTAAATTAGGTCCGTGCGTCACAAAGTGCTATCTCAGCTCGCCGATTCCGTCGTTCGTTAAATTTGCATCGTATGGTAAGTATGGTTCTATAATAAAAGTGTTGAGTGCTGAGTTGGCGATTCCCCTTATGCAGCTGCGTGTAACATCTCCACCCGCAGATCAGCAACTATTTGAGAACTTCGAGAGAAAATGTTCCTGGAACTTTTCTTCTGGGCACGCGTCCCTTTTTTTCAGATTTCTCGTAAGTATGTCCCTTGCTGGTAGGCGTTTCGGATCGTTTGCAAAACCATTTCTTGCGATAGCCCAGTATGGCTGTGATAAGTGCGCCTGCAGCTAATAATGCGATGTAAAAGGTTGTCGTCGTATGGTATATGACATCTGATTGCAGCTGGTTGAGTTGTATCGGCTGGCTCGTCATGACTTGGTTTTTCATGAACTAAGATGAACTTGGGTTAATGCAGCGCCCGGTGTCTCCGTGTCGTAGGGAATGTTCATTAATTTCAAAGATTGCCCTTCTATTACGTCGTTGTCGTTGATTATAGTTAATTCCTTTGTGCTGAGATAACAGTTTTATTGATTTAATAACAGCTTATTTTTGGTGGTCGCCTTCACTAACTGCACGTATGAGAGTCATTTATAGGATAAACGAAATCACGCGAACGAAGTCGCGGTCGAAGTGCTAGTGTAAAATTAAATGTTTATTTTTTTAATTAATAGGCCAAATATTGATGAAATATAACTAATTTTTCTCAAACATGCTTGGAAATGTGATCATTATTTTGACAACCTTCTTCGAGATAAATCGAAATTGCTGTACTGGTCAAATACATGCGCGCAGCGGCCGGCAAAAGTTGTATGAAAATCCATATCTGTCGTGTCTAGCGGCCAAATAAATTCCATAGTAAACTCATATCTGTCGTGTAGTTTAAAAATGGAACGATGTTTTACTCCAAAACATGGCAACCAAGGAGGTAACTTATCAAAGGTTTTATTTAAATTTCGAACTGGCTTGCAAATAGAACGCTGTTTATTGAAAAAAAAAACAAAGGAACACTTTAACGCAGGAACAATTATTGTTGTTCGTCATTGATTTTGACAAAATGAGTTCTAGGTACTACTTAATTTTAATTTCCGCGCATTATTTGAGAAAAGTACTATACAAGTCTTGGCCACAACTAGGCATTGATGGACTTACGTATGTGTGCCTCGGCTTCGCCTCGGCCCACATTTACACGTTCGTCCATCAATGCCTATTTTGCTGGCCGCTGCAGTAATGTACTATAACTACACTTAAGTTTTTAGGTTGCTTTGGTATTAGACTTTACTGATTGTGAGTCCACCAATTTAGCAAAAGAGTTAAGATTCAAACAATTTACTTCAAGGTTCAGTCTATTTACTAACTCAGTTTTTATCAAAAACCCATATTTTTTTTCTCTTTGGTATATAAATTATTTAGGAAACTTAACATGTTTTCACAGTAAGCATTGCTTACAGGAATTGATAACGCAAATGATCTGACAGAACGAATTTTCCAAGAACATTTTTATCTGGAGATTTTGCGTTTTGTCGGGAGTCTGGAGATCCTTTAAATTGTCGGGAGAATCCAGACGATTCCCGACCATCTGGCAACCCTATATGGAGCCGAGAGACTGCAATGATAAATGCCCACGTGTATTTAATGTTGTTTTCTCAAACATGCTTGGAAATGTGAGCATTATTTTTACAACCTTCTTCGAGATAAATCGAAATTGCTGTACTGTCCATACTGTCCATACATGCGCGCAGCGGCCGGCAAAAGTTGCATGAAAATCCATATCTGTCGTGTCTAGCGGCCAAATAAATTACATAGTAAACTCATATCTGTCATGTAATTTAAAAATGGAACGATCTTTTACTCCGAAACATGGAAACCAAGGAGGTAACTTATCAAAGGTTTTGTTTAAATTTCGAACTGGCTTGCAAATAGAAAGCTGTTTATTGAAAAAAAAACAAATGAACATTTTAACGCGGTCAAAATTATTGTTACTCGTTGTTCGTCATTGATTTTGAAAAGTAATAATTGTATTTGACAAAATGAGTTCTAGGTACCTAATACTTAGTTTTAATTTCCGCTCATTATTTGAGAAAAGTACTATTTCTCAAACATGCTTGGAAATGTGATCATTATTTTGACAATCTTCTTCGAGATAAATCGAAATTGCTGTACTGGTCAAATACATGCGCGCAGCGGCCGGCAAAAGTTTTATGAAAATCCATATCTGTCGTGTAGTTTAAAAATGGAACGATGTTTTACTCCGAAACATGGCAACCAAGGAGGTAACTTATCAAAGGTTTTATTTAAATTTCGAACTGGCTTGCAAATAGAACGCTGTTTATTGAAAAAAAACCAAGGAACACTTTAACGCGGGAACAATTATTGTTGTTCGTCATTGATTTTGACAAAATGAGTTCTAGGTACTACTTAGTTTTAATTTCCGCGCATTATTTGAGAAAAGTACTATACAAGCCTTGGCCACAACTAGGCATTGATGGACTTACGTATGTGTGCCTCGGCTTCGCCTCGGCCCACATTTACACGTTCGTCCATCAATGCCTATTTTGCTGGCCGCTGCAGTAATGTACTATACAAGCCTTGGCCACAACTAGGCATTGATGGACTTACGTATGTGTGCCTCGGCTTCGCCTCAGCCCACATTTACACGTTCGTCCATCAATGCCTATTTTGCTGGCCGCTGCAGTAATGTACTATTTTCAAAACTTACTCAAAAAATAAATTAAATTTCATAAGCACTTATTATTTAGAAACAAATTGGTGTGACTGATGGCTTTTAAGTAGGTATTAGGAATTAATCAACATCCTCGCATTCCGTTTCTTGTTGGGCTTCTAGCTCCCTAATATACTGCTGACGAAAAACTTCGAGATTCAGGTAGAAAACACTGTCGGGCTGAAAAAAAAACCGTTTTATCATAAAACTATGCCGCGGTAAATGATTCCTGGCAAAGAAAATAGTTTTATAAAAAAGTCAATAATTTTCTAGTATTCTTGTAATAATTTTTGTTGTAATAATTTCCAGTAATCGTTTTTTCAAGTATTCATTAAATTCAGGCCCGGGCCTCCTCTCTGTGAGAGATGGAATGGGCCGTAATCCACCACGGTTGGTGGATGTCACACATCTTTGAATTTTTGGTTCTTGGACAAGCCGGTTTCCTCACGATGTTTTCCTTCACCGTTTTTAGAGCAGTGGTGATGAAATAATTTACGCAAAGTAAAGCGCCTTTACCACTGGGCCACTGCTTCCTTTGAGTGTTTTTCACTATTCCTCATAGTTTTGGATTTAACCATCCAGTTTTAACACAAAGGTACTCACATCTATTTTAAACTGCAGAGGTGTGTTATTAGACTGTTCGCAACAATATCTTTTGGTCAAAATAATTGTTATCAATAATAATATAATAGCCAGTCCTATCGCACACGTAATGTAAATAATTATTTCCATGGCAAAAGTTGATTTGACATCTGCTGAAACAAAAAAATATCGATTAGTGGAATAGGTAAAATTTATCATCTCCAAAATCGAGGTTTTTTATTACCTATAGATATGGCTACTTTGATCACTTTGCATTTAGGGGGGTATTACACTACCATATATCTAGTATCACAGATCTATAAGCCATATTTATGTGGTAATCTACATCTACACTAATATTATAAAGAGGTAAGATATAATTTTTTGTAAATTTGCTTGTAATGGATAAACTCAAAAACTACTTAACCGATTTAAAAAAAATGTTTCACCAATGGAATGCTACATTAACTCTGAGTGCCATAAACTATATTGTTAATCGGTCAAATTAGGGACCCCTACAAAAACTTCAATAATGTAACCCAAGGAGTTCAAAATTTAAGCATTTAACGCCTTACATCGCATGCGCTGCGAAAACTAAAAAAAACGTAAGTACTACAATATTAAAAAAACCGGCCAAGTGCGAGTCGGACTCGCACACGAAGGGTTCCGTACCATTATCGCAAAACACTGCAAAAAAATCACGTTTGTTGTATGGGAGCCCCCCTTAATTTATTTTATTTTAATTTAATAATTATTATTTTTTGAAGAGAATATACAACTAAATATTCTGTGAATATTTCAAGCGTCTACCTGTTGCTGTAATTAATATCGAGCAAAAAACGGCAAAAATATCACGTTTGTTGTATGGAAGCCCCTCTTAAATATTAATTTTATACTGTTTTTAGTATTTGTTGTTATAGCGGCAACAGGAATACATCATCTGTGAAAATTTCAACTGTCTAACTATCACGGTTCATGAGATACAGCCTGGTGACGGACAGACAGACAGACAGACAGACGGACAGCGAAGTCTCAGTAATAGGGTCCCGGTTTTACCCTTTGGGTACGGAACCCTAAAAGCATATTAAAATCTACAAAAAAGCCCGAGATTGCATATGTCTATATCTATCTAATACCTTTTAACGAGCAATTCTTATATATATATATTTATATATAATCTAAATATCGACAAAGGCTCCAACGATGTATTAAGTAAGGTTGACGACTCACAATAACCATTTTTATGATATTCAAATTTGACGTAAAATACTGCTTTATTTGCAAATAGTCCGGTCAAATTAGACATATCAAAGTGCATTAATTCGCATATAGCTGAAAATTGGTACGAATGTTCGGAACACCATTATAAATGAAATGTAAAAAGTCCCCATCAATACCACACTTGCAAAAGAAAAATATTCAAGGTCTAAGTTCTCAAATATGGGATTTTTGTGTTTTTTTAGCCGAACGGTAAGTTTTATGATAAAATAGGTCAGACAAAAATATTAAATTATGCAATTATCTATAAAAATGGTCTCTTAAATTTTTCTGCTAAAAGTCACCGTTTCTGAGATATTATGGTTGAAAAAGTCGTATTCTTCATAATACATATACACGTTTCCACGCCACCTGGCAGGTAGTGTACTTGGCGCGTCATTTTTAACGTGGTTTCTCCGATAGGTCTATTCCACAATCTATTGTGATCCTGTTTAATTCAATACTATTTAAAATTATGTAAAAACTGGTAATATTGTAAATGATGAAAGCCGTATGAATTCTAATATATTTGTTAATTACTATCTACGAATTTTGACTGACCTAGTTTTATCATAAAACTTACCGTTCGGCTAAAAAACGCAAAAAACCATATTTGTGAACTTTGACTTTGAATAACTTTTTTGCAAGAGTGGGATCGATGGGGACTTTTTACATGTCATTTATAATGGTGTTCTGAACATTCGTACCAATTTTCAGCTCTATGCGAATTACTGTAAACCTAACCCTACTTTTTGGTCTAATTTGACCGGGCTAAAAGGTGTTTTCACCAATATCGATCTTGATTGTTTAATTTAGGGCAACGGCTATCGTTTACACCATTTAATTTGAATGAATATCTTAGGAGATATCACTAAATTAAAATAACTCGCGCAACCAAGGTATTATGCGGTACCACAAAGGCTTACATAATTATTAATTAATTTATCATTGAATGGGAGAAAAGGTGATTACCTCAAGTGCAAACTTTAAAGGCCTCCACTAACAGTTTCCATTGGGGTCTGTCCTGAGCTACTCACCTACACCTTGGACGCAGTCTTTCCCATATCCCATTCCCATCTCTCTGACACTGCCTTTCACGGTTTCTTTTCTCATGTCTTATGTACTAGTTTATCACTGCTTTGCTCCATTTCCTTATCATCGACATCATATGACCGGTCCATATCCACTTTTACTGGTCTTTGATTCGTCATGAAGTCGGCATTTCTGATCCTGTCTAGACCTTTGAACCCTGTAATGCTGCGCTCCATGGTATCTGGCATTTGGTAAGCTAGTCTCTCAGGCCTTTGGTTCGTGACCAGGTTTCACACCCATAGTTTCTGTTGGATAACTCTTGTTTTGTTTTTGCGAAGGCGAAGTCACTGGCGACCACAAATACAAAAACAGGCAATTTTTTAAAATATTTTTGTTAATGATCTCACTCATCATCAACCCCCAAGCGTCACCACATCAACCGGTCCTGTGCGTCTTTCATTCCTCGGTTTCTCGCGCCCTTAACCAGGTCATCGGTCTTACAAGAGGGAGGCCTTTCATCGCTTCGTATGCAGCTACGCGGTCACCACTCCAGAACTTTTCAGCCCCTTCGACCATCCGTTCTTTGAGCATGTGAGATCTATCAGGCGTGAAATAGTTGCATTCAATCCGGCGGCAGGTCAATAATGTTTGCGATAATTCAGGGCCAACACTCTTCTCCCACGCATCGGTCTTCGTTGAGGCAGCTCCAAGGAAGACCCTCACACCCTTTATAAGTTTTATAAACTCTTTTGCAAAAAAACGGGCACTTTAGATTTTTTCTCTACTTCAATGAAGAAGAAAAAGAAAGAGGTTTTATTAATTTGACGATGTATTGGCATGTATTATCCAAATTTAAATTTTGAAATTAACAAAAGAAAAATATTGATTATTGTGGATTATTCTAAAATTGCTTTACTAATGGCGCGAATTGCCGAAACGATTTTTTTACTGATTACTAATTTTAAAACTTTTTGGATATTTTCAGCGAATTTAATCTTTCAATCAATCAATCAAATCATTTATTTGCAATGAATGTAAGTTACATTTAAATACAGGTGGAGTAAATAGGAGTGAGCCATGTACATTCTGCCTAGAAATAGGCACGCAAAAATTCATAAAAATTGTTAATTATCCAAAAAAATAAAATTACAAATTAAAATGTCACAGAATTATTACAATACATACATTAATTAATATTGAAAAATGTCAAAATAAAAAAACAAATTAAAAAATCACAGAATTATTACATACATTCATTACATTCCATACATTCATTAATATTGAAAAATGTCAAAATAAGATGTTACTTCAGAATAAAATATACACTATATAAATACATAACATATATTGCTGATTAAAAAGTTTTGTCCATTAAAAAATCATTAATCGAGTAATAACATTTTTCTGTTAGGAAGGCCACCAATTTCTTTTTAAAGTTTCTAATTGTATCATTTTTTATTACTTTTGGCAATTTATTGTAGATGGTAGGACCCATACAAATAACACTTTTTCTTAACAATGTTGCAGGACTCGATTTGTAATACATTTTTGTATTAATTTCTAACGGGTCGTTTACTAGTTTCTGATATCATAGGAAATTGGTTTTTAAAGACAATTGGTTTTTACAAACTTGGCCATTTCAAAATATATAATGACGGACATGTAAGCACTTTCAGGGACTTAAACTTTGGTTCGCAACTGTCTGTGGTCTTCAAACCACACATCACTCTAATGCAACGTTTTTGCGCTTTGAATATATATTCCCATGAGCTGCAATTGCCCCAGAAAATAATACCAAATCTTAGAACTGATGCAACCAGACCATGATAAGCTGCTAAAGTAGTTTGAATGTCAACTTTTTTGGACAACCTTGAAAGGACATATGCCGCTGAATTCATCCTTTTGCAAATTTCCTCTGCTGCCAATTCAGTTGCCTGTCAATGTATATCCCCAAAAAATTTGATACTTTAACTTGGTTAATTTGTTTGTTTATTGTAGTCTACAGATACTTTTTTTTAAATTTTGCGTTGATGGAAGTGCATTATATTAGTTTTTTGTAGGTTTATCACTTAGTTGTTTATTTCCAGCCAATGTACGATGTCTTCCAGGGTCTTATTTAGGTTCTATTCATAGCTATCCGGATATTAACATTTTACCAACGCGGTGCTGTCATCGGCAAATAACACCATTGGATTATCAACATGACGTGGCAAATCGCTGATATAAATTAAAAAAAGGGGTGGCCCAAGGACGCTGCCATGTGGTACACCATACTTTACTGTTCGTCCGTCGGATCGGTATTTTCTTTCTCTCTTCGTCTTAGGGCAAATTCTTGTTATTTCCGTGTACTGTTTACGATCGTTTAGGTATGATTTAATAAGTTTGAGTACATTTCCCCTTATTCCATAAACACTTAACTTGTTCAGTAGAATGTCGTGATCGACGCAATCAAAAGCTTTCGTCATATCAGTGAAGATTGCGCAAATAGGTACTTTGCTATCTACATTTTTTATGACAGTACTGTATAGCTCGAAAATTGCCGTATTAATGCTTTTGTTTTTCCTAAAACCTTTTTGTTCGTTACATAAAATGTCATATTTAAATAAAAAATTGTTAAGTAATTCGTAGATTAACTTCGCTACTACTTTGGACAATATCGGAATTAAGGCTACTGGTCTGCAATTAGCTATTTGTTCTTTTTTATTCTTCTTGTAAAGTGGTTTAACTATAGCAGTTTTAAGCTATTAGGCGATTAGGGAACACACCAGATTCAATGCTGAGATTAATAGTGTGGCTAAGAGGTACAGCTATATTCTTCGCCACAATTTTAACAACTTTCGTTGCTATATCGTCATACCCAACGCTATTTTTATGATGATGATGATGTTAGGGGGTACATTCACGATCTAAGTACCCCAAGTCAACCTCACCTGCTCGCGGTGAATCCTGCTAAATATCAAACGAGGCTCTGACGACCACCGACAAATGGCGGTATAACCATTTTAACAAATCTTCGCAGCTAAGTGGTACAGACTGGTGATGGGCAGCAGCGTCACCAGTGCGAAAAGCTGCGATCTGCGATCGCCAACCCGCATGCCCAGCGTGGCGATTATGGGCAAACCCTCCAATAAGACAAGTCGAAATAAACCACGGCCCCCAGTTCCCGGCCGCCCTGCTGTTATACCTGATTATGGCGGCGGTCACGGAGACGGCAGGGGGGGGTGTGAAGAATCACCGGGTTACGGATGGCCGCCGAACCCAACTGACCTTGGCGACGTATAATGGACGCACGTTACGGCTTGATGAACACCTCGTGCAGCTTGAAGAAGAACTCGAGAGTATAAGGTGGCACGTTCTAGGGCTGAGTGAAGTCCGAAGAGAGGGAGAGGATACAATAACCCTCAAATCAGGCCACCTTATGTATTTCCGAGAGGGAGACCAGCTATCCCAAGGCGGCGTCGGGTTCCTGGTAAACAAATCCATCTGTGACAACGTTGTGGAAGTCTCCAGTGTCTCGAACAGGGTAGCGTACCTCATAATTAAGCTAACTGAGAGGTATAGCCTCAAAGTTGTACAGGTTTACGCACCGACCTCGGACGACGAAGTAGAGGAAATGTTTGAGGACATTTCCAAGGCCTTGCATTCCACCACTACGACCAACTACAGCGTTCTCATGGGGGATTTTAACGCCAAAGTGGGAGTACAGAATTGCAGTGATTCGGTAGTAGGATCGTACGGGTTTGGTAGCAGGAATCATAGGGGGCAAATGCTTGTTAACTTCCTAGAAAGAGAGAGGCTTTTCGTAATGAATTCCTTCTTTAAGAAACAGCCCCAAAGGAAGTGGACATGGCGAAGCCCCGACAACGTGACCAAAAATGAGATAGACTTCATCATAACAGATAAAAAGCACATATTCAGGGATGTCTCAGTGATCAATTCAGCGATCACAGACTTGTTCGAGGCTCCTTGAATATCAATTGTAAGCTCGAGAGAACTCGTTTGATGAAGTCTAGGCTCCGTCCAAATATGCTCCAAACAATGTTGGGATCTGAAGCGTTCCAGTCAGACCTGGAGAACCGTTTCGCTGCCGTGGAAACCGCAAATAGCGTTGACCAAATGGTGGAAATCCTCAGGGAGGAAGGTGCGATATTTTGTAAGATGCGGCGTACGGGCAGGAAGTCTAAACTTTCGGAGGAGACTCTGAAGCTTATGATGGAACGACGTGAAAATCCACCGGTCACTTCGTCAGAACAGCTGGCACTCAATAAACATATAAGAAAAATGGTACGACACGACCTCCGACGAGCCAACACGCTCTCTATAGAGAAAGCGATTGAGTAAAACCGGGTGTCGAAAGTGTTTGTCCAGTTACTTAGGAGGAGCCATCTGACGAAGTTGACTACATCTAATGGGAATATCGTCGTTTCGAAGCCGGAGATTCTTTCGGAAGTTGAAAACTTCTACGGCCAATTGTACGCAACGCATGCATCTCGGCCTGATCCCGAAAATGAGGATTCTAGAGCCACCTTAACCCGCCATTTCACAGAAGACCTGCCTGAGATAAGCCAAGACGAAATCGAGGCGGCTCTCAAACAGCTTAAAAATGGAAAAGCCCCAGGCGAGGACGGGATTACTACCGAGCTACTGAAAGCGGGAGGACGTCCGGTACTGAAAGAGCTTGGGGAGCTCTTCAATTCTGTCCTGTT
Source organism: Anorthoa munda (assembly GCA_945859665.1). Taxonomy (NCBI): domain Eukaryota; kingdom Metazoa; phylum Arthropoda; class Insecta; order Lepidoptera; family Noctuidae; genus Anorthoa; species Anorthoa munda. The sequence continues at coordinate 12,502,107 of OX243917.1, read as the reverse complement.
CTCTGGGAGAACTCCAGAAGCGTGGCAAAGGAGCGTGGTCGTTCTGTTCTTCAAAAAGGGTGACAAGACCCTTTTGAAGAATTATAGACCCATTTCGCTGCTTAGCCACGTATATAAGTTGTTTTCGAGAGACGTCACGAATAGTCTAGCGCGAAGACTCGATGAGTTCCAACCACCGGAGCAGGCCGGGTTCCGAGGTGGATACAGCACCATAGACCACATCCACACAGTGCGGCAAATTATACAGAAGTCCGAAGAATTTAATCGGCCCCTGAGCTTAGCTTTTGTGGACTATGAGAAGGCTTTTGACTCTATCGAGACCCGGTCTGTTTTGGAGTCTATGCAGCGATGCCAAGTGGACTACAAAATTCTCTCTTTATAATATTAGTTTAGTTTGTCATGTACTACTTACTTAAAATTGGCGATGCTGTCGATGATGTAGAATTCATAACTTTCTTGCGGAGGATCACTGTGATCTCCTTAAGCAGCATGTCTTCATTACTGGGACCAGACTCATTAATTTGCTCTTTCAATTGACATGTTATATTAGTATTATCATATTTACTAGTTACATGGAATGTTTTTGAAACGGCATCTGACTTGTGTACATCTGTAGGACAACAAAAATAAATGTTTTTAGAAACTGCTCATACACCTCGCCTCAAAGCTCCAGAGCCTTGAACACCGACGCCAGGTGGCCAGTCTGTCGGTTTTTTATCAGTTACATTTCGGTGAGTGTGCGATGGAACTGCACAATTTGATTCCGCCTAGCCCTTTCCATCACCGATCAACAAGACGTACGGCAATGCGCCACCGGTACATGGTGGACATCCCACCTATACGTACAAAGCGTTTTGCGAATACTTTCATTGTACGCACAGGGGTGGAATTCCCTGCCGGAGTCTTTGTTTCCTGATAACTACAACCTTGGGGTCTTTAAGTCAAGAGTGAATAGGTTACTTCTAGGCAAGCGTGCTTCACCGTCGACCACATCATCGCTTATCATCAGGCGAGATAGTGGTCAAACGCGAGCCTATACCATAAGCGGTTTTGCTGATAAGATAATCACTGTACAGTACTAAACTGTGTGCTACGATTTTTCTTACTTGTATGATCTTACCAATTTAATAACCTGTAATCATGATAAGGTACCTTACAAGATGGCTGAGTGCCATTTACGCACTGTTTTCAGGCCTTTGAAGGAATAACTTGAAAATTATGAATCATTTGATTTATGGTTATTGAATGAACGAGGTGAATAAATAGAATGGCTTGTTAAAAACCCAGCCAAGTGTGAGTCGGATTCGCGCACGAAGGGTCCGTACCATTATCGCATAAAACGGCAAAAAATTACGTTTGTTGTATGGGAACCACACTTAAATATTTATTTTATTCTGTTTTTAGTATTTGTTGTTATAGCGGCAACAAAAATACATCATCTGTGGGTAATAGGGCCCCGTTTTTACCCTTTGGGTACGGAACCCTAAAAAGGGAACATAAGTTAACAAAAAACTCGTTCTGATAAAATTATTTCAGCCCTGATTGTTACTGGATTACAACTACTTAAGTATATATTCATAAAATAAAATAAAAAGCTCACCAGAATCATTAAATTGGAAATAAACAACCGGCCCTGGCCTATTGAAACGTGAAAGTATCTTGCAAATCAACTTTAATGCTTCGCCATCTTCAAACTCATAGAATATAAACTTGAACTTGTCATCATAGAGTTGCATCACTGTTCCTTTTGACGGCAGTTCCATGTGCAATTGTATATTTTCTGAAAATAAATTATGTGTAGTTTTTAAATTACTCAACAATTGCTGTCACCGAATTTTGTATGCTTAGAGCGGCTGTGCGTCATCCTAAACTGCTACAGTAATACATGTTATCGAATTTTTGCAAACACCGTAACTTTAGAATAAATCGCATGATATTTTAAACGCTTTCTCCTCAATAAGGTGCATATATTTACAATTATCAAATTGGGATTGGATTTATTATATTGCAAATGTTTAAAATTTATTAAGAATTTATAATCTCGCAAGATTAATTATTACAAACTTACGTTTTCTGAAATAATCATCATATACAAAGACATAGAAATGTGTACATACCTGGTGAGCTGTAGCTTTCAGTGAAACGGATATTTACAATTTCTGCTCTTGATCCGTTAATATAATCGGACGCACACGCTAAACTCTTGTTCTCGACAGAGTTGGGATAAAATGACATTTTAGCCTTGATTGCGGGTATGAGATCTACAATAAAAATAGTGGATGAAAAGTAGGGCGAGGGCTCCCGACATTTTATATTCGACAAGTAAGCGATGACGATGGTCTAACAGAAACCGAACATCGTCAACGTCGACTTTCATCGATATTCGACCATACCCTTCGCTGATAAAATGATACGTTGTGTAGAGCCTCTGGAAATACTTTAAGATATGGTTACATGGTTAAGTTATGGTTTATTTATATGGTAACATTTTCACAAGTATGTAAATCGCAAGTTATAAGTTGGGGGATTACATCACTGATAAGAATGCATGCTTGGCTCAATGCTAGTCCTGCTCCACAATCCACATCCACTAGGGCGCAATAACAAGTGATATGCAGAACATTATTGTTTTGAGGTATTGTTGGACCTGCTGAAGACTGTATGAACATATTTGTATTGTATAAACTCAATTTCCTTAGTATTGTATAACTGCACAGCACGTGTGTGAGTACTATGTACCCAACTGTAAATCTACCACTTACTGTACCTATGCGTCGTTCGTTGACTTGTGTGTGCCCTGGCCGTTGAGTGTGTCATGCTCTCTCAAATGTCTCTCTGATAGTGGCGCGTGTGTTGGATCATCCGGTTCCCTTCATGATGGTTGAGCTGGGTGGTGCCAATTCATGCGTCATGTTCGTGAACGGACGCCGTCAGTTGGGATTGGTCATAACTTGACTGCTTCGGATGTTAATGTTTTTCTAGTATCTATTATATAACTGCACAGTACATGTGTGAGTACTTCTAATACTTTGTCTGTAGGTGGTATAGTGGGTAGTGCTATTCTGGATGCATTGTCCTCACATGTATGAATTTAATAATGTATGTACCTATCTTTCTAAATATTGTAAAAAAAACTATATTTTTTTTTAAAAGAGTATGTATGGAGTTTCTTGTGCATTCTTCTCCATAACAAGCTTTTTTCCGAATGCACGGTAGAATCATTTTGATGTAACGTTCAAAAGTGCCGCTTGGTGGCCTAGTTGAAATAAAATATCTTTGTCTTTGTCTTTGCACAAGTACGGGACCCTAAAAAACTCAGTTATCCCAGAGAAGGTAGTTAACATAATTGGCGAAATGCACCTCAACCTGACCATTCGGGGAATATAGGCTATAAATAGCTATAAATGATGTTCTTTCTTTTTTGGATACGCTCGCGCTTGACCACTATCTCTATGTAAACATTTGATTAATTACTTACCTGTCTTTTTGTAACTTCTTACTTTACGATCACGGAAATCATCATCGATCACCAACAACTTCACGTCTGTTCGCTTTACTTCACACATCACGTTTAAAGTTTCACCGTGTTTTGCATATTTGTATTCAATTTCATAGCGATTGCTTTGAACATTGGTGAGTTTTGGTCGTAGAGTCATCCCATTTATTTTGATATTTACGATATCTATAAAAAATATGTATATTGAGGCCACATTTTTACAAGCTTTTATTTTTACTTTCACCTGTCCCGGTGACTGTGATCAAAACTTGTCATTTAAATTGGGTTCACTTCTTGGTGTTCGATGAGTTAAAATTTTGGCTACTAGGCAAGCGTGAGACAATGGTCAGCCAAACATCAATAAAAATAAAAAATGTATTTCTACCATCATGACCATCTGCCTAACCTTTTTCCCAATTATTGTTGGGGTCGGCTTCCAGTCTTACCGGATTCAGCTGAGTACCAGTGTTTTACATGGAGCAACTCCCTATCTGACCTCCACAACCCAGTAACTGGGTAACACGATACTCCTTGGCAAGACTGGTGTTAGATCTCAGGCTTCTGACTACCCGTAACGACTGTCAAAGATCTTCAAATGACAGCCGGGACCAACGGCTTAACGTTTTTCCGAGGCACGGAGGAAACTCGGTATGTTGAAATGGTCACCCATCCACGGACCGACCTCGTCAAGCGTTGCTTAACCTTGAAGATCGACCCGTGCGGCTGTTATTTAATAGATAAAAATATAAAATGATGTATTTAATCATTTCATATTTTTATCTATTCATGATGGTAGAAATACATTTCTTATTTTAGATATATAATACAATAAGCATACCAAAACAACTTACTTAGTTTGTTTAGCATTACAAATCGCACCATAACTTTGGTGAAATCAGTCGATTTCTTTGCCTCGCATATCATGTAACTATTGTTATGTCCGGAATGCAATTTTGTAACAATACCGATGGCTTTAGGTGATTGTATATTATATTTTCTGTTAAACTTATCTGAAAGAATATGAATTATGTTATGGACATTTTGTGGATTTCTTAATAATTATAATCACATCAAACAAGTTTATAACACCTAGGTAATGCAACAAAACGCTTGTACAATAATCGTCATAGCTGTACTGAAATTTGGGATTTCTCCAACATTCATAGCCTAATAGTGTGTGAAACACTATCAGCCGGGATCTAAATCGCAACCGAATATTCGGTATCACATCTAGTTTCCGTCAAAACCAAATCTAACAACACAGTTTACAGAAAAAATAGCAAAAAGTCAAAAATTAATGTCGAGATGCCTTAGGAGGCGTCTGTCTAATTATTTTACTATTGTGTCTGCTAATTATGACAGATGAAGAAATAATAAAATAGGCTAAAATACATTATTCATTTGCATAGATAAAAATATACACAGTGTATAAAATACTGTAATAACTATAACTACATACATAATTATACACATAAATCATTTACATACATAATTATAATATGGCGTAGAATAACCCTTGTTGTCCACTGGTATTGTGCCGAAAAAACTGGCAGCATTGCCACGTTATAAAAAAGGCTAAAATAAATAAATATATCACTTCAACATTGGAATGCAGTGTAAGTATAGATGTAAAGCCGTATTCGTCAGAACACGTTTTCAATTTTAAAACTTGAAAATATGTAATTTATACTTAATGTTCTGATCCAAAACTATCTTATCTAAGGTTTGACATCGCGAGACGTGACGAATTGGTCTTGATTTTGGTTTTGTTTGAAATTAAGAAATACCGAGCCAATCATTGTCCGGAATTGTGTTCGCGATACGCGAGTGGTGGTACTGGAAATCGCCCGTGCATTTGTTTGTGCAGATATTTCACGCGTAGCGAAGTATTTTTGTGTTGGAAAAGTGTTTAGGTGTCTGTTGGCTGCCGAGAACCCGGCTCAGATCACGTCAGTTGTCCTTTATTACCTTATTATATATATCTTTTCCCACCGTCACCGGATCAGGAGACCACCGTGGGAACAAACGTGAGTATTATTTGTTAGTTGTGCCTTTGCGTATCACTTTCCACCTGTCTGATAGGAATCGGTATCTTAATGAACAAACGCCTAGTTTACCGCTGCTGTGTATCGCAGTTTCACGGGTATAGACCTCGTGGGGTCCGATAGTCGCAGCGGTGCTAATGGGCCTGGTGTTTTGCCTCTTGGCTGTGATCCGCAGGCCTATATTCAACATTTAATGCCTTTAATAGAACTGGAAGAAGTGTGTCATTCTCGCCAGATTGTATGGAAATAGCAACAGCCTCCTGACCTGTTCGCTCCGTTACCTGCACCTATTATTTTTTTGGTTGGAGAAATGCTCATGCATACTGCGCTAACATGGGGAGATAGTGCAGTTGTGTGTGACTATAACCCACTAAAACAGCACGGTGTCCTTCTGTGCCGCTTATGGCGGGAAGACGGGCACGTGTTAGTACTCAGCGCGAGTCACTTGCTCCTAAGGTTTCATTGGTTCGGCGTCACCCAGTCGACACTGGCTATCACTGAAGACCAGCGCTGTGGCTCTGTCTTCCACGCGAGTCCCAGCATTATGCTGGGGATTATCTTTTAGATTTTTTAGTTTTTTTTATGGCTTGCGTCGTGCCTGGCACAATTAAACACTTTCTTTCTTTTTCTGCTGACAGATATGATGAGTACCCCATATTGAGGGATATGGATGGGATATGTAAGTATGTGCATATGTATGTACTAAGGTAGGTTTTACAAACATCCTTTATATATTGTGTGTTGCCTGTGTGGTGTATCTTGTCTGTAAAATAAATAAATTATCAAGCTAGTGTAGAGATGTGTTTGACGCACCGCTCATTGCGCCTGCCATCTCATATTCCATCGAGGGCAGTGGCTCTTCGTTCAAGAAGTTGGCGCAAGTGACGTCGACTACATCGCGGTCTGCGTATTCGTACTCGGCAGTGAAGTCGACGAGCTTGTCCGACAGGTTTGTGCGGACTGCTGGCAGTACCATGTTGTTCACGAGGATCGTCTGAAGCGGCTCTGTGGGGTTACCATACTTCAATCAATCTGCCTAGCCTTTTCCCAACTATTTTGCGGTCGAATAAAATATTATTATTCTAGATTAAGTTTCACAAGCTTTCCGAGAGATTGGAAAATAATTATTTTTACAGATTTCGACGTGTAATTTAGCAATTTTCTATAAAATCGACAATCACACCAAAACACAAGGACTATTATTATTGTGACAGTCTTTCTTTAAAGCAGATAAGACTTGTTGCACGTACTTGCTTGTCTCACGTGTATTTTCATGAAGCAATAGGCCGCTGTATAGGTGTTTTTCTCGTACTGGAGCACGGGGAGTACGGCTGAGATACCTCGCTGGGCCGATATCGTACAGTTCCAAATAGTACCCATTCTTTTTTCTACCCTAAACTGTTTAAGGATATAATTAATTGAATAAACATAAGATTAGCAGCTAAACGTATGTTCATTTACCTAATAGTTTTCAAGACCTACCGCTGACCATGTTTAAAAAAATACTATTCAAACTATTATTAAATAAAAGATATTATAGCATTAAGGACTATTTAGAAGACAAGTCAATTGAGTCTAAAATTTGTAAGTTAGATTTAAGGTGGAAACACATTATTAACACCCGACCCGACGCCACGCCACCCGACGCCTGCTGACGCGTTGAGGTACTAATCCATCCCATACATTTAGTATGGTCAGAGACACATAGTCAACACGCCATGTGACGACACGCAATCACACGCGACAACACCCAGTCAGTTTGGATCAGCGTGTTGCCGGGAGAGGGGGAAAACACGCCACCCGACGCTTCGCACACAGTGTGTCTCTAGTAACACCCGACAACACGCGTCAGTCATGATCAGTGGTGCCAACTTAGGGTAATTTACCCTAATTTAGAGTTAAATTTCATCAGCACGGTCATTTTTAGGGTAAAAACTCGGTGAGGGTAATTTTTATATTTATGCTTTAATAGAAATGATTAACTTATTTGAGTCAAATTTGTAATGATGGACTTAAGTTTAAATATTTCCTTTGAACCCGCAATTTTCGGTTTTTATTAGTCAAGTATTTGGTATGGTACAAATCCCTAAATAACCAGATATTTTTTAATGGTTTCAAATATTCTTATAAAGGGTCTTTCAAATAGAGCGGGTCGATGTTAATAATCTGTGGCGGCCATTTTGTTTCGGCGGCATCTGTCAAATCTGTTTTTTCTTATTCAGTCACTGATGCCAAATCACCATGGCAAGTTACACGGTTGAGCAGCATGTGCAAATGATAAAACTTTATTATCAAAATGAGTGTTCGTTAGTGCAAACGTTGCGCGCATTGCGCCCATTTTACGGCAGACGCGGTGGCCCTTCAAAGTCCACTCTCAAACGATTGGTGACTAAATTTGAGACGACCGGTTCGGTAAACAACCAACCAACACCTTTACGTCAAAGGAACGCCAGATCGGCCGAGAACATCGTCGCTGTACGTGAGAGTGTTCAGGAGACTCCGAGGCAATCGATTTCTCGCCGTGCTCAAGAACTCGGCCTTTCGCAGACCTCAATTTGGAGAATTTTGCGTCGGGACTTGGGTCTGCATCCGTAAAAGGTCCAACTGACCCAAGAGCTCAAAGTTAATGACAACGCTACAACCACAACGCCGTGTGTTCGCTGAATGGGCATCGGAACGCTTTGAAGAGGACCCCGATTTTGGCCGAAAAATAATCTTTAGCGACGAGGCACATTTTTGGATGAATGGTTTTGTTAATAAGCAAAATTGCCGTATATGGGATGACTACAACCCACATGAGGTTCACCAGGTGGCAATGCATCCTCAAAAAGTTACTGTTTGGTGCGGATTTTGGTGTGGCGGCGTCATTGGTCCGTACTTCTTGGAAAACGACGTAGGCGAGGCCATCACCGTCAACGGCGAGCGCTACAGATCAATGATAAACAATTTATTTTGGCTTGAATTGAACAATATGGACGTAAACGATATGTGGTTCCAGCAAGATGGCGCTACTTGCCACACAGCGAATTACACAATCGACATTCTGCATGAACGGTTTGAGGGTAGAGTTATCTCTCGCAGAGGTGACGTGAATTGGCCACCAAGATCGTGTGATTTGACTCCGCTAGAATTTTTCTTGTGGGGTTTTCTGAAGTCGCAGGTCTATGCCAATAAACCACATTCGACCGTTGCCCTGAAAGCTAACATAACGCAGGCCATCGCTCGGATTCAGCCGGATCTATGCAGCAGAGTCATAAAAAATTGGACCTCTCGGATTCGTGCCACCATACGAAGCCGCGGCGGACATTTGAACGATGTCATATTCCATCCATAATGGCATAAATGGGCCTTTTAAATAAATAATAAATTTCGTTAATATCTCACACACATCTTGTTTTTTTTTTATTTTTTTATTTGTGATGGGTTTGCTCTTGACTCTAGTCTAGGTCAGAGGTGACAGAGACAGAGTCGACGATGGAGTGAGTTTACCCAGAAGAAGCCTGTTCACTCTAACTTTGAAGAGATTCGGATTGTTCTTGTTTTATTCAATTTTAACATCGACCCGTCCTTGTTGAAAGACCCTTTAGTAAAACTGGTCTGTAATTATATTAGGTATAGATTGTAATGTTTCGTCATATGTATGAACTTGCATGAAATGTATCAAATATAGATGGTACGGCGAGGGAAAGCATATTAAAAACAAAAAGAGATTTTTTTATTAAACTTAAAGTCTAGGGTAAATTGAGAGCAGACTTGGGATAAAGCGTGTTGTAGCATCACGTGGGGTGTTGCATATGTGCACGGTACGCGTCGGGTGTCGACACGTCGGGTGGCGTGGGGTCGGGTCGGGTGTTAATAATGTGTTTCCACCTTTAGTGACATCACTGATTGTCAATACATTTCCACGCCATGTTATGGCAGGATATGCTGAAATAAATTTACTGTAACACCTTATGTACCATATTCTAGCAAATAATAGTAGTTTATGCAATGGTCATATAATAGGGGTTATTAAAACACGAGCGTAGGTTTATCAAATGAGGCGAAGCCGAATTTGATAATAATATTACGCGAGTGTTTTAATACCTAATTATATGCCGTTGCATACACTACTTTATCTTCACTCATACAGTTGAAATAAAACAAAAGTGGAAAGGGAAAAAATATGTGGTATGGCGGGCAGTTTAGATTCTCATTGCGCAGCGCGCGCATCCACAGACAACTGACAATGACATGAGCCCATACGCGCCAGAAATTTAAAAAGTAAAAGTGTGCTATAAAAATTAAAAAGTTATTTTATGATGCAGTTGTTTGAAAATCGAAGGAAAATGTTGAACTATAATGTTTTTTTTTTTAATTTTACCTATCCACGAATATAAAGTACGTGTTTATACAATATTTTTCGAATTCGTATTTGGAACATTACGTTGTGAGTGTAGATAAATATTTTTATCTACTCTCATATCGTAATATTCGAATTATAAACTTCAAAACGAGTTTATATTGACATACTTTATAAACACAATACCGAAATTTAAAAATAGAATCTTATTATAACACTTTTTCTCTAACAAAATAATGCTATAATACAATTTTTTTTCTATTACGATACAGGACAAATCCAAGAAGTTAATCACAAGGAGTTTTCATCAATTATTTTTTGTAATGCCATTTTTATAGTACCTATTTAAAAAGATTTGATTCCAATTTTTACTTGTCTATGACAATGCCCGCTTCAGGCTTAGCACGCACTGCGATATTTATTCGCGCGAATTTTGTCTCTTTCTAGATGTTCATAGAGCTCAAAATATTCGCGCGAATTAAATTCGCGCCGCGGTGCGGTGGATTCTGTGGCAAAACACGGATTTCTTGCGGTATTATTTCTGCACGATTTTTTACCGCAATGCGTGCAACTTCATACAATTCCATAGGTCGCAGAATAGGCGAAAAAAATTCGCACGAATAAAAATCGCAGTGCGTGCTAAACCTTAGCGCATGCGCAATGCGGTGATGTGCTGGGTTTTGGCGCCATTCATATTTTGCAGGTTTAGTTGTATTGAATTTCATGAGTTTTTGAATTCTTGCTTAAAAATGTCTGATATCAGTGAATGTGAAGAATATTTGACTTCGCCCGATATTTTAGATGCGGCGAAGGAAATTACTCATAATTTTTTACCAGCAAAGTTGAGAAAATTATATGATAAATGCTATCACGACTTTCTGGCATGGAAAATGCAAAAAAGGTATTTAGTAGGTTCAATCCCAATGTATGAGTGTAGATAAAGTAGTGTATGAAACTGCACATAACTAGGTATTAAAACATTCGTGTGAATACTATTAAAAACCTCGCCTACGGCTCGGTTTTTAAACACACACTCATGTTTTAATACCCCTTATTATGCAACAGTTTCATAAACTACTATTGATTTGATTTGATTTTTATTATCCATCAATCAATTTACTTAAGGCGATATTTACGTCCCAATGTTAACGCAATACTGGCCGTGCGCCCGCTCGAAGTCAACATATCAATATTGAACCTCCTTTTGAACAGTTTTGTTTGCAAAATATTATCTGATTTACATATGCTATTTCAGTTATGAAGAAATTCCAGCCATCAATGTTTCTGTGTAAAAATATTTTTAAATATCCAAGTCGTTTTGGAGGCGTCTCCAAAAGTTGCGAAAAAATATCGTGTTGTTACTTATTTTATTAAAGCAAAACTATTAGTTACACAAAAAAACCTTGTTTCAAAAATTATGTACATGAATCAATAATAAATATATATTTTTTAACCTTTTAACCCAGCCATTACTAAGGAGTATGCTTTAGAAAAAACGGCACTAAAGCGGTTGTAGGCCCTTAAGTTTTGACGGTGAGATATTTATAGAATAGCTCTATAGGTCGGTCGGGTGTAAGTTTGAATTACCATGCACCACATTTTATGCGATTTATATAATAGACTAGCTGACCCGGCAAACTTTGTTTTGCCATAAAAACACCAAATATTCATCTACCTTAATAGCCAAACCAAATATTCATCTACCCTACCCTACCTACCCTACCTACACTACCCTACCTACCCTACCCTACCTACCCTACCTACCCTACTCTACCTACCCTACATACCCTACCCTACCTACCCTACACTACCCTACCCTACATAAGAACCTTCTCCTAACAATAACGAACACAACAAAAAAAGAATAAGCGAAATCGGTCCAGCCGTTCACGCGTGATGCCGTGACCAAGGGAAATCGGGATTCATTTATATATATATATATAAGATAGGTACAAACATTTTAATATTACTTACAGTTGTTACGCTTTCGTTGTCGTGGTTGTTATAATCAGCAGATATAATTTCGCGACCAGTATAATCACGACAGCTGTAAAATATTTTCTGGTATTAAGTTCTTGTAACCATTTACCTATTATAGTTTGTAAGGAAAGGTAGAAATATACACTTAAATACATCATCATAGTCATTTTTAACGTTCTCACGTTAATAGGCCTCCTCTATGTGAGAGAGAATGGGACATAATCCACAATACATCTATGTATAACTTTTTGTTTTTTTTGGACGCTCGACTTTTTTTTAGGCGTCTCCTGCGGTGGCTAGGGGCGGGGCAGATCCCCACCGTGTGCTCCACCGTGTCCTCCGGGCGACACAATGGTGACACCTCCCGCCTTATCAAGCCGTGCCCGGTGAGGACCTGCGTCAGGTGGAATGTGAGGACGCCGTGACGCCTCTCAAGCCACACCTCAAAGAGGGGTCTTACCACCGCAATTGTGGCGTGCCCAATCTATATATATATATATATATATATATATATATCGTCTATATATATATATATATAGACTGGGCACATATACCTACCTATATAAATAAAAAACCGGCCAAGTGCGAGTCGGACTCGCCCACGAAGGGTTTCGTACCACTATTGCAAAAAACGGCAAAAAAAAATACGTTTATTGTATGGGAGCCCCACTTAAATATTTATTTTATTCTGTTTTTAGTATTTGTTGTTATAGTGGCAACAGAAATACATCATCTGTTAAAATTTCAACTGTCTAGCTATCACGGTTCATGAGATACAGCCTGGTTACAGACATACAGACAGACAGTCGGACTGCGGAGTCTTAGTAATAGGGTGCTGTTTTTACCCTTTGGGTTCGGAACCCTAAAAATGAATGGCTCAATGTCTCGCTAAATGCAAAACTCGAGATCGACTGCACCTCGTTATTGGCGTTTTTTAGACAAGAAATATTGAAAAAGCTGCACAGAAAACGGTAAAAAACCGGCCAAGTGCGAGTCGGACTCGCGCACGAAGGGTTCCGTACCATAATAAAAAAAAAACGGCAAAAAAATCACGTTTGTTGTATGGGAGCCCCACTTAAATATTTATTTTATTCTGTTTTTAGTATTAAAAAAACACATTTATCTTTTTCCCATCTAAACTATTCTGCTGTCAATTCTAAGTATGGCGATCTGACATACACGGATTTTATGGATTGTATGATCGATTTAGACAATGAAGTTAGGAGATAAAATTTTTGTTTGTTTGTAAATTGTATTCTCAGAAACAGAAAGCTGTCGCTCCGTCTCATCAGTTAAAAACCGGTTCCTAAGGGTAAGCGAATGTAGCGAAGCCTCGGGGAAAATATAGTTAGTAATATATTTTTATATGTAATAAACATGTTTTCTTTCTATCATGTGTAAAAAGTAGCCTATGTCACCCGGGAATAGTGTAGCTTCCCAATGGTGAAAGAATTTTTGAAATCGGTCCAGTAGTTTTTAAGTTTATTCGTTACATACAAAAATACAAATCTTTCCTCTTTATAATATTTGTTTATAATATTATATTAGTAATAAATATAATGAGAAGAGATGTTGCGTGACTATAAAATAAATCAGGATGGGCAAGAGAATGATGATGATAAAAACCCCGTTAAAAAAACGTAAAATATACAAATAAATAGTTATTTATGCTACAAGTGCGGAAATCATCTTACGTACTCGTGTATCATACAACATTTTACTATGCATTGTGCGAGGTAATAAAAAAAATATCTAAACCAAGCAAGAAATTAATAAAATGGCGCGTTTGAATAAAGCGCGTTCAGTATATCCACAGATTTTAACTAATAGTACCTCGGGTATATCTACTGCGCATGTGCAAATAGCTGTCACATCGTAACACAAAAAGGCAGGGGCAAAATATACGTTCTGCCAAACATATTAGAATCATTTTTATGTACGTTCAAAAGTGCCGCTTGGCCTAGTTGAAATAAATATCTTTGTCTATTTAATGAATATTTAAAATTAATGTATTGATCAAAATCTAAATCTAGAGTAATTATAAACGCCTTAAATTAAATATTAATAAAAACTATGCTTCGGGCTGACGTTGGAGTTAAAAATTAAAAAAAAAACAGAAAAGTAAAAAGCACTACTTAAAAAAAGTGACACTTTCCGCACGGTTTGGCTGCTTGGAAAACGCTCTTTTCGAAGACATGCATTGCAAAGTATTTTATAGCAACTTACATGAGATGATTGATGTAATTGTTAAAGTTTGTTTTTATTTTGATTTCGCCTCCTTCGATGACCGTGTAGCGTCTGAGATTGTTAAGATCATTGTGGTCACAAGTTAACAAAGCTGCGTCTTGTGATTTTTGAAAATGGATGTTAAATGTAATTTCTGTGGGATCTGTAAAGAATCATAAGTTTATTGTCCAAACAACGATTTCGTCGCGGCTACGGCTGCTAATAAAAGTTGTGAATTGTATGGGGCAGTTATAAACACAAAATTTAAGGCCATTTACAAATTTTCACTTATCATAAATGTCAAAAAAAAAAAACTTATGGTGTTTGTAATAACCCGGTTTATTACAAACACCTAAGTTTATAACGAATTGCGTGAATTCTTCTTAACAAGGATATACTTATTGCAAACTATCGAATTCGGATGGGGTTTATAGTATTTGTAATTATCTGTTCACAATATATAAAGGTTTTATAAGCTCGCAAAATGTTTTACAAACTTACGGTATTTGCAATAATCCGGTGACATTATCACTAAATAAATAATAAAAAAACAAAGTTCGCTATAATGCAAAGCGATCGATGAAATCTTGGAATAATCACTGGATATCAAAGGCAAACAGTATTTGTAAAGATCCTTATAATTTATTCATACTACCTGCATTGATAAGAGTTGAACAAACACATGATTACCATGAGTCGGCAAACCCGTGGTGATTGAAAAATTTTCTCCTATAAGTACACCACCCCTGTCCACTCGAAACATCAATATTTTAATGCTATAATACTGCCTTATTTTCTTATAAATGTCCAAAATGTTGACATGTATAACACATATATTTATCTTCTACAAAGGTGTCTTACTACTAGGGTGTAACTATACAGAAATAGTACATTGTGATACAAGGGTGGAAAGTAGTAAACTCGTGTCATTAAAAACCCTCGCCTTCGGCTCGGGCTTGTTAATGACAGCTCGTTTGCAATAACCTACAAGCCCGTGTATCACACGATATTTTTCAATACAGTTATGGGAAATAGTAAAAACAAATCAAAGAATTAGATTTGTTAATTCACAAAAAAATAAAATTTTCGCTCGTTTTTGCAACTGGACATATTTTTTTTACAACGAAAACAGCCTATTCGATTTTAGACAAATGTTGATGTGAAAATAATAAAATTGAAACTGGTAATTAAATATATTAAACAACCATTTAAAAGACTTTTGAGAATTAAATGCTAAAATGTACGGAATCATTCATTTTTCCTCGTACAAAATCTATTCCATTTATATTATTCTATGTATGAAAACTCTTTGCGTCTAAACTTTTTAAATTGACTTATAAATTTAAAACTAAACTGCAAAACTAATGATCGAGCTCGTAAATAAAAGTCACGACCGCGTAACAGAAAGATGCATATGATGATAGATTTAATTTTCGAATCATAATTATAGCTTCTGAAAGTACACCATGTTTAACAACTGTATTGAAAAGTATTATATTATTTGATAAATCCTTTGTGGGAGATTGGTATTTGGATTAGGAAATGCTTTCAAACAAAAAATTACCGGGCCTTCCCCAAAAAAGATGTGATTATTGATTAATTGGATTACAAATATGGTAAAGAACAAGGAAAAGGATAGAATATAAAAACTAAATTCCTTTAATAATAACTTAAATTTGATTGTTCCGAGATGTGGAGGTCGTAAGCCAATATATCCAAAAATAAATCCAAAGGGAAATCCTCTTTTTTCTCTTTTAAGACCAATTCTTAAAAGAGAAAAAAGAGGATTTCACTAAATTATGGCCAGTTATTTAACAAAATTGTACAGCGGAGATGATTAAAAAAAAAAAAAATATTAATATAATAATATCGTATAAGTTGACGTTGGAGGCAAAGTTTGGTGAGTCTACCTTGAATAAATGAAGTTGTGTAAAGTTTGAGATTAAAAAAAAGGTACTTACCCGCTGCGATGAGTTTTACTAACACCAGCCCAATTGAAAAGACAAAAATATTAATGTACAACATTTTACCGCAATTTAGTGGGCGTGTGTTGTCATCATAGGCTGATATAATTTGAATGCGAATAATCTATTTAATCCAGGATACTTGTACAAATTTGGGACTAGAGTAGTACAGCGGGACTACAAATCGAGTCGAAATCAGTAGAATGGATTGTTAGTTGGAATCGAATGTTTGTTTTCCGTAATTCATTCTTATCCTGATAATTAAGCATGTGCATCTGGACCGAGGGCCCATTTTAGTTAAGAATTTCTTAAATATTTTAAGAAATTCCCAAATCTGTAGAATACGACATTACAGATTTTTGGCGGTATATCTACCGATCGTAAATATTGGGCTCTCAGTTCAGACATTTTAGTAAAATTCGATTATCATTTACTTTTTAACAATTCATTTTTGTGTCATTATTTCTTTTTAACTAATTTACAGAGGTATCTAAGCAAAATATATTAAAGTCCTATTAATATATATCTTCAGATAAATTCATGTTTTGCAGATTCCTCAGTAGAGACATTACAGGATTGAGGGCCCTAGATATACCGCCAAAATTCTGTAATGTCATATTCTAAAGATTTGGGCATTTCTTAAAATATTTAAGAAATTCTTAACTAAATTCGTAAATAAAAATGATTAAGCCAGGGATAGTACTTTCTGAGATTTAGGCTATGCCAGTTTATGCACGCGTCTGGATTGAGGTCCCAAGTAATTTAATAATAACTGTTTTAATTCACGTTTAAGAAATTCTTGGCCCATTGCTTTATGTTTTTACTATTTTTAACTAATTTCCCTTTAAGTCTTATTTCGTTTCGCAAGGATTTAAAAAATGGGCCCTCGGTCCAGATGCACATTAATTAAGCGGCGAAACTATCGCACTTTTTATACGTGACTAAAAATAAGAATAATCGTAATAAAATAACATCAACTCCGAAGATTAGCCCCTTGAGTACCCGTAACGTGGCTTTACGCGAAACATAATATCTTTTTACCCGACTGCCGAAGGAGGGTAATGTGTTTATCAGTCTATGTATGTATGTAAGTATGTATGTATGTATGTATGTATGTAAGTATGTATGTATGTATGTATGTTTGTTCCTATGTGGCGTTCTAGAGGCCAAACGCGTGGGCCGATTTTGATGGTTCTTACGTCAATCGATTCGTCTTAACCCCGCGAGTGTCACTGGCTACATGAAAATGGGAAAATAGGAAAATGGCGGTTCTTGGGCGCCATATTGTGGGGGCCCAATTTTTTTTTTCTTCCAAACCTGTCGTGTGGGGTATCAAACTACAGGATTTTAAGAGGTGATTTCAAAAATATATAACACTTATATGTTTAAATGTACCTAATTCGAAAAAAATATTAACTAAAAAGTTATAAATAAAAAAAGTTAATTAAAAAAATCAAAAAACCCGACTGTTTGAAAAGCGAACTAAAAAGACGTAAACAAGGAGTAAATCATGCTGTGCAGTCGGAGGATACGTCTAGTTTTGGTCAGCCAGCTCGCGAAGATCTTTTAGGTTGAAAGGCAGATTATGTATCACCAAATACGATAAGAAATGTATGTGACATTAAGTTACTAATAAAAATTTATTTAACATTATGTCAGTCTATACTGACATACGGCTTAAATGTATGGGGAGGAACTTCAAAAACCACCCTGTTGTTTGTCGAAAGAGCCCAACGCATGGTACTTAAAGTTATTTTTCGTAAAAAGTACACTTATCCGACACACCTACTTTACTCAGAACTGGGAGTCTTGACGGTACGTAAACTATTCATTAAACTAGAGATTATGGCACAACATAAAGTAAAACCGCACTTTGCAAAAAGGCGACGATTAGATATAGTTTATAACATACCCAAATATAGAACATCTTTTGCACACAAATTTCACAATTATCTCGGACCTAGCCTTTACAACAAAGTAAGTAAAGATCTAGGATTGAAGAATCTTGACAGGCAAACATGCAAAAAAACTATAGATAAATATTTGAAAACTCTAGACTATAACAGCACTGAAAATCTGCTAAATAATTTGGTATAACATGGCGCATAAATGATAGAGCACACATAACTGTACACATACATAATACATATACATATCCCTACACCCATATCCAAACACAAAACAACATAGACAATTCCAATCATGTATCTTAATTAATATAACTGTAAAATTACCAAAATTTATTACCTATGCCAAATCAAAGATTAAGTAATCAATCTGCCTAATTATATGTAACTGTAACTGGAACCTTGTGGGAATCTGTTGTTCTATGGTTGAGGAAGACTATCCGCTCGTGATACAGTTTTATACTAGTACGAGGGGATAGGGCGAATCACTCCAAAGACAACCAAGTCTACCTTTTCATATTTTCCAACTGCCGACCTGTCTAAATTTTATTGTCAAAATTATTTTAAACGATTTTTGTCTATTATATGTTAATTATTAAGTTACTTTGTATGGTTGTCTCTTATTCATGAATAAATAAAAATAAAAAAAATAAAAAAATAAAATAAAAAATTCAACATTTTGCAAATTCAACATTACGGTAGTTAAGTTTCAGCGAACAAGATAATTATTAAAAAAAAGATTTATTTAATTAAAATACAAGTATACTTTAGGATTAGAACTACAAGACTAAAATTAAGATTACAATTATTCTATAAACTAAACTTATTGCTAAATCAGTAAAACTGCAATCGTGCAGTTTACGCAATGCTTCACGCGCGGATCCGGTGCATGATCAGCAGTGACGCACGCTAGGCGATTGCCTAACTCCTCCCTCCTCAAGATAGAAGCGCGTCCCGCAGCTTCCAGCAGTGTCCTCAGTGCCAGGTCCTTGTACCGGTTGACTCGTGCGTCGTGTTCGCTGCCACAGCTTCCAGGTGATGCCGGCTACCAGGATGAGGTAAAGTCCTAGTGTTGACCAACTTGGAGTAGCCATCATCGTCTGCCAATCAGTGGTAGTTTCTTCTATGCATTCAGCCCGATCCATGAGTTCATGAATGCTGTCCAGAGATATAGCTTCGAGTTGTAGGTTATAGTGGATATTCTCCTCCAGGATGTTAGGGTTGGGGGGGAAGTGGTATGATTTCGTCGGCTGTTACAGTATTGGTGCTTGTCTTCAGTGTTCGGTTGAATATTTCTATCTGACAATCGCTTGTAATGCTGGTGATATGTATGCCTGTTATCCTTTTGTAGTCTGATTTCCTTCCGCAGCGAGTTCTTAGGATTTGCTCGTCCTTTAAGATGATAAGCCATTTGTTATCATGTAGTTTCTGGACCTTCCCTTGCTTCAGCTCCATTCTGACTCTAGTGCAGTTTTTACTCTCATGTTTTATAAGAGCTATTATACAATCTTCAGAATTCTCCATGGGCTGGGTGTTCAATGATGTGCAGAGCTGGACATCTTGCGTGATCTTCTTGCAGTCCTCTTCTAGGTATGAGTACTCGTTGGTTCCCAGTGCAAGGTATTTAGATTTAGGGATAATGGTGAGGTTTTGTTTGTCAGGTATAGAGTACAGATGGATAAGGTCATAAGGGTTTGGGTCGGTGGAAGGGATCTCTAGTATAAACATCAACGTGTTGTCTGTACTATAAGCTTTTACGCTAATAGACTTCTCTATACTATGTATATTATTTATGCTGATATTATCAACGGGTCTGAATTGATTAAATTTTTGAATAGTTAGCATTTCCTTAATAAGACTATGGGGGGATATTATACTAGGATGCATTACTTCTAACTGTGCAAAAGTCATGGCGTCTTCTAAAATAACTAGCTTATCTAAAAGTAATTGCAAACTAAACTCTATTTGAATGTATAAATCTAAGAAGTGCAATCTGCCTAATACTAAGTTATTACTAAAAGTGGCATTTTTCAACATTGCTGCAATTTTTTTTTGGTTTTTGTCTAAGAGTTCAACCTGTTTACTGAATTCTTCAACTGCGTGTTTTGCTATAAATAATGTTTGTTTTTGAGATGAATCAATACTATGGACCGAATTGCGTAAGTTAGATATTTCATTTTCGAATTTAATAGCATCTTCATAATCTAAGTTGCCTGTCATAGTTTTGACTATGGAACCTAGACCGTTAATTAAGCCACGCCTTAATCTATGCCGCCTATGCCGCGGTGCAATAAATACTATTTTCCTACCTATTAAATTTAAACTATTTTCTATTTGATCTTTATAAGCTTTATTTAACTCTTCATTATTTTCAGCAGCTTTAGTACTGGCATATAATGATATAAGCTTGAGGGTCGTTTCGTGTAAATAGGTTAAATACACAAGCCAAACTAAAGGTATTTACCTGCTTTAAGATCTGGCCCTGTTTTAGCAACAGTATGCCATTAGTGTTATCTACGGGATTGAGGGTTAGATTGGCGGTTGCGTGGAGCACGAAGGCTCCTGTGACGAGGGTCCTGGAACAAGATGTGGCCTTCGTAAAAGCTTGAAATGGACTCGAATAGATTTAGACTTTGGGTGACTACCTATAATTTCTGCTACGTTATTAGGATGAAAATGAATGATTTTGTACGGACCTTTGAATACTGGCTTCGACTTGTCGCTCCTCGTTGTTTTGGCAACCTGTTTATAAACTGTTTCACCTACCTTGAATGTTATTGCTTCGGCTGCTTGGTTTCGCTTTTCTATTATCTGCTCTTTATTTTTGGACACGTGGTCTGCTATGCATTCCTGTACTGCCTCTGCATTTTTACGGTGTTTAAAGACATAATCTTGATAGAATTCCTTAGGATAGTAAAGCTCTAGAGGATTCCTGGATGGTTTATGACCAAACAAAAGCTCACGTGGTGTATAGCCTGTAGTAGAGTGAATAGCGTTGTTATAAGCAATAATTGCATACTTCATGAGTAATTGCATCGGGTCGTCTTTATTTGTCATTCTCTGAATTCTTATTATTTCGTCAATAGTTGAATGGAATCGTTCTATGGATGAATTTGAATTTGGGTTATAAGGTGTCGTAAAGTGAATATTGATATCGTGTAAAGCGCATATCTCTTTAATCACGTCGTTGTCAAATTTAGAATCTGATTCTGTGGTAATTTTCAGAGGTAATCCTAAAACAGATAACACTAATTGTAACAGAGCTTCTGCTATATGAACACTACTAGATGCGTTTAAAGGTACTGCCTGGGCAAATTTAGAGAAGTTGTCGATAATTGTTAAAAATGTTACACCTCCAGTGGAATAAAGGTCCATAAATAAGTGTTGAAACGGTTTCGTAGATGTTTCAGTTATAGCTAATGGTGGTCTCAAGGGATTTCTTTCATATTTGGCTTTTAAACACAAGTCGCACTGATTAATGAATCTTTGGATTGATAACAACATATTAGGCCAGTGATAGTTTCTATGCAGTTGCTTGTATGTCTCCTGAATACCTCGGTGCGATGATTGACCTTCGTGATATCGCTTAATAAGTTCCTGTTGTTCTGTTTTGTTTTCAACAAGTGTAACTCGGGACGTACATCTTATTAATTTAGGTCCTCTGTCATTAAAAAATGTAGTGTAAACTCTTGAAAAAGCTAAATACAAATTCTCATCGTAAAAATAACAGTGAAAAATACGGTCTGCTATTGTGTGTTCTTTTAAGAATTTTACTATTTCTGATTCGGTATTATTTACCGGGATGAAAACGTCCTTAATGACCATCCTAGAGTTAGTTGATCTGTTTTCAACTCTGTATGTAGAACCTGGAGTAGACCTAATATAAATTATTTTTAATTGTTTATCTATCGCGTCTGATAAGATAGGGATACCATTGTTTTCATTATCAGGTTGTGTATGGTTTGTAGAGATTAATTGGTCAGGATCAACGGTTACGATACTCATTGAATCGGTTCCTTTGTCGGTTTGAGGGGGGTTGGTACTTCCTATGTCCATCTCGTTGTTATGTTGATCGGGGTTATTATTATCTAACTCTGCCTGTCTACCGGCATTATCAAATATCCTATTTATTAAATTATCATCCTCATTATCATCGAAATTAACCGCCAAATATTCTAAACTATTATGGAAGATTTTTGGATTTGTTCCGGTCTGATCCCCTCGATCTGATCCCCTGGGGGATCAGTTTTTTTTTATTATATTTTCTATTCCGGTCTGATCCACCGTGCAGGGTATCACAAATAAATTTCAATATTTTATACCGGTCGGATCCCCTAGTTATCTATTAACAGATTTTTGGACAGTCAGCCATAAAATATAGGTATAGGGTTTAAAATGGTTAAATAAATAAAAAATAATTATGTTCCTAATTCTTATTGTAATGAAAACGTGTATTGAAGAACAACGACTCTACATTTTCGTCTTAGCCAAGTCACCGCAGCCGGTTTGAACCCTTTTTAATAATGTTTACTGTTTTATGCAAGCAGCAAAATTATGATTTTTCCTAAATAATTTGCAAATAATGTTATAAAGTTACCATGTTATTATGTTAAAAGTTAAAGATATTATTAGTTTAATAAATTCATATTGTTATAAACTTTGAAAGGCGAAAGTGGCCTCATTAAGTGCTTTCTGTGTATAATGTGTAAATGTGCCTTAGGTAAGTGCATTTTTGTTTGTTAAAGCTTATGTATAATAAAGATCTTTGCAAATGGAAATGAATAATGTTTACCTGCAAAAATATAGGAATGCATTGTGCTTCATTGGAAACGGAGAGGCGAAAAAAAAAATAAAAAAAATACTCCGGACCTTCACAATATATGGCAAATAATGTGAAATTGTGAAGAAATACATAGGTCTGGCGTGTTTTGATTTTATTTGTTATTCAACGCATTACAAATAAAAACAAATATTATTTACATAAACAACTGTTTTCTCTTGACTGTACTTACCTGTCAAAAAGAGTAAGGGGATCAGACCGGAATGTCAAAGTTTATAGTGGATCAGTAAGGAAATAATAAAAAAAAAACCAGCAGGGGATCAGATCGAGGGGATCCGACCGGAACAAATCGATTTTTGCCCTGGATAATGCATCTGCATTAGTGTTTTGTTTAACCTTTTTATAAACTACCTTATAGTCGTATTCTGCTAACTTTAACTTCCAACGGGTTAATTTGGAGTTAGGGTCTTTTAAACTCATTAACCATGTTAGAGGTCTGTGGTCTGTATAAATTGTAAATTTTCGTCCATACAAATAGGGTCTAAAATATTTTATTGCCCAAACTATACCTAACAGCTCTTTCTCTATAGTAGAGTAACGAGTCTCGGTGTCAGATAATGTTCTTGATGCATAGGCTACCGGTTTATCTGAACCAACATTGCCTTGGGACAAAACTGCACCTAGCGCGTAGTCAGACGCATCTGTTGTCAAGATGAAAGGTTTTTCAAAGTCAGGGTATTGAAGGATTGGGGCATTTGTGAGAATTTGTTTGCATTTATTTACTGCGTCTAAAAATTCGTCTGTATGTACGACTTTTGCGTTCTTTTTAAGACATACTGTTAAAGGTTTTGTAAGTTTCGCAAAGTCCTTTATAAACTTTCGGTAATAACCTACTAGTCCTAAGAAAGCCTTTATTTCCTTTTGTGTTTGGGGTATAGGGAAAATAAAGGACTGCTTTGATTTTGTCCTTGTTTGGGTTCAGTACTTGATCAGTTAATTCATGTCCTAGGAAATTGACGTGTTTCTGTAAAAAAATCGGACTTGTCTAACTGAACCTTGAGATTATGCATTTTGAATCGCTGAAATACTAATTTAAGTTTTTCGTTATGGTGTTGGAGTGACGTAGCTGCGATTATGACGTCATCCAAGTAGGTAAATACGTTAACGATGCCTCTGAGTATATGGTCCATAAGACGCTGAAAAGTACTCGGGGCGTTCTTTAACCCGAATGGCATCCTTAAAAACTCGTAATGACCTCTTTCAGTAGTAAATGCTGTTTTCTCTACGTATTTTGGGTGCATTTCCAGTTGGTGGTAGCCACTTGCTAAATAGAGGGTGGTAAAATATTGTGCGCGCCCTAGTCTATCAAGGATATCGTTAATATTCGGTAAGGGGTATTTGTCCTCTATAATTCTGTAATTTAAGCTCCATTTAACTATTCCAGACGCATCTGGTTTTTTCGGGACGATGTGGACTGGGCATGACCAGGGTGAAATGCTTTCCCTAATGATTCCCTGATTTAATAAGTTATCTACTTGTTTTTGAATCTCAATACGCTGTTTGGGGGCCTGTCTGTAACTTCTTACAAAAATCGGGGTATCATAACTTAATCTCAGTTCGTGCTTAACTGTGTGATTGAAAGATAAGGGTATTTTCTCGGAATAAAATATGTCACGATATTGATGACAGATTTTGATAATTTCGCGTTCTTCTTCTTTGTTCATATGGCTAGTACGAATTTTCTTTAAATTTTCGCAAAGTTCTTTGTCTATGTCAACGTTAGTCTCAATTGCGTTAAGTTCATTCGATTGATTTTTTGCTGCTAAATGTGGTGGTAATGGTTCTAGAGGTAAGATGCGATTGTTACTAACTGTTTGCTGCGTATCAGTACAATTGATTACGGCTGTCTTGAAAATCCCGTTTTTAACTGTAACTATCGCGGCTGGTGACTTAAGTCCCTTAGACCAATAAAAGTCATCGCAAATATAGTTACCGTCCATAAAGTTGGTTTTTACTACAATAAACTTCTCGCAATTAGGTTCGATGTTAACTCTCTTCACCGGATAATCAAAATAAATTGGTATTTCGGTACTAAACGTTCGTAGCACCTTATTGTTGAATATTAAATATATATATTAAATTATTTTTATACTACAATATACGTCATAGCCGTCTGGGTAATACTGCTCCTGTCTCTGTTGTGTGAAAAACATTTCTTCAGGAACGAAATGTGATTTTTCAGGCTGATTTACTGACCTCATAGTGACGTCAGACACCCTTTGTGGTGGATTTACCTGTTGACGTGGTACGTTCGGTTGCGATCTAAATTTCCTGAGTTCCTGAATGTGCCTGAACCACTAGGCCTCACATTACCTGACGCGGGGCCGTTTTTCCGAGGAGGTATGCCTTGACCTCGCTGCTGCCTCGGGTCAGGATTCCAGCTATTTCGGGGTGGGAAATGACTACTATATATATAGATAGATATTAGTGTTTAATATTAATAAGGGATATGTAAATAATGTGAAATATCCAAATAATAAGGCTGTTATGCATAAATTAATAAAACTAAGACTCAACAGATTTCGGCTTGTATAAACATTAGTGGTATCTAATGACGTTTTTGATTACTTTTTATTTTACTCCAATATGTAAAAACGATTACATTATGACAAAATATGTATCTAAATATACCACTGATAAACAACAATAACGAACACCGCTCCAATAACACGTAATATTCATTACGACTACTTTATTTATGCTCATCATCATATCAGCCAAAAGACGTCCACTGCTAGACATAGGCCTCCCCCAAAAGTCGCCGCATATACCGGTCCCGTGCGTCTCGCATTCAGCGAATCGCCGCAACCTTCACCAGGTCATATTTATGCTCAAAACTGCCAAATCGTCTATCAGATATATTATCGAAATAAGCCTTTATGAATCTTTTATCACAACGTGACTTAATAAAATTTGCTGTTATAAATAATAGTACCTGGGACCGAGCTCTACTTGGGTGAAAATAGAGAAAACAACGATTTCTAAAAATGAAACCTAGCTAGATCTATTTATCGCCCCCGAAACCCCCTGCATAAAAAATTTCATGAAAATCGTTGGAGCCGTTTCCGAGATTCAGATTATAATTATAATATATATACACATATACAAGAATTGTCGTTTAAAGGTATTAATCGATACCAATATTATAAATAGGAAAGATTTAAGATTTCGTTTGTTTCTTTGTACCGAATAAGCTCCGAAACTACTGGAACGATTTAAAAATTCTTTCACCTATAGAAAGCTACATTATTCCTGAGTGATATAGGCTATTTTTTATCCCGAAAACGGCTTCTAGGGGGTGGTCCACGAGCGAAGCCGCGGGGAACAGCTAGTTATATATAGATGTGTGCAATAGTTTTCGGATAGTTTCAGTGAATTCACGTGTAGTTATTTGACACTATACTACCGTGAAATTCCTTGAGCATTATGACGTCATCAACACGTGACTACGAACACGACACGATTGGTCGCCAATCGTGTCGTGTTCGTAGTCACGTGGTTCTTTTTAAAATTGTGTCGATTATCAATTACTTATAATAAATATTTAAGAGTTTTTCGCAACGACAATATAATTTATGATACGTAAAGTTTCAAAATAAATAAATAAAAAGTTTTTTTTTATTTCAGCCACTGAATTGGAGTGAATTATGTCCAGCTGTGGACTGCTGTAGGCGATGATGATGAAATTCAAAGTGTCTGTTTGCAATATTAAAATAATAGATTTTTGGTAAATGCGTATGAAAGTAGAATACTGTACTTGAATATTTCTTTTTAGTTTTTGTGTGTCTGTCTGTTCCGGATAATCGCCGAAACAACTTTCGCTGGTAGATACTTGATGAGATTGTTTTCGTCATTAAAAGTATTTTTCTATCAATGTACATTATGCCACGGCCGGGTAAAAGTGTCCCCATAGCATTCTATTGTTCCCGGTATTTGCCTTCTCCGACCAATCTCCTTAAACGCTGCCTCGTCGACTCGTCGCGCCAGCGTTTACTAAGCCATCTCGACGACGACACTCGTTTTCTGGCTCCCATTGCGTGACACCTCTGGTCCATCTGTCTTGATGCATTCTACATACTTGGGCCTGCCCAATCACACTTCAACCTAGCAGAATTATTGTTGCCGGCATCGGCGATTCCTGTTTTGAAGCGTATTGTGGCATTACGTATTCGGTCATACCTAGCACGCTGCGCTCCATCAGAGTTTGGACTTTTGTGTTACGGTCAGAGACCAAGTTTGAGTACTTGTAGGTTAGGATGGGTAGGATAAATAGGTGTGAAGGTAGTATCACATTAGAGGTTTAATCAAAAACGAAATTATTGAAGATTAGCATTTTATTTGATGTAAGAAGCAAACAAAAGAAGAAAAAAATAAGTATTTAACTAATATTTTAAATATGACAGTCTGTATGATAAACTTGGCACACAGCACGGGTAATCCACAACTGGGGTTAGGGCATAGTTAGGGTATTTATATAAGTAGTAGGTTGGTACTACTCAGTTAATTATCCTAAATCATAATCATCCGTGGGATAATTTGCGAACATAGTGGATATGAACTTTAAAGTGAAAACACCAGTTTGTCGATTTACTTTAAATCGACAAACTGGCGTTTTCACTTTTCACTTGCCGCGAAGTAAGTGCGTTTGCACATTTGCAGCTTTGCTATATGAATCATCGTCATCATCATCATCATCATAATAATCATCATCATAATTATCCTGTTCGTCATTACGAGTATCTTGTGACAGGCTATCAGTATCATCTTCGATGTTTTTGTTGAAACCTGCAGAAATATAATTTGTGTGTTATTAATTTAAAAGACTACTTCAAAAAGGAGGAGATTCTCACTACGGCTGTATTTTTGTTTATATTTATTCAAAATCTATTTACACTATTAAATTCTTAAATTCTGCTAAACTGTTTGTCGGTAGTTGCTCTGGTGTCACAAGGATGTTTCCTGGGTAGAATAATGATAATTCTATTTAGTCCGTCAGTGAGATTATCAAATAATATTGTACACATATTTTTCGCTTTACCATATCAATAAAAACTTACAAAGTTAAAGCGCATCAAAGTTCAGGAGTGGGGGGGCTTGTGACGTCACTAAGGCAGTATAAAGTGTAATAAAGGCTTGACGTTTCACAATATTTCAACGCATTATATTATCATCGTCACTTTATGTTTACGTGTCAAAAGAAAAATACGTGTCCAATATTTTTTATTAATCTACCTGACGGACAAAAAACTAATTTTCAGTAAACTATCCTATTTATTACAAATGTTGAAATGTGCTTTTAAAGTTAAATAATTATGCTAAGTAAACTAACTTAACAATTAATACAAATTCCATCGAGAACAATTTGCATTGCCCATGGTTGAAAAATAAATGCAAACTTGGCTGTTGATGGAAAGTTGAAGAAAGAAATGGTGAAGGGATTTTTCAAAAAGGGGCCGTGATTCCGGAGATTAGTCTTCACATATACCCAAAATTTGCGCTGTCTTCATAATATTAGTGTAATTTGACATGTACTACTTACTTAAAATTGGTGCTGTTGTCATTGAAGTAGAAGTCATAACTTTCTTGCGGAGGATCACTGTGATCTCTTTAAGCAGCATGTCTTCATTACTGGGACCAGACTCATTAATTTGCTCTTTCAATTGACATATTATATTAGTATTATCATCTTTACTAGTTACAAACAATGTTTTTAAAACGGCATCTGACTTGTGTATATCTGTAGAGTAACAAAAAAAATGTTTTTAAAAACAGCTCAACCACCGTTAGCGGTTTTGCTGATTAACCAATCTAGTGCTACACTGTGTGACGATTTTCTTGTTTCAATGATCTTACTAGTTTTAATAACCTGTAATCGTGACAAGGTACCTTACAAGATGGATTTGTGCCATATGCGCACTGTTTTCAGGCCTTCAAGGCATAACTTGAAAATTATGATTGTTGGCGCATCATTTAGCGCGTGATTCCGCGGGGCCAGCGCGGGGTATCGGGGTACCGAACCCGTGACACGACGGCCAGCTGCGCGCCCGCCGTACCATAGACTAATATATATTAATAATATATTATATAGAGTACGCCGCACCGCCGCACCTTGCCTGGGTGGAGACTATAGCAAGCCAAACAAAAATAAAACCGCGGCACCAGTCAGTCAGCTCACAGACGCCAGCCATTACGGACATTTCTTTTTACATATTTCAACCTGAGTTGATAGTGTGAATTATAGTAATATACCTATTTTAATACAGTCCACTCTTTTATTATAAAGTCCCAATTGGGCCCAATCAATGATTGGTATGATTTATAGTGTATAATATTATAAAGAGTGTGTAATGAATGAGGGGAATGTATAGAATAGCCTAATAAATAAAAGAAGTAACACAATTTAAATTTTAAATGTCTTAACAACAAGTCTGATCTAATAAAATTATTTTCTAAAAAGTATGTGCCTGATTGCCATTGGTTTACAACTACTTAAGTACCTGTTTGTAAAATTTTAAGTGACCCTTTTATTTTTAGTCTTGCATCTTTTTAGACAATGTAAACACATTGTCTACATTTCAATAGCATAAAATAATGATGAGTGGAATTACGGAGTCTCCTAATACAAGCAATTCCTTGCTTAAAAGGTGATCTCCAATAATGATATATGTATCGAAATGCCCTTTGTAATGTAAATTAAAAAAGAAACTCACCAGAATCTTTAAATTGGACATAAACAACCGGCCCTGGCCTATTGAAAGGTAAAAGAATCTTGCAAATTAATTTTAATGCTTCGCCATCTTCAAACTCATAGAATATGAACTTGTACTTGTCATCATAGAGTTGCATCACTGTTCCTTTTGACGGCAGTTCCATGTGCAATTGAATGTATTCTGAAAATAAATTGTGTAGTTTTTAAATTGCTCAACAATGGCTGTCATTTAATTTTGTATGCCTAGAGCGGCTGTGTGTCATCGTAAACTGCTACAGTAATACATGTTACCGCATTTTTGCAAATATCGTAACTTTATAATAAATCACATGATATTTTAAACGCTTTCTTCTCAAAAAGCAACACATATTAAAAACTATCAAATTAGGATTTTATTTATTATATTGGAAATGATCTGTTTAAAATTTATCAAGAATTTATAATCTCGCAAGATTCATTACAAACTTACGTTTTCTGAAATAATCATGATATACAAAAGCGCAAAAATGAGCGCTTCACGTGATGTTTAGCATAATGATAGGCATTATGTTGTCGCCTGTCAGCAAAAAACACATAGAAATGTATACATACCTGGTGGGCTTTCAGTGAAACGGATATTTACGATTTCTGCTACTGATCCTCTAATATAATAGGATGCACAAGCAAAATTCTTGTTCTCGACAGAGTTGGGATAAAATGATATCTTAGCTTTCTTGCCGGGTATGAGATCTGCAATAAAAATAATAGGTGAAAAGTTGGGCGAGAGGATCTTGACAAGTATCATTGACGATGCAAAGGTCGAAATGAAATCGAAATTTCGTCCATCGCCTTCGCTGATAAAATGATACTTCGTCCAGAACCTCTGAAAATACTCTAAACTATTGTTCTATGTATGGTTGTATAATCCAAAGTAAGTAAATCTCAAAGAATATCTTCATTTAAACACTTGTAAGTTCGCTTGCCCGTACTAGGAATTAAAGCAATTCAAATGCTAAAAAATAACACATGTGTTTAAAGCGCTAACCGGTATTCTGAAAATCAGAAGGATAATTCTTCAGGAAGGTTTCATTGTTTATTTATTTATTAATCACAAAATCCACAGCTCTTAAAAATACTTTAACACACTTATTGTACTACTATTACAGCCAATTACGGATTTACAATTTATAAACCTTACAATTAAAATTGCAACAGAAACTTAGAATAACAAAACATATCTAATATAACTAACTCATGTGAAATGTGCAAGAGGAGTTGTGTGTGAGTGTGTTATAGTATTCAAGGATAGCTATCCTTCCAAAAACATCCGTGTCTAGCACGAAGTTTCTTATCGCGGCTTGTGGTTGGTGTTGTCTGGTAGAAATCATCACATCGTCTTGACAAACAGGCAGACAGACGGACAACGAAGTAATCCTATACAGGTTCCTTTTATCCTTTTGAGGTACGGAACCCTAAAAAACTCATATATCCCAGAGAAGGTAGTAAACATAATTGGCAAAATGCGGGTGTACTGTAGGTGCACCTCAACCTGACCATTGAATATAGGCGTGATTTTATGTAAATGTTCGATTACTTACCTGTCTTTTTGTAACTTCTTACTTTACGATCACGGAAATCATCGAGCACCAACAACTTCACGTCTGTTCGCTTTACTTCACACACCACGGTTAAAGGTTCACCGTGTCTTGCATATTTGTATTCAATTTCATAGCGATTGCTTTGAACATTGGTGAGTTTTGGTCGTAGAGTCATCCCATTTATTTTAATATTCACGATATCTATAAAAATATGTATTTTCAAGCCACATTTTTACAAGCTTTTATTTTTACTTTCACCTGTCCCGGTGAATGGGATCAAAACTTGCAATTCAAATTGGGATCCCTTTTTGGTGTTCGATTGAGTTGAAATTTTGCACATACGTTTTTTTTCGTGTCAATAAAATAAATAAAAGCTTGTTTTTTTAAAATTAAAGCTTGTTTTTTTTAAATTATTGCTTGTTTCATGACTGTGTTTCCTGTTACCTACAACCTGGATGTCTTAAGTCAAGACCGAATAGTTTACTTCTAGGCAAGCGTGCTTCATCGTCGACCACATTATTGCTTACCATTAGGTGAGGAAACCGGCATGTCCTAGAACCAAAAATTCGAAGACATGTGATATCCACCAACCCGCACTGGGCCCGCGTGGTGGATTACGGCCCATTCCCACTCACAGAGAGGAGGCCTGTGTCCCAGCAGTGGGAACATTAATAGGCTGATGATGTGATGTGTGATGTGATTAGGTGAGATAATGATCAAGCCTAACATCAATAAAAAAATATATAAAGAAATGTATTTCTACCATCATGAATAGATAAAAGTATAAAATAATGTATTTATAGGAAGAGACATGCATAATACAATAAGCAAACAAAACAACTTACTTAATTTGTTTAGCATTACAAATCGCACCATAACTTTAGTGAAATCAGTTGGTTCCTTTGCCTCGCATATCATGTAACTATTGTTATGTCCGGAATGCAATTTTGTAACAAAACCGATGGCTTTAGCTGATTGTACATGTTTAGTGTGATCTGAAAGAATATGAATTTAATATCGGCTGCTTCGCTGCGTGTCGCGGGTTCGATTCCCGCACGGACCAAATATTTGTATGGCCTAGAGATAGTTGTTCCAGATCTGGGTGTATTGTGTATATGAGCTTAAATTTTTGTTAACTCACCCACGATACAGAACGAAATTCCTAGTGTGGGGAAGAGTAAAAAAAAAATTATAGATTTTTTGTGGCTTTCTTATAATTATTTTCACACCAAGCGAGTTTGTAATGCTTAACGCAACAAAACACTTGTAAAATATTCGTTATAGCTTAATCGACATTTGGGATTTCTCTAGCATTCATATCCAAATAGTATGAAACACACAATTTTCAGCGGAGACCTTAATCGTAACCGAATATTCGATTCCTCTTCTAGTTTCCGCCGAAATCAAAACTCACAATACAGCTTACAGTCACCCAGTCCACACCGGCTATTGCTGAAAACTAGCGCTGTGACTCTGTCTCGCACGTCAGTCTCAGCATTATGCTGAGCGATAATCATTTTGCGTGGTTGTGACGCATAACTTGTATTTGTATTAAAAAAAATCTTTTGTTTTATGTTATTTTTATGGTATGCGGTGCTTGGGGCAAATAAACTCTTTTTCTTTCTTTATTTTCTGAAAGGGATGGCTGACAG
Organism: Anorthoa munda; assembly: GCA_945859665.1. Classification (NCBI taxonomy): domain Eukaryota; kingdom Metazoa; phylum Arthropoda; class Insecta; order Lepidoptera; family Noctuidae; genus Anorthoa; species Anorthoa munda. The sequence continues at coordinate 12,469,369 of OX243917.1, read as the reverse complement.
TCGTGATAAATACACCATACTAAGGTATACATGAAAGTATGTACTAAGGTCGATTTTACAAACATCCTTTAGGTATTGTGTGTTGCTATGTTGTCTGTAAAATAAATAAATTATCAAGCCAGTGTAGACTAAGCTAGACTAAGCTAGTGAAGAGGCTCTTTACGGGTACATATTTAAACGTCGAAAATTAAAATACCTACGTTTAAAATGCCAAAGTTCAAAACATTGAAAACTTAAATATCAAATGACCATATAACCGAAAATAAAAGTAACCTAAGTTTATAATGTCGAATGGTTAGATAACGTACGTCCAATATATCTAAAATCTAATTATCTACAAAAGTAACATCGAAAGACCTAAATATCGAAAGTACAGAGAATCGAATGTACTAAATATCGACATATTGTAGGTATGATTCGTCATTTTGAACTCGGTGAAATAGGTTAGGTTAGGTTAGAACAGTGACCAACCACGCTAAAGCCGAGCGAGCGAAGCTAGCGGTGCCGCGGTAGCGGCCGGCGAGCGCTTGAAAACTTCTAATCATCCGTGTTCTGACATGATAATATTCGCTGAACAATAAGTTAAATATAAGTTTTTAGACTGTCATGGTCACTAACACTAACATTAGAAGCGGGATATTTACCACGTTTCCTGTTTGTTGCGAGTTTCCGATATTTCGGTGCTGTTGCAAGCACCATGATCACGGGTAAATTACATTTTGAATCAGTCGATATTTTAATCACTGGGCATTTTAATCTTAGACATTTTATGCTGAGGTATAACTATTTTCGATATTTCGATACAATCGTTATTTTAATTTTCGATGTTCTGAACAATGACATTTTATCCGTAGGTATTTTAATTTTCGAGGTTCAAATATGTACTCCTCTATTACCGCTCAATGCACCTGTCATATTATATTCCATCGAGAGCAGTTTCTCTTCGTTCAAGAAGTTGGCGCAAGTGACGTCGACTTCATCGGAGTCTGCGTATTGGTAGTCGGCAGTGAAATCGACGAGTTTCTCCGACAGGTTTGTGCGGACTGCTGGCAGTACCATGTTGTTCACGAGGATCGTCTGAGGCAGCTCTGTGGGGTTACCAGATCCAATTAATCTTCCAAGCTTTCTCCCATGTTGCGGTCGGCTTCTAGTCTAGTCTAACGTGTAGTTCCATCAATTCTGACTGATATGACTATGGCACACCGTACCCCAAACTTAACCGATATCAAGATATAGGACATTAAAGTTTATTTTTAAATTGCCTATTTTTGTCTATAGGTCTATATTTTTGTTTTTTTTGGGCCTCCTAACTTATTTGTGTTTGTGATTTTTGTGTAGTAGATATGTTGCTTCACTATTCTCAAAACTAAAATTCCCCTACTCCTTCTAAATTCTCCTCTACTATCAATCGTCTTCTATGACCCAGTTGGTTCAATTAACTGCAATTTTAGTGTTGAGAATAATAAAGCAACTTATTTAAAACTCAATAATTGCAAACACAAATCTTCAAAGTTCAATATCTTGAAAACGGTTAAGCTTGGGGTACGGTGTTCCATAGTCAAATTAGTCAGGAATTAAGGAAACTACAACCTCCTAAAGGATCTAGGTCAACTTAACCTGTAGCCCTGTACAAAATGTTAGGGAAATGACACATTTCACCATAAATTGGCATGCAAATATTAAAATCATACGGTGCTAATAATTAGCCAATTACATATATGACATTACTATTATTTTTTAAAGTAAAATCTCAAAAGATTCAACACAATGATAAATAATATAATAGATAATAAAAATTTATGAAAGATAACAAAATATAATTAACAAAAAATATAAAAGCATTTAAAGCTTGTTTTTACGTACTTGCTTGTCTGACGTGAATTTTCATGAAGCAATAGGCCGCTGTATAGGTATTTTTCTTGTACTGGACCACGGGGAGTACGGCTGAGATACCTCGCTGTGTTAATATTGTACAGTTCCAAAGAGTACCCATTCGTTTGTCTACCCTGAACTGTTAAAAGATATAATTAATTATTATTATTATTTAATTACTCGGTTTCTGGAATGAAAATCAATTTTGCTAACAAATTGTCAACTACTGTGATTGGTTTATTGAAATATCAAGAACCGCTAAGCCCACAGGTCGGTAGAGGATGTAAGTCCGAGAGTTCCCATAAACTAAATATGTGATAAATATAATATGTATGATAGTTGACACGTGTACTTTAAATATTACTTACAGTGGTTACATTTTTGATGCCGTGGTTGCTATAATAAGCAAAAATATTTTCGCCACCAGTATAATCACGACAGCTGTAAAATAATTATTTTGTTAAAAAGGTTCTTGTACACAACATATCCATTTAGTCGGTATGTATAAACAAGGTACAAACTGACTCACGAGTAACGAATAATAATTTTGCAATTTTTGTGATCAAAATGTTTTCTTTCCGTCATGTGAATGTTGAAAATTTTGCTGTCGTGAGCAAACAAATCGACTCAACTCCTAAACTCGCATGTACATATGGATTTTTCGGAAAACACATAATATATTTTATTTTTAAAAACCACACGTCCATTAAAACCATTTTAACACTAACACCATTTTAACACTTGTCTCCTTAAAAATTGATTTGTCTCTCTTTTTGCGGAATCTTCACGTCTGAATCCTGGTGGCGCGCGGCCCCCTCCTTCTTCTGATGGATGCGAGACGAGTATGTCGGACATTTATATCCATTAAAAAGACGCTAAAACCTTTGGGCATGCAGACGACAGCACTGTTGCTGAGAGATACTTGTCCAACGCTCGTACTACCGGGCCGCAGATCGAGTCTCTCCGGGAGGTCATGGTGGAGCGCTTGAACTTGTCCGTGCAGGCAGTCTCCGAATGGGGCGATGCCAATCTGGTCAAGTTTAATGCTGCTGAAACCCAGGCGTGTCCTTTTTCCGCTAAAGAGCCAATTTCACCCGGCTCCAACTTTCCGAGATGTAATCGTGAGGCACTGGTTAAGTCAAAGCTCCATAGTCTTGAACATCGTCGCCGAGTTGCCAGCTTGTCGGTTTTTTATCGATTGCATTTCGGGGAGTGTGCGATGGAATTGCATGATCTAATTCAGCCCAGCCCGTTTCATCATCGGACTACCAGACGTACGGCGATGCGCCATCGGTACATGGTGGACATCCCACCCATACACATTAAACGTTTTGAGAATACTTGTATTATGCGTACAGCTAAGGAATGGAATTCCCTGCCGGAGTCTGTGTTTCCCGATAGCTATAATCTAGGGGTCTTTAAGTCAAGAGTTAGGGTCAAAATCGGGTCTAGGTTACTACTAGGCAAGCGTGCTCCATCGTAGACCACATCATCGCTTACCATCAGTTGAGATAGTGGTCAAGCGCGAGCCAATAATAGAAAAAAAAAGTGAGCGGATTCGATAATCCAGTAACCTTCTCTATTTCCGACAGGGTGACCGGCAGTCCCAGGGTGGTGTCGGGATTATCGACCACAAGTCCCTTGTGACCAACGTATAATAGTGAAGATCGAGAGTGTGTTGACCAGGGTGGCGTACATTATACTCAGGATATCCTCAAGGTATTCACTGAAGATCATTCAGATCCCCGCCCCAACTTCGGCACACCTCGACGACGAAGTAAAGACCATGTATGAGGACATTTCCAGAGTCAAGTGAGACAAGTCCCTTGTGACCAACGTATAATAGTGAAGATCGAGAGTGTGTCGACCAGGGTGGCGTACCTTATACTTAGGATATCCTCAAGGTATTCGCTGAAGATCATTCAGATTCCCGCCCCAACTTCGGTACACCTCGACGACGAAGTAAAGACCATGTATGAGGACATTTCCTGAACCATGAATGGTCATAGAACTCACTTCATCGTGGTCATGGGGGATTTGCTGCGAGTGGGGCAGTTTGGATTTGGACGACGGAACCACCGGGGTCACGTACTGGCCCGTTTTATGGAGAAGGAGGGCCTCTATATGATGAACTCGTCGATGGGCTCGTGGAAACCATTCATACGGTCGGGTCTAAGATTCTTAAGACCAGTCGTACAAATAGGAACAAGAAACTATCGACAATAAATAACGATCCTACTCTTAAGCTCATGAAGGAGAGGCGTCAAATGATCCTGCAGTCTTTAGACGATACGTGGAACTACCGGCCGCTCAATAGACGGATCGCTCTCGAGATTAGGATGGCTCTGAATGGTAATGATGGAAATACGGCCGAAATCCTGAAGGCGCTCGAACGCCCCCGACGATTAGCATACTTGTTCCTCCCGCCAGGGATCAGACATGTCAGCCTCGTCCGGGAACTCCTCCTATTGCCATGGGGAGTAAAGAAAAAAAATGAAGGGGAAGTGCTATCCTCCGCTGGTAGGGGAGGAGCTGCAAGACTGGCAGGCGTAGTTTATGGCCCTGAGGAACTTGCTGAGTCACCCACCAAACGCTCGGTCTTATCAGTGCTGCATTATTTTCATTCCCGACTATCCATAACACAATTTCCTAAACTCTAATTTTTTCTCCATTTTCACCCAGATATCAATAATTTAAAAGTTCTGAAGAAATGTTGACAACCATGGTACCAAATTAATTCTGTGGTTTCAAGCTTTTTGCCGCTATATAATTTTAATAAGTAATTTATTTTTTGAAAAACACATCTATGTATGGACGGTTATGGGTTGCGTCGATTTGGTTGCTCGCGAGTGTATAATAATAGATAGCATAAAATATGCTATGGTTAGTAAGGGCGAGTCTGAGATGACGACAAAAAGAGAATAGGAGAAGACATGTAGCGGGACACGAAATAAATCTGAATATGGGCAAGGGAATAGTGACGATAAACCCCGTTAGAAAAACTAAAAAATATACAAATAAATGTATTTTATAGTAACTTACATGAGATGATTGATGTAATAGTTAAACTTTGTATTTATTTTGATTTCGCCTCCTTCGGTGACCGTGTAGCTTTTGAGATTGTAAAGATCATTGTGGTCACAAGTCAACCAAACTGCATGTTGTGATTTTCTTCGAAACTGGATATTAAATGTTATTTCAGTGGCGGGATCTGTAAAAATGAAAAATTTTACTGTCGTAACAAAGATTTAATCTCGCCTACGACTGCTAATAAAAGTTGCCAATTATATTGGGTAATTATTATTATTTAATTTTTATACTAAAAAAACTCAAAGCTGGTGCCTACTTATAATGGCATTTAAACAAGTTTTCGCTTAAGCATATAAATACACAAAAAAAATCTAAAAATACAACGCAATCGATAAAACTTTGAAATAATGTCTAGATATTAAATAGTTCAGCCTTCGACTGAGCAGGTAAAGGTTGAGAATAACACGTATGATTGACATGAGTCCAAAAACATGTGGGGATTGAAAAATAAATCCTTTTCAAAGTCTATTCTAAATATGAATATAATAATATATAAATCCATTTTTTTATGCATTAGCTATCAAAAATATGATTTATGAAAAAACCAATTCATAAAACATAAATAAAAAGAGGTGTTCTTTAAATTTTTTTATCCAGTTATGCGAGTAAAAATTTATTGGGTAGCTGAATTTTTGATTTAGTTTTGATTAGTGGTATAGGGCTTTTTTTGCATGGAATCATTCTGCTCCGTTTGGACCCTTTGGGTACGGAACCCTAAAAAGGAGACCGCGGGAGTCCGGTGGATGTGAAACACACAGGACCGATCAGTGTGGCGACGTTTGGGGGAGGCCTATGTCCAACAGTGGACGTCTTTCGGCTAACATGTTGATGATGATGATTAAAAAAAGATACTTACCTGCTGCGATGAGCTTTACTATCACCAGTCCAATTGAAAACACAAAAATATTAATGTACAACATTTTACCGCAATGTAGTGGTCTTATGGTGTCATTATTGATATATATTGTGTGAATGCGAATAAACGGTATCAACCCTGGTTCTAACTGCTTATTCGCATTCTACAAGCCTACTACTCTAGCCTCAAATTTCTACAAGTATCAGGATACTAGAGTAGTACCGCGGGACTTAAAATCGAGTCGAAATCAATCGAGTTATTAATTCGAATCGAATATCTGAATAATAGTCAAATCAGTCAGGAATAAAAGAAGCTACAACTTCTTAAATAATCTAGGTCAACTTAACCTGTATCCCTGCATAAAATGTTAGCGCAATGATACATTTCACCAAAAATTGGCATGCAAATAATAAAATCATACGGTGCTAATAATTAGCCAATTATATATTATCTGACATTACTATTAATTTTAAAGTAAAATCTCAAAAGATTCAACACAATGGTAAATAAATGCTGTGTTGCTCCACATCGGTGTCAATGTGGTGAAGCTGTCGGCAGCCTTGGGCACCATGGCCTGTCTTGTTGCAAGAGCGCAGGACGCATAGCACGGCACGCCAGCATCAATGACATTATTCGTCGAGCCCTTATCACCGCCAGCGTACCAGCTGTATTAGAATCTAACGGTTTGGTACGTGACGATGGGAAGAGACCAGATGGCATGACGTTGGTGCCGTGGAAGGTGGGTAGGCCTCTGGTGTGGGACGCAACCTGTGTCGACTCCCTTGCGCCATCTCATGTTCCTAGTTCGGCGGGCTGTGCTGGCGCTGCTGCTGCGGCTGCTGAGGCCCTCAAGCGGCGCAAATACTGTAACCTAATTGGTAATTACAGTTTTGAGCCGTTTGGGGTCGAAACGCTTGGGTCATGGGGCCCGAGTGCACGTCTGCTTTTTAAAGAGATCTCTCGCCGACTGATCTACGCTGTGCGTGACCAGAGGGCTGGATCTTTCTTTGCGCAGAGAATCAGCATTGCCATTCAACGTGGCAATGCTGCCAGTCTTCTGGGCACGTTCCCGGATGACAGCGATGTGGAGGAGTACTTCGACGCCTAAGTGTACCTTTCTTTTGTATATAGTATAAGTAGTTAGTTTAAGTATAATATTGTATAGTTTACTTTTGTTTATGGTATAAGTATGTACATATTTAAATAAAATTTTGTTCCCTTGTATTTCAACATTAAAATAATTTAATAAATTCAATGGTAAATAAATAGATTATAAATAATAATGAAAGATAGTAAATCATAATTAGCAAAAAATATAAAAGCAGATAAAGCTTATTTTTACGTACTTGCTTGTCTCACGTGGATTTTCATGAAGCAATAGGCCGCAGTATAGGTGGTTTTCTTGTACTGAACCAAGGGGAGTACGGCTGAGATACCTCGCTGTGTTAATATCGTACATTTCCAAAGAGTACCCATTCGTTTTTCTACCCTAAACTGTTAAAAGATATAATTAATTGAATAACCATAAGTTTAACTTCTTATAAAATCATCACATCAGCACTCGGTTTCTGGTATGAAAATCAATTTTGCTAACAAATTGTCAACTACTGTGATTGGTTAATTGAAATATCGAGAACCGCTAAGCCCACAGGTCGGTAGAGGATGTGTTTAATATAGGTCTTCTGATCACAGCCAAGAGGCTACGCTGGGGCCCATAGCAACGTTTCGGCTCTTGGATAATATCAGAAGATCTGTATTAAAAAGGATGTAAGCCCGATTGCCCATAAAGTAAACTATATGCGATTAATATAATATGTATGATTGTTGACACGTAACCTGTACTTTAAATATTACTTACAGTGGATACATTTTTGTTGCCGTGGTTGCTGTAATAAGCAAAAATATTTTCGCCACCAGTATAATCACGACAGCTGTAAAATAATTATATTGTTAAGTAAGTTCTTGTACACAACATATTTCTTAAGTCGGTATGTATAAACAATGTACAAACTGACTAACGAGTGAAAAATAATAACTTTGCAATTTTTGTAATAAAAATGTTTTCTTTCCGTCATGTGAATGTTGAAAATTTAGCTCTCAATGCAATCATGGGCAAACAAATCGACTCAACTCATAAACTCGCATATAAATATGATTTTTAGGAAAGTACATAATATATTGTATCTACACTCACAACGTCATATTCCAAATATGAATTCAAACCAGGAAACCGTTCTAAGATTCTCAAGACCAGTCGTACAAATATGAACAAGAAACTATCCGATCCTACTCTCAAGCATGAAGGAGAGGCGTGCAATGATCCTGCAGTCTTCATATCCAGACGATACCTGGAACTACCGGCAGCTCAATAGACGGATCGCCAAGTCCTTGAAAAGCGTCCCCCGCCGCTCTAATACCGAGCGTATTAAAGACGCAATTGAGCCAAATAAGGGCTTTAAGGTGTTTGCAAGAGATCTGGCTATTGGGCAGAGCCAGCTCACGAAACTAAAGACCGACGATGGCAGGATCGTATTCGCCAAACCGGAGCTTCTGATGGAGATCGAGAGGTTCTATGGGCAGTTGTACACGTCAATCAGCAAACCCGTTGCGAATCTAGCAAACAATACAAGAGCTAGATTGACCTGAGACTATACCGAAGACAACTCGGACCTCAGCCTCTCGAGATAGGATGGGAAACAATTTCAGAATAACAAGGCGCTGTGTGATGACGGAATTACGGCCGAAATCCTGAAGGCGGGCGAACTCTCCCGACGATTAGCATACGTGTTCCGCCCGCCAGGGATCAGACATGTCAGTCTCGTATGGAAACCCTTCCTTTTGCTATGGAGAGTGAAAAAAGAAAAATGAAGGGGTAATGCTATCCTCTGCTGGTAGTGGCGGTGCTGGCGGACTGGCCGGCGTAGTTTAAGGTCCTGAGAAACCTGCTGGGCCACCCACTAAACGCTCGCTCTTATCAGGGTTGCAATACAATTTCCTAAATACCCATTTTTCGTCCATTTTCACCCAGTTAGCAGTAATTTAAAAGTTCTTAAGAAATGTTGACAGTAATGGTACAAAATTAAACGCTACATAATTTTTATAAATAAGTAATGTATTTTTTTTTGAAAAATCCATCTATATATGCTCGGTTATGGGTTGCGTCGATTTGGTTGCTCGCGAGTGTATAATAATAGATAGCATAAAAGATGACATGGTTAGTAAGGGCGAGTCTGTGATGACGACAAAAAGAGAATAGGAGAAGACATGTTGCGGGACACGAAATAAATCTGAATAGGGGCAAGGGGATAATGACGATAAAACCCTGTTAGAAAAACGTAAAAAATGCAAATAAAGGTATTTTATAGCAACTTACATGAGATGATTGATGTTATAGTTAAACTTTGTATTTATTTTGATTTCGCCTCCTTCGATGACCGTATAGCTTCTGAGATTATTAAGATCATTGTGGTCACAAGTCAACCAAACTGCGCCTCGTGATTTTTGAGACTTGATATTAAATGTAATTTCTGTGGGCTCTGTAAAAATGCAAAACTTTATTGTCTAAACAAAGATTTAATCCCGGCTACGACTGCTAATAAAACTTGCAAATTATATTAAGAAATGATTAATTAATTCTTATATTAAAAAAACTCACAGCTGGTGCCTACTTATAATGCCATTTATTTACAAGTTTTCGGTTAAATATATAAATATACAAAACTTCACTAAAAATACAATGTGATCGATAAAACTTTGAAATAATCACTACATATCAAATAGTTGTCTTCGACTGGGTAGGTAAAGTCTTAGAAAACACGTATGATTGATATGAGTCGGAAAACCTGTGGGGATTGATAAAAAACTAAATATAAATTAATATTTTGTTGCTACAAATTGTCTGATTTTGTTATCAATGTAATTTTTTTCATGCAAAGACAATTTATAAAAAATAAAAAGGTGTTCCTCACCTTTTGTCCAGTTATGCGAGCAAAAATGTACTGGGTAGCTGATTTTATGAAAAATTAATGTGCTACAGGGCCGGTGGTGATTGAGTATTTGGAGTAAAGAACGTGTCAAAACCTTAATTTATGTTATTTGACAGATTTTAATACAAAATTATGTAGTCTTTGACAAATGCTCAAATTCTTTTCAGAAATAGAATGATATGTAATTGAGTAAGTAGACGTTGGAGGCAGTTTGGCAATTTTTTAAATAAATTAAAGTTTAATATTAAAAAAAGTTAATTCAAAAAATCTAAATACCCGACTGCTTAAAAAACGAACTAAAAAGACGTAAACAACTCTCTACCGCCTGACATTAGGGACTGCAAAACTCTTGCAGTTTTTAAAAGAAGAGTGAAAGACCACTATCTTTCCATTCCGTCATAGTTGCATATTTATTTATGTATTATTATTTTATATATATATATAGATAGGTATTAGTATTTATTGTTTTAATATTTATTTTACAAATATGTTTGTTTAAATTGTTATGATAGTAGGTATATTTATTTGTTATCGGTATTGTTTATTAGTTATTACTTAGTTATGAATCGTTTTATGTTTATTATTTTTCAACTCTTCACACTATGTCTATATCTCTTTTTTTCATCTTTCCTTTCGCAGGTATGCTGGAAGAGATTTCTATAGAAATAAGCATTACCTATGTACCTATTGTTCTATGTACCTATTGTTCTATTTCTTCTTGTCTGTATATTATGTGTATGTGCATAAATGGTTAAATAAATAAATAAATAAAAAACAAGAAGAAAATCATGCTGTGCAGTCGGAGGTTACATATTCGCGAGCTGGCTGACCAAAACCAGATGTATCCTCCGACTGCACAGCATGATTTTCTTCTTGTTTACGTCTTTTTAGTTCGCTTTTTAAGCAGTCGGGTATTTCGATTTTTTGAATTAACTTTTTAGTTAACATTTTTTTCGAATTAGGTACATTTAAATATATAAGTGTTATATATTTTTGAAATCACCTCTTGAAACCCTTTATTTTGATACCCCACACGATGGGTTTGCAAGAAAAAGGCGCCCAAAAGCCGCCATTTTTCTATTTTCCAATTTTAATGTAGTCTATGACACTCGCAAGGTTAAGACGAATCGATTGACGTAAGAATCATCAAACTCGGCTCTGGAACGCCACATAGGAACAAACATACATACATACATAGACTGATAAACACATTACCCTCCTTCGGCAGTCAGGTAATAAAAATAGGAGACCAGTGGATGTGAAATACACAGGCCCGATCAGTGTGGTGACGCTTGGGGGAGGCCTATGTCCAACAGTGAACGTCTTTCGGCTAAAATGATGATGATGATGATTAAAAAACGGTACTTACCTGCTGCGATGGACTTTACTATCACCAGTCCAATTGAAAACACAAAAATATTAATGTACAATAACATTTTACCGCAATGTAGTGGTCTTATGGTGTCATCATTGACAGATATTGTGTGATTGCGAATAAGCTGTTTGAACCAGGGTACTTGTAGAAATTTGTGGCTAGAGTAGTACCGCGGGATTTAAAATCGAGTCGAAGTCAGTCGAATTGTTAATCGAATCGAATATCTGAATATTTTCCGTAAATGAATCTTATCCTGAAATGTTCGCGGGCCGACCTTTGCAATTTCTATACGCGACTTAAAATAAGAATAATCGCCATGACCGCCGAAGGTTAAGGCAGAACTTCAAACAGTGGAACACTTTAAATGAGAGCAAAAAAAAACTATATGAAGTGAAGATAACCAACGCTACTGACAAAAAATAATTAATTATAATGGCACAGCTCTAACGCGCATTTTCCTCACTATTTTCCAGGCTATTTTCCTAATGAGTCATGCCCAGATATAAGTATTGTGAATTGATAAGCGCATGCACACGGGATCCAGTTGGATTGCTAATTTATCGCATATAACCCGTTATTTATTTTTGAATTTATTGAATTACCTACAGATAGTTGGGCGTGCCGCTCGCATAGCCCGAAGAATTGTCAAACTTAAGTGTCACGAGGGCAGGGCACATTGCTCGCAGAACGGATAGCCGTTGGGGCCAAAAAGTTCTAGAGTGGCCGCGTACCGGAAGACGCAGCGTTGGAAGGCCTCCCTCTAGGTCCAGTGACGACCTGGTCAAGGCTGCGGGCGTCCGATGGAAGCGAAACGCACATGACTAATTAGTGTGCGACGCTTAGGGGAGGCCTATGTCCAGCAGTGGACGTCTTTCGGCTGATATGATGATGAGTTGGGCGTGGACACTTACATTTTTTACAAGCTTTTATTTAGTTTCGTATACCTATAGTGTCTGTAAACTTGCCAGATAGAAAGTTTTAGACCCACTTCCGTGTTTGTTACAGCTAAAATTTTGCACTCATGTATGTTTCTCATGACAAAGCAAGTTTTAATTTAAAGGTTTATTGAAAAATAGAAAGCTTAAAAGATTGAGGAGTGGGGGGCCTGTGCCCAGTGAGACAAAATAAGCTATTAGCAAGTAAGATTAAACTGCTGACACATGTTTATTTTATGCTATATAATTTATCTAGAAGTAGACACGCTTCGCTCGGCAATCTATTGAACACGTGATTATGACACAATATCTTGCGAAAACACCCCGATTCAAACAGTAAAACGCCCATAACTTAAGAACGACTGAACCGATTTTCACCAAACATAGCTAGGAACCATCGATAAAGACACGTTAAAAAAAAAGCAATCTAATGGTTTAGGAGCTATGATGCCACAGACAGATATACAAACACAGGTATACAGGTACACACGTCAAACTTATAACACCTCTCTTTTTCCGTCGAGGGATAAATAAAGGTTGTCTTAGATATTGTTACACAATCAAGTTCACAGAAACTGTTTTTTCTTCCTATTATAGTTTTATAATATATATGAACAGTCTCAAAGTTTTTAGTTTCTTTATTCTTTAGGAAGTGTTAGAGGTATTATTATCCGTAGACAATATTCTATTAAAAAAAACGCGTAAGTAATTTGGTGGTGCATTCGAAACTTGTTTTTTTTTTCAAAATCTGTATTTATAGCCTTTGCCACTTAGGGAATCTTGTTTTTTTTTTTAATCTGTATTTAAGCCTTTGCCCTTCTTCCCTACTAATATAATAAAAGCGAAAGTAAATCTGTCTGTCTGTTATTCTTTAACGCCTTAACGGCTGAACTGATTTGTATGAAACTTGGCATACGGATAGACTACGACCTGAATTAGGACATTAGTTTTCATCCCGTTACAACGTTCTTTGGGATAATTAAACACTAGCAAGTAAAAAAATAGTCATAGTACACGTACACTTTCCTGCTTATAAAACGTTTCCCTCCTACTGGGGTAATCCAATCTAACCTACATGGATTTGTTTAGTTATTTGTAGGCTTTCTTTGTTCGGTTTCTTCCTATCTTATATGTAACTTATATAAGAGTTTTTGAACACACATACTATGCATGTACATCATCAACATCATCCATTCCATCCTGTCAACCATCGCACATTATGCATCACACTATCATTATCGTCATCATCAGCCTTAAAGTTTTATTACTACAAATCCTGACACATTGTATATATTGGTCAAATACGAATCTTAGTAGGTGCCTACCATAGAATATTTATATGATTCCTTCAATAAAATCGACCTTATCGTGGCAGACTTGCGCACTAAGGGTACTATAACCATCACTGAAACTATAAGAACTATGTGCCATAAAATACAGAGGCCATAAATAGCACATATTCTCTGACTTATTACATACATAGTGCAACCGTGTGACAGACAGACAGCTTAAGCCTTGGATTTCGTTAATATTATTTATGTAGTGAATAATATAATGAGTACCCTAATATTCCAAAATTACTTAAATACCTAGTTACATGTTATGGCATTACAAATAACAATGATTTAGGTATGTTCTGCGCACTGTGCAATTTTTGTTAATAATTTTCCCTATGCCCCATGCATTCCTCAAATGTGTTACCTAATTTTATCATTTTCCTTCCTCGGACTTATCTATTTTAGTAATTGGTATAATAAATTGATATTCGTATCAATAAATTGTTATAAAGAGGTACGTAGGCATGTAGGTATATTGTGATGTTACCACGGCGATATCTCAAACTAAAATTGAAACATGCATAATCATCATCTGCCTAGCCTTTTTCCCAATTATTGTTGGGGTCTGCTTCCAGTCTTACCTGATTCAGCTGAGTACCAGTGTTTTACTGGAGCGACTGCCTATCAGACTTCCACAACCCAGTAACTGGGTAACACGATACCCTTTGGCAAGACTGGTGTCAGATCTCAGGCTTCTAACTACCCGTAACGACTGTCAAAGATCTTCAAATGACAGCCGGGACCAACGGCTTAACGTGCTTTCCAAGGCACGGAGGAAACTCGGTATGTTGAAATGGTCATCCATCCACGGACCGACCTCGTCAAGCGTTGCTTAACCTTGAAGATCGACCCGTGCGGCTGTTATTATTTAGCCACGAGCTCCTCATGAAACATGCATAATTTGACGCCTTATTCCTATGAGGACAGGCAGAAACTATAGAACGCCACCTGCTGCGATCCTGACATACCTACTGCTTTTGCTTCGTTTGCGTTCATACATCTGGTCATACAAGTACGCCGGTTAGGTTTAATACGTAGACGTACCCACCCTTTTTTGAAGAACATCACCATTTCGAACCGTGTATCCTCTCAACTTGACCAAACCATCTAAGAATACTTTTTAACAGGTTCACAGACCACATAGCAACAACTAAAAACAATAGTTAAAACAATCAAAAATGATATAATTATGTGCGTCATGCAATTTAACAAATTAATTGCGTGCGTGAATCTGTTATAATAGTACATTACTGCACCGGCCAGCAAAAGAGGCATTGATTTCGCCTCGGCCCACATACGTAAGTCCATCAATGCCTAGTTGTGGCCAAGGCTTGTATAGTGCTTTTCTCAAATAATGCGCGGAAATTAAACCTAAGTTTTACCTAGAACTCATTTTGTCAAAATCAATGACGAACAACAATAATTGTTCCCGCGTTAAAGTGTTCTTTAGTTTTTCTTTTTCAATAAACAGCTTTATATTTGCAAGCCAGTTCGAAATTTAAATAAAACCTTTGTTAAGTTACCTCCTTGGTTGCCATGTTTCGGAGTAAAAGATCGTTGCATTTTTAAATAACACGACAGATATGAGTTTACTATGTAATTTATTTGGCCGCTAGTCACGACAGATATGGATTTTCATACAAATTTTGGCCGCTGCTCGCATGTATTTGGCCAGTACAGCAATTTCGATTTATTTCGAAGAAGGTTGTCAAAATAATGCTCAAATTTCCAAGCATGTTTGAGAAAAAATATCTATTTCTCAATCATGCATAAAAATATTGTCATTATTTTAGAAAAAAGAACACGCCAAGTGCCGAATTTACGGACAAAGAAAATCAAATCCATTGCTGGAGCGTTTTTTGAATTTGGAACATTACAACGCCAGCAATGTTGTATGAAACGGCGTGCTGGGGTTATTAGGTAGTCTTTGATTGAATCTCTTTTATCATTCTTGGCATACCAAATTAAGTCTCTTTGCTTAGTACAAATTGCGTTCAAGTGGCTTTATAGCCATAAATGCATTACAGATGATAAATAGAAAAACGGCGGCAAAGCTGAAAATTCGTTTTCATTTGGTATTCAAATGTTTAATAAATATAAATTTAATAATTAAAATTAGTTCCAACGGTTCAGAGAGTGAAATGGAGATTGATTGCACTCCACCAGATTTAAGATCAGAAGCCAAATTGGCAATGGAAAACCTGCTTCCAGCGAAGTCAAAAGAAAAATACATTAAAGTATATGAAAATTTTATGATTTGGAAAAACGATGAAACGGTGAACATTTTCTCCGAAACTGTATTTTTGGCGTATTTTAATGAGAGTGCTCAAACTAAAAAGCCATTTACATAATAGTGCTGGCCCAGGTTCCATACATTTCTGGAACATCTCTTTTAACTACTTTTTTATTTCCCTGCATTCTTTGAGAAAATGTATATGCCTCGGCGGAAATGGCAATTGGTTTGTTGAACCAATTTTTTTTTTGTAAGAAATGGAAAGATCATATATAAGTTTTCGTACAAAACTATTTTTAGTTTTTTTTTTCATTGTAAAATATTTTTTTGAATCCAGTACCGAAAACACCCCGACAGTTTTCCGAACAAACCCGAGCCCGTGTGACGTCACAACGTTCATTTCTACTCTTTATTTCTAGACTTAAGGTTTATTTCTAGACCTTTCTAAGGCATTTGACACTGGGTCTGTCCCTATTCTACTAAAAAAATTGCAGTCTTCACCAGTTACCTATCCGAGCGAACGCAGTGCGTCAAAATCGACACATATGTTAGTGACGAGTGTACATTGTCCTTCGGAGTACCTCAAGGCTCTATCCTAGGGCCTACACTTTTTCTAGTGTATGTAAACAGCCTATGTGATTTAGCACTCCCATATTGTTCAATTTATTAATATGCCGATGATGCGGCCCTTCTGGTACATGCTGAAAATTGGGATGAAGCCAGGAAGAAAGCTGAGGATGACAACTCATTTACAGTTAAGGCTCACATTTGCAACGCAGACCCGAACCGATGTGCTTGTCTTCCCCTGACAAGAACAACCAGTGTAAGATACCTGGGTATAGGTATAGACAGACTGGTTTCGTGGAACGACCAGATTAGGGTTTTGTCTGGCAGAGATAGAAAACTAATTACGGTGTTTAAAAGCCTGCGGTATAGTGCTGATGCGGATACCTTACGTATGGTTTATTTTTCTCTTTGCCAATCAATATTAACTTGCGGCGTTACGGTCTGGGGTGGAGCTCCGAAGACAAACATGTTACAACTGGAAAGGGCACAGAGGGCTGTCCTCAAGGTCATGACTTTCAAACACTGCCGGCATAGTACCGCACTACTGTACAAAGAATGTAAGGTCCTGACCGTGAGACAGCTCTTTGTGCAGAACTGTACGTTGCGTAAACATACCGGCCCGAGGTTGGACGCTAATCGTCCGGCAAAGCGTAGGACTGCTAACGTTTGTCCCTCCGTAAGACATAGAACCACGCTTGCGCAGCGACATTATATGGTACTAGGTGGTCGTATATACAACTTTATTAACAAACAATGCAGCATTTACAAGTGTAATAAATTTGACTGCAGGGCTCAGGTCAGTAAATGGATCATCACTCTTTGCTATGATGACGTCGAAAGAATTCTCGATGCGTGACTTTATTCTGCTCCCCCCTTTTCCAAACTTTCCTCCATCCCACACATCCTCAAACACACATATACACTTACAACACAAAACATAAACACAATTTGATCCAGCTGCCCAACGAGAGCCTCCTCAGATGGTCATCGAGGCTCTTGGCTATTATACCTGTCTCTTAAGATACAGGGTACCCTAGTTTAGGAGACAGAGTTTAAGCTATTGTGTACAGATTTCTGCAGCTTCCAAATGTTTAATGTAAATGTTTTTCTACCATAGCTATATTAAAAAAAAAAATTGTAAACTTAAAGTACCTACAATAATCTGTATTTTTGGGAAATAAAGATATTTATTTATATTTATTTATACCATTGGCCGTCACGACTATCGGCACAATGACTGCTGTATTCACATCCCACATGTCGACAACCTCGCGAGCCAGATCAAGATACTTGCTTTTCTTATCTCTCTCAGCCTTCACGAGGTTCTCGTCATGGGGGAACGCTATATTTACAATCATTGCGCGACGCTCTAGTCGGTCTATCACCACTATGCCAGGTATATTGGCAACTATAGTCCTGTCAGTGATGATAGACCGATCCCAATACAACGTGACATTGCCATTGTCGAGAACTGGGTCGGGCACATACTTATAGTAAGGCACTTCCGATTCCACAATATTGTATTTAAGAGCAAGTTGCTGAAGGATAATCCTGGCTAAAAGGTTGTGTCTATGCAAATAGTCTCCGTTAGCCAGACTAGAACAACCGGAGATAATGTGACGGATAGATTCACCCGGCCGGTGACATGCCCGACAGATGTCAACTGTGCCATCCTTCACAATGTATTTTCGGTAGTTGTTTGTCATCATAACTTCGTCCATAATCGCAAAGACAAAACCTTCAGTTTCCCCGAAAAGGTCACCAAATCGCAGCCAGGCCACGGTCGCTAAAAGATCTACATCGGGCCCATGTAGGACCCGGTAGAAGCGTCCGTGAAGCTCCTTGCTCTGCCATACCTCCCTGCGGTCATTAGTATCTAATACTATAGGTTTGCGCCAGTTCTCGTTAGCCAAGGAGATTTGGCGGAGTAAGGCCCTTGTCCACCGCTACCACATCTCGATGCATACCCACGTCGGCGGCCTGGAAGTATTCCCTAAGACTGCATACCTCGCGGTTGTGCAGGGTCTTAGCATTTAAAAAGTCTCTTAGTCTTTATTATTATTATACTCATTAAGGCACATAGCTTATACAGTGTTTTGACTTTTAACCGATTCAATCTTGTTATTATCGTCAATATATTGTTGAATATCGAATATATTGATCATAAATATCGAACCTTAAAAGTTATCGTGCTTGCTTCGTATCATTATGTACGAACACTACAAAAAGATCCCAATTATATGTGTTTCGCGCAAAAGCCGAAAGTACCTAGCAATCTGTACTAAATTTGAGAAATGTTCTATGTCTAACTAGATTCCAATTATACTGTGTTAATTATGTTGTTATCTTGTTTTAATTTAGTATTAGATCCGTATTAATTTCTTACTTTGATCATTAAAGACTGAGAAAAGTAAATTTTTAAGGGAAGTTTCGAGCAAAGTTGACATTGTTGTATAATTACTTAACTTGAAAACATGTTTTTTTGTTTATGGAGATATATTCATTATTTTATTCTTAAATGACAGATATAGGCGTAAAACTAATATTTCTGTTTGAATTATGAAAATCGGTCGACGCATTTAAGAGATATTTACTGACGAATTAGTGTAAGGAAAATCTACCAAGTTAATATTTCACGTTTCTGTTCTACAAACTTTTTAGTGTTTGTAAATATGTACATAATATAGATATTAGTGGTTAATGTTATTAAGGGATATGTAATGGGAATTAACGAAAATGTTATGTTTATGTGTATCATATTTTATCATAATCATTTATTTGCTAAAAACATGGTATAAAAGATGGCATTGTTAATAATGTGAACAAACATGTTTTGCTTAATAGATATAAGCGTGCAAATACATGCATAACGAAACAAACAGTCATCATGCGATTTTATGTTCCAGGAACTCCTTAACACTGTAAAAAATATTAGCAGAGAGCCATTTATAAAATTTGTTCTTGAACATTCTTGTATTTAATGTTTTTAATTCATTTGGTATTCTGTTGTATACCTGGACACACATAAATATACAGCTTTTATTATATTTTGCAAGTCTTGGAAGGACATCCAACACAAGTTTGTAGGGTTCGCGCCTGCTGCGAAATTCATATCGCTTGCTTTCGCAAACAATTCCCTATGCCTCCACACAAACAAACAAATTTCAAAAATATAAAGGGACGGTAGCGGTAACAAATCAAGTTTCTTAAACATTGGCCTGGAAGATTCGTCGGGCTTAAGGCCACATAATGCTCTTATACATCTCTTTTGTGCGATAAATGCTCTATTTTGATCAGTGCTGTTTCCCCACATAATTAAGCCATAGCGTAGCACTGATTCAACATATGCATGATATGTTGTTATAGATGTTTTAATGTTTGTTATGTTTCTAATATATTTCAGTGCATATACAAACTTATTAATTCGTTTGGATACTGCATCAACATGTGCTTTCCAGTTGGATGTCTTGATCCAAGGTTACTCCTAAAAATTTTGTTTGCGTTATTTTTTGAATTCTATGATTATTACTGGCTGAGTTATGGGCACGAAAAACCTTTATTTTTTTTTATTACCGGAAAATAGTACGGGATAGTTCCTTTTTGGGGTTTCTCAGTGGGATTAATTAGGTTTTCTGATTTTTGTTGACTAAGGCGTATGCGATCAAAATAGAACGGGATTGTTCCCTTTTTAGGTTTATTAAGTTCGGCGTTTAATTTAAGACCTGATTTGTTATTCCATATTCGTTTTACAAGGTTCCTAGGGTTTAAATAATTTTCATTATAATCGTTATAGTCAATTAGGTAATTAATCTTTACATACAATTCGGATATCTTATTAGATTGGCTTTCAAGAAATTTACATTTTTTATAGTTTATAAATACATTTTTAATACGATATTATTATATTTATATTATATTATATTTATTTATATTATATTAAGTTTATTAACATCTAGATACTCATTTTTAAGTACATTTAGTACAATGATCATGTTGTTATAAAATGTATACTAGATACCATTTGTAATTGGGATAAGGTATCTTTTAAATTGTAGTCGTTTTCTCCTATACATTACATATCACAAGTTTATCCTTGGGATTCAACTTAGCATAACGGCAGCTCATTATTATTTGATTACTGAGTGCATTTTGTTTCGTATTTGCGATAATCCTATACTTTTCATACCTTGCACTTTGTCTTGCTTGTATTATGGCTGTTGCTTAGACCGACGCATGGCTGAGAGCCAAAGATAAATACTCTACTCGTCGGTTCATGTTTTTGCTCATCGGTATAAGTAGGCGTTTCTGCGTTAATTTTTGATACCAGAGATTTTTATGGTATTTTATTACTGCTTTTCATCGTTTCTATTAGTTTTGTGAGAGCTTCGATCTGATGTTGTGCTTCTTTCAGATTTTGTTGAAGGTCCGTGAATTTTTGTTGAAGACATATTATTTTAATAATCTTTTCACAGTCGACATTCGACTTATTTAACAGTGGAGTACAAGGTGTGGAGAGCGTGTGTTGAGGTAGTAGAGAAAGTCTTTTTTTCTTGCTGGGCTATTTTCAGAGGTAACTGGGGCATAACAAAGTGATTTTAGCATTTTTGTCTCAGCTGTTAATTTATTTATTTGTTGATGGAGGTTGCTATTTTCTAGTATAGTATTTTCTAGCTCATCTTCTGCACTATTCAGTCTAAGCGTGAGTTCCTTTATTTTGTTTTTCATTTCCAAAACTGTTAATGTTTCAGATATTGTGCCGTCTACACTATGAGATAGTTTGTTAGGTGTATCAAAAGATTCATCTGAAGTTGCATATTCAGACAGTATGTGCGAATCCATGATATCAGAAATTCCCTGGACGGCAGGTTTCACTGTTACGGGCTGTTTATTTTCCTGGAACCTGTCAATAGGTCCTGATGATGGGCTGTTCAGGTTTAGGTTTGCTCGTTTTCTCATTGTAATATTTGATACATCAGCTACATACATGCTTGATAGTTGCAGCTTTTTTACTTTTGATGCATGTTTTACATTGCCATTTTTTCCTGGATTCCTGGTCCTTTAGACGGTAGGTTTGTTTCGGAAAACCATCACAATCCGGTTCATATCGGTTAGTACACACTGAACATAAAGCTGTGTTCTTAATGTCGACTGCCTTCTTACACTTAAAGCATATAACTTTTTCTGGGCTTGCGGTCTCCCTTTAGACCACCCTTAGAAGACATTTTTATAATTTAGTTTTCTTATTTAAGTTAATAAAAATGAATCAAAACCAGAAAAATCAAAAAAGAGAATGCAAAAAGAGAAAATGCAAAAATTGGCGTGTTGCTCTGATTCGAACTCTATGAGATGGCAGGCGCTCTGCCTGACCGCTCGGTTGCAGACGCACATGCTAGTTTGTTCAAAAAATTTGTCCTTGTTGCTCGAGTGTTAGTTTCGCAGCTAATGATCGTAGATGTTCCGCCAATAGGGTTCAATATGTCCATTTATGGTCACACAACGCACATCACGCACTCCACAATGAGTCACACGGTGTCACTGGTTTACAAGTCCTTTGTTTAAATTTGATTTTTGCCGTTTTGTTTTTTAATGTTTATAGAAGCACTATTTGACTTATATGAAAACTGATTTATTAATGATTACACTCGTCGGTTTACGCATAGATTAGTATCGATTTAGGTGCTGAGAACATTGTATTTGTAATTAATAGAAATTATTTCGACGGAGCTATCACTCTTTGTGTGCGCCAGCGGGGATGCGCGAGCGGGATTAGTGGTATCTAATGAAATTTTTTGATATCCAAAGTCGAAGTTTCGCGCCAATCGTGTTTGTTTACTTTTTATTTTACACCAATATCACCTACCCATATGTCAAAACGAATACGTTATGACAATTATGTTTCTAAATGTACCTGGTAAACAACAATTACTAACACCGATCCACTAACACGTAATATTCATTACGTCTACTATATTTATGCTCAAAACTTCCAAATCGTCCATCAGGTGGGTATATTATCGACATTAGCCTTTATGAATCCTTTATCACACATGACTAAATAAAATTTGTTTTCTAATAATATTTTTGCAGTAATTTTCGGATATTTTTAATCAATCCACGTGTAGTTGACACTGCATTATCGTGATTTCTTTGAACGTTATGACGTCACCAACATGGCGACCAATTATGGCCCGTCCGTAGTCACGTGGTTCTTTTCAAAATTTTATTGATTTTCAATTGCTTATAAAAAAAATAAAAAAAATTAAGAGTTTTTTGAAACGACAATATAATTTAAGATATGTAAAGTTTCGAAATACATAACAAACAAAAAAACCGGCCAAGTGCGAGTCGGACTCGCACACGAAGGGTTCCGTACCATTATCGCAAAACACTGCAAAAAAATCACGTTTGTTGTATGGGAGCCCCCCTTAATTTATTTTATTTTAATTTATTAATTATTATTTTTTGAAGTAAATATACAACTAAACATTCTGTGAATATTTCAAGCGTCTACCTGTTGCCGTTATTAATACCGAGCAAAAAACGGCAAAAATATCACGTTTGTTGTATGGGAGCCCCCCTTTAATATTTATTTTATACTGTTTTTAGTATTTGTTGTTATAGCGGCAACAGAAATACATCATCTGTGAAAATTTCAACTGTCTAGCTATCACGGTTCATGAGATACAGCCTGGAGACAGACGGACAGACAGACAGACAGACAGACAGACAGACAGACAGACAGACAGACAGACAGACGGATCGCGAAGTCTTAGTAATAGGGTCCCGTTTTTACCCTTTGGGTACGGAACCCTAAAAAACGTTAACTTTTTTTAATTCAACATCCCAATTGCCTATTTCCCGGCCTTTGCAATAATGAACTATTCCTACATCTTCTTTAAAACCACAACGTTGTCTTCTTCATTCCTCAATCTATCATTCTAAGTTCCACGACACATACTTCGCAAGGAACGTATTTCCACTTTCCTTTCATGTCTTTATTGCACACCCAACATTCACTATTTATATATGCCACACCAGCTGCACACTATAATAATTGTGAATTTAAACCTGAATGCGGGTTAAGGATCGACTTCGGCATTTAGGTACGTTGCTTAACCTGGAAGATCGACTCGTGCGACATATATTGTTTAGCCACGATCTTCTCTTCTCTAGAACTAGACGTCGAAGCGCTTCGAGAAGAGGTAGGTAGTGCCGTTGCGTTTCGCTTGGCTCGTCTTGACGTCAGCTATAGTACACAGTTGCACAACTTTCATGGGGTACTGTGTTAAATTCTGTAACAAAATACCTTGTGATATCTTAAAACTAAAAGAAAGGAAATTTAAAACTTTTATTAAAAGCACACTCTGTAAAAGTCGAAGTCAACAACAAGTGTTATGGATTCTTACTCCATTAACGCACATCAGGGACCAACAGCGACATCTCGAAGCAGGCAATGATACCATATACGACGTCATACCTGTCAATCGACTGTGATTGGTCGTCTTCTATAACATTGTCCCCTCTCCTTGAAGGTTCTAAAAATAAAAATGGAAAATACAGAATTTGTACGTTTTTTATTAAAAATCCTCAACAAAATCTCAAAAGCACCATAAGTTTTCACCTAACCTCACCGCTGCTGCTACAACAAGTATATTACAAATTAGATGATTATATTCAAAATAAGAATGCTTGAAAACATGCTGGTCCTGCTCCATAGGGCAATATCAAAATGGTGTATTTATGTATTCATAGTTATAAACATATATACAATTGAATATTCTAAGAAAAACAAACCTATATACAAATACAAAAGGCAGACGGCAAAAAAAAGCTCATTGTGCATCAAAAAAATCGTCCACATCGATGTCAATGGGAAACGTGCCCAGAACGCTGGCGGCATTGCCACGTTGTATGGCAATGCTAATTCTCTCTCATAGTTATTGTATCCTATCTTTTTTGTTTTTATATTAAGAAATTTACTTACAAACTGTCCCGTTGTTGATGAACTAGGTATTTTACCTATGTTATGTTATGTGAGAACCATGTTCCTATTTATCAAATGAATCTGTTAGTGTTTGTAATACGTAGTACGTATTGTAGTTTTAATCTGGGTGCATCGTCCTCACGTATATGAATTAACTAGCTTCAGGCATTGGCTTTTATCGTTCCAAGGGAACATTTTACCGGGACAGACTATGTGCTATTCCAGACTATAATCTATCTATGTACCAAATTTCATCCAGACCAGTTCAGCCGTTCTGGCGTGATTGAGTAACAAACATCCACACACATATCCATCCATCCAAACTTTCATATTTATAATATTTGTAAGATTTATGTATGAAATACCTTTTTTTAAAAGTGTAAGTGTGGCGTTTCTTGTCCGTTTTTCTCCATAATAAGTTACTTTTCCGAATGGACGATAAAATCAATTACTATTACTTGTAAATTTCATTTCTTTGGCGTTCAAAAGTGCCGCTTAATGGCCTAATTGAAATAAAGAATTTGACTTGACTTAAATATTTATTTATATCGGCAACAAAGTCATAGACAAACTTAAAAAAATATATTTGACAAGACTATAACAAATAAACACACATAATTACAGTTAAGACTACTATTTAATCAATTAAAAACATACCATGACGACATATAATAATAACAATAGGAAGGTTCCTAGTACTGAATATAAAATTAAAAATTATGCAATTGCAAAGTAAGATTGTAATTCGTTTGAATGTTTTACTAAATCCACCAACCAGCACATGGCTCGCGTGGTGGATTAATCGTCTTTATGACTATAGATATTCTTCGTAATAATTTTCCAACTCATCCAGCTGCCGTTCATTCCGTTCCGTTTGATATTGAGAGAAGATTCAAGAAGAACTGAAAGTAAAAACAAAACATTAATTACAAACACTAACTGAATGAAGAAAACTAAAGTTTTGTATTAATTAAGTTAAGAGCAATTGATCGCGTGACAGATCTCCAATGAGATGGACATTCCAAATCCAAGCTGCATTTAACCATGCCATCCACGGATGCACAAGGTAAGCAGCAGTCAGAGGAGAATGGCATCGCCTAACAAAGCAGGTTACACGTACCTCGAACGACCACGAGTGCTCTGTAAATAGTGTACCGTCTTATAAGAAGAGAGGAAAACTTACCTACGTCGAATTCAGATGGTGGTAGTCTTTGATGGTTAGATTTCATACAACAAATTTTCTTAATCTTAAAAAATGTCTTCGCCAATATAATGATCACGGCTGTGCCTGCAGTTGGCATAGCATCCAAAAATATGTTGTTACTAGCAGACATCTTTTCAGCTGAAACAAAAATAGTGATTAGTATACCCCTGTAAAATGAGCCACTCTTTATTATTATCTTTATAGGGTTAGTTACAACAAGAACTGCAGTGGATACACACACCACTTCTTGTGTCCAACTTTTGATATGCCAAGTCGTTAGGACTTCCACAGCTCTTTAGGTTTCAATCAAAGGCACGATATGTACGAAATGCCCAAAATCAAAAATCCCGACTGCTTAAAAAGCGAACTAAAAAGATGTGAACAAGAAGAAAATCATTCTGTGCAGTCGGAGGATATATCTGGTTATGGTCAGCCAGCTCGCGAATAAACATATTTTTTTTTTATGAATTAGGTACATTTAAACATAAGTGTTATATATTTTTGAAATTGCCTCTTAAACCCCTTTATTTTGATACCACACACGATGGGTATGGAGGAAAAAAGAAAAAAGGCCCCCCACAATAATATGGCGCCCAAAATCCGCCATTTTTCTATATTCCAATTTTAATGTAGCCAGTGACACTCGCAGGGTTAAGACGATTGACATAGGAATCATCAAAATATCATAGGAACAAACATACATACATAGACTGATAACATTACCCCCCTTCAGCAGTCGGGTAAAAAAATAGAAGTAGATAATCAAAATGTAATCTTATTTCGATTGGATATTATCAATCTGCGTCGTGTGTGCACTGAATAACTCTACTTCGCTCTACGACGACTCTCTAGAGATGTTGCGGTTGAGCGTGTCCACAAACGTACTTATTAAACATCTTTGTGAAGAATATTAAAAGTATCTATATCCTAAACACAATTATTTAAATAGGCTTTATTAGCCACATATACTCAAAAAGAAACAAAAATAAAAATGTGATATATTTTTTATTACTTCCATTAAAGATGTAAATGTTTGTTAAACGGTCATTATTGCTGTTCTTTTTAATTTTCAACTCACCTAATTTTTCAGGTTTCACGAAAACTAATAGTGCTAACATAACTAAACACATATAACTTGCTCTGTTGAACATTTTATTTTTAACTTGTAAAATGGATTACCGACCCGGTAAAACATGTATATAATAAGCCGTTGTAGACGGGATAACTGGCGCAAACTCGAAACGTATTGGAGTAGTGGAGTGTTGGTATACTTAGTTACTTATACCTACCGCACGATTCAATCGGTATATATTTTAAATCGGATCGAGTTCAAACGAATCGGTTGCAAATTTGATAGAAAACTAAACCACTAGGATTATAGCTTCCTTGACATATTCATCCTTCCTACTACTATTATACTGAACGTATTATGATACAACTTTACAGTAATATTGCTTATATATACATCAGAATAAAACATTCGCTATAATAAGGTAGCCTAGCCTTAATAAGGCTTGTCTACCCTTAGGCTAGCCTTATTAAAGGCTAGGCTACCTTATTACCCTAGGCTAAAAAGAAAGAAGTACTAATGCTACACGGGCGGAGCCGCGGGCGTCAGCGAGTGTTAGAATAACATATCAAAGTAATGACTCTTTAACTACAAGTACTAAAGGGTCTTTCAAAAAGGACGGGTCGATGTTAAAATTGAATAAAACAAGATGTGTGTGAGATATTAACGAAATTTATTTTTTATTTAAAAGGCCCATTTATGCCATTATGGATGGAATATGACATCGTTCAAATGTCCGCCGCGGCTTCGTATGGTGGCACGAATCCGAGAGGTCCAATTTTTAATGACTCTGCTACATAGATCCGGCTGAATCCGAGCGATAGCCTGCGTTATGTTGGCTTTCAGGGCAACGGTCGAATGTGGTTTATTGGCATAGACCTGCGACTTCAGAAAACCCCACAAGAAAAAGTCTAGCGGAGTCAAATCACACGATCTTGGTGGCCAATTCACGTCACGTCTGCGAGAGATAACTCTACCCTCAAACCGTTCATGCAGAATGTCGATTGTGTCGTTCGCTGTGTGGCAAGTAGCGCCATCTTGCTGGAACCACATGTCGTTCACGTCCATATTGTTCAATTCAAGCCAAAAGAAATTGTTTATCATTGATCTGTAGCGCTCGCTCGATCTATGCAGCAGAGTCATTAAAAATTGGACCTCTCGGATTCGTGCCACCATACGAAGCCGCGGCGGACATTTGAACGATGTCATATTCCATCCATAATGGCATAAATGGGCCTTTTAAATAAAAAATAAATTTCGTTAATATCTCACACACATCTTGTTTTATTCAATTTTAACATCGACCTGTCCTTGTTGAAAGACCCTTTACAATGTCAAAAAAAAAAAATTGACTTGACTTAATGTCCTATGCAACCTAAATGGGGCAGAGGGCGTCCTCAGAAGTCCTCCATCGCGAATTCGCGATCCATCTTGAGCTTCACGCTTCATCTTGCTCCACGCAATGATGTTATATAAATAGCTATATACTCATATCATTCCGACACTCGCTGCTTCAGCCAACACGGTGCAACGCCAGGTTTGAAGAGGACGGCCACACTTTCTCTTCCCTTGGGGATTCCAGTCCTGTGTTGCAAAAATTTAGAATTTACCTTGAAAATAGAATAATGATTTTCCCAAGGTACTGAACCCTTGGTGAGTGAGTCTGACTAGCTCGTTTACCTTTGTTTTAAACCCTTCTGCAATATGCTGGATATACCATTGTTTTACTACATGGAACCTACCATCTGCTAGCAAGCTAACTCATCATCATCATCATTTCAGCCGAAAGACGTCCACTGCTGGACATAGGCCTCCCCCAGGCGTCGCCACATTGACCGATCCCGTGCGTCTCGCATCCAGCGCCTTCCCGCAACCTTAACCAGGTCATCGGTCCACCTAGTAGGAGGCCTTCCAACATATCGTCTTCCGGTTCGCGGTCGCCATTCCAGAACTTTTCGGCCCCACGGGCAATCCGTTCTGCGAGCAATGTGCCCTGCCCACTGCCACTTAAGTTTGGCAATTCTTCGGGCTAAGTCGATAACTTTGGTTCTCCTGCGGATATCATCATTTCTGACGTGATCACGCAAGGAAATTCCGAGCATAGCCCTCTCCATTGCCCTTTGGGTGACTTTAAGCTTTCTGATAAGGCCCATTGTGAGCGACCACGTCTCGGTCCCATAGGTGATCACTGGCAACACACACTGGTCATAGACTTTTGTCTTGAGACATTGCGGTAAATTGGACGAGAAGATACCACGCAACTTCCCGAACGTACCCAGCCGAGTCGGATTCGACGGTTGACCTCTTTCTCGAAGTTGGATCTACCCAACTGGATCGTTTGTCCCAGGTAGACATAATCATCTACAACTTCAAGTAAACAGTCTCCGATCTTGATAGGAGTGGGTGTTACATGGGCATTTATCATGACCTTGGTTTTGTCCATGTTCATTTTAAGACCCACTCTTTCGGAAGCTCTATTGAGGTCATCGAGCATCGTACTGAGGCTCTCCATGGTCTCAGCCATGACCACTATGTCGTCGGCAAACCGAAGGTGAGTGATGTACTCGCCATTAACGTTGATGCCAAGCGACTTCCAATCCAGAACCTTGAAGACATCCTCCAGCGCAGCAGTGAACAGTTTCGGAGAAATGACGTCTCCCTGTCTCACGCCGCGCTGGAGAAGGATTGGTTTCGAGGTCTGATCCTGAAGACGGACTGACATGGTGGCGTTTTTGTACAAACACTTCAACACCTCAATGTACCGGTAGTCGATCTGGCACCGTTGGAGAGATTGCAGTACTGCCCAAGTCTCGATCGAATCGAAGGCTTTCTCGTAGTCCACAAACGCTAAACAGAGAGGCAGGTTATACTCTTCGGTCTTCTGTATGACCTGCCGCAGCGTATGTATGTGGTCTACGGTGCTAAAGCCTTTTCGGAATCCGGCTTGTTCGGGAGGCTGGAAATCGTCAAACCTGCGCGCGAGGCGATTCGTGATGACTCTTGAAAACAACTTGTAGACATGACTAAGAAGTGAGATGGGCCTATAGTTCTTCAGTCGGGCATTGTCGCCCTTCTTGAAGAAGAGTACCACCACACCCCTGCACCATGCCTGTGGCGTTTTGCCCTCGAGTATGACGGCATCAAACAGCTTCTGAAGGGCCTTAAGGACCGGTTTTCCACCCGCCTTCAGGAGTTCAGCCGTGATTCCGTCATCACCCGGCGCCTTGTTGTTTTTAAGCTGTTTCAGAGCCATCCTAATCTCGTACAGGCTGACGTCCGGGATATCTTCGGTATAGTGTCGGGTCAATCTAGCTCTTGGGTCGTTTGCTAGACTCGCAACGGGCTTGCTGATTGATGTGTACAGCTGCCCATAGAATGTCTCGATCTCCCTCAGAAGCTCCGGTTTGGCGGATACGATCCTGCCATCGTCGGTCTTCAGTCTCGTGAGCTGGCTCTGCCCAATAGCCAGATCCCTTGCAAATACCTTGGAGCCTTTATTTCGCTCAATTGCGTCTTTAATACGCTCGGTGTTAAAGCGGCGGAGGTCTCTTTTCAAGGATTTAGAGATCTGTCTATTGAGCTGCCGATATTTGCACGCCTCATCTGAAGACTGCAGGATCATCTCACGCCTCTCCTTCATAAGCTTGTAGGATGAGAGAGCTTTTTGTTTCTATCTGTACGACGGGTCTTGAAAAACTTAGACCCGACCGTATGGACAGCTTCCACGAACCCGTCATTGTATTCGTCCACTGAGCTCCCTAGGCACTCGAAACGATTCTGGAGTTCGAGCTGAAAGCTCTCGGGGTTTTGGACCTGAATCTGTGCTGGACGGAGCGTGGACTTCATCAGTCGAGACCTTGCAAGCTTAATATTAATGTTCAATGTGCCTCTTACCATGCGGTGATCGCTCCCGGTTTTTACCGAATTGATCACAGAGACATCATTGAACATTTGCTTCCTGGTTGACATGATGAAGTCGATCTCATTTTTTGTTGCACCATCGGGGCTCTGCCAGGTCCACTTCCTATGTTCACGCTTTTTGAAGAAGGAGTTCATCATATAGAGGCCCTCCTTCTCCATAAAACTGGCCAGTAGGTGACCCCGGTGGTTCCGACGTCCAACTCCAAATTGCCCCACTTGCAGCTTATCCTCGTCTCGTTTGCCCAGTTTCGCGTTGAAGTCCCCCATGACAACGGTGAAGTGAGTTTTGTAACCATGCATGGCTCTGGAGATATCCTCATACATGGTCTCTACCTCGTCGTCGGGGTGTGCCGAGGTTGGGGCGTAGACCTGTATGACCTTCAGCGAATATCTTGCGGATATTCTGAGTATCAGGTACGCCACCCTGGTCGACACACTCTCGATCTTCACCACGTTGTTCACAAGGGACTTGTGGACGATAAACCCGACACCACCCTGGGACTGCCGGTCACCCTCTCGGAAATAGAGCAGGTTGCCGGATTTGAGGATTATCGAGTCCTCCCCCTCTCTTCGGACTTCAGATAACCCCATAATACTCCATCGCAACCTGCTCAATTCCTCTTCGAGTTCGGTGATCTTTTCGTCGGTCCGAAGTGTGCGCGTGTTGTATGTTGCCAGGTCCAGTCGTCGGTGTTTGTTGGGGTAGCCGGATCCCGTCCGGAGATTCTTGGCACCCCTTGCCATGCCGTAACCTCGACCGCTACCGTAGTCGAGGGTAGGCAGGCTGCCGGGCACTAGGGGCCATTTTTTATTTGTGCTATTCATGGGGGGGGTTTTGCCATAATCGCCACGCTTGGCAGGCGGGTTGGCGATCGCAGTATGGTTGTTATAGAAGCACAGAGAACGCTGCTGCCCATTCTCTGGTTTGTCCCTTAGTCGCCTCTTACGACACCCACGGGAAGACATGGGATGGTGGAATTCTTTACGGCCGGCACCATACGGCACCAAGCTAAGCAAGCTAACTGGCTCAAGTTATTACCACGGTATGCTGAAGAGTTACCGAGGATCGGGATAGGGTTGAATAGCGTGGAGTTGAAGAACTTTGGGCTCTCCCAGTTCAAGAAGAGGACTTTTGTAAACGAATGTGAATTAATTATATTTTCATACTAATATAGCTTTTTTCTTTTGCTTTTTATTGAGGAGCTCGTAGCTAAATAATAACAGCCGCATTGGTCGATCAATAAGGTTAAGCAACGCTTGACGAGGTCGGTCTGTGGATGGGTGACCATTTCAACATACCGAGTTTCCTCTGTGCCTCGGTAAGCACGTTAAGCCGTTGGTCTCGGCTGTCATTTGAAGATCTTTGACAGTCGTTACGGGTAGTCAGAAGCTTGAGATCTGACACTAGTCTTGCCAATGAGTTCCGTGTTACCCAGTTATTGCGTTGTGGAGGTCAGATAGACAGTCGCTACATGTAAACACTGGTACTCAGCTGAATCCGGTATATAGATTTATATTAGATAACGTATTTTACCCGTGTAAAATATGACATGGCGTGCCAAGTAAAATAAACGTATGTTAAAAAATATGCAGCTGAGCGCCATCTGAATTTACCTTCGCTTAATTTATTAGAAAATACAATACAAACACCACTGTCCCGGTAATTCAGATTCACTTTACTAGATGGCACCATTATTTATTTATTAATTGTGTGGTTTTAATTGAAACCAATGAGTAACAGGAAAATTTCCACAAAATAGTGTGTTCTAACTTCTAACCAAGTAAGGCGTAAACCAAAATGAAGAAAAACAAATACGCATTGATTGTTGAGTCCCGAATTAGATTTACGAGTATACTTTGAAAGTTTTGCCGGTTCAATCAAATGTCGCTGCAAAATACGTGATTGGCTACAATCAATATTGGAAAATTACACAAATACTTGCGCATATATGCACAAAATGTTCCTACTGCTTTAACTTAGGTCTTCACTGCGAGAAAAAAGTCAAAGGACATAAATTTGTTGTTAGGGAACATAATCATGGAATGTAGGTAAAAAGATACAAGGCGCGTCATGAACAATATATAAATCATTTTAAAACATGTTAGTGTTAGTTAGTCTGTTATTATTCATAGCCTATGAAGAAAAAGTCAAGGTTTACTATAAATCAGGCCTAATGCAGGAGATGAAGGGTACATAAGTGAATGAAATCGGCCAATTGTGAATTAGATTTACGCACGAAGCGGGAGGGTTGCGTACAATTCACCTAAATAATTCGATCATCATCATCATCATTTCAGCCGAAAGACGTCCACTGCTGGACATAGGCCTCCTTTGTTTTTAAATAATTCGATAACATTAGGTAATAAAGTTCATTTAATAAACTATGAAAGTACCGAACATTGCTGTAACGAAAAGGATTGAGGGACAAAATTAACTTTTCCGTCGGGAAATTTTTGTCCTCATACATCGTCATAGGTCGCGGTCAGTTTACCAACTACAGATAAGTTTATAATCACATTTTGTTTTATGATGCAGGTAAAATTTTACGGTTTTTGGATTTTTTAAGTAAAAGTACTCTAAGACAATTTACGATCTAGGTCAACGCAAAGTACTTTATAGGTTTTGTTTCCCATGCGAGTATCAAAATATGCGGCATAAACGGCCTGCAAAGTGATTGCGTAGACTTAGAAGTTTGATTTTTTCACAGTTCCAAGGAATTGCTGCCTTGAGCATTCGAAATTAATTTCAACTTGATACATACAGCCTGGTGACAGACGGACAGATAGACAGACAGACGGATCGCGAAGTCTTAGTAATAGGGTCCCGTTTTTACCCTTTGGGTACGGAACCCTAAAAAGGATCTTGACAGACAAAAAGACAGACAATGAAGTGATTTTATAAGGATACCTTCATTCTCTTGATGACCGGAACCTTAAAAACGCCATAATACACCTTGAATCTATTTTTAATAACTGAATACTGAGACTTGCTGCAATATATAGTTACTTGTGTTAAGAACTTGTCTGAAGATGCACTTTCTGTTCCTTAAGAACAACCAAAAATTTACTTCGGGGTACGGCTCTATTTATAGGTTGTGGACGAAAGCAGGTCCTTTGAAAAAAGTGCGTTTCGTTTAACATAAGGACTAATTAATGCAAATCCATACCACCTGTGTACTTCGGTGTAGGACACAAATTTTTGACTACATTCCTCTTTAAGGAATGTATAGTCATAGTAACTTTAATGTTGTCACTGATAAAGACAGGGTTGCCAAATCGGCAGACATCCTTTCACAATAATCATTGCTTACACGAAATTGATAACAGAAATGATCATAACAGATGTTGTCTCAGTTCAATTCAAATAACAACATAGTCATAGTCAACAGTTTGGTTTCACGAAA
The DNA here is from genome assembly GCA_945859665.1 of Anorthoa munda. Taxonomy (NCBI): domain Eukaryota; kingdom Metazoa; phylum Arthropoda; class Insecta; order Lepidoptera; family Noctuidae; genus Anorthoa; species Anorthoa munda. Next base: position 12,435,536 of record OX243917.1, on the reverse strand, counting down.
GGTAGGTCGACAACGGACGCGGGAGTAAAACTCATCAGCCACATCTTGGAATCTTGGGAGAAGTCCCAGGATGCCATTGGCATTTTCTGTGATCTCTCAAAAGCGTTCGACTGCGTCGACCACAACTCACTGATCTATAAATTACACCACTACGGAATTCGAGGAAAATCTGTTGATCTTGTGCTTTCCTATTTATCAAACAGACAGCAAAAAGTAAATGTTGATGGGGCGACGTCCTCCGGGTCTCTAGTCAAGATCGGCCCTTTCCTTTTTCTTGTTTACATTAATGATGTCCCTTTTATGATGGCCAAATTATCGGATATAATTCTATTTGCTGATGATACTTCGCTAATTTTTAAAATAAATAGGAAAGATACGGATGTCTTACAAGTCAACGAAAGTCTAATTGTTCTCTCTAAATGGTTCGCAGCTAACAATCTTTTACTGAATGTGAAAAAAACAAAATGTCTGAAGTTCTTTTTACCAAAAGTACCACAACGTGACCTAAATTTAAATCTTGACGGCAAAAATCTTGAAGTTATAAAGGAAACTGTATTCTTAGGGATTACTATCGATTCAAAATTGCAGTGGGGCGCGCACATTAGAACTCTTTCGGGTCGGTTAAGTTCAGCTGCATATGCAGTAAGGAAAATAAGGCACTTAACCGATGTAGCCACAGCTAGGTTAGTATACTATGCTTATTTCCACAGTATTATGTCTTATGGCATTCTGCTGTGGGGATAAGCAGCAGACGTTGACTCAATTTTCATCTTACAAAAGAGGGCAATCCGCGCAATCTATAATATGAGTCCACGAGAGTCCCTCAGAGAAAAATTTAAAGAGATCGATATACTGACTCTACCTTCTCTTTATATATTGGAATGTATTTTGTATGTCAGCAAAAATCGAGGGCTTTTCAAAACTAGAAGCGATTTACATAATTTAAATACACGCAGTAAGCATGAAATTGTAATACCCAAATTCAGATTAACGAAAACTAGCAAGTCTTTTCTTATAAACAGTATACGCTTTTATAACAAGTTGCCAAAGTCAGTTATAGAATTGACCGATGGAAAGATCAAAAACTACATCAAACGTGTCCTTATTAAAAAAGCATATTATAAAATCAAGGACTACGTTGAAGATAAATATTTTAGCTCCTTTTGCGCATGCGGCTTCCCTGGTAACTCATAAACGGCACAAATATGTGGATGTCTCTAACTATTCTCAATCTCATTTTACTTTTTTTCCTTCTTTTAATTAGACTTTTTACAATGATTTCAATAATCTTTATAGCCCTTTGCTATGAATAGTTACAGCACTGATAACAACATTTGTGCCACATGTTAAATTTAGTCTTGTTATATATTTTTTCCTTTGTATAGATTCTTTTACTGATTGTTTTGTGAATGTGTGAACATTGTAGGCCTTCTAGATTTCTAGACGCTTGTTAACATTTGTTAACTCTCTCGTTTATACATTTTTTTTTAGTTCCTACGACTTATTGTCGGGCCTACGTTGTCCCCCCATATCTAAGCACTAATACTGTAACATGGACATATTGTAAAAACAAACCAATTTTTTTAAAAGAGTAACCGTGGAGTTTCTTGCCGGTTCTTCTCCACAGGAAACGACCAACCCGAACCGTGCACCTTTTGTCGACGTTTTATAAGTGCCCATGTAGGCCTATGTGAAATAAAAAACATTTGATTTTGATCTGAAAGAAAGAACTTTCTGAGAACTTTATGTCTGGAGATTTTGATTTTTGTCGGGAGTCTGGAGATCCTTTAAAATGTCGCGAGAATCCAGACGAATCCCGACCATCTGGCAACCCTAGATAAAGATGAAATAGTACAATATCACTATCAATACATATTATATTCAGAAGCGAACTAAAAAGACGTAAACAAGAAAAAAATCATGCTGTTCAGTTGGAGGGTACATATTCGCGAGCTGGCTGAGCAAAACCAGATGTGTCCTCCGACTGCACAGCATGATTTTCTTCTTGTTTACGTATTTTTAGTTCGCTTCTTAAGTAGCCAGGACTTTTGAATCAACATTTTTATTTATAACTTTATTATTTATAACTATTTAGATACCAGTTTTTTTTCGAATTAGTTACATTTAAATATATATGTTATATATTTTTGAAATAACCTCCTAAAACCCTTTATTTTGATACCCCACACGATGGGTACAGAATTAAAAAAAAATTGGCACCCCACAATATTGCGCCCAAAATCCGCCATTGTTCTATTTTCCAATTTCAATTTACCCAGTGACACTCGCAAGGTTAAGACAAATCGATTGACGTAAGAATCATCAAAATCGGCAAACGCATTTGGTGTCTGGAACGCCACACAGGAACATACATACATACGGCAGTCGGGTAAAAAAAGTCTCCCGCTGCGTCTGTACGCGATAAACTCAAAAACTACTGAACAGATTTTCATGCTGTTTTCACCAAAAGAAAGAGTGAGAAACGAGGAAGGTTTTTGTGTATTAATGGTCACGGGCGAAGCCGGGCGGACCGCTACTTATAAATAGTTGTATAGGTACTTAGTAAACTTCTAAGGGTTTGGATGATTGAAACAAAAATCAGTATAGCTTTTTATTTTATACAGCGATTTGCTTAAGCTTTGGTATTTGAAAAGCATCAAACGGAACAATCTATATAGCTTCATGGTCCAGAGTTACCCAATCTCCTTTATAATGTGATTCTGTGTTCTACGACAGTATGTACGTGGCATCAAAATTAACAAATAATAAAGGTTTAAATATGATATGTTTTTTTTTACAGTTGAACATACATAAAATATACACTTATTGAGATAAAACACATAATTATAAAATACGTATAAAGGAGAACACAGTATAATAGACAGGTCTTTGACTAACATTTTGAAGAGAAAATTATTAAAGTTACTAGAAGAGAGTTTCACAATCGTATTGCATGAAAAGAGAAGGAGTGGGAATAAAAATGGGTTGTAAGGAAGGGGTAATAGGAAATTAGCATGTAATTTTTTATTTGCTCAATACAGTATATATAACCTCTAAACAAATATGTTATATTTTTTTTAATTATGGTACTTCAGAGTTGATGATTAGAAAGAGAAGTCCGATATGGACTCTGACGTCTAATTTCAAAAAACCGGCCAAGTGCGAGTCGGACTCGCACAAGAACGGTTCCGTACCATTATCGCAAAACACTGCAAAAAAATCACGGTTGTTGTATGGGAGCCCCCCTTAATTTATTTTATTTTAATTTAATAATTATTATTTTTTGAAGTGAATATACAACTAAACATTCTGTGAATATTTCAAGCGTCTATCTGTTGCCGTTACGTTTTTTGCTCGATATTAAATCGAGCAAAAAACGTCAAAAATATCACGTTTGTTGTATGGCAGCCCCCCTTAAATATTTATTTTATACTGTTTTGAGTATTTGTTGTTATAGCGGCAACAGAAATACATCATCTGTAAAAATTTCAACTGTCTAGCTATCACGTTTAATGAGATACAGCCTGGTGACAGACGGACAGACAGACAGACAGACAGACGGATCGCGAAGTCTTAGTAATAGGGTCCCGTTTTTACCCTTTGGGTACGGAACCCTAAAAAGCAAACGGCTTTTTCGCTAGAGGGGCAGATATAATAGGGATGATGACTAAAAATATTAGACACGTATTTTAACTTTTGTCACGTTAACAAAAATTATGACGATACAGTGCGTCATGCCTTGGTACACTTTTTAAATAGAAGTTACGTCACAAGCCCCCCTCCCGAACTTTGATGCGCTGTATCTTGGTGATTTTTTATTGATTTGAATAAGCACAAAATACGTGTCTATCTATCTGTTGATAATTTAACCGGCGGACTAAATAGAATTTGCTGTTTCGTACCCCGTCATCATCTCTATTTCGTATTTACTAATAACTTGTGTCTTGTTTGGTTTTGGATCAATTTTTATTCTATTTTCACTAAAACTTACTATCATATCACACTATCACAATATAATCCTACTTCGTACTATATTTATTTATCATACTAATATAATAAAGGCGAAAATTTGTGAGTGTGTGTGTGTGTTTGTATGTTTGTTACTTCTGCCCGCTCAAACGGCTGGACGGATCTGCATGAAATTTGGCACAGAGGTAGATTATAGTCAGAAATAGTACATATGATATATACTTTACTATCTAAATATACTTTTTATCCCGGGAATACGAGGGAACCCTCGAGATAATTTTCGACTTTCACTCGGGAAGCCGCCGGCAGAAGTTAGTTTTTGTATATTTATCGCGGAACTGGTACATAATTTTATTCCCTTTTAAGATTTATTAAATTAAATAAGTACGTTACATCTTTAATGCTCAAGTGGAATAAATGTTACTTTGCTTGTTTGTATGCAGGTCCGGACAAAGAGATCAAGATCATGTCAGTACGTCTGGAGTTCTGTGGGATGAGTTTGTGGAGTAATGTTATCGGCGAATATTTAGCCTTTTTAAAGTAAAACAATAAATATATAGGATTTTGGCGTATCAATCTATAAGTATGTTGTTTTGTTTACCGAATGAGGATCGTTTACTGATTTTATTGTTTGATAGATAGAAGAGTGAGATATTATGAACAGGTTACAATCTTCTTCTTTTTAGTGTGTTTGGCCAATCTAGCTTTTAAATATTATGTTAACCCACAGTATTTGTTATTTAGCTACGGCAACGCCATTCGCTGACGCAGCCACAATATCTATGATTACAGTAAAGAGTCCAGATTGTTTGATATACCTACTTATACTAACGTAGGCACGTACAATATTTAATATCATCAAACATAGTTTGAAATATATTTTCTATAATATAACATTCATGATATTGTGAATAGAGGAAAACGTACAGGGAAGAAGGATAAAACAATTAGTCAACACCGAATGAAATGAATTTTATAATATATCACTGTAACGTCCTATTCGAATAAATCGATTGACGACTTGTGCCACTTCCGATTCAAAACCGAATACTTGCTGTCCTACCATACTACACTATCGAGGGACACTATTCGGTTTTTTGCTCTTTACGTTCTCTTTCATACGTAGCTTAACTGTGAGACAATTCGCTTAAATTAAAAGTTTATTTGGTTTGTGTCGGAAAAAATCGAATCAGCGAATATAAAATCGAATACGATTCAAATGAAACGATTCTAATACGAGCATCGCTGACAGACATTCTAACCACAACGATATTGTGTAATTCAGTTCAATGTTAATTTTAATCAATTTCCATACTAGTTGAATAATGGTGAAGTGACAATGTTTTACAGAACTATTTTTGTGTGTTTACTTGGTTTCGTTTTAGTGAAACTCGTGAAAATGGGTAGGTACAATCAGTAGTTATGTATTGTTATTATGTAATAGTAATTATGTAGCATATTTTGTTGATACATCACCCATTTTACACTTTGTGCATAATAACATATCTCTACCTCATATTTTTTTTCCTTGATGGGTGCGGCTATCAAAGCTACCAAAAGCTATTAATTTATATAAGTTAGCTAAATCCAAACCAATAACTAATCCATCGTCTTAACAGTTTAATTACCTACAATTTTTTTTTTGTTATTTCTTTTGTAAAGTGAATTCAGTCGTAGTTCATTTTAATATTATCAGTGTAAGGTGCATTATGGAGACTGGAAACAATTAAATCTATATGTGTGCTTTTGCAAGAAGGCCGTCCAGCAAGTTCGTTTAAGAATGGCCTTAGAACACTGTCTATACGTACCTCAAGTAGGCAGTATTCTAAGGCCATTGCTGTATCTTTTTAACCCTGCCAGGTCTCACAGAACGACGATATAAAATCGGACTTTTGTGTTTTTCTAATATAATAAAAACATAAGTATAGAAATGGCTACGCTGGGGGAATTATGACCCTCAGTAATAAGGAATACGACGCGAGGAGGGGAAGGAAAGTACAGAATTCTAAATAAATAAATACCAACTTTTTCCTTAAATTTCATTACAGATCCTATGGAAATTACATTTAAAATCAACTCCAGGCTAAGTAATAACATGTCTACCTTAACTTGTGACCACAGTGATGAAAAGATACTACAAAATAAATACACGGTTTACGAAGGAGAAGATTTCAAAATAACTACGAAATATAACTCATATATCAATCATTTTATGTAAGTACATGAGGAATACTATCCATCTAAACTTTATCATTAACATAATTTTATTATAAAGAGAAAAGATTAGATTTTTTGTTTGTAATGAATAAACTCAAAAACGTAAATAACCGCTTTAAAAATAGTTATTTATGCTACGAGTGCGAAAGGTAGGTGATGCCCGATGAGTGGCAAATCGACACGAGTCGGGAATCATCTTAGGTACATGTATCATACAACATTTACTATGCATTGTGCGAGCAAATAAAAAAAACCAAGCAAGTAATTAATAAAATGGCGGGCATATTCAAGCGCACTCAGCATATCCACAGATTAACTAAAAGTTCCTCGGACATATCTACTGCACATGTGCAAATAGCTGTCATGTCGTAAAGCAAAAAGGCACGAGCAAAATATACGTTCTTCCAAACATATTTAATGAATATTTAAAATTAATTTATTGATCAAATCTAAATCTAGAGTAATTAAAATCGCCTTTAATGAAGTATTAATATTATAATTTGTAATATTATATATATAATTTGTAAACTTTATACGGCGTGTTTTTGATCAGGAATACAGGTTGACCTCGAATAATACTCAAAATAGTTAAACACTGCGCGCGCTCTGCCCTCTATCTCGAAAACTGTTCAAGCTATAAAAAAAATGTATAAACAAAAGTTGTAGACAATTTAATCTTCTACAATATTTACAACACATACATATAACATAAAACTCATAGGAAACAAGATATTTGCAAACAATGTGCAAAACATCGATTTTTTGACCTTTGACCTTGAAATATCTGTAGACGCGGACACCCTACGATACGTAGGTTTTGAGACAAGTTTTAGGGTGTCAAAATAAAGGTTTATACAACTTTATAGCCGACTATCTCTCATTCCGAGATTCTTGCCCTAATTTGACTAATTTTCTTGGACTATCTGGCTGACGACGAAATTAAAAATTAAAAAAATACAGAAAACTAAAAAGCACTAGTGAAAAAAGTGAGTCCGTGCCCACTCAACCCGATTAGACTCAACTCGAAGAATAATACCAGTAGTTTTACTACCAATTCAGTGCCATTTGTACAGTCAGGCAAAGTGATATTTAATTCTAAATTACCTACTTAACTTTGGAAGTTAGTACCTACTTATAAGTTTTTAAACTGTCATGGTCACTAACACTAACATTAACATTAGAAACGGGATATTTACCATGTTTACTGTTTGTTTCGAGTTTCCGATATTTCGGTGCTGTTGCAAGCACCATGATCACGGATAAACTGAAAAGTCATTGCGGGTGGGTGTTTATGAGGAGACATATCGGTCTACCCTCTTTCTTGTTCGTTTTTTGCACTAAGTACCGCTACCACTGTCACTCACAAATCGATTCTGTTCCCGACACACGAAACTCACGGTATCCACTCGCGAACTTTTTTCGGCACTTTTTCGGGTTTTACACAGCTGAACCACTGGATTCCAAGCTCTCGACAGTTGAACCCCATCCTCCCGGTTGAAATTCTTATATTTGGTAATTTCGATAGCTTCCCTCACCAGTCTAGGGATATAGTGGCGTTCTGTCGAAATGACCTGAGGGTTATGTAACTCAATCCAGTGGTTCGATCCGGATTCCAAAAGATGTTGAGCTATGGCCGATTTTTGGGTGTCATTGTTCTTTACCGCCCTGATATGCTCTGAAATTCGACAAGCAACAGTACGCTTCGTCTGACCGATGTATGACTTGCCACAACTACAATCGACTTTATAAACACCGGGCTTTTCCAGTGGAAAGTTGTCCTTCGGCGAGCGCAGCATCTGTGACACTTTTCTGAAAGGAGTGAAGACAGTCTTTATGGCGTATTTCCGAAGAATGTTAGCAACCTTATCTGTCGCTCCCTTCACGTACGGCAAAAATGCTGGCTGTCTCTCAACCTCGCACTTCCGGTGCTTAAAACCAGTTTTTCGAATAGGCTGTGCAGTCCTCCCCGTATATCCGTTACTCTGTAGGACCCTCTGAACATGTGTAAGCTCAGCACGCAAATGTTCCTCGTCGCATAGATCATATGCGCGGTTGGTAAGTGAAGTCACTACAGAGTTCAGTTGTCGAGGATGGTGGTGAGAATCAGCGTGTAGATATCGATCCGTGTGAGTCAATTTCCTGTATACTGTGTGACTCAAAGAACCGTCATCACGGACCCCTACTTTCACGTCCAAGAAAGGAATCTGCCTCTCATTTTCCATCTCGTAGGTAAATTTGATTTTACCATGTATGCTATTAAGGTGTGCCAAGCATAATTCCACCTCATGTTGGTCTCCTCCAATGATTCCAAAAACGTCATCAACATACCTTTTCCATAATTTAATAGGTGTAGATGCAGTGGAGACCGCCAACTTTTCAAAATGTTCCATCCAAATGTTAGCCACCACTGGAGCCACCGGACTACCCATGGCTACACCATCAATCTGCAGGTAGTATTGACCTTGGTATATGAAGTAACTGGTAGATAAACAGTGATGAAGTAACTTCACGTATTCCACAGGGATGTTATTCTCTTGTAATTTCACCTCAATTACCTCCATGCAGTCCGCCACTGGTACATTGGTAAATAAGGACTCAACATCGAAGCTAACCATTACGTCATTAGTTTGGAGATTGATGGATTGCAAGATGTCAATGAAATGTCGAGAGTCTTTTACATAAGATGTTGAATGTCCAACCAATGGCTGAAGAACAGAAGCTACGTGTTTCGCTAGGTAGTATGTGGGCGAGTCAATCTGACTGACTATGGGTCGTAGCGGAACATTTTGCTTGTGCACTTTTGGTAAACCATATAGTTTTGGGGGCTGTATATTTCTTGGATGGAGCAAGTACTTAGCTGTATCATCCGTGATAATATGTTGATACTCCTTTATTATTTTGCGTGTACTGCGGTTTACTCGTGCCGTCGGGTTGTAATTCACTTCCTTGTAGGTGTTCACATCACTCAATAAGTTCCGGATCTTATTATCATATTCTGTAACGTTCATAACCACAGTAGCATTACCTTTGTCCGCTTTAAGTACAAGTACGTCCTCATCCTTGCGGAGGTCACGTAGTGCGGCCAACTCTTCAGCAGTGATATTAGATGTTGGAGGTTTAGCGTGACGCAACGCTACGGCGGTGTCCTGTCTCAGCACATCGGCATCACTCGCGGGTATCATATTACGTCTTATCGCTCTACACCCCCGATCACCTGTTCGTAAGGTATGCGTTTCGGAGTAGGAGCAAAATTCAACCCTCTCTCAAGGACCCTAAAAGCACTCTGCGACAATTCCTTGCTAGATAAATTGATAACCGTTCGAGTATCTTGTGAGTTATCATTGTAGGGGCTCACCGGTTTTTGTTTTTGTATTAGTGATTCATATTTTTGTTTCTTTGTCAATGCAGCAATCTCTCGTGAACGTTCTGCTTGTAAGTAGGTAATACGATCACAAAGATCGAAATCACTAGCTGTCAACAAAGCACTGCATTCAAGATGTAAACAATATAACTCACGGCGGATCACATCCAAATGGTATCTGGTATTGCGGATAACCTTGCGCAACAATTTAACACTCGCGTTACGTAGAATGCTCGCGGAGCCGTGGAGGTCCTGACGAGGTTTTAGTCTCACACATACAGGGATGACGTTCGCATCCCTGCATTTTATCAGAAAAGTCAAGGACTCCTCCAAACAACCACATCTTTTCCGCGCGCGTTCCAGATGTTTCACTAGTTTTACACCATCCGGCCCGTACCGGTTCGTAATATAAGTTTTTAAACTGTCATGGTCACTAACACTAACATTAACATTAGAAACGGGATATTTACCATGTTTACTGTTTGTTTCGAGTTTCCGATATTTCGGTGCTGTTGCAAGCACCATGATCACGGATAAACTGAAAAGTCATTGCGGGTGGGTGTTTATGAGGAGACATATCGGTCTACCCTCTTTCTTGTTCGTTTTTTGCACTCAGTACCGCTACCACTGTCACTCACAAATCGATTCTGTTCCCGACACACGAAACTCACGGTATCCACTCGCGAACTTTTTTCGGCACTTTTTCGGGTTTTACACAGCTGAACCACTGGATTCCAAGCTCTCGACAGTTGAAACCCATCCTCCCGGTTGAAATTCTTATATTTGGTAATTTCGATAGCTTCCCTCACCAGTCTAGGGATATAGTGGCGTTCTGTCGAAATGACCTGAGGGTTATGTAACTCAATCCAGTGGTTCGATCCGGATTCCAAAAGATGTTGAGCTATGGCCGATTTTTGGGTGTCATTGTTCTTTACCGCCCTGATATGCTCTGAAATTCGACAAGCAACAGTACGCTTCGTCTGACCGATGTATGACTTGCCACAACTACAATCGACTTTATAAACACCGGGCTTTTCCAGTGGAAAGTTGTCCTTCGGCGAGCGCAGCATCTGTGACACTTTTCTGAAAGGAGTGAAGACAGTCTTTACGGCGTATTTCCGAAGAATGTTAGCAACCTTATCTGTCGCTCCCTTCACGTACGGCAAAAATGCTGGCTGTCTCTCAACCTCGCACTTCCGGTGCTTAAAACCAGTTTTTCGAATAGGTTGTGCAGTCCTCCCCGTATATCCGTTACTCTGTAGGACCCTCTGAACATGTGTAAGCTCAGCACGCAAATGTTCCTCGTCGCATAGATCATATGCGCGGTTGGTAAGTGAAGTCACTACAGAGTTCAGTTGTCGAGGATGGTGGTGAGAATCAGCGTGTAGATATCGATCCGTGTGAGTCAATTTCCTGTACACTGTGTGACTCAAAGAACCGTCATCACGGACCCCTACTTTCACGTCCAAGAAAGGAATCTGCCTCTCATTTTCCATCTCGTAGGTAAATTTGATTTTACCATGTATGCTATTAAGGTGTGCCAAGCATAATTCCACCTCATGTTGGTCTCCTCCAATGATTCCAAAAACGTCATCAACATACCTTTTCCATAATTTAATAGGTGTAGATGCAGTGGAGACCGCCAACTTTTCAAAATGTTCCATCCAAATGTTAGCCACCACTGGAGCCACCGGACTACCCATGGCTACACCATCAATCTGCAGGTAGTATTGACCTTGGTATATGAAGTAACTGGTAGATAAACAGTGATGAAGTAACTTCACGTATTCCACAGGGATGTTATTCTCTTGTAATTTCACCTCAATTACCTCCATGCAGTCCGCCACTGGTACATTGGTAAATAAGGACTCAACATCGAAGCTAACCATTACGTCATTAGTTTGGAGATTGATGGATTGCAAGATGTCAATGAAATGTCGAGAGTCTTTTACATAAGATGTTGAATGTCCAACCAATGGCTGAAGAACAGAAGCTACGTGTTTCGCTAGGTAGTATGTGGGCGAGTCAATCTGACTGACTATGGGTCGTAGCGGAACATTTTGCTTGTGCACTTTTGGTAAACCATATAGTTTTGGGGGCTGTATATTTCTTGGACGGAGCAAGTACTTAGCTGTATCATCCGTGATAATATGTTGATACTCCTTTATTATTTTGCGTGTACTGCGGTTTACTCGTGCCGTCGGGTTGTAATTCACTTCCTTGTAGGTGTTCACATCACTCAATAAGTTCCGGATCTTATACTACCCGAAAAAGTGCCGAAAAAGCCGAAAAAGCCGAAAAAGTAACTAGTGTAGTTTTTCTGCCTGACGAAGTTTTTACGCCTATCAAAATAGAACTATGCAGGTATTATTGTTCGGGTTGAGTCTAATCGGGTTGGGCACGGACCCAAAAAAGTGACAATTTCCGCACAGTTTGGCTGCTTAGAAAACGCTCTTTTCGAGGACATGCATTGTAATAGTTATTTATGCTACAAGTGCGGAAGGTAGGAGGACTCGTGTCGATTTATCCACTCACTCGCTTCGCTCGCTCGTGAATAAAAATGCCACTCATCGGAAATCAACTTATGTACGTGTATCATACAACATTTTACTATGCATTGTGCGAGGAAATAAAAAACAATATCTGAACCAAGCAAATATTAATAAAATGGCGGGCTTATTCAAGCGCGCTCAGCTTATCCACAGATTAACTAATAGTTCCTCGGGTATATCTACTGCGCATGTGCAAATAGCTGTCACGTCGTAACTCAAACAGGCACGAGTAAAATATACGTTCTGCCAAACATATTTAATGAATATTTAAAATTAATAATTTATTGATCAAAATCTAAATCTAGAGTAATTAAAAATGCCTTTAATTAAGTATTAGTTTTATTTTACCTGTTATATGAATGATAATCTGTACTTAACTAATTTTTAAAACTTTTTTCAAATAATAAAAACTTTATGTGTCGGGATGACGTTGGAGTTCAAAATTAAAAAAAATACAGAAAAGTAAAAAGCACTAGTGAAAAAAAGTGACACTTTCCGCACAGTTTGGCTGCTTGGAAATCGCTCTTTTCGAGCACATGCATTGTAAAATCTTTTACATAGACAGCTAGCTACATTATCAGCTAGTAACAGACAATATTTTATTTTAATAAATGAGTAATTTGATACTCGGTCAGAATCAGAGAAAAGCCAAATTAACTACGCCAGACGAAACCGAACGTATAGTGACGATTTCTACCAAGCAACTCCTATCCTATTCCTATCACAAGCCGCGTTAAGGTTACACTAGTCGACGGCACGAACTATTTTGTGCGTGGCGTTCAAATGCCTGCTATCTCATCCGACAACACGTGCAAAAGAGATAGATGCTGTGATGAGCAGTAGGAAGCTAGTTCGCGTACGAACTAGCACTTTTGCAAGTTTGTAGCGAAATGGATGATGATTTAGGATGAAAACGAGCGCCTAAAATTTTATAAACAGACCTTTGGGAGTCTAGATATCATGAAAAAACGACTAAAAATATATTTTCAAAATAAAATTATTTGCATTGTTGAACAACTAATTTATCCCTGTATGGTGGCCGTTTTGCAATTTCCCTTCTTCTTATGGTATTTATTTCCGCCCAAAGATGCGTTAAAATTAGTGTTGAAATATGGAACTTTCGACGCTCATAACTTACAAATATTTTCTTTTTTGCTTTTTTGTTTCCATACAGGGCTAGATAATGATGAGACAAATTAATATCATTTTTTATTTTGAACTTACATCGTCAAACAGTGTAGTAATCGCCAGACTACGTTTGCATGGAAGAATGATCGACTAGTGTTACCTTAAAGACCTTCCAGCGCTTTAGTGCCGTAAAACGGTTACTTTCTAAAGCATACTCCTAAAATATTTTTGATTTATGTACATTATTATAATGAATAGAAAGATAGTTTTTCGTGTAACTAATATACCCACATACCAAATGGTAAGTATACCATTTCAAACAAAAGACTTTTAGAAATCAGTCGAATTGAGAACCTCCTCCTTTTTGGGAAGTCGTTTAAAAAGAACAGAAACGGATCAGGTGGTCAGCCAGCTCGCGAACATTTTTTTTTTGTTTTTGTATTTGGCTTGCGCTTGACCACTATCTCACCTGATGATAAGCGATGATGTGGTCGACGATGAAGCACGCTTGCGTAGAAGAAAACTATTCACTCATGACTTAAAGACTCCCAGGTTGTAACTATCGGGAAATACAGACTCCGGCAGCGAATTCTACTCTTTTGCTGTGCGCATAATAAAAATATTCCCAAAACGTTTGGTGCGTTTGGGTGGGATGTCCACAGTGTATTGATGACGAATCGCCGTATATCTTGTAGTCTGATGATGGAACGGGCTAGGAGGAATCATTTCATGCAATTCGAACGCACACTCCACGAAATGTAACCGGTAAAATACCGACAAGTTGGCAACTCGGCGCCGATGTTCAAGGCTCTGGAGCCTAGAGTCGACCAGTATCTCATTGCCGATAAGCCTCTTGGCCCGTTTTTCGATCGGCTCGAGTGCATCCAGCTGGTATTTGGCAGATCCGTCCCAGAGATGAGAGCAGTACTCCATGCATGATCTAACTTGCGCTTGATACAAGTTGAGCAAATGCTCTGGGGTGAAGTACCGACTCACCTTCGCAAGGATCCCCAACTTTTTGGCAGCCAGCTGAGCTTTTGCCTCAATGAATGGACCAAAATGAGGGTGGATGCCAACGACCGACTTGAGCTTCTTGGTGTTAACCAAGAAGCTCAAGTCGGTCCGGTATCGGCACGGTCACACCTCGGAAAGAAGGAACCGGGTGGAATTGGCTCCTTTTAGCGGAAAAAAGACACGCCTGGGTCTTAGCAGCATTGAACCTGACCAGATTAGCATAGCCCCATTTGGAGACTGCCTTCAAGGACAGATTCAAGCGCCCAACCATGGCCAATCGGAGAGACTGGATCTGAGGCCCAGTAGCGCATGCGTCGGAGACGTTTCTCTCAGCAACAGTGCTGTCGTCCACATACCCAAACGTGCCGGTGGTTTTAGCAGATCGTTTATGTGAAGCAAGAACTATGTTGCTGAGAGCACCGACCCCTGAGGAACCCCGGCATTAATATCCAGTTGGTCAGATGAGCGGCCATCAATAACCACTCGGATAGACCGGTCCCTCAGGAAGTCTGCAATCCAATTGTACATACCACTGGGCAGACCGAATGAAGGAAGCTTACCAATAAGGCTTTCATGCCAGACCCTGTCAAAAGCCTTCGAGATGTCCAGGGACACGGCAAGCGCTTCCCCATGCCTCTCGATGACCTCACTCCAGATATGAATGGCATAATACGCTAGAAGATCCTCAGTTGATCGATTTTGGTGGAAGCCATATTGGCGGTCACTGAGGATGTTATTAACTTCTAGGTATGCCAGGAGCTTAGAGTTGAGTACCCGTTCCTTACTCTTGCAGAGGATGGACGTTATCGAAATGGGTCTGTAGTTGGCCGGGTCAGCTCAACTGCCCTTCTTGGGCACAGGCTGAACGTTAGCTTTCTGCCAAGCATTCGGCATTCGGCACGGAACATGTATATTCCCAGTGCTTAGCATAATTTACTTCTTTTTAGTTCGCTTCTTAAGGCGCAGATACCCCTGAGTGAATTTTGAGTTTTATTCATATAACATAATAAACGAGCACGAAGTACTTATCTAGGTAAACATTTTAAATAATTACTAATGGTAATGATACATTTTCTAAAACTACCCTTTGGAGGAGTTGGGGCCGGACTTGCAAAATCCACACCGACGAAGTCCTATAATATGCTATGTTCTGGATGCGAGACGCACACGACCGGTCGATGTGGCAACACTTGAAAGAGGCCTGTGTTTAGCAGTCGACATATTTTAGGTGAAAGCATGCTGATGTTATATTCTCATCAAACTCAAACAAAAAGCTCTACTAAGTGTAGAATTTTAATATTTGGGTGATATTTATTTACTATATATTTATAAGTTTGTTTTATCAATGTTAATTACTATAATATATTTATTACGTGCGTAGTAACAGACAATACGTTGACGGTAGTCTAACGTAACTACATTAAAAAATTACAGGTGTCAAGACTACTCTGATGAAAAGAATAATTTCCATTATAAAAGCGATACACACACATATAAAAATGAAACCACTGTAAGTATTTTTTTTACTTTATTGAGAAATACGGACTTGAGGAGGGGCGAGCGACCAAAAATTGCAAGCATTTTCTAAAGGCTGTTTTTATATTACGTTAAATTGATGGAGTAAAGAAATAGCCTGCCATCAGTCATCCAGTTGCATCAGCGTTTGGCGCGGACCAGGCTTTAATACTGTAAAAATACAATTTACCTCGCAACTACTAATTAATTTTAATTTTAATAATTTTAATTCACATCTTTCTTGGCACTTCGCCCGCGACTTCGTTTTCGTGATCCATATTCTATCGTACAGATTACTTTTTAGTTTCACCCCCTTAAAGGTCCACGACCGCCAGTACCTATACCAAATCAAAGTGGCGTGTTGTGTGCAATCTGCTCCATTCGACCACCAGGATGCCTTCATCTCTCCATACATACCTGCGCACGGCACAAACACGTGGGAGGTCATTGCTATCCATCATCTGTTCATGTTCGATGGTGGACACCCAGGGGCATGACCTCACCACCTCTGCATTAAATCGCCCAGTGGTTTCTGTTATGTCTAATTCTTAGAGAATTAGACCAATAACGAGGCGGTTACTTCGAGAAGGATCAAGATGCACCAATGTGACGTGTCTTGGATTAAAGATCTACACGACCGTAGTGCTGACGCGTATGACTGACGGTCGTAAAACTTATTTTCAATGAATATATTGCTCGCAAGCATAGGCTTTTTTAATGTTTCTATAAACCGTCCCCGCACCAAACGCTCACGAAACCGGAAGACTGACGGCAGGCTTTTACTTTTCTCCACCAATGTGACGTAATATTAAAAAATCGGCGCTTGCAATTTTTTGTCGCACATCTCTAGGATTATGGCGTACTGCGTCTATTTAATTAATATCTAAACTTAAGTAATTAATCCCCTTTATTCTTTCAAAAGTTTATGGTTCGCAAGCAAATGGGTACTTTATGGAAATGTAAGATATTGGCAAATAAGGATGTATACAATATATTTAAAACCGTGGAACTGTACAAGGAACACTTATATGCAGTGGCCAATTGTTACATGAAAATTCACGTGAGACTAAAAGGTATGTATGTGTAAATCTTATCCACTAGAATTACGTGAATGTTTGTTTACCTCGTGGGTTATGCTGAGAACATAACCCATGAAGCCACGGCGGGACGAATTTTAATGTTTTATACACAACACAGGTCATGTAGTAGTGTTTACATTATAACGATAGTTCGAAATCAAGTCAACCAGACGAAACCCTGCCTCGGCAATCACGTTTATCAGGTGTTCTCGACTGTCATTTTAACAGTTGTTACGAGTAGTTTGAAGCCCAAAAGTAGCTGTATTGTGGAGATCAGATAGACAGCCCAAGCAGCACATTAGCGAAAATTACATCCACAAACCAGCTATATTATAGCCAAAGGCTCTTATGCAGCTGTAATAACGGATACAATGTTTCTTGAGGCTGTATGAGGGGTGATCTCTACACTATTATAAATCACAGCTGATTAATGGCTGTACAATGGAGTAAAAACAACAACATGCTTCTTAGTAGAATTTGATAGAACTATTTTCCAGCCTTTGGCTACGTATAATGCTACTAGCTGGTTAAGAAGACCAAAGCTTATAAACGGCTGCTTAGCGCGATAATGTCACCCCTCTTCTAAGCTGTGAGCTGTATTAGAGAATCAAATTTTGCCATTGGCTTTTTTATGGTGTAAACTAATTCTATTATAATGCTACCACAATGAGCTTAATAGTAGCTGGTTAAAAGAATTTAGGAACTATATGAGCTGTAAATTAGTGTCCTTACTCCACTTTATTTCCAAAGCTTGTAGTGTAAATATTAGCTATTATACAGCCGCTAGAATTATTGAAGAGTAAACATAGGTTAGTAGTGCTATGATAACATAAATTTTTTCATAACCTCTAAATTGTCGTGCGAGAATAAAATACAATTTTAATGGCTCGCTAGTTTGGCATAACAGGTGAGAATAAGTAGCATCACAAAATCAAGTAAAGGACCTACTTAAGCTACTTGAGTAGGAAATGCGTTAAAGTTTTCTAATTAAGATTAGATGTCCCTAAGACGCTGTTGTATAGTCTCACTTTATTCCTCTAACCAGTCGTTAGAGTAACCGAAAACCATTGTACAGCTAGCGTACAGTTTTCAGCTGATTAATGGACTTTAATATGGCCATTGAACAGAAAAGAGTGAGTCAAGGGAATTTAGTTAGACGTTGCTGGATAACAAATTGACGCCATTTTAATGTGAACAAGCCTATTACGTATGAAAAAATCACTGATATCTGTTAGATGTTCATGATATTTGAGAGCTGTTAAAGTAAAAACTCATTATTCCATTGTTACAAATAGATAATAATGCTCAATAAATAGACAATATTGAATAAAAATCTATTAACAATTCGTACACCGTATTTATTTTGTATAATCTCTTTAGTAAAACTATATTATTTCGATGGCGCGTGTAATATTTGATAATATCACCTATATATATTGATAGTAAAGTGGCACCCGCAATACAATTTACCAATAGACATACAAAACAAGCGTGTTAAATAACTTGGCTTAAATTAGAAATTATTATTTGTCCACAGAAATAATAAGACCGCCTTGACGTAACACTTCGCAGTGTGCATACTGCAAAAGATGTTCTTTCGCGCTATAATATTTCTTTGTAGATTTAACAATAACCGTTAATAAGCCATAATCCATCTGTTGGCTGTCTAAGAGAATTAAAGGAGCTGAATAGTGGCGTATTGGAAGCTGTCTACGCCATTATACAGCCCATGTACAGCTCTTAGAATGCTCGACAGCTATTAACAAGCTACTATAACGCTCAGGTCTGTTTAATTTGGGGCCAAATCGAGCATTATAAGAGCTGTGTAACCGGATATACAGCCCTTGTACAGAAAGTATAACAGCCTGGAGTTTTCAAAAATTCTGTTGCCCAGCGACTATACAGCTATGTGTGCTGCTTGGGAGTCGCTCCATTGGAAACACTGGTTTTCATCTGCATCCGGTGAGACTGAAAGTTGATCCAAAAATAGGTAAAAGGATTAAGATGATGGGTTTTCCAGGCAGGAAGCGAGTATAATCGCTAGTTGAATAAAAACCAAAATTGCCCGGGCTAATTTAGAACAAATAATCTCACAGAGTCGCCTCTGATGATCCTCGTGAACAACATGGTACTGCCAGCAGTCCGCACAAAGCTGTCGGAAAAGCTCGTCGACTTCACTGCCGAGTACCAATACGCGGATGGCGATGTAGTCGACGTCACCTGCGCCAACTTGGAGAAAAACCCAACACTCACGATGGAATATGATATGGCAGGCACAATAAGCGGTAAGTATTACATATAATGTACTGGAACATTGGAACCTGATGTTCCTTCTTTATACGAAAAAAAGAGACATTTATTTTGTACAAACTTAAAGACACAACAAATTTACAGGACAAACGAAAAAAAAAACCGGCCAAGTGCGAGTCCGACTCGCGCACGAAGGGTTCCGTACCATTATCGCAAAAAACGGCAAAAAGCCCCACTTAAATATTTATTTTATTCTATTTTTAGTATTTGTTGTTGCAACAGAAATACGTATCATCTGTGAAAATTTCAACTGCCTAGGTATCACGGTTCATGAGATACAGCCTGGTGACAGACGGACAGACAGACAGGCGGACCGCGGAGTCTTAGTAATAGGGACCTGTTTTTACCCTTTGGGTACGGAACCCTATAAAGAGTCATCGCAGTAAACATAATTACATACACACAGTTTCGACATCATCTCGCCTCATCGGCTTGTCGCATGAGAATTACACAAGCCAAATTTTGCCATTATGTCAGCTGTAGAAATTGTTTAGGCGCAGAAACGTAATCCTCAAAATGACAACAGAGTTGCAAAATAATTATTTCTCAAAATTACAAATTTTCTAAAAGCCTAATTCTCTGAATGACCAATTCTCCTAATGGCTAATTATTAAAATGGCACTTTTGCTACCATTAAAGAAGTTTTAAAGGAGGTGAAAATCACGTTCTAAGATGCCGTTACATATACATACCAAGGTAATAAAAGTGGGTTGAAAAACCGGCCAAGAGCGTGTCGGACTTCGCAAAATTAAGTAGGTTGTAATAGACTACTGCGGGAACGAGAAGAGAGTGAAGTTAAAATTGAATTATTAGTGAACAAAAACACTCAACTCAAGAACCAGCTTGCAGAATAAGATATACTGGACCAGCTTCACCATCTCCATCAACTAGTGTCAGATTTTCAACAGTGTCATGATACTCATGACCATGCACTGAAGCGTATATCTGTACTAGAAGCAGAATTGTGCAAGGCTCATAACACCATTACCTCCATTGACTCGCTTCTAACACCAGTAACCTGTACAATGAGCTGATGGCTAATGCGTCTGAACTGGATCGTGAGCGGCCCACCATTACCATACCACCTTACAGGGGATGATACCATTGCTAAATGTCCAATTCTAAGTAGTCACAATAAAATTAAGAAATATATTAAAATCAATAAAAGTATTAAGAAATATAAGAAACTTTTAAAAACTCAAATTGTTTACAAATATAATGTTAACCTTAGAAGAGATTTCAGAAACTTAGAAAACCAATTAAATATATGTAATAGTAAATTAGAAACTAGTACACAGTCGTCATAGTGACCGTTTATTGTTTTTTGACACCAACAATGTTGTTTTGATTGGGAACCATATGTTTCTTCCCAAAAATAGTCCACATTTATTAGCTACATTGTTAGTATTTAATATACACGCAGTTATTGATGATTTAACTGAGACTAGGTTTAGTGATTTAACAGTATTATCCAGTTTTTCTGACAATACTACTGTAGATTATTGCCGGAGAAGCGATTTATATTTATAAATCGCTTCTCCGGCAAAATTTTAGACGTGGAATTGTTAGTAGATAAATACCACATGGATATCTTATGTTTTTGTGAAACTTGGTTAAAACCAGATAGGATGTTGTTTAATGTAAATAATTTTTCAGTTGCCAGCGCGTACAACAGTGGGTGGTGGTACCCTGATACTTTGTAATAGTCATCTCAAATATAAGGAAAGAAAGGTTATCACTGCTTACACTGTTGATCGCTTATGTAAGGTAGCATGTATGAATGTGCAGAGGTCGAGGGGCATACTATCTTGTGTGTTTACAGACCACCAGCATCAAACTTGTCATTGTTTTTAATTATAATGGAAGGAAATATTAAGTAAACTTTTTAGAGATAATAAATTGGTTTTTGTTTGTGGTGACTTAAATATAGATCTGTTAGTCAATTCACCTGAAAAATGTAAGCTCATTTCATTGTTCAAATCAACTTTTAACTTAAAATATTTATTTAATGAACCGACAAGAATAACAGCAACTTCAGCTACGTGCATAGATAATATATTCACTAATTGTAAAGTTACAGATTCGTTTTTAATTAGTGGCGTTAGGTCAGACCATACTGGTCAACTAGTATCTTTTGAGTCAGATAAAAATGTAATCTAGCTAAATCAATTCGATTAAGACCTCTTACTAAAACTAAAAATAATTAAATTCTTTTAATAATAATGTTTTTAGTAACCCTTCTAACGCCAGTTTTGATTTAAAAGACCCCAATATAAATTACGGCACGTTGTTTTCTACAGTTTGCCAAGAATTCAATAAAACGTGTGCTGTAAAGACAGTTAAAGTCAATAATTCCAAATCGAAATTTATTTATAAGCAAAAGCCGCGATATCTTATATAATTTATATTACGAAAAATCTTTGACTTCCGATCAAGTTTTCCACACTTATGTTAGAAACTATTCCAAAATATTTAAAAGAGTCTGCGCTCAAGCAAAATCTCAAATAATAATTAACAAAATTAGTGTTTCTAATAATAAAATAAAAACTGTGTGGCAAGTAATTAATAGAGAAACTAGCAAGACACAACAACGCGATCAGAATGAGTTGTCTTTTAAAATATCTAATCAAACCATTTCTGATAAGCAAGAAGTCGCTTCCGTTAGAGGTCACGAAGTCACTTCCCTCCTCATCTAAATTAGCTGAAGCTCTTCTTAAAGAAAACTTTAGTAAAGACGTACCAACCTTTAAATTTAAACCAATCTGTATTGATACAATTAAAAACGCGTTCAAAAGTCTCAACATAAAAAATACTGACGACTTAAACTGGGGGATTTTCGTTAGGGTTCTTGGAGATATTATTGACTCAATTGCTCCTGTCCTAACAGGCATATTCAGTCAATGTTTGGACAGCGGCACGTTTCCTGATTTAATGAATCACAGTAAAGTAGTACCAATTTTCAAATCAGGCTGATCCCTCTAATTATAGACCTATATCCGTGCTTCCAGCATTGAGTAAAATCTATGAAAAAATCATGCTGGACCAGCTGTTGTCTCACTTAAATTTAAATGGGATCCTGCATAGTCAGCAGTTTGGTTTCACGAAAGGTAGGTCGACAACGGACGCGGGAGTAAAACTCATCAACCACATATTGGAATCTTGGGAGAAGTGCCAGGATGCAATTGGCATTTTCTGTGATCTCTCAAAAGCGTTCGACTGCGTCGACCACAATACACTGATCTGTAGATTACAACACTACGGAATTCGAGGACAAGCTGCTGATCTTGTGCTTTCATATTTATCAAACAGACAGCAAAAAGTAAATGTTAATGGGGCGACGTCCTCCGGGTCTCTAGTCAAGATGGACATGCCCCAAGGTTCAATTGTCGGCCCTTTCCTTTTTCTTGTTTACATTAATGATCTCCCTTTTATGATGGCCAAATTATCGGATATAATTTTATTTGCTGATGATACTTCGCTAACTTTTAAAATAGATAGGAAAGATACGGATGTCTTACATGTCAACGAAAGTCTAATTGTTCTCTCAAAATGGTTCGCAGCTAACAATCTTTTACTGAATGCGAAAAAAACAAAATATCTAAAGTTCTCCTTACCAAATATACCTCAACGTGACCTAAATTTAAATCATGACGGCAAAAATCTCGAAGTTATAACGGAAACTGTATTCTTGGAGATTACAATCGATTCAAAATTACAGTGAACACAGTGAATTACAGTGATTAGAACTCTTTCGGGTAGGTTAAGTTCGGCTGCATATGCAGTAAGGAAAATAAGGCAGTTAACCGATGTAGCTACAGCTAGGCTAGTATACTATGCTTACTTCCACAGTATTATGCCTTATGGCATTCTGCTGTGGGGATCAGCAGCGGACGTTGACTCAATTTTCGTCTTATAAAAAAGAAGGCAATCCGCGCGATCTATAAAATGGGTCCTCGCCCCAGGTCCAGTCCCTCAGAGAAAAAATTAAAGAGATCGATATATTTACTCCACCTTCACTTTATATTTTGGAATGTATTTTGTACGTGCGCAAAAATCGAGGGCTTTACAAAACTAGAAGAGACTTCCATAATTTAAATACACGCAGTACGCACGAAATTGTAATACCCAAAATCAGATTAACGAAAACTAGCAAGTCTTTTCTTATAAACAGTATACGCTTCTATAACAATTTGCCAAAGTCAGTTATAGAACTGATCGATGGAAAGTTCAAAAACTTCATCAAACGTGTCCTTATTAAAAAAGCATTTATTATAAAATAAAGGACTACGTTGAAGATAAAAATTTTAGCTCCTTCCGCGCATGCGGCTTCCCTGGTAACTCATAAACGGTACAAATATGTGGATCTCATTATTTCTTTTTTTTCTCTTCTTATAATTGTACTTTTTACAATGGTTTTCAATCATCTTTATAACCCTTTGCTAAGAATAGTTACAGTACTGATAACTACAAATGTAGTTATCAGTACTGTAACTATTAAAATTTAAACAAAACAAAACAAGACTAAATTTAACATGTGGCACATTTGTGCCACATGTTAAATTTAGTCTTGTTTTACATTTTTTATTATTTATTTTATTACCTTTGTATAGATGCTTTTACCGATTGTTTTGTGAATGTGTGAACATTGTAGGCCTTCTAGATTTCTAGATGCTTGATAACATCTGATAACTTTTTATCTCGTTTTATATTTATTTTTAGTTTCTAACGTCTTATTGTCGGGCCTACGTTGTCCTTGTCCCCCCATATCTAAGTAATGCTGTAACATGGAAATATTGTAAAAACAAACCATATTTTTAAAAGAGTAACCATGGAGTTTCTTGCCGGTTCTTCTCCATAGGAAACGACCAACCCGAACCGTGCGCCTTTTTGTCGACGTATTATAAGTGCCCATGTAGGCCTATGTAAAATAAAAAAAAATGATTTTGATTTTGATAGGAAAAATGAAGGAATTTCAAAAATTAAATCAGATTTATCAATATATTGGTATTTTTTTGTAAAATATACGTAATAATAAACATTATCACCAAATTTCAAGTTCATAAATCAATGGGAAGTTATAAAACAAAGATTTTTATATTTTCATAGACAAAATTTTGCAAAAAAAGTATACTTTGGTGGCTTCTCATTCCTTTGTTTTCCAATATTTTGAAAACAAAAAATACTGAATTTATCTACTCAACTAGTTCTAAACAACGATACCCCATTCGATGAGGTACGTCAAAAATTAAAAATATTATAGAAATATATTTTTGAAGGTTAATTGCATGACTTTTAATCAACAAGATGCGTATACTGTGAAAATTTAAAGACTGTAGTATACATTTTGTGTTGCTCTACTTGACAAAGTTAATTTGAGTTTACTTTGAAACTAAGTGAAATTAAAGAAAAACAACAATTTAAAACGGTTGCTATATTATATAGCGATTTTTACATATAATGTACGTAGAGCTGGCCCAGGCTCCATACATTTCTGGAACATTTCCTTTGCAATGTTATAATGCATGAGATTATTTGAATATATTTAATGTGATTCAGTTCGTCTCCAGTTGACAATTATTATGTAAAACTTTGTTTTAGGGTCCTGGTGACCTGGCATACAGTTTTGTAAAAAACTTAGTTTAGGCACCAGTCTTCCACAAATTAATTATACAATTGTATCTGTAGACTCTTTAAATTTTTTTGTCTGTAAATTTGTGGTAAGAAATAAATAAATAATTATTATTATAGGAAAAGGGCTCATTTAACGAAATACTTATTTTTTCTACATTAATTACAATAGTTCACAGTTTATGCATCTTGTTTCCATAGAAATTGTATTTTTTATATATATTATATTTAATGGGGCATACAGCTAATGAGGTGCCCGAAAAAGAAATGTGACCTACCCCACCGAGTGGGGTATCGTTGTTTAGAGTTCCTTGAGTAGATAAATACTGTGTATTTATTATATTGTATAACAAACGAATGAGAAGGCCACCAAAGTCAGTTTAGTTCCGAAGTTTTTTTTTACTTCCCATTGACCTTAGAACTTGAAATTTGGTGTTAATGTTTTTTACTCAGAAATGCATGTAATGTGGTCATTATTTTGACAACCTTGTTTGAGCAAAGGCGACCTTGCCGTTCTGTTTCAAGGAGCGGCCGGCAAAGTTTTGCTGGCCGCTCTAACAGGCCGGCAATGTTTTGCCGGCCGCTATTTTGACGTTTCAACGTTTTAAAAAATCAAAGCCAAAAAGATTTTATTTAAAACACAGCTGTATCTATAGAGATAGGTACAAAAAGATTTTATTCTATATTAGGCTGTATAGTTCCAAATACCAAAGCTCAAAAAAAAAACAAAGAAGTAACAAAAGCGCGGTTCAGCGAAAATTTTGTTTTTATTTAGTGACATTTTTGCGTAAAATGAGCTCTCAAAGCGAAAATTCTTCCGATTCAATGTGTTTAACACCGCCAGACATTAAAGATGAAGCTAAATTAGTGGTTGAAAATTTGATACCGCGAAACTCAAAGGAAAAACATAAGCTTGCATATGAAAAATTTGTGCAGTGGAAAATCAGTAGGAAATCTAAATCTTTATCAGAAAATGTTTTTCTTGCGTATGTTCTATGTTCTATGTTAGGGGGGTTTGGTTTCCGCACTTAGTCCCTCAAATGGACCTTTGTACGTGGGCCATGGCGGCCGTTGGGTGGTCATTCCAACCAGCCCACCTCCCTCCAGAAGTCAATTAGAGCTCCTGGTTTCTTTAGAACATCCGTGTAAGATCTGGGTGACCCGAGGGTTTGTGCTCTTATCTGGGTGACACTTGTGCATTCAAAAAGAACGTGCGCAACGGTTTCCTCAGCCTCCATGCATGCCCTGCACAGATGACTGCCCGTTATGCCTATTGTGTGGAAGTGTTTGTTAAGTGAGCAGTGTCCCGTGATGGTCCCCGTCACCAGGCGGAGGCCATTCCTGTCCAGGCGTAAAAGACGCCTGGTAAGCCAACTGTCCAAGGATGGCAGAGCTTCTTTGGATTGCTTACAGCCCGGTGTCGAGGCCCACCAGTTCTCCGCCTGTGTCTGGGTGAATTCCTGTAGCCACCTGCGTATTTGGTTGAAGGGGATGGGTACAACAGGTTCGGGTCCATAGACCGTCGAGCTGGATCCGCGCCTCGCAAGCTCGTCAGCCGCGTCGTTGCCCAGCGATCCGCTGTGTCCCTTTATCCATTGTAGTGTCACCGTGTTACGGCTAGATACGGTTATTTGTTCTAGCGCGTTGTGACATTCTAGTATTAGTTTTGATGTAATGTATTTTTTCCGTAAGGATTGGAGGACTGATGCGCTGTCGGAGAGAATCCGTATGTAGGTGTCCGTAACCCTCCTGGCTTCTAGGGCATGGACCGCTTGTATGATGCCAACACACTCCGCCTGGTAGACGGTGTTGAACCCTCCTAGCGGTCTGGATATATTTATATTGAAATCGTATGAGAAGACTCCGACGCCGGTACCTGAGTCAGTTTTCGATCCGTCGGTGTATATTCTCATCTCTTTCGGGCCAGAGTAGTCACATCTTTCCTCTGTGAGTGTTATGTTGTAGTGTCTGTGAAAGTGGTGTGATTTCAGGGCTTTGTCACATGGTGATGCTAACATCGGTTTACGCTTGATCGCATCATCTCTTATGCGTGTGTGCTTAATTCTGGAGTCTTTATTTAGGGAACCTGATAGGTGGAGTCTAAAGGTGGCTAGGGCTGCCTCCTCCCTCACAATTAGGTGTAGAGGTGGGAGTCCCAGCATTGCCTGTAGGGCGGCAGTGGGTGTGGTTCTCATACTACTGGTGATTGCAACACAGGCGAACCGCTGTTGTTTTTCGAGATCTCTTTGGGCTTTGCTGAGGTCTGTCCTGGGCCACCAGACCAGCGAGCCATATGTAATGATTGGTCGGATAACTGTGGTGTATAGCCAGTAGGTGACCATGGGGCTAATTCCCCAGTTCCTGCCTAGCAGTCGTTTGCACTGCCACAGGGATATGCTGGCTTTTGTGGTGATATGGTTCATGTGTTTTGCCCAATTCAACTGTTTGTCCAAATAAATTCCCAGGTACTTGGTTTCAGTCGAAAGGCTTAGGGTTGTTCCGAAGAAATGCGGTAATTGCAGTGTCATCAGTTTCGCATGCTGTTGTTTGTGCAGTGGTTTCTCTCGGAGAGGCCCATCACGGATGTGCCTATCGCAGAGTCTTTCGAGGGTTTTCAGCAAGAAGGATGTGAGGCTTATAGGTCTATATACCTTGGGTTGTGTGTAATCAGTTTTGCCAGGTTTGGGTATGAAGATGACTTTCACCTCGCGCCATCCGAGAGGTATGTATCTTAGTGCTATGCAGGCCCGATAGATCTTCAACAGCCATGGCGTGAGATAATCTACCCCCCACTGTAGCAGGGCTGGGAACATGCCGTCCAGCCCCGCCGACTTGTTTGGCTGAAAGGTGTTGATAGCCCATTTTATCCGGTCTACTGTTACTATATTATGGGCTCTTGACCAGTCTTGTTCCATTGGGGTCCATTCGGGTTCAGCCTCCCATGTCCTGTTCTCCAGGACTTGACAGTCCGGGAAGTGAATTTCAAGAAGGACCTTGCTGGTTTCATAGTCGGTTTGTGTGTATGAGTTGTCGGGTTCTTTTAGCGCGCCGAGGGATCGGTCCTGATCAGTTGATAGGATTTTCCGTACCCTTGCGGCCTCATTATTTGTTTCAATGGATTCACAGAATTTCCGCCATGCCATCCCCCTGGCGGTTCTAGTCTGTTTTTTGTATGCATATTGGGTCACTTTGTATATCTCCCAGTCTGCCGGGAGTCTCGTGTTTTTTGCTCTGTTAAATTGCTTACGCAGCGTCTCTCTGAGTTTACCAAGTTCAGCGTTCCACCAGGGGTTCCTCTCGTTCCTGCTTTGTGGCGCTCTTGATTTACAGCATGCGTGGTAAGCTTTTGTTAGGTATTTGGATAATTGCGTCACGGTGTGATCTAATTGTGCTTGGTCCCTTACGGTAGCCAGTGCTAGATGTCCAGCTAATAGTGATGCTAGAAGGCTTTTGAACCCGGGAACGTTGGTACGTCTCGGGTTTCGCCTTGGTGCGGGTTTTTTGGTGTTTGTGGTTAGTGTAAAGCGGATCCTTCTATGGTCTGAGCAAGAAGGCTCGTCCGATACGTGCCAATTTGTGATAAGGTTTGTTGCGTTTTCTGTGGCAAGTGTTAGATCTATGATCGTTTGTCCCCGGGCCATGACCCGAGTGGGTTCTGTGCCGCGGTTAAGGTTAAGGTTTTCTTGCGTATTTCAATGATCTTTCCGACAAAATAAAGCCTTCGTCTCTCTGGAATACCTATTCAATGTTAAAGTGCATGGTTTTGATAAAGCACAATTTGAACATAAAAAACCGGCCAAGTGCGAGTCGGACTCGCACACGAAGGGTTCCGTACCATTATCGCAAAACACTGCATAAAAATCACGTTTGTTGTATGGGAGCCCCCCTTAATTTATTTTATTTTAATTTATTAATTATTATTTTTTGAAGTAAATATTACACTAAACATTCTGTGAATATTTCAGGCGTCTACCTGTTGCCGTTATTAATATCGAGCAAAAAACGGCAAAAATATCACGTTTGTTGTATGGGAGCCCCCTTTTAATATTTACTTTATACTGTTTTTAGTATTTGTTGTTATAGCGGCAACAGAAATACATCATCTGTGAAAACTTCAACTGTCTAGCTATCACGGTTCATGAGATACAGCCTGGAGACAGACGGACAGACGGATCGCGAAGTCTTAGTAATAGGGTCCCGTTTTTACCCTTCGGGTACCGAACCCTAAATATTACCACAATTTAACGAGTATGCTAAAACGACAGTCAGACGGATATAAATGCAAAAAATCAAAAGTGTTGACATCACAAAATGTAGAAATGTTGTAACATTTATAAACATGAAGCCCCCGACTCTGAGTACTTAGCGGTGAAAGTAAGTATTTATATCTAAAAACCCAAATTGGTACTGTACCTACACGTTCTCATAATTAATACTCGTACTTGTTATTGTTACAGGTAGTTCTTATTTTTGGCATTTACGGTGCATGTCGGTGCATCGAAATTACATTGAAACTCACATCAACTTAATGATAATTGGTTTGTTGAACCAACTTTTTTTTTGTAATAAATGGAAAGATCATATATAAGTTTTCATACAAAACTATTTTTAGTTTTTTTTTTCATTGTACCTAATTACAAAGTAAAATCCAATCGAAAATATTTTTTTGAATCCAGTACCGAAAACACCCCGAAAGTTTTCCGAACAAAGCCGAGCCCGTGTGACGTCACAACGTTCATTTCTACTCATTGTGGCACATAGCTTATACAGTGTTTTGACTTATAACCAATTACATCTTGTTATTATTGTCAATATATTGATGAATATCGAATACATTGATCATAAATATCGAACCTTAAAAGTTATCGTGCTTGCTTCGCATCATTATGTACAAATATTACAAATAACTCCCCATTATTATGTGATTCGCGCAATACCCAACCTAGCAAACTGTACTAAAGTTTTGAGAAATGTTCTATGTCTAACTAGATTCCAAGAATATGTTAATTATGTTGTTATCTTGTTCTAATTTAGTATTAGATTCTGATTAATTTCTTAATTTGATCATTAAAGATTGAGAAAAGTAAATTTTTAAGGGAACTTTCGAGCAAAGTTGACATTTTTGTATAATTACGTAACTTGAAAACATGATTTTTTGTTTATGGAGATATATTCATTATTTATATTTAAATGACGGATATAGGCGTAAAACTAATATTTCTGTTTGAATTGTGAAAATCGGTCGACGCGTTTAAGAGATAATTGAAAATGTACCGAATTAATATTTTCACGTTTTTGTTCTACAAAGTTTTTTAGTGTTTGTAATTATATTATATAGATATTTGTGTTTAATATTATAAAGGGATATGCAAATAATTAAAAATACTGAAAATTTTAAGGATGTTATGCAAAAAATAAATAAAAATAAAGGCTCCACAGATTTCGGGTTGTATAATATTTAGTGGTACCTATGAAGTTTTTTGATATCTAAAGTCGAAGTTGCGCGCCAATCGTGTTTGTTAGCTTTTTATTTTACACGAATATCACCTACCCATATGTAACAACAATTACATTATGACAATTATGTTTCTAAATGTAATGTGTACAATGGACAACAATGACAAACACCGGTCGCGGTCCACCATCACGTAATATTCATTACGACTACTTTAATTATGCTCAATTTTTCCAAACCGTCCATCAGATGGATATCTTTTCGAAATTTGCCTTTATGAATCCTTTATCACACATGTCTAAATAAAATTTGCTGTTATAAATAATATTTTTGCACTAATTTTCGGATATTTTTAGTCAATTTACGTGACACTGTACTATAGTGAAATTCCTTGAACGTTATGACGTCACCAACATGGCGACCAATCATGGCCCGTTCGTAGACAGGTGGTTCTTTTTAAAATTTTATCGATTTTCAATTGCTTATAATAAATTGAAAAAAAATATTTAAGAGATTTTTGCAACGACAATATAATTTATGATATGTAAAGTTCCAAAATAAATTTTAAAAATCGTATTTTTTTTTAAATTCAACAACCCAATTACGTTGCGAGATACAAAAACGAAGATTGATCGTACTTTCGTTGTTCGTGACGCCTCATTTGCAGTGGTGCAAAAATATTACGCACTACGTCCAGTTGACGTAAAACCGGACCGATTTTTTTTTAATTATAACATCTGCAAATGCAGCAAACAAGTGATAGAGAGGCACAAAATTGCTCAAATGCCCAAAATAATTGCTACATACTTAGAACTGCCCCATCCGGAACAATTTACAGGTCATTGTTGCCGGCGTTCATCGGCCACTATTCTTGTCGATACTGAAGCCAATCTTATTACACTAAAAAGGCATCATCATCATCATCATTTCAGCCGAAAGACGTCCACTGCTGGACATAGGCCTCCCCCAGGCGTCGCCACATTGGCCGATCCCGTGCGTCTCGCATCCAGCGCCTTCCCGCAACCTTAACCAGGTCATCGTTTCACCTAGTGGGAGGCCTTCCAACATATCGTCTTCCGGTTCGCGGTCGCCATTCAAGAACTTTTCGGCCCCAACGGCCATCCGTTCTGCGAGCAATGTGCCCTGCCCACTGCCACATAAGTTTGGCAATTCTTCGGGCTATGTCGGTAACTTTGGTTCTCCTGCGGATATCATCATTTCTGACATGATCAGGCAAGGAAATGCCGAGCATAGCCCTCTCCATTGCCCTTTGGGTGACTTTAAGCTTTCTGATAAGGCCCATTGTGAGCGACCACGTCTCGGTCCCATAGGTGATCACTGGCAACACAAACTGGTCATAGACTTTTGTCTTGAGACATTGCGGTAAATTGGACGAGAAGATACCACGCAACTTCCCGAACGTACCCAGCCGAGTCGGATTCGACGGTTGACCTCTTTCTCGAAGTTGGATCTACCCAACTGGATCGTTTGTACCAGGTAGACATAATCATCTACAACTTCAAGTAAAGAGTCTCCGATCTTGATAGGAGTGGGTGTTACATGGTCATTCATCATGACCTTGGTTTTGTCCATGTTCATTTTAAGACCCACTCTTTCGGAAGCTATATTGAGGTCATCGAGCATTGTACTGAGGCTCTCCATAGTCTCAGCCATAATCATGACCATGACCACTAATGTCGTCGGCAAACCGAAGGTGAGTGATGTACTCGCCATTAACGTTGATGCCAAGCGCCTTCCAATCTAGAACCTTGAAGACATCCTCCAGCGCAGCAGTGAACAGTTTCGGAGAAATGACGTCTCCCTGTCTCACGCCGCGCTGGAGAAGGATTGGTTTCGAGGTCTGATCCTGGAGACGGACTGACATGGTGGCGTTTTTGTACAAACACTTCAACACCTCAATGTACCGGTAGTCGATCTGGCACCGTTGGAGAGACTGCAGCACAGCCCAAGTCTCGATCGAATCGAAGGCTTTCTCGTAGTCCACAAACGCTAAACAGAGAGGCAGGTTATACTCTTCGGTCTTCTGTATGACCTGCCGCAGCGTATGTATGTGGTCTACGGTGCTAAAGCCTTTTCGGAATCCGGCTTGTTCGGGAGGCTGGCAATCGTCAAACCTGCGCGCGAGACGATTCGTGATGACTCTTGAAAACAACTTGTAGACATGGCTAAGAAGTGAGATGGGCCTATAGTTCTTCAGTCGGGCATTGTCGCCCTTCTTGAAGAAGAATACCACCACACCCCTGCACCATGCCTGTGGCGTTTTGCACTCGAGTATGACGGCATTAAACAGCTTCTGAAGGGCCTTAAGGACCGGTTTTCCACCCGCCTTCAGGAGTTCAGCCGTGATTCCGTCATCACCCGGCGCCTTGTTGTTTTTAAGCTGTTTCAGAGCCATCCTAATCTCGTACAGGCTGACGTCCGGGATATCTTCGGTATAGTGTCGGGTCAATCAGCAAGGTAGTTTGCTAGACTCGCAACGGGCTTGCTGATTGATGTGTACAACTGCCCATAGAATGTCTTGATCTCCCTCAGAAGCTCCGGTTTGGCGGATACGATCCTGCCATCGTCGGTCTTCAGTCTCGTGAGCTGGCTCTAAAAAGGCATGGAGGATGGAAATCCGATCGAGTTGCTGAGAGCTATATAGAAGAATCGGTGGAGAATAAAAACAGAATTACACGGTTAAACTTAAAACGAACAACGTCTTACGAGTTCTAGGAAGCTTCAACATCTGCTCAAGAACCTGAAGAAAAAATGTATGAAATAAATGAAGTAATAAATGAAGAAAAATACAGCATTCAAACACCGCATTAGAATTATCGCAAACTATTAGTAATATCAAACCGGGAAAGTCGGTGTTGATTTTTAGTAACTGTAATTGTCATTTTAATTAAAATTCTATTTAATTAATATATTTTTTATTTAAATTACTTGCTGGTTTTATTTAGATTAGATACTTGCAGCCCTTGCTGTCCTCGCTGTAAAAGCCTCGACCTACGGTCTAGGCCTTATTCTCAGCTCGTCCATCAAGTGCTGCACGCTGACCGCGCTGTGTCGGCCTGGAGCTGCGCTACGCTGCGCTGTCGGCCATAATCAGCGCGACCAACAAAGTAGTCATTATAGACCGCGGCAGTAATGTACTATTATTACGCAAATTAAACTAACAAATACCAAAATGTTGATAAATCTGACTTTTCTTTGAAATTCCCTAATTTTTCCTAATTAAACCAATTTGCTTTTGCGGTTTGCGGAACCCTAAATGTGCGAAGTCCGACACGCACTTGGCCGATTTGTAATTATGTTTACCACGCTAATTCAATGATGTAACAACATGTAACCGTGCACCTGTTACGTCGTTTATTTGCATTGCAGCACGGTAAACAAACGAACTAAATATCATGTTAAGGTCGATCAGTTTGTTTTTTTTTTGTTTAAAAAAATATAAAACATCCAAGTTGGAGGAGTATCAAAAAGTTGCGAAAAACATGTACATGAATCAATTATAAGCATATTTATATATGTTTAGTATCTATGTATTTCAGTGTTATGTATTTATTTAAGTACTAGCTGACCCGGCAAACTTTGTTTTGCCATAAAAACACCTAACATTCATCTACCCTACCTACCCTGCCTACCCTGCCTACCCTGCCTACCCTGCCTACCCTGCCTACCCTGCCTACCCTGCCTACCCTGCCTACCCTGCCTACCCTGCCTACCCTGCCTACCCTGCCTACCCTGCCTACCCTGCCTACCCTGCCTACCCTGCCTACCCTGCCTACCCTGCCTACCCTGCCTACCCTGCCTACCCTGCCTACCCTGCCTACCCTGCCTACCCTGCCTACCCTGCCTACCCTGCCTACCCTGCCTACCCTGCCTACCCTGCCTACCCTGCCTACCCTGCCTACCCTGCCTACCCTGCCTACCCTGCCTACCCTGCCTACCCTGCCTACCCTGCCTACCCTGCCTACCCTGCCTACCCTGCCTACCCTACCTACCCTACCTACCCTACCTACCCTACCCTACCCTACCTACCCTACTTACCCTACCTACCCTACCTACCCTACCCTACCTACCCTACCTACCCTACCTACCCTACCTACCCTACCTACCCTACCTACCCTACCTACCCTACCTACCCTACCTACCCTACCGCTTCGTTGTCACTAGTACCATTAACAGTTCCATGATGGAACTATTGATGATTTTTTTAATCACTAGTTCCATTTTAGAAGAATCTGAAAATAATGGAACTAATGTTGATTTTTTTATCACTAGTTCCACATTATTATTTTAGGCACTTGTGAATTTTTTTAAGGGTGTAAAAACGAGGTAAAAACAAGGAGAAATAAAAAAAAACAACTAGAAATAAGAAAATTCTATAAAATATTAATTTTTTCATTTATCATTCGGCTTCAGTATGGATTTCAAATAATCATATTTGAAAGAAAGATGGGGAAGTAAATGCCAGGATGCCCGATGTCTCAGATGGGATAGCGTTTGGACCAGTTCAAATACTTCTTGGGAGGCGAATTGTTTACCATCCCCCCGTTGTCTTTGAAATCATCTCTATTCATTACAGCACGCGCTCAACGTATTTTATCTAAAAAAATCTCACAGATATTTCGCCTGTTAATAATTTCATTTGGGCTTCAATGATCAAGTCATTTCTGTTTTGGTAAATTCTGCGTCGTTTAGGTTGTTGTTTCTATTTGATCACTCTCACTAAATATAATAAAACAAAATAAAGTAAAAAAATAATAATAATGTTGCTTTGTTTTTTTACCTCTAGTGTTTTTACACCCTTAAAAAATTTCACTAGGGCCAAAAATAATAATGTGGAACTAGTGATAAAAAAATCAACATTAGTTCCATTATTTTCAGGTTCTTCTAAAATGGAACTAGTGATTAAAAAAAACATCAATAGTTCCATCATGGAACTGTTAATGGTACTAGTGACAACGAAGCACCCTACCTACCCTACCTACCCTACCTACCCTACCTACCCTACCTACCCTACCTACCCTACCTACCCTACCTACCCTACCTACCCTACCTACCCTACCTACCCTACCTACCCTACCTACCCTACCTACCCTACCTACCCTACCTACCCTACCTACCCTACCTACCCTACCTACCCTACCTACCCTACCTACCCTACCTACCCTACCTACCCTACCTACCCTACCTACCCTACCTACCCTACCTACCCTACCTACCC
Source organism: Anorthoa munda (assembly GCA_945859665.1). Classification (NCBI taxonomy): domain Eukaryota; kingdom Metazoa; phylum Arthropoda; class Insecta; order Lepidoptera; family Noctuidae; genus Anorthoa; species Anorthoa munda. The sequence goes on along the minus strand of OX243917.1, from coordinate 12,400,069 downwards.
TACCTACCCTACCTACCCTACCTACCCTACCTACCCTACCTACCCTACCTACCCTACCTACCCTACCTACCCTACCTACCCTACCTACCCTACCTACCCTACCTACCCTACCTACCCTACCTACCCTACCTACCCTACCTACCCTACCTACCCTACCTACCCTACCTACCCTACCTACCCTACCTACCCTACCTACCCTACCTACCCTACCTACCCTACCTACCCTACCTACCCTACCTACCCTACCTACCCTACCTACCCTACCTACCCTACCTACCCTACCTACCCTACCTACCCTACCTACCCTACCTACCCTACCTACCCTACCTACCCTACCTACCCTACCTACCCTACCTACCCTACCTACCCTACCTACCCTACCTACCCTACCTACCCTACCTACCCTACCTACCCTACCTACCCTACCTACCCTACCTACCCTACCTACCCTACCTACCCTACCTACCCTACCTACCCTACCTACCCTACCTACCCTACCTACCCTACCTACCCTACCTACCCTACCTACCCTACCTACCCTACCTACCCTACCTACCCTACCTACCCTACCTACCCTACCTACCCTACCTACCCTACCTACCCTACCTACCCTACCTACCCTACCTACCCTACCTACCCTACCTACCCTACCTACCCTACCTACCCTACCTACCCTACCTACCCTACCTACCCTACCTACCCTACCTACCCTACCTACCCTACCTACCCTACCTACCCTACCTACCCTACCTACCCTACCTACCCTACCTACCCTACCTACCCTACCTACCCTACCTACCCTACCTACCCTACCTACCCTACCTACCCTACCTACCCTACCTACCCTACCTACCCTACCTACCCTACCTACCCTACCTACCCTACCTACCCTACCTACCCTACCTACCCTACCTACCCTACCTACCCTACCTACCCTACCTACCCTACCTACCCTACCTACCCTACCTACCCTACCTACCCTACCTACCCTACCTACCCTACCTACCCTACCTACCCTACCTACCCTACCTACCCTACCTACCCTACCTACCCTACCTACCCTACCTACCCTACCTACCCTACCTACCCTACCTACCCTACCTACCCTACCTACCCTACCTACCCTACCTACCCTACCTACCCTACCTACCCTACCTACCCTACCTACCCTACCTACCCTACCTACCCTACCTACCCTACCTACCCTACCTACCCTACCTACCCTACCTACCCTACCTACCCTACCTACCCTACCTACCCTACCTACCCTACCTACCCTACCTACCCTACCTACCCTACCTACCCTACCTACCCTACCTACCCTACCTACCCTACCTACCCTACCTACCCTACCTACCCTACCTACCCTACCTACCCTACCTACCCTACCTACCCTACCTACCCTACCTACCCTACCTACCCTACCTACCCTACCTACCCTACCTACCCTACCTACCCTACCTACCCTACCTACCCTACCTACCCTACCTACCCTACCTACCCTACCTACCCTACCTACCCTACCTACCCTACCTACCCTACCTACCCTACCTACCCTACCTACCCTACCTACCCTACCTACCCTACCTACCCTACCTACCCTACCTACCCTACCTACCCTACCTACCCTACCTACCCTACCTACCCTACCTACCCTACCTACCCTACCTACCCTACCTAAACGGGATAATAGATCCTATGTCCTTCTCCTGGTTCTTAGCTATCTCCTACCAATTTTCAGCCAAATCGGTGCAGCCGTTCTTGAGTTATAAATAGTGTAACTAACACGACTTTCTTTTATCACTATGTGTATGTTTATATATATTTATATGTTTTTATATCTAAGGTTAGTCGTTCACTTTTCTTCTCTTCCTGTTCTCACACACTATTTGTCTACATTTCTTCTTCATTTCTCCTTTTTGCGGTAGAAATTTCTCAAGAAATAAGCAGTACCTTTGTACTCTTTTGTCATGATGTGTTTTCTGTATGTATTTTCTGTGTGTACATTAATAATAAATGAAATAAATATAAATATATATATTTTTCAAACCATTTAACCTAGCCGTCACTATGTAGTAGAGTAGACTAGAGTATGCTTTAGAAAATAACCGTTTTACGGCACTAAAGCGGTGGAAGGTCCTTAAATTAAGCTTCTGGAAAGCAAACGCTCAAAACTTGTTCAAAACGCGTTGGCGCGACTTTCAAATGGCCAAATGCAAATGGGCAAATTTTGCATCGTGTCCCTTAAAAAATGGCCATGCAGCGTTTTGGCACAAACAAAAAGTCCACATATCCAAATTCGTGTCGCAGCTTTCATAATATTTGACTACAACGCAGAGTGCAATGAAGCCTATATTGATACCGAACTTTAATAATTCGTATTTTTCCAGATTACTCTACCATGAAAAATCTATCGTCAAACAACGCGATCGGTTTTGTTACAAAAATGCATTCTGGACACAATAACAGTTATATGATATGTACTTACACAGGAACAAATGATTACACCAAAGTTATGGTGAGATTTTTTAAGCGGACTGAATTTCGTAAGTTTGTTTTATTTTATTAAGTACAATCTTAAGCGATATTATCTGATGTTTGCAGATAATCTTGGTTTAGGCACGATTTTAATCATCTTTCTCACTTTGATACGCACATCATCGAATAAGTACGCTTCCTGTCAATTTTGAGTATATAAATCTTCACTGTTTAAGAAAACTTTAACCAGAAACGCAAACATCGACTAACAATTCAGAAATCAATTGTTTATACTCGTATCTTCAGTGTGAGCACACTCGACAACGCTGTGATGACTATCCATTAAAGCCGCGGAACCAATATTGATTAATTTTGGTGTAGAAATAGATTGGACCTTTAAGAAAGATGAACAAATGATGATTTTTATCCCGGGTGTACGTGCTCTAGGGATAATTTTCGACTTTTCAGCGTGCTAGACCTTCGGTGGAATAAAGTTTTTAATAAAAATTCTACCGATAATACTATCAATCAGCCTACAGCAATTCACCGCTGGACATATACCTCTCTAAGGCGATTATCACACCGCCACGCATCACGCTGCATGTTGCGTGAAAACGCACCTACGCGCGTACTTGCGTGCGTTTTTTCTATACAAACGGAGACTTACAAGCCACGCATACATTCACGCGCTACGTTGCATGGTGCGTGGCAGTGTATTAACCGCCTAATAGTGTATGTGTGTTTGTGTGTGTGTATCATTGTTTACTTTCTTTTTTTGTTGTTTACACTAAGTTTTCTTTTCTTTTTTTATGTTTATGTTGTGTACTCTAGTGGCTTGTGTCAAATAAAAGTGTTTTCTTTCTTTCTTTACATGAATGTAAAAATATATTTTTATTAGACCTGTTTTTCGATTAAAAAATTATAATCGAATTCTAATAGTGAAAACAGAATCAAAATTGATCGAAACGAACCAGATATAACAGTTTAAACAACGAAAGTCGAAAAGAAGTCTCCCCTCTCTACGAAAGTGCCATTTTCTATGGCAGTTATGGCATGATGACGTCAGGTGGCACGTCAGATGTCTGTTTCTAATTCTCAACTTTGACGCTTTATAACTTCGTCTTTGATCAAGATCAAAAACCGGCCAAGTGCGAGTCGGACTCGCGCACGAAGGGTTCCGTACCATTATCGCAAAAAACGGCAAAAAAAAACACGTTGGTTGTATGGGAGCCCTAGTTAAATATTTATTTTATTCTGTTTTTAGTATTTGTTGTTATAGCGGCAACAGAAATACATCATCTGTGAAAATTTCATCTGTGTAGCTATCACGGTTAATGAGATACAGCCTGGTGACAGACAGACAGACAGACAGACAGACAGACAGACAGACAGACGGACAGCGAAGTCTCAGTAATAGGGTCCCGTTTTTACCCTTTGGGTACGGAACCCTAAAAACCAAGTCAGTGCAAAAGAGCTCCACTTGACTGAATTTCCATGACAACAGAAAACCCTTGATTGGATCAAGAAATAATAAACTATAACTATCGATTTGAAGATTCGAGGTGGAGTCGAGTTGGAGGACATGGAATTTTTGAATGTAGAAGAAGAAAGTCAACCGGGGACCGGTTGACTTTCTTCTTAATCAGTAGAGCGTTGGCTTCGTTGGTAACTTTAAGTAATTCTGTTTATTGTAGTTTTGTACGAAATAAAAACTCCAAGTATTAAACAAATATAGCATAGAAAAACAAATAAGCTTCAATAACGAGTCATTAATGAAGCGGTTAATAAAGCGAATTACCTACATATACCTACTAACAATGATTTTGTTATTACAGATATTGTAAGCATCAAAATTAATGGCAAGAATCTACGACCAAATATCGGTAATGCTAAAAACAATTACCATAGTATTGACTACAAATATCGAAGATCACAGCACATAAATGTGTTGTGTGAAGTAGAACGAAGAAACGACGTGAAGATGATAGTGATGGATAGTCAGTTCGATAAAAAGAAAGTAAACTCTTACTACAAAATAGGTAATATGTATCATAATTTTATAATATAGGTAATTTTAGATTGTGCTTTAGCTTATAAGTACTTACTATACTTGATATGGGTATCAAATGAAAGGGTTGCTAATAGTAGGAGCGGCGACCGCAAGATCCCCTACGTCATGTGATACTAAGATGGCACGTGTTCATAAAAGTGATGCGAAATTTCGAAAAATTGGTGGAAAAATTTTGAATTGGCCGAAAGTACAAAAAAAAGTAACACTTCCGGTGAAAAAATAAATGCCACTTACGTCATTTGATACCGAGAGGATACTTGTGGCATCAAATAGCACTATATTGGTAGTTACAGAAAAATCTTGTCTGCCAGTTCCTGTATGACCGGAAGTGCTCGGCAGACTGTTTCAAAGGTAACGATTCGGACCCCCTAACTACGTCATTTGATACAAAGATGAAATTAGTCGCAATTAATTCTATATTGAATTATGTACTAGTCTGCCGAAGAAATTCTGGCTGGAACCCCTCCCCATGTACTTAAATTAAATAAGGTACAGTTGTGAGGAAATCAGTTTTATTAGAAGAGTATGTGATATGTACGCACCACAGTAGGTATATAATGTGGGAAAACCTCACAAATAGAGTTAAGGCATCAGATTGTAGTTATGTTATTACACATATATCTATATTCTTATATATAAGTATAAACTGACTGGCTGACTTATCGACCAACGCACAGACAAAACCACTAAGCCTAGAAGGTTGAAATTTGGCAGCAAAGTTCCTAAAGTGAAATAAGTAAGCACTAAGATGGGTTTTTGGAAATTCAACCCCTAAGGAAGTAAAAAGGGGGTAGAAAGATTGTAAGAAAAATCTACTGACTGACTGACTCGCTGACTGATCGATCAAAGCACAGCCAAAGCCGCTAAACCTAGAAGCATGAAATTTGGCAGAAAGATTTCTCAAGTGACGTAAGTGAGCACTAAGAAAGGATTTTTGGAAATTCTATTTTATTCCCTAAGGGAGTAAAAAGGCGGTTGAAAGTTTGTTTGAAAAATCTAATTCCTTCGGCCAAAATTCTTGAAACTTGGCACAAATAGTAATTTAAGTAAATTATAAAGGTAGCCATTATACATTTTTCGAAACTAGTCCCAAATTGATGATATAGGGGCTGTTGAAGTTTGTATGGAAAAAATTGATTTCTTGGGTCAATAAACTTGAAACTTGGCACAAATACTCATAAATCAATAATAAAGGTTTTCATTATTAGTTTTTCGAAATTACCCCCAAAAGACGATTTAGGGCGTGTTAAATTTGATTTCTTACTTAAGTTATATTAATCAGGCAGCAATAACTTCGGCAGACTTTGAATCTATTTATTTAAAAACTAGCACTCCGCCCGCGACTTCGATCGCGTGATATTGTATGTTATCCTACAGATGACTTTCTTATGTGTAGTTAGTGAAGACAACCAAAAATAAGCTGTTGTTAAATCAATAAAAAATTTGGTATCGTAGATATCCACGGTTAAAAAAAAACCAATAGGTTTGGAATGATTCGCTATTTGACTTAAAGAATAATAAATTTTAGGTTACCGCTACAAAGTAAAATCCTCACTTAAAAACTTAGCAACCTCTTTTTGCCCCATTGAAGGTCGAATTTTTAACAACCCAAATAAGTGTTACTTATTCTCTCTTTTTGTTTATCGTTTATGTTACTTAGATTGCGCAGTAAGATGCCTCAAAACACTGATGGCTCAAGAAACGAACGGGTGTTAAAGTTGTTTGAGGACTCTCCGGAGGTGTAGTTTTAAAAAACGTATTATGTCAATTATGATTATTTACTTTATCCCCAAAGAATTAGATTTTTCATACAACAAAATTTACCCTTTGTTTTCCCCTAGACCGTAGTAGGGGTCTAGAACAAAATCGAAACCCTCTGCAGTATGATTCTTAGCAAACTTTGCCACCCGCTAAATCGTAATTTGGGGGTAGTTTCGTAAAACGTATAATGACAACCTTTATTGTTTACTTAGGTTGGGTTTTATGTCAAATTTCAAGTTTATTAACCCAAGAAAAAAAAAACATAAATCTTAAACACCCGTTAAATCGTATTTTGGAGGAAGTTTCAAAAACCTAAAAATAACAACCTTTATTATTTACTTGGGTTGGTATTTAGTCATGTTTATTAACCCAATAAATAAGATAACTTAAACACCCCTAAATCGTATATTGGGGGTAGTTTATAAAACTAATAATAACGACCTTTATTATTTACTTAGGTTGGGTTTTATGTCAAGTTTTTTTTTACCTAAAAAAAATTAGATTAGAAAAAAAATACCCACCCTTAAATCGTCTTTTGGGTCGACCCCTTTCGTATGATAAATGATAGACAATTTTATTTCTGTAAGTTGGTTTGTACAAACACTTTTACATGTCGATTATATTTTTACCCGGCTGCAAGGAAAGAGTTATGTTTTTCGCGCCTATCTTGTATGTATGTAATATTCTTTATTATCTCGTATCTTTGAAACCACTTGACGGATTTTTATAATTAAGACATCGTTAGATAGGTCTTGGCCGCCCAAGTGTTCTTAGATAAGTGCCGTTAAATAAAAAGAAACAATACGGATTTTGGGCGCCATATTGTAGGGGTTGCAATTTTTTTCTTCGAAACCCAACAAGTGGAAGGAGAGAGATGTATCGACCGATTTTCTTCTTGTTTACGTCTTTTTAGTTCGCTTTTTAAGCAGTCGGTTTTTTTGTTTTTATTATCTTTTTTTATTAAAACTAGATGAGGTTGGCGTTTCCTCCGCGAAAAACGAATAGTTACAACCTTTATCATTTATTTAGATTAATATTCGTGCCAAGTTTTAAGAATTTTGGCGGAGGGAATTAGATTTTACATACAATCTTTCAACCCCCTTTGTACCCCCTTAAGGGTGGAATTTCCCAAAAGCCTTACTTAGTGCTTAAGTCACTTTAGGAACTTTGCTGCCAAATTTCAACCTTCTAGACTTAGTGGTTTTGTCTGTGCGTTGGTCGATAAGTCAGACAGTCAGTTTATACTTATATATAAGAATATAGATATATGTGTAATAACATAACTACAATCTGATGCCTTAACTCTATTTGTGAGGTTTTCCCACATTATATACCTACTGTGGTGCGTACATATCACATACTCTTCTAATAAAACTGATTTCCTCACAACTGTACCTTATTTAATTTAAGTACATAGGGAGGGGTTCCAGCCAGAATTTCTTCGGCAGACTAGTACATAATTCAATATAGAATTAATACCTAACATTTGCGACTAATTTCATCTTTGTATCAAATGACGTAGTTTGGGGGTCCGAATCGTTACCTTTGAAACAGTCTGCCGAGCACTTCCGGTCATACAGGAACTGTCAGACAAGATTTTTCTGTAACTACCAATATAGTGCTATTTGATGCCACAAGTATCCTCTCGGTATCAAATGACGTAAGTGGCATTCATTTTTTTCACCGGAAGTGTTACTTTTTTTTGTACTTTCGGCCAATTCAAAATTTTTCCACCAATTTTTCGAAATTTCGCATCGCTTTTATGAACACGTGCCATGGAGCTTATCTTAGTATCACATGACGTAGGGGATCTTGCGGTCGCCGCTCCTACTATTAGCAACCCTTTCATTTGATACCCATATCATGGAAGTGCACAAAAAATAACTAGTCCGCCATCTTGGGCCGTCCGCCATATTGGATTTAGAATGACGTCACTTAGCTAACCATGCATTGTCATCCAAACTAAACGTGTATGCAAAATTTCATCTTAGTCGGTGGAGGATAACTGCTTTAAAATTCATTTGCAAGATTTTACCCGAACACACATATATATACATACATTGCAAGTTAAATAAAAGCTTGTAAAAATAGAATGATTAAATAAATGCCCTAATAATCCTTCATAAAAGTTTGAATTACATGGTTAATAACAATGCCACATCCGATTCATAATGCATGATATCCGTATATGGCGTGAATAGGTTGACAAGTTGACTTGCATTTAAGTTTAAAAATATTCAATACCAGCTTCTGCCAGCGACTTCGCCAGCGTGAAAAGTATTTTCTTATCTGAAGGGAACAATATACCGGGATGAGAACTAGCTAACTAATATACCGGGATGAGAACTAGCATATGTGCTATTCCAGACTATAATCTATCTCTGTGCCGAATATCATCCGGATCTGTTAAGCCGTTTTGTCGTGATTGAGTAACAAACAAACATACACCTATCCATCCAAACATTCGCATTTATAATATTAGTAAAATTGGCATCTCGATAAGGTTAATTCTCTGAAATTAAATTGTATATAATTGATTCTAAAAAACTTAACTTTCAGGCTGCCACGCACTATATTAAGCTATTCTAATCATAATGCAAACAATTTGTTCCATTAAATTATTATTAATATTTTATTTTTTTATTACAGATTCAAAAAAAAACAATAAAAGTAATATAAGCTTTAATCCCCTTTCTAATATGGACAGTAAATTATCGTGTTCAACTGATTATGACAACGGTAGCATTGCAGAACAAAACACTATTCATTTTACTGACGGAAATTTCCCTATTGGTAAGTTAAGTGTGGGGAGACTGAGTTAACATCTGACAGCTGATCCATCTTACACAGTAATCACTTCTGCCTGTAAGTGCAGTTCCTCACGAATAGGTGTCATTTAATGAGCTCGCGGTCGTGACGAAATCTTGTCATACCTTCTGTTATACGTACAGTTTCGAGTATAAATTAACCCGAATATTTGTTTGTGTGAAAATACCATTCTGCGCAGAACCATATAAAACTAAACTACATATTGTATGTAGTTTAGTTTTATATGGCTCTGCGCAGAATGGTATTTACAACACTAATCTTATCTTGTGGAGGGGCCGAGAAATAACTTGCACACTTTGAACCATTAGGATTTATTGTGGTCCCCTAGATAACCTACTCCTACCCAATCTCGTTGAAAACTCTTTTTATGAGTTTTACAACGAGACTAGGAGATGTGAGCCTAGAGAGAGATTGAGACTAGGAGACTCATTCGCTTATCAGCCAGTGCATCGCATGTGCACAGAAGGTGCTCCATGCGTTCCGTATGTTCCCCTCACAACCTGCACATGGGTGTCGCGGTTAGAACCATCTTCATGACCATGCCGTTGGTTCCAAAGTGCCCAGTAAAAGCCCTAAGCAGGTAGCGGATTTGCCCCCTGCTCTTATTCGAAATGCATTCCCGTGCTTTGAACGTAGATTGGATTTTTTGGAGTGTTGCAGAACGGTATTAGACAGCCAATGTGTTCGTTGTCTGTGATCTGCAAACTCCCTAAATGTGGCTTATACGAGACACGTCGAAATGCCTAAACATGATTCTGGACCCAAAAAAAATATTTGTTTAGTCTTCTCTTCTCTATTGTTTGAGGTTTGGATAGCATCCGGAATAAGTCTGGACTCCACTTTGTAGGATGCCATTGCCTTTGATGGCAGCCTGACTGTCACTAAGAATATATATGGATTTTCAATACAGTTGTTAAACATGGCGTACTTTCAGAGGCTATAATTATGATTCGAAAATTAAATCTTATGCACAGGCATCTTTCTGTTACGCGGTCGTGACTTTTGTTTACGAGCTCGATCATTAGTTTTGCAGTTTAGTTTTAAATTTATAAGTCAGTTTAAAAAGTTTAGTAGCAAAGAGTTTTCATACATAGAATAAAATGGGATAGATTTTATACGAGGAAAAATGAATGATTCCGTACGTTTTAGCATTGAACTCTCAAAAGTCTTTTAAATGGTTGTTTAATATATTTAATTACCAGTTTTAATTTAATTATTTTCACATCAACATTTGTCTAAAATCGAATAGGCTGTATAGACTGTTTTCGTTGTAAAAAATGTCCAGTTGCAAAAACGCGCTTTTAGTTATAAGTCAATTTAAAAAGTTTAGTAGCAAAGAGTTTTCATACATAGAATAAAATGGGATAGATTTTATACGAGGAAAAATTAATGATTCCGTACGTTTAGCATTTAATTCTCAAAAGTCTTTTAAATGGTTGTTTAATATATTTAATTACCAGTTTCAATTTAATTATTTTCACATCAACATTTGTCAAAAATCGAATAGGCTGTGTAGGCTGTTTTCGTTGTAAAAAAATATGTCCAGTTGCAAAAACGCGCGAAAATTCTATTTTTTTGTGAATTAACAAATCGAATTCTTTGATTTGTTTTTACTATTTCCCACAACTGTATTGAAAAATATCGTGTGATACACGGGCGTGTAGGTTATTGCAAACTCGTGTCATTAAAAACCCTCGCCTTCGGCTCGGGCTTGTTAATGACAGCTCGTTTGCAATAACCTACTTTCCACCCTTGTATCACAATGTACTATTACCTCTGGTTCCTCTATCTATATCTCTTGAGCACAGATTATTATGGCATATGTTTATGCTTGGAATACAGTTGCCATTTTCCCTAAGCTTTTGCTACATTTGCAACCTTTTGCGTATATTTCCGCTCCTGTACCTGATTCCATTTTGGATCCATCAATGTACCACACCAGACTATCTTGTTCTAGTGGATCGAGTCCCTTCATCCAGTCCTCTATTGTTGGGATTTGGACCTTGAAAGACCTTTAAAATAAAACACTATACTATTTAAACCAATATTATAAAGAAGTATTATTTTAATTCACATATAGGAAGGCCCACTGTCGCTAAATGGCACCTAGGGCTACTGCCTATGCTGAAAAAATGCACGATTCCTATATTCCTATGGTAATAGTCCAAAGGAGTGTATCCACGAGATTTTTTTGTTTTTATATTTTTTATTTGTCTTCACACGGTTTGTGCATTTAGCCAGTGTCACGTTTAGTTCCTTTAGTTTTATACAGTAATATCAGTCCCTTAGCACAAAAACTTAGTTTTGCATTAGAAAGCGGATGTAACACATTCCAATGTTTTTTTGAATATTTGGCAGCAAATATACTACTCAAAATAAAATAAGAGCCACTAGGTATTTAATGTATACCGAGAAAATTATAAGATTATCACATTGTTGAATTTACGTAAACATAAAACGTAAGCATTGAATTCTCAAAAGTCTTTTAAATGGTTGTTTAATATATTTAATTACTAGTTTCAATTTAATTATTTTCACATCAACATTTGTCAAATGCCGTATGGTGCCGTATGGTGCCGTAAAGAATTCCACCATCCCATGTCTTCCCGTGGGTGTCGTAAGAGGCGACTAAGGGACAAACCAGAGAATGGGCAGCAGCGTTCTCTGTGCTTTTATAACAACCATACTGCGATCGCCAACCCGCCTGCCAAGCGTGGCGATTATGGCAAAACCCCCCCCATGAATAGCACAAATAAAAAATGGCCCCTAGTGCCCGGCAGCCTGCCTACCCTCGACTACGGTAGCGGTCGAGGTTACGGCATGGCAAGGGGTGCCAAGAATCTCCGGACGGGATCCGGCTACCCCAACAAACACCGACGACTGGACCTGGCAACATACAACACGCGCACACTTCGGACCGACGAAAAGATCACCGAACTCGAAGAGGAATTGAGCAGGTTGCGATGGAGTATTATAGGGTTATCTGAAGTCCGAAGAGAGGGGGAGGACTCGATAATCCTCAAATCCGGCAACCTGCTCTATTTCCGAGAGGGTGACCGGCAGTCCCAGGGTGGTGTCGGGTTTATCGTCCACAAGTCCCTTGTGAACAACGTGGTGAAGATCGAGAGTGTGTCGACCAGGGTGGCGTACCTGATACTCTGAATATCCGCAAGATATTCGCTGAAGGTCATACAGGTCTACGCCCCAACCTCGGCACACCCCGACGACGAGGTAGAGACCATGTATGAGGATATCTCCAGAGCCATGCATGGTTTCAAAACTCACTTCACCGTTGTCATGGGGGACTTCAACGCGAAACTGGGCAAACGAGACGAGGATGAGCTGCAAGTGGGGCAATTTGGAGTTGGACGTCGGAACCACCGGGGTCACCTACTGGCCAGTTTTATGGAGAAGGAGGGCCTCTATATGATGAACTCCTTCTTCAGAAAGCGTGAACATAGGAAGTGGACCTGGCAGAGCCCCGATGGTGCAACAAAAAATGAGATCGACTTCATCATGTCAACCAGGAAGCAAATGTTCAATGATGTCTCTGTGATCAATTCGGTAAAAACCGGGAGCGATCACCGCATGGTAAGAGGCACATTGAACATTAATATTAAGCTTGAAAGGTCTCGACTGATGAAGTCCACGCTCCGTCCAGCACAGATTCAGGTCCAAAACCCCGAGAGCTTTCAGCTCGAACTCCAGAATCGTTTCGAGTGCCTAGGGAGCTCAGTGGACGAATACAATGACGGGTTCGTGGAAGCTGTCCATACGGTCGGGTCTAAGTTTTTCAAGACCCGTCGTACAGATAGAAACAAAAAGCTCTCTGATCCTACTCTCAAGCTTATGAAGGAGAGGCGTGAGATGATCCTGCAGTCTTCAGATGAGGCGTGCAAATATCGGCAGCTCAATAGACAGATCTCTAAATCCTTGAAAAGAGACCTCCGCCGCTTTAACACCGAGCGTATTAAAAACGCGATTGAGCGAAATAAAGGCTCCAAGGTATTTGCAAGGGATCTGGCTATTGGGCAGAGCCAGCTCACGAGACTGAAGACCGACGATGGCAGGATCGTATCCGCCAAACCGGAGCTTCTGAGGGAGATCGAGACATTCTATGGGCAGTTGTACACATCAATCAGCAAGCCCGTTGCGAGTCTAGCAAACGACCCAAGAGCTAGATTGACCCGACACTATACCGAAGATATCCCGGACGTCAGCCTGTACGAGATTAGGATGGCTCTGAAACAGCTTAAAAACAACAAGGCGCCGGGTGATGACGGAATCACGGCTGAACTCCTGAAGGCGGGTGGAAAACCGGTCCTTAAGGCCCTTCAGAAGCTGTTTGATGCCGTCATACTCGAGGGCAAAACGCCACAGGCATGGTGCAGGGGTGTGGTGGTACTCTTCTTCAAGAAGGGCGACAATGCCCGACTGAAGAACTATAGGCCCATCTCACTTCTTAGCCATGTCTACAAGTTGTTTTCAAGAGTCATCACGAATCGTCTCGCGCGCAGGTTTGACGATTTTCAGCCTCCCGAACAAGCCGGATTCCGAAAAGGCTTTAGCACCGTAGACCACATACATACGCTGCGGCAGGTCATACAGAAGACCGAAGAGTATAACCTGCCTCTCTGTTTAGCGTTTGTGGACTACGAGAAAGCCTTCGATTCGATCGAGACTTGGGCAGTACTGTAATCTCTCCAACGGTGCCAAATCGACTACCGGTACATTGAGGTGTTGAAGTGTTTGTACAAAAACGCCACCATGTCAGTCCGTCTTCAGGATCAGACCTCGAAACCAATCCTTCTCCAGCGCGGCGTGAGACAGGGAGACGTCATTTCTCCGAAACTGTTCACTGCTGCGCTGGAGGATGTCTTCAAGGTTCTGGATTGGAAGTCGCTTGGCATCAACGTTAATGGCGAGTACATCACTCACCTTCGGTTTGCCGACGACATAGTGGTCATGGCTGAGACCATGGAGAGCCTCAGTACAATGCTCGATGACCTCAATAGAGCTTCCGAAAGAGTGGGTCTTAAAATGAACATGGACAAAACCAAGGTCATGATGAATGCCCATGTAACACCCACTCCTATCAAGATCGGAGACTGTTTACTTGAAGTTGTAGATGATTATGTCTACCTGGGACAAACAATCCAGTTGGGTAGATCCAACTTCGAGAAAGAGGTCAACCGTCGAATCCGACTCGGCTGGGCGGCGTTCGGGAAGTTGCGTGGTATCTTCTCGTCCAATTTACCGCAATGTCTCAAGACAAAAGTCTATGACCAGTGCGTGTTGCCAGTGATCACCTATGGGACCGAGACGTGGTCGCTCACAATGGGCCTTATCAGAAAGCTTAAAGTCACCCAAAGAGCAATGGAGAGGGCTATGCTCGGAATTTCCTTGCGTGATCACGTCAGAAATGATGATATCCGTAGGAGAACCAAAGTTACCGACATAGCCCGAAGAATTGCCAAACTTAAGTGGCAGTGGGCAGGGCACATTGCTCGCAGAACGGATGGCCGTTGGGCCGAAAAGTTCTGGAATGGCGACCGCGAACCGGAAGACGGTATGTTGGAAGGCCTCCCACTAGGTGGACCGATGACCTGGTTAAGGTTGCGGGAAGGCGCTGGATGCGAGACGCACAGGATCGGTCAATGTGGCGACGCCTGGGGGAGGCCTATGTCCAGCAGTGGACGTCTTTCGGCTGAAATGATGATGATGATTTGTCAAAAATCTAATAGGCTGTGTAGGCTGTTTTCGTTGTAATAAAAATATGTCCAGTTGCAAAAACGCGCGAAAATATTATTTTTTTGTGAATAAACAAATCTAATTCTTTGATTTGTTTTACTATTTCCTACAACTGTATTGAAAAATGTCGTGTGATACACGGGTGTGTAGATTATTGCAAACTCGTGTCATTAAAAATTGTTAAAGACAGCTCGTTTGCAATAACCTACTTTCCACCCTTGTATCACAATGTACTATTTCAAACTATTATTATTTAAAAGATATTATAGCATTAAGGGCAACTTGGAAGACAAGTCAATTGAGTCTGAAATTTGTAAGTTAGATTATGTGATATAATACATTTGCACGCCATGTTATGGCAGGATATGCTGAAATAAATTTACTGTAACACCTTATGTACCATATTCTAGCAAATAAATATTTTTGATTTGATTTGACTGAAACGGTCAACTTCGTGAATGCAGGATTCTGAAAATCGCTCGCCACGTCGGCGTCGCCTCCACACCCTAATGCGCCGATAGTCATAAAAACTTTACTTTGCACTCGTCGGTGAAAACCACCATGCCCCACTGGTTTATGTTCCAGTCCAAATATTCACGGGAGAACCTTAAACGATTTGCACGTTGAACCAGGATCTGGACAAAGGAATTCGAACAACTCGACGCTTTGATGTTTGCTGGTCTTCGTGCAATCGTTTACGGATCGTTTGGTCACTGACACGAGTACCAGTTCTCGGCGTAATGCGAGCTCTACCCAAACCAGGACTTCT
The DNA here is from genome assembly GCA_945859665.1 of Anorthoa munda. Taxonomy (NCBI): domain Eukaryota; kingdom Metazoa; phylum Arthropoda; class Insecta; order Lepidoptera; family Noctuidae; genus Anorthoa; species Anorthoa munda. The sequence continues at coordinate 12,384,410 of OX243917.1, read as the reverse complement.
TGCAACACTGCCAGTTTCTTGGAAGCGATTCCAAGCATTTTGTATAGCTTTTCCAGAAGAACCCTGTTGCAAACCCACAGACCGCTGCGAATTTCCTTCTTCATCATTGTAACGGCTCTGGTTATGGTAATTGCGTCCGTATGTCTTCGTACTTGTGACATATTAACATAAGATATTACTTAAACAAAGCAAAATTACGATTATTTCAGATTACCATGAAGATAATCGAGACGAAACATAAAGAAAATACAAAACAAAATAACAACACAAATCAAAAGAAAATTACAAGTTCAATTTATTTTTTTAATTATTGCCAGTATTTTGGTCTTAAGAACAAAATCAAAGCGGTTAAATATCGAAGAGTTTGTAACTTATTTTGCTATTAGTTCATCTTTTTTAAATTAAATTGAAATGTGAAAATAACGAGTGGATCTTATATTGTTTTGAGTAGTATATATCGAGTCGGTCTTATAGCCAAGCTTTGCTGAGGTATCATTACTAAAATAACATTCCCAGCTCTCCTTTACCAAGATAGCAGTTGTTTCAATGATTTTCTCCAGTTGCATAAACACTTGAGACACAAAACTACACCAATTTTACATCACAGTGTTCACTAGGAATCAATTTGCAAATAATGAAAACAGCCACTGAACTTTACTTGAAAAAATCCCGCCAAAAATCCGACAAAAATGGTTGTCAATAATTATATCTGACATTACACCCTAAGGGCGGTTACGCACTACATCCGATATTCATGAAATTTCGGTTCCGAAGTAGCCGTAGTATTTCTTGTAGAGAAGCTTACGCACTTCATCCGAACTCTACCCGTCATAATCTGTCATAATTCAGAACATTTTAAAATCGAAACTCAAATAACGGACACGGACGTGTAGTGCGTAACCGCCCTTAGTTTATATAGTTATTCAAAAGGGCCTAATGAAAATATATTTAGAATTTGGCTATCGAATGATCGGATTTATTGCTGAACTAAAAACCAATGGGCAAAGAGGGGTCAATCTGTTGACAGCCAAAAGCCAGTTGTTTTTTCTTTAAGTGACCTTCCTTATGGCTCAACGCGATTTGATTTGTATAACGTTGATAAGCGATTTATACTAAGCGAAACTGCAAGTATGTTTCATGAAAGCCAAGCCAATGCAATTCGACGCACTTGAAATATTCTTAGAAAATACGTGCGCAATACCGCCTATATCGACGCAATTTAAATTTGTGTCGTGCCATCAGTAAAGTCCCTTAGTTATTTAAAGGGTTTTATAACACATTTGCTCGTAAAGGGTCCCTGATTTCACCAATTTCAATATCGCTTTGTATCTCATCACGTACTTGTGCGTTATTGAAATGTAAAACGCACGAGTTTCTTTATAATAAGGTAAAACGCACGGTTTATCAAGATGCTCCCTAAGGATGCTCCGTCTAAAACGAACGGTACTATTTTAAATCTTAGCAAAGAGTTTTTATGTCAAAAAAGTGGTCAACATTTTATGAATAAAATTAACTTTGGGAGATAAAATATAATATATAAACATTCAATTCTTTAATTTAATTAATTTTGACCATAAATTACAACCATTTATCTGTAACAAAACACAAAAATATGAATTTACTTTATTAGTAATACTGGCTGTTTTTGTGCCTTTGCCTTAAAAAAAATACTGATGCGCGCGCATCGCTAATTTGTGAACAAGTAAAAATTATTCCGCGCGCTTTTTCTTTTCGCTGTATTGTTTTTATTTGAAAATGTCGTCTAGTAATGATGAATTTATTAATTCAACACCGTCAGAAGTCTCAGAGGCAGCGATAAAGGCTACTCTAAGCCTCTTGCCCAAAAAATCGACCGATAGATCGAAATAATAGAAAATAGATTAGATAGAGATAACGTAGATTCACAAGCGTATCAAAATTTCATCTTATGGAAAACAAGCAAAGATGCAAATTCATTTTCACAAAGTGTGTTTTTAGCCTATTTCATGGCACTTTCTCAAAAATATAAGTCAAGCTCATTGTGGTGCTACTTTCAATGCTAAAAAGCACTATGAAAACAAAACATGGTATTGATATCAAGTCATACTCCATCTTGCTGGCATTTCTAAAAAGACGCTCAAGTGGCCATGTGAGTAAAAGGTCGAAAGTATTTTCGGCTGACAATGTCAAGAAGTTCCTAAAAGAAGCTCCGGATTGCCGATATTTGGCAACAAAGGTCAGTTGAAACTAAATTATTGTTATTAACTTCTTTCACTTTCGTATTTCTTTACAATATAGGTGTTTTGTACGCTGTTTTTATCTCTTTTCAGGTTGTATTGATATTCGGCATAAATGGTGCATGTAGACGTTAAGAGTTGGCAAACATCACAACTAATGATGTCGAGAACCATGGGCGGATTCTTGTCCAGGACAAAAACACAAAAAATAAAATTCTAAGATGCGAAGCGCTTCGTCCAACAAAAGCGATGTTTAACAGATTTTAACAAAATTACCAAAATGGAAAATACACTAGCTAACCCATTGGCATAAATAAATTTGGAGCAATGCCGAAACAAATTACCACTTTCTTAAATTTGGGTGATCCACATGAATACACAGGGGACAGTTTCAGAAGGTCCTCGGCGACATCTGCCGCTCGCCGATTCAGGTGCGAACTTATTGACACTAAAACGCCACGGAGGGTGGCGGTCGAACAGTGTAGCCGAGGGCTACATAAATGACTCGATGAGAAATAAAGAAGAAATTTGCTCCCGCATTACAAGGAATATATATTTGAAGTCAAGTGGTGACTCTCGACCATCTACGAGCACACACGCGTACATTCCACCATAGTCGCCGCCGCCGCAGAACTCTGTGGTCTCGTTTCTCCTACTTTCACTAAAGAGAGTGAGAGAGAGACTGGTGAAATTGTAACTAATAATAATAACTTGACAACATTAAAAATGCCAACTGGCAACGTAATAATAAATTTTACAAATTGTTCATATTTTTCTAACTGCTATAACAAGTGATTAAATATTTATTCGTTAAAAGAAGTCCGAGTTTTATTTATTTCCTCGCAAATATGTTATATAAAAAACGTCGTATGACATACGTGCGCTTTGATAATCACAGCCTCTGCTTGTAGCCCTCGTCTACGGCTCGGGCTAGCAATATCGCCTCGGCTGTAATTTGCAACTTACCGCACTAATATCATAATGTACTATAATGTTATAACATTGACAGACAAACCTGAACATTACGGGTATTTACTTTTAAACTTCTGTAAACAAGGTGTGTGTTTACGATTACCAAAAGGCATACATCCGACCGAAACAAGATTTTCAAGTGAAACCGTAACCGAATATTTGGTTCCTTGCCAAACCGGATGGTTTTAGTCATTTGCAGAAGCTACTTAAATTATAAAAGCTCAAAACAGACTTACCAAAATCTGCCATTGCACTAGGTATATTCAGTTAATGTCACATTTATTTTCAGTACAATATCCGTTGGACATGGAAATCCTATCGAACGGTTCAGTGATGGAACTGTATAGTGGTTACCAACTCAAGATTATTTTCTATGAGTTTGAAGATGGCGAGACATTGACCTTAAAATGTGGCCCTCTTCATCGTCCATTTCTGGGACCACTCCTATACATAGAATTTGAAGGTTCTGGTAAGTTATTACAATCTTAAACTTATTTACAAACGTTACATCTAACTAAAGTGCGTTGATACAGCAGCAACCATCACAGTAATATAGCGTCTTCGTAGCATCGCGGCCATCATCATCATCATCAGCCTATTAATGTTCCCACTGCTGGGAAACAGGCTTCCTCTCTGTGAGAGGGAATGGGCCGTAATCCACCACGCGGGCCCAGTGCGGGTTAGTGGATATCACATGTCTTCGAATTTTTGGTTTTAGGACAAGCCGGTTTCCTCACGATGTTTTCCTTCACCGTTTTTAGAGCAGTGGTGATGAAATAATTTACACAAAGTAAAGCGCCTGCCTGGGTTCGAACACAAATTCACACGTTCACAAATTGTAAGTCGCGGCCGATTCCACTGGGCCACCACTGTTCCCATCGAGGCCAAGTGTAATGAAATTCCAGACAAACAAGTATCGTACTAGCATAGAACACCCGCTCAAAAAATACAGCAATTTTTACGTATGTAGCTTAAGGCCCTTACTCCTCTTAAGTGCCGTAAAATTGTTACTTCAAGAAGATTATTTTTGAAACATGGTTTATTCGTATTACTAATACATTGGCTTTAAAAAAATAACTAACAAAATAGTTATTTATGCTACAAGTGCGGAAGGTAGGTGATTTCCGATGAGTGGCTTTTTTATTCACGAGCGAGCGAAGCGAGTGAGTGGATAAATTGAGACGAGTCGGAAATCATCTTACGTACGTGTATCATACAATTACTATGCATTGTGCGAGGAAATAAAAATATATATCTGAACCAAGCAAAAATTAATAAAATGGCGGGTTTATTCAAGCGCGCTCAGCATAACCACAGATTAACTAAAAGTTCCTCGGGCATATCTACTGCGCATGTGCAAATAGCTGTCACGTCGTAACGCAAAAAGGCACGAGTAAAATATACATTCTGCCAAACATATTTAATGAATATTTAAAATTAATAATTTATTGATCAACATCTAAATCTAGATTAATTAAAAACGCCTTTAATGAAGTATTAGTTATATTTAACCTTTTATATGAATGATAATCTGTACATAACTAATTTGTAAAACTTTTCTCAAATAATAAAAGCTCTATGCGTCGGGCAGACGTTGGCGTTAAAAATTAAAAAGCACTAGTGAAAAAAAGTGACACTTTCCGCACAGTTTGGCTGCTTGGAAAACGCTCTTTTCGAGGACATGCATTGTAAAGATATTTTTTGTTTCTTTTGCATACTCCTCCAAAACGACTTGGAGGTTTTAAACATATTTTTACACAGAAAAATTGATGGTTAGAATTTATTTTTAACCTACATAGGATATATAAATAAAAAACTGTCCAAAATGAAGTCCAATATTGATATTCTGGCACCGACCGGGCGCACGGCCAGTACCTACCGCGTTAACATTGGGAAATATACAGGGCTACAGGTTAAGTCGAATAACATCCTTTAAAAGGTCGTAGTTTCCATTATTTCTGACTGATTTTACTATGAATCCCCGTACCCCAAACTTAACCGTTTCCAAGATATTGGACTTTGAAGTATTTTTTTTGGGTTTTTGCCTCTAATCAATTAGTGTTTGCGATTTGTATGTAGTAGATAAGTTGTTTTATTATTCTAAATACTAAAATTACAGTTAACTGGAACAAGTCGGTCGTAGTAGTAGTTTCTTGATGGATAGCTAATGAAACGTTTATATTTTTAAGCACATCTGCAGCATGACTATCATAGACATTTTTTTAAATATTTCTGAAAGAATAAAATATATTTTACAAATTTATTTAAATTTTATAACTATCAATCGTCTACTACGACCCAGTTGGTTCAGTTAGCTGAAATTTTAGTGTTGAGAATATTAAAGCAACTTATCTACTACAAAAAAATCGAGGACACAAATAAATTTAAGGCAAAAACTCAAAAAAAATGGTCAATAGGCAAAAAATCGGCAATTCGTAAAAAAATACTTCATAGTCTCATAGTCATAGTCTTCATATTATCTTAAATACGGTTAGATATGGGATAAGGTGTTTCATAGTGAAATCAGTCAGGAATGGTGGAAACTACAATCTCTTAAAGGATCTAGGTTGACTTAACCTGTAGCCCTGCACTGAGAAAAATACTTGATAACATTGATCAAAAAAAATGTTTGCAGCTATCAAGGAACTTGTTTATATACGAGCGCGTAAAGTATAACGATTATGGCAATAAAGTTATCTTGATTAATCAACAAACAAGTTGTCTTGATAAAATCAAAAAAAGTAAAAATCAAGTTTGGTTATTATGCCAATGATGTATTTTGATTGAAGTTATAACGAAGTTGGTAATGGTTATCAAGTTTTTAGTAGTTTCAATAATGTCTACGCTTAATTTTATAAGGTAATTTGTATTCTGCAATCAAAGGAACTAATTACTACGAATCGGTAAATTGATTTATTTGATTCTATTCGATACTACAATCACATATTTATTATGTTTCCATTTACAATAAAACTTATTTCGTTTTATGAAGTTGTCTAATTATTTGTATACAGATAATTATTAAAATCTAAGAAGTTTGTTGATCGTTTGTTTGTTTTCTTGTTTAAAGTTATAAAGTACTTTTATTGATTGATACTATAAGGAGAGATATTAATTCTTTTAAAGTGCACTTATTGATTGTTCATAGGTATAATAAAAGATAGAAAAAATATCCACCTTAAGGAACTGAATAATCAGCATTAGATACAAATTAGCAATTAAGATGTCTAAATTGCCTTTACTAACGCTGACTATTTCTGACAAATAATAATGACAGAAGTTATTATAAAATGTTTTTATTTATTTTTGTTACTACATGTTATTACAGTCATATTACAAAAGCTTTGCGACTTTCAGCTTTGGAAGTTTTTTTTTTTTAATTTACCTTCTTCTTTTTGGCTGGAAGAGAGGATTTTGTTTGGAACTCGAAGAGTTAGCAGTGACCGGAAAAGCAATGATGCTTGAATTAATCAGCTCTTGCAAACTCAATATTGCCACAACCTTTAATTTTCTCTGCGCTCGAATCCGAAATAAGAATTTTACTTAATAAAAACTGGTTATCGCCATATGACTAGTTGTTTGGCAGACAGACACATTATTGATAGATAATTCTCCTTCCTTTCCCGCACAAAAACACTTACCATCTGCCACACGGATAACATCAATGCTGTAAACGTCTTTAGGCTTTTGTCGTTTTAAAAGTTCTATTAAAGTTTTATTCACTGAAGGAAAGTTCAAATAAAAGTTGTTTTTTACTTCGGGGTAACGAACATTGAAATCTTCTTCAAGCTGAAACAAGACATTAAATATTAGGGTTTGCGAACAAAGCAGTTGCCTTCTACATTACCAGGACACCCACAAATCATGACAACTAATTGCATAAATGTGAAGTCTGTCTCGTCTCATCGGTTTTGAGTTTGGTCAGTTATTTTCAATTACAATTGAAAATAATCGTCGATAAATTGATCTGAACAACATTATCATCTTTGCTAAAAGGGTTGTGTTGCGATTAGGACCGGATTATTTAAAACACAATGAAAATGCAACACCAAATTACTGGCAAACTCGTGGCATTTATTTAACAGACATAATAACACCACTTTACACATACACAGAACAAATAGAATATACTCACAAACTATATGGGACTTAGAGCCGAAGCAATACAGGGCTCACATCACTACAATAATGAAGCAAACAGGGTCGCGTCCTACACGCAGGTATTTGGCAATTGGCTTGTGCCCTGCACTGGCGTCGTAGCTTTGCCAAGAGCGGCAACGTTGGTGACAGAGCATCAAAGATGGTATGGCGCGCCCGCACAAGGGCGACAAGGACATCAATAACGGCGCAATGCGAGGCTGCCAGCTCGCATGCCACAGGAAACAATATAAAACTACAGCTAAAGTTGTCAACAAATAAAAGGCCTGTTTTGACAGATATAAAAATACTTAATATTAAATAAACTTGATGCTTGCGAATGACACTCGTTGTCATAGTGTATCGGTAACATAGTATTTAATTGGTATTATTATTATTATAAAAAACAAATACAATAAAAGCAGAGACAATGCAAAATAAGTTGCAAAAAACGAGAGAAACAGACAGTGAGTCTACCCGGGATCACGGTCGTTGCAACACCGCCGAAACGTTGGGTTAAATAGGTGAATAAATAATCGAAGTTATCGCGTTAAATTCCCGTGGTATATTGTTTTTCAATTATGAAACGCGAAAGTTTTAAAATGATAAAAGTGGCACGTAATTCGTGCAGCCTTCAAGCCTGGAGAAGGCAGTACACTTCTTCTACAACATTCACAATAAAAACACGAGTATAAAATAACAACTACGACGCCCGACGCACAGAACATAAACACTATATGGAGATCCAACGGCTACTGTACTGAGGGTCACTCACAGCACAACTCACTGGCTTACGAACGAACGAAATGAAAAAGTAACGAACGACTTCAACCGACAACAAAGCGCGTGTTTACATTGATCAACTAACGTTATAAAAACAAAAACTGTTATTATAGAACTAATCATACAACTTGATTAAATCTGTGATGTGCCATGTTTACAATATTTTAATAATGTATCTTGATTCCTTATACGAAGTAAATGATAGAGAAGAGTTGATCATTTTGACTTTATTTTAACAACAAACAGTGATTAATCTATGTTTATAAGTTTATGATTGATCATTTTTTTTTTTCTATCAAGCAAAATGTCATACTTGATTGGCCAGATTTTTCTCAGTGTATATACGATTTAAATGTAAGCGTAATACCTAAATAGAAATCGTTTATTATCCCACAGTTATAAACAATTGAAATGTCTTACATATTACTTACAGCTATATAATAATCAGCTTTCTAGTTCTGTGAGTCCCAAACTAAATAAGTAAATAATTAAGTTTTCTTTTGATTTCAGAATGCAAAACAGATGGCTGCAATGTTTCTAATTCTAAATCAATAAACGTAATTCGTAAAGGCGAGAATACTGAAATAATATGTTACTTAAAAGAGGAAGCCGATCACAGTAAAGGTGAAACAGTCGATAGTGTGCGCAATGAGATCAGAGTGATCCTCCGCAAGAGAGTCCTGACTTCTACCACCACTACTACTAGTACCACTTCCACTAGTACTCCTAAGGCAACCCCAGCGCGTGAGTATTCTATCTTTACGGCTGAGGCCTCATACTCAATGCACAAGCGTTGCGTTGCGTCATCGCAGCGTCGTCGCTGCGTCGTTTTATATATTTTTTTTAGTGACATGCCACATTATGCGTTGCGTCGTCGCAAACGACGTTTCAACGGATCGACGGACGAGAGACGAAGTGGAGGGCGGGTGATACGCTGCACTGTCGGAGCTCCAGTGCGACGACGCACGGCACGGTAATGTTAAATAACCAGTATTGTGTCTCGGCCCTGTCCTTGAAATAATTACCAATAGCCGCGCGGTACGTAAACATTCGATATGGCTGCCCGCCCGCAGTATATTAATTTCATCTACCTACTTACTTGAGTTTTTTTCTAGTTATGTGATTATAAATATTATAAACGTTAATTTCCAGCCATATAAAAGTTACAATAAAATCAGCGAGAGCATAAAAAAATCGGCCAAGTGCGAGTCGAACTCGCGCACGAAGGGTTACGTAGGTACCATTATCGCAAAAAAAACGGCAAAAAAATCACGTTTGTTGAATGGAAGCCCCACTTAAATATTTATTTTATTCTGTGTTTTAGTATTTGTTATTATAGCGGCAACAGAAATACATCATCTATGAAAATTTCAACTGTCTAGCAATCACGGTTCATGAGATACAGCCTGGTGACAGACAGACAGACGGACAGTTACCCTTTTGGTACGGAACCCTAAAAAACAAGGCTGTAACAGAGCGACTAAAGTGAACTTGACAATTTTGGCATCGTGCATCTACTGGGCCGTGCTGGTGGCGTGAATAGGATATTTATATTGCAGATATATTGCAGCCAACGCGGGCGCAAAAATGATTTTAAAGATTTGATTGTTTTTTCGAACGTTAAGATATGTTTAACCCCTAAAGTGACCAAAACGTGGATCCACGCGAGGCAGAATGGATTTTTAATTATTTCTGTAACGGCTTTCAACCGGTTAAAAGTCGCTTACCTTTAGAAATATTTATAAATGAGGGGGATTCATTTCATAGCTCTGATTTTGCATCACAGTGATCCTTTGTTCTTGTTGCTAATCTTTAGTGGTGTTGGTGGTTTGGTGCCAAAAGTGAGATGGCCTACCAGGTTAATTGTCTGTTGTAACTACAGGGTTTTCAATTTGCGTTAGGTGTGTACACTATAATTCGTCCAACGTGTTATTGTTATTTTAACCAATGGAACTGGTGGTCCAAGATTTCAGTGCACCCAGATGTTTCTACTTTTATTACAAAAAATGTGTAGGATTGAGTAGTACCCTTAATACCTGGCACCTGTAAATTGGCCGCAGCCCGAGTTAACAACTATGCGTAAGTTGAAAGTAGGTACATACTAACACTATTTAATCCCAAAAAAAAAAATCAGTTACACTTAGGGGCTCTGGGACCTTCCTCTATAACTCTATTGTGAATGCAGCGACGACGTAACATTTCGATTATCGATTCGATTATTACTGACTGCTTTAGCTGTCGATTAAAACAGGGTTCAGTTTTTGCGCCTTTGTTTATTTTTATTAAAAACAAAATAATATAAAATAGTTTAAAACTTACTTTAATTTTTAATTTTTTTTTGCTATATAACCTGCGAAGCCGAAAGTAATGTTAACGAAGCGGTGGCGGCGGCGGCGGTTACAATTCACAATTTTTGTGTAATTTATTTTTATTTTTTGTTTTTAGGGTTCCGTACCCAAAGGGTAAAAACGGGACCCTATTACTGAGACTTCGCACAGTGTTTTATAAACCCAAAAAAGTGGCATCGGCTTTTTATTGGCTATTTCTACTTAATAGTTTATTACAAATGCACGAGTAGAACTCCCTCGAAATGTGTCAATTTTGTGTAGTTGATTTTTTTTTAAATCGTAAAGTTTTTGTAACCTTGAAGCCCAAAAGACCAAAAAAAAATCGTAAAAAATAAACTGTACATAATTGAGCTTTATTCATATTGCAGGTTTATTAAGCAATTCAAGGAGAAAATTATTCCGTATTCATGTAATCAAAAACGATAATAGACAACACGAAAAAAAATGTTTTACCGAAATCACTATTTATTTTTTTATTTATGTTCTAGCTCGAAGTAGAACCTCTGTCTGGTACAAATAGATTGCTTTTACTAAGGTTTATCACCCATAAAAATATTACTTTCAACTTAGGCCTAGGTTTAGAGAAATTGATTTTTATGTACCGAGGTCAAAATTCCAAATTTAGGGGTGTCACAAAGGTCAATTAATATTGGCTTTTTATAATCAAACAAAGTTAATTATAATTTAGTTTAAAAGTTTTTATGACTTATCGATCAAAGTGCACGTTGCAGATATAGTCTATTGAATCGTAAACAACAACACCCATGATAACTCAGATAGGTTAAGTAGAAGGTAATCGCGGGGACTCCTGTGTATATAGACAGACAGGGATCGATTTTACTAGAGTGAATTTTTTCAAAGTGTGAAAATGTTAATGCTGTTTTTAGTGTTTCTCGTCGCAGAGAACGTCATTATACGAGTCGGTAACATGTCTTCCCCAAGCCTACAGCCTAGGTACATCAAAGTTGGTTCGACCCTACATCGCTGAAGCAACTTTTGTACGAGTCAAAATCAAAAACTGAAAATATTTTTTTACAACTTGAATTAGTTGAAATAAAAATATTTATACATTTTTATTTTGACTCGTATAAAAGTTACTTTTGAATATTCAGCAAAAATGAAGCTAGAGTCAAGGGACTAATGGGACAGTTGTCAAAAGAGAAATCTCTGCCATCATACGATTAAATAAAATAATTGCGTGTATTAAATGGAATTAAATAAAAATAAAATAAGCCTTTATTAATACTATATAACTATAATTAGTTTTAGTGAGATTTATATCGTGCTACCATCGGAAAAATGGGAATTAGAATTACTTGATTATTATTCAATTAAATTTACTTCGTTGGTTATATATTTTGTGTACAATTTCACGTGAAAAGTGTTTTAAAATCAATTGTTAGAATTATACCATTATAGAAGATAAAAGACCTGCTGATTTTATGTGATAAAAACTAATCGTCACAAATGGTCAAAATAGTGACAACCCTAACACATATTTTTGAAAATCATTTTCTCAAAACCTAGGCCCAAGTTGCAAGTAATATTTTTATGGATGATAAACCTTAGTATAAGGAATTTGTTTGTACCAGACAGAGGATCTACTTCGAGCTAGAATATGAATAATAAAATAAATACTGATTTCGGTAAAACATTTTTTTTCGCGAGTTCTATTATCGTTTTCGATTATATAAACATGGCATAATTTTCTCCTTGACTTGCTTAATAAAACTGCAATACGAACAAAATTCAATCGTGCACAGTTTTTTTTATACGATTTTTTTTTGTTCTTTTGACCTTAAAGATCACGAAAACATTGCGATTTAAAAAAAAACAAACATTAAAAATTGGCACATGGGAGTTCTACTCGTGCATTTGTAATGAACTTTTAAGTAGAAATAGCCAATAAAAAGCCGATGTCACTTTTTTTGGGTCTATAAAACACTGTGCTTCGCAGTCCGTCTGTCTGTCTGTCACCAGGCTGTATCTCATGAACCGTGATAGCTAGACAGTTGAAATTTGCACAGATGATGTATTTCTGTTGCCGCTATAACAACAAATACTAAAAACAGAATAAACTAAATATTTAAGTGGGGCTCCCATACAACAAACGTGTTTTTTTGCCGTTTTTTTACGATAATGGTACGGAACCCTTCGTGCGCGACTCCGACTCGCACTTGGCCGGCATTTTTTTTATTATTGAGGAGTCAATTTGTTGTGAACATAAATCGATTTGTTTTTGTAGCAGAATACTCAGTCGGCCGAATCTCATCCACCACAAGTTCAACCATAACCGTGACCTCGGAGTCACTAAAAGACTCAGGTAAAAATTTTAGTCAAATGTTATTTTTACGCTATTTTTGAATCTACTACTACTACCTTATTGAATCTACTACTACCTTAATGAACCTACTATTACATTGTGTTTATCTGTTAACTAATATAAGTAAGTGCCTAGTTACTTATAAATATAACAACTCAATTTAATCAGACTTTTTGACTTCAGTTAAATGACAAACGAGATCTAAGAAGATCTGAAGTCACGATAATCGAGCTTCGAGAAGCCTGGTATATTATTTATTATATGTATTTGTACCAAAAATTAATCTGCCCGTGCTATGACTGAGAACTGCCCAAGTAACACAACAGTGCTGTATAGTAGCTGAATCACTGTCCACAATAGAATCCTAATCTGAACAATCCTTCTGAATAAGAGCATTAAAGGCGCTGTTTCAGCTGATATAACTGAAACAGCGCCACTGTGTATTACTGTAACTGTAACTATTTGCATTATATCAGCATTATTTGAGCATTATTAAAGGTAACAGTCATCCCAAGAGCTGAATATTGACTGATTATTAGAGAATTTGTTATATTTTATGTAGCACAATGGCCGATTAATAGAGTTATGGTTACCTATTTTTCAGCACAAAGTACACACCAGAATATTTATAATGCTTCTTTGGAATTCAAAATTCACTAGTGGCGACTTATTATTTTGATATGTTGTTTCTGTTAATCATTTTGTGGTGAAATAGACAAATGTTGTTTTCCGTAACAAAAACTTTGCTTTTTCCTCCTGTGCGTGAAATTCGAAGGGGAAAGAGAGTTTATTGTCAAATAGTATATGAATATAGGTCAAAATTGTCACGCGCTCTCAAAATATCACTGTTTACTTGAAAGTTATAGTATAAAATAAGTTGATGATATTATTATAAAAAATAAATAATTTTATTTTGCATTTGTAATTTGACAATAAGCTGTTTGCGTATAAAATCATTAGATTTTCTATTGAAATCCAGTTGTTATTTTCGTTATTTAACAAAGAAAAAATGTTAATATATTATTTTACATAGGTTAGAACCTAAAAAATGGCAGACAAGTAATGTGCACTGTATTAAACACAATTAAGCGGTATGTGCTGTTTAAGTATCCACTATTGGTACATAAATCAGCAACGAGCTGATACGAGTAGTTCTTGTGTGAATCAAGTCGGCCACAGATTCCTGTAAAGCTTGATATTGGGTAACATGTACGCAAATATTGTTGGTAATCATCAGTGAACCACTAAATTCTCAGCAGGAATTCTAGGGACCCATGGTTTTTTTTTTATTTATTTTTTTTATTTTACCTGCATCATCCCAAGAAACACTCCTCCGATTTTAATAATTTTAAGCATACGTTAAATATTGTTTAATTATGAATTATTTATCAATATGCCGGAAATAATACATAAAAATCAGCCCTCAAACTTTAGGAAAAGTGAGCAATGTTTTTGCGTAACCTTAGCACCTGTAAATTGGTCGTCGGCCCAAACTAGCAAATTTGTGCGTACGTTCAATGTACATACTAACAGTACTCTGTACCATCATTGCAGTGAATTTATTACTCATCAACTATCTACTATAGATTATGGTCGGGGTTGTTCGGGTGCATTTAATGGTTCCTTGAAGTGGTAAAACGTTTTTAATTAAATTGTATCAAGCGTCAAAGACAAGCACCAAAAGTCAAGTACCTTTATGACACGTGGTTCCATTCATAGACTAATATATATAGAGTGAGAGTCATATTATAGAGTAAAATAATAATATGGGAGACTAGTAATAGAGAGTATTATTAGTCTCCCATATTATTATTTTACTCTTTGGTGAAAGTTCCATTTTACTCTTTGGGTGGTTCGCGGAGTAGTTTCTTAAAAAAATACTCTGTGGTTTCTATGCAAGATGCAGTTATTGATTAAGTGTTACTTTGTAGCAGAAGAACCCCGGCTTGGTTGGAAGACTCTGGCGGTGATTGGCTGCTCCATCGCATGCATCGTCATCATCTGCGTATCAATTGTCATCATCAAGCTTCGCAAGCGGAACCACTCGCAGGTAGGAACCCATTCGTGGCTCAAGCGGTAATACAAGACTGTAGCAGATTTGCGCAGGCTCAAGTCCTCCTACATCACTTTCGTACATTCTGTGTGAACCATCGTACACTAAAGGCGATCCACATCGTTACTTTTACTGAAATTAGATGCCCTGAGCTGCCGGCTGTAATGTGTGCTAAGCTTGGTTTGTACCTATGTCATTCCAGCCCAACCTCTGCAATCAGCCCTGTTGTCACCTTTATTTTTTAATGTTTATCGGAAAATACTTAATTAAACACTACAAATCACACAACGAACGGCCTTACCACATTCCACGATTGCTTGGGAATGAAAATGATTGTCTGTCTAATATTTCAGGCACGCCATGCACCTTTCCCTTATAGAGAAGCACGTCAATAGAAATATGTAGTTTATTTTTCGACTGTACTGGCCCTTAGAGTATCGTGTCGATGAATAACTTACCTAATCATATGTAGCCTAACGACAATTTTCTCAGTTTCAGTATATAAGTAAAAATAAGGTGATCAATTAGAGACGGCATGTCTCTAATTGATCACCTTATATTTATAAGTTTCGACTTTGTGCATTTTCACCAGATTTCAAACATTTTAGGAATGCGGATTTACATCTGTTTATTGTTTTAGCGAGGACCCCACAACCGCAACTACGAGAATCTGGGGGAACCGAGTGAAGCTTCCATCCCGGCCCACCCACCCCAATGGGAAAACCACTACGCGGTACCCGTGGATCGCCGAACCGACGACACAACGTACAGCGTGCCCTGCCAGGCTGAGCTCTATGCCACGCCCACACCCAAGAACCTGAGGAATAAGAAACAGAAACCAGTCGATCCAACATACGCAGTCCTAGCAGTACCGAAGGGCAGAGATCAGAAGAACACCTTCAAAGAAACGGAAGATCCAAACTATTCGGAAGTGTATGCTAACAGAAAAGAAGAATGCTACGCCAAGGTGTTGCCGAAGAGTGTGAGAAATAAGATGGAACAAGACAATCCGTATTCGTACGTGACGAACGAACCGCCTTACGTCAACACTGCGGATCCAGAGCCCATGTACTGCGAGCCTGCCAAGGCTCAGGGCGGACAGTACGCCAACTTAAATAGCTCACACTATGCGAATACTAACGCGCCAGAGTATGTCGAGCCCACATATTGCGAACCTCAGAAACGGATGAAATAGATATTTCAGCATTCAAAAGTACCTATAATGTGATTTTTTATTTCGTGGACTAAACTGACATTTGGGGGGTTCTCACTTTATCGTTAAATTAAAATAGTGTTGTACCCTAACTATCCTGAGTGATCGAAAGTTGATCGAAAATCGAAATGAAACTATTTCACGACATAAAAATAAAATTTGTTTAGAAACTAGCGGCCCTTATTTAGTTTCTACTCATTTATTTCAGACTTCATTTTATCGATTGCATTTATTTTATTGTTGATTTCATATTTAACACAATAAAAGTTCATGTACTATGTGTATGAATACTGTTATATTTAAATATATAACGTTTATATTCATAAAACATTTATTTACACCAATTAGTAAAAATAAATTAAGGAATCATGTCACATCGATTCGATGAATCACTTATGATTGAGCCTTACCTACAACACTATGCTCCGCGCTTGCAACATTTAAAAAAAATATGGTCAATAGCAGCTGTCAGTTTAGTCCACGACATTAAAAATCACAGTTTAGCAAAGCTTTGTCTATTGATGAGCTTGGTTAAGCTGTTGGTCAAAATTTTAGCTGAGACTTATCTAAAAATCGAATTTTAAATTGGAGAATGATGAAGGCAGAACATATTACACACGATTCGTAGCTCAATTAAGACTAGATACATACTGCACAGAGCTCAAAACACTGTCGAAAATATAATTTGTGATGTGCGAGTAAGGCGGATCTCACAATACCACGCGCCACGACCAGTGCACAAGGCGACACACATGCGCGCGGCGGCGCGGGCGGTGGCGAAGATCTACACTATAATTATCATCTGCAGCTTTATCTGCGTCATCATGCGTGGCCGCAGATTTTAAAAAATCCAGTTAATATCGACTTCCGTCATAGACTTGTCCATTATTAGCACCAATCTAAGCGTTACTGCAGGTGCCATACCTTGCGCGATGTTACAACCACGTGTGCCGATGCGTTGTCAGTGCGTTGCACTAAACGTGTGACGTTGTTACGTTTTGATGAAGCTCCGGGCTCTGAGGTGCGAAGGGTGTATCTGCAGTGTCAGTTTTGTACAACAGTAGTAAGTAATAAGGTATCTTTCAAATTAAAAACAGCGATATTAAATTTTAGAGATATCATACTTAACTATTGTACTTTTAAGTAGGTTTTTAAGTGAACCGCTTTAATTTTATTAATTTAAGTTAAGCATTTGTAATTTATATAACTTTAATACTTGCGATTCAAGCTTGTAATCACATGTATGAATCGACTTAATTCTAACAATAATTTACTAAAGAAAAATATGGGTAAACCATCATAATTATTAATATTATTATCATGTTATAAAAATAATGTATATTAAAAGTTTAATTCTTAGTTCTAAAAAATAATATATATAAATAGGTATTTTTGGTTAAATCTAGGACATAAGGAAAAGAATTCAGTATTAATGCGATTCTCGTTCATGTAATAATTAGATGCACATTTGTCTATTTAATGCCTATTAAAGTAAAAACGCTTTACTGCCTAACTACCATTTTAATTTAAGATTTTATTTTATTATTTTTGTATATATTTGTAGTTATCTGAAATAAATAATGCAGTAGAAAATTTTGTTTGAATTTTCTAACAAACCTACATTTACTTTACAGGATTTATTTTTTATTTGGAGTCTACAGTATTAAGATTTTCATTTGACCACTTAGTACGGGATTCTTTCTGCAGATTTGAAAAACCGCCAAGATCGTTCCTATTTACACAAGTGGTGATACCGAGAATGCGTTAGTATCGGCCTAACTCTATTCTGTCCACGTTTGCTAAAGTTATTGAATCAGTGATTTGTGCTCTCATTCAGTCACCCTTGAATCTACAATAGTATATCTCTGGAGGCTATTGTGGGCTGTAGGTTTACTTGTTCGAATTATGTGACTCATTGAATCCTCAGTGGATTCTATAACCTCCGGTAAACACGTTGAAAGCTTTCGACCGCGTGTCACATATCCTTAAGTTATAGGAATATGACATTACTGATAAGTGATTACTTATTGTGTGTTTTCTTGGTAAAAGTGAGTTAGGACGCTCTCAGGCTTGGTGGAGTGACAATCTTCGCAGGGTGGCTAATTGCAGCTGGACAAGAGTTGCTGAAAAGCAAATGGCGTGCAATTGGAGAACCTTTTGTCCAGCAATGGACTGCTGTAAGCTGATGATGATGACGATGATGATAACTTATTACTTTTTGGTAATATCTTTATTAGAAATCGTTTCTTCTGTGTCGCTGTTAATAGATTTCAATCTGGTATTTGCGCAACCATATCAGGCGTTCCTCAGGGATGTGACATCAGCCCAATATTTTCCATTGACTTCGACATACATAATTATGTCATTGACGAATGATAAATGATATTAATTTTGCAAATATTTTAAAATAACACTTAAAAGTTAATCTTTTTTTGTTAATTTAAACTAACTTTATCCTGAGAAGAAACCGAAACAAACTGTAAAGTTCCTTTTAAAGTCCATAAAATCAGTAAATGCTTTCGTTTTTAGGGTTCCGTACCCAAAGGGTAAAAACGGGACCCTATTACTGAGACTTCGCGGTCCGTCTGTCTGTCTGTCACCAGGCTGTATCTCATGAACCGTGATAGTTAGACAGTTGAAATTTTCACAGATGATGTATTTCTGTTGCCGCTATAACTATAAAATAAAAACAGAATAAAATAAATATTTAAGTAGGGCTCCCATACAACAAACATGTTTTTTTTTTTGCCGTTTTTTGCGATAATGGTACGGAACCCTTCGTGCGCGAGTCCGACTCGCACTTGGCCGGTTTTTCCGTTTGTTTCAAGTTTGCTGACGATCGTTTTCTAAAGTAATTATTTTAAACTAGAATGGCTAAGTTACTGCAAAATGATCTGGATAGGTTTACTCGTACTAGTTGAGTAGTGTGGTGATAAACTTGAACATTCTGAAATATGTTCACATTCGGAGAAAAATAAAACAAAGTAAAATAATAACAGAACTTTTATTAAACTTACCATAAAATTATTATTACGTCATTTTGTCTTCGTCTTAAAACGTAACTATTTGAAAACACTAACAGTAATTTTAAATTTTTATTTTTATATTTCTAATAGTTAAAATTAAAAAAATACATCAAAATTAAATATTTAAAAATGTAGATAATAGGTATGCTATGTAAAATGAATAAATGGAATAATAATTTTAAGTAATATGTTTTTTGATTGTTCTCTCTAAGTATAACTGTTTTACCTAATATCACAAAAAAATATTTACATAATATAAATACGTCTCATCGTCGTTTCATCATCGGACTACAAGACGTACGGCGATGCGCCATCGGTACATGGTGGACATCCCACCCATACGCACTAAACGTTTTGGAAATACGTTCATTATGCGTACAGCTAAGGAGTGGAATTCCCTGCCGGAGTCTGTGTTTCCAGATAGCTACAACCTCGGAGTCTTTAAGTCAAGAGTGAATAGGTTACTTCTAGGCAAGCGTGTTACATCGTCAACCACATCATCGCTTACCATCAGGTGAGATAGTGGTCAAGCGCGAGCCTATCAATAATAAAAAAAAGAAAAAAAAAAAAACGTCACAAAAACTGTCCATAGAAATTAAGTGATTGACAGGGGCTTGGGGATCAAACAATTAATAAAATAATTAATTAATAATAAATAATTAATCGATCTTAAAAAGTTACCTGAGAACTTTAACAGCTAGCACTGACTGATTTTGTCATAACTTTGTTCATTGATTTGTAAAACAATATAGAATATGTTAATATTATGGGAATTGGATTACAAATATAGTATAGGAAGGGGTGAATAGAAACGTAGGGTATCAATACAAACTTTAATAGATATTTTCAAGTATCCTAAGGGGACATATTCCCGGGATAAAAACTACATATCTTACGTCCTAATCCAGGTTATGATCTATCTGTGTCCCAAGTTTCATTCAAATCTGTTCAGCCGTTAAGGCGTGAAAAGGTAACCGGAAGACATTTATAAATCTCCTTCAAACAATACCTTCAAAGTTTTGTTTCGATCCACCCCTATTTTCCTTTACGACCCTTCCTCAGGTACAGAAAATATATCCTCGTAATTCTAGTATAAATCATCCAAATAAAAGCGCGCCTCCATTAACATTTTCTATATATATATTTTTATTGTTTTGTGTATACGCATAAAAACCAGTGGGCTAGTGGGACACGCAATTTTTAATTAGACAATCCATTTATCAAACTAACATATTATTTAATAAATTAAGAGCAACCTGGAATTTTGCTTGAAAATATAATACTAGATTTTTTTATTATCTTTACTAATATTATAAAGAGGTAAAGTTTGTGAGTTTGTGTAGGGGGTAATCTCTGGATCTACTGAACCAATTTAAATGAAATTTGGCATGGAGATAGGTTGAGACACTGGGAAGGACTATCTAGTTTGTATTCCCTCGGGATAATAAAAACTTATTACGCGGGCGAAGCCGCGGGCAGAAACTAGTATTTTATAAAGTCGCAATCATGCCCCACGCACGACACGAAAAACCGTAATAAAAACTAAAATATAAAACATGAAAACAAAATATAAACAAGACCCATAAAGACCTTGATAATATTGATCTTTAGAAATATTTTAATAAAATATATAACAATAGATAATTTTGTATCAGAATATTGATGTTTGTTCAGATAGGTTACTACAAGGTGGGCCAAAAGAAATCACCCTATTGGAAGATGCTCTCATTTTTGCAAATGGCCGCCAATGTCAAATCTGTTTTGACAATTGTGGACATCTGTCTAAGATGCAGAATACAAGTGAACAAGCCATGGAGCGATACACTCCCCAAGAACGCGGAATAATCGTGTCTATTTTTTTGCATAACAATTCGTCTGTAGTGTTGGCGCAGCGCGAATTCCGTCGCCGATTCCCCGGCCGTCCGACACCGACTGCGTAAACACTGCGCCGTTTGGCCACCAACCTTGAAGAGTATGGGACCACACGAGACGTTGCCAAAAGTGGCCGGCCCCGGAGCGCCCGTTCTGCCGAGAATATCACCGCTGTTGCCGAGGATGTCGAGCTGTCGCCGGAAACATCGACCAGACGCCGTGCCACGCAATTAGCCATCAGCCGGACGTCCCTAAGGCGAATTTTGGTCAAAGACCTGCGCATATTCCCGTACAAAGTCCAGTCCGTGCATCAACTGCTGCCTGCCGACCGCCAAACGCGCGTAACCTACGCCCAAGCCATCCTCAATCTCGAGGAAGAAGTGGACGATTTTTCGACCAAAATCATAATGAGCGATGAGGCTCATTTCCACCTCAGAGGGTACGTGAACAAGCAAAACTATCGCTTCTGGGGCACTGAAAATCCACGAGTGATGCACGAGGAGCCGCTCAAAGTGACTGCATGGTGCGCTGTTCACGCTGGAGGAGTCATCGGCACATTTTTTTTCGAGAATGCCGCTGGCCAAACGACAACAGTGGACGGTGCGCGCTATAGGGCCATGTTGACTGAGTTTTTTCTGCCGCAATTGGACGAATTAGAACTGAGGGACATGTGGTTCCAACAGGACGGAGCAACGGCACACACTGCGCGAGCCACAACCGATATTCTGAAGGCAGCGTTCCCGGGTCGCCTCATCTCTCGTTTTGGCGATTTGCACTGGCCCGCACAAGATCACCCGATTTAAGCGTTCCAGACTTTTGTTGGTGGGGTTTTTTGAATTCCCGTGTTTACGTGAACAAGCCCGAGACTCTGAAAGCCCTCAAGGACAACAATCGACACGAGTGCGAGAATCTGTCGCCCGAAGTTCTCGCCGAAGTGATGAAAAATGCCATAAAACGAGCCCGTATGGCAATCAATTGTAACGGCGCCCATTTGGCCAAAATAGCATTTGGATATAATCTTCTCGACTTGACCAATAAAATTCTTAAGGTTCAAATAAACATAATCAAAAAACAGAATGGAAGTTTTTAATTTAGAAAAAAAAGAGAGCCAAACAACATCGGATGACTTCTTTTGCCCACCTTGTATTTATTTGTTGGTTTTATCCCAATACTCGTAAAAATCAAGCAATAGAAAACTTCAGCAAATATAAAAATTATAAATAAAACTTTATAACATAAACTTACGCTAAAATTTGTTCTAAAACAATACTGTAATTTTATATCACACTACATATTTGTACAAAGGCCACTTCAGCCTGTATATTCCTTAAATAAAGGGATATTTATTGGCCAACACATTGGACAATATCTAAACGATAAAAACCGTATTGACTGGAAAATAAATTATTTAAAATATTTTATGGCTACACATATTGTTATGATTTAAATATTGTTATCAAGAAACAACGTAAGACACTTCTTAGGGCGCGGTCCCACTGAGAAAAATAGCTAACAACTTTCGGTTTGACTGAGCCCGTAGCAGACCTTCGGTGGCCTTTTTTTTCCGAGGTAAGTATTAACCAAATTTTCTTAATAGTTGGACGGATCACATTTAAAACTGCCTTTAATTTAATTATTGGCATTTCTAAATAACACTTGGTAAAACATGAGCTCTTTGTAAAAGGGTTCGTTCGACAAAACCCAATATAAGTACAACCGCCAGTAACTTCACTGGTCCCATGTCTTACCTTACCTTTCAAATCAAGTCCTTATATTTCATCAAATACTACATATTTTAAGATTATAATTTCATCCTCTAAACTTTTTCCACTAAGCTTATCATCACTTAAAATATTTTTGTCTTTTAAACTTTTCGTTCATAGACAATCACCGCAATCACAGATATTCTACGCATAACAGAACCTGACGGGGTTGACCATAAGCTGTATACAAGTCATATTATATCTGTCCCTTACACACACTCAAAATAACCTTACTGTAAGAGCTTATGGTCACGCCCCTGGTCCGAAAAATTAAACAAAGTAGGCTGTAAAAACTTCTTAGAAGTTATTGAGTCCCTTTAAGCTTCGAGCCAAGGCCAATCAATAACGATCAGAAATTTAAAGGAATTGGACAACTCAGAATTTCTTTGATTCATTTTGACTAAAAATCTAAAAATACTTGTGATATCTGTCTAAAATACTCTCTGTTCTTCTAATGCCATTCAAACACACAGTGGCATAGCATTAGATAGCCCGAGGCGACCACGAGGTGCCCGACCATGATGGGGAAGCCGATCTTGAAGAATTGCACGAACGTGAACTTGTAGCCGTGCTGCTCCGCCACTCCTGCGCACACCACGTTTGCACTTGCGCCGATTAGAGTGCCGTTACCTAAAATAAGGAACTAAATCAAAATGTGATTCAATTAAAGTGAACATTGTTACTATCTTTTCCTCGAAGATAGAGAAATCAGAAAAAAAAAGTTAATTAAAAAATCAAAAAACCCGACTGCTTGGAAAGCGAACTATCGGAGGATACATATCTACGCGAGCTGGCTGACCAAAACCAGACGTATCCTCCGACTGCACAGCATGATTTTCTCCTTGTTTACGTCTTTTTAGTTCGCTTTTCAAGCAGTCGGGTTTTTATGGGACTATTTTTATTTATAACTTTTTAGTTATTTTTTTTTCGAATTAGGTACATTTAAACATATAAGTATTATATATTTTTGAAATCACTCCTTAAAATCCTTTATTTTGATACCCCACACGATAGGTTTGGAGGAAAAAAAATTTGGGCCCCTACAATATGGCGCCCAAAAACCGCCATTTTCCTATTTTCCAATTTTCATGTAGCCAGTGACACTCGCGGGGTTAAGACGAATCGATTGACGTAAGAACTATCAAAATCGGCCTACGCGTTTGGTCTCTAGAACGCCACATAGGAACAAACATACATACATACATACATACTTACATACATACATAGACTGATAAACACATTACCCTCCTTCGGCAGTCGGGTAAAAAGATGGCAGAGAGCTGTCAAATTGGTATTAAAATTTCATTAGGTATTCGTACAATTTAACGATACCGTTGGCGCACTGGCTGAGCGATCAGCTGTTGCGCTGCGTGTCGGGGGTTCTATTACCGCACGGAATAAATATTTGTTTGACCAACAGATAGTTATTCCGGATCTAACTGTTTGTGTATTGTTGTCTCATTGTCAATAAGAGTTTCTTATAATTTACTGACCGTCGAGTTTCTATGTTTATAAACGCACCCACGATATAGGTGAAATCCCTAATGTGAGGCAACGTTTAAAAATAAAACAAACAATTCAGATACATCATCTAAAAGCCGTGTATGTGACTAGACTAGACAGAGACAAGTATAATAATACTCCAGCCATTTAACTAATAACAAAATAAAACAGATGTTTTTTAGGGTTCCGTACCCAAAGGGTAAAAACGGGACCCTATTACTAAGACTTCGCGATCCGTCTGTCTGTCTGTCTGTCTGTCTGTCTGTCTGTCCGTCTGTCTCCAGGCTGTATCTCATGAACCGTGATAGCTAGACAGTTGAAATTTTCACAGATGATGTATTTCTGTTGCCGCTATAACAACAAATACTAAAAACAGTATAAAGTAAATATTAAAGGGGGGCTCCCATACAACAAGCGTGATATTTTTGCCGTATTTTGCTCGATATTTATAACGGCAACAGGTAGACGCTTGAAATATTCACAGAATGTTTAGTTGTATATTTACTTCAAAAAATAATAATTAATAAATTAAAATTAAATAAATTAAAGGGGGCTCCCATACAACAAACGTGATTTTTATGCAGTGTTTTGCGATAATGGTACGGAACCCTACGTGTGCGAGTCCGACTCGCACTTGGCCGGTTTTTTAGGGCTATGCTCTACTCAACTACAAATGTTTATTTTTTTTAATAAAACGATTCGACTCAGTTAAATCGATTACTACAGATGAAACATAGTTTGTGAGCATACAATTTTAATATCCAAGGTCATAGGACTAGAAAATTGATGACCGAAATAAAAATGTTGAATGATACTGACCGCCCAGACAGGCGCCGAAGGACAGCGCCCAGATGAGCGGCGCCATGGGCAGCCCCAGCGCCGGGTTGTTGCCCAGTGACGTCACCACGCGCACCATCATCGTCGTCAGCGGGATGTTGTCCACGAACGCCGACGTCAGGCCCGATACCTGGGGATTTGGAAGATATCGAGTTCATTCTTATTCTTTAATAGGATCTGTCCACGGCTGCGCCCGCGTGAAAAGTGTTTTATTTTTCCAAGGGATCATTATACCGGGATGAAAATTTGATTGTGTAACAAATATCCATCTATCCATAAATATAAACCATCAAATTTATAATATTACAATCCCACCGCACTATTCCCAAACCACTGCAACTCCTGAAAGCCAGAATCAACAGTGGCGACCACCAGAAAAGCGCCGAGGCAATGAAGCTCGACGAAGTCCCGGAGAATGAATTTAACTGTCTTGGATACCGCAACGAAATTAATCAGAAAAGAATAATGAATAATAATAATTTATATTATTTTTTTTCTACTCCACCGTTATTTATAAAATTAGTAAGATTAAACACAATTTTCACGAGGACATGTACAATTCTGGTATTAGGTAGTCTGTAGCTTATCCCAGAATTGGGTTCCCTAACAGCCAAGCTTATTGCGATAGATATTTTGCAGATACGGACAGCAGCATAATTATATTATTATGGTTTTATTCTGGAGGAGTCCAACATAACTCTCCGTTAGTATCGCCAAAGTTAGACAAACACGTACGCAAGATCACACACATACATACAGATCATTTAACTAATTAAGAAAAAATTCCGAAGCAACTGCATACAAACGAAGAGTTATATTGGATTCCTCCAGATTAAAATCTCACAGTTCCTAACGCTACCGTGAGTCGAGAGCCTGAAGGTTGAATTAACAATCAGTGCAATTGAACCGATACAAAATCGAACTTCAGCAAAAAAGTAGCTTTTATTTCCGATACGTACCCATAACATAAGTAGGATAGCTACGGCCAACCTTGCACTCTCATCAACCTTCAAAATGACACCTTCGGTCAGTCCTCCGATGAATTCTATCAGACCCAGTTTGGATAGAGCCTGGAATGAGAAAACAAAATCACTCAAAATTCCGATACTTCCAAAACCTAATCATTTATGTAAACTTGACATCAGACACTGAACAGTCTGCTGACTCGAGGGAGGAGTTCCACTCTTTATAGATACGAAATTGTTGTGTGTGTGAGCGAAAAATTGGCAATTAAACTGTCAAAATTCCTTAACCAGCACCAAAAAAACCAGCTGCCAGTATTTTAGTCGATAAGATCATCAATCCATTCTTCTGACGGAATGGTTGTGAAAGAGCCCTCGTATTCCAGAGAAAAACAGACAATTTCGTCTTTGAATGCATGCTTACCTCCATAAGCACGAAGAGTGCGGCAAAGAAAAGCAGCGTGGACCATTCGATCCTGTGCAGCACTGGTTCTAGGTCTTCGCGGTCTGCCAGAGTCAGCAGCAGCAGTGCACCTAGCAGCGCCGTCCAGCCCAAAGACACGCGATCTGCAAAGTAAGATTAGTTGACTATGCACTAAGCATGCACTAAGAGATGATATCGAACGTTTTCCAAAGATAAAAGCGCTTCTCCTTCACAGTTATTTAGCGCACAGTCTAACTGTGGATCTCTCTGTTAGTGTTAGCTCTGTCTGTAGTCTGTGTTCCTTACAACCCGTCAACCCCAAAAGCAAGAGGGGACGGCAGGCTCGCCCCTCCCATCATTACTAGGCATCTATCGAGCCCTGACCACAGAATAAATAATAGTACAAGTACAGAAGAGTCACTTCGTGCAATAATTCATTGAAATAGAGACTCCTGCAAATAAGCAACAAAGTGCAATTCAGCTCGCATAAGCGCTCAGTGCCTAACGTGATATTCACCTAAACGTTGTCGCTCTCTTCTAACGCGTATCTCCGTCGCTGTCTGGCGCGGTTTGACTCGGCTCGTAAGGGTTGTCGACTTGCCGCTTTCGCTTACATCCACTATCTACCTACTTGACCGCGTAATCTTTCTTATAGGGCTTATTACACTACACGGTATTCAAGGCCCTGAATATCGGGTCACTAAATCATTCCGATGCAATAAGGTAGATATTATGAAAACCCTAAATCCCTAACAGTTTTTACACTACCCTAATTTAGAGTTTAGGGCCCTGAATACCGTGTAGTGTAATAAGCCCTTATGTTTGATGCCTATGGTTACACGGTCAAGTAGGTAGATAGACAATGAATATTATAGACCATCATTTTGTTAGGTACTTAATAAATGAAAACTAGGTTACCTAAACTTCATTTACTATAACATTAGACATTTAAATAAGCCCATTTTACAGCCCGGTCAATCGATTTTGACTTCTATTGCGTTGGTGATACGACAAATGGAAGCTGTAGTAAACAGTTGGTTTTGGTAACAAATTTGTGCTTTTTATATCATCCTTATGTGTACGAGATAGAACACAAAATTGGTTGAACGGACTGTAAAACGAATTGTAAAGACGTCTAATGTTATTTCAAATTGAGTATAGGTACCTACCTCTTTGTTTACTCTTTAGAGATATTTTTTGTTAGTTTATTCAAAGTTGGCTTGAAGAACTCTTAGGAAATATTGCTTGTTTGTTCGTTATATATAAGTAGGTACCTAGTTTTATATACAAACGTTAACGTTAATAAGTGCGTACACTTACTCAGGCTATTGTTAAATTCTTAGGCTAAGTAGGTAACTACTTACTTAGGCAATTATAATTTATTTTAAACTGGATCTAAAGCGTTTATTTTTATGTTTACAAAACGGTAACTATTCAATAAAAAAGAAATTAAATTATATTTGTGAACAACACGAAAATCTAAAATATCTAAGTAGGTAGGTACTTAATGGGGTGCTTGGACAGGAAACCTCCCCGTGTGCCCGTGGGCTGGAATTCCCTTTTGGATGCGTCCGGGGGGAAGGCCAGTCTCCGGGACGGTGCACCCTGGGGTACGGGCAATGACTCCCCATTAGGTACTATGTGCCTAAGGGGTCTCGTTGCCCGTATGCCAATATCCTGTCAGAGAGGTTGGAGGTCGGAAGAACGCTCCAACGTGTGTCCCTCTGCGCTCTAAGCAGAGACGCACAGCGGCGGAGTAAGAGCGGGCTCGGTGTGCACTAACTCTGCCGCCGGGCAGGCAGGAGGAAGTATTGCTCCTTCTTCTGCCACCGCTAATCTCGTAGCCCCGAAGATAGTCACGGTCATGTCTCTGACTGTTGACGGGGGTCGAGGGTCTTGGCTTAATCGCCCGGGTCGCGAGGAAGAAAACCTCTATAAAATAATCACCCCAAACCTCCAAGCGGCGGCGCACCGTGAGGGAGGTTGATAGCTTGACTAATGGGTAGCTAAATTAGTCTCTAGTGCGAACCACTAGATTTTGAGACATAAAATGTTATTTACTCGTGGGAACAAAATGGAAAATTTAAAAAACAATAAAACCAAAACCGATGAAGAGGTGAGGAGTGATGCGGGGTCGGAGTCCGACGCCGCATCTGACGCAAAGGGCTCACAGAGCTCGGAGTGCGAAGAGGTGGGGGCTGCTGCGAAGAACCTTAGGTTCTTCAGGAAGCGCCCCAAATCGGGGGATGGCCTGGGCTCGCCCTCTGATGACGAGCTGGCCTCGGCCCGGAAGATCCCCACCAGTAAGCGGGGTGGTGGCCGAGATAGAGGAGTGGGGAGGGGGCTCACCGCCCAGGAGGCTGCCCAGCGAGCCGAGAGGCTTGCCGAAGAGGTGCGCCACCCCGGATTGACCAGCTGCAGGGCTGTCCTTTCGGGGTCTTCTGGCGGTGAACTGGATACCGAGCTGGATTTAAATTCGGAGCGAGCGGCCAGGTTCGCAGAGGTCGTGGGAGCCGCAATCCGAGATGTGGCCTTGAAGAGGAATAAGTCCTCTAAAGACAAGGCCATATCCGCGGCCACGGCCTCCATTATGGCAGCAGCGAAGGCAAATCATGTCGGGCCTCCGTCGGATGGAATATCCGAAATGCGGGCGGAGGTCACCCGCTTGAAAGCCGACATGGAGCTTCTCCAAAAGGAGAACGAGAAGCTCCGAGCGGACTTGGCCGGGCTCCGAGGAGCCACCCCCCGGGAGATGCCACAGAAGGGGGCGCAGCATGGGCAAGGTCAGCCCTTACCTGCAGAAGACCGGGTTCTGAACCTGGTGCGGCAGGAGCTGGCTGCCTTCCAGAGTCGGTTTTCTGCTCTGGAGGCCATTGTCCTGCGCCCCCCGCTAGCTGCAAGCCAGACGACCCTGGGCCAGCAGAAGGTGGCCTCGTTTGCCGCTGCCGCGGCTGCCACGGCAAAACAGGCTAATAGCGGGGCCATGCCGAGAACCGCGAGGTCGGCCCCAGCGAAACCAGGCAAATTGGCACCCAAAGGGAGCGGAACGGCTTCACAGGCAGCGAGGGCCCCAGCCCGGGTAGCAGGTCGGGCGCCCCAATCTTTGCCTTCTCCTGAAACTCCTACGGCCGACGCCGAATGGCAGGTGGCCGGGGACAAGAAGAAGGCGAGCAAGGCAGCAAGGGCGGCCAAACGAAAAGAGAGGCGAAAGCGGCGCAAGGAGCGAAGCGTCGCGGCTAGGCTCCGCGCCCCGAAAACCACAGCTGTAGTGATTACACTACAGCCGGAAGCGGCAAAGAAGGGCGTATCCTACCGCGATGTGCTCTCTAAAGCGAGGGCGGCGGTGAATCTGGAGGAGCTCGGCGTCGCCGAGGGCATCCGGGTTAGGGTCACCGCGACTGGAGCCCGGATTCTGGAAGTTCCCGGTGCGGCCAGTGGCCCGACCGCCGACGCTCTGGCCGAAAAGCTCAAGGCGTCCTTAAATGCAGACGAGGTCCGAGTGTCCAGGCCCATCAAATGCGCAGATATGCGCATTCTGGGCCTGGACGACTCTGTGACGGAGGGAGAGGTGGTGGCTGCCGTTGCCAGGACTGGGGGGTGCTTAGCCGAGCAGGTCAGGGCAGGCATCATACGTCCTGACGCCACGGGGATGCGAGCCGTTACGGTGAGCTGCCCCGTCTCGGCAGCCCAAAAATTAGCCGGGGAGGGCCGAAGGCTCTTGGTGGGATGGGTTTCCGCGCAGGTGAAACTGTTGGACCCCAGACCTCTGAGGTGCTTCCGCTGCCATGTG
The DNA here is from genome assembly GCA_945859665.1 of Anorthoa munda. NCBI lineage: Eukaryota > Metazoa > Arthropoda > Insecta > Lepidoptera > Noctuidae > Anorthoa > Anorthoa munda. Next base: position 12,354,188 of record OX243917.1, on the reverse strand, counting down.
GGCAACCACGTGGGAGCTCAATGCACCTCGGAGGTGGACCGAAGTGACCATTGCTTCCGCTGTGGTCAGCCCGGTCACAAGGCCGGCTCGTGCAATGCCACGCCGCACTGCGTCGTATGTGCGGCAGCTGGCAAGCCGGCCGATCACCGGGCCGGGAGCAAGACCTGCGCTCCACCTGCCAAGGCCAGACGCAGGGGTAAGCACTCCGTACCCGCCGTCACCGCCGCACCCGCCGTCACCGTCGCAGCCACCGCCACTACCGCCACTGCTGCCACCCCCACAGCCGTCGTTGCCTCGGAAACCACCGCGGCAGGATCCTCACAGGGGATTCAGGAGGGGGCTGAAATGGAGTGCCAATAACGGCCCCATTACGCCTCCTCCAGGCGAACATCAACCACTGCGCCGCTGCTCAGGATCTATTGCTCCAGAGCATGGCGCAGTGGTCGATTAACATCGCCGTGGTCGCTGAGCCGTACTTTGTCCCGCCCAGGGATGGATGGGTGGAGGATCTGAGCGGCTCAGTGACCCTAATTTCGTCAGCCGCTGCCGGCACCCCGACCCTCGAGGGTGTCAAGAGGGGACAGGGTTGTGTAGCAGCACGGTTCGGGGAGATTGCCGTGGTGGGGGTATACTTCTCCCCGAACCGAACTCTCACCGAGTTCCACAACTCCCTTGCGGAGTTGAAAATCGTCGTCGTTGGGTACCGCTCCCTCCCTGTGCTCGTCCTCGGGGACTTCAATGCCAAGAATGTGGCTTGGGGTTCCCGGTATACGGACACACGGGGCAGGATGGTGGAGGACTGGGCTCTGGAGACAGGCCTGGTCGTCCTTAACCGGGGTTCTGTCCCCACGTGTGTGCGGATGCAGGGTGAATCGGTGGTGGATATTTCATTCACCAGCCCCGCTCTGTCACCGCGTGTCGTCGATTGGCGCGTTATGGAGGAGGTGGAGACCTATTCCGACCACCGGTATATCCGGTTCGACGTCTCCACCCAGACCTCGAACGCGCCGGCCCGACAGACCCCGAGTGGTCCGCGGTGGGCGCTGAAACAGCTGGACCGGGAGCTCCTCCTGGAAGCCTCGATTGTGCAGGCCTGGGTGTCATCACCGGACAGGCCTGCTAACATCAACGACGAGGCGGAGTGGTTCCAGGAGGCCATGTCCGAGATATGTGACGTGGCAATGCCCCGGGCCCAGCCAGGACGCGCCCGGCGCCAGGTGTACTGGTGGTCGCCGGAGCTTACGGCTCTGCGCCAGGCGTGCGTTGCTGCGCGACGCCGGTACACCAGGCACCGCAGGCTTCGTAACCGTCCTCCGGATACGGAAGCCATTGAGGCGGAGCTGTACGAGGGGTACAGAGTAGCGAGGGCCAGCCTTCGTTTGGAGATCAAGCGGGCCAAGGGGTTGGCCCGCGAGGAGTCGCTGGAGACTCTGAACAGGGATCCGTGGGGACGCCCCTACAAAATGGTGCGAAATAAACTCCGCCCATGGGCTCCCCCGCTGACGCAGAGTCTCCGGCCGCAGCTCGTGGAGGACGTGGTGAGCACTCTGTTCCCTTCGCAAGGGGAACATACGCCCCCGCCCATGACTCCGCCTCTTGCGGTGCCCGATGCGGACCACAACGCCGACAACGACGACGATGCTCCGGAGGTGACCGAAGTAGAGTTGAGAGTGGCGGTACGTAGGCTTAATGCCAAAAATACCGCCCCAGGACCCGACGGCTTACCTGGCAAAGCCTGGGTCCTGGCCTTGGAGGCTCTCGGGCCTCGACTAAGGGGGCTCCTTAGCGCATGTTTGGAGAGGGGCCAGTTCCCACTTCGCTGGAAGACCGGGAAACTGGTCCTCATTAAGAAGCCGGGGCGCCCAGCGGACTCTCCGTCCGCTTACCGGCCCATAGTGCTGCTTGATGAGGTGGGCAAGCTCTTTGAAAGAGTTATTGCAGACCGCCTCGTCGGGCAGCTAGTGCGGGTGGGGCCGGATCTGGCGGAGAGCCAGTTTGGCTTCCGCAGAGGGCGCTCTACGGTGGACGCCATCATGCGCGTGCGAGCCCTCACGACGGGGGATGCAGTGGCCCGGGGTGGGGTCGTCTTGGCGGTGTCTCTAGACATCGCCAATGCCTTCAACACCCTGCCCTGGAGTTGCATCAGGGAGGCACTTCGGTATCACCGGGTGCCGTCCTACCTCTGTCGCGTGGTCGAGGCCTATTTGACGGACAGGGCCGTCATCTACCCCGGTCACCAGGGAGAGTGGAACCGGCGAGAGATGTCGTGCGGTGTCCCACAGGGATCGGTCTTGGGGCCGTATCTGTGGGACATCGGGTACGACTGGGTGCTGCGCGCAGACCTCCCTAGCGGCGTCAGCGTCATTTGCTACGCTGACGACACGCTGGTCCTGGCGCAGGGGAGGTCGCACCAGGCGGCGGCTGAACTAGCGACACGCGGGGTTGCGATAGTCGTTGAGAGGATCCGGCAATTGGGACTCGAGGTGGCCTTGCACAAGTCCGAGGCCATGTGTTTTCATGGTCCTCGGAACGCGCCACCGCCGGGCTCCCAAATAACGGTAGGAGGGGTTCACATCGGCGTCGGGTCGACGATGAAGTACCTGGGACTCGTCCTCGACAGCCGGTGGAATTTCGTGGAGCATTTCCGACGTTTGGCTCCCAGACTGGAGCGGGCCGGGGCTGCCCTCAAGCGACTCCTGCCCAATCTAGGGGGTCCAAACGCCTCCTGCCGGAGGCTCTATGCGGGGGTCGTGCGGTCCATGGCCCTTTATGGTGCACCGGTGTGGGCGCGTTCCTTGAGACGGCGACCATCCCGCTGGTTGAACGCGTCCCAAAGGGTCATGGCCATCCGGCTGGTCCGGGGATACCGCACGGTCTCCGGTGAGGCGGCGAGCCTCCTTGCCGGATTGCCGCCATGGGATCTGGAGGCAAAAGTCCTCGCGCACATTTGGGAGTGGCGCGAGGAGGCGAAACGCCGGGGCGAAACTCCGTTGCCGCGACAAATCGTGGCACGGCGGACAGAGCTCCGGCAGGATCTCATGGCGTCATGGAGAGAGCGACTATCGCAACCCAGTGCTGGGCACGCCACGATTGCGGCGATAAGGCCCCTCTTTGAGGAGTGGCTAGAGAGGCGCCACGGCGTCCTCACCTTCCGCCTGACGCAGGTCCTCACCGGACACGGCTGCTTCGGGAGGTTCCTGTTCAGGATAAGGCGGGAGGAAACGCCCGGGTGTCACCATTGTGTGGATCGCCCGGAAGACACGGTGGAGCATACGGTGGAGGTCTGCCCCGCTTGGGCGGAGCACCGCCGTGTCCTCGTGGAGGCGATCAGCGGTGGCGACCTCTCGCGTCCGGCCCTGGTTCAGGCCATGGTACGGAGCGAGAGCGCATGGGAAGCCGTCACCTCCTTCAGCGAAGCAGTAATGCTCGCAAAGGAGGAGGCGGAACGCGTGAGGGAGACACAACGGAGACGCCCTCACGCCCCTAGCCACCGCAGGAGACGCCCCGGGCGTCGGGAGTCGCAAGCCGATTTCCGGCCACCGTAGGCGCGGGCTTGCGGACGGCGAGTAATGGGTAGCTCGCCGTCCGATAAGGACCAGGCCCGAGTCGACGGCGCGTAGTGTTCCACGCGCGCCTCAAAGAGATGTCAGCAAAAGTTGACGGGGTCCGCTAGGGCCGATGCCTGTCTGGGTCGCGGATAAATTTGAAAGAGAGTTACCGCGGCCCTGGCACAAGCAACTGAAGGAACACGGGTGGGTTTTAGTCAGTAAAAGTCTGACACGCCCTCCCGCTTCACCCAGAGCGGGAGAAGTCATTGGATGATTTCCCACCCAAAAAAAAAAAAAAAAAAAAAAAAAATAAAAAAAAAAAAAAAAAAAAAAAGGTAGGTACTTAATTATTAGTATTTCACACACCTATTCATTCTTTTAGGAACACCAAAATGCTTAATTTATTATATAAAACTCGTACTCATTATGCACCTACTACCGATAGTTACAGAGTATTTATGTAATAATTTAAATAGGTACAACAAAATAGCTTACCTTTCAAAATCTTTCGGTACTTTAAAAAAACTTAATATCGATTCATTGTTCTTTGCTTTATTTAAACACCCGTAAACATAACAATATATTTTAAAGGCCTTAGAAGTACGTTTAGAAGTCATTGTTCTTTGCAGCATAAATCAAAGAATTAATAACGTGGCTAACGTGCGAGCCGAGCGGTAAGCGGCAACCTAATGCGTTATTCCCTCTCCCCCTGCCCTGACGATTTTTTTTGAACCTTTAGATACATTTAAACGCTCTGTTGACAACTAATTTGAGGTCAAATTTTTCAACCGTCAAGAATTTAATGTTTTCTTAGTGTAAAAATGAATGACAGTGTTTCTGTACATAAGCTGTCATATCGTAATATTTATTACTCAAACATATTTTGTTATTATGAAAAATCTGACCTCAAAAACCAGGCCAAAAGAAGTCAACAATCAAAGAACATCCCGCTATGGCCTTTGCTTAGCAGTGCGACAACATAAGTTAACAAAAAAAATAATAAGATATATCAAGTGCATGCAGATCATATAAATTCCGAAATTGAACATTGTTTGATTCTTGAGTTCGTACACATTATGAAAGAGTAATTTCAGAGCCTTAGAAATCACTTACTGAACTCAGGAATGGAGTGTAGAAAAAACACGACGACCACGAATGTAATTGCTACAGTGCATTTGATCAGCAACACCTTATCTCGAATCTTATACTGAAAATAGAGATATAGTTATTGACAAAAATGTATCTTTAAATGAAAGCAATTGTAAAATTGGACATAAGAGCTGTTGTTTTGTTACTCAATCACTACAGAACCGTTAACGGATCTAGACGAAATTTGGCACAGAAATAGACTACTTTTGTTCTGGTGGTAGGTTCTTTTGGGATCATTTCGACTTTCACGCGGGCGGAGCCGCTGGCAAAAGCTACTCGAAATTATCTATTCACTTACCCCTTTTTCTCAACACTCAGTTATCGGGCTGTTCTGCAGTATCTGCTGTGATTGACTGTTGAAAATCCATTCAACCAATCACAACAAATAACGAGTGCCTGACAATTTGTCACATTCATTTTGCGATAATTTAGCGTTGAGAAACCCGGCCTTAGGTCCACTTTTGCCAAAGTCTTTACGAGGTTAAATAACAAAATGTCATGCATTATTGGCCGTGTTAGCTACTAACTCGAAGTTACTAAGATAAATAAGCGGGCCTTAGCCATAATTTGCATTCGGAGAAAATAGATGTATAGAAAATAGTTTACTGTATGAAAATTGATGTATAGAACAATGTTATTGTATGAAAATAGATGTGTAGAACAATGTATATCGTATGAAAATAGATGTGTAGAACAATGTTTATTGCATGAAAATAGATGTGTAGAACAATATTTATTGCATGAAAATAGATGTGTAGAACATTGTTATTGTATGAAAATAGATGTGTAGAACAATGTTTATTGCATGAAAATAGATGTGTAGACCAATATTTATTGCATGAAAATAGATGCGTAGAACAATGTTATTGAATGAAAATAGATGTGTAGAACATTGTTATTGTATGAAAATAGATGTGTAGAACGCTGTTTATTGTATGAAAGTAGATGTGTAGAACAATGTTATTGTATGAAAATAGATGTGTAGAACGCTGTTTATTGTATGAAAATGGATGTGTAGAACAATGTTTACTGTATGAAACATCTCTGGAACTACCAAAGATCGTTTTCTGATATTATGATAAAAAGTTCAAGCTCGACAACGCAATTTTTTATCCCGGAAAATGCTTGGTTCTCATACAATAGCTTAGATACATACCTTATCCTTCATGTCTGCCAGCATTGTCTCAAAACAGTTTTTGGGACAAGCTCTGACCTTCGTCTCCTTGACCAACGCTTCGAGTTTGAGCGAAAGCTTCCGGACCTTCCTCTCCAGTCGGTCTCGGACCACCTGCTCATCTCTGCTCAAGTGGGGTAGGGAGTCAGCCGCACGACGCCATATTGAAATCTGGTGACGAAGATCTGAAGAATATAATAGATTTGTTAGGATTTTCATAGTGTTCCAATGATTTGGAGAGCATAGAATATCCTGTTTAAAAATTGTCAAATTCATGAAACAAGCGTGGAGATTGCAATTTTTCCTTTGACAAGGGAATGAATGTAAATTGCAAATGACGTAATTTATGACATCGTCGTGAAAAACCTATTAATATATTGTTAGCTCTATCATTCACATCGTGATCGATGCTCGTTTGTTTTTGTGTACTAGTGACTCTGTGAGCTGTAAACCTCGCAAGTCCGTCTTTTAGATCTTTTGTCCATTATTTTAGATATTTGTTTTTATTTTTAAATGGATCCGTCAAATTAAAGATTTCAAAAAACTTATTCAATGAAAAAATTTATATAATGATTGAACCTGCTCACAAATTTCAAGAGAATCGGAATGAGAAATGCAAACTGTAGAGGAGAACAGCCGGAAATCCGGAATATCTGGATATCCGAACATACGAAATAATTTTTGCCCAAGCTGGAATGGAGACGCTTTGCGCTCGCTGCGTCAATTATTAAGTTATTTATTTATTAATTTAGACTTAATGCAAAGTTAATATGAGTAAAAGGCGGACTTAATGCCTGAGGCATTCTCTACCAGTCGACCAAGGGTGGTATTCTTCTTCTATTCGAGTCTTTGGTGATTTTACTCATAGACAGTTTGGGCCCAGTAGATTTGGTTTAGTAAACCCAAACCAAGGGTGGTGAAGAGATAACATGGCAGGTGCATTGTTTAATCAGTTTGAACTATTTGTTTACCTTGGATATCCCTGGGTACGTTGAGCCTCAGTTTGTCGGTATCTCTGAAGATGTATCTGAACTGGAAGTACGTCTGGACACACACCATTAGGATACCAAATGTCATGTGTAGCGTGAAGTTCGTGAAGTTTATACCCTGGCAGAAAGGAAACCGAATGAACGTATGGAAATTAGATTAAACAAATAGTAAAACAGTAAAAGAAAGCTTTTAGGAGAAAAATTAACTTTCACGTTGATCATATAGTGAATTATTTACTCAGTAAAACTAACACCATAAAAAACAGTGTTTTAACTTACAGATTGCACGACCGCCTTGTTCGAAGCTATGATGACGTTTGGGGGGTCACCAACGGGGGTCACAGTGCCCCCTATGTTGCTGAACAGTACCATGGACATCAGTACTGGTATGGGATCCAGATCCATCACCTCGCATAACCTGTCAATCAGGAAAACACATAAGTGTAATGATTTACGAATTAAATGTTGCCTGACTTAGAAGTAAACTTCAATCGTTGACTTCTGCGGCTAATCTCTTCTTATTTTATCTTCATAGAATTAGAATATTTATTTTAAACTTCATAATGTCTATCACCAGAACTTATATTATATTTAAAATATTTTCTTAATGCTAGAAAAAAACCTTTATTATAGGTCCCAGCGGTTTAGGCTATGCGTTGTTTGCCAGTGAATCATAGAATCTATTATTATTAAAAAGATAGGGCTGGTGAATGATTACCTGATGGTGACGGGAGTCATGAGCAGTACTGTCGTCACATTGTCCAAGAACGTAGATATGATGGCAGTGATAGCGCTCAACAGTGTTATCAGCGGCCAGATCTTGCCTTTTGTCACCTGAAATAGTTAAGATTGCAAGTCATTAAATAATAATTAGGTAGAAACAAAAAAGCTATTTCAGACTAGAATCTATTTCTGTGCCACATTCAGATCCGTTCAGCTGTTCTGGCGTTATTGAGTGACAAATATCCATCTTAACTTTCGTATTTATAATAGTAGTACAGTACAACTATTTTCATAAGGTCCCTCGGCAAACTTCGTACAAAGTCGTTGGATTTCTATCAGTTGCCCTTTGCACTTGGTACAGACCAGGCGCTCTCAATCAACGTGGAAGTATATAGAGTTGTTAATACTCTTTTAACTTGATGTATCTTATTTTAAAAAATGAGAGCAAAGCTGCTAAATTCACAGCCACGACAATTTTAAGCGCATACTTGTATTTTTTATAAGAAGCCGATGGATTCAAGAAAGAAAGCAATGGTTATTTAAAACAAGTTCAAAAATGTGTTTCTGACGCTTGTGGTGTTTCAGTCGGAACAATAAAGATTATTGTAAAAGAAAATGATAAAAACGATAAAAAAGACCAAACAGTTTCGTTTAAATTTGGACGATTTTGACTATTGTGTCATACGTAACATGATTTACAATTTTCATCTACGCTTATTACCTTATTTGAGGACTTTAAAATCGAAGTTGGTTTTGGCTATCCAAATCTCAGATATTAAGACATTTTTTGAAAGATATTGGTTTTCAATATAAAAAAAACAGATACCAATCGGGAAATACCAATTGAAAAGAATTATATTCGCCTTAAAAGTCTTAAGTATCTCCAAGAAATTCAAAGGATGAAGGCCGATGGCAAAAATATTGTCTTCATGGATGAATAATTTCCGCATACGTCGCACTCAAAAGGGAAAACTTGGACAGGAAAAATTAAGAAGATGTAAAGAAGCCAATTTCGAAAGGAGAACGTATAAGCATGGTTCACGATGGCAATGAAAAAGGTTTTGTTCCAGGTGCACTGATGTTGCACAAATGTATTGGTAGTGCCGGCAATTACCATAAAGAAATCAATGCCAATCGATATCAAAATTGGCTGCGTAATCAGTTAATATCAAATCTACCAGATAATAGTGTTTTAGTAATAGATAATGCACCACACCATAATAAATTATTAATTAAACCTCCGAACTCAAACACTACTAAACCACAAATTGGTTCCAGCAACATAACATTCCTTATAACCCAAACTCATTGAAGATCGATTTATATGACATTGTAGAAAACAGAAAGAAAGATAATCAGAGTTTGATAATGATCGCACTATGGAAGAACATGGCCATACCATTTTACGATAGTCACCATATCTCCATCCAGAGGGACTACTTGCTAGGTCCACCCGTTCCTGAGAAAATCGGTGGTACACACGGACAGACGGACAGATGGACAAGAGAGTGAATTGTAAGGCCTGCTTTTTTACCTTTTGAGGTACGGAACCCTAAAAAATTAATATGATTGGCCCGGAAGAATAGAAAAAAGTATGTGATCATTCAATAAAATGTGAGGACTATTAATGAATATTTGAACCAAAGTTTGATTCACAAATGGAAAATTTTATTTAAAAAAACCCGTTCGAGCAGTGAAAAAAGTGTAATTCCATCGCTAGTGAACGTACCGACACAACTACATCAGATGAAGAAATTTTCTGACTGAATTGAAAAGATTAATAACCGGATAAATATTTATTTTAGTTGCATATCTAGATCTACCTACATGACGAACATAAGAACTTTTTTGGAAATAGGTTGAAAAAGTATTTTATTTTGTTTATATTTTTATTAATTGCCGTGATACTACTATGCATAATATTGAAAAGGAGTAAATGTTATTATAAAAACAGAACCTCCTTTTTTGGAGTCGGTTAAAATGGAAAATGGTTTTACAGCTCTATATAGTTCATACGGAAATCAAAACAAAACATCAAAAAGACGTGTGGCACTCGGGGACTGCCGCGGTAAAGCTATTGCAAAGCATTTTGTATCAACTTATGCAATTATAGTTCTCGAAAATGGCTTTATCACATTGTACTGGGATCGGTCCATCATCACTGACAGGACTATTGTAGCCAATAAGCCTGATATTGTGGTGGTGGACCGAATCGAGAGGCGTACAATGATTGTTGACATTACCGTCCCGCATGACGGGAACCTCGTGAAAGCCGAGAAAGATAAGCAAATCAAGTATCTTGACTAGCCAGGAGGTTCCTCTCTCAGGAGCCCTGACCACCGGTAGCTTGGACCCTGTTCCCGATACCGGTGGGCTACTATTTTTGTATTTTTAAATGTTTTTTTATTTTTTTTTATATAGAATAATATTTAAAAATGTTAAAATATGTAAATAAAATAAATAAATGGAATAATAATAATAATTATTATTAATTATTATAATTATTAATAATAATTATTTATAATAATAATATTGTTATTATTTATATTATTTATTTATTTATTTTATTTAACCATTAATGTACACACACATAATAAATAGACAAGAATAAGGAACAGAAAATAGGTACAAAGGTATGCTTATTTCTAACGAAATCTCTTCCAGCATACCTGCGAGAGGAGAGTTGCAAAAAAAAGATATGTAGACACCGTGTGTAGAACGATAAAAAGAAAAATATATTAAACAATTCACAATAAAGAAGAATACTGTATAGATAATTAATATATACTCTTATATACATGCATATTATTAAATTAAATATTACAATAATAAATACTAAGTAATATCATAAATACTTAAATAATAATACATATTAATATGCAACTAAGACGGAATGGAAAGATAATGCTCTTTCAATCTCTTTTTAAAAACTGCAAGAGTTTGGCAGTCCCTAATATCAGGCGGTAACGAGTTCCACAACCGCACCGCGTGCACAGTAAAGGAGTAGGAGTAAAAGTCGGTAGTGTGGGAAGGTATTTCAAGGAGATGCTTAAGATGCGACCTGCAAAGTGCATCGGAAGGACGGGAGTAGGAGAAGCGTTCGCGGAGGTAAGAAGGCATTTTAGGGTTGTGAAGGACTTTAAATAGCAAACACAAAATCCGAGAGTTCCTGCGAAGTCGAATAGGGAGCCACTTGAGCATTTTGCGAAAGCCTGAAACATGGTCATACTTTTTGAGATTGAAAACAAAACGAATACATATATTTTGCAAACGCTCAAGTTTATTTAAAAGCTCCTCGGTGGCATCCAAATAACAGGCGTCGGCGTAGTCAATGATGGGCTGAATAAGAGTTTGGGCAAGGGAAATTTTGGTGTTCAAGGGCAAAAAGCTCTGGAGGCACTTCAGCGAGTGGAAAGTGTAGTGCACCTTGCGACTGACTTCAGCGACGTGGGCAGTCCATGATAAATAAGAGTCCATGATCACCCCCAAGTTTTTAGCTGTCTTAGCGTATTCAATTTGAATTCCATTCAAACTGAGAGAAGACAGCACCGCAACATCCAGCCTGTTTCGCATATGCCTACCGCCGATAACCATGGCCTGAGACTTCTTAGGGTTGATTTGCAGCCCAAAGGACCGTGACCACTCCCCAATTAATTCCAGGTCACTGTTAATGGCGGTCACTGCGGCTTCTGCATCTTGAATAGGAAAATGATGGTAAAGCTGCAAGTCGTCAGCATAGAGATGGAAGTTACACGAGATTACTCTAGTGACAGAGTTAATAAAAATAGAAAAGAGAAGAGGAGAGAGAACGCCACCCTGTGGCACACCCGCAGTAAGAGAGCACCAATCCGAAGAACTCTCGTCGAGGTGTACCCGCTGCGAGCGGCCTCCAAGATAGGAGTTGAACCAATCAATAGTGGAAGAGGAGAAATTGAAAGATTTAAGGATCCCAAGAAGGATATCGAAGTCAACAGAGCTGAAAGCGCTGCTGAAATCGAGAAGTACAAGTAAAGTAAGAGATTTGTGGTCCATAGCCCGGCGGATATCGTCAGTAACCTTTAAAAGAGCTGTAACAGTGCTGTGACCGGGCCGGAAACCAGATTGAAAAGGACTAAGAAGATCATTATTAGAGAGAAACAGAGACAATTGCTGATGGACAATGTGCTCAAGAACTTTGGAAAGATAAGGAAGTATGGAAATGGGTCTGAAATCGGTCAGTGTGACCGGGTTAGGGATTTAGGGTAGTGGAATAATATGGGCTAGCTTCCAAGCATCGGGAACAGTGCAAGAAAACAAGGAGAAGTTAAAAATGTGGGTCAAAACGGGAAGTAATGTGGAGAGGATAGGAGAAATCATTCTTGAGCAAAGCCCGCCATTCCCAACAGCGGAGGAGGAGATAGCACAAATAGATTTTTTGATATCACTTTCACTCACAGGACTGAAATCGAAAGACGAACACCGCGGCACTGGCAAAACGGAAAGTTTATTTAATGTCGATAATTTGACGTGTGGATCCAACGTCACGGGTGAAAGTGAAAAATGTTTGTTTAGAGCACACACGTCAATGCCTTTGCTAGAAGCGGCAGGAGACTTACCAATGCCGACAGTTTTCAAAAACTTCCAGACTTCAGAGGAGTTCCGGTTGTCAAGAGAATTATGGAAGTAGCGTCTCTTTGCATCTCTACACATACGACTACAGCGATTACGCATCTCTCTACACGAACTCAGGTTGTGCTCGGAAGGACGGCGCTTTAACCTCCTTTTAGCTCGGCCTCTAACTGCCATTGTTGAAAATGTGAAACTCAACTAATAAAACCACCTGCACGCTGTTGTTGGAAGAGATTTACAAAATATTAAAGATAAAAAAAGCAATCGAGAATATCAGTCATCACAACAAACTAAAATAAACGCACAGTGTAACGAAACGTAAAACAGGAATTATGAAATTGACAGATGTCAAATGTCAAGATTGTCAACTGTCAAGTAAAATATAAAGGTAAACAAATAAAAATAAAACAACTACCGGCAGACATTCAGAGTGAAAAGTAAATAAAATAGATGTTACAGCAAAGATTGTAAGGTTAGAATAATAGAAGAAAAAACAAGTCCAAAAGTGTACCGACATGACTTGTTACGTCATTACTAAGTGGCCGAATTAAAATATGTACGGGGATCAAACAAATGAAACCGTAGACTCAGCGACGGGTCTTCCTCATAATCTTCGCTCTAGGCGTAGCGGTTTTAGGCAAAGTGGCAGCGGCAGCAGGCCCAGGATCGTTGGATGAACCAGCACTGGCTGCAGTGGGAAATAGCGCGATTAATTACTGAAGCTCACCCATTGATGCAATCTTCCGGCGAGACTTGTCAGGAGTTTATGATTAGGATTATTATTATTATTATTATTATACATATATATTTATATTTAGTTTCGTAGAGTCGTACAATACGTCTTATCGCACACAACGCCGTGTCGAAGACTGCCGAACTGAAACGACGTTAGACGATGCACGGCCTTCAAGCCACACCTCCTTGCCCGTCGGAGTGGGGAGCGTGAGGTTTTTTTCGTTACGGAATTTCTGGATTCGGTCCCCGCGCTCAAGGCCCGCGATAGAAGCTATGCAATAGCTTAATAAAGTACTTAGTTTTGAATTCAAATTATTATACACGATAAATCTAATAATTGATGGACATGGAAATTAGCATTCGTTTGTATTCGGAAATGCGATGATTGCCGAGGGACATTAAGAAAATAGTTGTATTGTAATGCTGGCTTCTCACGGCACGTGTTATCACGAGCCGTGCCGTGGCAGCTCGCGCTTCGCGCCGTGGGTGAAGACAATGGCTCGACGCGACTCGGGTTGGCGCGTTATGGCGCGTCCAATCCGCTAAGCGCACTCGTGAAGGTGCTGGCTCGCGCTCTGGAATACGTTCATTTCATCTTGATTCGTTCGTCCGTGGAGTAATCATGACATGTGTGCCTCAGTCTGTCTAATATATGTGGCGCAGAAGCTGCAAAGCACGCCGCGCCGCGTCCGTGAGAACGGATGACGCGGGTTCGCCCTTGGCGCGTGCTTGCGCATACTAATCGACGCGGTACGACTCGTGATATAGTGCGCCGTGAGAAGCCAGCATAGTGACTTTTTTTAACGGTTTCGCTTGCGTTAAATAATTTCATGACGAGATGTGGGTGTGCTTAACCTTGCCATCGGGGTTACAGGCGTTATGTAAGGGAATCCGTTCAGCTGCTGAGCAAAAATCCAAACATACTTATAAGACGTTCACATTATGCTTTTAAATAGAATAATATAGGTTGATGAAGATATAATATGAGATATTATCTATGATGTCACCTGCAGTAGCGACAAGCTCTTTCACAAAGAGCACTACAACTACATCAACTTTGCAACATTGTAGTGTCTGCGTCACTCGACTAAGTATTATCTTATCTGAGAGGTAATGATTATTACTCTAACTGCCGCACTCAGAGACATTTAACGGTTACTTAAGGCGCTCCTTAGTGTAGATTTTGTACTAAAAATCTATACTAAGGAGTGCTTTAAGTAACCGTTAACGTCTCTGAGTGCGGCAGTAACAGTTTAATGCAGCACACGTGCGAGTTAGACGCGAGATTGATGCTACAAGACGATGTTGGTTGACTTTATGTTTTAAAGTTTGACGTGACATTAGGAACAAATTTATGCGGCAAAGAGTGTAAAGTCCCGTAACCACCTTTGAAAAGAAAGGATCCTCCAACCCGACGGGTGTTGTGCTAGTCGGTAACTGCACGATAGTTGTTGTCGGACTGTTTTATAAGGGCTTATGTTTAACTTACCACCAGATATAGTAACATATAACAGACAAAAATAGTAAATGATCACCAAAATTAAACCCGCATCTTATTGTAAAATTATAACCAAAGTTTTAACATCTCGCTATCCTGTTTAGGCAAAATGACTCCAAATAAATCATTGTTAACCCAAAAGTAGTAAATGATCACCAAAAGTAGTAAATGATCACCAAAATTAAACCAATGACCAAAAAGATTATAAAATTTCTGGGAGCAACTTGGAAGTAGCGCTCGCCGGCCGCTGCCGCGGCACCGCTCGCTTTGCTCGCTCGGCTCGCGCGCGGTTGGTCACAGTTCTAACCTAACCTAACCTATTTTACAACATTAAATAGCGCAATAATTTGCTATTAAAATTTGGTGATCAATTTACTAAATTTGGTGATCATTTACTATTTTTGTCAGTATATTACTAGATTTGGTGGTTAGGGGTTATCGTCACAAAGTTTTTTTTGGTGGTCATTATATTTATTCCCTTTTATAAGTACTTACCTATGTTTCAGAGGTGCCCAACCCTTAACAAAACGTGCTCCCCCCAATTTAATTCTATAAATACAACGCTCGTAGCATTTGAGGAAAATAAAAATAAATTACAGCAGAGATTAGTCTAGTAAATAATTATGTGTTTTCTAACTTTCTCGTTGTTGTTTTTTTTTTTATTTCATTGCGGAGTCCAAGAAAGTCAGATCGTTTCTTTGGGAATCGTCGAGCTTTATTGCTTGGTTGTTTTCTGGTGGTTGCCACTGTTGGTTCAGGCTTTCAGAAGTTGCAGATGTTGGGAAAAGTATGATATTATCTTATCCAAAGAAAAAAAACACACCGAGTACAATCTAAATTAGCGACCGGAAAATCTTCGAGGCAATGAAACTCAATAAGTCACGGAGAATAAGTGACTCAACTGTCTTCGATAGTTTGTTCAAATGAAAATAAATGATAAAAATGCAGTGTTCTATATTTTTTAAGCCAGAATTGGGGATAATTATTAAGTGTTAGTTTATTAAAATCTATGCCATACAATACAAAGTTCAAATTCCATTGCAACCCATACTTCTTTTCTTTTAAGTACAAAATATGATGATTTAAAAATCAACTTGTTTATACACAAGGCTAAGTTAGTCATTATGATACATTTTCTAGGTTTACGCCGAACCGAAGATTAGGTCAACGCCATTCACACCCAATCAAAAAACTCATTACAGGACATCGATTGGTTTAGGTTTGATCGATTGAAATCGTTCTAATCGAATTAGTTTTTCACTGTATTATGTAGTCAAAATGACTTGCGAATCAATATTGTACTTCATTCTAAAATGTTACTCTAAAATTATTAATAGTTCGTAGTAATGCATCACTCGCGTCATACAAACAAACTATTAGAAACATTCACATCTCATACAGTAAGCGCTTATCTTGGACATCGCTGACAAAGATGAAGGAAAACATCGTGAGGACCTGCAGCCTAATTGCGTAAGTGAATTCGGCAAAGCAAAGAGTTGACCATCAATCGCCCAATCACAAGCGAGATGAAAGACGCGATCGAAAAAAATCGGTGTCAGAACCTCGTCTTTATCACAAATACCTGTATGACCGTCGTCGCCGAGTTGCCAGCTTGTTGGTTTTTTATCGGTTACATTTCGGGGAGTGTGCGATGGAATTGCATGATCTAATTCCGCCCAGCCCGTTTCATCATCGGACTACCAGACGTACGGTGATGCGCCATCGGTACATGGTGGACATCCCACCCATACGCACTAAACGTTATGAGAATACTTTTATTATGCGTACAGCTAAGGAGTGGAATGTCCTGCCGCAGTCTATGTTTCCCGATAGCTACAATCTCGGGGTCTTTAAGTCAAGAGTGAATAGGTTACTTCTAGGCAAGCGTGCTCCATCGTCGACCACATCATCGCTTACCATCAGGCTTGACCACTATATCATAGTAGTCAAGCGCGAGCCTATATTAGTTAAAAATAAAAGACAGTTTTTATCCAAAAACGTAGGTTTTATTACCTTCCTTATTTCTAGAACACCTACCTCGAAAGTGAATACGGCGAGGAAATCGAACAGCCCAGTCTCGGCCATGATGGAGACGATTAGCATCATGCTGAAGAGCAGCAGCAGAGTCTCCACATCCAGCCAGGAAATCAGCTCCGGCAGGGAGGGTCTCTCGCCGACTATGGCCAGCACTGCCAACGATGTGGTGGAGATCAGAACTGCCGCCATTGTTCTGTTTATTATCTGGAGGAAACGTATCGGTTAATATTATTATTGGATTCGAAAGCCTGCACCATCATATAGTTGAATGTTTATCTAAATACATATTGTAGAAACTAGCTTCTACCCGCGGATTTGGTCTCGTGAAAGCTGTTATATCGTCCCAAGGGAACATTGTACTGGGATGAAAAATAGCCTATTTGCTATTCCAGACTATATCTCTGTCTCAATTTCATCCAGATCCGATTAGCCGTTCTGGCGTGATTGAGTAACAAACATACATCCATCCATCGAAACTTTCGTATTTATTATTTTAGTAGGATTAATATATATTCGTTGAGTAAAATAGATAAGTAATAAGGCCCTATTACTTATCTATTTTAATGAAATATAATAATTTATAATGAAAATGTCTCGACCAACCCACACTGGGCTCGCGTCGTGGATTACGGCTCATATAGAGGTCTGTGTCCCAGCAGTGGAAAAAATTTGGGCTGACTATGCTGTGCTGGTTAACAATTTGATTAGCAGATTCTAATCATTTGCTAAACAGGACCGATTTTTTTTATAAATAAGAGTGAAAGATATTAGGAATTGCACTGGCTAACATAGCCAGCCTAGCTCCGCCCAAAAGCACAGAAGCTGTCTGGGAGCTTCACAGGCTTCACGGAGCGACCTCACTGTTCCGAGGATTTCTTCGCGTTAGATGCCACGGCCTCGCATTCCAGGATTACGTGGGTAGCCGATTCTTGGGCGGTAAAAAAGCCCCTGCAAAGTGGGCTGTCCGTGGCGCCTATGTTGAATAGATGTTTGTTAAGAAGGGTGTGGCCCGTTATTGCCCCTATAATTATTTTTAGGTAATTTCTACTCAAGCTGAGGAGTTTCTTTGTAAGACGCGGGTGTACGTTTCGAAAAGCCATTTTTGACTGTCTACAGTCTGTTGCCCGTGATCATCTGTTATTATGTAGTTCTGTTGATCTTTGGCGAATCCACACACGAAACTGCGAGAAAGGCAAGGGGAGAAGTGGGTACGGGCCTAGCACTAACATCTCGGAGCCCCTCTTCGCAAGTTCATCTGCGGTATCATTGCCTAGGTATCCATTATTGATCCACACGAGGGTGATTCGATTGGATTTCGATATACTCTCCAAGGCGAAGTGGTGTTTGTTGTTAGTTAGCTTACAGCTTCAACGTTAATGCATGTATGTAAGTAAGACCGTAAAATATAGATTTGTTTTAAACAACTTTTAACAAAGAGATGTTGACTACAGCAAGAATTATGGTGATGGTTTCACACACACACTACTGTAGTAAACAATTGTATAAAACATCAGTTTAGAAAGTGGAAAGAAAACAAAGTCAGGTTCAAACCTGGTCTCAAAGTTACACAAAATATTAGATAGTGTAATTAGATATGTTTATTCATAACTATGCTATCATGACATAGCTATGTGTGTCAAAATCATCAGCTAATAAGGATAGTCGCGTGGCGTGACACTTAGACTAGTTTACTGAATATCTCACTTGTCTAAACTTTTCCTGATTAAGTCGCCTTTCTGTAACTATTATTCGAGATAATTATCAAATTATAGTACAACAAACCAAGTTTGGGGTCGTAAAGAGGTGCAAATTGTTGAGGAACACTTCATCACTCTAGCCGAACATACTATGGACACAAACTGCAGTACCCAATCTAGAACCCTCTTAACCAATTTATTGCAGGGCTAAGTTGGAGGATGTAGAAATAATCAGACTTAACGAAGACACGAAAAGAAGAATGTAATATTTTGGTTCCATCAGACTTACCTCAGAATTGCCAAACTCAAGTGGCAGTGGGCAGGGCACATTGCTCGCAGAACGGATGGCCGATGGGGCAGAAAGGTTCTGGAGTGGCGATCGCGAACCGGAAAACGTTGCGTTGGAAGGCCTCCCACCAAGTGGACCGATGACCTGGTGAAGGTTGCGGGGATCCGCTGGTTGCGAGACGCACGGGACCGGTCAATGTGGCGACGCTTGGGGGAGGCCTATGTCCAGCAGTGGACGTCTTTCGGCTGATATGATGATGATGATGAGACTTACCTCAAATATGATGAGTATATAAAGTGCACACAGGAGAATACAGGCGTAGATCACTCCTTCGGACATATCCAAAGGGTCCATGGTATAACTCAGCGCAAACGGAGTGGTGGCTGTTGAAGTCGTGGACATTTTGATGTATGTATCAGATATTATGTTGAACGTCAGGGCCTGTTTGAGGACCTTGGACCTGGTTTCACCTAGTGTGAAGTCTATGTCATCGTAGGGGTCGAGGTAAAGTAACCAGTGCGTCTGGGAAAAAGAAAAATATTAATAATAATTTTATGTTATTTTGTGTTATATTATAACCTCAACATAATTTTGTGTTTTTTAACTTGTGTTAAATTATAACGTCATGATAATTTTTTGTTTACTTGTGTTGTCTGAGATATGAGCATTTTTGGTCTTGGACGGGTTTTTTATTTTTTTTGCTTATTTATCGTGTCTCCTGTGCGGGTCACAAATAAATACTTTTTCTTTCTTTTTTTTTATCATAATTTTGTTTTTAACTTGTGTTATATTATAACGTCATCATAATTTTTTGTTTAACTTGTGTAGGGACTATACGGTCTGGTTTGGTTCTGGAATTGAACATAAAAATTGTATGATCTTGTTTAATCAACTCTCCTAAGTACACAATTATGGAATATTGGGTTCTTAATTCACATTTCAAAGATTATTTGAACGGATAATTTAAAATTGATGCCAATAGAAGGCGCATTTTTAAATTTATTAGGCATTCCACTCGATTGTTGAAATTTGCATTGTAACACATTTTGGTGCAAAAAAATCTGTAAAAACGTGCAAAAAAATACTATAAAACGAACCTTTACTGTATTTAAAGAAAACAATATTCACGAACCTAGTAAACCCTTTTACTTGCAAGTCGCTGCTAACACCATCTATCTATCACCGTGAAACAGAACCGAACGCGTTCGATGTACAAAAAATTGCCAGATTAAGCAGATGAAAAACGCTAGTTACGTTGGCACATATCCGAGAACCTGAATTATTGTGTGTTGTGATAATTTTACTTCTTGACCACTTTAAATTAATCTAACTTTTGATAGAGTGAACCGATTGCGATGAAACAAAAATTACGCACAATTTTTTATGTATAAAAGTTATCAATATTGGTTTCGTTCATTTTACGTGATGCGTGCACAAATAAACAGACAAAAATTCCAAAAATACTGGAAATGGGTTCTGTTGGTTATCCTTTAACACCTTGGCTATTTTTTTAGGAAAAATGTTCGATGTACAGAAAGGATTTTTCTACAGATTTATTATATGTATTGATGATGATTGATAAGATGTACAGAAGTGTATATGATGCGTGCGGCGCGGAGGAGAAAATGCGATGACTGGAGCGCATGCGGCTCCTGCGGTGCCTAGACGCACCGCAGGAGCCGCATGCGCTCCGCTGCACGCTCACTTTTGGTAACCTTTCGGTATGGGCATGCTCAGCGCAACTTTTTTATTTTACTTTTTCTTTCATTCTCTGTTACTGTGTGATTGTTGCTGTTGTGTTGTGTCTGTGTCGATTAAAAGCTTTCTATGCTATTTTTATATTCTTTTCTAAATTAATCCATACCTGATTGATATCTTCTTCCTTAGTATCCAATCCGTCTCTTTCTAGCCAGACCTCCATTTTGGGCATTCTTAATTTTTCACTAGCATTTAGTTTCTTCTCGTTTTGTTCTGATACAAAGGGCCCTGTCATCTTTAGGAGGACTGATACTTCTTTATTATCTTTGCTTATAGGGTAACCTGAAAAAGAAAACAAGAATTTTATAGAAGTAGATCGAAATCCATACAAGTTAACTACTTCAATAACTTCAGAAATGTATGGTGTGGGTTGATGAAATAAAGTTAAAAGTCTAAGTACGTATCGGGGTTATGATGCTTCGTTTCCTTTCTTGCAAAGAAGAGCCTATAAATCAAACCAGTTATTTTTTTTAACCGACTTCAAAAAAAGGAGTTCTCAATTCGTCAGAATCCGTTTTTAAATGTATTTTTCCCGATTACTCAAATACTACTGGACCGATGTGGAAAATTCTTCTTTTTTTTGAAAGGGTAGCTTTCCAGGTGGTTCCATGGTCACCAGGTTAGGATCTGATGATGGAATCCTGGGCAAACCGAGGGAACTCCTCAAATTTTACAGGCATACACATACCGATTCTGGTATTTTCATCAACATGGCAAACATTTGCATTCAGAATGTATCATTTGATGAAGTAGAACTGATGAAGAAGACCACAGATGACCACTGGAACTTCTCAATGATAAGTATGTTTTGTGTATAAGATATCTCTGATAGTTAAATAACCGTGACGAAGCAAATTTAATTAAAAGGCTCTAATAAAAATGGTACCATTGAACTGATCTGTTGATGAAGCCGGAAGGCGTGAACCGGAACTCAGTAATAAAACAATGTATATCAGTCGTGTTTAGGCTTGTTGGAAATGTTATGCTGGCTATAAATGATTTTCATGGTAATATAGGGTACCAAAACTAAAGAAATAATTCAAAATATCAAAAAATCCGACTGCTTAAAAAGCGAAATAAAAAGACGTAAACAAGAAGATAAGTCATGCTTTGCAGTCGGAGGATACATATTCGCGAGCTGGCTGATCAAAACCAGATGTATCCTCCGACTGCACATCATGATACTCCCACGATGGGATATGAAGAAAAAAAAAATTTGTCCTCCACAATATGGCGCCCAAAAGCCGCCATTTGTCCATTTTCCAATTTTAATGCAGCCAGTGACACTCGATTGACGTATGAATCATCAAAATCAGCCAAAGTGGGCTCTAGAACGCCACATAGGAACAAACATACATACATAAATACATACATAGACTGATAAACACATTACCCTCCTTCGGCAGTCGGATAAAAAGAGTAAAATAAAAACCTTTTAACAAATAATTAAATCGAATTCCAAAACAAAACACTACAAGTGAAAAATAACTTTCTTTTCGGCAGTCGGTGCCTTTGGTACCTATTTATTTTCGTTTTGATACCGACTTCCGAAAATAAAGTCGGTTTTTTTTTTGTTAAAAAGTTTTTATTAGTAAAAAATATTGTTGCATTCAATAACTCACTGAAAGACCAGACAACGCAGAACCTACATCGCTGGGTGTAGAAGAATGATAAGCACAAAGGGAGAATTTTAGAAAGTTCATACTCCAAAAAGGGGCTAAATAGGCATAAAGGTTTGTACGGAATTTCTTCAATGCAGCAAGCAGATTGGATAACCGACCTTCCACACAGCCTGTTTGAAATAAGTTTATGCTTTCGGAACATAACCTTCCTGCCTTCGTTCCATATAATTTGGGGTCGCTGCAACACTTTTTCTTTTCCATTCCATCCTGTCAACTGACACGCTATCACTGACTATCTTTAGCTATCAGTAGTATGACCTTTCATATCACTACACACAAAATCCATCCATCTTTTCTTGAGCTTACCTTCCTATAACTCTTTTAGTAACGTGCGTTTCATCCCGCCTCTTCACATGACCATTCCAGGACAAACGATTCCCAAACTATTCCCTGCGCACGGTTGGCGCAGTGGTTGAGCGATTGACTGCTGCGCTGTGTGTCGCGGGTTCGATTCCCCCACGGAACAAATATTTGCATGACCTACAGATACTTGTTACGGCTCTGGGTGTTTGTGTATGTGAGTTTATATGTTTGTAAACGCACCCACGATACAGGAAGAAATTCCTAGTGTGGGGCAACGTTTTATTAAAGAGAGAGAGAGAGAGAAAAAAACTACAATAGACTCCAATGTCCTGAAATCCTTCAATACTGTCAGTTTTTCTTAACTAACTTATAAACCTTTTTAACCCCCAATGGCAAAAGAGGGGTGTTATAAGTTTGACGTGTGTTGCTGTGTATCTGTGCGTCTGTCTGTGGCATCATAGCGCTTAAACGGATGAACCGATTTTGATTTTTTGTTTGAAAGGTGACTTTGTCGAGAGTGTTCTTAGTTTATGTTTGATGAAAATCGGTTTAGCCGTTCAAAAGTTATGGGCTGTTTTCTGTTAGAAATGGAGTATTTTTGCAAGATATCGTGTCATAATTACGTGTTCGATAGATTGTTGATCGAAGCGTGTCTGCTACTAGATAAATTATGTAGTTTAAAAAGTATTAAATAAAATAATATTGCCGGGGGTATTGGAAATTTTTAATTTTTACTTGTTAGAAAATCTAATTAATGTAGAGTAGCTACTTACTCTTTAATTCGCCAGGAGCGACCGAGGAGTGCCTGGTGACCGGTTCCTTCTCGTTATACATCAGGAATACTATGGTGAAGAACATCCACAACGCGATTAGAAGGGTCATCTTCACGAAGTGTCTAGTTTGGGCCATCTGCGGATAAAAAGATAACTACAATGTAATTTTTTACAATATTTTATGCTGTGATATGGTTATCAAATCAGAGGTATACGATAAAGCACATTTTTAGGGTTCCGTACCCAAAGGGTAAAATCGGGACCCTATTACTAAGACTTCCTGGTCCGTCTGTCTGTCTGTCACCAGGCTGTATCTCATGAACCGTGATAGCTAGAGAGTTCAAATTTTCACAGATGATGTATTTCTATTGCCGCTATAACAACAAATACTAAAAACAGAATAAAATAAATATTTAAGTGGGGCTCCCATACAACAAACGTGTTTTTTTTGCCGTTTTTTGCGATAATGGTACGGAAACCTACGTGCGCGAGTCCAACTCGCACTTGACCGGTTTTTCTAAATTAATATTTTTTCAACTTATGTATAAATAGTTAGAATTGTATTCCAGTCATAACAGTAGTTTTATTCTACAAGATGACTTTTAATACATTGGATATCTATCGCCGCGCCGGGTGCACGTACTCATAAATTCTTATAAATTTTACTTCAAACATATCTGAAATCGGAAAACAAAATTTTGCTGCCCACATTTTTTCCAGTTATAGGAACATAAAAGTACTGAACAGCTAATATTTTTTAATAATAGGTAAGTATTTTAGAGTTAGTTAAACAAGGGAGTAAAAATTTTTCAAATGTTATGAATTTTGTTTTGTGTTTTTCTGTACCCAGTGGGGTAAGTGGATAAGAAATTTATTTTATTACTTAATCTTTCAGTGGAAAGATTAAGTAATAAAATAAATTTCTTATCCTTAAAGTATATAAAAATATCTTAAAACCTTACCTTTGTTGGCTTTTTGGGTGCCGGTACATCTTCAAATCTGCAAAATAATAAAAGTGTGATATTTATCTACGATTTTAACGCTCGTGTGGGATTACTGAGAAGTTCAACAAACTGTTTTTTTGAACAACCAACGAAAACAACAAACATTATGTTTTATATCTATAACTGATCAGACACTTTATTTAGAAGGTAACCCTGACATTAGTGGCAGTAAATCGAAATAATTCGTTCTTTACATATATTAATCTTCTAAACATATAAAGGAAGAAAGTGACTGACTGACTGATGACTGACTCACTCACTGACCATCAACGCACAGGCCAAACGGCTGAAGCTTCAATCATGAAACTTGGCATATATGTTCTTTTAGTAGTGTAGATGAGCACTAAGAAAGGATTTTTGGAAATGCCACCCCTAAGGGCGTGAAATAGGGGATGAAAGTTTGTAAGAAAGTCGGTCAGTTTTGAAGTTAGGATCTTCGAATTTTGGGTTTGGGCTGAAGATTAAAATCTAACACAAATTAAGGTTTTTTGGGAATTCCGTCCTTGGGGGGCGGATCATGGGGGATGAAATGTTGTGTACAAAAGTCCTTCTTTTACAAAGGAAAAATTATTATAAATACTTTCAAGTCTTTAAAGTCTGCTGGTAACTATAAAAAGGCTCAACGCATAAATATAGGAATTAATTAGGGACGGGAAAGACTGCTTCGCCATGACAATTAATAAGGCTCAAGGACAAATTCTGAAGTATGCTGGTGTAGATTTGAGGGAGCATTGCTTTTGCCATGGATAGTTCTATGTAGCGTGTTCAGGTGTTCGCTCATCAAATAGTCTGGTGGTATTGGCGTCAACATCCAAAATGGTTGAAAAGTCTCTCCTAAGAAACACTTTCACTTTACATTATTTTTTACTTTTTCTCTACATACTGTTAAAATATGGTAAGGAGAAGCATGTAGTCTACGCGTGCGAAGCCGCGGGCAAAAGCTAGTATTCAATAAGTATTAATTTTGACTCACGCCTTGGAACAATTTTTACCCAGAAGTAACGTCACAAGACCTCCATTCTTGCCAATCAAGCGTCAATGCGCTATATCTTTGTCAAGTTTTGACATAATATAATAATATTTTTTTTGCCCAGGAATCATTCTTATGTGTGTAGTCCTTATCTTACTTACAGTTTCTCCTTCTTCTCATCAATGCAAGCGATCTTCTTTTCTCCGTTGAGGAAGGCGACGTCATCCCGGAGGACCTGCAGGTTGTTGTTGAGGTGCGGCGCCGAGTTCACGCTGGGGAGCCGCTTCGTTGACGACCTGCTCTTCCTGGGTAAGCCCAGACCTCCTGCGAAGGAGGAGATAGAATATTTAATTTAGTAAATTATATTTCAGTGATCCCTGTTAAGTTCCGTTGGGTATGGAAAATAAACGATATTTCCATGACCGTGTTTCCTGATAAATTAGGGATCTTTAAGACACAAGTGTCAAATCCTAGTCAAATACGCTTCATCGTGATCACATCATGGCTTACCATCGTGAGACGTGGTTAAATAATGGTGCAACAATAACAAAACAGCATAAACGTCACACGTAAAGCTTTGGATAAATTGAGGCCAGGTCGCCTGTTGATCCTCGTGGAGGCGATCGGCGGTGGCGACATCTCACGTCCAGCCCTGGTTCAGGCCATGGTACGGAGCGAGAGAGCATGTGAATATGTCTCCTCCTATTGCGAAGCAGTAATACTCTCAAAGGAGGAGGTGGAACGCGTGAGAGAGATGCAAAGGAGACGCCCTCACGCCCCTAGGTACCGCAAGAGACGCCCCGGTCGCGGGAGTCGCAAGCCGATTCCCGGCCACCGTAGGCGCTGGCTTGCGGACGGCAAGTAATGGGTAGCTCGCCGTACGGTAAGGACCAGGCCCGAGTTTACGGCGCGTAGTGTTCCACGCGCGCCTCAATAAGATGTCAGCAAAAGTGACGGGGCCCGCTAGGGCCGATGCCTGTCTGGGTCGCGGATATATTTCAAAGAGAGTTAACGAAGGCTCTGGCACAAGCAACTGAAGGAACACGGTTGGGTTTTAGTCAGTAAAAGTCTGACACGCCCGCCCGCCTCAGCCAGAGCGGGAGAAGTGATTGGATGATTTCCAACCCCAAAAATAAAAATGCCGCCTGTTGATAGCTAAGTGGTCACAGCCACCCTTGGACAACAATCTGTTCGCTGGAATACAATTGAGATAATGCTACTGCGTATCCATCCCCGAGACATAGCTATAATGACTCCTGTATGTTTAATTACACCAGCACCCATACCCTTCAAGCAGTTTGTTTCTAGCCAAATGGTGACAGTCACCCATAGACTGCAATACCAGAGATATGCCGATCACAATATATATTTAAAAAAAAAACTCTTGCGGTTAACACATCATCATTTCAGTCAAAATACGTCCACTTCTGGACATAGGCCTCCCCCAAGCGGCTTCAGTCTGGTCGGTCCTGTGCGTCTGGCATCCACTGGTTTTATTTTATTTTTATATTTTTTTTCTTTTTTATTAATCGTTTCCCCACACAAAATTCCTAATTTATTTCTGTAATGTGGGTGCGTTTACAATCATATAATCTCACATACACAACACCCAGAGCCGGAACAACTGTCTGTAAGTCATACAAATATTTGATTCGTGCGGGAATCTAACCCGCGAATCGCAGCGCAGCAGTCAATCGCTCAACCACTGCGCCAACCGTGCGCCCGTGGATTCCCGCAGCCTTGAGCCGCAGCAGTATTGCGTTCGTGTGATTGGTCGATTTGGTCGATTGAATAGCGGTCAAACTCTTTGCGTTGCCGTATTCACTTACGCAATACGGCTGCAGGTTAAGTCGCTCCACCTAAAGAGACGCCTTCCAACGCTGCGTCTTGCAGCTTGTAATTACATCATCAAAAAGGAACAGAGCTATTTAAATCGGCACTGTTTATCTATCTCTATGTAACAACCCTAACTGGTATTACATAAACATTAGTCTAAAGTCCTTGAACGAACGGCCAACGACCTCAAATTACAGATGCAACTGCACAGCGCCGCCGTGTTTTCAAATGGCGCCATGTTTATGTAAACTGTAATGAATCATGCATAAACTAATGTAAATAGTCTTGCGCTTCATAATAAGCTTTGCACGAGACGAAATGTTAATACATGGTATGTACTTTCGATTGGTGTCGAATTGGTAGATAAATATCAAGGAGAAATACATAATTAGTTATTTATTGTACAGCTTTCAAAGACTAGCAAGCAGATTCAAAAACATGTGACAGCCGTCAAAACGCACTGGGCCCACGTGGTGGAATATGGCCCATTCCCTCTCACAGAGAGGAGACCTGTGTCCCAGCAGTGGGCACATTCAAAAGCCTGATGATGATGTACAGCATAACGAATTTCAATTTGGATTCTAAAATATTAATAGAGTGGGGCACTATCTTTTACAGACAACCTTTGGATGGACTTTGTAGGGAATGAGAAACGATACAGATAATAATAAATAAACAGTCTTCTAATCTGCTAATATCTAATCTAATCTAATAACTTTGAACGAGCAATTCTTGTATGTATATATATATATATATATATATTCGGAATCTCGGAAACGGCTCCAACGATTTTCATGAAATTTAGTATGCAGGGGGTTTCAGCGGCGATAAATCGATCTAGGTTTCATTTTTAGAAAACGTCGTTTTCTCAATTTTCACTCGAGTAGAGCTCGGTCACCCAGGTACTAGTCATTATAAACCGAATAGGTACTAATTGTGTACGTTTTAACTTTATTTTTTGCGTACATTACTATAATTCAAAGTGTAAGAAAATTAACTATTCAGGTCACTTATAACAACTCGAGTGGTTGCGAGTGGCTGCTGCCTGCACGTATAGGTACCATATTTTTGTGCATCTGTATTTACACATTTCGTCCACGTACTTAATATATCAAAGATGGTCCAGTGGTTCGAATGCTGAGCTAATGGTCCTGTCCTGGGTTGACCAAGCGTTTCCCAATTTTCCCATTAGGAAAATTTAAGTACCTGCCTGGAGTCTAGAGTGTGCCCAAAAATAGACAACAGACTGGCTTTCTTTTCAACTGGCTTAGTATGGGTGTTCTTTGTATAGAAGCATACTGGAGTAAATCCATGAACCCACACTGGGCCCGCGTGGTGGATTCCCTCTCACAGAGAGGAGGCCTGTGTCCCAGCAGTGGCGCGGGGCTGATGATGATGATGACACTGGATTAAAAACATATCTCTTTTCGTGGCATTTAAACGAGATGATATAAAATGATTAAAAGAGGTTTTCAGAATTTTGCTTAGAATTTAACTACATCTGCTCAACCAACTATGACAAAATATCATTATTGTTTATAATAATTTAGAAGTAGGTATCATTACCCACATTGTTACTAATCATTTGATCTAAAATATTAGTTTTTGCTTTGCCTATGATGATGCTCATTCGCATAATAGGACCTTTTTCAAAAGAATATTATGTGTAATTTAGAGTTGGTGTCATTGACAAAAATTGACCAATTTCGTGAAGTATCTATGACATGACTATTTTAAAGCCAAATGTTTTTTTAAGGTTTATTTGTAGCAATGATTTCATAAAATTATCTAGCCGTTTTTCGTAACTCATCTGAAAAAAATTTGATGACCACTGTAAGCTTGTTTTAGTGAAATTACTAATAGAAGAAAACAGAGTCATCTAATAAGGGACCTTACCGATGTGCTAACATAAATTTTGGTATTTACAAGTTTTGAAAATCTAAACTTGCGCATATCTTTTTATCGTGTTGACCTAGGACCTTGATTTTTATACAACTAATAGGGACTATAGACCTCAGAATTTGGTATAAATTTCAACTTTCTTGGTCCACCCGTTCCTGAGAAAATCGGTGGTGACACACGGACAGACAGACAGACGGACAAGAGAGTGATCTTATAAGGGTTCCTTTTTAGGGTTCCATACCCAAAGGGTAAAAACGGGACCCTATTACTAAGACTACGCGATCCGTCTGTCTGTCTATTTGTCTGTCTACCTGTCACCAGGCTGTATCTCATGAACCGTGTTAGCTACACAGTTGAAATTTTCACAGATGATGTATTTCTGTAGCCGCTATAACAACAAATACTAAAAACAGTATAAAATTAATATTTAAGTGGGGCTCCCATTCAACAAATGTGATTATTTTACCTTTTTTTGCGATAATGGTACGGAACCCTTTGTGCGCGAGTCCAACTCGCCCTTGGCCAGTTTTTTTACCTCTTGAGGTACGGAACCCTAAAAAACAAGTGCAAATCGGTTGAATTGGATCGCATTAAGTCCATGTGAACATAGGTACTTGCAATTTATCTTAGTTAAAATCGCTCATCAGTGTGATATAAATCTAATCGACGACGAGCCATCAGGGTGGTCGCTAACGCGAAGGAAATTGGGAATTTGTTGCGGTGAAAATTGTAGTGTATCCTTTTAGCGGGCCCATTGCGGATTGGTGGATGTCACAATGTCTTCGGATGTTTGGTTCTAGGACATGCCGGTTTCCTCACGATGTTTTCCTTCACCGTTTTGAGAGCACTGGTGATGAAATAATTTAGACAAAGTAAAGCGCCTGCCTGGGTTCGAACCCACGACCTACAACTTGTACATCGCGGCCGTTACCACTGGACCACCACTGCTCTAAGACAATAATTAATTCATATTGAAAAGTATAACTATCTGCACAGGATTTACACACTTCAACCTCTTCAAGTTTTGTATACTTTTATTTATAAAGTATAATTATTATCTATAAAGTTCAGTTCTCTATATATTTATCCTGTAGAGAAAGCATGCAAGCATTTGGTAGGGATTTAAATTTATAAAAAATCTTTCAAACCTCTTAAGAAAACATAGCTCCGTTATGTTGTTTGTCTGTCACTCACGGAACTGATTCATATTACCTATGTTATAAACTACTCCTTATATGTCGAAAGCGCATCAAAATGCAGACTTTAACAAGGTTAAAGACAGGTCACAGCTACATATACTGCATATAGTTTGTACTGGATTTAACCGGTTTCACTAAGCTCAGGTGGGCTGTATGCGAATCGAATCGTACAAATACGAGAGTTGCGATCAAGTAATGTTTTTGGTTAGGGAAAAGAATACAATATTTAAGTTGGTTTGGTTGGTTTTGTACTTGTAAGAATTACTAATGAGTAGAGAGAGTCCTTGCTTAACATGTGGCTGTCAAACCTGGGCTCTATCTTGACAACTTTTAAACAAGATAAATGTTTGTTAGAATAGCATCGAAAGAAGGCTGGATGAAAACAAATCTAGAACAAAATTTAAAAATGTAGAAAAAGTGTATAAATCTCTGAAATGGAAATGGACAGGTCCTATGATAAGAGAGAAAAATTAAAAATGGACGAGATTAATAACCGAATGGTATCCAAGAGATGGAAATAGAAATAAAGGACGTCAGACCACACGATGGGAAGACGAAATAAAAAGAGTTGCTGGTCCAGAATGGACAAGAATAGCAAAAGATGGAGTTGAATGGAAAGCTTTAGAGGAGGCCTTTGTCGAAAGACAAGTTAAACCGGTTACTGATTAAGTTAAAATATATTTAAATATTTTTTTAAAGTTATTTAGTTTAAACATTGTATAAATTGTAAATATCTATGAAAAGCAATAAAGGTTATTTTGATTTATTTTATTTTAGAGAGAGTCCCAGATCAGACAAAGTGTATGCTGAATTTAACAGTAGTAGCCCTGATGCTGGACTTGCGGCTGGGCAATAAACTCGCCCCTTATTACATGGAACTTTAACATAATTGGCAAAATGATGGTTCCTTTACCATTGTCAAAATAAAGTAAGTAAGTGAGAGTTGTTTCAACACCCTTCCTTCAAACTTTCGATCAGATTTAAAGCACCGTATAAACTGGTAATATCCAGTTCACACCGGTTCTCAACTATACAATACATACGTTGCACCGCGACCTCGCTCGCCGCCTTTGTGAACTACAGATGCAGGCAGAATAAATATACATACTTCAAAGTTATTGCCATATTTGCATGTCAGGGACGGATCCCAGGCTATCCAGATGTGGCTGGGTATCAATATTAACGGTCACAATGTGTGTTTTACTGCGCAATATTCGAGAGACAGAAATACAGTCATTTTGGTAGAACACTAGTGCAATTAAAAGAAAACTACATATTACAAGTACCAAAAGAAAAGAGAGGAAACGTGTTTCGGAATATAAGGTACCTGTAGTAAAATAAGGAATGGAATAGTGGTCAAGGTTGGGTTAAACCAAGGTTGTACATAAGAGCGATGGGTTGTCGATATCGTCAAAGTTGCGGCAACTCCTGGAGGGGGGACTCATGGTCGGGAAAGTATGGCAATAGAAAGGGGAGGTCTGTACCTATCAAATAAATGATTCCGGGCTGAAATAATAATGATGATAACAAAACAATGAAAAGAGATACGCAATGAGAGATGATGATACGCAATGGACGTGAAATTAGAATTATACCAGATTTCTAAAAGTTAGTCACCAAATAATATCCTTTATATCCCTTCCCACACTACCGATTTCTACTCCTACTCTATTAGGTACTGTGCAAGCCGTGCGATTATGGAACTCTTTACCGCCTGACATTAGGGACTGCAAAACTCTTGCAGTTTTTAAAAGAAGAGTGAAAGACCACTACCTTTCCATTCCGTCATAGTTGCATGTTTATGTATTATTATTTTTATATATATATAGGTAGGTATTAGGATTTATTGTTTTACTATTTATTTTACAATATGTTTATATATGGTTATGATAGTAGGTATATTTAATTTGTATTAAACGGTTACGGTATTATAAGTTTTTAAGCTGACATGGTCACAATCATTAGAATTAATATTTGTTTCGGGATATTTACCATGTATTGATCATGGCGCTTGTAACGGTGCCGAAATATCAAGCTCCCAACGAAATACAAAATATACATGGTAAATATCCCGAAACAAATATTAATTCTAATGGTTACGGTATTGTTTATTAGTTATTACTTAGTTATGAATCGTTTTATGTTTTATTATTTTTGAAGTCTACACACTATCCCTCTTACTAATAAACGCGGAATAAAGTTATACCAGGTATAACAAAGGAATAACCATACATTTTCATAGGTTTATTCTTGGGATAACTTTATTCCGCGTTTATCAGTAAGAGGGTATGTCTATATATCTTTTTTCATCTTTCCTTTCGCAGGTATGCTGGAAGAGATTTCTATAGAAATAAGCATCACCTATGTACCTATTGTTCTGTTTCTTCTTCTTGTCTGTATATTATGTGTGTGCAAATGGTTAAATAAAAATAAAATATATAAATAATAACGTAAAAGCTCGTAGTACACGTTCTTCCAAGTTAAATAGATTTTAAACGAACCTTTCTAGTCTCTTAAAGGTCGTTCACCTAACATTAGATGCGGAGCGAACTGGATCTTACCGGTTAAATATAGCCTGCCCGCTAGAGCTATGTTTATAAATACTAGCTACTTAGCCAGTCTATTTCCCAGACCGATTTGAAATAGCATTTCTGAAGCTACAGAACAATTTACGTACGTTTAAAATTACTCAGTCTATTGTATTTCTAATTAACTTAGGTAAAGAAGGATAGAAACTGGAGATAACTGGTTCGAACCGGTTATTTTTACAGGGTGTTGTGGTTAAGTAATTTTAAATACGCATTTAATAAATTTTTCCGTCAGTTTTTTACTGTTCTAGAAACTTCCTGGTGATCTAGTT
Organism: Anorthoa munda; assembly: GCA_945859665.1. Lineage (NCBI taxonomy): Eukaryota > Metazoa > Arthropoda > Insecta > Lepidoptera > Noctuidae > Anorthoa > Anorthoa munda. Next base: position 12,321,454 of record OX243917.1, on the reverse strand, counting down.
TTTTGCAAAACATATATAAGTAGATTTTTTGTGCAACAGAAATGTGTGATTCCTTATTACATCTTATAAAGATTTATATTACTCACATAAAAGCGCAAATAATTAAGAATAAAAACTAGCAAACATGTGCAGACAGAGAGAGATAGCAGTACAACACAATATAGCAACAGAGTGAGACGTAACAACAACATAGATATAGATACCGGTGTGAACTGGTTCAGTCCGGTTTAAATATAGCCTAGAGCTTGGAACGCTGACAAAAAAATCTTTGGTAAACAGAGAGCGCTTAATTTCATATCTCTACTATTTGAAATGGAAATCCTTTAGGAATGCTTATTTCTTACGTTTTAACATTTTAATGCGGACAAACAAACGTGCATTCTACTATTATTATAAATATGAATCTGTATGTTCGTCTGCGTCAATCAATCATGCCTCAACGGTTGACTGGATTTCAATGAAACTTAATTGGCACAAGATTAGCACCATGTCGATGTGGACATAAGATACTTTTGATCTCAGTGGTAAGTTCCCTTTTCCCAAGTCCTGCTGCAAAACCGCTGCTGATAGAAGCTTGTGGGCACATATTCCTTCTTTTGAAGAAGTTGGTAAATAAATATATATAAAGGGTCTTTCAACAAGGACGGGTCGATGTTAAAATTGAATAAAACAAGATGTATGTAAGATATTAACGAAATTTATTTTTTATTTAAAAGGCCCATTTATGCCAATTATGGATGGAATATGACATCGTTCAAATGTCCGTCGCGGCTTCGTATGGTGGCACGAATCCGAGATGTCCAATTTTTAATGACTCTGCTGCATAGCTGCCTTTTACCGAACAAAAATCCAAACTCTGGGTTGCCACTGATAAATTCCATATGCTCCAATAAGACTTTGATCGATGCAGGAATCGAATTCAGGACTTCTTGCTCAGCCGTAGGGCTTACGGCCACTAAGTCAACGTGGCTGTCAGTAGCCATCATATTATATTAATGTTGCCCCAAATTAAGAATGTTGCATGTCAAACAAACATTTAAACTCACAAACACAAATGGCCAGACCCGGAACAACTGTCGGTATCTATTAATTCCGAGCAGGAGTTGAATCTGTGGCAACCATACTCCATTATAATTATACTAGTAGTATAATAGTAAACCTTCAAAATTATTTGGTTTTCGAGTTACTAACTTAACGAGACCAACGATGCTTTAACAAGTCCATTTATCTCAATATTTCAAGGTCCCTAGTTCATTATTTACTCGTCAAAACGTCGTTTTCAAATAAGGCAAGTGTTACTCAACACAAATGTCTTCTTATGGCGTCCGCAGATGATGTTATTATCATAAGACAACCTTAATAATGCCCTTAAGGTATTTCCTTGAAATTTCCATTTATTGTCATGCTAAACTTAAAAGTGTGTAGACGTAGATATTAGCGTTTTAATAAAACAAGTAACACTAGCAGTACTGGCAAAGGGCAATGGAGAAGGATATACTCAGAGTTTCCTTGCATGATCGAATCAGAAATGAAGACATCCGCAGGAGAACCAAGTATTGTATTTTTGTATTTGTATTTATTTATTCCGATTTTTTTTTAAAGAAGTCAACCGTCGAATCCGACTCGGCTGGGCAGCGTTCGGGTAGTAGCGCGGTATCTTCTCGACCAACTTACCACAGTGTATCAAGACGAAAGTCTATGACAAGTGTATGTTGTGATGACATATGGCTCTGAGACGTGATCGCTTATAATGGGCCTCATTTGAAAGCTTACAGTCACTCAAAGGGCAATGGAGAGGGCTATGCTCGGCGTTTCCTTGCGTGATCGAATTAGAAATGTAGAGATCCGTAAGAGAACCAGGGTTACCGACATAGCCCGAAGAATTGCCAAACTTAAGTGGCGGTGGGCAGGGCAATTGCTCGCAGAACGGATGGCCGATGGGGCAGAAAGGTTCTGGAGTGGCGACCGCGAACCGGCAGACGTTGCGTTGGAAGGCCTCCCACCAGGTGGACCGATGACCTGGTGATAGTTACGGGGATCCGCTGGTTGCGAGACTCACGGGACCGGTCAAAATGGCGACGCTTGGGGGAGGCCTATGTCTAGCAGTGGACGTCTTTCGGCTGATATAATAATGGTGACGATTCCAAACAATTTTTACATTGTGTCGAAAATCATAATTGCCAACCAGCACCACTACAACTTTATACAAACTAACTTCGAAAGAATTACAAAACAATGAGCCAAAATTTTATATTAAACGATAATACACTTCTATTTCAAACTTCAAATAGTCTGATAAGTATTCAATGATTTCAAATAGATATTAATCATCATTTCAGCCGAAAGACGTCCACTGCTGGACATAGGCCTCCCCCAGGCGTCGCCACATTGACCGATCCCGTGCGTCTCGCATCCAACGCCTTCCCGCAACCTTAACCAGGTCATCGGTCCACCTAGTGGGAGGCCTTCCAACATATCGTCTTCCGGTTCGCGGTCGCGAATCCAGAACTTTTCTGCCCCAACGGCCATCCGTTCTGCGAGCAATGTGCCCTGCCCACTGCCACTTAAGTTTGGCAATTCTTCGGGCTATGTCGGTAACTTTGGTTCTCCTGCGGATATCATCATTTCTGACGTCATCACGCAAGGAAATGCCGAGCATAGCCCTCTCCATTGTCCTTTGGGTGACTTTAAGCTTTCTGATAAGGCCCATTGTGAGCGACCACGTCTCGGTCCCATAGGTGATCACTGGCAACACACACTGGTCATAGACTTTTGTCTTGAGACATTGTGGTAAATTAGACGAGAAGATACCACGCAACTTCCCGAACGCCGCCCAGCCGAGTCGGATTCGACGGTTGACCTCTTTCTCGAGATATTAATATAATATACAGATAATATGTCAAATAAAATATCAAACACAAATATAAAAACTGGCCAAGTGCGAGTCGGACTTGCGCACGAAGGCTTCCGTACCACTACCGCAAAAAACAGCAAAAAATCACGATTGTTGTATGGGAGCCCACTTAAATAATATTTTTTCTGTTTTTAGTATTTGTAGGTATAGCGGCACCAGAAATACATCACCTGTAAAAATTTCAACTGTCTAGCTATCACGGTTCATGAGATACAGCCTGGTGACAGACGGACAGACAGACAGACGGATCGTGGAGTCTTAGTAACAGGGTCCCGTTTTTACCCTTTGGTTAAGGAATCCAAAAACAAATAAATTCAGATTCCATTAGAGATGTCAATCGTAAAATATAATGTCGTCTTATGGATTGAAAAAAAAAAAATAATGTCGTCTTATGGATTGAAAAAAGAAATATAATGGAAGCTTTACAGTCTAAAGTTTACCGTCATGACTCATGACACACCGATTGGGCAGGCCACATTGCTCGCAGAACGGTTATTGGGGCCAAAAAGTTCTGGAGTGGCGACCGCGTACCGGAAGACAGAAGGCCTGAACTGACGACCTAGTCAAAGCTGCAGAAGTTCGATGCGAAGGATGATGATGATGATGAGTTTGTTGGTTTGTAGTCAATGAGAAATAACAGCCACAAGGACGAGCGATAAGTTTTGCTTGCCAAAGACGTTCGGTGTATGGGTGACCATTCATATAAAACAGAGATCACTCGGTGGCTCGGAAAACACGTAAACCTCTCGGCTATCATTAGAAGTTTGTCTACTGTTGTATGGTTATAATAATAATAAGCCTCTCCATCCTTTTTTAGGGATCCGAAGTCAACAAGGAACCCTTATAGTTTCGCTCTATCCGTCTGTCCGTCCGCAGCTTAGCTCCGGGAATCTAAGCACTAGAAAGCTATAATTTGGCATGGATGCATATTAATAATTCCGACAAAGTGGTAACATAAAATAAGGATTTTTTTTTCTTGTGTCTCCCATAGACGTAAAGTGGGGATGTATTTTTTTTTCTCATCTATCCCATGGTGTGGGGTATCATTGGATAGGCCATTCAAAAATATCATGGGTTTGTTAAAACCATTTTTTTGTTGTACTTTCTCTAGTCCTTTTTAAAGTATATCTCTCAATTCAGTGTGCCTCCGGGCAAAGGGCTCCTCCAGAAGTCTCCACTCTTTTCTGTCCCTAGCGTATCTTTCCCAATTAGGACCTGCTGTCAATTTTTATTCATCCTCTTATCTCTTTCTCTGTTCTCCTCGGTTCCTTTTACCACCTCTAGGATACCAGTCGGTCACAATTTTGTGGTTTATGGTTTACGTAGCATACGTCCTGTCCATCTCCACTTCAATTGGTCTATCTTGGCAAGCACATCTGTTACTTTGGTCTTTGCTCTGATGAAGGTGTTTCGTTGTTTGTCTAGTTTCTTAATACCTAACATGCATCTTTCCATAGCTCTTTGGCAATGCTTCAACATATCTCTTTGGCATTTTGAAAGTAGTGACCATGTTTCACATTCATATGTGATGCAAGGGAGGTTGCAGGTGTTGTAGCCTTTGCGTTTGATGCCCATACTGAGGTTCACTCAGTTGTATGGTTACAGAAGTCTGAAAATCTAGTACTGAACCGAGTTGTGTAGGTCAGACAGACAGTCACTCCTTGTTAAATACTAGTACAGAACTGTATCCGATTACACCAGAACCCGACCACAACATAGTAGAGATAAGGCTTAGCAGATTGATTGATTGGTTATCAAGTCCTTGTTGCCTATCGCAGTACCAAACGCATCAGAATGGGCGCTAACATTTTACTGCTCACTAGTTGGTGCCACTGTTGTCTAAGGTCCATAAATATAGCTGTTAAACGTTGTTTTATAGCGCACGGAAGCAACGTTTGAATTAAAATTAATTTCTAATGCAGTAAAAGTGCGATTAAATATAAAATCAGGTACGCCGCAGTTTTGCGCAGCCCCATTTTTTCGAAAAAAAGGATACATTTTTCCGAAACATTTAAAACTCTATTAAAGCATTAAAAAAACCCGCTAAAATCCAAAATACTATGAAATTTATCGTACGACACATCGACGACCTCACGCCACAGCAGCGTTTCTACCGGTGAATATATACGCGGTTTATGGGGGCTCTCATTGCGTTGCCATCCCAGAAACAGCTGAAATGTGTCACTCTGCGTAAGACCAGTTTATTAGTAGTATTTTTTGGCTTATGTTTAACTTACCACCAGATATAGTAACATATAACAGACAAAAATAGTAAATGATCACCAAAATTAAACCCGCATCTTATTGTAAAATTATAACCAAAGTTTTAACATCTCGCTATCCTGTTTAGGCAAAATGACTCCAAATAAATCATTGTTAACCCAAAAGTAGTAAATGATCACCAAAAGTAGTAAATGATCACCAAAATTAAACCAATGACCAAAAAGATTATAAAATTTCTGGGAGCAACTTGGAAGTAGCGCTCGCCGGCCGCTGCCGCGGCACCGCTCGCTTTGCTCGCTCGGCTCGCGCGCGGTTGGTCACAGTTCTAACCTAACCTAACCTATTTTACAACATTAAATAGCGCAATAATTTGCTATTAAAATTTGGTGATCAATTTACTAAATTTGGTGATCATTTACTATTTTTGTCAGTATATTACTAGATTTGGTGGTTAGGGGTTATCGTCACAAAGTTTTTTTTGGTGGTCATTATATTTATTCCCGTATTTTTTTGTAATAGGACTCACGTAGTTACAGGTCATTTCTATGTTAATGACGTCTGTGTTCGCTTTTCGAAGCAAAGTAGCAAGTTCATGTGACAGCGGGGCTGAGGGGCCTGTTTCGAGCCGCCTTTAGGTTTGATTTTACCTGTACTTCTGTTTATAAAAAAACACTTTTTTTAATGTTTCGGATCTCTCTCCAATCCCAATATAGAAAATAATTTGAATGCGATTGAACTTTACAAGTGCGCAAATATTTAATTAACTAAAAATAACTACGAATTAGAACTTTCTCAAATGCGAAAAGAATCTAAACAAGAATTGGGTCTGCCCAGATTGGGCTTATTATAATATTAATTTGATAGTGTTTCGTGGGGCCAATGGGCACGGAGGCGCACCCTGGACAGTAACTATTTCAAATCCACGCCAACATAGAAAGATTTAAAATCTGAAGCCACCCGAGCTATGGTATTGAAACAACCGGTAGATTTCACAAATCAACCATTTCGCCTGTTATCTCCGAAGGCGTAGGCAGAGCTGTATATTAAATTGCCAATTTATGAAATAATTCCGAATAAACATGATGTCAGACATAAATCTAGACTCCAAACTCTAGTTGCCTTCATGGCAATCCCAAAAACACTTCCTCAATCCGGTAATCGAACCCTGAACCACGCCCAATCGACCACTAGACCTGCTAGGCATCGCTAAAACTAAAAAACAAATACATAAAATAACTCACCATGCTCTTTCTCATAGTGCTGCCGAAACTGCTCCAAGGCGGGATCATACTTCACTTCATCAGGTAAGCCGAGCCACAGCTGAACAGCGCCATCCGTGAGATCAGTGGACACGAGCGAGTACTGGCTTCGAGTTAGTTCCTCCACCGGCCTGGGGGAACGCCACGACTTTACACTCTTCACTATTTTGTCCATCTTGGTTTATTTTGACATGTCTAATACTTATATTTGTTATAAAATATACACTACACTGTGATTTTGAGGTTATAATCATCAGAAATTGTTGTGTTGTGATCTGACAGGTTAGGTTCTTTTAAAGAGGAAGTTTTTGGCAATGGTGTTTTCATATACAGCCTGGTATGGAAACATTTTGGTTGTAAATAGGTAAGAGTTTTTTGAGTGTCATGTTGGCTCGAAAGTTTATTGGTAGATATCGCTATCAGCGATAAAACCGCTCGTTGTAATAAGAATATTAGTTTTGTTACAACTTTTTTCATTTTGTTTTGTTATCAGTCTATCTAAGAGTTTTTTTGCACAAGGAAAAATGTTCAAAATTGTTAATGAAAGGAGGTTTTGATCCGCATTTCTGGCTACCTGAGTATTTTATTTGTGTGAAATGTGATATTCGATATCACAACGCATCTAAGTTATTAGCTTTCTAAAAACCTTAGTGAAAAAATTTATGGTAAAGGAAAATACTGGAGGAGTTTGATAGATCTAAACCAGCGAGGCTTCTTTCCCTGTATAAGAAAAGATTCAGAGTCTGCAGTTAACATTAATACGTTTATTTAATAAAAAATAAAGTAAGATAAATTAGAATAATCAAATCTATTTCGGTCATTCTCATTTCTCTGCAATCTAAAACTATTGTATTAGATTTCATATAAAAATACTACAGTCTAAAAACGACCGGTTTCTGAGAGCCTATGATTTGCCTTACAAAACAGCTGTTAATTTTAAACGTTCTACTAATTACATAAAAAAGATTCCAATTGGTCGAAGTGTCCAAGTTATTCCTCGACCCCTCCACAAGATAATCACATACGCTAACATGGGATAACTGAAAGTAGTCTTGATCAGGCTTTGATAAACCCTAGATATATGGAGATATAGGTTGTACAGAGGGGGTTCCGGGGTGATCCATCAGTATATGGAATCCCGTGACCACACCGCGGTGGTTTTAATGGGATACAAACTCACACTCTGGTCTTTTTCTTCACCAAGAGTCCAGGCCTATTTTGAAGGGTTCCCCCCAAAAATAACAAAAAATATATATAATCATAACATAGGTCTGCAACTCACTCTGAAATTGTGCTTATAGCATCGAATTCTACCAACTGGAACATTGTAATAGTTTTTCCTGGAAATGGTGATGATAATGATGTGGCACTTTTTCTAATGTCCATGTGACTAATGCCCTATGAAATGGGATTCCTATATGGCGATTTTTATTAACACCTACCGCAAAACACGTGAGTAGATATGTACGGTAATACACTGCTTATTCTTTGTTAGATGACTGTTAGGTGACATCAAACTTAGTTGAAAAAGCCTAGGTAGTTGATTTATGATTTTATAGCCACCTATTTACTCTAGGATTATTTTTAACTATCCCCCGTGGGATAGTTACAAATAATAGCTGGGTAGGGCCAACTTCGAGCAAGAGGTTAACCGTCGAATCCGACTCGGCTGGGCAGCGTTCGGGCAATTGCGCGGTATCTTCTCGTCCAATTTACCACAGTGTCTCAAGATGAAAGTCTATGACCAGTGCGTGTTGACATTGATGACCTATGGCTTTGAGACGTGGTCGCTCACAATGGGCCTCATCAGAAAGCTGACAGTGACCCAAAAGACAATGGAGAGTGCTAAGCTCGGCGTTGCCTTGCGTGATCCAATCTAAAATGTAGTGATCCACAAGAGAAGCAGGGTTACCGAAATAGCCAGAAGAATTGCCAAAACTTAAGTGGCAGTGGCAGGGCACATTGCTCGCAGAACGGATAGCCGATGGGGCAGAAAAGTTCTGAAGTGGCGACCGCGCACCGGAAGAAGTTCCGTTGGAAAGCCTCCCACTAGGTGGACCGATGACCTGGTGAAGGTTGCGGGGATCCGCTGGATGCGAGACGCACAGGACCGGTCAATGTGGCGATGCTTCGGGGAGACCTATGTCCAGCAGTGGACGTCATTCAGCTGTTAAGATGATGATCCACCGTGGTTCGGGTTTCCCCCCATGCGTAAGAGAGTGACAGTTTTTAGTTCAACTGGGACTAAAGGTGTTCCGATGCTCGACAGAGTCTCGGTATACAGTGGATGGCCATCTATCTCTGGTCAACCTCGGCACACGTTGCTTAACCTAGAAGATCGACCTGTGCAACTGTTGTTATTTAGGCACGAGCTCGTGTCGTCACTCCTTAAGTCTAGAACCTTCTAGAAGAATATATAATGCACAAGATTTCCCACAATAACGAAGGTAGTAAGGAAGGATTTTTGGTAATTTACATCCTAAAGAGGTTAAACATGAAAGTTCACCGATTTAGCCGATGGGAAAACCCATCGGACACGTCATGTAAATAAAAAAAGCTTTACCCCAATACAAGTTTTAGGGGCCTTCTTTTTCCCCAAGATCTTAAAAAGACACAAATTGAGATATTTGTAACAGTTCCGAGAATCGCTTTGGGTTAAGGGAAACCCTGATTCAAAAATGATAAAATAAGTTCGAAAAAGGTAAGCATGCCTTAGCACGCGAAGTAACGTATCAAAGCGAGAAACTATAAATTGTGGAGGAGCTTAATGTTACCTAATAGTAATTTCTAAGTTGTGTTGCTGCATATATCTATACAAATAAAAAAAAAACTACGGCTTTTCAAAAGATTCACAAAATAAACAACACATCCAAACATGAGTCTATCAATAAAATTAATACATCACTATTTTTACACTGCTCAAGGAAAATAGTCTACAGATACCTATTCATCGCCACATAGAAATCACACTTGAATAAGTAAAGAAAATAAATACAATGTACCACTGTTAACAGGTAGAAAGCTTGACGCTTTATCGAGAATGCAAGGTGGCAGAAAGTCGTCAGAGAAAAAGTACAGTCAGGAAAAAAATATCATAAATACAACCCATACCAACCCTCACTGTGGTAGGTTACAGCTCTCTCTCTCTCACCGAGAAGCTTCAGTTGCAGCAGTGGCAACATTACTTATTTATTAATTCATACATTTGCTTTTACAGGAAAGACCCTGACTAACCAAATTAGTCATAAATTGCCAGTTGATCAATCCTAAGTGATGGGCCTGGTTTCAAGCACAAGTTACACAGTGGACAATAGCCTAGTTTTTTGATCCGTAGTTAACTCAACCAATGGTCAAATAATATGCTAACCAATGGTGGTCAAATGTCGGTAAAACGCATTAATTCCTCAATTGTTCGTCTTACAAATTATCAAACAATTAACTCCCCAACATACACTGAAGAAAAATTGTGGTTTACCGTAATTTACAACCATTGGTTAGCATATTTAACCATTGGATGAGTTAACTACGGATAAAAAAAAACTGGGGTATTACTCTCTGGCATTCTGTCAAACAGCAGGAAAATATGTCCAAACGCAAAGAAACGCTATTTATTATCCTAACTCGTTGACTCACTGGTGCCCTTAACAACCTTTGCAACACCCCCAACGAGATAATATACCTATACATCATCGTAAATTCACGTTTTTATCATCAGTCTTTAAGACAAAGCTATGGCAATAAGACAAGTAAGTTTTATTTGCGTCTCTAAACAGGAAAGATCGTAATTTGAAAACACGGACATTTTGCCAAGCTGTCAAAATTTTAATGCTGTTTGTGTAAATACAAGAAAAATAGAGTCTGTGTTTTCGACTGCTGTAACCTACCGCGCGAGCACGGCTTCTGTGATAGGCTTGAGTCGCGCATTTTATCACGGTTTTAGTCCCAAACTGTGTTAAAAATGTGTAACTCAAGCCTGTGACAGTAGGCCGTGCTCGCCCCACTAGGAGTTTCCAAGTCACAAGTGAATAGGTAATTTGTACATAGGTAATTTTACATTACCGTCAACCTCATCATCGCTTACCATTAGGTCAGATAACGTAGTTTCCCCAGGTATGTGCCCTAACAGTCGTTGAACAAAGGTGGCTTCAGGATAGACTTTTGAGAGGTCATAGGGTTCTACACGCTGATGATCACCGGGGTAGTTTTAGTGAGATAAAAATAGTAAACAATCCCTGGTCTTTTCCTCAAAATTCCAGACGCTTTTTGAAGGTTATCCCCGTAAACAAAAAAATTATGACGTCAGATAGTGTTACATCACACCTGTGATCCTAGAAGAGTAAGCAAAGCTGCAGGTATGGGGAACACACCCAAATTTCGTCAGTTATGTCCCATATAATAGGGAGGCAGCAGAAAACCCCAATAAAATAAACTTTATTCAACCTGGGCATCGAGCCTAGGACCTCATACTCAGCACTAGCTCTTGCGACCACTGTATCAATGAGGGAGTCAGATATAATATGACGAAAAAAATGATATTTTTTTGCTGACTGTACCTTAATTTACTCCTTAACCCATGTATACATGATCAGATAAGGCTGATTACACATATCACGGCTCGCTAATCGCGGGTCTAACTACGCCCTAACGATGTAAAAATATGCTTTTAATTATATCGTGGAGTATAACTTTATTGGTTTGGTGAGTAGGTTGGATAGTCTGGGGTTCAATTTCAATTTGAAGTGTGAAGTAAACTGTCATTCCACCTGAAGCTATGAATTGGCAAATTATTTCAACCTCACTTGACAAAAGTTGCCACGATGAGTTGTTTACAGAGTAGTTATTCCTGATCCTGATGGAGGAGTTCTTCCGGAGAAGTACTACTACCATACTTTGTTCCAGTTTAAAGGTGTTACAGGCAATGGGCGCTGGTGAAATGACTTAAAAACAAATGATTATAAAAAAAAAGTTAATTAAAAAAATTACATATTCGCGAGCTGACGGACCAAAACCAGATGTATCCTCCGACTGCACAGCATGATTTTCTTCTTGTTTACGTCTTTTTAGTTTGCTTTATAAGCAGTCGGGTTTTTTGATTTTTTTAATTAACTTTTTTTATTTACATCTTTTTTGTAATTTTTTTTTAGAATTAGGTACATTTATACATATAAGTGTTATATATTTTTGAAATCGCCTCTTAAAATCCTTTATTTTGATACCCCACACGATGGAATTGGAAGAAAAAAAATATTTTTTCACCCACGAAATTGCGCCCAAAATCCGCCATTTTAGTTTTTTCCAATTTAAATGTAGCCAGTGACACTCGCAGGATTAAGACGAATCGATTGACGTAAGAATCATCAAAATCGGCCAACGCATTTGGTATCTAGAACGCCACATAGGAACAAACATACATACATACATACATACATAGACTGATAAACACATTACCCTCCTTCGGCAGTCGGGTAAAAACAAAAACCCGACTGCTAAAAGTAATTAACTGAAAAGGGAAAAACAAGTACTAGATATAATTTATACATTAAGTATTATGAGGTGCTGCCAGCGGTGACAAACGAAGTTTTGGTCGGTTTTTTCTATAACTTTTGTTTGTTTTTCTCTTTTAGTTAATTATTTTTTAGTAGTCGGGTTTTCTGTTTTATAATAATTTGTTTTATTTCAGACTGTTTAGTTTAAGTAATGAACGAGTTCTCCAAATAAGTTATGTGCCTATTTTGCTATATATTTGGAATAGCCTTTTTAGTAACTTTCATTTGATACGAGTACTATGGGTATCAAATGAAAGTTACTAAAAAAGCCATTGTTATTGTTAGTATAACGAAAAAAAAAAATGTTTCGTCCCCCTTTTTTTAGGGGAGGCAATGTTTTTTAAACTTATATAGCCTATGTCACTCCCACAATTGAGACGAATGCAAGGACACATCATATTTCATAATCCGTCAAGCCGTTTGGGCTGAAGAGCGTGCTATAGAATAGGACATACATACGCTCGAAAAACATTACCCTCCCGCAGTCGGGTAAAAAAGATGGTAAAACATCAGATATTTTAGTAAAAGATGGCTATGCACCTACAATACCTCTGGAATTGCAGTTGTCCATACCTTAAGAAAGAAAACGGTTTATTTGCGCCAAGTATGACGCATTCTTAAAACAAAAAAAAAAACAATAGTAATGAGTTAAATACAAATAGCGAAAGTATGAGCATAATAGTAGGACCGGCGAGCGTGACAGAGCCACAGTGCCTAGGTCCTATCGCATTTTTAGCGTTAGGTCTTAGGCCAGACTATGACATACTATCTCAGGTATAGGTATTTTGTTGCAGTCTAATATCTAATTATAAATTAACTCGAGCAGTCTCAGTTTTCGTAAAAAAGATCTTGTTTTGAACTTTGGATGTAGTTTTTTTTGCATTCAGTCTTTATATCTTCTTATTTTTCAGTATCTACGTACCTGCAATAAGTTGCATAGTGCTAATATAGTTTGAAATAGGTAAGTAACAATAAACTCATTGTAATAAGCCAGTGCAGAAATCAATACTGTGTCTTTATTCTCTAAAATTAGCGACAAAAAGGTGTAAACACATAGTTTTCTAGGTAAGTAGTGTCTACAGATTTACAAGAACTCTATTGTTGTAACAGAGACATAGCGTCATGCATTTAACATAAGTTATCGTGTTGTCATCCATATACAATGTTACATTATTTTGAGCAAATGACATTAATGTTACATCACGTATGGTTTCCATGAAAGGATGTAATATAAGACATATTCTGTGTCAAAATGATCATGGTTCCACTTTGACAGAAAGACAACAGATTGGAGAGCATGTTTCCTTTCCTACAGTGGAATTATGATGGCGTTGTCACGTACGGCCCCAGTTCGCCAGTTAGAATTAGGTATTGCCCATGCATCACAGGCCGCCTTGATGCACACAAGCATATTTTTTCATGGTCCCAAAAATATTTAATAAATTACCAAATGGAATTAAGGACTTATAATTATTCAATTTAAAAACAAATTAAGACATCTATTATTGGAAAAATATTATTATACTATTGACGAATTCCTTAATGATAAATTGTAAGTTATTTGACATTGATATTTATTTAATTTTGACAATGTATTATTTTCTTTATTTCCATTCAATATTTATATGTATACTCAATTGTTAATGATTTGCTTGCTTTTTTTTCTGTCTCAAGTTAGGTTGTGTTTCGTTGTAATTATTTTATTTTAATACATATGTTGATTATTATTTTTATGATAATTACTAATAATTATGTGAAAGGTTTTTAAGGTATATTTTTGAGAAACTAATTATTTATTATTATGATCTCATGTAAAATGTACTAAAAATCACACCAATAAATGAATTTTGAATTTTAAACGAGAGGCGAGCCTATACCCGTTTGTTCGGCATTTATAGTTCTCAAATTTGTACAGGCCTCTGTTGACAGTGCAATTTTGAGCAGTTTTTTATGGTTCTAGTGATTCTAAAGATTATCAAATTGAAAGCAAAGGGCTACAGTCAGCTACAGTATAGAAAAATATTAATCTTTCTTTTTCAGTTTATGGATTATTTTAAAAATTGATCCTCTATTGGAGGAGGAAATATGCGAGAGCCAAACCTCGAATTATGATTTTTACTTAGGATATGCAGTCGGATGTCTGCGACCGCATAGAAGGCAGTGTTGTTAACTTGTTACCCAAAAACTGAGTTATAGTAGAAAAACAAGCCAAGGAGTCCTCATTTAAAATACTGATTTTAACTGCATTCGGTTCGATTAGAAGTCAGCACCCTGTTTGTGTAAATTCAAAGAATAGGGCGATGGTACGCTTTCCTTGCATTCATTGCTACATAATATATTCAAAAACCCGTGTCTTCAACAGCGTAAAACCTAATGCGTATACTGTTGAATTATCAAAATGAAAAGGAAGAAGTGTGTTTCGTGCTGTCAAAACAGATATGCAATTAGGGTGCTGGTAATCCTTATTTTAGGCAGCTAGGCATTCTGCTTTTCCAATGTTAAAACAGATCATGCCTACTAACTTACAGATACGAACAATATAAATCCTAGACTAAGTAAGTACTCTGAAATCGCCAACACGCAGTATCTAGGCAAGCGTGGTGATCAATGCTCGTTCAACTATGACACGATCTTAATGAATCATAACATCGAGCAAAGGTAACGGAGAAACTAGTGAGGCGATACTTTTCCTCTGGCCTTGTTTACGTACAATGTTATCATTTAAATTTTTATATTCTAGGTACATAACACAATGTTTTTGTTTATTTCGGTTGCTATTTTTCCTTTTATCGCGAGCGTTTCCGTCAGCCGGTTGTGGGTTAAATACAATGAGTAGTTTAAATAATAAATTACGAGTATTGACTATTTTTTTCAGCGCTATAACGACTTTTACCTATTTGCCGGGTTTTATTTGCTTATGAGAGCGACTTTATTATTTCAAATTTCAATTTATAATTGTTCTTATTTTATTTCAATTTATAATTTTTCTAATTTTATTTCAATTTTATTGTTATATTATTATTTTTCAAAGTTTATTTTTCTATTTGTTTTACTTTTTTAGCAATGCATGGGCAAGAAATAAAAGGCTTTTTTATTTTTATTTATTTTATTTATGAGAGCGACTGAGTACAATTTATTAACGTTCATCACCATCATTTAGACGAAAAATGTCCACTGCTGGACATAGGCATTCCTTAAGCGTCACCACATCTGTACTTCTCAATAACCAGAGTTGAAATGGTCTCGTGTGCCTGTATCTACTTACACCGGCACCCTTTACCGTAACCTGAACAATGCAACTCTGGTTGGCAGCAGAATTATGTATAGTGATAGCTCTTCCCCAGATGAGATCTTTCTCACAGCTCTACTATTTTCAACCGACTTTCCAAAAAGGAAGAGGTTCTGAATTCGGATGTTTATATTTTTTATGTTTGTTCGGGCATAACTCCGTCATATTTATGCGGATTTGCAAAATTCTTTTTTTGTTTCAAAGAGTATACTCTCGATGTGATCCCATTACCATCAAGTCAGAATCTGATGCTGGGATCCCATGGAAATTGAGGGCACTCCTCAAATCTAAACATATAAAAGAAGAAAGTGACTGACTGACTGACTCACTCACTGACCATCAACGCACAGGCCAAACGGCTGAAGCTTCAATCATGAAACTTGGCACGTAGGTCCCTTTGGTAGTGTAGGTGAGCACTAAGAAAGGATTTTTGGAAATTCCAACCCTAAGGGCGTGAAATAGGGGATGAAAGTTTGTATGAAAGTCGGTCAGTTTTGAAGTTAGGATCTTCGAATTTTGGGTTTGGGCTGAAGATTAAAATCTATCGCAAATTAAGGTCTTTTGGGAATTCCGTCCTTGGGGGGGCGGATTATGGGGGATGAAATGTTGTGTACAAAAGGCCTTCTTTTACAAAGGAAAAATTATTAAAAATACTTTCAATACTTTAATGTCTGTTGGTAACTATAAAATGGCTGAACGCATAAATATAGGAATTAAATAGGGACGGGAAAATCTGCTTCGCCATGACAATTAATAAGGCTCAAGGACAAACTCTGAAGTATGCTGGTGTAGATTTGAGGGCAAATTGCTTTTTCCATGGACAGTTCTATGTAGCGTGTTCTCGTGTTATCTCATCAAATAGTCTGGTGATATTGGCGTCAACATCCAAAATGGTTTAAAATGTTGTGTATAAGGAAATACTTTAATTTAATTACTTACTTATGCTTATGATTACTTATTATTAGTCATGGATAAACACAGAAATAGTGTAGGCATACGGAACGGGACAAGGATAGAGCGTATTGATGATAGAGTAGGTAAATATAAGTCTGTTCTAAGAAACACTTTCGCATTACATAATTTTTTACTTTTCCTCTACATACTGTTAAAATATGATGTAATCTACGCGTGCGAAGCCGCAGGCAAAAGCTAGTATTATATACAGATATGTAAAGATTTTGGTATTTTCATGACTATGGCAAGCATTTGGATGCAGAAAGTATAATTTGGTGAAGTGGAACTGATGAAGAAGACCACAGACAGGTAATGGAATTCTTTAAAAAGTGTGTCATGGGTGTAAGATATCTCTAATAGTTAAGCGACAATGATGAACAAATTACATATAGGTATATAAATGGTACTGATGAAAATGGTACCATCGAACTGACCTGATGATGAAGCCGGAAGGTAAGCACTGAAACGCCTTAGTAAAATAATGTAACCTTGTCGTGTTTGAGCTTATTGGAATCTAAATGAGATGTATTCTGGCTATAAATGATTTTCATAATTATCCTAATAATAATACTTAACTTAATACGGTACCAAAACTAAAAAGAAAAAAAAAAAAAACTTTTTAACAAAAAAAAAAATCGACTTCTAGGCAAAACACTACAAAGCGAAAAATGTGTTTCGAAGTCGGTGTCTTTGGTACCTATTGTTTTTAATTTTTCGACACCGACCATTAGAAGTCGGTTTATATTTTGTTAAAAAGTTGTTTTCTACTTCTAGTATTAATAAGCTCGCTTTTGATCACCATCTCACCTCATGGTGAGAGATGATGTGGTAGTCGACGAAGCATGAATGCCTAGAAGTAACCAATTCACTGTGGACTTAAAGATCTCCAAGTTATAGCTATGAGGAAACATAGGCTCCAGTAGGTAGGTATTAGTTTAAAATAAAAAGCACACTTAGATATGACATACTCTTAACGCGTTCTCATAGGGAATCCCCCTCTTAGCATATTTTTTTTTTTTAGGCATAATGTTTTTGCATAACTTTTATCAGCATAATAATACTGCGGCACAATGCAAAGATTAGCATAACTGTCATTTGGTCTAATTTGTTTTGCCATAATTGGGAGTTGCATAAATATTTAAGGCACAATATTTATTCGTCATAATAATTTTATGGGTACATATTTGAACGACGAAAATTAAAATACCGACGCGTAAAATGTAAATTTTCAAAATATCGAAAATTTTAATATCGATTTGTAACGATTGAAAATTGTTTTACCTAAGCTTAAAATGTCTAATTAAATATATTTGATATTTTTTTTTTAAATTAATTAGGTTAAGGTGTAGCGGGGTGGCCCTTGGGCCACCCTTGAGCCGCGAACATGTTTGTTTTATTCCAAAGAACATTATGTATAAATATCATTATGCGTTTATAAGATTATGCTAACAGTAGTTACGGCAATATACATTATGGTTAAGCATTTATGCCTAATAACATTATGCGTAATGACCATTATGCTAAATTTCGTTATGCTAATGTAAAATGGGAATATGTTTTATGCCTATCATTAGTAAACCGTTCTCATATGCGTCATAAAGAGTGCTTTTAATATGCAGTAGGTACGTAGAATATGATATTATAAATACCATGCATGAATCTGTCACATGATCTTACAAGTGTGGGAGGTAATTAAATGCAATAATTACAGTCTTAACAAGCTTGCAATTTTGACTTGATTTTTACCGTTGCATTTTTATTATTTTCACATGTAACTTAGGAAGCGATCGGACTTTACTTTTACTTTATTTTGTACCTAAGACCTGTTGGCAGATTTGAATGTTCCCTGCGCTAGACCATAGATGTGCGAGGCAACTGAGTGTTAGGTGGTAAGCAAAGTGGACTTTGCGAGGAAGTCTAGTCACAAATATAAATCTAACTAAACTTCATTTGCGATAAAATTAGACGTTTAAATTAGCCCATTTTACAGCGCGTTCAACCGATTTTGACTTCTATTGCGTTGGTGATACGACATATGGTAGCTGTAGTAAACAGTTGGTTTTGGTAACAGGTTTATGCTTTTTATGTCCTCCTTATGTTTACGGGATAGAACTCAAAATCGGTTGAACGGACTGTAAAAAGATTTGGAAACATGTCTAATGTTATTTCAAATGGAGTATAGATAATGCTATTGTATGTACTTCTCGTGCCAAAAAACGGAGTAAAACTACGATCAATGATTGTAATTTGAGCTTTTCTTTTGAGCATTATCGGCACCGAAAATCCACCGAACTATAGAAAATGCCTTTTTTGCCATATTGAGCTGTAAAGACTGTATAGAAAAAGTTCACAGAGGCATTGGAAATGTTTTCTTTCATGGGTAAGTAAATTTGTTTTTAAATTGTGTGTGTAAAAGTGGCACGCTTGGTTTTCATACAGATTTATCTAGTTAGATTTATATCTGTGGGTCTAGTGCATACAAAGCAACTGACTTCATATAGGTTACCCGGTTGCACAGACACCTCCCTTGCACACAATAAATCTCCTCATACACGTCCCTCACACGCATTACACCAGTTACTTGTCTGAATCTTCTGACACAGCTAAGCCCACTTCGACTGGAGTATTGTGCTGTGCGGTGCGAGGGTCGGAAAATTAAGGTTCCCCTAGTCGACGGCACGAACTATTTTGTGCGCGAGGTTAAAATGCATGCAATCTCATCCGACAACACGTGCGAAAGAGATAGATGCTGTGAGGAGCAGTAAGAAGCTAGTTCGCGTACGAATTAGCACTTTTGCAAATTTGTATCGATATGGATGATGTTTTAAGACGAAAACGAGCGCGCGAAATTTTATGAACAGACCTTCCGACCTTCTGACCTTCCAGACCTTTGGGAGTCTAGATATCACGAAAAAACGACTGAATGTTTACTTTCAAAATAAAATCATTTGCATTGTTAAATTAATAATCTATCCCTGTATGGTGGCCGTTTTGCGATTTTCCTTCTTCTTATGGTATTTATTATCCGCCCAAAAATGCGTTAAAATTAGTGTTGAAATATGGAACTTTCGACGCTCATAACTTTCAAACATTTTATTTTTTATTTTTTTTGTTTCCATACAGGGCTCGATAAAGATGAGACAAATTGATATCAATTTTAATTTTGAACGTACATCGTCAAACACTGGAGTAATCGCCAGACTACGTTTGTATGGACGAAAAATTTACTAGTATAACCAACAGTGATCTTATTGGTGGTGAATTGTATATATCCCTCGCATACTCTTTAGTCGAAACGCAGTTTGCGTATCGTCCTTTCCTCGCAATGTATAAAGGTGAGCACCTAATCCGAAAAGAATACTTTAAAAAAAACTAAAAAAATTAAATAAACGAAATAATAAAACATAAATCTTTGTTGTGCTGAGTATTGACGTTAGGTCGCGTTTGTTTCCTGTGCCCTCGTGTTATCAGCCTTATCACTACAATGTTGTTAGCTAAACATAATGTACGTACTTGGTATGCTATTAGTTACGCCATATTAACGTTAGGTATGGTTAGTTATATGACGTAGTTTTTCTGTACAATTTTTTATTTTTATTGCAGAATTATGCAAGTCCTGAGAGTATGTTTTAACTTCACTGCAAAAACTGCAAAGTATAGTCAAAAACTGTGCAAAAGAAATTAAAAAACCGGCCAAGTGCGAGTCGGACTCGCGCACGAAGGGTTCCGTACCATTATCGCAAAAAACGGCAAAAAAATCACGTTTGTTGTATGGGAGCCCCACTTAAATATTTATTTTATTATTTTTTTTGTATTTATTGTTATAGCGGCAACATAAATACATCATCTATGAAAATTTCAACTGTCTAGCTACCACGGTTCATGAGATACAGCCTGGTGACAGACAGATAGACGAATCGCGGTGTCTTAGTAATAGGGTCCCATTTTTACCATTTGGGTACGGACTCCTAAAAAGAGACCGAAATAATAGAAAAAAACATAGTAGTAGGTGCCGAAATAATACGACCTCATTTTCACAATCCAGCTACGCATTATTCCCAATTAGTAAAACTCCTGTAAGCCAGAATCAAGAGTGGCGACCACCAGAAAAGCGCCGAATCAATGAAACTCGACGAGGCACCTTAATTACGGAGAAACGATTCAATTTTCTCAGATCCCACAACGAAATTTATAAGAAAAGAATAGCGTAGGAATAAAAAAACACACATTCAATGATATTCTAGTAAACAGATACGTTATACACTCACAAAACAACCGAAAAAAGTGTTCCGCACAGCAGCGGCAGCACACATACACACTTTTCATTCATCTGACATTTCACTACAAGTCGAAAGGGATGGCTTGATAAAACCAACAAGAAAAAAAAACAAAGACAGTTAGTGTTTGTCACTTGCGTGTAAATGTAAACAAACATTATTCTGATCACCAATGTTTTTTTCTTTTTCTAACCTCCAAATATCAGATTATTAGGAAGAAAAAAGTAAAAATTTTGTATATTGAGGTGTATTGCGTACTTATATATGTCATGAGATCCCTTTTGTTCTATGTACTTTGGTTTCATAATTGGTACCCTTTCTAAAAACACACGATGGCATTTTTTTAATTTTGTTTCTCCAAAGCGTATCGCTCTTCGCCATGCATGACATAGACTAAAGAATATACGTCCCAATTAGGACGTATTCGAGTCTTCACAATGCGCGCGCTCATGACATATCTGTTTACCAGAATATAATTGCTTCCACTCATTTAATCAGTTAGATAGTCAAATTTGAAACTCTTTACATGGGATAAAGAGATCCAAATATGACAACATATGGCTTGCCATGAACAAGCTCTAGGAATCTGAGTGTAGAGCAGTTATTGACAAATTTCCTTATGGGAAAATTCAATAACTTTGTTAACTACTTATGCCTGACGTGAGGTTCGGAACTAAGATTTCAGGCTCTGATTCAATTTTAATAATTTAATTAATGTTTATTCTTCTTTCTCATATTTACCTACATATATTATGTGGATCAGAAATAATCAGAATATTTTTTTGATTTTAAATCAATCACTTCACGCCTGAAATTTGGCACATGGGTATACCATGTCTGAGGCTCGAGACAAGTGGCATTTGATGTCATCGAAGGCGATAGTAGAAATGTCAAAATGTAAGGGATTGATCATGTGATTTTTAGGGTTCCGTACCCAAAGGGTAAAAACGGGACCCTATTACTAAGACTCCGCGGTCCGTCTGTCTGTCTGTCTGTCTATCTGTCCGTCTATCTGTCTGTCTGTCTGTCTGTCTGTCACCAGTGGAAATTTATGTTTTTTCCTACTCCTCCGTTATTCTTTTCTGATTAATTTCGTTGCCGGATCCAAGACAGTTAAATTCATTCTCCGGGACTTCGTCGAGCTTCATTGTCTCGGCGCTTTTCTGGTGGTCGCCACTGTTGATTCTGGCTTTCAGGAGTTGCAGTGGTTTGAGAATAGTGTGGTGGGATTGTCTGTCACCAGGCTGTATCTCATGCACCGTGATAGCTAGGCAGTTAATAACAGAATAAAATAAATATTTAATTGGGGCTCTCATACAACAAACGTAATTCCGAAAACGGGTCCTGTGGGGTGGTCCACGGGAGCGAAGCCGCAGGGAACAGCTCTTCGGTATAAACAAACAAAAAAAATCTGATACTGATATTATGCTCTTCCTTTGACGCTGTTTCATTTAGCGTTATCGACACTGGACACCAACCGATATCTAGTATTATGCCTAACTGTGCCGTAAGCTGTAAAAACACTACAAACAAAAATATATACCGAGACAATTGAAACATTTCCTTTTATCGGCAAGTGTTCTTAAATTGTGTGTGAAACAAAATTCCATACTTGATTTTCCTTGGAACCCTTGCGTTATCCATAATTAGATTTATGTCTGTGGTCACAAACTCTCATAATTATATTCTGCAACATTGTAGGTATTCGGGGTGGTGCCCCTAAGACCATAATGTTGAGATTGGAGAGAGCTCAAAGAGCCGTGTTAAAGGTCAGTACTTTTCGTCCGATACTTTTTCCAACGGAAGAATTGTATAAGTGTTGCAGGGTACTTTCTGTCAGACAACTTTTTATCCTTAGTACAGTCCAAATACAACATAAAAATACCCCTTACGCTATAATCACCAAAAGACGTAGGGATAATGTTTGTCAGCACTACAGATGTAAGTACTCTTTTACCAAACGTTTCTTTTGCTTCCAAGGGCCACAATTATATAACAGACTTAATAAGAAATTAAAAATTTACTCTCTTTCGGCCTTGTCCTTAAAGAAAGCCATAACAAACTTTCTCCTAGCAACTAATTATGCCGATACAGAACGCCTGCTTATTTCCGAGAATAATCCCTAGTAAAACTTTCCACCGAAAACATAACAGATCACATCTTGCACACAATCACAATACGCACACTAAAACACACTCACACACACTCACCACACACACTTTTGACTCTGATGCAAAATTTTGATTTATTTTAATTTTTTATTTTGATTTAATCTAATTTAATTTCTTTTGATATAATTTAATTTGTTTTTATTTGTAAACTCTGCTTGTTAACTTTATCTTGACAAACGCTTGCTCTACCTGCAATGTATTGAAATATTAAATTATTGTGTATGGGCTTGTACCACTGCCCTTAATACGAGTTATTTTATAACTTAGCAAGGGCGCTGGTTGCAACACCTATCTGTTTTGTTAACTAATTGTAACCCTCAAATGATCCAATTGATTTATGTTAACATGCTTTTATTGATCTGAATAAATTTATTATTATTATTATTATTATTATTCGTCAAATAATTACTAGGTAATTAAAACTGTCGTGTTACTGTATTTCTTTAGTACTTAGTTTCAGTTTGCACAGGTTGATATATTAAAGCTACTTGCAAATAATGAATCCATTCATCAACTCAGCATAATAACTGATAAAATTCTAAAATTCATAGCAGACAACGCAGAGACTAAATCGCTGGGTCTATAAGCACAAAATTTTGCAAAAGAATAACAAAAGTGAGCACTGAGAAAGACTTTTGAAAAAAAAACATTTCTCAAAGGGGTTTTACAGGGGGTGAATGGCAAGTTGTCATTTTTACCGACGTAAAATCATTAAAATTCGGATAGTTTCATTCTGGAAATTATCTTTTAAAGAGACCCAGAGTATAGATCGCTTTATAGAGCTTAACGACCAAGTTTTTTACCCGACTGCCGAAGGAGGGTAATGTGTTTATCAGTCTATGTATGTATGTATGTTTGTTCCTATGTGCGCTTCTAGAGACCAAACGCGTTGGCCGATTTTTATGGTTCTTACGTCAATCGATTCGTCTTGACCCTGCGAGTGTCACTGGCGACATTAAAATTGGAAAATAGAAAAATGGCGGAGTTTGAACGCCATATTGTGGGGGCCCAAATTATTTTTTTCTTCCGAACCCATCGTGTGTGGTATCAAAATAAAGGGTTTTAAGAGGTGATTTCAAAAATATACAAAAATATGTAACACTTGTATGTTTATATGAATTAATTGTAAAAAAAAAAATAACTAAAAAGTCATAAATAAAAACTGACAATAAAAAAAAAAAAACAATAAACCCGACTACTAAAAAGATGTAAGCAAGAAGAAAATCATGCTGTTCAGTCGGAGGCTTTAAAGACTTTAATGTACTGTGCTAGGTAAGTTTACCGAAAACATAGTACACTCACAGTGTCCCACAGTTCATCAGTTGTTTTAAGTTCCATGAAATATGTGGCGAGTTTATTGCTATTACCCGGGCACAACAGCAGAGTCCTGCAGCCTAAATGCGTAAGTGAATTCGGCAGTGCAAACGGTATGAGGAGTCATACCGTTTGCACTGCCGGTTAGGCCGTACTCTTTCATGGAGATGAAAGAGTACGACAAATTCCCTCTAAATTATTGGATTCTTTCGAAAAGAGTATCTTCACCAATGAAAACTTCCAATAATTTTTGGATATACCTAATTAGAATAGAATATAATGTAAGTTTATTTCTCTCAAAAAGGTACATTTTCTGTAAATAATATCTAGGTTACAGCAGATTCAAACCTTTGTGAAAGCTGGAGTCTATACTGGGTTCGAGACCTGTATGACAGATTTCCAGGCGGTGTGAGCCTGGAGATCTGTCTGTGTTAAAATTACAATATTATGGTGCACTTACGTACTACAACAATGTGAAAGTATCAAATTGAGAGGAAGATATATACAAAAACAAAAGGAGATGTGCCATGTGTGTCTTTGGAGAGTGTTGTGTCCGTGAGTGCAATATAAGTACTCACCCCAGCGCCCGTGAAGGGCACCAGGCGTGAGCACTTACTTGCCCGAGAGTGTGTGTGCGTGTCTGTGTGTGACAAGGTGAATCTCGCTCTAGGATGGAGGTGAATATTTCCGGTAGGCGAAATTATTGTAAAATACTACCCTTTTTCTTCAGCCAGGCTGCTGGTTGCTTCTGAGAAATACTAAATTAAAAAAAAACGATAATACATTTCCCGAACTAGGAATCAACCTAGGACATTATTCTCAGTAGGAACTAGCGATTGCAACCACTAGACCTACGAGGCAGAGATTACTGATAATGCTAGCAAAATTAATATTTGTTTGAAACCTAAGTAGATATGAGCTATCGGATAGCGAAACTATCGGATATCCGAAAAAATCTATCCGTAACCGTAACCGAATCAGATATATAAGTTTCGGACAATTTCGGATAGGGGCGGTGTTTAAATGAGACACGTTATGATACATTTCTCTACCCGGCCGAGCCGACACACTAGCCGCGTGCGTTTATTTCATGTTTGTTTATTATTTGTATTCATAACTAGTCTTTGTTTTATTTATACAATTTCTTGAAAATGTTATAACGTAAACTATCCGAAACTAGCGGATAATCTATACTAATATTATTCTTTATAATATTAGTATGGAAAGATTTTTTTGTTTTTTTGGTACCGAATAAGCTCCGAAACTACTGGACCGATATAAAATTCTTTCTCTAATAGAAAGCTACATTATTCCTTAGTGACAAAGGCAATTTTTTTATCCCGAAAACGGGTCCTGTGGGGTGGTCCACGGGAGCGAAGCCGTGGGGAACGGCTAGTCTGAAATAATTTCATATCCGTAACCGTATCCGAAACCGGTATAATATTATTTCTATATCCAGATCCGAAATTTCATATCCATAACATCCCTGGGTACGAGTTATCTCTGTTCCCAATGATAACAAGATTTAAGTTCAATACCAGCATAATTAACTGCTATTGCACTCAGATAAGCGATAATATTAAGTGTTGTTAGAATTTAACCGACCGCATAACATTACGCCTTAATTCCTCAGAGGTAGACAGAGATGATAAGATGTATGAATCTAAACGAAGTAAAAGGAAATACTAAAAATCATTACAGGTCTGTAGTTTCTGCCTATCCATGGAAAAAGGCGTGAATTTATGTATTTGCGTAAGTAGGAAGGACTACAGTTATACACTCTTTCTTCATATATATTTTTCCAGGTAACGTTGGTATTGTTCAGTGTATTAAATTACAAATTTGAAAAACCCCCGACACAAAACCTCTAAAAAGCAAAAAATAAGTACGAGGGCGTACTCGCGTCGGGGAACCGCCAACATGTACAGCAGTTTTTTTTTTACTTAGCGGTTCGCCGAGCAGTAGTGGTGGCCCAGTGGTATCGGCCGCGACTTACAGGTTATAGGTCATGGGTTCGAGCCCAGGCAGGCGCTTTACTTTGTTTAAATTATTTCATCACCACTGCTCTCAAAACGATGAAGGAAAACATCGTGAGGAAACCGGCATGTCCTAGAGCCAAAAATTCGAAGACATGTGACATCCACCAACCGGTGGTGGATTACGGCCCATCCCCTCTCACAGAGAGGAGGCCTGTATCCCGGCAGTGGGAACATTAATAGGCTGATGATGTGTGATGTGATGTAGCGGTTCCCCGACGCGAGTACGAGGGTTATTTTTTGTTTTTTAGAGGGTTCGTGTCGGGGTTTTTTAAATTTGTGATTTAATTTTTATTTCATGCTTTTTAAACTACATATAATATACCTAGTAGCAGACCCGCTTCAATCGACAATCCATCGAAACTCGTAATTATGACACGATATTTAGCTAAAAAACCCAGATTCAAAGAGTAAAATGCCGCTAACTTTTCAATGGCCGATTTTAATCAAACATTTTCATCAGACATAGCTAAGGATACTCTCGATAAAGTCGCCTTTCAAACAAAAATAATTCATCCGTTTAGGAGCTATGATGCCACAGACAGACACACAGATACACAGCAACACACGACAAAATTATAACACCCCTCTTTATCCGTTGGGGGTTAAAATTAATCATGTCTTGTACAATTTTATCCGGGTAAATAAAATAATTAATTAAATTTATAAGTTTCATATCCTGGATAAATGATTGAACGGTTCAAGTGGGATACGCCGTATATAATGCGTGTAAGCACAGTTTTACAACCCTGAAGGAATTTTCAGCGGACACTAGAAACGTTATTATAATAATAAACTGTAATTCCGTGACTCTATGACCCTGACATTATTATCTCGGAGCACGCCCTCACGCCGTAATTGTCATAATTTATTTAATTAAGTAAGTAATTAAGATAAATCAACTTTCTGTTATACATAGGTACATAACATGAGAGAGCCACAAAGTACGTAAGCGGCGGCACGCCACAGACAGAGTCCACTACGAACAAAGTGACTTTTGTACGCACGCATTGACATTACGATTTTACAGGGATTCTCGGGCAGTATGGGACAACCTCAGTCGCGGCTGTCACAAGAGCTAGCACGGGCGTTTGTCTCGTCATTCAGATTTTTGGAAGAACTTCAAAATATATATTATTCAATGCCTTTTACATGTTTCCCCGTCATATATAAAAAGAAAATGAGAATTTTCTACACATTGAAATACAATGATCGGGCATATAATTTGTGGTTACATGAAAATTGAACAAAACTGGTGATGGTTGTTTATTACAAATATTGTACCAAACATTATATATTTTTGTTTTTGCATTTTTGAGATCCTATTGTTAACTCCCGACGGAAAAATAGGGGTGTTATATGTTTGTGTGTACCTGTTTGTGTATATGTGTATCTGGCTGTGGCATCATAACTCCTAAACAGATGAATTGATTATGATTTCGTTTGTTTTTGTTTGAAAGGTGACTTTATCGAGAGTGTCCTTAGCTATGTTTGATGAGAATCGGTTCAGCCGTTTTGAATTGGGTTGTTTTCGCAAGATATCGTGTCATAATTACGTAAAAATGAGTAGAAGGTTTTTTAAATTTTACTTGTTTAAAAATATTGTACCAAACATAATAATATTTTTGTTTTCGTATATTTCAGTTTCTATTTATAACTTTTATCACAAGCGTTTCCGGGAGCAGCTTGTTTGAAATATATTATGCGAAACTTAAAATAATAAAGAATTAATTGCTACGTTGATGGCATAGGCTCGCTTCAACATATCTAGCGAAATGTGAGTAAGTATACTTAAGGTCTATGTCCAGCAGTGGTAGTCTTTCGGGTGATATGATGATGATGATACTTGAGGTACACTTCTGCCTTACCCTTCTGGAAATAGCACTGCCACACCAGATCAGGTCCGGGTGGCAGATGCTTTTGGGGCTAGGTGAAGCAGGGTGGTGGGTCTTTCCAAGACTTAGACTGTTGGCCTTGGATTACCTCTTAAATCGAATTGAAAAAGGAATAGAATATGAAACTTAAGTTTTTCAGTTTATTTATCGCAGCAATTTTTGTTGTCGTAAACAGTTGTGATCTGCAATATCAAAGACATGACAGAGGAGTTGCCTTCTCAGAGACAATGCAGACAATTCCGGAACAAAGCATCACTGCATGGCAAACATGGGAAATACATTGTTATGGTGATAGTAGGTACTTTCCTAGAGGTGCTTGCATCAGTCTTAGGATATCTGATTCATATTTTTTTTTATCCTTAGAGGTTTTTATAGATGCTTCCAAAGGTCTTTGACAAAAATCTTATCAGTGATCTAAGCTGCTTACGATGTAATCTCTCTATCTTTGAAAACCGGATTTTACCTGATTTTTTCGTTAACATCATAAATTATGATAATTAAGCTTATAAATCAATCTAAATATGATAAAAAGACATATTTTTATTATTTTGTATGATGATTTAATTTAAAGATTATTTAAATGACGAATCGATTTAATGATTAGTTCATAATTGTTGCTGGTTAATTTATTATGTAGGTATTGATAAGTTTTTGTGGGGTGGTATTGGCGCGTATATTCCTTATAACTTTGCGCATGAGGATTTAAGTTATTGATTTTACATATCTCGTGGTCAGGTACCATCTCAACGAGCGAGTTTGTCACAACTTTATGAGTGTGTATTTGAGTCAATATTTACTGAGCTAAGCAATTTATAATCATAATATTTAAATACACTATAATATCTGCAATTCCAGCTTTGGAAAAGCAATAAAATAGAAGCACATACTAAATGCGAAAGTAGGTAACTCTGTCTGTATATTACCTTTTCACGCGTAATCCGCTGAATCACTGAACAGCTGCTTAATTTGTATCAAGCGCTAGTTCGATCTTGGATGGAATACTGTTCTCATCTCTGGGACGGATCTGCCAAATACCAGGTTGGATGCCCTAGAGTCGATCGAAAAACGGGCCAAGCGACTCATCGGCAATGAGGCACTGGTCGAGTCAAAGCTCCAGAGCCTTGAACATAGTCGTCGAGTTGCCAGCTTGTCGGGTTTTTATCGGTTGCATTTCGGAGAGTGTGCGATGGAATTGCATGATCTAATTCCGCCTAGCCCGTTTCATCATCAGACTACAAGACGTACGGCGATGCGCCATCGGTACATGGTGGACATCCCCCCCCATACGCACTAAACGTTTTGTAAATACTTTCATTATGCGTACAGCTAAGGAGTGGTATTCCCTGCCGGAGTCTGTGTTTCCCGATAGCTACAACCTCGGGGTCTTTAAGTCAAGAGTGAATAGGTTACTTCTAGGCAAGTGTGTTACACCGTCGACCATAATATCATCGCTTACCGTCAGATGAGATAGTGGTCAAGCGCGAGCCTATCTATAATAATAAAAAATAAAAAAAAGCGGCCAAGTGCGAGTCGGACTCGCACACGAAGGGTTCCGTACCATTATCGCAAAACACTGCATAAAAATCATGTTTGTTGTATGGGAGCCCCCCTTAATTTATTTTATTTTAATTTATTAATTATTATTTTTTAAAGTAAATATACACTAAACATTCTGTGAATATTTCAAGCGTCTACCTGTTGCCGTTATTAATATCGAGCAATAAACGGCAAAAATATCACGTTTGTTGTATGGGAGCCCGCCTTTAATATTTACTTTATACTGTTTTTAGTATTTTTTGTTATAGCGGCAACAGAAATACATCATCTGTGAATTTCAACTGTCTAGCTATCACGGTTCATGAGATACAGCCTGGAGACAGACGGACAGACAGACAGACAGACGGATCGCGAAGTCTTAGTAATAGGGTCCCGTTTTTACCCTTTGGGTACGGAACCCTAAAAACGATATAAATTACATTTGGTATACAAATAGTTTGAGGCCCTTTGAAGGATATAGTATAGTTTTATACCGGACTAGCTGCTCCCGGCGATTTTGCTCCCGTGGGCCACCGCACAGGACCCTTTTTCGGGATTAAAAATATTAGCCTATGTCTAGCTTCCTACTGGTGAAAGAATTTTTTAAATCGGTTCAGTAGTTTCCGAGCCTATTCGGTACAAACAAAAAATCTTGCCTCTTTATAATATTAGTATAGATAGAATCCGTTACATTTTCGACGAACTCAAATTTAGGTATCAAGTCGCACACAGCAACATTACGCGCACGCACTCATTGAAACTACTGAGCGCTCGATTTTATACATTACTCAAATAATATTGATCCTTGATATTATTTTTTTATTTTATTTAAGTTGATTCAGGAAGGTTAGTTGGCACTTTGGAAATGCATTTGGTAACTATTACAAACCGTCGTCGTAAAAAGTAGGTTATTATTTTCAACCGACTTCAAAAAAAGGAGGTGCTCTATCTATTCGACCCATATGTATCTGCGATTGTCTTAAAAACTACTGATCCGATATTAATCGTGTTTCCGTCGATAAATGTTTGTGTTTTCAGGGAAGGTTTTATTGTATAGGTAATATATTAGGTCTGATAAAGATCTTCGGAGATATACGATGGAACTCTTCAATAACAAACAGCAAATGACCTGCGATTACTGTGATCGTATGTGTGTGTATTGGTTTCACCATACCATAACATAACATCACGCTTGTACGGTTTTAGGGGGTAAACAGATGTATTTAGTATACTAACCTAATTTTCTTTTCGACAGTCGGTGTCGGTACCTATTATTTTTCATTTTTTGACACAGGAAAGTTATAATTTTTTAACCGACTTACCAAAAAGGAGGAGGTTCTATGTTTGACTTTACGTACGTTTTTTTTTGGTTTTGTATGTTATCCGATATCTCCGTCAATTGTGGATCGATTTTGAAAATTCTCTTTCTTTTTGAAAATTGGTCCCATTTTAATTTGGTGAAGATCTTTGGAACTATACAACAGAACTCTTCAATAAATAACGGCAGATCTCTCGGGATTGCTGCAATCGCCTGTCTGTTCATTGTTTATACCATTTCGTAACATAACATCACGCCAGTAAGCTCTAAAGGGGTACGCAGAAGTGTACAGTTCACCTTGGTACACTCTCATTTCACCAGTTATGTTCAGTTTCATGATATTCGAGTAATCTATTCTGGCATTATAGGTCCTTACGTAACTATACTTGCCTATTAGGTAGGTACAACTAAAAAGTGAAAACTTAAACAAATGGTACCTACCAAAGACACCGACTTCCAAAAATAAAGTTATTTTTCACTTTGTAGTTTTGTTATTTGGAAGTCTGTAGTATTTTTTTGCAAAAAAGTTTTTTATTTTCTCTTTTTAGTTTAAAAATCCATGATGAATGAAAACAATGATGTGATGTGATGTGTGTTTAAAAATCTAGTTTTTGTAATATCACTTTGTTGTAATAAGTATGTATTTTTTAAAAAAAACGCCACCTGAGATAAGTAGATACCTAAAACGAAATAATTTCCGTTCACAAGGATAAAAAATGGCTTGAACATTTTGCATTACATGGAACATATAAAATTTCATAATCAAAAGTTTTTTTTTTTATACTTAATTTATTTTTTTTTGGCTTTCAGCATTACATTACAGCAGGTAATGACATACTACCCAAAAACCATAAAAATGACACCCATGACGAGCATTTGTCTAATCCTTGTCGGCGCCATCTTGTATTTTGGTTTTGACCCCATATCCGATATAAGCGACCCCAAAAACCATGAAAATGACACCCATGACAAAAAGATGTCAAATTTTTGTCGGCGCCATCTTGTATTTTGGTTTTGACCCCATATTCTATATACGCGACCCCAAAAATCATGAAAATGACACCCATGACAAAAATTTGTCTTATTTTTGTCGGCGCCATCTTGTATTTTGGTTTTGACCCCATATTCGATATAAGCGACCCCAAAAACCTTGAAAATGACACCCATGACGAAAAGATGTCAAAATTTCGTCGGCGCCTTCTTGTATTTTGGTTTTGACCTCATATCCGATATAAGCGACCAAAAAAACCATGAAAATGACACCCATGACGAAAAGATGTAAAATTTTCGTCGGCGCCATCTTGTATTTTGGTTTTGACCCCATATTCGATATAAGCGACCACAAAAATCATGAAAATGACACCCATGACGAAAAGATGTCAAATTTGGCTCCGTATTCGTCATACATACATACATCAAAAAAAAACCCTCCTCCCACCCATCCACTTCTAAACTTCACCGCCGACAGCTTAACCTTACCCATCCAAATCCTAACCTTACTAACAGCTGCTTAAACCCACCCATCCATTTCTCAACCTTGTCAACAGCTGCTTAACACCACCTACCCAAATCCCAATCTTACCCAACATAATTTCTAAATCACATTATAATAATAATAGGAAACTCAAACATACTTTTATTTCGGCCCGATAAAATATCAACTCCTTTCGATCACGACAAATGACGACGACGGCGACGGTACGACTCACACCTATGCACACTACAATCTTTTCTATTACTTTTATCGTAATTATTTTTTGCGAGAGAGCGATACGCCCGTCCTTCCACGAGCGCTTCTGAGCGCGGAATGATGAGCCTCCGGAGCCTCGACTGGCCTCGAGTGCAAAATGTATGAAGAAGTCGGCAAGTGTTTTATTTTTTGCTAATAATTAAAAAATATAATGATTTAGTTAAAAAATTATTAGCTGAACCTGCAAAGGACTATATATACCGCAATTTTTTATAATTATGAAGATAAAATATGCTGTAAATTTACCTAAACTGGGTCCTATTCGGACCCTACTTTTTTCATTTTTTTGCGATTATTGTGATGGGCAAAACGTATTTGTGCGAAAATTTTGTATGATGTCATACAATTTTTCTGATGCCAATCTGGAGCTGAATATATTATCTTTAAATTGAGACCATGATATCTTCACATCTGTGATTGCATGTACATTAAAAAGGTACCTCAAAAGTACTGTTATTTGTAGAAAAATGTAATAGCGTCCTTAAGGGCGTGGAAATTTATATTGTAAATCAAAGTAAGACGGTCCACACTCCTACAATATTATATTGCGAATTATAAAAATAGGCTATTCGCAGACGAAGTCGCGGGCTGCAGCTAGTATAGAATATAAAGTGTATTTAATTTCTTAGCTAAATAAGACTGCAAAAATAAATTTGCATTTCATAAATATACATATTTATTTTGTCGATAAAATCAGTATTATGCGTCATATGTTAGTACTCATACCGACTACCGAACGCTTTACTATTTGTAACCCAACACTTGATCGGTTTTTTCCCACGTTGGTATCAATATTTTTTTACAGCAAAAATATCTAAGACGCAATAAGCTTGTCAGGGTTCAAAACAAACCTTGGACTTGTTAAGACCTTCGTGAAATACAATGCAGATAAAATACGGGAATAAATATAATGACCACCAAAAAAAACTTTGTGACGATAACCCCTATCACCTAAAATATATACTAATCAGCAAAAAAAATAAACCTAAACCAAATTTAGTAAATTGATCACCAAATTTAGTAAATTGATCACCAAATTTCATAAGTGCTAAAACCGTAAGATATCAAATCTAGTGATTTGGTCAATGAATCAGTCCAAGAGCGAGCGAAGCGAGCTCGGGAGCTAAGGGCACCCCGACACGGACAGGTTAGGTTCGAAGGAGATGACGGGAGCTGAAGTGAGCGAGCAAAGCGAGCGAACTCAGCTCCCGTCATCACCTTCGTGTTAGTTTACTTTAGACCCTGTATTCAGAAATAGGAGCCCCGCCCAGCGGGGCTCCGTCGACTCTGTTGCGATTCTAAATTTAATTTTGGTGATCATTTACTATTTTTGTCAGTATATTACTAGATTTGGTGGTTTGTTAAACATAAGCCATAAAATACTACCTGGAATTACAAATGTTAGCAACCTGATACAGTATTATCTTTAGAGTATCATGTTATATCGTGAATATTAATTATTGCGATAGTGTGAAGTATGCGCATTAGGGTGCATTCGAATTAATAGTATAACGCAGGGCTACTAAACGTAGAGTTAATGTTATGTAGACCGCGTAGAATCGCGCGCTTATTACCTACATAAGCCTGCGTAGGCCCACGTAGAACCGCGTAGTATTATTGTCTGCCTAGTTCCGCATAGAACCGCAATAACGGCCCCGCGTATTAGCGGCGTAGACTTTAGTAAAATAATCGCATCTCTTATCTTATCTTATCTTATGGAGGGGCCGAGAAATAATTTGCACACTTCGTCCCATTGGTATCTATTGTGGTCCCCTAGATAACTTACTCCTCCCCAATCTCGTTGAAAACTGTTTTCATGAGTTTTACAACGAGACTAGCCTATTTCTGGTTTTGGATATCCAACCTCTAGGAGACCCATTCGCTTACCAGCCAGTGCATCGCATGTGCACAGAAGGTGCTTCATGCGTTCCGTATGTTCCCCACACAACCTGCACACGGGGGTCGCGGTTAAACCCATCTGCATGAGCATGTCGTTGGTTCCAAAGTGCACAGTAAAGGCCCCAAGCAGGTAGCGGATTTGCCCCCTGCTCATGTTCCAAATGCATTCCCGGGCTTTGAACGTAGAGCCTAGGAATTTCTTGGAGTGTTGCAGACCGGTGTTAGACAGTAAGGTAATCGCAGGTAATCGCATCTCACTAAAGATTGGTTATATTTTTAATGGACTTCAAACTTAAGTGAATTTTTCATGGCTGTATATGTATACCAATTTACTCTCGGTTGTTGAAAGCACTCAAAAACAATAAAAATGACTTGAATAAATTACTACAACGCTTTTAAATTGTGTTATGCGCAAGCTAGGTTGTTATACCTAAATGGAATCTTCGCACACACCAGATTATCCTCAATTTAGCAAACACTTAGATGTTACTTTTTTATT
Organism: Anorthoa munda; assembly: GCA_945859665.1. Taxonomy (NCBI): domain Eukaryota; kingdom Metazoa; phylum Arthropoda; class Insecta; order Lepidoptera; family Noctuidae; genus Anorthoa; species Anorthoa munda. Next base: position 12,286,574 of record OX243917.1, on the reverse strand, counting down.
CAGTTTAGCCGTTCCAGTGTGTGTGTGGGTGTATTTGTAGTCGAAGCTGGCAAGTTAAATTTGACCTACTTCTCAGTGTTGGATTGAGCTGTTTTGCACACAGTTTGTTTCTCGTGACAATGTAATTTTATTACAAAAAGGACATATCTATAAATAGTATAATAAAGTCGCTGTACATGTCTGTCGACGTCATTCTGTTTCACCGCTTCTTAATACTTCTTCTAAACCACGCAACATATTTTCATTAAAACAAAGAACAATAAACGAGGAAGGCTTTTGTATATAATTTGTCCCGTGCGAAGCCGGGCCGGATCGCTAGACTACACCAATATTATAAAGAGGAAAGATTTTTTTGTTTGTTTGTTCCGAATAGGCTCCGAAACTACTGGACCGATTTAAAAAATTCTTACACGTATGAAAAGCTACATTATTCCTGAGTAATATAGGCTATAATTTATTTAAAAAAATATTAGGGCTCCTTATGAAAATTGCAGTAATGTAATGCAAAAGCAAAATTTTGCCTATAAAATTAATTATTTGGCGTGCGCTGAGAAAACTATTGATGATACTTAAAAATGATGTACTACATAATTAAAGTACTCATTATTAATTACTTAAATCTACGAGAAAATATACCACACTATCATAGTTAAGTCACAATAGCAGCTTTTGTGTTCGAAAATTAAATTAGATCGCCAGTAGCACAGCACACACACACACACAAAAGTTGGTTACATTCGTATTGTGGTATGGTATTATTCTTATTCAAATAAATAGTTTAACAAATTGGTAGATAGGTAGGGTAGGTGGGTAGGTAAGTAGGGTAAGGTAGGTATGTTAATCGGTAGAGCAGGTGAGTAAGTTGGTAGGTAGGTAAGGTAGGTGGGTAGGTAAGTGGGTAGGTAGGTAGATAGCCAGTTGACGGGAGCGAAGCTGCGGGGGTCAGCTAGTATTTAATATAAAAGCTTGTTTATAAATCTAGTCGTTTCGATTAATAGTTTTGACATTTTGATACTAATTAAAATAAAAAAGCTACGTCATTGAATTAATTATCTAGACTTCTAGAAAACGAAATCTTGAAGTAAGTGTAGGTTATAAATATTGATAGTTTTCGTCATGGGTCTGGTTGTCAGAAACGCAATTTCTGAGTTTCAGGCTTCACCTAACTGGTGTGTTCGACTTCTAGGTTCCGCATCATAATTTCAGCCGAAAGAAGTCCACTGCTGAAAATAGGCCTCTCCAAGTGCCACCACATCGACCGGTCCTCAGCGCCTTGCATTCAGCGGCTTCCCGAAACATTTAGGGAGTATTTGGATATTTTATGTATTATTCTGTAATCGGTTTTACAAGGGTTCGTTCAACTACTGATGCCGGTTTTGAGATATTAGAACATATTTATAATGCATGGGAAGATAAGATCTTTTGTGATTTTTCCAAGGAATTTGATTGTATTCTTCATGAAACGCTAATCAGGAAACTCCGCCAATACGGGATCCGGAACAGCGCTCTGAATCTTCTTACTTCATACTTGAGTAATAGGATTCAGAGCGTTGACTTTAATGGAAAAAGATCTCCTGGATCTATAGTAACAATGGGAGTCCCGCAGGGCGCAATTCTTGGTCCTATCATGTTTTTTATTTATATTAATGACTTGCCTTACCTCGTAAAGGATATCCATGATATAGTGTTGTTTGCGGATGATACTTCACTTTTTTTTAAATTTAATCGTCAGCAGTTGGGACGATGTAAATAGCGCGATCACAAAAGTAGTTCACTGGTTCAATGTTAAAAATTTACTTCTTAATGAAAAAAAACCAAATGCATGAAGTTTACCCTCACGTTAGGCAGGTGAAAACTGATGTGTTGATAAAGGGCGAAGAATTGAAAACAAAAGTGTTTTTTCCTGAAAATAGCACAGTATTCTTAAGCTTAACTTTGGATGCTAAGCTTCAGTGGGGCCCACATATAGATAAATTGTCAAAGAAGCTAAGCTCCGCAGCATATGCTTTAGCTATTTTCTTAGTGTAATGTCGTACGGTATTCTGTTGTGGGGAAATGCCGCCGACATTCAAACTATCTTTGTTTTGCAGAAAAGAGCTGTTCGATCAATTTATAAATTAAGCCCCAGAGACTCTCACAGAGAGAAATATCTTCTCAGTATATTTATGAAAATATTTTAAATGCCCATAAAAATATATAATTGTTTAAAAAATACAGTGATAACCATAACATAAATACTAGGAACAAACAAAAATTTGTAGTACCTACAACAAGGCTCAAGAAAATAGGTGCCTCTTTTAGATGTCAATGTATACGCTTGTACAATAAGCTTCCAAGCCACGTGCAAGATCTAAGACTTAATAAATTCAAATCATTCATTAAACGTAAGTTGTGACAGAAATCGTTTTATACCATTAAATATTACGTTGAGGACAAAAAGGCTTGGGATTGAGCTGCTCCAATTAATTTTGATTTTTTATATTTAGTACCGTGCATATTTTTTTTTTTTTAGGTTTTCTTGCAATGACAAGAAAATTTACTTTTTAAAGTATTATATTATTTTATTTTAATTATTGTGAATGTGAAGACTATGTGGCTCATTCTTTTTCTTTTGTTTTTAATTTTAAATTTATCTAAGTTTGTTTTTAATCATGGTCTGGCAGATTGAGTAGTTTATGCGGCCTACCCTCTATGTCCTTTCCTTGGTATTGTTCGTAGAATCGTTGAGCTCCTTAAATTCTGAGTTGAGCTGCACGATTATTGACAAATGCGTGCACTGACTGGACAAGTCCACTCAATCTGGCTGGTTCTTTCCTCAAAAGACCATTTCAGACATAAGTCTTCACATGATCTAACCAAGATTTTGTCTGGACTTTAAAAGAGACTATGACCTCTGAATTTGTTTCGGCCTTTCTTCTCAGAGTAGTCAGATAGGCCGACCTCATCTAGTTTTAAAAAAATATGATCGACATTTAACAGTGTTTGTACAAACCAACTTACATAAATAACATCATTTATCATTATCATTTATGTGACAGACAGATGGACAGACAGAAATGTGAGTCACAGCAATAGGGCTCCGTTTGACCCTTCGAGTACGGAACTCTAAAATCTAAACTCATAATAATGTTAAGTAAACTACAACCCGCCGGTCGTTAACCCCGTTATCAGCTGCTGATTTACTGCCGTACTTTTTCATCTCGAATGATCGAAATAAGTACATTTGAGACTGCAATATAAGTCACGGGTGGCATATCTAAAATATACTTGGAACGCAACCTGTGGCTCTAGAAGTGTCGAGATAGCGATTGGAAAAAATAAAATTTAAAAAGCCCCCTATATAAAAACCTTTAAAAAGAAAAAAATAAGTCTCGTACTCGCGTCGGGGAACCGGGAACGTTTACAGCAGTTTAGTTAATTTATTTAGCGGTTTTAATAATATTTATTTCATGCTTTTTAAATTATACATATAAACCTAGCAGTAAACACGCTTCAATCGACAATGTTTTTTTATTTTATTTTTTATAGAATAATATTTAAAATGTAAAGATATGTAAATAAAATAAATAAATGGAATAATACGTAATTATGACATGATTTCTTGCGAAAAAGTCCAGATTCAAAGAGTAAAATGCGAATTACTTTTGAACGGTTGAACCGATTAAAACCAAACATAGCTAAGAACACTCTCGACAAAGTTACCTTACAAACAAAAAAAAACTAAATCATAATCGGTTCATCCGTTTAGGAGCTATGACGCCACAGGCAGACGCACAGATACATAGACACCCCTCTTTTTCCGTCGGGGTTTAAAAATGACAAAATGTACGAAAATACCAAGCGCCATCGAAATGTCACGTGATCAATCTCTTACAAAAAAGCAATCCAACAGTCAGCTCAGTCGCTGCTTTTAACGTGGCCACCTTCTACTGGATCGAAAATATTTGAAGAGTTCTATTCGATAAGAAGACGAAGGTTTGTGGGCAAAGAATAAACGTGACGCTTGCTGGTTCTTCTCTATCAGAATCAGAAGCGACGAATCGAATCCGTGCAATTGGGTTCTGAAGTTCCATTAATGCCCATGTTGGTATAAGTGGCAATCATATTTTAAAAACAGTTGAATTTGAACGTAGTATTTGCGTAAAAATGACCTAGTTTACATAATAATTGGGTCTTAACTACGTAAAGAGTATGCACGCTCCATATATATAAATAAATAAAAATATACATACGTATAGATTATACAAACAAACCGTTGTATGTGGAAATAGTGACTAATTTGCATAACAATGACGATACGATTAAAATACGCATTTATATACTTATCTTATGTTATGTAATTTCTTGTTTTGTTTTTATTACGTGAAAGGAAACATTATTTTAAACTGTTACTTTAGCTAAAAATTCATTTCCTTAAAATATAAGGGCCATATTTCAAGTCAGTTTGCAGGATTCAACTCAGCCATCATGACAACGAAAAAATCTCGATTATTGTCAATAAATAACAAACTATAACTGACACTTTGATGACTTTTCGAACAGGTTTTTTTTTGCTCTATTTACTACTAAACTTGTTGTTGACACTCTCGTTTAAGCAATTTGTATCACTCTTACAAAAAACTACAAATGTATAAAATAAAAAGAGCGCTATAAAAATATATAGAGGAAAATATTTATCAAAATACTAAGGCCAAATCGTCATTCTATATTATTAAACGATTGGGTAATTAATATATATCTCTAATGAGACAGCTAACAGCTGATTCTATCATTACATTTTTATCTATTGACCTATTTATATCTGTAATCTGTCACCTAACTATCATTACTCCTAAACTCAGTAGGAAAAGTACGCAATCGCGAGCATTCAAGCAATAATCTTCACAAAAAATATAAATATAAATGCCAAAATAGTCTGTATACAAACATTGAAATGTCATACGAATTTGGCAGGAACCCAACTTGTTGAAAACACAACACAACAACAGGAAAAACTCACTGTCAGTTTTATTTATTAATAACAAACATTAGAACGAATTTTCACAAAGGAAAACGTTTAGACATATTTTTGACAGTTCACTTGTAAAAGAGGCGCGAATACACTGTGGTGTTTTTGTTTTTCCGCGCAACGGAACGTGCTTATTCAGCCACGCGCGTTTCTCGACTGGCTTTGTAAACATTATCAGTGCCCGTATCTCTTATATTTTTGTTGCTTGATTATTTATTTGTCATAGGGATTATGACAATTATTTTCCGCATATTTTTTCGCAGATTTTACGTTGGTAAGTCAATGCTGTTAAGGCGAGGTCGTTTCGCGAGCCTTGCTTTTTGTGAATTTTCTTTTAAACTAGATTCTGCATACGCCCGCGTAAAAGTAGGTTGGTAATTATCCTAAGGGAACGTACTCCCACGATTAAAAGTATCATAGATCCTTCTCCAATTTATCTATTGCTATATTAATATTCATCAAAATTGACTCACCGGTTTACGCGTGAAAACGTACCATCTACAATAAAACAGACAGACATACAGAGTTACCTTCGCATAAATAATATTAGTATGTTTTAAATATGTTCTATGTATATTCCTATTTGTCATGGAATATTGACTTTTACTCAACTAAATATCACTAGAGAGTTCTAAAAATGTATGTGAGATAAGTTTCAAGAGGGGATAAACTAAACGAAGTAATTTTGAGAAACCCTGAGAGAACCGCGTTTGACGCCGTTTTAGCTCGGCAAGTAACCCGATTTTTTATAATAAATGGTAAATTCTAACTGCAGACTTGTTATTAAAATATCAATAATAGTACTAATGCAACTAAAAACAAGGACTTGCCTCGTTTTTCATATCAACACGCTTTTGAGATTACGTTCATTACGTCGGTTACCATGGTGATTATCTGATTAGTGATTAGCTTTTTAATACAAGCTGACGGTCAACTACATACAATACAATATTATATAACACAAAATAGTATATTTTGATGCATTGCACTGCAGTGGAGTCGTTACAGAGCCAAGCATGCAATGACACACGCAAACATGTCAAAAGACGTTTTTCAACACACTTGCGAAGAAAATAGTACATTTTGATACAAGTGGGCATACTTTGTCATTGCAGCCGAGACGGAATAGACGCCCAAGTCGAAAGCGAGGATGTTATGGAGTCGAGAGACTGTAATGCCAAACGACGTTGAAAAACGTCACACACGTTTATATACCCGCATATTATATAACGGCCATTTATCTAGTGTTCGCAAGTGTTCCACCCTACTAATATTATAAATATGAACGTCTGTTTGTTTGTTATCACTTCTCAACTGCTGAACTGGTTTGGATCAAGGGTACAAGCAGTATAACATAACTAAGGAAATGTAGGTTTATCTTCTATAAACCTCTGCCTGCCCCTTCAGGGAAAACAAGCGGGATGTTATGTTTAGTTTAGACTGTCGGAGAATATCACGAAGACAACAAGTAATTAAAAAGTTAATTCAAGAATTAAAAAATCTCGACTGTTTGAGAAGCGAACTAAAAAATTATTTTCTTCTTGTTTACGTCTTTTTAGTTCGCTTCTCAAGCTGTCGGGTTTTTTGAATTCTTGAAATAACTTTTTTTTATTTATAACTTTTTAGATAACAAATTTTTTTTTCAAATTAATTACATTTAAACATATAAGCGTTATATATTTTTGAAAGCACCTCTTAGAACCCTTTATTTTGATACACCACACGATGGGTTTGGAAGAATAAAAAAAATTGGGCTTCCACATTCAATATGACGCCCAAAAGCCGCCATTTTTATTTTTTTTCCAATTTTAATGTAGCCAGTGACACTCGCAAGGTGAGGTCGAAATCAGCCGACGCGTTTGGTGTCTTAAACGCCACATAGGTACAAACAGACAGACATACATAGACTGATAAACACATTACCCTCCTTTGGCAGTCGGGTAAATACCCTCAATTATACCTATTTCACTTTAACATAAGACATTAGATGCATACAAAGTTGCATTGTGGCTGGGTGTAATAATGATAATTATTTCAAGTATGTCGCTATGTGCTGCATACATAAGTGTTAATTATAGCCAAGTTGACATCTTAGCCATTAGGTAGAAATCATAGCAGACAGGTGCGACGAGACAATGCGACAACGATGCATGACAATGACCATTTTTCATAGAAATTGTTTTACGGATAATTTAAACCTTATAGACCTTTGAAAATGGTAAAATGTGACAAAAAATAATAGTAGCATGTGTTCCATTGGAAAAGGAAAGAGAATATAACAAAAATTAAAGTAAAAATAATTTACGGGTGTTCTGAGGTCGGGAAGTGCAATGGGGTGAGTTTTTCAGGGTAAGAAACGGTTTATATCGATTTCCGGCAAAACTACAAGTCCTATGGAAAAAAGTTTAATGACAAAGTTATAAGTAATAAAAAGATCTACAACTTTTGTATTTACCCTTTTTTCATATAACCTCAAAATATCTGCTTTTTTAGAGTTCCGTACCCAAAGGGTAAAAACGGGACCCTATTACTAAGACTCCGCGATCCGTCTGTCTGTCTGTCTGTATGTCTGTCCGTCTGTCACCAGGTTGTATCTCATGAACCGTAAAAGCTAGACAGTTGAAATTTTCACAGATGATGTATTTCTACTGCCGCTATAACAACAAATACTAAAAACAGAATAAAATAAAAATTTAAGTGTGGCTCCCATACAACAAACGTGATTTTTTTGCGATAATGGTACGGAACCCTTCGTGCGCGAGTTTGACTCACACTTGGCCGGTTTTTTAAAAAGTCGGTGGGCTTTTGTTCTTTGAAATCTCTACTTTCTGATGGAGTAAAAACAATATACATCAGTCTTGCAAAATTTAATTTAATTTAAAAACGAAATAACAGGTAGTAAGGCCCAGACCCTTCTAGCCCCCTCCCCACTTCTCTATGAAATAACTTTTAATAGGAAAATTTTCCGTAGGTCACTGGTGTATAAGTTATCTTAAAATAGCAATAAATAGGCACTAGCGAAACTCCGCAGATGTAATGATTATACAGATAGTGACTACGGCTTGAAGGACCACTGGCAGTGTAGTTTCTTGAAATTATTTAGCTTCAGAAATACGTTATTTTATTTTATTGTCATTATAAAAAAAAAATTCATACACAATCTTTTTTTGAAACTAGTTTTTTTGTATTCTTCTCAGCAAACCCTTTTATGTGATACCCATATCATGGCTGTGCACAAAAAATAACTAGTCCGCCAACTTGGGTCGTCGGCCATATTGGGGTTAGAATGACGTCACTTAGATAACCATGCATTGCCATCCAAACTAAACGTATATGCAAAATTTCGTCTTAATCGGTGGATGATAACTGCTTTAAAATTCAGTTGCAAGATTTGACCCGAACACGCATACATACATACACTGCAAGTCAAATAAAAGCTTGTTGAACTCTGAAATTGTGCTTGGTTAATGCAAATGCAAATTAGGTTTCATAGGTCGATTTAAACTTAACGACATCTGTGAAGTTCAGCCCCGCTGTCACATGAATTTGCTAGTGCGCAGTGACTCGCGGAGTGTTCTGAGCCGCCATTTGGTTTAATTCTACCTGCACTATAAGAATATCTCTGCCTGTAACCTTTTGGGCATATAGTCGTGATATTTTTTTATATTTGTAAGTAGCTACACAAGTATGGTACTAATCGTACCAACTGAATAATAACCATAATCTATACTCCGTATGTACAAGTCCTCCATTATAAGTTCCTTATCACCTTATCTCTCTAATTAAACATTGATTGTAACAGTTAATGAGAATTATGTCTGCGTTACTGTTTGTTCGTTACTCGGAAACTGTTGGCTCTGTTTAGTTACCCTTATTATGGAATTCAGAACATGAGATACATAATTTTCAAATTCTAGCACAACAAACTCTATGTGATACATGACAAAGTTTATGTTCCATTGTAACCTAAACATTTGTTAGGGCCTTTTTAAGACAAATAGTCACTTAAAAATCAATTTAAAATACTCAACGCTAAAGTCCATATTTAAGTTGTAATTATCTCAAATTATTAATCAAGTGTCTACCTATTCGTTATCTCTTTAGTGGGTCATTAAACTTACATATAATTATTTAATAGAATGTTGACTACTTAACAAATTATACTTCATAAAATATAGCTTGATCTCTGCGGCAGCTGTCAGTATCAATACAGTAACAATAGCGCTTGACAGGCTAACAATAACGTATACGTCAGTTTGACATATGTCGCAGAGATCAAGCTATCTTTTATGAAGTGTAGTGATTTTTTCTCCCCGGATTAAAGTAGAATCCCCTACTACCTTATCCCGTGGTTTCACTTCCGTGGTCTATCCCACAGTTGCGTTTTCCGAGACAAAGGTGAACAAAATTATACCTCTTATAAACAAACAATTATATCTGAATAAAGCATTTTTTTTTCACGGAACCCTAATTCTTTTTCTAAAATAAAAGTATCCTAAGTTACTCCTTATAACATGAACCGGGCGAGCACGGCCTTTGTGATAGGCTTGAGTCACGCATTTTATCACGGTTTATGCTCCCAAACTGTGATAAAAATGTGTGACTCAAGCCTGTCACAGTAGGCTGTGCTCGCCCGCCAGCTATCTGCTTGTCAAAATCGCGTCAAAATCGATCCAGCCGTTTTAAAGATTACCCAGACCAGACAGACAAAAATGTATAAAATTGTTTTTGGTATAAGTACCGTATTAACTTTCATATGCATTTACTAAAAAGCTGTTTTGATATTACAAGCAGATAATTTAATTTTGTTAGTTTAGACGTCTACTAACTCTAATATGTTTGTGCTAACGTTTTGTTGTATTGTCTTGTCAATGCAGTGATGAATAACTCCGGAGACAGTGCATTCGATCTAAGTTTCCTGTCATTTATTAACAGACATTTCCTGAAGGAAATCACTGATAAGAATATCATTGTAGATTGTGCATAAAAAATTACGCTTGCATACCCAGAAAGAGTAAGCAGAGGTGAGTAGTGCATCAGCATTTCAGAAATTAAATTAAAATGCCTTGAATCATTTCAGCCGAAAGACGTCCACTGTTGGACAAGGTATCAAAAAGAAATGGGAAAACCCGGTAACAAAAGTAAAATCAAACAACTACTTTTTATTTTACCTACTCTTAAAGATAACTACATTGTATTGGATAAACGTAAACAGTTGAATTGTTTTTGCCACTTAAGAAATGGCAATTAAAACAAAATAATTAGTTTTCACGTTACACCATCGACCACACAGCCCCTAGACGCCTAACAACAGGCGAGCGATGTCTGTCAACACATATGACTAAAATATCATATCCAGGTATTATAGGAAGCCACTCGACAATTTCGAATTAGTAGCGACCACTTCTGTGAGCCGTAAAGACTTCCGCGTCAGGCAATAACAAATTGGTAAAATAAATATTATAATGGCCCCTTGTACAACACGTTGGTGTTGTAACAACAGCCAGAACTCGAGTTTCCCGAAAAATGACATAACATTTCATCGGTAAGTTAATAGTTACAAAATCATAATCAGATTTATTTTCTGATATTATTTATCGGAGTTCATTTTGTACTGGTCATTATTGTAGGTGAAAACTGCAACAGCACAAATTTTGTCGCGCGCGTTGATGTCTTTGGTGTTTCGTCTCTTTCTTTTTAAAGTATTTTTTTCTCTATCTCTTTTCCTCTATAATTTGGTAGACAAAACTAGTGATGCACCATATTCTATGACCAAATCTATTATCGATAAAAATAGAAACCTAAATATTATTATATCTTTTGTATAGGTAATTATTTTTATTTTAGAATTTAGTTTTTTTTTCTATTGATTGTTTTTTACTAATATTTAATACAATGAAAACACCGCCGAAAAAAATATGTTATCTTTAGAATTTTGATATTTTGGTTTTAGTTTTTGCATTTTATGATATTACTGTATAATTAATAATAAAATAGCTAACATTAATAAAAAAAAATATTAAGTACACTAACAATTTAAAAAAATATCGATACCTTCGTAGTTTTATTTAAATCTGTCCCATCCCTAGTTCGGCGAAATGACATTGGTAAGGACCAATCAGAGCGCAGTACCTCGCCTAGCCCCCGGGCCTCATACCTCAGCTAGTTGACAGAATTGTTTTGATGTATTAGAGCAAGCATTAGGCGTCTAGGGGCTGTGTGGTCGATGCGTTACACTTAACGTCGGCAGATAACTTACTTTAGGTACACACTACGTACACTATAGGTTAACTATAGGGGCGAGCTTATTGCCTTCAACAGTGCACAAATACAAACGCCGGGTTGCTACTTCGGTGGGTTCCCATATTGTCGAGGCAGGGAGGCTCAGTAACCGTGGCTTGGTCACCCACGGTGAAGGGAAGCGGAACCCGAGGAGAGAGAGAGAGAGATTAAGCCGACGAAGTAGCAGCCAACTAGTAGGTTGCGGTGCCGCTTGGTAGCAGGCGACATCGCAACTGAGGCGGGCCGCGATGTCTTATGGAGCGTCCCAGGTCCCATACGATATCGCGGCTGAGGATTGGAGGCCGCGGCGGGAGAGGGGTGCCGGTATTGCTGTGCGCCGCTCTCCCTACCTTCCGCGGCCTGCACGAGGTCGCTACCGTCTGATGGCAGACGCGGTGAGGCCACAGCGGAGGAGGAGTGTCGGTATAGCGTTGGCCGCTCTCCCTATCCCCAGCTACCGAAAAGTGGTACGTGGCGCGGCCACTGTCCTGACCTGTCACAGGGGGACCAAGGGTGCCATACACGGGGTCGTCTGCCACCCATGTGCTGATTTGGTCCCTAGAGTGGTCACGGCGTGCAGGTGTTCTGATGCGCCGGTGATGGGGGGTGCTCCCTGGAGGAGGGTCCGGTGACGGACAGCCGAGGCGGGTTCGCGGTGAGTGATAATACGTGCCCGTGTTCATAAGTGGCACAGGAAGACACCGTGGAGTTTTAGCGGGTTAGTTTCCCACATAACTGCGCTATCTCCCAATGGTAGCGCAGTATGCATGAGCATTACTTCGCGCTTAAAAAAAGGACCTCATGTTTAGCAGTAGCGATTGGTCTAGCCAACAAGACAGTTGATCACTCAAGAAGTGACAATTAACAAGAAACAAATTAGTTTACACGTGACACAAGGCGGCAGTTAAATTAGTTAAAAGTGTAAATGTCTTTTGTTTAAAATTAGTGATACAGTAACTGGTGTTTAAGTAACCAAGCAATTTTAAAGAATTAGTAAAATTATGTTCTAATACGAAACTATTAACTGTGTAAACAGATTTAAAAAATTTCAAAATTTCAAAACCCCCGAAATATTTTTATTTCATGCTACATAATTTATCTAGTACATAGTAGACACGCTTCGATCGGCAATCTATTGAACACGAAATTATGACACGATATCTTGCGAAAACACCCCGATTCAAACAGCGAAACGCCCATAACTTTTGTATGGCTGAACCGTCAAAATCACCTTTCAAACGAAAAAAAACTAAATCAAAATCGATTCACCCGTTTGGACGCTATGATGCCACAGACAGACACACATATACACAGATACACAGCAACACACCTTAAACGCCTCTTTTTCCGTCGGGGGTTAAAAACAGTAACGACAGACCTCTTCTTGCATTGGAAAGCATAATTGAAAAACATGATCCAGTATTCAGATGCATCCGATTAAACTGCAAGCCAGGGCCAGGTTCACATTAGGTCGGACCGACAGTTTAACCGTTGGACGACTATCAGGTTATGGTGTTCACACTATTCCTATCACCTCCATCGTTAACCGCTGCCCGGCTTGCCTACAAAGCAGTTGTGAGTTGGCTTCTATGTCGTATTTTAAGTTGGTTAAAAGGAGTATGTAAGTATAGTAGCAAGTGGCGCTACGTAGTTTCGTCCTACCCTAGGAAAAAGACGTCAGTTATGTACATATGTGTAATATATAATAGAAAACATAACTTCTTACTGATTCAGGACAGTAAAAAAAAACTTATAAAAAAATAAAAATACCCGACTGCTTAAAAAGCGAACTAAAAAGATGTAAACAAGAAAAAATCATGCTGTACAGTCAGAGGATACATATTCGCGAGCTGGTTTACTAAAACCAGATGTATCCTCCGAATATACTGCGCAACATGTGTTTTATTGTTTTCGTCTTTTTAGTTCGCTTTTTAAACAGCCGGGTTTTTTTTAATTTTTAAATTTACTTTTTTTATTATAACTTCTTTACCTATTTACATTTTTTTTCGAATTAGATACATTTATACGTATAAGTATTATATATTTTTAAAATCACCTCTTTAAACCCTTTATTTTGATATCGGTACACGATGGGTTTTATAGAAAAAAAAATGGGATCCCTCAATATGGCGACCAAAATCCGCCATATTTCTATTATCCAATTTTAATGTAGCCAGTGACACTCGCAAGGTTAAGGCGAATCGGTTGACGTAAGATTCATCAAAATCGGCCAACGTGTTTGGTCTCTGGAACGCCACATAGGAACAAACATACATACATAGACTGATAAACACATTACCCTCCTTCGGCACTCGGGTAAAAAAAACATAAATGCATAAAAGTAGCGTTTGCAGAAATAACACAGCTCTCTAAACAAGCAGTGTGTAATTGTAAACATTTACAATACTGCAGACACTGACGTCATAGGATAGGTTTATTTTTTGCTAAGCAGCGCCGGGAAAAGAGGTTTTACAAAATAGATAAAAGTACTGAAGTCTATCAGCCACTACTACTATCAGGAATGGATGGCCGATGGGGCAGAAAGGTTCTGGAGTGGCGACCGCGAACCGGAAGACGTTGCGTTGGAAGGCCTCCCACCAGGTGGACCGATGACCTGGTGAAGGTTGCGGGAATCCGCTGGTTGCGAGACGCACGGGCCCGGTCAATGTGGCGACGCTTGGGGGAGGCCTATGTCCAGCAGTGGACGTCTTTCGGCTGATATGATGATGATGATGATGATGGGCCTACATGGGCACTTATAAAACGTCGACAAAAGGTGCACGGTTCGGTTTGGTCGTTTCCTATGGAGCAGAACCGGCAAGAAACTCCACGGTAACTCTTTTAAAAAATGGTTTGTTTTTACAATATTTCCATGATACGGCATTATCGGTTAGAAATGGGGGGAAAACGAAGGCCCGACAATAAGTCGTAAGAAACTTAAAAATAAAAGTTTATATAAACGAGGTAAAAAGTTAACAAATGTTAACAAACATCTAGAAGGCCTACAATGTTCATACATTCACAAAACAATCGTTAAAAGAATCTATACAAAGGACAAAAAAAAGAATAAAACAAGACTAAATTTAAAATGTGGCACAAATGTTGTTATCAGTGCTGTAACTATTCATAGCAAAGGGCTATAAAGATGATTGAAAACCATTGTAAAAAGTCTAATTAAAAGTAGGAACAAAAATGAAAATATGAGATTGAGAATAGTTAGAGACATCCACATATTTGTGCCGTTTATGAGTTACCAGGGAAGCCGCATGCGCAGAAGGAGCTAAAGCCAAAATTTTTATCTTCAACGTAGACCTTGATTTTATAATATGCTTTTTAATAAGGACACGTTTTATGTAGTTTTTGAACTTTCCGTCAGTTCTATAATGAACTATTGTATGACGAACTGTCAATTTAACGTCGTGTTGGCGACTAGCTCTGTATTGGGTTTTTCGTACAAATTGTTAGATCTTAAAGTTTTAAGATCGTATTTATTATCACAAAATACTTGAAATCACTTGACTTTTACATGACCTCTAAATGACGTCATAAAGTATCCTCTAGAGGAAACTTTTAGTACCTCATGTAATCAAATAATTAAGGCCCAATTATTTGATTACATGAGGTACTAAAAGTGTGCCACGTTTACTTAGTGGTATTTACTTTTAGATTTTAGAAAACAATCTAAAATAGGAGGATTTAAAATAAGGACAATGGCGTGACAAAAGTTTTCACTATTTGATGAATATAAAACAGGGACCATAGCAAAGACGGATGGAATTTGTGAAAGTCTAGAAACGAAGTGACTACTGAGATAAAAGAGAAGAAGGAAGACTTAATACGCCGCCGTCTCCAAATAAATTAGGGTAACGATAAACGAAGAAGATGGACAAAGCAAGGGAAAGATGATGACCTCTAAAAGAGGTTGCATGAAATTACTGAATTCATGGAGGTTTCAATCAGTTTACATTTAATACCGCGAGTAAAAGGGAAGTTGGATCTCTGTCTACACAAGATGTAAATTGTTGTCAATGACAATTTTATGGCCATAAACAAACGTTTCGTGTTTTATAGCTATAGCAACTCCATCAGGCGTCAAGGCGATAAAAAAATCAATAAAATTGTAAGTACGTATTGTTTAATGTTTATCTAGCTAGATCATTAAGCAACAAGCTGCCTCGCTAGTCTAGTGGTCGCAAGCGCTACTTCTAAGCGTAAGGTTCTCGGTTCAATTCCCTGGTGGACAAAGTGTAATTAGATTTTCTATCTTTACGTAGTGCAGCCCTAATTTTCGACTTGCGCCTGTTTGATGGCAAAAGGCTCGTCAGTATTACATAGGCTTTTAACATGACTGGCGAATTGAGGCGGGAATATTATATAGGTAAGTAAATCTCTGCCTAACCATCTGGGGAAAACCGTCGTGATGTTATGTTGTTTCCTTCTAGTGTCTAAATAAACTTACGAGTATTTCCTGGACTGATATTATGAAATAAAATTATTTGTATTCGTTTATGTAGGAATCATTACAACGCGGTATATGTTATTCTAAATCAAATATGTTTATGGGGACGACATTTCTTGTCACCAAAATTTATATTTGTCATCAAGTTGTATCACCTAATAAAATTGGTTTGTGCTCAGAATGGTAGATCTGTCACCAAATAAATCGATTATCGAGCTTAGGGCACCCCAACACGGACAGGTTAGGTTCGAAGGCGAGCGAACTCAGCTCCCGTCATCTCCTTCGTGTTAGGTTAATACATACAGAAATAGGAGCTCCGTCGACTCTGTCGCTAAGGACAAACCTATTATAATACATACAAAAACATTTACGTGGTACTAGACCCTATATCGCCATGATATTAGGTGATTTATTGTGGAATTGGTTTTATATTGTTTGGTGACTACATTTTGGTGACAAATCTACTATTTTGCGGGCAAACCCTATTATTCAAGAAACACAAAACGAATTAAATTGGCGATAGCTTAAATGACACCCTATGTTTATTTGTTCGTATAAGGTAAAATAGATGTTACAATATTGGTTACAGCATATCCTTCCAAAATTTTTGTTCCAAATATGTATTAATTATGAATTATAGTATAAAATCTGTAATAGTTAATTAATAAAAATTGAAATTATATTGCAGTAATAATAATGAATAAAAAAAAATATTAGTAACGACATTATTTTCTAAATATTCTTGAACACTGTAATATTTTTTCTCCAATAACAGTCTGAACAATACCCTTTTGAACAACGGCCATGGCAAATCTAGAGTATTAATTGGTATATGATTATTTATAATAATTGCCATGCAGTAAGTATTTTAATTTTATTTGGTGTAATTTCAATTTGTCTTTGTGTCGTGTTCTACTATTAAGATTATAATTTTAAATCTAAAATGCATGTTTCAAAAATATAAAGACATGATAAAGATAGTATTTTAAGTTTTTGAAATAATGGTTTACAGCTATCCAAAAAGTGGGCTCCTCACATTGCACGGATGCATTTTTTTGACCTTTAAAAACTCTTTGCACGTCTACTGAGTTTCCCCAAATTAAAAGACCGTATCTGAGTACAGATGCTATATAAGCATGGTAAGCAACCATTGCGGTATTAAGATTAACTGTTTGTCTTATTATTTTCAGTTCCTATTTGTGGTTTCCAACTGCAATTCTTGTCCACAATTATACCTAAGAATACATATTCGTTAACAGTGTTTAAAGGGGCATTATTATACTGAATGTCTAGGCTATCTGTGTTTGTGTCTATTGGTTATGTCTCGACGTTCTACTCGAAGGCACATTTGAAACCTTTCTATCTCAGGTAACTTATTCTAAATCAAATAACATATACGATTTATAATTTCAAGTCGTTATAAAAGTCATATCAGTGATTGCTAAGTTTGAAGTCCACATTAAACGTGCTTCATGAGTATGAGAATATGTATTTTAGACCTAGGAGGGTCTCTTAATATCCGAGCCAGCACGACACTTGAAATTCTTAAATTGTCTTATATAAAATGTAATACTTACATCTCTGCATCTCCATCTTCTTCTTTAAGCGAGGCTCTTCTCCAAATCCTTTTCAGTTTCTTCTCCCTCATGCTTCTAAACGCTGGACCTTTTAATTTGTATATGAAATCTAATACAACATCTGTATTCAAATGTTTTTCTTTGCTTGCTTGATCATTTTCTATAATTTCTGTATTGCGACCTCTATCTTCTTTTATTTTTGTTCTGTTTTCTTTATCATGATCAGATTCTCTCTCCTTTACAATAAAATCATTACAATTATATAAGTCAGTTTCTATGACGGTAAAATTAGTGTTGTAATTTTCTGTAACTGTATTATTAGTTTTAATTTGAGTTTCCGTATCATCGAAGGCTTCATTGATTATCCCAAAACTTGTGTCCGACATTTTTGTAGCTGTAATATAAGAGGTAATAATATTATTAGTGTTTCATTTATTTATTTTATTTTATTCGGCAAACATACACCTAATTTTAATAATTAGCTGAAAGTTTTACTTATTCGTTATTGCAATAAGATTAAGGGCAATTATGTTTTTATTAAAAGCATCGGTTTTTGGGTTGTGATAACAACTCGTCACACTAGCTATCTCGTCGCTATCTCTAATAGGTCTCTTTCACTAATACGTCACTTTGTACATGTAGTCAATTTCCCAACCCGTCTCAAGCTTATTTGTCTCTTTCCCAACTCGTCCGATGTTCAATGTACAGTAACGTACAAAATTATAAAGCGAATAGGTCCCCGATGCAATACGAGGCCAGATCAACTGGATATTAACGCTGGTGTCCTTCAGGGGTCGGTAGTTCGGTACTCTCAGATACATTGTTCTTTCTCAACATAAACGTTCTGCTAATACACTTTGGGTAAGCAGACGACAGCACTGTATCTAAGAGATACGTGTCCAACGCACGGGCTACTGGGCCTCAGATCCGGTCTCTCCGGGAGGCCATGGTTGACCGCTCGAACCTGTCCTTGAAGGCAGTCTCCAAATTTTCTCAAATATTTTATTTACATATTTTGTGCTTAATTGTACATAAGCGTCGGACGAGTTGGGAAAGAGACGAAATACGGCTTGAGACGAGTTGGGAAACTGACTACATGTACAAAGTGACGTATTAGTGAAAGATACCTATTAGAGATAGCGGCGAGATAGCTAGTGTGACGAGTTGTCATCACAACCGGTTTTTGTTACAACATCGTAGTTGATAATCATTGTAATACTATTATTCCACTGCATACAGTTAGACTGGAGGCCGACCCCAACAAAGTTGGGAAAAGTCTAGATATATTGATTGCATAGGTCCGTACTCCACTTTAGTGCTGTAATTCATTTTCATCTTAATCGGTTCAGCGGCTTTAGTGTGAAAAGGTGCCAGTGCCAGCGGTAGCGGACAGACTTACTTTCGCATCTATACTATAATAATATTATAAAGCTGAAGAGTTTGTTTGTTTGTTTGAACGCGCTAATCTCAGGACTCCTGGTTGGAATTGAAAAAATATTTTTGTGTTAGATAGTCCATTTATCGAGGAAGGTTATAGGCTATATAAAATCACGTTATGACCAATAGGAGCGGAGCACAAATGAAAAATGTTGCATGTATGTATGTATGTTCACCGATATCTCCGTCAATTGTGGACCGATTTTGAAAACTCTTTTTTTGTTTGAAAGAGTATATACCGAAATTGGTCCCATTTTAATTTGGTGAAGATCTGATGAAGAACTTCGGAGATAGAAAGGAGACAGAACTCTTCAATAAATAACCGCAAATCTCTCGGGGTTGCTGCAATCGCATGTCTGTTTTTTGTTTATACCATTTCATAACATAACATCACGCCAGTACGCTCTATAGAGTTACGCAGATATGTACAGTTCACCTTGGTACACTCTCATTTCACCGGTTATGTTCAGTTTCATGATATTCGGCTAATCTATTCTGGCATTATAGTTACCTTACCCATTAGATAGGTACAACTAAAAAGTGAAAAATAAAAAAAACTTTTTTGCAAAAAATACTACCGACTTCCAAATAAGAAAACTACAAAGTGAAAAATAACTTTATTTTTGGAAGCCGGTGTCGATAACGCAAAAAATTGGTACCTACCAAAGACAAGTTTACCAAAAATAACTTTCTTTTCGGAAGTCAATGCAAAAAATGAAAAATAAGATAGTTACCAAAGACGCCGACTTCCGAAAAGAAAATATTTTTTTCGCTTTGTAGTGTTTTGTTTTGGAAGTCGGTTTTTTTATTTTTATAAAATGTTTCTTGCGCCAAGTATCATAAGAAAATGAAATATAATTAAAAGAAGATCTCTCACAGAAGATGTACTTCTATTCGACACAACAGCGATCTGATTTCGTAACGCACTCACAGCCTCATTA
This sequence comes from Anorthoa munda, assembly GCA_945859665.1. Lineage (NCBI taxonomy): Eukaryota > Metazoa > Arthropoda > Insecta > Lepidoptera > Noctuidae > Anorthoa > Anorthoa munda. Next base: position 12,266,870 of record OX243917.1, on the reverse strand, counting down.
ATTTTGTCAATATAGCGATATTCATCGTGTGCGTCACTATTTACGTTATTGAGCAGATTACTTAGGTTTGTTCAGTTTGAAATTGTGATATTTTGTGATAAAAAACCGGCCAAGTGCGAGTCGGACTCGCGCACGAAGGGTTCCGTACCATTATCGCAAAAAACGGCAAAAAAATCACGTTTGTTGTATGGGAGCCCTAATTAAATATTTATTTCATTCTGTTTTTCAGAAATACATCATCTGTGGAAATTTCAACTGTGTAGCTATCACGGTTCATGAGATACAGCCTGGTGACAGACAGACAGACAGACGGACCGCGAAGTCTCAGTAATAGGGTCCCGTTTTTACCCTTTGGGTACGGAACCCTAAAAAAACAAATTACACAGAAGTTTTTCACAAACTTTTTAGCTTACCGTGCCATTCAAACGAAACACGATTGTATGCAAAATTTGAGCACTATCGGTTGGGGATAACTCACTGTTGTAACAGTTTTCCTGTCCAATGAATCAATCAAATGAATCAACAATAGAATTAATCATATATATGATAAATTCTATTGTTTTACTAATTGGACAGTGAACCAGTAAAAATGCAGTTGCAAGATTTGACTCACACAGACTACTAGAAATGTCTTTATTTGCACTATTTGCATTGAAATGACTTTCAATGCACTGATTGAGGCTCTTTTAACATGAAATAAATAAGAAAATAACACTTAGATATTTACCTCTCAATAGTAGATAGATAGATATAGTAGAATAATATTGTAGATTCTGTAGGAAGTAGTCACTAATTTAGAGATACGAACATATTACACTATCATTGATCTAGCAAGATTTTTTTAACAAATAAGTAAACAAACTTTTTACACTGAATAGTCCAAAAAGTGTTAACAAGAAATACACTCTTATTTATAAAACAATAGCCTCTTCTCATATAGAGAAGGCATTCATCACCACTCTTGATCAAGTTGGGTGCGCAATTTCAAACATATATTAACTATAACTCTAGATTTCCTCACGAAGTTTTCCTTAACCTTTCCACATCATGACGAAAACTTAGAAAGTACATCATTAAAAAAAAATACTTAAGCAATTGCGCAACAGCGGCAGCGTCGAGGTATTTTTTTAAATTAAGGTTGATAAGTGTATGTATTGCTAGCACTTTTAAGACTATTCAACTATAAATAACAATTCAAACTAAGAATTATTATTAAAATGATAAATGAACTTTACTCAACGTAACTAATTTTACACCATAATTACTTTTGAAAATGTTAATTTTTGTACCACTTATTAAGCTGAACGAATGTGTTAGAATGCAATGAATCCGTCACACGTTTTTTTATAAATCATTTGTAATTTAAACGTATCACAATCACACACAAACGTGACGATAAAAGAGAGTCGGGCACAAAATATATGATGATTTCTATGGTAATCTTATCATTCACAAGTATCTAACGTAGACAATGCTTCATCAATGAACTTTAAACTCATAGCTAAATACATTGCATCACGCCTAAGTACCCCGTAGGATAAGGCCCCTGCAGTCCTACAAAGTTTTGGGGTCGCGAAGGGGAGGAGAAGTGTCGGTATAGCGTTGGCCACTCTCCCTATCCCCTGCGGCCGAAAAATGGTAGGTGGCGGGGCCATTGACCTTGACCCGTCACAAGGGGACCAAGGGTGCTGGTGATACACGGGGTCGTCTGGAATCCATGTGCTGGTTTGGACCGTGGGGTGCCGTGGTCGTATGCAACATTGCAGAATGTATTGTTTTGTTACAGTAGGTGGCATACGACCATGGATATTCTCTACGGAATATTTTGTACATAACAATTTCAGATGAGAATATTTTCTTGTTTGATACTTTTTAGAGCGTGATTTTTAGTAGTCGGGTTTTAGTTTTTGAACTTATTTTTTTTAAATCCACTGAATCTATTAGGTCCTTACATATGAAATTGGCGTTCTATCGTACCGGCCACTTTGATCTCAAATATCTCCTCTTTAGTTTGGAATTCCAATTTTAAATTTATACAGCTATTACTCATGCTTTTGTGTTTGGAAAACCGTAATTCATTTGCTTTTTCCTCTTTTGGTTTTTCTTTGCGCCAGTCAGTTTACAAAATGGAAAACTTAAAATATCGACTAACGATGTACGCGTTATTTACGAGTACGAGTTCCATTGTGGCACAAGTGCTGCAGAAACGGCTCGAAGGATTAATGATGTGTATGGTGACGATGTTGCAAAAGAAAACACAGTGCGTTTTTGGTTCCAACGTTTTCGTTCTGGAAATTTCGACCTGCAGAACAAGCCCCGTGGACGGCTGGAGACCAAAGTTGATAATGAAGAATTGAAGGCTATTGTGGAAACAGATCCATCGCAAACCACGTCCGAGTTAGCTGCAGGACGTGGTGTTAGTGATAAAACTGTTCTAATCCACTTGAAGCAAATTGGGAAGGTGAAAAAGCTTGAAAGATGGGTACCTCATGAATTGAGTGCAGCAAACCGACAAAAGCGCATCGACTGCTGCGTTACATTACTTAACCGGCACAATAATGAAGGGATTTTAAATAGAATCACCTGTGATGAAAAGTTGATCCTGTACAATAATCGGAAACGCTCATCGCAATAGCTGAACCCTGGCGAACCAGCCAAATCCTGCCCCAAGCGAAAATTGACTCAAAAAAAATTACTTGTGAGCGTTTGGTGGATTAGTGCCGGTGTCGTTCACTATAGCTTTCTTAAATCCGGCCAGACGATTACTTCGGATGTCTATTGTCAACAACTGCAAACTATGATGGAAAACCTAGCTGCTAAACAGCCGAGGCTAGTCAATCGCTCTAGGCCACTGCTGCTTCAGGACAACGCTAGACCACACACTGCACAACAGACGGCTACCAAATTATAGGAGCTTCAATTGGAATGTCTAAGACATCCACCGTACTCCCCGGACCTTGCTCCAACAGATTAACATTTTTTTCGAAATTTGGATAACTTCTTGCAAGGGAAAAAAATCAACTCCGATGGGGCAGTCCAAAGCGTCTTCAAAGATTTTATTGATTCCTGTCCAATGGTACTATACATTGATTAAATAAATATATTATATTAAAAAAAAAACGACTTTATGTTCCTCCCTTACAAAACGCCAATTTCATATGTAATGACCTAATATAATGAAACACCATGTGACAAAAGATTTATGAATCCTATTAATATTATAACTGCGAAAGTTACTATGTTTGTGTTTCAATAACTCAAAAACGACTGGATGGAACTGGATTTGGATGAAATTTTTGATACATTTTTTCTCGATAATGAGCCCTTGCTGTAATAAAAACTTTATGCGCGCGGACCTGTGGCAAATTCACCTATAATAAACCTTCATTTTTATAAACAGAGTCATAGAGAGGAAGGCCAACCAATCTTTTCTACAAAAAAAAAATAAACCGACAAAATAACATTCTTTTATTACATTGTTTTTATTATTTTTTAATTTTTATTCTTTCATATCTGTGTCTTTGGTCAGAAAATAAAGTTATTTTTCGCTTTGTAGTGTTTTGTTTTGGAAGTCGGTTTGTTTTTTTTTTTAAATGTTTTTTTTTTTCATATTTTAGTTGACTCAAATTACCATGCAAATCATTTATAGCCAAAGTACATATCATGACGATTCCAATAGGCTCAAACAAGACTTGGAGACATTGTTATATTTCGGAGTTCCAGTGCCTACCTTCCGGCTTCATCATAATCGGTTAACTTTATGAGATATCTTGTACCCATGACTTATCATTACGGAGTTCTAGTGGCCATCTGTGGTCTTCATCATCAGTTCCACTTCACCAAATGATACTTTCTGAGTGTAAATGATTGCAGTATTGATGAAAATACTAAAATTGCTATATATATGCCTATAATATTTGTAGAGTTCCCTCGAATTCCATGGGATCCCATCATTAGATCCTGACCTGATGACCATGTACCACCTGGAAAGTATACCATTTCAAAAAAAAAAGAAAAAAAAGCCATTCGGTCCAGGGATCTTTGAGTAATCGGTGAATATAAATAAAAAAACCGACAAATTGAGATCCTCCATACTGACCGCCACCTTTTGTTGAAGTAGGCTAATAAAACTTTTTCAATAAAATCCAGACTTTTTTTTTGCATGCATATCTCACTACCACGGGGAGATAGTGCAATTATGTGGGAGTCCAGCCCACTAAAACTCCACGTTGTCCTCCTGTCCCGCTTATGGCGGGAATACAGACACGCGTTAGCCCTCACCGCGAACTCTCCGCGGCTGTCCGTCACTGGACCCCCCTCTGGGTACCCCCATCACCTGCGCACCAGACCACACTGTACGCCGTGACCACCCCAGGGACCAAAACAGCATATGGGCGTCAGACGACCCCGTGTATGGCACCCTTGGTCCCCCTGTGACGGGTCAAGGCCCCGCCATCTACCATTTTTCGGCCGCAGACACTCCTCCTCTCCTGCGGCCCACCGCCTCCACCATCTGACTGTAGCGACACCTTCCATGCCGCGGACGGTAGGAAGAGCAGCCTCCCATACCCATACAACTAAGCGGCCCGCCTCAGTTGCGATGTCACTCAAGCGGCACCGCAACCTACTTGTTGGCCGCTACGTCGTTGGCTTATCGGCAAAAACCCTGACGAGCAGCCTTTCCTCCGGTTCCTCTTCGCTTCACCGTGGGTGACCAAGCCACGGCTACTGAGTCTCCCCGCCTCGAAAATGCGGAAACCCACCGGGGGAGAATAAAATCCATACTAAAATAAATAAACAGGACCTTGGAGTATGTTGTTGTATGTTTGACGTGTGTATTTGTGTATCTGTCTATGGCATCATATGGATGAATTATGTTTGATGTAAATCAGTTTAGCCGTTTTTACCGTTTGAATTGGGGTATTTTCCGAAGATATCGTGTAATAATTACGTGTTTGATAGATTTTCGATTGAAGCGTTTCTACTAGTTAAATTATGTAATTTGAAATTTTTATTTGTTAATTCACAAAAAAATAAAATTTTCGCGCGTTTTTGCAACTGGTCATATTTTTTTTACAACGAAAACAGCCCACACAGCCTATTCGATTTTTGACAAATGTTGATGTGAAAATAATTAAATTGAAACTGGTAATTAAATCTATTAAACAACCATTTAAAAATCTTTTGAGAATTAAATGCTAAAACGTACGGAATCATTCATTTTTCCTCGTATAAAATCTATTCCATTTTATTCTATGTATGAAAACTCCTTGCTACTAAACTTTTTTTAAATTGACTTAGAACTAAGGGCGCGTTTTTGCAACTGGACATTTTTTTCAACGAAAACAGTCTATACAGCTTATTCGATTTTAGACACATGTTGATGTGAAAATAATTAAATTAAAACTGGTAATTAAATATATTAAACAACCATTTAAAAGGCTTTTGAGAGTTCAATGCTAAAACGTACGGAATCATTCATTTTTTCCTCGTATAAAATCTATCCCATTTTATTCTAGGTATGAAAACTCTTTACTACTAAACTTTTTAAATTGACTTATAAATTTAAAACTAAACTGCAAAACTAATGATCGTGCTCGTAAACAAAAGTCACGACCGCGTAACAGAAAGATGCCTATGCATAAGATTTAATTTTCGAATCATAATTATAGCCTCTGAAGTACGCCATGTTTAACAACTGTATTGAAAAGATTTTTTACAGTTTTTACGGGCAGTTAGAAGCCTAGAATCTGACATCTGAGCCCCTAGCACAAGTTTCTAGCGTATACGTATCGTCATCGTGACGTTTTCACCAGACGTTAACGTACTCGATGCTGCGTCAAGTTATTTTGGTAGCACGAGTTCAAAAAAACGTCTTGCGACAACTCGGAAGTAGTAATTGAGCGATGGTTAATTAAGGCAGAGAATCCAATAGCGTTTGGATTGGTTTGTAGTGAATGGTGCGTTCTGAAAATAAAAGACAAAAACGGGTAACTTTGTCTTAAATAATTTAGAGACCAAAACTGAAAAAATAATTGTTATAAACACATGTTAAAACATATTTAACATTTTTATGAATTCTTTTTTTTAATAATTCATTGGAAATTTCAGTTTATTGGTATTTTAATTTGTGATAAATGGTTCGGTTTCAAACGGTCCCGTACATGACGTTTGACAGTTGTCACATAATGTTTGACGGTTTCCTTCAAATTACAAAAATATAAAACCGTTAGCACACTGATGCAAACGCGTGTAGAAGCGAAATTCTTACGACAAACTTTCCGAACTCAGTGATTGGTAAAAATAGATATTTTGCACGTCCACACCGAAACGTTAAATATCTTATTATACTTAATTATTCATTCATTTATTAAAAGCAACAGTATCCACAGAATAACTTACCCTAAATACATAATATATTCATAGTATTACATAGTATTAGTAACAATATAAACTTAACAAAATCAAAATACTTTATTTCAACTAAACCATTTAAAGGCATTTTTGAATAGTTGACTATTCAAAAGATGAATCTAGTTGCACATTCGCAAGCGTCATTGGGTCTTTAGGGAGAAGAATGTGCAAGAAACTCCACGGACACTCTTTTCCATCAATATAGTACAATTACAAATATTTGGATACAGGGAAATTATATGGATATGTGAGAACGATGAAAAAAGACTTATACCTATTTTAGTAACACAATAACAACAAGCAACATTTATACACACAAACATTTAACACTTACACACAGTCAACCATCATTGCTTCAATATTCCAGCTAAAATACTGGAGCAACAATTCTATTACAACACAGCCTGTCAGCAATCATGCCCAGAATGCTAGACATAATAAATATACCTCCATTATTACTACTTACCAGGATTGTCCACATAATCATTCACATTTTACTCATAATAATATTATGCATGTAATTAAATTAATATAGGAATAAATAGATTGCAATAATGTATTCATCGGTTGGAGGATTTCATCACTTTTTTAATTTTGAATGCCACGCGGTTTATAATGTACTATCGCATTGCTTCTCGGTGTGAGCAGACCCTAAGGTGTAAACGTCTATTGTTGTTTGTTGTCATTTCAAATAATTATTTTAATTTACAAGTTTTATACGAAAATCTGTTATGTACGACGGTTCTGTGATTTTAGAATTAACGAATCCAAAAAGAACTTGCTTCACTCAGTACATCATCAAGGTGAACTTCATAAAGAAGCAAACAAGTAAGTTTATTGTACGGATTCATACAATTATGCAAGATTCGCTTCATCCGCTTAATTCTATGAGGTCTCATGTAGTAAGAGGCGGGCCTATTGCCGTGCACAACACACACAGTGAGACTCCGGGTTGCTACTAAGAAATTCCTAATGGAAAAGTCCAATAACACTGCACGACCGACAATGTTGTATTTAGTTTCAGAATCTTTGTATATTGTTCTATATCAACTTCTTTTACCAACAGGAGATGACGAGTAAAATATTCCTGGTACTAGCCAAAAGCCTTTGTCGACACCTCAACAATATAAGCCAGCATTGCCACTAAGAGAAGACAAGCCATTCCGATCGATTGCACCACCGTCTACACGACTGCAGACGTGATTTCTTGAAAGCCAACGGCAAGCTATACGTCTCTTTGTGCAATAGTGACATCCAACGAAGGAATCGGGGGAATATTTTGTAACTTACGACGTTAAAACTACTAATTCACAACCGTTTAGGTACAAATGCTATTCATGCTATTTTAAGCGTTTGGTTGGAGTAGCCATGAGCAATATTTTTTATTTTGTTTGGATACCATCCAATGACTTTTCCCGCTCTGGGTGAAGCGGGAGGGCGTGTCAGACTTTTACTGACTAAAATCCACCCTTGTTCCTTCAGTTGTTTGTGCCAGGGCCGCGGTAACACTCATTCAAATTTATCCGCAACCCAGACAGACATCGGCCCTCTCGGGCCCCTTCAATTTTGCTGACATCTCTTTGAAGCGCGCGTGGAACACTACGCGCCGTCGACTCGGGCCTGGTCCGTATCGGATGGCGAGCTATCCATTACTTGCCGTCCGCTAGCCCGCGCCTATGGTGGCCGGAAATCGGCTTGCGACTCCCGACGCCCAGGGCTTCTCCTGCGGTGACTAGGGGCGCGAGGGAGTCTCCGTTGCGTCTCCCTCACGCGTTCCGCCTCCTCCTTCGCGAGCACTACTGCTTCGCAGAAGGAGGTGACAGCTTCCCATGCCCTCTCGCTCCGTACCATGGCCTGAACCAGGGCCGGCCGCGAGAGATCGCCACCGCTGATCGCCTCCACGAGGACACGGCGATGCTCCACCCAAGCGGGGCAGACCTCCACCGTATGTTCCACCGTGTCCTCCGGGCGATCCACACAATGGTGATACCCGGGCGTTTCCTCCCGCCTTATCCGTAACAAGAACCTCCCGAAATAACCATGTCCGGTGAGGACCTGCGTCAGGCGGAAGGTGAGGACGCCGTGGCGCCTCTCAAGCCACTCCTCAAAGAGGGGCCTTATCGCCTCAATTGTGGCGTGCCCAGCACTGGGTTGTGACAGTCGCTCTCTCCATGTCGCCATGAGATCCTGGAGTAGCTATGGAGGAGCTTTGATGCATTATGATGCATTATGATGCAAATGTGAAAGAACATTATGTAATACAAAGTTTTGTTAATTAAATCTGTATTTTATTTCATCAATGCATAATATAGATTTCTACCACGTATAGCTACATATTCTATTACTTATCCTTAATGCAGCTGTTGCATGATCAGCCCATAAAGTTTTTACTGCTACACCTAGCGATAGGAACGGCAGGAGTTTCCTTCCAGATATTACCTGGTACATATAGTAAAACCTATGTGTGGTGTAAGTTTGAATGATATATTGAAGAACGATGATGAGCTGAGAGAGAAGATGTAATAAGACAACGTTATGGTTTAAATAAAGATGTATTAATTAAAACTGTAAATAGTAGGAATGCTTAGATGGTTTGACCATCTTGAGAAGATGAATGAAAGGAATCTAACAAAGGGTATTTACAAGGCAAGTGAGTGGAAACGCCCGGTGGAGACGCCCTAGAAGAACATACACGGATCTTGTCGGCGACGAAACCCCATCTGCAAGCTAACTAGGTAACAAGTACATAGGTAATAACGGGATTCATGCAATATATTAGAAAATATTACGGGTATTAGTGTATTATATAGTTATAGTCAAGTGGCAGTGGGCAGGGCACATTGCTCGCAGAACGGATGGCCGATGGGGCAGAAAGGTTCTGGAGTGGCGACCGCGAACCGGAAGACGTTGCGTTGGAAGGCCTCCCACTAGGTGGATCGATGACCTGGTGAAGGTTGCGGGGATCCACTGGTTGCGAGACGCACGGGACCGGTCAATGTGGCGAAGCTTGGGGGAGGCCTATGTCCAGCAGTGGACGTCTTTCGGCTGATATGATGATGATGATGATATAGTTAATGTAAGTCTGAAATAACCAAGTCAGAGGTCTGAGGGGTTCCCAGAGGCGACTGAACTAACTCTGACAACAGCAGTGGTTACATCCTCACAAGAAAAGAAGAAGAAGAATTATTATGATTATGTTATATTTCCCTTCTAAGTCGCAAGTAGAGTCATATTAGAATCCTAGCGTTAACGTTTAATGATCAATAAAGTTTTAAATAAATTTTGTTATGAGTTCATAGTGTCGTATATTTACGTAACTTGAAATCTTGATTTTTGTTTTATGGAGATATTTCAACGATTTTAATATAGTCAAATTAAAGGTCTAGACGTAAAACCATTTCATCCGTTTGAATAATGTAAATTGGTCCACAAGTTTACGAGATATTCGCGTATCCAATGTAATGAAAGTGTACCAAACCGGAATTTTCGATGTTATTGTTCTACGAACTTTTTAATTGTTTTAAAATGTGTAATTATTATTGTCGTATGTCAATATGGGGTGTGTATACCAATAAAAAAATAAAATAAAAAAAAATGATTATAATATTTATGTTTAAAAGGTAAAGGCTCTAAAGATTTCGGCTAAGTAAAGATGAACGCAAAAAATGGCCTAAAACACGTGCAACAAGATATTTTAAGAAAAAACCCGCTTTTTATTTCTTTGGTCAAAACGTAGTTCTTGTATGTGGGTCTTCCTCGTACCTACCACCCTACATCCAGCAGAGTCGCTTGACTCATAGCGTATGGAAAGCACGTCAAACAACAGTGGGATACTGTCTCAGGGCGAAGGGGTAGGAAACTCCTACTCCTCTGTTATTCTTTTCTGATTAATTTCGTTGCGGGATCCAAGACAGTTAAATTCATTCTCCGGGACTTCATCGAGCTTCATTGCTTCGGCGCTTTTCTGGTGGTCGCCACTGTTGATTCTAGCTTTCAGGAGTTGCAGTGGTTTGGGAATAGTGCGGTGGGATTGACTCAGGGCGACCGCGGGTACCTACACTACCCAGGTACCGTCCGCAACAGATCTTGTTGTGATGTTCTTCAGAAAGGCCAGCGTACATGCCTGTCATAACCCGCGTGCGTGTAGATGTATGAATGTGAATATAACGTAGCAGGTGGCATTCTGTATTTTCTACCTACTTACCCCCATCCGAAAAAAGCGTAAGTTTATGTATGTATGCTTAGATTAAGAAAAACATAGTTTCTCTTTGTTTAGGTTTTTATTATCACATTAATAGCTTAGTTAGTTACTTATTCAATTCACGGATACTTATGTACATGTTAGAAATATAATAAATTCAATAAACATCAGCAACAAGTAGGAATTTTAAATAATAATAGGCTGAGCCAACAAGGTTTTCCATGTAAGAAGGAACAATATGACTCGGATCCGATTAGTTTTGAAGGAGAGTCCTATCACAGTCCCACTCTCTGCATCGATTTCTCGTCTTATAAAGGTTACTCTGGATTCTGGAACATTGGCTGTCAGGTGGCAATTACGATGGAAGGTCTTTATAATGGACCGTTCGTCGCGCTGCGAAGGGATTCTATTTCATTTTTGTCCTAGTTTTCTCTCTTTCGTTGTACATCTGTGTCTATTTCTCATCGACAGACTAGCTAGTCTTGTAAAACGGCTTACGGTTTTTGCTACTTAAAATACTGCAACCATTGCCATAAGACGTGCTAAAGAACATATATATTAATAAGTTTTAGATTTGTATTGTTGTTAATAGGGTACTCAAGAACATTTTAGCTGCCGATAAATGAAAGGGTTTCAGTTGCCTTGAAGCAACTATCAATGTTGTTTATCCCAAATTCTAACCCATATTCTCAAACTAACTTTATATACCGGTATAAACCGGTTACAAAATATATAGGCATACGAGCATACTAGTATTATAATGTATAATATATAAAGCATATCGCCGTTTTCTACGATTCTTGAATCTTCAAAAGAGTCATGATAATTATGGAGAACCGCAAGAAAAACGTAGAGTTGCGGCGAATAACGCGCTTGAGACCGTACTCCACTACGGCAGGAAGGCAGTGCGGACGTGCCGCGACGCTCTATGTGTGGTTAGTATCAATAACTTACAGAAATGGTTTATTATAAGAAACTATTACTCTTTGTTTACAAAGAAAACGTAAATTTTGCATACCACGTTTAACATTTTCTCCTAGCCTCTTTATTAAAATAGGAGGTAAGATAATCAATAGAAAGCATGCCTTCCCCTTTTATTCATGATTAAATAGCATATTATTGCAAAAATATCCAAATAAATACGGAAAATTGTTTGACGTGAAACGTCTCACCGAGAAAATGTCAGTGAGATAGTTGTCGACGTGCTTTCGTCACACCTAGCGTAAAATTCGATACTACATGTCAAAATGAAAACTCGTGCTACCGATTCCCATACATTTGGAGCGTTAACGCAACTTATATACGTGAACTCGATACGAAGGCAATTGTCAAAAACTTGTGCTACCGATTTGTTAGTTCCAAATACGGACACATGGCGCTGATTAATTTTGCATACAAAAATTGTCGGAGGCGATACGTTAACGTAGTCGATCCAATTACGCAGAAACTCGTGCTAGGGGCTCAGTCTTGTCAAAGAATATTGTGTTACCGACACAGAGAAAAATAATATGTTACCGAGTTACTAGGTTGTGGACGTCACATAGGCAGTCGCTCCAAGTAAAATGCTGGTACCTAGCTGAATCCTGTTGGACTAGAAGCCGACGGACGCAACAGACCTACTGACGCTTGCGAATTTGCAACTAGAGTCATCTTTTTTTTTTGTTACACAATTCAAAAGTACCTTTAAGATTTATTTGAAATAAACTATTTGATTTTGATTTTGTTTCTATTATTAAAATTTCATTGATGAAAACCCCATAATACCTTCACGTTTACTGCCATTAAGAATTTTCAATCAATGGTGTTACAACAGTGTTTTTTTTCAGACATTGATTGAATTATTCAACTGACTGCCTTGTTGGTCTAGTGGTCGCAAGCCAGTCGCTACTAGCAATAGATTTGTGTCCGGTCAATGGTAATAGATTTTTGTCCGGTCAATGGCAAGAGATTTGTGTCCGGTCAATAGCAATAGATTTGTGTCCGGTCAATGGCAATAGATTTGTGTCCGGTCAATGGAAATAGATTTGTGTTCGGTCAATGGAAATAGATTTGTGTCCGGTCAATGGCAATAGATTTGTGTCCGGTCAATGGCAATAGATTTGTGTCCGGTCAATGGAAATAGATTTGTGTTCGGTCAATGGAAATAGATTTGTGTTCGGTCAATGGAAATAGATTTGTGTTCGGTCAATGGCAATAGATTTGTGTTCGGTCAATGGAAATAGATTTGTGTTCGGTCAATGGAAATAGATTTGTGTTCGGTCAATGGAAATAGATTTGTGTTCGGTCAATGGCAATAGATTTGTGTACGGTCAATGGAAATAGATTTGTGTTCGGTCAATGGAAATAGATTTGTGTTCGGTCAATGGCAATAGATTTGTGTCCGGTCAATGGCAATAGATTTGTGTTCGGTCAATGGCAATAGATTTGTGTCCGGTCAATGGCAATAGATTTGTGTCCGGTCAATGGCAATAGATTTGTGTTCGGTCAATGGAAATAGATTTGTGTTCGGTCAATGGAAATAGGCACGCCTCCTATTACATGGGATTTAAACATAACTGACGAAATGTGGGCGTGATATCTGCTTTAACCTTTCGGGGAACATAGGCGTGGTCTTATATTTTTCCTTCCATTGATTAAATTATTTTTCTCAAACATGCTTGGAAATTTGAGCATTATTTTGACAACCTTCTTCGAGATAAATCGAAATTGCTGTACTGGTCAAATACATGCGAGCAGCGGCCGGTAAAAGTTGTATGAAAATCCAAATAAATTACATAGTAAACTCATGTCTGTCGTGTTATTTAAAAATGGAACGATCTTTTACTCCAAAACATGGCAACCAAGAAGGTAACTTATCAATGGTTTTATTTAATTTCGAACTGGCTTGCAAATAGAACGCTGTTTATTGAAAAAAAAAACAAAAGAACACTTGAACGCGGGAACACTTATTGTTGTTCGTCATTGATTTTGACAAAATGAGTTCTAGGTACTACTTAGTTTTAATTACCGCGCATTATTTGAGAAAAGTACTATACAAGCCTTGGCCACAACTAGGCATTGATGGACTTACGTATGTGGGCCGAGGCGAAATCAATGCCTCTTTTGCTGGCCGCTGCAGTAATGTACTACATCAGCATTTCTCTCAGATCTCCATTTGAATGGACTTAACTCTTAGAAATATTCAATAATATTATGGTATAATTATTACAGTAGGTCATGCATTCCTAGTGTTTATATAACAATGCTTGACTAACATTACATCCTGCTTATGCAGTTTTTGTAAACAGAGCATTCTTTTATTATTCTACTATACATAAAATGTAGCCAGCTTAGGAATTCAATGGTCAGTGGAAACAATGCCTGAGACAATGCAAAGATGCGCGATATGCATTTGTTTCTTGTGTGTTGCTTCTATTGCTTTTTGGTCGTCGCATGGTAGGGCATGAATATCGGAATCTTTGCATCTCATAATATCGGAATCTCGGAACGAAATTGTTCTCGAAAATGACAATGTCACGTTGTATTGGGATCGGTCTATCATCACTAACAGGACTATTTTTGCCAATATGTCTGACATAGTGGTGATAGATCGACTGTTAATTATAGACCGTTGTTTAATTATTTTTGATATATGATGAGAACCTCGTGAAAATTGAGAGAAAGCTTCTTCTATCAAGCTTCTTTCATCTTGATCTAGCTCGCAAGGTTGTCGTCATGTGGGATGTGAATACAACAGTCATTGTGCCGATAGTCGGGATAACCAATGGCATAATAGCCAAGAGCCTCGACGAACACCCGAAGAGGCTCTCGTTGGGCAGTTGGATCAAGGGCTTGATCCAGAAAGCGATAATCCTGGACACGGTGCGTATCGTTAGGATGTTCCTCTTTCAGGAGCCCTGACCACGCGCTACAATTTTTTATATCGTTTAATGTTTCTCTTTAATTTTACATCACTTCGTAAACAACATGATTTCACTTTTCTTTTACATTATATCGTAAATTCGTAACCTGAGGTTTCACAGAAACTTAACAACTTTCTAAGTGTGCTGACAGAGGCGTGCAGGTTCAGTCGTTCAAAAGTTATGGGTGTTTTACTGTTTGAATCGGTCTGTTCACGTGTTCAATAGATTGTTGATCGAAGCGTGTCTAATACTAGATAAATTATGTAGCAACAAATAATGTGTCAGTGGTTTTTAAATTTAAATTTACATAAAATCAATTACATAGAAGTGAACACACAAAGTTAAGCAGTGGACGTCTTTCGGTCGAAATGATGATGATGATGAAACAAAAACGCAAATAATATATTTGCTTATTAATTATTGACTTATTAATTGTGTTCTGAATATTGATTATCATAATTAATTGTATTCTAAATATTGAATTTTTTGTTAATTTGTATGTTATTGTTATACCGATTTTTTAATTCTTATATTGTTAAATAGTATATGTCCGCGTGTAATTTTAGGGTACTGTACCCGAAGGGTCCAAACGGAGCCCTATTGCTGTCTCTCACGTGTCTGTATGTCTGTCCGTCGTCTGTCACAAGGGTTTTACAGTCAAACGGTTGGAGCTACGTTCTTCAAATTTTGTTGAACCAAAGCCAAACAAATTGTCAAAAAATATTTTTAAATGTTTTAAAGGGGTCCCATGCAGCTAAAGGGAGGAGTGAAACAAAAATGTGGCACCCCATCGAGTGGGATATCGTTGTTTAGAGCGGATATCGTTGAGTAAATAAATACTGCATGTTTTGTTTAAAAAAAAATTAAAAAACAAAGGAATGAGAAGCCTCCAAAGTCAGCATTTTTTAAAATTTTGTTCCGAAGAATTTTTTTACTTTTTTATTTATCAATAAATATCAATATATTGATAAACTGATTTGTTCTTAAAAATTCCATTTTTTTCCCATTACAACCAACTTGTTTTTGCGGTCAAATTGCTAACACAGACTTGGGGGAGACTGTATACGTACATCCGTGGTGGGGCGACCCGGACTGCTAGGCACTTCTTCTCATGCAACCGAGCGGGTAGGCAGGTTGCGGATAGCCCAACCCCGGCTGCAGGACAGACCGATAGCGGCTCCATTCGCTGTCGGGGATCCTGCAGTCGGGGCATCAGATAGAGCGGGTAGCGGAAGGCACGGTGCAGATGTGGTGTGAAGACAACGCCATGACCTGACAGACCCAGAATGTTCCTCACATAAAACTCCCCGACAATGACCAGACACTGACGGTACTGAAACAGACCGATGTGCCCACCCGTGTCCGAGCATCAATCTTCGTCCCTCGCTATAGACTTGACGTGAACAAGCTCCACGATATTCTGATACGTCAGAATACCTGGTATGACATCAGCAGGTGGTCGTTGTTCAGGGCGACTACTGTCGGTGGCGACCGTCACGGGACTTACCGACCCTGGGGTTGCCACCGGAGGAAGCTGAAAAGGTCCTGGGGCGGGAGCGACGGATATCGTACCTGTTAGGGTCGATATACGTGCGCTTCTGGCCCACGACCCGACTTTCCGACACCCAGACTGACAGCACAGACGGGCAACCGACAGAACAGACGACAGAACCGATGACGACTCAGACAAGCGACACGGACTTGTGTCTAACTCGAGGAGGAGATCCGAGCGGCAAAGGCCAACGACGCCGAGACCATACCGCCCACATCCCCTGGCTGGGACGATTAGCCCCTTGCCTCGTCGCCGGGTGACTGACATGACGCACAAACTACAGAGAGCTGGAGACGGAGGGACTATCCGATGGATCCGCCCCCCTCCGCCGCCGCCCCTTAACATCATCCAGGGCATGCATGGAGGCAGAGGAAACTGTCGTGCACGTTCCCTTTGAATGCACAGGTGTCACCCAGATAAGAACACAAACCCTCGGGTCACCCAGATCTTACACAGATGTTCTTAGAAAACCAGGAGCTCTAATTAATTTCTGAAAGGAGGTAGGCTGGTTGGAATAAGCACCAAACGGCCGCCATGGCCCACGCACAATGGTCCACCTGAAGGACTAAGTGCGGAAATCAAACCCCCCTAACATAGAACATGCATAGCACAGAAGGGATGCGGGCGGTGGCACGATTCTACATTTGGTACGGAACCCTAAATGTGTGAAGTCCGACACGCACTTGGTCGGTTTTTTGAGTTACTACAACCGAACTGTAAGACCTCCTGAAGATCACCAAAAATCACATTAATAAATACTTTCGACTTTGAAACACACAAATACACTTTGGGTCTTACGAAAAAGTACTTCTGTAACTTCATCTTCATCAGTTGCAATCATTTTCTTTCTACCCTTGTCCTATGTTACGTGGGGTCGGCCCAAAACTTTTACTTCTTTCATTCTCCCATGCAACCGCCGCATATTCATCCACTCCCTTTTTCTTTCATAAATCATTCCTCATACAATCCACTCATAATTATTTTCTTTAGTCTACCTCTATAACTTCTTTATCTTCCTAGAACTATCCCACTTAGTTGGGGTCGGCTCTCCTAATTTTCTGGTGCCAGGACCATCTGTCCTGGGTTATCGGGTCGGGCATTTCATCCTCTATAAATTTATTATACATAAAAAAAAAATACTCACACAAAACTTTTCTTCTGAATAAAGTTACCTATAGTCACCAAAAATAAAAAAAAACACTTAAATATATTCATAAAGCCTAAAACATCCACGGGTAAAAAAAAAACAGAACACACGAACACTTACAATAACAAAACCGTTATGTTCAAATAACAAAAAAAAATCCTCTCAGGAAGAAACGTTTGCTTTCGCGTCAGATTTCTAACTAAACTAATGAGACTGAGAATATGACATACTGAATAAAAAACAGTGGCATCACTCATTATGTGACGATTGATTATGAACACTATCCATGTCCAATCCGTTTGTTTTCATACGCAATTAACAACACAAGAGACTGTGCTTATGTTCTGCTTAAACATTTTAGTGTAGGTACAGCTGAGTATAAAAATATCAAGGTGGGATGATCCTACTAATAAAATAAAATGTGTAATAAAATTCACAATCAAAATAATAATATCAGCGCGATATATAATAAAACTGCGCGCGAGACGATCCGTGATGACTCTTGAAGACAACTTGTAGACATGGCTAAGAAGTGAGATGGGCCTATAGTTCTTCAGCCGGGTATTGTCGCCCTTCTTGAAGAAGAGTACCTCCACACCCATGCATCATGCTTGTGGCGTTTTGCGCTCGAGTATGACGGAATCAAACAGCTTCTGAAAGGCCTTAAGTACCGGTTTCCCACCCACCTTGTTGTTTTTAAGCTGTTTCAGAGCCATCCCAATCTCGTACAGGCTGACGTCTGAGATATCTTCAATATAGTGTCGGGTCAATCTAGCTCTTGGATCGTTTGCTAGACTCGCAATAGGCTTGCTGTTTGATGTGTACAACTGCCCATAGAATGTCTCGATCTCGCTCAGAAGTTCCGGTTTGGCGGATAAGATCGTGCCATTGTCGGTCTTCAGTTTCGTGAACTGGCTCTGCCCAATAGCCAGATCCCTTGAAAACACCTTGGTTTCTTTTTGAGGATTTCGAGATCTGTATATTGAGGATCTCATCTAAAGAACCTTCTCTGAACTGAAAACTGTCCAGTAGGTAACCCCGGTGGTTCCGTCGTCCAACTACAAATTTCTCCACTTGCAACTCATCAACGTCTCGTTTTCCCAGTTTCGCGTTGAAGTCCCCCATGACAACGGTGAAGTGAGTTTTGAAACCATGCATGGCTCTAGAAATGTCCTTATAAATGATCTCCACCTCGTCGACCTGTACGACCTTCAGCGAATATCTCAAGGATATTCTGAGTATAAGGTACGCCACCCTGGTCGACACACTCTCGATATTCACCACATTATTCACAAGGGACTTGTGGACGATAAACCCGACACTACCTTGGGACTGCCGGTCACCCTCTCGGAAATAGAGCAAGTTACCAGATTTGGGGATTATCGAGTCCTCTCCTCTCTTCAGACTTCAGATAACCCTACAATACTCCATCGTAACCTGCTCAATTCCTCTTTGAGTTCGATGATCTTCTCGTCGGTCCGAAGTGTACGCGTGTTGTACGATGCCAGGTCCAGCCGTCGGTGATTGTTAGGGTAGCCGGATCTCGTCCGGAGATTCTTAGCACCCCTTGCCATGACGTAACCTCGACCGCTACCGTAGTCGAGGATAGGCAGGCTGTCGGGCACTAGGGGGGGGGTATAGGGTCCCGATTTTACCCTTTGGGTACGGAACCCTAAGAGTCATCAAACCTGGCATTTAATTCATTTTGTAAATAACTCTTTTCGCTGTGACTGTACTCGAAACCAAAACATTTGCGTGCAACAATAACTACTTCTTACTCACACGCACGAAATGGAACGAATTTGACAGTGTATTGTATTTCATTCAAAGACAACATGAACTGAATACAAAAGTACTTAAAACTTTTTCTTCTTTGTTCTTACTTTTTCCACTTTTCGTTATGCGTGATTACCGTTGTGAACCTTGGGCAACCTTGAATCATTCCGCTGGAACGCATGGTAACCTAACTGGACCAACATCGTTGCATGTATGTTTGTTGTATAACTCTCCCCTCTTTTTTGCACCTTGCATCAACATTACACGGGTACCAAAATCAAAAAAAAAAAAAATTAACAATCATAATATTATATTTCAACAACGTTTCATAACCACTTTTTACATTACATTCCAAACAAAACTTTACATATTTTTATTTAATGTTCACAGTAACACTTAACGTCTATTTTTAAACCTTTAAAGGGATATAAGCACTTTTATATAAACTTTCTCATGTTTGTCAAAGTACGGCTCATTAGGTAATCTGTTATTTAAGAGTTACTCATCACCGTAATAAATTCCGGCAGTATATACTTATTAAAATGGTCAAGTCAATTACCGTCTTGAGTTCAAATTACCTGATTATTTTAAAAGATAGTTTGAGCTTAAGATAACTGACTTAACAAAATCATGACTTATAAGGGTGATTCTAATCTAGAGACATAAATTGATGATTTATTCGAGTGACTCGCCCCAGCACTGCAAGTGACAAATTAATTGTTTTCTATTAGTGCAATTCGTATGAAAATCCGCTGCGCGGTTTGGAAGAAGTTAGCGGAGAAACAGACAGAATAAGATAGCGACTTTGTTTTATATTATTAAGAGATATTCAAGTACGGATACTTTACGGGAAATCCATACCTTTACGGTGGTAAATTTTATTGACACTGATCTCCTGAGCTGCAGATGCCAGAAAAAAAACTTAAGAAATTTTTTAATTCGGCGTGCTACCCTACTACCGCTTTCGAACTAAATCAGACGATTTAAAGTGAACGCGCACCTATCCGCGGCGCAGGAGCCGCACGCGCCGCAGTCATTGTATCCACTTCTGTACACCTTAAACAATATGATGACAGCGGATATGTGCGCGTTCACCTTTAAGCAGTAGATTTCTTAGTAGCTTTCTTCGCTTTTCTTTCCGTTTTCGAGTAAACATCTGCTCTCACGAAGTTGATTCTATCGTATTCCTCCCTTTCTGTTTTCAGTGCAGAGTTTTCAATATAATAATCCACGTATTGTTTGTAGTCCTGTAAATAATAAATTTGAATTAAGGCGTATATACCCCAATTAAAATAATTTCCAAAATCGGTCCTCAATTGACGGAGATATCGGTGAACATACATAAAAAAAGACATACATAAAGTTGAACATAGAACCTCCTCCTTTTTGGTAAGTCGGTTTAAAATTTCATTTATCATCGTAATTTTATAGCCGACACGCCAGCCGCAAAAAGTTAAGCAAATGTACAAAAAGATGCATTATATTTTTTATAGTACAATAATAGGTAGGTATGCCAATTTATTTTCTGATTTTGTTTTTTAGAATAATATTTACAGTAGGCAACATAGATAAAACAATTTTTTGTATAGGTATATAATTTTATTTAATTTGAGTTATTTAGAAATAAGTAGATTAGGATTATTTTAATAAATTTAAATACAATTCATTCATGTATCTTGATGTAAATAATAAACTAGGAATTATACTTTTTTTTTTTAATAAAGGGAATGTATTTCCTTAACGTCTATTATACAAAATAAGGTTATTAAATAAATGTCACAGAACAGTAGGTTTTTCGAACTGATAAACTATTGAATTAATAAATTACCAAAATACTGAGCTATCGCTGTAGAGTTTTTCGCAACAGGATTTTTCGCACAAACGTTACATTGCACCAATAAAGCATCGATGGAATAAAATCTCGTACAACTGAATTATCGAAACACCGTGTTCGATATAATAAAAATCGAATCATTGACTTTCGAAATCAAGTAGGGAACCCATGTTAACGCGTTACTGGCCGTGCGCCCGAATAGAATATCAATATTCGACCTCCATTTGGACAGTTTTGTTTCCAATTTTTTTTTTAAGTTACATAACCTATGTAGGTTAAGAATAAATTCTAACCATATTTTTTATTTTAAAAATATTTTAACCATCCAAGTCGTTTTGGAGGAGGAGGCAAAAGTAGCGAAAAATATCGTGTCGATATTTTTTTTAAACTATTAGTTACACAAAAAAAAATTGTTTCACAATTAATGTATACCCTGGGCGAGCGAGCTCTGCTCGCGTGAAAATAGAGAAAATTACGTTTTCTAAAAATGAAATCTAGCTAGATCAATTTATCGCCCCCGAAACGCCCTGCATACTAAATTTCATGAAAATCGTTGCAACCGTTTCCGAGATTCAGATAATATACAAGAATTGCTCGTTTAGAGGTATATATTAGATTAGATATAAATCTATAAAACTTTTTTAATCGTTTTAGTCTAGCCGTTACTAAGGAGTAAAGTAAATCTTTTACGTTCTAAGATTAAGCTATCGCCCAAAGTTGTCGAGCCGTCCAAACCCCAGGGCGTCTTGACAGTGTCATTGCAAAATAGGCGATGGTGAAAATGACTTTTGACAGCGCTTAGCATTCTCATACATTTTCGTATTATGTCCGCTATGGCAAAGTTTACTGAAGTGAACATTTTTAAAGCTTTATTAAATATAGAAAAAAAAAAACATTTTATATTATTATTGATCCGTTTTCTTATGATCAGAAGGTATTTAAAAATGATTTTTAATAATTTTTATCTCATATTGTTTAATTTTTTTTTATAAACAAATGCGTTGTTTATGAGATAATTTAAAAAATAATTAATTTTTGTATATTCTCTTCAAAAAATAATTATTATTAAATTAAAATAAAATAGATTAACGAGGGCTCCCCATACAACAAACGTGATTTTTTTCAAGGTTTTGCGATAATGGTACGGAACCCTTCGTGTGCTCGCACTTGGCCGGTTTTTTTTTTCAAATTTGAATTATCTTGAATAGTTTTAATTTAATAGACACTGACGAAAAATCAAACCCCCTTTTTTCACTTAATTGTTTTTAACTATTGCAATTTTTGCGAGCGGCCTTAGCATGTTCTCAAAAACTATCTACATGCCATTCCGAATCGAATGACACCTCAAACATAATTTTCGGAGATGGCAAAAAAATTTTGACCTAAAAAGCACTTGTTGACTAGACTATAACAGCAGTTGTAATACAAGGTTACATAGAGTGAAAGTAGTAACTAAACTTATACTTACGTCTTTAGTGAGAGGTTCTAAGTGTTTATCGACAAACTTTTGTACAATCTCTGCGGGCGAGAGTTCTTCTACATTTAATCTGAAATAAATCAATTACATTAGGGTACTTCCTTAACTCATATATCTGCCTAATGTCAACAGCTCTAAGGCTCTAGACAGCCGGACTGCATTTCAACTGCACCCCTTGCAGTCTGAACGTGGTTATACGACTGCAATAAAACTGCAAACCAACCGTGCAGTCCGTGTGCAGTTGGCGTGCAGTTCCAACGACAACTGCACACTAACTGCAATAGAACTGCACGGTAAGTCTCATCTAGTAAATTTATTTTAGAGATCCGTTGCAAAATTGTGAGTGCAAACACAGGTGCACTCTATCATCAACCTAACTCAGAAAATGTAATAATAGGTACTTGCAAATCCTCTCAGGGGTCATGACCTCATTGAAGATCTGTATGATATCAGCGAAACCAAATCCTTGACACAACTGAGCCAGTGGTTGAACTGGGTAATCACGCGGCATGCTTCTGATACTGTAAGGAAAATCCATGAAAGAACCGGTCGTGAACAGCAAAGATATTATGGAAGATGTCTTTGTATAAGGTATTTCCTGGGCAAGCCAGTAAAATGAATAATGGTCACCCATCCAAGACACGACCACAGCAAGGTCTGCTTATCCTAGCTACGCTTTGACCTCAAGCTGGCGTAGCGTATTACAGAGTTTCAGCAGAACACGAGGTAATGCTAGTTTTGCCACCTCTAGAATATTGTACATCATCATCATCAGCATTTTAATGTGCCCACTGCTGGGATACAGGCCTCCTCTCTGTGAGAGGGAATGGGCAATAATCCACCACGTAGGTCCAGTGTGGATTGGTAGATGTCACATGTCTTCGAATTTTGGTTCTAGGACATGCTGGTTCCCTCACGATGTTTTCTCTCACCGTTTCGATAGCAAAATATACTAATGAATAATTATTATAGATTTTAAATCATTCGTTTGGCAGGCTCTATGTTCTATGTTCTATGTTAGGGGGGTTTGGTTTCCGCACTTAGTCCCTCAAATGGACCTTTGTACGTGGGCCATGGCGGCCGTTGGGTGGGTCATTCCAACCAGCCCACCTCCCTCCAGAAGTCGATTAGAGCTCCTGGTTTCTTCAGAACATCCGTGTAAGATCTGGGTGACCCGAGGGTTTGTGCTCTTATCTGGGTAACACCTGTGCATTCAAAAAGAACGTGCGCAACGGTTTCCTCAGCCTCCATACATGCCCTGCACAGAGGACTGTCCGTTATGCCTATTGTGTGGAAGTGTTTGTTAAGTGAGCAGTGTCCCGTGATGGTCCCCGTCACCACGCGGAGGCCATTCCTGTCCAGGCGTAAAAGACGCCTGGTAAGCCTACTGTCCAAGGATGGCAGAGCTTCTTTGGATTGCCTACAGCCCGGTGTCGAGGCCCACCAGTTCTCCGCCTGTGTCTGGGTGAATTCCTGTAGCCACCTGCGTATTTGGTTGAAGGGGATGGGTACAACAGGTTCGGGTCCATAGACCGTCGAGCTGGATCCGCGCCTCGCAAGCTCGTCAGCCGCGTCGTTGCCCAGCGATCCACTGTGTCCCTTTATCCATTGTAGTGTCACCGTGTTACGGCTAGATACGGTTATTTGTTCTAGCGCGTTGTGACATTCTAGTATTAGTTTTGATGTAATGTATTCTTTCCGTAAGGATTGGAGGACAGATGCGCTGTCGGAGAGAATCCGTATGTGGGTGTCCGTAACCCTCCTGGCTTCTAGGGCATGGACCGCTTGTATGATGCCAACACACTCCGCCTGGTAGACGGTGTTGAACCTTCCTAGCGGTCTGGATATATTTATATTGAAATCGTATGAGAAGACTCCGACTCCGGTACCTGAGTCAGTTTTCGATCCGTCGGTGTATATTCTCATCTCTTTCGGGCCAGAGTAGTCACATCTTTCCTCTGTAAGTGTTATGTTGTAGTGTCTGTGAAAGTGGTGTGATTTCGGGGCTTTGTCACATGGTGATGCTAACATCGGTTTACGCTTGATCGCATCATCTCTTATGCGCGTGTGCTTAATTCTGGAGTCTTTATTTAGGGAACCTGATAGGTGGAGTCTAAAGGTGGCTAGGGCTGCCTCCTCCCTCACAATTAGGTGTAGAGGTGGGAGTCCCAGCATTGCCTGTAGGGCGGCAGTTGGTGTGGTTCTCATACTACTAGTGATTGCAACACAGGCGAACCGCTGTAGTTTTTCGAGATCTCTTTGGGCTGTGCTGAGGTCTGTCCTGGGCCACCAGACCAGCGAGCCATATGTAATGATTGGTCGGATAACTGTGGTGTATAGCCAGTAGGTGACCATGGGGCTAATCCCCCAATTCCTGCCTAGCAGTCGTTTGCACTGCCACAGGGATATGCTGGCTTTTGTGGTGATATGGTTCATGTGTTTTGCCCAATTCAACTGTTTGTCCAAATAAATGCCCAGGTACTTGGTTTCAGTCGAAAGGCTAAGGGTTGTTCCGAAGAAACGCGGTAATTGCAGTGTCATCGGTTTTCTCTTTTTAGTGAAGAGAATTAGTTCAGTTTTTGTGGGGTTCACTGAGAGTTGGTGCTCGTTGCACCATTCCTCTACTATTTTCAGGGCTTGACGCATGAGATTGCATAGGGTGTTTTCGTGGGTCCCGTTTATTATTATTGTTATGTCATCCGCGTAGCCAACGGTGAAATAACCTTTGTCGTTGAGTGTTTTGATGAGGCTGTCAGCTACCAGGTTCCACAGAAGTGGCGAAAGGACGCCCCCCTGTGGACAGCCCTTCGCGACGATGGCCCTTGTAGTGTCGTTAACCGTGACTTGGACCGCTCTCAGTTTGAGCATATTGGTGATCCAACCCCCTAGGGTCGGGTCTATGCCGTGTCTGTCGAGGGCCGTGTTTATACTGTTGAACATGGTCTTATCGAAGGCGCCCTCAATGTCAATGAAGGCAGCCAATGCTGAGCATTTGTGGTCCACTGCGCATTCAATTTTAGAAACCACGTTGTGCAACGCGGATTCTGTTGATTTGCCTGTGGAGTACGCGTGTTGTTGTTTGTGCAGTGGTTGCTCTCGGAGAGGCCCATCACGGATGTGCCTATCGCAGAGTCTTTCGAGGGTTTTCAGCAAGAAGGATGTGAGGCTTATAGGTCTATATGCCTTGGGTTGTGTGTAATCAGTTTTGCCAGGTTTGGGTATGAAGATAACTTTCACCTCGCGCCATCCGAGAGGTATGTATCTTAGTGCTATGCAGGCCCGATAGATCTCCAACAGCCATGGCGTGAGATAATCAACCCCCCACTGTAGCAGGGCTGGGAAGATGCCGTCCAGCCCCGCTGACTTGTATGGCTGAAAGGTGTTGATAGCCCATTTTATCCGGTCTACTGTTACTATATTGTGGGCTCTTGACCAGTCTTGTTCCGTTGGGGTCCATTCGGGTTCAGCCTCCCATGTCCTGTTCTCCAGGACTTGACAGTCCGGGAAGTGAGTTTCGAGAAGGACCTTGCTGGTTTCATAGTCGGTTTGTGTGTATGAGTTGTCGGGTTTTTTCAGCGCGCCGAGGGATCGGTCCTGATCAGTTGATAGGATTTTCCGTACCCTTGCGGCCTCATTATTTGTTTCAATGGATTCACAGAATTTCCGCCATGCCATCCTCCTGGCGGTTCTAGTCTGTTTTTTGTATGCATATTGGGTCACTTTGTATATCTCCCAGTCTTCCGGGAGTCTCGTGTTTTTTGCTCTGTTAAATTGCTTACGCAGCGTCTCTCTGAGTTTACCAAGTTCAGCGTTCCACCAGGGGTTCCTCTCGTTCCTGCTTTGTGGCGCTCTTGATTTACAGCATGCGTGGTAAGCTTCTGTTAGGTATTTGGATAATTGCGTTACGGTGTGTTCTAATTGTGCTTGGTCCCTTACGGTAGCCAGTGCTAGATGTCCAGCTAATAGTGATGCTAGAAGGCTTTTGAACCCGGGAACGTTGGTACGTCTCGGGTTTCGCCTTGGTTCGGGTTTTTTGGTGTTTGTGGTTAGTGTAAAGCGGATCCTTCTATGGTCTGAGCAAGAAGGCTCGTCCGATACGTGCCAATTAGTGATGAGGTTTGTTGCGTTTTCAGTGGCAAGTGTTAGATCTATGATTGTTTGTCCCCGGGCCGTGACCCAAGTGGGTTCTGTGCCACGGTTAACAATGTTAAGATTAGTAGAGAATAAAAAGGTGGATAGTACCTCTCCTCTGGGGTTCGGTGTGACACTGCCCCAGAGCGGGTGGTGGGCGTTTGAATCGGTACAGATGATCAGGTCCAGACCGGCGCGCTCACAGTGCTGCACCAGGTCAGCCAGCTCCTTTGGCGGGCAATCTGTGTCCTCACCTGGCATGTATGCCGAGGCCAGCACAACATTCGGAACGCTGTCTTCGGTATGGAGCCTGACAGCTGTCAGGTCTCTGGAACAGAATTGTGTTAGTGACGTAAAGGGAATATCTTTGGGTATGTAGATGCAGGTTCTTGGCTTTTCTGAGCCATGTGTGTTGAGAATTACCTTACCTCCGATGTTACCGAGGCCGCATATTCTATTGTTCCTGATCCACGGCTCTTGGATCAGTGCGATGGTTCTGGGCTTTACCTCCAGTGCTCTGCGTAAGCTAGCCGTGGCAGTTTGGCTATGCTGGAGGTTGGTTTGGATGATGTTGAGGGGTGGGGATGGAGGTGTGGTGGGGTTAGTCAGTGGTGGATCCATCAGATAGTCCCTCCATCTCCACCTCTCTGTAGTTGTCGTCGTGTCGGTCGCCCGGCGACGAGGCAAGGAGCTGCTCGCTCCAGCCAGGTGACTCGGGCGGTATGGAGTCAGCGTTATCGGCCATTACCGTACGAGCCATCACCTCCTCGAGGTGGGTAATGTCCGCGTAGCTTGTCGGGGTCGTCGTCGGTTCCGTCGTTTGTTCTGATGGGTTTCCATCCGTGCTGTCAGTCTGGGTGTCAGAGGGTCGGGTCGTGGGCCAGAAACGCACGTATATCGACCCCAAGAGGTACGATATCCGTCGCTCCCGCCCCACGACCTTTTCGGCTTCCTCCGGTGGCAGCCCCAGGGTCAGGTAAGTCCCATGACGGTCGCCACCGACGGTTGTCGCCCTGTATAGTGACCACCTGCTAATGTCGTACCAGGTATTCTGACGGATCAGAATACCATGGAGCCTGCCCACGTCACCTCTGTAACGAGGGACGAAGAGCGAGGCTCGGACACGGGTGGGCACGTCGGTCTGCTTCATCACCGTCAGTGAAAGGTCGTTGTCGGGGAGTTTTATGAGGGGAACATTCTGGGTCAGCCAGGTCAGAGCGTGGTCATCTTCACACCACAGCTGCACCGTGCCCTCCGCTACCCGTGGGTATCCGCGGAAGGCCGGGAGCGGTGTCGTCGTGTCTGTGTCCAGCATTCTGTCCTCTAGTGCGGTCTTAATATGTTCGGCCTCCTGTATAGTCAACTCTCTGCCGGGGTGGGGAAGGCAGATTGCTACCGCCAGCCGTGCAGGAATATCCTTCGTGGCCCGCGCGTAGGTCCTCTGCCCCCCCTGAGCCGAGTGGATTCGCACCCGCTTGGCGTCCCCTTGCAGTGTGCTTGGCGAGGCTGTGTCGTCGGGGCGCTCCCTCTTCAGTGGCGCGGTCCCACTTGGTCCAGGTGTCGGGTTTGGGGAGCATGGCGTGGTCTGTTTGGCTTTGCGCGCAGCTCCACCGCGCTTGCTCCTGGTGTGTCTGGGTTTTAGTCCGTCGTGGGTTCTGTCAGTGTCTTGGGGTCGGTTTGCGACCCTGGCAGATTCTGTCGCGTCCGGTCGCTTTTCGCGCTGGGTTACTTCCACGCGTACTTGCGGCTGGTCGTGTGGCCCCGCGTCCGGCCGCTTTTCGCGCTGGGTTGCCCCTTCGCGTACTTGCGGCCGGTCGCGTGGCCCCACGTCCGGCCGCTTTTCGCGCTGGGTTTCCCCTTCGCGTACTTGCGACTGGTCGCGTGGTTCCGCGTCCGGCCGCTTTTCGCGCTGGGTTTCCCCTGCGCGTACTTGCGGCTGGTCGCGTGCCACTCCTTCAGCGTCCGATTGCGCTTCGCTCTGGCTGGTGCCGTCGCGGGTGTTGCGCTTACGGTCGCCTACTTTTCTCTCGCGGGCCGTGATTTTTCCGCGCTTTTTACGCGAGCGTACTCCATCACCTACAGCCGGGAGAGTTGTAGAACTGCCAGTTCTGCTGTCCTTCCCCGTGACTGTCTGTCTGTGCTGGTCTGGGTCGTTATCTGGGTAGTTGGTGCTGCTCCGCACGACACTCTGTTGCCAGGGGTTCGTGGGGGGCATACACCGTGAAGCGGGTGTCGGGGTCGAGTCAGTGGGCGCGTTGGACGCTGCCGAGGTCTGGTTTGTGGGCGCGTTTGTCGCTGCCTGTGTAGTGGGCGCTAAATCAGCAGCCGGCCGTGCCGTAAAGCGCGGCATGAGTTGCTCGATGATGCAGTTTGATGCTCCCCCCATATTACGTTGGGAGCTAACCGCCGAAGCGGTGTGGGATTCCCCGGCTTGGCCGGGACCCACCTGGGTATCAAAATTGTCTCGC
This sequence comes from Anorthoa munda, assembly GCA_945859665.1. Taxonomy (NCBI): domain Eukaryota; kingdom Metazoa; phylum Arthropoda; class Insecta; order Lepidoptera; family Noctuidae; genus Anorthoa; species Anorthoa munda. The sequence continues at coordinate 12,237,968 of OX243917.1, read as the reverse complement.
TGCATGTTCATATCGTAGGGGGGTGGGCTTTTATTGGGGTTCGAGGTTACCCTTCCTCGGGGACCGACGGGATTAGGGGATAGGAGGGAGGGAGTTTGATGGATAGAGGTGTGGGTTTCTTGGGGGGTCACCCTAGGCCTGGGAGTTGACCTAGGGATTTAAGGATCGACGGGATGTGTATGGATACGGAGGGATGGCTTGTTTAGGTGGTGGGCACATAGGAGAGTGGTGTATAGGTTACCCTAGGCCTGGGGTTTGGCTTTCGGGAACTTCTCTTGTCCGGGATCTTATATCAGATGCCCCGACCGCAGGATCGCCAAAGGCAAAGGTAACCGCCATCAGTCGATCCCGCAAGCCGGAGTTGGGCTATCCGCAACCTGCCCACCCGCTCGGTTGCATGAGAAGAAGTGCCTGGCAGTCCGGGCCGCCCCACCACGGATGTACGTATACATTCGCGTTGGGTCGACCCAGCCTCCCCCGAGAAGGGCAGGCTCTCTCCAAATTCAAAAGTCAAATTGAGATGCTGTCTATAGGAATTGACAGGCATGAGACCCTGATGCGGAGGAAGGTTCTACTGTTTCATGGAGTCACTGAGCATCCTGGTGAAAAGCTGCATGAAGTGCTTCACCGGGTATTATCCGCTCAAATGAGCTTACCTGAGATTGGGCAAGATAAAATTCATGTCTGCCATAGATTGGGTTCTGCACGGGGCAAAGCGCGGCCTATACTAGTCAGGATGTACAACACTGAGCACCGTCACATAGTCTGGGAGAGCAAGAAGTCCCTAAAAGGCACAGGTATCACTATCACAGAATTCCTGACGCACACTAGACATCGCACCTTCATGGAAGCGCGCAAGCATTTTGGGATGCAGAGTTGCTGGTCGGTGGAGGGGCGGATAGTGATCATCACACCAGACACCAAGCGCCACAAGATTGAGACTCCGGGTGAACTTGAAGCTCTTGTGTCGAAGTTCCCCAAGGCATCTAGCGGCCCTCGTAATGCTGCACAGACTGTGGAACATTCTTCTCCAAAGAATGTGAGCACCACCGAGACTACTGCTACGCCCTCAAAGGACCAAAGGAAGGCGCGCCGGCGTAATTAATGTTGTTTTTGTTTTGTCCGTTCGCTAAGCTACCTACTCCTTAATTATGAATATTCGGTCACTTTAACTTGTTTCTGCCGGTACTTTAAATTTTTCTAATTTTCTGTATCACCTTCATTTTGCTATTCCTGAATATAATGCCGGTATACTCGTAATATCATTTTAGATAAATTATATGTTTTTGTTTACGACAAGTCATTCAACCGTCTGTCGGTGTCAATTTGACAGTAAAGCTGCTGTCAGATTGACAGTGACAGACGTGAATCGTTGCGTTCGTGTATGCCTGAATGTGTTTCGTTTTACGCTGTTTTTATTTTTATTTGATAGCTTGTATTTGGTTGATGACTTACTTGTCTTATCCAACTCACTGGTGAGTTAGGGTGGTTGTTTTTAAAGCAATCAGCCTATACGTTTAGTTTTTAATTAGTTTTATAATTGTACTATTTTCTTCATATTATATTTATTTTATTGTAATTATCTATGGATGATCCCGTCAACCTAGATGACAGTTTTTTCTCTTGTTCTTCTTTGACTTGTAGTTTTGATAGTGCGGTAAGTGACTCTCCGCTTCGGACTTTGCATGACAACATCTCTACTATATTTTCTAACCATCCTAAAAATTTCCACATAGCCCACATTAATGCTCAAAGTGTTCCTGGTCACCACTCCGATCTTCTGGCATCCTTTAGCAGTGCTCATCTTGATGCACTCCTAATATCTGAAACTTTTCTTAAGCCTTCTCTCCTTTCTACGCACTATGCACTTCCCGGCTTTGTTCTGGTCCGAAATGACAGGACTGGCAAGGGTGGTGGCGGTGTTGCGATTTACCTACGTGCTGACATACCGCACCAAATTGTTAGTGCGTCTCCATCTCAATACTCTGGGTCGGCTGAGTTCTTGTTCCTTGAGATCACCTTACACCATGCTAAAATATTACTTGCAGTATTCTACTCCCCTAATCTCCACATCAACTATTTTGACACTTTAGAATCGTCACTGAATAATTTTTGCCCATCGTATGAGCATGTTGTTATAATGGGTGATTTCAACACATGCTTAATTAAAAATGATTCTCGCTCACTAAAACTCCGTTCCCTCTTATCTTCTTTTAATCTGGAAATTCTACCTCTTTCTGCGACCCATAACTATCCAAACTGCACTCCTTCTCTTCTTGACCTAATGGTTGTTTCTTCGCCTCACAATGTTGCTGAATTTGGGCAGCTCACTGCAACCTTTTCTTACCATGACCTTATCTATCTTTCTTATCGTATCCGGCCTCCTAAACACAAACCCCATCTCTGTTATTTACGCAATTATAATGGTATGGATTTGGTAGCGTTGAAGTGTGACGCCGATGATATCGACTGGTCTCTCGTCTTCGATAGTGTCTGCGTCGATGAAAAAGTCAATTGCTTCAATGCCAAACTGTTGACACTTTATGACAAGCATGCACCGCGTCGGCGAATTAAAATTAAACATAGTCCTGCTCCGTGGATCACTCCTCAAATTAAAAACGCTATTGCTCGTAAGGATAAGGCGAAGGGCAGGTACAGGCGTAGACCCACGGATCAGAATCTTACTAGTTTCAAAAATCAACGTAATCACTGCAATCGTCTGTGTCGAGATGCTAAGAGACGCTATTTCCACGAATCTCTAGTCAATCGCAAGTCCTCTGACGTCTGGAGATTTCTCAAGTCTGTCGGTATCGGCAAAGCTCCCACTAGTGCCTGTAAAGATGTCGACTTGTCGGCTCTTAATAGGCACTTTTCGCTTCCACCTGTCTCTCTGGATCCTAGTGTGAAGACATCCACTTTGACTGAACTCTCTGAATTGCCGTTGCCGATTTGCCCACCATTTAATTTAATTTCTGTGTCTGATGACGATGTCAAAAAATCTCTTCTTGCTATTTCCTCTTCTGCTGTTGGCCATGATAGTCTGTGTTCGAGAATGATAATACCTATTCTCCCACAACTCCTTCCTATTCTCACTCATATTGTCAATTATTCTTTATTCTCTGGCACATTTCCTTCAGCCTGGAAACAGGCACACATAATACCACTTCCCAAAATAACCAATCCTTCTTCTCTATCTCACTTCAGGCCCATTTCCATACTACCATTCCTCTCTAAAGTTCTCGAGCACATCGTCCATGGTCAAATTTCTAGATTCCTTTCGTCTCATGATCTTATCTGTCCTTTCCAATCTGGCTTCCGTAGAGGTCATAGTACTGTGACTGCACTTCTGAAGGTCACTGACGACATCCGTTGGGCTATGGATAATAAATCTTTAACCGTATTAGTCCTACTTGACTTCAGTTGTGCATTCAATTCGGTGGATTTTGATATTCTACTTGGGGTATTACAATCTATTAACTTCTCGTCCTCTGCGTTAGCCTGGTTTGACTCATATCTTCGGGGTCGCTCTCAGTGTGTTCGCCTTGATGAGATATTCTCTGATTGGTGTGATCTCACTGCTGGTGTACCTCAGGGTGGCGTTCTCTCTCCTCTCCTTTTCTCTATTTTCATAAACACTGTTACCAAGGTTATCACTTCCAACTTCCATCTTTATGCAGACGATTTGCAGCTCTATCGACATTTCTTGCTTGCGGACGTAGATGTAGCAATCGCTGACATGAATCGTGACCTGGAGAGAATTAGTGAATGGGCTAAGTCTTATGGCTTACAGATTAATCCTTCCAAATCCCAGGCCATGATTATAGGTAGTCGATGTTATCGCGCTGCGCTTGACATTTCTACTTTGACGCCATTGTCCCTTAACGGCTCGACAATTGCTTACACAGAAACGACTAAGAATCTCGGTGTCTTAATTGACAGCAACCTTTCTTGGCGAGCGCAAGTATACGAAGTTAGTCGTAAGGTGCATTTTTCTTTTCACTCTTTAAAAACTCTTCAAAGTTTCCTACCCTTCAAAACTAAAATTTATTTAGCTCAAACTTTAATTCAGCCGATCATAGATTACGCCGATGCCTGCTACCTGGATGCCACTGAGGAGCTATTAAATAAGCTTGAGCGCTTGCAAAATCTGTGCATTCGTTTTGTCTTTGGTTTGAGAAAATACGATCATGTCTCTCAGTTCCGCAAAGATCTCAAGTGGCTCCCTATCCGTCTTCGCAGGAACACTCGAATATTATGTCTCCTGTACAACATCCTTTTTAACCCTGCATACCCAGGCTACCTGCGCGAGCGTTTTTCTTTTACTCGCCCTGCTGATGCTCTGTGCAGATCCCGCCTTAAACTACATCTCAATTTCCCATCCCATAAAACCCATTTCTATTCCCACTCCTTCTCTGTTCATGCAGTACGATTGTGGAACTCACTTCCACCTAAAATCCGGGACTCCCAAAATGTATCTATATTCAAGAAACAAGTCAAAGAACATTACCTCTCCACCACCTTGTAATTTTATATATTAAGTATAATGTATGTATTTTTATTTTCCTATATTTATTAAGTTATGGTATATGTGTAATTTATATATGATTAGTTAAGTTATTTTTGTCTATTTTAAGCTTCCTTGTTCTTTCTACACACTGTGTCTTCGTTTATCATCCAACTTTCCTGTCGCAGGTCTGCTGGAAGAAATTTCTAAATGGAATAAGCAGTACCTTTGTGCTCTTCAATCTGTATTATTTATTTTCTCTGTAAAGTGTTTTTGTGTGTACATAAATAAATAAATAAATAAATAAATAAATATTACACAATGTAATGTGCCTGCCTGGGTTCGAAACCCACGACCTACGACACGTAAGTCGGGGCCGTTACCACTGGGCCACCACTGCTCTAAATATTGTACGTACCTTTGAAATTTGTGTCTGAAGAATTGCGATAGAGTCCCATAATCTGTTCGTGGGACCAGCAGGATTTCATCAAATATGCTTAACATGGGTTTCGTTTTAGCAGACCATGGGTTGGAGCATGTTGCTGCAACAGACAGGATTTAACTGTGGATTTATTCTGTAAAGATCACAGCTCACCTCATTCAAGTTAGCACACAATTCAAAAGCGGACTCATTTGTTTTTAAAGGAACGTCCTCACTGAGAGCATTCACGTGTAATGAGCATTCGACGTCGAATGTTCGAGTGGTGTGGACGTTGAGCCGAGCTTACACGCAAGCGCGAACTTCGGCCGGTGTGGACGTCGCAACGATTTTCGCGGAAACGGGTCGCATTCGAATGTTCACGCAAAAAAACGCTCGAATGCGAGTACTCAGATAATGAATCAATGAGTATGTATGTAGGAATATTACTGGCCTCTTGTAAAGCAAGGAACAGTTCCTTGATCTTAAGTGTTTGTGACCTTGTTGGTCAATCGTATTATCGAATGAATGACATTTAACGAGATCGTATATGAATGCTCCAAGCTCGCAAGTGAATGTTCGACTCGAACGTTCATAGTTTTGCTCGAACGTGAATGCTGAACTCGCTGGGAAGCATTTGTTGCTCGCCTATGATTGCTTGTTTACAAATGCTCCCAGTGAGAAAGCTCCTTAAAGTAAATCATCGCGGATAAAACGAGAAACTGTTCGAATTTCGAACGTGACACTGTCAATTAAGCGAAAAATGTGAGCGAGAGATATAATAATATCTCATGTTGTGATTTCAACTGTTTTGTGATCGGTTGGAATTGATTACAATTACCAATTTTAAGTGACGTGAGTTCTTTGTCTTGCCGTGGTTGATTCGTAACATTTTAAACAAGCATTTTTTTTTCGTCGCCTTTTAATCCGTTTGAAGCTGATGGAGATAGCCGGGATTTAAATTCTGATTCGGGCATTGAGCCTGTGTTGCTGATTTAAATTATTGTTTCGGTATTATTTTCTCTCTTTCGCCTGTAGCTGTCCCACTTCAGGGAAAACTACGCCTTTACTCATACTGAAAAGACTTTACACACCCTAACTGCGTAAAACCAAAGGACACACGTGCTTTGCTTGCATTCATTGATTCATATGTTTAATAATCTTTCTACTCATCAGTGTAAAACACGCAATGAGTACTGATTAATGAACAAAATAAAAGAGAGCACGCGCGTTCTTACAGAAAAAAATCCGGTCAAGTGTGAGTCGCATTCGTGCGCCGAGGGTTCCATACCTACCCATTAAACCGCCATAATAAAATTGTTATCATTTTTATAGGTAGCTAAGTTTTAATTCTAGGTCAACCGGAAGTACCCTATAGGTTTTGGGTCGAAAATCTATATGGTAGATCCCATTGACCTAGAATCACGAAATTTGGGAAAAAGTAAGGTCTTGCAGCACAAATAAAGGAAAAATGCCAAAAAATTTAAAAAGCAGAAAATTAAGGTAAATTTTGGTACTTACAAGTTTTCACGAAAATCTAAATTTGCCTTAAATATCTTTTTATCCTGTTGAGTCACGGCCTTGATTTTTATATACCTAATAGGGACTTAGTATCTGGTATAAATTTCAATTTGCTAGGTCCACCCGTTCCTGAGAAAATTGGTGGTGACATACGGACAGACGGACAAGAAAGTGATCTTATAAGGGTTCCTTTTTTAACCTTTTGAGGTACGGAACCCTAAAAAGATATCCTCATGACACTTCTCAAGGCAACGAAATGAGGAAATCACTCGGATAAAGGTTTTATAAGACACACTCACCGATAAAAATGACTTTATCTTCAGTTTGTATCGATTTCACCATTTTCCCTAAAAGTCGATTCAAAACGGTCGCATTAAGATACTTCTCTTCTGCTGGCACCTTAAAGAAGATTTTTTTTTTTTGAGTTTTGTTGCTCTAGTCGTCGGAAACACTACTGCATGGTATGTTCTGGGTTCGATTCCCGGGTGTGGCTAAGTGTTATTGGGTGTTTCCATCTGGAATTTCCCAATCTCAAAAAAACATCAACCGATTTATTAGAGGCCAGTGCGACATGAGATCCGCTTCACCGCCTACCGCGGCGGTGCGCGGTCCCGTGTGTAAACCGCCTTAGTGTATCTTGAAACATCCGTTCTAGTAAATCCAATCTAACCAGATGTCACAGACCCAACACAAATACAATGTGAGTGTGGAACCCAATCTCATAATATGGCGCATCTTTTTTGCCGCATCTCATGAGTCTTTTATGAACTTATTTACAGGGCTGTATTACTTACATCATAAACAACAACGTTTGTTTTATGACTTTTAAAAATACATATACATATGTATCCATACATTCTGGCGAGTTATGCGAGCATAAATGTATGAATAAGCAGATTTTTTTAATACAGCAGTTATGCTAGTAATACAGCCAAGTTTTTTTTTTATTGGGAAATCATCCAATGACTTCTCTCGCTCTGGGTGAAGCGGAAGGGCGTGTCAGACTTTTACTGACTAAAACCCACCGGAGTTCCTTCAGTTGCTTGTGCCAGGGCCGCGGTAACACTTTTTCAAATTTATCCGCGACCCTAGTAATACAGCCCTGCAAGGTTGTTGGTGTTTTACCAATTACACAGCATAAATAAATAATAATACCAGCCTGTTAACGTTCCACTGTAGGGCAAAGTAATCTTCTCATACAGAGAAGGCACGACCATTAATCACCGCAGTACAGCAGAATGTCGTGGTCTACAGTGGCTAAGACCATGCTTCTTGGGAATTATTTTATAAGACAAATTACAGACCCATGCGGTTTCATTGATTGAAAAAGAAGTAGAAGATCGGTCCTACTGGTATGAATATGTATGACAATGATAACTTTAATCCCATGTAAAAGTTGGACATCATCATTATTTCAGCCGAAAGACAAGTGGCGTTCCACAAGGAAGTGTATTGGGTCCGCCTCTTTTTATAATATACATCAATGACCTTCCCAAAGCGACAAAATACAACACAATCCTATTTGCTGATGATAGTACAGTACTGTTCACAGGAGATAATAAATCACACATGGAACTTGAGATAAATATGATTTTAGATAGCATTGTAAACTGGTTGACATCAAACAATTTACATATTAATCTCGACAAAACAAATTTCATGACATTTAGAAGTAGAGTAAGTAAAATAGCAAACATGAACATAAATTACCAAAATAATAGCATCCAAGAAGTTGACTTGACGAGATTTCTGGGTATACAGATAGATAATAATTTGAATTTTAAAGAACATAAATCCATACATTATGCACTAAATTGAACACATTTTCTTATGCGTTGTTTAAACTGAAGCAAACGGTCAACACTCCTACAGTCCTAACAACCTACAACGGCTATGTTGCACCTATTCTAAGGTATTGTGTTATTTTTTGGGGTAATTCTACTAATAAAGATGCGGTGTTTAAAGCCCAGAAGAAATGTATACGAGCCATAACTAGTATTAAAGTAACTGACAGCTGCAGACCATCATTTTTGGAATTAAATATTATTACGTTACCGTGTATATATATATTAGAGGTTATAATGTTCGTTAGGAAAAATACAAACTACTTTGATAAGTCAAATAGCAAAAGATACAGATTCGATATATGTTTCCCAAGCAACAAAACAGCGTTATTAAATAAAAGTATATTATGTATGGCTCCACGCATATATAACCATTTACCAAATTCACTGCTGGAGATAAGTGATATAAATATATTTAAAAACAATATAAAAACACTGTTACTAAAAAAAGCATATTACTCTGTCACTGAATATTTATAGGATAAACTTTTATAATGTTACTCCATACGATTTATCTCCATACATAAATAATATCTTTTTACTTTTTAAATTCTAGTTTTAAAGGATACCTGTGTATTTGTAAATTTGCATGCCTTATGGTAGGATATGGCTAATGGACACTATTGTTTGTATAAGATCTTTTTTTTTATGTACCCATATTCGCAAATAAATAAATGATTATGATTATGATAAAGATGTTCACTGCTGAACATAGATCTACTACTACTATCTACTACTACCTACTACTACCTGTGTGCCTCGCATCCAGCAGGTTCCCACAGCTTTAACCCCTTGAATGACTAAAACCTGGATCCACGCGAGACACAATAGATACATTTTAATTGTTTCGGTAATTACGGCATTCAACCAGTTAAGCAGGTCATCGGTATACCTAGTGACTTCCAACACTGCTGCATCTTCTGGTACGCAGAAGCTACTCCAGAACTTTTTAGTCACATCGACCATCCCTTATGCGAGCAATGTCGGTATCCTTGGTCCTCCTGTGGATATCTTAATTATAAGTTGAAAATATCGCACCTTTTTAGCAAAAACTCTTTCAATGTCCTTCAAGAAGATCACAGCTGGTTGGAAAGCCCTCGCAGTGATAAATACTTGAGTTAGAACTTTTTGTGGTCGCTCTACTAAGGCGGTGAATACCTCAGGCGATATGTCGATTTTGACAGCATCTGTAAAAAAATATTGCAATTGTTTTGCAAGTAAAAATAAACAAACACCCGACTCCTGTAAAAATGAATTAGAAAATTACTCGATGCACTTGTCAATATTATTCTTCTTTTGCGAGGATTCAGAATCCGCAAATCCAGGGTTGGATTTGGCGTGCCTTGGTTTTGGGTTGCCATAGGTTTTGTTTGCCTTGAGTGCCGGTATTGTGGTGCGCCGCTCTCTCTGCCGCCCGCGACCTTTACGGTGTCGCCACTGTCTGACGGTGGACGCGGTGTGGCTAGGGGAATAGGGGCCTCCCCTGCGGCCGAAAAGTAGGTAGGTGGCGGCGTCACTGCCCTGACCCGTCTCAGGGGTACCAAGGGTGCGTTACACGGGGTCGTCTGGCGACCATGTGCTGGTTTGGTCCATGGGCGGCGGTCCATACGGCGTGCGCCGATAATAAGGGGTTATCCCCTGGGGAGGGTCAGGTAATGAACAGCCACGGCGGGTTCACGGACAAGTGCTAACGTGTGCCCGTATTTCCACCATAAGCAGCAAAGGAGGACACTTTGGAGTTTTAGTGGATTTGGAGTCCCCTATAACTGCACTATCTCCCCGTGGTACCGCAGTACGCATATTAAGCATTTCTTAAAGCTAAAAATAAACAAAAAAAGATAAAAGAGGGTCTTGCTTGCCTTGGAGGAGCAAAGTTGCATAACCCAATTCCAATGTATTATTAACCTAACACAGCTAGACTACAGTTTAATGAACGCCTCTGACGCTGCGACTAACGTAGGCACCTAATGGACCCAAATGTTTAATGAAAAACGATCCTCCACTTGCTCAGTAGCGGGTTCAAAATGGGCAGAGCACATCCTAATTAATTCTGTTATCAATGTTTAAACTAACGTACTTAACTCCCCAGCAACAGTATCGGCTAAGAATGACTTCCCGTTCCCGTCAGGACCTAGCAGCATAACCGCTTTCCTCCTGGGTGCACCAGGTTGTATGCCGCATCCCAGGACACATGACAACATCAGACGACCCTTGATGTCACCGTAACATGCTAGAGGGAACCTGAAAAATGTATAAGGTCCAATAATATTAGTTTTTGGATCTTTGACGAACGTTACGGATTGTCAAAATCCAGAAAATCTATCGACTAGTCTTGCCAAGAGATATGTTACCCAGTAACTCGGGTGTCGAGATTAGATAATCTGTAGGTCCTGTAACATAATGGTATTCAGTTGTAACCAGTTAAACTGGAAACCGACGGCAACATGTGGAAAAGACTAGGTAGATCTTCAGATATAGATATAGTTTAGATACCGTTATGAAATTATGTATAGATTAAATTTTATCCTGGTTTAGGTTTGGTGCTATAAAGATGTATGTGATAACGTTGAAATAAATAAATCATTATCATCAGCCTTTTTATTTTCCCACTGCTGGGACACAGGCCTCCTCTCTGTGAGAGAGGGAATGAGCAATAATCCACCACGCGGTCCAAGTGTGAATTGGTGAATGTCACATGTCTCAATGTCCGCATTGCAGACGCTTGCAAACCATGGCTCTCTCCATCCCCTGGCAGTTCGCGAGCGCGCCAACCTGGCTCACGCCCTGGGCCAGAGCAAAGCTGTGTCTTTGTTCTGAACCAAGGCCCACGCGGTCCTGCCGGGGAATGAGCGAGCGGACGAGTTGGCTAAAGAGGCAGCATTGTCGTTGCGGAGAAAGCCGGACTACGACCAGTGTCCGGTTTTATTTATCAAGCGTCAGATCCGTTTGGAATCGCTTGATGAATGGAATCGAAGATATGTGTCGGGCGAGACAGCTTCTGTGACGAAAATGTTTCTTCCGGATGCAATAGCGGCCTTCCGTATTGTACAACAGGTGCGGCCCCAAGGCATCCTCACGAAAGTTTTGACGGGGCACGGTGGGTTCTCTGAATACTTGAATCGCTTCAAATGTAAGGAGAGCCCATCGTGCGTCTGCGATCCGGGCGTGGCAGAGACTGTCCAGCAAATACTTTTAGAGTGCCCGTTATTTATCAGGGAACGCTACCGACTTGAATGTGAGCTGGACAGGAAAATAACGAAGGAGAGTCTGCATGGGCTCATGGACAAGAAAACTGGAGTACTGCATTAGAGTAGCCACTGCGGTTATAAGTCAAACAAAACCTGAAGCGCACCGAGCTTCATTAGTATTTTGTGTGATATTTAAATGTAAGCACGGAATGCAGCACAGGCACGTATAGCCGGCAGTACTTCATGTTAGTACCTAAGTTTATAATGTGTAATTTTTCTGTGATATTTTTGATAATTATGCTTTTGTGTTTTTATCCCTAATTTTAATACCATATTGTACCTATTTTCTGTGATAAACAGCACTTTAGCTCAAAGTGATAAGCAGCACTTTTGCACAACTGTGATAAACAGCACTTTTTGCACAACCGTTACAAATAGTATTTTTGTACAACTGTGATAATTAGCATTTTTTTTTTTCTGGGATGAACAGAATTGTAACTTGTACATTTATTTTAAGATTTTTACACCCGACTGAAATAAAATTGCACGTAGTTAATTAAATAAACCCACACTGTGTACAAGAGGATAAATGTCAAAATTCTAAAAAATTTGGTAGAATTATCCGTCTCATTCAATAATTTGATAATTCTGCTTCCTCTTCTTCTTGTTTCGCTCTATGCGAATTACTGTAAACCTGCCCCTATTTTTTGGTCTAATTTAACTGGACTATTAGTCTTACAATCTATGGAAACCTTTTATACATGTTGATCACCTACTATAATCATTAGTATAGTCTAGAATGTATATTATTTTAATGTAAAGATTTCGATTTCTCAGAGCATGGCATTAAGAAGCGTAGCAGGTGGCGTTGTGTAGTTTCTGCCTACATCCAAAGGCAAGAGGCGTGTATGTTGTAAGTTTATGAACGTGTTTGGGGGTAAGTGGAACAGGGTGTAAAGTCCGACAAATCTCCATAGAAAAAGGAGGATCCTCCGACCAGACGGGTGTTGTGGTCTGGTCCGGGCAACTGCCCAACGGTTATTGTCAGACTGTTGTATGTGTTCAAATCGCGCCGAAAACTTTGCTTGCGCGATGCAGGATTTGTGTGACGTCTTTTCATTTGTTTGTAAGTGGCGGCGGATGCCACTACCGCCCCGGACCAGACACAACACCCGTCTGGTCGGAGGATCCTCCCTTTTCTATGGAGGTTTGTGGGACTTTACACCCTGTTCCACTTACCCCCAAACGTGTATGTGTTAACGCGGTTAGAATTTCACTTTGACAAGAACCTCCATTCAAATCAACTACGTATCGGAAGCTGAAAAATAAGTAAATAGTGAAATCCGAATACATGTGACATCCACCAACCCGCACTGGGCCCGCGTGCTAGATTATGGTGCATTCCCTCTCACAGAGAGGAGACCTGTGTCCCAGCAGTGTGAACATTATAGGCTGATTATGCTTATGAAATAGTGATAATTACGAGGCATCTGGATCCTTGATGTTGTATTCATAGGCCGCATAGTTTGAATCCCCGAAGATATCGCTGAATTTAACCGTTGGCCTGGTCACGATACCCAGGTCGAAGACGCACTGAAAGTGAATAGTCATCATTTCAGCCGAAAGTCGTCCACTGGTGGACAAAGGCTTTGCCGAAGTGGAATTTGCTGGATGAGAGACACACAGGACCGATCGTTGTGGCAAAACTTGGGAGGCCTTTGTGTAGAAATAAAATCTACTCTAAAGAAAGAAAATAATGCAGATGCTGCAAGAATCACTTTATATTATCCCTTGTTGACCTGGTGGTCGCAAAACTAATGCTGACCATGAGATCTTGGGTTCCATTCCAGGGTCAGGCAAAGTGTTCTTGCAGTTATTCAATCTGGATTTTATGGAGTAGCCAAGCCTGGATTTGTCCTCGATTGATGGCAAAACGCTCGAATTCTATTACATGGAACTTAAACATATCTGGCGAAATGTGGAATTGATATATAAAAGGTGCAGCCTGCCCCTCGGGGATTACAGGCGTGACGAACGTTCCACACACAGGTGAGCTCTAGAAGAGACGTCAGCAAAAACTGAGAATGCCTGTCTGGGTCGTGGACAAATTTGAAAGAGATTTACCACGGCCCTGGCTCTAGCAACTGAAGGAACAAGGTTGGGTTTTAGTCAGTAAAAGCCTGACCCGCTTCAGCAGTCATTGGAAGATAACGGAGGCAAAAAATAAATGTGATCTTGAAAGCCGAACATTCTCATACATTTTTCTAATGGCTACCGCGACGCTTTCGTTGAAAAAATTTCACTTGTCTTAAAACTCAGGACAAAAGGCGATGATGTGTTCTAATGAACAGGAACTAAAAAAAAGCAAAAGTAAAGCAGTAGGCTACCTCATTGCTCTTCAATAGCTTATCATGCAGAACCAAGATCTTCGGTGCTGGTACGCGTTTCGGTTTGACCCTAGCCTTCACTTGAGGGTACTCAAATCCATAGTTTTGCATTTCATGCCGGTGTATTTTAATCAGCATTTTTAGATCTATTCTGTAGAGAGAAATTATTCCAGTAAATGATCGCAAAACTTATTCGATTGCCCAAAAACTAGAGAAATAAAAAACACAACCGACTTCCAAATAAAAACAAGAAAAAATGAAGTTATTTTTTACAAAAGTAAAAAATAACTTCATTTCGGCAGTCGGTGTTCTTGTTTTTGTTTCTTCGGTTTTTGACACCGACTTTCGAAATAGAAGTTATTTTTCACTTTGTAGTGTTTTTATTGTCTTGTGTATAAGTTGGTGGGACTTATTTGTAAAAAAGTTTTAAATTTTTCACTTTTAGGTTTTGGTACATATCTATAATGCCCATAGTTATGTCAGAATAGATTACCCGAATAACATGAGACTGAATATGAGACAGAACCGGTGAAATCAGAGTGTACCAGGGTGAACTGTATATATCTGCGTACCCACCACGTTAGAGCGTAAGTTGTGTTATGAAATGGTGTTAACAATAAACAGACATGCGATTGCAGCAATCCCGAGAGATTTGCCGTCATTTATTGAAGAGTTCTGTGGTATATCTCCGAAGTTCTTCATCAGATCTTTACCAAATTTAAATGGGAACTAAATCACATAAGAAGCAACAGCTTTCAAATAAAAACAAGAATCATCAAAATCGTTTCACTTAGTAAAAAGTTATGAGGTACACATAAAAAAATACAGTTGAATTGAAAACCTCCTCTGTTTTAAAGTCGGTTAAAAATAACATACATACATAAACTCAAGCCTTTTTCCCATGGGGGTAGGCAGAAACTACAGAACGCCACCTGCTACGATCCTTACATACTCCTTTTGCTTCACTCACATTCATACATCTAGTCATACAAACACGTAATAATAAAAATAACATGCATAAAAAATATTGTTTCCAAGCTTTGTTACACACACTTCAGGCTTTGCTTTTCTGTAGCATAACGAAGACAGAAAAATAACTTCAACATCTCCGTTCTAAGGCGCAGGCCACGCAGAAATGGCGTCGGGCGCGGACATGGCACGGACGGTTTCCTATTCCATTCAAATTTCATACATAATGCATGAAAATAAAGCACAATTTAGGACATACGGTATGTCGTTGCTTGGACGTGGTTATGACGCGCCATTTCGGCGCCCGTGCCTGATCAAATTGAGCTTTATTTCCATGCATTTTGTAAGAAATTTGAACGGAATAGGGAGCCGCCCGTGCCATGTCCGCGCCCGACGCTATTTCTGTGTGGCCTGCGCCTTAGTAACATCTCCAACATAGGTGTACATTTTTGATAATTGTCCATCCAGCTATTCTTTTGTTTGATATTCGATGCATGTGTAATTGTTTAGTGCTCTACCTTCGATATTTATCAGCGAAAGACCAAAGACGTGCCGGATTGGACGAACCTACAGAAGAGATATTCTTTTTCTTTTCTTTTTCTTTTTAAAAAAAAAACGTTGCCCCACACTAGGAATTTCTTCCTGTATCGTGGGTGCGTTTACAAACATATAAACTCACATACACAAACACCCAGAGCTGGAACAACTATATGTAGGTCATACAAATATTTGTTCCGTGCGGGAATCGAACCCGCGACACGCAGCGCAGCAGTCAATCGCTCAACCACTGCGCCAACCGCGCGCCCGATCTGGCTAAATCTGAAGATATGGCTCCCGTCTACTCCGCATCCAGACAAAGATTCCCTATCTTAATTAACAGACATGCAGGTTTTCATATTTATACATAATTTAAGTAGGATAGAAGAATTGGGAAGCTACCGTTGAACCACCTGATGGTATGGTTGACGATGGACCACGCTTGTCTAGAAATAACATATTCAGTCTTGACTTAAGAGACCCCGACTTTTTACCTAATCAATTCATCGACGATCTTCCTGCAGGCAAAGTGCATCTCCTTCATCAGGTCTTCAACGAGAAGTGGCTTCATGTAGCCGTAGATGGTTTCTCCATATTTGTCTGGGTCTAAATCGTCGTAAATGGACCATGAAGCGCGATATTTATGTAGGGCCTGAAATAGAAACACATGGCATTTGTAGCGGCATCAATGCCGCCACCTACGAACGAATTATTGACCTGACATTGCGCAAGCAGAATTTTCGGCACGATTTGAACACATACCATTTCCGACAGCAACAGTCGGGCAGTTGCCCGGACCAGAAGCTCAAAACTTCGATTCGATATAGGCAAAGGCGATAGTCCAAATGTCAAAATGTTATTTCGGAGTCGGAGGATCTTCTCCTTTTGTTGGCGTTGCAAGACTTTATAACCAGTTCCGCATAGACCAGAGACGCATAGACGATTTGACCTCCACAACCCAGTCGCCACACAACGCAGTACTGGGTAGCATAGCCCGTTGGTACCCAAGTAATTGGGTATTGGAGTTTAAGGCTTCAGTAGAAGACAGAAGCAATCAAAGTACTGCTCTAAAGAAATGTTTCGAACTAGTTTATAGTAATTCTGTGCGCTTTTCGAAGTAACTTGTTATGATTATGGAAAAAAGAACAAAAGCAATCATAAAAGAAGTAGGCCAACGTTTTCGCGGTCGATCACCCACACGATGGACAGACCTCATTAAATCTTCTACGTTTACGAAATATTGAATATACACGCAGTACCACAAATAGAGAAAGATGGAGAAGTCTCACAAAAGCCACAATGAAAATATAATACATATATTCTAATTCAGGATAAGCGCAAAAAAAATGTGTACGTACCATCAACAATTCCTGCATAGTACCAGATACTTCTAACAAGTACCCCGGATCAGAGAAGGGGTCACATTTCAACTTCACTGCAGCTTCATGGTTTTTCCTTTGTGTGATCTTATCATTTTCGGCTTTCAGCGCAGCATCTTTTTTCGCCTGTTTTTTTTCTGCTTGTATCTGTAATACGGAGCAAGTTATACGGTATATCTACCAATTCACATAATTTACGATACTCGGCGTTTCCTTGCGTGATTGTGAAGTATGAAGATATCCACAAAGTTACCGACAAATGTACCAGTGGACACCTTGTCCACTGGTACATTTCTCGCAGAACGGATAGTCGCTGGGGCCGAAAAGTTCTGGAGTGGCGACCACAATAGACGTAGCGTTTGAAGACCTCCCACTAGGTGGACTGATGACCTGGTTAAGGTCGCCTGAATCAGCTGAATGCGAGACGCACAGGCCCGGTCCATGTGACGACACTTGACCTATGTTCAGCAGTAGGGGTCTTTCAGCTGAAATGATGATGATGTAATGATTTCATTTCCAACACAATTTTAGCCAAACATTTGGCAGTGGCGTCAGTGACATTACATATATCCTGTAGGAAACGCCACTAGAGCAAAGTCGCGTGAAAGAACTGCTGTATAAATAAATTCACCTGTTCTTTAGTCATTCCCTTGGTCTCGTTGATCATCTTTTCGTCTGCTTCCACCTGTTCGTCTATAGTTGGGTAGTCCCCTCTCACGACCACCAATGTTCCACCTTCCATATCGAATGGATATTGGGGAAACAAATGATAATTGTAGAACCTGAAAAAATAAATCACAGATAAGTCTAAAACAGTACCTGGTCAATTAAATTATACCCTACGATCGTCCATGTCCAAAAAAAACTCCTGGCTAAATAATAACAGCACGGGTTGATCTCCAAGGTTAAGCAACGCTTGCCGAGGTCAGTCCGTGGATGGGTGACCATCTCACAGTGTTTTATAGACCCAAAAAAAGTGACATCGGCTTTTTATTGGCTATTTCTACTTAATAGTGTATTACAAATGCACGAGTAGAACTCCCATGTGTCAATTTTGTGCAATTGATTTTAAAAAAAATCGTAAAGTTTTCGTAACCTTGAAGCCCAAAAGACCAAAAAAAATTCGTAAAAAAAAAATTGTACGTATTTGAGCTTTATTCATATTGCAGTTTTATGAAGCAATTCAAGGAGAAAATCATTCCGTATTTATATAATCAAAAACGATTATTGAACCCACGCAAAAAAATATTTTACCAAAATCACTAATTATTTTTTTATTCATTTTCTAGCTCGAAGTAGAACCTCTGTCTGGTACAAATAGATTGCTTTTACTAAGGTCTATCACCCATAAAAATATGACTTTCAACTTGGGCCTAGGTTTCGAGAAAATGATTTTTATGTACCGAGGTCAAAATTCCAAATTTAGGGGTATCACAAGGGTCAATTATTATTGGCTTTTTATAATCAACTGAAATTAATTATAATTTAGTTTAAAAGTATTTATGACTTATCGATCATAGTGCATGTTGCAGATATAGTCTATTGAATCGTAAACAATAACACCCATGATAACTCAGATAGGTTAAGTAGAAGGTAATCGCAGGGACTCCTGTGTATTTATTTGGTAAGTAGTAGACAGACTGTCACAGAGAACGTCATTATAGGTACGGCGTCGGTAACATGTCTTCAACAAGCCTACAATGTCACAGGACCTCGGTCAGTAGCGCACTGAATTGACCCGTGGCCGTGATTTCGACAAGAAAGCAAAATATAAAAAATCGAACTTAGCTATCTCTTTCGCACTTACCTAATTTCATGACACAATGACATGAGTGCGTAACAGGAAGTAATAAATTTCGCATGCATTCTTTCTTTATCTAGTTAAGATGGCACGCTTTGACTATTATGGCTCAGGCATAAGATATAATTTGCACTAAATTGTATCAGGAAGCGAGCTGGCAACGTGTGGACGGGGGAGTCGTTAATCTGTCGGTGCTCACCTTTTAACAGATACATCATGTAGAAAATGCTAAGATTTAAAAAAAAATGTCCTGTGGCTAAACTACTGGATATATTCGTTTGCATTTTTATGTGTAGACTGGAAATATCATGACTTATACGGAGTTTAATTTATTGTCATCTCTACCCTATAATAGTATAGGCAGGTATTTATCAGACAGTAATCAAACTAAGAAACCAAGAACCCAATTATGGGTTACTTTGGTACTTCTTAGTTCTATATACTATTACATTTGTATGTTTATATATTTTGTGTACAATTTCACGTGAAAAGTGTTTTAAAATTAATTGTTAGAATTATAAATCATTATAGAAGATAAAAGACCTGCGGATTTTATGTAATAAAAACTAATCGTCACAAAAGGTCAAAATCGTGACAACCCTAACACATATTTTTGAAAATCATTTTCTCAAAACCTAGGCCCAAGTTGATAGTAATATTTATATGGATGATAAACCTTGGTATAAGGAATCTGTTTATACCAGACAGAGGTTCTACTTCGAGCTAGAAAAATAAATAAAAAATAAATACTGATTTTGATAAAACATTTTTTTTTGCGAGTTCTATTGTCGTTTTTGATTACTTAAACACGGCATAATTTTCTCCTTGACTTGCTTCATAAAACTGCAATACGTACAAAGCTCAATTATATACAGTTTTTTTTAAACGATTTTTTTTTGTTCTTTTGACCTTAAAGGTCACGAAAACTTTGCGATTTTTAAAAAAATCAGGTATTCAAAATTGGCACATGGGAGTTCTACTCGTGCATTTGTAATGAACTATTAGGTAGAAATAACCAATAAAAAGCCGATGTCACTTTTTTTGGGTCTATAAAACACTGTGCATCTTTACAATAGAGAGATTCCTCCGTGCCTCGTTAAGCGGTCGAGGTCGTCTTTTGAAGATCTTTGACAGTTGTTACGGTATCGTCGGTGATCGTCGATGTCCAAAAAGGCTCGACTCGTCCAAAACAGTGTGCTGGTACCTACACTTATATAAGGAAGTGAAGGTTGCCTATGAAAAATAAAAAAAGTTAACTTTTTGTTTACGTCTTTTTAGTTCGCTTCATAAGCAGTCGGGTTTTTTGAATTAACTTTTTTTATCTGTAACATTTTAGTTAAAATTTTTTTCGAATTAGGAAAAACTACTAAGTGTTATATATTTTTGAAATAACCTCTTAAAAACACTTTATTTTATTACGCCACACGAAGGATATGGAAAAAAAATATTGAACCTCACAATATGGCTCCCAAAAGGCGCCATTTTTCTTTTTCCAATTTTAATGTAGCCACTTGCAAGGTTAAGACGAATCAATTGACGTAAGAATCATCAAAATCGGCCAACGCGTTTAGTCTCTAGAACGCCACATAGGAACAAACATAAATACATAGACTGATAAATACATTACCCTCCTTCGGCAGTCGGGTAAAATATATGAAAGTAGAATACATGTTGTAGAAATGAGATCCTTGCAAAGTATGTGTAGTGTAACTTTGAATGATAGATTGAGGAATGACGGAATAATACAGCAAGAAATGTAACACTGGGCAGTAGATCATTCGAATTTTATCAATTTAGATTCATGCCAGAATACAAGGTCCCCATAGAAATCGCGAAGTTTTGCAGTTATGCGAATAGGGTGTAAAATCCCGCAAACTAAATTGACAAGTTGTGTCTGTGTTCAAATCGCGCTGAAAACTGCTTGCGCGATGTTGGATTTTGTGTTAGGTCAGTAATTATGATATAGAAAATGCAAAACACGGGCGCGCATTTTTGTGATCTATGTCATTGCAACAAGGTTTATATTAGAACTAGCTGTTCCCCGCGGCTTCGCTCCCGTGGACCATCACACAGGACCCGTTTTTGAGATTAATGTAGCTTTCTATTGAGGTTTTTTTTTTCAATTGGGCCATTAGTTTCGGAGCTTATTCGGTACATTCAAACAAAACAAGTGCAAGTCGGATTCGCGCATGAAGGGTTCCGTACCATTATCGCAAAAAAACGCCAAAAAAATCAAGTTTGTTGTATGGGAGCCCCATATAAATATTTATTTTAGTCTGTTCTTAATAGTTGTTATAGCGGCAACAGAAATACATCATCTGTGAAAAGTTCAACTGCCTAGCTATCACGTTTCATGAGATACAGCCTGGTGACAGACGGACAGACAGACTGACGGACCGCGGAGTCTTAGTAATGGGGTCCCGTTTAAACCCTTTGGGTACGGAACCCTAAAAATCTTTCCTCTTTATAATATGAGTATAGATTAGTCGACAAGTTAAATTGTCTCACCATTCCTTAATCCAGTCCCAGACTTCTTCCGTGATATCATCGATAATGTTATCTTTTCTCAAGAAAATCAGCCGAGTTTTCTTTTTTTCTAGTTCCTCTAAATAAGACTGCTTTATCTCCATCCTCATCTTCCGACGTTTTTCATAGACCTGTTAATAAACTTACGTAAGAAAAGATATCTAATTTTTAATATAATTATGTTGCCTAACGCCTTAGGGTGAAGGAAAACATCGTGAGGAAACCTACACGTATAGTTTACTAGCACTTCGCCCGCGCCTTCGTTCGCATGATCCATATTTTATCCTACAGATGACTTTTTAGTTTCTCCCCCTTGAAGTTTGAATTACCAAAAATCCTTTCTTAGTGCTCCCTTACATCTTAAAAACAGTACACAAAAATCTTAAACACCCCCTAAATCTAATAATGAAAACCTTTACTATTTACTTAGGTTAGTAGTTATGCCCACTTTCAAATACACCCAATGGTGGAAAATTGCCCAACAAATTTCCACCTTTTCACCTCCGGGGTAGAATTGCCAAAAAACAATAAATACATGAATTCTTCTTATCAACCAAAAGCCAAAAGTCAAATGTATTTATTTCAACTAGGCCATTATGCGGCACTTTTGAACGTTAAAACATTTAAAATTTACATGTAATAAAAAAAATATTCTACCGTGCATTCGGAAAAGTAGGTTGTTATGGAGAAGAATGCACAAGAAACTCCATACTTACTCTTTTAAAAATATAGGTATTTTACAATATTTACATAAGTACATACATTCATTAATTCACTATACAACAACCGAAAGCGTAAATATTTATTTTAAGGGGTCACACTTAAAAGCGTAAAAATTTCATACAAACTTTCAACCCTCTTTTAACCCCTTTACGGGTGGAATTTCCAAAAACTAATAAATACATTAATTCTTTTTATCAATCAAGAGCGTAAATTTAAAATTTTGCGTGTCCAATTTACAAACTGTAGAAAATTCATTACAAACACACACTCATGTTTCATCGAAACGTTTAGTTATTACAACTATCATGGACACATCAGGAATGTCAGAAGAAATGTTTAAATTATTTCACATGATGAAAATGGAATTGGAGAAACAAACAACAATAATAACTCAGAATGTAACTGACACTTTAATGCGCTCATTGGATGACAAAATACAACCAATAATAGAAGAGAATAGAGTTGAAGTGGAAACATTAAATAGAAAAATCAAGTACTTAGAAGACTCAAACAAGAAAAATAATATATTAATACATGGTTTCTAGGAAACAGAAAAATCCTATGAAGAATTGTTTACCACAATTAAAAGTATTTTGGTGGAAATAAATGTCAACATCGAAAATTCGAAATAAACAACTAGACCTATATTGATCGACACGACGCAACAAAAGAAAGCAGAAATTTTGAAACACAAGAAACAAGCACACACAACAAAAGTACATAACTGAAGATTTTTCAAAGGAAACACTAGAAGCACGTAAAACTTACAACTCCATTTAAAGCAAGAAAACGAACGTGGAAATATATCCTTCATTAGGAACAATAAGCTAAAAGATAATGGAAAAATCAGAAGCTGAAAAAAGGGAAAGGGAATCTTCTATGTCACCCAACAATATACCACAACGCAATATAGGGAAAAATATATATTAGTACTCCTTCCAAGATGCATAAAACTGACGCTTTTGCATATATGAGGGCCCGATCTTTTTCACTATCGGAAAAACATATACAACAATATAAGGCATAGAAATTAATGAACACTGGATAGGCGAAGAAGATAAATAACACAAAAGATACTCAAACAAGAAACAACCAGATCCCCAATACGGTTGGTCACCGCGGGGTAGTACATACCCCCAAAAACCTTGAGAAAAGAAACGCGAATAAAACAATACTAACAAACCATAAGTCTCAGCTAAATATAGCTACGCTTAACACAAGATCACTAAAGTCTAAGGAATCTCTATTAGAACTAGAACACGCTTAAGAAACAATAAACTGGGATATTTTAGGATTAAACGAGACACGAAGAGCAGATGAGAAAATTGAAGAACACGAAAATAACATATTATACTATAAAAATGCAACAGCTGGGCTATATGGAGTTGGGTTTATTGTAAAGAAATACCTTGAAAATAATATAATCGAATGCCAAGGAGTTAGATAGACTCGCCGTATTGAATATTAGGCTCCCTGGTCATAAACAAGTAACATCAATTGTCCATGCATGGTATATGCTCCAACCAAGGTTGCCAAAGAAGAGATAAAAGACGAATTCTACATCCAGCTTAACAAAATTGTCATAAATCTGAATACTGTAAGAGAGACTGTATAAGAGGTTTTAATGGTGAAATCGGAAAAAGGAAAACAAATGAAGACAAAATAATTGGACCTTATACTACAGGAAAAAAAAAAGGAATGATAACAGACAAAAACTGGCAAATGTTGTTTTTGAAAATAACTTCTATATTAAGAACACTTACTTTAGAAGAAAGAAGAAAATAAAGTGGACATGGATATCGCCTGACGGAAAGACAAGGAACGAAATTGATTATATTATTACAAACAAACCAAAATTAGTAGCAAACGTAGATGTTGTCAATCAACTTAACTATAATACCAATCATAAAATGCTCAGAGGCCAATTATACACATTAGAACCAAAAAAGTCAAGAAAAAACATTCATAAAACTATAAAAAGTAAAATAGAAAAATACATAAAAGAAACTGTACGAGCACTTGGTTGCTAATACATTTGCTAAGTTGTGATGGAAGAAAACTATTCTTGCTGAATTGTTGATATAATATTTATTGATTGTACTTGTTTACAATGGAACGGTCGAAAGAGTACTCAACATGATTAGTAATAATGACGATTTACATTAGGTAAAAATGCTTATGCTAGCGTGCTATAAATGTGCGATGTAATCGTACATATTCCCGGACGAGATAGGAAGGATACACAAAAAACAAGAAATAGATTTACAAACATAGCTTAAAGTTTGTTAACTACATGATAATGAAAGTTTAGAGCTATTTATTATATAAACTTAATTAAGGGGAAGTTCCTATATGGACGCGAGGGTTGCGAGGAACATGGACGCGCACGCAGTCGAGGTGTCCACTTGTTTCCCTTGTATCGCTGTTGCTCCCGTGGCGCGGCACAGCAGGCCCTGTTCTTGATTCCTCAGCAACAGACGGTGGTGGTGACAATGGAACTCGCCATCGACATCGCGTACGGCGAGCTATAATGACGATTGCAGCGATGCCCAATATTCCAACTAAAGTGTAGATCACAGCGTAGTGATGAATATCATGATAAGATAGATCATCAGATAACATCACATCTGCCGCTTTCATAGACTGTATCCTTTTGTCTACTTCGCTGATTTCTTGTTCTAAATCTTGAGTTTTGTTGTTCAAAACTAGTTTAGGTATGCTGATGTTGATAATGTGGTTGATAGGGGCAATCACTGGTGCATAAATATCTGCGTTCGTCCTTAATTCACTTATGTGAAGTTTGTGTGAATACAGGGTAAAGTTGTTTGTTTTGACGATGCATCCTTGGCCTATATTGAATAGTGCGGCTTGTGCCAGCTGATGTGCGGTTATTTGATCGCCGCATATTGTTCGAAAGTGACACCTATCACAGCAAAAGTAAAAATATCTGTTCAATGTGTATGTTTCTTGCAATTTATCTTTACAGAAGGTTGTTGTTGTTTTGCATTCCGAATTTTCTGTTTCACAGAAATTTTTATCTCCTTTAATTTGGTAAATCGGTCTTAATATGTGGCAGTAATAAACTCCCGAAACGGTTGGGCATGATCTCAAGTCTTCTTCCGACAGGTTAATATATGTATCTTTCTTCATGTTGATAGATATGAACTCAGATACTGAGTTTATGCTGATCATGTCACTTTGGCCCACTGTCTTGGGGATCGGAATTATCTTGAGGATTTCGTATGAATCTCGACTGATGAGAGGTAGTTTGATCTCAAAGATGATAATGTCTTCCAGAAGTCTTGTTTTTATTTCCAGCAGATCATAATATCTTCCGAAGGTCCGAGTGTATGTTGTCAATTGGCAGGGGTACGTCCTTGGGCTTGCTTGAAATCGTGCTTAACTCGTCCATGAGTTGTTCGGGTGTAATCAAATGTAAGTTGAAACTACCATTGTATATGTCAGTAACGGTGTCTAATAACGTATTCTGAATGCTCTTTAAATTATACATCATATTACTTGCTATTATAGCTCCCATGTTGAAGTCATTAATGATGCTGTTAGCTTCAATGTTGTTTTTCAATTGGTCCACAGTTGCGTGTAACTTATTCATGTGACGGTTTATCATTTTAAGTTGCTGGTTCATATCATGCTCTGTGCGCTTAAGAAGGTCGTTTTCTGCTTCCATGAGTAAAGTCTGATTTTTCCAGACAGAAACTATATGCTTTTCGTTTTCTCGAATGAGAGAAATGTCCTTGCGATATTTTTGCACCTTTAATCTTGCTCTTCAGGAATTGCATTTTCTGTGCAGCAGATACATATGGGTTGCCGTGGATTGCTTCCGTGAACAAGTCCTTGAATGATACCCAATTCTGGTAATTTCCGTTGAATATAGGAATATCCAGCCAGAAAAGTCTACGCCGCAGACTTTTCTCGATGGGATGTAGAGAATAATCTACGATTAATTTCTTTCTTAATATTGAAGTACATCTGCTCATGCTGCGTGTATGAAGTTTCATAATTTTCGTCTACTTCACCAAATTCGCTGTCTATTTTCCAGTGGAGACCATCAACCACATTCCAACGGGTTTCTAGAGTATTCAAAATGTCTTCAAACTCCCATTTTTCTTCTATGGTTGACAGATCTATGTTAGTCACGAAGCGAGAAAATGCTTTGAAGTTGCTAGCTTGTTTGCGCAACCTTTCATCTAACTTGCTATCAGTTCCTCGAGTAGTATACTCCGGAGCTGGCATTGGACTCACTGGAGTAGTTCTGCCCTCTGCGGTCGGGGCACCTGGCTGCTGACGTCCGAACAGTGTTGGCTTGATCATACCTGCTCTCTGAATCGAATCTCTAACTTCTATGTAGAACGCCTAAGTTTCTTCATAGTGGTTTCCGATAAAATATTCTTGGGTTTTATCTTCGTACATGCACAATTTTTCATGATTTTTCTGAAACTCGTTCCAATAGCTGTTCAGAGTGTCAGTTCTCTTCTTGATATATTCTGAAGTTTTGCGAACTTGACTATCTTTCTTGAAATTTGACCAAAGTTGTCGCATGCCATTGATGGCAACTTCTGCTTGTGAAATAGTTCTTCCATCTTGATACTTGATAAATAGGAAATTCAAATAATTAGGTTGATTTTCCCTGCTGATTGTGGAGTTCTTTCGCCGTCAACTTTCTTGAAACTTGCTGAAGATCGATCTGTTTTGGGTTGCTGTATAGCTTTTTCTTGATGTTTTTGTCTTGTCTTGTATGAAGCCTTGATGCTAAGATGCTTACTTGATTTTTGCCTTGATGCTGTATGCCTTGATGCGATCTTGGACTGCTAGCCCACTGTCTCTTGGTCTGTGTAGGTGCTCTGATATTCATCCGTGCAACCTTATGCGCCTTCTCAATTCGCGTTAGGGATTCCCACTTGTGGGAGGCCAACGGAACCGATTCGCAGCCACACGAGAGAACACAAATCACCAACACATAGCTCGAAGGACCACTATGTACGAGCACTTGGTTGCTAATACATTTGCTAAGTTGTGATGGAAGAAAACTATTCTTGCTGAATTCTTGATAATTCAGCACCGAAGCGACTTTTCAATACTTGACCATATCCTCACCATAAAACAGGTTATCCAGAAAAGTAACGAATATGGTATTAATTATTACCTAGCAATCGTAGACTACAATAAAGCGTTTGACTGACTTAAACACGCAAAAATATGGGAAAAAAACAGGAGGTAGACAAAGAATATATACACCTCATTAGCAATATTTACAACAACATGAGAGCTAAAGTACGGACAGAAAGAGTGGGTGAGGATTTCTCTATAAAAAGAGGAGTTCGACAAGGAGACCCGCTTTCACCCAAACTTTTCTCGGCATTTCTTGAATACGTATTCAGACGTTTCGAATGGAACAACTACAGACTAAATATTAACGGATCATATCTAAACCACCTAAGATTTGCGGACAATTTGATACATATTTCGGGCGAAGCGAGAAGTCTTCAAGAAATGTTCGAAAACTGGTATTTTAAGTGGAAATGTTGGATTGTCATAGAATAAGTATAGGAATACACGTACCTAGGTCAAATAATATCTCCGCAGGACCTCACAACTAAAGAGATTAACAACAGAATTAATCTGTCTTGGAAAAGATACTGGTCCCTAAAAGAAAAAATGAAGATACTATTATCACATTCAGCTTCGCCTCATGTCATAAACCCACATTCGCGTTTTAATAAACCCTATTATATGACCGTTGCATAATAGTAGTTTATAATAATAATATTACGCGAGTGTTTTAATACCTACTTATATGCTATTGTATACACTACTTTATCTTCACTCATACAGTTGCAATAAAACAAAAGTAGAAACGGAAAAATATTTGGTATGGCGGGCAATTTAGATTCTCATTGCGCATGACTGCGCAGTGCGCGCCTCCTTAGACAATGACAGTACTTCAATGAGCCAATAAGCGCCAATAAATTAAAAAGTAAAAGTGTGCTATAAAAATTAAAAAGTTATTTTATGATGCAGTTATTTGAAAATCGAAGGAAAATGTTGAACTTTTTTTTAATTTTATCTATCCACGAACATAAAGTACGTGTTTATACAATATTTTTCGAATTCGTATTTGGAACATTACGTTGTGAGTGTAGATAAACTACTATTATAAAACACTTAGAAAACAAAAATGGTCCACCGATTTTGGGAACAGGGTTCAACCTACGGCGGTCAGGGTCCCAGAGAGAGGAATCTCCTAACAATACGAGCCGTGTCCAGAAGAAGCGCTTACGCGCGAACGAGAGCCTCCTAAGGTGATTTATTATTACGTCGTCTATTTTACTTTTTTCTTATTAACTATTTTTAATGATTTTAATAATTGATTTTATTATAATAATTACCTTATTATTTTCCTCAAAAAACCTGAGTCCCTTCGCAAATGGATCTGCTATTATACCTAGTAATATGTCTCTCTTGTTGTCTCTAAATCGTTTGCGCTTTATTTTCATGAACTCCCTGAAAGTTTAGTTATTTTATAATTATATGAAAAATATATTTTAATGGGCTAAAAAGTACGAAATATAATATGAATTGTTAGTACATATCCAATGAGCACAAATACGACGAGGGTGCTATCTTGTCTGGTTGAGGAGTTGCTATGGCCACCTTCCGGCTCCATCATGAGATCAGCTCCATAGTACCACATTAACTAAATATTTCTAAACTTACATAAGTACGTTAAGTTTTAACCTAATTCGATGTCAGGAAGTGCTTGAATAATGGATTACTAATTGCCGGACACACACGAAAGTAAGGTACATATAAAGCTTGTAAAATGTAATTTATAAAATTTTAAAAAACTTTTTTACAAAAAATATATTTATTATTATTTGGAAGTCGGTTGTATTTTTTGTAAAAAAGTATTTTTTATTTTTCACTTTTCAGTGGTACATAATGTACACGTTCTATAGTAAGGTACCTATAATGCCCAAATGAATACCCTGCACGAATATGCCATGATGCCAGAATAGATTACCCGAATAACATGTTACTTGAACATAACCAGTGGAATGAGAGCGTACCAGGGTGAACTGTGCACATCTGCGTGCCCGTTTAGAGCATACTGGCGTGATGGTATGTTATGAAATGGTGTAAACAATAAACAGACATAAAATTGCAGCAATCACGAGAGATTTGCCGTCATTCTTTGAATAGTTCTGTTGTATTTCTCCGAAGTTCTTCATCAGATCGTTACCAAATTTTAATGGGACCTTGGAACATTTCGGAAAAAACTTCTTTTGAACAAAAATGTAATTTTGCAATTCCACTTATATACTAGTAGTAGTAGTTGTTTAGTTTCTATTCTATTCTATATATGACGGAGTTATGCTCGAACATACATAAAAAAACCGGCCAAGTGCGAGTCGGACTCGCACACGAAGGGTTCCGTACCAATATCGCAAAACACTGCAAAAATATCACGTTTGTTGTATGGGAGCCCCCCTTAAATATTAATTTTATACTGTTTTTAGTATTTGTTGTTATAGCGGCAACAGGAATACATCATCTGTGAAAATTTCAACTGTCTAACTATCACGGTTCATGAGATACAGCCTGGTGACAGACAGACGGACAGCGAAGTCTCAGTAATAGGGTCCCGTTTTTACCCTTTGGGTACGGAACCCTAAAAAATAATATTTATATATATAAACATCCGAAATGAGAATGTCCTCCTTTTTAACCGATTTACCAAAAAAGGAGGAGGTTCTATGTTCGACATTATGTTTAAAGTTTAAAGTTAATAAGTTTTAAGTTATTCGGGAAATCTATTCTGTCGTTATAGGTACTACTTCCCTATTAGGTAGATACAACTAAAAAGTGAAAAATAAAAAACTTTTTTCAAAAAAATACTACCGACTGCCAAATAAGAAAACTAGAAAGTGAAATATAACTTTATTTTTGGAAGTCGGTGTCCATAACTTAAAAAAATTGGTACATACCAAAGACTCCGACTTCCAAAAATAAAGTTATTTTTCACTTTCTAGTTTTCTTATTTGGAAGTCGGTAGTATTTTTTTGAAAAAAGTTTTATATTGGGAAGTCGGTTGAAAATATTTTCTATCCATTCAGAAAGCGAAAGTGCTTATATCTATGAACAAGTTTTAATCACCATCTTCCTGCCCTTAAACCGAGTTAGGGTTGGTGCAATACGTTTTATTCTTCCATTATGTCTTGTCGACTGCCATGCTATTCCTCCCTTGATTTCAAACTAGCAGACCCCCGCGGCTTCGATCCCGTCAACTGGATATCTACCTACCTATCGACCAACTCACCTGCTCTACCGATTAACCTACCTACCCTACCCACCTACCCTATCTATCTACCAATTTGTTAAACTATTTATTTGAATAATAATTAATACCATACTACAATACGAATGTAACCAATTTTTGATTTTACTGGCGATCTAATTAAATTTTAGAATACAAAAGCTGCTAGTGTGACTTAACTATGATAGTGAGATATATTCTCTCGCAGATTTTTATATAGGTAATAATGAGTACTTTCATCATGTAGTACATAATTTTTATGTATCATCAATAGTTTTCTCAGCGCACGCAAAATAATTAATTTTAAAGGAAACATTTTGCTACTTTGGGTTTCATTATTGCAATTTTCATCAGGATCTCTAATTTTTTTGAAAATCCTTTATATACGTTACTATGTTACTCGGGAATAATGTATACATGAAAGAATTTTTTAAATCGGTCCAGTAGTTTCGAAGCCTATTCGGTACAAACAAAAATATATTTCCTCTTCATAATATTGGTATAGAATTATAGATAACTAGCACTTCGCCCGCGACTTCGTTCGCGTGATCCGTGTTTTATCCTACAGATGACTTTTTAATAAAAAGTTTCATACAAAATTTTATGCCCTATTTCACCCTTTTAGGGGTTGAATTTTGAAAAAGGTGCTTACGTCATAAAAGGAATACGTGTGCGAAATTTTAAGTTTCTAGCCCTAAGGGTTTGGCCTGTGTGTTGATACATCACTCAATCACTTTTGCCTATTATATGTATAGATTTATTTATGACACAATCTATCTTCCTTTCATTTGGCCTCCCTCTTCTTCTCCATTCATCTACATTTATATTCAATAACTAACAACTATACTACTACTATTACTATTTATAACCCTTAGTTATATTTTTACTGGCTCGTTGACCTGGTGGTACTACTTGTGGTACTACGTTTTTCTATCTGGAATTCCTCAGTAGCACCCCGGATTCTGGAATTGTGCCCCGCTGATGGCTATAGGCCCGCCCCTATTACATGGGACTTGAACTTAATTGGAGAGATGTGACTGTACTTGCTAGTGCCATCTCTGCTTGTCCCTTCGGGGGACACAGGCGTGATATAATGTTATTCCATGTTAAAAAGCAAAGAGGATTAGATACCTATATATGTTTTGAACTAAAAGTGCAGCCTTAGTCCTGACTTCGATTGGAGCTGGCTCAATCTGTGTTTTGAAATACAGTTTGCGCTTCAAGGCATTTTCGCGAACGTCTCTCATATGCCATTGCCTGAAAAATGATTTAGAACTGTAATCCATTTTCGCTTACATATCTCTGATTGAGTTAGGCAAAAGACGTCCACTGCTGGATGTAGGCTTCCACCAAGCACCGTCAAACCAACCGGTCCTGTCCTTCTCGTATCTCTAAATTCCATTTGAAATAGCATTAGAAATTTAAACAATCCCTTCTTGCAGTCCTTTAACTGATTTTGAATTCTATTAAACATAAGGATGGCTTAAAATGCATACCAATAGCAACTTTTTAATGCATTGTCATCTCACAACAATAGAACACAATAGAAGTCAAAATTGGTTGAACGGGCTGTATAAAGGGATTGTAAAAATTTCTAATGTTGGGTATTCAACTCAACACTTCGGGCGGTCTGAACGCACCGTCTACGTGACCCACACGGCACTGCACGACGCGGCGCTGCACGGCGAACCACTCACTTCCATGGACTCCAGTGGGACAGTCGACACCTCTCTCTTAAAACCATAATTACTGTTTGACCGGGACAGTTATTTGTAATCTAACGGCATTAAAACCATTCGCATAAAATATATATGCCACTTATTTCTGCATCACGGTCCTTCGAGCCGGATGTTATTTTATTGGAGTATAGAAAGAAGAGCATAGGCCTCTCCAACATTATTCTATTCATCTTGATGCTCGGCAACCCTTATCCAGCTGGTTTCAGTCACCGAGCGAGGATCGCCACTCCACCTAACCTGAGGTAACCGTCCACTATGGAGTGGACATCTGTAATACCCAGGACATCGTAACTTTTACTACATTGGCACTAATCTATAAAGGTGATCCGTAGTTTCTGCTCGGATTTCGCACATTTTGGGTTCCGTACCAAAGAATAAATCTAATTTATCAATATATTGGTATTTTTTAGACATTATTATCATATTTCAAGTTCTTCAAAACAAAATTTTGTGACAGACCGACAGACACGTGAGTGACAGCAATAGGGCTCCGTTTGGACCCTTCAGGTACGAAACCCTGAATTTGCGTACGTGAGTAAATAGTTGTTACCTATATCTCTCGTGCCTCTGAATGATAACGCACTGTATGCATACGTACTCTTCAGGAATGATATTATGAACACTGGGGGCTGGAATAAACACGAAATATACATTATTATGTTACTGGTGGCCCGCCCCGGCTTTGTTTGGGTCTTAATAATTTATTGCCTATCAATCAATCTGCCTAGCCTTTTACCATCTATGTGGGGGTCGGCTTCCAGTCAAGCCAGATTCAGCTGAGTACCAGTATTTTACATGGTTCAAATGCCTTTCTGACATCCACAACCCAGTAACTCGGTAACACGATACCCCTTGGCTAGACTGGTGTCACTGTCGGTTTCTGACTACCCGTAACGACTGTCAAAGATCTTCAAATGACAGCCGGGACCAACGGCTTAGCGGGCTTTCCGAGGCACGAAAGAAACTCGTTATGTAAAGATGGTCACCCATCCACGGACCGATCTTGGCAAGCGTTGCTTAACATTGAAGATCAACCCATGCGGCTATTATTATTAAGCCACGAGCTCCTAATAATTTATAGGTATACCATCTGGAATAATGTACCTTTCAAATGGTGAAAGAATTTTTGAACAGACACCTATTTGCTATACTTCTTAAAAGATAGTTTGATCTCTGCGACAGCTGTCAGTATCAATACAGTAACAATAGTGCTTGATAGGCTAACAATTACGTATACGTCAGTTTGACATATGTCGCAGAGATCAAGCTATCTTTTATGAAGTATAACAAAATTCGGGCTCTCTGTAGTATTAGTTAAGATAGTTAAGATCTAGGTACGTTTGAAATCGCTAACCCGTTTTGAGCAAGCGAGGTGATCAATGCTCGCGCAATATTTGTGTGAGAAGAGGCCTTTGTCCTACAGGAGGTCAGGGACAGGCTGGTATTATTTATTTATATGGCCAACCAACAATTGTATACACTGATACATTTAAATTTCAAGTTTGTTTATGTCTATGGTTAGTATTACAATTTATTAAAGGTAAGCACCGCATGCCCCATAAAATAATAGTTACAAATCAAATTAAAATCTAAAGGAAAATATATGTCAACTAGAAAACAAAATTAAAATCAAAAGCAAAACACAATCAAAATTAAAATCCAAGTCTAAATTAAATTAAAAAAACAAAAATATAACTCTTTAAAATTAAAATTACAATAATAGAAAATCAAATTAAATTAAATTAAAAATCAAAAAATAAAAATCAATATAATTAAAATTACAATTAAAATAAAAAATTTAAATAAAAAAATAAAATTAAATTAAAATTACAATTAAAATAGAAAATAAAATTAAAATTACAATTATCCGAAGTAAAGGTATATTAACACAGAACAGCCGTATTTCCAGGATAGTTTTAAACCGTTTCCATCGCTACTGGAGGTAATGTTTACACCGCAATTTACAGTACCGTTTAAACAGATCCATCGCTACTGAGGGTAATATTCACACCACATTTAGTCAGTGTACCACCAACTTTCTACAAGCGGCATCGATCCGATAACACGGGTCAGTATTTTAATACTGTTGTCTGTGTGAACTCGCTCATACAACTACCTACGCCATTGCCGAATAGAAACGTATACGATAAAGCGGACCTGTAAAACGGACTGCTGTTTATTTTATCGGGTCGATTTTTTTACTGGATCTGGAATACTGTCAGCTTGCTGTAAGCTTGCTCATTGAATACAACAACATACTGTTAGAATGGGTATTTAAAACCACTTTTTAAAGAAAGGAAATTATTACTGCTGGAATTAGAGATTTATTTAAACTAGTAATTCACAATAATCGAGGTTGCGCGGCACAGATACATGTGCATGGTCTGACGGATGGATGACGACTGACTGAGGGAACGAGGTCTGGACACGGGAAGCATGAGGAAATGATGATGAGGAGCTGACGGTGCTGGTTAGGTGCTGGGTAAGTATGTTAGGGTACATTGGATAGATATAACAGTTGGTTGGTTAGCACCGAATAAAAAATTATACGACAAAGCGGACCTGTAAAACGGACAGTTGTATATTTTGTCGGATCGTTTTTTTTACTGGATCTGGAATACTGTCATGTGTTTTAGCTTGGTCATTGAATAAAACTACATACGTCAGCGCCGAATAAAAATTTATACGACAAAGCGGACCTGTAAAACGGCCCTCCGTATGAATACGCACTTAGATAGACAGACAGCATGCTATTTTGTTCACCAGCTTATAATATTATCACGCCATAAGGTTTTTTCATACTGAAAAGAGAAAATTAAAAACTTACGTGGAGTTTCTTCATCTTCTTCTTCCACTTCTTCAGCCGCGTCATTGTCAACATCCAAGCTGTCTCTCATTAACCGCGGTGGTTTCATCTGTCATTAACAATGTAACATACATAACGTAACATACATAGATTTTGTACTAAAAATCTATACTAAGGAGAACTTTAAGTAACCGTTAACGTCTCTGAGTGTGGCAGTAAGTGCACTTATAGTAACTGTAGCGGCATCTACGCCACCACAAACGAAACAATGACCTGACGTCACTCAAGCAAAGTTTTAGGCGCAACAGTCCAACATCTACCGTCGGACAATTGCCCGGACCAGTGGGTCTACCCCTATGCTTGAAGTCCGTAGTTTCGGCCTTCGATACGGACGTTTCCTACTCCGTATCACATACGGACGCATGATTCGTTCGGGGCCCGAACTACTAATGAATGACAACACAATTTGACAGTTGTACCAATGTGTTTACCCGTCAGTTAATTGAACATAACACTTGTTTTTTTTCATTCAACAGCCGTCTCGGTCTCGGTCTCGGTCGCAAAATCCTCCCTTTTCAATTGGGGTTGCGGTCTGGTCTGCATACCTCCAAATACCTACACCCACACATCACATTTCGCCAGCTATGTTAAAATCCCAAGCAATAGGGGCCAGCCTACTGCTATCCACCTGACCCAAGTCCAGAGTTCCAGATGGGAAAACTCAATAACACTATGCGCGACCCGGAGATCGAACCCAGAAGTTCATGCTCAGCAGAAGTGCTTGCAACCACTACACACAGACAAACAAGCTTTTTACAAATAAATAATTTGAATTTGAAGCGGTTCAATCTTTACAAGGAATAATTTTTTTTAACCCCCGGCGGAAAAAGAGTGGTGTTAAAAGTTTGAAGTATGTATCTGTGTGTTTGTGTACTTATGTATGTGTGTATTTAAGTATCTGTCTGTGGCATCATAGCTCCTAAACGGATAAACCGATTTTGATTTCGTTTTTTAGGGTTCCATACCCAAAGGGTAAAAACGGGACGCTATTACTAAGACTACGCGATCCGTCTGCCTGTCTGTCTGTCCGTCTGTCACCAGGCTGTATCTCATGAACCGTGATAGCTAGACAGTTGAAATTTTCACAAACGATGTATTTCTGTTGCCAAACAGTATAAAATAAATATTTAAGGGGGGGCTCCCATACAACAAACGTGATATTTTTTGCTCGATATTAATAACGGCAACAGGTAGACGCTTGAAATATTGTTTAGTCGTATATTTACTTCAAATAATAATAATTATTAAATTAAAATAAAATAAATTATGGGGGATCCCATACCAACAACCGTGATTTTTTGGCCGTTTTTGCTCGATATTAATAACGGCAACAGGTAGACGCTTGAAATATTCACAGAATGTTTAGTTATTCACTTTCACTTCAAAAAATAATAATTATTAAATTAAAATAAAATAAATTAAGGGGGCTCCCATACAACAAACGTTATTTTTTTGCACTGTTTTGCGATAATGGTACGGAACCCTTCGTGTGCGAGTCCGAATCACACTTGGCCGGTTTTTTTGTTTACTCTGACATTATCGAGAGTGTTCTTAGCTATAATTAATGAAAATCGGTTAAGAAGATCAAAAGATATGGGCGTTTTACTGTTTGAATGGGGGTGTTTTCGCAAGATATAATGTCATAATTACGTGTTCGATAGATTGTTGATCGAAGCGTGTCTACTACTAGATACATAAAAAATGTGTCAGGTTTTTTTTTTACTTTTTAGGTTTCCGTACCCAAAGGGTAAAAACGGGGCCCTATTACTGAGACTTCGCGGTCCGTCTGTCTGTCTGTCTGTCTGTCACTAGGCTGTATCTCAATAATCGTGATAGTTAGACGGTTGAAATTTTCACAGATGATGTATTTCTGTTGCCGCTATAACAACAAATACTAAAAACAGAATAAAATAAGTATTTACGTGATTTTTTTGCCGTTTTTTGCGATTATGGTACAGAACCCTTCGTGCGCGAGTCCGAGTCGCACTTGGCCGGTTTTTATACTTTACTTGTTAGTTACTACTAGAAGCCGATCTCTGGCCGAAAACTCGATCAATGGCACGCTGGCCATATCTTAAGGAACGTCCTCACTGAGAGCATTCACGTGTAATGAGCATTCGACGTCGAATGTTTTGTTTTGTCTTTATCTTTATCTTAGTGGTATGGACGTTCAACCAATCGTTACAAAGCTTACACGCAAGCGCGAACTTCGGCCTATGTGGACGTCGCAACAATTTTCGCGGAAACGGCTCGCATTCGAATGTTCACGCAAGTAAAACGCTTGTAGGAATATTACTGGCCACGTGTAAAGCAAAGAACAGGGGGGTGCAGTTCCTTGATCTTAAGTGTTTGTGACCTTCTTGTTCATTCGTAATTATCGTTTTATTGTGTAATGTCAATTCAATACAGATCGTATTCGAGTCGAACGTTCATAGTTTTGCTCGAAAGTGAATGCTGGACTCGCTGGGCAGCATTTGTTAATCGCCTACGATTGCTTGTTTACAAATGTTCCCAAAAGAATGCTCCCAGTGAGGACGTTCCTTTAAGTAACAAAGTTGCTCTACAATAGGACCAAAGTTACCGACATAGCACGAATAATTGCCAAACTTAAATGAAAGTGGGCAGGGACATTGCTCATTCGAGGTTCGAGTTCTTCCGGAAGACACAGCGTTGGAAGGCCATCACTAGTTGGTCACACGATAACCTTGCCAGGGCTGCGGAAATGCGCTGGATGCGAGACACACAGGACCGATCCAGGCGGTGACACTTGGGGGAGGTTTATTTTCAGCAGTGGACGTCTTTCGGCTGAAATGATGATGATGATGTAGAAAATTCGTACTTTAGGAGGTCTTTCCCGCTTCTTCTTCCTCTTCAAGGCATCTACCCACATCTGTTGTAAGATCTTCTCTACATTGTCACTCCGGGCTTCCAAAGGGAAATGGTAGGGTACTACTATCTGAAAATAAGAAAACAGATAGGTTGTGTAACTTTAGTTATTTCTCTATCCCGACAGGACCTTCTGACCCGAGGATATAAAAATTAATTGCTGAATGTTTGTAAGCAAATTACTGCTGGACGGTTGCACCTATTTAGCTTATTATTTTTTGTTGTGTTTGTAATCACATCACATCATCAGCCTATTAATGTTCCCACTGCTGGGACACAGGCCTCCTCTCTGTGAGAGAGAATGAGCTGTAATCCACCAAGCGGGCACAGTGCGGGTTAGTGGATGTCACATATCTTCGAATTTTTGGTTCTAGGACATGCTGGTTTCCTTACGAAGTTTTCCTTCTCCGTTTTGAGAGCAGTGGTGATGGAATAATTAACACAAAGTAAAGCGCCTGCCTTCGTTCGAACTCGCGACCTACAACTTTGAAAGTCGCGGCCGATACCACTGAGCCACCACTGCTCATGTTCTGTCATCTGTTTGTAATTGTGAGGACAAAATGTATGAAAGAAAAAAAAGGTGTAATTTTCTTCATCACTAGCTGCCCGCCCCGGTTTCACGCGGATGTAGCACATAACGTGAAACCGGGGCGGGCAGCTAGTAGAAAATAAAATATTATGAAGGATTATTAGAGGGGAAGCTAGCAGGGTTTTTGAGGAAGCATATTTTGGTGAAATGTTGATAGCTGAGTAGGCTTGCACAGAGACAATCGGGAATATAATCACGAATGGCAAATGGTTGGGCTGGACCATGCGTCGTCCTCGTAAAAAATATCTCAAGGAAACATACTCCCGGGATATAAGGTATCCAAGACCATGTCCTGGATGATATCCCTAATTCTGGACATAGTTTTGGATATCCTCGGTCCTCGGCGGTCTACCTATGTGCCAAGTTTCATCCAAATCCGTTCAGCCGTTATGACGTGAAATATCTTTTCACGTCATAACGGCTGAACGGACAAACAAACATACAGAAAGCGTTACTTTCGCATTTATAATATAAAAATCAATAATTAAGAGTAAAACAAACTTTTAATGGGTTAAAACGTATGTAATGTAATATCGCTAGTCAATACAAAGCCATTGAGCCCAAACTCGATGGTGCTATCTTGTCTGGTTGAGGAGTTGCTATGGCCACCTTCCGGCTCCATCATGAGATTTCAATGTTGACAAAGTTACATAAGTAACTTTGTCAAGTTTCCATTCAATCGGATGCCAGGAAGTGCTTGAAAAACGGACTATTAGATGCCGGACATACATACCAAAGCAAGGAAATATTAAGCTTATTAAAAGGGATTGCCAATATAGCAGAAAACGCTATATAATATTAATACATAATTATTATAAAATAATTAATATTTTCTAGCTCTGAGACGTGGTCGCTTACAATGGGCCTTATCAGAAAGCTTACAGTCACTCAAAGGGCAATGGAGAGGGCTATGCTCGGAGTTTCCTTACGTGATCGAAACAGAAATGTAGAGATCCGCAATAGAACCAGGGTTACCGACATAGCCCGAAGAATTGCCAAACTTAAGTGGCAGTGGGCAGGGCACATTGCTCGCAGAACGGATGGCCGATGTGGCAGAAAGGTTCTGGAGTGGCGACCGCGAACCGGAAGACGTTGCGTTGGAAGGCCTCCCACCAGGTGAACCGATGATCTGTTGAAGGTTGCGGGGATCCGCTGGTTACGAGACGCACGGGATCGGTCAATGTGGCGACGCTTGGGGGAGGCCTATGTCCAACAGTGGACGTCTTTCGGCTGATATGATGGTGATGATGTGATTGTGTTTATGTCATTATAACTACTTTTTTTATTACAAACGTTAATAAAAATGCCGACCA
Source organism: Anorthoa munda (assembly GCA_945859665.1). NCBI lineage: Eukaryota > Metazoa > Arthropoda > Insecta > Lepidoptera > Noctuidae > Anorthoa > Anorthoa munda. The sequence continues at coordinate 12,198,443 of OX243917.1, read as the reverse complement.
AGATCAGATCACGTTATTATTGTCGTGGTATTTATCCTTACCCAAATAAAGTCATTTGTAGTAAAGGCTGTTTCAGTACCCGTAGATTATTTTTTGTATTATTGTAGTCGGACATTTCATTCAAAAGATACCATAAATTTCAAAGTGTAAGTTACCAAAAAAAATACTAGAAAGATAAACACCGCGACGCGCAATGTGTGCGGTAAAGATAACTGATAGTTGCAGGAGCCACGATAAAAATTTAAGATTTGGTCTTTTTAAATTCACATTCTTCAACAGTTAAAAAGTTCTTTTCAGAACTACCTATTTATAATAATATAAATAAATGTCTACCCTTGCGATGCCGGGTCGGACGGCTAGTATTAATATACCTCTATATCCAAAGGTGTCATATGAAGGTTTCTCAGCGCCGAATCGACGTAGATGTAATCATTCACTATGATATGGACCAGCTCATTACGCAGCTCGTAAATCCTGCAAACCAAGAAAGATATTGTTAATATACGGTGCCGGTGGTCTGTACATTTTTTTTTAGTTTTCTGTGTCAACCTTCAAAAGGCGCTAGGACTTTTAGGGAAATGAGTGTGGATGGGAGTGTGAGATTTTTACCTCACTAAAACCACCCCGTTGAACACCATCACCGTGACCTTTAAAAGACAACCCCAGAACCCCTTCTGTGGAACGCTTGTTAGGGCACATTCCTGGGGAGAGGAGTGAAAAGCGTGTCCCCTGACGTTCACTGTGCACGGCAGCATGTGATCACTGTGCCACAGTCTAACCTGGACTCACTTGCTTAGCGGACAGAGTCGCCAATTGGAGCGCCTGTGACCCCGGTGTCCCGCCTGCCTATGATGCAAGCAGGCTTTCGGCGTTTTAGGTGTCGAGCCCTTCTTCTACGAGTGGTATCGGCCCTCTCACGATCACGCTTGGCGGCTTAATTTTGGAACATCAAAGTCTCACAGAAGGAGGCTATTTCTCTCCAGTGTTCTGTCTGCCAGCTTAGCCCTCACTACTGCTGGCAGAGACAGACGCTTCATCCTGGTGACCAAGAATCACCGCTCAGCACCACGCAGATTACTCCTCGAGTGTCTGCTGTGCATAACCTAGCTAGGAATTCCATATTGTCAGATGCCAATATTTGTTAGCAGCCTAATTCATTATTGATTTAACGGAACGTTTTTGGGATGTCCCACGGCTGAATGCTCAACATAGGCCAAGTTTTTAGTAGAGAAACAAAGTATGTGAAAATGTTGGTGATCTTCATATAAAGCACTAAAATGAAGTTTTAACAAACAGTTCACGCGAAAAGTTTTAATTTTTTTTGAAAACTGGTGTAGGTAAATACTTTAGTGGAGAATAAGATATTTTCAATAAAATGAAATTAAAAATACCCCCTACACAAAACCTCTAAAAAGCAAAAAATAACTCTCGTACTCGCGTCGGAGAACCGCCAACAAATACAGCAGTTTATTTTATTTACTTAGCGGTTCCCCGACGCGAGTACGACGGTAATTTTTTGCTTTTTAGAGGTTCTGTGTCAGGGGTCTTTTAAATTTTTGATTTAATTTTTATTTCATGCTTTTTAAACTATTTATAATATACCTAGTAGTAGACCCGCTTCAATCGACAATCTATGGAAACACGTAATTATGACACGATATCTAGCTAAAAACCCAGATTCAAAGAGTAAAATGCGGATAACTTTTGAATGGCTGAACCGATTTTATTCAAACATAACTAAGAACACTTTCGACAAAGTCACCTTTCAAACAAAAAAATCTAAATCGAAATCGGTTCATCCTTTTAGTAGCTATAATGCCACAGACAGACACACAGATGCACAGATACACAGTAACGCACGTCAAACTCCTGTTCCGTCAAGGGTTAAAAATAATCATCTCTCTGCCACTATCTCGATTAATTTAGAGTTAACATGTCTTCTTCTTTCATGATGATAAAGACAGTAAGCGAATAATTTGACTGTTTATATTAGATCAAATATAAATTGGGATTTAAGCGCACGTAATCTTAATGAGTACACTGCGTTACAAACTTGAAAAACAAAACTACCCACTTCAAATTTGCTTGTTTTCCTGTTTATACTCATCACTTTATAACAAGACATGTATTTTATTTTTATAACGTACTACACACATCAAAAGTGTCTAGGGATCAAGTACATTTTTAGGTATAAAAAATAGGAGAATTAAAAAAAAAAAAACCACTTATGGCACCTGATAAAAATATCGATAGGTGCCGTATGTGGAATACCTCAGTTTTTGTACACTTTAATTGATATATTAGATTTAATTCAGGGTCTCGCACGAGAGCCTTATTGGTAAGCTTCCTGTAGTATATTAAGCTTTATTTTTTCCAAAAATTACCCGACTTTTACTTCAATAATATAATCCAAGTTTTGAATTCTACCTGTACAAAATTTGCTTAAAAAAGTATAGTCCGAAACATCACTCAAAACTATTAATAATAATGAAATTCCTGTTTCCACCGGATCGGACGAAACTCATCGGTCGAAACGCCTACTAAGCCGAGGACGCCCGTTTTCTACCTCCCATTGGGTGACGACTCTAGCCCATCTGTCACTGTGAATTCTGCATAATTTGACCCACCCAATCCAAATTAGACTATTCTTCTAAAAGTTCATGCTAAGTAATAATAAGAAACTAGCTTCTGCCGCGTTGAAGGGTTTCGTCCACGTCAAAAGTGTTCTATTACTACCGGGATAAAAACTATCCTATGTCCTTCCTAGGGTCTAACTATCTCCATACTAAATTTCATCTAAATCGATTTAAGCTCTCGAAAGACATACATAGACCTCATAGTTAATGACCTCATGTTCTTCAAAGGCCAGTTGCGCAGTACACATAACCGGCGTGTGTGTATGACTAGATGTATGAATGTGAGTGAAGCAAAAGATGTATGTAAGGATCGTAGCAGGTGGCGTTCTGTAGTTTCTGCCTACCCCCTTGGGAAAAAGTCATGAGTTTATGTAAATAAGGCAACCTTTTCATAATAACAGTGATGATCTCCAATATATATGGCGCCCTCTGCAACTGCACATTGTTCAGGTATGCATCATACATCTGGTTGACGAGGTTGCAGTACCTAGCGTAGTTCGTGCCGACCACCTCCGGAGGTAAGGCACGGGTTTTTATACGCACGCCTTTGGCTGCTGCTTGCTGCAAGAAAGTTGAAAGTATTTTATTTAAAAAAAGAAACATTCTTTTTCGTATTCGTATTTCCTCTCAGGAAACCTTTTCATCTGATACTGATATCATGAGGGTGCATAAAATAATTGGTTTGCCATCTTTGGGAGTCCACCATGTTGTATTTAGAATGATATCATTTATCTAACCGTGCATTTTCATCCAAAACAAACGTGATATACATGAAAATCTGAATTAATATTTTACATAAATGCATCACAATGTAGTTATGTTTTCTTGGTCGCGGTCTTCATTACTGAAGGTCGTGTCCCTGAAAGGCCCTCGTGGCTTTATGCACGACGTTTTTCCACTTCAATCGGTTCTCAGCTCCTCTCAGGGCGGTTGTAACAGAGAGTCCAGTGAGGGCGGTTACCTGGTCTGACCAGCGGTTAGGTGACCGGCCGCGAGATCTTTTCCCATCCACCTTGCCCATTACCACCAACTTCACTAGATTGTCTGGTCAAAGTAACTGATAATCCTTTGGTAGCAGAGCGTGGTTAGTCTGTCTTTTACGCTTAGTTGATCACGGATAGATTTGTAGTTAGAGTCTGGCCAACGAAAGTGTGATCTGTAAAACGCGGCAAATTCAAAAAATCTTAATGTGGTATCACCAACTATACCTCTGGTTAAATGTTTTGATACTTGTATTATTTGTATTTATTATAATTTATTTTTTGATTTTATTGGCTCCGTTTGGTGAAGTGTGACGGAGCCGTGACTGTCATGGATGTGAGTTAAAAACGAGTGTATAGATTTATTTATTAGTATGTACATCCCTTTTTTAATACATCAATGATGTACATAATATTAACCCACCTAACATTTAATTTATTAATTAGGATAAAATTTACATTATGGGCCGCTGATTTGGAAGTTCATATTTTTTATATAGGTAGTACTCATAAAAAGAAAGCTTTTTACAAATTTTCAAGTCTCGGAAATTTTATGTTTTTTTGTATGTTTTTCGTGGAGAAAAAAAAGAGAATTAGTCCAAGAGCGAGCAAAGCGAGCTCGGGAGCTTAGGGCACCCCGACATGGACAGGTTAGGTTCGTGTTTCTTCTTCGTGTTAGGTTACTTTAGACCCTCCAGACAGAAATAGGAGCCCCGCGCAGCGGGGCTCCGTCGACATTGTTGTTAAAAAGTAATTGTAAACATTTTAACCATGGATATCTTCATAACCATGGGGTTTCGCGGGGTGGGGATGATACAGTGGGGTAGCCCCCCTATCCCCCCACTTCCCTACCCCCTTTACCGCCCCAAAAATCGATGGATATTGATGGAAATTTTTATTCTAACCTAAAAACTTTAACCATGGATATCTCCATAACCATGGGGCTCCGAGTAGTGGGGATGGTACAGGGGGCCATCCCCCACTCCCCCCTCCCCTCCCCTCCCACTGCCGTGCCATAAATCAGCGGCCCATAATGTAAATTTTAACCTCATCATCTACACTTATTATAATTTTTTCCAATACTTCTTCTGTTATTTCTCTTTGTTTATATTTATTTTCCACATTTATTACATGGTCCGTCAATTTTTCCAGTCTTCTGCAGTTATTCGACCAAATGAGGAACATTGAAACATAAACATAAGAAAATGTATCATCATATCGTAAATATATAACAATCAGCCAACATGGATCAAGATTATCAAGCCATACTAACAATCGCAATCACAGACTTTGACGTACCTTTGACAGCTTAATAATGTTGCCATATTAAAACTTTGGAAATACCCCAGATCACGCTTTCGTTGGCCAGACTCTATGTAAAATATTACAACAAAATTACTTAAATGTCGTAGTTTTCATGCAAAAGTTTTCTAATTTGGTTTGTTTCTTGACAGAATACATTCTCTTGCAGCCATGTCACAAGACTTTGTATTTTCATGGCATTTTCGTAATCTTCTTCTTAGCGTATCGATGAGAAACAGACTCTTTCTATTGAAATACCTTGCCTGGCCCACTATATTTTCTTAATACAAATATAGCTTAATCTAGTTTAGACCATTCTAAAATCGCAAAAATGTCGGATTAGCGAGAGAGTACAGCTTAGTGCGTGTCTTTACGCACTCAATCGCGTTAACGTAAACCACAATTAGTACGAGTATTCAAACTGAATAAGCGTCGCCTGGTGACAGTTATGGAAAATCCCTTTTTAGGGTTCCGTACCCAAAGGGTAAAAACGGGACCCTATTACTGAGACTTCGCGGTCCGTTTGTCTGTCTGTCTGTCTGTCACCAGGCTGTATCTCATGAACCGTGATAGTTAGACAGTTGAAATTTTCACAGATGATGTATTTCTGTTGCCGCTATAACAACAAGTACTAAAAACAGAATAAAATAAATATTTAAGTGGGGCTCCCATACAACAAACGTGTCTTTCTTTATTTTTTATTTTTTTAATAGGCTTGCGCTTGACCACTATCTCACCTGATGGTAAGCGATGATGTGGCCCACGATGGAGCACGCTTGCCTAGAAGTAACCTATTCACTCTTGATTTAAAGACCCCTAGACCGTTTTTTGCGATAATGGTACGGAACCCTTCGTGCGCGAGTCCGACTCGCACTTGGCCGGTTTTTGTATACCTACAAGTTGACATAAAAGAATGTACAGTTCACTGCATACTTACTTGTTGCTCTTCATCTATTTCAATTGTGTACCGTGCCTCATCTAGTAATTCTAGCCATTTCTTTTGTGCGTCTATTATGATGTTGTACTTTGGGGTTTCTTTTAACTGAGACATTCTGATTTCGTTTATCTGCTGCAAAATTGAAATCTTTAAATATTATGAAGGCCCATCTCAAAGGTGGATAAAGACGGAAACACACTTACGTGCGATCCACCAAACAAACGACTCATTTCCAGACTACGTCATAACACAACGAGTTTTGTAGCCAATCAATTGCGTCACGCCAACGTCATAATTTTGGTCGTAAAAAAAAAAAAAAAAAAGGGCTTAGGGCTGAAACTGTATTAAACGCCCGCGCGGTTCCATACAAAACTGCCTGCTCCCACCATTTGCTACAGTTGTAGGTTTTTTGCTAGTCGTCGTTTTGCTACGTAATAATATATTAAGTAAGACTGTACATGCAATTTTACTACCAACACTGCGTAAATAAAATAATCCGTGTCTACGCGCGTAGACACGCGACGAGTGCCTGTCGCGGACGCCCGCTTAACGCGGTTTCGGTCGTTATAGTTCTGAATATGTCCCAACGATTACTATATATACCAGTCCTTTGCTTCTCGCATCCAGGACTCCCTCTTTTCCATACAACTTTTTGAACTTACATTTTGCATATAAAATTTAACACAATTATTTCATTTAGACTACGAATTTGGTGTAAAAACACTTAAAGAATTTAGTTCTTAATTATGAACTGTAATAAAATTTACATTTTAGTTCAAATAAATTATTTTGTAAACAGGAATTTTGATGTCATGTTCCGACTGTCATTTTGATCTTAAAATCTAAAGTACCCTGTCATTTTGACTTTTCGAGTGCTAGAATCCTTGGTTTGACTGAATAGGTATCTTGCTTGAGTATTTAAGCGTTACGGTTTCACTATTATTCTGTGCAGAATACTCATTCTGCACAGAAAAAATCTTGGTTTATAATAATCACTCGATTATTATAAACCAAGATTTTATATTAAAAATGATTTGTCTAGAGAAACATACGCATGTGCAAAATTTGCAAACTTTGATTGCATACCTGCCTACCCACATGGGAAAATGGCGTGTGTTTATGTATGTATGTATCATTGCATACACATACAAACACCGGGTCAGGTAAAAGTAAATAAAAGCTTGTAATCATAGGACTCGTTGTAGCACAGTTTTTGTAAAAGAGGACGAGCTCTTCAAGGTAGTCTCGTACCCTTAGACCGTTATATTTTCATCGTCAATCAGATTTACTTTATTTGACTTGCTGCCGAAGTTACTTCTGACATACCACATAATTCTACGAATATAATCTTCTTTTTCGTGTGAGGATATGGCCATCTCTGGTGTCAGAGCTAAATAAGTCTCCTCTGGGAAAGTGAATCAGAATTGGCTATTTCAGACTTACGATGTTTTCCTTCACCGTTGCCTCTGATGTCCAAGATAAATTTAGAAAGTACATATGAATTTGATAAAGTCACATTGGTACTTGCCCGGATTTGAAACCACGACCTCAAGTGCGAGAGGCGAGGACTTAACCACTGGGGTACTACTCAACTAAACACACATTCTTTTCACATTAAATATAATAAATGTGAAACTTTGTGAAGATGAATGTTTGTTACTCTTCACACAAAAACTTCTCAACCGATATTTATGAAACTTTGCAGTAAAGTCAAAGTCAAAGTCAAATATATTTATTTCAACTAGGCCAATAAGCGGCACTTTTGAACGTCAAACATTAAATCTAAATTAAAAATGTACAAGTAATAAAAATTGACTCTACCGTGCATTCGGAAAGTAGCTTGTTATGGAGAAGAACGCACAAGAAACTCCATACTTACTCTTTTTAAAATGTTTTACAATGTTTACTTATGTACATACATTAATAAATTCATATATGTGAGGACGATGCACCCAAAAATAGCACTACACACTATACTACGTACAGGTATAAAGTAATAAAAGCACTAACAGGTAAATTCATTAATTTGATAAATAGGAACATGGTTCTCACATACTTACAAATATTCCAAACATAGGTAAAATACCTAATTCAACAACAACGGAACCGTGTGTGAGTCAAATTCTGGAAAAATATAAAAAATAACATAAGAATACAATAACTACGAATAGGAATACAAATTAGCAAATTTGATTATGTCCACACCAAAGATTGCCCTACGGAGCGGTACCAACATGTTGCCAAGTATAAGCTACAACTTATGCATCAGAATAACACATAATATTAAGCTTTAACTTAGATATTATTGGAGAAGATATTAATTCAACCCGAACGGAGCCGTAGCCGAGATATTTCAGCTTTGTCTCTATGAGACAATCTGTACAACTTTAGAGATAGAGCCAGACTCAAACGAAAGTAGACACTCGAATTATTTGCAAACTTTTTATATGGCAATACTATACTAATGACAACCTGATTTGTTATAGTCTTGATAATAGCATTTATTATGTGAAAAAATAATAAAACAATTAAAAGTGGATTACGGGAGATGTTGTTTCGCATGATGTCTAAATATCAAGAAACAAAACAGGAGAAAGACGCCGAATTAAAAAAAAAACAAGATTGTTTACGTGTGGTGTGAATAAACCAAAATTATTATAGAATACGGTTTTTTTTGTTTTATTCATCTTGTTACATAATATCTAAAGTATTACCCATATAAAGTACCTATAGTATTTTTATTCAGCCGAAGTAAAATAAATAATTCTAAAGTATCAAATTAGGTTATTCCAGGTATTTCATGCTAGTTTTTAGGGTTGCTATGCTGATATTTTTTAAATTTGCCGCGCTTTTTCAGTCTCTACTTTCGTTTGCCAGACTAAATAAAAAAAGCCAGACCAAAAAGAGAAAACCAGAAAAAAAGGTAAATGAAATAAATCAGTTTATTCAACTATTAATTTATTTATACTTTAATATTTATAATAATAAATCACAATATTTCACTATATTTAAGCCAAACAATAATTTCACAATGTCCTTACTTAATAAATACTTATAATTAATAAAAATAAAAATTTTGAGCAATTTATATTTTTTTATAATATTTTTTTTGTTTACCCATTTATTTTATAGAAACTTTCCGCTTCACTGATATTTGCAAGTAAATTAATTAAAATTGATTGATGCGTTTCTTTGGTAGATTTTAATATATTTTGAAAATCAACTAACTAAAAAGCTGAATTAGCAAGGTAAAAAAAAACCTGTTAATCATTTGTCTCCAAAAAATAGGCTTTAAATCTCATAAATATTGTATTTATATCAACAGAGATTTCCAACAATAAAAAAAATAGATTTTAGTTAATTTTACGAACACAGTTTTGTTGGTAGGATGGAAGTTCTTGATAGGAGAGAATTTAATTTTAAATAGAAATACATCGCAGATAAAATTATATAAAATAAATAATACAAATATAAGAAAACAGCAATATAAAATACAAGTAAAATACAATTTCCCTACTTAATTATATTCTTCCATAGATTTATTTATAGTGTCCACAAACAGTTATATTATATATATTGTGCAATAATTATATTTATATTTAACTTTTATTTATACTTATATTTCCCTACTTATTTATTGGTGTTTATAGTGGAAGCTGTGATACACAAGCAAGGTTATTAAAGGGTCTTATATTTTAATACTATTTTTTTAACTGTAGCTATTTTAAAGTTTTTTACCTTATGGGATAAGTAAGAGAAAGTTTCTCAGCCATGAATGTATGATACGTATCATAATTTTCGTATAGATTTTGGAATAGTCGAATTTCGCGGTTAGTCCCGCTATGCTTGACTCGAAAAATACCTACTAAAAAGTTCCGCTATGCACGAAGGCACATTCGCGGGCAGTGATAAAGAAAAGTGTTACAATGTTATATTTTATTTAATAATTTAAAAAGTAAATTAAGAGAACCTAGCATGTAAATTCCGTTACCTTCGTGAAAAAGAGTTACTAGAGTTACTTTAATACACGTTCCGTTTCATAAAATATTACACTGTAACACTTTTCTTCATCACTGCCCGGAATGTGACTTCGTGCATAGCGGAACTTTTTAGTAGGTATTTTTCGAGTCAAGCATAGCGGGACTAGAGCATAGCGGGCTTAACAGAATGAGACTCTACGCATGTTTGCAAAGAAATAAATGATTTGATGATTTGATTTGAGACATACCCCCGATTTCTGATTTAAGAATTGAAGTTGAGTATTTGTCAAACTCTACTCTAGTTAGAAAACATGTTAAACATAGGCATTGCAGTAGAGGTAAACACTTTCTTAAATACTCAATTGAGAAACCGGCCCAAAGTTTCAATCTTTGCCTAAGTTCCTTTCCCAAATTTCTCTTAGTTTCTAAATTCGTCTGCTTAAGCCAGTTTTCGAGTTTTTATAAAGTACACTCACTTCCAATGTTTTTCAGAGAGCTAATGTTCCTCTGACTTAAAAAAATTCATACTCAATTTAGAAAGCCGCTCATGTCAAAAAAGTCGTGTGGACTCGAGAAGACTTACCTACTTATCCCATAAATTAAATAACATACAATATAATCCTATTCTATGAACACAGACCCTCATTATAATATACGCATTTTATCTTAAGTCACTTATGTAACAACATTGCTATATAGGCCCTTGACTTTCGAAAGCTTGATCAAATCTGGGACCGTACTACACCAGCCGGGCGAGCACGGCCTCTGTGATATGTTTGAGTCACGCATTTTATCACAGTTTTTGGTCCCAAACTGTGATAAAAATGTGTGACTCAAGCCTGTCACAGTAGACCGTGCTCCCGGCTGTCAACGCCATCATGATTCCGCTGTGAAAAAGCGACAGAGCTCTTCATCCTATATAGCTCTGTCTTTCTCTCATAGTGGAACCATGATAGTTTTAACGTCAGAGTAAGGCCCCTGATGGCTACATCTACAGTAATAACTTATAACAGCCAATATTTTGTTGATGTAAGATTTGACGACACATCCAGAATTTTTGAAACCGAGGGTAGTTTTGAATCTGTTTTTAGCCGAATTACAACCTGACTGATTCACCATCAAAAAATTTTCGAGATTTTACAGATCAACCAAAGACATGGTTTATGCGAAAATCAACTTGAATAGTGAAATCAGGCAGTATATGGCTTTGTTTGAATTCCTATAAAGCATTAAAATTTAAAGAATATTTTTTGTTGTTGTATACAGGGTAAAATTTAAGTTAATTAGCAGAACTCCACAGACGTGACGGCAATAAATTTAAATTAGTGAAACTATCAATGACCGATAACCGTTCGAGTCAGCTGTAGTTACATAGAAATAAAATATTAGATTATTTGGAACGAAGTTCCTTAAGACGACGACTAACGCCAACGACCTTGAGGGAACAAAACGTGCACTCGTTTCAAACTCGCGCGACCCAAAATTTAGTAGTTTTTGTACTTTCCTTATTATTGTATGACTTAAAAAAAGCCTCAGATCATAATCTAGATAATTAAATTGTCTTTGAGATGGTGTTAATATTATTAAAATACGCCCGGCGGTTTTGGTGCGATTGTCGTGTTTTTTGTCCGTTTTAGACACAACTTTACAAATTAATTACACTTTGTTATACGAATAAAACTCAAAATTTTCTTAGATATAATTATTGAGAAAATGGTCTAATGTAACATATATTATTTTCAAAAAAAATATGACGAGCCATTTAGACATGATTCTCATTTTAAAATCAGCTACTCGAGGGAAACTGCGCCTTCGGTAGGTGTGATTCGGGCTAAAATTTACATTTTACTGTCACGTAGGATTTTTGCGTTATATACCCTCCGTACACCTTTTTTTTTCTCTTATTTCATCTTTCTTCCTAATTCATATAAAATAAAAAATATATGAACTATAGATTTTATTACGAAAAAAAATAATTGCATATTTGTATGCCGTTGACGGCAAGACACAGCGTTCATTTGATTAATGTTGACATCTGTACTTTTTGTTTCCCTATGTTCTACAAACAAAAATATATGAATATATTTTAGATTTTGAATTTGAGTTAAAAAACGCGTGAGGTACTTCAATAACCGTCACATCTGCGAAGTTACACTAACTATTTTTGAGCCTGTATAAAAATACTGTACCTATATAACTTTAACATTTATCAGCAAAAAGGCATCTAAACACTTAAATACTTCACAATACAAGGCAAGTACTACGATTTATCACTTACGTGTTTTATAGGTCTAATCTGCTTTAGCTTAGTTGATTGTCCGTCGAACTTGATCTCAACGTCCACATCGCTTAGAGGATGAGAGATCGTCGAACAAGAATCGTTTTTGTTTTCATCAGGACTTAGGGGAGTTACAAAACCACTATCATTGACCTTCCCATCCTTCAAAGACTGCAGATTTAAAGACATGCTTTTCCTACTTTGAAAGATACTTAAATCATCTATATATGAAGTTGGGTTTAGCTTCTCGTTTAATTTCTCATCTAAGCGACGTAAATTTTCGTCGAAATTGTTCTTTAGTTGATGCTCAAATAGTCGTTCTTGACGAATTTGTTCGTGGGTGCTCGCGAAGAATCCCGAATTCTTCTTTCCCAGTTCCTTTAACGTTTCTGTAATGTTTTCCGTCTTGTGATTCTCATGTTTCTCTTCCAATGCCTTTAGTTGTGTGTTTTTCATATTTGCTATTAAACCAGAATGTACTGATTGAGATTTCTTCATCATAAACTGCCTTCGTTCGTGTTCGATGTCTCTCGGCGAATCTTCCCGAATCTTTGCGAATAGATTCGGTGAACTTATCCCCGTTTTGAAGTTCTTCCTCGGGTCTTCTTGTTCCTCATTGGAGAATTTCGTGGAGAATATTTTGAAGGATAACTTCTTGCTGTGGTTTTGTACTATTTTCTTTATTTCTATCGGTATGTCTTGTTTGTGGTGTGCGGATATGAATCTGCTTAGTAATGTTAGGTGTTGTTCTAAGGATTTGTTGGTAGTTTCTAGTCGTGTTTGGTTCTTCTGGTAGTTTGTTATCGCGTCCATTGCTTCCTGTAATAGGAGATAATTTACGTTAATATTTTGATTTAAAATTCAGCAAATTCATGTTGTTGGTTGTTTCATCAGAAAGCTTACAGTCACTCAAAGGGCAATGGAGAGGGCTATGCTCGGAGTTTCCTTGCGTGATCCAATCAGAAATGTAGAGATCCGCAAGAGAACCAGGGTTACCGACATAGCCTGAAGAATTGCTAAACTCAAGTGGCAGTGGGCAGGGCACATTGCTCGCAGAACGGATGGCCGATGGGGCAGAAAGGTTCTGGAGTGGCGACCGCGAACCGGAAGACGTTGCGTTGGAAGGCCTCCCACCAGGTGGACCGATGACCTGGTGAAGGTTGCGGGGATCCGCTGGTTGCGAGACGCACGGGACTGGTCAATGTGGCGACGCTTGCGGGAGGCCTATGTCCAGCAGTGGACGTCTTTCGGCTGATATGGTGATGATATTGTTGGTACATAAAAGTTAGCCATTACTTGAGATGAAAAAAATAATCACCGAGACAAACCGATATATTTTAGTAAACACGTATATTTGACTTACAATGTGATCATATTCATCATATTTTTTTACTAAGGTGGCTAAAATTTTGTTGGCATCGATTTAGAGAATAAGCGCTGCATTGTAACTTTTTGAAAATGGTAGATATGCTAGAGTAAGGAGGTATGAAGGCATTGAAGACGGCTCCTTAGTTTTTATTATGGATATAGGCTCGCGCTTGACCACTATCTCGCCTGATGGTAAGCGATGATGTGGTCGACGGTGAAGCACGCTTGCCTAGAAGTAACCTATTCACTCTTGACTTAAAGCCCCCGATGTTGTACAGACTCCTATATATTTGGAAACAGTCTCAGACTAAAAACAAAAGCTTCTTCAACGATATTTTGATATTGTCATTAGTGGCTTAAATATTCCTAGGCAATCAAAATCCGCAAACACCGTGATATTTATTTATTTCTAGTGTTGGTCCCATTGTTAAATATGTCATTATATATTTAGGAATAAATTAATACATGAAAGCCGACCATTTGATTTCATAAGCCTATAGGCAGCTTTTGCATAACCTTCAGAACGTACTACCTATTGAGATAGGTACGATATCCTATTATGCAGGCTGGCCAAAAAGTTGAGGATCAAACGCAACTAGGGGTTAGATGGGGTCAACAGCTGCTAAAAATATATATCTACGGGAAGTCCTTAAGGTAAACCCCTGCAGTTATAATTTATTTTGTGTTTTTATGAGAAAATTGACGTTTTTTACCCGACTGCCGAAGTATGTATGTATGTATGTATGTATGTATGTATGTATGTATGTAAGTATGTATGTATGTATGTACGTATGTATGTATGTTTGTTCCTATGTGGCGTTCCAGAGACCAAACGCGTTGGCCGATTTTGATGATTCATACGTCAATCGATTCGTCTTAACCCTGCGAGTGTCACTGTCACATTAAAATTGGAAAATAGAAAAATGGCGGATTTTGGGCGCCATATTGTGGGGGACAAAATTTTTTTTTACTTCCAAACCCATCGTGTGGGGTATCAAAATAAAGGGTTTTAAGAGGTGATTTCAAAAATATATAATACTTATATGTTTAAATGTACCGAAATCTAAAAAAAAAGAACTAAAAAGTTATAACACATATTCGCGAACTGGCTGACCAAAACCAGATGTATCCTCCGACTGCACAGCATAATTTTCTTCTTGTTTACGTCTTTTTAGTTCGCCTTTTAAGCAGTCGGGTCTTTTGATTTTTTTAATTTACTTTTTTTATTACTAATTGTTATTAAAATTCGAAAAAATCTACATTCTTTATCTTTTTATAATTTTCACTAGATTGGTACTGATGAGACCTTGCGTTAGACATGATATTTATGGTTGTTTATTGGGTGTGTTGAAGATAATATTAAGTTTTACGATTTTTTTTTCTCACATCATAACTTTTTATTTACTTCTGACCCCACTGTGAAAAAAAATACTCTACCGAAAAGTGACCCTCCCTGTATTACAAGTTTTGGCGCATTAAATAGGGATTCTGAAAAAATATAACACAAGGCCATGAGTGGCTCTAATATCTTTCTAGGGCGATAAAACAAAATAACGCTTGTGAACAATACAAAATAAATTAAACACAAAATAAATTATAACTCTGCAGGGGTTGACCTTAAGGACCTCCCGTAGAACATTTTTTTGCAGCTGATGGCCCCATCTAACCCCTAGTTGCGTTTGATCCACGACTTTTTGGCCACCCTGTAGTTCCACATTCAATTTAATATCAGTAACTCACATCAAGTTCCTCTCCCATCTTCTTGGTGTCCTCGACCAGCTGCTTGTTTTCCTCAGTCAACGCGGCCAGGCGGGGCATCTCCTCGCGCAGTACGGCGTACTCTACTGCGTAGTCGCACAGCTGACGGCTTATGTCGAGGGATAGGACCTGAGAATATAAGGGACGGTGGTTATTAAAACATTCGTTCTTCATTCGTTATCACCACAAAAATAAAAGCTTAAGAACTACAACTTACTTTCTTCATAACCTTCTTATAGAACCCCCTGTTCATGTCGGGCAGCTTGTGCTTGAGATACTCCGCGGCCTCCTCGCAGCTCTCACACAGCATGAGGCCGTCCTTGTGTGCCGTCAGTAAGGCCAGCGACACCGAGAATACTATGTCCAGGGACTCCAGGAAGATCAGGTCTGGAACGAGAATAAAATTGTTGATATGGTTGTTGCTACGAAGATACAATTGAGGGAATGCCTGACCAAAAGACACTGTGTTAAAGCAGTTTATTATTTGGGTTATAAATGGTCACCGGATAATTGGCAGAACGCAATACACAAGCAGTTAATATAAACGTTTTATTGACGAATGACGTTAACAAACTGTTGTAAGTTTAATATTGGTGTATTATGGGGCTTTGGGGTGTTTTGCGCGACTAGTCATTAGTTTCGAACTAAGATACCTATAAAGTATTTTCTACATCTTCTTTTCAAATCGATATAAAACTCTTTCGAAACTGTTCACTGCTGCGCTAGAATTGGTCTTCAAGGTTCTGGACTGGAGGGGGCTAGGCATCAACGTTAATGGCGAGTACATCACTCACCTTCGGTTTGCCGACGACATAGTGGTCATGGCTGAGACCATGGAGAGCCTCAATACAATGCTCAATGACCTCAGTAGAGCTTCCGAAAGAGTGGGTCTTAAAATGAACATGGACAAAACCAAGGTCATGATGAATGCCCATGTAACACCCACTCCTATCAAGATCGGAGATTCTACACTCGAAGTTGTAGACTATTATGTCTATCTTAGACAAACGGTTCAGTTGGGTAGATCTAACTTCGAGAAAGAGGTCAACCGTCGAATCCGACTCGGCTGGGCGGCGTTCGGGAAGTTGCGCGGTATCTTCACGTCCAATTTATCACAGTGTCTCAAGACAAAAGTCTATGACCGGTGTGTGTTGCCAGTGATCACCTATGGGACCGAGATGTGGGCGCTCAGGGAGGGGGGCTTATCAGAAACTTAAAGGGCAATGGAGAGGGCTATGCTCGGAGTTTCCTTGCGTAATCGCATCAGAAATGACCGACATAGCCCGAAGAACTGCGAAACTTAAATGGCATTGGGCAGGGCACAAACACAGAACGGATGGCCGATAGGGCTGAAAACTTCTGGAATGGCGACCGCGAACCGGAAGACGATATGTTGGAAGGCCTCCCACTAGGTGGACCGATGACCTGGTTACGGTTGCGGGAAGGCGCTGGATGTGAGACGCACGGGATCGGTCAATGTGGCGACGCCTGGGGGAGGCCTATGTCCAGCAGCGTGTTTCGGCTGATATGATGATGATGTTACTTTTTAAATGTTTAGTGCCCAGTAGGTGGCAGGCAATGCATTTAACTTCTAACTCTGAGTCTGACTCTGTTACATCGACACGCTAAGAAGAAATAGGCTACGTTAATTTCAGCGTCAGTAAAGAAAGAAAAGAAAAAAAAAATATTTGTGACCCGTACAGGAGACACGAGAAATAAGCAAAAAATTAAACAATAATAAAAATAAAACCCCGTGCGCGACCAAAAAGGCTCCTATCTAGCAGGTGCACCGATATCCAAAACGGAAATAACGCTTCGCTGATATTCTGATAAGGCCCACTGTTGACGCCACGGACACATACGGAAACGGAAAATACTTAAAAAACAAACAAAATATTATAAACAGAGAAGGTGGGTCAAAGAAGTGCAGGGATATAGGCACTTGGGGCACTCCAGCATAATATGAGTCATATTGTGCAGAGATAAGCTGATAGAACAGGAGAAAATGACTTACCAAACACTCTGACAACGAAGCCCAGAGGGAACTGGCTGGTGAACAGAGTGAGCATCCATGGTGCCGCGTATAGTGCGGGGGAGATGTCCAGAGCTTCCAGCTTCGCGTGGAGATCTGGCTCGTGGTCGCGGAGTAGACGAGAGAGTTGGTATAGCTAGAAGATAAAGAATCAATAAACCATCGGAAGAACAAGCTTTCAGTACAACACAATACTACATTACTGCAGCGGCCAGCAAAAGAGGCATTGATGGACGCACGTGTAAGCCGCGGGGAACATACTATATAATATAACTAGCTGTTCCCCGCGGCTTCGCTCCCGTGGGCCACCCTACAGCACCCGTTTTCGGGATTAACAAATAGCCTATGTTACTCAGGAATAACGAAGCTTTCTATTTTTTAAATCGGTCCAGTAGTTTCGGAGCCTATTCGGTACAAACAAACAAACAAATCTTTCCTGTTTATAATATTAGTATAGATTAGTATAGATAAAGAGGAAAGATTTGTATTTTTGTATTTAACGAATAAACTTAAAAACTACTGGACCGATTTCAAAAATTCTTTCACCATTGGGAAGCTACACTATCCCCGGGTGACATAGTCTACGTTTTATCTCTGTATGCCCACGGGAACGGGAACTACGTGGGTGAAACCGTGAGGCATCCCCTAGTTAATTTAAAAAAAACTTTGTAGGTCGTGAGTTCTAACCCAGGCAGGCGCTTTACTTTGTGTAAATTATTTTCACCACTGCTCTCAAAACGGTGAAGGAAAACATCGTGAGGAAACCGGCATGGAAAGTCAAATTCAAAACGTTCGCAATAAACATTTTGACTTTGACTTTGACATGTCCTAGAACCAAAAAGCGAACACATGTGACATCCACCAGCCCGCACTAGGCCCGCGTGGTGGATTACAGCCTATTCCCTCTCACATAAAAGGCCTGTGTCCCAGCAGTGGGCACATTAAAAGGCTGATGATGACTAAATTTCATCCAGATTCGTCTAACCGTCTGAGCGTGAAGAAGTAACAAACGCACGTTGCTTCTTCACGCTCAAACGGCTGGACAAACAAACACACACACTCACAAACTTTCGCCTTTATAATATTGATGTGATTCTTATCTACGCTCTATACTAATATTATAAAGAGGAAAGATTTGTTTGTTTGTACCGAATAGGCTCCGAAACTACTGGACCGATTTAAAAAAAGTCTTTCACCAATAGAAAGCTACGTTATTCCTGATTAGCATAAGATTTTATAATCCCGAAAACGGGTCCTGTGGGGGTGGCCCACGGGAGCGAAGCCGCGGGGAACAGCTAGTAGAGGTATATTTACCTGAACTTGCAGGGCACTCATGTCCGGTAGGTACTGCTTCCGAAGACCTCGTCTGAACATTAGGTGACGGAGCAGTATGAACGCCTCAGCTTCTTCCATCTGTAAAAAAGTAATGATTACAAATGTAAACCTGTGGTATGTATGTGTTTGTCGTATATTCTAAATGTTTAAAAATGTTGTTTTTCACAGATGATGTATTTCTGTTGTCGCTATAACAACAAATACTAAAAACAGAATAAAATAAATATTTAAGTGGGGCTCCCATTAAAGAAACGTGTTTTTTTTGCCGTTTTTTTGCGATAATGGAACGGAACCCATCGTGCGCGAGTAACACTCGCACTTGACCGGTTTTTAATCATTCCTTTTAAGGTAAATAGCATGGGATTCACGTATCTATCGTTACGAGCAGTGGCAACCTTGAGTCTAGGTTTTTGTCAGCTTGGTTTGGTGTCAAAGGCTCGCCAATTACTCTATTTATCTTTGAATAACAATACTGCCAAAACGTGGCACGTCTGCCTACACCATAGTTAAAACAGTTGTGGTTCTTTTAATATACTTCATCATCATCATCATCACCATATCAGCCGAAAGACGTCCACTGCTGGACATAGGCCTCCCCCAAGCGTCGCCACATTGACCGGTCCCGTGCGTCTCGCAACCAGCGGATCCCCGCAACCTTCACCAGGTCATCGGTCCACCTGGTGGGAGGCCTTCCAACGCAACGTCTTCCGGTTCGCGGTCGCCACTCCAGAACCTTTCTGCCCCATCGGCCATCCGTTCTGCGAGCAATGTGCCCTGCCCACTGCCACTTAAGTAACAATAATAATATACTTACATGTAACAATAAGACTCCAGCCACAAAACTCAGTCCCTGACAGTACCCCACATCAGGGTCTAACAGAGAGTAAGCCTTTAGAATGTTGTACAAAGCCAGTTGTCCGGGACCCAGCGCTGATGCGAAGTACGAGTGCTTTGGGAATGTGCGACCTGAATGTACAGAAAAGGGGAAATATCAGTGGAAACACAGGATTGTTGGACGATGCCTAAAAAAAAAAAAAAAAAAAAAAAAAAAAAAAAAAAAAAAAAAAAAAAAAAAAAGGGGATGGACAGACTAAAAAAATTGCACGGAGTATTACTGAGGCTCTAGATAAGTGTCATTATATTAACGATGCTAATTTAAGCCTATGCTACACGGTTGCCAACCAAGCCAAAGTGACCTTGGTTTGAAGCGGTCGTTTCCAACCGTGTAGACAGTGGTTTCAAACCAAATTTAGCAAAGGTTTAGGTTGGCAAACGTGTAGCACAGGCTTTAAGATGACGACGGTCAAAATGTAAGGATTGATCACGTGATCATACGTTATCGCTTGGCGATCCTATACATTGTTTGACAATTGAGAGATGTTTTTAAACCAAGAACCTGTTAGGGGTGTCAATTACTTAATGCCAACTTTTGATCAGCCTTTTCAAAGTCAAATTCTTTATTTCAATTAGGCCAGTAGGCAGCACTTTAGAACGTCAAAAAATTAATTTAAAAGTAGTTTATGCAATGGTCATATAATAGGGGTTATTAAAACACGTGCTTGGGTTTATGACATGAGGTGAAGCAAAATGTGATAATAATAACACACGAGTGTTTTAATACCTAATTTTATGCCGTTGCATACACTACTTTATCCTCACTTTTAAATTTGAATTAAAACAAAAGTGGAAACGGAAAAAATATGTGGTATGGCGGGCAATTTAGATTCTCATTGCGCATGACTGCGCAGCGCGCGCATCCATAGACAATGACACTACTTTTCTACATTAAGTCAATGAGCTTATACGCGCCAATAAATTAAAAAGTAAAAGTGTGCTATAAAAATTAATAAGTTATTTTATGATGCAGTTGTTTTAAAATCGAAGGAAAATACTGTAATGTTTTTTTTTTAATATTACCTATCGACGAATATAAAGTACCTGTTTATACAATATTTTTTGAATTCATATTTGGAACATTACGTTGTGAGTCTAGATAAAAGTATTAATATTGGATTCTACCGTCTATTCGGTCATTTTTTTCGTGTTAATACCTTAATAAAGTCCCGCAACCTCCATTGATAAGGGAAGATCCTTCGACCAGACCAGAGGTGTTGTGTCTGGTCCAGACAACTGCTCAACGGTTGTTGTCGAAACTCTGTTTGCGCGATGCAGGATTTAGGTATTTAGTTCGTATGGAGCGGCATAGATGTCGCTACACTTAGAATCACTTACCTAAGTCAATGAGTATGGCATGCTGGTGCTTGGTGAGTCCCCCCAGCAGCGCGGTGTAGGGCGTGTGGTACAGCGGACAGGTTGCCGTGTCCGGCGGGGCCGAGCGCAGGCAAGCCTGCTCTGCTAGGAAGTACCATACACCGCCGCGGGACATGCGAGGGACTCCTGGAAGGGACAATATTTAATTTTAAATAGAATATACAGAAAACAACGATACTTTCAAAATTTACGGCAAAGAATCACTAGGCACTTAAAAATTATACAATAAAGAACCAACCTGCAAAAACCCTTCGATACAATTAGCATAAACTTATTTGGATTAAAGTCATGCAAAACAGCGATAATCCTACATAGTAATAGATATCATCAAGAAAGTACTAAAAACACAAGAATCCTCCATAGTAATAGATATCATCAAGAAAGTACTAAAAACACAAGAATCCTACATAGTAATAGATATCATCAAGAAAGTACTAAAAACACAAGAATCCTACATAGTAATAGATATCATCAAGAAAGTACTAAAAACACAAGAATCCTACATAGTAATAGATATCATCAAGAAAGTACTAAAAACACAATAATCCTACATAGTAATAGATATCATCAAGAAAGTACTAAAAACACAAGAATCCTCCATAGTAATAGATATCATCAAGAAAGTACTAAAAACACAAGAATCCTACATAGTAATAGATATCATCAAGAAAGTACTAAAAACACAAGAATCCTACATAGTAATAGATATCATCAAGAAAGTACTAAAAACACAATAATCCTACATAGTAATAGATATCATCAAGAAAGTACTAAAAACACAATAATCCTACATAGTAATAGATATCATCAAGAAAGTACTAAAAACACAATAATCCTACATAGTAATAGATATCATCAAGAAAGTACTAAAAACACAAGAATCCTACATAGTAATAGATATCATCAAGAAAGTACTAAAAAAACAATAATCCTACATAGTAATAGATATCATCAAGAAAGTACTAAAAACACAAGAATCCTACATAGTAATAGATATCATCAAGAAAGTACTAAAAACACAATAATCCTACATAGTAATAGATATCATCAAGAAAGTAATAAAAACACAATAATCCTACATAGTAATAGATATCATCAAGAAAGTACTAAAAACACAATAATCCTACATAGTAATAGATATCATCAAGAAAGTACTAAAAACACAATAATCCTACATAGTAATAGATATCATCAAGAAAGTACTAAAAACACAATAATCCTACATAGTAATAGATATCATCAAGAAAGTACTAAAAACACAATAATCCTACATAGTAATAGATATCATCAAGAAAATACTAAAAACACAAGAATCCTACATAGTAATAGATATCATCAAGAAAGTACTAAAAACACAATAATCTTACATAGTAATAGATATCATCAAGAAAGTACTAAAAATACAATAATCCTACATAGTAATAGATATTATCAAGAAAGTACTAAAAACACAATTATCCTACATAGTAATAGATATCATCAATAAGGTACTAAAAACACAATATGTTTACTTTGAAGAAGCTTTGTTAATATGCAAAGTTTAAAGTAAAATGTTTTCATCACAAATACACAGAGGAGTTCCCCAAGGCTCTATCCTAGGGCCGTACTAAATCGACCATATTTATTTTGGAGGTGATAAGGGTAGTCGCATACGGTTTGGCTGGAAGCTATAGTATTGCTTACAGAGACATGGCTTTACGGTGGCGTACAAGATGTCGAGTTATTTGAGGACAGATACGATGTTTACCGTCGCGCCAGTAAAGACGGCGTCAGAATCTTATTAGCCATTTTAAAAACTTTAAAATCATGCCAAGCATCTCAACTTGAACGTGAAATTGAGGATTTATGGGTTTGTGTGGACGAAGTAAGGAGGAAATAAAAAAGCCGGCCAAGTGCGTGTCGGGCCACGCACAGTAATAGGGTTCCGTAGTTGCATAATAATGCGGACTAAGAAGAGGGTCTTTTTTTGTTTCATGAACTTTAATACGGTTTCAGCGGATAACAACGTCTAAAAACGGAGGTATTTGGACAAAATTTTTACTGTTCCAAGTACATTTTTTAAGTTGGTCGACTATTACCCGTAAACTTGTAAAGCTTACTTAGCTGTGATAGTTTTTCTTTTAATTTCGTTATATATACTACTGCCATGAATTTTTTCACATAGCTAAAAGCAACCATTTCGCTGGCAGGGGGAGGGACACTCGACTCTAACAAAAATTTGCAATTTAAAGCTTATTTTTACGCAAACGGACCTCTGAACCTATCCAACGATATCCCACACCAGGGGATAGACGAGAAAAAAAAACATCCCCACTTTACGTCTCGTATAAGGAGGTACCCGAAAAAAAAAATTTTTCGTTATTTTATTTTATCACCTTGTCGGCATTATTAATATGTATATCCATGCCAAATTATAGATTTCTAGTACTAAGAGTCTCTGAGCAAAGCTGCGGACGGACAGACGGACATAGCGAAACTATAAGGGTTCCTTATTGGACTTCGGAACCCTAAAAAGTGAAGTCGAAACTTTATTTCATAAGACTATGTGTACATCTTTCGCTGGATGACAAATAAATAAATTAGATTACCTTGTATGACAGCCTGTGTAAGCATATGCCGGTCGACCTTGGCCATGGGTTGCGAGGAGTCCCTCGTTAGTAAGGAGTCCCACATCAGACTCACTCCAGCATCACAAACACCCAGTTCTTGGTACTCCAACTTTATTCTGCGGACTGCTGAGGATTCTTCGCTTTCTGGAAGTAAAAATAATCTTATACTGGGTGGCTTAATTCATCTGCAATCTCTCTGGGGATAAAAGTACTCATGATTAAGAACTGGCTGCTGCCACAGTAAAAATAAATAATACAGTATTGAAACTACCTACAAACGCTCCAAACGGCACAGTCCTTACTCTATAGGGTAGAGTAAGTAGGATATGGTAGTTATAGTAGGGTAGGTGGGTAGAGTAGGTATGGTAGGTAGTGTTGGAAGGTAGCCAATTGACGGAATTTAAGCCCCGGGAGTCAGCTAGTCTTATGAATAAAGTTATAACAAAATCCTGGCTACATTATCTGTATTCGTGTTCTCATTACCGTTTAATAGCTTACCTCTAAGTCTAGCATTCTCCTTCTCCATTCTGACCAGTAGAATAGTCTGGTCGATCGCCATCTTCCACAGCTGGCGCAACTCTTCCCTAGTTCTCTTCGCTTTTGGACCTGAAGACTTGCGCATTGATGTTAGTTCTCCTGAAATAAAACAAACATGTTATCATTCGAGAGTTTTGAACGTTCCTGTACCGTAAACCCTCATAGCAGCTTTCTGATTGGCAAATCTTATTCACACGATAGGCTATTCTATTGAGTTTCCTTTTTAGGGTTCCGTACCCAAAGGGTAAAAATGGGACCCTATTACTAAGACTTCACTTTCCGTCTGTCTGTCACCAGGCTGTATCTCATGAACCGTAATAGCTAGACAGTTGAAATTTTCACAGATGATGTATTTCTGTTGCCGCTATAACAACAAATACTAAAAACAGTATAAAATAAATATTTAAGGGGGCTCCCATACAACAAACGTGATATTTTTGCCGTTTTTTGCTCGATATTAATAACGGCAACTGGTAGACGCTTGAAATATTCACAGAATGTTTAGTTGTATATTCACTTCAAAAAATAATTATTATTAAATTAAAATAAAATATTTTTTTGCAGTGTTTTGCGATAATGGTACGGAACCCTTCGTGTGCGAGTCCGACTCGCACTTGGCCGGTTTTTTTCTAACTGTGACGAAATTTATCCAATCGTCTAAGCCAAAAAAAGTAATACTACTTTTCATCGGGTCTTAGGCCTTCTCTGAGGTGACAGATTCCAATTTTGAAGCAGTTCGAAAGTCTTGTGATGATTTTGAAACAAACTTTACCTTCGACTTGCACTTCAGGTTGTACGATCTTTTCATAGATGGCTTGTCTCCAAGTGGCTTCGTTCTCGACGCCAGCTTCTGTTTGAGCAGGGCGGCTGTCGCTTACTTTTAGGAAACTGAAAATAAAACGAAGTTTATTTAGAACATCAATATTGGCTTCCCTCGTATTTGTCAAAGAAAGTATAAAGGTCTATCCACACATATCAGGGCCGTGCCCGGGATGTGCCCGGGACGTGACAGGGCCGGGTCCCGTCAGGGGCTCAAAAAAATATCGGTGGGAACATTTTATATGAACTCGTTCACACACGTCCGTGCACGGGACGTGCCCGGGCCCGTGCACGGACGTGTGTGAACGATGTCGATATGTGTGGATAGAGCTTGAGTATGTTAATTTTAAAGATTTTTGGGAATTTTTAACCGACTTCCCAAAGAGGAGGAGGTTCTCAATTCGATTGGTATTTTTTTAAATGTATGTACACCGATTACTCAAAGACGCCTGGACCGATTTCGAAAATTCTTCTTTTGTTTGAAAGGGTATACTTCCCGTTTAGCCCCATAGTCATCAGGTCTAGATCTGATGATGGGATCTTGGAGAAATCAAGGGAACTCCTCAAATATTATAGCCATAAATATAGCGATTTTGGCATTTTCATCAACAATGCAATTATTTGCACTTAGAAAGTATCACTTGGTGAAGTGGAAGTGGTGATGAAGACCACAGTTGGCCAATGGAACTCCTTAATGCTAAGTATGTCACGGGTCTAAGATATCTCAAATAGTTAAACGATTATGATGAAGCAAATACTTATTTTATGTTTGCGTCAGGAATTACTTTTTATGTTTGCGTCAGGAATTCTACATAATTACGCTTTTGGTTTTGGTCACATTATAATTTTGGGTAGTTTATTTTTATTTATTTTTTAACTGTATTTATTTTATGTTCTTTGTATCTATTTTAACATACACAACAGATTTGGTTTCCGTACGTCACGTCCTAGGCGACCACTGAAAATCAGCGCCGTGCTGTGGGTCCCCCACGGTACAGCATTATGCTGAGTGAAAGCCTTATTGCCACAATCACGACATGCATCTGCCTACATATTTTTCACCCTATTTGTTTTTTGTTATAATCAAATTGTGGGTAGTATATATTATTACTGTTTGATTTATTTCTCGTCTTTACTAACTTAATTTAAGTACTACTAATACTATTTTAAGGGTTTAGCTTAAGTATATATCCTATACTGTATGTCGTTTTGTGACAAATAAACACTTTTTCTTTCTTTTCTTTCTTTCTAAATAAATAGTACTGATGAAAATGGTACCATCGAACTGATCTGATGATGAAGCCGGCTGGCAGGTACTGGAACTCCGAAATAAAACAATGTATCCTAGTCGTGTTTTTTTATAGAAGTCGGTTTGTTTTTTTGTTGAAAAGAGTTTTTCAGTAGTCAATTTTATAATTACGGCTGATCTTCCACGTGGAATGGAAGGTGAAAATATCTAAGAAGCTTTGTTTTGAATATGAAGCCATTCCAGTGGTGGCTATTTTCCTCGCTCATGGCTACATATTTCTATGTTCAGTAACTATGGCACCAAGAACCCAAAATTTAAATTTATTTATTCGCAATTCATAGGGATAAAATAAAATCGCCTAACAGTATTAAATTCCATTTAAGTCTGTACCGGTACTTACATTTCCATCATAGGAGAGTTGACAGGAGTGCCTTCTGCTTGGGTTTCTTCACTCTCTTCTGGAGTTGGGGTCATGTTCGAACGGGGAGGTGGTGTTATTTCTGAAATTATCAAAAGAAAAAAATTGTTAGACGCTATGCATTAGTTCCGAGTATTGTGGGCCTTATGCGTAGCAAAACTTAAACAATCTCGCTTCAACAGCTCGGAACACGAGGTGAGTTACTCACTGTACTAAATTCATATGAGAGTAGGGGTGAGTAGATAGGTAAGGTGCAACGAGCACTTGACAGCTGCCATTATGTTTGAATCGAACCAAAATTTGCGTTATTTTACCAACTCACAGATTTAGGTCTTTGTCAAAAACTTTTGAATAAGGAATATGTGGGGCTCATTTTAAAGTATTTATTGTTCCAATATTCCACATTTTATTTATTATTTTACGCCCACAAAAGTACAGAGGTAGACTTAAGGTCTATCCACACATATCAGGGCCGAGCCCAACCATTGAAGCTTCGTCACTGGCCCGTGCACGGACGTGTGTGAACGAGTTCATATAAAATGTACCCACCGATTTTTTTTTGAGCCCCTGACTGGGCACGGTCTGTCCACGTCCCGGGCACGTCACTGATATGTGTGGATAGACCTTTAATGACTTATTTTTACTAGTCAACCCACAGATATAAATATAACTAGATGACCCGATTGTATGTACTTCGCGTGCCAAAAAGCAGAGTAAAGTTACGATCAATGATCGTAATCTGAGCTTCTCATTTAGCATTATCGGCGCCGAAGATCCACCGAAATCTAAAAAATGCCTTTTTATGCCATATTGAGCTGTAAAGAATGTATAGAAAAAGTTGGCCGAGGGATTAAATAATAATAAATAATAAATTTATTCAAATTAATAAAAGCATGTTAACATAAATCAATTGGATCATTTAAGGGTTACAATTAGTTAACAAAACAGATAGGTGTTGCAACCAGCACCCTTGCTGAGTTATAAAATAACTCGGCTCTCTCATATCTCATCTAAGATTGGACATGTTTTCTTTCATTGGTAAGTAAATTTGTTTATCTACACTAATGTTCCAAATACGAATTCGAAAAATATTGTATAAACACGTACTTTATATTCGTGGACAGGTAAAATTAAAAAAAAAAAACCATTACAGTTCAACATTTTCCTTCGATTTTCAAACAACTGCATCATAAAATAACTTTTTAATTTTTATAGCACACTTTTACTTTTTAATTTTCTGGCGCGTATGGGCTGTAGTAAAGAAGTTTCATTGTCTGTGGATGCGCGCGCTGCGCAATGAGAATCTAAATTGCCCGCCATACCAAATATTTTTCCCTTTCCACTTTTGTTTTATTTCAACTGTATGAGTGAAGATAAAGTAGTGTATGCAACGGCATATAATTAGGTATTAAAACACTCGCGTAATACTATTATCAAATTCGGCTTCGCCTCATTTGATAAACCTACGCTCGTGTTTTAATAACCCCTATTATATGGCCATTGCATAAACTACTATTTTTAATTGTTTGTAAAAAAACTGGCACGCTTGGTTTTCATACAGATGGAGGGATCGTTTAGTTATCTAGTTAGATGTATGTCTGTGAGATTTTTTGGATGATGCAGTCACAAATAGTTTTATTATTTTTGGTGACCTCTTACTGATATTTTGTACTTAAGTCTTACGATACTTTTGAGGTGTATTTAGGTATAATGATATTATGTCTTTATACTGAATTATACTGTGTGTATAATATTGTCTCACCATCTATCACTGCAGGAGACAGACTCTTGCTTCTCGAAAGCTCCGGAGACAACAACTCCTGGTTGGTCGGGTCTGATGATGTGTCCTGTGCTGCCGGTACAGAGGACGGCAGGGGTGAAGATTCCTGAAAATAAATGATTAGATTTATAACTTTAACACACATAGAACATAATGTTCTGTATTACCCAAAAAGGCTTATTGTACAACCATATTGGAGCAGTGGTGGCCCAGTGGTATCGGCCACATTTACGTGTCGTAGGTCGTGGGTTCGAACCCAGGCAGGCGTATTACTTTGTGTAAATTATTTCATCACCACTGCTGTAAAAACGGTGAAGGAAAACATCGTGAGGAAAACGGCATGTCCTAGAACCAAAAATTCGAAGACATGTGACATCCACCAACCCGCACTGGGCCCGCGTGGTGGATCATGGCCCATTCCCTCTCACAGAGAAGAGGCCTGTGTCCCAGCAGTGGGAACATTAATAGGCTGGTGATGATGATGATTGGACCAGTTATCTGTAAATATTTTTTGTACAAACGAGTCATCTTTCATTATTTACCTACAATAACTGCCTATACACTTAAATAAAAAGAAAATAAAACTACGAACGCGTATAAAAGGGCAGCGGTCATAGGGCGTCAAAAATGTCATCCACATCACTATCAACGTGAAAAATTACCTACATCACAGATAATATAATAATATAATACTATAATGTGATTTTTTATTTCGTGGACTAAACTGACATTTGGGGGGTTGTCACTTTATCGTTACATTAAAATAGTGTTGTACCCTAACTATCCTGAGTGATCGAAAGTTAATCGAAAATCGAAGTAGATCGAAATTGAAACTATTTCACGGCATAAACAAATAATTTGTTTAGAAACTAGCGGCCCATATTTAGTTTCTACTCATTTATGTCAGACTTAATTTTATCGATTGCATTTATTTTATTGTTGATTTCATATTTAACACAATAAAAGTTCATGTACTATGTGTATGAATACTGTTATATTTAAATATATTATGTTTATATTCATAAAACATTTATTTACACCAATTAGTAAAAATTAATTCAGGAGTCATGTCACATCGATTCGATGAATCACTTATGATTGAGCCTTACCTACAACACTATGCTCCGCGCTTGCAACATTTTTAAAAAATAAGGCCAATAGCAGCTGTCAGTTTAGTCCACGAAATTAAAAATCACAGTATAGCATACAGATGCCTCATCTCATACAAAGAAACCGTACCGACGTAACTAGCGTTTTTCATCTGATTAATCTTGTTATTTTTGTAAGTACATCAATCACGTTCGATCCCGTTTCTCGGCAATAGATGGTGTTAGCAGCGACTTGCAAGTAAAAGGGTTTACTAGGTTTGTGAATATATTTTTCTTTAAATAAAGTAACGGTGCGTTTTATAGTATTTTCTTTGCACGTTTATACAGTTTTTTTGCATCAAAATGTGTTACAAAGCAAATTTTAACAATCAATTAGAATGCCTCAGAAATTTAAATATGGGCCATCTATTGGCATCAATTTTAAATGATACGTTCAAATAATCTTTGAAATGTGAATTAAGATCCCAATATTCCGTACAGAGAGTTGATTAAACAAGAACATACAATTTTTATGTTCAAATCCAGAAAATGTTAATTTAACACACAATTCTATTGAATTTTGTGCACATGTCGCGCCATCTAGTGAGATTTATTTGAACCAAATTTTCTCTCTTAGCAATGAGACCCCGTGATACCTACAGGCTAATACAATAGCTCGAAGGCCTGCTAATAGAGCTGAGGGTTCCTCGCTCCTTCCTGTCGGAATTACGATGAGTGTGTTATTTATGAACAATACAAAATACAAATAATTGATTTTTCCTTTATGTATTTAACATCTGGTATTTGAAGTGAAGCTCAAATATAGCTTGTTTTAGGCCTATACGGCCTCGTAAAAGTTTTCTTTGCTTTCAGTTATATGGTTTTTATTATATCTCTTGTTTAGCTTTTTAAGTCCAATTGCAGGCCTTCCTCTCCTTAATCCACACAATTTTGTCTTCTGATAGTTAGAAATAAAATAAAACCGGCCTAGGGCATAGGGTTCCGTACCAAAACGCAAACATAAATTGGTTTTAATAGGCAAAATTAGGTTTTTTTCAGATTGATTCATGTATTGTTATTTTTTAGTAAAATATACGTAAAATAAACATTATCACTAAATTTGAAGTTAATAAAAGGTCAATGGGAAGCTAAAAAATCTTCTGAAAATATTTATGTAAAAAATGCTGAATTTGATGGCTCCTCATTCCTTTGTTTTCAAATATTTTTTTAAACAAAAAATACAACATTTATTTAAACAACGGGTTCTAAACCACGAGCATTTAAACATTTTTTTGGCAATTTGTATGACTTTGGATCAACAAATCCAACCGTTTGGCTATAGAACCTGTGCGACAGACGTTAGATAAACAGACAGACGGACAAGTGAGTGACAGAAATAGGGCCCCGATTGGACCCTTCGGGTATTGAAACCTAAAAAAAATAAAAAGCCTTTATTCCTTGCATTCGTATGTGCAATATTAACTTAATTTTTAGCAGGTATGTGTTAGTGAGTTAGTTTCTTGTATTAAAGAACAATGGCAGGTGCCCATACATTGTTTTAGCTGACATTAATTTCCTACGTCATTAAATGAAAAATATCTGGTTTAACTCAGGGTTATGTTCTGAATTAATTTGTGCAAGAATTTTTGTTAGAGAATGTCGAGAATAATAGATATTCAGTCGTAAACTTTTGTAGGTTATGTCTGGGTAACTTTTAATAATGTGTTTAATAGGTAATACTATTAAATTTCGTGGAAGTAAAAGGGCATTGTCACATTAGTATTTCCCTTACCTATATATTTCAGCAAGAAATGTATAATACTCTTTGGTAAGAGTATATTTATTTAAACTAAGCGATTTTGAAGTGTATAAAAAGATCGTCGTCAACAACCAAGCTATATTTTTTTAGACTTGGTTACTAGTCTTTTTGCCAATAATTAATTGAATATAATTCATTTATTTCTACTACACTACAATATTCATACCTACCTGCGAGGAACATCTACACTTAGACATAAACTGTATTGTTAACTCATTTACTGCATTAAATACAATAATGATATTATTATTTAATATAGTTACTACTTGTCACTTAGCAGATAAAATATATAATGACAACACTAAGCTAAAGAAATTAACTGAAAAATCATATAACTTTTTATTTATTATGTTTTTTTTTAGCCGTTTTGAACCAGCCCAATTAAACTTTAAAAAACGTAGACAATTAATAGAGTTTCTTTCGTATACAACTCACTTTCAGACGCCCAAATTTAAGTATGCTAAGATTTCGCCATTGTTCTTTATTTGTTAGTGTTTTTATTTTGCAAGGATCTCAGGTTCAGTCGAGGCCTCCTCCAAAGATATCCATGTCTTTGTCTTTTGCTATTTGCCTTCAAATTGACCCGGCTCTTCTTAAGCCATAGGCCTCTGTTAGATACCTTTAATTGAATCTAAACAAAACATACACTGCAATTGACATTTAGGGGCCGATGATGGTATAAAACTTACCTTTTTAATAACAAAAGGAGGCATGACACTCTCGTCTCTGCTAGCCTTTCGCTTCAGTAGATCAAAGCTGCTGGATATTGAACGTCTGGCTTTTGAGAAGATAGTGCTGCCACCTAGGTATTGATTCAGGAACTCTGACCTGAAAGTAGGTAGATCAAAGTCTTAGTTATTATTCTTCAGGATACTTTACTAGTGTTGCAAAGTACCATAGAGTGGAGGTTTATCAAGAATTTATCTGCAATTATTTTACACTTTCGTTATTATAATAAAATCTACAAGTCCGTGATTAGACCTGTCATACTGTATGGATCAGTATGTTGGGCTGTGAAAAAGATGGATGAAAGGAGATTGCATGTAGCAGAGATGAGAATGTTGAGATGGATGTGCGGCGTGACGAGATTGGATAAAGTGAGAAATGAGTATATTAGAGGCAGTTTGAAAGTGGCGCCAGTGGCAGAAAAGTTGAAGGGAAACCGTTTGTCCTGGTATGGTCATGTGATGAGGAGGGATGAAACGCATGTTACTAAAAGAGTTATGAATATAAATGCAGATGGATGGAGAGGAAGAGGAAGGCCAAAGAAAAGATGGATAGACTGTGTGAGGAGTGATATGAAAGAAAAGGGGGTCAGTAATAGCGTAACAGGGGACAGGACGGTATGGAAGAAGAAAACGTGTTGCGCCGACCCCGAGTAACATGGGATAAGGGCAGGAAGATGACAATGTTATTATAATGATTGTATGGGACCTGCGAGTTCTTGGTTGCTTTTTTTTTGAAGTTTGCTTCTAAAATAAAAATAAAAACTTGAATTGAGATTAACCACAACAAAATGGACGACTGCACTTTTTAAATAAAATTACTAGAATATTAGCATGTGTAACGAGAGTACCTAAAACAAAATAAGTTATAGCTAGATCAACAATCATTGTTTCGTCATGTTTAGCATAATAAATAGGAGCATCTCCTCTTCAAAGTCCACTGCCTAGTGTCATGTTAGGTATTATCCTGCTCACCTATTCTCTGCGGTGTCGTGAACATGTCTGGTCTGCTTGGCCTCGCAGTGCGCGCGCAGCAACATCATCAGGAATGCGTTGTGCTCACCCGTCTGTGACACGAGGGAAAGTGTTATTGAAACTGCGGCTAACATGCGATTTGAGATAAATGGGAAGTGATCACGGATATAAATCTAACTAGATAACGAGAGTCCCTCCACCTGTATGAAAACCAAGCGTGCCACTTTTTCACAAACAATTTTTAATGAAAGAAAACCTTTCCAATGCCTCGGCCACAGAATAAATAATAGTACAAGTACAGAAGAGTCACTTCGTGCAACAATTCATTGAAATAGAGACTCCTGCTAGTAAGCAACAAAGTGCAATTCAGCTCGCATAAGCGCTCAGTGCCTAAAGTGATATTCACCTAAACGTTGCCGCTTTCTTCTAACGCGTATCTCCGTCGCTGTCTGGCGCGGTGTGACTCGGTTCGTAAGGGTTGTCGACTTGCCGCTTTCGCTTACATCCACTATCTACCTACTTGACCGCGTAATCTTTCTTATGTTTGATGCCTATGATTACACGGTCAAGTAGGTACATAAACAATGAATATTATAGACCGTCATTTTGTTAGGTACTTAACAAATGAAAACTAGGTTACCTAAACTTCATTTACTATAACATTAGACATTTAAATAAGCCCATTTTATTTATTATTTATTTATTATAAACTTTATTTACAGCCCGGTCAATCGATTTTGACTTCTATTGCGTTGGTGATACGACAAATGGAAGCTGTAGTAAACCAGGCTATTAGTAAATTCTTAGGCTAAGTAGGTAACTTACTTAGGCAATTATAATTTATTTTAAACTGGATCTAAAGCGTTTATTTTTATGTTAACAAAATGGTAACTATTCAATAAAAAAAGAAATCAAATTATATTTGTGAAAAACACGAAAATCAAAAATATCTAAGTAGGTAGGGTACCTAATTATTAGTATTTCACACACCTATTCATTCTTTTAGGAACACCAAAATGCTTAAATTTTTATACAAAACTCGTACTCAGTATGCAACTACTACCGATAGTTATAGAGTATTTATGTAATTATTTAAATAGGTACAACAAAATAGCTTACCTTCAAAAATCTTTCGGTACTTTAAAAAAACTTAATATCGATTCATTGTTCTTTGCTTTATTTAAACACCCGTAAACACAGCAATATCTTTTAAAGCA
Organism: Anorthoa munda; assembly: GCA_945859665.1. Taxonomy (NCBI): domain Eukaryota; kingdom Metazoa; phylum Arthropoda; class Insecta; order Lepidoptera; family Noctuidae; genus Anorthoa; species Anorthoa munda. The sequence goes on along the minus strand of OX243917.1, from coordinate 12,164,330 downwards.
CTTAGAAATACGTTTAGAAATCATCGTTCTTTGCTGCATTAATCATAGAATTAATAACGTGGCTAACGTGAGAGCCGAGCGGTAAGAGGCAACCTAATGCATTATTTCTTCTGGAAGATACCGCCGGCAGATCGTACCTAAACTGCGGAGTGACACCCCCCTGCCTCGGCCAACTTTTTCTATACATTCTTTACAGCTCAATATGTCATAAAAAGGCATTTTTCTAGATTTCGGTGGCTTTCCGGTGCCGATAATGCTAAACGAAAAGATGAAGATTACGATCATTGATCGTAACTTTACTCCGTTTTTTGGCACGCGAAGTACATACAAGCGCGTCATCTAGTTAGATTTATATCTGTGGTCGCGATAGGGATTGAAACATTTGGTCGCAACGTTTGCGAGAGCAACTATTCTAACAAACATCGACTGTTCTGGAACTTTGTAATTTAAGACTTTAAAGCATGCGTGTAAGATTAAATTTGTTTTGATGTATATTGAGCAGCGAAGAAAGGTCATAAATTTATTATTGCTACAACTTTAAGCATTGCATTTAATGTTGAATTTGCATTAATGTATATTTATCTCAACTAGAATTCCTAGAATTACGTAAAGACAATTGGCGATAGTTTTAAAGAGAAGATCTGTATGGGATTGTATATCTAGTGTATTATTGATCGAAGATCAGATGGCAAATTAAATATAAGCTTTATCAACCGGGTAAACATTTTAGAAGAAGTGAGTCTGTAAAGTACTCACCTCATACATGTGGTTGGTGCCTCCCTGATACTTGGTGATGATGAGGTCCTGTTCATCATCAGGAAGCTGTTCTATGCGACGCAGGATGAACGCGTGAGTCTTCTTGTCGTTCATACCTGAGTATGATATAATACATTCAACTATGTAACCAGTACTAGTAGAGGTCTTTAATCAGAAGCTTTTTCGGGAAAGAAAATCCACCTTTACATTTCTGTCATAAAGCAGCGTTGCTGTGTTCCGGCTGGAAGGTAAGGCTCGCCTCGCTAGGCCGGACAATGCGTCTTCCTTCCCCCCTAAATGGGTCCACGGACATCCCCGAGTCCGTCACCCCCAAAACATTAGGACCCGAGTTGACGGCGCGTAGTATTCCACGCGCGCCCCTCTTAGACGTCACGGGGGGAGTCAAACACCTCACTTCCCCCCAACCCGAGGTCAGCGGGCACCAGCCGGGGGTCGCGGAAGTATCGTTGTTCCCGCGACCCCCGGGGTAGGTATGAGATGGAATACCGGAGTGACTTTTAGTCAGTAGGAGACACACACTGACAGACCCCTCCACACCTCCCCCCCAGGGCGGTTGACATCCAATGAGAATGATACACCGCGGAAAAACAAAAAAAAAAAGGTGAGCCAAATATATTATTTTTCTATCATCATTACCCGCGGATCTCATATTTAAATGTAGGTTAGTCAGAAGCAGTACTAGTGTTAAGTATCCAATCATTGGGATTTAAAGGTCGCAGATAGTTTGTCGCGCTCTGTAAAATACTGGTATTCAACTGCTTCTGGTTAGACTGGAAGCCGACCTCAACAAAAACAAACTATGGAATGGCTCAAAGTTCCAGAGCCTGAACATTGACGCCGAGTTGCCAGCCTGTCGGTTTTTTATCGGTTACATTTCGGGGAGTGTGCGACGGAACTCCACAATTTGATTCCGCCTAGCCCGTTCCATCAAAGGACTGCAAGACGTACGTCAATGCGCCATCGGTACATGGTGGACATTTCACCCATACGCACGAAGCGATTTGCGAATACTGTCATTATGCGTACAGCTAAGGAGTGGAATTCCCTGCCTGAGTCTGTGTTCCACGATAGCTACAACCTTGGGGTCTTTAAATCAAGAGTGAATAGGTTTCTTCTAGGCAAGCGTGCTTCACCGTCGACCACATCACCGCTTACCATCAGGTGAGACAGTGGTTAAACGCGAGCCAATCAAAAAATAAAAAATGTCTAGGCCAGAGATGGTTTGACATTATCAGGCAGACAGTTGCTTATTTTTTGGTACCATATGGAGATGATCCTACCTTCAATATCATGACACAGTCGATGGTACCACAGCATGGGACAGTGTTCACACGTCATGTTCGGTGACTTCTCTCGGGTCTTCTTCAGAAGATCTGCGTGCGCTACAAACGCTTGTTTGATGGCTGTAACAAAAAATTTGTGACGTTAAAAAAAATAGCGGCATTGACTGAGGGCTATGTCTGAAATGCATCTTTGGCAGTAACAGAATCATTGATTGCAAAAACCTCTGCCAGAAGGAGGCACTTTGGCTATCGCAGAAAGTTTGACTTACGGTTTTGTTGGGGTGACGAATGATAATTAGTGGAATTTTGAGAGGAAAAGAACCTTTGGAAGTCAGAAGAACATTTGCAGTCTGGAAACATTGGAAGCAAGTGAAATTTAGACAAAGTAGCAAATGCCAAGCATCGAACTAATGGCTTGACGTCAAACAAAATCCTGCATCGAGGAAGCAGTGATCTCGGCGTTATTTGAACACATACAACAGTCCAGGCAGTTGCCCAGAACAGACACAACACCCGTCTAGTCGGAGTTACCCGTTTAATGGAGGAGGTTTGCGAGACTTTACACCCTGCAGCTGTAGCCAAGTTGACAATCTACAATCGATAACGCTAGAAGAAAACGAATCAATGTATGGGAATGACACATCTGAACGTTATGTCACGTGGTCATACCATACAAATAGAAGGCGTTAACGATTTTAGAAAGAGATTCGATACAAAACGTTTGTAACTTGGCTAGGGCACAGTCAAAATATACAAACAGTATAGAAACTACATACAAACGCTCGAAACGGCACACTCACACAAACATACGCACCGACGAGACCACTTGGGCACTCGGGCGCGACGCGACGAGTGGTCACGTATGTATGTGTGTGTGCCGTTTCGAGGGTTTGTAGGTAGTTTCCATACTGTTGGTATATTGTTACTGTGGCTAGAGGGGATGGTCCGCATACCTTTATATTCTACCTATGACTGTCGCATCGCTTAGGAGTGGGCTACGTCCAGCAGTAGATGTTTATTGGCTGAAATGATGACTATGATGATGATTGTCTACTACTTACGACCGTGGCAACTCTTGAGGGATGCATAGGATGATCATGCATCCCTCTGGATATAAATCCAGCCTTGGCCAAAATGATGATGTTATATTTACCATTGATGAGTTCCAACGCCACAGAGTCGCTCTCACACTTGAACACGTAGCAAGCGTACGTGTCGTTGGTCTCGCGACACACGAACCCGAAGTGCTCCATGTTGAGCCTACCGAGCACACACGACGCCACGTCTTTGAACCCTCGGTGGAGGAGGATCTGTTTCCTGTCTGGACTTATTAGACGGAGTTCTGCGCGACCCACCTGAGAAAAGAATGTGATATTCATTAAAAAAAGTCAAGGGCAGATAATATTGGAATTAGGATGGAAGGTTAATTTGGTGCAAAGTAAATATCAACGCATCTATTTATAACAGACTTCAAAAAAAGGAGGTAGTTTTAAATTCGTCTGAATGTGCCTTTTTTGTTGTTGCGGGGAGGAAAATCCTCATTGGATGTCCTCCACCCTGGGGAGGGCGGAGGGGTCTGTCAGACTCGTACTGACTAAAAACCACCCCGGTGTTCCATCCCACACCTACGCTGGGGGTCGCGGGAACAAAGATACTTCCGCAACCCCCGGCTAGTGCCGGCCCGCCTTTACGGGCCACGACCTCGGGTTGGGGGGGAGTGAGGTGTTGGACTCCCCCCGCGACGTCTAAGAGGGGCGCGCGTGGAACACTACGCGCCACCACCTCGGGTCCTGATGTTTGGGGGGCGACGGACGTCCCCGAGTCCGTCGTCCCTGGACCCATTTAGGGGGGCTGGAAGAGGGCGTTGTCCGCCCTCCGCCGACGCCCGGCGCGTCTGCTGCGGATCGGGTTAGCGGATAAAATCTCCCTCTCCCTCTCCGCAGCCTCCAGAAGGATACCACCGCGTCCCAGGACTCCTCACTGCCGACCATAGACTCGATTACGGCCGGCAGCGACAGGTCACTGCCAACTTCAGAGATGAGGACACGGCGTGGCTCCTCCCAAGCGGCACACTCTGCCAGCGTATGCCACGCCGTGTCCTCCCGGCAGTCGACGCAGTGGTGACACCGGGCGTCCGGCTCCCTGTTTATGCGACACAGGTACTTCCCAAAGCAACCATGCCCCGAGAGCACCTGCGTCACCCGAAACGACAGGGAGCCGTGCCTCCTCCCGAGCCAGCGCTCGAGCACTGGCCGGACCGCCTCGATGGTATTGAGGCCGGCGGTAGGGCGTGAAAGGTCTGAATGTGCCTGAACCAACAAATAGTACTTCAATGTGTGGCCAACCTTAGAGATAAAGTTGAAAGTCTCTTTTTTTCAGAAATATCCTAATGCTTGGTGGCTATAAATTTATATAGATAGGTACTAGAAAAAAAAATGTTTATCCACTAAAGCGAGCGAGGCCCCATTAGTACGTTGCGCTGCGTTGCGTCGCGTCATGGCAACGGAACAACGTATGCCACACCTGCGTTGCATTGACGCTGCGACAACGCAACGCAAGAGGGTATGCACGCCTCCTCTTGCAGTGAATCAGTGTCCGTCGTCGCAGCGGAGCTCCGACAACGCATCGCATCACCCTCCCTCCCGCTTCGTCTCTTGTCCGTCGATCCGTCGAAACGTCGCGCGCGACGACGCAACGGTCTAATGAGGCATGTCATAAAAAAAATATGTAAACCGACGCAGCGAAGACGCTGCGACGACGCAACGCAGCGCAACACACTTATGGGACCTCGCCCTAAAGGTACTGAAAGCTGCTAATAAAGAGCTGGTAGATAGATTGCAACTATCCACAAAGTGTGAAAATATGGCTGACATTGGGGGATCCAAATTGCCCAATACTAATGCAATTTCATGACAATGACGATGTTTAACTGATTGATTAACATTGATGTAAAGGAAATACAAGATAAGAAAAGTTAAAAGAACATACCTGAAACAGCATGGTCCTATTCTGTTCCCCAATCAGCTGTGCTATTGGCGTCTTATGGTTAATAGTTCCAATAGAAGCCGACCTGTCTCTCAAAAACGGTTTATTTTCATTCAGAGTCTTCCTCTCAACCACCACCGGCTTCCTATTTATCTCCTGAAAACTCATAGGAGCTGGACTATCATCACGTCCTTTCTTATTATCTAAAAACGGATCTTGGAGGTTAGAAGCGATTTTTGCGTCCTCAATTTTAGTCTTCTGACAGAATTCAGTAATAGAAGACGCAGTTTCTGATATGACTGAGTAAATATCTGATTTGTCTTCCTCTTTGACAGTGTCTAAATTGTTTTTAGGTACGTTTAGAATCAAAACATTAGGTTCTAAGGGAGTGGGAGTAGGTTTTCTAATAATATGTATTTCTTTAGTTGTTGTTTCGGCTCGTTCTTTAGTGAACATGTCGAATTCCTCGTCGATTTTCTTCGGGTCTGGTTTGGGCAGGACGTTCAATGTTTCTGCACTGGCCCAAGTCTTGCCCTTGTCAGGTTCTAATGGCGTTGTGCTGGGAGTGAGGATCTTTTTGTTGTTGTTGTTAAAAAGCTCGTGTGGTGGTGGTGAGTTGTCTTGGTCGAGGTTTTCTTTTGAATCGCCACTGTAGATTGAGGTCTGAAATAAAATTGAAGGATATTTAAAGTAATTATTTTTCAAACAGTAAAAATGTATGGGTTTTCGCTGAAAATTACTTAGATAGAGGTACGTGGATACATTCTAATTTGAGTCGAAGTATAATCTATAATGTATTAGTTTTAAAAGCGTTCTAGATAGTCGTCCCTGCTGCGTTGGCGTGGCGTAGATGCCTTTCGCATACGCTGCTTAAGGCGCCATTTCCTTGAGTAGCTGATTTTAAAATGAGAATTACGTCTAAATGGTCAGTCGTAAATTTTTGGAAAAATATACGTTACATTAGACCATTTTCTTAATAATTTGATCTGAGCAAATTTTGAGTTTTATTCGTATAACATAGTGTAATTAATTTGTAAAGTTATATCTAAAATGAACAAAAACACGACAATCGCACCAAAACCGCTGGGCGTATTTTAATGAAATCAACACCATCTCAAAGACAATTTAATTATCTACATTTTGATCTGAGGTTTTTTTTTAAGTCTTAGAATAATAAGAAAAGTACAAAAAACTACAAAATTTTGGGTCACGCGGGTGTGAAACGTGTGCGCGTTTTGTTCCCTCAAGGTCGTTGGCGTTAGTCGTCGTCTTAAAGGCGTACGCTGTGCTGAAGGCGCATAGACGCCACGCGAAAGTTACATAGCATATGATGGTCATCCGTTACACGAACACCCGATATGAAGGCACACACGTAAACTCCTTCCGTATACGCTGTGTAAATCCGTACTTCACGCTGGAGGCGGATAGACTATGATGCTAATTCGTTGGTTAAACACCACATATGAAGGCACTCATAACCACAAAACTTTTTAAATGAGTTCTTATTGCGACATACCCCAGTAGAAGACAGTAAGCTATGTCTTCGTTGTTTTACCGCTTTCTCGGCTTCATGTTGAGCGAACTTGTTCAGAGCGTCGTCTATCAAAGACTCCGGGACCTTCCGCTGAGATATCCTGACCTTGCCGATGTATAAAACCTGCGAATATAAATTATTTTAACCTTAGGAGAAGTAAATTTTTGGGGATTGCCTATGACAAGAGTATGACTTGGAGAAAGTAGTTCATAAACATGGACAATAATACATTGTGATACAAAGGTGGAAAGTACCTACACAACAGTGTATCACACGATGTTTTTCAATATAATTGTGGGAAATATTAAAGACTTTTGAGAATTCAATGATAAGACGTACGGACTCATTCATTTTTCCTCGTATAAAATCTATCCCATTGTATTCTATGTATGAAAACTCCTTGCTACTAAACTTTTTTAAATTGACTTATACATTTAAAACTCAACTGCAAAAATAATGATCGAGCTCGTAAACAAAAGTCACGACCGCGTAATAGAAAGATGCCTATGCATAAGATTTAATTTTCGAATCATAATTATAGCCTCTGAAAGTACGCCATGTTTAACAACTGTATTGAAAAAGCAATTTTTTGAATCTTGCCGCTATAACCTGTATACACGTATATGAATCATTTCATATGTCCTAGCAACATATGGTATTCTATACTTCTAATAATAATTTTAAAATCTTACCTCAAAGAAATGAGAGTCAGAAGGAGAAAGGTCTGCGCATAGCGAGGTTAGCGCTGACGCGTTGCTGATCGAACGAGCCATCGGAAACTGATTTTCACTCGTCCTGGAAAGAAAGTTAATGTCATTAGACCTTTAGTTTTACGACGATAGATTGAGATGGATATGTATGCCTTTCAGATAAAGTTGTCACAAGTCTTTTAGTTGATTTGCAAATAAAAACGGAGGACGGTCTGATTTTTTATCTGGATTCTTTGAAACAAACTAAATTACTAAAAATTATGAGATAGCTCGCGTTCGCATGGCTCACTTATGAATGAGGGCTACCGCGTTTGAATTTTCCGCTAGGGGCGCTGGTGTAGAGTGAGGTCAACAAAATGTCAAATTTCATAGTTTTTTGGCCTTTAGCACGAATTTAAATTGTTTTTAATATTGTGAATATTTGCCAAATATGGGAGATTAAGATAGGTACGGGATTTAGCAACCACTGCAGTTTTATGTTTCGGAAAATGTTATCCTCCTTTTTTTTCGAAAATAGTGGATGCGCAAAACTGCGGCTTACTCGATTTTATATTTAATCGCACTTCTTCGGTATTAGAAATGATTTTAATTCAAACTTTGCTTCCGTGCGCGTAATAACAACGTTTAATAGCATAAATATATTAAGGACCTTTTTCAACAGTGGCGCCAACTAGTGAGCAATAATATGGTAGCCCCCATTGCGTTACATGTTGTTGGGTCTGATCCCTTCATGGAACAAAATGTTTATATAGCTTAAAAAATCATATGGATTGAATTATTATTAAACTAACGAAGTAAGTTGATCAAAGAAAGAAAAAGAGTTTATTTGCGCCTTGATTTACGCATACCATCAAAAGAAAAAAACAAAGAAAGAACATAATTACAAATAGAGAAAGTATGCATCACAACCGCGCAAAACGGCAATCGCTCAGAATAATGCTGGGACTAGCGTGCGAGGCAAGCCAGTTAGATCGAGCTAATAGGTGACTTACAAGTTCGAGTTGCAGTTGCCCGGCAAGGTCATAGCAGGACTGCTCCAGGGTAGATGCTCTGCGCTGTTCTGCTGCTGGAAGCCGATGTTCCTCGTCACCGCACCGTTGGCGAGGGAGGTGTTGGAGCCTCGGGGACTCGCTGCCCCAGGGGTGCCAGGAGATGGCTCGCGCATCTGAGTGAAGAGGTCGGTCACCTGGAATGAGGAGATGAGAGGTTATTCGCAAAGGATCGTAGATAGATTAAAGTCGCTTCAGTTGCTACGAGACAGTCGGTCCTCTTTAAATATTGGTATTCAACTGTAATCTGGTTAGAGTGGAAGCTGATCTCAACTTATGTAAAAAAAGGTTAGGTGGCCTTATTGCGGGGTTAAATAAAGAAAAGAAAGAAAGAAAAATAATTATTTGTTACCCGCACAGGAGACACGAGAAATAAGAAAAAAATTAAACAATAATTTAAAAAAAATCCCCGTGTGAGACCAAAAAGGCTCCTATCTCAGCATGTGCAGCGATATCCAAAAAGGAAATAACGCTGCGCTGATATTCTGATAAGGCCCACTGTTGGAGGGTTGTTTGTTCGCCAATGATTTTTTTGCTGTTCTAATTGTAAATGTCCATTTTGTTCACCGGACAATATCTAGATTAGTCCCCATAGGATGCTATCACAGCCATTATTAGCTCGAATCATACTTGTTTATAAAATCTTTTATAGTGTAATGACGTCATTCCACTGGGGATGACGTGAACCTAAATTTAGATCGTATTGTAAATAGCTTAAGTAGCATCAAAATATGTTTGTAGACTGCGGTGTTATGAGTCGCGCGTTCGAACCCGGTCGCCACCAGAATGTCTTTTTGAACTCACAAAAATTCTAAATAGTGGTATTTAAAATGTAATTATAACAGCGGCCGTGAGTTTGAAGGACTCATAGCAGCGCAAACACTGATCGGAGACAGACCTGTGTCGCTCCGTGAATAAACTTTTTGTACATACCGACATGTCGAAATTATAAAGTTTATAAAATATAAAACAAGATTTTATTGTGTGTGCTAACTTCAACAACAAAGGGGTGAATTGAACTTTGTTCCAGGCATTAATGCTGCCTTTACTAGGTCATATAACGCTAGTCAATCATACTTATAATGTGTTAACATTGTTCTAGCCTACCGTCACGCCCTTTGATTGTTGGTGTTCAGTGGAAAGCTGCAACGAATGCAAGTCACTGTATGTACTTCCTTTTCTTATTCCATTACCGATATTGTTACTAAATTCCTGGCAAGGACTCACGCCAGCCGGCCGTGCCAAGGATTGGAAGGGTTCCTATTAGCGTCTAACTTCTTGCCCTAAAACCCTCCTGGCGCCCTCTTAGTTTTAGTTAGCATTAAGTAGTTTCATAGTTAGTTGTTAAGTACCGTGTTTAGTGTTAAGTATTTCGGTTATTAAAGCGTGTCGAACATATACTGTTTCATTGTTAACCACCGCCTCATCTAGTACGTAACATGGCGCCTAACGTAAAAAGTAATTTATAGTGGTTTGAACAGTTATATTTTTTTAAATTTATTTTGTGGGTAGTTTTTTTTATCTTATAAATTTTCTTTTCACTTGTAAACAGATGTAAAGGTAAAACACCTAGGCTACTTAAGGATTTGTTTAGTTTTTTTTAATAAACTGGTTGGAATCGGATAGTGGAGTTTGGAGTGCTAACATATATGTACCTAGGTGTTTAGTTTTGTCATAACGGTCATTTATAATATATACTTCTAGAACCCGTACACTTAGGTAGTTGGTAACGCTATATGTGATAATAATAGTTTGTGTAATTACATTGTAAAATTGAGGTGCAAGTTAGGCCATAAAAAAAAAAAAAAAAAAAAAAAAAAAAAAACTTCGCAATTAAAGGAGAACGCTCACCGGTATTCAGTCGGTTTTTTTTAAACTATCGTTTAAATATTAGCAACGGTAATAGTATCAATATGGATCCTCACTACCTATTAAAAGATGAACTGGAGTTTGAACTTGCGTGTCGGGGTATAGGTGTGAAGGCTGTTGTCTCAGTATTACGGAAATTATTAAAGGAAGTTCTTATAAGTGAACAAACTGGGGAGTACAGTCATGAGATAAAAGCACCAAGCCAGGGTTTAGAGTCTTCTACGGCGGAACTTGAAATATGCGCCTCAAAGCTCAAGGTACTTTCACAATACATTGCGGAATGTACAGACAGGCCGGACAAATCATTATTTAGGAGACTGGTGACGAGGCTAACTCACGTTCAGAACAGATTAGGGTTCATCTCACCAAAATCAGAGGGAGAAACAAAACAAATATCATTATTAAAGGAAAAGGGGGAAAGTTTATTAGCGCAGTTAGAAGAGCGAGATGAACCATCAATAGAAGGGGACTTGTCAGCTGAGGATAAACATAATTTAGTAGAAACTTTCGGTGACATAGGTAACAAGATAATAAAAAAGATAGAAGAAAGTAGTAACGCTATAGCTGCAACGCCACAGGATGATTTAGATCAGCCGCCAAGGAAGAGTTGCACGTTTGAAGATTGTTTTGATGATAAAAAAAAGTCACTAAGTTATTTAGATGTTCCACCATGGAGGAAGGGGTTACCAATCGAAAATTAGTTCCTATCAGTACTTGGGGCATAAAATTTTCCGGTAGAAATAATTTAAGTGTAAATGCATTTATAGAGCGAGTAGAGGAAATAAAAGAAGCTCGTAATGCTAGTGATATGGATTTGTGGAGATATGCAATTGATTTCTTGGAGGGCGATGCGCTTATATGGTATAGGGCTAATAAGGACAGGGTAGGTAATTGGGAGGAATTGGTCTTCCTTCTCAAACGTACATTCCAGTCACCCTATTATCAGGAAGAATTACTTGATGAGATCAAAGCTAGGACACAGGGTAAAGACGAATCAGCAGTCATTTATATCTTCGTAATGCAAAATATGTTTAATAGATTACCTAGTAAAATTTCAGAAAGTAGAAAAATACAGATCATGATAAGAAATTTACAGCCATACTTCCAAAGAGCCGTGTGCAGGGACACTTTCATCTCGGTTGATGATCTTGTAAACATACTGCAATTACTAGAAAAAACCAAACGTAATTGTGACAACTTTCAGGAACCACAAAGTCATAAATTTAAGTTAGAACCAGATCTGGCTTACAAACCAGGTGTATATAGTATCAACCAAGAAATTAAAGAAACTCCGGTAGTGGCAGAAATAACAAAAAGTAATAATAATAATAGTAGCCGCTGCTGGAATTGCAGAGAAACAGGGCATTTATTTAGAGCTTGCTCTGCGATTAAGCAACGGCTGTTTTGTTTTAAGTGCGGTCGTTTTGGGGTCACCACGAAAAACTGTACCTGTAAGGGAAACGCTCCTGGGGAAGACACAAAACCTGCCAAGTAGTGCTTCCCCTACAAAAGCAAAGCAGGGAATGGCAGGATTGGTTACACACATTACAACACTTTTTCAAACATAATGAGATCTGTAAAATCCATCACAACGACAATGATAATCGCAGTTATGTAGAGATTAGGGTCATGGGGCGAGAATGTATAGGATTGTTAGACAGTGGAGCGAACTTATCAGTTATCAGTCCTAAATTTGCTAGGGATTTAGCTTCATTAGGTTTGCACCCCTATTTTTTACCGGGAGCTAGGCTTTCCACAGCAGATGGGACCAATCATACCATAACTGAGGCGTTTGATGTACCAGTGTCGTTTGATAACCAATTTCATATTATGGCAATGTTAGTTATGCCGGGACTGTCTCAAAATGTATTGCTTGGAAAGGATTTCTTTGATGTTTTCGGTATCCAATTGAAGCTAAAGAGCGACTGCACATTAATAAACAAGGAAATTTCAGTATTAGAAACTTGTAAAACAACAATCACATCGATCGAGGATCTAAGCGTTAGGCAGCAACAGGAATTATTAGGTCTAGTGTCAGACATGAGGAATAGCATTGGTGCAGGGTTGGGTAGAACTGATATACTGAAACATAGCATCGACACAGGAGATCACAGACCGGCATATCAAAGACAGTATCAGTTTTCTCCTACCATAAAGAAAGAGATAGAGAAGGAAATTGATAAAATGCTCGAGAATGATGTTATAGAACCATCGATTAGTCCTTGGTGTTCACCGGTGCTTTTAGTTAAAAAACCTAATGGGGAAAATAGACTTTGTTTGGATAGTAGAAAATTAAATAAAATTACCAAAAGAGACACATATCCCTTGCCTAGGGTCACGACTATTATTGATAATCTTCGTAGTGCGAAGTACTTGAGCACGTTAGACTTAAAATCAGCGTTTTGGCAGATACCTTTAGAAGAAACAAGTAAAGAAAAAACTACTTTTGCTGTGCCTGGTAGAGGGTTATTTCAATTTAAAGTTATGCCGTTCGGTTTGGTTAATGCATCACAAACACAACAAAGATTGATGGACATTTTATTTCAAGCGCACAATGATAAGGTTTGGGCATATTTAGACGACATTATCATTTGCACCTCATCTTTTGAGGAACATTTAGAGGTATTGAGAAAGGTCATGGCTATTTTGAAGGAAGCTAATCTGAGCGTTAACGTTGAAAAGTGCAAATTTGCTAGAGCTAGTTTGAAATTCTTAGGATACATAGTGGATAGGGAAGGACTTAGAACCGACCCTGAAAAAGTCACAGCAATACTAAATTTCCCGAGACCAAATAATTTCACGGAACTTAAACGATTCATAGGGTTGGCCAGTTGGTATAGGCGATTTGTGCAAAACTTTTCTCTGATCGCTGCGCCCTTACATGACCTTACTAAAGGCAACAAGAAAACAAAATTTTTGTGGCCACAAGCTGCTGAACAAGCGTTTTTAAACCTTAAGACCTTGCTCACTTCGGCTCCGGTAGTGTCGTGTCCGGATTACAATAAGCCTTTCATCATACAGTGTGATGCATCTAATGAAGGTATAGGAGCGGTTTTGTGTCAAAAAACAGAAGATTCTGATCAACCTGTGGCTTACCTTAGTCGGAAGCTCAATGATCGCGAAAAGCGGTACTCAACTTCCGAGAAGGAACTTCTGAGTGTGGTTTATGCTGTCGAGAAATTTCGTCCATACATTGACGGAGTTCATTTTACTGTCATTACAGACCATAGGGCATTATTATGGCTCCACAAAATGAAGGATCCCCATGGAAGATTAGCTAGGTGGGCTATGAAACTGCAGCAGTTTTCATTTGACATAATCCATAGGCCCGGAAAACATAATGTAGTACCTGATGCCCTTTCTAGGTCAGTAGATGTCAACACTTTGGAGTCAAACTTGATAAAGATAGTAGAGAAAGATAAAGATGATTGGTATTTAAATAAGGTGAAACAAATAATCGGCAACCCCAACAAAAATACCAAGTGGGCTGTCCGTAAAGGTCTACTCTTTAGAAAAGTGATATTAAAACAATATCCAAACGATCCTTACAACTGGAAGGTATTCATTCCAGACAAACTTAAAAATGACGTGTTAAAAAAATGTCATGATGATATCAAGGCTGGGCATTTAGGGGTGCGCAAGACATACTACAGAATCAAAAAGGATTACTTTTGGTTTAACATGTTGAGGGATATAAAGCATTATGTTAGCAATTGCGTAACTTGTGCAAAATATAAGGTGTCACAGCAACACCCTTTTGGGCTGATGGGCCAACATAGAGATGTATCACAGCCTTGGCAGGTGATTTCCTTAGACTTAATGGGTCCCTTTCCCAGAAGCAAAAAAGGAAATACCATGTTATTAGTCATATCGTGTTGGTTTAGTAAGTTTGTCTCACTCTTCCCATTGAGAACGGGTAAAGCAGATAAAATTTGTGAAATTTTAGAACGTCAAATATTATTATTTGGGGCACCTAAGGCAATCATTTGTGATAACGGTAAACAATTTGAATCACATATGTTTAAAGAAGTAGCCTCTAAGTACCAGAGTAAATTATGGTATACACCTCTTTATCATCCACAAAGCAATCCGACAGAACGAGTGAACAGGGTAATAGGGACATTAATAGCTGCTAATTCGAGTGTTAAAAAACATAATGAATGGGATGTTCACTTACAAGGCATAGCTCATTCTATTAATACTGCTGTACATGAGACTACAGGTTACACGCCTTCATACCTTTTCCTTGGTAGGGAAGTTGCAATTCCAACTCTTGATATTTCGGCACTCGACACTGATTCGGTAGACCTAAGCAAGAACTTACACTGTAACTACGAGAAGGTTGCTAGGGAGTACACGAAACGACAACATTTGTACAAAGAGGTTCAAATGAAGTTAAAAAATGCTCACATAACCAGCAGCAAAAACTATAATAAGAATTTTAGACCGACAACGTTTGTAGAAGGGGAATACGTGTGGAAGAAAACCAAGTATTTATCTAAGGCAAGCAAAAAATTTATGGCCAAGCTCGCACCAAAATTTGAAAAAGTCAAAATTGTTCAGAAACTCTCTGATAACGTGTATCGTTTGCAAAACTTGCAAGGCAAGGATATCGGCATTTGGCATGCAAACGACATAAAAAGATAAAAAAAAAAAAAAAAAATTTTTTTTTTTTTCCTTCGGATGGGGATATTTGTAATGACGTCATTCCACTGGGGATGACGTGAACCTAAATTTAGATCGTATTGTAAATAGCTTAAGTAGCATCAAAATATGTTTGTAGACTGCGGTGTTATGAGTCGCGCGTTCGAACCCGGTCGCCACCAGAATGTCTTTTTGAACTCACAAAAATTCTAAATAGTGGTATTTAAAATGTAATTATAACAGCGGCCGTGAGTTTGAAGGACTCATAGCAGCGCAAACACTGATCGGAGACAGACCTGTGTCGCTCCGTGAATAAACTTTTTGTACATACCGACATGTCGAAATTATAAAGTTTATAAAATATAAAACAAGATTTTATTGTGTGTGCTAACTTCAACAACAAAGGGGTGAGTTGAACTTTGTTCCAGGCATTAATGCTGCCTTTACTAGGTCATATAACGCTAGTCAATCATACTTATAATGTGTTAACATTGTTCTAGCCTACCGTCACGCCCTTTGATTGTTGGTGTTCAGTGGAAAGCTGCAACGAATGCAAGTCACTGTATGTACTTCCTTTTCTTATTCCATTACCGATATTGTTACTAAATTCCTGGCAAGGACTCACGCCAGCCGGCCGTGCCAAGGATTGGAAGGGTTCCTATTAGCGTCTAACTTCTTGCCCTAAAACCCTCCTGGCGCCCTCTTAGTTTTAGTTAGCATTAAGTAGTTTCATAGTTAGTTGTTAAGTACCGTGTTTAGTGTTAAGTATTTCGGTTATTAAAGCGTGTCGAACATATACTGTTTCATTGTTAACCACCGCCTCATCTAGTACGTAACAATAGGTAAATAAAAAACAAAATTAGATATCTTTTTATATTTAATCCCATTGTGTCATTGTCAACATGTACATTAATCAGCTTTTATCGGTAATATTTTGTATAATCTATATATATAAAATGCTTTGTCCTGAATGACTGACTGACGGATCAACGCACAGCCTAAACCGCTGATCATAGAGACCTGAAAATTGGAGAGTTTGTTCTTCGTATGACGTAGGCATCCGATAAGAAAGGATTTACCGAAATTTTAACCCTAAGGGTGTGAAGAAGGGCGGCAAAGTTTGTATGAAAAATCTAATTCCTTCGGCTAATATTCTTGAAACTTGGTACAAATTGTAATCTAAGCAAATGATGAAAGTTGACATTATTAGTTTTTTGAAACTACCCCGTCAAGTCAATTTAGGGGGTGTTGAAGTTTGTATGGAAGAATCTTATTTCATGGGTTACTAAACTTGAAACATTGCACAAATACTAACCTAAATAAATAATAAAGGTTGTTATTATTAGTTTTTTGAAAATACCCCCAAAAGACGAATTAGGGGGTGTTAAAGTTTTTTTGAAGAATTTTATTATTTGGTTTAATAAACTTGAAACATTGCACAAATACTAACCTAAATAAATAACAAAGGTTGTTTTATTAGTTTTCAAAACTACCCCCAAAAGACGATTCTTATTTTTTTTTAATTATCTTACTCCTTGGGTTAATAAACTTTAAATACCAACCTAAGTAAACAAAACAGGTTGTCATTATTAGTTTTTTGAAAATACCCACAAAAGACGATTTAGGGGGTGTTAAGGTTTTTGAAGAATCTTATTTCTTGGGTTAATAAACTTGAAATAAATATCAACCTAAGTAAACAATAAAGGTTGTCATTATATTTTATTCAAAACTACTCCCAAAATACGATTAAGCGGGTGTTAAAGATTGCTAAGAATCTCAGTGAACAAGGTTTCGTTTTTAGGGTTCCGTACCCAAAGGGTAAAAACGGGACCCTATTACTAAGACCCCGCGGTCCGTCTGTCTGTCTGTCTGTCTGTCTGTCACCAGGCTGTATCTCATGAACCGTGATAGCTAGACAGTTGAAATTTTCACAAATGATGTATTTCTGTTGCCGCTATAACAACAAATACTAAAAATGGAATAAAATTAATATTTAAGTGGGGCTCCCATACAAAAAACGTGTTTTTTCTGCCGTTTTTGCGATAATGGTACGGAACCCTTCGTGCACGAGTCCGACTCGCACTTGGCCGGTTTTTGATGTAGGTATCTAGGGGAGCACAAATAAAGAATTTTCGGAAAATCATACTTTCACCATCATCATTATTTATGCCAAAAAACGTCCACTGCTGAAGTTAGACCTTCTTCAAGCTTCGTCACACTGATCGGTCCTGTGCGTTTCGCATCCACCGGACTACCGCAACTTTGAGCAGGTCGGACTTCCTACTTTTCGTCTCCCGGTACGCAGTCACCACTCCAAAACTGTCAACCTTAAAGTATTTGTTTGTATGAACAATCTCAGTCCTTGATGATAAAGTAAATAATCAAAATTGAAATAATATGCTTTTGAACGCCCCCTCCCCCCCTGATAGGGTTAAGGCTTGCGCACGTAGGGTTCCGTACCATTATCGCAAAAAATGGCAAAAAAATCACGTTCGTTGTATGGCAGCCCCACTTAAACATTTATTTTATTCTCTTTTTAGTATTTGTTGTTATAACGGCAACAAAAATACATCATCTGTGAAAATTTCAACTGTCTAGCTATCACGGTTCATGAGATACAGCCTGGTGACAGACGGACAGACAGATAGCCAGACGGACAAACAGACAGACAGACAGACAGATCACGGCATCTTAGTAATAAAGTCCCGTTTTTACCCTTTGGGTACGGAACCCTTAAAAGAGAAGAAAACAGTGAATAAGTAACATATTTAGGTTGTTAAAAACTCAACCCTCAATGGGGCAAAAAGGAGGTATTAAGTTTTTAGGGGAGGATTTTACTTTGTGCCGTAACCTAAATTTTTTTTTTTTCAAGTCAAATAACAAATCGTCCCAAACCTATATACTGTAGAACTCTACGAAATCCCATTTTATTTGGTATAATAACAGCTTATATTTAGTTGTCTTCGCTAACTGCACATAAGAAAGTCATCTGTAGGTAGTATTTACTAGTTACCTAACTAATAGACAGCAACGTGTAAAAATCGGCTCATATACAAGCAGGGCTGCCGTAATCACCTACGGAGTACCCCAAGGTAGTATTCTTGGCCCCCTACTTTTCCTAATTTATGTGAACGAACTTTGTGATATGAAGCTAAATAATGCTAAAATTGTGGCTTTTGCTGACGACACAGCAGTGGTTTTTCACGGCAATAATTGGAATGAGGTGATGAGTTTAGCAGAAACAGGAATCCAAACTATGCTTAACTGGTTAAACGCAAATAAACTAACTATAAATCTTAACAAAACCAAATATTTAACTTTTTCAATAACTAAAACTAAATTACCTATACTAGGAACAAGAAATATTAAAGCCCATGTCTGTAGTGATTTAGCCAGTACAAATGGTACTAGCAATTGTAACTGTACTCATCTGGAGCAGGTTCCACGAATGAAATATTTAGGTG
The DNA here is from genome assembly GCA_945859665.1 of Anorthoa munda. Lineage (NCBI taxonomy): Eukaryota > Metazoa > Arthropoda > Insecta > Lepidoptera > Noctuidae > Anorthoa > Anorthoa munda. The sequence goes on along the minus strand of OX243917.1, from coordinate 12,146,015 downwards.
TCTGGGTTGACGAGAATCTTAACTGGCATACTCATACTGAGCTTCTATCCAATCGTTTAAGAAAACTAATGCCTATCTTTAAAAGGGTGCGCCATATAGAAGATAGGCACACATTGAAGGTTATTTACTACTCATTATGTAAATCCATACTCGAATATTGCATATCCATCTGGGGAGGGACACATAAATTACATCTCATAACTGTTGAACGATCACAAAGAGCAGTACTTAAAGTCCTCACTAGCAAACCTAGACTTTACCCTACAGCTGCACTATATAAAGAGATAGGAGTTCTTACTGTACGGCAACTATTTATCTTACACAACCTTAAGTACGCCCATAGAAGGATTCCAAAATGTACATCGATTAATAACTGCAAACGGAGACAGGATGACATTTTCCAAATAACACCGCATAACACAGTGTTTGCCAAACGTCATCCATACATTGCAGCTCCTTGTCATTACAATAAAATCAGTAAAAAAGTGACCCTGTACAAATTAACAATTTTTAAGTTTAAAAAAACAGTAGAAGCCTTTCTCGCATCATTAGGCTACTTAGAAACCGAACGACTATTTTACGTACCTAATTGAGATATCTCAAATTAAAACACACTCTACCAATCACGAATCATACATTCTACATTCATCATTCACTCCCTCACACACGCACACATACACTCACACATGGTACATATTTAATCAAGCATGTTAAATTTAACGCTAAATTGTTTCCTCCAATTTTAATTTTAATATTTTACTTTTCTTTTTCTTTATTATCTACTTTTTAATTACATAAATACGGACTGATAAACTATGATTGTAAATTAGGCCAACTCCGATCCCTACTGTCACTTATAGCACAGGGAATCCTATTTTAAGTGACAGGGTATTGTTGTTGTATTTCTGTTATTTTTTGAACCAATAAACGTATTTGTATTGTATTGTATTGTATTGTAGGAGGTATAAAATACGAAATCACGCGAACAAAGTCGCGGGCGGAGTTAATGAGTAACTCTATGTGTCTTTCTGTTGACCTTTTCACGTTTAAACCACTGAACCTATTCATATGCTATTTCGTTCGGAGATATTTTGAGACAATGGGCAGGACATAGGATAATTTTTATCCCGGAAATCATACTTAAGGGGGTGGAAAGAGGGGTAGAAGTTTGTATGGAAAACCTACAATATTATTCCGCGATATAAAAAATAAGCTATTCCAATTAATAATGCTACGCAGACGAAGTTGCGGGCAACAGCTAGTCTAACATATAACTTTAAAATTATAGATTATGTTTGCTAATGAATTGCAACTGCGTTGATCAAATTGGTATCTGACAACACAACAAAAATAAAAATCATTCCTTTCCTGTTTTACAAAGAACCTTCAGTAGGTCAATATGCTGATTTGAATGTTAAGGTGAAGGATATTCCTCCGAATATAACTATAGTGAACAATTGGCAAAAATAAATAAATAACAATGCATCATTGTTCAAAAATCAATCGGTAAATTGTAAAACAATACACAAGGTTTTTTCATTTCATTTAATTATATTACATGAGATTTTAAAGGACTAATCGTCTATTTTCTGACTTATCATCGTCAGCCTTTTTACCCGACTGCCGAAGGAGGGTAATGTGTTTATCAGTCTATGTATGTATGTATGTTTATTCCTATGTGGCGTTCTAGAGACCAAACGCGTTGGCCGATTTTGATGGTTCTTACTTCAATCGATTTGTCTTAACCCTACTAGTTTCACTGGCTACATTAAAATTGGAAAATAGAAAAATGGCGGATTTTGGGCGCCATATTGTGAGGTCCCAAATATTTTTTTCTTCCATACCCATCGTGTGGGATAGCAAAATAAAGGTTTTAAGAGGTGATTTCAAAAATATATAACACTTATATGTTTAAATGTACCTGATTCTAAAAAAAATATAAATAAATAGTTATAAATAAAAAAAGTTAATAAAAAAAAGACAGAGAGGAGGTCTTGTCCCAGGAGTAGGAACATTAAAAAAATAACCGACTGCTTAAAAAGCAAACTAAAAAGACGCAAACAAGAAGAAAATCATGTTGTGCAGTCGGAGGATACATATTCGCGAGCTGGCTGACCAAAACCACTGCCGAAAAATAACGAACGAACGAACGAACGAAAAATAACCGACTGCGTTTTAAGCAGTCGGTTATTTTTTTAATGTTCCTACTCCTGGGACAAGACCTCCTCTCTGTGAGAGAAGGGATGGGCCTTAATCCACCGCGAGCCCAGTGCGGGTTGGTTTTCTGACTTATACGGAACCCTTACTGGTTCTAGACTAGACAAAATGATTTATTCTATCAGCAATACAAATTAAACATAATATGGCTTAAAGAGCATGACGGTCCAACAAATTGGATTTTGGACAATCGTAATCGCTGGTATGTCACCTTGTCCAGAGGCTTAATACAAAGGACAAATCTATCAACGAAAGCGACGCGACGCCTTATTGGAAAAATCTCGAAAATGCCAAGCGCTATCGAAATATCCACCTTTCATTTTGGCATTTAGACCATAACATTCGCTTATAGACAGACACTTTGTTTAGAGCCTCTGGACCTCTTAAAAGATCCCAAAAAGTTGCATTTTTTTAATGATAAAGAACTATGTAGCTCCCTAAGGCGATATATACGCTCCAATGTTAACGCAGTACTGGCCGTGCGGCCGCTCGATGCCAAAATATTCATATTGAACCTACTTTCGAACAGTTTTTGCAAAATATTATTTGATTTATATACTATGTTAGTTATGAAGAAATTCCTGCCATCAATTTTTCTGTGTAAAAATATTTTTAAACATCCAAGTTGTTCTGGAGGAGTTTCCAAAAGTTGCGAAAAAATATCGTATCGTGTTGTTAATTATTTTTTTAAAGCAAAACTATTAGTTACACGAAAAAACCTTGTGTTAAAAATAATGTACATGAATCAATAATAAATATATATTCTTTTCAAACCATTTAACCTAGCCGTTACTAAGGAGTATGCTTTAGTTTAGAAAGTAACTGTTTTACGGCACTAAAGCGGATGTAGGCCCTTAAATTCTGAGTTGAGCTGCACGGTTATTGACAAATGCGTGCACTGACTGGACAGGTACACTCAATCTGGCTGGTTCTTTCCTCAAAAGACCATTTCAGACATCAGTCTACATGGTCTTCACATGATCTAACCAAGATTTTGTCTGGACTTTAAAAGAGACTGTGACCTCTGAGTTGTTTCGACCTTTCTTCTCTGAATAGTCAGATAGGAAACGCCGACCTCATCTAGTTTTATATAAAATATGATCGACATGTAAAAGTGTTTGTATAAACCAACTTAGAGAAATAAAATCATTTATCATTTAATTAAGAATTTTTAGAGAAAAACAACATTTACGAGTTTTAAGTACGTCCCACGTACTTCTTAGGACATAATTGAAGTACATTAGTTAATTGCTGGAGAGATCACAGGTCACTCACTTTTGTTTACAAAATTACTGAGGTAGTCCACCTAGTATAGTGCTATTCTGTAAAAATCTCACCATGGTGCCATCATCAACGTCTGGACTTCTGCAGTCTGACTTCGTACTGCTGCCAATGCTGAATATAGGTCTTTATTTTCTTGTGTCAATCCCCACGCTGCTGTACCAGCTTTTTTTTAACTTGCAGATATGCTCATGCATACTGCGCCACCACGGGGAGTTAGCGCGCGCAGTTATGTGGGACTCCAACTCACTAAAATTCCACGGTGTCGTCCTGTGCCGCTTATGGCGGGAACACGGGCACTCTTTAGCACTTACTACGAACCCGCCGCGGCAGTACGTCACCGGACCCTCGGGTGACCAAGCCTTGGCTACAGAGCCCCCCGCCTCGACAATGCGGGAACCCACCGGGGGTGTTGCTGTGCCACCCTACTGAGTAAACTTGAAGTGAGCTGTCTATCCCGAGCATCGGTTGAAATGACAGCTCCATTCACCTACATAAGTCACAACACAGTGAGACGTCTACGGAATCCACTACCTGTAAAAGTTCACAGCACACAATATGAAAGCAAGCTCATTTGTTTTTTGTTATTTCATTATGCGTACAGCTAAGGATTGGAATTCTCTGCCGGAGTCTATGTTTCCCGATAGCTACAATCTGGGGGTCTTTAAGTCAAGAGTGAATAGGTTACTACTAGGCAAGCGTGCTCGAACGTCGACCACATCATCGCTTACCATCAGGTGAGGTAGTGGTCAAGCGCGAGCCTATTCTATTAATATAAAATAAAAAATAAATTCAATTATGCGGATTCACAACGAGACACCACACTTGAATGATTTTAAGAGATTAACTCCATATTCCAACTCCTTTTGAAGGAAACTGCCTCACTCGACTCAGTCGCCTCAAATATTACTCTCTTGTCGTGGACGTAGATGTCAGAAAAGCTACAACTGTCAATTTGGTTGTGTGGAGGAAATGACTGGGTGTAAAGGACATAATAATATAATATATCCTATGTACAAGTCAATTTATGAAACCAAGAATAAAAGCAATTTTAATATGTACAGATTAAAGGTTGTTTTTCCTCACATTTTATTGTTAAAAACATTACCAGGGCGACCGAGCTCTGCTCGGGTGAAATAGAGAAAACAACGTTTTCTAAAAATGAAACCTTGCTAGATCGATTCGTTTGTTCCCACTAGAAACCGAAACCCCATGCATACTAAATTTCATGAAAATCCTTGGAGCAGTTTCCGAGATTCAGATTATATATAGATATATACAAGAATTGCTGAATGTGTGCATTTTTGGCTTGGCATAATGCGTCCGCTGTGTGAGCATACGGCGCGCTAAAAATATAAGGCGATGTACTGACCCATAGATATACCATTATCATAATAAAACTGTGTGTTCCCTTAAATTTATGTTAAAGTAATTTTGTTTTAACTAAGAGCTGTATTCACGAGAACACTGCCGACAAACTGTCCTGCAGTTTGGCAGAAGATTTGTATAATACCCACTCATTATAACTTTTGTGGAAATAAATGAAAAAAAATAAAAAAAGATATATACAAACATTTCTCGTTTAAAGGTATTAGATTATATACTAGCGTACCCAACAGATGTTGTCCTGCCCGGGTCCGAACCTGATTGCAGCGACACCTACCGGGTTCAATAGTGAATCTAAACCATCTAGAGACCCACTTAAATACACACAAATAATTTAATCACAATAGGTCGCTTTTTTGAGTTTTGCGCATAGCAAAACATTTAGCCATTCATTTTATGAGTGTGTTTGTATGTTTGTTACTTATTCACGTTCAAACAACTGGACGGATCTAGATGAAATTTGGCACAGATATAGATTATAGTCAGGAATGTTGGCTTTTACGTGGGCGAAGCCGCTGGCAGAACCTAGGACAAATAAACCAGTGCGCGTGTACCGATGCACGTAAGTATGTCCATTTCCTTAAGTACAGCGGGTCAAGGTTGATATTGGTTACATTGACTGCTGATGTAAACACCCAATTACTTCCTTTATGAGCCGGTTGATACATTAGATGAAGGACAGGGCTGTCACTTAATAAAACTGATAATAAACAAAACAACAATAATACAAAATTTAGTCCGGTCAATTTAGACGTCCGAGGGTACATTCGCATCCAGTTGAAAATTTGTAGGATTGTTCGAAATACCATCATAAATGAAATCTAAAAAGTCCTCATCGATCCGACACCTGCAAAAAATTGTACTCGGGGTCAAAGGTCACAAAAACGGTTTATCGTGATTTTCAGCAAAACGGTAAGTTTTTATCATAAAATTAGCCCTGACAAATATTGTAGAGCAGATAATTATCTACTATAAAAAAAGTCTAAATACTTTTTTCCTAAGAGTCACCGTTTTTAGGGTTCCGTACCCAAGGGGTAAAAACGGGACCCTATTACTAAAACTCCGCGGTCCGTCTGTCTGTCTGTCCAGGCTGTATCTCATGAACCGTTGTAGCTAGACAGTTAAAATTTTCACAGATGATGTATTTCTATTGCCGCTATAACAACAAATACTAAAAACAGAATAAAATAAATATTTAAGTGGGCCTCCCAGTGGAGGCTTAGTAATAGGGTCCCGTTTTTACCCTTTGGGTACGGAAGCCTTGCTTTTAACAAAAATTTACTATTCTAGTTCAACCGGAAGTACCCTGCAGGTTTTGGGTTGAAAACCGATATGTTAGTCCCCGTTGACCTAGAATCACGAAATTTGGCAAAAAGTAAGATCTCAGAACCCTCGGCGCACGAGTTCGACTCGCACTTCACCGGTTTTTTTCCACTAAACCGCAACTTTGAATATCAACAGCTGAGTGACCAGAATGGATTAAGTGATAACTGAGTATATTAGAGGAAGTTTGAAAATGGCGCCAGTGACAGAAAATTGAAAGGGAACCGATTCTCCGTCTGGTCCGAATGGCCATGTCAAGAGGAGGAGGTATGAGACGCATGTTATTAAAAGATATATATATATAGATAGACAGACGGACCGTGGAGTCTTAGTAATAGGGTCCCGTTTTTACCCTTTGGGTACGGAACCCTAAAAAATTGCTTTTCTACCCAAGAATTTCAAGAGTTATCATCTGCCCAGCTGCCAGCTTTTCCTTACTATATTGGGGACGGCTTTACAACAAGAAGCATTTACATGGAACAACCGTTTATCTCCAAGTTATAAAAATGAACCAAGGATACCCTCGGTAAGACCGGCTGTCTGAATTGTCGGCTTCTGGCTACCCTTTACAATTGTCAAAGATCTTCAAAGGGCAGATAAATATGCATTTAGCAAGCCGATAAGGGAGAAGGGAGACTTTCCATCAAATGAGACAACCCTACCGCAGCAATATTAATTGGTCATTCATTGGCCTTGAACAAAACCGTTTGTATACAATACACACGTCAACGGGTCAACACAATACATGGCACTGCTTGTAAATTGAAACATGAAGTGCTGACAATGATATATGAAACCCGTGCTTCTGATAATAATAGCGGCAATGTGTTGGGCTTGACATACTGGACATACTGCACTCCTATATCGAGAGTGTCGCTATCTCACAAAATCATATATAGAGTTATAAACAAATAACAGCGAAATAATAAAAATCGATGCTGTTTATCAATGTTTTTATTATTAGCGGACGCCTCGCGGTTTTACCCGCGTAGTTCCCGTTCCCGTGGGAATACAGGGATGAAAAGTAGCCTATGTCACCCGGGTATAGTGTACCTTCCCAACGGTGAAAAAATTATTGAAATCGGTCCAGTAGTTTTTATGTTTATCGTTACATACAAAAATAAAAAAAATTTCTCTTTCTATTCTTCAATTTTTTTTTTTTTTTTGTTTAAACAAATTTGTCAACTCCATCGTGTATTTTACCATTGTAATATTCAATTAATCTGCCTAGCCTTTTTTCCAATAATGTTGGGGTCGCCTTCCAGTCTTACCGTATTCAGCTGAGTACTAGTGTTTTACATGGAGCGACTGCCTATCTGACCTCCACAACCCAGTAACTGCCGATGTCTTGCCAAGGGGTATCGTTGATACCCCTTGGCAAGACTGGTGTCAGCTTGCGAATACGCATACTCCGACTGCACACTATGGTTTTCTTCTTGTTTACGTCTTTCAGTCGGGTTTTTTTGTTCTTTTTATTAACTTTTTTATTATTAGTGTTACCATCGAACTAGTTTACTTGTGAATTGTGTACGCATCACTAAATAATGAACCCACATGATATATTTATTATAATGATAAATATGCTTCATTCTCAGAAATGTCGTTGAAGTTCGTTTTAGAAATATTAATACGCTTTATAGGTGCTATTCTCAGAAACCTATTGTTTTGATTTTTGTAAATATTTGCATACAATACTGCAGTTATTGAGTTGTTTTCCTTAAGGAATAAGTTATTATAAAAAATACTTATTATTATACCGGGAATCGAACCTGGGCGATCGTGTTCAGTAGTAGCGCTTGCGATCACTGTACCAACGAGAATTGAGAAGTGGAACACAAAGAGCTGATGGGAAAAGAGGGGTTTTATAAGTTTGACCTGTGTTGCTGTGTATCAGTGTATCTGTGTGTCTGTCTGTGGCAATATAGCGCCTAAACAGATGAACCGATTATGATTTAGATTTTTCTGTTTGAAAGGTGACTTGTCGAGAGTGTCCTTAGCTATGTTTGATTAAAATCGGTTAAGCCGTTCAAAAGTTATTCGCATTTTACTCTTTGAATCTAGATTTTTCGCAAGATATCGTGTCATTACGAGTATTACGTGTTTCGATAGATTGTCGATTGAAGCGTGTCCGCTACTAGGTATATTATATGTAGTTTAAAAAGCATGAAATAAAAATTAAAATCGGGGGTTTTTTAAATTAGTAATTTTATCTTGTATCTACCAGTGCTCGTATGAAATGGGCAATATTTATCGGCTATTAAATAGTAATGAAATCTAGTTTATAAATAACCGACGGACAAAGATATGAGGGCTATTATAAGTTTGACATGTGTTATTGTGCCACAGATAGACACATAGTTTGTGTCTATCAGTGGCATCATAGCTCCTAAACGGATGAACCGATTTTGATTTAGTCTTTGAATCTGGATTTTTATGCAATATATCGTGTCATAATTACGTGTTTCGATAGATTGTCGATTGAGGCATGTCTGAAGAATATAAGCCTCGTACTCGCGTAACCGCGTACTCGTACCAAGCGGCGGTAAATCGTGAACACAAAATATCGAAGACAGTAAAATCTACCAACCAGAATTGGAGCTCATAAAGAGAGGAGGCTTATGTCCCAGAAGCGGAAACATTATTGTCTGATTATACGTTAGTATAGCCTGTTTTTAATATTATTAAACATAAAATATTATATAACCATGTTATCAAGTCTATGTTAGACATCTGTTGATCGGTACTAAGAACTGAACCCAGACTCACATACGGTGTCTATGATCATCATCATTTCAGCCGAAAGACGTCCACTGCTGGACATAGGCCTGCCCCAGGCGTCGCCACATTGACCGATCCCGTGCGTCTCGCATCCAGCACCTTCTCGCAACCTTAACCAGATCATCGGTCCACCTTGTGGGAGGCCTTCCAACGTATCGTCTTCCGGTTCGCCATTCCAGAAATTTTCGGCCTATTATACGAGTACTTCATTGATATATAAAAGACTCTTATACTACGACAATATAACTGGTATAGTTGCAGTCGTGTATTGCACTATACTGTATATGTCTAGGTATATATGCATAATCGCTGGTTAGGATGACAGACTAGCCGTATTATTAAGTAAACACTGGGTTCCTACGTTCGCTTATAGTCGTAGTGAACAAAGCGAATGTTTTATTTATTTATTTAGGCAAACCAACTAAATACACACAAGTACATTAATACATATAATAGCACTGCATGCATCTAAATTATAGGTAAGCACAGCAATTTATTTAGAACTCACTACACAATAATAATCAGCATTGTGGTGGATAACAATAATATCGTACATATCAATAATCTATCACAATTATAATCATTGGAAACCTAAATTAAATTATATTAAATCAAACCAAATTAAATTAAATCAAATCAAACTAAACCAAATCAAATCAACTCAAATTAAATCAAATTATATCAAATCAAATCAAACTAAATTAAATTAGATAAGACATAATTCCATAACAAAATAAAACAATAAAATGAATGTTTTATGTTTAGTAAGATAGCCATAGAAACGATAAATGCATTTTTTTATACGTTCACTGCACTTAGGGCTTCTTGCCTCTAGTATTTTTATTGTGTTAAAATCCTCATGGATGTCCTTCGAGGGATCTGTCAGACTCTGATGCCTAAAACTACACGGTATTATTCAGTTTTTTTCTTAAAAATTCCCTGCTGGAGTGTGTATTTCCTGATAGCTACAACCTGGGAGTCTTTAAGTCAAGAGTGAATAGGTTTCTTCTAGGTAAGCGTGCTACATCGTCGACCACATCATCACTTACCATCAGGTGAGATAGTGATCAAGCGCGAGCCAATCAATAATAAAAAATTAAAAAAAAGACACTCCCCACACTAGGAATTTCTTCCTGTATCGTGGGTGCGTTTACAAATATATAAACACCCATACACAACACCCAGAGCCGGAACAACTATCTGTAGGTCATACAAATATTTGGTAAATAGTTAGTAGTTACTTATGACCGGGGCGCTGGAGTGCTTGTGGATTTCGTCACGGTCCCTGGCCAGGTATTGGCACACTTGAAGTCATGCTTGCCATACTAACAGCTTGGACAGTTGGAAATCATCCAATGACTTCTCCCGCTCTGGGTGAAGCGAAAGGGCGTGTCAGACTTTTACTGACTAAAACCCACCCGTGTTCCTTCAGTTGCTTGAGTCAGGGCCGCGGTAACTCTCTTTCAAGTTTATCCGCGACCCAGACAGGATACTAACAGCCTTGCCTTGTTTCGCCACGAGCAATCATCTTCATTTTCCAGTCCTTGTTAGTTGGTTACGGCAACACGTTATCTTTTTCCGTTCTTCTCTCATATTCTTTCACTTTTCTTTCATATGGGAAGCTGGCAGGGTATATCAGAAATCTAGAGATCCGTTAGAGAACCAGGGTTACCGACATAGCCCGAAGAATTACCAAACTTAAGTGGCAGGGCACATTGCTCGCAGAACGGATGGCCGATGGGGCAAAAAGGTTCTGGAGTGGCGACCGCGAACTGGAAGACGTTGCGTTGGAAGGCCTCTCACCAGGTGGACCAATGACCTGGTGAAGGTTGCGGGGATCCGCTGGATGCAAGACGCACGGGACCGGTCAATTTGGCGACGCTTGAGGGAGGCTTATGTCCAGCAGTGGACGTATTTCGGCTGATATGATGATGATGATGGCAGGGTTTTGGAACAAGAATGTTCGGAAAATGTTATCCCTTGCTTCTTATTTTCGAGTCAATTGAAAACTTCTTAAATATATCGGCACCAGTAGACGGCCACGGCAATCGCAGCGCCAGTAGCGTTTATTAGGTCCTCTAAACTGCAAGTCTCTCTTGCTACATCATTATCTATTTTTGTTTGACTTACACGAGATAATAAAAGATAAATGCAGACACAGTATTAGATATTATGTATGTGCAAAGTTCATTACACAAATACACACATATTCCCATCATATTCCTATGTATAGAAGATGTTTATTGAAACACGGGCGAGCTTCATCAATCAATCAGTAATTCTTTAGCTCCAACCTTCCGCTCAATTGATCTGTGACTTGCAAACAACCATCTATGATTAAAAGTAATTGGAACTATACGATTCTTTTTTGTTTCTAGATATGTTATTCTCTGAACATCTCGTTCGTTATTGTCTAAACACCATTTCAAATGAACGGTGTCCGCGATGATTTACTTTGAAAACAAATGAATTCACTTTCAAATTGTGTGCGCTCACTTGAGTAAGGTGAGCAGAAAAATTACAAAATTGCACTACATATAAAGCTCTTGGAATGAGGCGTACAGGTCTATCCACACATATCAGGGCCGTGCCCGGGAGGTGACAGGGCCAGGCCCAGGCATTGAAGCTCCGTCACTGACCCGTTTACGGACGTGTGTGAACGAGTTCATATAAAATGTACACACCGATATTTTTTTGAGCCCCTGAAGGGGCACGGTCCGTCCACGTCCCGGGCACGGCCCTGATGTGTGTGGATAGACCTTAAATTAGTATACACCGTTGTCTTAATCATTGGATAATACATACAACTGGCTAAATTTCTTTTGACTAGAGAGTCAAAAGAAATTTCAAACATAATTGCGATTATCGAAATTTCCAAAACATGTCGGACGCGTCTGACAATCTTTATCGTCATCACTCAGGTCAATTATACAGAATAGCCCTACTGTGAATGAGGCCTTTATTTGGTTCTATAACAAACACATCACACGGTGGTCAAGTATGCGGAAGTAGATATTTGTTTTAAAAAGAGAACTTCAGCACTCACATAACCCAGAACAGAGGTCTATAGGGCAGGCGTACAAGGAGACCCGACACCAGCTAAACTTGGAAAAGGATTGGACAAAGAAGAAAAATAAGCCTTTAAAAAGACATTAGGCTTACCAGGCGTCTTTTACGCCTGGACAGGAATGGCCTCCGCCTGGTGACGGGGACCATCACGGGACACTGCTCACTCAACAAACACTTCCACACAATAGGCATAACGGACAGTCCTCTGTGCAGGGCATGCATGGAGGCTGAGGAAACCGTTACGCATGTTCTCTTTGAATGCACAGGTGTCACCCAGATAAGAACACGAACCCTCGGGTCACCCAGATTTTACACAGATGTTTTGAGAAAACCAGGAGCTCTAATTGACTTCTGGAGGGAGGTGGGCTGGTTGGAATAACCACCCAACAGCCGCCATGGCCCACGTACAAAGGTCCATTTGAGGGACTAAGTGCGGAAACCAAACCCCCCTAACATAGAACATAGGAGCCCCTCTGCCGATCACATCGGGGAATACAGGCGTGATGTTATGGAATTACACAGAATATCAATCCTGCTAGGTATAATGGCCAGTACCACATCCATAGTAATAACATCTACTGTTATGCCACCCATCAATTTGTAGGAGACAATTAAATTAAAAACAGACTCCGTCACGATTTTTACGACACGATTGTGAAGCAATCGTTGGTAAGGTAATATTGCTACGGTTTTTACATAATATCACGGCAGTTATATATCAAAAAGGTGGGCAGAGCTGTTCTTTATATTATTATATACCCAGTTTTAATTCCAATACAAACTCTTTATTTGGTTTTGTGGCTCTGTGTTTTGTTTTACACTCTTAGGAAATTGACCTAGAGTTGCTGCTTTGAATGTCTTGACTTGGGGATCAAACTTAGGCCCTACCACCTACCACCAAGGGCTTGCGACTTCATTAATCGAGCAGAAGGCATTTGCACCTTTTTTCATATCTGAGCGCTTCGACGAAAAAAAAAAACGTTTTCACTTCTCATGCTCTGAAATTGCTTATTTATGCAGGATATATATAGGCTACACAAAATCGATTTTTGTGCACAAGTGCATTAGCGTATCTACTTATAAATGTATCTATATTAAGGCAAAGAAAATGAGCCATACAGCCAAACACAATAAAAAGTTCACAGATAGAATTTGTTATTTTATAATATTTACTTTAAAGACATAAAAGATATTAAAATTTAAATTAAAATACGGTAGGTTATTTAATTAATTTAAAAAATATATATATTACAAAATTAATTTAATAGTAGGCTGTATAGGTCTGCAGCCCAAGCCTAATATCAATGTCGTAAGATTATTAATTAAAGAAATGTTATGTTGTACTACTGTTTTATTTCCTCGCAATCGAAATGAAAAGCAGAGTTTATAACTCGTCCACAAAACCATTTTATCCTCGACATTACTATCAGCCCTCGCCTTCGGCTCGGGCTGCTAATAGTCTCGGATAAAAATGGTTCGTTTTGTGCACTCATTGTAAAATCTACTATTTATTCGTCCTACATAGTCCAAATTATTTTGTCATAACGATGCATATATACTTATGTTACCTCTCAGTGATAGTAAAAGGGCAAGTCATTCAGGGTTAAATCATCATCATCACCAAATCTTATCTTAATATATATAAATCTCGTGTCACAATGTTTGTCCTCAATGGACTCCTAAACCACTTAACCGATTATAATAAAATTCACACACCATGTGCAGTTCGATCCAACTTGAGAGATAGGGTAGGGTAGGGTAGGGTAGGGTAGGGTGGGGTAGGGTAGGGTAGGTAGGGTAGGTAGGGTAGGTAGGGTAGGTAGGGTAGGTAGGGTAGGTAGGGTAGGTAGGGTAGGTAGGGTAGGTAGGGTAGGTAGGGTAGGTAGGGTAGGTAGGGTAGGGTAGGGTAGGGTAGGTAGGGTAGGGTAGGGTAGGGTAGGGTAGGGTAGGTAGTTAGGGTAGGTTAGGTAGGGTAGAGGAATGTTTGGTGTTATTATGGCAAAACAAAGTTTGCCGGGTCAGCTAGTATACTATAAATCTTACTAATATTATAAATGTGACCGTTTGGATGTCTGTGTGTGTGCATTTGTGGATGTAGGTTTTTTACTCAATCACGCCAGAACGGCTGAACGATCTGGATCAGGAAGAAATTTGTCACAGAGATAGATTATAATCTGGAATAGCACATACGCTACTTTTTATTCCGGTATAATGTTCTCTTGGGATTATAAACACTTTATACGCGGGTGAAGCCGCTGCCGGAAGCTCGTTAAATACATGAAGCGATTGTCTATTCGAACTACACAAACCACTTACTCGGTAACTCCACAAACCACTTACTCAGTATCCCTTGGTTAGACTAAGGCCAACCTTAGTCTATGGAAACTAAACTTACACGCTTTGACCTCTACTATTACACAAATGTCTATTTATACTTAAGTACCTGGGCGACCGAGCTCTCTGCTCGGGTGAAAATACAGAGAGCGACATTTTTCGCCCCCGAAAGCCCCTGCATACAAAATTTCATAAAAATCTTTGGAGCTGTTTGGATATATATAGATACAAGAATTGCTCGTTTACGGGTACACTAGTCGAAAATTCTTCCATACAAACGAAGTCTGGCTACACTGTTTGACGATGTACGTTCAAAATAAAAAATGATATCAATTTGTCTCATCATTATCTAGTCCCGTAAGGAAGCAAAAAAGTAAAAAAAAAAATGACTTGAAAGTTATGAGCTTCGAAAGTTCCATATTTTAACACTAATTTTAACGCATCTTTGAGCGCAAATCAGTACCATAAGAAGAAGGAAAATTGAAAAACGGCCTCCATACATGGATAGATTAGTTGTTCAACAATGCAAATAATTTTATTTTGAACTGATACATTCAGTCGTTTTTTCATGATATCCAGACTCCCAAAGGTATGTTTATAAAATTTCGCGCGCTCGTTTTCGTTCTAAATCATCATCCATTTCCCTACAAATTTGCAAAAGTGTGTATTCGTACGCGAACTAGCTTCTTACTGCTCATAACAGCATCTATCTGTTCCGTTGTCGGTTAATATAGCATGCATTTTAACCCCGCGCACAAAATAGTTCGTGCGTGTTCGTCGACTAGTGTAACCTTAAGGTTACACTAGTCGATCATTCTTCCATACTAACGTAGTCTGGCGATTACTCCACTGTTTGACGATGTACGTTCAAAATAAAAAATATATCAATTTGTCTTATAGGAAATATCTTAGTGTCAGCTAAGAGTTTGGAAGCTGGTGGTTTGCAACTCCCGTGCTTCGAAAAGCAGTTGGCACGATTGCGAAATTTCGTGAAAATTTAGATGGGGATTCGCTGGTTGCGAGATGCACGGGACCGGTCAATGTGGTGACGCTTGGGGTAGGCCTATGTCCAGCAGTGGACGTCTTTCGGCTGATATGATGATGATGATGACGATGGTGATGATGATAGCATATTTTCGGTCATTCATACAAAAATACAAATGATTCTTATCAATGTCAACTGTTAAGTAGTAGCTATTAAGTTTGTTTTAATGTTCTAAAACAAACAAAATAAACAGTGTTTGTTTGTTTATGAAACCAGTTTTAATGAATGATTTCTTATTGAAATTCTAACTAACAGAGAGTACGAAGGTTATCGCCTGACCCAGAACTACCAAAACCTACCTTAATTAACATAATTATTTATTTGTTCACTGTTCAATATAACAATTTGAGATATTTTAGAACGAGGTATCTTGGTACCTATCTAAAAAACGCTTTGGGGCATAATTGTATGTTTTAATCCCAGGAAAATACACACACCTATAATCGAGCAAGTGAAGTTGCCAGTACCTACAGCTATAAATTAAGCTCCCACTGGAGAACTAATTATCCTATATATCCTAGATTAATATATATATCAATACCTCTGTCCAGTGATCGAATCCTGTATTATTTTCATTAGAATTATTTAAATAAAATTATTAATAGCAGCTTTTGTACTTATATTCCGTGCAGCATATTTTACATTTAACAGATGCATGCCTATGAAATTCCCTAATTTTTAACAGGCAACCATAGACAGTAAAATGCAATACTTCATTAACGCTTACAATATTGAAGCGATGCGCCCGATATATTCCGCTGAATTAAAATTCAAAAATAAATTGAATTATGTAACAGGGAATCTAACAGTGTAGATTAAATATTTTCATGTTGTTAATTTTTTTTAATAAATAAAACAGTCATTTAAACTTCCGATAAAACTTTTTCGTAAATAAAGTCGAATATTGCAAGAAATCGAATTGATGACGCGTTATTTTCCCTGTTCATTAGTCATTTATTATAAATAAATTTGTATCTGAACATTTACATAAAATAAATCAAAATCAAAATCAAATAAGTCACAAAAACAAAAACCATTAATTTTACAATTCAATTCAATTACATACATTCCATATATTATAACATAATAAAAAATATTAAAAAAAACAATTATTCGTTAAATTACCACAATTCTTTGGGTCAATTTAAATTAGATACACAAACAACATTTATTCATTCATTCGCCATTCATTCTACATTTCATATTTAATACCTACATACATTCCATAGATATCATAATCACAAAAAAAAATACAATAATAATATTAAGCACTACAATTCTTCAATGGCATACAGACATTTGTCCAATAGGAATTCCTTTAATTTTGTTTTAAAAGAACTAGTGTGAACCGTGCTTTTCAGATCCAAAAGCAACCTGTTAAATAATTTAACTGATTGGTAACGTGGACTGTGTTTCACAACATTGAAATTCGGATTAATCATACATTTATGGTCTTTTCTACGGGTGCCTTCCTTCATTTCTTGTTCTTCCGTAGTTTCGAATTCATGAAGGTATTTAGCCAAGTTAACCAAATTACTAGGACATAAATGCTTGGAATTGTGAGTATGCCTAACTTTACAAAATGTTGCCGGCAACTTTCTGTTTGCGCGTTTCTGCAGAATAAAGGTGAACGCGTACCTATCCGCGCCGCAGGAGCCGCACGCGCCGCAGTCATCGCATTTTCTCAAGGCCCCGCGCTATCCGCGCCGAACGCGCCGAACGCACCGAACGCGCCGAATGGCCGAAAGCGCCGCACGCAGTGTTGTCAGAATCATATTCACTTCTGTAAATCTTATTATATGAAAATTTTCTGTATAGAACGAACGTACGTAGTGTACTACGGCACTTGATCCTGTTATTGTCGGTTGCTTATTGTTAGAAGATGAAAATGAAAGAAAAAAAAAATGGGTTCGAGTCATTAACTTAAAAAGAGAACAGTTTGGAGAGTATCGCACATTATTGCCTGACTTGAGATAATTTAAATTAAGATCCGGTGCCCCACTACAGACTCTCGAAAGCAATCATGTCATATAAAAAAATGTTAGAAATGATAGCTAAAAATTTTACACCAATTTTGTTAAATAGTAGCCAAAATTGCTTGATTTAGCTAAAAAGTAGCTAAGTTGGCATCACTGTACGCATGATGTCTCCGCGCCGCCCGCACCGCACTCGCCGCAAGCATCGAACGCGCCGAATCTGATGATGTCATCAGCACGCGCTGGTGGAATCCGTATACCTACAGCATTTTGCTGAAATGCGGCGCGTGCGACGCGGACAGGTGCGCGAGGCTGCATACGATTTCATATAAAGATTTATAAAATGCGATGACTGCGGCGCGTGCGGCTCCTGCGGTGCGGCTAGGTGCGCGTTCACCTTTAAGGCTCTTTTGATATTGTAATCGTAACTGTTTCCCCAGTGAAGTATGCTATATCTAATTTTGGACTCGACTAACGCAAAATAAACCTTTTTCAGTTGTTCAACACTGATTTCTCTTCTCAGAGCTCGTAAAGCATAACATGCGGATGATATTGCAACATCTATTGCCTTTAGTTCAGGTTTCCAATTTAGCCATTCATCAATTCGCATACCTAACAATTTAACTTCACTAACGAGCTCGATTTTTTCTTCATTCATTTCAATCTCCATGTAATCTTTATTTTGGGCTGTCGTTCTAAATAACATGATCTTTGTCTTTTTAATATTAATAATTAAGTTATTCGCAGTGAACCAAACACTAAAAGCTTGCAATGCTTCATTAACTTTCTCTGTTAGCTCTATTATGTCATTAGCTGCTACTTTGGCATTTGTGTCGTCTGCGAAAATTACTATTCCAATGTTCGGTAAAATTAAATTCATATAATTAATCAAATCATTAATAAATAATATAAATAAAATAGATCCCAAGATGAATCCCTGCGGGACGCCCGTCCCGTTGTGATTACTACCGTAGCTGATTTGCATGCATTTTTGTAACCATTTTCTTGTATTTTTTCAATTTCAACAAACATTTTTTTTTTTATATAAGAAGAGAATAGTTGCAGGGCTTTACCTCTTATACCATAATGCCTCATTATTTCAAGGAGTATGGGCTCCCACACATAACTGCAAATTCGCAACGCATCGCAAATATCTGCAAGCTCGCACGTACTAAATATATAGATATCGCATCGCAGTTATGTGTGGAAAACCTAACTTATGGTCTATTGTGTCAAATGCGGAGCTCAAGTCTAGAAAAGATTAGTACATCACTAAATGATTAGTTTTCGAGCTGTCAAATGTAAAATAAACGTTGGACGGAATATAAGTGTCTACCCTCTTTGTCAAAATCCTTCAAAATATGTAGGCAGGTAAAATACTCACAGCGGATGTTTGTGTCTCTGAAGTTGGCTGCAAGACCCTGCGCAGTAGCTATTTTTGTGCCAATGTTGAAGGTGAAGATAGGATTGTGTAACTGCCTTTTTCACTCGCTTACGTTTCGAAAGAAAGAAAGAAGAAAAATTGTTGATTCTGCACAAACTAAACGCACAATACTAAATAAAGAGTGGCATTCACTATATACTCGATGACAAACTGTTTCTTGCGCAATGGTTCACAGAGCTAACTTCTGAGACACAAAGATCCGCTGTAACTGCTATACGTCACTTTAGCCGAGAAAACGAAACAAAGACACGAAGAAGATATCGCCATCCCGTCTTGAGTAAGCATGGTGATCAATGCTCGTACTTCTCTGTACGAGAAGCTGTGGGACAGATTCAGGCTGGTATTATTATTATTTTCTTATACATATTTCCACTGAGGTTAATTGTTGTTGTTATTTTAAGTTTTTATCACATCAAGTGGTACCTTAGCCAAGTAAAGGAATGATGTAACAAACATATTACATAAACCTTTAAAGTGTCGATAAAAAACTGTTTGTCTATGAGATTAAAAGCGTAAATTCTTACTTTGGGTAGAAACTTCAAATATTTGAACAAATATTGTGTTAATTGATTTTTACCCGACTGCCGAAGGAGGGTAATGTGTTTATCAGTCTATGTATGTATGTAAGTATGTAGGTATGTATGTATGTTTGTTCCTATGTGGCGTTCCAGAGACCAAACGCGTTGGCCGATTTTGATGATCAATACGTCAATCGATTCGTCTTAACCCTGCGAGTGTCACTGGCTACATTAAAATAGGAAAATAGAAAAATGGCGGATTTGGGAGCCATATTGTGGGGGACGATTTTTTTTTTCTTCCGAACCCATCATGTGGGCACGGGGTCTCATTGCTAAGAAAGAAAATTTGGTTCAAATAAATCTCACTAGATGGCGCAATATGCACCACGATCTGTTATTGAATGTGTGTAAAATTAACATTTTCTGGAATTGAACACAAAAATTGTATGTTCTTGTTTAATCAACTCGCCTAAGTACAAAATTATGGAATATTGGGCTCTTAATTCACATTTCAAAGATAATAAGACGGATCATTTAAAATTGATGCCAATAGATGGCGCAGTTTTTAAATTTCTGAGGCATTCCACGCGATTGTTAAAGTTTGCATTTTAACACATTTTGGTGCAAAAAAAACTGTAAAAACGTGCAAATAAATACTAGAAAACAAACCTTCACTGTATTTAATGAAAAAAATATTCACGAACCTAGTAAACCCTTTTACCTGCAAGTCACTGCTAACACCATCTATCTATCACCGTAAAACAGAACCGAATGCGTTCGATGTACAAAAATTGCCAGAATAAGCAGTAGAAAAACACTAGTTACGTCGGCACGGTTTCTTTGTATGGGGTGAGGTATCTGTATGCTAGTATTATATTATCTGTGGTGTGGGGTATCAAAATAAAGGGTATTAAAAGGTGATTTCAAAAATATGTAACACTTATATGTTTAAATGTACCGAAATCTTTAAAAAAAATAACTAAAAAGTTATATACATCTGGTTTTGGTCAGCCAGCTCGCGCATGCGTATCCTCCGACTGCACAGCATGATTTTCTTATTGTTTACGGCTTTTTAGTTCGCTTTTTAAGCAGTCGGGTACTATGTTTTTTTTTTTTTAATACTTAACAATGTGTTGACGCTCTAGACAACTGACATTTTATCATCTAAAGCGTCGCCATAACGATAGGAAATAAGTAAAATATAATATATTTAAAAACCCCTGACACATTTTTAATTCATGTTGTTCATGCTACATAATTTATCTAGTAATAGACACACTTCGTACGACAATCTATTTGAACACGTAATTATGACACGATATCTTACGGAAACACACCGATTCAAACAGTGAATCGTCCATTACTTTAGAACAGCTGAACCTATATTCATCAAACAGAGAATACTCTCGATAAAGACACCTTTCAAACAAAACAAACGAAATCAAAATCGGTTCATCCGTTTAGGAGCTATGATGCCACAGCCAGATTCACAAACACACGTCATGTACGTAAACGGGCGCCATAAGTTGGGATGGGTCATAACTTTGTTGCCTTGGCCTGATTTTAATTAATTATTTTATTTTGAGGTTGTTTTATTAACTCTAGACGCCTTTATGTATACGTCTTTTTACATCGTTCATATATGTAATTTTCCAACAAGAATGATGTAACCAAATACTTGTAATTAAAACGTATTGATGGAAAAGCGTGTCCTTGAAATTTTTTGGACATTCTTCTCTATAGAGACCTTCTGACGCTTGCGAATGTGCAACTAAACTCCATTTGAAATAACATTAGACGTCTTTACAACTCTTTTTACAGTCCGTTCAACCGATTTTGAGTTCTATCTCATACACGTAAGGATGACATAAAATGCATAAACCTGTTACCAAAACCAACTGTTTACTACAGCTTCCGTTTGTCGTATCACCAACGCAATAGAAGTCAAAATCGCTTGAACGGGCTGTCAAATGGACTTATTTAAATGTCTAATGTTATAGTAAATAGAGTATAGCCTAATTTTTGTTTTTTTTTTTTGCTAACAATTGATGAAGCAAAATATTTTTATTTTAATATTGCACAAAAAAGAGAGATGCCTATGCTCAGCGTTGGACGAAGTCGGGCTGTGGATGTTGGCAATATGCTCGTCCATAATAGAAGGAACTAAATGAAGCTATAATGTGAGAATGCTTAGGGTAATACAGACATAATATTTTCTTATGTATATCCATACACAATAACCAATCACCATAACACTATAGATAATCGGCGTAACACGGTATATGTTTGTGATTTTATTTGGCATCAAAATAACCGATGCGCTGGCTCTTTGCCAGTCTCCATCAGCGAGGAAAGGACAAAACCGTTCGCGAGCCATATCTCCGCACTTTGTAAGAATTCTGCTCAAATTAACACGGACTTTGGACCTTGTCGACGGTCATTTTTCTTTTTGTTGGTTCTAAAGAATCTTACTAACAATTATAAACATGAAAGTTTGTGAGGATTGATGGATCTTTGTTACACTGTCACGCAAAATCTCCTCAACGGATTTTGATAAAACTTTAAAAATATAGATTACCAGCTTCTGCCAGCGGCTTCGCCCGTGTGAATGTCGAAAATTATCCCAAGGGAACATATTCCTGGGATAAAAGAGTATTCTATGTGCTATTCCAGACTATAATCTATCTCTGTGCCCAATTTCATCCAGATCCGTCCAGCCGTTTGAGCGTAAAGAAGTAACAAACATACAAACAAACTCACAGAATTTCGCCTTTATAATATTAGTGTGATAGAGTGATACATCAGAATAACATAGGATCTAAACTAAAAATTAAAAAAAGGAAAGATTTTTTTATTTGTTTGTTTGTACCGAATAAGCGCCGAAACTACTGAACCGATTTTAACCATTTTTTCACCAATAGAAAGCGTTCGTAGTTTTATTTTATTTTTATTTAACTGTATATATAGGTAGTTATTGTTATTTAAGTATTTAATAGTATGTAAATTTTAATTGAAATAAAATATCTATGAATATTAAAAAAAAATATATATATATATAAAGCTAAATTATCAAGAAGTAACATAGGCTATAATTTATTTGAAAAAGAAAATAGAGATACTTAACAAAATGGCAATAATGTAACCCAAAGTTCATTATAGGGCGTGTGCTGAGAAATCTATTGATGATACATACAAATTATGTTTTACATGTTTAAAGTACTCATTATTATCTTCGAAAAAACCCGCGCAGGAGTACATCTAACTATCATAGTTAAGTCATAATAGCAGCTTTTGTTCTATAATTTAATAAGATCACCGTTGGAAACAAAAGTTGGTTACATTCGTACCTATCGTAGTATTTTTTTATTCAAATAAATAGTTTAACAAATTGGTAGATAGGTAAGTTGGTAGAGTAGGGAAGATAGGTAGGATAGGGTAGGGTAGGTAAGTAGGTAACCAGTTGATGGGCGCGAAGCCGGGGGGGACAGGTACGTAGTGAATTATAAAGATATTGGCAGAATTACTAATACAACGTGGGTGAAGCCGCGGCAGTTAGTGGTTAGTGTTGGCGCTGTACTATAACGTGTCAACCGTTGTGAAAAAGAGATAGTACTATTCATCGAGTATATCTCCCGTCTCTCTCGCTCAGTGGAACCATATTACTTTTTACACGTCAAAGTTCCCTGGTAGATTCAAACCTAGTGGTTCCGAACACGAAGATTCACTACGCAGTGAATACTTGTGAGAGCGGGGGTGAGAGGTAGGGTAGTGTGCAGTGAAAAGCAAACTTCACAGCCGCCTTTAAGTTTGAACCAACCTGAGGCTCGAAACAAAAGTGTAATTATATCAGCTATTGCCGAAATTTCAAAATGTAAGGGATTGATCGAGTGACATTTCTTTTTTAACCAACTTACCAAAAAGGAGGAGGTTCTATGTTCGACATAATGTTTTTTTTTTATGTTCACGCATATCTCCGTCAATTTTGGACCGATTTTGAGAATTCTTTTTTTGTTTGAAAAGGTATTATTCGAAATTGGTCCCATATTAGTTTGGTGAAGATCTGATAAAGAACTTCGAAGATATACTCGTACAACAGAACTCTTCAATAAATTACGGCAAATCTCTCGGGATTGCTGCAATCGCATGTCTGTTTATTGTTTATAACATTTCATAACATAGCATCACGCCAGTACGCTCTTAAGGGGTACGCAGATCTCTCATTTCTCCGGTTATGTTCAAATTTCATGATATTCGGGTATTCTATTCTGGCGTTATAGGTACCTTACTAAACAGCTTGCCTATTATGTAGATATAACTAAAAAGTGAAAAATAAAAAGCTTTTTCACAAAAAAATACTACCCACTTCCAAAAAAAAAACTACAAAGTAAAAAATAACTTTATTTTTGGAAGTCGGTGTCCACAACGCAAAAAAATGGTACCTACCTACAAAAGACACCGACTTCCAAAAATAAAGTTATTTTTTACTTTGTAGTTTTTTATTTGGAAGTCGGTAGTATTTTTTGTAAAAAAGCTTTTTATTGTTTATATTCTCTTTCGTTAGTAAAATGTCACACTAGGAGTCACTGTACAGTACTTATGCGGCAGCGCCTTTATTGCAAATAATAATCCGGTGACAGAATGTGCAAGTGTTAACCCTGAGTGTGGGGTTCTGGGTTTTCCCTCAAGGAAATTGTCGGCTTACTGAGAATATCTCTTCCGGAGAAAGGACTGATGTTCTGCCAATTGGCTTGTTCTATGTTATGTTAGACGTTGTGTTGGAAGGCCTCCCACCAGGTGGACCGATGACCTGGTGAAGGTTGCGGGAATCCGCTGGTTGCGAGACGCACGGGACCGGTCAATGTGGTGACGCTTGGGGGAGGCCTATGTCCAGCAGTGGACGTCTTTCGGGTGATATGATGATGATGATGATGTTATATGGGTCTTATCAACTTATAAAATAACTATCTCTACGTAGTTATTCTTCGG
The DNA here is from genome assembly GCA_945859665.1 of Anorthoa munda. Taxonomy (NCBI): domain Eukaryota; kingdom Metazoa; phylum Arthropoda; class Insecta; order Lepidoptera; family Noctuidae; genus Anorthoa; species Anorthoa munda. Next base: position 12,121,658 of record OX243917.1, on the reverse strand, counting down.
GAAATACAGACGTCATTATTAGTCTTTTAATATTCTAATTGCTGGGACACAGGCCTTCTCTCTGAGAGAGGCCGTAATCCAACACGCGGGCACGGTGCGAAATTTTTCTTCACCGTTTTGAGAGCAGTGGCGATGAAATAAATTACACAAAGGAATACGTCTACCTGGGTTCGTATCCACGACCTTCGACTCGTAAGTCGTGAACACTGAGCATCGATGCATGATCACTGGGCCACCACTGAGTCGCACAATTTTATTTTAGTTGTTTTATTTTTACAAAACATTTCAGTATATTACAAATGTGTGTTGATGTTTTCGAGCGTATGGCACTCGTGGGCTGCAGCTGAAAATCAGTGTCAGGTGGTATACCCTGTATTACCATTTGGCTTTATGCTGAGCTGAGGCCCTTTCGGCATTAAGAGTTTTAATTATTTATTTTGTTTAATTTTAAGGTGTTTTTGTTTTTAATGCCAATAAACACATTTTTCTTTCTTTCTTTCTATCACTGCTCAATTTGACAATCTACAATCGATAACGATAGTAGAAAACTAATCATGTATGGGAATGACAATTGAACATAAGTCACGTGATCAGCCCATACAAATAGAAGGTGTTAACGATTGTAGAAAGACATTCGATACGAAACGCTTGTAACTTGACTAGGGAATATGTACGAATACAGATGTCATGTTATTTAAACAAAAACATACTAATCAAATATCATTCATGATGATAAACAAACACAATTTAGTTCCATTAGGTACCAGTTGCAAATACATTATATTATAAATACAGATGTCTAGTTTGAGTCGTAGCAGGAAGCACCTCGCATGTGGTTAATATCATATTTTCTCTGTTTATAGCTGGCAGAGCTATAATGTGAATTTCTGTACAGTGGGTAGATATAGCAGTAACAGATTTAGTAACGGTGATGTGTTAACTGATGTGAGGTTATGGCTACGCTTCGTGTTTCCTACGAGGTGCTTGATCGAATCAATCAACATCTTCATCCTGCTGCCTCATATTATGAGACTACGTTGTCCCACTGCAGGACAAAAGCCTGCATCCTCATCTCGCCATCTCATTCTGGATCTGCCGCGTTGTCGTTTCTTACTATTGGGGATCCACTGAGTGGTAGATTTGCCCATTGCTCCTCCAACAAATGGCAAATGTTCGGCCATGTTCCACTTCGATCCAGCAATCGTCTGCTATTTGTGTGGGGGTCAGAAAATTATTAATTCATGTATCAATATTTGCGAAGATCGAATTCATAAAGAAGGAGATGCAGGTGGACGAAAACATGTACATTATATTCCTTCAAGCTCGTTGCCTCGCCTTTATGTCAGTGTTCTACATCTGATTGCGAATATATACAATCTGCACATCATATCTTATGGGCGTGTATTCTTTGGTAGAATGAACACAATATTATGTTGAATAATGTACAGGCTGCATCAGTAGTGGTTTACTATACGGACCTTGTGAAAACTAGAACAAATTTCCGTGCGTTCAAGCGTTTTTGCCATGCCTATTATTGGAAACAAATATAGCAGCTCACAATGTTAGGACACATTAATATTATTGCTAATTTTTATCCGTGGTGCTAGGCAATTGGGCTTATCCCAGTTGTAATCGACCCTTTGTGCCTATTGGTATTTTTTGTTCTGTCTCCTGCTTGATATGGAGGGAAGTGGAAATTTGTATTTTTTTTCCTACTCCTCCGTTATTCTTTTCTGATTAATTTCGTTGCGGAATCCAAGACAGTTAAATTCATTATCTGGGATTTCGTCGAGCTTCATTGCCTCGGCGCTTTTCTGGTGGTCGCCACTGTTGATTCTGGCTTTCAGGAGTTGCGGTGGGATTGTCCCAATTAAAAAAAAAGACACGTACCTCGACGAAATGCCAATCTTAGCGACAGTATGCCTCTTGCTCGCAGAACCAATGAGGTTGAAAGGAATAGCAAAAGACGCAGCATTGGAAGGCTTGACGGGGTAGATCGATTTTTGTTTAAATTTTTTTGTGACATTGCCATTAATAGTAGCTATTTTTGTTTCCAATAAATACTGAAATAGTATCAATCGAATACATTTTCATTAGTATTCGCCCATCAAAGTTCAAGACCGTTAGGTTCGACTTTATGACAGCGGCGTTTTGGTGTTAAGGTTACACTAGTCGACGGCACGAACTATTTTGTGCGCGGGGTTAAAATGCGTGCTTTATCAACTGACAACACGTGCGGAACAGATAGATGTTGTTATGAGCAGTAAGAAGCTAGTTCGCGTACGAATACACACTTTTGCAAATTTGTAGCGAAATGGATGATGAGATAAAACGAAAACGAGCGCGCGAAATTTTATAAACAGACCTTTGGGAGTCTGGATATCATGAAAAAACGACTGAATGTATCTGTTCAAAATAAAATTATTTGCATTGTTGAACTACTAATCTATCCCTGTATGGAGGCCGTTTTTCAATTTTTCTTCTTGTTATGGTACTTATTTGCGCCCAAAGATGCGTTAAAATTAGTGTTAAAATATGGAACTTTCGAAGCTCATAACTTTCAAGTAATTTTTTTTTTACTTTTTTGCTTCCATACAGGGCTAGATAATGATGAGACAAATCGATATAATTTTTATTTTGAACGTACATCGTCAAACAGTGGAGTAAAAGCCAGACTACGTTTGTATGGAAGAATTTTCGACTAGTGTACCCTTAATAGAGACAATAAATAAACATCTACAATACATAACATTTTAATACATTAACATGTTCGATTGAATAAAATAAAAGGCTATATAATAATCGAAAAATAATCTAACTTTATTGAACAAACTTTTTACGTATATTGCCCAATGCTTTTCTGCACCAACCTGCACAGGGCCCGCTTGGTGTATAACGGACAAGTGACATTCAATCAACCAAAGCATCTGCAATCGGAAGAATGACTAAAATGTATGAGAATGCCAAGCGCTATGGAAATGTAACTTAATAAATCCCTAAAATGTTGGCATTTCGACCATCACCTTCGTTGATAGGATGATATATAATATTCCAGGGCCCATTAGAATAATTACGGAAATGAAAAAAATTAAAAAGAATCTCCATGATCTGTTAGTAAACAAGTGCTACTACTCTATAAAAGACTTCCTATCAGACAAATCACTGCTCCAATACAGTCCCCCTCAGTCATGATGCGTTCGGTGGCCCATTGATGTGTACCTACCTAAATTCGTTCCGTTTTATTTTGCGGTTTTTATATTTTATGTGTAATTTTAATCTTGTGTAACAATAATGTAAATTTACTTTAATTGCTATGTAACTATTGTATGCCCGATGGGCGGGACATAGCTGATCTCAATTTAATTATTTAAGACCTGTATTATGTACCTCTACCTATGATCCACAATAAAGATATTGATTGATTGATTGATTGATATTTTTAACCGACTGCCCAAAAAGGAGGAGGTTGTCAATTAGACTGTTTTTTTTTTTTGTGTTTTTTACCTCAGAACTTTTACTGATTGAATGCTGTGTTGCTGGAGATAGAATTTCGGTAAATTTATTGCGTAGCTCTGATTTTGTCTATAGTAGGTCTACTTTTTAACCGACTTCCCAAAAAGGAGGAGGTTATCAATACAACTGTATTTTTTTTTTCGTCATGAATTGTTACTGGGTGAACCGACTTTGATGATTCTTTTTTTATTTGAAAGCTGGTGCTCGTCATGTGGTCCCATGTGGTCATCGCAGATATACATCAGAACTCTTCAATAAATGACGGCAAATCACTCGGGATAGCTGCAATCGCATGTCTGTTTATTGTTTTTACGCTCTAAAGGGGTACGCAGGTCTGAACAGTTCACCCTGGTATACTCTCATTCCACCGGTTTTGTTTAAGTTTCATGTTATTGGGTTAATCTATTCTGGCTTCACTTTGGGCATTAGAGAAAAAAATACTTCAATTTCGGAAGTCGTTGTCAAAAAACGAAGAAACGAAAACAACACCGACTTCCGAAATTGAAGTTATTTTTCACTTTGTAGTGTTTTTATTTGGAAGACTGTTGTATTTTTTGTAAATAAGATTTTTAGAGCATCAAGTGATGAAACCTGAGTCACAGCCGCATTAACGGCTGATTAAGCTATCCAAGGACAAAATAAAAAGTTAATGTTAGGCATGCAATTTCGTACAAAATAAAAAAGACAAACATTCTCGGCATTATTATCAAGAAACTGAAAAATACAATATTTAGTTTACAGTTTTAAGGGTAAGGGGCGTATACTCAATTAATAATAAATTATCAATTATGTATATAGCGTCTATTTTACACAAGATTAATTAAATTTGTTGACAAGATAAAGTTTTTCAGCTCAAAAGTTCTAAAGAAAAGAACAAGAATTCATGGATCTAAGAATTTCTCAGTCACTATGAGAGTTTAACACACCACATCACATCACATCATCAGCCTATTAATGTTCCCACTGCTGGGACACAGGCCTTCTCTCTGTGAGAGGGAATGGGCCGTAATCCACCACGCGGGCCCAGTGCGGGTTTGTGGATGTCGTATGTCTTCGAATTTTTGGTTCTAGGTTTCCTCACGATGTTTTCCTTCACCGTTTTGAGAGCAGTGGTGATGAAATAATTTACACAAAGCAAAGCGCCTGCCTGGGCTCGAACCCACGACCTACAAATTGTAAGTCGCGGTCGATACCACTGGGCCACCACTGCTCTCAACACAGAGAGAGTTTTACAAAGGAAATAATTAATTAATTTGGGATATAATTGGTAAATGCGAAGAGCAAGTCCAGATTTAGAACTTTTGAGAAAAGACGAAGATAGCTTTAGTTTCTCGCCTTGCGCCACCCTAGGTTACCTTATTAACTCCGAGTTAGTCGCTAACACGGGCCCATTATGTATGCCATATTTTAATTTAATCTTGTGTTAGCAACTAACTCTCGGGTTAAGTTTTGACGCAAGTGAGGCTAAAAAGGCAGAATGAAGGAGACTGGAAGACATAACTTTGTAAGAGCGGGGTTAAAATGCACATTTAGGGAGAACAGACAAATCGTGCATCTTACCATATTCTTTATATTGATAGCAGAGGTATCCGAGTGGGAACCAAAGAACGGTCGGGTCGAATTCATTTTTGATCTGTTAAAAATAAAAAATAACGTTGTACTAGTTGTTAGATGAGTATGCACCGGAGATACGGTTCTTAAGAAGATACATTATTTCTATGGAATTTTCGGAGTTGCAGGATGTGGAGACTAGGGTGACGTTAGGTTTTGTAAAGATAGCGCTTCCGTGTTTAGGGTGCGGTATTTCGGCAACTATTGTAAGTCCAGGTATTTGCGGCCTAGGTTGATTCTTGTCTCTGTGAGTTTCTTGAACGCAGAGAACATCGCACTGCGCAGCTAGGCGGAGACCTTTGTGAGGGAAATGAAAACACTGTTGCTGTGGCTGAGTTCTGGTCAAAACGTATATGATTGAGGAATCATCGATACGACGAAGAAGAAGAAGAAGAAGAAGATACATTCAGTAATAAAGGAAAATGCCTATGGAAAAAAACATGCAATCCAAACTATTAATGGAGCTATTAATCTAGCAGACTCCAGAAGCAAAGGACCGGATGATGTGTCAATTCGGAAGAAGTGGACTGTGCCTTTGAGCCTTACTGAAGATGATGATGAATGAAAACGTCATACTGCATTGATGTTATGTATTTACATGATATAATATGTGCTTCGGAGGTCTCCAATTGATTAGCAGTTTCAAAATCAAATCAAATTTAATTTTTAATTTAGTTTTCTCAGCGCACGCCAAAGAATAAATGATTTGATTTGATTATGTGCAAATTTAATTTTTGGTTTGATTTGAATGTGTGCTTCGGAGGTCTCTAATTGATTAGCAGTTTGAGATGATGTAGTTTTTATTGCCTAGACATATTTAAGCTTTCAGCGGTAACAGATTGTCAAAAGATATTGGAATGCGCTATCGAAAAATCACGTGATCAATTCCAAACGTGTTGGATCTTTGACAATTCGCTATTGCTGGCATTTCGAAAATAGCTATCGCTGACATCGAATGACTTTTTTAGAGCTTCGGGTATCTCTAACTTACAGATACATAGAATATCATCTGCTAAAATCGGTAAACATACATTAAAAAAATACATACAGTCGAACATAGCGATGGCATAGAGCACAGATGTTGTATGTGCAATCAAAGTAATTTTACAGTCTAGTCCATTTAAGTTTTTATCATTATAGATCTAATATTGCTATATACTTATATACTAGCTCATTGGCTAGTATAATAGAGGTTATTCGAAAAATATTTAGTAAATTTTGAATGCGCCCAATTTTGAAATAATTACCTATAGGTGCACACATACCACTTCTGTGTACTGTATTATTGTACATTCCACATTTTGCTACATTTGATGAAAGGTTTTAAACAAGACAAAACTGTAGAAACTAATTCGAATAAAACAATTTAATCAATTCAATTAACAAAAATGAATCAAACTGCATTTTTTACCGACTTACCAAAAAGGAGGAGGTTCTATGTTCGACTTCATGTAAGTATTTTTTTTTGTGTTATTTCACCGATATCTCCGTCATTTCGGGACCGATTTTGAAAATTCTTCTGAGGATCTGATTAAGGACTTCGAAGATATACAACAGAACTATTCAATAAATAACGGCAGTCCTCTCGGGATTGCTGCAATCGCATGTCTGTTCATTGTTTATAACATAACATCACGCCAGTACGCTCTTAAGGGGTACGCAGATCTCTATTTTCACCAGTTTTGTTCAAGTTTCATGATATTCGGGTAACCTATTCTGGCGTTATAGGTACATTACTAATAAACAAATTTCCTATTAGGTAGGTACAACTAAAAAGAGAAAAATAAAAAAACTTTTATGCAAAAAAATACTACCGGTTTCCAAACAAAAACTACAAAGTGAAAAATAACTTTATTTTCGGAAGTCGGTCTCCATAACGCTAAAAAATGGTACCTACCAAAGACACCGACTGCCGAAAATAAAGTTATTTTTCACTTTATAGTTTTTTATTTGGAAGTCGGTAGTATTTTTATGCAAAAAGGTTTTTTTATTCATCCTCAGAATCATGTGTTGAGTGCCACATACCACGTTGCTGCATTTATGTTAAGTAACCCGAATGAGGTAAGGGCACGTGCAACAAATGTCTATAATATTATTTACAATGCATGTCCTCGAAAAGAGCGTTTTCCAAGTAGCCAAACTGTAGGAAAGTGTCACTTTTTTTTACTAGTGCTTTTTACTTTTCTGTTTTTTTTTTTAATTTTTAACCCCAACGTCAGCCCGACGCATAGAGCTTTTATTATTTGAGAAAAGTTTTAAAAATTAGTTCAGTACAGATTATCATTCATATAAAAGGGAAAACAAAACTAATACTTCATTAAAGGCGTTTTTAATTACTCTAGATTTAGATTTTGTTCAATAAATTATTAATTTTAAATATTCATTAAATATGTTTGGCAGAACTTATATTTTACTCGTGCCTTTTTGCGTTACGATGTGACAGCTATTTGCACATGCGCAGTAGATATGCCCGAGGAACTTTTAGTTAATCTGTGGTTATGCTGAGCGCCTTTGAATAAGCCCGCCATTTTATTAATTTTTGCTTGGTTCAGATATATCTTTTTATTTCCTCGCACAATGCATACTAAAATGTTGTATGATACACGTACGTAAGATGATTGCCGACTCGTGTCGGTTTATCAACTCACTCGCTTCGCTCGCTCGTGAATAAAAATGCAACTCATCGGAAATTACCAACCTTCCGCACTTGTAGCATAAATAACTATTTCACACTAAGTAGATTTACCACATTTAGACAACTATCAATTTTTACCGATACACAGTACATTTGTGCACAACTAAATATACTGTTACTACGGTTCCCCCGTGTACGTATCTCAATTTAAAAAAAAATTACTTCCCACATCTGATGGCTCTATGCCATCGAGAGCCTCCTTTTTTTTGGAAAGACGGTAAAAATATGGGTTTGTTAGAAGGGTTTTCTTAGTTTTTAGCAGTTGGATAAAAATAGTCGGCACTAAAACGTCTTGCCAACATTTGCTATGTAACCACGCCATATACAAAACGTGCGAAAATCTTGTTCACACAAACGTTTAACTAAATATACATAAACATATCTTGAATGACCTCAAAGCTATGTTCAAAGTTTTTTTTCAATGTTTGTTTTAACAAAGACCAGTATTTTGTGATTTTTGTGAACTTTGGGATAAATATCACATCACAATGTGTGAATTAAAGTTATGTTTGTTTTTCGGAAGGCTATCGACCGTAAACTATTTTTATAGTCAACTACTTTTATAGGTAAATACGACAAAAACTTAAGTACAACATAACCACTCAAATAGACCAACAGAAGAAGAACAGAGAAGGACCGGCCACATGATCCGAAATACCCTAGATAAACGGAGTAAAACTGTCTCAGATTGATACGGTAGCAATGGAAAACGCAACAGTTGACGTCAATATACAAGATGGGAGGATGATTTAAAATTGACGGCTGGTTACAAATGGAGAACGGTAGCGCGAGAGTCGAGACCACAGAGTCGAGACAGACACCAATGGAAAATATTAGGCCTATGCCAAGAGGTACGCTGCACTAAGGGACATTATATAACAAAACTAAACTAAGTCAAAGTCAATTTCTTTTTATTTCAATTTTATTTTAAGCGGCACTTTTGAACGCTGAAAATTTTAATTAAAAAATAAATAATTGATTCTACTGTTAATTCGCAAAGGTAGTAACTTTTTATTTACAGTCGAGCAAGTTAATTCATGATCGGCCGATAATTCGTTTAAAAACTTCAAAGCACTAAAGTTTTCTTGTTATACTACTGCTACATGGTGCACGACTTTTTATGTAATATAAAAACTATGTGAATGCGTATATAGATTCGTGCAATTTTGAGCATTGTGCTCATTGCAATATATTTTTAATTCAATTAAAAAGTATCTTTCGTTAAAGCAGAAATTATATTTAAAATTTGGGATCAACTGCCGTCCAGCATTGTGTGCTTTTTGAAAGAAGTACAGAACATTATTAGGTATATATCAAAAACATAAACTATTTCGGTTCCAAAAGATTAATTTTAAATTAGACGTCAACTAGATATTAATATGATGGCATGACATTAAAATGACAGGGAGATGGGTAAACTAATTGCCACTTTCTTATTAAATTGATAACTTATTAAGTTAGCTAAGGAAATTTATATTTAAGCAAGTATTTATATTAATTTATATATTATATTATAATAATTATTATATATATTATATATATATATATTATAATTATATATTTATATTATTAATTTATATTAAGCAAGTATAAATTCGTTTAGGATAGGTCATGAATCAATCTTGTCTACTCTACAAGTGGTTTATAATAAAAGCCTTATAATCATAATAATTATAATAAATTTTATTACTAGATTTTTTCCCGCGGCTTTGCGTCCTTGGATGAACTTGCCTTGTTATTGAATATGTATGGTTCAAATCTTGCAACTGAATTTTAAAATAGTTACCCCCAACCAATTGAACTGAATTTCGTTTGCATATTCGTATGGTTTGAATGACAATGCACGGTAAGCTAGAAAACTTGTTTGAATTAGTTTTATTTTATTTGACAAATGTATTTACTCTGTGGTTAAAAATACAATCCTTACTCATGATTATATTCCTCGCCAGCAAACACACTAAATTAAAAAAAAAAAAAATTAAATTAACCACAAAAATACCACCAGCCACAAATTGAAATATATCTATGTAATGAATCATACTATTGAATACAAGGAAAAGGAGCTCTTTTCCTTGAATTGTAAATTATAATAAAATTATCCTGACAAGTGAACTGACCGACTTTTTGTTGTTTACATCATTCTCTTTGGTCTAAATAAAATAATATTTATGTGAAAAATGAGAGGTGAAATTGTAGAAACGTAATCTCTGGAAGTAACTATAGAGCTTGAAAAATGTGATATTTTAGCGATTGTCGAAAAGTTCATAATTTACAAGTGCCATCGAATATCGTACATCGGTATTTCTACAATAGGGAATATGCATGAAACTTACACACAGAACACACACACAAACAATGTACACAGTTAATCGATAAAAAGACTAAAATAGAATACTAATAGTGAAAACAGAATCAAAATAAAATTGATCGAAAAACGAAAGAGACATTATAACAATTTAAAGAAATATATCTGTCCCTCTCTACGAAAACGCTGTTTCTATGGAAGCTGTATGGGCATTGTGCCACCTGACGTCATATGGCAGGGCAGACATCTCTTTCTAATTCTCAACATTGACACTTTATAACTTCGTCTCTGATCGAAATATTTAAAAAAATATTTCATATTTCTTTACTATCTATACTTAATATTAATAATTTAATCTCAATAATCTCTAATATCTCAATATCTTAATAATGTTTTTTTGTTGTTTGTTTGAACCGAATAGGCTTCGAAACTACTGAACAGATTTAAAAATTCTATCACCAATAGAAAGCTACATTATTCTCGAGTGACATAGGCTATTTATTAATCTCGAAAACGGGTCCTGTGGGGTGGTCCACGGGAGCGAAGCCACGGGGAACAGCTAGTAGTTAAAGTAGGCTTTCAATAAACAAATAAAAAAATACATGAATATTCCCTCTTGCCATCGTTGATACATACATACATAAACTCACGCCTTTTTTCCATGGCGGTAGGCAGAAACTACAGAACGCCACCTGCTACGATCCTTACATACTTCTTTTGCTTCACTCACATTCATACATCTAGTCATACACACACGCCGGTTATGAGTACTGCGCACCTGGCCTTTCTGAAGAACATCACCTATAAGGTCTATGTATGTTTTTCTAGGGCGTCCCCTCCCGGCGTTTCCATTCACGTCTGCCATGTAAATACCTTTCGTTAGTCGTTGATATAATAACTTTAAATTACCATTGAGTGTCATATAGACTACTATTTATCCCGGAAATATACCTACTATAATTCTTGTGGCATAAACCACAGGAGCGAAGACACGGGAATAGCTAGTCACAGTTTAAAACACCTAAAAAACAAGTTAGTACATAATTAGTGATTCTCTTCAACAAACTCTCAGACGCCATTTAAATTTCTCGTAACAACAACCTCATCAAAGTTCTCCATACATAAACATAAACAAATCCTAATTATAATTTCAAATTCATACACAACATCGGAGAGATTATTCAAAACACGCTAACATGTGTAAGTTCTAATAAAATGTTTACCTCTTTACAAAGTCACGTCGTTCGGAAAAGAAGTGTCATGTCAAATTTATCGTGAACAAGAAAGTGACAGCACTTAACAAACTATAAATCTAACAAGATGACATAAATGTATGTACTCGTAATTCGCATGTTAAAACGGGGAGCAATTTTCTTCCTTTGACGCTGTATTATTTAGCATTATCGGCAGCGGACTTCAAACGAAATCTATAAAAATGCCTATTTGTGCCGTATTGAACATTAAAAACTCTACAAAAAAAGTTGGCCTGAACAGTCGAAAAATTTCCTTTAATCGGTAGGTAAGTTTTGTTCTTAAACTGTATGTGAAAAAGTGGCACGCTTGATTTCCAAACAGATGGAGGATCCTGCGTTATCTATTTGAAGGGTACAGGCAAAAAACAGGGCATGTCCTAATTAATAGATTTTGAGGAAAACGCAACTAAAAGTTTAGAAGTATGTAATTTTTATTGAGCTCATTGTATGTTTACTATTTAAAAAATTGTGTTGTTGACAATGGACTTTTTAGTTATAAAAAAATATTTAAATTAAACAAAAACTGAATAAACAATCTTAGAAAAGAACCGGGAATGTCCATTACATACCGGTAAAGAAGAAGGATTGTCCAAAGTGACAGTTACGATTAGACAGGTTAGAATTTCTATAAAGTTTGCGGTGTTGCTTACAAAAATATCTTTTTGGCGCCTTACGTTTACTTAAAAAAATAGTGATTGAGAATAAAACTAGCATAGATAAAGATTAGCTTGCCAATAAAAAATTGTGACATTCCCTGTTCTTTGCCTGTACCCTAGATTTAGTTTCATGTTTTTGATTGCAAACAAGAAAAATAAGTGTAGCAGAAAATTATGTCATAATGGGACTAAAAAGGGTATGGTAGAAACTCTGAAATCTGTACCTACATTTTGTCGAGTTGTGCTGAATATTTTAAAATTAATCTTATAGTTAAAGTATCTACATAATCAAGTAAATAAATGTTTACAAAATCACGTCGCGTCGGTCGGAAAGCAAGTGTCATTCATGTCAAATTTATCGTGAACAAGAAACTGACAGCACGTGTCACGCGTATGATGTGCGTTTGAAATCACGTGTGAGCAATCATTTATCCCCATAGGGGAGAAAATATAAAGCAGAATATTGTATGTCTAGTCTTTCCACCGTGTCAGTGATGGTACAGGTTACTTTATCCCGGGAAAAGCTAGTTCCCACTAAATTGTGTTGGGTTTAGCTAAGTGTATCTTTGAAGGGCTATCACTGTACCTATACCTATTTAATTAAGGATCTTAAAACTAACAGTTGGTTGGCTTTTTTTTCCCACTCCTGCGTTATTCTTTTCTGATTAATTTCGTTGCGGGATCCAAGACAGTTAAATTCATTATCCGGGACTTCGTCGAGCTTCATTGCCTCGGCGCTTTTCTGGTGTTAGCCACTGTTGATTTTGGCTTTCAGGAGTTGCAGTGGTTTGGGAATAGTGCGGTGGGATTGTCACAAAAAAAAAGTTGGTTGCCTTAACCGCGAAGATTTCCTGAACTATGAAAGATGGGCACACACTTCGCACTTTCGTGGTGTGATCTGACTAAACTGACAGTGACAAGCGCAGTTAAAATTCTGAATGCGAATCATTTGATCGACTAGTCCTAATCAAGCATACGAAGATGAGTAGATAAGATCAGTAGCAAAATTACGGTCATATTTATTAAACACAACAATTTTATTGTACTTTAAAAGACATGAACTCGTTTAAAAGAATCGTGGCATTCTTGTATTCGCAATAAAATGACATATAAATATATACTGAAGAATTACCTTATACAGAGAGAAGCGAGTCACCTCATTACAAAGTCACCTCGTACGGAAAACATGTTGTCAACTCAATAATGTTGGTTATACAGTTGAAAGCACATTAGATCAATATTCAAATTAATTTAAACATAATTACCCGACTGCCGAAGGAGCGTAAAGTGTTTATCAGTCTATGTATGTATCTATGTTTGTTCGTATGTGGCGTTCTAGAGACCAAAAGCGTTGGCCGATTTTGATGGTTCTTACGTCAATCGATTCGTCTTAACCCTGCGAGTGTCACTGGCTACATTCAAATAGGAAAATAGAAAAATGGCGGATTTTGGGCGCCATATTGTGGGGGCCCAAATTTTCTTTTCTTCCTATCCCATCGTGTGGCGTATCAAAATAAAGGGTTCTAAGAGGTGATTTAAAAAAATATTACACTTATATGTTTAAATGTATCTAATACGAAAAAAAAAAACTAAAAAGTTATAAATAAAAAAAGTTAAATCTGAAACCCGACTGCTTAGAAAGCGAACTAAAAAGGCGTAAACAAGGCGAAATTCATGCTGTGCAGGCGGATGATACACCTAGTTTTGGTCAGCCAGCTCGCGAATGAATCCGCCGACTGCACAGCGGGTTTATTGATTTTTTTACTTAACTTTTTTTATTGTATACTAGCTGTTGCCCGCGGCTTCGCTCCCGTGGACCATCCCACAGGACCCGTTTTCGGGATAAAAAAATAGCCTATGTCACTCAGGAATAATGTAGCTTTCTATTGGTGAAAGAATTTTTAAATTTTGTCCAGTAGTTTCGGAGCCTATTCGGTACAAACAAACAAAAAAAAATCTTTTCTCTTTATAATATTATTAGTATAGATATACGTAGATTTAAATGGTAGTAGACTTCCTCATTGGTCCGGTGGTTGCAAGCGTTACTGCTAAGCACGAGGTCTATGGTTTAGATTTCCGGGTCGGGCAGAACGTTATTGGAAATTTCCAAATTGCAACCTGGTATCTGGACTTGTGCCATGAACTGATGGCGATAGCCTCGCTCCCTATTACATGGGACTTAAACATACTGGCGAAATATGGATACAGCTCTGACCAAGTCTTCGAGAAATACAAGCGAGATGTTATGTTATGTTATAAAAAAATATTATAATTATAATGAAAGATATAGAAGAAAAGGGAGTGTACGATAGCGTGACGATTGACAGGGGAGAAATGAAGATGAATTTTTTTTTCGGGACAATCCCACCGCACTATTCCCAAAACACTGCAACGCCTGAGAGCCAGAATCAACAGTGGCGACCACCAGAAAAGCGCTGAGGCAATGAAGCTCGACGAAGTCCCGGCGAATGAATTTAACTGTCTTGGATCCCGCAACGAAATTAATCTGAAAAGAATAAAGGAGGAGTAGGAAAAAATATACAAATTTCCACTTCCCTCCATATCATGCAAGAGACAGAACAAACAAGGCCAATAGGCACAAAGGGTCATTTACAACTGGGATAAGCCCAGTTGCCTAGCACCACGGATAAAAAAACTTTGATGACTGCTTGGTGTTACATGAGACTCGTAACTAGAGATAAGGGTAAGAAGATTAAGATGAATCACTTAACTACATAATTATAAAACAAAGGCCCCCCGCCGCATCTGTCTATATTTCTGTACGCGGTAAGCTCAAAAACTACCTAACGGATTTTCATACGGTTTTCACCAATTTCATCTCTGCATGAGAAGAGGTCTTCGAGAAAGAGGTCAACCGTCGAATCCGACTCGGCTGGGCGGCGTTCGGGAAGTTGCGTGGTATCTTCTCGTCCAATTTACCGCAATGTCTCAAGACAAAAGTCTATGACCAGTGTGTGTTGCCAGTGATCACCTATGGGACCGAGACGTGGTCGCTCACAATGGGCCTTATCAGAAAGCTTAAAGTCACCCAAAGGGCAATGGAGAGGGCTATGCTCGGTATTTCCTTGCGTGATCATGTCAGAAATGATGATATCCGCAGGAGAACCAAAGTTACCGACATAGCCCGAAGAATTGCCAAACTTAAGTGGCAGTGGGCAGGTCACATTGCTCGCAGAACGGATGGCCGTTGGGGCCGAAAAGCTCTGGAATGGCGACCGCGAACCGGAAGACGATATGTTGGAAGGCCTCCCACTAGGTGGACCGATGACCTGGTTAAGGTTGCGGGAAGGCGCTGGATGCGAGACGCACGGGATCGGTCAATGTGGCGACGCCTGGGGGAGGCCTATGTCCAGCAGTGGACGTCTTTCGGCTGAAATGATGATGAGAAGAGGTATTTGGACTGCAGTGGGACAGCAACAGCCGTAGACCGGTTTTTGTAAACATCTCATCGTGAAAGTTTAGGTAGAGTGAACTATCATTCCAAATTGATCGGATGCGTTAACAGATCACATCACCTATGTCTTCAGAATCGCACTACTGTCTGGTATGGTATTGTTTTACTAAAGAACGAAGTGATTCATGAGGAAAGTATAGGTATAAAAACCGGCCAAGTGCGAGTCGGACTCGCACACGAAGGGTTCCGTACCATTATCGCAAAACACTGCATAAAAATCACGTTTGCTGTATGGGAGCCCCCCTTAATTTATTTTATTTAAATTTATTAATTATTATTTTTTAAAGTAAATATACAACTAAACATTCTGTGAATATTTCAAACGTCTACCTGTTGCCGTTATTAATATAAAGCAAAAAACGGCAAAAATATCACGTTTGTTGTATGGGAGCCCCCCTATAATATTTACTTTATACTGTTTTTATAGCGTTAGCGTTGTTATAGCGGCAACAGAAATACATCATCTGTGAAAATTTCAACTGTCTAGCTATCACGGTTCATGAGATACAGCCTGGAGACAGACAGACAGACAGACAGACAGACGGATCGCGAAGTCTTAGTAATAGGGTCCCGTTTTTACCCTTTGGGTACGGAACCCTAAAAATCATTGAGGTAAGTCGGACAAATTCATGCCGACTGGAGCTTTACTGGCGCGCGTCACGTAAATTAATGAAGTTATATAAAACAATGTATTAATTATCGAATTGCCACCCGTGCGAAGCCGGGGCTTGTTACTTTTGTATACAAAGATCGATCAACTACTAAGGGTTGTCGAAACAGCCACTTCTGCTATCCAATTATGAATCACGTTTTAAACCACGATTCAATTTGTGTATTGAAATTGAATTAATATTTTGCACGTGTTACTCCCGGGAAAATAACAACTTGAGTCAGGCTATGACACGTTAAATAGAAATCGCAAAACGTGGAATCGTTCGAGGCACCTGTAGAAAATATTACATAACATCATAAGCCTATTAATGTTCCCACTGCTGGGACACAGGCCTCCTCTCTGTGAGCGGAAATGTGCCGTAATCCACATGTCTTCGAATTTTTGGTTCTAGGACATGCCGGTTTCCTCACGATATTTTCCTTCACCGTTTGAGAGCAGTGGTGATGAAATAATTTACACAAAGTAAAGCACCTGCCTGGGTTCGAACCCACGACCTACAACTTATAACTCGCGGCCGATACCACTGGGCTACCACTGCTCTCAAAAAAATAGAAACAAATAGATTTGTAGAAAATATATTTGGTTTTATTTATAAAAATCTGCACGGCGTTTAGCAACAGATTAAAAGATTCTGAATTCAAATTCTCTATAGAAATAGTGAATAGAATATACTTTATTGTTCACCAAAAACATAAATTACGCATTATTTAAACATACAAAATGTGTAGAAATAACTCTGTAATGTCTAAGGCGTCTGACAACTTGCTGTATAGGTGTTTTATTCATAGGCGAAGCAAATTGAACAAATTTAACTAAACAGTTATGAATATTAATGTGGATGGATGGAGTGGGAGCCAGGCCAAAGAAAAGACGGATGGATGGAGTAAGAAATTATATACAAGAAAAAAAGTTGATTAAAAATATCAAAAACCCCGACTGCTTAAAAAGCGAACCAAAAAGCCGTAAACAAGAAGAAAATCATGTTGTGCAGTGGAGGATACATGTTCGTGAGCTGGCTGACTAAAACCAGATTTTTGTTTCGCTTTTTAAGCAGTCGGGGTTTTGATTTTTTTTAATCAACTTTTTTTATTTATAACTTTTTAGTTATTTTTTTTTTCAGAATTTGATACGTTTAAACATATAAATGTGATATAAAATATATTTGAAATCACCTCTTAAATCCCTTTATTTTGATACCCCACACGATGGGTTCGGATATGGCGGGTATGGCGCCCAAAATCCGCCATTTTTATTTTCCAACTTTAATGTAGCCTGTGACACTCGCACGGTTAAGACAAATCGATTGACGTAAGAATCGTCAATATCGGCCAACGCGTTTGGTCTCTATAACGCCATATAAGAACAAACATACATACATAGACTGATAAACACATTACCCTCCTTCGGCAGTCGGGTAAAAAGGTTCAGTGATAGCGTGACGGTTGACAGGACGGCAAGGAAGAAGAAACTGTGTTACACCAACTTTCAAGTACAACAAAAGAAAGAATGAAAGAAGTATGACGAAAATAACCAAACGAATAGAGGCTAGGTTAGAAGCTGTAGGAACTAAATACACAGTATTAATAAGGAAACCGACAATGCCAATGTAAACATAATTATACTTGTAGAGGAAACCATTGACGTCTGCACTCGAAACCGATATGCTCAATAAATCTATGTGTAACTACATAGTTGAAGTTTACTCTGAATATAAACGTGTTGATCTTGAAAATCGAATGCAGGCTGGTAGATTCTATGAATAGCGATACTAAATCTAGAGAATTTTGGATGAGTAACACACGGTATGATCGATCTAGGTATAAGAACACTTGCCTTAGATAAGTGACCAAAGGTCGTCTTTTGGTGCATATCCAAAATTATTATCTTTTTATTGGACTGCATTACGGGAATCCTTCAATCAACCAATCATTCGTTTTATGGTTATGTTAAACTTATTTTTAAAGCCAGCAATCTGGAAGGACTTTTTTTTATTTTTTTATACTTCAATTAGTGCAAGATGCAGTAATATTACCCTTTAGTAATAATATAGCCATTCATTTAGTGGAGTTAATATAATAACTTTTGTTTTTTAAACTGTACTGGATAATGGATGTGAAGCTACGGGCAATTAAATAGAGAAAAGACAAACAATTTGTTTTAATTTTCTTTATTTAGCCTCCCACCGGCAGATTAAAAGTCTGACTCTTCCGATTAATTCTTTCCGGCAACCTTTATTGTATTTGTACTGTGTGAACCTCCCTGGCGCCCGAATTTATTATCTTATTATTTAATTTCATTTTGGGAGAACACATTTTCTTTGTTTATTCTATAAACACCAAGTATTCCGTTGCATTTGGCGCATTTTGGGTTGGCGTTTTTTGGGGTTTTAGGGGGAGGGAGGAAGGGGCAAAATTTGATTGTTGAAAAAAATAAAAAGCATTTATCGTCACGGAAATTGACAAGACTGTCATTTGTAATCTCTAACAGTTGTTACGGGTGAAGCTCTAAACAAGAGCAGAATTAATGTAGGTTTATTTTCATTGTCAAGTAACTGCAGAGCCGATTGAAGAATAGTAAATCATCTTGAGGAATTAAAATTTAGACCTTAATGTCAACAATCCATGGTTGAGACTCTTGAAACAAATCCAAGTTAAAAGCCTAAAATGGACGTTCAAAACAAGTATTCATAAGGAAAACGATTCTATTAACCTCGCATTCTATGGAAACCAGTTCCTGAGTTATGGAAAGTTTACCATCACAAGGTCGACTGCGGTCAGTTCGTAGACTTTATGTAATATTTGTGTATCTAACAGTTCCATGACTGTCTGATAGACAATGCATCGTAAATAAACTAGAGGCAGAAAATCAAAGTCGAAGCCTTTTGTTTGTGGTGTTCAAAGTCGTATAATGCAGTATAAAATATGGTAATAGTACCTAAATATAGGTAGCGCATTGACAAATCTTACACAAATGACCATAATTATTTTATTACGATACTTTTTTTTTTTTGCTCGTAGGTATCATTTAATTGTATTCAACAAACAATTCTTACCTAATGAAATGTATTATATTTATCAACATATACAGAGAAAACTAAGAATTAAAATTAAGGACAGAGTAAAACTAGTAGATTTTATTTCAATTAAAATTTACATACTATTAAATACTTAAATAACAATAACTACCTATATATACAGTTAAATAAAAATAAAATAAAATTACGAACGCGTATAAAAGGGCAGGGGTCATAGGGCGTCAAAAAATTCGTTTACATCGCTGTCAACGTGAAAAGTGCCCAGAATGCTGGCAGCATTGCCACGTTGGATAGCAATGCTGATTTCTGGCCAAGGAAAAGCCCAGCCTTCTGATCACGTGAAGAGTCGACTAGCCGTTTGCTTACATCTCGAAATACTCGAAGAGCACTCGATACTTTTTTTAAAATTAAATATTAAAGTTTCGTGAAATCAACATACAATTAAATAATAGACTATAAATATACTTGTAACATAAAATAAAAAAATAATATAGATTAGTGAACAATAAAATATTTCGATGAAACGCATGTTCTAAAAGAGTTATGAATATAAATGTGGATGTATGGAGAGGGAGGGTAAGGCCAAAAAAAGATGGATGGACTGTGTGAGGAGTGATATGAAAGAAAAGGGAATCAGTGATAGCGTTACAGGAAGGTATGGAAGAAGAAAACGTGTTTCGCCGATCCCAAGTAACATGGGACGAGGGCAGGAAGATGATGGAGTTCACTATTGTATGTTTCTATATATCGCTTGCATCGGAACTGACTAAGGGCCATTACAGATATAACACATTTTGTTTCGACATACCACTGCTCGCCGTTGCTGCAAGACTGATCATTATCTGCTTAGCTTTTTCCCAACTAAGTTGAAGTCAGCTTTTAGTGTAATAGAATGTAACCGAATACATATTTTTATAACTAGCAGTGACTTTTTACTCCTCTTTGCCTAGAAATTCGCAGATCAGAGAAATAGAAATGGATACTTAGTCTACAGTGATGTTTGACTGTGAAGCTGAAGTTCCATGCGGTGTGAAAACTAATCTAAATAAACTGGTCCGGGTAACGTGTTAGCCAGTAACTGGATTGTTTAGGTGCGATAGGGAATCAATCCATATATAAATTAAAAAATTCCGTCTACATTTACAGCGGTTTATTTTATATACTAAACGGTTCCCCGACGCGAGTACGAGGCTTATTTTTGCTTTTTAGAGGTTTTTGTGTCGGGGCTTTTTAAATTTACAATAAAAATTTTATTTCATGCTTTTTAAACTACATATAATATACCTAGTAATAGACACGCTTCAATCGACAATCTATAGAAACACGTAATTGTAACACTATAATTATCTTGCGAAAAAACCAAAATTTAAAGAGTATAATGCGGATATATTTTGAACGACTGAATCAAACATATTGATTAAAATCGGTTCAGCCGTTAGATCCTAAGAACACTTTCGACAAAGTCACCTAAAACAAAAAAATCTAATACAAAATCGGTTCATCCGTTTAGGAGCTATGATGCCACAGACACACAGCAACACACGTCAAACTTATAACACCCCTCTTTTTCCGACGGGGGTTACTCTCCAAATCGACAAAAATGATAGTCAGATGAATGGGTCAGATGAATGGATCAATTGAAATACTAATTGTTCCTTGTTTTTTGTACAAACGCAATGTGTCAAGAAACGAGACGAGAGGAGATAAGATATGAAATCGGTTACGAGATATTTGGACCTCGGAATGGAGTCAACCGGGGTCTAAATCCTACTTAATATTATAAATGCGAAAGTTTGTGAGGATGTATGTTTGTTACTCATTCACGCAAAAACTACTGAACGGATCTGGATGAAATTTGGCACAGAAATAGATTATAGTCAGTAATAGCACATAGGATACTTTTATCCCGGGAATATGTTCCCTCGGGACAATTTTCGACATTCATGCGGGCGAAACCGCTGGCAGAAGCTAGTATCTCATAAATCATGATGGTAAGTACATATTCAAAAACTTGTACAATGATAACAAGACAATGCTGTACAGACCATACCCCACTTGCTGGAGTGTCCTAACTGTCCACTTATTTGCTCCCTAGATGACCAGTTGTACTATTCTGTAAAAATCTCACCGTGATGACTTAAGTGAAGTGAGCTCGAAGTGAGCTGTCCATTCAGTTCGAGCTCGCTTCACCTTTGTTATCACGGTGATATTTCGAATGTATCATGTCGCTGTAATAAACGTGGTCTATGTACCGTCAAAACGAAATGAAGAAGAATAGGACAATGAAATGGTATTGAAGTAAAATTAGGTCTAAGTCATACCACAAGATTCTATGAATAACTTGCCCAGACCTTGAATGTCACTAACCTTAATAGCGTTCACAAAAATAATAACAACACCAGACACTCAACAAAAGCTGACCTTCCTACTTTCATCCATTTTCGATAAAACTTTTGTTACAGGACTGTGTGGGTGATGGCACAAAATAAATAAAGAAAGAAGAACCATTCCACAAAACATAGTAATGCAGGGTGTAACGGCACCCCCCCGGTGGGGTCCCGCTTTGTCGATGCGGGGGAGCTCAGTAACCGTGGCTTGGTCACCCACGGTGAAGCGAAGAGGAACCCGAGGAGGGGCCGCTCATCAGGGCTTTTGCCGATTAAGCCGACGACGTAGCGGCCAACTAGTAGGTTGCGGTGCCGCTTGGTAACAGGCGACATCGCAACTGAGGCGGGCTGCGATGTCTTATGGAGATTCCCAGGTCCCATACGATGTCGCGGCTGAGGGTTGGAGGCCGCGGTGGGAGAGGAGTACCGGTATTGCGGTGCGCCGCTCTCCCTACATTCCGCGGCCCGGACGGGGTCGCCACCGTCTGATAGCGGACGCGGTGGGGCCGCAGGGAAGGAGGAGTGTCGGTATTGCGTTAGCCGCTCTCCTTATCCCCTGCGGCCGAACAATGGTAGGTGGCGGGGCCATTGACCTTGACCCGTCACAGGGGGACCAAGGGTGCCATACACGGGGTCGTCTGGCGCCCATGTGCTGTTTGGTCCCTGGGGTGATCACGACGTGCAGTGTGTTCTGGTGCGCCGGTGATGGGGGGGCTCCCCCGAGGAGGGTCCGGTGACGGACAGCCGCGGCGGGTTCGCGGTGAGTGCTCCCGCCATAAGCGGCACAGGAGGACACCGTGGAGTTTTAGTGGGTTAGAGTCCCACATAACTGCACTATCTCCCCGTGGTAGTGCAGTATGCATGAGCATTTCTCCAGGCAAAAACGAAGAAAAAAAAAAAGGGTGTAACGGCAAGGTATACTCATATTTTAATTACTGCTTCTGCCCATAGAAATGAAGATCTTTCTTCAACTAATAATAAACAAAAGAAAAAAAAAAATTGCCCTACCAAATTATTATCAGCTGATCAAAATTAGTATGGGAGGTACAATTTATTTTTGCTGGGAATTGTCTGTGGCTTCCTTGAAGAAAGTTGATTCTCGCGCTTGAAACACGTGTCAGCAGCTGAGAATGGTTGACTGGACTATCCACAAAAAATCGTATCACTTTACTTTCTTTTCATTTAAATCTCTTGCCCACTGTCGATTTTGTTTTTACTGAAGTGAGTGATTTCGTTTTTCCTGAATTCATAATCTACAAGTAAATAAATGTGAACAAGAGTACGCTAGAATAAACTGAGCCTTCTGTATTTGCCTACAATATAGACACACTATTGGACACAATCCAATAAGCTTCTAGGAAAATCATATTCTTATTATGTTAGAATTTCTTCTAAGAAGTCACTAGACTTCTTAGAAGAAGTCTAGTGACTTGGTTAGACATTAATAATTTACCCAAAGATTTTGGAGAAAAATATACTTTTTAATTATTTTTAGACTTGTCAGAGATAAGATAGACAGTTTTGTGGTGCCAACGTTAGTTTGGTGGTGACATCTATAAATGTCACGTTCAAAATTCGAACGGTGTCTTCGTTGTGAATCCGCGATGATTTAAAAACAAATGAATGAGTTCGCTTTCGAATTATGTGCGCTCACTTGAGTGAGCTAAGCTATGAACTTTACAAACTACTAACACAGTTTTTTCTCTAACACAAAAAATACCAACATACTACAATAATAGATCTGTAATTACCTACGTCATACAATAACAGGAAAAACACATTTTTTGCCATTTTCTCACCTCAATCAATCAATTTAAACACTCAGTCATTTTGTCATTTGTCTACCGTTCTTACAATTATTTTTGACACGTAAACAATGTATATTTGTCCATAGATTTGCGATTTTCGCTGTAGCAAAAAATACTTTACAAGATTCTCTTCAAGCGTGAAAATTATGGCATTTTATTCATTGTATAGCGAGGTTAGGAGGCACATGTTTATAACGTTTTCGACTCGAAAAAAACTACGTCTGTTTTGATCCAACTTGTCCTATTCAAGAATATAAAATATCCTCTTCCTTCACGTATTGTTATGAAATATTTTTAGTGCTATACTTCAAAAGGGCCTAGCTAAAGGGACGGCCTATAAGCGATAAAGATTGTCAAACATTTTGATATGCGTTACCGAAATTTTACGTTGACCACGTAATATTTCTTACTCATCATCATCTTCCTGCCCTCGTTCCTTGTTACTTGTGGTCGGCGCAACACGTTCTTCTTCCATACCGTCCTGTCCCCCGTCACGCTATCACTGACTCCCTTTCCTTTCATATCACTCCTCACACAGTCCATCCATCTTTTCTTTGGCCGTCCCCTCCCTCTCTATCTATCCACATTTATATTCATAACTCTTTTAGTAACATGCGTTTCATCCCTCCTCATGATATGACCATACCAGGACAAACGGTTTCCTTTCAACTTTTCTGTCACTGACGCCACTTTCAAACTTCCTCTTATATACTCATTTCTCACTTTATCCATTCTCGTCACATCCATCTCAACATTCTCTTCACTGCTACATGCAATCTCTTTTCATCCATCTTTTTCACAGCCCAACATTCTCTTACTATAATATAATATTATAAATGTGAAAGTTTGGATGGATGTCTGATTGGATGTATGTTTGTTACTCAATCACGCTGGAACGGCTAAACGGATCTGGATGAAATTTGCCACAGAAATAGATTATAGTCAGGATAGCACATAGGATATCCCAGGAATATGTTCCCAGGGATAATTTTCGGTGAAGCCGCTGGCAGAAGCTAGTGATGATATAAACGTTATCGCTGACAGAATGTCACTATGTCCCCAGTCATCATCATCATCATTTCAGCTGAAAGACGTCCACTGCTGGACATAGGTCTACTCCAAGCGTCGCCACACTGATCCGTTCTGTGCGTGAGAGGCGACTCAGGGACATACCAGAGAATGGGCAGCAGCGTTCTCTGTGCACTTAATAACAAACTGCTATCGCCAACCCGCCTGCAAAGCGTGGCGATTACGGCTAACCCCCAAACCGATGTCCTCAGTAACATAATAAAATAGAATAGTTTACTTACATCAGTTCCCAAAGCGAAATAAAACATATATATATGTTGACATAGCCCGAAGAATTGCCAAACTTAAGTGGCAGTGGACAGAGAGCATCGCTCGTAGAACGGCTGGTCGATGTTGCCGAACAGTTCTTGACTGGTTAAAGCGTACCTGAAGACGCTGTGTTGGAAGGCCTTACATTAGGGGGACCTCTCACTGGATGCGAGACGTATAGGACCGGTCAATGTTGCGACAATTGGGGGAGGACTATGTTCAGATTGTTCAGCAGTGGACGTCTTTCGGCTGAAATGATGAAAATGATTCCTGTCATTTGTCAGTCTGTCAGTCAGACATGGATTCATGATGCAAAGGTATTAAAGAAGAGAATATGCCAATCTGTATCAAGAATGTTTTCAAGGAATCATTACCACGAGGCGTGTGCGACGCTACCGCGTGGCTAGTTTATTAATAAATTCGCATTTACTACGGCATCTACGACCCTACTCTATATATTTTAGATTTCCGGGTACATTAATACATCTAGTCGTATTCAAGGGTAACTTCTGTCTAGTATATTATCTAAACTAAAGCGCAAAATGTATGCAGTGATGTCTGAATTTGCGAATGTGTTGTTTCCATAACTATGTTGGGGTCGGTTTCCAATCTCACCGAATGCAGCTGATTACCAGTATTCTATATGGAGCGACTGCCCATATGACCACCACAGCCCAGTAACTGGTCAAGTCTCTGACCAGACACCATTCATTTTGTACGTCGATATTTACTATAGCTATCATGGTAAGAGGCCTGATAACGAAGTGGCAGATGAACTGGCAAGAGAGGCCTCAGCAAATGATTTTGTGGGTCCAGAACCATGTGTAGGCATTTCAACGTGTCTCGTAAAATCCAGACACATTGGCTGTCTAATACCGGTCTTCAACACTCTTCAAATGCCTGGGCTCTACGTTCAAAGTACGGGAATGCATTTTGGAATATGAGCAGAGGGGAAATCCGCTACCTACTTGGGGCCTTCACAGGGCACTTTGGAACCAACGACATGCTCATGAAGATGGGTGACACCACGACACCCATGTGTAGTTTTTGTGGGAAACATACGGAACGCATGGAGCACCTTCTGTGCACATGTGATGCACTGGCTGGTAAGCGATTGAGTCTCCTAGGGGTAGGATATCCAAAACCAGATGATTATAAGCTTGTATCTCCTAGTCTCGTTGTAAAACTCATGAAAAGAGTTTTTAACGAGATTGGGGAGGAGTAGGTTATTTAGGGGACCACAATAGATCCCAATGGGTCGAAGTGTCCGAGTTATTTCTCGGCCCCTCCACAAAATAAGATAAGAGGCGCATAGTCCATGCCCATGCATTTGAGGTAAGATATCAGGAAGTGTGGGATTTTTAACTGACTAAAACCATCCCAGTGATCACCCCCTCTGTGCAACGCTTGTTAAGGCACATCCCTGTGGAGACTGTAACGGGGTTTCCCCTGAGCTTCACTGTGCACGGCAGCACGTGATATGGCCTACACAAAGAGACATTCCATCAGCAAGTTCGAAATGTATGTTGTTGACATGAACTACCGAAACGTCACGTGAAGAATTTCATATATTTTGGAATTTTGACAACCGTTATCGCTGTTAGAATGTATCTTTATCTATAGCCCGGGGTGTAATGTCTAAAGGAGTTTCCTCACTGAGAGCATTCACTTGTAAAGAGCATTCGACGTCGAATATTCGAGTGGTGTGGACGTTGAGCCGAGCGTTACAAAGCTTACACGCAATCGCGAACTTCGCCCGGTGTGGACGTCGCAACGATTTTCGCGGAAACGGCTCGCATTCGAATGTTCACGCAAATAAAACGCTCAAAAGCGAGTACTCAAATGATGAAATGAATGAGTATGTATGTAGGAATATTACTGGCCACTTGTAAAGCAAGGAACAGTTTCTTGATCTTAAGTGTTTGTGACCTTCGAGGTCAATAAAAAAAAACTTAAATTTTGAAGCCACAACCGCTCTATCCGACATTTTGAAATGAATGACATTTAACGAGATCGTATTCGAATGCTCCAAGCTCACAAGGGAATGTTCGACGCGAACGTTCATAGTTTTGCTCGAACGCGAATGCTGGGCTCGTTGGGAAGCATTTGTTGCTCGCCTACGATTGCTTGTTTACAAATGCTCACGAACGAATGCTCCCAGTGAGGACGCTCCTTAACACTCAAAGGGCGGACTATGGATGGATTTTAAGTTAAACAAACGTCCACCGGAAATAGTATCAAATTCCGCATCATTGATCGTCATCGAATATAAACAGTTTAGTTTCGAAATTCGAACGGTGTCTCGTTGTGAATCCACGGTGATTTACTTTAATAGTTATTTATGCTACAAGTGCGGAAGGTAGGTGATTTCCGATGAGTCGGAAATCATCTTACGTACGTGTAACATACAACATTTTACTAAGAATTGTGCGAGGAAATAAAAAATATATCTGAACCAAGCAAAAATTAATAAAATGGCGGGCTTATTCAAGCGCGCTCTGCATATTCACAGATTAACTAAAAGTTCCTCGGGCATATCTACTGCGCATGTGCAAATAGCTGTCACGTCGTAACGCAAAAAGGCACGAGTAAAATATACGTTCTGCCAAACATATTTAATGAATATTTAAAATTAATCATTTATTGATCAAAATCAAAATCTAGAGTAATTAAAAACGCCTTTAATGAAGAAAAAAAAAATCTATGCGTCGGGCTGACTTTGATGTTAAAAATTAAAAAAATACAGAAAAATAAAAAGCACTAGTTAAAAAAGTGACACTTTCCGCACAGTTTGACTGCTTGGAAAACGCTCTTTTCGAGGACATGCATTGTAAAAGCATTTATGAGTTCGCTTGCGGATTGTGTGCGCTCACTTGAGTGAAGTGGGTTGTGAACTTTATAGAATGTCTTAAGTAATCATAACATTAAAACATCAGGATTTTGTTAGCGATAATATAGCTAGAAACTGAGTGAATACTCTCAGTATGACGGCTCAAAGAAATGGACGGAAAAAAGAAGACACGCTATGCACTGAATACCAATCAACTTGAATTATGACAGGAGTAGTATGTGTGATTTAACTTTGAATGATAGATTGAGGAACATAGTTTAAAAGGAGATGAAGAGAAAAAAAAAATATTAATCTTATTTATGGTTTAGTCATGTTGAGAGGATGATAAGGCGACTAAAAAAACGTATTTACAAGACTGACGTGTGTGGAAACGCCCCAGAAAGACTAAAACAGATCTTATAGGTATTGAGATATTGTTCTTGAAAAAGGCCAGGTACTCAGTACTCATAATCGGCGTGTGACTAGAGATGCCGATGCATTCCACCAGCTTTTGCGACAAATCTTTTACGGTTCAAGCGGTGCGGTTGTGGAATGCTTTGCCCGTGTCAATAAGGCGTGCTCAATCTCTGCCCATTTTTAAAACTATGGTAAAAAATCACTACCTCTCTCTTGAATAGTTGTTTTTCTTGATTTCTATGCTTTTGTTCCATACTTATTACTGTATATATTTTTCTATATAATATTTATATATATATATATGTATTTATTTTATATATAAATAGTAGACCAAAGACCTACAGTACTGTCTTTCCCATCATTTTTAAAATCCATTCAAAGGTTGTCTTGAAAAGATCGCTTTTAGCGATAAGGCCGCCCATTGTGTCACCCATTGTAATGTTTTCTTCGTCTATACTTTCTGTAACTTATATGGTGTACATAATAAAGAGAGTGTTCTATTCTATTCATGTATGAACGTAAATTAAGCAAAAAGAGTAGGTATGTAACGATCATAGACGTTAGAGTTCTGTAGATTTTGCGTTCCCCCTTGGAAAAAAGGCATGAGTTTATGTATGTATGCCAGAACAATGATGACGACAACAAATTTACATAACAAAGAATCATCTTAAGTTATAAGCGCTGATTAGTGGACTTAAAATAACAACAGCTAATGCCAAAATATTAGTCAAGTGATAAAAATAGAATAAGCTTTTAAGGGGACAACAAAATTAATCAAATTAACACTGCTCGGACTTAATGGCGACGTAACTTGGGGTCATAAAACTTGATTGATGACCTTGAGAGGGGCTAATTATAGAGAGGTCACCGAGGGGTCATGGATACCTGCTTTTTACGTCTTCTTTAATGTTTATGTCCGTTGTTTTGGGCTTTGCCTGTACATTATGTCACATGGATTAAGCAATTTTATTTTTTTATTTTGTTCATAAGTATAGTAATGATTCGCTCCAATGCGAAAAATTTGTGATTGCGGATATTCGTTTTTTAGGGTTCCGTACCCAAAGGGTAAAAACGGGACCCTATTACTGAGACTTCGCTGTCCGTCTGTCTGTCTGTCTGTCGGTCACCAGGCTGTATCTCATGAACCGTGATAGTTAGACAGTTGAAATTTTCACAGATGATGTATTCCTGTTGCCGCTATAACAAAAAAATACTAAAAACAGTATAAAATTAATATTTAAGGGTGCTCCTATACAACAAACGTGATATTTTTGCCGTTTTTTGCTCGATATTAATAACGGCAACAGGTAGACACTTCAAATATTCACAGAATATTTAGTTGTATATTCTCTTCAAAAAATAATAATGATTAAATTAAAATAAAATAAATTATGGGGGGCTCCCATACAACAAACGTAATTTTTTTGCAGTGTTTTGCGATAATGGTACGGAACCCTTCGTGTGCGAGTCCGACTCGCACTTGGCCGGTTTTTATATCAAACATTATTGTATGGGCAATAATTATGTGGAAAAATTATATCATCGTCATCAATTACGTATCTGCTATCAAAGTAATCTCCACAAACCAAATTATTATAGGAGATATAATAATTTGGTTTAACGAGAATACTTTGATAGCTGGGGGGTGACCATTACCTCTTAGAGTAAGGTTATTTTGAGTGTGTGTAAGGGACAGATGTATATGACGTGTATACATCTATCCCTTTGTTTTCTTCTTCTCAACCTTCATACACTCCGTTTTATTTTATAACATTCTATATTTAAAAACCGGCCAAGTGCGTGTCGGGCCACGCGCAGTAATAAGGTTCCGAAGTTACATAATAATGCGGACTAAAAAGAGGGTTTTGTTGTTGTTACATGAACATTAGAACGGTTTCAGCGGCTCACAAAGTCTAAAAACGGGCCCACAAAGAATTTTTTAATCTATATTCTCGCGTTTGACCACTATCTCGCCTGATGGTAAGCGATGATGTGGTCTACGGTGAAGCACGCTTGCCTAGATGTAATCTATTCACTCTTGACTTAAACTAAATAAGGACTAACTAGTAACTGAAGAAGGAGTTATAAAATCCAACTTCGCAATTGAAGTTAGAAAAATATTATCTATTTGAGTACCACCATGGGTGCGAATTGCGAAAGGAGCCGATACAAGCACGTGTTAAAGCCACGGGGAATGGTATAGTTCCTTCCTGGATCTTTGCGTGCACGCTCCTTGTTTATTTCTCTTTCGGAATTAGAAAAAAATCGTATGTATTCACCTCTATTAACCTCTAATACCGCAGATTAGAGATGAATCCTCTAATCTGCGGTATTCACTATTTCATTCTGAAAACCGTTTTTTTTTTTTCTGATTTTATGTATATACATGCCAAATTATAGCTTTCTAGTACTTATATTCTTTGAGCTAAGCTGCGGACGGACAGACGGACAGAGCGAAACTATAAGGGTTCCTTGTTGACTTCGGAACCCTAAAAAAGACTGTTACAATTTTTAAATGTACATATTACAAAACTTTTCTTTTGTTTCTAGGCAAGCGTGCTTTACCGTCGGCCACATTATCGCTTACCATGAGGTGGTAAGAACGTGAGGCCATCAATAATAAACAAATCTAGTTATCTCGTAGACCTACCCACCTCAATACCAATACTTAGAACACTAACTAATCTTCCAGTCTCTCTAACAGACAGCATAATATTATGTTTACTATTCAAACGCTGCCGCTGCGCTGGCGCATGTTTTGAACTTCTAACTAAATCGTGTGTTGCAAAGTAAATAGTTTCTGCATTCTGGGATGGTTTAGAAAGCTAAGTGTAAATGTATCATAGGGACACTAAGGCCCGATTTCTGATTTAAGTAAACCAGGAATAATCAGTTGAGTATTGTCATGTCAGTGTCAAATAATTTAGGAAGCCTTTGAGTATTTTACGTTTCACAATTGAGAATCTACCTAGATCAGTTAAGTAAGTACCTACTTATGTATGGACCTGTCAAAGTTCCATTCACTTTCTCTTTCATCCTTACGTTCCATTTTACAAACGAAAAAGAGACATCACAAGATTGCATAAAATTTACTGATATAAATTTTATACAGCTATAAAAAGTACGTTAGTATTATATTCATCATTCAATATTAAAAAACTCAAGTTATTAAAGATATTATAACTTGATTTTTCATATTTAAGCAATGTAATAGATACCTATTTGAAATGTATACAACCTTATTATGAAACTATGAAATGAATCGTAGGTACTAGTCAATTACTTCAAGATTGTCATGGCAACCGTATTTATTTTGTCAATGATGTCTTATCGTAAGAAAATAATATACAATATAATTTGTTATTTCCAAAATCAAGAATTGAAGCTTATAATTACTAGAAGTGAATGTGTTTAGAGCGAGCAGTTGCTGGTTCTTTTGATATCTCATAGAACTACAGAATATTTTACGTACATTATTACCTCAATGTATTTTACTCAGAATTTCACAAGATCTCTCAAGAGGGAGGGCACTTGTGCATCTGCATTGGAATCTGATTGCAATTGTGATTTACCAACAAATGTGGACTATTGTGATGCAATTTTTAATGGCTGACCTGGGTTTTCAAGACCGAAGGCTTTGCTAGCCATCGAAGAACCTCCGAAGAAAAACAATATTAGCCAGGGTCGGTGCCATTGGATATATGTCTGATATTATGAAAGAGGACTGTGTTTAAATATGTGTTAACAAGCAATATAATATCTGCCTACTTATTTTGTAAAATAATAAATAAATGAGACTTGTCATGTTGTTTTTATCATCTTTTACTGTTCTGATACCAAAATCGTATCATACAAAAGTGTGGCTGACTCTGGCTTGGCCACCATCAGGCATTTTAATTTTGATAACACAAATATTTAGTCGGTAATTGGTCGAAATTAGTCGCCAAATATTAGATTTAGTCGGTCACTGGTTCAAAAGTTAGAAGGGTTGTTAGGTGGCCGATCTGGAGAGACTCTCCCCAGCTTGGCCAATTTTATATCTCAAAAACTAGGGTACCTAGCGAAGATCTGTTTTCTCCCAGATTTAATCGGTAATTAGTCGAAATTAGTCGCCAAATATCAGAATTAGTCGATCACTGGTTTAAAAGTTAGAAGGTTTTATAGGTGGCCGATCTGGAGAGACTGACCCCGGCTTGGCCACATTTATATCTCAAAAACTAGGGCACCTAACGAAGATCTGTTTTCTCATAGATTTAGTCGCTAATTAGTCGAAATTAGTCGCCAAGTCACAGATTTAGTCGGGTCTTAGTTTCGAAGATAAAATGAGTTCAACTTTTAAGGTATAGTCCAAGAGCTAGATCATAAGTTTACGAAAGATAGCCAAGAAAAAAATATTTCTATTAATATGTGTAATAAACTTCTAGTTTTTAACCGATTTACCAAAAAGGAGGAGGTTCTATGTTCGACTTTATGTATGTTCATCCATATCTCCGTCAATTGTGGACCGATTTTGAAAATTCATTTCTTTTTCGAAGAGTATGTTTAGAAATTGGTCCCTTTTTACTTTGGTGAAGATCTGGTGAAGAACTTTGGAGATATACAACAGAATTCTTCAATAAATAACGGCAGATCTCTCGGGATTGCTGCAATCGCATGTCTATTTTTTTATTATATCATTTCATAACATAACATAAAATCACGCCAGTTTGCTCTAAAGGGGTACGCAAATCTCTCATTTCACCGGTTGTGTTCAAGTTTCACGTTATTCGGCGTTAATCTTTTTTGGCGTTATAAATACCTTACTAAACAACTTGACTATTAGGTAAGTAAAACTAAAAAGGGAAAAAAACTTAAAAAAAAAATACTACCGACTTCCAAATAAAAAAATGTGAATGACCTCCTTCGGCAGTCGGGTAAAAATAAAAAGAACTTTGTGGTGTCTTTCATAGGTACCATTTTTATTCGATATGGACACCGACTTCCAAAAATAAAGTTATTTTTCACTTTGTAGTTTCTTCTTTGGAAGTCGGTAGTATTTTTTTTTGTAAAAAGTTTATTTTTATTGGTCTAAAGTCCTTAGAAATGTCAGAGAGATATAAATTCTAAATTAAATATATATTTTTATGTTTTATGTTACTATTATAGGTTATTATACTCTTATTATTATTATTATACTATTATAGGTTAGAGTAGCTTAATCTTCTTTGAAAACATTAAACCTTGCTCTTGGTCTATTTGGTGTCAAGATGTACAGTCGCATACAACTGTTTTACCAAATTATAATGTTAGGGTCTAAATTACGTTAGAATAATAAAACTTCTGTTGCCCAATAAGAATATATGATGTATCTACTTAATACTATGCTTGCACGGGGACCCAGCGCTAAGAAAGAAAATTTGGTTCAAATAAATATTACTAGATGGCGAGATATGCACCGATTTGTTATTGAATTGTGTGTCAAATTAACATTCTCTGGAATTGTACATAAATATTTTATGTTCTTGTTCAACCAACTCTCCTCAGCACAAAATAATGTATATTATTTTGCTCATAATCCACATTTCAAAGATTATTTGAACAGATCATTTAGCTGATACTCTTTAAAAAAAAAAAAGAATTTTCCAAATCGTTCCAGGCGTCTTTGAGAAATCGGGTAACACACATAAAAAAGAAGTTTACGATGAATTGAGAACCTCCTCCTTTTTTTGAAGTCGGTTAAAAATACATAACTAATAATCTTAAATCAAAGATGTATATACCTACTTAGATAGGTACCTAATATGACACCATTGGCTCTAATTATGGTAAGAATAATAAAAATTCTGTTGTCGAAATATATAATTATTTATTACTTAAAAAATATTATACTTGTTAGTTCAATATTTTTTAGGTAATAAATAATACCACTGAATAAAACACTGTACCACTGTTTAATAATACTGTTGTAAATAGATAAAAATACCTAAAGCTCGTCCGCAGCGTCCGCTGCCGGGAGAGCTCGCAGCAGCGGACGCGGCCTGCATCTCAAGCAAAAATTTGTAAAATTCTCATACAACGCCATAGAATATTCTATGTTTGAATTTTGGTGCGAGCCGCCACGCCCGACGCGCCGCTTATCCAGAAACGAGGACTTAATCAAACATATAAGTACTAGGTACCTAAAAAATCAAATTTTAATCACAGTAGACATTTTAATTACAGTATTAATTTTAATCGCTGGAGCGCAGTGATCTATTTGCCAGCGACTGCCACATTATGTTCGATAAATAATTACATTATACTTATTGTAGATCTGTTTTTAGGTAATACATACTGCTTTCCTTTTTTGGTATAAAATAACATAGAATAACTTTATATTTAGGTTTATATTTTGAAACAAACATTCCACCTTAAGACATCATGTATTGTCTAGAAACTACTTATAGTATTTTGTACTTGCTTGTACCAATGTATGGAGAAATTTATTACTTTAATATCTTTTTAATTACACACCGACTATATCTGTGACTTGGCGACTAATTTAGACTAATTAGCGACTAAATCTATGTGAAAACAGATCTTCGTTAGGTGCCCTAGTTTTTGAGATATAAATGTGGCCAAGCTGGGGTCAGTCTCTCCAGATCGGCCACCTATAAAACCTTCTAACTTTTGAACCAGTGATCGACTAATTCTGATATTTGGCGACTAATTTCGACTAATTACCGATTAAATCTGGGAGAAAACAGATCTTCGCTAGGTGCCCTAGTTTTTGAGATATAAATTTGGCCAAGCCGGGGAGAGTCTCTCCAGATCGGCCACCTAACAACCCTTCTAACTTTTGAACCAGTGACCGACTAAATCTAATATTTGGCGACTAATTTCGACCAATTACCGACTAAATATTTGTGTTATCAAAATTAAAATCCCTGATGGTGGCCAAGCCAGAGTCAGCCACACCATACAAAAGCCAAATTCTGTACACAATTTCATCGCTGTCCTAAACCAAATAATCCGTTGTAACCTCTTCTTGTCTTGTAGATTCTACTAATACCTATTTTATATAGGTATGAAAGTCTGTATGTTTGGATATTTGTTAGTCACACTTCAATGGTTGAACTTATTTGGAAGTATATACTTTGGAAAACAATTATACAATGACCAGAATTAGAACCTAGGACATAATAACAAAAAATAAATATAATAATAAAATAAACGGAATAACAAAGCCTTTTATTCTGAAATCATAGATATAAAACTGAAGTCTACAATACATGTTTATAGTTTATAAAATGTTCCTAATCTCAGTGTGCCTCTTCGCATAGGCCTACACTAACAGTTTCCACTAGGGTCTGTCCTGACCTACTCGCCAACACCACATCGCGCCATTGCTTACACTTTTTGCCTACATCTTGGACCAGCAGTCTTTCCCATATCCCATTCCAATCTCTGACACTATCTTCAACGGCTTATGTTCCCATATCTTGGTTACCAGTTTGTCACTTTTCTCCATGTCCCTTGGTTATCGCGCATCATATGACCGGTCCATCTCCACTTTTCACATAGTTCCTGTTAGATAACTCTCGGTTTTCGCACAGGAAAAGCTACTGGCGACCACACACACAAAAACTGGCACTTTTTGAATATTTTTCTTGAAGATCTCACTCATCATAGTCATCATTTCTGCCGAAGGACTTCCCCAGCGTCACCACATCAATCGGTCCTGTGCGTCTTTCATACATCGGATTTCCGTGACCTTAACCAGGTCATCGGTCTACAGAGGGAGGCCTTAAAGCGCTGCGTATTCCGCCACGCGGTCGCCACTCCAGAACTCAACAGCCCCATTGACCATCTATTCTTCGAGCATCTGAGATCTATCAGGCGTGAAATATTTGCATCCAATCTAATGTTTTTGATAATTCAGGGCGAACACTGTTCTTCCACGCATCGGTCTTCCTGGAGGCATCTCCAAGGAAGACAAGGTCTTCTTTGTCACTCGTTTTATCAGTTTATATATTATTTTGTATTTATTTCGCTTGATCACCGTTTAAGCACAGGCTTGTCAACCATCAACTGCCAAATGTAACCAGTGTAGCCAGATTCGACGAGCTCAAAGTCGGCGAAAATTTCGTATGTCCAATTATAAAAAAAACTCAAGACGACCATTATTCACTAAATCCACGAAACAGTCTTTGAAACTTAAATGCGTTAGCCACAAGAATAATTTATTATTTCTTTATTTCCCTATGTTGTTGCGCACTGAAGTATAATGAAAAATAGTGATGAACTTAACATTTTGGTTTCCAGTTAATTTCATCATTCCTCAGTTAATGTTGTATTAGATAGTCTCATTCCGAAATCGCATAAAATCGCCCCATTTTTTTTTCCTGTGTTATCCTAATTGGCGGCGCTCGTAAAAATTGGTCGCCCCGGCACCATTCCGAGTAGCCTAAATGGCAAAAAGGCGCCCAATCTGGCTACACCGATGATGTAACGTTGACAACGGTTTGAGAAAACTTTGAGAATTTGAGAATGATCAAATGTGTTTTTCTCAGTTGTGAAACCCAATTGAACGTCAATGAAGGTTTCTTGTATGACATAGGGTATACTTTGGCATGACTTTACAACGTATAC
The DNA here is from genome assembly GCA_945859665.1 of Anorthoa munda. Lineage (NCBI taxonomy): Eukaryota > Metazoa > Arthropoda > Insecta > Lepidoptera > Noctuidae > Anorthoa > Anorthoa munda. Next base: position 12,085,053 of record OX243917.1, on the reverse strand, counting down.
TCAAACCTTGCTCAGCATCGTAGAAAACTTAAAGTGACAGATGATCAAGAATGACAGATGCTTAAATTGAGATAAGCACATACTTAGCGTCAAATACTCAAATCAGAAATCGGCCATAAGGCTCTAGGCAAAATGTCATTCTTATATTCAGCAATGGCGACGGTCAAAATGCCAAAATGTGAGGAACTGATCGCGTGACATTTCGATAGCGTTTGGCATTCAAATACTTTTTTACCCGACTGCTGAAGAAGGGTATTGTGTTTATCAGTCTATGTATTTATGTATGTATGTTTGTTCCTATGTGGCGTTCCAGAGACCAGACGCGATGGCCGATTTTGATGATCCGTACGTCAATCTATTCGGTCTAACCCTGCGACTGCATTAAAATTGGAAAATAGAAAAATGGCGGATTTTGGGAGATATATTGTGGGGTACCAATTTTTTATTTTCTTCCAAACCGATCGCTCGGGGTATCAAAGTAAAGAATTTTAAAAGGTGGTTTCAAAAATAAATAACACTTATATGTTTATATGTAATAATAACTAAAAAGTTATAAATAAAAAATGTTTATCAAAAAAAATTAAAAAACCCGACTGCTTATAAAGCGAACTAAAAAGACGTAAACAAGAAGAAAATCATGCTGTGCAGTCGGCGGATATGTCATGTTCGCGAGCTGGCTGACCAAAACCAGATGTAGCCTCCGACTGCACAACATGATTTTCTTCTTATTTACGTCTTTTTAGTTCGCTTCTTAAGCAAACAGATATTTTATTTTTTTTATTAACTTTTTTTTTATATCGCTATTGCGACGATTTCGTTCATAGAATGTCACTTGTCCAGAGTCTCTAGAACTACTTCCTATTTGAGAAGCACAATCGGAACCACAATCTCTATTCACTTGACACTGGGCAGCCAAAATGAGAGGTGAAGTAGGGCAGTGACCGAGTGGCGTCCAAGGACTGGAAGAAGGTGCGATTGGTAGCGAGATGGACAGACGATATTGTTGCCATCACGAGTAGAATACTCATGCAGTTAGCATAGGAGAGGGGGGAGTGGCACAAGAGAAGAGATGCATATGCCCAGCTGTTGGCGAAGTCATGCTGTAGATGATGATGATGTTAAAATTGACACAGTTTCGAGTGTGATACACAGTTGCACGTTAACGCTGCTGGACGCACACCATGTTCCACCTCATATCCTGCTTTATGTGCCCCAAAACATGAAACCAAAGTGACCTATGCACTGCCACCGACAATGCAGCGGAAGTGGCAATGGTTTGGGGAAAACAATTTTAATGGCTATCGTGTCAGCAACACGAAAAAAAGAAGCTACTGGATTCTATGGAAAGAACTACCTATGATATACCGAATCTAGTAATACAATGTGGCAATAAGTTACGGTTGGCAACACCATGTACGAACCACGAACCGATGATTTGTAGGCTTACTAACCGTAAACGGTAATTTCTATGATAGCACGTACAAGTTGCATAGGCAAGTCAATACAAATGCAGGTCGGCCCTTTGACAACCGTTAGCTAACATATATATACCTCTTTTTGATATACGAATCTGTTGTAGACGCAGCAAACCGCACTTCAGTGTAAATATTTGATTTTGAGAGTAAGGATGATTTTCTGTATTAATAAAAACTGTTTAACAAAAAAATCGGAAACGAAATTGTTGAAGTGGAACTGATGAAGAAGACCACAGATGGCCAGTTGAACTCTTTCATTCATCTCAAAAAGGGGGTGACTTCTGTAGTCATCCCTTTTCTCGCGACACTTCACATATACTTTTATCCTATTTGACCACATTCGAGGAGGAAATATGTATGGTTTATTTTTCTATATCTAAAATAAACATTGTCAAAAATCTTAGTTAATGTGTGTAGGTTGTATAAATTGTGTAGTTGTTATTGTAATTTTAGATGAAAATAGAACGAAACCACAAATGCCAATAATACATATTCGCGAGCTGGCTGACCACCTGATCCTCCGACTGCACAGCATGATTTTTTCTTGTTTACAGCTTTTTAGTTCGCTTCTTAAGCAGTCGGGTTTTTGATTTTTAAATTAACTGTTTTTTTTTTTTACAACTTTTTAGTTATAATTTTTTTCGTATTTCTTTTAAACATATAAGTGGTACATATTTTTGTAATCAGCTCTTAAAACCCTTCATTTTGATACCCCACTCGAAGGGTTTGGAAGAAAAAAAATATTGGGACCCGCACAATATGGCGCCCAAAATCCGCCATGTTTGTTTTTTTTTTAATTTCACCCATCTAAGAACACTTGGGCGGGCAAGACTTATCTAACGATGTCTTAATTATATAAATCGGTCAAGCGGTTTAAAAGATATGAGGTAATAAAGAATATTACATACATACAAACATACACGATACGCGCGAAAAACATAACCCTTTCCTTTCAGTCAGTAAAAAATCGGTAACGAAATTGTTGAAGTGGAACTGATGAAGAAGACCACAGATGGCCACTTGAACTCTTTCATTCATCTCTAAAAGGGGGTGACTTCTCGAGATACTTTTATCCTATTTGACCACATTCGATGTGGAAATATGTATGGTTTATTTTTCTATATCTAAGATAAACATTGTCAAAAATCTTAATTAATGTGTGTAGAATGTATAAATTGTTTAGTTGTTATTGTAATTTTAGATGGAAATAGAGATAGCTTGAAACGCAAAACGAAACAACAAATGGCAAGGAAAATAAATTCCGTTACGACACCAGAAATAATAGATACCTATTAAATAACAATACGGGATCACTAAAATAAAAGGTAAAACCTATATAGACCTATTTAGCATAAATATAAATAGTAGGTACTCACGATTGAAAATCCTTGTATTTTCGTATTAATTCCAACACGTATTAACACTATATCATAATTGTCTTCTATAACAGCGTCACTGTCTATTAAAAACTCATTAGTCTTAATTTTATAAATATTTAGAGATTTATATAATTTGAATTTTATTACTGGCAAAACCGCAGTCTTTATCACTTTTGAATTTAAATATGGAACTAGTCTCCAATGTTATAGTTACTTTTGAATACAACACGGATTTTTTCCCAAGGTCTACAATTATTTTATACACTCGGTTTTATCAATCAGAAATGTTTTCCAACTGTTGCTGGTTTTCAATCCTTATAACTTTTTTCACATTTTCAACTCCAAAAAGTGTAGGTAGACGTCGAAATAATTTTCCTACGCACATCTGTCATTGAACGTTTTAAAATGCGCGCGAATCATATGTTTTCTGTTTACACTGCTGCAAACGATGCCACGCTTATAATGTTGGCACACAACTGACGTTCTATTTTCAAAATATGCCGAGCAAATGAATGGAGAAGTCCCGAAACGAAATCAAGGTCTTGTTTTTGTTTTAATACCACCACTTGTTCTTTATTTAAATTTTAGCTGTCAAATTCACTGTTATTGTTTTTTTTTGCACTTAGTTCAGTTCTAAATCCATGGCGTTTAGTATGTGGAAGTATATTAAATCCATTTCACACGCGAGGAGTATTAGCACGGCTCCAAGCCAAAATTGTACGTCGGAAAAGCTAGCGTAGCACACAAGCGCTTGGCGTGCCAGTGGGATGAATACTGAAGTGGCCATAGTTGTTTCTTGGCACAGCTGTCAAATAGTAATTAATTGACGTATTTAGCGTCAGCGTGTTGTGTAGCACTTCTTATTATTGTATTGTTTGCTGGTAGATCGTCAATTAATGGTTATTGCTTTTCGTTTACGAGTATTATCAATTTTTCATAGGACTTCAGACGAGTCTTTGGTCTTGTAAGCGGTGATTCATAGGTTATTTTCTTTTTACGAATGTCTGTTGTTTACAAAACGATAGTGACGTTTGAGGAAGTGTAGAATCTAGTGCATTTTATTTTAGAACAGTGGAAAATGCTGCACTGAAGTCTGGTTCTGTTATATTTAGAACAGACTGTTTGTTTTTCTTTAAAAGGCAAAGGACCTTTGCTGTTGATGGCTGTCCTTAATTATGTTTTTCTGTTATAGCTTTAAATCATTAATTTTTTGTTGATTATTTATGAATACCAATATGTTACTTTTTGCCTTGGATTTCGCTAAAATCAAAAGGACTTGTAAGGTATTTTATTTTGTTTTTGGAGTTTATTCTTTTCTTATTTTATGCAATTTGAGGGCACTTTAATTGGCAAAACATATCATGTGAATAACGTTTATTTTATGTTTCGAATAAATCACGCTTTTGTTCGATCTTTAATATTTGAATATCGATCGAAGTCTGTTATCAATCACGTATCGTTCTATATTTGAAAGCCAGTCCTCTAGCGCCATAAAGATCTCTTCATCTATTTCAAAATCGAACATTTCAAAATTAGAATTTGCTATTTGAAACGTCACTTCAACTGTTATATTCCATTAATGAAAATTTTGTTTTAATCACTCATTTCAAAACTTTATTTTAGTCTTTTTCCAGACAAATAAAAAAGATGAACTTTGTCACAATTCTGTATTTAAATTTTCAAATTATTTCACATTTATTTAGACTGTTTCTCTCAATTTTTAAATTTACACTTTCACTTTGATTTTGTCTTTTAGCCATTCAATTATGAATAAGATGAATGAGTCCAATAAACATGTGCCAACTAGTATTTATTACCGAAACCGATGTACTACTGACTTATAAAGTTTGTTCGTGAATCTAAATTTATAGTAGATCAAGGTTCTAACACGTACATTAGGTTCGGCTATTGTTTATATTTAATTAAATGAATAATTCATTTATTTGGCTCAATGTAATTTTAATTGAAGTGACATAATCAGGAAATGGCATACCTATAACATTGGACATAACTACGTTGGTCTGTTTTTTTTTCAGCATTGTGTTGCACAATTTAAAATCACCTTTCCCTATCATCGGATCACAAGACATACGGCAATACGCCATCGGTACCTAGTGGATATCCCACCCATACGCACAACGCGTTTTGGGAATAATTTCAGTGTGCTTACAGCTAAGGGTATTTATTAATTTTATAGTAGTTATGTATATTTTATATTTTTTCATATATATAATAATGTTAAGACACTTATTGTAATTTTATATATTATGTTTGTATTACTTTAGTTTTACTACCTTTCCTTATACACACTGTGTCTATGTTTCTTACCTAATTCTCCTGTCGTAGGTCTGCTGGTACAAATTTATTTAGAAATAAGCAGCACCTTTGTGCTATTCTATCTTTATATGTAATTTCTCTTTTAAGTACATAAATAAATAAATAAGGCATGGAACTCCCTGCCGGAGTCTGTTTTCTATTAGCTACAATCTTGACTTTCAGTCAAGAGTGAATAGTTACTTCTAGGCAAACGTGCTTCATCATCAACCACGTCATCGCTTACCATCACGTAAGATAGTGGTCAAACGCCAGCCTATCTCAAGCATTTTATGCCTAACTCAGACACCAGCTCCTCTCATTGCTAAATATGTAAAACCTAAAATAAGCTTATTATTGTGAGGAGTAATAAATAAATTATTTATTTATTATATTTACGTACACATACATACATATAAATAAAGAACATCAGTCCCATACATGCTATGTCGCGAACATGAATGACGTTTATATTAATTCGTTCCCCTAGGCAAAATCATCGATGTTAATGAAATAGTACATTTCGTGTCGAGCATAAAAAGTCGAGATTTTAACACGAGCGATGTAGCCAATTTCGAAAGATATAATTATGCGAGTGTTAAAATAAAGCCTTTTCATGCGAGACACGAACGATTCTTTTTCCACTACCTGATGAGCTTACTTAATTAAATGCAAATAAGTTCCTACAACAATTTATTAGAAAAGTTCAGACTAAAAACCACAGACTATTTATACACACAATCAACGCGCGCTTTTTCGAGAGGTAACAGGTTCAGTATCAAAAATCCATACAAAAGTCATTTCGTAACTGTTATTATATAATTTAGTTTCCTTTATTTTTTTTTAAATCTTGTGTCTAAATGTTCATATTTTAGTGTAAAAATATATTATTTAAAAGCAGAGGATCAAAGAACTTAACACATAAGTATATTTCGTAACCTTTGAGGTTATGATGACGTGTAATATGTTTACAGCCATGATTACAACCTCAACTAAAACCGCAAAAATGAATAAATGCCTTTTTAATCTTGTCATGAATAAGGTTATGATTTTGTGATGAATCCAGATCCCATTTTGTATCGTTTTCATACATTTGACAGTTTTAATTTTATCCATGTTAGTAAACAAACACTTTGACAGCTCTCATGTCATAATACGTTCCGTTCTGGGTATTATTGAATTCTGTATTTACTGTCAAATTTATTTGTTTTCAACTTTTTTTTGGAATACTTAATCCGTATCCCCATCTCAACGTGATGTTATTGATAATAAACTACAAAAATATTAAAAAATCCTTAAATTAAAATGCTTATTGGTAGTGCTAAAATAAAACGTGTACCATAGAATAATAAACGGGACGGGTTTAGATGCGTTCAAATCCTATAAAAAGTTGAAAGGAAATGAGGTTTATATTATAAAGTTAAATCATTTTACCTTCTCCAATAAAATAAGCTGGACTCCGTAATTAAAATTATACCGGGTAAAACGGGGTGAATAGAACCTCAGGGGTGAATGGGAACAAAACCATGAAGAGAATTTTCACGTCCTTAAAAAAAAAGAAACTTCTCTATCTTATGATCCTACGAGTATTTATATTTATTTTTCAGCTTTTTAGTAAATTATACATTTATTGATACGGTGTTTATAACAAATAAAATTATTAATTAAAAATATTTTTTTAAAACAAGCTTTTATTCTTATTCTTCTCCGCAAACCATTTCATTTGATACCCATATCATGGCAGTTCACAAAAAATAACTAGTCCGCCATCATTGGATTTAGAATGACTTAGCTAACCATGCATTGTCATCCAAACTAAACGTGTATGCAAAATTTCATCTTAATCGGTGGATGATAACTGCTTTAGAATTCAGTTACATGATTTGAGCCGAACACACTTACATACATACATACATTGTAAGTTAAATAAAAGTGGTGGTGGATTACGGCCCATTCCCTCTCACAGAGTGCAGCGGTGGGCACATTAATAGGCTGATGATGTGTGATGTGATGTGATATTTGGTTCTAATAGATTGTAATTTGCATGGAATAAATAAAGCTTTATTATTATTATAATATTATAAGCAGAAACTGGCTACTTCAATTTTAGAAAAAAAAAAGAATTAGTGTTCGGCGCAAAAAATAACCCAAGTTTTATTTTTTATTTTACTATTTTGATGCAGACGAAGTCGCAGGCAACAGCTAATCAATAATAAAAAGTTATGCATTATATGCGAGATGTTAACGTAAGTCCTTGGTATCAATACTTGAAGTGAGTCTTGTCGCAAGGTGAGCGGGATTTGATCTAAACACGTTTTAGTCGTTTGTATTAAAATGGTAGTCAAATTGGGTTCAAAGATTAGTAAAATACTTAACTAGTATAGTTTCTGATCCTTAGTAGATAATAGTAGTTTATGCAATGGCCATATAATAAGGGTAATTAAAACACGAGCGTAGGTTTATCAAATGAGGCGAAGCCGAATTTGATAATAATATTACGCGAGTGTTTTAATACCTAATTATATGCCGTTGCATACACTACTTTATCTTCACTCATACAGTTGAAATAAAACAAAAGTGGAAAGGGAAAAATATTTGGTATGGCGGGCAATTTAGATTCTCATTGCGCAGTGCGCGCATCCACAGACAATGAAACTTCTTTACTACAGCCCATACGCGCCAGAAAATTAAAAAGTAAAAGTGTGCTATAAAAATTAAAAAGTTATTTTATGATGCAGTTGTTTGAAAATCGAAGGAAAATGTTGAACTATAATGGTTTTTTAGTGTAGATAAAGTTTTATCTACACTCACAACGTAATGTTCCAAATACGAATTCGAAAAATGTTGTATAAACACGTACTTTATATTCGAGGATAGGTAAAATTAAAAAAAAAAACCATTATAGTTCAACATTTTCCTTCGATTTTCAAACAACTGCATCATAAAATAACTTTTTAATTTTTATAGCACACTTTTACTTTTTAATTTTCTGGCGCGTATGGGCTCATGTCATTGTCAGTTGTCTGTGGATGCGCGCGCTGCGCAATGAGAATCTAAATTGCCCGCCATACCATACCACATATTTTTTCCTTTTCCACTTTTGTTTTATTTCAACTGTATGAGTGAAGATAAAGTAGTGTATGCAATAGCATATAATTAGGTATTAAAACACTCGCGTAATATTATTATCAAATTCGGCTTCGCCTCATTTGATAAACCTACGCTCGTGTTTTAATAACCCCTATTATATGACCATTGCATAAACTACTATTATATAATTAGGTACTGTCAACAATGTTTGTATAGGTACCTATTACAGGGTCAGGTCAGGTTTATCGACCTTTCATACAGAGTTAGAAGTTACTTTGTCCACTCATTTTTAGGGTTCCGTACCCAAAGGGTAAAAACGGGACCCTATTACTAAGACTCCGCGGTCCGTCTGTCTGTCTGTCACCAGGCAGTATCACATGAATCGTGATAGCTAGACAGTTGAAATTTTAACAGATGATGTATTTCTGATGCCGCTATAACAACAATTGTAAAAACAGAATAAAATAAATATTTAAGTGTGGCTCCCGTACAACAAACGTGTTTTTTTTTGCCGTGTTTTTCGATAATGGTACGGAACCCTTCGTGCGCGAGTCCGACTCGCGCTTGGCCGGTTTTTTATTTATTTAGTATAGGCTTGCGCTTGTGACCACTATCTCACCTGATGGTAAGAGATGATGTGGTCGACGGTGAAGCACGCTTGCCTAGAAGTAACCTATTCACTCTTGACTTAAAGACCCCTAGGTTGTAGCTATTGGGAAACTCAGACTTTGGCAGGGAATTCCACTCCTTAGCTGTACGCATAATAAAAGTACTCATGCAGAAGAAATAATCCAAAACACAGTGCCAGTGTGAAGCCCCTTATCAGGATACGGTCTTCCTTGTCTGCCCTTCATGCAAACCCTGCAACTTTCAGGATTTGAACTTGGCGAACGACAGAGCTGTCCGAGTAGCTACATACTGGTTGAAAATAATCAGAATGGTTTAGACCAAGGGTTCCCAAACTGTGCGCCACGACGCCTCGGGGTGTCGTGGGGTGTTGTTGTATGGGAGCCCTCCTTAAATATTAATTTTATACTGTTTTTAGTATTTGTTGTTATAGCGGCAACAGGAATACATCATCTGTGAAAATTTCAACTGTCTAACTATCACGGTTCATGAGATACAGCCTGGTAACAGACAGACAGACAGACAGACAGACAGACAGACGGACAGACGGACAACGAAGTCTCAGTAATAGGGTCCCGTTTTTACCCTTTGGGTACGGAACCCTAAAAAGCAATATTTTTTCAAGCAATTAGTTATTATATTGTTATTAAGGTACATGGGCGTCGCACAAAAATTCACTATTTAAAGGGAGTCACAGTATAAAAAAGATTGGGAAGCCCTGGTTTAGACTATTGTTTGAGTTAATTGTCACGAAGAAGTAAATACAATATGAGATGGAAGTTGCAAGAGTGAGCGACACGACCTCAATTTTTTTAGTTTTTTTTTTTTTTTTTTTACTATTGGAAATAGATTAGCTAAAGCTGGCTGCCCCATATGCCTCACCTGTCCCACCGTGGTTACGCTCAATGAAAAATATATCTCTCGTTGTGAATCCGCGATGATTTAATTTAAAATAAACTAGCGGACGCCTCGCAGTTTCACCTGCGTAGTTACCGTTCCCGTGGGAATACAGGGATAAAAAGTAGCCTATGTCACCCGGGGATAGTGTAGCTTCCCAACAATGAAAGAATTTTAGAAATCGGTCCAGTAGTTTTTAACGGGGATAAATATAATGACCACCTAAAATTACTTTGTGACCATAACCTCTATTACCTAAAATTGTACTATGAAACCCAAATTTAGTAAATTGATCACCAAATTTAGTAAATTGATCACCAAATTTTAATAGCAAATTATTGCGCTATTTAATGTTGTAAAATAGGTTAGGTTAGGTTAGAACTGTGACCAACCGCGCGCGAGCCGAGCGAGCAAAGCGAGCGGTGCCGCGGCAGCGGCCGGCGAGCGCTACTTCCAAGTTGCTCCCAGAAATTTTATAATCTTTTTGGTCATTGGTTTAATTTTGGTGATCATTTACTACTTTTGGTGATCATTTACTACTTTTGGGTTAACAATGATTTATTTGGAGTCATTTTGCCTAAACAGGATAGCGAGATGTTAAAACTTTGGTTATAATTTTACAATAAGATGCGGGTTTAATTTTGGTGATCATTTACTATTTTTGTCTGTTATATGTTACTATATCTGGTGGTAAGTTAAACATAAGCCGTTTTTAACTTTATTCGTTAAATACAAAAATACAAATCTTTCCTCTTTATAATATTAGTATATACGAGTTCGCTTCCGAATTGTGTGCGCTCACTTGAATGAGATGAACTGTGAACTTTACAGAATAACACTATTGTGGCAAAGGCTAATAATTCTTCAGTAAAAAAACACGATAAAAGAATGCATACTGCCATACCTCCCAGCTTTGTTTGCTTTGACATTATCTTGACACTGACGTATTACACGCCAGTGTCAACAATGTCAACGAAATTAAAAATAAAACACAAACAATATTATCTGTGGTATTACGTAACACTTGAATAATGGCCTTCAGGTAAAAAAAACCGTTCAAGTGCGAGTCGGACTCGCGCACGAAGGGTTCCGTACCTAGGTACCCTTTAATTTTCAACTTTTTATTTTTTGGAACTTTTCCTTTATTTGTGCTGTAAGACCTTGCTTTTAACCAAAATTGACAATTCTAGGTCAACCGGAACTACTATATAGGTTTTCGAACAAAAATTAAAAAAAAAGAAAATTAAGGTAAACTTTGGTTTAATACTCTCTACTCGACTCAGGTCATTGATTTTTATACACCTAATAGGGACTATAGACCTCAGTATCTGGTATAAATTTCAACTTTTCCACCCGTTCCTGAGAAAATCGGTGGTTACATACAGACAGACGAACAGACGGACAATAGAGTGATCTTATAAGGGTTCCTTTTTTACATTTTCAGCTACGGAACCCTAAAAAAGGCAAAAAAAAACATAGTTTGAGGTCCTAGGTTCGATTCCCAGGTCGGGAAAAGCCATATTGGCCTTTTCCATTTCGAATTTCTCAGTAGCATCTCGGAGTCTACATTTGTGCTCCGTTAACTACAATAGGCTTGCCCCCTAATTTATGGAACTTAAACATACCTTACAAAATGTAGATATACTAAAAGTTCACTTCTGCTCAACCATTCGGGGAATTCTGGCGTGATGTTATGCTGTGTTAAGGTTCCCCTACTCGACGGCACGAACTATTTTGTGCGCGGGGTTAAAATGCATGCTATCTCATCCGACAACACGTGCGAAAGAGATAGATGCTGTGAAGACCAGTAAAAAGATAGTTCACGTACGAATTTGCACTTTTGCAAGTTTGTAGCGAAATGGATGATGATTTAAGACGAAAACGAGCGCGCGAAATTTTATAAACAGACCTTTGGGAGTCTAGATTTCATGAAAAAACGACTAAATGTATATTTTCAAAATAAAATTATTTGCATTGTTAAACTACTAATCTACTCCTGTATGGAAGCCGTTTTGCAATTTTCCTCCATATGGTATTTATTACCGTCCAAAGAAGCGTTAAAATTAGTGTTGAATTATGGAACTTTCGACGCTCATAACTTTCAAATTTTTTTTTTTTTTTTTTTTTGTTTCTAGTTAATGATGAGACAAATTGACATCATTTTTTATTTTGAACGTACATCGTCAAACTTTACTCTACAGTAATTGCCAGACTACGTTTGTATGGAGGAATGATCGACTAGTGTAACCTTAAGCATAGTTTTTGGGATGATTTGACCACCAGTGACGGTATAGAGTAGATAAGACCGACGAAGAGTCGTTCTCTAAACATCACATTTGAAATTCGAACGGTGTCTCGTTGTGAATCCGCGATGGTTTACTTTAAAAACAAATGAGTTCGCTTTAGAATGAGGGCTTCCGTTTCTGTGCTTACCAGTTGGCACCACTGGCGAGTAACGTCCTTAAAATATAACTATTAAATGCTTTTATTACGCGCAACGAAGCAAAGTTTGAATTAAAATTTCTAATGCCGTAAAAGTGCGAATAAATATAAAATCGAGTATACTGCAGTTCCGCGCAGCCCTATGTTTTCAAAAAAAGGATGGTAACATTTTCCGAAACAAAACTATTAAATCAGTGGTTGGTAAAACAAAACTATTAAACCAGTGGTTGGTAAAACCCGTAACCTATCTTTATCTGCCATATTTGGAAAATTTTCAAAACAATAAAAAAGTTGTAAATAAACTCGCGTTAAAAGCCAAAAATCAGTGAAATTTGACATTTTGAAGACCTCACTCTACATCAGCACCCCTAGCGGCAAACTGAAACGCGGTAGCCCTCATTGAGGACACTCACTTGACAGAGATGACCTGTAAACTTTTCAGCATAACAGAATTATGGTCTTGCTTATCAGATAAAACTGACCTCGAGTACTGTAGCAGCTTTGAACAGGAAACAGTTGAGAAGACCCTCCTTCTCATTCAGGAGTATGTAGAACAGCTCTTCAGGACGACCCGGTACTTGGCTTGCCCTGCAAAAGAAATTTTTGGTAAGGCAACGCAACCGTTTTTGACTAAAAAGATGAAATTACAAATAAAAAAAAAAAACCCCTTTTAATTTTTATTTCATACTTTTTAAACTACATATAATATACCTAGTAGCAGACACGCTTCAATCGACAATCTATCGAAACACGTAATAATGACACGATATCTTGCGAAAAAATCCTGATTCAAAGAGTAAAATGCGAATAACTTTTGAAAGGCTAAACCGATTTTAGTCAAACATAGCTAAGAACACTCGACAAAGTCACCTTTCAAACAAAAAAAAACTAAATTAAAATCTGTTCATCCGTTAAGGCACTATGGTGCCACAGACAGATACACAGCAACACACGTCAAACTTATAACACCCGTCTTTTTCCGTAGGGGGTTAAAAATCAAGACAAGTGAAGTACAAACCGTTCAAATTTTCAGCCTGTAGACACTATTTGGATACGACAAAGACTGAAACACTGCCTAAAATGGTGAGAAAGCATATATTATATGATTGTCTAGTGAGATGAGTTGACAGAGATGCATTTTTGGAGAGGCTGAGTAGGCAATGATCAAGCCGCAATGGGCCAGCGAGGTGGGTTAAGGCCCACTCCCAAAAAGGAGGCCGCAGTCGCGGCAATGATTTTTTAGATGTTGATTATTTTATTTTATTTATTAGGTCTACCAACAACTGCTTACACTTATCTACAAACAAAAATAAAACATGCATACAAACTCTACACAGTGCAACAATTACTTATACGTAAACACCACATGAACAAAAAAAAAGGAAACCTTAGTAATTATGTTAGCTGTAAGCTACATATTCCACAAGCAAAATTAGAAATATAACTTTATAATAGTTACATTACGCGAAACACAAAATCATAATTTCCTCAAAAACATTTACAACAAGTCAGTTAAACAGTTCAGAAATTTAGTATATAGTTATTTTTTTATTTTTTTTTTATTTCTATGAAGGGCGCAATCACATCAACAGGTATTAGCTAATTTACTCTACCTTCAAACTTGTGTACTTTGTTTCGTTTGGAAGAAGAGTAAACTAACTTGCCATTTCTATTTTTTTTTGATCGGCTTGCGCTTCACCACTACCTCACCTGATGGTAAGCGATGATGTGGTCGACGATAAAGCACACTTGCCTAGAAGAAACCTATTCACTCTTGACTTAACGACTCCCAGGTTGTAGCTATCAGGAAATACAGACTCCGGCAGGGCATTTCACTCCTTAGCTGTACGCATAATAAAAGTATTCCCAAAACGTTTGGTGCGTATGGGTGGGATGTCCACCATGTACCGATGACGCATCGCCGTACGTCTTGTAGGCCGATGATGGAACGGGCTAGGAGGAATTAGTTCATACAATTCCAAAGCACACTCCCCGAAATGTAACCGATAAAATCCGATAGGCTGGCAACTCTTCGCCGATGTCCGAGGATCTGGAGCCTAGATTCGACCAGTACTTCATTGTCGATGAGCTTCTTAGCCCGTCTTTCGATCGACTCAAGTGCTTCCAGCTGGTACTTAGCAGATCCGTCCCAGAGATGCGAGCAGTACCATATATGATCGAACTTGCGCTTGATACAAGTTGAGCAACTGTTCTGGCGTGAAGTACCGTCTCCGTATACTTTATTGCAGTATAGGTCTTCTTGATCTACAAAACTATTTGTTAATATTTTTAATGAAACCTTAGAGTTCTGCGTAAAGGACGCGCGAGCGCGACTCCGCAACATGACAATGATGAAACAAAGTATTTTTATATAAATTTCTACGAATATATTATCTGTAGGTATATTAACTCGGTAGAATTTTATTTACATAGATACAAGTATATACAGTGTATAAAATACTTAATTAACTAAGACTACTAACATAAACACTTAAACCAAAAACTACTCACTAACTAAACCAAAAAATATACTAATGTAAAATATGGCGTCGAAAAACTCCTCCACATCGTTGTTCACTGGTAATGTGCCCAAAAGACTGGCAGCATTGCCACGTTGTATGCAATGCTTATTCTCTGACCGAGGTAAAAGCCAGCCCTTGGGTCACGCGAAGTGTCAACTAAGCGTTTGGAAAGATCTTTAAACAAAGCGTGAGCACTCGGACCCCACGGACCAAGCGTTTCAACCCCAAACGGCTCGAAAATATTTCCGCCACTTGAGGTTCTCTGCAGCCGCAGCGGCAGCGCCAGCACAGCACGACGAGCTAGGAAGATGGGATGGCGCAAGAGTATCGACACAAGTAGCGTCTTCCATGGAAACAAAGACATCCCGTCCGGTCTTTTGCCATCGTCACGTGCCAGGCCATGGGGTTCCAATACGGCCGGAACGCCGACGGTGACGAGAGCACGTCGGATGATGTCATTTAAGTTATATTTAAGGTATATTTCTATGAAATTATTCGTTATGGTGTAGAATGAGTGACGCCGTAGGTTTCTGCGATAGACCCCTGACCCTCACAAGAAAAGTTTGCGATTTTGCGACATCCAGAACTAACATGACATGCAAACTTACTTATAATTTACAAGTTGTTCTTAATATTCTCGCGTCATATATTACAAAAAACATGGAGATATAAAACGTACACAAACTACAAAATTAATTAACGTTTTTTCTATCTATAACGTCATACAAGATCGTGGAGTAACCTTTAGTGGTTTAGGTACGTGATTTGTTGTGAAGTTTTTATGAAGACATACCGGTTTCATAGCTTAATTGAGGATCTACCTTTATTTTGCAAAAAAATAAATTGTACCGGATTTGCGGCGCACAGATCAGAAAATATAAAAATAGCTAGGTAATTTTCTGATTTGGCGTTTGCGTGTTTTGATGTTTTAAAGGTTTGCCTTTTTATATCTATCTATCTATCACTATCATCAGCCTATTTATGTTCCCACTGCTGGGACACAGGCCTCCTCTCTGTGAGAGGGAATGAGTCGTAATCCACCACGCGGGCCCAGTGCGGGTTGGTGGATGTCACATGTCTTTCAATTTTTTGGTTTCACGATCCTCACGATGTTTTCCTTCACCGTTTTGAGAGCAGTGGTGATGAAATAATTTACACAAAGTAAAGTACCTGCCTGGGCTCGGACCCACGACCTACAACTTGTAAGTCGCGGCCAATACCACTGGGCCACCACTGCTCTCTGACCTCTATATCTTAGGTCATCATAATATTTACATGATACGGAGAGATTGCGAGTCCAGTTCTAAGGCTATCGATGTGGCTGAGTACTGGTCGAAAAAAAATTAAATGAGAAGGAAACATCGTCGACACGAGGAGAGGAGTTAGAAGTGAGACGAGGTTCCACGCAGCTAACCTACAGACACACACTGAAAGGACAGCATGATTGGGGCACTAGTCTGGTGACTGCGGGGATTCCCGAGCCCCCCCCCGGAATGTCCATCAGGCCCTCCCCATCTGGTAGCCAACTAGCACGATGGTGCATTCCTGGATTTCTCGACAGTTTATTTATTTATTTAAAATACGTGCAAATATGCATTAAACATCGTCAGAACAATATTATACAACTTTAGGACCAATGCAAATGACAAGTAATGACAAATCTAGTATTCATTTAAGATAAGTTATATAAGATAATTATTTGATAAATTATAAAAGTAAATTTGTAAGTTGGCGGGGCAGCCTTTTATGTGTGGCTGGCACACTACTTGGGCCCCCAATTACCTGCGGTCGGCCAGCGGCGCTCGGCGCCTGGGATTCCGCTACCCTCCGCGATACGCCCATAACAGTGCGTGTCAGGCTGGTCTGCCTGCAGTGGAACAACTATCTCGACCCAATTCCTCTAGTTGGCTATACCGAGCATCGTAACCGGAACACGGTTAGGCCGCTTGGCGGTACGTCTTTGCCCAGTGGGTGGTCACAAGCCTTCGGCCGAAACCTTCCACCAGTTAGTGTAACCCGATTTGCACCACCCGGGCACACTCCTAAGGACGTGGGTGATTCGCCCCCAATAAAATATCAAAAAAATTATCGAGAGATTATCATTTCCCAAGATATTTTGTACCCTTACTGCATTTGCAGTAATCCAACGATGTCTACGCTTTTGCCTAACCCCACGAAGAATATAGGATTGTTGTTAAGTTATATGATTTCGATATTATTTATATAGGTATTCTATTTAAATAATATTAATTGTTGGAAAACTCACCGTACAATGTCGACCAGTCGATGGACGATGACTGGCTCAAAATTGCCGTTGTACGCTTTCAGGCAGCCATCTTCTATTGCTATGCTGAGCTACAACAAAAGAAAACATTTGTAGATCAGAATCTACAGAGCCTTGTCGATATCTCCTTTTTGACAGGAGTAGATATGCCACTTATGGTTATTAACGACTAGCTTCTGGCAGCGGCTTCGACCGCGTGAAAAGTGTCTTATCATCCCAAGATCATCTCTATGCCAAATTTTTTGCAGATCTGTTCAGCCGTTCTGGCGGGATTGAGTAACAAACAAACATTCATCCATCCAAACTTTTATAAAATTAGTAAGTAGCAAGATAAGATTAGATAAAAAATAATTTAGTTTGTCTATTGACTGAACTAAAATTGAAATTGAATATTGTACCAATTCCATTTAGTGTACAGACGGCCTGTGTTATCCGCGTCTATGAAATTAGTTATGCATCTTGATGACCACAAACAGTCAGCTTAAGAGTGTCAAATTGATTCATACCTTATCTGTAACGCCAGTAGCCCTGATCTCCCTCAGCAACCACGGCAGCATGGCATTCGAGAACCTTCGGTCCATTGCCGTGAAACCGAGGTATGTCACTGAAGTCAGTTTAGTCTTCATCTTGAGTTATTTGATCTGCTGACAAAAATATATATGGTATAAATTATAGTTTTCCAAAAGTCACTTTATTACTAAAATCCTATTCTATTAAACGAGCAATATTCGTATTGTATATAAATATATTATACATATAATATTTGTAATCACGTTCTCGCAAACGGCTCTAACGATTTCGATGAAATTTGCAAGACTTATTTCTCGGGTTTCAAAGACAAAGACAAAGATATTTTATTTCAACTAGGCGACGAAGCGGCACTTTTGAACGTTACATAAAAATGATTCTACCGTGCATTCGGAAATTAGCTTGTTATGGATAAGAATGCACAAGAAACTCCAAACAATACAAAAAAAAAAAAAAAGTTTTTTTACAATATTTAGGAACATAGGTACATACATTATTAAATTCATACATGTTAGGACAATGCACCCAGAATAACACTACACACTATACCACCTACAGGCTTAATATGGTTTCGGGGTTGAAACATCGATCTAGCTAGGTCTGCGAAAATTCGTGTGCTCTAAAATTACTATATTCTCTATGTTCAAGGTACTAAATATAAAATGGAAAAGGCCTCGGGAAGACATTAGTCTACAGTCTAGCTTTTTACCGTGAGTTTTCTCACAGGAACCGTGCAAATTTACGGGATAAAAGCCACTCTCCGTGATGGCGCGGCGTAGCTTTCTACACAAAGTACATATGCGGCGGCGCACCGCAATTTCTATCAGTGAAAGAGTTTACATAATAGTTTTTCTACAGATAATCGAAATTCAAAAATCTTTTTAACAAAAAATCAAACCGAATTCCAAAACAAAATACTACAAGGCGTAAAATAACTTTCTTTATCGAAGTCGGCATCTTTTGTACCCATTGTTTGCCGTTATTCGACGGTCGGTTAGATTTTTGGTTAAAACGTTTTTTATTTTTCTCTTTTTAGTTTTGGTAGGTACCTCCAATTAACATAAAAAAAATTGTAGCCAAAGTACATCTTATGACGATTCCAATAAGCCCAAACACGACTAGGATACATTGTTTTATTTCGCAATTCCAGTGCCTACCTTCCGGCTTCATCATCAGATCAGTCCAATGGTACTATTTTCATCAGTAGTATTTATTTATAAGGATTTTCTTCATCATAGACGGTTAACTATTCGAGATATCTTATACCCGTGGCATACTTAGCATTACGGAGTTCCAGTGGCCATCTGTGTCTTCTTCGTCAGTTCCACTTCACCAAATGATACTTCCTGAGTGTAAATATGTATGCCTATATTTGAGGAGTTCAATCGTTTTATCTAGGATCCCATCATCAGATCCTGACCTGATGACCATGGGGCCACCTATGAAATATACCCTTTCAAACAAAAAAAATATTTTTTCAAATCGGTCCAGGCGTCTTTGAGTAATCGGATCGGAACATACATAAAAAACCAGCCAAGTGTGGCGAGCCGGACTCGCATAATATGGGTTCCGCACCATTATCGCAAAACACTGCAAAAATATCATGATAGTTGTATGGGAGCCTCCATTAATTTATTTTATTTTTTATTATTTTTTGAAGTGAATATACAACTAAACATTCTGTGAATATTTCAAGCGTCTACCTGTTGCCGTTATTAATATCGAGCAAAAAACGGCCAAAAAATCACGTTTGTTGTATGGGAACCCCACTTAAATATTTATTTTATACTGTTTTTAGTATTTGTTGTTATAGCAACAGAAATACATCATCTGTGAAAATTTCAACTGTCTATCTATCATGGTTCATGAGATACAGCCTGGTGACAGACGGACAGACAGACAGACAGACAGACAGACGGGTCGCGAAGTCTTAGTAATAGGGTCCCGTTGTTACCCTTTGGGCACGGAACCCTAAAAAAGAGTTCGATTTCCGGTTCGTGGTTCGGCTCGGTTCGGGTTCAATTCTCAATAACAGCCTGAAGACTGGATTTGCGACCGGTTGAAGACGCGATGCGTCTATGTGTACTTAAGAAACGTTTTCCTGTTATTGTACCTACATTATGCATAATATATCTGTTGTACATATTGTTTCACATGTGTTGTATATAACAATCAACTCTGTTTATGTAAATAACTAGGTAGGTACATCTTGTGTTATTTGTATGTGACGAGTGATTACAGTGTTTGAAACGCTAAGAAGACCTTTACAGATTTTGATATTGGAAAATGAGTTCTAGAACTAAAATTGAAGGAAGGCTCGGTGATGGCCGGTGGAGTAAAGCAGTGACCGAATGGCAGAAGAAAAGTTGGTCGTTCAGCCGCGGGATGGGCAGACGATATTGGAGGTAGGACTTGGATAAGGGTGGCACAGGAGTGAGGGGATTAGCACAAGAAAAGACAGAGCCTGAGCTCAGCCTGCGCCCAGTCGGCGATGTTAGGCTGTGTTTAAAACAGCCGCACGGGCCAAACGCGTCAAGGTCGGTTGATAAATGGGTAATCTATTAAGTAGACACCCGTGCCTCAAAAATCACGTTGAGCCCAAGATCCCTGCTGTATTTTTTTACGAAAGTGCAAGACAACCAGAATCAGAATCTCTATTTTTCCGGTCCAACCAAAGGATAAATAAGTACTCGTAACTAGGTTACGTAGACAGAAAGAAAGAAAAAGGTATTTAATTGCCACAAAAAGACATACAAACATTACATTATAAGAACAAGAAGAGTTGTAGTAGAGTTTGAAAACTAAACTCTTAACGATAGTGTTAGTCGTTCTTAAATTATGTTAGAAAAGAAAAAAAAAATGCTAATATAAATAAAATCAGATGCATGTCGTAGTTGTGGCAAGAAGGTTTCCACTAAGCACAATGCTGTGCTGTGGGGGCGCCGATTCCCAGTGGTCTAGGCGACCACGAACGGACGCGCCGTACGGAAACCAAGCCGGTCTGTAACGCAAATAAAGACAGATACAAAAAAAAAATACAAATACATGTGGTATTGATATGTATCTGGTCAGAATGGAAGCCGGCCCTAACATAGTTGGGAATGGCTAAGGAGATGATGCTAATAATGATGACGGGCAGGGCACATTGCTCTCAGAACGGATGGTCGGTGGGCCAAAAAGTTCTGGAGCGGCGACCGCGAACTGGAAGACGCTGCGTGATGGCCTCCCACTAGATGGACCTGGGGAGGGTGGCTGGAGTCCGCTAGATGCGAGACAAAGGGGATCGGTCAATGTGGCGACGCCTGGGGGAGGGCTATGTCCAGCAGTGGACGTTTTTTGGCTGAGAGGATGATGATGATGATCATCATCTGCCTAGCCTTTTCCCAACTATATTGGGGTCGGCTTCCAGTCTAACAGGATTCAGCTGATTACCTGTGTTTTACGTGGAGCGACTGCCTATCTGACCTCCACAACCCAGTAACTGGGTAACACGGTACGCCTTGGGAAGACTGGTGTCAGATCTCAAGCTTCTGACTACCCGTAACGACTGTCAAAGATCTTCAAATGACAGCCGGGACCAACGGCTTAACGTGCTTTCCGAGGCACGGAGGAAACTCGGTTTGTTGAAATGGTCACCCATCCACGGACCGACCTCGTCAAGCGTTGCTTAACTTTGATGATCGACCCGTGCGGCTGTTATTATTTAGCCACGAGTTCGTCTTGATGATGATAACCATCGCAATTCAATGATGATAAACATCGACTGACACTACGAGCTTCAGCTTAGAATGGAAGCCGGCCCTAACATAGTTATTTATAATGTCAAAATATGAATAGTTAAATCAAAAATATAAATCATAATGTCAAAATATAAATCATAGTGTCAAAATAAAACCGGCCAAGTGCGAGTCGGAATCGCGCACGAAGGGTTCCGTACCATTATCGCAAATAAATCACGTTTGTTGGATGGGAGCCCCCCAACATTTAAATTCTAAATATTTATTTTATTCTGTTTTTAGGGTTCCGTACCCAAAGGGTAAAAACCGGACCCTATTACTAAGACTTCGCGATCCGTCTGTCCGTCTGTCTCCAGGCTGTATCTCATGAACCGTGATAGCTAGACAGTTGAAATTTTCACAGATGATGTATTTCTGTTGCCGCTATAACAACAAATACTAAAAACAGTATAAAGTAAATATTAAAGGGGGGCCCCCATACAACAAACGTGATATTTTTGCCGTTTTTTGCTCGATATTAATAACGGCAACAGGTAGACGCTTGAAATATTCACAGAATGTTTAGTTGTATATTTACTTCAAAAAATTATAATTAATAAATTAAAATAAAATAAATTAAGGGGGGCTCCCATACAACAAACGAGATTTTTATGCAGTGTTTAGCGATAATGGTACGGAACCCTTCGTGTGCGAGTCCGACTCGCACTTAGCCGGTTTTTTTAGTATTTGTTGTTATAGCGGCAATAGAAATACATCATCTGTGAAAATTTCAACTATCTAGCATTATATATATCACGGTTCACGAGATACAGCCTGGTGACAGACAGTCAGACATACAGACGGACCGCGGAGTCTCAGTAATAGGGTCCCATTTTTACCCTTTGTGTACGGAACCCTAAAAATACAATGTAAAAGAATTCATAATATTTTCAAAGTATGTCATAATTAAGATCTTAATTACAATATCAACATTCAAACTTATTAATTGGTAACATTCTCAGGGCAGGTGGTAATTTATTATAAATTTTAATTGTCATACAACTGGCAATTCTACTGTATAATTGCAATCTCTGAGCAGGTACTAGTAATTGCCCGGCATTTTTTGTTGTTCAGTCTTTCGGAGACTTCAGTAGGTACACCGACATTTCGCGAGTGAAGGGTACACTTGTCGAAAATTCTTCCATACAAACGTAGTCTGGCTTTTACTCCACTGTTTGACGATGTACGTTCAAAATGATATCAATTAGTCTCATCATTATCTAGCCCTGTATGGAAGCAAAAAAGTAAAAAAATATTTACTTGAAAGTTTTGAGCTTCGAAAGTTCCATATTTCCACACTAATTTTAACGCATTTTTGGGCGCAAATAAGTACCATAAGAAGAAGGAAAATTGAAAAACGGCCTCCATATAGGGATAGATTAGTAGTTCAACAATGCAAATAATTTTATTTTGAACGGATACATTCAGTCATTTTTTCATGATATCCAGACTCCCAAAGGTCTGTTTATAAAATTTTGCGTGCTCGTTTTCGTTCTAAATCATCATCCATTTCGCTACAAATTTGCAAAAGTGTGTATTCGTACGCGAACTAGCTTCTTACTGCTCATAACAGCATCTATCTGTTCCGCACGTGTTGTCGTTTGATATAGCATGCATTTTAACCCCGCGCACAAAATAGTTCGTGCCGTCGACTAGTGTACCCTTAAGTTTTACGTCCCATGATCACATCTGACGTGATTTGATTGTACATCTGATTGCGAATATGTACAATCTGCACACCATATCTTATGGGAGTGTATTCTTTGGCAGAATGAACGTAATATTATGTTGAATAATGTACAGGCTGCATCAGGAGTTGTTTACTATAAGGACCTTGTGGAAACTAGAACCAGTGGTGTCTTATCCCATACAAAGAAACCGTGCCGAGGTTCTATACTGATTATTCCGATTATTTTTTGTACATCAATCGCGTTCGGTTCCGTTCCACGGATATAGATGGTGATCTATCTATCGCTGTGAACGAAACCGAACGCGATCGATTTACAAAAAATAATCGGTATAATCAGATGAAAAACGCTAGTTACGTCAGCACGGTTTCTTTGTATGGGATGAGGCACCTGTATGCTAGTATTATATTATCTGTGCTAGAACAAATTTCCGTGCGTTCAAGAGTCTTTGCCATACCTATTATTGGAATCAAATATAACAGCTCACAATGTTAGGACCCATTAATATTAATGCAAATTTTTATCTGTGATGCAACTGGGCTTATCCCAGTTGTAAACGACCCTTTGTGCCTATTGGCCTTGTTTGTTCTGTCTCCTGCTTGATATAGAGGGAAGTGGCAATTTATATTTTTACTACTCCTCCGTTATTCTTTTCTGATTAATTTCGTTGCGGTATCCAAGACAGTTAAATTCATTCTCCGAGACTTCGTCGAGCTTCATTGCCTCGACGCTTTTCTGGTGGTCGCCACTGTTGATTCTGGCTTTCAGGAGTTGCAGTGGTTTGGGAATAGTGCGGTGGGATTGTCCCAGGACCATGCTCCGCAGTTGAGTATCGTAACTGGAAAATTCACGGCGAATAAGGGCGTGATTTTTATTAATTATTAAGCATAATTATCTTACAGGCTTAGGACAATGGCACTAGACATGTTTTCCTTCAGTTTGTTTTATAAATACAACAGTCGTATGGATTCGTGCGTCACGCGAGTAACAATCATGTGAGCCTTCCTTAGTTTAGGGTAAGTAGTACTTAGTATTGTTCTATGGTGTGAACACAGAGATAAATCTAACTAGATGACGCGAGTGTATGTACTTCGCGTGCCAAAAAATGGAGTAAAGTTACAGTGCATCCATTATAACTTTTTCCGTGATGCGATTGGTAGCACTGTTACTACGAGATATTTATTATTAGTTTAATATTGAAACTAAGGCGTCAAACAGACGAGCAGCACTTTGCTGTCGACAGAGCGAACTTCAACTGTCGACAGACGCAACTGCAGTTGTCGACAGAAGCACAAATCATATAATACTGAATGACACTGGCTACATTAAAATTGGAAAAAAACATGGCGGATTTTGGGCGCCATATTATGAGGGTAATTTTTTTTTTTTCGAAACCCATCGTGTATCAAAATAAAGGGTTTTAAGAGGTTATTTCAAAAATATATGAAACTTATATGTTTAAATGTAACTAATTATAAAAAGTTGTAAATAAAAAAGTCAATAAAAAAAATAAAAAATCCCGACTGCTTCAAAAGCGAAAGTGATTTTTTTTAATTAACTTTTTTATGCCATATTGAGCTGTAAAGAATTTATAGAAAAAGTTGGCCGAGGCATTGGAAATGTTTTCTTTCATTGGTAAGTAAATTTGTTTTTATATTGTTAAAAACTAAGAGCTGGGGGGTGACCATAAGCTCTAGAGTAAGATTATTTTGAGATCGCGTAAGTGACAGATGTATACAAGTCATATACATCTGTCCCTTACACACACTCCAAATAACCTTACTCTAAGAGCTTATAGTCACCCCCCAGTTCTTTAACGTTTCAATGCCATCATGATTCCGCTGTGTAAAAGGGATAATGCTCTTCGTCCTGTATAGCTCCGTCTCTCTCTCACAGTGGAACCATGATAGTTTTGACACGTCACAGTAAGGCCCCTGACATAGTCTTGCTATGCTAGCATCAATCAATTATCACCTCTACAGCATACAGCACAGCCTATGACACTCAGGAATAATGTAGCTATCTACTGGTGAAAGAATTTTCAAAATCGGTTCAGTAGATTCAGAGATACGACGATACCCTCTACGACGTCACAAACTCACAATTCACAATCTTTACCTCTTTGTATTATTAGTATTATAATATTATTATAGATAATTAAAACACAATATTTTTGCTACTTTTGGATACCTACTCCTCCAAAACGGCTTGGATGTTTAAAAATATTTTTGCACATAAAAATCGATGAAATCGAATATTTCTGAAATAGCATAGGTATGTAAACCAAATAATATTTTGCAAACAAAAACATTGGGGTATTTATACGCCTTAAGAAACTGAATTGAGAATTTGTGGACTTCGATCAATATTATTGATCGATGTTTGTGGTTGATTTTTAGGGTTCCGTACCCAATGGGTAAAAACGGGACCCTATTACTAAGACTTCACGGTCCGTCTGTCTGTCACCAGGCTGTTTTTCATGAACCGTGATAGCTAGACAGTTGAAATTTTCACAGATGATGTATTTCTGTTGCCGTTATAAAAACATTACTAAAAACAGAATAAACAACAACAAACGTGACGTTTTTTCCGACTCGCACTAGGCCGGTGTTTTTCTCAAGCTGTACGTTAGACGAAACACCTGTTAAACTTATGAATTTAAAAAAAATTGAACTCTGCTCCTAAGACGACCCACTGACCGAGGCCAGTTGTACATGATGATTTTATTTGTTGTTTGTGTTTATTGTTGTTTTTGTTTATTATGTTTATTGTGTTATAACTACCGGTTTATACTATATACCAGTTTGTACTATATAATTATAATTAGGTAGCTATTTTCAGGTGAATAAATTTACAGGACCTTGCCTCGCTTAGGATAGGTATTTTTTGGCCCATTCATACTTATTACAGAGATAGCACAAACTTTTTGGCAGAACAGCTTGAAAAGGTGGAGAATATGGGCGCAAGAGCGAGCGAAGCGGGCTCAAAAATTTGGGCACCTCGCTTCGGATATGGTTTGTACTGTATGAGGATTTTATATACTATTTAATTTTTGAATGTTTTTATACATGTTTTAGGGTTCCGTACCTCGAAAGGAAAAAACGGAACCCTTATAGGATCACTTTGTTGTCCGTCCGTCTGTCTGTCAAGACCCTTTTTCTCAGGATCGCGTGTAGGTATCAAGATGAAATTTATATCAAATACTCAAGTCTACTGTCCCTTAAAGCTGTGAAAAAATTAAACTTCTAAGCCAATGCAAACAAAAGTTACAGCCGTTTATGCCGCAAATTTCGGGAAATTTTCGACACTCGCAAGGGAATCAAAACCTACAGGGTACTTCCCGTGAACTCAGAATCTTGAAATTTGGTACGAAGCAACGTCTCATAGCACAGATAAAGGAAACATTTTGAAAACCGTAAATTTTTAGTTACATCATATAATAAAAATATTTTTAATAATTTTAAACTTACTACCCCTTTCCTCATGACCGCGTAGAGCTATTAAATTGAAATTCATATCAAATACTCAGGTCTATAATACCTTTAAGCTGAGGTTTGTACGGAACCCTCGATGCGCGAGTCCGACTCGCACTTAGCCGGTTTTTTTTTTAATGTTAATAGGGTGCAAGTGCACCCTCGTACCCCATGGGTAGTCGCAAAAATTTGGTCTTACGAGTATAGTTAGTAAAAACGTATTATTTTTAAAGCTAATTAGTTACCTACTTAATATACTCTAATCTATGCCACGGTAATATGTGTGAGCCTACATAATATAAATATTTGCATCTATGATTCCCTCCTTATAACAAATCCTAAATATATCTACTATTATATAATATATCTACTATATCTACTATATTATATATACTATTTATCTTGTAAGTAAATTTGCAATAGCTATAGAAAAATCGGAACCTCATTATTATGCCGTAGCCAAGAATGGTACTTGATTCCGTTGTGTTTTCACTACAATAATTATTATTATCACTTAAAATTTGGATATACGGCCACAAAAAAATCCTGGAGTGTTTATATACCCCGCTAATTTCAATATTAGTTTTCATATTCCATCTTCCGGGAAAATTCAATAATACAGAGTCTAATGCAAACTACTAACACGTATGTAAATAATTATCTACTATGTACGTACCAGATTAAAGCCCCAAAAAATATTAAATAACAATCGAGATAAATTATTACAGACTTACCTCTTAATTTCAACTAAAAACGAAAATATCTTCAACAAAACACAACGAATCACAAATTCTTCCAAGTTCAAAAAAAAAATCAATATTAGACACAAACAAACACTGATTCAGCTTTTAGAAAGTCACAGATCACAATTAAAACCTTATTTTAACACAATATTACCACTTTACGCACAGAATAAGTCAAATAAATTTAAATAGAACATATTCGCTCGAATATATTCGCACAAAAACATATTGCAAAGGCACTAGAAGGCGGAAACAAAAACATTATGAAGAAAACTGATGGCTTTTCCTACCACAGAAATCCTCATAAGTCTGTTTTCTCTTTCTGTCCCTCTTTTAATTATGAGACAACAAACTTTACGGACGGTGGCAAATAAGAGACTGGCGGTAAAATAATATTTGCATATAAATTAGGTAGTTTATAGGATTCACATTGATTGGTTATTCTTAATTAGTTTCCCTGTTGAGCTATTGGAACATTTTGTAATAAATAGTATCATTTACCTATCCACGAAATAAAAAAGTTTAAAGCAGCGCCATCTGTTATGGAACAGTGAAACTATTACAAAGAATAAGCGGCATAACAGTTCAGGTTTATGTTACCAGATGTCACTTATTACATTAAGCTTCTTGTTTTTCAGGTATACCGAATCGACTCATATTTTTTTTATTGCTTTAAAATCTAGATATATATTTTATGTAAAGTTGGAATTACCATCCTTATTATTCTATGAAAATACCTACATGGCATATTTCTCTAATCATTCATAGTTACAGCATAATAAAATTCAAAAAAATTATAACAATTAATATAAATTTTTACTTTAGTTCCTCAATCAAAAATTACGAGCTACATAATTAATCGACTTGTAAGACTTCAAAGCCGCTATATTTAGCAGTATTGATTACAGTACATTAGGTACAACATCTAATTATGTAAAGTATCTATCTATACCATACCAACTGAGCTGGAGCTTTGAAAATAGATAGTTTGACCCACTTTTTACTAAAACATCATTTAAATAACTTGAAATACTATATACAAAATAATATTTCAATTTAATACAAGGTATGAGTGTATCGCAGTTAGAAAATAAAATGTTTTTCTCCCTAATAAATAATCAATCAATTGGTTCCGAATCCAGCCACGCGACACTAGCGCCACAGTTTAAGACAGGCGTCAGATTTAGACATTTTGTTAAAAATGTGGGTATTTACAAAAGTTAACAAATTTAGGTTAGTGTGAATTATAAAATAAAATGGTTAATATATTTTTGTGAATAATTTACTTGAAAATACAGATGTTAAACGTTAGAAATCATCGTTTAATTTGGCGAATTCAGGTAAGAGAGTGTTTACAATTTTATATTTGCGATAATGATAATAACTTTGTTCTCAGGCTCTGCTTTTCTTGTTACCTAAAAATAACCCTGTGTTTATGAATTATATAAATACTTATAAGCTCCTTTATAGTCATATAAAATCTCTTTAAATCAATTACTTATCTAAGAAATGAAAATAGGTCGGAATGACACTTATCTATAGGACTTAAGGTCCTTAGATTACCGGGTCAAGGTGAAACTCCCGAAACGGGAGCCAGACGAATCGATATATACCTGAACCTTTTTATACATAAAATTTCTAAAGACTTTCCCTCTTACTAATAAACATGGAATAAAGTTATACCAGGAATAACAAAGAAATAAACATACATTTTCATAGGTTTAAACTTGGTATAACTTTATTCTGTGTTTATTAGTAAAAGGATTTAAGTATAAATAAGTGTTAAGCAGTTGCGTCCTGGGTCACTGGGTCTTAGGGGCGGAGTTTTAGGAGTTGGAGTATACGCTTAAGGACACTATGAGCAGCAAAGAAGACCAAAATAAAAATTATTTGGCAAAAGTTTTTTTTGGACTTAACCAATTTTGGTGAAAACAATTTTTTGCCGAATGTTTCCCAAATTTATTGCAGTACCGGGTTGACCTTGACTATAACAATTATTTAGGTTCTGAAAAGCATAGCCCTACGACGCACCGTTTCCGAATTATGGGCCTCAGAATTTTATTTATTGATAATTTTTCTAAGTCCTCGCGCCATAGTGCCCCTAAGGCTACACTCCGACCGCGACCTGCTGTCTGCGAATAACGACAAATGGTGATCATGTGTGGGTTAAATCTTACAAATTAATTTTAAAACAGTTATATCCAACCGATTGAGTTCGCATGCACTTTTGGTTTAGATAACAATGCACGATAAGCTAAAAAGCTTGTTTACTAAAGATTGTTTTAACTGAAAAATCCAGTCAAGTGCGAGTCGGACTCGCGCACGAAGGCTTCCGTACCCAGCGTGGCGTCAACTATGTATGTATGGTGACACCCTTTAATTTTTATTTTTTTTGGAATTTTTCCTTTATTTGTTTTGTAAGACAAATTAAGCAACCAAACCAGCAGCAACTTTTTACCAAATTTCGTGATTCTAGGTCAACGGGAACTACCATATAGGTTTTCGAACCAAAGCCTATAGAGTACTTCCGATTGACCTAGAATTGACAATTTTCGTTAAATGCAATGTCTTACAGCAGAAGTAAAGGGAAAATTCCGAAAAAAAATATAAGATGAAAATTAAGGTAAATTTTGGTACTTACAAGTTTTTGCGAAAATATAAATTTGCCCATATCTTTTTATCGTGTTGACTCAGGACCTTGATTTTTATACACCTTATAAGGATTAGAGACCTTTGTATCTGGTATATATTTCAACTTGCTAGGTTTCTGAAAAAATCGGTGGTGACGCACGGACAGACAGACGGACAAGAGAGTGATCTTATAAGGGTTCCCTTTCTTACCTTTTGAGGTACGGAACGCTAAAAATAGGCCCGTTTTTGCAATACAATTGCTATAAACTTCATTCATTCTCTTTCCGATATATTAACCCGAATAACAGGGAATGAGCACAAGCCTTCAGGCAGGAAAGACAAAAAAAATAAAAAATATAAAAATTGTCATATCTCATCAACACAGCCCACATAGAGGAGGCCTGTGAACTAGCAGTCTTTCTCTTAGCATATTTTAAGCTGATTATGCTTATGCAGACAACCTACTAAGCAACGGTAATAAGTATCGTCATCACCATGCCTGGTAAGCTAAACGGTGATTACAAAAAATGTTGCTATTGACACTACTAATACGGCTCATAGTTAAATAACAGTCTCACGTATTCATCGTTCGTATATCATCACAGCGGCCTTCAGCAGTCCACTGCAGGACATATGCATCTCCAATCACACGCCATTTGTCTCATTTTTCAGCAGCTCTTACCCAGTTGCTAGTTGCCTTAGGCCGTTCCAACTAAGTTTATCCATTCGTGGTCTCAACTCAAGAACACGTCTTCCCCAACGGTCATGAGTTCTACGGGTACTATGGCCGGCCCATTACCACTCCGGCTTGCTTATTCTGTCAACAAAAACTGACGGGGTCCGCTAGGGTCGATGCCTGTCTGAGTCGCGGATAAATTTGAAAGAGAGTTACCGCGGCCCTGGCACAAGCAACTGAAGGAACACGGGTGGGTTTTAGTCAGTAAAAATCTGACTCGCCCTCCCGCTTCACGCAGAGCGGAAGAAGTCATTGGATGATTACCCACTCCAAAAAAAGGCTTGTTTATTTTAAGAGTGTCACGTACCTATCAATTGCTGGGCAAAGTTGGTATAGCTTGCCTTGGTATATTTCGAGGATGAATGATAATTTGTTACAGATCATATAACCTCTAATGTCATTGGTAATATCGTACTAATTTTCACGACATTTGATACTGTCTGAAAATATGAAAAACTGTGGTGTTTTTTTCTAAACATTAGTTCGAAATTCGAACGACGAAGGTGTCTCGTTGTGAATCCGCGATGATTTACTTTAAAAACAAATGAATTCGCTTTTGAATTGTGTGCGCTCACTTGAGTGAGGTGAGCTGTGAACTTTACAGAATTGCACTAAGTCATCATTATCATTTCAGCCGAAAGACGTTCACTGCTGGACATAGGCCTCCCCTAGGCGTTGCCACGTTGACCGATCCCGTGGGTCTCGCATCCAGCGCACTCTCGCAACCCAGGTCAACGGTCCACCTAGTGGGAGGCCTTCTAACGCATCGTCATCTAGTTCGCAATCGCCATTCCAGATCTTTTCCCCATCGGCCATCCGTTCTAAGCACTAAGTCTGTTTGATTTTAGACGATAACCAAGAATTGTCTTCTTTTCCAGAGTAATGGATAACCACAAAGAATTTACATCATCGTCCACCATATCATTCGTAGAGTCTAGCACAGAAGAGAAGGGAGTGAGAGGCAGAAAAAAGTCCTTCTTCAGAAGAAATGGGCTGCTAAAAGTGAACCATAGTTCTAGTGATGCAGACATATCAACTATTGAATACGAACGGTAAGTCAATGTACTCATATCTACTATTATAATTTATTAGGTCCTTATACAGATATAAATCTAACTAGATGACGCGATTGTATGTACTTCGCGTGTCAAAAAACCGGCAAAGTGCGAGTCGGACTCGCACACGAAGGGTTCCGTACCATTATCGCAAAACACTGCAAAAAAATCACTTTTTTTGTATATGAGTCTAGAATAGTTATTATTTTTTGAAGTGAATATATATACAACTAAACATTCTGCGAAAAACGGCAAAAATATCACGTTTGTTGTAGTTATACTCGTAGCGGCAACAGAAATACAGTCAGACAGACGGACCGCGAAGTCTTAGTAATAGGGTCCCGTTTTTACCCTTTGAGTACGGAACCCTAAAAAGGCTGTGACAGACGGACAGACACACACGAATGATCCTAAGACGGTTCCGTTATTTTTTTCAAATGTCCAGCACACTTAAATGAAATACTGTTCGTTGGTCAGTGCATCATCGATTTGATTATATTTTATCTACACTCACAACGTAATGTTCCAAATACGAATTCAAAAAATATTGTATAAATACGTACTTTATATTCGTGGATAGGTAAAATTAAAAAAAAAAACCCGCCAAGTGCGAGTCGGACTCGCACACGAAGGGTTCCGTACCATTATCGCAAAATACTGCATAAAAATCACGTTTGTTGTATGGGAGCCCCCCTTAATTTTTTTATTTTTTATTTATTAATTATTATTTTTTGAAGTAAATATACAACTAAACATTCTGTGAATATTTCAAGCGTCTACCTGTTGCGGTTATTAATATCGTGCAAAAAACGGCAAAAATATCACGTTTGTTGTATGGGAGCCCCCCTTTAATACTTATTTTATACTGTTTTTAGTATTTGTTGTTATAGCGGCAACAGAAATACATCATCTGTGAAAATTTCAACTGTCTAGCTATCACGGTTCATGAGATACAGCCTGGAGACAGACGGACAGACAGACAGACAGACAGACAGACAGACAGACAGACAGACGGATCGCGAAGTCTTAGTAATAGGGTCCCGTTTTTACCCTTTGGGTACGGAACCCTAAAAACCATTACAGTTCAACATTTTCCTTCGTTTTCAAACAACTGCATCATAAAATAACTTTTTAATTTTTATAGCACACTTTTACTTTTTAATTTTCTGGCGCGTATGGGCTGTAGTAAAGAAGTGTCATTGTCTGTGGATGCGCGCGGTGCGCAATGAGAATCTAAATTGCCCGCCATACCAAATATTTGTTGGTTTTTGGTTGGGTACTATAAGTTGGAGGTAAGGCGCAACCTAGCTCTTGCAAAATATGTTTTTATGGTTTTTCGTGGCATGCTAAATAATCCACAAATACTGGAAACGTTGGGATTGCTCGTTCCAAACAGGAGGCTACGGTTAGGACCTAGGGAGAGGCTTTTTAAAGTCCCGGCAACCCGTACAAATTTATTAAAGTTTGCACCAGTGATTCGTGCAATAGGAATACTTAATAGCATCTCTCTGCGTTTGGACATATTTTCTTGCTCTTTGGCGGAATTCCAGAGGGTGACACTTAGTGTGTTGTCCACTGAGTAACTTGTGCTTCTACCCAGAATACTTGAGACTGTACTTTTAGCAATTTATGACTACTTTTGTTAGCTTGGGTCTTACCTGTTAAAACAAATGTATGTGTTAATGAATAAATAAATAAATAAATAAAATATTCTTCCCTTTCCACTTTTTTTTTATTTCAACTGTATGAGTGAAGATAAAGTAGTGTATGCAACGGCATATAATTAGGTATTAAAACACTCGCGTAATATTATTATCAAATTCGGCTTCGCCTCATTTGATAAACCTACGCTCGTGTTTTAATAACCCCT
Source organism: Anorthoa munda (assembly GCA_945859665.1). Classification (NCBI taxonomy): domain Eukaryota; kingdom Metazoa; phylum Arthropoda; class Insecta; order Lepidoptera; family Noctuidae; genus Anorthoa; species Anorthoa munda. The sequence goes on along the minus strand of OX243917.1, from coordinate 12,051,524 downwards.
ATTATATGACCATTGCATAAACTACTATTATTTATAAATGTTCGTATTATTCCGAATGAGGTTTTAAGAAAAAAGAAATATCCTCGAAAGTTGGAAAATTTGTGTAGAGCATCTTGTTTCACTTTCTGGCCATCTAAAAACAACGTCATCATCATCAGCCTATAGCACTCCACTGTTGGACATAGACCACACCATTAGAATAGAATAGCACGCCATTTCGTTTGATTTTCGGCAATTGTCATCCAGCTGCTACCAGCCAACCTGCGAAGGTCGTCGCTCCAGCTAGCCTGAGGGCGTCCTACCTTACGTTTACCAGTTCGCGGTCTCCACTCAAGAAGACGTTTACCCCAACGGTCATCGGTTCTACGACTTATATGGCCGGCCCATTGCCACTTCAACTTACTTATTCTATGAGCTATGTCGACAACTTTGGTTCAATGCCGGATCACCTCGTTTCGGATCCGATCTAGAAACATAAATGCCTGTAACTTCGAAGTCAGTCTGCCTTGCCTTTTCGCAACGATGTTGGGATCAGCTTTTAGAGTTACTGGATGCAAGAAGCTGGATGAGAACCGAAGAAAAGATTCAGCTGTCTTCGATCACTTAAAGAAATAGCTTGTGGAGCTTGCTGTAAAAAGTCAGCTCCGCTACCACATCATATCATCAGCCTATTAATGTTCCCACTGCTAGGACACAGGCCTCCTCTCTGTGAGACGGGATGGGCCGTAATCCACCACGCGGGCCCAGTGCGGGTTTGTGGATGTCACATGTCTTAGAATTTTTGGTTCTAGGACATGCCGGTTTCCGCACAATGTTTTCCTTCACCGTTTTTAGAGCAGTGGTGATGAAATAATTTACACCAAGTAAAGCGCCTGCCTGGGTTCGAACCCACGACCTACAACTTGTAAGTCTACTAAGTTATTTAAGAAAAGTACTATACAAACCTTGGCCAGAAATAGGCATTGATGGACTTACGTATGTGTGCCTCGGCTTCGCCTCGGCCCACATTTACACGTTCGTCCATCAATGCCTCTTTTGCTGGCCGCTGCAGTAACGTACTATTTAGTATTTGTTGTTATAGCGGCAACAGGAATACATCATCTGTGAAAATTTTAACTGTCTAGCTCTCACGGTTCATGAAATACAGCCTGGTGACAGACAGACAAACAGACGGACCGCGGAGTCTTAGTAATAGAGTCTAGTTTTTACCCATTGGGTACGGAACCCTAAAAAAGAGGTTTCTCTGTACCGTCCCCAGACGGCGCTTATCCAATTTCAATACGAATTGACGTTTACGTTTACGCGATTGACCGTGAGCAAAAAGTAAAAACTCGCACTAAGGCCTCAGGAGTTCAGGACTAAAGTTCTGCTTGCTTGGCTGGGTGGCTTATATTCATACCACGACATAATCTACTTGGTATAGTTTATACCGATATAATAACAAATTAAGTATTCACACCACGTCAATGGTGTTTGTTTACAAGTATTCCTTTCCATAGAGACAATCAGTTTGGAATACTAATATCAAAATTGTGTTTTATTTATCAGGATTACAAAACCGTCTGTGGAAAATAGATACTTATCTAATATTTTGCAAGGATATGCATGCAGGCAATGCATGTATTGAATAGGGTAAAATGACTTTAAACTCGTTTATGTCAATAAATTGACAACATGAAATCGATACCGATGACCTAATGCACAGATTACTGGTAATCTATGCTCAAATGCGGTATTTTTCCAGAATTCATTTTTATGTTTGACTAGCTTCTGCCAGCGGCTTAGCCCGCGTGAATATCGAAAATTATCCCAAGGGAACATATTCCTATAATAAAAAGTATCCTATTCCAGACTATAATCTATATATGTACCAAATTTCATCCAGATCCGTCCAGCCGTCTGAGCGTGAAGAAGTAACAAACATATAAACACACTTACAAACTTTTTTTTTTAAATATTATTATTGTGATGTGATATTTAAATGAGTGCCTAATAGTATCGTGTTGGCCCAGCAATGGTGGCCCTATGAGAGCTGTGTTGTTTCGGGTTGGTTTGAACCCAGGCAGACGCTTTCATCATCATCATATCAGCCGAAAGACGTCCACTGCTGGACATAGGCCTCCCCCAAGCGTCGCCACATTGACCGGTCCCGTGCGTCCCGCAACCAGCGGATCTCCGCAACCTTACCTAGGCCTTCCAACGCAACGTCTTCTGGTACGCGGTCGCCACTCCAGAACCTTTCTGCCCCATCGGCCATCCGTTCTGCGAGCAATGTGCCCTGCCCACTGCCACTTAACCACAGACGCTTTACTTCGTGTAAATTATTTTATCTACACTCACAACGTAATGTTTCAAATATGAATTCAAAAAATATTGTGTAAACACGTACTTTATATTCGTGGATAGGAAAAATTAAAAAAACCATTACAGTGCAACATTTTCCTTCGATTTTCAAACAACTGCATCATAAAATAACTTTTTAATTTTTATAGCACACTTTTACTTTTTATAAAAGTAGTGTCATTGTCTATGGACGCGCGCGCTGCGCAAGATTCTCATTGCGCATGACTGCCCGCCATACCACATATTTTTCCCGTTTCCACTTTTGATTTTTTTCTACTGTATGAGTGGTGATAAAATAGTGTATGCAACGGCATATAATTAGGTACTAAAACACTCGCGTGCTATTATTATCACATTCGGCTTCGCCTCATGTGATAATCCCACGCTCGTGTTTTAATAACCCCTATTATATGACCATTGCATAAACTACTATAATCACCACTGCTATCATGACATAATCATATCATCACAACTAACAACCAATCATTATAGTTCCGCTGTATTATTATCAAATTACCATCATTAGACATTACCTATCTCCTATTATAGCATTTGGGGAACTGGCACAATGATTTACAGCCAGTAACATAAGGTTGCGTTCATAAAAACATGAGCGGACAGACGGACAGACGGACAGACGGACAGACGGACAGACGGACAGACGGACAGACGGACAGACGGACAGACGGACAGACGGACAGACGGTCAGACGGACAGACGGACAGACGGACAGACGGACAGACGGACAGACGGACAGACGGACAGACGGACAGATGGACAGACGGACAGACGGATAGACGGACAGTCTTAGTAATAGTGTCCCGTTTTTTATTTTTGAGTACGGAACCCTAAAAAGATTAATTACTGTAAAAAAGAACAAATTTTTTGGCGATAATATTTTTTTTTTTTTTTTTTTTTTTTTTTTTTTTTTTTTTTTTTTTAAAAACGTTGCCCCACACTAGGAATTTCTTCCTGTATCGTGGGTGCGTTTACAAACATATAAACTCACATACACAAACACCCAGAGCCGGAACAATTATCTGTAGGTCATACAAATTTTTGTTCCGTGCGGGAATCGAACCCGCGACACGCAGCGCAGCAGTCAATTGCTCAACCACTGCGCCAACCGTGCGCCCAAACTATGAAATGAGAATGATTACTTTGTATGTTGTGTGACATAAAACTGTTGTTAGTATAAGTATCATCACTCGTGTATTCGTAAGATGTTGCACCATACCCCGTAGTGTTAGGCAGAATTGTATTGTATCAATAGCTACATGAATTGGCGACACACACATTTCACCAGGTATTTTTGAGTCTCATGTTATTACTTGGGACTCAAATCTTGCTATTTCAGAGTTACAATATTTATTTGTAAAACAAAGGTTTAAATATGTACATAATTAAACACTAAACAAAAGTAAACTATACAAAATTATACTTAAACTAACTACTTACACTATATACAAAAGAAAGGTACACTTAGGTGTCGAAGTACTCCTCCACATCGCTGTCATCCGGGAACGTGCCCAGAAGACTGGCAGCATTGCCACGTTGAATGGTAATGCTGATGCTGAAAGAGCCAGCCCTCTGGTTACGCGAGACGTCGACGTCGTCGACGTCTGTCTGTCGATCAGTCGGCGAGAGATCTTCTTAAAAAGGAGTCTTGAACTCGGGCCCCATGACCCAAGCCCACCAAACTAGGAACATGAGATGGCGCAAGGGTGTTCAGTTGACACAGGTTGCGTCCCACACCAGAGGCCTACCCACCTTCCATGGCACCAATGTCATGCCATCTGGTCTCTTTCACTCAAATGGGGTCTAAAATGCAGCGAATCTATTGTCATTGCCGGGCACAAATTCATACTCAAATTCCAAATGGAGAATCCCAATATATCACTTAGCTCGACCCACGAAATGAACCACGAGAAATCAGTGTGTACGTGTATTGATTTGCTTCAGTATATAAATGGGTCCTGTATCCCCACCCTAAACGTCTCGTCCGTTGCTACACGTTCCGCTGTGCACTGACCTGTGAACATAGCCTTAAGCAGGTCGTATCGATATTGCGATAATTTCGCTTAGTTGGCCAGCAGTCACGGTCAGCCCTGGAAGGTGAGAGGTGAAGGTCAAAGCTAATCTGATTAATAAGGCTCGACACTTTGCTTTGTGTGTATTTAGGGATCTTTGAACCCAACTGCCGAAGGAGGGTAATGTGTTTATCAGTATATGTATGTTTGTTCCTATGTGCCGTTATAGAGACAAAACGCGTGGGCCGATTTTGATGGTTCAAGTGTGACTAAAGTCATTTCAGTAATCAAAGTTCTCCACAGCGACAACCAGACGCCATATTGAAAAATTTGAAAAAAATGTCGGCGAACTATGTCATGTTGGATATTATTGAATAGGTATTTAAAAATAATTATTAGGTTTCTTTCATATTTTTTCATTTAAAATAACAGTTTAGGATATATAACGATTCAAACTTGGTTAACAACAATCTTCGCTAATTATGTACTTCATATCTTTGAAACCGCGTTTATGTTATAGTTGTTTTGTCACCAATGAAAAAAAAACACTAAGAGGGAGACAGCAATATTCGCTACAAAAAAAATAAAGAGAAAGCTCTATACGCTATCAGGTCATTTCGGTACCGGTAAAGACTAACATAAGTACCAGGAGATTATAATCATGAGGAAGCTAGGCTGGAATCATGAGCAGTAAAAAGTGTACCGGGCGATTTTCGATTCTGAAGCCCTAGTACTCCGTTAGTCTCTATTACCGCTAATGATTCTAGCTCTGCAAATACTTCTTCATGATTCTGGCCTCCTGGTAGTTTGAATTGCTTTCCTAGTTTCTAGTACAATATCTATTAACTTCGATTAATTCTGCATATTATTACCAAGACGGGTGAGCACGACTGTACTTTTATAATGTTTGTTCTCTAAAATAAAATTCGGGCGAATCGTCCACTAAATAATTTTAGAGCGGTCAATTCGATTTATTTTCGATGGATCCCACTTTTGAATCCCATTTTAATATTTTTGGCGTTGGATCCCACAAAACATTATTATGTATTTACGTAGGATCTCAAATTTTAAAAATGCAAGAGAAATACGTTGTATTGTCGTTGAATCCCAAAAACTATTTCCGTTTGATCCCAAATGCTTAAAAACATCTGAATGTGGGTACTTTCAACAACAAAACTGTTTAAATAAAATGAGATTATAATTTAGGGACCGGACGCTTGGGGCGCTATGTCCAGCAGTGGACGTCTTTCGTCTGATATGATGATGATGATATTTTATTAACAGACTTCAAAAAAGGAGGAGGTTCTCAATTCGTCGGAAACTTTTTTTAAATGTATTTTACCCTATTACTCATAGACGCCTGGACCGATAAATAATAAAATAAATAATAATTAATATAAATATTAATTTATATTATTATATAAATAACTAAAATTGAAGTGGCGCTCGAAAAGAGCACTTGGAAAGATATGGGGGAGGCCTTTGCCCAGCAGTGGGACATTAACAGCTAAATAAAACATAAAAATATAATGTCAATGAAAATCTTAATGTTATTGAATTATAATTATACATTTAAGAAAAATCATTATCTAAATCATTATCAACAACAAGTCAATACTGTAATATAAAAAAATATAAAAAAGAAGTAGATATCGTGAGGAAACCGGCATGTCCTAGAACCAAAAATTCGAAGACATATATTGTAACATCCACCAACCCGCACTGGGCCCGCGTGGTAGATTACGGCCCATTCCCTCTCACAAAGAGGAGGCCTGTGTCCCAGCAGTGGGGACATTAATAGGCTAATGATGAGTGATGATACAATAACTATTACATCAATAAAATTCCAATTAATTTAAAAATATCAAAAATAATAATTCATTAATTCATTAAAACCAAAAATAATAATCCATTAGTATCCTACTAATTGCTCATTCTGGATGCTATCCAAGCCCTAAACAGGCTTGGGAAGCACAACAGGGTGAGACTGATGTGGGTCCCTAGGCACAAAGGAATCCATGGTAACGAAGTGGCTGATGAACTGGCAAGAGAGGGCTCAGCAAATGAATTTGTGGGTCCAGAACCATGTGTAGGCATTTCGACGTGTCTCGTAAAAGCCGCATTTAGGGAGTTTGCAGATCACAGACAACAAACTTATTGCCTGTCTAACACCGGTCTGCAACACTCCAAGAAATTCCTAGGCTCTACGTTCAAAGCCCGGGAATGCATTTGGAACATGAGCAGGGGGCAAATCCGCTACCTGTTTGGGGCCTTTACTGGGCACTTTGGAACCAACGACATGCTCATGAAGATGGGTTTAACCACGACTCCCGTGTGCAGGTTGTGTGGGGAACATACGGAACGCATGGAGCACCTTCTGTGCACATGCGATGCACTGGCTAGCGAATGGGTCTCCTAGGGGTTGGATATCCAAAACCAGAAGACTATAGGCTCATATCTCCTAGTCTCGTTATAAAACTCATGAAAACGGTTTTCAACGAGATTGGGGGGGAGTAAGTTATCTAGGGGACCACAATAGATACCAATGGGTCGAAGTGTCCGAGATGTTCTCGGCCCCTCCATAAGATAAGATAAGATCCTACTAATTTATTATTATTTGTGATTAGTGGGGCTAAGCTGGTCTAGTTATTAGTGAGTGGCGTGTCCTCAGTCTACATGATCCTGTTCTATATTTTATGCTCATGGCCTTAAGTGTTAAGGCATCAAGGCTTTAACTGTCTTATAACTGACCAAATACAGGACTAAATCTTCTTCTCATAATTTAAAAACTGCTACTCACATGGTCATAGTACCCCACAGGCCCTAGACAAGTGTGTCATTCGTTGTGAGCTATTACGATGGTCGTAATGCCAAATATTAGGGATTGATCACTCATCGGCAATCAGCAATCGGATACATTTTTGACATTTTACCAATTTCTATGGTGACGCTTTCGTTTTTAGGATGTCACTTTTTCTAGATCCCAAGGTCTTACATATTTACTCTGTGCCAATATCCTTATTCTGTACTAGTGTTGAAACAATTGTCAGGCTCAAAATCTAACACTCTCAAGTGTAAGAAGGATCAACAAAAATCAAACAAGACAGCCGTTACGTGTATTTACACTTTACAGCGATACGTTACGTTTACGAGCGACGGCTATCAATGTTAGTAAACAATATTTTTGTGATCATCCGTAGAGTTTCTGAAAAGAAACTGTAATCATTGGCTGTATCAAACATTCAGACTAGCAGTGCATTTCACAACGCCGCGTCAAGCGCACGCTCGCGCCATATCGCCGCCATCTTTCATTTTCAAATCGTTCGTTGAAATTTAAAAAGTGAATGTTCAAATTTGGAATTTTGTTTTGTTTTGTTCTAATTTTTAATTCAGTTGTTTTTTATGGATGTGCAACTAGTTTGTATTGAACATAGTTAAAATTGAATTTTGTTTGTTTTTTGTAGTTATTTGAAGGAGTTCGTTGTTTAGTTCAAGAATTATTATTTGATAGTCTCACGTTGGATCACTATCTCACCTGATAGTAAGCGATGATATGGTCAACGGTGAAGCACGCTTGCCTAAAAGTAACCTATTCACTCTTGACTTAAAGAGCCCCAGGTTATAGCTATCAGGAAACACATTCTAGCAGGGGATAATTCTTCTTCTTAGCTTTACGAATAATGAAAGTATTCCAAAACGTTTAGAGTGTATGGATGGGATGTCCACCATGTACCTACCGATGGCGCATCGCCTTACATCTTGTAGTTTTATTTAATTTATTTAAAGTTTCTGATTGATGCTGTTTTTAAAGAATATTAGGAAAAAAAGATTGTTACAAACCTTTTCCCTATTGACTTTAAATGGCTTCTGTCAATATTATTGTACACGATAATCAACTCATTTAATGAATTATACATACAAGTTGTATTTTTACATATTAAAATAATAAAATTAAAATTTCAAAATCCCCCGATTTAAAAACCTCTAAAAAGCAAAAAATAAGCCTCGTACTCGCGTCGGGGAACCACCAACGTTAACAGCAGTTTATTTTATTTACTTAGCGGTTCCCCGACACGAATACGAGGCTTATTTTTTGCTTTTTAGAGGTATTTAAATCGGAGGTATTTTAAATTTTAATTTAATTTTAATTTCATGTTTTTTAAACTATATATAATATACCTAGAAGTAGACACGCGTCAATCGACAAAAAGATAAACTCAGAATCAAAGAGTAAAATGTGAATTAATTTTGAACGGTTGAACCGATTTCATTCAAACATAGCTAAGAACACTCGACAAAGTCATCTTTCCAACAAAAAAAAACTAAATCAAAATCGGTTCTCCCGTTTAGGAGCAATGATGCCACAGACAAACACACAGATACACAGACACGCAGCAACACACGTCAAACTTATAACACCCCTCTTTTTCTTCTTTTTCCGTCGGGGTCAAAAATATAAAATAATAGTAGCCCTAAGGTATTGGGCATAGGATCCAAGCTACCAGCTACCGGTGGTCAGCGCTTCAGATATACTACCTCTATACTAATAGGACCCTTCTAAAAATTCGAGCCCGCTTTCTAAATCATACCCTTGACCCAGCTGCCTAACGAGAGCCTCCTAAGGTGTTGATCGAGGCTCGTAGCTATTAAGGCATTGATTGATATGTAGAGCTATTGTAGAGGGTAATTAAAATATTGTACTCAATTTATATCACCTTAGATAATTAATATCTGAAAATCGTAATAACATGACTGTAGCTGCCGCCCGCGGTCTAGCCCGCGTGTATGTCTAAAATTATCCCAAAGAATTCACCTGTAGCCAAGTTGACAATCTACAATCGATATCGCTAGTAGAAAACGAATCAATGTAATGGAAATGACACATATCAACGTTAAGACTACGACTAACGCCAACGACCTTGAGGGAACAAAGCGTGCACTCGTTTCACACCCACGCGACACAAAATTTAGTAGTTTTTTACCCGACTGCCGAAGGAGGGTAATGTGTTTATCAGTCTATGTATGTATGTATGTTTGTTCCTATGTGGCGTTCTAGAGACCAAACGCGTTGGCCGATTTTAATGATTCTTAGGTCAATCGATTCGTCTTAACCCTGCGAGTGTCACTGGCTACATTAAAATTGGAAAAGAAAAAAATGGCGGATCTTGGGCGCCATTTTGTGGAGGAAATATATTTTTTTTCTTCCCAACCCATCGTGTGGGGTAGGTATCAAAATAAAGGGTTTTAAGAGGTGATTTCAAAAATATATTACACTTATATGTTTAAATGTACCTAATTCTAAAAAAAAAAACGAAAAAGTTGTAAATAAAAAAAGTTAATTAAAAAAATCAAAAAACCCGACTGCTTAAAAAGCGTTAGCAAACTGAAAAGACGTAAACAAGAAGAAAATCCTGGTGTGCAGTCGGAGGATACATCTGGTTTTGGTCAGCCAGCTCGCGAATATGTTATGTATTTGATCTTAGATCAAATTGTTAAGAAAATGGTCTTATGTAACATATATTGTTCCAAAAAATTATAACTAGCCGTTTAGACGTGATTCTCATTTCAAAATCAGCTACTTAAGGGAATCTACGCCTTAAGTCACGTGATCAGTCCATACAAATAGAAGGCGTTAACGATTGTAGAAAGAGATTCTATACGTAACGGTTGTAACTTGGCTAGGGGGGCAGATGAAAAGTGTGTCTAAGTTAACTACCTCTGTGTCAAATTCATACAAATCAATCTAAACTCGTGTCTCAGAATTTCTAGAAATTATAAAAGGTCAATACCTAGAGAGATGGAAAATACCTAAGGAGATGATAGTTCGTATCGTATGTCCGAAAACAAAGGAAGCCTCGAACCAAGTACTAGTTTAAACATAACGTGTCAACCAGCGGGGCGAGCACGGCATACTGTGACAGCAGTACCGTCTTTACCATAAGGGCACACGGGGCCCGTGCCCAGGGCCCCCATCTTCAGGGGGCCCCGAAAGACCGACAATAAATTGTCAGTCGGTTTCTTTTAGACGTATTAAATGTCCATAACAATTGATTTGATTTTGACTTATTTAGCTTAGTTAGGATCGATTCATGACAAAAAAGTCATATTCAAGCCTAAACTTGGCTTGGAGTAGTAGCAAGTTGACCAAAAATTAAATTGCAGAATTTTATCGTGAAGATATTAATGCATGTGAGCACAAAACAGAATCTTTTCATTTAAGCCAATATATAAAAACATAGCAATGCAATCAGCATACTTAAATATCTTAATAAAGAAATACTCTGCTATGAGGATTATAATAGAAGATTTTGCTCAACAGAAATCCCGAAAGAAACCACTATCGTAATCGTGACCAAAAAACCAGCAGCATACTAATATAATTAATGACATACTTATTTTATTATATATTTGATTACTCATAATAAATAGAAGATCATAGTAGAAAAAAAAAATATAATTCGCTTTCTTTACTTTTCAAAAGGGCCCCAAAATCTTGTGTGCCCAAGGGCCTCGGCTTAGTTTAAGACGGCCTTGTGTGACAGGCTTGAGACACACATTTTGCTGCAGCAGTTTGGGAGTAAAAACCGTGATAAAATGCGTGACTCAAGCCTATCACAGAGGCCGTGCTCGCCCGCCAGCTGATTACAAAATATCGATCATGTTTGACTACAAACAGCTGTGTTTGAAAACTGTCTGTCTTATCAGCTCGCCTGCCTGACTAATTCTAAATACTTGTGGCACTTATCATAACATTTAGCAGCAATTATTATAACATTTTATAAACATGATTATCTAACTGTCGATTATTGTAATAAATTCTTCTCAAAACTTCCTGTGATTCAATTCAATTTTAAATGTATTGTTTTCTAAAATGAGAAGTAGTGTAGGTGTATTTTAGCACTAAAATTATCATAGATAAAAGTATATACAGTGTATAAAATACTTAAATAACTTAAACTACAAACATATACCCTTAAACCAAAAACTACTCACTAACAAAACATAAAAATAAACTAAAAATGGCGTCGAAAAACTCCTCCACAACGTTGTCCACTGGTAATGTGCCCAAAAGACTGGCAGCATTGCCACGTTGTATGGCAATGCTTATTCTCTGACCAAGGTAAGAGCCAGCCATTTTCTAAAATTGTATGTATAAAAGAAGATGACAAAATCTTGGTTTTTAGGGTTCCGTACCCAAAGGGTAAAATTGGGACCCTATTACTGTCACCAGGCTGTATCTCATGAACCGTGATAGCTAGACAGTTGACATTTTCACAGATAATGTATTTCTGTTGCCGCTATAACAACAAATACTACAAAACCCGACTGCTTAAGAAGCGAACTAAAAAGCTGTAAACAAGAAAAAATCATGCTGTGCATTCGTAGGATACAAATTCGCGAACTGGCTGACCACCTGATCCTCCGACTGCACAGCATGTTTTTTTCTTGTTTACAGCTTTTTAGTTCGCTTATTCTTAAGCATACGGGTTTTTGTTTTTTAAATTAACTTTTTTCGTATAACTTTTAAACATATAAGTGGTATGTATTTTTGTAATCAGCCCTTGAAACCCTTCATTTTGATACCCCACTCGGTGGGTTTGGAAGGAAAAATAAAATTGGGACCCGCACAATATGGCACCCAAAATCCGCCATGTTTGTTTTTTTTTATTTCACCTATCTAAGAACACTTGGGCGGTCAAGATTTATCTAACGATGCTTTAATTATAAAAATCCGTCAAGTGGTTTGGAAGATACGAGGTTATAAAGAATATTACATACATACAAACATACATACAAGATACGCGTGAAAAGCTTTTCTTGCAGCCGGGTAAAAACTGAATAAAATAAATATTTAAGTGCGGCTCCCATACAACAAACGTGACTTTTTTGTCGTTTTTTGCGATAATGGTACGGAACCCATAGAACGCGAGTCTGAGTCGCACTTGGCCAGTTTTTTTTTCTAAAAACTTCATTCGGACTATTACGAACATTTACAAACTTGGCGGTTCTTTTTCATATTACGTGCCCAATAGAATTTATTAACCAGGCCTCCATTCACGACTATTTTACGCTTATGCAAATTCAATTTCCTACGACATAGTCATAAAATGTTATCATCAAAAACCTGACCTACCTTAACTAGGTTGCAAAACAGTCATTCGGTGTTACAATCATAATTTAATTGCGCAACAAGTAGCTTGGTATTTGTATATGAAAAATTATTAACATATAAAACACCTGGATCTATAATTATTTATTTAATGTAAACGAACCAAAAGGAGTATGTAAGGATCGTAGCAGGTGGAGTTCTATAGTTTGTGTTCAAACCTTAAATAATATTATATACTAGCCTGTTACTGACTCTTCTTATACAGAGAAGGCATTAAGAGGAAATATGGGCAGAGAGCGCCTACTGAATTTCCTTAATAAAAAAAAGTTAATTAAAAAAATCAAAAATCCCGACTGCTTAAAAAGCAAATTAAAAAGACGTAAACAAGAAGAAAATCATGCTGTGCAGTCGGAGGATACATATTCGCGAGCTGGCGGACCAAAACCAGATGTATCCTACGATATTTAAACATATAAGTGTTATATATTTTTGAAATCGCCCTTTAAAATCCTTTATTTTGATACTCCACACGATGGGTTTGGAAGAAAAAAATATTTTTTTTCCCCACAAAATGGCGCCCAAAACCCGCTATTTTTGTTTTATCCAATTTTAATGTAGCCAGTGACACTCGCAGGATTAAGACGAATCGATTGACGAAAGAATCATCAAAATCGGCGAACGCGTTTGGTCTCTAGAACGCCACATAGGAACAAACATACATACATACATAGACTGATAAACACATTACCCTCCTTCAGCAGTCGGGTAAAAAGTGTTAATTCGAGGTTTGGCTCTCGTCTCTTTCCTCCTCCAATATTGGACAAATTTAAAAAATATTCCATTAACTGGTAAAGTAAGATATATACTATGCCCCTATGTTTTCCTTTTTTCATTTATATTTGTCAAATTTGTACACTAAGCCTCTGTTGACAGCGCAATTTTGAGGGTTCTTGTGCTTCTAAAGATAATGAATCATCAAAAAGGAAAACATGGGGGCAATGTATATATTTTCAATTTTCAGTTTATAGAATATCCTTTAAATTGGTCCAATATTGGAGGAGAACGAGAGCCAAACCTCGAATTAAGACGTTTTACTAAAAAAAATCAGTCAGCGCTCTCTGCTCCCGTTTCCTCTTAAGGCGGGCAATAATCCTCACGATTGTTCAAGGCAATTTCAGACTTATACTATCTTTAAGCCCAGTTTTCCTCACTATGTTTTACTTCATCGTTGCCAACGACGTCCAAGATAAATTTAGAATGTACTTACATATTATGTATTGAAAAAGTTTCATTGGTACTTTCCCGCGAGTGTACCCCATTGTTGCGAAATTCATTACCGCGATGTACGTTACTGCGAAAGTTTACCATTGCGAAGTATGTTGTCACGAAAGTTCTTTACTGCGATGTACGTTACTGTGAAAGTTTACCATTGCGAAGTACGTTGTCACGAAAGTTCTTTACTGCAGTGTACGTTACTGCGAAAGTTTACCATTGCGAAGTACGTTGTCACGAAAGTTCTTTACTGCGATGTACGTTACTGCGAAAGTTTACCATTGCGACGTATGTTGTCGCGAAAGTTCTTTACCGTGACGATTGCAGTTTCTATAACACGCTATTGCAATTTAGGTCATCTAGGAGGGTTACTGATACTGGTGATAGTGGAAATATTATATTGTTGGACCGATACTGGTGATAGTGGTTAAATTAAACATAAACAAAATTCATGTAGCTATCTATCTAACTCGACTTATCAATATTCGTATTATTTATTGTTTACAAAACAAACATAATTATACAAATACAGAAGGATAACTTATGTACAAAGGCTTAACCTATAATTGGGTTATCTGACAGCAAATAAAATGTGCAATGAAGCGATACATACATTTTGCAAACGCTTGAGCTTATCAAGAAGTTCCTTAGTCGCATCAAGGATGCAGACATCAACTTAGTCAAGAAGAGGAATAAGAAGAGAACAAAATTCATATAGGTATCTAAGGATATCACACACTAGATACTTAATCTACCAACATAAATAACACCTAAAACCTTAATAAATGCTAATTATGGTTTTTTATGTAACATAGGTACGCAAGTCCACCCATATAATCTTCAATATTCATGTCATTTTTTCGTGACAAGTGATTTTTCAGTTTATTTAAATAATTTGTTGTGCTTCGTTTTCGATTTTAAATTACTGCTCTTACTTTTTTAACGTCGTAATCTGTCTATTTTGTAGTGTAAACGTAGGTACAGCAGCCGGCAGAGAGAAAACTATACGTTTTTATGTCTTATTTATGTAAATACCTTTAAACGAGCAATTCGTAAATATATGTATATACTTTTATATATAATCTGAATCTCGGATACGGGTCCAAAGATTTTCATGAAATTTGGTATGCAGGGCGTTTCGGGAGCGATAAATCGATCTAGCTAGGATTAATTTTTAGAAAAAATCCTTTTTTCTATGATCACCCGAGTAGAGCTCGGTCGCCCATGTACTGTAGATTAAGTATCTAGTGTGCGATATACTTAGACAGGCACCTACATGAATTTTGCTTTTATTTATTATTATTTATTTATTTATTTATTATTTTGTTGATATATCTTTTGTTCCATTTCAATTCTATTTAGATAGGTACCTATATGAATTTAGTTTATGTTTATTTTATTACTATTATCTTTTGATTCAATTATAATTAAATTTGCTTACAATTTTTGCAAATTTTTTAGTCATGTCCAACAATATAATATTTCCACTATCACCAGTATCAGTAACCCTCCTAGATGACCTAAATCACAATAGCGTGTTATAGAAACTGCAATTGTCACGGAAAAGAACTTTCGCGACAACGTACGTCGCAATGGTAAATTTTCGCAGTAACGTACATCTCAGTAAAGAACTTTCGTGACAACGTACTTCGCAATGGTAAACTTTCACAGTAACGTACATCTCAGTAAAGAACTTTCGTGACAACGTACTTCGCAATGGTAAACTTTCGCAGTAACGTACATCGTAGTAAAGAACTTTCGTGACAACGTACTTCGCAATGGTAAACTTTCGCAGTAACGTACATCGCAGTAAAGAAATTTCGTGACAACGTACTTCGCTATGGTAAACTTTCGCAGTAACGTACATCGTAGTAAAGAACTTTCGTGACAACGTACTTCGCAATGGTAAACTTTCGCAGTAACGTACATCGCAGTAAAGAACTTTCGCGACAATGTACGTCGCGATAGTAAACTTTCGCAGTAACGTACTTCGCAACAATGGGGTACACCCCTTTCCCGCATTTGAACTTGCCACCACGACAGTCATGGAACTAAATAATATTCGAAATCTATATAAGCTATATATTTAGGTCAGCTAGTATAATATAATCATAGAAATAGACTTTTTTATCCGACAGCGAACACGAACTTTATATCGATAAGCTTATCATATTTACATAGAACTTTATCTAAAACTGGGGCCGTACTCTGACGTGACTCTGCTATGAAAAACACAATAAAAAGTCAAAGATAACTTCTTTTTCGGAAGTCGATGTCCCTGTTTTCTTTTTTTCGTTTTTTGACAGCGACTTCTGAAATTGAAGTTACTTTTCACTTTGTAGTGTTTTTATTTCGAAGTCGGTTGTATTTTTTTTGTAAAAAGATTTTTATTTTTTTGTAATATTCTATAGTAAGGTACCTATAATGCCAGAATAGATTACCCGAATATCATGAAACTTGAACAAGAACATAATCGTCGAAATGAGAGTGTACCAAGGTGAACTGTACACATCTGCGTAACCCTTCAGAGCGTACTGGCGTAAAACTAAGTTTTAGGCATTTATTGAAGAATTCTGTTGTGTATTTCCAAAGTTCCTCATCAGATCTTCATCTACTCTATCTCTACTTTAAATGGGACAAAAACCTTTAAAATAAAATAAATGATTTTTTTGTTTGTGTTCACTAATTTCTCCGTCAATTGTGGACCTATTTCGAAAAATATTTTTTGTTTGAAAGGGTATACTCTCGAGGTGGTCCCACTGTCACAAAGTCAGGATCTGATGAGGAAATTCCATGGGAATCGAGGGAACACCTCAAATTTTATAGGCATAAGTACATGCAGCGATTTTGGTATTTTCATCTACATGGCAAGCATTTGCATTCAGATAGTATCATTTGGTAAAGTGTAATTGATGAGGAAGACTACCGATGGCCACTGGAATTTCTCAATGAGAAGTATGTTTTCAAGTTTGTTTGATGAAGAAAATTTAAATAAATGGATCTAATGGATATGGTACTATCGAACTGATCTGGTGAGCACCGGAACTCCGTAATTAAACAATGTATCCCAGTCGTGTTATGGCTTGTTAGAATTGTTATGAGAAGCCCTTTGGCTATAAATGATTTTCAGGGTAATGTAATTAAGGTACCAAAACTAAAAAGAGAAAAATAAAAACATTTTAACGGAAGTAGGTGTCTTTGATACCTATTTTTTTCTTTTTTGACACTTACTTCCGACAAGAAAGTTATTTGTCGCTTTGTAGTGTTTTGTTTTGTTTATTAGTTTTTGTTGTTTACAATTATTAATTTGACATTACTTAGAGAGCAAGTTGCTAAAATTCTATCGTCGATGACGATTGTCGAAATGCCAAAATCACTACCACATTTAGAAACTATTTTTTTTTTATCTAGCTTTTTTCGTATTCTTCTCAGCAAACGCTTTCATTTGATACCCATATGGCAGTGCACAAAAAAAAAACTAGTCCACCATCTTGGGCCGTCCGCCATATTGGATTTAGAATGACGTCACTTATCTAACCATGCATTGTCATCCAAACTAAACGAGTATGCAAAATTTCATCTTAATCGGTGGAGGATAATTGCTTTGTTGCTTAGTTACATTGCAAGTTAATTAAAAGCTTGTAATAAAGTCCCCCGCCGCGTTTTTACGCGACAAACTCAAAACGGGGCGGGTCGCTAGTATTATATAATGGTTTGATCATGCTAAATTTTGATAGGACTTGTAAATTTTACTCATTATGAATTTTTCGACAATCGCTGATAAAATGTAACTTTATAGAATATCAGCAACCTTTTATGATAGTTATAACCTCGAAAGATTTATACTGTGATTTTTAATTTCGTGGACTAAACTGACAGCTGCTATTGACCTTATTTTTTTTAAATGTTGCAAGCGCGGAGCATAGTGTTGTAGGTAAGGCTCAATCATAAGTGATTCATCGAATCGATGTGACATGACTCCTTAATTTATTTTTACTAATTGGTGTAAATAAATGTTTTATGAATATAAACGTAATATATAAGTTTTTAAGCTGACATGGTCACAATCATTAGAATTAATATTTGTTTCGGGATATTTACCATGTACAAGCGCCATGATCACGAGAACATCATCATGTTCTCGTGATCATGGCGCTTGTAACGGTGCCGAAATATCGAGCTCTCAATCAAAATCAAAATATACATGGTAAATATCCCGAAACAAATATTAATTCTAATAAACGTAATATATTTAAATATAACAGTATATAATTAGTGTTGCCTTAGTAACATAAGCTACTTTTTAACCCAAAAAAATAACGGGTTCTTGCGGGGTGGGCCACGGGAGCAAAGCCGCGGGAACAAAGCTAGCATAATATATAACTAGGTATATAGGTAAAGGTAGTTCCACACTACACAGACTTTTCGTCACTTGTAATTCTGAGTAAAAAATATCACGCAGATATATCTTTAATTTGTTCGCACAGACTTTTCGTTGGCTTATAATTAATTATTTGGCTCCGACAAATACGCAGACTAACCGTGCGTTCAAGCGTTTTTGCCATACCTATTATTGGAAACAAATATAGCAGCTCACAATTTTAGGACCCATTAATATTAATGCTAATTTTTATCCGTGGTGCTAGGCAACTGTGCTTATCCCAGTTGTAAACGACCCTTTGTGCCTATTGGCCTATTTTTCAGTCTCCTGCTTGATATGGAGGGCAATGGAAATTTTTAATTTTTCCCTACTTCCGTTATTCTTTTCTGATTAATTTCGTTGCGAGATCCAAGACAGTTTCATTGCCTCGGCGCGTTTCTGGTGGTCGCCATTGTTGATTCTGGCTTTCAAGAGATGCAGTGGTTTGGGAATAGTGCGGTGGGATTGTCCCGAATAAAAAAACAATACGCATACTTTCAATATTTCTAATACTGCTGCGATGCACAGACAAAATTCTATATAAGTTGATGAAATCGTGTGCAAAATCTGTGTTGTGTGGACGCACCATAACGATATGGTGAACAAGTGAGTGACTATATCAGTAATTGAGATCGTAGTCTGACACTAAACACTGAAATTACATACTCACTCGTCACGCTACTACACTTGGGGGTGAGACAGTAACCTAAACTTCGATGGAGGTGTTAGATATCGTTTCAATGTTTTGGGTAGTTTCGTTCCTATCACTCATAAGCCTCGCCATCCATTTCAGCCATTTCCTCGACGTAAATTCATAAAAACCCGGCCAAGTGCGTGTTGGGCCACGCGCAATAATAGGGTTCCATAGTTGCATCATAATAATGCGGACTAAGAAGAGAGATTTTCGCGGACGGTTTCAGTTTCAGCGGCTCACAACGACAAAAATGCCATATGTAAATTTTTTCTGTTCCAAGTACATTTTATAAGTTGGTCGACTATTACTCGTAAACATGTAAAACCTACTTAGCTGTGATAGATTTCCTTTCAATTTCGTTATATATACTACTAGCTGTTCCCCGCGGCTTCGCTCCCGTGGGCTACCCCACAGGACCCGTTTTCGGGATAAAAACATAGCCTATGTTACTTAGGAATAACGTAGCTTTCTATTGGTAAAAGAATTTTTTAAATCGGTCCAGTAGTTTCTGAGCCTATTCGGTACAAACAAACAAACAAACAAAAAAATCTTTCCTCTTTATAATATTATTATAGTATAGATTGCCGTGAATTTTTTCTCATAACCAAAAGCAACCATTTCGCTGGCAGGGGGGGGGACACACTGACCCTAACTAAAATTTGCAATTTTCGCAAACGGATCTCTTAATCGAAATATGGTTTGAACAAACCCGTAATATTTTTGAATGACCTATCCAACGATACCCCACACCATGGAACAGAAACGAGAAAAAAAATAACATAAATTGGTACTTTCAGTCTATAGGAGGAAGCCGATTTTTTTTTCCCTGATTTTATTTTACCACTTTGACGAAATTATTAATATGTATATCCATGCCAAGTTACAGCTTTCTAGTATTAAGAGCCTCTGAGCTAAGCTGCGGACGGGCAGATGGACATAGCGAAACTATAAGGGTTCCTTGTTGACTTCGGAACCCTAATAAAAAACAACAGCTTTTGTTTTGACAATTCAACAAAATTCAGAACTAATACCAAGAGAATCGCTTTTTTAAAACATGTGAAGCAATCTTCATCGTTATCATCTCAACCGAAATACGTTCCTAATAGGGACAGGCCTACCCCAAGTGTCACCACCTAGTAGATTCTCACAGACTTAAGGTCTACCCACACATATCAGGGATGTGCATGGGACGTGACAGGGCCGGGCATAGGCATTGAATATTCGTCACTGGCCCGTGCACGGACGTGTGTGAACGAGTTCATATAAAATGAACACACCAATATTTTTTTCAGCGCAATCCAAAGAATGAATTTTATAGGCAACATTTTGCTACTTTGGGTCACATTATTGCAATTTTCATAAGGATCTCTATTTTTTTTTAAATATTTTATTGCCTATGACACTCAAGAATAATGTAGGTTTCTACTGGTGAAAGAATTTTCAAAATCGGTTCAGTAGATCCAGATATTACCCCCTACAACGTCACAAACTCACAAACTTTACCTCTTTATAATATTGGTATAGATATAGTATACGATTAGAAGTAATAGATATAGATTGACTATAACATCACACTTCTATTCCGCGAGGGTTTAGGCAGAAAGGCAATTAAAAAAAAAAAGTTAATTTAAAAAATCAAAAGACCCGACTGCTTAAAAGGCGAACTAAAAAGACGTAAACAAGAAGAAAATCATGCTGTGCAGTCGGAGGATACATATTCTCGGAGCTCGTGGCTAAATAATAACAGCCGCACGGGTCGATCTTCAAGGTAAAGCAACGCTTGACGAGGTCGGTCCGTAAGCCGATGGTCCCGGCTGTCATTTAAACAAACTTCTTGTAACATCTTTTTAGTTCGCTTTTCAAGCAGTCGAGTTTATTGATTTTATTATTTTGTTTTTATTTACAACTTAAGTTAAGTTATACTTTTAAGTTAAGTTATAAGTTAAGTTAAGTTATACTTTTTTTTTTCGAATGATACCTCACTCGATGGGATGAGACGAAAAAATATTGCAACCCCTACAATATGGCGCCCAAAATCCGCTATGTTTGTTTTTTTTTAACGGCACTTATCTTAGAACACTTGGGCGGTCAAGACCTATCTAACGATATCTTAATGATAAAAATCCGTCAAGTGGTTTGAAAGATACGAGGTAATAAATAATATTACATACATACAAACAAACATACATACAAGATACGCGTGAAAACCCCCTACACGCCCTACGCCCTTTCCTTGCAGCCGGGTCAAAACCCAAAAACCCTTTGCCCGCACCAGTAATCAACTCTAGTACCTTATGCTCAGCAGTAGCGCTGGCGATCACTAGATCAACAGGACAGTCAGTGAGTACTAATGCCAGCTAATAGGTCTCGTGTTTCAGAGTATGATTAACAATGGTTTATAAATAGTATCAGTTCTTTGTAAACACGGTAATCGACCATATCCTCCGATTGATTGCATCGATGACATGCCATGCTTTGTCTTGCCTGATAATGTGTAACGGAATTTTTTGCAGTCTTCTTGTTCTTGAGCTAACGTTTCCACCGAGTGCAGGGGTGAAAACAGCCTCGAGTTGCGTGTTGTAGGTTGTGGGTTTGAACCCAGGCGCATCGTTGTAATTTATTTCATCACCACTGCTCTCAAAACGGCCTTTTAGATTTCTAGACGCTTGTTAACATTTGTTAACTCTTTATCTCGTTTATACAAACTTTTTTTTTAGTTTCCTACGACTTATTGTCGGGCCTACGTTGTCCCCCATATATAAGCACTAATGCTGTAACATGGAAATATTGTAAAAACAAACCAATTTTTTTTTAATAGTTACCGTGGAGTTTCTTGCCGGTTCTTCTCCACAGGAAACGACCAACCGAACCGTGCACCTTTTGTCGACGTTTTAAGTGCCCATGTAGGCATATGTGAAATTAAAAACATTTGATTCGATTTGAACCGATTATTCCCGTTGTCCACCACCTAGTTTGGCCACCACTGGGGGACAGCGGGAAAACTTTAAAAAAATATTCCCACTGGCCACCACTGGGGGACAGCGGGAAAATTTTTAAAAAATGTTCTCACTGGCCACCACTGGGGGACAGCGACATGGATTTTTAAATTATTCTCGTTGTCCACCACGGGGCTGAAAGACTTTTAAATTATTCTCGCCACCACCACCACTGGGGCAAAATGCCACAACTTTTGATCCAATTCCCATTGGCCATCAATCTAAATTATTTTTTCTAGACCAAATCCGTAAGTATATTAAGCTATCCTTTACTGGTCTAAAGGATAGCTTAATATACTTACGGATTTGGTCTTTTAGCTAATAATGCTAGGTTTGAGACTAAATTAATTTCCTAAAATATATGGTAGGTAATTATTAGTCATTTATATTCTTAAAATCAACTTTTATTAAATGTTTCAATAAAATTAAAAGAAAAATCATCCTAACTAACTACCTATTAAAGGTTTGATTGCTTATTTTTTTAATGAATTGGTTAATTAACTGACATAATATTTTCACAGCGACAACATACTTCTACACTTACTACAGTGAGTATGCTCAAGAACTCCACGACCTCATTCCACCGGCCCCCTTCTACCATTGGACATCTAGACGCACTGCAAGTTACCATCCTTACCATGTTGCCATTCCACCAATTCGCACCAAGCGCTTCCAAACATCCTTCATAATGCGCACAGCCAATGAGTGGAACTCACTATCTGCGTCTGTATTTTCGAAAGCATTCAACCCGAATCTCTTTAAAGTTAGAGTGAACAGGCTTCCTCTGGGTAAGCTCACTCCATCGTCGACTCTGTTTCTGTTACCTCGGACCTAGACTAGAGTCAAGAGCAAACATATCGCAAACAAAAAAAAAAAGCAATATTAAATTCTCATAGTTTCGAGAAATTGGCCCACAGATATTCGGCCGTTTACAAGTTCCCTTTGGGTTTCTTGAACAAACTGATCACTGTAAACGTACTTTTTCTTGCGTTTTTTTGACTTTTCAATATTTTCAGTTATTATTTTCAGTTTTTGTGGTGGCGAGAATAATTTAAAAGTCTGTCAGCCCCGTGGTGGACAACGAGAATAATTTAAAAATCCATGTCGCTGTCCCCCAGTGGTGGCCAGTGAGAATATTTTTTAAAAGTTTTCCCGCTGTCCCCCAGTGGTGGCCAGTGGGAATATTTTTTAAAAGTTTTCCCGCTGTCCCCCAGTGGTGGCCAAACTAGGTGGTGGACAACAGGAATAATCGGATTTGAACGTTGAAAACAACATCGTGCTTCGTGAGGAAACCGGCATGTCATAAAACCAAAACTTCAAAGACATGTGACATCTACCAACCCGCACTGGGGCCGCTTGCTGGATTAAGGCCCATTCCCTCTCATAGAGAAGAAGCCTGTGTTCGAGCAGTGGGAACGCTACAAGGTTGCTTATGTTTAAGCTTCGTTTCTTTCGTGTCGCATCACATTCATTTAAAAAAAGCCGGGCCAAAACTTTGCCGCTGCCACGGAATCTTCGGCAACAGCGCTTAAGTCGCTTCGGCTGCATGTTTTGGGGTATTAAGTAGCCATGAAAATTGCTGGCAATATTGCCAAGGTTGCCAAAACTGCCGGTAACATTGGGCAAAACTCGCCGGCAACATTGGCCAAAACTTGCTGGCAACATTGGCCAAAACTTGCTGGCAACATTGGGCAAAACTTGCCGGCAACATTGGCCAAAACTTGCCGGCAACATTGCCCAAAACTTGCCGGCAACATTGGGCAAGAAACGTATAAATAGAAAACAACTTTTACTAATATAATTGCTTAGTACGATAAAAATGCGGTCTGCAGGGTGGTAGTTTTTACGTATCCAAAGAGTAAAAGCGGGATCCTATTACTAAGACTCCGTGGTCCGTCTGTCTATCTCTCCGTCTGTCACCAGGCTGTATCTCATGAACCGTGATAGATAGTTGAAATTTTCACAGATGATGTTTTTCTGTTGCCACTATAACAATAAATACTAAAAACAAAATAATATAAATAATTAAGTGGAGCTCCCATACAACAAACGTGATTTTTTTGCCGTTTTTTGCGATAATGGTACAGAAACCTGCGTGCGCGAGTCCGACTCGCACTTGGCCGGTTTTTTTATACTTATTTAAATTAAGTAACCGAAAATTACAGTTATAAATTACATTGCTTTTCTAGAAATACAGAAAAAAACAGTACCGAAAATTACAGTTATAAATTACATTGCTTTTTTTAAAGAAATGTTCATTGGTGATGAAACCAAAACTATTTTAGACATATTGTTTCTATGTTCTTATACTCGTAATTTAACTTCACTTTAAGTTAACAATATCTCGAATATATTAATCATAAATGTAAGGGGCCAGACTTTTTTTTGCATTGCGTAATGCTTATACATACTGCGCTATCACGGGGAGATAGCGCAGTTATGTGGGACTGTAACCCGCTAAAACGCCACGGTGTCCTCCAGTGCCGCTTATAGCGGAAACACGGGCACGCGTTAACACTCACCGCGAACCCGCCGCGGTTGTCCGTCAAACCTTGCAAGACGATTTGATCAGCAACAAGTAGCCGTTTTTAATGCGCCGATTCCCTTGAGTACCTGATTTTAAAATGAGAATCACGTCTAAATGGCTTGTCGTATTTTTTTGGAAAATATATATGTTATATTAGACCATTTTCTTAATAATTTAATCTTAGCAAATTATGAGTTTTGTTCGTATAACATAGTGTAATTATTTTGTAAAGTTATGTCTAAAACGGACAAAAACACGACAATCGCACCAAAACTGCTAGGCGTATTTTAATGAAATCAACACCATCTCAAAGACAATTTAATTATCTACATTTTGATCTGAGGCTGTTTTTTTAAAGTCGTAGAATAATAAGGAAAGTACAAAAAACTACTAAATTTTGGGTCGCGCGGGTGTGAAACGAGAGCGCGTTTTGTTCAAGGTCGTTGACGTTAGTCGTCGTCTTAACAGACTTCAAAAAGCAGTTCTTTATTCGATCCGAATGTATGTATGTATGTTTCGCATCCTTAGTATTAAAGTGACCTAACATAAAAAATGCAATTGGTTGGCAGTGACCAAAATAGTAGTTTATGCAATGGTCATATAATAGGGGTTATATTACGCGAGTGTTTTAATACCTAATTATATACCGTTGCATACACTACTTTATCTTCACTCATACAGTTGAAATAAAACAAAAGTGGAAAGGGAAAAAATTATTGGTATGGCGGGCAATTTAGATTCTCATTGCGCAGCGCGCGCATCCACAGACAACTGACAATGACATGAGCCCATACGCGCCAGAAAATTAATAATAATAAATAATAATAATAATAAATAACATAATTTCCAAAAATACAATTTTTACATTTTAAAATTCAATTTACAAGTTAAAATAACATAATCATTATAGAAATTGCATAAATTACAGATTCTTGACCTCTGGCACCCAAGCTAAGATTTAACTTGTGATATGAGTGCCAGGGCTCTCTCGATTAATTAACTAACAAAAAAAGAAAGAAATGTATAGCCTCTCTTAGTATGGATGCGGGTGTGTGAAAGTGTATGTGTGAAAGTGTATGTGTTGTGTGTATGGATGGTGTATGGTTGTATTGTATGAAAAATCAGAAAAGCTTGCCTAACAACTTCTCAATCTCCTGGTAAGTAAGAGTCGTGAGCCATTGACTCACCCTCTTTTTACATTCAAATTTTGTAATCCCATGTATGTTGCATTTTTTGTTAACTGCATTATAAACTCGACTACCAATGACCTGAAAGTGTCTCTCAGCTAGTTTGGTTCTATAACGAGCTACAGGACAGACATATTTAGATCTCCTATTAGCCCGATAACCCGCACTGTGTCCCAGATCCAGTGAACCATGTTTGCGCAAAATAGTGTTGAGAACAAAGAGCTGTCTGACGGTCATAACTTTGCAGTCTTTATATAATTGCATGGTGCTATACCGGAAATGTTTAAAAGTCATAACTTTAAGAACAGCCCTTTGTGCCCTTTCCAAGTGCAGCATGTATGTTTTTGGAGCGCCACCCCAAGCGATTATCCCAAATGAGAGTACCGACTGGCAGAGTGAAAAGTAGACCGTCCGGAGCGTATTTAAGTCAGCACTATGTCGCAAGTTCTTGAAAATCGCTATGAGTTTCCTCACTCTGCCAGACGTTCCCCCAATATGCACTTTCCAGGACATCAGGTTGTCTATCATGATGCCTAGGTACCTGACTTGATTTGCCCTGACTAGGGGGGGGGGGCAGAGGCAATGATCTATCTGGTCATTGCAGGTATGAGCCCTAAGAACATACGACTCATCCGGCTGTGTGGAAGATTTGATTGAAAACGGGATGTATTTCGTTTTGTCAACATTTAGTGTTAGAATATTGCAATTTAACCAAGACATTACAATACCGAGCGCAAAATCCGCGCGCTCCCGAACCTCCTCCCAGTCAGGGCCATGCACGAGTAGAGCCGTATCGTCTGCATTAGTATATATGCTACAGTGTGGGACGGATAGATTACATAGCCCGTTGATATATACCAAGAATAGGGTAGGTCCCAAAATTGAGCCTTGCGGAACTCCATATGTCAGTAAGTGTTCATCACTAATGTCTGATCCAATTTTGACGCACTGTGTCCGCTCAGAGAGGTAGCTCTCAAAAATTTTAAGTACATGACCCCTCCTCCTATCCTCTCTAGTTTAGTGAGCAATATGGGGTCAGAGACAGTATCAAATACCAAAAAACAAATAATAATGTTCCAAATACGAATTCGAAAAATATTGTATAAACACGTACTTTATATTCATGGATAGGTAAAATTTAAAAAAAAACTCATTATAATGCAACATTTTCCTTCGATTTTTAAACAACTGCATCATAAAATAACTTTTTAATTTTTATAGCACACTTTTACTTTTTAATTTATTGGCGCTTTGAAGTACTGTCATTGTCTAAGGAGGCGCGCGCTGCGCAGTCATGCGCAATGAGAATCTAAATTGCCCGCCATACCAAATATTTTTCCGTTTCCACTTTTGTTTTATTGCAACTGTATGAGTGAAGATAAAGTAGTGTATGCAATAGCATATAATTAGGTATTAAAACACTCGCGTAATATTATTATCAAATTCGGCTTCGCCTCATTTGATAAACCTACGCTCGTGTTTTAATAACCCCTATTATATGACCATTGCATAAACTACTATTTTTTTTTAATTTTACCTATCCACCAATATAAAGTACGTGTTTATACAATATTTTTCGAATTCGTATTTGGAACATTACGTTGTGAGTGTAGATAAAAGTCTTTAAAAAAAGAATACTAAAGTGACCGATGTATAAGCTGTTCCTTTCTTACTCTAATTTGGGATTTTATCGCCACAGTGTTTAGTATACTTTTTAAGGTAAGTTTATAGCAAAAACAGAAGTTACAGTAATTTGAATTCTGTCACTTTAATACTAAGCGTGCGGTTTGTATGTTCGCGATTTTCTCAAAAACTACTGACCCGATTTTAAAAGTTCTTTTGACAGCACGATCTGTGCAGTGGTTAATCGACTAGTGTGGGGTAAGCAGTGTTCAATATTTAAGTTATAGTTTCATTTGGTATCAATACCATCTTTCGTTTTTTATTAATTAAATAAGTGAAATTCGAAAAAAAACTATGGGATCAGATCATAATGTTACCAGTGTCATATATAGTTTAACTTTATCTTCACATAATTTGCATGGATAATTCTAAATCTATATATATAAAAGATAAAGTATGTATATATGATCCTTATAGACTCCGAAACGGCTCGACCGATTTCAATGAAATTTTCAGAGAATCTTTAGATTGATACAGCGGATAATCCGGTAAAGTTGGCTGGCGATCGGAGCATTTTTTTAACTTTGAACGCCGGTGAAACCGCGTGCAGAAGCTAGTTAATTATAATGAACAATTAATAATTTTACAGGCTTACTAGTAATACGTATAATTACACCATTACATAAAACCTGGTGTGCGAATAAACATTGAAAATTGCTTTTGAAAAACACTAGGTAATTATTATATTTTTCCGGTAAATTGCCCACCATTGGAAACTTTCCTGGTAAGTTTCAGACATTACCGGCAATTTTCATCCCTAGTATTGAGGAAGGGATAGGTGGCGAAGCATAAGTTTGCGACTCGGCTCCACATTCACACTCTGCAGTTGTTCCGTCAAGGTCACACTCTGCAGTTGTTCCGTCAAGGTCACACTCTGCAGTTGTTCCGTCAAGGTCACACTCTGCAGTTGTTCCGTCAAGGTCACACTCTGCAGTTGTTCCTTCAAGGTCACACTCTGCAGTTTTTTCGTTAAGGTCACACTTTTCAAGGTTGGGGTTAATTTCTAGCAATATGAAAGTACGATACCTCAGCCGAAACCATATGCTTTTTTAGGGTTCCGTAACTCAAAAGGGAAAAAAGGAACCTTTATAAGATCACTCTCTTGTCCGTCTGTCTGTCCGTGTGTCACCACTATTCTCAGGAACGGGTAAACCTAGCAAGTGGAATTTATACCAGATACTGAGGTCTATAGTCGCTATTAGGTGTATAAAAATCAAGGTCCTAGGTCAATACGATAAAAAGATATGGGCAAATTTAGAATTTACCTTAATTCAATTTTTTTATTTTTTCTGCATTTTTGTTTTACTTGTGCTGTAAGACCTTAAATTGCTTTTAAACAAAATTGACAATTCTAGGTCAACCGGAAGTACCATATAGCTTTTGGGTGGAAAACCTATGTTCCCGTTGACCTAGAATCACGAAATATGGCAAAAAGCAACGTCATAGCACAAATATACGAAATATACCAAAAAATTAAAAATAAAAATTTGAAAATTAAAGGGTGTCCCCATATATACATAGTTGACGCCACCCTGGGTAAAGAACCCTTCGTGCGCGAGTCCGACTCGCACTTGGCCGGTTTTTAGCCTGAAGAAATCAAAGATTTCTAAAGGCCAGAAAGATTACTGGCCTTTTTTCAAATAAATCATCATCAACCTAACATACTTATACAGAAATCATCATCTTCATAGCCTTTTTACCCACGACTACGGCAAAAACAAAAGGGAGGGTTATGTTTTTGGCTGGTACGTGTGAATGTTCATCTGTTCCCTCATAACTTCTAGACTACTTAACATAATTTGACAAATGAGTTGTCGTTGAAAGCGTCTTATTGGTCCGCTGGCTATATGACGTCACATTGAATTGAATATGGTGCCCTCTAGGCAGCACGAAGTCAAGAACAATAACAGTTGTTACGGGAACAGATAAACCGACTGCCATTCGAAATTCTTTGTCTGTTACTCTGTGCTAATTTGAATAAATGATTTTAACTTCTGCCGTTTCTAATAGAATAACATACGTTTCGACACAGATAATATAATATTAGCATACAGATACCTCATCCCATACAAAGAAACCGTGCCGATGTAACTAGCGTTTTTCGTCTGCTTAATCTGGCAACTTTTTGTACATCGAACGCATTCGGTTCTGTTTCACGGTGATAGATAGATGGAGTTAGCAGCGACTTGCAAGTAAAAGGGTTTACTAGGTTCGTGAATATTTTTTTCTTTAAATACAGCGAAGGTTTGTTTTCTAGTATTTATTTGCACGTTTTTACAGTTATTTTTTGCACCACAATGTGTTAAAATGCAAACTTTAACAATCGAGTGGAATGCCTCAGAAATTAAAAAATGCGCCATCTATTGGCATCAATTTTAAATGATCCGTCCGTCGATCTTTGAAATGTGAATTAAGAGCCCAATATTCCACAATTTTGTACTTATGAGAGTTGATTAAACAAGAACATACAATTTTTGTGTTCAATTCCAGAAAATGTTAATTTTACACACATTCAATAACAGATGTAGGTGCATATCGCGACATCTAGTGAGATTTATTTGAACCAAATTTTCTTTCTTAGCAATGAGACCCCGTGATCGTTTCGATAATGTTCATACTGAAAAAGTCATTTAAGCTGGCCAGGTTCGAACCCGTGGCTGTGTTAAAACTGAGCCCTCTAACCACCATGCCACTGTAGATAAAGTTAATGAATGTTGATTATAATTACACTTCCTATACATACAATTGCGGCAAATTTTCTAACAAGTTCCATTGATTACATGCGTACGTTCAATAAAACTTTTGGTTACAAAGGTACATTGTATTTATTTCAATTTAACTTGTCATATAAGAATATTACATAAACGCTTTTATACCCTAATTTGTCAGATAGCGCATTGATCAAATTCTAGACCGCATGAGTAAAACACCTTTTTCACAAAAAATAATCCGACATCAAAAGCAAAACACAAAAAAGTGCAAAATAACTATCGTTTCGGCAGTGGTGACATACGGACAGACAGACGGACCGCGGTTTTTACCCTTTGGGTACGGAACCCTAATTAAATACAGAGCGTACATGACACTTTATCTAGGACCTCGGAGGCCTTATTCCGACTTTTTTAACGTACTTTTTCGCGAAACGTTCTCATAATTCAATTTGTAACAAAAAAAACGGTTTCCCTATTCTGTCACCAGTCGGCTTTTATCCAGTTACAATACAAATTGACGTTTACGCCACAACGATCGATCAAAATCAAAAACCGGCCAAGTGCGAGTCGGACTCGCGCACGAAGGGTTCCGTACCATTATCGCAAAAAACGGCAAAAAAAAAAAACATGTTTTTTGTATGGGAGCCCCACTTGAACATTTATTTTATTCTGTTTTTAGTAACTGTTGTTATAGCGGCAACAGAAATACATCATCTGTGAAAATTTCAACTGCCTAGCTACCACGGTTCATGAGATACAGCCTGGTGACAGACAGACAGACAGACAGACGGACCGCGGAGTCTCAGTAATAGGGCCCCGTTTTTACCCTTTTTTTTTTTTTTTTTTTTGGGTACGGAACCCTAAAAATCTAAATCAAATCAAAGTCTCGCACTCTACCACTGATGTATTCCAGGGGGGTGACCATAAGCTGTTAGAGTAAGGTTATTTTAGTGTGCTTAAGGGACAGATGTATACAAGTCATATACATCTGTCCCTTACACACACTCGAAATAATCTTACTCTAAGAGCTTATGGTCACACCCCGAACCAGAAGTTCTAAGTAGCTAAATGTCCAATAGCCCGAAACGTCAAATTCATCATCATCATCATATCAGCCGAAAGACGTCCACTGCTGGACTTAGGCCTCCCCCAAGCGTCGCCACTTTGACCGGTCCCGTGCGTCCCGCAACCAGCGGATCCCCGCAACCTTCACCAGGTCATCGGTCCACCTGGTGGGAGGCCTTCCAACGCAACGTCATCCGGTTCGCGGTCGCCACTCCAGAAACTTTCTGCCCCATAGGCCATCCGTTCTGCGAGCAATGTGCACTGCCCACTGCCACTTAAGTTTGCCAATTCTTCGGGCTAGGTCGGTTACCCTGGTTCACTTGCGGATCTCAACATTTCTGATTCTGATCACGCAAGGAAACGCCGAGCATAGCACTCTCCAATGCCCTTTGAGTGACAGTAAGCAAATGTAACGTCTAATTAGCAGTAAGTAATTAGCATAATTTAAGATTTAAAAAAAAAGTACTAGACTCATGTCTTTTACCTTGCCTCTCATATGCAAGTCAAACCTGGATCTATAATACGTACACGAAAGAAAGAATTGAAAAATGCCAAAGAGCCATGGAGAGAAGCATTCTTAACTTGAAACTCAGAGACAAAAAACGACACAGCGAAATAAGAGAAAAGACAAAACTAATTGATGCGTTAACCCACTGCAAGAAACTTAAATGGAAGTGGGCTGGTCACATTGTACGTCAGGATAAAGAGAGATGGACTAGAAAAATAACAACATGGGCTGGTCCCTCTGGAAAAAGGAAAAGAGGTCGCCCCCTAGAAAGATGGGCAGACGATCTTATAAAATTCGCAAACAACGACTGGATGAGAACAGCCCAAGATAGGAAAAAGTGGAGTGAGATGGAGGAGGCCTATACTCGTCGAGAGGTCCTTAGTTAAAATTATGTAATTAAAAAAAAAAGCTCTGTATTATTAATTACTAAGGAATTAAAGAGGTTTAAATAAATAAATAAATAAAATAAATTAGCATAATGTCCATGTAGCAAAACGTCCAACTATCAGACGATCTGTATAGCTTTATAGCAAAAATACAGATTCTCAAAATGTATGGATACTCAGAAAAAAATCAACACTCATATTATGAACGTAAACAAAGCAATGTTTGAGGATTAGAAAGAAAGAAAAAATATTTATTTGTGACCCGCACAGGAGACACGAGAAATAAGCATAAAAATTCAACAATAGTAAAAATAAAAAACCCCGTGCGAGACCAAAAAGGCTCCTATCTCAGCATGTGCAGCGATATCCAAAAAAGAAAATAACGCTGCGCTGATATTCTGATAGGGCCCACAGTTGATGCCACGGACACACTTACTGAGCAGTATGTTAGGATTGTAGCAGGTGGCGTTCTGTAGTTTCTGCCAACCCCTATGAAAAAAGGCGTGAGTATATGTAGCTAACTAGCTTTTGCCAGCGGCTTCACCCGCGTGAAGGTCTAACATTATCCTGAGTAAACATATTCCCGGGATAAAAACAACTTTTACTAATTTAATTGCTTAGTAGGATAAAATTGCGTATGCAGGGTGGTAGTTTTTATGCTTATTTACAATATCCAACGGAAAATTTCAAAATCTCGCACTTGACCACTGATGTATTCCAGGGGGATGACCATAAGCTCTTAGATTAAGATTATTTTGAGTATGTGTAAGGGACAGATGTATATGACGTGTATCCAACAAGGGATAAAAGTATACTATGTGTATTCCTGACTATAATATAGATTGATTGATTTGAGACAGATATAGATCTGTACCAAATTTCATCCAGATCTGTCCAGCCGTTTGAGCGTGAAGAAGTAACAAACAAACACACACTCACAAACATTCGCCTTTATGATATTAGTATGATTAACAGACAACTCATTTACCTTAGTTTCCGTAAACTGTTATGAACGTCATGTTTGTAATTGTTATTAAAACGTTAAACGGACCGCAAGGTTAGCTGAACTACAAATATTAAATGATGCGGTACAGCGCTGTTTTCCACTGAAGCGATCAGCGAGAGCAACTTTATATCTTTGCACCAAGCTATCTTTTTAGTAGATAGATAGATTCATTTATTTGCCTGAAATATGGTATTGTACAGATCTTAAAATAAACACACAATTGTACTTCATATTCCGCCTACTAAATTCGTCATGCAAATTTTGTTATCATAATAATTCTAATATACTCGATTTAAACAGAACAATAAACTCCAATGTCAAAAAATATCCACAATACAATAAAAATCAAATTACAAATGTCAAAGAAAAATAATTAAATTACAAATTGCATAGATGTTAAACATGAGAACCAAATAAATAAATACATTCAAATTTAATCAATGAATAAAGAAATACTATTAAATTCCAATGTCAAAATATAAAGAAATGCTAAATCAAATTTATCTACAATACAGTAAAAATCAAATTACAAATGTCAAAAAAAATATTACAAATTGTATAAATGTCGACTTTAACATGAGACTAAATAAATTAATCGAACAAAACAAACATGTCAAATTTAATTTTCATGTCATGCAATTTTGCCATTTTTCCTAGAGTAACCTATACGTAGGTTTGATTTCCTCGAACTCAGTGCAGAACATTTGCAAACTCAGTGGTAATGGAACCTAGACTCCAGACATCTATACAAATAAATAAAATTTAAGTGTCTGTATGTAATATCAAAATAACAACGTTTTATTGAATGCACGTGAAAGTATATACGGTACTAACAACAAATAAGCAATTTTTGCAAGATTTTTGTCTGTCTGTCTGTTTGTTCCGGGTAATCTCCGAAACGGCTGGACCGATTTTGACGGGACTTTCACTGGTAGATAGCTGATGTAATAACGAGTAACATAGGCTACGTTTGATCACGAGAAAATTAATAGTTCCGGCGTGAAACAAAAAAAATAAAAATATATTTTTTACGAGTTTGACGCGGACGAAGTCGCGGACAACAGCTAGCATTCATAAGACTGAAGCGAACATGGATTAGACAAATAAAATAAGAAAAAAATGTAGTTAATTGAAGAAAAGTGACAGTATGATATTTCATCAGTGAAAACTATTTTTCAAACCCCCGAAATATATGGGACCATCATCATCATCAGCCTATAATTTTTCCCACTGCTGGGACACAGGCCTCCTCCCTGTGAGAGGGAATGGGCCGTAATCCACCACGCAGGCCCAGTGCGGGTTGGTGGATGTCACATATCTTCGAATTTTTGGTTCTAAGACATGCCGGTTTCTTCATGGTATTTTCCTTCACCGTTTTGAGAGCAGTGGTGATGAAATAATTTACACAAAGTATAGCGCCTGCCTGGGTTCAAACCTACGACCTACAACTTGTAAGTCGCGGCCGTTACCATTGGACCACCAGTGTTACTCAAGAAAAGTGACAGTATGATATTTCATCAGTGAAAACTATTTCTCAAACTCCCGAAATATATGAGACTAGCTGTTCCCCGCAGACCACACCACAGGACCCGTTTATGGAATAAAAAAATAGCCTATGTCACTTTTCTATAGATTGTTTATAACCAACTGAATGACAGCAGGTTAAATAATACGTTCTTGTTAATTATATAAAGTCAAACGGTTAATATGACCAAATACAATATTTTGTACGCCCTGAAAGGCAAACATGTAGATCCTATTACCAAATGTTATTTTAAGACCATGCAAATCTATTGTACACTCATGTTTTACAAAAATAAATATCTTATCTTATCTATCTTATCTTATCAGGAATAATGTAGCTTTCTATTGGTGAAAGAATTTTTTAAATCGTTCCAGTAGTTTCGGAGCCTATTCGGTACAAACAAACAAAAAATCTTTCCTCTTTATAATATTAGTATAGAAGTATAGATAAAAATAGTGTCGTATCCTGAATGATCGATAGTTGATCGAAAATCGAAGTAGATCGAAAATAAAACTATTACACGGCAAAAAAATTACATTTGTTAAGAAACCAGCGGCCATTATTTAGTTTCTATTCATTTATGTCAGACTTCATTTTATCGACTGCATTAATTTTATTGTTAATTTCATATTTAACACAATAAAAGCGTGTGTACTATGTGTATGAATACTGTTATATTTGAATATATTACGTTTATATCCATAAAACATTTATTTACAACAATTAGTAAAATTAAATTGAGGCGTCATGTCACATCGATTCGATGAATCACATATGATTGAGCCTTACCTACAACGTTATGATCCGCGCTTGCAACATAAAAAAAAATAACGTCATTGACAGCTGTCAGTTTAGTCTACGAAATTAAAAATCATAGTATAGACAAGTTGCATTCTATTAACAAAAGCGTCGGGATAGCGATTGGTAAAATGTTATGGGATTGGCAAGTGCTATCGATACGACAATTGATCAATCCCTTACATTTTGCCATTTCGACCATCACCATCACTGGCATCTAATGACATTTTACCTAAAGATATCGATCGACGAGAACGAGAAGTACGAGGTACTTCTCATTCTCATCGATCGATAACTATACTAATATTATAAAGAGAAAAGATTTGTATTTTTGAATTTTTGTATATAACGAATAAACTTAAAAACTACTGAACCGATTTCAAAAATTCTTTCACCGTTGCGAAGCTACACTATCCCCGGGTGACATAGGGTACTTTTTATCCCTGTGTTCCCACGGGGACGGGCAATACGCGGGTAAAACCGCGAGGCGTCCGCTAGTTGTTGATAATATGGCTCACACAGTGATAGTGCTGCCAAATTAAAAGCAAATGTGATTGCTTTGTATCTACTACTTTGTATCTAAGTGTAGGTATTATGTATGGCATAAGGATGCTGGAAAAGTATTACTTCTAGGGGTGCACCGAATGTAGGTACTTATCTTTTGTATTTTGGGGTCGTATAGATGATGCGTTTAAAAAGCAGTAAAAAGAAAAGCTAAATTTGCAAACATTGGTAAGCATAATTTAACCATTATTGGTTGAGTGAATTATGGATCAAAAAACTGGGCTTAAGCACCTGGATGCGCATGTTTGTGTGAGTGTGCCGTTTCGAGCGTTTATACGTAGTTTCCGTACTGTTTGTCCATATTTACACTGTGGCCTTAGTGACATTTCTGAGTGAGGTAGACATTAGCTTTAAAGGAAACCGAACACACAATACTTATAATTATGCAGATGGCAGATAATAAAAATATAATAAAATCTCTTATAAATGGACTTCTATCGGCTATTGTTGTATGAATCTCGAGGTAATAAGTTATTGATATACAAGCAGGGTTGCCACGTCCGACAACAATATTTAAGGATATCAATACTAATAAAGTAATCCTATCCTTCTAATATTTTAGATGTAAAATTTTGAGGATGTATGTTTGTTACCCTTTTACCCAAAAACTACTGAACAGATTCTAATAAAACTTTACAGTAATATAGCTTATACGTCACAAGTTCTAATTTAGGGTGGGATGTGAATGCAACTCTGTCTGTCTCTCTATTTGTTACTTTTTAGGGTTCCGTACTCAAAGGGTAAAAACGGGACCCTATTACTGAGACTTCGCGGTCCGTCTGTCTGTCTGTCTGTCACCAGGCTGTATCTCATGAACCGTGATAGTTAGACAGTTGAAATTTTCACAGATGATGTATTTCTGTTGCCGCTATAACAACAAATACTAAAAACAGAATAAAATAAATATTTAAGTGAGGCTCCCATACAACAAACGTGTTTTTTTTGCCGTTTTTGCGATAATGGTACGGAACCATTCGTGCGCGAGTCCGACTCGCACTTGACCGGATTTTTCACGTCTTAAGGTTGCCCTAGTCGATCATTCTTCCATACAAACGTAATCTGGTGATTACTGCACTGTTTGACGATGTACGTTCAAAATATAAAATCAATTTGTCTCATCATTGTCTAGCCCTGTATGGAAACAAGAAAGAAAAAAAAAAACATATATTTGAAAGTTATGAGCGTCGAAAGTTTCACATTTCGACACAAATTTTAACGCATTTTTGGGCGCAAATAAATACCATAAGAAGACGGAAAATTGCAAAACAGCACCATACAGGGATAGATTAGTAGTTCAACAATGCAAATAATTTTATTTTGAACAGCAAAATACGTTTAGTCGTTTTTTCATGATATCCAGATTCCCAAAAGTCTGTTTATAAAATTTCGCTTGGTCGGTTTCGTCCTAAATTATTATTCATTTTGCTACAAATTTGCAAAAGTGTGTATTCGTCACGGAACACACAGGTATACGTACGCGAACTAGCTTTTTACTGCTCATCACAGCATCTATCTCTTCCGCACGTGTTGTCGGTTGATATATATATCTATATATAGCATGCATTTTAACCCCGCGCACAAAATAGTTCGTGCCGTCAACTAGTGCAACCTTAACAGCTGAATGGAATTGGATGTATCTTGACACACGGGTAGACCATGTCCTGGATGGGATAATTTTCACTATAATGAATGATGATAACGTCTTATCGGAAGCTAAATAAGTAGAATAAAATAAACCAGAAGAGAATCAGAAGTACCAAATAAACCTTTCTGCTTCATCTCGTTACCTCTTTATTTACGCTTTACATTATCATGCATGCACGTACTGTTAAAATGCGATATTTTTAATCTGTAAACATAAAACCTCTTAACTCTGTCTATCCTTTTGCGGCGTAGCCGTGATGTTATGATAAAATAATTGAATAAAAAGATATAGAAATCGCAATGATTAAGAGTTTTTTTTTAAGTAGCCCTGAAAATGATACTTTTTATGACTGATCGAATATTATAAGTGTAATCAATGACCTTGTACATAGTATACAGGATGGATCAGTGGAACATACAAGTACACAACAAAACAAAAGAATATAAAAACAAACTGGCCAAGTGCAAGTCGTGCGCGAACGAAGGGTTCCGTATCACTATCGCAAAAAAATCACGTTTGTTGTATGGGAGCCCCTCTTAAATATTTATTTTATTCTGTTTTTAGTATTTTTTGTTATAATGGCAACAGAAATACATCATCTGTGAACATTTCAACTATCTAGCTATCACGGTTCATGAGGTACAGCCTGGTGACAGACGGACAGACAGATAAACAGACGAATCGTGGAGTCTTAGTAAGGTCCCTTTTTTTCTTAGTACGTTTTACTCGTATATTTTCAAGTAAACTTGTTAGTGATGGTAAATAAAAATTTAATTTCAAACCAAACGAGTATGCAAATTTTTAACACATACTAAACTACTAAAGCATGTTTAAAAAAAGCGTTTAAAAAAACAGTGTGTCTTTCTTAGATGACAAGGTCATTCAATTCATTATTTTTCATCGAGTAACATTTTATTTAAACTATATTAAGGTATTAAAAAAATTAAACTTGCTATTAATAATGTTTAAAATATGAATCATGCTTGGTTTTTGTTTTTCTTTGTATTGTCTGTCAAAGTTTAGTATACTCCATTTGCGTTAACATTAGACGTTTAAATTAGCCCATTAAAATGGTTGAACGGGTTGTAAACAACCCGTTCAACCGATTTTGAATTCTATTGCGTTGGTGATCCGACAAATGGTAGCTGTAGTAAACAGTTGGTTTTGGTAACAGGTTTATGCTTTTTATGTCATCCTTATTTTTACGGGATAGAACTCAAAATTGGTTGAACGGACTGTAAAAGGATTTGGAAACATGCCTAATGTTATTTCAAATTGAGTGTAAAATATGGCTGAATAGGTTCCCTATATCACCATTGTACTGTACACATATTTGCAAAATAAAATATCTTTATCTTTACGAACATGACTTACTTCCCCCCCCCCCTCCTCTGTATTTATAATTTCATTAGTCATTATTGCTAGAATATAAATAAACCCATAAAATTATCCATTGTTGATCGTGTTTTTCCATATGTGTAAATCAAATAAATACATGCCACCTTGTCGTAATATAAACATTCCGGGACTGACAGCCAAAATACGTAGAAAATAATAAGTAATTATTATAAGTATAAATAATAAAAGAATGAAAATAAACATTATCACCAATCTACAGAGGAAAACACGCAAAATTCGAAAGTCACAAAGTATAATGGCGTTTCTAGAACTAATGACGTAACCGGTTTGAAGCAGTTTCTACCGGTTAGCACCAGTATCACGCGGTTGTTGAACTGGACCGCTTGTTTTTTGTTTTGTTATTTTTTTTTGTAAATTTATTTTTTAATTTTGTTTTGTGAACGTCAAAAGTGACAGTTTTGGTGCGTGTGTTTTTTGGTAGATGTCGCTTCTTGTAAGGGCAGTTTAGTGTTGTGATATAAGGTAGTACTTTAAAAGCAGTGGTATTTCCGATACAAAATTTATCGGAAAAATACAAAATGCTTTCTGGTGGTTTTATTTGAAAATGCTATTTTACTTTCTACTGTTATTCATGAAATGAAAAGCCGATAATTATCATTGTATCCGATCATAAATATAGATATTGTATAATTACACAAAAATATCCAGACGAATTGAAAACCTCCTCTTTTTGAAGTCGGTTAGTAAAATAGGTGTGTAATATTAAAATTACAATTTAAATATTATGCAAAGTCATGTTTTGAACAAGAATAACAAAGTGAAATAATTTTCCGCTCAAATATCCTTATTGATATTTAAAATGAATCGCACAATTTAATTTCCTAGCACAGACGTAAATATAACTAAACGCAAATCCCTCCATCTGTATGAAAATTGAAAACCAAGCGTGCCACTTTAAATTTAACACACAATTTACGAACAAATTTACTTACCGATAAAAGAAAATGTTTCTATTGTACCGGCCAACTATTTTTTTGTAGAGTTTTTACAGTTAGATACGGTATAATTAGGCATTTTACTAGATTTCAGTTCAAGTCCGGTGCTAAATGAAACAGCTCACAGTTAGAGCATTGCTTTTACTTTTACTCCTGTACTGACTGTATTTTTTTTAGTTTGTCACCTCAATTTTTTATTAGGTCCACCGATTTTGATGATTCTTTTTAGGGTTCCGTACCCAAAGGGTAAAAACGGGACTCATTTACTAAGACTCCGCGGTCCATCTGTCTGCCTGTCTGTCACCAGGCTGTATCTCATGAACCGTGATAGCTTTTCAGTTGAAATTTTCACAGATGATGTATTTCTGTTGCCGCTATAACAACATATACTAAAAACAGAAAAAAATAATAATAATTGGGGCACCCATACAACAAACGTGATTTTTTTGCCGTTTTATGCGATAATGGTACGGAACCCTTCGTGCGCGAGTCCGACTCGCACTTGGCCGGTTTTTTTAACCGACTTCAAAATGGAGGTGGTTCTCAATTCGACTGTATTATTTAAGTTTGTCACCTCAATTTTTTATTAGGTCAACCGATTTGGATGTTCGTTTTTTTTTTATTTTAAACCTGGTACCTCATGTGCTTTCATTTAAATTTTGTGAAGATCTGATTAAAAATTTTGGAGATATACAACAGAACTCTTCATTAAACATTGGCAAATCTCTCGGGATTGCTGCAATCACATGTCTGCTTATTGTTTACACCATTTCATAACATAACATCACGCCAGTACGCTCTAAAGGGGTACGCAGATGTATACAGTACATCCTGGTACACTCTCATTTCACCAGTTATGTTCAAGTTTTATGTTATTTGGGTAATCTATTTGCCCATAACTTTGTGCATTATAGTGTCTTACTATAGAACTTGTTCATTATGTACTACAACTAAAAAGTGAAAAAAAGTTAATTAAAAAAATCAAAAAACCCGACTGCTTAAAAAGCAAACTAAAAAGACGTAAACAAGAAGAAAATCATGCTGTGCAGTCGGAGGATACATATTCGCGAGCTGGCGGACCAACACCAGATGTTATCCTCCGACTGCACAGCATGATTTTCTTCTTGTTTACGTCTTTTTAGTTTGCTTTTTAAGCAGTCGGGTTTTTTGATTTTTTTAATTAACTTTTTTTATTTACAACTTTTTAGTTATTTTTTTTTAGAATTAGGTACATTTAAACATATAAGTGTTATATATTTTTGAAATCGCCTCTTAAAATCCTTTATTTTGATACCCCACACGATGGGTATGGAAGAAAAAAGAATATTTTTTTCCCACAAAATGGCGCCCAAAATCCGCCATTTTTGTTTTTTCCAATTTTAATGTAGCCAGTGACACTCGCAGGATTAAGACGAATCGATTGACGTAAGAATCATCAAAATCGGCCAACGCGTTTGGTCTCTAGAACGCCACATAGGAACAAACATACATACATACATACATACATACATACATAGACTGATAAACACATTACCCTCCTTCGGCAGTCGGGTAAAAACGAAACCCTTTCCTTGCAGTCGGGTAAAAATATTTTTTTTTACAAAAAATACAACCGGCTTCTAAACAAAAAGAAAATCATGCTGTGCAGTCGGAGGATACATCTGGTTTTGGTCAGCCAGCTCGCGAATACGTATCCTCCGACTGCACAGCATGATTTTCTTCAAGTTTACGGCTTTTTAGTTCGCTTTTTAAGCAGTCGGGTTTTTTTATTTTTATAATTAACTTATTTTTCACTTTGTAGTATTTTTTTAGAAGTCGGTTGTATTTTTTTTATAAAAAAGTTTTTTTGACACGTGAAGTACATAAATTTGCGTCATTTAATTAGATGTATGTCTGTGTTTCCCAGCTATATATATATAACAAGCAACGTACCATTTTATAGTTAAAAGTAATATTAACGATTTCCGTTTGTTCTTTACAGTCCAATTAACTAGCTTATCTTCACGGTCTGTTTCAGAGGAGGTATGAGCAGGGCTTGCGCCCATCGTTTGTTTGTTTTATTTTATTTCATTACTGTATTTAAAAACGGTGTTTGGAAACTAGTAAGAGTAATTATACAAAAATACAATCGAATTGAGAACCTCCTCTTTTTTAATAAGTGGGTAAAAAGATAAAATTTCATCACGTTTGTTGTATTGGAGCCCCACTTAAATATTTATTTTATTCTGTTTTTAGTATTTGTTGTTATAGCGGCAACAGAAATACACCATCTGTAAAATGTTGACTGGCTAGCTGGCCTGGCCTGGTGACAGACAGACGGACAGTGGAGTTTTTACCCTTTGGGTACGGAACCCTTAAAAGAATCATCAAAATCGGTTCACCTAGTAAAAAGTTTTGAGGTAACAAAAAAAAAAAAAAAACTGTCGAATTGAAAATCTCTTCCTTTTTGAAGGCGGTTAAAAAGATAACAAATAGACAGACAGTTACTTACGGATTTATAATCATAGTATGTATTTAAATCACAGTCGTTAGTGTTATGGTTTAAATTTCTAAACACTAACCGTCTCATCACAAAGCGAGTTCTTACTTCAGATCTTCTGAGAAATTAAATTCTGTATACAATATGTAGAAATTCTTACGGAAAATCCCTTGGATGTGTCAAGTTTGTTTTCATTATTATGTATTTGCTAAATATCAATGTGTAAATATAAATGTTGCTGAACATATCTGTAAGGTTTGACCCTGCTGAAAATTCATTCAACCAATCGCAGCAGATAACGCGTCCTTGATCATTTGTCACATTAATTCTGCGGTCATTTAGAGGTGAG
Organism: Anorthoa munda; assembly: GCA_945859665.1. Taxonomy (NCBI): domain Eukaryota; kingdom Metazoa; phylum Arthropoda; class Insecta; order Lepidoptera; family Noctuidae; genus Anorthoa; species Anorthoa munda. Next base: position 12,008,872 of record OX243917.1, on the reverse strand, counting down.
AAACTAGGCCTCAGGGCACGCTGAGCCGCGGAGCCACAGTAAAAATATACAAACAGTATACAAACAGTAGCTGCGGTCAGCTGCGTGCATTTTTAATCCACACATATACGTATGGATGATGACCGCAGCTCCGCCACAGTAAAAATATACAAACAGTATGGAAACTACCTACAAACGCTCGAAACGGCACACTCACACAAACATACGTGACCACTCGTCGCGTTGCGGTGCTCACTACTGAGAGCACCGCAAATGTGCCCGAGTGGTTTCGTCGGTGCGTATGTTTGTGTGAGTATGCTGTTTAGAGCGTTTGTAGGTAGTTTCCATACTGTTTGTATATTTTTACTGTGGCCGAGCTGCGGTCAGCTGCGTGCATTTTTAATCCATACATATAGGTATAGATGAATTATACAGTGACTGTAATGTCACTGTACTTTGACAGTAAGACGTTCTGCTAATAGGACGATTTGTTAATTGGCCATTTTGAGAATATGACGTTTTGATACGGAGTCAAAATAACAGTTTATTACTGAATGCATATTTCATGCAAAAAACCTTCATCTGTTCTGACTAATCTCCGAAAGAGCTGGACCGATTTTGACGGGATTATCACTGTCAGATAGCTGATGTTAAAGGAGTTACTTAGGCTAAATTGAATTTAGAAAAAAAGTTTAAGAAAAGAGTGCCGTGCAAACCCATGAATTTTTAGGGTTCCGTACCCAAAGGGTAAAAACGGGACCCTATTACTAAGACTTCGCGATCCGTCTGTCTGTCTGTCTGTCTGTCCGTCTGTCTCCAGGCTGTATCTCATGAACCGTGATAGCTAGACAGTTGAATTTTCACAGATGATGTACTTCTGTTGCCGCTATAACAACAAATACTAAAAACAGTATAAAATAAATATTAAAGGGGAGCTCCCATACAACAAACGTGATATTTTTGCCGTTTTTTGCTCGATATTAATAACGGCAACAGGTAGACGCTTGAAATATTCACAGAATGTTTAGTTGTATATTTACTTCAAAAAATAATAATTAATAAATAAAAAAATAAAAAAATAAGGGGTGCTCCCATACAACAAACGTGATTTTTATGCAGTATTTTGCGATAATGGTACGGAACCCTTCGTGTGCGAGTCCGACTCGCACTTGGCCGGTCGGTTTTTTTTATCAAAATCAGACTGGTGCTGTTGGTATATTCTGTAAAGATCTCACCTTGAAATGACATTCCGTCTTGTTTGGATGGATTAACAGCTCACTTCAAGTTCACTTAACCTATGTAAGTTTCCATTGTGAGATGTTAACAGAATCATTATTATCATCATCATAATATCATCCAAAAGACGTGCACTGCTGGCCATATGCCTCCCACAAGCGTCGCCGCACTAATCAACATACAGAAACAATAGCATTACCGTTTTACGAGTTTGACGCGGACACAGATAATATAATACTAGCATACAGATACCTCATCCCATACAAAGAAACCGTGCCGACGTAACTAGCGTTTTTCGACTGCTTAATCTGGCAATTTTTTGTACATCGAACGGATTCGGTTCTGTTTCACGGTGAAAGATAGATGGTGTTAGCAGCAACTTGCAAGTAAAAGAGTTTACTAGGTTCGTTAATATTTTTTTCTTTAAATATAGTGAAGGTTTGTTTTCTAGTATTTATTTGCACGTTTTTACAGTTTTTTTGCTCCAAAATGTGTTAAAATGCAACCTTCTTTCGTTCAACAATCGAGTGGAATGCCTCAGAAATTTAAAAATGCGCCATCTATTGGCATCAATTTTAAATGATCCGTCTAATAATCTTTGAAATGTGAATTAAGAGCCCAATATTCCATAATTTTGTACTTAGGAGAGTTGATTAAACAAGAACATACAATTTTTGTGTTCAATTCCAGAAAATGTTAATTTTACACACATTCAATCAGACAGACAGATTCATTCTAACAGATGGAGGAGCATATCGCGCCATCTAGTGACATTTATTTGAACCAAATTTTCTTTCTTAGCAATGAGACCCCGTGACGCGGACAAAGACACGAACAACAGCTAGTATAGCGATACAATAAATACCTTTATACCATTCCCCCTCTTAAAAGCTTATTTCATATAAGTATTTTCTTTAGACAGCCTTTAGAAGCTAAAATTATGAAGATGATAAAGTTTTTTATCCTAATTTCCGAGTCATATACATGAGTTTTCAGTTTCTGAAATTGCCAATGAATTAAAACTCGGTTTCAGCGACATATGAGTTTCTTTGTTTTGTAAATATAGTATCTGCATGTGTAATAGTTCTTTGTTTTAAAAGACACCACGTGTAGATTTTGGCACAGACGAAGCAAAAAGAGTGTGCTAACACAGTATTTCCCAAACTATGGGTCCCGACCCACTGGTGGGTTGCGATCCTATATTGGATAGGTCCTAGAGAATACAATCCCAACCGTTTTCTGGCCCCGAAAATCCCGGGACTGTACTTGGCTAATCTCGGGATTTTCGGGATTGCCACAAACAAGTCTAATTTGTATTCCGTAATCCGTTGCGCCTTGACAATAACCTTGCCTAGATTATATAATTAGCATTTATTACATTTCGACAAAAAACAGCCCTTAAATACGCCGTACTCCAACCAGCGTAAAACCTAAGTGAGAGTTTTCAGCTGCTGCTTATGTTGGCAATAAAATACGAAGCAGACATGGAAGTCAAACATGGATTTGATTTTTCTGCGATAATGTTTTCGAAATTCTAAATAAGTTTTTTTGTGTTGTCTTTTTGATTTCTTGCAAAAGTATAGTCTTATATTTTATATTTTTTGTGTTTTTAGGGTTCCGTACCCAAAGGGTAAAAACGGGACCCTATTACTGAGACTTCGCGGTCCGTCTGTCTGTCTGTCTGTCACCAGAGCCCTATTGCTGTCACTCACTTGTCCATCTGTCCGTTTGTCAGTCCGTCGTCTGTCAAAAAAAGTCTGCAGGAGATTTTTTAGGGTTCCGTACCCAAAGGGTAAAAACGGGACCCTGTTACTGAGACTTCGCGATCCGTCTGTCCGTCTGTCTCCAGGCTGTATCTCATGAACCGTGATAGCTACACAGTTGAAATTTTCACAGATGATGTATTTCTGTTGCCGCTATAACAACAAATACTAAAAACAGAATAAAATAAATATTTAAGTAGGGCTCCCATACAACAAACGTGATTTTTTTGCCGTTTTTTGCGTTAATGGTACGGAACCCTTGTCCGACTCGCACTTGGCCGGTTTTCTTTTCTTATTATATTGTGATTTGTGTTGTGCAAAGACAGTAAAAACATTTATTTTTAAATTATTCAAGTATCTTTTTCATTTGAGCCCAATTAGAAACAACATAGGCCCGGGATCCCGGGATTACGCTTCAAAAATCCCGTAATCCCGGGATTGAAAAACATGCTCGGGATTGTATTCTCTAGTCCTGACACTAAAACTGCTAAAACTGTAATTACAAAAAAATTGGTAACAAATACATCCTTCTTATTGAAATAGCACTCATTGTAATTAATTAAATATTAATAACAAAGAGTGCATGTAGTTACTTATTTCTTATTAAAACAGTCTTTGATTTATGTACATACTTTTTTCTTCATGACAGCTAAAAGGTGAATTCCGAATGTGGAAGTTTTTGTTTGGTGGGTCGCAGGCCAGTCAACTTTGGGAACCACTGTGCTAAAATATTATTTTTGCTTCGTCGTACATTTTGTAGTTTCTACCTACTTCTTTTTAGGGTTTCGTACCCAAAGGGTAAAAACGGGACCCTATTACTAAGACTCCGCGATCCGTCTGTCTGTCTGTCCGTCTGTCGCCAGGCTGTATCTCATGAACCGTGATAGCTAGACAGTTGAAATTTTCACAGACGATGTATTTCTGTTGCCGCTATAACAACAAATACTAAAAACAGTATAAAATAAATATTCAAGGGGGCCCCCCCTTGAATATTTATTTTATACTGTTTTTACATTTATACCCATACAACAAACGTGATTTTTTTGCCGTTTTTTGCTCGATATTAATAACGGCAACAGGTAGACGCTTAAAATATTCATAGAATATTTAGTTGTATATTCACTTCAAAAACTAATTATTATTAAATTAAAATAAAATAAATTAAGGGGGGCTCCCATACAACAAACGCGATTTCTTGGCCGTTTTTTTGCGATAATGGTACGGAACCCTACGTGCGCGAGTCTGACTCGCACTTGGCCGGTTTTTTTTCTACTCCCACGGGAGAAAGAGCAGAGACTTGATCAATTGATCATTTGTACAGAAAACAGGCCTTAGCTATTTTAATTCCAAAAGCCCGCCAAGTGCGTATCGGACTGCACATTTAGGGTTCCGTACAAAATGTAGAAAACATTATCGGTATAATCATTATCACCAAATTTCAAGTTCATAGGTCATTGAAAAGTTAAAAAAAGCTTCTGCAGATTCTTTTTTGACAGACGACGGACTGACAAACGGACAGATGGACAAGTGAGTGACAGCAATAGGGCTCCGTTTGGACCCTACGGGTATGGAACCCTAAAAATCGATAGAACACTTCTAGGTTTATCACATACTATATACTGATAATGTACAATAGATAAATAACATTGAATATTGCCCCGTCAATAAAATTTTCGTGCAGCAAAAGAGCTTCCGTGTGCAATCAGCCCTTATCAATCCTGCTAACTCTAAATCAAAAGTTATTTATTCAAATTAGGCTGAGAGGCAGCATTTTTTGAAGACCAGTTCTGCATAAAAACAATACCCCAAAACGCTTGCCCGTCACCATTTGATATGGCTCTAGCCAAGTGACATCATATCAATGACACCGGCGCGGAAACGTCAAAAATATATGGGATTACACAGGCGTCCTCTCTGTGAGAGGAAATGTGCCGTAATCCACCACGCGGGCTCAGTGCGTGTTGGTGGATGTCACATGTCTTTGAATTTTTGGTTCTAGGACATGCCGGTTTCCTCACGATGTTTTCCTTCACCGCTGTTTTAGTAAAAAGACATTCTTTTTTATTATTATTATTAATTAATAGGCTCGCGCTTGACCACTATCTCACCTGATGGTAAGCGATGATGTGGTCGACGATGTAGCACGCTTACCTATAAGAAACCTATTCACTCTTGACTTAAAGACTCCCAGGTTGTAGCTATTAGAAAATACAGACTCCGGCAGGGAATTCCACTCCTTAGCTATACGCATAATAAAAAAAAACCCAAAATTTTTGAACGTATCGGTTGGTAATTATCTAGTCTCTAGTGTTTTAGCTGGGGAGAAGAAGTAGTGCAACAAACTCCCCAACAACACAATGTTATGTCTGTTAAGATTGAAAAACATGAATTAAAAAATAGTATGCAATGTAACTGACTAATCTATATTGATGATGAGGAACCAAACAATTTTCTTTTAATTACTCCAAAAAATACTAGATAGCCATAATATTCCGGTAAGCATAAAATAACTCCAGAACGCTAAAGGAATCGTGTTTATCAAACCTACCGTGAGCTCTTAGAGTAAGGATATTTCCACAGTGCGTAAGAAACAGATCCTACTAATATTATAAATGCGAAAGTAGTTTGTGAGGATGGATGTATGTATGTTTGTTACTCTTTCACGCAAAAACTACTGAATGGATCTGGATGAAATTTGGCACAGATATAGATTATAGTCCGGAATAGCACATAGGATACTTTTTATCCCGGGATTACGATCCCTTGGGATAATTTTCGAGATTCGCGCGGGCGAAGTCACTGGCAGAAGATAATAAAAAAAATAAAAAAAATTGTCATTTGTTTACATCAGTCCCTTACGCACATTGTGAATAACCTTGCTCTTACAGCTTATGGTAAAATCCAATGCCTTGTCTTAGAATTGACATTACGCAATTCGGGAATCTGTCCAACTCTATTTTAAAATGAAAAAGTCAAACTAGTTTTAAAGATCATTCTTAACTTTAAATTGTCAAATTTAAAGACACTCTTGACTCACATCCACCGAACAATTCAACGTATGACAGTAAATAAAACAAAAAACAAAACGAAAATTTCAACTCTAAAGACTGTTTAAAAATCTATAAAGTGTGTCTAAAAATGACCTGAAATACAATAATGGCGGAACTGTTGCAAAGAATCCGAGGGTTAGGCAAGAAGAAGGACAAGAACTTGAACACGAGTGTATATTCTGTGGTGTCGTGCAGTGACCTGACTCCGGGGAGCGTGGAGATCTGGCTGGACCTGCCCGATGAGATCAAGTATGATCCTCTCCTGGCGGCTTTCAAGCAGCGGTACGAGCAGCAACATGGTGAGAATATACGTGTATATTTTTATTTATTTTTATTGTTGACTAGCTGACCCGACAAACTTTGTTCTGCCATAAAAACACCAAACATTCATCTACCCTACCCTACCTACCCTACCCTATCTTACCTACCCAACCCTACCTACATACCTACCCTACCTATGTAGGTAAGGTACCAATATTTTTATTTTTTTATTTTCATAAGTTCCTAACCTTTCTCCTAACAACTGGTGGATGCGAAGCTTCATCGCCGTAAGGTTGCCTGCTTGTCGGTCTTCTATAGACTGTAGTTCGGCGAGTGTGCTCATGAACTCCACGACCTCATCCCACCGGCCCCCTTCTACCATCGGACATCTAGACGCACTGCAAGTTATCATCCTCACCTCGTTGCCATTCCACCAATTCGCACCAAGCGCTTCCAAACATCCTTCATAATGCACACAGCAAAAGAGTGGAACTCACTGCCTGCGTCTTTGTTTCCGAACGTATACAACCCGAATCTCTTCAAAGTTAGAGTGAACAGGCTTCTTCTGGGTAAGCTCACTCCATCGTCGACTCTGTCTCTGTCACCGACCTAGACTAGAGTCAAAAGCAAACCCATCATAAAAAAAATAAAAAAAAATAACAATAACAAGTGATATCGGTCCAGCCGTTTACGCGTGATGCCGGGACCAAGGGAAATAGGGCTTAATTTTTATATTTATATATAGATTGGCTCGCGTTTGTCCACTATCTCACCTGATGGTATGTCGTGATGTGGTTGACGATGAGGCATGCTTGTCTAGAAGTAACCTAGTCACTCTTGATTTAAACCAGCAGCCAAATTGCATGCCTATCTTTTTGATAGCACGATCGCACACGCTATAGTATCCGGTTCGATTCTCGGCTTGGACAGAGTGTTTATTGGGTTTTCCCATCTTGAATTTCACAGTAGCAACCCGGAGTCTGGACTTGTGCCCGGTTGGTTACCTTTCAGAGCATACAGGCATCATGTTATGTTAATTTACCCCTTCCAACCGCCTTCGAAGCCCAAACAACTCGTTTTTAAAATATGGGATAAAACAGAATAGTTGGCCCAGGAGTATAGTTGCCATGGTCGCGGATAATTTGAAAGAGAGTTACCGCGGCCCTGGCATAAGCAACTGAAGGAACACGGGTGGGTTTTAGTCAGTAAAAGTCTGACACGCCCTCCCGCTTCACCCAGACCGGGAGAAGTCATTGGATGATTTCCCACCAAAAAAAAAAAAGGAGAATAGTTGACCTGATTGTAATTAATCTAGTTTCACGGATGAATCGCATGCTATTTTTTTATTATTTTTTGTAGGCTCACGCTTGACCACTATCATACCTGATGGTAAGCGATGATGTGGTCGACGGTGAAGCACGCTTGCCTAAAAAAAACCTATTGACTCTTTATTGAAAGACCCCTAGATTGTAGTTATATTATTACCCTCTTACAAATAAACGCGGTATAAAGTTATACCAAGTATAAACCTATGAAAATGTATGGTTATACCTTTGTTATACCTGGTATAACTTTATACCGCGTTTATTTGTTAGAGGGTTAATATATTGAAAGATTCTCCTACTACCACTAAGTCGACCTTATCTCATGTCTGTGCGATTGCATGGCAAGACAAAATGCGATCGAAGTTTTTGCTGGATAGATGTCCAGATTCTGGGCCCCCTATGTGGGATAGATGTCCCAAAATATAGAGGTCCGCAAGAATCGCTATTACCTACTCTGGAAATATTTAAAAAAATGTTTTTTACTTTTTAACCGACTTCAAAAAAGGAGGAGGTTTTTCAATTCGACCGTATATATTCTTTTTTATGTGTATTCGCGGATAACTTCGTTGTTTATGAATCGATTTTGATGAATCTTTTTTTGTTGGAAAAGAGATATCCTAAGGGTGTACCATGATAAGTGAACCAGGATCTGACGAAGAAGACCACAATGACCACTGGAACTCCGAAATAAAACAATGTATTCTAGTCGTGTTTGAGCTTATTATAGGCCAAAAATTTTTTTCATGTTTATTCAAAACTAAAAAGACTAAAATAAAAACTTTTTTACAAAAAATCAAACCGACTTCCAAAACAAAACCGGTTTGATTTTTTGTAAAAAAGGTTTTTCGTTTTGTAGATAAAAAACCAAAGTACCGGCCAGTTTTACAAATAAAGTATTTTGCATTTTGTACTGAAAGTTATAGAGTGATTTCAAAAAATGCTTTCAACTATCCGGCTTTTTATCCTACATTACTAAACATTAGGCAAAAATTTAACCTGTTTAAAATTAAACATTCAAGTGTAGTCACACGTCTAGTCATTCTAAAATTAGATTCGGTCTGGCTTAGGTAGTGAACTGAGAATATTGTGACGTAAAGTAATATGAATCACCATCATTGACTACGCCGACGCCTGTTATTTGGATGCCACCTTTCTTTTAAATAAACTTGAGCGTTTGCAAAATATATGTATTCGTTTTGTTTTCAATCTCAAAAAGTATGACCATGTTTCAGGCTTTCGCAAAATGCTCAAGTGGCTCCCTATTCGACTTCGCAGGAACTCTCGGATTTTGTGTTTGCTATTTAAAGTCCTTCAAAACCCTAAAATGCCTTCTTACCTCCGCGAACGCTTCTCCTACTCCCGTCCTTCCGATGCACTTTGCAGGTCGCATCTTAAGCATCTCCTTGAAATACCTTCCCACACTACCGACTTTTACTCCTACTCCTTTACTGTGCACGCGGTGCGGTTGTGGAACTCGTTACTGCCTGATATTAGGGACTGCCAAACTCTTGCAGTTTTTAAAAAGAGAGTGAAAGAGCATTATCTTTCCATTCCGTCTTAAGGTGAACGCGCACCTAGCCGCACCGCAGGAGCCGCACGCGCCGCAGTCATTGCATTTTATAAATCTTTATATGAAATCGTATGCAGCCTCGCGCACCTGTCCGCGCCGCACGCGCCGCATTTCAGCAAAATGCTGTAGGTATACGGATTCCACCAGCGCGTGCTGATGACGTCATCAGATTCGGCGCGTTCGATGCTTGCGGCGAGTGCGGTTCGGGCGGCGCGGAGACATCATGCGTACAGTGATGCCAACTTAGCTACTTTATAGCTAAATCAAGCTATTTTTCAGCTACTATTTGATAAAACTGGTAGCTAATTTTTTAACTATAATTTATAGCATTTTTTATAAGACATGAATGCTTTCGAGATTGTAGTGGGACACCGGATCTTAATTTAAATTGTCTCAAGTCAGGAAATAATGTGCGATACTCTCCAACTGTACCCATTTTAAGTTAATGTCATGAACCCATATTTTTTTCTTTCATTCCACCTCTTCTACCGCAAAACCGACAATAACAGGATCAAGTGCCATAGTACACTACGTACGTTCGTTCTATACAGAAAATATTCATATAATAAGATATACAGAAGTGAATATGATTCTGACAACACTGTGCGTGCGGCACTTTCGGCCATTCGGCGCGTTCGGCGCGTACGGCGCGTTCGGCGCGGATAGCGCGGGGCCTTGAGAAAATGCGATGACTGCGGCGCGTGCGGCTCCTGCGGCGCGGATAGGTGCGCGTTCACCTTTAGTTGCATATTAATATGTATTATTATTTAAGTATTTATGATATTAGTTAGTATTTATTATTGTAATATTTAATTTAATAATATGCATGTATATAAGAGTATATATTAATTATCTATACAGTATTCTTCTTTATTGTGAATTGTTTAATATATTTTTCTTTTTATCGTTCTACACACGGTGTCTACATATCTTTTTTTTGCAACTCTCCTCTCGCAGGTATGCTGGAAGAGATTTCGTTAGAAATAAGCATACCTTTGTTCCTATTTTCTGTTCCTTATTCTTGTCTATTTATTATGTGTGTGTACATTAATGGTTAAATAAATAAAATAAAATAAAAAAATGAAATATGCTCAGGAAAAAACTCGTGCTTAAATAATAAATAAAAACCGCACGGGTCGATCTTCAACGTTAAGGTAGCCCTAGTCGATCATTCTTCCATAGAAACTTAGTCTGGCGATTACTCCACTGTTTGACGATGTACGTTCAAAATATAAAATGATATCAATTCGTCTCATCATTATCTAGCCCTGTATGGAAACAAAAAAGTAAAAAAGTATATATTTGAAAGTAATGAGCGTCGAAAGTTCCATATTTCAACACTAATTTTAACGCATCTTTGGGCGCAAATAAATACCGTAAGAAGACGAAAAATTGCAAAAGGTGCAAACAGTCACTATACAAGGATAGATTAGTAGTGCAACAATGCAAATAATTTTATTTTGAACAGATAAACTCAGTAGTTTTTCCATGATACCCATATTTCCAAAGGTCTGTATATAAAATTACGCGATCTCGTTTTCGTCCTAAATCATCATCCATTTCGCTACAATTTTTCAAAAGTGTGTATTCGTATGCGAACTAGCGTCTTATTGCTCATCACAGCATCTATCTCTTTCGCACGTGTTGTCGGATGAGATAGCATGCATTTTAATCCCGTGCACAAAATAGTTCGTGCCGTCAACTAGGGCACCCTTAAGCAACGTTTGACGAGGTCACGTGACTTTTCGATGGCGCTTGGTAATTCCATGAATTTTTGACATTTTACCTATAATACCACTTGTCAGAGCCTCTGGTGTGCAGTTGACTGCACCTCTATCCCAATCTTGATTTGGATCTTGAATCGATGTAACAAGTCATCGTGGGAATATTTTACTCTTCAATGGTATATAACACAAGCGTAATTACATTTTCAGGTAAAACCGAGCCAATAGACGAGCCAAATGAAGGAGATAAGACAATATTTGATAAGAAACATGACGTGGAAGCGAAGAAAGAGGACGTTGAGCCTCTTAAAGATGCCACGAACAGGTTAGTTTTTAATTAATTCATGCAGGCTTCTAAATAACTCTCGCCAATTCTAACTCCTGAAAGCTAGAATCAATAGTGGCGACCGCCAGAAAAGTGGTGAGGCAGTAAATTTTGGTGAGTTGCGGAGAAACAATTCATCTATCTTGCATCCCGCGACGAAATTAATCAGAAAAGAACACACTATAAAATATCTCTTAACTAGCGTCACTATTCAATACCTATTTTTTATCTCATAGTATATTCAATAACTGAAACTTTTTTGGACATCCTAAGGGTGTCAGCTAAGCACTTGTAAAGGGTCTTTCAACAAGGACGGGTCGATGTTAAAATTAAATAAAACAAGATGTGTCTGAGATATTAACGAAATTTATTTTTTATTTAAAAGGCCCATTTATGCCATTATGGATGGAATATGACATCGTTCAAATGTCCGCCGCGGCTTCGTATGGTGGCACGAAGCCGAGAGGTCCAATTTTAATGACTCTGCTGCAAGATCCGGCTGAATCCGAGCGATGGCCTGCGTTATGTTGGCTTTCAGGGCAACGGTCGAATGTGGTTTATTGGCATAAACCTGCGACTTCAGAAATCCCCACAAGAAAAAGTCTAGCGGAACTCTAACTCTACCCTCAAACCGTTCATGCAGAATGTCGATTGTATCGTTCGCTGTGTGGCAAGTAGCGCCATCTTGCTGGAACCACATGTCGTTCACGTCCATATTGTTCAATTCAAGCCAAAAGAAATTGTTTATCATTGATCAATCACAGCAGATAACGCGTGCTTGACAAAAAATATTCAACTATAGTCGTCACAATCTAAGAAATCCGTTGACGTTTCACATTATTCATGCCGATAACTTTCTACGTAAGAAATTGCAAAAATCAAACTAATAATCCTAATTCAATACTATGTTACCGATACACTATGACAACGAGTATCATTCGCAAGCATCAAGTTTAATTATTATTGAGTATTTTTATCTCCACACACGACGTAATATTCCAAATATTAATTAAACACATATTGTATAAACGCTTACTTTATATTCGTGGATAGGTAAAATTAAAAAAATTAAACCATTACAGTGCATCATTTTCCTTCGATTATCTAACAACTGCATCATACAATATTTTTTTATAACACACTTTTACTTTTTAATTTATTGGCGCTTATGGGCTCATTGACTTAATGTAGAAAAGTAGTGTCATTGTCTATGGATGAGAAACTAAATTGCCCGTCATACCACATATTGTATCCGTTTCCACTTTTGTTTTATTTCAACTGTATGAGTGAAGATAAAATAGTGTATGCAACGGCATATAATTAGGTATTAAAACACGAGCGTGATATTATTATCACATTCGGCTTCGCATCATGTGATAAACCCACGCTCGTGTTTTAATAACCCCTATTATATGACCATTGCATAAACTACTATTTACGGTCATAGCATATTTAAACAACACTAAAAATATAATTAACTAACACTCAAAAGATAAGCCTAAAATGCCTAAAATGAACCCTTGCGCATTTTTATGCCTCATATTTTTTTACAGAATTTTAGGAAATGCAATAAAACTTGTGGGGATTAGAGTTCTTAATTATGTGAAGTTTTTTATTAATAAAATTAAGTGTATTTTACGGCCTTTAAGTTTTATTACACATTGAATATATAAAATAATTAAAACATTCCCTTTGTTCTCAGGTTAATAATGGAACCAATGCATGGGGCCAACGATAGTGACATAAAATTAAAATCAGTGAAGAAGAAAAAGGTGAGTTTGGAATTTGAGTCAACTGCAAATGCACGATAAAATCATTTTTTATTACTTGTAAATTTTAAATATTGACTTTCAAAAGTGCCGCTTGGTGGCCTATACTTTATAAAAGATAGCTTGATCTCTGCGACAGCTGTCAGTATCAATACAGTAACAATAACGTATACGTCAGTTTGACATATGTCGCAGAGATCAAGCTATCTTTTATAAAGTATAGTCCCCGTCCGTCAAAATCACCGTAGCGGCGAAAGACAATGGTAATTGCTATTGTGCGAGCTTAGACAGTTGTCTAAGCTCGAAGCTCGCTCAACTATAAAACAGTAATTGTTGTCCACAGATAGAACACGCGCTCCGCACTCTAAAGCTATCTGGTCTAGTCGCCTGCTGGGTACTATTGACAGTTTCTTTACTTATGAATGTGGAACGAACAGCCATAGTACTGCATACTGCCATACAGGGAGGAGAGGTCAAAGGTATGTCATTGTATTTTCATCTTATTCGGTAGTTTCCCTGTCAGGAAACAGTTTTTTTAAGGTTAAAGGATAAAACGGAACCCTTATAGGATCACTTTGTTGTCCATCCGTCCGTCCATCTGTCTGTCTGTCTGTCAAGAACCTTTTTATCAGGAACGCGGGAAGGTATTAACCTGAAAATACATACCAAATACTCAGGTCTAATGTCCCATGAAGCTGTGAAAAATTCAAACTTCTAAGCCAACGCAATCAAAAGATACAGCCGTTTATGCCGCAAAATTTCGACACTCGCAAGGGAATCATAACCTAAAGGGTACTTCCCGTGAACTCAGAATCTTGTAATTTGGTACGAAGCAACGTCTTATAGCACAAATAAAGGAAAACTTGCGAAATCCGTAAATTTTTAGTTACATCATATAATAAAAATATTATTAATAATAATTTTAAACTTCGAAAGGGGTAGCCCTTTCCTCATGAACGTGTAGAGGTATTAAATTGAAATTCATATCAAATGCTCCGGTCTATTAATACCTTTAAGCTGAGGTTTGTACAGAACCCTCGGTGCGCGAGTCCGACTCGCACCTGGCCGGTTTTTTTGTAGCGGGAAGAACCTTTAGAAGGCGCCTGAAATTTTGCAGTAAATACTAGAAACAGTGAGATTTTTACCTCACTAAAATGGTGGTGATCGCGTAGAAGGGGTCGTGAACTCTCAATAGATCACCCCGGAATCCCCTCAGTGCAACACCTGTTAGGGCACGTCGCTATAGAGACTGAAGACGCCTATAAAATAAATAAAAAAAGAAGCGCATCCCCGCCCGCTGCAAAAAGTGTTTCAGGACAGTTTTCCTCCACCTACTCATTATTTACCACCAAGCGAGTTTCTTCCCGCAAGGTCTAACTAACTGTGACCTACTTGGAAGAACCTTAACCGCCTCAGAACCCAAGTACACAATTTGATTCAACCTAGCCCTTTCCATCATCGGACAACAAGACGTACGGCAATGAGCCACCGGTACATGGTGGACATCCCACCCATACATACAAAGCGTTTAGCAAATACTTTCATTGTGCGCATAGCTAAGGAGTGGAAGTCCCTGCCGGAGTCTTTGTTTCCTGATAGCAACAACCTTGGGGTCTTTAAGTCAAGAGTGAATAGGTTACTTCTAGGCAAGCGTGCTTCACTGTCGACCGCTAGGCGAGCCAATTGATAAATAAAATAAAAATAGGATGATGTAACTCCAACCTGACAAAATGAAGCTACCACGATGGAACAGTAGCAGGGTGTGTATGTGGAACCGAGTCGCAAACCATGCTTCACCTCTATGCCTGCCCTCTGCCAAAGTAATCTATGTGCTGCCACTGAAGATGCATTGAAAGTGGCAAAGTGTTGTGTCAAACAAATTTGAATGACTGCCGTGCCAGCGACATCAATCTGCCAAGCCTTTTCCCAACTATATTGGGGTCGGCTTCCAGTCTTACCGAATTCAGCTGAGTACTAGTGTTTTACATGAAGCAATTGCCTATCTGACCTCCACAACCCAGTAACTGGATAACACGGTACCCCTTGGCAAGACTGGTGTCAGATCTCAAGCTTCTGACTACTCGTAACGATTGTCAAAGATCTTCAAATAACAGCCGGGTCCAACGTCTTAACGTGCTTTCCGAGGCACGGAGGAAACTCGATATGTTGAAATGGTCAACCATCCACGGACCAACCTCGTCAAGCGTTGCTTAACCTTGATGTAGCTGTTTAAATGCAAAAATCGAATGCGCGCGTCAGACTCGCACTTGGCCGGTTTTATTTTCTAACAGGATTCGTCCGTTTACATCAAGAAATGTGAAATGGGACCAACGAAATACGTCGACTGTTTTAAGATTAAATAGCATCAAGAAGGCTACAAGGCATAGACACTCATTTGCTATTACTCTTTTCATTTTCAGAATACGAGTTACCAGCCAGTGACGACCGAATGAAAGTATTGATCACGCTAACCGGGCCGTTTGCGCAGGCAGTGACCAATGATAGCGACAATATACTGCAGCTGTGGCTCCATCGAGAAGTCACAGATGACCAACTAGTGCAGTTCCAACAGGTAAGATTGACCAGAGGCCCTACACAATTGTTATTTTATCATTGAAAGCTTGGGGGTAGCGATTGTCAAAAAAAAAAACTTTCTTACAAATAAATACTACCGACTAGCAAATAAGAAAACTACAAAGTGAAAAACAACTTTATTTTTGGAAGTCGGTGTCTTTGATAGGTACCATTTTTTTGCGTTATGGCACTTATAATATAATACTAGCGTAAAGATGCCTCATCCCATACAAAGAAACCGTGCCGACGTAACTATCGTTTTTCATCTGATTAATCTTGTTATTTTTGTAAGTACATCAATCGTGTTCGATCACGTTTCACGGCAATAGATGGTGTTAGCAGCGACTTGAAAGTAAAAGGGTTTACTAGGTTCGTGAATATTTTTTTCTTTAAATACAGTGACGGTTCGTTTTATAGTATTTGTTTGCACGTTTTTACAGTTTTTTGCACCTAAATGTATTATAATGCAAATTTTAACAATCGAGTGGAAAGCCTCAGAAATTAAAAAATGCGCCATCTATTATCATCAATTTTAAATGATCCGTTCAAATAATCTTTGAAATGTGAATTAAGAACCCAATATTCCATAATTTTGTACTTAGGAGAGTTGATTAAACAAGAACATACAATTATTATGTTCAATTCCAGAAAATGTTAATTTTACACACAATTCAATTTATGTGAATTGAATTGTGTGTACACGTCGCGGCATCTAGTGAGATTTATTTGAACCAAATTTTCTTTCTTAGCAATGAGACCCCGTGCTGAAGGTCATGCACGATTTCCAAAGTATTCCCAAAACGTTTAGTGCATATGGGTGGCAGTCCACCATGTACCAATATCGCATCGCCATACGTTTTATAATCCGATGACGGAACGTGCTGGTGCCGAATTAAATCATGCAATTTCAAATACTTGATTTGTCCAAGTGATAAAATTTCAGATTTAAGGTTACACTAGTCGATCATTCTTCCATATACAAACGTAGTCTGGCGATTAATACACTGTTTGACGTTGTAAGTTCAAAATAAAAAATGATATCAATTTGTCTTATCATTATCTAGCCCTGTATGGAAACAAAAAAGTAAATAATATATATATTTGAAAGTTATAAGTGTCGAAAAATCCACATTTCGACACAAATTTTATCGCACTTTTGGACGCAAATAAGTAGGTACCATAAGAAGACGAAAAATTGCAAAACAGTCACCATACAGGGATAGATTAGTAGTTCAACAATGCAAATAATTTTATTTTGAACTGATACGTTTAGTCGTTTTTTCATGATATCCTAAATCATCATCCATTTCGCTACAAATTTGCAAAAGTGTGTATTCGTACGCGAACTAGCTTCTTACTGCTCATCACAGCATCTATCTCTTCCGCACGTGTCGGTTGATATAGCACAAAATAGTTCGTGCCGTCGACTAGTGTAACCTTAAACATTGTAACCATATGTCGAAGTTTATCAAACATCATAGGTAATTAACAGTAATAATTACACAGCGACGATAAATGTTTACGACATTTGAATTATCGATGGTCATAAACTCATAAATAAAATGAAGTCTGTTTGTCCTCTATAGTTGCAGATGTAAGTGTGATTGTTTAAATGTTTATAAAGGAACTGTAAGATCAATAAGTATCGAATTAGCCTTGAATGCGATCGATTGTATGTGAATATTTATTAATTAACATCACTCATCTCATCATCAGAAAGCTTACAGTCACCCAAAAGGCAATGGAAAGGGCCATGATCGGAGTTTCCTTGCGTAATAGAATGTAGAGATCCGCAAGAGGATTACCGACATAGCCTGAAGAATCGCCAAACTTAAGTGGCAGTGGGCAGGGCACATTGCTCGCAGAACGGATAGCCAATGGGGAAGAAAGTTTCTGGAGTGACGTTGCATTGGAACGCTTCCCACCAGTCGCGGGGATGCGCTGGATGCGGGACGCACGGGACCGGTCAATGTGACGATGCTTGGGGGACGCCTATGTCCAGCAGTGGACGTCTTTCGGCTGATATGATGATGATGATGAACATCACACATGTACTACTCGAAAGGTTGGGCACAGGTACACCTACAGTAAACCTACATTCTTTCTTGTTTCTTTATTTCCTATTACCATCAACTGGGAACAAATTCAGACACCGGGCTGCTATTGAAGAGCTATGCACACTTTTGCAGTAGTATGTCTGCCGCACCGACTAGCTCCACTGAAATTGGCCGCAGAGACCGACGTTCGGTACAAAAGTCTCTGAGACACCTCCTTGATGGTGCAACGCAATTTAATTTCGTCAACAAGCGATATCGTACAAGTATTTTCTTAGAAAATTTATGTGAATACGGTCAAATTGTATCGGATTGCATCTATTTGAACGTACTTGCAATCTTGCTATAAAAATCGCTTGTCGGTATGATATCAAAAAAAAAATGTTCCAATAATAATTTATTAAACAATTTTATAATATATCAATACTAATTTATCAATGATAATTTAATAATATTTTTTTTATAATAATTTAATAAGATGTTTTACAATCATTGTTTTCTTTTAAGTATTTTCGTTACTGTTTTGCTTCCTTTTTCTTGTCCTTTACCAAAGGTTGTAAATACCAATATTTGTAAATAAAATCATGTATAATCGATGTGTTTTTGGGGGAGGCTGGTAAACTGTGTGACAGAATTTCCTAGTGCTGATACCAGTCTCCCACAACGGAATTATCAAATAATGTTGCACTTTTATGCGAGGTAATTGTAAGGCACCTTTGTGGAAGAGAAATAAATATTTATATAATGTTATGTTATATAAATAATAACAGCCGCACAGGTCGATCTTCAAGGTTAAGCAACGCTTGACGAGGTCGGTCCGTGGATGGGTAACCATTTCAACATACCGAGGTACCTTCCGTGCCTCGGAAAATACGTTAAGCCGTTGGTCCCGGCTGTCATTTGAAGATCTTTGACAGTCGTTACTAGTAGTCAGAAGCTTGAGATCTGACACCAGTCTAGCCAAGGGGTACAGTGTTACCCAGTTACTGGGTTGTGGAGGTTAGATAGGCAGTCGCTCTATTTAAAACACTGGTACTCAGCTGAATCCGGTGAGACTGGAAGCCGACCCCAATATAGTTGGGAAAAGGCTAGGCAGATTGATGTTATACAAACCGCATCGCGTCGAGCGTTCAGGAAAGTCGCAAAATCAATATTATTTCTATTATCATTTTCTTTCATAGAAACATGACATTTTTATTCCAGAATTCAACAAAATGGAAGATTCACCTACAACCGGAGGATCTATTAGACTTCTCGCCAAGTTCCACAGAAAGCCAGATGCTGATACTGCAGGACAACTCACATATTTATAACAAAGTTAAATATAAGAGGAACGTATCGGATACAGGGGATCTCATACAAGAGGAAATTACACGGTGGAACCAAATTGGAATTAATGGTAAGTCATTTTGTAAAAATGAACTCCCTCTAGAAGGTGAAGGAAAACATCGTGAGGAAAACGATATGTCCTAGAACCAAAAAACCGGCCAAGTGCGAGTCGGACTCGCGCACGAAGGGTTCCGTACCATTATCGCAAAAATCGGCAAAATATCAGGATGTTTGTATGGGAGCCCCACTTAAATATTTATTTTATTCTGTTTTTAGTATTTATTGTTATAGCGGCAACAGAAATACATCATCTGTGAAAATTTCAACTGTCTAGCTACTACGGTTCATGAGATACAGCCTGGTGACAGACAGACAGACGGACCGCGGAATCTCATTAATAGGGTCCCGTTTTTAACCTTTGGGTACGGAACCCTAAAAATAACAATCATAGCAATGTCTTTCATAGCAATTGTTATGATATAAATAAATAAATCCACCAACCTGAACTGGACTCACTCACTCACTCGTGGATTGAGGTCAGTTCCCTCTCATACAGAAGGCTGTGTCTCAGCAGTGAAGGCCAGGTTTCCTCACCACGTTTTCCTTCATTGTTGTCAGCGATGTCAAAGATATAGATAGAAAGTACATATTGAATTATTGAAAAAAAGTACATTAGTAGGTACTTGCCCGGATTTGAACCCCTTAAGCACAAAGGCGTGGTCTTAGTCACTGGACCACCACGGCTAATATAATAATATGAATTGAGCATTTGGAGGTATGCGGAGGGAATAGAGCAGTGGTGGCCCAGTGGTATCGGCCGCGACTTACTAGTTGTAGGTCGTGGATTCGAGCCCAGGCAGGCGCTTTACTTTGTGTAAATTATGTCATCACCACTGCTCTCAAAACGGTGAAGGAAAACATCGTGAGTAAACCGGCATGTCCTAGAACCAAAAATTCTAAGACATGTGACATCTACCAACCCGCACTGGGCCCGCGTGGTGGATTACGGCCCATTTCCTCTCACAGGGAGGAGGCCTGTGTCCCAGCAGTGGGAACATTAATAGGCTGATGATGTGATGTGATGTGGAGAGAATAGGTTCCGCAACCTCCCTTAAAATGGGAGGTTCGTCCTACCAGAGGAGTTTTGTGTCTGTTCCAGGCAACTGTCCAACGGTTGTTGTAGGTATATGTTCAAATCGCACCGAAAACTCTGATTGCACGTTTTTATTTTGTATTTGGCGTCAACAGATGTCGCTACAAGGAGGAGCTCGTGGCTAAATAATAACAGCCGCACTGATCGATAATCAAGGTTAAGCAACGCTTGACGAGGTTGGCCCGTGGATGGGTGACAATTTCAACATACCGAGTTTCCTCCGTGCCTTGGAAAGCACGTTAAGCCGTTGTCCCGGCTGTCATTTGAAGATCTTTGTCAGTCGTTACGGGTAGTCAAAAGCTTGAGATCCGACACCAGTCTTGCCAAGGGCTACCGTGTTACCCAGTTACTGGGTTGTGGAGGTCAGATAGGCAGTAGCTCCATGTAAAATACTGGTACCCAGCCGAATCCGGTAAGACTGGAAGCCGACCCCAATATAGTTGGGAAAAGGCTAGGCAGATTTAGATGTCGCTACAAGCATTTGTGCTCATCATTTCAGGTACAAGAATCACCCTGCGTATGAGTACATCCAGCAACAGCACGGTTCCTTTGACTGTGAGCTACCAGCTGGACCCCATCGAACCAGAGGATGGCATCATATACGCCACCATACTGCTCATAGCGTTGTATACTCTTATCATCTTTGAGGTGGGTGTCGAATCTCCTTCTAGTTTTCTCCTATCGGCATGGGTTAATAATAATTTATATTTATTACTAGCTTTCCGCCCGCAGCTTCGCCTGCGTGGACTATAAAATTTGCTCAACTTTATTATTTTATCGAATTATAAAAATTGCATGTAAATTAAGAAAAGAAATAAAGAAAGAAAACATTTTTATTTGTGACCCGCACAGGAGACACGAGATAAGAAAAACATAAACAATAATAAAAATAAATAAACCCGTGCGAGACCAAAAAGGCTCCTATCTCAGCATGTGCAACGATATTAAAAAGAAATTGATATATAATTAGCATAAACTGAACTGCCACCGTGTCGTGTTCTAATAGCAAATGGCTCTTGCTATTAGAACACGACGGCAGTTCAGTTTATGCTAATTTCCATTCTGGATGTCTCGTGGGATCGATTTCCACGGGCAGGTACAAATAATGAAATACCACTTTCCTTTCAATTTCTGAAACCTACCAACAGGACAAAGTCAGAGGGTATCAGTGGTATTCAAGGTTTGAAAACAGATTCCCCCCAGCACATCCAGTAGGTAATCATTCATACAAACCTTAATACCTCTTTTAACGCGTTTAAAGAATGAAATTCAAAAAATGCTTAAGTAAGTTTTTCTTTAATTGTATTGAAGAGCAGAAATACTAACTTTCAAGTAATTTTGATGATAAACAATTTATTTTTCTTACAAACTTTAACACCCCTTTTTACCCCTTAAAGGGATGAAATTAAAAAAAATCCTTAAAACAGTATTTTTTATTTTATGTATATAGGCTAAAAAAAATCTCATTAATATCAAATGAAAAATTACAGTTTCATACAAACTTTCATCCTCTATTTAACTCCCTCAGGGGTTGAATGCCGAAAAAAAAATAAAAAAAAAAATCCTTATTCCTTGTCTACATTATAAAGGGAACCTCTTTGCAAAATTTCAGCTTTCTAGGTCCAAGGATTTGGGCTGGGCGTTGATGAGTCAGTCAGGTCTTTTCTTTTTATTTATATAGATAGATATATAGATGGATGAAAGATCTCAGTGAAGGCGATAGTAGAAATTTCAAAATGTAAGGGATTGATCATCGCTTAGTCGATTCATGTATAATACTAGTTTTCACCTGTATCCGTTAGAATGGAAGCCTACCCCAAAATAGTTAGAATACTGACTCCGGTCACAGATAATATAATACTAGCATACAGATGCCTTATCCCATACAAAGAAACCGTGCCGACGTAACTAGTGTTTTTTATCTGATTATACCGATAATTTTTCTTTTCCGTTCCACGACGATAGATAAATCACCATCTATATCCGTGGAACGAAACGGAACGAAACCGAACGCGATCGATATACATAAAATAATCAGAATAATCAGTATAGAACGTCGGCACGGTTTCTTTGTATGGGATAAGACACCACTGCTCCGGTTTAGGTATCCGTTCCAAATGTAGGATATATTGGTATTGTTTAGTAAAATATACGTAATAATAAACATTATCACCAGATTTCAAGTTCGTAGGTCAATGGGAAGTTAAGACATTCTTCGGAACAAAATTTTGTGATAGACAGCGAACTGACAGACGGGCACGTGAGTGACAGTAATAGGGCTCCGTTTTAACCCTTCGGGTAAGGAACCCTAAAAAGGCTAGGTAGACTGACTTCCGCCTGGTCTGGATTTAGTAAAAAACTCATGAAACTTATTTCCAGATAGTAAATCGCACAATAGCAGCTCTGCTATCCTCATCACTGGCAGTAGCCGTGCTGGCGTTGGCCGGCGAGAGACCCTCCCTGCCAGAGCTGGTCTCCTGGCTGGACGTGGAGACTTTGCTGTTGCTGTTCAGCATGATGCTGCTCGTCGCCATCTTGGCGGAGACTGGGCTGTTCGATTACCTTGCTGTCTTGGCTTTTGAAGTAAGTAATCAAAAATATTCAAGTCCTCATAATATAACTTCCTTGCCCCTATGTTATTCTGTGTCTGGATATGAAACTTAACCATTTAAAAGAAAATAAAAGAAAGTAAGACAGAATAAAAACCGGCCAAGTGCGAGTCGGACTCGCGCACGAAGGGTTCCGTACAATTATCGCAAAAAACGGCATAAAAATCACGTTTGTTGTATGGGAGCCCCACTTAAATATTTATTTTATTCTGTTTTTAGTATATGTTGTTATAGCGGCAACAGAA
Organism: Anorthoa munda; assembly: GCA_945859665.1. Lineage (NCBI taxonomy): Eukaryota > Metazoa > Arthropoda > Insecta > Lepidoptera > Noctuidae > Anorthoa > Anorthoa munda. The sequence continues at coordinate 11,985,906 of OX243917.1, read as the reverse complement.
ATACATTATCTGTGAAAATTTCAAATGTCTAGCTATCACGGTTCATGAGATATAGCCTGGTGACACACAGACAGACAGACAAACGGACCGCGGAGCCTTAGTAATAGGGTCCCGTTTTTACCCTTTGGGTACGGAACCCTAAAAAAGGAAAGAAAAACAAATGTATTCCGTCAGAAACGACGCACAAATTGGACGTTTGGTAATCCACCATTCCTCAACGGCTGAACGGATTCAACGAAACTTGGGACACGACCTGAATAAGGACAAAGATTTAATCCGGTAGTACCTTCCCTCTTGTAGGATAATTTTTGAATTTAACGCGGATGAAACGTAGCAAAAACTGGTAATATACGAGTATGTACCATCAACCAAATCAATCAAATAATCAATAACATCAGTGTTTCAGGGCATTGATTTAAAAAGTAAAGACACGGCCGTCCGAACCTTTGTTCAATGCGTTCACCATACAAGAAACACTGCATTTTTAATGTCTCACGCACACGACCGCTCCCGAAGAAAACCGAGCGCGTGACGCTGCGTGACGAGTTCAATTCGATCTAGTATGACTTATAGAATGACCAAATTGTGGTAACAATGGTTTCAGGTGACAGGCGGCAGAACATGGCCACTGATCAACGTGTTGTGCTTCTTCACGGCGATCTTCTCCACATTCCTGGACAACGTGACCACTGTCCTCCTAATGACCCCAGTTACAATCAGGTAAGATCTAGTGTTATTACAACTATATGTCATAGTTGCCAGCACGTAACTTGGCAAGGGCAAGACAGAGGGTAGACGCATTCGAAATTTGGTGCTGGAGGCGGATGCTCCGAATACCATGGACAGCCAAACGCACAAATATGTCTATCCTATCCCAACTCGATATCAAGACCAGATTGTCTACAGTATTCCTACAGCGTATTTTGACCTGTTTCGGTTACTTAATGCGAAGGGGAGATAGAAGTCTAGAAAAACTGGTCATTTTTGGCAATACTGAAGGGAAAAGAGCACGAGCCGGTCGCTAACACGATGGTCTAACCAAGTGAAAGAAGCTACGTCCTCAAGCAAATTCCAGCAGGTGGTGATGTCAACTTTGAACCGGAATCGATGGAGGTAGATTGTCCGCTTAAAGGGGTCCAGTAAACCACAATCCTCAGTAATGAGGGACCGATTAAAGAAGAAGAATTTGGCAAGAGTCCTCAGATGCGCACAAGCCGTTTTTAGGGTGTCGACCAGAAGGGTCCAAACGGAGCCATATTGCTATCACTCACGTGTCCGTCGTGTCACACATTTTGTTCCTAAAAATTGTTTAACTTCCCATTGACCTATGAACTTGAAATTTGGTGATAATGACTATCATGATATATGACTGAAATACCGATGTCCAAAACAATTAAATTCAAAATATGCACCGCGGCAGCGGCCGGCGAGTTCTTGAAAACTCCTTTTTTGTCATTGTCTTAGAGATTTTAGATTGATTCCAGATGATACTAAACACGCAGCGCAGCAGCCAATCGCTCCGGCCCTGTGCCAACCGAGCCTTAAACTATAATGTTCCTTCATGTTCAGGTTGTGCGAGGTCACCCAGTTGAACCCTGTGCCGGTGCTGATGTCGATGGTGATCTTCAGCAACGTGGGAGGCGCGGCAACGCCTGTGGGAGACCCGCCGAATGTCATCATAGCCACGCACCCTTCAATCGTGAAAGCGGTAAGATACGCTTATCCCAAAATTGGCCCCGTCATTGTTTTGGCCTGGACGGCAAACCTTTATTGGTGATCGTGCCATTTTTTAAGCATGAAGAGCCGGGGTCAAAGAATTTTGACTAAACAATTGATTTTACAAAATAAACCAAGTTCAAAAGTAAAAGACTTAAAAAGTGCAAAATAACTTTCGTTTCGGAAGTCGGTGTCATTCGTACCTCATGTTTTTATTGTTTTGCGACAGCGAATTCCGAAATGAAAGTTATTTTGCACATTTTTTATGTTTTGTTTTTGAAGTCGGTTTTTTTTTTGCGAAAAGGATTTTAATTCTACCTTTTTAGTTTTGGGTCACCATCACTATAAATTGATTAATTTTCATAGTAAGGTACAAAATACCCATAATAACTCAATTTACACATTCGTGCTGTTTGCCGTTAAGGAGTACGGTTGTATGCTCCATATCTTGAGAATAATTGCCAAAACAATTTTTTTGAAACTTGCACTGTGGCCTAAGTTGATAGATATTTAATGCAATAAAAAAGAATGATCACGATCCGATTACTAGTTTCGGATTAATGCATGGACAAACATACATACACTAATAAAATTTGGCACACAGATTTAGAAGCCCACACAGAGTAACATATTATGTGAATATTGTGCTTTTCCAACAATATTAGATATATACGTATCGATAACCTCCTTTTTTAAGTCGCTAAAAATCTACGGGTCTACCACTGAAAGAAAACTCGTTATTTGCTACTAATTTTATTTTACTTACCTTCATATTGTTGTACTGGGTCTATTTGTGTATGTATTTGCGTTTATTAATGTTTGTAAACACACAAGAGAAATTTATAGTGTGGTTTTTACGTTTTTAAACGTAAAAAAATTTTGAACTGTTTTTGAAATAACGTAATTATGTAGGTATTATTGTTTTTCTAATCAATTTCCTTTAATTGTTTCAGAACATAAACTTCACTACGTTCACAATGCACATGGGTGTCGGCATACTCATAGTTGGTGTACAGACATACTTTCAACTCCGATACATGTTCAGGGATATCAACAAATTGAGGCACAGTGTGCCCAGAGATATTTTAGGTAAGAATTTTGCCTTATAGAGGAGTTCGTGGCTAAAGAATAACAAGTTAACATGTCGATCTTCAAAGTTTAGCTACGCTTGCTTAGGTAGTCCGTGAATTTGATGCGGTGATCATCTAAATATACGGAGACTATTTTATGCTTCAGCAAACACGATAAACTGTTAGTCCAGTCTGTTATTTGTAGATCTTTGACGGGTCGAGAATATAATAGAATATACTTTTTATCACAATCATCTATTCAAAAAGAGCTAGTTTATTCTTCGTAAACAGGGACCAAAATAGCTCATTAATCCCTTAGGGACTGAAAGTGATTTGAATTTGGAATGTGGATATTGTTAGTAAATGTTCTAATCGATTAGGCGCACGGTTGGCGCAGTGGTTGATCGATTGACTGCTGCGCTGCGTGTCGCGGGTTCGATTTCCGCACGGAACAAATATTTGTATGACCTACAGATAGTTGTTTCGGCTCTGGGTGTTTGTGTATGTGAGTTTATATGTTTGTAAAAGCACCCACGATACAGGAAGAAATTCCTAGTGTGAGCAACAAAAAAAAAATATCATCAAAGAGTTGAATCACAAACCATGCGGGTACTTCAAAAGAAGTACGTGCGATCGCGATGTTACATTCATATCAAAGCGCGAGTCAACGGGCGATCGTCTGCGTCTAGAAACTTTTTCTCTGAGCGCTGCGTTGACGCTCGCTGACGCGCGTTAACGCGCGCGCATGTGATCGGTTGTTAGGTATATATTAGGTCCTCCTGATCAAATGGTCTAAGTACGGAAATGGCCAACAGCGCAAAACGTCTAATGAGCAAGTCTAATTAGCAAAATGTCCATGTAGCAAAACGTTCGGATGTCTAAACGCGCGATTTGAAAACGCGCGTCAAAATTTTGCCATCTGAACATACCCTAAGGGTGGAGGTTTTGTCAGACAGTGAGTAGCTATAGGCCGGCAGACAGGGACACCATAGCCTCGGTTAGAAGATAGGACCGACTGTTTTATTTAATCCAGTAGTTGGTTCCCATTGGATAATTTTGACTCTTAAGACTTCCGGACAATGTGTCTCGGTGGTCATTGACACGGTGGCAGCCACTTTGCTCAAAAATATAGTTTTAAATGGATGAAGGCACTTGAAAAAGCTAGGTAAAGCACGGGGTATTGCTATGAAAGAAAATTTGGTCCAAAAAAATCTCACTAGATGGCGCGATATGCACCTCGATCTGTTATTGAATGTGTGTAAAATTAACATTTTCATGAATTGAACACAAAAATTGTAAGTTCTTGTTTAATCAACTCTCTTAAGTATAAAATTATGGAATATTGGGCTCTTAATTCACATTTCAAAAATTATTAGACGGATCATTTAAAATTGATGCCAATAGATGGCGCAGTTTTAAATTTCTGATTTTAACACATTTTGGTGCAAAAATACTGTAAAAACGTGCAAATAAATACTAGAAAACAAACCTTCACTGTATTTAAAGAAAAAATATTCACAAACCTAGTAAACCCTTTTACTTGCAAGTCGCTGCTAACAAAATGTACAAAAAATTGCCAGAATAAGCAGTCGAAAAACACTAGTTATGTCGGCACGGTTTCTTTGTAAGGGATGAGGTATCTGTATGCTAGTATTATATTATCTGCGGTAAAGGTTAATTTGAAAGACAGTTACCGCGGCCCTGGCACAAGCAACTGAAGGAACACGGGTGGGTTTTAGTTAGTAAAAGTCTGACATGCCCTTCCGTTTTACCCAGGGCGGGAGAAGACATTTGATGATTTCCCAACCCAAAAAAAAAGAAATAAATAAGAAAAAAAAAAGGTAAAGGTGTGACTTGGCGAATACAATCGATTTAATTTTGCAGAGCTTCGGCAGGAGATAGCGGTGTGGCGGCGTGCGGCAGCCTCTCTGTCCTCTTATTCACGAGACGAAGATATTGTGAGGAGGGCTCTCGAAAAGAAGGTACTCTATATTTATTATTGAAAGAAAGAAAAAAGATTTTAACAAAAAATCAAACCGACTTCCAAAACATACACTTTTGTACCCATTGTTTTCCGTTATTAGACACCGACTTCGGAAAAGAAAGTTATTTGCCGCATTGTAGTGTTTTGTTTTGGAAGTCGGTTTGATGTTTTGTAAAAAGTTTTTTATTTTAGTCTTTTTAGTTTTGGTAGGTACCTCCAATTATCATGAAAATCATTTATAGCCAAAGAACATCTCATGACGATTCCAATAAGCCCAAACACGACTAGGTTACATTGTTTTATTTCGGAGTTCCAGTGGCCAATGTGGTCTTCTTCATCAGTTCCACTTCCATTTGACGTCATATTCTGAATGGCGGTGTTATGATTCTCCGCGGCAGAATGACACTTGAAAAAATTGGTAGGAAGGAAGGGTAGGTAGCAAGTCAATTAGGGTAGGCAGGTACAGGTAGGCAGAGGGTGTCATCTCTATACGTCGAATCCACGACATACATTTAAGGGTACACTAGTCGATCATTTTTCCATACAAACGTAGTCTGGCGATTACTCCACTGTTTGACGATGTACGTTCAAAATAAAAAAATATATCAATTTGTCTCATCATTATCGAGCCCTGTATGGAAACAAAAAGGTAAAAAAAAAATGAAAGTTATGTATATTATAAAAAATAAATAAAAACCACAGACGCTTTTTTGAGAGGTAACAGGTTCGGTATCATTCTGCCAGTTACATAATGATCCATAAAAAAGTCATTTCGTAACTGTTATTATGTAGGTAATTTAGTTTTTTTTTTTTTATAATCTTGTGTCTAAATGTTCATATTTCGAAACTAATTTCTTAGATGTTACATAATAGACAAGGTAGTAGAAAAAAACGCTTTTCACGTGGGCGAGACCGCTAGCAAGCTGGTACTATATAAAGTAATCAGTGCTCTTTCCCGCGGTTTCAGGTAGAGAAGCTGAATGTGGCGCTGAGTCGCAGAGAGGCGGGGGGCGGTGCTTCACGCACTGACCCCATGTTCTGTTCCACTCTCGCGCAGATGAAGCAAAAGGTATGTGGAAAAAGAAAGAAAATTAAAATATTTATTAAAGTACTACAACAAAAATCTAAGGTTGGTTTCCACAGGCGTTTACAGAGGCTCCAGAAAAATAACATTATATCAATGAATGCTTTGCGTTAGCGAATGAAAACACCGGCCAAGTGCGAGTCGGACTCGCGCACGAAGAGTTCCGTATCATTATCGCAAAAAACTGCACAAAAATGTCGTTTGTTGTATGGGAGCCCCACTTATATATTTATATTATTCTGTTTTTAGTATTTGTTGTTATAGCGGCAATAGAAAAGAAAGTAATATTATTTTAGTATGTAGTTTTGTACACTGACAGCCCTAAATTCTTCTCCTATCGAACAGTCCATCCAAAGGTTGTCTGTAAGAGATTGCCCTGTGCGATAAGACTGCCCATTGTACACTTGTTTTTGTGAATGTTTATCCTGTACATATTTTGTGGTGTACAATAAAGTATATAATAAATAATAAATAAATACATCATCTGTGAAAATTTCAACTATCTAGCTATCACGGTTCATGAGATACAGCCTGGTGACAGACAGACAGACAGACAGACGGACCGCGGAGTCTCAGTAATAGGGTCCCGTTTTTACCCTTTGCGTACGGAACCCTAAAAATGACAATAATGTATCACATTATTAGGCCATTGAAATGATTTAAAGTCACCCAGAAGCAATGGAGAGGGCTATGCTCGGCGTTTCCTTGCGTGGCCGCATCAGAATTAAGGAAATCCGCAGGTGGACCAAAGTTACCGACATAGCCCGAAGAATCTCGAAGAATCTCGAAGAACGGATGGCCGATGGGGTCGAAAAGTTCTGGAGTGGCGACCGCGAACCGGAAGACGTTGCGCTGGAAGGCCGCCCACTTGATGGACCGATGACCTGGTTTAGTTTGCGGGAATCCGCTGCAAGTCGCATGGGACCGGTCGATTTGGCAACACTTGGATGAGGCCTATTCAGCAGTGGACATCTTTCGCCTAAAATGAAGATGATGATTATCGAAATGACACTTGACCAACATTTTGGCATTTTAGCCCATAAATGACACTTTTTCTAAAGCCTCTGAGTGAATCCCTAGAAAAAGGTGATGCTTTACATAAATGCTCCTATGGATACATCAACCATATTTCCATTAATTCATTCGAATACAGCTAATGTTATAAATGTGTATGTTTGTGTGTTTCAATCACGCAAAAACAACTTAACGGATTCGGATGAAATTTTGCATACAGATAGTTCATAACCTTGACTAACACATATCATACTTATTATTCCGCTAAATAAATTACCAGAGACTATAAAGGAAGCAGAAGCACGGAGACGGCCTGAAATCTGCGGTAAAGACTCACGCACAACAAGGAGATCAGATTCATGAAGAACTATTTCTAACTGTATCCAACTACATAATGTTTTTCCTTATTCTTTCAGTACCGCATCAGAGACATACAATTGTTAGTGAAATCTGCAATCTGCGTATCATTTGTCATCATTGTGTTCTTTCTGCATGCGATTCCTGAATTACGTAAGTACCATATGTATCATTACTGTAGCCACAAAATAGAAAGTATACAGAAAGGCCACTCCCGCCATTTCGAAAATTGACAGCTAAACTTGACAGACTCACTACGATTACTAATATATTGATTATGAATTTTAAAAAGATTAGGTAGCAGTTTACAAACACAAATGCAGCGATTCGTCTAAACATACATCACATCATGCTTACATGGTTACCTATCATAAGTTCGAACAACATTTGACCGAATTTCATTTCACTTAAAACTTTTCAACTGTTATTGTTACGTTTTTTTTTACTTCATCGAAGTCACGTCTGCCACTGTCTCAGTTGACCTATTATCAATTCGATTTTTTTCGTTACGCCGACGTTTCACTTGGTCGATAAACTTTTTACCGAAGTTACACTTAGCCGAAATAACATTTGTTCGAAATATTTATTTTTAAACGTATATCAAAATACTAAGTTAGAGAGAAACAGTGTGCGAATGCAAATGTTTTAAACAGTGACTTGAAAAATAAAATTGTCGACGTAGCCCCGCTCCGCTGTCCGCAGGGTCTAAAGTAATAAATATTCGGAAAAGTGATCGGTTCTCTGCTTACATACCTTAGATGGTAGACAGAACATCGAATATCCATAATTTTTTTGATTTTGATTTTTGGAACAATGACCATAAACATAAACCTGTGAAAAGGCACCAAACTCGACAAAACATTGAAAATAACTACAACAAAAAACAGAAATTTTCCAAAATTCTGAATGACAAACGCCCGCGCTAGCACTCGTGTCAGCCGCGACTGAGCTCGGTCCAATATTGCCCATTATTCCCTGTATAATCGTAATGCCAATGTGTGCGTGTAAAATGGCGCTTTGTTCGTAGTGGACTCTCTGTCTGCGCGCCGCCGCTTATGTACTTTGCGCTGTAGCCTAGCACTACTGCCAGGCGTTTCATCATCGGACTACCAGACGTACGGCGATGCGCCATCGGTACATGGTGGACATCCCACCCATACGCACTACGTTTTGAGAATACTTTTATTATGCGTACAGCTAAGGAGTGGAATTCCCTGCCGGAGTCTGTGTTTCCCGATAGCTACATTCTAGGGGTTTTTAAGTCAAGAGTGAATAGGTTACTACTAGGCAAGCGTGCTCCATCGTAGACCACATCTTCGCTTACCATCAGGTGAGATAGTGGTCAAGCGCGAGCCTATAATAGATAAAAAAAAAAAAAAAAAAAATATTAGACTATTAACCACATAAGTATAATGAAGCTTTGTTATAAAGTCATCTAATTATATAGCACTTTCGTTTCGGTGTGTGTAGATATGAGACTCACAGCGACATTTTAAAATGACTGGGAACGATGTTCGGCCGCTACGATATAAAAAAACAGTTGGCTGTTTCCAAAAAGTTTCGAAATAGTTTCCTGAGTATCAAGTAGAAATGGCTTGTGGTTTGAAAGTTGCCTTCACTGGCACTTTGGAACCAACGACATGCTCATGAAGATGGGTCTCACCGCGACATCCATGTGCAGGTTGTGTGGGGAACATACGGAACGCATGGAGCACCTTCTGTGCACATGCGATGCACTAGCTAGTAAGCGAATGAGTCTCCTAGGGGTAGGATACCCAAGACCAGAAGACTATAGGCTCATATCTCTTAATCTTGTTGTAAAACTCATGAAGAAGGTATTCAACGGGATTGGGGAGGAATAAGTTATCTAGGGGACCACAAAAGATCCCATTGGGTCGAAGTATGCGGGGAGTGTGCGATGGAATTGCACGATCTAATTCCACCTAGCCCGTTTCATCATCGGACTACCAGACGTACGTCAATGCGCCATCGATACATGGTGGACATCCCACCCATACGCACAAAACGTTTTGGGAACACGTTTATTATGCGTACAGCTAAGGAGTGGAATTCCCTGCCAGAGTCTGTGTTTCCCGACAGCTACAATCTCGGGGTCTTTAAGTCAAGAGTTTTTAGGTTATTTCTAGGCAAGCGTGTTTCACCGTCGACCACATCATCGCTTACCAGCAGGTGTGATAATGGTCAAGCGAGAGCCTATAGAATAAAAAAAAACAAGTGTCCGAGTTATTTCTCAGCCCCTCCACAAGATAAGATAAGATCATGTAGAAAATCAAGATGGATGGACTATGTATAGTAACGTGATTTTTTTACAACCTTTGACGTGTCTGATAGAAATAAACGCCGATGGAAAATGCCTGGCAGTAGTGATATCTGATTTCTAACGCTATTCTGTACAGCATCCATAAAAATATTTTCATTTAAAACGAGTACGATTTTCACGTACCTTGAGGACCTGACGGACGTCGGCCCAGTCATGCAAGTATGCGTACGTTCAAAGTACATACTAACACTACTCAATCTCACAGTTTTTGTGTAGAAAGCTTTGAGTAATGTCTGGGGTGTCTAGGATGTCCATCATAGTTACCGCGGCCCAGGCTCAAGCAACTGAAGGAACACGGGTGGGTTTTAGTCAGTAAAAGTCTGACACGCCCTCCCGCCTCACCCAGAGCGGGAGAAGTCATTGGATGATTTCCCACCCAAAAAAAAAAAAAAAAAGGATGTCCATCATGTCAGATTCCTGACTTCTGGCGACCCGTAACGACTGTCAAAGATCTTTAAATGAGAGCCAACGGCTTAACCTCCGACGCGATTTCTGGTCCGTTGCAGGTCCATAAGAAAAGTAATCGCGGCACGTGTCATAGGCCATAACTCAAAGGTCCGATTGGACGGTGGTTTTTGACGTAAAAACTTTACTTGCAACACTTTCTGGCTGTATCATTCGGTTCATTCATATTTCACCGAGTTTGGTAACATTTTAGTGAGACACCACTAAAATTTAATGACATAAAAATTTTACAAAATGTATCTGTGATTTTTGAGACTCGCCATGTTTTTTCGTTGTGTAAACAAAATAGTTTTTATTACATTTTATTATTGTTGAGTGATATTTATTTGGAATTGCTTGTCTAAACATTATCTACACATGTTTTATCGTAATGAAGTGTTTTTTGGTGAATATGTGTGTGAATTCGAAATATTGTGATAAAGTTTTATGGTGCGGGTAAAAGTTATGCGATAGAAAATTATAAAAGTGATAAGTTGCTACCGTGTTTCGTCACTGCCAGATGAGGTCAGATTTATTTGCTTATTGAAGTGTATAAATAGGTAGGTAAACTCGTAACGAAGCCAAGAAAGTATAGTAATATACCGTGCCATAGCAATAAATTGCCGATTTCTCAATTTTACTGAGGGCCCACCCAAAAATAAAAAATAATTCGCAGTGAGGTCACGTGCCATGACCTTGACGCTTGCGTGCCGGCCCGCACAAGAGGTTAGCATGCTTTCCGAGGCACGGAAGAATCTTGGTATGTTAAGATCGTCACCAATCTACGGATCAATCTCGGCATGCGTTGCTTAGCCTCAAAGATAGATTCATGCGGCTGTTATTATTTAGCTCAGTAATTAAGAGCTCCTTTAATAATAATGAAGATGATGACGATAATGATGGTGATAATGACAGAAAAAGTTAATTCAAAATATCAAAAAACCTGACTGCTTAAGATGCGAACTAAAAAGACGTAAACTTTTAGTTTTCGTCAGCCAGCTCGCGAATATGTATCCTCCGACTGCACAGCATTATTTTCTTCTTGTTAACGTCTTTTTAGTTTCAGCTTCTTAAGCAGACTGGTTTTTGATTTTTTGTATTAACTTTTTGAAGTGAAACTTCTTTATCGACGTATGGGAGAAATTTTGTACGTAAAGTCCGTCCAACGAAAAAAGTCCCGCGTAAATACATGGAACTAACAAGATTTGTTAGAGGACAGCGTACAGTCGCATAGAAACTAGCGCCGCGTCTACGGGACTTCTTTCGTTGGACGGACTTTATCGTCACGTTTTTCGGTTACGCGCCATGTTGCTTTTTTTTATCAAAGTTTAGTAAAAAGACTTATTCAAATTTAGAAGTTTCACTTCTTACCTGTGTACTCTGGTACACACACACATTTTTTATTTTTATTTATAACTTTTTAGTTAACATTTTTTTTTTAGAATTAGGTGTATTTAAACATATAAGTGTTATATATTTTTGAAATCACCTCTTACAGCCGTTTGATACTGCACACTTTGGGCCCCCACAATATGGCGCCCAAAATCCGCCATTTTTCTATTTTACAATTTTAATGTAGCCAGTGACACTCGCAAGGATTAAAACGAATCAATTGACGTAAGAATCAACAAAATCGGCTAACGCGTTTGGTCTCTAGAACGCCACATATTAAGAAACATACATAAATTCATACATATACTGGTACACACATTACCCTCCTTCGGCAGTCGGATAAAAAGGTAAAGTAAGTCAAACTTATGATTTTTTGTTTCCAGAACGCCTGTCTCTTGGCTGGACGGCTCTGTTAGGCGCATTACTGCTCTTACTTCTAGCAGAGAGGGATGACCTGGAGCCTATCCTCGCCAGGGTCGAATGGTCTACCTTGCTGTTCTTCGCGGGTCTGTTCGTGCTTATGGAGGTAAATTAGAGTTTATTATAATAACTAGCTGTTGACCGCGACTTCATCTGCATTAGTACTTCACACATCCAATTTTTTTATATCGCGCAATATTTAGTATTCGGCCGCCTTACTTTGGTTCCCCATACAAACTTCCACCCCCCTAAGGGTGATTTTCGGTATAAGCCCTAACATAGTTATGTCCTTCCCAGGGCCTCAAACCATCTCTATACTAAATTTCATAGTAATTGGTTCAGAAGTTTCGGAGTGAAAACGTAACAGATAGGCGGACAGTGTTACTTAAGTTTGCCCTAGTCGATGGCACGAAGTATTTTGTATCTTATCCGACAACACGTGCGAAAGAGATAGATGCTGTGATGAGCAGTAAGAAGCTAGTTCGCGTACGAATGAACATTTTTGCACATTTGTAGCGAAATGGATGATGATTTACAACGAAAACGAGCGCGCGAAATTTTATATACAGACCTTTGGGAATCATGACAAAACTACTAAATGTATATTTTCAAAATAAAATTATTTGCATTGTTGTACTACTAATCTATTCCTGTATGGTGGCTGTTTTGCAATTTTCCTTCTTCTTATGGTATTTATTTCCGCCCGCGTTAAAATTAGTTTTGAAATATGGAACTTTCGACGCTCATAACTTTCAAATATTTTTTTTTAGTTTTTTGTTTCCATACAGAACTAGATAATGATGAGACAAATTGATATCATTTTTTATTTTGAACTTACATCGTCAAACAGTGGAGTAATCGCAACACTACGTTTTTATGGCAGTAAAATCGACTAGTGCAACCTTAAGTGTAATCCACACTTAGATTAAGATTGTTTTACCATTTGTTCTTACTTTTCAGGCACTGTCTAAACTAGGCTTAATATCCTGGATTGGCAATATGACGGAGACGTTGATACTACAAGTTGGGCCAGAATCGCGATTAGCAGTTGCCATCATGCTTATATTATGGGTAAATAATTATTTAATTAGTGAACCTACTAAAATTATTAATGTTAAAATTTGTATCTTTTTGTTTCAATCACGCTAAAACTGCTGAACAATAAGTTCAAACACTAAAACCCGATTACTGAAAAACACGCTCTAAAAGTAAGAAACAAGAAAATATTTTCATCTAAAATTGTTATGTACATACAGCAGCAGACAAACATCACCCCTATAACTAAAAATGTAAAAAAGCTACATCTATGGACAGGAGGATATACTACGATGTTTACGTGCGCCGCGTGCGCGCCATCTCTGTGACATCAATGAAGTTAGTTTTCTATAGTTATTGACATCGACTCCACTAGTAAGCGTGCAAGATAGTATAATACTATTTAACAATAATTGTTTATGTTATTGATACAAAATTGACATGCGCTAACCAACATCAGCATATTTAGGCAGCACTGTATGGCTATAGAGGGGTGTTACGGGTTGCGGGGAAGTAGGTAGGTGCTTATAAGGCGGTCTTTCAAAATAAAAAAGATTAACTTAAATACGTAGTATTATTTATTATTCTTATGGTATTTATTAATATAGTAACCCAATTTAGATAAAAAAATATTTATTTAGTGAAAAACTGATAATTTAGTTTGGAAGATTTCAAAAGAGAACCAACATGTTACTCTCGTTTGAAACAAACAGAACAACAAGGGTTCGTATGCCACCTACCGTAACAAAACAATACATTCTGCAAAGTAGCAATGTACATCAAGGGATATATCTCGCAAACGGTACGCTTGACAAAAATATGATGTACCAAATCTTATCCGCTGGTGGGTTGGTGCGCCGGTTTTGCTGAGTTTGACTTCGTGCTCCCTAGAGGGCGCCATATTCAATGTAATGTCATGACGTGTTAATTAAAGTGTGTTTCAATAAAAATGAACTTTTCAATACAGTTGTTAAACATGGCGTACTTTCAGAGGCTATAATTATGATTCGAAAATTAAATCTTATGCATAGGCATCTTTCTGTTACGCGGTCGTGACTTTTGTTTACGAGCTCGATCATTAGTTTTGCAGTTTAGTTTTAAATTTATAAGTCAATTTAAAAAGTTTAGTAGCAAAGAGTTTTCATACATAGAATAAAATGGGATAGATTTTATACGAGGAAAAATGAATGATTACGTACGTTTTAGCATTGAACTATCAAAAGTCTTTTAAAGGGTTGTTTAATATATTTAATTACCAGTTTTAATTTAATTATTTTCACATCAACATTTGTCTAAAATCAAATAGGCTGTATAGACTGTTTTCGTTATAAAAAATGTCCAGTTGCAAAAACGCGCCTTTAGTTATAAGTCAATTTAAAAAAGTTTAGTAGCAAGGAGTTTTCATACATAGAATAAAATGGAATAGATTTTATACGAGGAAAAATGAATGATTCCGTACGTTTTAGCATTTAATTCTCAAAAGTCTTTTAAATGGTTCTTTAATATATTTAATTACCAGTTTAAATTTAATTATTTTCACATCAACATTTGTCAAAAATCGAATAGGCTGTGTAGGCTGTTTTCGTTGTAAAAAAATAAGTCCAGTTGCAAAAACGCGCGAAATTTTTATTTTTTTGTAAATTAACAAATCTAATTCTTTGATTTATTTTTACTATTTCCCACAACTGTATTGAAAAATATCGTGTGATACGCGGGCGTGTAGGTTATTGCAAACTCGTGTCATTAAAAACCCTCGCCTTCGGATCGGGCTTGTTAATGACAGCTCGTTTGCAATAACCTACTTTCCACCCTTGTATCACAATGTACTATTCCTGTATTCTCCGCAGGTGTCGGGCATAGCGTCAGCCTTCGTGGATAACATCCCACTGTCTACAATGATGGTGCGAGTGATAGCTGCACTGGCTGAACCCTCGGGATTAGGTCTACCTCTAGCACCACTTGCTTGGGCTCTGAGCTTCGGAGCATGTCTAGGAGGTAGCTATCTCATTGTTCAAGAACTCTTTACATATTCATTTTCAAAGTTACTTTTTTTTGTATTGTGCTACGTTTGCGTTTCACCACTTTCTCACCTGAGAAAGTGGTGAAACCCAAACCTAACTATCTGGTGATGGTAAGCGATGACGTGGTAGACGGTGAAGCACGTTTGCCTAGATACTTCGACAAGCGTGCTTCACCGTTTACCACATCATACTCCTCACTACTACAGGTTACTATCTACGAGTATATACTCTTTTCTTTTCACTTTTCTTGTCGCGCATTTCAGCATAAAGGTTCCCTTATTCATTCGGCTTTTTGTTTCTACTAAATTATAATCTGGATCGACATAATTAGACTTCGTCTTTATTTATAGTGGCTCACTACTGCTGAGTATGGTCCAGGGTTCAATTCCCGGATCGTGCAAAGTGTTATTGAGTTTTTCCATCTGGAATTTCTCAGTAGCATCCCGTACTCCGGACTTGTACCCGGTTGATGGCAATTGGCTCGCATTAAGCGCAGGCCCCATATAAATGGCATCGGGCGCGGACATGGCACGGGCGGCTTCCTATTCCATTCAAATTTCATTCAAAATGCACAGAAATAAAGCGCAATGTAGGACACACGGTATGTCTTTGCTCCGACGTGGTTATAACGCGCCATTTCGGCGCCCGCGCCTGATGGCTCCCAGTTCGTAGTGTGTGCTTGCTCGCAACAGACGTTTGTTTCTTCCTCCAATTTGTGCACTTTTTCTGGAGTCTGGTTCTCAGTAGCATCCCGTACTCCAGACTTGTGCCCTGTTAATGCAATATGCTCTCAACCCAGGCTATTGCTATCATCATCAGCCCTCGCCTTTATGCCAGTGTCCTACATCTGACTACGAATATGTACAATCTCCACATCATATCTTATGGGAGTGTATTCTTTGGCAGAATGAACGGAATACTATGATGAATAATGTACAGGCTGCATCAGGAGTTGTTTACTATACGGACCTTGTGGAAACTAGAACAAATTTTGCGTTTGCAAGCGTTACAATACAATTTTGCAAGCGTTTTTGCCATACCTATTATATATGGAATCAAATATCAGCTCCCAATGTTAGGAACCATTAATATTAATGCTAATTTTTATCTGTGGTGCTAGGCACCTGGGCTTATCCCAGTTGTAATCGACCCTTTGTGCCTATTGGCCTTGTTTGTTCTGTCTCCTGCTTGATATGGAGGGAAGTGGAAATTTGAATTTTTCCTACTCCTCCGTTATATTGTTTTCTGATGAATTTCGTTGTGGGATCCAAGACAGTTAAATTCATTCTCCGGGACTTCGTCGAGCTTCATTGCCTCGGCGCATTTCTGGTGGTCACCACTGTTGATTCTTTCAGGCTTTCAGGAGTTGCAGTGGTTTGAGAATATTGCGGTGGGATTGTCCCAATAAAGAAGAAGGCTCGCAACCCATTACATGGAACTAATAAATATAACTGGCGAAATATGGGTGCACCTTGGCATAACCCTTCGAGAACTATAGCGCGTTTAATGTAAATTATAATCTGTCTTTTTCTTACTCCAGGTAACGGGACACTAATTGGCGCAAGTGCAAACGTGGTATGCGCAGGAGTGGCAGAACAACATGGCTATCGATTCACTTTCGTACAATTCTTGAAGATCGGCTTTCCTATCATGATAGGAAATCTTATAGTTGCATCTCTATATCTACTTTTCTGTCACTGTTTGCTTGAGTTACATTGATTGTTTTAAATAAATTAAAATACTAAAGCAACGATTGGAAATTTCCCTGTGTTGCTATAAAAAGAAATAATATCTGAAAAATTAAATTTGAAAGTCGATAAAATTATAAACGAATGTTTAAAAAAATATTATGAACATATTTTTGATAAATAACTGTTAATAGTTTTGTAATCACGCGCATGTTTTTTTTTTTTAATTAATCTCTTTACACTGTACACAATCATAAATAAAATAGAATAAATGAAAAAGAAATTAAAACACAACACACATTACAATCAATTGGTTTTGAATGATTATTTTTTATCATTGGAAACAATTTAATTAAACCTAGTTGTCCCGTTGGTGTCGTGGATGTGAATGCCAACCGTGGGGTCCTGGGTTCGACTCCTAGGTCGGGCAAAAGGTGTTATTTGGTCTTTTATTAGGAATTTCTAAGTAACTGCTCAGAGTTTAAAACTTGGTGGTGTGACACCGTCGTGTCTCAGAAATCACGTAAAGCTGTTGGTGGTCCTGCACCTGATGAGAGATCATCTCCTGTCGTATTACCGTCCTATCAGAGTATGAGAATGAAGGAACAGATACTGCAGCTAAAGTCCCCGTCACGAGAAGCTATAAATTTAGTAAATAAAGAACTTCTACTAAGTAACGCAGCGACAATTTAATTAACTACTATTTATTCCAAATTCAATCAACACAAAGTAACATACGTGTAATACGAAATTAATGAACAATTTCACTTGGTCGGTTTATATTTTAGCGATATAAAGCACTGTCGTATAATGTTTTGTGGTACTGGAACGTGTCTGTGTTGTATTGGAACGCGAATGTGTGTTTACAAAATTTAAAGCTTCTCGGGACGGGGACTTTACACCTGCACTTGTGATCTATATTAATATTTCCTGTGTACTTAACTAATATCCATTAAGATTGGCCACCGTGGCCGAAATTTGCTTCAGAAGATTATTAATATTGTGCCAAAACACATAAATCTACATCACATCTGGATATTACGAGCATCTAAAAGGTTTTTTCGAAGTGGGCAAAATGGGTTTACTGCTTGATTCCGAATGTCATATCCCTGAAGTCATCAGATCGAACGTCCGAATCACCGAAAAGCCATTGCATCGAATGTCTATTGGCTCGACGTGCCACTAAGTCGAAAGCTATTCACCCTAAAATATTCAAGAAAACTAAAAGGAGGAATATAAAATGGGATAATCAAGTGAATTTTATAGATTTCTTAGGAATTGTATACAATTCCTAGTTTTCACAAATTGCCTATATCGGAAACAAGCAGTAAACCCAGACAAAATAATCATAAGTTTATTTTTATTTTCTCATTAATGTACATTAAAGTCTACATATAAAGCCCTTACTAAACAAAGTGTTGTTATGTACTCCAAGGGAGCATTATACCGAAATAAAATGTATTATATGTGTTAATCCAACCTGAATTAACACTATCGGTGTAAAAAATTTCATTCAAATCCATTAAGCTGTTTCTGCGTGACTGAAACACAAATATACAAAATTTTACATTTATAATATTATTAGGATGAACGACAAGTTTTATTATCATGAAAAAAAATACTGGATATTTTACACGAGATAGAAGTAAATAATGTTATGAATAATATTTATCAATCACTACGTAAAACAACAGATGTGAATACTTCCTCTAATTTTGAACATATCAGTGATACAAACACGCTAGATTTTATACAAAATCTTTTTTTACACAAAACACGATATTTTAAGATTTGTTTTATGAGCCCGTAATTGATAAGTTTTAAAATATAAAACTACTCCGTGCGGGTAGTTTAAAATAAGGGTACAAAAAATAAATTGTGATCACGAATAAAATAGTATTATAATTTAAATTAATAGCAATAAATGTAATTTAAATTAATTGTAATAAATTTAATTTAATAAAGTTACAAATTTGTTTGTTTTATTAAAAATATTTAATACCCTATTTTTCTAGATCTATAATTATCTTTATTTATTTTATCCATCGGATTCCTGCAGCATTAACCTGGTTATCGGTCCATCTATAATGTAATTTATTATTTCGTGGTCTAAACTGACATTTGGGGGTTTCTCACTTTATCGTTATATTAAAATAGTGTCGTACCCTAACTATCCTGAGTGATCGAAAGTTAATCGAAAATCGAAGTAGATCGAAAACGAAGCTATTTCACGGCATAAAAAAATAATTTGTTTAGAAACTATCGGCCCATATTTAGTTTCTACTCATTTATGTCAGACTTAATTTTATCGATTGCATTTATTTTATTGTTGATTTCATATTTAACACAATAAAAGTTCATGTACTATGTTTATGAATACTGTTATATTTAAATATATTACGTTTATATTCATAAAACATTTATCTACACCAATTAGTAAAAATAAATTCAGGAGTCATGTCACATCGATTCGATGAATTACTTATGATTGAGCCTTACTTACAACACTATGCTCCGCGCTTGCAACATTTAAAAAAATAAGGTCAATAGCAGCTGTCAGTTTAGTCCAAGAAATTAAAAATTACAGTATAGGGAGATCTTCCAACGCTGCGTCTTCGCGTTCGTAACTCCAGAACGTTTCGGCCACATCGACCATGCGTTCTGCGAGCAATGTGCCATGCCCACTGCACTTAAGTTTGCCGACTATTCGGCTATGTCGGTAACCTTGCCCCCTTGCATTCTCTCTTATCTTCATTTTTGATACGATCACACAAGGAAAGTCCGAGAATTGCCTTCTCTATTGCCGTTTGGCTGACTTTAAGCTTTCTGATAAGGCCCATTGTGAGCGAGCAAATTTCAGTTCCTTAAGGCAACACACACTGGTTATAGAGTTTCCTCTTGAAACACACATTTATGTCGTACTTAGGAGGAGTTGATACCATAAGGAAACAGTGGCGAAGGATGAATTATCGTAAAAAGGTAGCCGAGGAAGATCTAATTATTTATAAGTTATAATTTCCCATGATTGCTGTGGAATATGTAAACAGAAAACCGGTAAGAATCGAATTATAGGGTACCTTTATAGTGGCATCTATGTACACCGCCACGTACGAACTACACACAGAGCTGACATCACACAAATCCTATATTGCACAATCAAAGTCCCGCGCGATCTCAATATAAAGTTTTTATTTAGTGGATCGATTAAAAAAAAGTAAGCCGTGTATCGAAAAAATGTTTATTAATATAAAAAAAACCTACTTGAATAATTCTTTTCACCTGACTACAGAGAAGCCAAAAGGAAGGTTATGATTTTAGCAATCTATATATATGTATGTTTGTATTTACGTATGTCCCCCCGTAGCGCCTAAACTATTCATCCGATTTTAATGAATAAGGTGTCAATCGATTCGTTATTATGGCCCGGGCTTGAAAAAATCCGTAGTTGGGTTACAATTTTTAAACGTTTTTTTGCCGTACTAAAGTTATGTGCTTACATATATTCAGCAATTGTTTTTTTTAATATCAATACATTATCATTCCAGGCGAAAGACGTCGATGCTGGACATAGGCCTCCGAAAATGTCAAAACGACCATCCGTTCTGCGAGCAATGTGCCCTGCCCACTGCCATTTTAGTTTGGCAATTCTTCAGGATATGTCGGTAACCCTGGCTCTGCTATATACAAATTTCGCTAATAAAATAAAACTATAAACGTATTTACCATAGTGAATATTACAATCCCTGACATATAAATGTAAAACAAGGATAATACTTACGTGTTTTCCTATAATTAACTAATGTACGCACAACTAGTCGTGTGACCATGATATTGCGCGAACGCAAGACTCTTTTATTCATCCATTTGAATAAACAGGCTAATTTTAAACTCATTGGCAAATCTTTTTAGAGTAAATTCTCTATACTCTCACTATACTCGTCATCTTCCTGCCCTTGTTTCATGTTTATTGGGGTCAGCGCATATACGTTATCTTCTTCCATACCGTCCTGTCAACCGTCATGCTATCACTGACTCTTTTTTTTAATAATTATTATTCGTAGCTGCTTAAGTTGTACCAAGCGCAAGTTCGATCTTGCATGGCGTACTATTCGTATCTGCTGAACACTGCTGGGACGGATCTGCCAAATATCAGCTTGATGCACTAGAGTCGATTGAAAAACGGGGCAATAGACTCATTGGCAATGAGGCACTGGTTGAATCAAAGCTCCAGAGCGTTGAACATCGTCACCGAGTTGCCTGTGCGTACAGCTAAGAAGTGGAATGCCCTGCCGGAGTCTGTGTTGCTCGATAGCTACAATCTCGGGGTTTTTAAGTCAAGAGTGAATAGGTTACTTCTAGGCAAGCGTGCTACACGTTCGACCACATCATCACTTACCATCAGGCGAGATAGTGGTCAAGCACAACCTATCTACAATAAAAAAGAAATTTAAAAACGATATTATAGAGTAAATCCAACTAATATTATTATACAAACTTTTTCATTTATAATATTAGTCAAATAAGCAAGTTGGTAGCGTAAACCCGAAAGTTTTGCCACTACATACAAGTGCTCAAAATGGCTAAAAAGTTTTCACTTAAAAATAATATCTGTAGTTTAACTATCATTCGAGAGAATTCCTCATAGTGAAAGAAACTTTCTACAAGATAAAATTACAAATTAAAAAAAACCCCGATTTTAATTTTTATTTCTTGCTTTTGAAACTATATAAAATATACCTAGTAGCAGACACGCTTCAATCGACAATCTATCGAAACACGTAATAATGACACGATAACTTGCGAAAATATCCAGATTCAAAGAGTAAAATGCAAATAACTGTTGAACGGCTTAACCGATTTTATTTAAACATAGCTAAGAACACTCTCGACAAAGTCACCTTTCAAATAAAAAAACTAAATCAAAATCGGCCCACCCGTTTAGGCGCTATGATGCCATAGACAGACACGCAGAAACACAGATACACAGATACACAGCTACACAGACTGAAACACAGCAACACACGTCAAACTTATAACACCCCTCTTTTTCCGTCAGGGGTTAATAAAACCATTGGGCCCATTGTACACTTTTTTTGTGAATGTTTATCCTGTACACATTTTGTGGTGTACAATAAAGTATATAATAAATAAATAAATAAAACGTTAGATCACGAAACATATATTTGGGAACTGTCCGTACAAATATAAAAATAATGGTTACCTTAATTCAATAAATACTTATTATGAGACCACATTGCGCATAATTCAGGATACTTATCCTAATTTTGCTAGTATCCTCTATTAATTAAATAGTAATAAACAATGTATTATATTATATTGACTTTAATGATTTTCATAATAAACAAGTGTGACGCTGGGAGCACAACTGGTAAGGACAATCGCTTTTAAAGCTTAATCTTGCAAGTTAGCCAACTCAGTAACTCAGTGGCCGACGGGAGCTAGCAGCTGTATCGCTAGATAAGTCTCGCCACTTTGTTGACTTATTGAGATAGTAGTGCACGCCTGCGAGACGTATAAGCTTTAAGAATAGGCTTTAAGTAACTTTAAACACAAGATTTTTGCTACAAAATATAAGGCAAATTCTTGTAAACCCTATTGATTCAAGTATGGAACATCAAGACGAACATCCAGAGCCCAAAAAAGTTAATTCTGCACCTTTTTTACTCCTACAAAAAAAAAGTAAATGATAAAATTAGTGTGCACTAAATGCAAAAGACAGGATGGTGAGCATCAAGTTGATGTATGTGTGGTCCAATCCAGGTTCTTGTCTCTTGGTGTATAAATTATATGAAATAAATCAACCGAACGTGCGAAGTACGACAAACACACCGCTGCGGCACTGCAGTAGTCCCGCACCAAACGTCTAAATTGAAAGAGCCCTTTGTCATCATTTTCTTCCTGCCCTTGTCCCACATTACTTGGGGTCGGCGTAACACGTTTTCTTCTTCCATACCGTCCTGTCCCCCGTCACGCCATCACTGACTCCCTTTTCTTTCATATCACTCCTCACACAGTCCATCCATACTCTACATTCATCCACATTTATATTCATAACTCGTTTAGTAACATGCGTTTCATCCCCTTCCTCATCACATGAGCATACCAGGACAAACGGTTTCCTTTCAACATTTCTATCACTGGCGCCACTCTCAAACTTCCTCTAATATATTCTAAAGAAGAAGAAGAAAGAGCCCTTTGTCAGTTAGGTTATATTATTTCATGCGTACTCTGCTAGTCTTCGCAAAAATTAGTCCCGTGTCCGAAATAAGGTTAACAGGATATTTTAAATGATAAATTTTCTAATTTCAGACAATCCTCATATTATTTTGACAAAATTTTCCTCAAATACACTGGACCAGGCGGCGTATTATACTGTCGTTCTGAATAAACCATTGTTTATACATTTTCGGGATATGTCCATTTCTCGTGGGTGGTAAGTAACTATTTTTATTGTTGATAGGCTCGCCTTGACCAATATCTCACCTGACGGTAAGCGATGATGTGGTCTACGGTGAAGCACTAGCATTTGGAAAGACCTAAACGCCAAGGTAATTAAAATTAAGTCAACAAACGTCAGTTGCACGATGTATGATTCACCTACAATAACTCTACTGTACTACGTATAGGTACAAAGTATAACCTTAGATCATTTTATTTGATCTGAGAGTATTACAAGCAACAACAGGTTTTATTCAACAACAACGGAACAGTGTGTGTGTTAATTTAATAAACAATACGATAACTATAGATATAATAATAAACCAACCGGTTTCATTTTCTCTCCACTAAAGATTGGCCTATGAAGCAGGACTGCCATGTATTTTCATCTTGAATATTTATAGAATAGATAGATAGATAGATTCATTTATTTGCCTGAAATATGGTATTGTACAGATCTTAAAATAAACACACAATTGTTCTTCATATTCCGCCTACTAAATTCGGCATGCAAATTTTGTTATCATAATGATTCTAATACACTCTATTTAAACAGAACAATAAACTCCAATGTCAAAAAATACTGAATCAAAAATTATCCACAATACAATAAAAATCAAATTACAAATGTCAAAGAAAAATAATTAAATTACAAATTGCATAGATGTCAAACATGAGAACCAAATAAATTAATACATTCTAATTTAATCAATAAATAAAGAAATACTATAAAGAATAGAATAAAATAAAATATACTTTATTGTACACCATAAAAGTTACACATCTATTTTATAAGAAAAATTTAATTGTACGGGTACAAAGGCGGTCTTATCGCTGACAGCGATATCTACCAGACAACCTTTGGATGGACTTAAAGAATTTAGAATGAAAAAAGGGGCTAGTCTGTGGTGTACTGCTATTACATTAAAACATAAATATATAAAAAACTATATTGTTATAATAAATACTATCCATAAACTTAAATACACAAATACTTACATACATATATACTTAAATATATACACACATAATATTACATGTTAACAAATTCAAAGAAAGAAGGGTCAAAAGAATATATATTTTGAATATGGATAGACGGAAACGTGCCACTGTCTTGTTCATGGATATGACTAAGGCATTTGATTTTGTAGATTTCAACATACTCTTGTCAAAGTTGAAAATTGAAAATTGGAGTAAGGGGGAACGTTTTAAAATTAATTGAATCGTATCAAAAAAATAGATATCAAATAACAAGTATAGCAAAGATTTGCACGAAGACAAAATTAGACGTAACGTACCTATCGAAACCAAGAAAAACAAACTTTGGTGTACCCCAGGGTAGCGTCCTCGGTCCGTTATTGTTCCTCGTATACATAAACGATATGCCTAGGGTTATTAAACATCCCATGACCTTGCATGACCTTTCCATGCTTGCCATGACCTTTCGCAGATGATAGTACAGATATTTTCACAGTACAAAATACGGAACCACATAGCTATGAAATGGATATAAATCTAAATCTGAACAGGTTAATAACATGGTTATATAATAATAATCTTAATGTAAATTTAGATAAAACATATGCTATGTCATTTAAACAAAGAACGAATCAAGATAAACTTAACATTAAATACGCTGACAAAACTATAGAAGAAACAAAGCTTACAAAGTTCCTGGGTCTATATATATATGAGAATATGAAATGGAGTAAACATATTGAACATACTAGCTGACCCGGCAAACTTTGTTTTGCCATAAAAACACCAAACATTCATCTACCCTACCTAACCTACCCTAACTACCTACCCTCCCCTACCCTACCCTACCCTACCTACCCTACCTACCCTACCTACCCTACCTACCCTACCTACCCTACCTACCCTACCTACCCTACCTACCCTACCTACCCTACCTACCCTACCTACCCTACCTACCCTACCTACCCTACCTACCCTACCTACCCTACCTACCCTACCTACCCTACCTACCCTACCTACCCTACCTACCCTACCTACCCTACCTACCCTACCTACCCTACCTACCCTACCTACCCTACCTACCCTACCTACCCTACCTACCCTACCTACCCTACCTACCCTACCTACCCTACCTACCCTACCTACCCTACCTACCCTACCTACCCTACCTACCCTACCTACCCTACCTACCCTACCTACCCTACCTACCCTACCTACCCTACCTACCCTACCTACCCTACCTACCCTACCTACCCTACCTACCCTACCTACCCTACCTACCCTACCTACCCTACCTACCCTACCTACCCTACCTACCCTACCTACCCTACCTACCCTACCTACCCTACCTACCCTACCTACCCTACCTACCCTACCTACCCTACCTACCCTACCTACCCTACCTACCCTACCTACCCTACCTACCCTACCTACCCTACCTACCCTACCTACCCTACCTACCCTACCTACCCTACCTACCCTACCCTACCTACCCTACCTACCCTACCCTACCCTACCCTACCCTACCTACCCTACCTACCCTACCCTACCCTACCTACCCTACCTACCCTACCTACCCTACCCTACCCCACCCTACCCTACCCTACCCTATCTCTCAAGTTGGATCGAACTGCACATGGTGTGCGAATTTTATTATAATCGGTTAAGTGGTTTAGGAGTCCATTGAGGACAAACATTGTGACACGAGATTTATATATATTAAGATAATAAAAAAACTAAATCAGTTTCAGTACGCTCTACATAATCTCAGTAAAATAGCAAATCGCGAAGCCGTACTAACTGTATATCATGCATACGTGTCTTCTACATTACGTTATGGCATAATGTTTTGGGGAAATTCATCAGATAGGGAGCTAGTGTTTAAGGCACAAAAAAAGTGTTTAAGGGCAGTATGTCAAATAAAAGCTACTGATAGCTGTAGACCACACTTTATAGAGTTAAAAATAATGACATTTCCTTCTCTATATGCATTTGAAATAGCAATGTTCGTTAAAAAACACTTAAATTTATTTGAAACCCTGACTAGTAAACGTCACCGGGACAAAATACACGTTATGCCTCATAAAACAGCATTATACGCAAAAAGCTTTCTGGGAATGGCTCCAAAAATTTATAATAAGATACCCAAGACTATAAGAGCTGAGAATGACATTAACAAATTCAAAAGAATGCTAACAGATTTTATGGTTAAAAAAGCGTACTATTCCATTGGTGAATTCTTAACAGACAATTCAAATAAATAATAATTAGGTATGAGTATATGTATATTTTTTGTGTGAGTCAAATGTCCGATTTGTTTACGCTCAATTCGATTTAATGAATCTAATTATAAGTAAATAATTTAATTTTAATAATAATTTTAATAATACAATGTATGAAAATATATATTTTAAAATTATAAATGTCTCCAAAATTTGTATGCCTATTAGGTTAAACATAGCGATCCTGACATTAGAATTAGAACTTATTATACTGTACCTATGTTTTTACAAATAAATAATTTGAATTTGAATAATGATGAAAGAAATTAGACCCAAATATAAAAGCGTTAGAGAGAAAAGAAATGGTTGGTGGTTATGGCTATAATTCTATAATCATCTTATTTGTATACTTGTTTACAAACTTTGTATCACTATTATAATCCAAGCGACGCACGCTTTAACGAACTGTTGCTAACGAATATTAACAAATTAAATTGTTTTAGGTGCTTCAATTATTATGAACATGACAAAACATTGGATTCAGGGTTACCTCCAATAGTTAAAAACTCAACTATTAATGTGAGTACTTTTTTACACTTAATACACCAGTCACCGTAACACAAAAATCACGCTCAATCGCAAAAAATGGACTCTACTGACGTTTTGGGATATTGTTGCTAGGATATACAGTGTGAGTTTTCCAAGTGGCCGTGGATGGCCAAACAGCATCCTAACAAAAAATCATCCATTAAGTACGATTAAGTCATAGAACATGTGTTACGAAATTTAGGCCGATTAAAGAAAAAACAAAACTACAATGAACAAAAACATTACACCAGTGGAGTTATCATCTGCCTACCTTTGATCCACGTTACTTGGGGTCGGCGGAACACGTTTTGTGCCCGCAATCCCTCCTCTCAATCGTTATGATGCTCGCACACCGCTGTTAATTTTTTTAGGGTTCCGTAAACAAAGGGTAAAAACGGGACCCTATTACTAAGACTCCGCGATCCGTCTGCCTATCTGTCTGTCTGTTCGTCTGTCTGTCTGTCTGTCCGTCTGTCACCAGGCTGTATCTCATGAACTGTGATAGCTAGACAGTTAAAAATTTACAGATGATGTATTTCTGTTGCCGCTATAACAACAAATACTAAAAACAGAATAAAATTAATATTTAAGTGGGGCTCCCATACAACAAACGTGATATTTTTGCCGTTTTTTGAGATAAGGGTACGGAACCCTTCGTGCGCGAGCCCGACTCGCACTTGGCCGGTTTTTACAAACATTTTATAACACCAATTCATTTACTAACAAATGTTAGGAATTGTTACATTCTGTTAGGCATTGTTTTGAGGTTGAATGACCATGTTACACCCACTCCTATCAAGGTCGGAGACTCTACACTCGAAGTTAAGGTGTCTACCTGGGACAAACGATCCAGTTGGGTAGGGCCAACCTCGAGGAAGAGGTCAACCGTCGAATCCAACTCGGCTGGGCAGCGTTCAGGAAGTTGCGCGGAATCTTCTCGTCCAACTTACCACAGTGTCTCAAGACGAAAGTCTGTGACCAGCGTGTGTTGCCAGTGATGACATTTATGGCTCTGAGACGTGGTCGCTTAAAATGGGCCTCATCAGAAACCTTACAGTCACCCAAAGGGCAATGGAGATGGCTATGCTCGGAGTTTCCTTGCGTGATCGAATCAGAAATGTAGAGATCCGCAAGAACCAGAATGTAGAGAACCAGTGTTACCGACATAACCCGAAGAATTGCCAAACTTAAGTGGCAGTGGGCAGGGCACATCGCTCGCAGAATGGACCATTATATAACTAACTTGTGTTTGTTACATACGAGTATCATTCCTCACGTCAATCCATAAATTTTTACAGACATCTGTGGTAGTTGATACGGATAGTCAACAACCAGATCAAAAGGCAGATCAACAGGCAAATCTGACACCAGTCCAAAAGGTTCCCAGTTACCGGGTTGAGAAGTTCAGATAGGCAGTAGTTACATGTGAAATACTGGTACTTACCTGCATCTGATTGGACTGGAAGCAACCGACCCAAACGTAGTTCGAGGGGCTAGACAGAATGATTGATTTTAACCCTTACAAAAGCATCTAGTGATGTTTTAATAAATTATTTTTTGGGTGCCCAATCTTCGATGTTTCCTTTCCCGATTTTATTGAGAAAAAAATACAAAATTTTAACAACATTTCGGAAAGATTGCTTCAAATTAACATGCCATCGTTATCGGCCATCACCATAATTCGCTTTTGTTATTTTGGCCCAAAATTATCATATTTCCTTCGTGCTTCCCATTTATGGAAGCACCCTCCTCTTTTAGAAAATATGGACCAAATTATCAGTCATACATTAACTTTAATTTTAAATGTGGCCGACCGAGCTTGGGCTCAAGCTACTCTTCCCATCCGTATGGGAGGCCTCGGCGTCCGCAAAATTTCAAGTATTATTTTACCCGAATTTATATCGTCGGGCCACGGTACTGAGAAATTAATCAGGAATATCCTAGCTCCCATACTGAATAATTTTGATGTGCCGTGCTTCACCGAGGCTATTGATGCTTGGAGACTCGCTTGCCCGAACTGTACTACCCATCTTCCCAGAGACGGTGGGATGAGCCGCTCTGCAGAGCAGTTCAGGAGCACCTAATTGCCACTTCTGCCACTCCTGACGAGCGCGCTCGCCTGCTGGCTGTGGGTGAGTGGGAGTCGGGCCTCTGGCTTTACGCACTACCGTCGTCGAAAATAGGCACCTTGTTTGACGACACTACTTTCCGCCTCAGTGCTTCCCTACGTTTTGGCGCTCCCTGTTGTTCTCCACATCGTTGCCACTGTAGAGAAGTTGTCAACAGCCTCGGTCACCACGGTCTTTCATGCAGCCGAAGTGCGGGTCGCTTCGCTCATCACGGAAACTTAAACGACATCATCCGACGTGCTCTCGTCACCGTCGGCGCGGCACGACGATGGCAAAAAGACCAGACGGGATGTCTTTGTTTCCATGGAAGATGGGTAGGCCTTTAATGTGGGACGCTACTTGTGTCGATACTCTTGCGCCATCCCATCTTCTGAGTTCGTCGTGCTGTGCTGGCGCTGCCGCTACGGCTGCAGAGAACCTCAAGCGGCGGAAATATAATAACCTAATCGGTAGTTATATTTTCGAGCCGTTTGGGGTTGAAACTCTTGGTCCGTGGGGTCCGAGTGCTCACGCTTTGTTTAAAGATCTTTCCAAACGCCTAGTTGACACTTCGCGTGACCCAAGGGCTGGCTTTTACCTTGGTCAGAGAATAAGCATTGCCATACAGCGTGGCAATGCTGCCAGCCTTTTGGGTACATTACCAGTGGGGAACGATGTGGAGCAGTTTTGCGACGCCATATTTTAGTTAAGTTTATTTTTAGTTTTAGTTAGTGAGTAGTTTTTGGTTAAAGTGTATATGTTTGTAGTCTTAGTTATTTAAGTATTTTATACACTGTATACCCCAATTTTACCCCATTATTTTTTTAGTTCAGCAATGTCACATCTGTTATGAGTGCCATGTGGAAATGTAATGTGACTGAAAATAAGAACGGAGGTTCTTCCAGAAGCATCAAGGATTTAAGACAAAAGTATCTCGTGTTTTATCTTCATGTTCATGTTAAGGGTGCAAGTAAGTTTAGTTTATTTCTTCCCTTTAATTGTTTAAATTTTTGTATGTACGCAATTATAACTAAATTTTGAACCAGTTCTCGTAGCCATACCATGCCATGCCATGTGTTTGTTATTCATGCATAAAACAGATGACGATGTGATATTAAGGTCGATATTAGCGATGGCGATGATTGAAATGCCAAAATGTAACGGATCAACGTGATATTTCGATAGTGCTTGACCAATACATTTTTGACATTTACCAATCACTGTAGCGAAATTTTCGTTGATAGTATATTACTTGTCTTAAACCTTTGGAGCATCGTGTGATACCACTCATGAAGACCAATCTAATACCTTTAAACGAGCAATTCTTGTATGATAATATATATAATCTGATTCTTGGAAACGGCTCCAACGATTTTCACGAAATTTAGTATGCAGGAGTTTCAGGGGTGATAAATCGATTAGCTTGGTTTCATTGTTAGAAAATGTCGTTTTCTCTATTTTCAGCCGAGCGGAGCTCGGTCGCCCAGGTACTCCATATTTGAACGGGCTGTTATCCTTATTTTTCCTGTTTGAGAATCGGTTTTAAATAAGTGAATTGAGCCCCGGATTAAAATATATGTGATCCTTGTATGAGCGAAATTAATGGACTAAACCACGATAAATTTATATTTTCGGGTCCATTTCAAAACTATTTTCGATTTCATATTCTAATAACAGCACAAATCAATTTGGAAATTGCATGTAGCGATAGGTAATCCTATTAAGTAGATAAATTAACGGCTAGATTAACACACACACACAAAAATAACCTCGAGATTTTCCTTTTTTCAGATCCTGTAGTTATAAGTGTGAACGACAAAGAATTATCACTCAGCAAGGCGGATCTCTCAGTTCCTTATGATGGCGCCGCTATCTACTTGTATGAGGACGGCGAACACGTTCAAATAGTTTGCAGGAACCCGCAGAATAAGGGCACTGTACATTTGGAATACTTTACGAAAGGTAATGGACGTCGCAAATAAAAAGATTTACTGTAGTAGGAAATCCCCATTTTTTTTTTCGACATATACGCGGCTGTGCCCGCGTTTATGTCGTTAACGTGTGTGTGTGTTAGAAAGAAAGAAAGAAAGAAGAATGTTATATTTGCGAAAATATAAACAAAATTTAAAAGAGATCCCCGTGCGGGATCAAAACGGCTCCTATATAAGCATGTTATGAACATTTGTGTGAAAAATTCAGAAACACCACTATGCTTGCTCAAGGCTGGTTCTGATCTGGTTGATTTCAAATTTATACTAATTATATAAGCCAAGGAAACCTCACGATGTTTTTCCTTTACCCATGTTAGTGATGTCCAAGATTTTAGGATTACTAGCGGACTCATACTACAAAAAAAGTACCGTGAAACATGCCATCTTTGCCCACTTTTTTCGAATAACTACAATTTTAATACGACTTTTCTATGGAGACGTAAGTATTTACCCGACTGCCGAAGGAGGGTAATGTGTTTATTTACTTCATCAGTTACAACTGTAAGATCATGTGCATGTGTTAGTATAGCTAAATATACTATTCTTCAACATATAGCTAAATATACTATTCTTCAACATTTAATTCAATATTTGTTTGATTTTGTTGGCGGGCAAAGTTATCTGGACCTTTAGCCAACTTTGCCCACATTGTTTTTTTGACGCAAATATGGCCTTTATGCAGATGACATAAAAACCAGTACAAGAACTTTGGCAAAGATGGCGCGAAAGTTACTAAGCGAAGTTAGCAGCAAACACGATAGTCAGTATTGCCATACATATAACCTATTTTCTACCACAGCCAATCAATGTTGCCAATTTATTAAGATATGTTTGCACATCAAAGATATGCTTATAAATTATTTTTGGGCAAAGTTTCCCTTGGGGACAATTTTGGCATATTTAACGGTACGACTGAAGAGCTGTTTTTTTTTCTTACGAATTTATCATAATCTTACAAACCCTAAATTGTCAGTGAATTAAAAATCAGATGGAACTATTCGCTCCATATCGTTCCATCGTTGGCTCCAACACAATGGTAATTGCCACCTCTTCCATAAGATGTTCAAAGCTTTCAGAATCAGTATCATATGACATCTTTTTTCTTGTGCAGATGCGAGCAATGTTTCCGAGTCTGCGACCTTTGGCATTCAACTACATTTGGGCAGCAACCACTCGTACATAGACTGTGTGTGCAGCACTACCAAGCCGGCTGACACATACGTGTACAGACTCACCTTCGTCAGTAACAATCCGCTGTTTGGTTCTAACCAGAGTAAGTTATTGTCGTCGCCAGGGTGACAGTTATTCATATTTATGGGTACCGTTCAGTTACACCGAGGAGCTGGTGTCTAAGTAATAGTAACTAAATAGGGACTTGATGGCTATAAAAACCTGGTCCGATAGATTCGGTGTTGCAGTAAACATCAATAAGTTTCAGGCGATAATCATTGGGACTTCTCGAAGCATCGCTAAAGTGGATAGTGCAACTTTGCCACCTGTTTTCTTCAACAGTACGATTGTTCCATTCAGCAATGATGTAAAGGATCTGGGCCTGCTCATCGATAGTATCTTTAACTGGCGTACTCAAGTCGCTAGTGTGAGTCAGAGGGTCACTAGAACGCTCCGGGCTCTGTATCTTTTGAAAAATTTATTACCATCGAACACGAAGGCAATGCTTGTGCAGACCCTTATTTTTCCAATCATCTATTTTGGTGACGTGTGCTACTATGACCTGAATGCAGATCTCCTCAACAAACTTAACGGTCTCAATTTGCGTAAATATGATCATGTCTTTGCGCAGTGATCGCTTCTAAAGTGGTTGTCCATACGCCAACGCAGAGAGCAAAGGGCACTAACTATCTTGTTTTCATTTCTTACCTCTTCCAATTACACTAGTTATAGGGCTAGATTACTTTCAATATACTAGCGCCAACCACAATAAAAATTTACGGTCATCACATAACCGCCTTCTTTAATGTTCGGGCGCACGGTTGGCGCAGTGGTTGAGCAATTGACTGCTGCGCTGCGTGTCGCGGGTTCGATTCCCGCACGGAACAAAAATTTGTATGACCTACAGATAATTGTTCCGGCTCTGGGTGTTTGTGTATGTGAGTTTATATGTTTGTAAACGCACCCACGATACAGGATAGTAACTAGTGTGGGGCAAAGTTTAAAAAAAAAAAAAAGCATGTTCCACTCACCGCACTGACTTAATTGACTGTTCTATTCGATATTCGTCGATTAATATATCGAGATTCAGCTGCGTGCCTCGGATAGCACGAAAAGCTCCAACAGCTTCCCGGCTGTCATTTGTAGATCTTTGAACGTCGTTACGGATAATTCTGGCCGGCCTGGAAATCTGACACTTCTCTTTCGGTCAGATCAGCAGTCGTTCCGTGTAAAATACTGGTACTCAGCTGCACCCGGTTATATTGGAAGCCGACCCCAATATTGCTGAGTTATTAGAGATACCAAAAAAATTGCTGTAGAATTTGTATTTTTTTTTACCAGTATCCCAATTAAAACTACTAAAACCTTAAATTTTACACCCTCTTCTCTTCTGCTTCTGGTTTATTAAACGCTAACGTTTCAGCCTGCCCGACTGAACTTAACTTTTCACATACAAACCCAATAACAGTAATCAAATCAAGATCAAACTGTCCGAAGATCTATGGGGAATATCCATCAAAGTTTGTACCTGTATTATTCAGACTATAGCGCCGTACTTGGTTTTGTTTTTTAATTGTGTGTAGATCAAGGAGTCTATCCAATTTTTTTTTTAAATATATTTGTCTTTTTTTTTTATAGAAACTTTGCCCCACACTAGGAATTTCTTCCTGTATCCTGGGTGCGTTTTTCTAATGAAACCTATGTTTCACTTTACTATAAAAGTTATAACACTTTGACAGTAAAGACAAAAATAATTATAGACCAGTATCGGTGCTGCCGGTTTTCAGCTAGGTATTTGAAAAGATAATGCTAAATCGATGTAATACGTATAACATACTACACGATAAACACTATGGTTTTATCAAAGGACGTTTGTACAACCGACGCTGGTGTCACCTTATTAAAACACAACTTTGATGCGTGGGAAAAGGCACAAGGTGTCATAGGTATCTTCTGCGACCTGTCGATAGCGTTTGATTGCGTTAATCATGAAACGTGAGCATTACGGGCTAGGCCAATCAGCGTTAAGTTTAGTAAAATCTTATTTGAATGAAAGACAGCAATTCGTTCAAATAAACGGTGTCATTTCATCGGGAATTTCAACGGTGACAAAATTGAACCTACCTCAGTACCTCAGGGTCCAATTTTGGGTCCTTTCTTATTTTTAGTCAACATTAACGATTTACCTCCATCTATTAAAAAATCAATCAACAACAACAATCTAAACATGGTGTTATTTGCTTATGACACTTCTTTGATTTTTTATATAAATAGACGTACGAGTAACGTTGACGACGTAAATAACGCCTTGCGACAGGTTCAATATTGGTTCACAGCTAATAATTTAGTTTTAAATGCTAAAAATACTAAGTGCGTAAAATTGGGCATGCCGAATGTCAAAAGTACTGATTGTGACATTATACACAGGGAGATGCTAGAACTCGTCGATAAAACGGTTTTCCTGGAGATCACTCAAGGTTACAATGAGTTCCTCATTTAATATCAATTGCTGGGTGGCTAAGTTCGGCAGTTTATGTCGTTAGAAAAATCGTCAGTTTACTTATGTAGATACCGCGAGGCTGGTCTATTTTAGTTACTTTCATAGGATAATGTCCCCCCATATCTAAGCACTAATGCTGTAACATGGAAATATTGTAAAACATACCATTTTTGAAAAGAGTAACCGTAGAGTTTCTTGCCGGTTCTTCTCCATAGGAAACGGCCAACCCGAACCGTGCATCTTTTATCGACGTTTTATAAGTGCCCATGTAGGCCTAGGTGAAAATAAAAAAATAATTTTTGATTTTGAATGTCTTATGGTATCTTACTATGGAAAAGGGCTGCAGACATTGAGTCAATTTTATTCTACAAAAACGAGACATCAGAGCGATATACAATATTTGCCGGCGCGATTCTTATAAGAAGGGGATTCCCGTACAAAGCAACGTACCAATTGAACGAAGAACTTAACGGCAATATTGTGTGACAGACTTGTGTTGGCGACTAGCTCTGGGTTGGGTGTTCTCGTGCAAGTAGGCCTTAGTTATTTCATTACAAGAGGCACTGAACATTTCCTTTATAGGATAATTTGTGTCGTCATTTAGAGTGCAAGTAAAAGTCGAATGATTTTAAGTTTTTTGAGATAATAAATTAAATATTAAAAATTTTAAGACCTAAAAATAGAAGAATAAGTCTTACAAACCTAAATTTTCGAAATGGTTTTGGAATCGGCATGGGTTAATTTTTTCTTTACATAAGTACAGAATTATTATTTCTATTGTAATATGGATATAGATAATAATAACTTTTATTTTAGATCAAACAGTCACAGTTAAAAAGATGTCTTCCAATCAAGATACAGACGGTAGACTTTCACCGCTAGTCCTCGGCGGTTCTGTAGGAGCTGTGCTCGTCGTGCTAGCGGTGACTGGCGCGGCTTGCTGCTTCATGAAGATGAGAAACGCTAAGCATATAGAGGTACGTAAATATTACATTATTTTTTATTGATTTTGTCAACAGACTTGGACTGGGACATCATCATCTGCCTAGCCTTTTCCCAACTATATTGGGGTCGGCTGCCAGTCTTACCGGATTCAGCTGAGTACCAGTGTTTTATATGGAGCGACTGCCTATCTGACCTCCACAACCCAGTAACTGGGTAACACAGTACTCCTATGGCAAGACTGGTGTCAGATCTCAAGCTGGGACATATGAATTTGAAAAAGTCACTTTAGTACTTGCCCGGATTTGAACACACGACTGCAAGCACGAGCACGAGAGGCAACGTCTTAGCTAGTGGGCCACCACGACACACTCGCATCTTATATTCGCCTTCGCCGGAATGCTCATATTCTTTCGCTTTTATATAATGTACTCTTCACTCCTTCCACCCCTCTTTATGTTAAGAAACGTTTACAGTTTCTCTGCGATTCGCACACAAAATTTCTTAGGTCATCAGATAACTTACGACTTCAAATGCAAACGCATTCCATGAATTTTCTGGATTTCCTTTACTGTCATC
The DNA here is from genome assembly GCA_945859665.1 of Anorthoa munda. NCBI lineage: Eukaryota > Metazoa > Arthropoda > Insecta > Lepidoptera > Noctuidae > Anorthoa > Anorthoa munda. The sequence goes on along the minus strand of OX243917.1, from coordinate 11,949,803 downwards.
AAAGTATATAATAAATAAATACTCAAATAATGATCTAAGAAACAGTACGAGATAATAAGATACCTGTTTATACCAGGCAACCTACAGGTTTCGGCTGTCTAAGAGCTGGCAACTATTTGTTTTTTCTTTCTTTATTTTCTCTACATAATTTTCGTTCAAATAAAATTGGATTCACTAGAAAAACAAACCTATATATAATATTATCTGGAGTATATTAACAAAAAATTTTTGGTATTTGCTTAATTAAAGATAATTACGGCATGATATTGCCAGGCAGGTATGTAGTTATAGTTAATTAACTATTTCATACACTGTGTATATTTATATCGGCGTAAATATTAACTAATGATATATATTTCTTTTTTCAGACCCCGTACGAAGATTTATTCCGCCAAACTGACAATTCAACACCACAACGAACAAATGCAATTGAATACCAAAACGACTTGTGTCATGATAGCGATCATATGTCTAACAAAGTAACTTATTACAGCACACCAGAAGGCGTAGAAGATATGGATCCAAAATATCATTTTTATACAGAAATAGATTACTTCACTTGTAAACCCAAAACTGGTGAAACACAAAATAGGAATAGTCGAGTTTATGATGAGCCATATGTCCAAATAACCATGAGAGCTCAGATCAAATAAAATATAATTTAATAATTTTCTTGACAGACAAACAAACTTAACTTCAAACGTGGCAAACATACATCATCATCTGCCTAGCCTTTTTCCCAATTATTGTTGGGGTCGGCTTCCGGTCTTACCGGATTCAGCTGAGTACCAGTGTTTTACATGGAGCGACTGCCTATCTGACCTCCACAACCCAGTAACTGGGTAACACGATACCCCTTGGCAAGACTGGTGTCAGATCTCAGGCTTCTGACTACCCGTAACGACTGTCAAAGATCTTCAAATGACAGCCGGGACCAACGGCTTAACGTGCTTTCCGAAGCACGGAGGAAACTCGATATGTTGAAAATGGTCACCCATCCACGGACCGACCTCGTCAAGCGTTGCTTAACCTTGAAGATCGACCCGTGCGGCTGTTATTATCTAGCCACGAGCTCCTCTAGTGGCAAATATAAATGTAGGATTAATTTAATAATTGTTGGCTATATAGATAAGCATTACTTAACTGAAAAAAAAACATGTTTGTGAACAAGTCATGGTTGAGAGAGAACGAAAGGACGAGTGAATGAATAAAAGATAGCAAGAGTTATAAAATAAGAAATACATTTCGAATGAATAAAGGTGTTATTTACAATAAACCATTGTTTGGAGCTACTTTGCGTTTTCCTGGCGATCCCCACACTACATACATAGGAGAACGCAGTCAAAGAGACCAATACGCCGCCACCAACGATATTGTGAAAGTAGCAAAGTTTTTAAATCCATAGTGGTACAAGTAAAATTTCAAAATTTACAAAACCCTTTTTTTTTTAATTATGTAGCATGAAATAAAAATTTAGCATGAAATTTATCTTTCGAAGCTAGATGTACATAGTAGATACGCTTCGATCGGCAATCTATTGAACACGTAATTATGACATGATATCTTGCGAAAACCCAAGAAAGTACTCCACGAGCGTGTGCTGTGCAGAATCCAATTTGCCTCTACAATGATGGCAATTTACCGTGGCCTCTCACCCAATCCTATTCAGGTACTCACCGAAGCAACCGTGCCCGATCAGTACCTGAATGTGCCTGTAGGAGATGCGCTCCGCTCTTTTCAGCCAGCCACGTGCTATTCAAATAACCATTTTCTGCTGCAGGCTGTTGATTTTAGTCCTGCAGCGTCGGACATCTGACGTTCTTTTTCTGCCTCCGAGATGCAAAGCTCCCACCGGCCTACCAATGCGGGGGAAAAGGCGCTACAAATGCTCTTCGATGCCCCACCGTACATGGTTAAACCAAGACAGTGGACTTGCGCATCTCCTATTGTCACTAACGAGCAAAATAGCTCTCTGCTCTTCAGCAGCGCCTCAATTTTATGAGGCGCTATCTTTAACCCCAGCTCGCGAATCAACGCTGACCGAACGTCTCTTGCCACTCCGAGCTCGGAAAGCTGGATGGTATCGTCGAAGGTGTCCCCAGCAGTGGAGTATTTGTAGTAGTAGTCTTGAGAATGAGAAAATTCACTTTTTTTTTAATAAGTTGCACTTAGGCACCTCTCCAAACTACAACAAATTTTGCATTTTGAGTTTAGTTTAAGTATTATTCAGATTTTCGTCTTAGTCGCCAGGATCGGGTGAGATCTGTCTCTGCCAGTATTAGTGAGGAATATGCTGGCGGAGACAGAAAACTACAGTGAAATAGCCACCGAGTGGAATCTTGAGAAGGCCAATCCCACACGAAGAAGAAGGCATCGTGGGGGCAACCAACTCGATGCAGACACGCCGAAACCCCGCCTGTATCATTTAAGGCACCTGACTAAAACCCCGCCTGAAACCCCGGAATTCCACCTGGAACGCCGGGGTTTCAGGCGCTCAGAGTGGGGACTCTGTCCGTCCACCGAGTGACCTCATGAAAGACAGTGGCACAGTGATCACGTGCTGCCGTGCACAGCGAGGCTCAAGAGAGACTCCTTTATAGTCTCCCCAGGTGGTATTTTATGAAGTGCTGATGGTGATTACCGGTTTGGTTTTAATGAGATAAAAATACCACACTGCCTGGTTTTTGCCGCAAAAGTTCAGGCGAAGGTTGCTCCCCGATAGCAAGAAAAATATGGACCTATGCCAGCAAACGATTGAAAACCTTGTCAAAGCATTCCTCACTGGCCACCATTATTAAAAAGCTCAGTTTTTTTAAATAGCCGAGCTTCTTTCACTCTTTTTTAGGGTTCAACAAGGAACCCTTATAGTTTCGCTCTGTCCGTCTGTCCGTCCGCAGCTTAGCTCAGAGAATCTAAGTACTAGAAAGCTATAATTTGGCATGTATATACATATTAATAATTCCGACAAAGTGGTCATATACACATATTCATCACAGTCCTAGGTACCAATCAGTATTTTTATACAACAAACTTCCCTTAGAATTTAAAAGCATAAATAGCGCAAACTTATTTAACCCTAGCTCACTAACCTTAATTTCGAGTAACGTTATCACTAACCATTCGTAATTTTTACGACAGATTAAAACATCAATATTTATTTAATCAACTTTATTCATGACACAAAATTACCTTAATTAAGAATCTTACTTTTATATTAATGACATTATACAATTGGTTTTAAAAATAACCTACATTGCACAATGATTGCACATCGAAACAACATGCTCCCTGCAAATCGCTTTTTTGCAGCCCTTGCAGAAGGTTGTGGTCATACGACGTTTTTTTGCAGGACAGACACTACAAGTTTTACGTGTTTTGGGAACTTCTTGACTAGAACCTTCCTGAGGGTCATCAAGTTTTAAGATCTCTGCCACGATAAGCTTCAGGTTTCGTTGCAAAGTAACAGTCTGATATCTCTCTAGTAGCCAAGGTTTCATCAGCTTGTCTGCCATTTCCAAAGCAAAAGATCTTCTTTTCATGGGTTTTTTTCCATTTCTGACCTCATTAGAGACATGGATGACATATGCATTCACTATAGATAAATTTAGGATGTTGTAGAATAAGCACAGCGGCCATCGATTGGTCTTTCGGCTAGTACTCATAATCGAGCACATCTGGTCTACTGTATCAACCGCACCTTTTGTGGAATTATAAAATTCAATAATTTCGGGTTTTTTAGAACAAGCATTTATAGTAGGTTGATCATGCGTAGTAGAAAGAAGGTAAACGACCTTATTTGACTTCGGTTTATAAGACACCAAAGTCATTTCATTGTCGAAACCGAATATCGAAGTACCCACTGGTCTATTTCTAGTATTCACCATTTCTTTGGGGATCTCACGCTTATTACTTCGTAGAGTACCTACTATTGTAAGCTTATATGGTGACTTCAATAGTTCAGCAGCCAGAGGAACCGAAGTAAACCAATTATCCATGGTTATGTTCCGGTTCGACCCATGGTATGGTTTAGATAGCTCTTTTACAAAATAGTTTGCTAATGGCTCGTTACCTGTGTTAGTGTTTCTTCCCATATAAGGTATAGCATTACACATGTACTTTGTACCAGAATCAGCTATCATCACAAGCTTCAAGCCATATTTGTTCGGCTTATTAGGGATGTACATGCGGAATGGACAGCGTCCTCTAAAACCGACCAGTTGTTCGTCTACGGTAATGTAAGAACCTGGCTTGTACCATTTCCTGCAATTTTCTATAAACTTTTCCCAGAGATCTCTGATTGGTGCCAGTCTATCTGATTTTCTTCTCTCGCGTCTACTATTTCTATCATCAAATCTCATACATCTAAGTAAAAAGTCAATCCTTTCAGCACTCATGCAGGCTTTGTAAGTTTTCGCACTTCTCATGGTATCAAACAAAGTTCGCGTAGGTAAATGGTTAGTCTTAAGAGCCGCAGATTGAATAAGCAGACCTATTAATGCCTTGATTTCATTAGCCGAAGTTTGTGTAGTAGTATACTTAGATGTCTTATACTTATTGTTCTTTATACCAATCTCGACGTTCGTATATTGTACTATAAGGTCGATCATTTCCTCCTCGACAAGTAGATGAAATAGTTTTTTTGGCTCTAAGAGTTCTCTAGATATGCCTACGGGACCAGGTACAATATGCAACACATTACGAGCAGCCGTACGGGTACGGGCGTCTCGAGGTTTAGTAGACCATCTGTGTTGATTTTTGCCGTACAGAATATTCTGTCTTGGTTGAATTATTGACTGCTGCTGTGGCGGATCCTCATGGTCGGAATCCATGTGCTCGGTGCGGGATGTCGTTGACGTGTCATCATCTGAATCTATGACTAACCTTCGACTACGCCCGCGACCACTACGGGGAACAAAAACCTCGTCCTCCGAAGAAATTGCAGCGTCCTCGTCACTTCCATCAGTTTCGAAGTGAATTTCGGTCTCTGAATTACTATCTTCCTCGGATTCCGACGATTGTGGTTGATTATCAGGGATTGACTCCGAGTCCGAGTCTTCTAACCATTGAACAATTCTTTCATTTTGGCTCCTCAAATCCATCTGAAATAACAAACCAAATAAATTTTGAATCTAAAAAACAACAAAAAATTATAAATTTTAAACAACAATGAAATCTACTTACTTTAGAAATAAAGTAGGACAATTATTACGTATTGCAATAATATAAAAGAAATACGATTTATAGTAATTATTGAATATAATAGAAAAATAAATAAATGCATAACTTAAAAAAAAACTTGCATAGTTACTAACCTTTCGTAATTTTTACGACGATCACACGATAAATCCTGACCTAATAAGTGTGCTTCCGCAATGAGTGTTTGCGGGTCACTAAAGATGCGAATTAGGAAGGTACTAGAAACGGCCGGGGTGGCGGGGGTCGGGATCTTACCGAAACACTAAAAGCGCAAGGTGCGGATCGTCATTTTTACGAATGGTTAGTGATCTAGGGTTAAAAATAAATTGAAGACATATTTATTGGGGAAGGGCTATTACAGTGTCGATGAGTACCTAGATGATAAACAACAAACGTAGTAATTATTATTGTACTAGATTGGAGTTGATTTTAAATATATTAATTATTATTATTTTGAATTTTTTATGCATTGATATTGATGTTTTTGTGACATTCTACTTTTATTTTATTATTGTATTACTCATAGATTATTAAGTGGCATATTGTTGATCTCTAGTAATTTATAGTTTTTATCTTTGACATTCGCTTTTGTACTATACTATTAGATGAGATATTACTGACCTCTTTATAACAATTTGTTTATTTTTATTTGACATTTTATTTTTATTATTGATTATTCACAGGACATTGGAAGACATAATATTATTGATCTTCTTATCACATTTTTATTTTAAAATATCTCTGACATTTTATTTTTATTATTGTATTGATATTTTATTATTGAAAATTAGATGATGCAATTGATCTTTTTATAATAATTTTATTATTATGTTTTGTTTTAGCTTTTGTTTTATTAGTGTATTAATAATTGTTTTTAATGAAAAGTGGATTAATATTGTTTTGAATTTGCAATTTTATATGTTACTTATTATTTGTTTGTATCTTTTGAATTATCTTAATATGTTTTTTTTTATATCTTTTTAACAATTGTAATTTTTGATGGTACATAATGTTATTTTTTACAAAATTTCTACACAATTTATGTTGTTCTGAAATAAATTACTTACTTACTTACTTACTTACTATGTATTTATATTTTTTTTTATCTATTTTCTCGTCGTTTGACCACTATCTCGCCTGATGGTAAGCGATGATGTGGTCTACGGTGAAGCACGCTTGCCTAGAAGTAATCTATTCACTCTTGACTTAAACTAAATAAGGACTAACTGGGAACTGAAGAATGAGTTATATAATCCAACTCCGCAACTGAAGTTAGAAAAATATTATCTATTTGAGTACGAATTACGAAAGGAGCCAATACAAGCGCGTTAGAGCCACGGGGAATGCAGTGGCGTAGCTACCTAGGGGCTGGGCGGGGCAGTGCCCCGGGGCCCTCAAGCTCAGGGGGTCCTCGAATCCTTACCAGAAAAACTCGATCGAACTGAAACTTTGAAAATTTTTCCTATTTTCAAAAATTCAGTTCTATCGGTTAAAAAATTAATGCGGTGTCAGAAGTAAACTATTGTCAATAAACTTTTTAATACTGGTCAATATAGTGGTTCAATTTTATTTGATTTTAGTACCATTCTTATTGATGTCCGTTAGATCAATAAATCATGTCAAATCTATAGATTTCGGCTACTCATTGTATAACGCGAAATATCGTGAAAAAATGCAGGTCACCTGCAGTAGGTGCAATATATCAGGCCCGCGCGCGAGAAGATCATTCTTGGTCTCCACCAAATCTGGTAACAATAGCGGTGACAAAATGTTTGCCGGGGATTCCCCAACGACGTCTTGTACGTATCATTACGTTTCTCCTGCCTTATACTTTTAACTTCGTCAGTGAACAGTGAGTACCTACTCGAACACAATCTAATGTAAATATTGCATAAATACATTAGAAAACTAAAATTATGGACAAAAGGAAGAAAGCATTTAAACGCATACAACGTCAAGAAAGAGAAGATAGTAAACAAAAATTGACAAGTTTTTTAGTCAGCCTTCTGCAAGTACTTATAGACAAAATATTTCTATTGATAGTGCCTCAAATAATGTGGTAACTGCAGTGTTGGTTGAGAAACCTACTGAAGAAGATTCGACAATTATTGCAGTTGGAGATACCTCCGCCGCCGATCATGTGAACGTGGATGATGTTTGCATGGCACACATAAGAGCGGAGGCTTTGGAGGAACCACAGACCTGTACATTTTTCGAAAATGTGTACGATAAATCTTCTTATGACTTGGGAAACATCACGAACAAATTATTAAGTGTTAACGAAAAACGTCAAATTCTTGATATGGGGCCTTTACAGCCTTCAGGACCTTTTCCAACAGACATCAACCAGAACAATAGGTGTTTTTCAAAATCGTACTACATTGCAAGTTCTAAATATGGACCAGTTAATCGTTTTTGGTTGTTATTCCAAAATACTAGACGCTGCCTATAGTCAACCCTGCTGGTTATTTGCTTCACAAAGGAATAATATTTGGTGTACGGGAATTCGGGATTGGAAGCATTTTTCAGAAAGAATTAAGCAACACAGTTGTTGAGTGGCCATACGGAAGCATGTGCTGTGTATGAATTTTGGAACAAGAAAACAAAACCGCATCAAGCCTGGATTTAACCGAAGTCATTGATACTTTTACGAAAACTAAAGCTAGGAAAAGATTGTAAATATAATTGTTATTGAGTCAGTTGCTCCGACCTTTATATAATAAACCTTTGAATCTATTCTATTTCGTTTTATTGCCCAATACCTTTTTTTTTTTTTTTTTTTTTTGCGTGGAGAAATGCTTATGCATACTGCGCTACCACGGGGAGATAGCGCAGTTATGTGGGACTCTAACCCACTAAAACTCCACGGTGTCCTCCTGTGCCGCTTATGGCGGGATCACGGGTACGCGTTAGCACTCACCGCGAACCCGCCGCGGCTGTCCGTCACCGGACCCTCCTCTGGGGATTACCCCCCATCACCGGCGCACTAGAACACACTGTGCGCCGTGACCACCCCAGGGACCAAACCAGTACATGGGTGCCAGACGACCCCGTGTATGGCACCCTTGGTCCCCTTGTGACGGGTCAAGGTCAATGGCCCCGCCACCTACCATGTTTCGGCCGCAGGGGATAGGGAGAGCGGCCAATGCTATACCGACACTCCACTTCGCCTGCGGCCCCACCGCGTCCGCCATCAGACGGTGGCGACCCCGTCCAGGCCGCGGAAGGTAGGGAGAGCGGCGCACCGCAATACCGGCACTCCTCTCCCGCCGCGGCCTCCAACCCTCAGCCGTGATATCGTATGGGTTTGGGAGACCCCATACGACATCACGGCCCGCCTCAGTTGCGATGTTGCCCAGGCAGCACCGCAACCTACATGTTGGCCGCTACGTCGTCGGCTTATCGGCAAAAGCCCTGACGAGCGGCCCCTCCTCGGGTTCCTCTTCGCTTCACCGCGGGTGACCAAGCCACGGTTACTGAGCCCCCCCCGCCTCGACAATGCGGGAACCCACCGGGGGGGATTGCCCAATACCTACACCAAGTATTAATTGTAATTTATGTTGTTACTGTTTAATATTTTTATTACCTGTGTGCACAAAAAAGAGCTTATGATAAAGTAGCTTTTTTTTTAATTATAGATAGGCTTGCGCTTGACCACTATCTCACCTGATGGTAAGCGATGATGTGGTCGACGGTGTAACACGCTTGCCTAGAAGTAACCTATTCATTCTTGACTTAAAGACCCCGAGGTTGTAGCTATCTGGAAACACAGACTCCGGCAGGGAATTCCACTCCTTAGCTGTACGCATAATGAAAGTATTTCCAAAACGTTTAGTGCGTATGGGTGGGATGTCCACCATGTACCGATGGCGCATCGCCGTACGTCTTGTAGTCCGATGATGAAACGGGCTAGGCGGAATTAGATCATGCAATTCCATCGCACACTCTCCGAAATGCAACCGATAAAAAACCGACAAGCTGGCAACTTGACGACGATGTTCAAGGCTCTGGAGCTTTGACTCGACCAGTGCCTCATTGCCGATGAGCCTCTTGGCCCGTTTTTCGATCGACGCTAGAGCATCAAGCTGGTACTTGGCAGATCCATCCCAGAGATGAGAACAGTACTCCATGCAAGATCGAACTTGCGCTTGATACAACTTAAGTAGCTGTTCCGGCGTGAAGTACCGTCTCACCTTCGCAAGGATCCCCAACTTTTTGGCAGCCAGTTGTGCCTTTGCCTCAATGTATGGGCCAAAATTAAGTGTCGATGTCAACGTTACGCCAAGAAGCTCAAGATGGTCCGTTATCGGTACGGTTACACCTCGGAAAGATGGAGCCGGGTGAAATTGGCTCTTTTTTGCGGAGAATAGACACGCCTGTGTTTTTGCGGCATTGAACTTGACCAGATTGGCATCGCCCCATTCAGAGACTGCCTGCAAGGACAGGTTCAAGCGCTCCACCATGGCCTCCCGGAGAGACTGGATCTGAGGCCCGGTTGCACGAGCGTTGGACAAGTATCTCTCAGCAACAGTGCTGTCATCTGCATACCCAAATATGCCGGGTTTTAGCAGTTCATTTATGTGTAGCAAGAACAATGCTACACATAAATGAACTTAGTAGCTTAGCATTTTTAAAGTATTTGTATATTTAATATTTTTACTTGATAAAACCTAACCAGTTTAGACAGCAGTGGGGCCCATTTTATGATTTGCCCCAGGGCCCTTGGTTACCTAGCTACGCCACTGGGGGAATGGTATAGTTCGTTCCTGGATCCTTGCGTGCACGCTCCTTGTTTATTCGGAATTAGAAAAAAATCGTATGTATTCACCTCTAATCTCCACTAATACCGCAGATTAAAGGTGAATCCTCTAATCTGCGGTATTTACTATTTCATTCTGGTATGTTTTACGCTACTCAATTAGTGATTTAGTCGGGTCGAATATTGACTTTATAGAAGGATATCGACAAATGAAAATAAGTAATTTGCTTGGAAATCGAATCTAATTTGACTTTACTTTTACGTTTTAATTACAAAACGTCGAAAATACTTCTGCACTAACACAAAATAAACTCCACCGCGCGCATGCACCGTATGGACTACGGACTGGTACTGCCAACGACTCCAAGCGTTATTCCAGCTTAAACATTATTAATTTAGAAATCTATATTATTAAAATTTAATGAAGGAATCATCGACACGAAGAAGAAGAAGATTATTATTAAGGATGTTATGATTTTATTTTTGTATATTTTTACATGGTTCATAAGCATATATTTACTATCTGTTTTACACAACTAACAACTTTATTTAAGTAATTTTTCAATAGCATTTGTACAAAAAATTTACTGTGCCAAGTACATTTTATAAGTTGGTCGACTATTACTCGTAAACTTGTAAAGCCTTGTTATCCGTGATAATTTTCCTTTTAATTTCGTTATATTTACTACTGCCGTAAATTTTTTCACATATCCAAGAGCAACCATTTCGCTGGCAGGGGGGGGGGGACACTTGACTCTAACATAAATTTACAACTTAAAGCTTAATTTTACGCAAACGAATCTCTGAAACGAAAAATGGTTTTAACAAACCCATAATATTTTTAAAGGGCCTATCCAACGATACCCCACACCATGGGATAGATGAGAAAAAATAAATACATCCCCACTTTACGTCTATGGGAGGCCCCCAAAAAAAAATATTTTTCATGATTTTATGTTACCACTTTGTCGGAATTATTAATATGTATATACATGCCAAATTATAGCTTTCTAGTACTTAGATTCTCTGAGCTAAGCTGCGGACGGACAGACGGACAGAGCGAAACTATAAGGGTTCCTTGTTGAACCCTAAAAAAGAGTGAAAGAAGCTCGGCTATTTAAAAAAACTGAGCTTTTTAATAATGGTGGCCAGTGAGGAATGCTTTGACAAGGTTTTCAATCGTTTGCTGGCATAGGTCCATATTTTGCTATCGGGGAGCAACCTTCGCCTGAACTTTTGCGGCAAAAACCAGGCAGTGTGGTATTTTTATCTCATTAAAACCAAACCGGTGATCACCATCAGCACTTCATAAAATACCACCTGGGGAGACTATAAAGGAGTCTCTCTTGAGCCTCGCTGTGCACGGCAGCACGTGATCACTGTGCCACTGTCTTTCATGAGGTCACTCGGTGGACGGACAGAGTCCCCACTCTGAGCGCCTGAAACCCCGGCGTTCCAGGTGGAATGCCGGGGTTTCAGGCGGGGTTTTAGTCAGGTGCCTTAAATGATACAGGCGGGGTTTCGGCGTGTCTGCATCGAGTTGGTTGCCCCCACGATGCCTTCTTCTTCGTGTGGGATTGGCCTTCTCAAGATTTCACTCGATGGCTATTTTACTCTAGTTTTCTGTCTCCGCCAGCATATTCCTCACTAATACTGGCAGAGATAGATCTCTCCCGATCCTGGCGACTAAGACGAAAATCAGAATAATACTTAAACTAAACTCAAAATGCAAAATTTGTTGTAGTTTGGAGAGGTGCCTAAGTGCAACTTATTAAAAAAAAAAAGAATTTTCTCATTCTCAAGACTTCTACTACAAATACTCCACTGCTGGGGACACCTTCGACGATATCATCCATCTTTCCGAGCTCGGAGTGGCAAGAGACGTTCGGTCAGCGTTGATTCGCGAGCTGGGGTTAAAGATAGCGGCTCATAAAATTGAGGCGCTGCTGAAGAGCAGAGAGCTACCTAGCTCGTTAGTGACAATAGGAGATGCGCAAGTCCACTGTCTTGGTTTAACCATGTACGGTGGGGCTTCGAAGAGCATTTGTAGCGCCTTTTCATCTCGGAGGCAGAAGAAGAACGTCAGATGTACGACGCTGCAGGACTAAAATCAACAGCCTGCAGCGGAAAAAGGTTATTTGAATAGCACGTGGCTGGCTGAAAAGAGCGGAGCGCATCTCCTACAGGCACATTCAGGTACTGATCGGGCACGGTTGCTTCGGTGAGTACCTGAATAGGATTGGGTGAGAGGCCACGGTAAATTGCCATCATTGTAGAGGCAAATTGGATTCTGCACAGCACGCTCGAGGAGTGTTTTTTTGGGTTTTTGCAAGATATCATGTCATAATTACGTGTTCAATAGATTGCCGATCGAAGCGTATCTACTATACTAGATGAATTATGTAGCATGAAATAAAAAATTGTCGGGGGTTTTCTAAATTTTGAAATTTTTCTTGTACCACTATGGATTTAAAAACTTTGCTACTTTCACAATATCGTTGGTGGCGGCGTATTGGTCTCTTTGACTGCGTTCTACTATGTATGTAGTGTGGGGATCGCTAGGAAAACGCAAAGTAGCTCCAAACAACGGTTTATTGTAAATAACACCTTTATACATTCGAAATGTCTTTCTTATTTTATAACTCTTGCTATCTTTTGTTCTACATTAACTCGTCCCCTCGTTCTCTCACTCAACCATGACTTGTTCACAAACATGTTTTTTTTACAGTGGACCAGACTGTAGTGGACTGTATATTGGTGTTGTTTTGTTGGGGTCTTGTTGGAGGAATGAAAATACTGTCTTGATTCGTATCTTCAATTTATGTAATGCTTATCTATATAGCCAACAATTATTAAATTAATCCTACATTTATATTTGCCACTAGAGGAGCTCGTGGCTAAATAATAACAGCCGCACGGGTCGATCTTCAAGGTTAAGCAATGCTTGACGAGGTCGGTCCGTGGATGGGTGACCATTTTCAACATATCGAGTTTTCTCCGTGCCTCGGAAAGCACGTTAAGCCGTTGGTCCCGGCTGTCATTTGAAGATCTTTGACAGTCGTTACGGGTAGTCAGAAGCCTGAGATCTGACACCAGTCTTGCCAAGGGGTATCGTGTTACCCAGATACTGGGTTGTGGAGGTCAGATAGGCAGTCGCTTCATGTAAAACACTGGTACTCAGCTGAAACCGGTAAGACTGGAAGCCGACCCCAACAATAATTGGAAAAAAGGCTAGGCAGATAATGATGTATATTTGCCACGTTTGAAGTTAATTTTGTTTGTCTGTCAAGCAAATTATTAAATTATATTTTATTTGATCTGAGCTCTCATGGTTATTTGGACATATGGCTCATCATAAACTCGACTATTCCTATGTTGTGTTTCACCAGTTTTGGGTTTACAAGTGAAGTAATCTATTTCTGTATAAAAATGATATTTTGGATCCATATCTTCTACGCCTTCTGGTGTGCTGTAATAAGTTACTTTGTTAGACAGATGATCGCTATCATGACACAAGTCGTTTTGGTATTCAATTGCATTTGTTCGTTGTGGTGTTGAATTGCCAGTTTGGCAGGATAAGTCTTCGTACGGGGTCTGAAAAAAGGAATATATATCATTAGTTAATATTTACGCCGATATAAATATACACAGTTTATGAAATACTTAATTAACTATAACTACTACTATCTGCCTGGCAATATCTTGCCTTAATTATCTTTAATTAAGTAAATACGAATAAATTTTTGTAAATATACTCCAGATAATATTATATACAAGTATGTTTTTCAAGTGAATTCAATGTTATTTGAACGAAAATTATGTAGAGAAATAACGAAAGATAAAACAAATGGCTGCCAGCTCTTAGACAGCCGAAACCTGTAGGTTGCCTGGTATAAACAGGTATCTTATTATCTCGTACTGTTCCTTAGATCATTATTTGAGTATTTATTTATTATATACTTTGATGACAGTAAAGGAAATCCAGAAAATTCGTGGAATGCCTTTGCATTTGAAGTAGTAAGTTATCTGATGACCTAAGAAATTTTGTGTGCGAATCGCAGAGAAACTGTAAACGTTTCTTAACATAAAGAGGGGTGGAAGGAGTGAAGAGTACATTATATAAAAGCGAAATAATATGAGCATTCCGGCGAAGGCGAATATAAGATGCGAGTGTGTCGTGGTGGCCCACTAGCTAAGACGTTGCCTCTCGTGCTCGTGCTTGCAGTCGTGTGTTCAAATCCGGGCAAGTACTAAAGTGACTTTTTCAAATTCATATGTCCCAGTCCAAGTATGTTGACAACATCAATAAAAAATAATGTAATATTTACGTACCTCTATATGCTTAGCGTTTCTCATTCTCATGAAGCAGCAAGCCGCGCCAGTCATCGCTAGCACGACGAGCACGGCTCCTATAGAACCGCCGAGAACTAGCGGTGAAAGTCCACCGTCTGTATCTTGATTGGAAGATATCTTTTTAACTGTGACTGTTTGATCTAAAATAAAAGTTATTATTATCTATATCCATATTACAATAGAAATAATAATTCGGTACTTATGTAAAGAAAAAATTAACCCATGCCGATTCCAAAACCATTTCGAAAATTTAGGTTTGTAAGACTTATTCTTCTATTTTTAGGTCTTGAAATTTTAAGATTTTATTTATTTTCTCAAAATACTTAAAATCATTCGACTTTTACTTGCACTCTAAATGACGACACAAATTATCTTATAAAGGAAATAGTGCCTCTTCTGTTCTCGTGCAAGTGGGCCTTAGTTATTTCATTACATAACTAAGGTCCACTTGCACGAGAACACCCAACCCAGAGCTAGTCGCCAACACAAAAGTCTGTCACACAATATTGCCGTTAAGTCCTTCGTGCAATTGGTCCGTTGCTTTTCACGGGAATCCCCTTCTTATAAGAATCGCGCCGGCAAATATTGTATATCGCTCTGATGTCTCGTTTTTGTAGAATAAAATTGACTCAATGTCTGCAGCCCTTTTCCATAGTAAGATACCATAAGACATTCATGTAACCGCCCAACATACGGGTGCAAACTTTAACAGGTTTGTACGGGCTACCGGAGTTTTAAACAGACACTCCTTCGGCCCCAACCGTAGCCTACTGTTTGGAACGAGCAATCCCAACGAAGCCAAGATTTGCGGATTGTTTAGCATCCCACGAAACACCATAAAGACATATTTGACCAGAGCAAGATTGTTGTTGTTGTTGAAAATAACGAAACGAAAATAACTGGCTTGCTTTCTATGAGAAAGAGAGAGATAGAGACAGACAGAGAAACACGCGCACGCCGCACGGCTTACAACTATAGCAAAAAGTGTCGTTACTACTTTCGGTCTTAATTTTTTCCGTCTAGCCCCCTTTCGCAACGCGCGATAAGGAACTTCGTTCTAAAATGTGTAAGCACCATGCACTCTTCGCTGTTGATCTATAGCTGTCTGTTGTCTGTCAGCGGGTGTGTGTCACACTCACCGGATGTTCTGCTGATGATGACGCTATGTGTCGACTCGTTCTGTTCCTACAATAAAGTTAGTGTATAATAGTTCATAAATGAAAAAATATTCAGGAGAGCGTTCGGGGCCATAGAACTAGATGGCACGACGGCAGCAGTCACTCACGGAAATAAATTGTAGTAGGTTAATTTTTGACATTTTAATTTTTAATCTTTGTTTTTGATTGATTATAATTTTGAATTTAATCAATTGACAATTTGTTTATATTCAATTTCTTGTCTATTTTCGCAATGTTTTGAAAATGTTTATTTGATTTGATTTAGAATGTAAGTACCTTTTCTCAAACATGCTTGGAAATTTGAGCATTATTTTGACAACCTTCTTCGAGATAAATCGCAATTGCTGTATTGGCCATATACATGCGAGCAGCGACCGGCAAAATTTGTATGAAAATAATAAATAAATTTGTATAAAAATATCTGTCGTGTCTAGCGGCCAAATAAATTACATAGTAAACTCATATATGTCGTGTTATTTAAAAATGGAACGATCTTTTACTCCGAAACATGGCAACCAAGGAGGTAACTTAGCAAAAGTTTTATTTAAATTTCGAACTGGCTTGCAAATAGAACGCTGTTTATTTAAAAAAAAACATAAGAACACTAACGCGGGAACAATTTATTGTTGTTCGTCATTGATTTTGACAAAATCAGTTCTAGGTACTATATAGTTTTAATTTCCGCGCATTATTTGAGAAAAGTGCTATACAAGCCTTGGCCACAACTAGGCATTGATGGACTTACGTATGTGTGCCTCGGCTTCGCCTCGGTCCACATGTACACGTTCGTACATCAATACCTCTTTTGCTGGCCGCTGCAGTAATGTACTATAATCAATCCGCCGATACTTTGCTTAACTATGTTAAGGTCAGCTGTTGCTTGTATTTTATACAAATCATCTACTTTTCTTACGTTCACAACCTATTAGCTAAGTCACATGGTAATCTTTGGTAAGACTGCAGTCTGAATGTATAGTTTGTTTAATCCTTTGCCTGATGATGCGATTAAATTCTATTTATATCACACCGATAAGCGATTTTTACTAAGCAAAATTGCAAGAGTGTTCTCATGGACGCAAGGTGATAGAATTCGATCGATACGCACTTAAATTTTTCTTCAAAAATACGTGCGCAATATCGCCTATCGACGCGGCGCCATCGGTAAAGGGCTTTATATCTTTATTGAATGAAGTTTTACAAATATCAGCAGGATCTCGACATGTCATGAACGGTTACCTATTCACACAATAACCTCGGAACTCATTGCTTATCCTTGAAGATCGACCCGTACTGCTAATATTAAATGGCCACGAGCTCCTCAAAGAATTTGCAGTAGGTAGAGATGAGGAAATTGACATGAAACAAATTTAAATCCTTAAATAAAGAACTCGCAGTAGGTTCATAGCCATACCGTACTGGTTTTGGGTGTATCTAAATTTATTTTAACAATAATTAGTTTCATCTTAAGTATATCGATGCTTAACAGCCAAAAGGGGATAACCGCCACTTTAAAAATTTTACAGGAGGGTAGTTTAAAGTTCAAAACAAGTAAAAATAAATCATATAAATTTTACTGTAGGTTCCAAAAGTTTCAAAATTTACCCATAAGGCTTTTAAACATGTTTCTACGAAATGTCATTGTAAATTAAATATAAATCACACTCCTAACACCATTTACTGTCGCTTACCCTCAAATGGTCCTGATTTTACTAACAGGAAAGAACGTCGTAAATTAAAACATCTCATTAATTCACTTTTAACCTTAATGATTTAACTGCATCATTTAGATGCCACGTACAAGATCTGTCTTAATAAATTCAAATCATTCATTATACGTAAGTTATGTCAGAAAGCGTTTTATACCATTAAAGATTACGTTGAGGACAAAAAGGCTTGGGATTGAGCTGCTCCATTTTTTTTATATTTTGTTTTTCTTGCAATGACAAGAATATTTACTTTTTAAAGTATTAAATTATTTTATTTTAATTATTGTGAACGTGAAGACTATGTGGATCATTCTTTTATTTTTTGTTATCTTAGTTAGTTTTTAATCATGGTCTGGCCATGGTTTTTGCGGCCCACCCGAATGTCCTTTCTTTGGTATTGTTCGTCGAAAGGTTGATCTCCATAAATTACAACAGAGTGCGAGATGTTACAGATAGGTTGATCCTCTATGTTTTGCACAGAGGCGTACAAATATTTTTAATTAACATTGTCGAGTTTAAAATACAATCAATTTCAAATAAAATTATATATAAATGTCAAATAGATTACGTTACATGTCATATTAATGCTATTGTCAAACAAAATTCAAAATCAATCAAAGTGTACAAAAATATTTTAATTAACATTGTCGAGTTTAAGAATACAGTCAATCGCGAATAAAATTATATAGAAATGTCAAATATATTACGTTACATGTCATATTAATGCTATTGTCAAACAAAATTCAAAATCGTCAAAATAGGTGAGGTGATGCACAATTGTCTGAAGCAGTAATTATAGAATTGTCGTCCAAATATTCCTGTAGTGAGTAATAGCATTTGTTTATCAAAATTCTTAATAGTTCTGTTTTGAAATTGTCCCGATTTAACGTTTTTATTCTTTCTTATGTGTGGAAATGTGGCCCAAGGTCTAAACGAACAAACTAAAGTTATTCTATGTATTTTTATAAGCTTTTAATTAACTTGCAATTACAAGCTTTTAATTAACTTGCAATGTATGTATGTAAGTATGTATGTAAGTGTGTTCGGGTCAAATCTTGCAACTGAATTATAAAGCAGTTATCCTCTACCGATTAAGATGAAATGTTGTATACAGGTTTAGTTTGGATGACAATGCATGGTTAGATAAGCGACGTCATACTATATCCAATATGGCGGACGTCCCAAGACAGTGGACTAGTTATTTTTTGTGCACTGGTATCAAATTAAAGGGTTTGTTGAGAAGAATTCGAAAAAAAGCTTGTCTTTATAAAAAAATATTTTTGTTGAATGAATTTTAATACATGTGCCAAGAAGCTTCTTTCAAAAAATTCAAAATTAATTTATTCGTGTGATTTTTAATACATTTTACATGGACCTTAATAATAAATAATTCGTTCCTCAAAAATCACCTTATTAAAATACCAATATTAAAATAAAATAATTACAACGAAAACAACATAAATTATGACAGAAAAGTCAAGCAGAACATTAACAATTGAGTATACATAAAAATAATGAATTAAATGGAATGTCAAAATTTAATCAATTTCAACGTCTTTAGCTGGTGTAATTGAATAACTTTCCATTGGGTTAGTTTTTAAACTGACCTCTATAATTCTGTAGAAATTTATGCCACTGCTGAATTAACAGTTCCTCAGATGTTGTTAGACCTTTTTAATTTTTTAACCGACTTTTTATCGTTTGTTATTGATGTAACGATTATTGAAAAACATCGAACATGCCACATGGTGGTATGTTTTCCGTCCAGACTCTCTAGACAAGTGTCATTAGATCTTAAAAAAATCGTACTTTGCCATAGCTGTACAATTTTTTTTGGAGATCGTAACAGCCTACAGATCAATAGCCAATTGTAAAAGAGTAGTTTATAAAACTGTTGCATAATAAGGGGTATTAAAACATGTTTGTTTAAAAATCTAGCCGTAGGCGATATTTTTAAAAGTATCACACGAATGTTTTAATACCTAGTAATGTGCAGTTTCATACACTACTTTATCTACACTCATACATTGGGATTGATCCTACTAAATAAAAGAAAAAGGTCAAAAGAGTAAGAAAAAATCAGTACAGGAAAACGTATTAATGGCGCCAAAACCCAGAACATTACCGCGTTAACCGCGCATGCGCTAAAGCGGGCGTTGCCACAGACAAGTAAAAATTGGAATCAAAACTTTTTATAATAAGTAATATAAAAAAAACATTTCCCTCCCGCAGTCGGGTAAAAATGTCGCGCCCCGCATAAGCTTTCCATTACAAAAAAGTAATTGATGGAAACTCCTTGGTGATAATAACTTCTTGGATTTGCCCTGTATCATAATAGGTAAAATTGTTTTATAGCATTATTTTGTTAGAGAAAAAGTGTTATAATAATATTATATTTTTTAAATTCGGTATTGTGTTTATAAAGTATGTCAATATAAACTCGTTTTGAAATTTATAATTTGAATATTACGATATGAGATTAGATAAAATTCGTTAAAAAGCATGATTTACGGCATGAAAGAGAAAAAAGAACTACTAATCTACGAACGGAGAATAAAACAAATATAGCAAAGAAATAAAATAAGCTTCAATAGAGAATAATTAACGAAGCGGTTTATGAAGCCCTAATAATAATTTCAGATTTTGTTTTTATAGAAATCGCAAGTATAAAAATTAATGGGATGAATCTACGCCCAAATCACAATAGTGGTAAAAACAATCAGTATTTCATTGAATTCAAATATCTAAGGCACCAACACGTAAACGTGATGTGTGCCGTAGAGGGAACAGACTTGCAGTTGGTGGTGTTGGATGACCAATTCGTTAAAAATGGGAGTAAAGTAAGCAGTTACAAAAGGAAAGGTAATAATTATCATATTTTTATAATAGTACCTGGCCGATCGAGCTCTGCTCGGGTGAAAATAGAGAAAACGACGTTTTCTAAAAATTGAATATAGCTAGATGGATTTATCGCCCCTGAAAGGCCCTGCATACTAAATGATAAATGATTTATTTCTGTAACTTGGTTTGTACAAACACTTTTACATGACGATCATATATTTTAAAACTAGATGTGGTCGGCGTTTACTGTCTGACTACTCTGAGAAGAAACAAACTCAAAGGTCACAGTCTCTTTTAAAGTCCAGACAAAATCTTGGTTAGATCATATGAAGACCATGTAGACTGATGTCTGAAATGGTCTTTTGAGGAAAGAACCAGCCAGATTGAGTGGACCTGTCCAGTCAGTGCATGCATTTGTCAATAACCGTGCAGCTCAACTCAGAATTTAAGGAGCTCAACGAATTGACGAACAATACCAAAGAAAGGACATTCGGGTAGGCCGCATAACCTACTCAAACTGCCAGACCGTGATTAAAAAAAAAAGACGTGTGGCACTCGGGGACTGCCGCGGTAAAGCTATTGCATAGCATTTTGTATCAACTTATGCAATTATATATATATTTTTTATTTTTTTTTTATTCATGCAGTATTGCTTTTTCTTTGATATTAATTCAAGTTACACTTTTTGAGCGTGGTGACCGATAAGAAAACAAATTTTTCTATTATTAAATAAATAAAAAAAGTTAATATTGTTTATTTAAAATATTTTTATTATTTTACAATACATGTGGGTTTTATTATTTTACAGTAGCTGTTGGTTATTCAGGAATATTTATCATTGAAACTATAGGTTTATGATAACTGAAATAAGAAACATAAGTTTGCGACGAATAATAAATGCACTTTGTTCATTCATATTCAAAACACTTTATACACAAATTTTACAAGTACAGCTATTCACTGTTGTACATGAATACCTATACACCTATATACTTTCTCATAAACAGCTGCTTATGTATTCGTCCGATTTCGGAGCAGCTCGTCTCGATTCGTGCGAGTTTCGTAGAGTCGTACAATACGTCTAATCGCACACAACGCCGTGTCGAAGACTGCCGAACTGAAACGACGTTAGACGATGCACGGTCTTCAAGCCACACCTCCTTGCCCGTCGGAGTGGGGAGCGTGAGGTTTTTTCGTTACGGAATTTCTGGATTCGGTCCCCGCGCTCAAGGCCCGCGATAGAAGCTATGCAATAGCTTAACAAACTAAGATAAATTATAAAAAAACAACAAATGAAAAGTTATGTTCCACATAGTCTTCACATTCACAAGAATTAAAATAAAATAATATAATACTTTAAAAAGTAAATACTCTTGTCATTGCAAGAAAACCAAAAAATAAATATAAAAAATCAAGACCCAAGCCTTTTTTATGCCAAGCCATAAATTTCATGAAAATCATTGGAGCCGTTGCCGAGATTCAGATTAAATATATATATACAAGAATTGCTCGTATAAAGTATTAGAAAGATATTGGATTTAATATTATGCTTTAGCTTATTTCTATACAACATTATTTTACTTTCCTTCATGGACTTTAATAACAAAATTCAATGGACTACTTAATATTCATTGGTTCAGTAAATCTTGATGAAAACTGTATTCATGTAAAATTATTTAAAATTAAAAATGTCACATATTTAAAAACCGAAACATCTAAAAAAAACGAAACGTTCAGGCTTACTCAAAAAATGATTACTGGCTATAATAAAGTTATTATTTAAAAAAACGCAATTTTTTTTTCATGTTTTTTCTATGTAATTCTTTATGCAATTTAAATAAAAAATAATTTGTGAAGTTTTATGATTGTGATTCTGTTATCAAAGTTAATTCATTTACACTAAGTTTATTAAGTATTGTATACACTGTATATACTTTTATCTATGTAAATTTATTTACGGTACGTATACGATAGGATAAATCCTTAATTTACACTTTACTCCGAACTCAAATAACATTATAGAAAATGTGTGTATGTGTAATTTAGACATGAAATAAAAGTCTTTGTTTTTATTACAGACCGTATACCAAACAAGAAGACTGAGATAAGCTTTAATCTGGATTCTACGACTGACAAAAATTTAGAGTGTACAGCTTATTATCTCAATGGTACACGTGCAGAACAAGTCGCAATTCATTTTACCGATGGCAATTACTCTATTGGTAAGTAAAGTTTGGGATTCTGAGCTGAGTCGACAGCTGACAGGTGGGCTTATCTTATATTATTTTGTGGCGGGGCCAAGAAATAACTCGGACACTTCGACCTATTAGGATCTATTGTGGTCCCCTTGATAACCCACTCCTCCCCAATCTCGTTGAAAATCTTTTCTATTCTCGTTTTATCTCCTAGATATGAGCCTATAGTCTTCTGGTTTTGGCTAGGAGACTCATTCGCTTACCAGCCAGTGCATCGCATGTGCACATTAGGTGCTCCATGTGTTCTGTATGTTCCCCACACAGCCTGCACATGGGTGTTGCCGTTAGACCAATCTTCATGAGCATGTCGTTGGTCCCAAAGTGCCTTGTAAAGGCCCCAAGCAAGTAGCGGATTTGCCCCCTTCATATATTCCAAATGCATTCCCGTGCTTTGAACGTAGAGCCCAGGCATTTCTTGGAGTGTTGAAGACCGGTATTAGACAGCCAATGTGTTCGTTGTCTGTGATCTGCAAACTCCCTAAATGTGGCTGTTACGAGACACGTCGAAATGCCTACACATGGTTCTGGACACACAAAATCATTTGATGAGCCCTCTCTTGTCAGTTCAGGGGTCAGTGTTCAGTGATCGCTATGTAAGGGCCCACACCCTATCTAATCTTCTCATCCAACTTATCACAGTCTCTCAAGACGAAAATCTATGACCAATATGTTTTGCCAGTGACCTATGGTACAACTGAGACTTGGTCGCTCACAATGGGCCCTATCAGAAAGTTTAAAGTCATCCGCAGGGCAATGGAGAGGGCTATCGAATCAGAAATGAGGATATCCGCAGGAGAACCAGAGTAACCGACATAGCCTGAACAATTGTCACTGAAGTGGCAGTGGACACATTGCTCGTAGAATTGGTGATCGATGGGGCCAGAATGTTCTGGAGTGGCGACCGCGAACCAGCAGACGCAACGTTGGAAGCCCTCCTTTAGTTGGACCGATGACATGATTAAGGCTTCAGAATCCGGTGAACGCGCGACGCTTAGAGGAGGCCTATGTTCTATGTTCCTGTCTATGGAATATTAATTATTATGCTGTAAATGTTGACATCCAAAAGTGCTATTTGATAGTCTAATTGAAATAAATTATTAGAATTTGCCTATGCTGTTGCTTTTTTTTTTCTATATCTCGTATTTATTTTCAGATCAATATTCATTCTTTAAAATGAATTTGCCTAAAATTGGTACTGTGATGGAAGTCTTTAGAGGTAATCACTATAATGATTACAACCTCAACATTGTTTACCATGAGTTTGAAGATGGCGAGACATTGAACTTGACATGTGGCCCTCTTTTTCGTAGAGGCCCGGGACTACTCCTATATCTTGAACTAAAAGATTCTGGTAAGTTGTTAAAATAATTGAGCTGACTACCGGTCACAAATGTTACATCGGACTACAGTGCGTCGATGCATCAACAACCACCACAGTAATATAGTATCCAGATTAAAGTATTGATAGTTGATTGTAATCGATTTTTGGTTTGATGGGCCTTTTATGGTTTTTCAGCTTAACTATTTTTCTAGATAATGTAGCTTATGTGTAAACATTAATAATTATCTAAAACAATTAATTTCAGAATGCAAAACAAATGGCTGCACTGTTTCTAAAACAATGCGCCTAACTCATAAAGAAGAGAATACTGAAATAGTATGTTACTTAAAAGAGGAAGGTGATCCAACAGACCCCAGTACAGCTGACATTGTGCGCAGAGAGATCAGAGTCATCCTCCGCAAAAGAGTCCTGACCACCACCACTACTTTTGCCACTACTATTTCTGCTACTAATATTTCTGCCACTACTATTTCTTCCACCACTAATTCTGCCATCACTATTTCTGCCAACATTACTGCTATCACCACCCGTACCATCTTTACTGCCGAGTTTACCACCAACAACACTACAGCAGTCCCAGCACCAAGTGAGTTGTATTTATATTATATACTAGTCTAAGATCTGATTTTTCGCAGGCAACCCTATACCACCGTGTTTATAATGAAATAACCTTTATTTTCATTTAATTTTAATTAAATAATCAGACCGGTGCAAAATGCTATTATCGATTTACCTGTTTATACCTGGCTACCCGAGAGTTGTGACCGGAAAAGAATAGGCAACCTAACGTTTGCATATTCTATGGGCTTCATACTTTTGATTGATATAGAATTTATCTAATAATCAAACCGGTGAAATGTTAAAAAAAAAAATTGTTATTGTTAATTAATCATATCCTGGACTGAAATTTGTTAGGCAAACCACATGCAATATATTTATTGACATATTAAATTAAATATAAAATACGTTTCATTAAATAAACATCTCGGTGAAGGTCGTTTTAAAGGGATCCTATACTATACAGGCATAGAGAAGATGACGCTCCCTTGTAATATACGTAGAAGACAAAATAAAACAGCAACAAAGCGCTTAGTGATAATTATTATGAAACTTCAGTGTTATCACCCGACTACGGCGAAGCTAAAAGAAGCCCAAAGCCATGGTCTTATGCCACTTGCGGATTGTTTCCTCAAAAAATAATCATTGCAGTACTAAGCAATATTTGAGAGCAGTGGTGGCCCAGTGGTATCGGCCGCGACTTACAAGTTGTAGGTCGTTGGTTCGAACCCAGGCAGGCGCTTTACTTTGTGTAAATTATTTCATCACCACTACTCTCAAAAACGGTGAAGGAAAACATCGTGAGGAAACCGGCATGTCCTAGAACCAAAAATTCGAAGACATGTGACATCCACCAATCCGCACTGGGCCCGCGTGATGGATTAAGGCCCATCCCCTCTCACAGAGGAGGCCTGTGTCCCAGCAGTGGGAACATTAATAGGCTGATGATGTGATGTGATGTGAAGCAATATTTGTGGCAAGGTGGCATTCGACCACAGCTATCCTCTAACAATATTTTCTTGTATCATAATTTTCAGAGCGAGATTCTTTTGTAGTCGGGTTTTAGTTTTTAGAGAAGGAAGCCGAGAGTTAGTAGTAACTTACAGTAAGAGATGAGGAAGACCTTAATCCAACAGAGGTCTTGAACATACTGAATTGAAAGATTGATTTTTGAAAGCTGCCCCACTAAGACTAGCATACATTATTTGTATAGCGGTCGGGTTTGTGTTGTATCACTTACCAGTACAAGCAGAGAAAATCTTCTTCTTAGAGAATTCTTGTCTTATACATGTTTTTTTCTTTAGGTGAAACATCGAGTGACAGCAATAGCAGTGACACTCAGAACATTCTTGTGTACTGCATTGCAATTGGACTAGGGGTCGTTATTACAATAGTAGTGGTGCTATATTTGCTAGTCAAGAAGCGGTGTTGTGTAAGATCCAGTTCGTCGATTGAAGCACCGAGACCTCACGTAAGTATTTATCTTGTTTATATAGAATATAACATTTTTGTACTTTAAATCAGTCGATTAAACGCCCGATTTAACTTTCAGCCGGACACTGTATTCTACGAGAACCTCCTTACCGTTTTCAGGCCTATAAACGAGCGCGAAGCCGTGCAGGTGGAGATGGAGAACCATTATGAAGAAATTGAATAGTCAAGTGATGATCGTCGCACACTTTAACGACTCAACACCAAGTTAACTGGAAGCAAAGCATTGATATGTGAGCTTTATATTGTACTCTAATTTTAGAAAAGTCACTGTACGTGTCTTAATATTAAGTTCACATTCTCTTGTTTTATTTTGAGTTGAATTGCTGATGAGTTGTTTCAGTGCAACGGCATTCTCCAAACATGGCGCATCATTGCTCTATAAGTTTGTTTCACTGTTTCAAACTGTAGTAATGATTCTACATATAAGATCGTATTCTGTGGCTTCCGGGTATGGACGGTGAGGAAGATTCTCCGTGGTCTGGGTGGGGTCTAGTTAATGGAAATGTATGGCGGTGGGGACTTAAAAACGTGAATTCATAAGAGGATCCTTCAAAGTAGCGCCAATTACGGACACGATCAGAGAAAACAGACTTAGATGGTATGAGACGAAAATATAGCTACTTCGTGAAAACAATCCTCAAAATCAACACCAAGCGACGAACAAGGGGTAGACCACCAACTTATTGGTCGACAAAAACCTGAAAGAGCAAAATACACCACCAATGAAAACCCAGGATATACCATCCTGGTGTAGAAGCACAAGAAGGGCCGACCCCAAATTAAACATGGAATCAGTATAGGACAGGAAGAAGAAAACTCATAAACTTCATCATCACGAAAATGTTCAAGCGATCCAACTCCTCGACAAATGGAAACCACTGTCAGTTAGTTTTGAGGGTTTGCATATAAAGAACAGGACGAAAATGTCCAAGCGATCCAACTCCTCGACAAATGGAAACCACTGTCAGTTAGTTTTGAGGGTTTGCATATAAAGAACAGGTATGGAATAAGTGTCTCTCTGTAAAGTTATAGTGGATAACAAAGTCGATATTAGTAGGTTTTTGGAATGATGTTCAAAGTGGCAACCGGTACAAGTCATTAAGTTTTTAGGGTTCCGTACCCAAAGGGTAAAAACGGGACCCTATTACTAAGACTTCGCGATCCGTCTGTCTGTCTGTCTGTCCGTCTGTCTCCAGGCTGTATCTAATGAACCGTGATAGCTAGACAGTTGAAATTTTCACAGATGATGTATTTCTGTTGCCGCTATAACAACAAATACTAAAAACAGTATAAAATAAATATTAAAGGGGGACTCCCATACAACAAACGTGATATTTTTGCCGTTTTTTGCTCGATATTAATAACGGCAACAGGTAGACGCTTGAAATATTCACAGAATGTTTAGTTGTATATTTACTTCAAAAAATAATAATTAATAAATTAAAATAAAATAAATTAAGGGGGGCTCCCATACAACAAACGTGATTTTTATGCAGTGTTTTGCGATAATGGTACGGAACCCTTCGTGTGCGAGTCCAACTCGCACTTGGCCGGTTTTTAATATAGGTACCGTGTAAAGTTTCTTATGAATTTAGTAAAAAGCTGATATTTTGACATTTTAAACAGACACTTCAATTTTATATTTTTTTACTTTGGGTGGTAGGTCCATTAGTGCGTAAAATGCCAAGGTTCAATTCAAAATTGGTAATTTACCTAGGGAACGAGTTCAGTTGGAATTTTCTTTACTAGAGACTGGTACAGACTATGCTCCTAGGAGATCTATCTTCCTAGCCGACCGCAATGGTAGAGGATGTAGATTAGTGAAAACATACATATGTGTTTTTGTCTGTTTGCCACTAGTGCGGTTCATTTGGAGCTTGTCTCAGATCTCACAGAACATGCCAAGGATCATTTATTCCGACAACGGCACCTGTAACGAAATATACTTAAAGAGATCTCTCTTGAGAAATGTCCAATTCAGGTATCAACTTTAATTTCATACCAGCATACACTCCACATTTTGGAGGCTTATAAGAATCGGCTGTAAAGTCTATTATTATCTTAGGCTTGGGACATCTCACTTACGAAAGGAAGTCTGCATGACTGATTCAGGTTGTGGCTATACTAAACTCTCGTCCTCTTACGCCTCTTTCCACTGGTCCATCAGACCTATACCCATTAATACCTTCTTCATTGCACTTCCTTGTTAGGAGATCTCTCAAATCACTCCTGCCACGTCCACAGGTCATCAACCAGAACGTCTCCAGCGTAAAACGTTACCAGCGCAGAGAACATCTGAAGCAACAGGTCTGGAACAGATTCTCTAACGAGTACATATTTTAGCTCGAACAGAGAACCAAGTGGATGGACTCCGAAGGGAGCTCGAAGAAGGAACTATGGTTGGTACTCAAGGTGAAGCAAGCACCACCACTGATGTGGCCACTTGGTCGTATCGTACGTGTCGTACCTGGGAGAGACGTCTTTTTTTTTTTTTCTGGAGAAATGCTCATGCAAACTGCACTACCACGGGGAGATAGTGCAGTTATGTGGGACTCTAACCCACTAAAACTCTACGGTGTCCCTCCTGTGCCGCTTATGGCGAGAACACGGGCACGCGTTAACACTCACCGCGAACCCACCGCGGCTGTCCGTCACCGGACCCTCCTCGGGGGAGTACCCCCCATCACCGGCGCACCAGAACACACTGTACGCCGTGACCACCCCAGGGACCAATCATGGTCAATGGCCCCGCCACCTACCATTTTTCGGCCGCAGGGGATAGGGAGAGCGGCTAACGTAATACCGCTACTCCTCCTCCCCTGCAGCCCCACCGCGTCCGCCATCAGACGGTGGCGACCCCGTCCGGGCCGCGGAAGGTAGAGAGAGCGGCGCACCGCAATACCGGCACTCCTCTCCCGCCGCGGCCTCCAACCCTCAGCCGCGACATCGTATGGGACCTGGAAATCTCCATAAGACATCGCGGCCCGCCTCAGTTGCGATGTCGCCTGTTACCAAGCGGCACCGTAACCTACTAGTAGGCCGCTACGTCGTAGGCTTAATCGGCAAAAGCCCTGACGAGCGGCCTACTTATTGTCGAGCGGCCCCTCCTCGGGTTCCTCTTCGCTTCACCGTGGGTGACTAAGCCATTACTGAGCCCCCCCGCCTCGACAATGCGGGAACCCACCGGGGGGGTGGGAGAGACGTCTGCGACTCGCTTATTCCAAGCAGAGTCACAGACATCAAGACGAATAAAGGAACGTGCTTATAACACCATCTGTCCTTTTCCAGCATAAGCTTGAACACAAGTCTTCGACGCCAGGAGCATGCTAAGAAATCACTAGCGCTCGCCACCATCCCTACTTTCCAGGAGACCGCGGGCGGAACGGCGGTCGCGGAGTGGGCAATCGTCCTGCAAGCGTGCACCAGCCAGTCCAGCTGATCACTGCTCATTCACCGCCGTCCTGTCACCTTTCGCCTTCAGCCCAGTTTTAACTGTCGACCGTTTTTATCTCTTTATGTAAATACAATCTTGTAAAACACAAAGTCAGTGTTTATCCTATCACCACCATTAGGGCATAAACCACCCCTTTCCCTAAACCCTAAGTCTTCATCATCATCAGCCTATTAATGTTCCCACTGCTGGGATACAGGCTTCCTCTCTGTGAGAGGAAATGGGCCGTAATCCACCACGCGGGCCCAGTGCGGGTTGGTGGATGTCACATGCCCTAAGTGCGATAAATTAAATATAATTGAGAGCAAAACTATCGCGCAGATACCCTATTTTGAACTTACATCGCAGATATACAAGAATATAAAGCTTTAAAAAATTAACAAGTAATACCGTATGCGGTTTTGCAATACGGTAAGTTCCTTAGGCCGTAGTGCGAGTTTTTACTCACGCTCAATCGCGTTTACGTAAACATCAATTTGTATTGAAATTGGATAAGCGCCGTCTGGTGACGGTAAGGAGAAACATCTTTTTTGTAAACATTTTGACATAAGAGATCGTTTACGTTAACGCGATTGAGCGTGAATAAAAACTCACACTAAGCCCACAGATAAAAAAACACAAAAACGTGTGTACAAAGTCAGTATATTTGACAGTTTCTGACACGTTATCCAAAACTACTCTCTTTTAATTTACGTGCACGCATTATCTGTAGCCAGCGTTCGGAAAAGCAAGCCGACCCAACGTAATAAAAAGATTTGTGTAAACTTTGTTAAAAATTATGTATTAGTTTATTTTTGTATGTTTTAATTTGTGTATTTTATCTATAGGCCTTAGTTGCCCGAAAATAAAGAATTATAATAAAAATAAACAAAAATGGGTTGTTCGTCGGTTATTGCGCATAGTTTGATATCACTAACAAACACTTAAATGAGAATGTTTTTATCGTTAGATTATGAAAAATGGATACTACACCTGCGGAAGCAGCTCAGGTTTTTACTCTAACATAACTGTTCTATTAACTTGCTTCTGTGCGCAGCTTCGCCCGCGTGAAAATTTTTAATTTTTTATCACAAGAGAACATTATACCGAGATGACAAGTATGTACCTATGTCCTAATTCTGATACTGGTCCATCCATATGCCAAATGAGAAGATAAGATATTCAAAGAAAGAATGAAAATAAGAAAAGAATGAATGCTAAGATGTTCAGCAGTTAAGGCGTGAAAGTATATCAAACAAACAAACTTACATTCGCATTTATAATAATTATAACTTTACCCGCGACTTCGTCTGCGTTAGTACTTCGAATAACCTATTTTGTATATCAAAGGCTTACAAACTTCCTTTAGGGAAAGGGTGATTTACGGAATAAAAACTATCCTTTATCCTTCCCAGGGTCTCAAACAATCTGCATACCAAATTTCCTCTAAATCGGTTCAGCAGTTTAAGCGTGAAAAGGTAACAGACATACAGACAGAGATACTTTCGCATATAGTCTAAGTATGGTTTGGGCATAAAAAAAAAACAATTAGGATAGTTTGGATATAAAAAAACCTGATTATTTAAATTATTAAATAATTGTCTGTTTGAATCACGCCACAACGGCTGAATGGATTTGGAACGCTGTTAGACCAAGGATGAAACAGAATACTTTTCATCGCGGTATGAGGTAATCTAGTTCCCTATAAAAAAGTATTTAACAGGAAAAAATCTGTTTCAGTATTTATTTGACAGTATTTCCATGTTGCATTTGTGAGTGCTTCAGCTCAAGGATAATTACTAAATTTTCCTTTATTGTGAATAATACCACGATATCGCCAGTGCGACCAGGCAACCGGAATGTCCTGGGATAGCAAATAAATGAAGACCGTGATACTTTTCGCAGCAATATATTATTTATAAATTTTGTTTATTCTTTTTTATTTAATATATGATTTTTGTAATAATTAAATATTTATATAAATTAAATTAAGGCTTATTTCAGACTTTCCACCCGTAGGCACATTTATAAAATATACAACGAAATATACAAAAGACATTAAACATTGTGTTGTTTTAAGCCATTCATCCAAAATTTCGCAAGAATGTCGGAAATTATCGCACGGGAAGATTCTATCTGGATAAAAAGTATTCTATTTGCTATATATAGCAGACTATAATCCATCTTTGTGCTAAATTCATCTTGATCCGTTCAGCCTTTCTAGCGTGATTGAGTAACAAACATACATCCATTCAAACTTTCACATTTAAAATATAAAAAATATAAACAGATTTTTTATTTATTTATTTATTTATTCGAAATTATGTAAATAACACCTTAATAGCTATAACGCCAATGCAATGTTACTACAAAGATATTAGGACTAGCAGAATACAATTAAAAAATGCAATTAAAAAATCTATTAAAATACAGGCATAAATACAATTAAAATCCAATTAACATACAATTAACAAAAGTTAAAATACAATTCAATTCATATACAATTCAAACACAATTAAAATACAATTCATTCAAGATAGGATAGGTGTGTGTTCAAAATACGAAAAGCAAAGCTTTATTAGGGTTTACAGCAAATAATAACCATTCCTTAAAAATATTGAAATGATGGTTATTGTATTTGAGTAACAAATCAATCCAGTGAAGTCACTTTGTAATTGCACCATATACCTGTTTATTTTATTTAGTTGGTGTTGACTTTTAATAATAATTTATTAGTATTAATAATTATCGTTTATTTCTAGCATATACCTATAATATAGTAATTAGAGTAACAACAAAAATGTTACGTTTAGTTCTATGTTTAGTGCTCGTTTTTTTTAAAGCTGAAGCATGGGAGCCTGAAACTGGTAAGACCTATTTTTGCTTATATCGTACAAGTCGTATCTTAAGTTAATTAATGATTACTAAGATAAAATAATATATCAACCGCTACTGATTGCCAAGCGCTACCAAACCGTCATCTGATCAATCCCTTACATTTTGTTTTGATCATCGCGGTCGCTGATTTGTTCCGGTCGGATCCCTCCGATTTGATCCTTGTTTTTTGCCAAATCGATAACAGTGCACACCCATATGTTTGCAGGTAAACATTATTAAAAAAAAACCGGCCATGTGCGAGTCGGACTCGCACACGAAGGGTTCCGTACCATTATCGCAAAACACTGCATAAAAATCACGTTTGTTGTATGGGAGCCCCCCTTAATTTATTTTATTTTAATTTATTAATTATTATTTTTTGAAGTAAATATACAACTAAACATTCTGTGAATATTTCAAGCGTCTACCTGTTGCCGTTATTAATATCGAGCAAAAAAACGGCAAAAATATCACGTTTGTTGTATGGGAGCCCCCCTTTAATATTTACTTTATACTGTTTTTAGTATTTGTTGTTATAGCGGCAACAGAAATACATCATCTGTGAAAATTTCAACTGTCTAGCTATCAAGGTTCATGAGATACAGCTTGGAGACAGACGGACAGACAGACAGACAGACGGATCGCGAAGACTTAGTAATAGAGTCCCGTTTTTACCCTTTGGGTACGGAACCCTAAAAATAATAATTCTAAAAATCAAAAAACCCGGCTGCTTGAAAAGCGAACTAAAAAGACGTAAACAAGAAGAAAATCATGCTGTGCAGTCGGAGGATACGTATTCGCGAGCTGGCTAACCAAAATCAGATGTAAATTTCAACCTCAATTTCAAATTTTAGACTCATATAAGTGTTATATATTTTTGAAATCGCCTCTTAAAACCCTTCATTTTGATACCTCATACGATGGGTTTGGAAGAAAACAAAAATTTTTGTCCCCCACAATATGGCGCCCAAAAGCCGCCATTTTTCTATTTTCCAATTTTAATGCAGTCAGTGACACTCGCAGGGTTAAGACAAATTGATTGACGTATGAATCATCAAAATCGGCGAACGCATTTGGTCTCTAGAACGCCACATAGGAACAAACTAATTAGCAACACGTTTGGATACACCTCCAAAACGACATGGATGTTTAAAAATATTTTTATATACAAAAAAGTATGGCTTTAGGTAGAATTTCTTCGCTGATATAATATATGTAAATCAAAGAATATTTTGCGAACAAAACTGTCCAAATGGAGGTTTAATATTCATATTCTGGCTCCGAGTGGGCGCACGGCCAGTACTGCGTTACCATTGGGTAATATTTACGTCTTAATAGAATTCCTCCGGCTGGCAACCGCTGTATTTGAATGACGTCAGTAATTTGGTGTCAGTTTAATTACATCATCCATTTCATTACATTATCCTTTTTCGGTGCAGTCATGTAAAAATATACATATAATGTGCATAAATAATAAATACGTAGGTACTTATAGTTATACTAGCTGACCCGGCAAACTTTGTTTTGCCATAAAAACACCAAACATTCATCTACCCTACCTACCCTACCTACCCTAACTACCTACCCTACCCTACCCTACCCTACCCTACCTACCCTACCTACCCTACCCTAACTACCTACCCTACCCTACCTACCCTACCTACCCTGCCTACCCTACCCTACCCTACCCTACCCTACCCTACCCTACCCTACCTACCCTACCTACCCTACCCTACCCTACCCTACCCTACCTACCCTACCTACCCTACCTACCCTACCTACCCTACCTACCCTACCCTACCCTACCCTACCCTACCTACCCTACCTACCCTACCTACCCTACCTACCCTACCTACCCTACCTACCCTACCCTACCCTACCCTACCCTATCTCTCAAGTTGGATCGAACTGCACATGGTGTGCGAATTTTATTATAATCGGTTAAGTGGTTTAGGAGTCCATTGAGGACAAACATTGTGACACGAGATTTATATATATTAAGATTTGCTACATATTCTAGGTGATGAACTGTAACATAACTGCTGGACATAATACTTTAAAGTTATAATGCATGTAATAACATTTTGTTCGCGAAAATAACAATAAGCTTTTTAATAATAAACTATCATAATTAATTATCAGTGAGAACTTGGTTCTTAAATCTCAATATTGAGAGATTTTCAAGTTAGTGTGGGTGGCCAATCAAAAACAGAGGAATAGCGAAAAAACAAAGACACAAATTTAAATAGATAACGCAAGTCCCTCCATCTGTATGAAAAACCAAGCGTGCCACTTTTTCACAAAAAAATTAAAAACAAATTTACTTACCAATGAAAGAAAACATTTCCAATGCCTCGGCTAACATTTTCTATACATTATTTACAGCTCAATATGGCATACAAAGCCATTTTTCTAGATTTCGATGGCTTTCCGGTGCCGATAATGCTAAATTAAAAGCTCAGATTACGATCATTGATCGTAACTTTACTCCGTTTTTTGGCACGCGAAGTACATACAATCGCGTCATCTAGTTAGATTTATGTCTGTGCGAAAAACACTCATAGGAGTCACGAGCCCGATTTTGATGAAAACTAAAACTGTATCATTGGCTTTTTGAAAAATCATTATTCCCCAGGAAAAAAAACCTTTGATTTTGAAAAAAAAACGTTGTATCATTACACTATACGCCAGTGTCGCTAATAAAGATCAGATTCTGGGAAGTAATCGGAGTCTGTGTTTCCCGATAGCTACAACCTAGGGGTCTTTAAATCAAGAATTAATAGGTTACTTCTAAGCAAGCGTGATTTACCGTCGACCACATAATCGCTTGTCATCAGGTGGTCAAGCGCGAGAATAAATAAGCAAACAGTTTAATAAAAACTGTAACCCGACTACGGTTTTCTTTTTATTTGCCTTTGGTGAACCCGAAAAATCCCGGAATGCATCATCGTGCTGGTTGGCGACCAGATGGGGAGGGCCCGATAGACATTCCGGGGGGCTCGGGCGTCCCCGCAGTCTCCGGACTAGTACCCCAATGATGTCGTCTTTTCAGTGCGTGTCTGAAGGTTAGCAGCGTAGAACCTCGTCTCACTTCTTTCTCCTCTACTCCATTCACTCTTATAAACATATGAAAAAGAAAAAGAATACTGGCGTTAAACAGCGGCTGCACCCCCTCCCCCACAAAGTGCACCTCACCAACATTCGAGGTCTGCACTCAAATCTCTCTGCAGTCCACTTCCACCTGGAGACTGAGAAAACAGCGCTGTTTTTCCTTGCGGAGATGCAGATAGCCAGTCCGTCAGACGTGTCGTACTTGTCTTACCCAGGGTTTACCCTGGAGCACAATTTTAAATCGCGCGCATGTGTATGTACGCCCGTGACGATACTTGCTATTGACGTCTCCGTAACCTTGAGGAGTCCAGATTCTCAACGCTGTGCGCTTTAGTGGACACAGGTTTGGATAAAATTATCTACACCTGTGTCTACCGTTCGCACAGCGGAGATCAGGAGACAACCAGGCTCACAGAGTACCTCAGTGAGGCTGCTGACGCGGCACAGCAGCGGTATCCTTCCGCCCAATTAGTGTTACTGGGGGACTTTAATGCCCACCACCAGGAGTGGCTCTTCCCATACCAGTGCACTGACCATGCTGGACGGGAGATGCGTAAGCTTTCGCTAGCGCTAAACCTCACCCGTTGATTCGCACACGGCGAATTGCTTGGAACTTCTGCTGACAACAGATCCAGACAGATACTCTGTGTCGATAGCTTCACCTTTGGGTAGTTCTGACCACTGTCTGGTGAAGTCTGTGTCCGTCTATTCCCCGCCCGATCCCAGCCCAAGAGGCACTCGGCGGGTTTGGCGGTACAAGTCAGCAGATTGAGATGGTATGCGATCTTTCTTCGCATGCTATCCTTGGCAGCCTACTTGCTTTTCTTCGACTGATCCTTCGTCGTGCGCGGACGCTGTAACGGATGTGTTGCGTCAGGGAATGGAGTACTACATTCCGTTCTCTGACGTATCAATGTCTGGCGAAGACCGGCCTTGGTTGGTCGACGCTCGATCGATCGCGTAAGGCGGGTGACGTGGGTCAGAAGAAGAAGGCCTTCAACAGGGCTGCCAAGTCCTGCAAGATGGTGTTGCGAAGGGCTCGGTTTGACCACATTGGTCGAATAGGGACCAAACTTGCTTCTTACCCAGCAGGTAGAAAAGCGTTTTAGTTTCTGGCTAAGTCGGTCGAGTCGAACTTCTGCCGTCCCTCACTACCACCACTGCTGAAACCCAACGGGTCGCTGGCCCACACCGCTGAGGAGAAGGCAAATTTATTTGCCTCTCTTTTTGCGGCATCTTCACGTCTAAATTCGACATATCTGTACCCTCCATACTCTGTAAGAGTTTGGAACGTGTACTTAATATTAAGCTCCTGACATACCTAGAAGCAAACGATATCCTAAGTGACCGCCAATACGGCTTCCGCCGAAATCGGTCTACTGGGGATCTTCTAGCGTATGCCATTCACATCTGGAGTGAGGCCATTGAGAGGCACGGGGAAGCGCTTGCCGTCTCCCTAGATATCTCGAAGGCTTTTGATAGGGTCTGGCATGAAAGCCTTATTGGTAAGCTTCCTTCATTCGGTTTGCCCGGTGGTATGTGTGATTGGATTTCAGACTTCCTGAGAGATCGGTCCATTCGAGTGGTTATCGATGGCTGCTCGTCGGACCGCTTGGATATTAATGCCGGGGTCCCTCAGGGGTCGGTACTCTCAGCAAATTTATTCTGGGTTCCGTACCCAAAGGGTAAAAACGGGACCCTATTACTAAGACTCCGCGATCCGTCTGTCTGTCTGTCTGTCCGTCTGTCACCAGGCTGTATCTCATGAACAGTGATAGCTAGACAGTTGAAATTTTCACAGATGATGTATTTCTGTTGCCGCTATAACAACAAATACAAAAAACAGTATAAAATAAATATTTAAGGGGGGCTTCCATACAAAAAACGTGATTTTTTTTGCCGTTTTTTGGTCGATATTAATAACGGCAACAGGTAGACGCTTGAAATATACACAGAATATTTAGTTGTATATTCACTTCAAAAAATAATAATTATTAAATTAAAATAAAATAAATTAAGGGGGGCTCCCATACAACAAACGTGATCTTTTGGCCGTTTTTTGCGGGAATGGTACGGAACCCTTCGTGCGCGAGTCCGACTCGCACTTGGCCGGTTTTTTATTTTTATCTATTCACTGTCAGTAGTTCTCTTGGTCATTTAGTTTAGGCACATTTACTAGATAACTATCTATTAAAAGTGCCTAATTCTTGCGCCTTCATTCTTGCAAACTTTTATAGCAAACACTGAACAACACGTTGATATCTATATTTTACTAGTTTTACTTGAGAAATTACATACCAACATAAAAAAACGTAAGGGAGCTGGGCCCATAACCTATAAATCAAACAACCAATTTTGTAATTTCAGAAAATCATGAAATTCGTCTTAAATATAGCGAAGATAAAAACGAGCATTATACGGTCTGGAAAGATAAGCCACTGAAGATAATTATAGAAAACGGGTATGCACGATATATATGGTAAGTTTGTTTATGAAGTGCATGTTTTTCATGAATTTCATAGTAACTAGTTTTGCCTTTTATTTGCATTGATATAACCTACTTTGCAATTATAACAGCATACTCTCAGAGTGCAAGGAAATTTAAAATGTATGTCTTATAAAACTAAGACCAATATTGCACACCTTAGATCTTGGGCCTTATTTAAAAAGAATACGGGTACCATATAATTAGTTAAGTATTGATTAGCAGATTCTTAATTCAAATTAATAGAAAAATTGAGGGTGTACCATAGGTGTGTCTCTGCCTTATCCTTTAGGAATCACATACAGACATGAAAATATCTAACCCAACTTCCAAAACAAAACATTACAAAACGATTTTTTCGGAAGTCGGTGTCTTTGGTAGCCATTTTTTTTTTGTTTTTGACACCGACTTCCATAAACAGAGTCGTTTTCCGCTTTGTAGTGATTTGTTATGAAAGTCTATTAAGATTTTTTGCCATTTTCTTTTAAATTTTTAGGGTTCCGTACCCAAAGGGTAAAAACGGGACCCTATTACTAAGACTCCGCGATCCGTCTGTCTGTCTGTCTGTCTGTCTGTCCATCTGTCACCAGGCTGTATCTCATGAACCGCGATTGCTAGAAAGTTGAAATGTTCACAGATGATGTATTTCTGTTGCCGCTATAACAACAAATACTAAAAACAGAATAAAATTAATATTTAAGTGGGGCTCCCATACAACAAACGTGATATTTTTGCCGTTTCTTGTGATAATGGTACGGAACCCTTCGTGCGCGAGTCCGACTCGCACTTGGCCGGTTTTTTCTTTTAATTTCGGTACCGTAAATAACCATTAAAATCATTTCTAGACGGCTTCACATAACAATTCCAACACGCACAAGCATAAACACGACTGGGATATATTGTTTTATTACGGAGTTCCGGTGCCTACCTTCCAGCTCCATCACCAGAGCAGTTTGATGGTACCATTTTCATTAGTACCATTTATTTAAATTTGTTTCATCACAGTCATTTAACTATACTTCTTCATCAGTTCCACTTCACCAAATGGTACTATTTGAATGCAAATGTTGATGAATATACCAAAATCGCTATATATATGCTTATAAAATTTGAGCAGTTCCCTCGATTTCCATGGGATCCCCTCATCAGATCCTGACTTGGTGACAGTTAGACCACTTCGAAACTATACCCTTTCAAACAAAAATATTTTTTCAAAATCGGGCCACAATTGACGGAGAAATCGGTGAAACAAACATTAATTCGAACATGAACTAATTATCTACTCCAAAGTTTTAAGTTTTTCCTTCTGTCGACAGTTCCCATGACTGCATATTTTATTTCTATAATTACGCAGCTTATTATTATAACAAATAGTCTTATTTTAATAACATTAAGGCAGCTTTTGCGATGTCACAAGTTCACAACTAAAGTGATGAAATCGAACCAAAGCTAGTTTGTCTTCAAGGAAATATAGAACGTAAGGAGCTAGTGTACTTACCTACATCGGCTGGTACGGACCAATCCAAACACCCTGTCGCTGTAAGTTACATTTCGGAATGTGCGATGGAATGGTACAATTTAATTCCGGAAAGGCGGTTCCATTATCAGACTACAAGATGCCGTCATCGATACATGGTGGACATCCACAATACTTTTAATCTGCGTACAGCTAGAGAGAGGAATTCCCTGCCGGAGTTTGACCTGGGTGTCTTTAAGTCTAGGGTGAATATGTTAGTTCCAGGCAAGCGTGCTCCACCATCAACCAAATTATTGCTTACTAGCTTTTTCCAGCGGCTTCGGCCGCGTGAAAATTGTTTTCTTATCCCAAGAGAGCACTATACCGTGATGAAAAGTTACCTATGAGTTATTCCAGACTATAATCTATCTCTGTGCCAAATTTCATCCAGATCTGTTAAGCCGTTCTGACGTGATTGCGTAACAAATATACATCCACACACACAGCCATCCAAACTTTAACATCTATCTATATATATATATATAAATAAAAAGAAAAGTCCTGACAGACTGACTGACTCATCAACGCCCAGCCCAAATCCTTGGAACTAGAAAGCTGAAATTTTCCACAGAGGTTCCCTTTATAATGTAGACAAGGAATAAGGAAGGATTTTCCGAAAGTCAATCCCTAAGGGAGTTAAATAGGGGATGAAATTTTGTATGGAACTCTGTCATTTTTAATTTGAAATGAATTAAATATGGCATTTAGCCTCTAAATAAAATAATAAAAAATACGTCTAAGCATTTTTTGGATTTTATCCCTTATAAGGGTGTTAAAGTTTGTAAGAAAAATAAATTGTTTATTATCAAAATGACTTAAAACTTAGTATTTCTGCTCTTCAATACAATGAAAGAAACACGTACTTAAGCATTTTTTTATTTCATCCCTTACGTAGTTTACGCGAACAAAGACGCGGGATGCTCTTATACGCTATAAGTAGCGGCTCTTCTGCCTCTTCTGCCACTGCATTGAAAAAGTAACAGGTTAATATTATAATATTTCCATTTTTGTTTTCAGGTGTGAAAATAAATACTTCAAACCTGGCGCACTTTTTGAAAAATTTGTACCAGAAACCGAATTTACTAACACTATTGTTAGTACTTTGGAAGTGAGTTTATTATGTCCCAATATCAATACTTACCGACTTACACAAGGTCCTCTTTAGTAATTTATAACTCTAATGGTTTCTGTGTTAAACCGAAATATCCATGTCCACAGCGACCGCAATCATTGGCTACTCAATGTGGTTGAGAGCTCAGATTTGCTGCTCTGTTATGTACTCTCATGTGACTTGCATATCCACCCTTGGCCGAAAAACTCCAAGCACAAAGCGGACACATCAGAACACCGTTGACTACGTGATAAATAGTAGCTGTTAGTGTCGTTGTTAAGCTTTGAGGTCGTCGCTTTTCTGGTCCAATTCCGACCTCCTTCTATCCTCAAAGGCCTGCACCTGCCGCTGCACACGACGTCTCCACTCGGGCCGATTTTGTGGCTGATTCTCCCAAAGTGTAGGGTCAATGTCGCCTCTCTTCATGTGTCTATTCTGAACATCCTTGAAGCGCAGGAACTGCCCGCCACGCCTCCGTTTTCCTTCCTGGAGTTCAGAATAGAATATACGCTTAGCTAGCCTTTGTACCTGCATCCGGGAGACATGCTCACACAACCTAAGCTGACGTCTCATCAGGTAGGCCTCTATACCAAGGACCTTTGCTCGCCTGAGGACGTTTGTGTTTCTTACACGATCTGACCATCTGATGTTCAGTATGCTTCGGAGGCATTTCAGATGGAATTTGTCTAAGATGAAATATGCTTACGGTAGAGGCACCACGCTTCCGAAGAGTACAAAAGGTTTGGGAGAACTATTGCCATGTATACAGAGACCTTTGTAGCCAACCTGAGATCGTGAGAACGGAGAACTTTAGGTTTGCCAAAAGCCGCCGCTGCAGCACAAATCTTCTGACTAATCTCAGCATCAAGGTCACCTTTACTTGTGACTATGCTACCAAAATACCTGAAGCTCTCCACTTGCTACAACTTGCTGCTGCCGATTAAGAAGTCTGGGACTAGTATAGAGTGTTCATATATGCGACGTATAAACGGTTCCAATGCAACCGACTATTTTTAGGGTTCCGTACCCAAAGGGTAAAAACGGGACCCTATTTGTAAAACTCCGAGATCCGTCTGTCTGTCAGTCTGTCACCAGGCTGTATCTCATGAACCATGATAGCTAGACAGTTGCAATTTTCACAGATGATGTAATACTATTGCCGCTATAACAACAAATACTAAAAACAGAATAAAAATAATATTTAAGTGGGGCTCCCATACAGCAAATGTGTTTTTTTTGCCGTTTTTTGTTATAATGTAACGGAACCCTTCATGCACGAGTCTGACTCGCACTTGGCCGTCTTTTTGGTGACTTTGACTTGCACTACTTTGTAGCTACTGCAGCTGCTGCCGTTTAGAGTTCTTACTGATTCAAGTCAAACTATTAATGCTATAATTTTTAACTTAACTTTATTAAATTCATGTTGCCTCCCGAAATATTATGGAAACATTGGCGTCTTATAATAAAGTTATAATTATCTCGTTTTAGATCAAAAAGGTTACGAATGAAATGAATACTAGGTGGGGATGCACAGTCTTACAGGAATACCATGGTCCGGATACAGCGTATACATATATTCATCGCAAGTATACTGCAAAGACCTTACATTTTCATCTTCATGTAAAAGGAGCGAGTAAGTAGTTTACCGTAGAACCGATGACAGTTAGGAAGAAGTGTTCTTGAGTAGGGATCGCGAACTGGTAAACGTAAGGTAGGACGCCCTCAGGCTAGGTGGAGCGACGACCTCCGCAGCTAGCAGCTGGATGAGGTTAACGAAAATCAATGCAATTTTAACCCCCGACGGAAAAAGAGGGTTGTTATAAGTTTGACGTGTGTTGCTGTGTATATGTGTGTCTGTCTGTGGCATCGTAGCGTCCAAACGGGTGAACCGATTTTAATTTAGTTTTTAAGGTGATTTTGTCGAGAATGTTCTTAGCTATGTTTGAATAAAATCGGTTCAGCCGTTCAAAAGAAGAAAATCATGCTGTGCAGTCGGAGGATACATATTCGCGAGCTGGCGGACCAAAACCAGATGTATCCTCCGACTGCACAGCATGATTTTCTTCTTGTTTACGTCTTTTTAGTTTGCTTTTTAAGCAATTGGGTTTTTTGATTTTTTTAATTATTTATATATTAAGGTAGGTATGCATTCAATATTTCTTTTGATGTCTGGTACCGATAATGCTAAAAGAAAACAGCTCAAAGGAAAAGCATTAATCTCACTTACTCCCTTATTAGGGTTCCGTACCCAAAGGGTAAAAACGGGACCCTATTACTAAGACTCCGCGGTCCGTCTGTCTGTCTGTCTGTCAGTCTGTCACCAGGCTGTATCTCATGAACCGTGATAGCTAGGCAGTTAAAATTTTCACAGATGATGTATTTCTGTTGCCGCTACAACAACAAATACTAAAAACAGAATAAAATAAATATTTAAGTGGGGTTCCCATACAACAAACGTGATTTTTTTGCCTTTTTTTGCGATAATGGTACGGAACCGTTAGTGCGCGAGTCCGACTCGCACTTGGCCGGTATTTTGATACGAAAAGTATATACATTCGGGTCATCTAGTTTGATTTAAATCTATATCGCCGGGTTAATTCAAAAACCAACTAACTCGGTGATTTTGGGATTTTGAGTTAAATATACCAACCGATTCGAAATTTTATTCTCTTTCTACTGGTAAAACATACTAAGCCGTGCGATGGTTAGTTGCAGAGATACTGAATGGTGAAACCAACTATCTAACCATACCGTTTATATGCAAAACAAATATTCCTTGTTAATCAGCAAAATTATGTTTTGTATCGAAGTCAAACAAGATACTTAAATTTAATCATTTTTCAAAATAAATAAAACCTGCAAAATATACGGATTTTTTGGAAAGAAAATCGATCACATGTAAATATATGGTTTTAGTACTTAGAAAAAACAGGAAATAGCGTTAATATTCAATGATAATAGCAGTTATTAAAGGATAATAGCAATTACTTGTTGATTATTCATTTATTCTTGACACAAAATCAAGAAGTCATTGTTAGTAAATAGATTTAGTAGGTTTTACTTCTATAATTTTGAGAATTTTGATCATGATCTGAACAAAATATTGAGAAGTTAAACCGATTAACCGCGGGTAGTTGGTTTAAATTGTGCAATTTCTGAACGGGCATGCGTCGATCCTTGAGAAGACGAACGGTCGAAGTAAATATAAAAGCCCGTAGACCAGCACGCGGTCCAGAACTTCTTAGACATCACCGAGTAGCTCGACTTCAGTTCGCACGTGAACACGCCAGCAGGACCCATGAGCAATAGGCTCGAGTTCTTTTCACAAATGAGTGTTGAATCGCGTCGCACCAGTTGGTCGGGAGCAAGTGTGGAGAAGAAGAGGAGAGAAGTTTCTACTAATTACAAACTGGAAGTTTTCATGGAGGTTCTTTGATGGTTTGGGGACGAATAAGTTCCGATGCTCGTACGGAGCTGGTTATTGTTGATAACTGGTTAACTGCAACCCGATACATCGAGGAAGTCCTTCAAGAACATGTTTTTCCATATTCGTGGTTCATTGGGTACGACGAGTTTCTCCTAATGCACTATAATCTACGCCCTTACGTTGCACATTGTGTTGATGAGTAGTAATGAGTACTCATCTTCAAAACGTCGGTATTTCAAAATTGCAGCGGCCAGCTCGTAGTTCGGACCTAAACCCAATAGACAATAGACATGCTCTGGGACTTGCTCAAAAGAAATACCAAGCCCACCTCCAACCCGCTAGAATCTCAACCAACTTCGAAATGGAGCACTGGCCGCATGGGAAGCCACACATATAAAAAATACTTATTTAGTGCATTTACCCATAATTCAGTGTGATGATAGATGTGGATGGATGAAGAGGGAGGGGACGGCCAAAGAAAAGATGGATGGACTGTATGAGGACT
The DNA here is from genome assembly GCA_945859665.1 of Anorthoa munda. Classification (NCBI taxonomy): domain Eukaryota; kingdom Metazoa; phylum Arthropoda; class Insecta; order Lepidoptera; family Noctuidae; genus Anorthoa; species Anorthoa munda. Next base: position 11,905,659 of record OX243917.1, on the reverse strand, counting down.
GATATGAAAGAAAAGGGTGTCAGTGATGGAGTGACGAGGGACAGGATGGTATAGAAGAAGAAACGTGTTGCGCCGACCCCAAGCAACATGGGACAAGGGCATGAAGATGATGATGACCCATAATTCAGTGACAAAAAATAATTTTTATACGACTTATCGATAAACTCGCATGTGGCCAAGTTTCCGTGCCGCTGAATTTAAAATCTTGGGCAGGCATCATAGTGAAAAACAAAAATAAAAGCATAGGAGACGAGTGAACTGGTTAAATAGTACATTACTGCAGCGGCCAGCAAAATAGGCATTGATGGACGAACGTGTAAATGTGGGCCGAGGCGAAGCCGAGGCACACATACGTAAGTCCATCAATGCCTAGTTGTGGCCAAGGCTTGTATAGTACTTTTCTCAAATAATGCGCGGAAATTAAAACTAAGTAGTACCTAGAACTCATTTTGTCAAAATCAATGACGAACAACAATAATTGTTCCCGCGTTAAAGTGTTCCTTTGTTTTTTTTTCAATAAACAGCGTTCTATTTGCTAGCCAGTTCGAAATTTAAATAAAACCTTTGATAATTTACCTCCTTGGGTGCCATGTTTCGGAGTAAAACATCGTTCCATTTTTAAACTACACGACAGATATGAGTTTACTATGGAATTTATTCGGCCGCTAGACACGACAGATATGGATTTTCATACAACTTTTGCCGGCCGCTGCGCGCATGTATTTGACCAGTACAGCAATTTCAATTTATCTCGAAGAAGGTTGTCAAAATAATGATCACATTTCCAAGCATGTTTGAGAAAAATAAATATAATGAAATACGAGACAAATTAAAATTTTGCCTAACTATGACACGTCTGAGGACTCGTTGGTTGTAGATCTTGAAGTTCAGGAAACAAACGTGGAAGCTACTTCTACTGCTTGTCTTGACATTACCGCTCGCCACTATAGAACCAGACAAAAAAGTCAGAAGCGAATTTACCAGCTGCAACTACAAATGCCATCAACTTGCTGAAATTGTGCAAAAAAGGAGCAATCCCCGAAGAATATCATGCGTGGAATGAAAATTTAGCGAGTGATGAATGAAACTAAATTTAACCTTGAACCGGATGCTACTGTGTCTGATTGACTTCTGATGAAGAATATTCTTTTATAAGTTTTTCATGCCTTTGTGTTCGTTTTTCTTAAATATTTTTTTTTTCAACTCAGGTGTGTTTTTAATCAATCTATTTTCAATTTATTAAACCATCTTTAACACTTAGATAGTTTTCATGATGAAAACGCTTTGTTAAGGGACACGGTTACATAGGTTAGTTCAAAGTTTCTACAAATATCGGGTAGTAAAAGCGACTAAAATTTCTTTTTTTTGCATTTTTGTCGAAACTAACAGGATTTATAAGAATAATACATTATTGTTCGATGTATATATTTGAATTAATGACCAGTGACTTTCTTAGATTCAACAGTAGCGCTTAGTTTTGAAAATAATGCCTTTATTTTGTAGGGAGGTAAAAGCAATTAAATAAGGGGGTTTAGGGCACAAAATGCAATATTCTGTGCAACCCTGTTACTTTTCTATGAACTGCTATAAATCAACGCATACGTGATTTTATTATAAATCAGATGCTGTTTTTCATAATAGCATTATCTAAGATAGTACATGTTTTTTTTTGATACAAACTTTATAAACGCCCTAGCACAAAATCATAAAGTGGGCAGTTAGTTGGTTTTTGAATTAAACCGGCGATATGTTTGTAGTTCTTTATTTAAATTTTCATTGCTATCTACAGTCGTACACCATGTTTTTTTTTTTTTAACAGGGCAAGTGGTTTTAACTGCTAATAAAAACTATAATTTGATGTATGATGTAACAACTAACCAATCAGTTGAATACTATGGAAGTGCCAACTATACTTATGTCGATGGAGAGGACGTTGAATTTGCCTGCGAGAAGAAACAAAATGAAACTCACACTACGGACACGCTGCGTTTGGAATATTTTAATTCAAAAGGTAAAACAATAGTTATAGTGGTATCTAAGCCAAGGTTTATGGATTTTAGAGACATAATGTGTTTGTCGCAGTCAGTAATGTGGTCGATGGGACCGGAAAGTGATGGAGAAGAAGAAGCAGGCGTTGGAAGGCCTCCCTATAAGTGGCCCGATGATTAAGGCCGTGGATGCGAGATGCACAGGACCGACCAGTGTAGCGACACTTGGGAGAGGCCTATGTCTGACAGTAGGCGTCTTTCTGCTGAAATGAAGATGATGATGATGTAAGCTACACATCCATTCAGTTAACAATTGAAGAGTTGTCAGAATCTAAATTTTTATGAAATCGTAATGTCAACGATCTTTTTGATAGCTCGACGCGGTTTGGTTTATTTCACACCGCTAAGCGATTTTTATTAAGCGAATTGCTAGTACGTTCACATGGACGCAAGGCAACGCAATAAAAAAGGAAAAATATATTTTGCATAAACTCAAATTCACACAAAAGCTTTTATGGACAAAAGAAACTTTATCGGGGCAAGAGAAGATCCATTATTAGTAGTTAATGCAATTGTCATAAAATAGGGTTTATTAAAACACGAACGTGGGTTTATGTGATAATAATAACACGCGAGTGTTTTAATACCTAATTATATGCCGTACACTATTTATCTTTACTCATACAGTTGAAATAAAACAAAAGTGGAAACGGAAAAAATATGTGGTATGGAGGGCAATTTAGATTCTTATTGTGCATGCCTGCGCAGCGCGCGCCTCCATAGACACACATCCTCCACACTACTTTTCTACATTATGTCAATGAGCCCATAAAAGCCAATAAATTAAAAAGTAAAAGTGTGCTATAAAAATTAAAATAGTTATTTATGCTACAAGTGCGGAAAGTAGGTGATTTCAGATGAGTGGCATTTTTATTCACGAGCGAGCAAAGCGAGTGAGTGGATAAATCGACATGAGTCGGAAATCATGGCTGGCTTGGATCTTACGTACGTGTATCATACAACATTTTACTATGCATTGTGCAAGGATATAAAAAAAAATCTGAACCAAGCAAGAAATTAATAAAATGGCGGGCTTATTCAAGCGCGCTTAGCTTATCCACAGATTAACTAATAGTTCCTCGTGTACATCTACTGCGCATGTGCAAATAGCTGTCACATCGTAATGCAAAAAGGCACGGGCAAAATATACGTTCTGCCAAACATATTTAATGAATATTTAAAATTAATTTATTGATCAAAATCTAAATCTAGAGTAATTAAAAACGCCTTTAATGAAATATTAGTTTTATTTTACCTTTTATATGAATGATAATCTGTACTTAACTAATTTGTAAAACTTTTCTCAAATAATAAAAACTCTATGCGTCGGGCTGACATTGGAGTTAAAATTTTTTAAAATATAAAGTGGTTGTTTATACAATATTTTTTTAATTCATATTTGGAACATTACGTTGTGAGTGTAGATAAAAGTTGTTACAATATTCTCTAAACCCTTTATAGTATGTCTACGTCGATGGCACTGACATTCTGATAATTTATTTATTTTAATTTTATTTTCAGTCTGTTCTATCCCAAAGGCCAATCCCTGATTTCCGCCCAGTTTTGTGGTCCTTACGATAGGCGTCAAGCTTGTTCGGCCTTATCTAATAATTATTTATTATAATTTCAGGAATTCTTCAATTTCAAACTAAATCCCGAACACAGCCACATAAATTCCGGTCCGTCTTGAAATCTACAAACGACAAATATTACTTGGACTGCATTTGCGCTAGCACAGACCCCTTAAGAGAGTACCGTTATAGAACTACTTTCTATGTGAAAAGAGGTAAGTGGTTGCTGTGCTCAGATTAAACTAAACTCATACTACAAAACGGCAATATACCAATGTGACTTTTTTAAGGGTACATATTTGAAAATCTAAACTTCAAAACATCGAAAATTTAAATATCGAATGACCATACCGAAAATTAAAATAACGTTTAGTTTATAATGTCAAATGGTTAGATAACCTACGTCCAATATATCTAAAATCTAATTATCTACAAAAGTGACATCCAAAGACCTAAATATCGAAAAAGCCGCAGAGAGCGATGGCCGTCTGAGTCATCAGGGGGTATCGCACGATCTCCTACGAGGCGGCTTGTGCACTGCCCGGATCCCCGCCCTGGGACCTGGAGGCGAAGGTACTCGCGTCACTGTACCGGTGGCGCGAGGAAGTGCGGGCGCGGGGCGAGGGGCTGATGCAGCGACATATGGAGTTGCGTCAGTCTCAGATTCGCGAGGTCCTGGTGGCGGAATGGCGGGACAGGCTTTCACACCGCCGGCCTCATTAACATCGTGGCGGTCCGGCCAGTGCTCGAGCGCTGGCTCGGGAGGAGGCACGACTCCCTGTCGTTTCGGGTGACGCAGGTACTCTCGGGGCATGGTTGCTTCGGGAAGTACCGCATAAACAGGGAGCCGGACGCCCGGTGTCACCACTGCGTCGACTGCCGGGAGGACACGGCGCGGCATACGCTGGCGCTGGCGCTTGGGAGGAGCCACGCCGTGCCCTCATCTCTGAAGTAGGCAGTGACCTGTCGCTGCCGGCCGTAGTCGAGTCTATGGTCGGCAGCGAGGAGTCCTGGGACGCGGTGATATCCTTCTGCGAAACAGTCGTCTCGCAGAAGGAGGCTGCGGAGAGGGAGAGGGAGATTTCATCCGCTAACCCGATCCGCAGCAGGCGCGCCGGGCGTCGGTGTAGGGCGAACAACGCCCTCTTCCAGCCCCCGTAAATGGGTCCCCCCACACATCAGGACCCGAGGTGGTGGCGCGTAATGTTCCACGCGCGCCCCTCTTAGAAGTCGCGGGGGGAGTCCAACACCTCACTCCCCCCCCAACACGAGGTCGTGGCCCACAGAGGCGGGCCGGCACTAGCTGGGGATTGCGGAAGTATCGTTGTTCCCGCGACCCCCAGCGTAGGTGTGAGATGGAACACCGGGGTGGTTTTTAGTTAGTACGAGTCTGACAGACCCCTCCGCCCTCCCCAGGGCGGAGGACATCCAATGAGGATTATCCACACAGGAACAAAAAAAAAACAAAAATGGTTAGAACTGTGTGACCCCCCCCGGTGGGTGGGTGGGTTCCCACATAACTGCGCTATCTCCCCGTGGTAGCGCAGTATGCATTGGATGGAAATGCTGATTCTCCCAATCCTCGAATATGCCTATGTCAGTTATTTAGATCTAACTGAAGTGCAGCTAGATTTTGTATTTTATTCCTATTTGGTTTTCGCAAATATGATCATGTTTCTGAATTTCGAATAAAGTTCAAGTGGCTGCCAATCCGCTTTTTTTTAAATCTATTCTATGCTCGCGCTTGACGCGCGCGATGATGTCTGAAACCGGTCTTTAAGGCCCTTCAGAAGCTGTTTGATTCCGTTATACTCGAGGGCAAAACGCCACAGGCATGGTGCAGGGGTGTTACTCTTCTTCAAGAAGGGCGACAATGCCTGGGTGAAGAAACATAGGCCCATCTCACTTCTTAGCCATTTCTAGAAGTTGTTTTCAAGAGTAATCACGAATCATCTCGCGTGCAGGTTTGACAATTTTCAGCCTCCCAGAACAAGCCGGATTCCGAAAAAGCTCTAGCACCGTAGACCACAACATACGCTGCAGCAGATTATACAGAAAAGTGAAGAGTATAACATGCCTCTCTGCTTAGCGTTTGTGAACTACGAGAAAGCCTTCGAATCGATCGAGAACTTGGCTGCACTACAGTCTCTCCAACGGTGCCAGATCGACTAACGGTACATTGAGATGTTGAAGTGTTTATACAAAAACGCCAAGATGTCAGTCCGTCTCCAGAGTCAAATCTCGGAACCTATTATTCGCGCACGGTGTATGACAGGTAGACGTCATTTCTCCGAAACTGTTCACAGCTGCGCTGGAGGATGTCTTCAAGGTTCTGGACTGGAGCTGCTGGGCTGGAGCTGGGCTAGGCATCAACGTTAATGGCGAGTATATCACTCACCTTCGGTTTGCCGACGGAGTCGTAGCTGAGACCATGGAGGAACTCAGTACAATGCTCAGTGACTTCTGTGGAGCTTTCGAAAGAGTGGGTCTTAAAATGAACATGGACAAACCCAAGGTCATGGTGAATGCCCATATAACACCCACTACTATCAAGATCGCCGACTCTACACTCGAAGTTGTAGACGATTATGTCTACCTTGGACAAATGGTCTGGTTGGATATGTCTAACTTCGAGAAAGACATCAACCGTCGAATCCGACTCGGCAGGGCGGCTTTCGGGAAGCTCTTCTGACTCAAGACAAAAGTCTGAACCCAGTGTATGTTCCCAGTGATTACCTATATGGGACCGAGCCGTGGTCGCTCACAATGGGACTCATCAGAAAGCTTAAGTCACACAAAGGGCAATGGAGAGGGCTATCCTTGGAGTTTCCTTGCGTGATCGCATCAGAAATGAGGATATCCGTAGGAGAACCAAAGTTACCGACATAGCCCGAAGAATTGCGAAACTTACGTAGTAGTGGGCAGGGCACATTGCTTGCAGAATGGATGGCCGATGGGGCCGAAGATTCTGGAATAGCGACCGTGAACCGGAAGACGTTGCGTTGGAAGACCTCCCACCAGGTGAACCGATGACCTAGTGAAGGTTGCGGGGATCCGCTGGATGCGAGAGGCAAGGGATCAGTCAATGTGGCGACGCCTGGGGGAGGCCTATGTCCAGCAGCGGACGTCTTTCGGCTGAAATGATGATGATGATAAAGATGATTGTTACTTATTGAAAAAACAATTTTATTTAACGGGAGTATAGGTACTTTGGGCATCAGACAAAAGTCACATTTAACCAACATGGCATGATGTGAATATAGGTATTAATAAATTTTAACAATGTATCTGAATCGACTGACCGACACCGGTGTAATTGTCATTTTTGTGTTATTTTCTATATTTTCTTGTACCTTTGAAATGATAATGATAAATGATTTTATTTGATTAAGAAAAGATTAAGTTGGTTTGTACAAACACTTTTACATGTCGATCATATTTTTTAAAACTAGATGAGGTCGGCGTTTCCTGTCTGACTACTCTGAGAAGAAAGGCCGAAACAAACTCAGAGGTCACAGTCTCTTTTAAAGTCCAGACAACTGCTCTCTCAATTGATTTTGAATCATCATGACCTGTTAAATCTATTGTGTAAGAGGGGTTTATTGCTGTAACCATTGAAGGGGCAACAGGCACCAATTCATTGAATTTTGGGGGCAGGTGGAACAGGTTGTAAAGTCCCACAAACCTCCATAGAAAAGGGAGGATCCTCCGACCAGACGGGTGTTGTGTCTGGTCCGGGCAACTGCCCAACGGTTGATGTTGAACTGTTGTATACGTTCAAATCGCGCCGCAAACTTTGCTTGCGCGATGTAGGATTTGTGTGACGTCATGTCATTACTTTGTGTCGGTGCCGCTACATCACTCCCCTCCGGAGACCGGAGGTCGATAGCAGGTTGAGTCGTCCATACATCTTGTGATGAGTGCCTAGCCAGTGGAAGGTTGGTTCCCGTGAGTCGGAACCGGAAGTCGCAGAGTTCGCGGTGAGTCGGAACTGTATGCGGTTGTGCCCCAGTGAGTCGGGGTGATGATATCCCAGTGAGTCGGGATAGTTTTGCTGGCTCCAGTAGTCGGAGCGGTGATGATGTGTCCCAGTGAGTCGGGACAGTGCTGCTGGCTCCAGTGGGTCGGAGCGGTGATGAAAGAAGCTGAGGGTGATGACCAGGTATGCGCGTCCGCTGCATGCTGGTGGTCAGGATACCCCCGTAGATGCCGTGGGTACTGGCTGGCTGTATGACTCGCTGCTCGAAAGCTTGAGGAAGTAATGATGACGTCACGATGAAGTAGCTCTGCACGAAGGCTGCGCTAATGTTCATGTTCGAGGGTCACCAGTTTGGGGGCAGGTGGAACAGGGTGTAAAGTCCCACAAACCTCCATAGAAAAGGGAGGATCCTCCGACCAGACGGGTGTTGTGTCTGGTCCGGGCAACTGCCCAACGGTTGATGTTGAACTGTTGTATACGTTCAAATCGCGCCGCAAACTTTGCTTGCGCGATGTAGGATTTGTGTGACGTCATGTCATTACTTTGTAAGTGGCGGTGTCGGTGCCGCTACAGAATAGACTTTGATTCAACGAGGCAGTGATGTTTAGATTTGTAGTTTCAAGTTGTTCAATCTGACTTTAAGCCTCATGTAGCTGCTGTTGTAGTAAACATTTTTGACTAAGAGCTTGTTCGTACTCATTGCTACACTGGCTGAACCCGTCCACAACAACTTGGAACCACTGTGATTGTCGTTAGTCAACATTTACTTTCATTGCCAATACATACATTGAGTATGTATTTATGTATCTATTATATAACATAAGTATGAATTTGTGTATGTATTATAATATTATTGTATATTTAAAGTAAATATTAGTAATGTTATGTGTTACACCAATGTCTACCCCATTTCGTGTCGAGGCAATCACTGTCCATTCCAGGTTGCCTGGAAGAGATCGCGAAATGCGATAAGGCCGCCCGTTGTATGTATTTAAGTTTCCTTTTCTATGTTTTATTTTACCTTGGTTTACATACAATAAAGCATATTTAAATAAATAGGCAATTTGTCAATATTTGTACGTACTAACTTCATTTGCAGTTGTAATGTTACAAGCAATTTGCTTCGAATGTAATGATACCTAATTATTTTGGTGAATGTAGCTATTTGTACAGAACCCTCGGCGCTCGAGTTTGACTTGCACTTGGCGGGTTTTTTAAATATTGTGTAAAGAGTTTTATGAAGAAAGATTATCGGCATTTAGCCCATATAAACGTGTGCCCCTGTTTTCTCTCTGCTTATAAGAATAAAAATATTCTCATAAGAAGCACATTTGCTTCTACTTTAGTCTGCTTCTAAATCTCTGGGTTTTTTTATTTATTTCTTAGTTTTCGTTAACCTGATGTTCTTTCCAGATAATAATGCTTCGAAGGTTCAAATGATAGTTCCTATAGCGGTTTTTTTTGGAGTCACGGTGGCCATTACAACGATGGTTTGCCTAGTTTGCTGGCGCAAAAGGACAAAACGGCTGAATCTTATTGAGGTACTTAAATTGTTAAATTATCGAAGAACTGTAGGTAGGTACTTTTTTAGGGTTCCGTACCCAAAGGGTAAAAACGGGACCCTATTACTAAGACTTCGCGATCCGTCTGTCTGTCTGTCTGTCCGTCTGTCACCAGGCTGTATCTCATGAACCGTGATAGCTAGACAGTTGTAATTTTCACAGATGATGTATTTCTGTTGCCACTATAACAACAAATACTAAAAACAGTATAAAATAAGTATTTAAGGGGGCTCACATACAACAAACGTGATATTTTTGCCGTTTTTTGCTCGATATTAATAACGGCAACAGGTAGACGCTTGAAATATTCACAGAATGTTTAGTTGTATATTCTCTTCAAAAAATAATAATTATTAAATTAAAATAAAATAAATTAAGGGGGGCTCCCATACAACAAACGTGATTTTTTTGCAGTGTTATGCGATAATGGTACGGAACCCTTTGTGTGCGAGTCCGACTCGCACTTGGCCGGTTTTTTATACTTTCTCCCCAAACTAGAAATTTGTATGGGATATTACATTTCTTTTTTGAGAATCGACTTTGACTTTTTCAAATTCATAATCATGTAGGTAGATACTTTTTAAATTTTTCTTGGACATCGCTGCCAACGGTGAAGAAAAACATCTTGAGGAAACCTGGGCTTTATATAGTTAACCAGCTTTAGCCAGCAGCTTCACCCACATGGGTGTCGGGAATACACAAAACCTTAACAAATTATATTATACATTATACACCTAAACCTTCGTCATGAATCACTCGGCCTATTAGTGTGAAAACCGCATGAAAATCCGTCCAGTAGTTTTTGAGTTTATCGTGAACAGACAGACAGAAGCGGCGAGGGACTTATAACGCATTGAGCAAGCAAATCAAAGCTCGTGCCTTATCTGTATGAAAAGAGGCTTTTGCGCTGCAGTGTGATAGTTACAAACTGATATTATTATTATAGGCATAAATTCAGCATTAAAAGTAAATTAAAACTGAGGAGCCCGTGGCTAAATAATAACAGCCGCACTGGTCGATCATCAAGGTTAAGCAACGCTTGACGAGGTCGGTCCGTGGATGGGTGACCATTTCAACGTACCGAGTTTCCTCCGTGCCTCGGAAAGCACGTTAAGCCGTTGGTCCCGGTTGTCATTTGAAGATCTTTGACAGTCGTTACGAGTAGTCAGAAGCTTGAGATCTGATACCAGTATTTCCCAGTTACTGGTTTTTGATGAAATAAACTAGATAACTAGGATCTGGAAGAAAAACGTTGTTTGCACAGAGAAAAATTTTATTGCAAGTAAGTGACACAAGTCATTATCAAAAAACCACATGTTCGAATATCAATTTGAAATGTTGTTCCAACCAAAAAGTTTCACACTTCCCCTCAAACAACATCCATCATCAGATATCCTCACATCACACCACACCAGACACACTCAAATTCAGATCGCGCACACATTTATTAAATGCCACACGACCTAATGGTTTTGTCAGTACATCTGCTGGGTTATCTTCAGTACACACATAGTCCAGACGCACAACATTCTTAGCAATGCAATCTCTGACATAGTGCGCCCTTATGTCTATATGTTTCGTCCTTCTATGCGCTACAGGATTGTACGCAAGTTTAATAGCACTCTGATTATCTACGAAAATGCAAATAGACCCAAGATATTCACCTCTTATAAATGCATTCAGCTGCCGCAAGTGAACTGCCTCCTTGGTTGCCTCCGAAAGTGCAATATACTCAGCTTCCGTTGACGACAGTGCCACACAAGCTTGTTTCCGGCATTCCCAGTTAATCAACGAGTTGCCACATCTAAAAATAAACCCAGAATAAGATTTCCTATCTTTGACGTTCCCTCCCCAGTCAGCATCTACGAATCCCGTGATATCCTGCACCGGCGACTTGGGAAATATCAAACATAGATCCTTTGTACCCTTAAGGTATCTCAAGATATGTTTAGCAGCCTTCCAATGACGTTCCTCACAACATGAGTTATATTGCGCCAAAAAATTAACCGCAGCTGCAATATCCGGGCGTGTGTTACAGGCCAAATAGTTCAGCGAGCCTATGAGTGCCTGATAACTACGAGAACCTTGGCAGGATAATAGCTTACCTCCTTCCCCTTCCGCCAAGGTTTTATGGAAATCCATTTCCGTCGGAGTTTTTACTGGTTTGCAGTCGGACATACCATATTCAACCAAAATCTTCGAAATAAGCCTTTCTTGATTCAAATATATTCCCGTATCCAACTTAAACAAAAGCATACCCAATACTTGTCTCGCTTCCCCTAAATCCTTTATCTTGAAATGTTTACAAAGATTGTCTAATAAAACTTCCTTCTGCTGTTTGTCTTTGTAAAATAATAAAAAATCGTCAACGTATAGAGCGATATAAAAATTATTATTTTTGTAAAGACAGCTATCAAAGTCACAGCGCTTGAAGTTCAAAGACAATAAGACTTCATTTACTTTTTCATTCCAAGACCGTGAAGCTTGTTTGAGGCCGTATATCGCTTTTTCTAGTAAGCAAACTTTTTCCTTCGAGTTTTCGTCTATGCAACCCTCCGGCTGTCGCATATAAACTTTTTCATGTAAATCACCGTTCAGAAAGGCGGTGTTCACATCGAAGTGACTGATGAACAAATCCTTTTCAACAGCCAACGATAGCAGCAATCTAACTGTCGATCTTCTCACCACCGGTGAATAAGTTTCGAAGTAGTCAACCCCGTAGGACTGAGTGAAACCCTTCGCCACAAGTCGAGCTCTATAGGTCTTGTTACCATCCACATCAAACTTATACTTGAATATCCACTTGTTTCCCACGACTTTAGCTCCAGGTGGCTTGTCGACGAGCTTCCAGACCTTGTTCTCGTACATTGAATCCATCTCTTTCTTTATGGCTTCCTTCCAGTTATCCTTATCTTCCCGACTTAAGGCTTCCTTAACTGTCAAAGGCTCTTGCTCTTCTGTACAGCATGCAAGTCCATGAAGATTTCCTTCTCGGATTCTACTACGTAGAGGATAACGACATTCTCCTTCGTTTTCCACCACGACATTTTTCGCTCCGCTGTCACCCGTTTCTCCCACCTCCACTTCCGCGTCTTCATATTCTTCAGCCTCATCTGTGGAACTCGGCCCTTGAGCAGCTTCTGTACTACCAGGCGACGAACCTGACTGGCCTTCTAATTTCGCAAGTTCCCAGATTACTTCAGCACCTTTGTCGCCGCTACTCACGAGCCGACTAGGATCCTCAGAAACTGCTGCTATATAGTCCTCTAAGAATACTACATCCCTTGCTCTAACAATGACGCGAGGATTATTGGGATTTATGAAACGATATCCCTTGGTTTCTTCACAGTAACCAACAAAGATATGTTCTACCGCTTTAGGGCTCCATTTCTTCCGAGTTTCCTTGGGCACGTGCACAAACGCCTTCGTTCCAAAAACTCTGAAATGATCGAATGACTGAGCCTTCCCTGTCCACAACTCCTCAGGAATCTTACCATTATTGCCACTGTGAGGCAGCCTGTTCTTTATATAAACAGCCGTATTACATGCCTCTCCCCACAGTTTCACATTCAGATCCTTTTCCGACAACATAGCTCGAGCCATCTCCACAATAGTGCGGTTTGCTCGCTCCACTACGCCATTCTGTTCTGGAGTGTAGGGAACAGTCAACTGATGTTTTATACCTTTTTGACGTAGAAATCCATCAAACTTCCTGTTCACAAATTCTGTTCCATTGTCCGTGCGTATGCACTTTACCTTTAACCCGGTTTCAACCTCTACACTAGCTAGAAAATCTTTAAAATGATCGAGAACCTGATCTTTTGATTTAAGGAAAAATACAAAAGATTTTCGTGTAAAATCATCTAAAATAACTAGCATATACCGAGATTCACCGTACGTGGGCTCAGACATTGGACCACAGATATCTGCGTGAACCAGTTGCAATCTCTCGACTGCCCTCTCAGCCTCACCAACTGGAAAAGGTAAACGATGTGCCTTCCCCTTAATACAGGCGACACAAGGCTCCATTACACTCTTTCCAAAATCCATACCCGAAAGCTTACGTAAATCTCGTTCATTTACGTGTCCAAGCCGCCGGTGCCACAACATCAAAGGATTACCTGCTTTCACTGACGTCAACGCAGCCCCATCTACAACCGCCTGACAACCTTCAAGCTTGTAGATTCCTGAGACTTCACTTGCGGTAGCCAGAAGCTTTCCCTTGAAATGGCCTGGAACCAAATGGTGAATTAGTTTGCAACCATCTCTGTCAAAACTTACCTTCCATCCTTTCTCTACTAATTTAGACACTGATAAAAGATTAACATGCAAACCAGGTACATACATGACATCCCTCACGGCAAGCATTCGACCTTTCAAACTCACCATGATATCACCCTTACCCTTGCATTCAATCTTATCATTGTTCGCACATTTCACATTACTCACACCAACATTCATAACCAAATCTTTAAACCAGTGTTTCTGGAAAGACATATGTGAAGATGCCCCGCTGTCGATGTACCACTCCGTCGGATTAAAGGAGTCCCCGGCACTGAATGAAGACAGGCTCACGATCGCGACGTCACTCTGTTTGGTAATCGAACCCGTTTTCTTTCCTTCAGGACAGTCCGGCTTCTTATGTCCTCTCTTTCCACATTTAAAGCATTTAACTTTGGTCGTGTCTTTATATCCATTTCGACTCTTATTCACAGCCAATGCCGAGTCCGCTGAAGACGATGTAAAGCATCCTTGACGTGAATCCTCCTGTAGTAACTTCTGACGTACGTTCTCTGAAGTCAACTTCATCCCAGAGTGTTCCAGCGCCATTCGCATAGGCCTGTACTCTTCAGGTAGTCCTCTCAGTAACACGACAGCTACAAGATCATCGTCAAATTTGGTGGCAATATCCTTCAACTTTTGAGAAAGAGACATAACTGCAGCTACATATTCATGCATCGACGTGTGTCTCTCTAGCTTCTCATCCAACAACGCGTTCATGAGGGTGATCCTGCGATTTACGCCTTTGTCCTCAAACGCTTTCGCTAAGCTATCCCAAGCATCTTTGGCATGATTTGAATCTTGTACATACGCGTAAAGTGTAGGTTCCACATGTAGACAAATCAAAGCAAGTGTGTCTTGGTCCTTCTCGATGGCGGTGGAGTCTTTGGAATCGGGGTACTTTGCCGTATACGTGAACAACTTTTCTCGTATGAGAATCATTTTAATTGCGAATTTCCACGTAGAGTAGTCATCTAGGCCACAGAGATTCTTGATGGCAAATTTTGTGACTGGGGCCATGACCTTTTGATGAAATAAACTAGATAACTAGGATCTGGAAGAAAAACGTTGTTTGCACAGAGAAAAATTTTATTGCAAGTAAGTGACACAAGTCATTATCAAAAAACCACATGTTCGAATATCAATTTGAAATGTTGTTCCAACCAAAAAGTTTCACACTGGTTTGTGGAGATCAGATAGGCAGTCGCTCCATGTAAAACACTGGTACTCAACTGAATCCGGTAAGACTGGAAGCCGACCCCAATATAGTTGGGACAAGGATAGGCAGATTGATTGATTGAAAAGGAAATTAAAACTGGCAATATGTGATTATCCTACACTAATAGACCAAAGAGCAAATCCAATCAGTCAGTTTGCCAAAGCTTCCAGTAGTCAAGGATTCAGCCGAGTGCCAGTATTTCACATGGAACGATGCGTCTGATCTCCACAACAAGGGATACTGAATTATAGTCCTCGCCAAACTTCTTGGCCGCCCTGTAGTTGGTTTACCGCATGTGCGAGGCACGAAACGGTGCTGTTTTTGTATGAGATTTACTACTGCGCAGCCATTGTAGCCAACTTCAGGGCGACCAAGAAGTTTGGCGAGAACTATACCTAGTTACTTGGGGACTTGACGCCCATTGAAGATGCCGTCAAGTCCGGACAAGTGCGCACGCCACAGTTACCAACCGATCTGTATACTAATTATCTCAAATTATCAGCTTATTACATTTATTCCCCTATTGTCCTACCCTTATTATAGGCTTAATAATAATAATCAGGTATTATTTTGTTTTTTTTTTAGATGAAATGTCTTGCGACTTTAGGAGAAATTGATCTTTTATTTTTGACAGCATATCCTTAATTTAAATTTCCATAGTACAGGAAAAGCCCTGTAAAGAAATATTTGCAAACGGACAAAATCACGCTCGGTATTTTCGTGGCCAAGGCCACGTCTAGGTCGTAGTCCGACTTCTTCGACGTTGCGGCCAAGTATCTACCGTCAAGCGCAAGCGCATCAATGTCGTCAATTAAAATTTCTATAAATTGCGACCAAGCCGTAGATCGCTTGACGGTAGCGTCAAGTGTGCGCGGTAAACGATCAATTTTCGCTTCAATCACGTAGACTTGTCAAGTGCACTTGATCGTCTCGCGGACCCATTACTGGAACTGGGTGTCACGATAACCCTTGGAAAGAGTAGCGTTGTATTTTTTGGCTACTGACTATCCGTAACAACTGTCAATGATTTACGAATGTTTTATTTTTATTTATTTGATTAGGTTCACCAACAATTGTTTACACTTAATTATAACAAAAAAAATACATGCTTAAACTAATATTAAAGTGCAACAATTACTTAAAGGCAAACACCACATTCACAATTTTCAAGAATTTAAAAGCTAACTTACATAGTAATAAGCGCTAATTATTAATACAAGTGAGTGAGTACATAACATCGATAGCATTCATTAAATTGGTACAAATTGATATAAAGTAACAAAAATAGGATACAAAAAATAAAAATTATACAATTAATAAAATTAGTAAAAAAAAAAATTGGTAAAAATTATACAGTTGATACAATTAATAAAATTGATTAAGTTAATAAAATATACGAAATTGCTACATTGTAAATAAAATTGATAAAAATTGATTAAAATTTGATAAAATGGAATCAACATTGAACTTGTGACAAATGTGGTAAAAATTAAAATAACAAGTTTAACAAGTTTAAGGGCTACTCGATAAACTCATGAGGGTGGATTTCAGTCTAGCCAAAGAGTCAAAGTGAAGATCGACAACATTACTATAGCCATTTACTTCCTTACACATTCTTGCATAGGGCGAATTAGCTCCCAAAACGGTTCTCCTCGACGGCGGACAAAGAGGTGTAATGGCACTACGCGGGATCTTAGCAGGAGCCCAAAAATTTAAAAGCGTAAGCAGACTAGGACTGTCTATTTTGTTCTTAATGATTTTATAGGCAAATATCGCGTCAATCAGTTGCCTACGCCTTTCTAGTGACCTCATGTTAAAATGCTGTAATCTTTTGTTAAAAGAACATATTTTTTTGGCGATACCTTTAGAAAATGCACGATGCCAAGCGAACCGTTTCTGGACACGTTCGAGACGCAGCGAATGTGAGGCGTAGTGAGGACGCTAAACCAGACTGTTATATTCCAGAATGCTACGATTAAGACTATTATAAAGCATTATTTCTGTCCAATTATGACGAAAGGACTTACAATTCCTTAGGACGAACCCTAACATTTTCGAAGCTCATTTAATGATATTGTCTAGGTGTGTGAAAGTTAATTTCTTATCAAATAGGACACCAAGGTTCTTTACGGTTTCTCCTTCCTTAATATTGTCACCAGTAATATAGTAATTACTGCGCAATGGGTTATTTTTTCTTGAAATTTTCACGTGGTAGCATTTTTTTGCATTCAGTTCCATTCTGTTATTATTACATTATTGAACGAGACGATTGAGATCACCTAGTAGATGTAAAGGATATTCCTCATTCCTGATTATCCTCAAAAACTTTAAATCGTCAGCGAACATAAAAAAATCTGAATGTATAAAACACTGGGGGATATCATTTATAGAGTAAATAAACAAAATCGGCCCCAAGTGCGAACCCTGAGGAACACCGGAAGAAACACTGAAGGGTCGATTCATAGCCGTTCACAACGACAAAGAAAAATCTATCCTTTAAATACGCGCAACTTGGCTATTAAGATTTTGTGGGATACTTTGTCAAAAGCCTTGCTGAAATCCGTATATATAACATCAGCTTGATGGCCTGCATCAACAGCTTTTATATGAAGTTCTGTAAAGGGGACCAAATTAGTGCTGGTTGAACGGGTTTTAACAAATCCATGCTGGTGATCGCTTAAGTACATATTTAAGTGATCCTGTATATATGGACAGATCAATGATTTAAAAACTTTGGCGAATGAAGATAAAATTGAAATGGGCCTGTAATTAGCAACCACGTCAGTGTCTTCCGATTTGGGAATAGGAACCACTTTAGCAATTTGCCATTTTGAAGGAAATAAACCTGTTGTTAATGATTTGTTATAAATCAACATTATAGGATAAACAAGCCCAGATGTCACATTGTGATGAAAACGGGAGGTATTCCATCCGGCCCTGCCCCTTTATTTGGATCTAGGCTTTTCAATTTCTTGTAAAGATGTTCAGGGGAAATAACTGGTGAAGTTAGGCACAAACTACTGTTCTCTATAGATAGCAAGAGTTCTGACTCATGGCCAACACCACCACTATCGTCGGGGCTGTAAACGGATGAAAAATAATCGGCGAATAACTCGCATACTTTTGACCCGTCCGAAGTAGCGGTTCCGTCTGTCATTGTTAACGGGTACGCACTTGAACCTCCTCGCTTTGCCTTCAGATAAGACCAAAATAACTTTGGGTTTGATGTTAATTCGTCTTCCATATATTTAGTACTAGCTGTTGCCCGCGACTTCGTCCGCGCCAAACTCGTACAAAAAATATTTTTATTTTTTCCCGGCGGAATAATGAATTTTCTCGTGATCAAACGTAGTCTATGTTACTCGTTATTACATCAGCTATCTACCAGTGAAAGTCCCGTCAAAATCGGTCCAGCCATTTCGGAGATTACCCGGAACAAACAGACAGACAGATAGACAGACAGACAAAAATCTTAAAAATTGCTTATTTGTTGTTAGTACCGTATATACTTTCACGTGCATTCAATAAAACGTTGTTATTTTGATATTACAAACAGACACTTCAATTTTATTTATTTGTATGTATGTATAGATATAGATAGATATTGTAACAGGTAGTAGCAAGATTTTCACACCGTTTAGTAATTAGTTTTAACTCTATTGCATCTAATGGGTTTCTATATTTCTTTAATCGTTTTCTAATCTTATTCTTTTCTTTTAGCATTTTTATTAATTTACGACTAAACCATGGCGGAAATTTACGGTTTTTAGGTTTACGTGACGGTAAGAATTGTTGTATCGCGGTATCCAGCGTGTCGTAGAAGACCTTCAACATTCCATTCACATCACATTGATCACTGAATAACGAGTTCCAGTCTAATTCTTTTAGGAAATCACGAATTGGTTGATAATCCGCCCCATGAAAATTGGTCACTTTTGCAGTGTTGTTAGGGAGCCTAGCTTCCCCATCAAATGAAATAACAATATCCAAAGGAGGATGTTGTTGATCCACATTACTAATAGGAATTAAATTTTCACTTACACAACATATCGGTATTGTAGAGAGCACAAGATCCAATATGCGACCAGCAGTATTCGTTATAAAGTTACACTGTTTCAACATATTAACACAAGTAAAATCTATTAAAAGTTCGCTGATAATACACTGTCCAACCTTACTCGTGGTGGGATACACATCTTTCCAATTGATGCCGCTAACGTTTAATCACCCACAATGCAATCGTCACAGACAGTAATCTGTTCAAAAATCGCACCACAAGAGTTCACAAAGTTTTCTAAAGTAGTGCGACGTAATGGCTGAGCTAGGTATACTGCGCAGAGAGCTATCCGTCTGACAGTGCGTGTCCATGGCAGTTCTATGGTAACCCAAAGATCCTCGTTTATAGTTGCCCACTCCTTTACACGTTTTGATTCAATACTTTTCTTAATGACAAACAGAACGCCGCCACCATCCTTTTTTACACCCGCTGAATGGGTACTTTCTCTGTCCCTTCTATAGACAACGTATCTGTCATCGAACAGCTCTCCACTTAGAACAGAACTGTTAAGCCAAGTCTCTGACAATAATACTACATCAAAGTCATTACAACATACGAGTATATTCCTATAGAAGACATGATTCTTTGTTCGTAAGCCTCGACTATTTTGGTAATATAATTTTAAGCAGTTAAATTTGATTTTAGTAGTATTCCGTATAGCATGCAAAATGTATTTTAGTAACAATGTTAACAAAATAAACAAGTTATTGTGTAAAATATACAAGCTAAACTATCTTATTTAGAGAATCCAAATTTTTAATAAGAATATGTCCCTCGTCATCATCCTTTCTTACAAAAATCCTACCGTTTCTCACCCAGACATACCTATATCTCTTTTCTTGGGCTTTGAGCCTTGCGGCAGCATGAAGAGATTTATTGGAGGAGGATAAGAGTTCCACAATATAAACTGGGGTTTTGTTACCAGCAAGTTCAAAATCGGCGCTATTGAGCTTGTCGTATTTATTATTTTTGTTATATTCTATGACGGCGGCCAGAAGCTGATCCCTAATTCTCGGCGAGGCGAGCTGAATCACAACAGAACGAGAACGAGTACTATTGATTTGGAGCTTAGCAGTACGGGTGCAGTGCAGAATGTCGCTGTCTTTCAATTCAAATTTGACTACAGATCCCAGTTGCTTAACTACGGTGTATAAGTTCTCCTGTTTATTTTCCGGAAAACATTGCATCTCTAGGTTGTTGGCCCGCGCTTGCTGCTCCAAGTAATTGAGACGGTAACTAAATTCTGAATAAGCGGTTTTCAATTGCGCATTTTTGTCCTTTAATTCTTTCGCAGTATTCTTCAAGGCAGCGTGATCAGATTAAAAGTCTTCAAATTGTTTAGTATGGAAATTCAGTGAAACCTTCAGCTCACTCACCTCTTTTCCTATTGGCTCTAACTCCTTTTTGACGATACTAACAATCGAGTTCTTTAATAGTTGTAACATAGCAGCGAGCTCCCTTTTTAAAACATCCTGCACAATTTCTCGTACGTCATCGCTAGTTACAGATTTGTTCTCGGGCGGAGAGTTTAGGGCAGGTCTTTTGTTACCCCTTGCGGTGGATACATTGCGAGCAGGTGTGTTATTCATAATAGTAGGATTAGAAACCACATTTGTGCAGACTGAACACATTTATTTACAAAATTCATCGGAGTCAGCAGGAATCGGAATGCAAATAAAGTGAAAATTCAAGTTACATCTCCTGCAAGCAACATACTGTTTTCCATCTTTTCTTTTCTCGATGGTGCAGCATCCCATGACGGTGAAGTTGATGCCATTGTAAAAAAAAATACAAACAATTTCTATACGTATATGACAATTTATACACGCTAATGCCTTATAGTAATTAGTGCTATCCAACTTTTTTCGCCTATCGTGACAGTTGTCACCGATGTGTACGTGAGCTCGCGAGTAGAAGGTCGTAAGTCCTCTCTACGGCGTCGCTTACGCGTTTCACTTGACCACTTTAGAATAATTGTTTGTGAGGGTAATTCGTTATTGAAAACAAACTAATATTGATCAATGTTCACCAGTTACACCATGTATCAGCTATTTCACTGCACTGTTTGATAATATGAAGTTAGGAACTTTTATACTTGGTATTGTAGTAAAAGCTAATTAAATGCCTTAGAGTAACAATCCAACCTTATTCCGCCTCTCGGGATAGTTGTCATTGATATGTATATACGCGAGCTCGCGAGAAGAAGGTCGTAAGTCCTCTCTTTACTCGTACGGCGTCGCTTACGCGTCCTGCTTGACCACTTTGAAATCATTGTTTGTGACGGTAATTCGTTATTGAAAATGAGCTAATTCTGATCAATGTTCACCAATAACACCTTTACTACACTTTTTGATAAAAGGAACTTTCATACTTGGTATAGTTGTAAAATCCGGTACAGAAGTTCGTTACCAACCACCACTAACCACTCATAAACAACTATATGGTGAGGAGCACTTTTACTTAGATGTTTATTGTATGGTAGCTCTAGTACTAACTGTTAGCTCTAGTAATAACAGCCGATAAACTAACAAAGTTAGTCCAAAATAACTAAATATTATTTTTTTTATTCCAGAACGCTTATGATACCCTCTCAAACCAAAATGATAGTCCAATACCGGAGTTTCCGAGTCAATGGGAAGCAAACTACGACGATTCCCATTATTCCAATATTGACGAAGAAGTTATGCAAGAAAACTACAATTATTCAACAGACAACGACAAATTGTACAGAATGCCTTTTAAAAGAGAAAGTAATAATAGTGAGAATCATTACACTGAAATAGACGATTACTTTAAGCCTAGACCTGATGGACAAACAACCAATTGGAACAATGCTCAATCCTCAAAATATAATAAAGATATAAATACACTCAAAGGAACTGCATCTCATAATTCTAACGACGCTATTTATAACAACGTCTTTGATTCAAAACAAGGCACTTATGACAAGTTGATGCACAACAATTTACCAATCAATAAGACCAATGATAACTATAGCAATGTACAAAGCAAAGGCAAGAGTAAAAGTGTCACATTTAGACAAATGAGCACTGATTTAAGACCGGCACGCAATTTGAGTGAGGGAATCTCTAGACAAAGTAGGAATAACAACCAAACGTTAAAACAAAACAATGGTGGTCATTACGCTAATACTGACCAAGATATATACATGCAACCTGGGGATATGAAAAATAAATTAGACTATGAAAATAATTTTACTAAAAATAAGGAGACGGTCAACCCGTTAGATTTAGACTATGCAGAACCATACGGTGATCTTGGTATAAGTTTAAAAAACGATTTGTGTGGATAAATTAAAGCTACTCAATAAAATATGGTGGAGCCGATAGGAAGAAACACTGAAACCTGTGTTTTATAATTTCTTGTGTGCAATTAAATAAAATGTATAACTAAACATAGACAGATAGATAAGAAATAATATTAATACAATTCGCCGGGGTTTCCAGAAAAAAAGAACGCATTATATAACTAAGTGTTTTTTGTGTGTAACTGAGAATTAACATATATGTAGTGTAAACACAAGAGGATTTAGACAAGTGTTATTCGATGTCAGCGATGATGATAGTTGAAAGGCCGAAATTTATGGCTAAAATTTCGATAGCGCTTGGCAATGTCATACATTTTTGAGGTTGTATGTTATATACCTTATACAGTACCGCGACCGGCCGAGACAGAAGGGCTGGGCGAGAAGTATCGTAGTTTATAGTCACGGTTTGTTTAGCTTAGCGCCGCCGGCCCAACAGAAGATAATGGTAACAATTTTTTATTATTATTTAATATATAACGCACCTATGTACAAGGGCGTATAAAAAGGGGAGGGGAAGGGGATCATTGGGCATCAAAACATTAACGACCACACCGTTGTCAATGGGAAACGTGCCCAGAATGCCTGCAGCATTGCCACGTTAGATAGCAATACTGATTCTCTGACCGAAGAAAAGTCCAGCACTCTGGTCAAGAGAAGAGTCGACTAATTGATAATATTTAAAGGGATAAAGTTTATACCTATCATATTTCAAAAGATTAGCCACATATTTTACAATCATCCAAAAATTATGTGCATATATAATTTTAATCAGGGCTTTTTGGCCCTAATTATCTCAAGAAAAGTTGTGGACTACCTACCAATAATTGTGGAATTGAGATACTCATAGATGTAGAAAAATAACATTAGTATGCAAGTAAATATGTAATTAGTTTTTAAACTGTCATGGTCACTAACACTAACATTAACTTTAGAAACGGGATATTTACCATGTTTACTGTTTGTTGCGAGTTTCCGATATTTCGGTGCTGTTGCAAGCACCATGATCACGGATCAACTAAAAAGTCATTGCGGGTGGGTGTTTATGAGGAGACATATCGGTCTACCCTCTTTCTTGTTCGTTTTTTGCACTCAGTACCGCTACCGCTACCACTGTCACTCACAACTCGATTCTGTTCCCGACACACGAAACTCACCGTATCCACTCGCGAACTTTTGCACTTTTGCTTTTTTTTTGAGTTTTACTTTAAATTCATATAATTATGTTTTGATAGAGTGAACCGATTGCGATGAAACAAAAACTTAGTAATACTTCAAGTTACGCACAGTTTTTATATATTAAAGTTATCTACATTGGTTTTGTAAATTTTACGTGATGCGTGCAAAAAGAAACGGACAAAAATTAAAAAAAATACTGGAAATTGGCTCTGTTGGTTATACTTTAACACCCTGCCTTTTTTTAATATGTTTTGTTTGTGACTTTTCTACAGATTTATTAAATGTATTGATTGGTGATATAATATGAAAAATAAGTTGTACTCTTTTATTTAAAAAAAGTTTATTAAAAAAATCAAAAAACCCGACTGCTTAAAAAGCAAACTAAAAAGACGTAAACAAGAAGAAAATCAAGCTGTGCAGTCGGAGGATACATATTCGCGAGCTGGCGGACCAAAACCAGATGTATCCTTTTATTTTTTTAATAAACTTTTTTTATTTGCAACTATTTAGTTATTTTTTTTTAGAATTAGGTACATTTAAACATATAAGTGTTATATATTTTTGAAATGGCCTTTTAAAACCCTTTATTTTGATACCCCACACGATGGGTTTGGAAGAAAAATAAATTTATTCCCCCACAAAATGGCGTCCAAAAGCCGCCATTTTTGTTTTTTCTAATTTTAATGTAGCTAGTGACACTCGCAGGATTAATACGAATCGATTGACGTAAGAATCATCAAAATCGGTTAACGCGTTTGGTCTCTAGAACGCCACATAGGAACAAACATACATACATACATACATTTGATACATACATACACATATACATTTGATACATACCTACATATTTTTGATACATACATAGACTGATAAATACATTACCCTCCTTCGGCAGTCGGGTAAAAATAATAACTAAGTATAGTTAAACATTTTCATGAAAAATATATATTTTATATAAATATAAGTTTTTAAACTGTCATGGTCACTAACACTAACATTAACATTAGAAACGGGATATTTACCATGTTTACTGTTTGTTGTGAGTTTTATATAAATAGTATTTAAATTAATAACTGATAATAATATACTTATATCAGTTATTTTAATATTCTTATATTAATACTTTGTCTTGTGACCGGTTGATGGCAAAAAGCTCGTCCCCTATGTTATGCTTAAGTACCATGTAATTGGTACTTAAACATAACTGGCGTAATGTATGTGTTAGGCCGTTTGTCCACGACGCAACACACGACACCGCAAAATGTGGTACCGATTCAAGGCTCCATATATTTATAGAGACCGTTTGTTCATTGCACGACACCGCACCACACGCGACATGATTATCATACCGTGTTTCTGCTATGTCGTCGATGCCGCTATGTCGACGCGACATTTTTACGGTGACGATTTAGCGTCTCTACCACGGACATACCTCTAACTAGATGATGATACGTACGTGCCAAAAAACGGACTAAAGTTACGACAAATGATCGTAATCTGAACTTTTCATTTAGAAATCCACCGAAATCTAGAAAAATGCCTTTTTATGCCATATTGAGCTGTAAAGAATGTATAGAAAAAGTTGGCCGAGGCATTGGAAATGTTTTCTATCATTGGTAAGTAAATTTGGTTTTTAATTGTTTGTGAAAAAGTGACGCAAAGTTTTCATACAGATGGAGAGACTTGCGTTATCTATTTAGATTTATGTCTGTGATCTGTAGAAAACAAGTATGAGCTTGTTGGCGACACGACACACCGCACCGCATGGCTCACGCGTGGTTCGTCACCCACGCGCTAATAAAACAATACAAGTGCACTGCAGCCGTGACTGCAGTGTCGTTGTAGAATCGTGTCTAGTGAACAAACGAACGAACGACAGACCGTATACAGTGTGTCGTGAGTTAAAAATCGTGACCGCAAATCGTGTCGTGCGGTGCCTTGTGAACAAACGACCTTACGGTGCACATTTGGTGATACAAGCGTGATATTATGTTGATGTTGTTGTTGTCTTATAGCGACTTACTATAATAACGACGAAATTAACATTAATTAATTCCCTTATATTTAAAATGTCCCTATTTAAGTAATCGATTAAAGCTATGTAGGACGGTTGTGCCATTCATAATAATCACTTAAAAGAAAATATTTTGTACTTCTTAATGGTATTTGTTTTATATGAGCGGCTTCGCTCGCGTGAATGTCGAAAATATCCCAAGGAAATATAATTATTCCCGGGATAAAAAGTATACTATGTGCTATTCCAGACTATAATCTGTCTCTGTGCCAATTTTCATCCAGATCCGTTTAGTAGTTATTGCGTAAAAGAATAACAAACATACTCACTCAAAAATATTCGCCTTTATAATATTATAGTGTGAATAATCATTCATTGATTTTTCGCTGTAAAACAATAACTGATTTCCTAAGTTCGAATCCCAAGTCGGGCAGCTTTAATTATTGTTTTACCAATTTTCATCGACAACTCGATGAGAGCCTGCTTTGTGCTCGTAAGTTCATTGGTTTTTGGAATCTGTACAATCTACCTATCCATTCGGAGGATACAAGTATAATAATATTAATGTTTTCTAAAAGCTTAAACTTAATCAGAATTGCCAGACTTTTTTTTTTGACCAGATTTTTCCATCCTCTACTGAAAATCGACCGCCGCCCTTTTTTCCATGCATCTGAGGTTTTATCACATAAATCTAACTAGATGACGCGATTGTATGTACTTCGCGTGTCAAAAAACGGAACCGATATCTAGAAAAATGCCTTTTCCACTATCTTGTCTATTATGTTTAAGAAATTCGTTTCGAAATATGAACATTTAGACAACAAGATAATAAAATAAAAATAAACAAAATTACATAATAACAGTTACGAAATGACTTTTGAATGGATCATTAAGTAATGATACTGAATCTGTTACCTCGCGAAAAAGCGCGCGTTGATTGTGTGTTTATTTATTTATTTATTTAAATTTCATGTACAATGGTCATACATAGGCGGACGTGTGTTCTGTGGTTTTTAGACTGAACGTTTCTAATAAATTGTTGTTGGAATTTATTTGCATTTAATTTAGTAAGCTCATCATGTAGTGGTAAAAGAATCGTTCGCGCCTCGCATAAAAAGGCTTTAAAATAAAGCCTTTTTAAGCGAGGCACGATATGTACTATTTTATGCCTTATTGAGCGGTAAAGTCTGTACAGAAAAAGTTGGCCGAGGCATTGGAAATGTTTTCTTTCATTGGTAAGTAAATTTGATTTTAAATTGTGTGTGAAAAAGTGGCGCGCTTGGTTTTCATACAGATGGAGGGACTTACGTTATCTAGTTAGATTTATGTCTGTAGGCTCTATACAAACTGTCTTGTTCTATACTTTGGTATTTACATTTTGATGTGACCCATTGATCACGTGACATTTCGAAAGCGCTTGACAATCCCCTTCGATCAAAAATATACTAGATAAACAATCCCTTACAAAACTTCTCTTTAAAACTGAGACCAATTGTGTTTAGGTAATTCTAATTACCCTGAAAACAGAAATAGGAGCCCCGCAGCAGGGCTCTGACGACTTTGTTGCTTAATTAGTAATCATACTTACCTATTCTCTATTAAAACCAATGTCAACATTAAAATATAACATTATATGATATTAAATTTTGAGCATTAGTTAATTCTAGTTTTAACAAAGGCATTTAGTAAAAACTAGTTCTAACTAGGGAAATGAGTTCTGTCTAAAAACTGGTTATAACTGTAACATCTTCTTCCATCCCATCTTCTTAGCACGGCGAGCTGTGCTGGGGCGGCTGCTGCCGGTGCAGAAAACCTCAAACGGCGCTAATATAACAACCTTATTGGAAGTTATATGTTTGAGCCGGTTGAAATATTAGGTCCATGGGGTCCGAGTGCGCATCGAGTTTTTCGAGAAATTAGCACAAAGCTCGTCGACTCTTCACGTGACCAGAGGGCTGGCCTTTTCTTCGGCCAGAGAATTAGCATTGCCATACAACGTGGCAATGCCGCCAGTGTTCTGGGCACGTTTCCCATTGACATCGATGTGGACGAATTTTTTGATGCACAATGAGCTTTTTGGCCGTCTCCCTTTTGTATTTGTATATAGGTTTGTTTTTCTTAGAATATTCAATTGTATATATGTTAATAAATATACAAATTCCAAAAAAAAAAAAAAAAAAAAACACATGTAATAGCGCAAGATAAATTTTAAATTTAAAAGCCCCCGAGACTTGTTAACCCATGTTTTTTAACTACATACTTATCTAGTAGTAGACACGTTTCGATCGAGAATCCATCTAAACAAGTAATTATAACACGATATCTTGCAAAAATACCCCGATTCAAAGAGTAGTAAGATGAGCATACCTTATAAACGGCTGAGCCGATTTTCATCTAACATAGTTAAGAACACTTGACAAAGTCATCTTTTAAACAACAAAAAAAAATCGGTTCATCCGTTTAGGAGCTATGATGCTAGACAGATACATGAATACACAAACACACAGGTACACACGTCAAACTTATTTAATCACTCTCGGTCCAATTTTTAATGACTCTGCTGCATAGATCGAGCGAGCGCTACAGATCAATGATAAACAATTTCTTTTGGCTTGAATTGAACAATATGGACGTGAACGACATGTGGTTCCAGCAAGATGGCGCTACTTGCCACACAGCGAACGACACAATCGACATTCTGCATGAACGGTTTGAGGGTAGAGTTATCTCTTGAGTTCTCTTGTTCTTGTGGGGTTTTCTGAAGTCGCAGCCTATGCCAATAAACCGCAGTCGACCGTTGCCCTGAAAGCCAACATAACGCAGGCCATCACTCGGATTCAGCCGGATCTATGCAGCAAAGTCATTAAAAATTGGACCTCTCGAATTCGTGCCACCATACGAAGCCGCGGCGGACATTTGAACGATGTCATATTCCATCCATAATGGCATAAATGGGCCTTTTAAATAAAAAATAAATTTCGTTAATATCTCACACACATCTTGTTTTATTCAATTTTAACATCGACCCGTCCTTGTTGAAAGACCCTTTATCACGCCTCTTTTTCGTCGGGAATTAATAATAAAACATGAAACACAATTATCGACTCATTTATTAAAACTCGTAACAACGAAAAATATTTACAAGAAATAAAACTTATGACTATATTTTGAGGACTTTACATGAATATGATCAAGGCAAACAGTACTTGAGTATAGTGTACTTTAAAAATGCGATATATTTAGAGCGTTGTCCCATTGAGAGCTATCAACAAGTATTTTTGTAGTTAGAGGAGCTACACTGTAATTTTCTAAAAGGTTAGACAGAAATAATAATATAATTAGTTCACTAGTTTGGAAGTTGAGAAGAGCAGTAGTGGCCCAGTTGTAACGGCCGCGACTTATAAATTGTAGGTCGTGGGTTCGAACCCAGGCAGGCGCTTTACTTTGTGTAAATTATTTCATCACCGCTGCTCTCAAAACGGTGAATGAAAACATCGTGAGAAAACCGGCGTGTCTTAGAATAAAAATTCGAAGACATGTAACTCTCTCGTGGCTAAGTAAAAACAGCCGCACGGGTCGATCTTCAAGGTTAAGCAACGCTTGCCGAGGTCAGTACGTGGATGGGTGACCATCTTTACGTAACGAGATTCTTCCGTGCCTCGGAAAGCACGTGAAGCCGTTGGTCCCGGCTGTCATTTGAAGATCTTTGACAGTCGTTACGGGTAGTCAGAAGCCTGAGAGCTTACACCAGTCCATGTAAAACAGTGGTACTCAGCTAGAAGCCGGTTAGACTGGAAGTCGACCCAAAATAGTAGGAAGAAGACTAGGCAAATGACTTTCATGTCAATGAATGATAGACAAACTATGGAAGTAGAAAAACAAGCTAATAGCACTCGATGGGACAACTCCTTTTAAGGTTACACTAGTCGATCATTCTTCCATACAAACGTAGTCTGGGGATTACTGCACTGTTTGACGATGTACGTTCAAAATAAAAAATGATATCAATTTGTCTCATCATTATCTAGCCCTGTGTGGATACCAAAAGGTAAAAAAAATATATATCTAAAAGTTATGAGCATCGAATGTTCCATATTTAAAAAATGGTGAGACAAATAGATATTTTTTTATTTTGAACGTACATCGTCAAACAGTGGAGTAATCGTCAGACTACGTTTGTATGGAAGAATGAACGACTAGTGTAACCTTAAAATTCTAATATATTTTAGACACATAAGCGTTACATTCATAAAAGACCAGCAATTTTTTTATTTTAGTAACTCAAGGTAACGAACTGTCAAATTAACCTCGTGTTAGCAAGTAACTCCGAGTTAACTTTTTCGTGCAAGTGAGCCTTAATGACACAGTCTGAAATATATGTTGTTTTTGCATTGTTTTAAAACTATAACTACCTATTTGTGTATAAAAGTATTCCTAAAGAAACGTCCTCACTGAGAGCATTCACGTGTAATGAGCATTCGACGTCGAATATTCGAGTGGTGTGGACGTTGAGCCGAACGTTACAAAGCTGACACGCAAGCGCGAACTTCGGCCGGTGTGGACGTCGCAACGATTTTCGCGGAAACGGGTCGCATTCGAATGTTCACGCAAATAAAACGCTCGAAAGCGAGTACTGAAATAATGAAATCAATGAGTATGTATGTAGGAATATTACTGGCCACTTGTAAAGCAAGGAACAGTGCCTTGATCTTAAGTGTAAGTAACCTTCTTGGTTAATCGTATTATCGAATGAATAACATGTAACGAGATCGTATTCGAATGCTCCAAGCTCGCAAGGGAATGTTCGACTCGAACGTTCATAGTTTTGCTCGGAAGTGAATGCTGGGCTCGCTGGGATGCATTTGTTGATCGCCTACTATTGCTTGTTTACAAATTCTCACGAAAGAGACCTCCCAGTGAGGACGATCCTTAAGACAGCAATTCTGCCGTCCAAAGAAAAAGCGTAAAAGCTCTTTTATCGAGCTTAATATTTTTGAATACTAACAGATCTATATAACTTATTAGAAATCATATGAAAAAGTACAAATTTTACATAAATCACATTGAGAACTATTACACAATTATAATATCACAAAAGCATTTTATTTTCTTAAAAGATTATTATGCACACTTAGGACGTTTGTTCACGACACACGACACGACAAAAAGTTGTCACGATTCAGAACTCCATATAATTCTATGGACCGTTTGTTCATTGAACCGACATGATAGACACCGCACTACACGCGACACGATTTACAGACGATTTTGCCGCCATGTCGTAGCGAATTTATTGCAGTGACGATTTCGCGACTGTACAAACCAAGTATGAGCTTGTTGACGACACAATACACCGCAGCGCACGGCTCACGCGTGGTTCGTCACAACTCACGCGCTTAAGGCAATATATACGCCCCAATGTTAACGCAGTACTGGCCGTGCACCCGCTCGATGCCAAAATATCAATATTGAACCTCCTTTTAAACAGTTTTTTTTGCAAAATATTATTTGATTTACATATGCTATGTTAGATATGAAGAAATTCCAGCCATCATTTTTTCTGTGTAAAAATATTTTTAACATCCAAGTCGTTTTGGAGGAGTTTCCAAAAGTTGCGAAAAAATATCGTGTTGTTAATTATTTTTTTAAAGCAATACTATTAATTACACGAAAAAGCCTTGTGCTCAAAATTATGTACATGAATCAATAATAAATAAATATTACTAAGGAGTATGCTTTAGAAAGTAACCGTTTTACGGCCCTAAAGCGGTTGCAGGCCCTTAAAGGGCTTATTACACTATTATTTCAATAATAAATTAAAAAAAAAACGATCAATTTAAACTAGCCGTTACTAAGGAGTATGCTTCAGAAAGATACCGTTTCACGGCACTAAAGCGTATGTAGGCCCTTAATAAACAATAAAAGGGCACTGCAGTGTCGTTGCAGAATCGTATGCAGTTAACAAACGAACGGACGACAGATCGTCCGCAGTGTTACGCGTGTTAAAAATCGTGACCGTAAGTCGTGTCGTGCGGTGCCTCGTGAACAACCGACCTTAGAATGAAAGTGGCCTTATAAAAAGAAATAGAACCCGACTTATGAAATGGACACTTTAGTACATAAAAGTACAGTCAACATTACTTTTTTGAAGACTTTTTTGCTCACTACTCACAATTTTTTTTTTTTAGTTAGGTCACTTTCATTCTGAGGATCTAAGACTAAATAGACATAGACGAATGACAAGTTCTATGGCTAATCGTAGACTAAAAAGGTTCTTAGCAATATCATTGAAATATAACATCATCATATCAGCCGAAAGACGTCCACTGCTGGACAAAGGCCTCCACCAAGCGTCGCAATTGACCGGTCCCATGCGTCCCGCATCCAGCGGATCCCCGCAACCTTCACCAGATCATCGGTCCACCTGGTGGGAGGCCTTCCAACGCAACGTCTTCCGGTTCGCGGTCGCCACTCCAGAACTTTTCTGCCCCATCGGCCAAATATAACATAGCATACCTGTAAATTCCGATTACATACAGGGCCCGATCTAGCAATTTTGTGGCTCCGGGCATAGACAATATTTGCCGCCTTTGGTGCCCTTTAAAATGACGTCTTAAAGGTAAATGTTTCAGGATATTATCTATCGAATAAAAATGCGGCTTTTAAATAGCGAAGCGAGTTTGAAAATTTTAGCACTACATCACGAATAAGTTAGGTTTTCTGATGAAATGAAAAGGGTTGTTAGTGCAGTTTGGCCGCCCCTCATATATGCCGCTCTGGGCATTTTCCTGGCTGCTCTGGGCATTTTACCGGCTGCTCTGGGCATTTTCCCGGCTGCTCTGGGCATTTTTCCCCGCTTAGATCCAGCCCTGATTACATATACTCCTTTTTTTTCACCTTCAAAACTGTTTCCAGCTATTACATTTTTTTTATTAACATTTGATGTTTGATGGTAAGTGATGATGTGGTCGACGATGAAACACGCTTGCCTAGAAGTCACCTATCCACACTAGACTTAACCTTTCGTGTGTTTGAGACGTGGATCCACGTTCAAAAAATTTCACCGCTTGTGTGTCTAAACGTGGATCCACGTCCAAACCTAACAAACTTTTAAATGCGATTTTGTGAATTAATCTTTGGGTTTCTGTGTCTATTTAGTGACGCGTGCGACTTGTGACGTCAAATGACGGTAATAATTATTACGTACGCGGGCTAAACACACGAATGGTTAAATACTCCTCCTATAGCTATCAGGAAACAAAGACACTTGTTATGTTCAAAATATAAAAAAGTGTGGTCATGAGAATGCCATCAGGAACAAGTTATATTTGACTAACACATGATGTAAACAAATATGGCGACCAGCGCTTGACGATAATATCCGAACTTAGCCGGACGGAACCGAACGTCTCGAGATATACCGCTTTTCGTTACGTGACGATTTCTACTAGGCAACTCCTACCGTAAGCCGCGTTAAGAAATATCGTTAAAAAAGAATCAGATGTTCTCATTTTGTCAAGTTAGGTGAAAAAAAAATTGTATTAATTAAATAGTTGATTTCTGTTAGCTGAAATTTGGATAATAATTCTAAAAGAATTTGAACTCTGAAACAGCAAAACTTAATAATCAGTATATTTTCTTTTCATAAAATGATTATGAATTGGGGCGTGTAATAAAAAGGTCTTATGTAAACATTGTTTGCAATCGAATTCGAAACCTGTTGTTACCATTTTATAGTTGTTTTATGCAAAATTTGATTATTACTTTTTTTTTGCAACTTTTTTCTATAAAACGGTTCTATTTTTTTCTTAATTTTTACGGTAGGCTCGCGTTTGACCACTATCACATCTGATAGTAAGCGATGATGTGGTCGAAGGTGTTTCTTACATTGAATGAAAAACACAAAATCTCGTACTACCCACATTTTCAATTCTCTACAACAGCCGCCCCCTACAGTTGTCGGCTCCACAGTGACAGTAGAGTACCTTCCCGGGAACCGAACCCACGTCATAGTTATAGTTCCAGGTGAGTTCAGTGCCAGCGCGTATGTAGCACAGCGCGAAGAATGCCACCCAGGGGAAGCGCGGGTCGTGAGTGTCCACGAACACGTTCTGTACGAACACGTTGGGAGAGCAGGAGTGCTGGAAACAAGACAATTGGTTCATTCAAGTTTGGGGTCTTCGCTTCTTCAATTTATTCGAAACTGGAGAGGTCCCAGCAGTACTAGTGTATTTACGTTCTTCCTCTCAACATGACCAGACCATCTAAGCATACTCTTTTCAAAAGGGATTATGTACAGTCGGTAATAGCTGTTACCTGAACCACCCTGCCGTTAGCCGAGTTAGACGATTTTGAACCTACTGCAATTAGCAGTAGATAAGTGTTATTCAGCTTATCGAACTAGAACGACTTGTTCAAGGTGGGCAAATATTATAGAATACAGTTACCGTTTGAATACTGTTTTGTCACCATGATGGACTTGTTAATTTCATCAATATTTATTAAGTCGAATTGGTCTAGTGGTTGCATCAGTGAACCTATGTCAACATGGTTGCTAGTTCAAAACTTCCACTTTTTGTTACTTTATGTTTCCAATATTCAATAATATTATTTATTTAAATTCAAAGTATTATTTATATTAAATGAAATAAAGAAGAAATGAAAAACAATAATGATTATAATAACGTTGAATTAAAAAAAAAGAAGACGTTTTTGCAATTTATTTAGGCAGGGTAAAAAATGTTCGCGCGTAGTCATTGCAATTGTGGGTAGACTGGCTTTAGTTTTCTTGTCACGGTTAATTTTTATTTTTCTACAGTTAACCTTAGTAACGTTTTGAGTATCAGTTTTATAATGAATACGCATATTCGTCTTTCAACTACCCACTTATTACAAGTTAAGCGAAAAAATTACCAATATAGAATTTTTTATATTTGTAGAATGTTTTTTACAATAATGTAAGAAATACTTATTATAAAATAGTTTTTAAATTTTAAGCAAAACAATAATATTCTCGACACAGGATTTGAACTCGCATCTTGTTTTCCTCAGCCTTATAAACGAACCACGATACCAGATCTACTTGAATATAATCGTTAAAATAAGCTATTAGTAGCAATGACACTAATTATATTACAAAACTCTGATTATGCTGTAAGACTAAAGGTTTCTTTAGTCTTACAGCTTAAAAATCAAAATAGCATAACAAATAGTTATAAATATCCTAACACTAACGTTTTAAAGATCAAATTTGCGTATCTGTATTATTATTGTATTTGTTCATCGAGTAGCCCTAGTCTAATAAACTCATACAAATTAAATAATCCTTAATGTACCAGGCGGAGGGTTCAAATTCGTTCGTTTTTAGGGTGGGTCAGGTAACAGGTACTACCGACTGTAACTACCGTCTAAAAATAAGTCGGTAGATAGATAAATAAAACATATTGGACACGTATTTTTTATTTCAACTTAACCAAAAAAATAACGACGTTACATTTCCTTGAAATTTCACGTGACCTCACGTTTTAGTACACTTTTTATTCACAAGTGACGTCACAAGCACCAACTACTGAACTTTGTTGCGCTTTATCTCTGTACATTTGTATTGATTTGATAGCAAAAAATACGTGTCCAATATTTTTGGATGATCTAACTGGCGGTCGAAATATTATTATTACTTTTTAGCTAGGAACCATCCTTATTATTGTCACAATACTTGTGTGTTTTTTAATGTATTTATTACTTACATTGAGATATCTGCCAATATTGCCTTGAACCTTAGCGTCCATGATGTAACATGCCTCGTCCTTACCGAACAACGTGCGAACAGATCTGAAAATAAACGTAAAAATATATTATTAAACTAGCTGACCCCCGCGGCTTCGCTCCCGTCAACTGGCTACCCTGCCTACACTACCTACTTACCTAATATTTTTTATGTATCATCAATAGTTTTCTCAGCGCACGCCTAAGAATGAATTTTATAGGCAATATTTTGCTACTTTGGGTTACATTATTGCAATTTTCATAAGGATCTCTATTTTTTTTGTAAATATAGTATAGCCTATGACACTCAGGAATAATGTAGCTTACTACTGGTGAAAGAATTTTCAAAATCGGTTCAATAGATCCAGAGATTACCGCCTACAACGTCACAAACTCACAAAATTTACCTCTTTATAATATTAGTATAGATAAACTAAGAATGAGGGGATAGATAGAACTTTAGTTTATTAAACAAGAACGTAAAACTTTTATGAGCAATTCTAGAAAACACAATTCAATAACAAATCGATGCATATCGCGCCATCTATACATATATATTTATTTCAACCAATCATCTATATATCATCTATATATTTATTTGAACCAATTTTTTTTTGTAAGCACTGGGACCCCGTGCCTCTGGTATGGCAATTGGTAAGGTACAATACAACTATTTTCTTAATTTCCCTCGGTAATCATTGCATAGCCGAATACAAGCGTTAATTTTATTGGAAACAAATATAGCAGCTCACAATGTTAGGACCTATTAATATTAATGCTAATTTTTATTCGTGGTGGGCTTATCCCAGTTGTAAACGACCCTTTGTGCCTATTGGCCTTGTGTGTTCTGTCTCCTGCTCGGTATGGAGAGATCTCGGCGCTTTTCTGGTGGTCGCCACTGTTGATTCTGGCTTTCAGGAGTTGCAGTGGTTTGGGAATAGTGCGGTGGGATTGCCCAAAGAAAAAAAAACTTTAATTTCCATGTCAATCAATTATTAGATTTAACGTGTATAATAATTTGAATTCAGAACTAAGTACTTTATTATTGTTTTGTTTTATTGCCGTGTGAAATATATAGAGCTGTAAAAATAGCAGCTATTGCAGCTTTCCTCCCATTATAAAATAAATTACATTATAATTATTAAAAGAGTATTAACAACTCTATATACTTCTAAGTTGATTAGAAGCGTCCGGTCTGCACCAAGTGAAAAGGTCAACTGATAGAAATCCGACGACTGACGAACCACGACGAAGTTTGCCGAGGGATATTAAGAAAATGTTTGTACTGTACATACATCTGTACAGATTACACGAGTGATGTTATATTAATATTACTTACTTATATTTAGAAATATATTCGTTAGCTCCCATGTTTGTTTGTGCCATGAATCTTGAGGGTTCTCGTACTGTAAAAAAATAAAATATATATAAAAAATTTAATCCGAAACACCTCCATCATCATTAGCCTTTTAATGATCCCACTGTTGGGAAACAGGCCTCCTTTCTGTGGGAGGGAATGGGCCGTAATCCGCCAAGCGGGCCCAGTGCGGGTTTGTGGAAGATGTAAACTTATATAATTATAATCAACCTTGTAGCCGCATCTACCATCAACGAACTTGACCTGACCGGCGAGCACGGCCTTTGTGATAGGCTTGTGTCACGCATTTTATCACGGTTTTTGTTCCCAAACTGTGATAAAAATGTGTGACTTGGCCCTGTCACAGTAGGCCATGCTCGCCGGACAGATGTGACACAAATCCTGCAGAGCGCAAGCTTATGACACGATATCTTGCGAAAATACCCCAATTCAAACAGTAAATAAGAACATCAAACGTAGCTAAGAACAATCCCGATAATGTCACCTTTCATACAAAAAAAACTAAACAAAATCGGATCATCCGTTTAGGAGCTATGATGCCACATTCAGATACACACGTCAAACTTAACATTACTTGTAACTTATAACACCCTTCTTTTTCCGTCGGTGGTTAAAAAGTCCGACAACCGTTGGCAGTTGCCCACCAGACACAATACTCGTCTGGTCGAAGGGTCCTCCATTTTCAATGGAGGTTTGCGGAGCTTTCCGGCGTGTTCCACATGTTTCCAAAACCTTATCACATCACAGAAAGGCATCACTTTTCTCCTGCCAATCCTCTCTGTTTTGGTGATCTCTGGTCAAGTTTTTCCCAGGACATTTAGTTGGAACGAAGTTCCTTTCGCTATATAATAACGGGCACAATGAAAAATAAACATAAATGTAGATTGTTTATCTAGGGCGCAAGTAACTATTTTAAAAGTAAGAGAGTTTTTTATTAATCCAGAGTGGAGCGAAGGATTCTAAAGAAGAATCCTGAGTGCAGCGAGGGATTCAAAGTACGTCACTCGAGCTTACAATAGTGTTGCACCCGAGGTGGACACTCTACTTTTTATCACCGTCTATGAGAAAATAATTAAGTGCAACTTTTAAACAAGAACGTTACGATTATTTATTTACATACAATTAGGAACCATAAGACATAACATAGAAATAATTAAGACATAACAAATGTATGAAGTGAATGGCTAATGAGCGATTGTAATTCTATTCCGGATCGCATGGGAACATTGTATTGAACAAGTGACTGGCTGGTAAACCGCGCGCGAGCCAAATTAAAAAATAAATCTACAACTGTTACGGATGGTACTAATAAAATTGTTACGATGCACTTCCATAATTGTTCAAATAAACATTAGCCTCTAATTATTTCTAATGTCTTATGGATCCTAATTGAATGTAAATTAATAAACGTAACGTTCTTGTCCATAAGTTGCACTTACTTATTTTCACAGATAGGATGATAAAAAGTAGAGTGTCTACCTCGGGAGCAACACTATTTTAAGCTCGAGTGACGTACTTTGAATCCCTCGCTTCACTCTTCCTAGATAAACAATCCAGTATTTTATTCCATGACTGATAATACACTCGTTCGTTTAACAACATAAGTGATTGAATATAACCCTTAAACAAACGAGATAAAGTTCAATATTAAAATGAATAAAACGTAACATACCTTCTTCATCATCACTAATAGTAATACAGTCATCTTCAGTATTTTCTTTTGTCGTATCTT
Source organism: Anorthoa munda (assembly GCA_945859665.1). NCBI lineage: Eukaryota > Metazoa > Arthropoda > Insecta > Lepidoptera > Noctuidae > Anorthoa > Anorthoa munda. The sequence goes on along the minus strand of OX243917.1, from coordinate 11,867,549 downwards.
TCTCCTTTTCTTTGTCGTCAGGCTTAGAGTTTAGTTTGTCTTTTTTAGATTTCTCGCGTCTACGGAGACGTTTACTGGAAAAGATAAAATATGTAAATAAATAATAAAAACTTTTTACAAAAAAATACAACCGACTTCCAAATCAAAACACTACAAACTGAATAATAACTTCAGTTCCAGTCGTTGTCAAAAAACGAAGAAACGAAAACAGGAACACCGACTTCCAAAATTGAAGTTATTTTTCACTTGGTAATGTTTTTATTTGGAGGTCAGTTGTATTTTTTTGTAAAAAAATATTTTTATGTTTCACTTTTCAGTTGTGATACATAATGGTCCAGTTCTATAATTAGGTACCTATAATACCCAAAGTGATACCAGAATAGATTACCCCAATAACATGAAACTTGAACAAAACCGGTGGAATGAGAGTATACCGGTGTGAACTGTTCACACCTGCTTACCCCTTTAGAGCGTACCAGTGTGATGTTATGTTATGAAATGATCGGGACGAAATTTATATGGGACCACATGACAAGCACTAGCTTTCAAATAAAAAAATAATCATCAAAATCGGTTCACTTAAACGCCATTTGAGATAACATTAGACATAATCCCATTTTACAGCCCGTTCAACATATTTTGACTTCTATTGCTTTGGTGATATGAGAAATGGCAGCTGTAGTAAACAATTAGTTTTGGTAACAGGTTTATGCTTTTTATGCTATCCTTATATTTACGGGATAGAACTCAAAATCGGTTGAACGGACTGTAAAAAAAAGGGTTGTAGAAATTTCTAATGTTATTTCAAATGGAGTATAGTAGTTTTGAGTTAACAAACATATACAGTCGAATTGATAACCTCCTCATTTTTGAAGTCGGTTAAAAATATGATCTGCCTCGTTGAAATAGTGGTCGCAAACGCTACTGCTGAGTGTGAGGCCCTGGGTTTGATTCCCGGCTCGGGCAAAAAGTTTCTGAGTTTTTCCATCTGGAATTTCTCAATACCAAATCGGAGCTTGAATTTGAGACCGGTTGATGGCAACATGCTCGCTCCGTATTACATGGGAATCTCTCTGTCTTTAAAGTCAAGACTGAATTGGTTACTTCTATGCAAGCTTGCTTCACCGTCGATCACATCATCGCTTAATATCCAACAGGTGTGATAGGGTGCGATCTCTCGTGTCCGGCCTTGGACATGGTACGGAGTGAGAGGGCATGGGAAGCTGTCCAACCTACTGCGAAGCAGTAATGCTCGCGAAGGAGGAGGCGGAACGCGTGTGGGAGACGCAATGGAAACGTCCTCACGCCCCTAGCCACCGCAGGAGACGGGAATCGCAAGCCCAGTCACCATAGGCGCGGGCTTGCGGACGGCGAGTAATGGGTAGCTCGCCGTCCGATAAGGACCAGGCCCGCGCGCCTCAACGTCTGTCTCGAGTAGCAGATAAATTTGAAAGAGAGTTACCGTGGCCCTGGCACAAGCAACTGAAGGAACACGGGTGGGTTTTAGTCAGTAAAAGTCTGACACGCCCTCCCGCTTCACCCAGAGCGGCAGGCTTATTACGTATCTTTTGCAAGAGCAAAACGATAGCGATCAAACGCTTTATGTCATAAAAGTCGGAATTAACTTCAGTGTAGTTATGGTAGGTCCTACACAATCGTTTGCTAATCGCTCGCTGTTTCACAAATGCACTTATTTAAACGGGAGAAGTCACTGGATGATTGCGCAAACAAAAAATAAGTTGTGGAAGTGGTCAAACTCGAACCTAACAATAATAAAAGCTTCTTACCTGAACTCCGTAACGCCAAGTCCAATATATCCTGGTCTGAAGTCATCATCTTCTTTGTCCGTTTTAGAGGCGGTGTCATCTTCTTCCGAGGATGATGGTTCGGCATCGTCGCTTTCTTCGTCGTTCTTGCCTTCTTTCTGAAGAGAAGACATGATATTTGAGAAGGGAACGTTAGAGAGGACAGTGAAACAGTAAGCATAGTTGAATTCTGAATCATACTTTAGATCAAGGCTCTGGTTCCACATTTTAAAAATAACCGGCTATTAAATGCACCTCAGAGCAGGGAGAGCAGTGGTGGCCCAGTGGTATCGGCCGCGACTTACAAGTTGTAGGTCGTGGGTTCGAGCCCAGGCAGGCGCTTTACTTTGTGTTAATTATTTCATCACCACTGCTCTAAAAACGGTGAAGGAAAACATCGTGAGGAAACCGGCATGTCCTAGAACCAACAATTCGAAGACATGTGACATCCACCAACACGCACTGGGCCCGCGTGGTGGATAACGGCCCATTCCCTCTCACAGAGAGGAGGCCTGTGTCCCAGCCGTGGGAACATTAATAGGCTGATGATGTGATGTGATGTGAAATGCACCTCATAATATTTAATGTATAAATTATACCTAGTACTTGTTTTTATCTTTTCAGTTAATAATTTTTAAGCAGTCGGGTTTTTTGTTTTTATAATAATTTGTTTTTTCACTGTTTAGTTGTGGTAGGTACCATGTGGATAAGTTCTATAGCAAGGTACCTATAATGTCCACAATGACTCAATGAAACTTATGGAGTTCCGTTGTATGCCTTCGTAAAATGTGCTGTCATTTATTGAAGAGTTTTATTGTAAATCTCCGAAGATTTTTATCAGATATTCATTACCTCGGGAAAATACTCTTCGAACCCAAACAGTATTTTCAAAATCGGTTTACAATCGACGGAGAAATCTGGGAACGTACACATAAAAAAAAAAACAGTCGAACATAGAACTTCTGCCGTTTTGGAAAGTCACATCTCCACATCATCCACGGGATCTCAGAGCTAACAAAGAAAATTTGGTTCAAATAAATGTCACTAGATGGCGCGATATGCATTGATTTGTTATTGAATTGTGTGTAAAATTAACATTTTCTAGAATTGATCATAAATATTTTATGTATTTTTTGATCAATTCTCCTAAGCACAAAATTATTGAATCTTAATTCACATTTTAAATATTATTTGAACGGACCATTTAAAATAGATTCCTATATATGGCGCGGTTTTAAATTTCAAAAGCAAGCCACTCGACTTTTTAAATTTGTATTGTAACACATTTTGGTACAATGAAACTGTAAACAACGTGCAAAAAATACAATAGATCAACTCGTCACGTCACGTCAAGCCAGTTCGAAATTTAAATAAAACCTTTGATAAGTTACCTCCTTGGTTACCATGTTTCGGAGTAAAACATCGTTCCATTTTTAAACTACACGACAGATATGAGTTTACTATGGAATTTATTTGGCCGCTAGAGACACGACAGATATGGATTTTCATACAACTTTTGCCGGCCGCTGCGCGCATGTATTTGACCAGTACAGCAATTTCGATTTATCTCGAAGAAGGTTGTCAAAATAATGATCACATTTCCAAGCATGTTTGAGAAATAGTACATTACTGCAGCGGCCAGCAAAATAGGCATTGATGGACGAACGTGTAAATGTGGGGCGAGGCGAAGCCGAGGCACACATACGTAAGTCCATCAATGCCTAGTTGTGGCCAAGGCTTGTATAGTACTTTTCTCAAATAATGCGCGGAAATTAAAACTAAGTAGTACCTAGAACTCATTTTGGCAAAATCAATGACGAACAACAATAATTGTTCCCGCGTTAGTGTTCCTTTGTTTTTTTTTTCAATAAACAGCGTTCTATTTGCAAGCCAGTTCGAAATTTAAATAAAACCTTTGATAAGTTACCTCCTTGGTTGCCGTGTTTCGGAGTAAAACATCGTTCCATTTTTAAACTACACGACAGATATGAGTTTACTATGGAATTTATTTGGCCGCTAGACACGACAGATATGGATTTTCATACAACTTTTGCCGGCCGCTGCGCGCATGTATTTGACCAGTACAGCAATTTCGATTTATCTCGAAGAAGGTTGTCAAAATAATGAACACATTTCCAAGCATGTTTGAGAAATATTTATTAACATACCTTGTCTAGTTTCTTGTCAGCCTCAGGAATGTCCTCCTCATATCCCTCTTTCATTTGTTCCACCACTTCTATGTAATCCAATTCTGCTAGATATTCGTCACCTTCGTTCAGTCCATCCTGAAAAAAAAACAGTTTAAAATTAAAGTGAGTAGAAATATAAATCCCATCCATTCTATATCGAGAGTTCCTCCTTGACTTGGAAAGCAAGTGAAGCTTTTAATCCCGTAATATTGGAATTGTCAGTTCAAAATTCCAAATGTCCAGTATCTTCTTTTAGCGTGTCGATAGCAAATATAAAACACAAGCTGTCCCGGCGAACTTCGTACCACCTCAAACAAATGTATGGGAAAATGGTGTAACTATCGCGACTTTGTTTTGAATTTTAGAATAATCGACAGCGCCATCTACTGGCATTACCGGAACGAGTATACAACGCTATGTTCATTTAGGCCCGTGTTTTGTTTGTGTCATGTATCAGAGATGGCGCTGTGTTCGCAAACTGTATGGGAAAATGAATTTTCTTTATAACTTTTGTTTTTGTTAATATTTCCGATATTTTAATAGTTATTCTGTTATTCGGGGCGGCGATTAGTCCAACAAATCAAATATCATGAAAATCGATCCAGGCCGTTCTCGAGTTATAATTGGTGTAACTAACACGGCTTTGTTTTGAATTTTACAATAATCGACAACGACATCTACTGGCATTACCGGAACCAGTACACAACGCTATGTTCATTTTGGCCCGTGTTTTGTTTGTGTCATGTATCAGAGATGGCGCTGTGTTCGCAAACTGTATGGGAAAATGAATTTTATTTTTAACTTTTGTTTTTGTTAATATTTCCGATATTTTAATAGTTATTCTGTTATTCGGGGCGGCAATTAGTCCAACAAATCAAATATCATGAAAATCGATCCAGGCCGTTCTCGAGTTATAATTGGTGTAACTAACACGGCTTTGTTTTAAATATAAGAAGACGATTAAATGTTAATTTTGGCCCAGAATTCAGTTACAGTAACAGCATTCGGTGACGCGGTCTTAATATTGAGCTAGGAAAAACATGGAGGCGCCGCGATGTTCTATACATACATTAGCTTATACAAATATGATTGAAATACGATACAGAATGTGAAACATCGTTTTGTTTCATTCTTTCTAATGTAGTAATCGTATTTGACAAAAGAGACAACAATATTTCAGTTGTTGCTCATTAGGGCAACATTTTGTTATGACCTAGTGACAGTTGTATGTATGTGCCAAATTCGCCATATTAGGTGACGAATTTTGTGGTTGTGTTCGTAGTAGTCCTGCTGTGTTACTTTTTGTATTATTAATGTGTGTGTGTTCCGTGATTGACACAACCATAGCATCGGCAGCCATTTTAAGTGCCATTTTAAGATTTAGGTAGGCACGTTTTTTTTGTAGGTATTTTCAGTCCATATTATTTAATATGTCAATGGGTCTTAATTCCCGGGATTAGTAATTAAGACCGGTATATAGCTCATATACCCTTTATATAAGCAGATGCAACGAAATAGTAGCATAGTATTATAGCCACATCTGTACGTTGGCACAAGAGAGGCCTATTGCCCAGCAGTGGGCAAAGTATTTCTTACCAGATTAGCCGTAGCATCCGTGAGCAGATTGCCAGCATACACACATAGGAAGGAGCCTTTGGGCACGTCGTTCAAAGCCCGGATACCCCAACCACGGTTTGGAGTTTTGAACACCTAAAACCAAATTACATTATTAAATAAAATTTTTTTTTTAAACAAGCTTTATTCGTATTCTTCTCAGCAAACCCATAATCCCATATCATGGCAGTGCACAAAAAATAAATAGTCCGCCAACTTGGGCCTGAATTTAGAATGACGTCACTTAGCTCACCATGCATTGTCATCCAAACTAAACGTGTATGCAAAATTTCGACTTAACCGGTTGAGGATAACTGCTTTAAAATTCAGTTGCAAGATTTGACCCGAACACATTTACATACATACATACATAGCAAGTTAAATAAAAGCTCACTGACGGACTAAATAAAATTATCATTTCTCTACCCAAGAAACATCCCTATTATATGTAAATATAAGTAATTATTTAAAAAAAAAATATTTTTTAGGAAAGCTGTTTTGAACCGAAGGGTACTAAATATAATAACACTCAAGGGCGTCGCCAAGGGGGGCAGGGAGGGGCTGCTGCCCCCCCCCTCCCCTAGAGATTAAAAAAAGTTGCCAAATGTAAAGCAACCAAAGTCGTAAGTCTTTGACTTACGGTAGAGCGATCGTTTAACAGCCTCAGGAGACTAAATACCTGGCTAAGAAGCACTACTGGATGAAAATCTCCTCAATGGTCTGGCCATGATGAGTTGACTCTGTACCGTTATTATTACAATCACTGTAGATGTAAGGCTCGTACTACAAGTGAATAGCTTCATGTGCTCTCGACTTTACCTACAATTCATACTTTTCTAATTCTCCAACTTCATGTGAGTTCTCCATATTAACTTGCCCCCCCCCCCTGGGCCATCGGCTGGCGACGCCCTTGATAACACTTGACAATACACATCCAATGAGCCCAGCATGAGGGTGCCTTTCCACCAGAGCACGCTATGCTACGTTGCTAAGGATGCGTTTGATATCCACCAATCATATTCATTGGTCCATATAGCATAGCACTGGTGGAAACGGGTTCTGCTAAGCTATGTTCTTTATATGGATGCATGATCTGGGTGCATGCTCAGGATGCGCGTGCTATGGATGGTCGCAAGTGGTGTAGCTATGTGCAGAGCACGGCGCGATTGCCTCCCCCTCACCGCGCCGCCGCACAGTGTTTTATAGACCCAAAAAAAGTAGTACCTAGTAGTTCATTACAAATTCACGAGTAGAACTCCCATGTGCCAATTTTGAATACCTTATTATTCAATACAGATACTCGTGGGTTCAATAATCGTTTTTACCCGACTGCCGAAGGAGGGTAATGTGTTTATCAGTCTATGTATGTATGTATGTATGTAAGTATGTATGTATGTATGTATATATGTAAGTATGTATGTATGTATGTATATATGTAAGTATGTATGTATGTATGTATGTATGTATGTTTGTTCCTATGTGGCGTTCCAGAGACCAAACGCGTTGGCCGATTTTGATGATTCATACGTCAATCGATTCGTCTTAACCCTGCGAGTGTCACTGGCTACATTAAAATTGGAAAATAGAAAAATGGCGGATTTTGGGCGCCATATTGTGGGGGACAAAATTTTTTTTTACTTCTAAACCCATCGTGTGGGTTATCAAAATGAAGGGTTTTAAGAGGTGATTTCAAAAATATATAACACTTATATGTTTAAATGTACCGAAATCTAAAAAAAAATAACTAAAAAGTTATAAATAAAAAAAGTTAATTTAAAAAATCAAAAGACCCGACTGCTTAAAAGGCGTACTAAAAAGACGTAAACAAGAAGAAAATCATGCTGTACAGTCGGAGGATACATCTGGTTTTCGTCAGCCATTTCTCGAATATGTATCCTCCGACTGCACAGCATGATTTTCTTCTTGTTTACGTCTTTTTAGTACGCCTTTTAAGCAGTCGGGTCTTTTGATTTTTTAAATTTACTTTTTTTGATTATATAAATACGGAATAATTTTCTCCTTGAATTGCTTCATAAACCTGCAATATGAATAAAGCTCAAATATGTACATTTTTTTTTTACGAATTTTTTTTAGTCCTTTGTGCTTCAAGGTTACGAAAACGTTACGATTAAAAAAAAAAAAAGCAAGTACACTAAATTGACACATGGGAGATCTACTCGTGCATTTGTAATAAACTATTAAGTATAAATAGCCAATAAAAAGCCGATGTCACTTTTTTTGGGTCTATAAAACACTGTGCGCCGCCGCCCGCGCCTATCCCAGTGCCCCCTACTGTCGGTACATCACATAGCTCGAGCTGAGCATCTTCCTCGCACAGCTACCTCGCGGCGGCGCATCTTCATAGCGCATCTTACTAGCCCGCTACATAGCTTAGCATCAGTGGAAACGGTCACATAGTTTCGTAGCTTAGCTTTCGCATCCTCGCAGCATAGCTACATTGCACATCTCTGGTGGAAAGGCACCCTGATGGTGCTGTCTTGTCTGGTTGAGGAGTTACTATATATGGCCACCTTCCGGCCCATCATTACTATATAGTGCCATATTATTTCAGTGTTTGCTAAGTTACATAAGTACGTTGGGGTTAATAAGGTGGAAGAATAAGGTGAAGGGGCACCAAAGGAAAGAACGGTTTAAGGCGATATCTACGCAGTACTGGCCGTGCGCCCGCTCGATGCCAAAATATCAATATTGAACCTCCTTTTGAACAGTTTTGTTTGCAAAATATTATTGGATTTACATATGCTATTTCAGTTATGAAGAAATTCCAGCCATAATTTTTTCTGTGTAAAAATATTTTTAAACATCCAAGTCGTTTTGGAGGAGTTTCCAAAAGTTGCGAAAAAATGTTGTGTTGTTAATTATTTTTTTAAAGCAAAACTATTAGTAACACGAAAAAAACTTGTTTAAAAAAATGTACATGAATCAATAAAAAATGTGTGTGTGTACCAGAGTACACAGGTAAGAAGTGAAACTTCTTTACGACATATAATTTTTCTACTATTTGCAACTTCACGAAAATGGGGTAGATAAGGCTTAAGCCTTAAGAAAAGCAATTTTTTCCGTATTAAATTAAAGCTATTTTATTATAAATCATAAATCATAAATCATTTATTTCTTTGCAAATATGGGTGATTGGTACATAGATGTTTCTTAAAGGTAATTAGCTCCTCCATATTCTACCGTCTTGTGGGCATGCAAAAAATTATTTCATTCACAAAAAATAGTAATATAAAATTGTAATGATAATATAAATTTAAATGTCAATTTATCAAAATACAAAAAAAAAATATCTTTTTTAAAATTAGTCAAGTGAAAGTAGTAGAATTTTTATAATAATGTCAAAGAGAATAATAAATAAGTCAATTTGGAAAAAATATAAATGTCGAAATAGTATCATACATGTCCATCACAATAATACGTTTTTATGTCATTGTAATAATTTATCATTAAGAAAGTCATCAATTGTGTAATAACATTTCTCTATTAATATTTGGCTTAGTGCCCTTTTAAATTTTATTACAGTCATATTTTTTATTGCATCAGGTACTTTATTATAGATTCGTGGGGCAAGACCAAAGAAACTCTTCTGCATAAGTGCCGTTTTGCATTTTACTTGGGATAGTTTATTAACATATTGAGCCCGTGTCGGATTTTTCCTGCCTGCTGACAGTTTTACAAATAATTCTGGATGAATTTTTACAAACAATGCTGTTTCTAAAATGTATAAACACGGGAAAGTTAAAATGTTTAGAGACTTAAAATAGGGAAGACAGCTATCTGTTGTTTTAAGCGCACACATTGACCTTATACATCGCTTTTGCATTCTAAATACTAGTTCCCTATCGGTAGACTGCCCCCAAAATATGATACCATACCGCAAGACAGAGGCAACTAGTCCATGGTATGCTGATAAAAGAGCCTGCATGTTGACTTTTTTTGAAAGTTGACGGAGAGCATACGCGGTTTTGCTGAGTTTTTTGCACACAACTTCAATATGAGGTTTCCAAGTGAGTTTACTGTCAATAACTATACCCAAAAACCGTGCCTGGCTTGCTTCCTCAATATTACAACCTTGGTAAGCAATGCTAATATTTGGGTTTTCACTGCGTTGATGAAATTGCATTATTTTTGTTTTATTGAGGTTTATAATTAAATTGTTATTATTTAGCCAATTTATTATGTCATGTAAACAAGTATTTATGTCCTGCTCGTAATTAATATGATTCTCACACTTAATCACAGCTGTACTGTCATCCGCAAAGAGAATCATTTTATTTGATGTTGCAATTGGGAGGTCATTGATGTAAATTAGAAAAAATGGTGGCCCCAGTACGCTACCCTGCGGAACACCATATTTTACGTGTCTTGGCTTTGATACATAAATGGTTTCCATTTTAGTCTTCGGACAGATTCTAGAGACTTCTGTGTATTGAATTCTGTTGCTTAAATATGACTCTATTAACTGAAGAATATTTCCTCTTATTCCGTAGCTATGCAGTTTTTCCAACAGAATTTTATGATCCACATGGTCAAAAGCCTTGGACATATCAGTATAGATAGCACAAACTGGAATTCTCTTATCTACAGATGACATGATGTTTGTTAAGAGGTCAAAGAATGCCATATTAACTGTAATATTTTTGCGGAATCCCTTTTGTTCCTTACAAAATAATTTATACTTTTCGAAATACGAGTAAAGAGAGTTATATACAACTTTTTCAAAAATTTTCGAGAATATTGGGATTTTCGCTATTGGTCTATAGTTTTTTAAGTCCGATTTGTCATCTTTTTTGTGTAAAGGTTTTATGACAACCGTTTTGAGCTTGTTTGGGAACTCGCCATTAGCAATACACAAGTTAATAATATGCGCCAATGGAGGTGCTATTACGTCTCTTGCAAATTTTATGACTTTTGTAGAAATGCCATCGTATCCTACAGTATTCGTGTTTTTTAGGTTAGAAATTATTTTTATAATGTCATCGGCAGTAACAGGTTGCATGAATAGGGAATTTAATGTCTGATTTTTTAAATTAATATTATTTAACGTTATGTCAGCTTTAGTTTTATTTTCAATTTCGTCAATAAAATAATTGTTAAATTCATTCGCAATGTCTATAGGGTGTGTAAACGTTAGATTATCTCTATTTATGGTCATGATTGACTCCTGTGGCAAACATAGCTTGGTTTTATTTATTATTTGCCATGTAGCCTTTGATTTGTTTTCAGCGATGTTTATAAAATGATTATTTTGAGCTTTTTGTGTTAGCTTAATAATTTTCCTATAAAGTTTTGTGTAGTTTTTAAGATTTTTTTTATTTTGTGAGTTAGAATTTAACCTATAAGCCCAAAGTAACTGCTTTTGTTTCTTGCTACATATTTTTATTCCTCGAGAAATCCATTTTGTTTCCTTGTTCGTTTTAATTGTTACAATTTTTTCCGGGAAGCACAGCTTATAAAAAAGAGTAAAATCATCCATGAAATCATCAAAAGCTGTGTTTGCCTCTTGTGCATCAAAAACCTGTGTAAATGATAGACTGCTAAGATGTTTTTTAAAAGTAAGTAAATGATTCATATTTAGGTCCTGCTTTTTAGTTTTCCAATACTGTAATTTACAGGTTTTTTTAATAGGTATTTTAATTATTTGTGATACATGATCTGAAAGGATTAAATCTATAACTTCAGTTTCGCAACCTTTCCTGCAGTTGTGTGCAAAATTATCAATACAGGTATTACTACTTAATCTTGTGGGTGTATAAAGTGATAGTTTTAGGTTATACTTCATAAGAAAAAACTCCAATTCTAATGTTGCCTTGTTTCTTTTCAAAACATCAATATTAAAGTCTCCGCACAAGACTATTTTTTTATTCGAAGAGATAGAAACTTTACTTAAAACATAATCTAATTTTTCATAAAATATTTCATAATTAGGTTTAGGGATTCTGTATACACAAATTATAATAATTTTATGAGTTATTATCTCTACGGCACAGCATTCGAAAATCCCTGAAACCGATTGTTTTGATATTTCCGGTATTTCCTTAAACTGTAATCCTACTCTAACAAAAATACACGCTCCTCCTCTCTTCACTTCTCTAGAATAAAAAGCTGCTGGACAAAAATTAGGAATGTGTAATAAATCTTCAAAACCCTTTTGTACGAAGTGCTCCGTGATACAAATAATATCTATAATAGTTCCTCTGTCAGATAATTCCACTAGCTTTACAGTCAGATTATCAATTTTATTAATTAGTCCAGCTATGTTCTGATGTAAAATGGTAAGGTATTTAAAGAAAAAACTGAGTATTTGCATGTTGTGAATCTATAGGCTGAGTATTTTGATTCTGAGATGGGCAGTCCACTTCCAAGTGTGTAGTAGTTAGGTCGCCAAGGTCAAATATAAGGTCTTGCAAATCTGATACAACAATCTTTAAACCAGAGTAATTTAAAGTTCCATATTTGTTACTGTAGGATTCGTAATTGTAAGGTAGATTAAAATTTGAGTCTAATAAATGAGCATAATTCCACGTATTTATATCTAAATAAAGAAGGTTATTGAAGGTTTCTATACGGCTGTTAAACATTATGTTGGCATCTGTCATATATTTAAAAGTCGGTAAACAAATTATGAAGTTTGTATGACTCAGTGGTAACAATTTTTCCCTGACAGATATGACTAGTTCTAAGTAGTTATGCGTTTTTCGAAAGTCTTCCTCGCCGATATAAATAACGCAAAAGTCCGAGTGTGTAAAGTTATGTACTTTTCTTTTGATTTTGTCAATAAGTTGCAACAACCCACATGTTGGTTTGCGATAGTGACAGATTTCAAAGTTACACAAATTAGTTTTTTGAGCAATTGTATAAAGTCTGTTTGAAGTTTCGCTGCTTACTAGGCATATTTTATGTTTCACGGAAGGAGATATAACAACATCAGTTCTGGTTGTTTTTATATTATTTGTTTCTTTCGAGACGCAATTGTTGCAGTTGACAGTTTTTGTACGTAAAATGTCATTTTCTTCAATAGTTGGAGTGGTCTGGGTTTGTTTTGTCTTCGTGTTATTTTTAGGTGTGTTTTTAGGTGTCATTAATGTTGTCTTCGGTACACGTTTTCCTGGACTGTTAATAAGTTTTTTATACATTTCATTTTTTTTTGAAAATTCATCATTCAATTCTTTTAGCTGACTGTTTTCTAATGACAGAAGCTCGATTTCTTTGTGAGCACTATTAAGTTGAGATGTTAGTCTCGCTACCTCATCTTTCAATATTTTTAACTGCGGAGCGTCTTCATCTTCGGATATATCGGGTAGACTACTCGTCGTACAGTTCAAAGTTTGTGATATAATATCGCTTTCGTCATCATTTGGTTCCGACCGTGTGCGGTTCCGCCGGAAAGTTATATTCTCCAAGAAATTCATTTTAGATTGCAGTTATAAATTGTATTAATGATGTTACTACTACCGTCGTTTGTAAGTATTCGTTGCCCGTTGTTATTCTTGACTATCAGATAAATTCCGATTAATTTGTAGATATCCCAAAAAGTGAATTCGATTGCGGGGATCGAACTCGAGTCATAGGCTACAAATGTATCATGTAGGCGGTTTGCCGTACCTGCCACCGTGTCTGTTAAGTGTGTTGTCGAAATAGTCGAACAGTAGGCTCTTCCAAGTAAAAAATCGTTAATGATATCGGTTGTGATTTGAACGATTTGAATATTTTTTCACTATGACTCACTTTTTTTTTTTTTTTCACTTTTTTCGATGTAATTGTTTATATTTTATTTGTCACACGTTTTTTAGTTAAGTATTTAGCAATATGTAGTTCATTAGAGTCATAAATACTACACTCAAAATTGTTTTTTTCCACAAAGTTTTGTCCAAATTTATAAGTTTCGTCCATAAGTTTCACAGCGAATAATTTGTTAGGATAACACTTTCACACGCGTATTGTACTATCTTCTTAACTTTTATGATGTATTAGAGTAGATAGTGTTTAAATAATAATTTTAGAAATTTTTATAACGGGAGCTCAATGTTTACATGACAGCTAGCGCCATCGTTTTTTTTGACTTTATTATTATAGACATGCATACAATTAATGAGTAATTTATTTTATCATTGTTCTTATTATAATATCATTAAAATCATGCTCATACGTGTTGAATTTATAAAACGAAATATATAATCACTCTCACTTTTCTTGTAAATTCACTTAAATTTGAATAAGTCTTTTTACTAAACTTTGATAAAAAAAGCAACATGGCGCGTAACCGAAAAACGTGACGATAGAGTCCGTCCAACGAAAAAAGTCCCGCGGAAATACATGGAACTAACAAGATTTGTTAGAGGACAGCGTACAGTCGCATAGAAACTAGCGCCGCGTCTACGGGACTTCTTTCGTTGGACGGACTCTACGTACAAAATTTCTCCCATACGTCGATAAAGAAGTTTCACTTCAATAAATATATATTTTTTTCAAACCTTTTAACCTAGCCGTTACTAAGGAGTATGCTTTAGAAAGTTACCGTTTTACGGCACTAAAGCGGTTGTAGGCCCTTAAGGGTTTGAATAATAACAGTTTAATTACCCTTTGCTTTATATATGGAAAGGTGTATATAGGACTGTCCTACTAATAATTTCTAGACATATGGTCCCTACTAAGGTTGACGGAATACTGTCCCATGACCAACTAGGAATTTCAATTTCAAGTATCGACTCAAGGGCTCAATCATCTATATATATAAAAGCGAAAGGTCACTCACTCACCTATCACGAAATATCGAAAACCGCTTGACGTATAAAGATGAAATTTGGCAGAGAGGTAGTTTATAGTTAGTAGATGTGATATAGAAGGGATTTTGCGACAGGGTCGGATTAAGGAGTTCTAAGCTCCATAATCCGGCAACAGGGATTCTTTTTATGATGTAGGGGAGCACTAAGAAGGGATTTTTGAAAATTCAACCTTTAAGAGGGCGAAACTAAAAAGTCATATGTAGGATAAAATACGGATCACGCGAACGAAGTCGCAGGCGAAGTGCTAGTAAATTATATAATTTATGGCTAGACAGAGAAGGCTATAGTGCCGAGAAATATTGATATCACATCACATCATCAGCCTATTAATGTTCCCACTGCTGGGACACAGGCCTCCTCTCTGTGAGAGGGAATGGGCCGTAATCCACCACGCGGGCCCAGTGCGGGTTGGTGGATGTCACATGTCTTCGAATTTTTGGTTCTAGGACATGCCGGTTTCCTCACGATGTTTTCCTTCACCGTTTTGAGAGCAGTGGTGATGAAATAATTAACACAAAGTAAAGCGCATGCCTGGGCTCGAACCCACGACCTACAACTTGTAAGTCGCGGCCAATACCACTGGGCCACCACTGCTCTCTTATATATATAATATTGATATGTTTTTGTTAAACTCCAACAAATTATGCCAAGTTTAAGTTTTATCGGTTGCCAGGAAGTGCTTGAAAAATCGATGGTGAGTTGCTGAACACACAAAGAAAGCAAGATAGATAAAAAACACTTACCTGTAACTTCAGCTGTAGCGGATGCTGCGCGACGCGATTTAGACACGTATGTTTGCATTTACACCTGCAAATAAAAGTATCGTTATTAAAAGAAAAAATCATGTCTGAGAAAACGCAGATATATGAAAGCCGCATTTTATTTGTGAATTTGCTGTAGCAAATTCACAAATAAAATGCGCGCATTCGACCTTCGAATATTTGAGAGCGAGGGTTCCGTATCTCAACAGGTAAAAAAAGGAACCCTTATAAGATCACTCTCTTGACCGTCTGTCTGTCTGTGTGTCACCACCGATTTCCTCAGGAACGGGTGGACCTAGCAAGTTGAAATTATATAATTATACCAGATACAGAGGTCTATAGTCCCTATTAGGTGTAATCAGTCAACACGATAGAAAGATATGGCCCAAAAATTTACCTTAATTTTCACCTTTTTTAATTTTTCTGAACTTTCCCTTTACTTGTGCTGTAAGACCTAATTTTAACCAAAATTGACAATTCTGGGTCAACCGAAAGTACCCTATAGGTTTTGGGTTGAAAACCTATATGGTAGTTCAGTTGATCTAGAATCACGAAAGAACAATGGCAGGTGCCCATACATTGTTTTAGCTGAGATTAAATTCGAAAGTCTTTAAATGAAAAATACCTGGTTTAACTCAGGGTGATGTTCTGAATTAATTTGTGCAAGAATTTTTGTTCCAGAATGTAGAGAATAATAAATATTCAGTCATAAACTTTTGTAGGTTATGTCTGGGTAACTTTTAATAATGTGTTTAATAGGTAATATTATTCAATTTCGTGGAAGTAAAAGGGGAATATCGCATTAGTATTTACCTTACCTTGTTATTTTAGCATGAAATATGTAGTATACTCTTTGGGAAGAGTATATTTATTTAAACTAAGTGAGTTTGACGTGTATCAAAAGGTTGTCGTCAACAACCAAGCTATATTTTTTTTAGACTTGGGTACTAGTCTTTTTGCCTATCATTAATTGAAAGTAATTCATTTATTTCTACTACACTACAATATTCTTACCTACCTGCAAGGAGCATCTACACTTAAACATAAACTGTATTGTTAACTCATTTACTGCAATAAATACAATAATGATATTATTACTTAATATAGTTACTACTAGTCAATTAGCAGATAAAATATATAATGGCAACACTATGCTAAAGAAATGAACTAAAAATCAAATAACTTTTTATTTATTATGTTTTTTTTTTTATCTATTTTGGAGCAGGCCTAATTATACTTTAAAAAACATAGACAATTAATAGAATGTCTTTTGTATATAACTTACTTTCAGACGCTCAAATTTAAGTCAGCTAAAATTTCGCCATTGTTCTTTGGCAAAGAGTAAGGTCTTACAGCATAAATAAAGGAAAAAAAATAAAAAAAGTTGAAAATAAAAGGGTATCCCCATACATACATTGTTGACGCCACCCTGGGTACGGAACCCTTCGTGCGCGAGTCCGACTCACACTTGCCCGGTTTTTTAAATTTATTGCGTTTTTTCAGGATATAAATTAGTTAATGCAATATGGAATGTGGAGAGAGTCAATATGCAATGCAGGTATACGGATCAGAGTGTAAAGTCCATTAAAACGGTTCCTCCGGACAGACGGGTTTTTTGTTTGAAGGTCTACTAAAGTCCGTAGTTTCGGCCTTCGTTACAGGCGTATCCTACTCCGTATCACATCCATCATCATATCATCATCATTTCAGCTGAAAGACGTCCACTGCTGGACATAGGCCTCCCCCAGGCGTCGCCACATTGACCGATCCCGTGCGTCTCGCATCCAGCGCCTTCCCGCAACCTTAACCAGGTCATCGGTCCACCTAGTGGGAGCCCTTCCAACGCATCGTCTTCCGGTTCGCGGTCGCCACTCCAGAACAATTCTGCCCCATCGGCCATCCGTTCTGCGAGCAATGTGCCCTGCCCACTGCCACTTAAGTTTGGCAATTCTTCGAGCTTTGTCGGTAACTTTGGTTCTCCTGCGGATATCCTCATTTCTGACATGATCACGTGAGGAAACTCCGAGCATAGCCCTCCCCATTGCCCTTTGGGTGACTTTAAGCTCTCTGATAAGGCCCATTGTGAGCGACCACGTCTCGGTCCCATAGGTGATCACTGGCAACACACTGGTCATAGACTTTTTGTTTTGGACTTTTGTCTGTATTACATACGGACGCATCATGCGTTCGGGGCCCTTCGGGGCCCGAACTACTAATTAATGACACCACAATTTGACAGTTGTAAAGGTGTGTTTTTACCAGGAGGCCAGGGACAGAGCGTAATGGAAGAAAATCGTTGAGGAGGAGGCTAAACCCACAAAGGGTTGTAGCGCCTAAGGAATCAATGAATGCTGTCAAACCGCTACATGCTATTATGTCACAGTCTTGACTTACCTAGAATTACACTCGTAGATCCCAGAAGGCAACGGTTCAGGGAGTCGTTTGTACACATAGCCCACATTAGGCCCAGTTAGACCGATGGTGCGAGCGCCCTCTAGTGTCATCTTCCAACAAGCGCATTTTGATTTATCCTGCAACAAAATATATTTTATCTACACTCACAACGTAATGTTCCAAATACGAATTCAAAAAATATTGTATAAACTCGTACTTTATATTCGTGGATACGTAAAATTAAAAAAAAAACCATTATAGTTCAACATTTTCCTTCGATTTTCAAACAACTGCATCATAAAATAACTTTTTAATTTTTATAGCACACTTTTACTTTTTAATTTTCTGGCGCGTATGGGCTGTAGTAAAGAAGTTTCATTGTCTGTGGATGCGCGCACTGCGCAATGAGAATCTAAATTGCCCGCCATACCAAATATTTTTCCCTTTCCACTTTTGTTTTATTTCAACTGTATGAGTGAAGATAAAGTAGTGTATGCAACAGCATATAATTAGGTATTAAAACACTCGCGTAATATTATTATCAAATTCGGCTTCGCCTCATTTGATAAACCTACGCTCGTGTTTTAATAACCCCTATTATATGGCCATTGCATAAACTACTATTATCTACACACACAACGTAATGTTCCAAATACGAATTTGAAAAATATTGTATAAACACGTACTTTATATTCGTGGATAGATAAAATTAAAAAAAAAACCATTATAGTTCAACATTTCCCTTCGATTTTCAAACAAATGCATCATAAAATAACTTTTTAATTTTTATAGCACACTTTTACTTTTTAATTTTCTGGTGCGTATGGGCTCATATCATTGTCAGTTGTCTGTGGATGCGCGCGCTGAGCAATGAGAATCTAAATTGCCCGCCTTATCATACCACATATTTTTTCCCTTTCCACTTTTGTTTTATTTCAACTGTATGAGTGAAGATAAAGTAGTGTATGCAATAGCATATAATTAGGTATTAAAACACTCGCGTAATATTATTATCAAATTCGGCTTCGCCTCATTTGATAAACCTACGCTCGTGTTTTAATAACCCCTATTATATGACCATTGCATAAACTACTATTATTAATGTCATTTATGGGCCTTGGAGTTGCAGGATTGTCCATAGTGGCCCAAGATGGGCCATAATGGTACACAGTGGTCCCTGACGGTCCATGGTGTCGCAGGGTTGTCCATAGGTGCCCATAATGGACCATAGCGACCCATGGTGGTCAATAGTGGCGCACGATGGGCCATGGTGGCCTGGCCCAACTTATTCTGTATTTGTTTCCTCACCTGACAATCATCAGTGCAGTCGCAACCGCATAGGAACTCGGGCTCCAGGTTAAGTGGTACACCAGCGGTCGGAGTTCGCTCGGTGTTGTACGAACAGAACTCCGGCAGCGAATCGTCGTAGTAATTCACGCAGGGCACCGGGACGTTTTCCTTGCCGTGCGAGAGGTCCTGAGAAAGAAATCTAGAGTTCGTATATGCATATACCGAATATCATATGGGCCTTTATTGGTCATAGTGTAGACATGGCCCATCGAGTGAATGTATCGTTGTCTAACAAAAGTCATTATGGTCGCGATGGCCCATTGGCCCATGGCAACATGTTGGTCCATTTTACTTTTGCACAATGATGTAAAAGTAATAATATGGATCAACATGTTCCATCACGACGACCCATCGGGTGCTTGGGTTTTGATGAATCATGGGACATATTGCCAACATGTATTGTCATGTAAGAATGGGTCATTGGCTAACATGGGGCATTGTGTAAATGGGTTCTTGGCCAGCATGAGCCAATGTGTTAAATGCCAACATGGAACATTGTGTAAATGGGTCCTTGGCCAGCATGAGCCAATGTGTTAAACGCCAACATGGACCATTGTGTATATGAGATACGGCCCAACATGGGACATTATGTAAATGGGTTATTGGTCAATATGGGCAATCGTGTAAAATGGTTTTAGCCAACATGGGCCATCATGTAAAAAAATTGTTTACCTTCTTCCCCTAAGGGCCACGAGATACTTTTTCAGTACTAACTCAGCCAGACAGTGCGTACCGTGGCAAGTTAAACAGATCCACAGGGAAGTCACTTTATGGCTTTCGTAAGTACTGAAGTAGCGCGCATGTTGTTTCATAAATATGGCCAACATAGGCCATTGTGTGAATGGATTATTGGCCAACATGGGCCATTGTGGGAATGGGTTATTGGCCAACATGGACCATTGTGTGCGAGGGTTATTGGCCAACATGGACCATTGTGGGAATGGGTTATTGGCCAACATGGACCATTGTGTGAATGGGTTATTGAACAACATAGTGCATTATGTGAATGGGTTATTGGCCAACATGGGCCATTGTGACTGGGTTATTGGCCAACATGGGCCATTGTAGGAATGGGTTATTGGCTAACATGGGCCATTGTGTGACTGGGTTATTAGCCAACATGGGCCATTGTGTGAATGGGTTATTGGCCAACATGGCCCAGTGTTTTGCTTACCTTCTTCCCCACGAGACATTTATTCAGTACGAACTCAGCCAGACAGTGCGTACCGTGGCTGAAGTCAAACAGATCCACAGGGAAGTCACTTTCTGTCATTCGTAAGTACTGATGTAGCTCGCGCATGTTGCGCAGGCGACGGCCGCAGGGCGCGCGGTACATCACCTCTTTGTTGCCTTTGAAGCGGACTATTTGCCTGGAAACAAAAGACAGAATGAATATTAATTTAGTTGAAGTCAGACAGACAAGAGGAGCTCGTGGCTGAAAAAAATAGCATTTTCTTAAGTTTGCAGTATGTCATGAATTCCCATATTTTGATCCTTATTAGCGACACTATCGGATGGTGTAATAACACAGCGCGAGTTATTTTTTTTCTAAATCTACTGCTTCGATTCCTGGCTTAGAATATTGATTTGGCCCATTGCCTTTTCACACTCTGGACCATGCTGGCCCATTGCCATTTCACACAACCACTCCACTCTCGACCATGCTGGCCCATTACCACTTCACACTCTGGACCATGCTGGCCCATTGCCACTTTACACTCTGGACCATGCTGGCCCGTTGCCACTTCACACTCTGGATCATGCTGGCCCATTGCCATTTCACACACTGGACCGGACCATGCCGGCCCATTGCCACTTCTAACTCTGGACCATGCCGGACCATTGCCACTTCAAACTCTGGACCATGCAGGCCCATTGCCACTTCACACACTGGACCATGCTGGCCCATTGCCACTTCACACTCTGGACTATGCTGGCCCATTGCCATTTAAAACTCTGGACCATGCTGGCCTATTGCCACTTCACACACTGGATCATGCTGGCCCATTGCCACTTCACACTCTGGACCATGCTGGACCATTGCCACTTCACACACTGGACCATGCTGGACCATTACCACTTCACACACTGGACCATGCTGGCCCATTGCCACTTCACACACTGGACTACCCTGGACCATTGCCACTTCACACAATGAATCATGCTGGTCCATTGCCACTTCACATTCTGGACCATGCTGGCCCATTGCCACTTCACACACTGGACCATGCTGGCCTATCACATATTTTCTAATAGTAGTTATTGTTGGCTTACCTTTCCCATCCACTAAGCAGTGGTTTAGCCAACGGGTTGTAAGTCCTCAACTCCTTTAGTGAGAGCACGTCGCTTCGCTTGCATTTAGGACTACATCTGTGTGGGAACATCCTCAATGGTCTCACCGCGTGCTTTGGTGTGTAGTACTGGGGAAAACAATGGGTAAAATTAGATCAATTAAGGATTTTAATTCATCACAAAAAAGCTGTCGATATCGATTCTAGTCGGGCATTTGTGTAGTAAAAATCTATACGAATATTATAAAGCTGAAAAGTTTGTTTGTTTGTTTGAACGTGCTAATCTCAGGAACTATGGTTAGAATTGAAAAAAATCTTTTTGAGTTGGATAGTCAATTTATCGAGGAAGGTTACAGGCTTTATAACATCACGCTACGACCAATAGGAGCGGAGCATCAATGAAAAATGTTGCGTATAAGTTCTTAAAAAAAGCCTATGTCCAGCAGTGGACGTCTTTCTACTGTAATGATGATCAAGAACTTACCACAACCCTGCTGGTAACCTGGTGGGGTCCTACAGGTTGGTGTTCCGTGGGGGTAGGGTGCACAATCTGCTGCGACGGCTGGATCACTTGAGGGGGCGCCGATGTCGACTTCTTGGCGACGGCGCGCTGGCGGCGTATCTCCTGTGGGGTTTTATTTTGTGAGAGATCTATACATTCCGTTCAACGGGTTATTTGGTAGATGAAACAAGTGATTGCAGCAACATAACATTTCGATTATAGATTCGATTATTGTCACTTGTAATTGGTAAGTAAAAACGATTATAATTTTTTGCTGTGATTTAAAATCTGTTGCGATTTCTGTGCCTTTGTTTATTTTTATTCAACACAAAACAAAATATATAAAAAAATACTCGTAATTAAATAAGATTTAACAATTTATTTTTTACGCATTTGAAAGTTAACTTATTAATCGATATTCGTTGGTAAATTGATTACTGTTGCCAGACACATAAGAAAGCGTGGTAATATTAAACCTTGTAAAAAATAATAAGTTCAAAACTAAAACCCGACTACTGCAAAATCACGCTCTAAAAAGTATGAAACAATAAAATATTCAGTTCAGAGGAAAACGGTGGTCGTATGCCATCTACCGAGTATTTTTTTGTTCTTGTCTTTGTGCCCCCTAGAGGGCGCCATATTCAATTTAGTGTGACTTCATAGCGTAGCCAGTGGACAAACAAGACGTTACCTTCGACACTTCATTTGTCATATTATAATAAGTAGTTTAGAAGTTATGAGGGAACAGATGAACATACATACCGGTCAAAAACATAACCCTCCATTTTGCTTCGCCGTAGTCGGGTAAAAAGTCAAAGGGTTCTCACCTCATTATGAATCTGCAGTTGTTGCTGCCGCGGAGTCTGTCCCGACTCTAGCTTGATTGACTCCGGCTCGTCCGAACGTGTGTACTCTACGTATGGCATGTTGAACTGTGAAAGAAAGTTTTTGTTATAAGTTTTGTTTATCGACTAAATGATTTTGCTTCATTATGTAAAGCGATATATATTCGGAAGTCGGTGTCGCAAAACGATAAAAATAAGAGCTACCAAAGACGCCTCCGAAACGAAAGTAATTTTCACTTTTTTAGTATTGCTGAAAGTTGGTCTATAAAAAAAAATACACCCTGATTTGAGCATTGGTCCAGGGCCAGTTAATAGAGGTCCATGCTCGGTCATAGTGGTTCAACATGATGCATGACAAGCCATGCTCGTCCATACTGGGCCATGATGGTCTAAGATGGCCCATACTAGGCTATAATGGCCCATGATGGTCCATACTGGCCTATAATGGCCCATGATGGGACATGATGGTCCATGCTGGGCCATTTTTTTTTTTGTATTATTTTTGTTACTTACCCTAGGTTGAGCCTTGCTCCTAGGCATGGGCCTGGGCCGGTGTCTCTCTGCGGCTCGCAGCTCGAGGTACAAGGGAGCCAGACGAGTGGAGCCGCGGTAGATCCACTCGCGCCGTCCGTCCCCCACGAACATCACTTGAGCTAATGATGCGTCTACTCGGATCACCCGGGATGACCACCATTTTCCTTGAAAAAAAAAATAAGTTGATCATGTCAGATTAACCACTGAGTTAAGCCACAGTGGTCTTTAGTGGGCTATGTTGGCCTACAGTGGTCTCTGCTGAGTCATGATGTTTAACACTAAGCCATAATGGTCAATAAAGGGTATTGACAAGCTATGTTATCCCACGATGGTCCACAATAGGCCACGAAAGTTCATGCTAGGCTACAGAGGTTAGAGATATTTTTTAAACCTTTTACTCACCCTTCCACTCGGTCTTCAGATACTATCCCTCATGTAGCCTCACCATGGGTCTCTCAGGGTACGCCAGTAGGTACTCTCTCATGAAATCCCTCGAGAACGGATGCACTTCCTCCCACACTATACTGTGATTTTTAATTTCGTAGACTAAACTGACAGCTGCCAATGACCTTATTTTTTTTTAATGTTGCAAGCGCGGTGCATAGTGTTGTAGTAAAGGCTCAATCATAAGTGATTCATCGAATCGATGTGACATGACTCCTCAATTTATTTTTACTAATTGATGTAAATGTTTTATAAATATAAACGTAATATATTCAAATATAACAGTATTCATACACATAGTACATGAACTTTTATTGTGTTAAATATGAAATCTACAATAAAATAAATGCGACTGATAAAATGAAGTCTGACATAAATGAGTAGAAACATAAATAAGGGCCGCTAGTTTATAAACAAATTTATTTTGTTTGCCGTGAAATAGTTTCATTTTCGATCTACTTCGATTTTCGATTAACTTTCGATCACTCAGGATAGTTAGGGTACGACACTATTTTTATGTAACGATAAAGTGACAAGCCCCCAAATGTTTAGTTCAGTTTAGTCTACGAAATTAAAAATCACATAATAGGTATGAACTCTCGCAGACTAGGTGGGTGTATTGGTGTTACATACACAATTGCGAACTAGCCCATTGTTCCCTAACACATTTGGACATGGTGATCCATGTTGGCCCAGTATTTTTCACACATTGGTACAATTTGGCCTAAGTTGGTCCTTATGGTCCTTATGGTCCATGCTGGGCCATGTCGGGCCATCATGGACCATTTTAATCAAGATTTATTAAATACTTTTACTCACCATTCCATTCGGTCTTCAGATGCTGTCCTTCATGCAGCCTCACCATGGGTCTCTCAGGGTACGCCAGTAGGTACTCTTTCACGAAATCCCTCGAAAACGGATGTACTTCCTCCCACACTAGGTTTGAACTCTCGCAGACTAGGCGGGTGTATTGGTGTTGGACATATTGGGCGTAGCCGTCGTCAAAGAATACTAGGTATCTGAAAAATTAATAAGTATATTTTTGTCTGTATCGTATGTACACGTCCTATCCTACTAAACACATCTTACTAATAATATAAACGCGAAATTTTGTGAGGATCACGATCACGCAAAAACTACTGAACGGATTTTGATGCAACTTTACAGTAATATAGCTTATACATCAGAATAAAACATGGGCTATAAATTTATTTAGATAAAAGTACTAATTCTACGTGAGCCGAGCCGCGGGCGGCAGCTAGTACATTTATAAAGTCACATTTAACTAATATGATATAAACAAGTATTGGAGGACCTCATAGCTAAATAATAGCGTGTTTCTTGCGAAGCGAGTTCTCAGCAGCGAACGTGTTAACAAATTGGAAGGCAGGGTGGGTAGGTGGGTGGGTAGGTTATATGGTAGGTAGTACGGTAGGTACATATGGAGATTTCATCCGCTCACCCTATCCGCAGCAGACGCCCCGGGTGTCGGCGGAGGGCGGACAACGCCCTCTTCCAGCCCCCCTAAATGGGTCCATGGGCGACGGACTCCGGGACGTCCGTCGCCCCCACACACATCAGGACCCGAGGTGACGGCGCGTAGTGTTCCACGCGCGCCCCTCTCAGACGTTGCGGGGGTAGTCTAACACCTCACTCCCCCCCAACCCGAGATCGAGACGGGCCGGCACTAGCCGGGGGTTGCGGAAGTATCTTTGTTCCCGCGCGTAGGTGTGAGATGGGACACCGGGGTGGTTTTTAGTCAGTAGGAGTCTGACAGACCCCTCCGCCCTCCCCAAGGCGGAGGACATCCAATGAGGATTTTCCACCCCATCATCATCTGCCTAGCCTTTTCCCAACTACATTGGGGTCGGCTGCCAGTCTTACCGGATTCAGCTGAGTACCAGTGTTTTATATGGAGCGACTGCCTATCTGACCTCCACAACCCAGTAACTGGGTAACACAGTACTCTTATGGCAAGACTGGTGTCAGATCTCAACCTTCTGACTACCCGTAACGACTGTCAAAGATCTTCAAATGACAGCCGGGACCAACGGCTTAACGTGCTTTCCGAGGCACGGAGGGAACTCGGTATGTTGAAATGGTCACCCATCCACGGACTGACCTCGTCAAGCGTTGCTTAACCTTGAAGATCGACCCGTGCGGCTGTTATTATTTAGCCACGAGCTCCACCCCGGAACAAAAAAAAAGGGTAGGGTTAGTAGCCATTTAACGGGAGCGAAGTTGCGGGGGGACAGCTAGTTAGTTAATATAAGTCTAAAATCGCCAAACCGTCATCAAGCGTGGTGATCAATGATCGAAGAGGCCTTAGCCCTGCAGTGAGTCAGTAACGGGCTGGTGTTATAATTATAAGACTTACCTATAATTATTGACTGGATTGGGTACTTCGGCTACTACACCCGAGTAGAAGGACTCACGCTTGTTCGAATTCTTGAATATGGCTATAAGACGTGTACCTGAGAAACAGAAATGTATTTGGTTAGTCACCGAAATAGAAGAAAAGAATCTTCACTTTTAGAAGTAATAAAATAAAAATCTTTTATATTTTTGGTTAATACGGGTTTATGGTTTATGCAATGGTCATATAATAGGGTTCATGTAATAGGGGGCACTCGCGTGTTATTATTATCACATTCGGCTTCGCCTCATGTGATAAACCCACGCTCGTGTTTTAATACCAAATTAGATGCCGTTGTATACACTCTTTTATCATCACTAATACATTTGCAATAAAACAAAAGTGTAAACGGAAAAATATGTGGTATGGCGGGCAATTTAGATTCTCATTGCCCATGACTGGCATCCATAGACAATGACACTACTTTTCTACATTAAGTCAATGAGCCCATACGCGCCAATATATTAAAAAGTAAGGGTGCTATAAAAATTAAAAAGTTATTTTATGATGCAGTTGTTTGAAAATCGAAGGAAAATGTACTGTAATGTTTTTTTTTTTAATTTTACCAATCCACAAATATAAAGTACGTGTTTATACAATACTTTACGAATTAATTTTTGGAACATTACGTTGTGAGTGTAGATAAAGATTCTTATTTTAATTCATAAAATTTTCTAGAAGAAATAGAACATAGAGAACGGATTGCATTGATTTCCTTACCAATAGTCATTCTAACATCAGCAGGCTCAGAGTACGCAATACACCGCGCAGGGAGCACCTTCCCATTGCTCTTGACTTTATGGTCGAATTTCACCTTACACATCGAGAATTGAATGCCCTGAAATATAAACAAGTACTTCATTTAATTGTATTTTCTTAATAGTTAAATAAACAACCACATTTCGCCTGTTGTTTAACCGGTTGAATACCGTAATTACCATAGATATAGTATGTACAAGATAAACAAAGTCAGATGAAAAGCGAAACCAAAAATATAAAATCTATGTGTTAGGGAATTGTCCATGTGTTAGTTAAAAAAGTGTTGTCAAAAAGTTCATGTTCAGTATCGATATCGATACTTGGTGAACACAATATGAAACACGATTAAAGGGTTATCGGTTATATTGAACTATAATAAGAGCTGGGTAAAGTACATCCTTTGCTAAAGAAAACAAATTACAAAATACTATATCGCATTTATTTAAAATAATAAATCTAAAATATTTGAATATCGTGTTTGAAATATAAAATACAAAAAAAAATATAGTATTTTTGTTTGAAATATAAATTACTAAATACAGTCGATCATCCATTGTGACATTCGTACTAATAAACTTAATCAATACACAGAAGTTTCGTGAAAATGAACCATTTGAAATGAAAATGACATTTGACAAGGTACTTGACAATTTGACGTACGCGGACGCCATTTTGCTTATGAAAGCTATCGAGCGCTATTTCCTGCAGAACGCACCTATTAATAAAATCGTTAAATGTATTTTGAAGCCAAAAGTATTTGAAATACTAACTACAAAATACCGCAGCGTCAGATATTTGAAATTGACGACACGGGTGGCATAGTGGTTGAGCGATCGGCGTAGTGCTGCGCTGCGTGTCGCAGGTTTGACACCCGCACGGAACAAATATTGGTATGCTACAGATAGTAAATGCGATTATTTTGGAGAATCTCCAACACATTTTTGCAAAAATGCGGTCGTCCATTCTTTTCCTTTTCATGTTTTGTCTAAAAAGTTTCTCAGCACTACAACATAAGGCGACAACATCATTAGCTGGATATATATGCCTTCGTCTGTTTTAGAATAGTCCCTCTTAACAATTAAGAAATTATGACAGAGAGCTGTTGTGTTTGATAATAAACTATGTACACAGTCCTCACATTTAACTCTTTTCATAATCTTTTTTACTACATACCCAGACATATACGTAACGATCATCATAGATAGTTGCGACAAACTAGCAGAACATGCCTAAATTTATTCAAAGTAACAAAACATCAAAACTCGCCCAAACATTTTGAAAAATAAAGGCTAATATAATAAACATGCGACTTAAAGTACAGTTTAGATAAACACATTTTCTCAATCCATTTTAACAAAACTTGAATAAATAAGTTTGTATTCATGTCATGATGTCATTAAAAACGATTAATTTTTTATCGATACTCATGACGTCACCGCTTTGTCAAGCCCTAGCTTAAAGAAACAATTTACTCTTTTACATAATATTTTTGCAAATTCTGCTAAAATGTACAAAATATACTTATTTAAAACAATGTAAATCAATATGCTATTGTAAAAATCTATTTCTGAGCCGATTACTAGCAGAAATTTGTCAAAATTTGGTTCGAAACAAAGCAAGGACAAAATTGTATTTACCGTATTTTATATATTTTTTTTAAACGTATATTTATTGGGGTTATTTTGTCTTGTAACGTCATATTTACTCACAGAATAAGCTACCACAGCTGCGTATTTAATATTATCAATTTAAATCTTAAGATTATTATTTAAATGCAAGAAATTCACCGCAGCGTAAAATAGATGGGACGCTATGGATTCTTCCTCGCGAAAAAAATGACATGACCGGACTTTCTCTTTTTCTCGTGGGCGATTTGTACTTGATTAGGATTTCTCACTCGCACGCTTCGTGTATCTTTTGGCGTAGCAAAAAAATTCTAAATCTATGGTTATTACAGACACAATTAAAAAGCCATTGTTTCTCGCGTGGTTCCACGTTTAGGGCACTCGAGGTGTTAAGCCCTATGTAATAGTGGGCGAGCCTATTACTATCAAACGGGCACGAAATCCAAACTCCGAGTTGCACCTGTTATTGGTCTTCACGGCATGCCCAGCCGGAAAGTGGGGGCGGGATATCTCGCCCGATGCGGGTTCCGCTGATAGCTTCACTACTAATAATATGTTACTCGCCCGGGGACGGTAATAGGGATGATGACGGGGTACAGCTGAAATTCTATTTAGTCCGCCGGTTAAATTATCAAAAAATATTGGACACGTATTTTTTGCTTATTCAAATCAATAAAAAATCACCAAGTTAAAGTGCATCAAAGTTCGGGAGTGGGGGCTTGTGACGTCTTTTCTATGTAAAAAGTGTACCAAGGCATGACGTCATGCGATATTTTAACGCACTGTATCGACATAATTTTTTGTTAACATGACAAAA
Organism: Anorthoa munda; assembly: GCA_945859665.1. Taxonomy (NCBI): domain Eukaryota; kingdom Metazoa; phylum Arthropoda; class Insecta; order Lepidoptera; family Noctuidae; genus Anorthoa; species Anorthoa munda. The sequence goes on along the minus strand of OX243917.1, from coordinate 11,838,396 downwards.
AAAAAAATATTGTCCAATATTTTTTGGAAATCTATCTGACGGAATAAAATTTTTTTTTTTTAGTCTTCATCCCTATTCTGCAGGGGCCGCTTCCGCTGATAGCTTCACTACTGATATAACAACCTGCTACAATACTTACCAAACTAGGATTCTTGGGCAATATCTCTAACACCCTATCCTTCAGCCAGGGTCCGAAGGCGTTCATCATGGCGTACACTGCCCAGGCGGAGAGGCGGGGCGGAATATATCGCCTGGGGCGGCATCCGCTAATAGCATCACTACTGATATTATGTCAACCTGCTACAATACTCACCGAGCTAGGATTCTTGGGCACTATTTCTAATACCCTGCCCTTCAGCCAGGGTCCGAAGGCGTTCTTCATGGCGTACACCGGCACGCCCAGGCGGAGAGGTGGTCGGGAGATTTCTCCCGGGGGCGGTAACTCTGCCGGGGCGGCTTCCGCTGAGAGCTTTACTACTGATATATCTTTCTGTTGGATAGAAAAAAAAACATGTTAAACTTCAGTTCTTCCGTTTGGCTGTGACGCCATAGAGCAGTTCCTTAAACTGGTGGGAACGAAAATTATACAGAGAGATAGTTGTCATGGTTTTCAAACAAGCATAATCAGGGTGAAAAAATCTTTTTTACTAAAAAAATAAAACCGGATTCCAAATAAAAACACTACAAAGTGAAAAATAACTTCAATTTCGGCAGTCGGTGTTCCTGTTTATGTTTCATCAAAGACAAAGACAAAGGCAAAAGATATTTTATTTCAACTAGGCCACCGAGCGGCACTTTTGAACGTTACATCAAAATGATTCTACCGTGCATTCGGAAAGTAGCTTGTTATGGAGAAGAATGCACAAGAAACTCCATATACACAAGACACTTTATGAATCTATCGTTTTTTGATTTGGAAGTCGATTGTATTTTTTTATATTTTTTCTTTTATTTTTCACTTTTTAGTTCTTGTACATAATGGGCCAGTTCTATAGGCTAGATACCCAAAATGATGCCAGAATAGATTAACCCAATAACATGAAACTTTAAAAATACCGGTGGAATGAGAGTATACCAGGGTGAACTGGATGTATACCTCCGAAGTTCTTCATCAGATTTTGATGAAATTGGGAACACATGACAAGCCCCAGCTTTCAAATAAAAAAAAAAATCATCAAAATCGAATCACCTAGTAAAAAGTCTTGAGGTAAAAAACATTAAAAAAAACCGGTCAAGTGCGAGTCGGACTTGCGCACGAAGGGTTCCGTACCATTATCGCAAAAAAAACACATTTGTTGTATGGGAGCCCCACTTAAATATTTATTTTATTCTGTTTTTAGTATTTGTTGTTATAGCGGCAACAGAAATATATCATCAAATTTTAACTGTCTTAGCTATCACGGTTCATGAGATACAGCCTGGTGACCTGCCTGGTCTCAGTAATAGCCCAACTAACATTTAGGTGATAAGAATAAGTGCTACATGAGCTATATAAGAGAATTTAAAGAACCTAAAGTCCTATAAAGGCTCTAACATTTGGTGATATAGCGCGTTTTAACTTTCTTATAACCCTGATTTGGGCCCACGATTTTAGAGCTTAAAGTGACTTAATAGTTATAGAGTAGTGATAAATGAGTGACAAAAAAAAGCCACAATAGTGCTATTGAAGCAGTGCTTACCACATTAAGTGTAAAGGTTACAACTGCAAGCTAAAGTATTAATATAGTTATGAAATCCACCCTAATAACTTTTTTAGTAACATATTAGTGCTTCCTCGACACAATATATACCTTAAGAATATATTGTAGGTTTTTAATAGCAATAAGCATCTCTCAAAGCGCCAACATATGTATCTTTTTTCATAATTTTTGTGATTTGTCACCGTCAATAGTGTTAAAATATTTCGCATTATTCATCCTCGATACAGTGATACTTTAATGTTTGAAAGTGACTTTATGTTTATGAGGTAAGTCAATTAATGTATTTTAGATTATTGCAATGGTGTTATAATTATTAAAACTCACTGCCATGGTAAGTTTTCTGTAACAGTATGTGTATGTTTTCATCTCAATTTTGAAGCGCCTTAGAAATAAACTGCATTTGATGATAATATGTAGAAAAAATATACTGCCTCAGTTATTTTTTCATTTCAATTATTATGAATAATAGTTCCTGGTACTGTCAATAGATATTTTAATGGAAAACTAACAATAATATAATAAATAAGTGGGACAATAATGGCTAGAAAAAGTTTTTTCTTTTATAATTTTTATAGGTTAACTATTTATTTAATGACGACAATTCTAAATTACTTACGGATGCTGATAACTCTTTTATCCCTAACATAGTGCTTAAAGAACGATTGTTAGGACTTATATGCCACTTGCAGTTCTACAATATGGTTCTGAAAGTGAAAAGACAAAAATTGTATAGGTTCAGTTTGCATAATGGTTCTATGTGAACCTGTAAGCTGAACCTTTTCAGGGTTCTCTATTGTTTGAAAAAAACCTTTACATACCACGTACTTGACTGAATAAATCAATGAATTCAATATTCTATTATTTATAATAATTATGAAAACAAAAGCCAGTACGAACGTAACCTAAGCTAATATATTTTGAATTAAAAGTTGTCTTTTACTATAATACAAAACTGTTTTTTTTGTTTTTTGTAAACTAACTTTTAGAAGCTTAACGTTATTGTATGTATTTTTACATTATTAATAAACAAATCTGTTGTTTCAGTAACTATTCCCATATCTTAGTGGAGGTGCCTACCTACTCGACACCGCGCCCAGTTCCAGTCACACACAAGACTCGCCAACATATTTCGGCCTTGCTGTAAATAATCTCATCTCGCTTGTTCACCGTAACAAGTTCGATTTAAGGGCTTTTAACCGAATATGGTACAAATGATCATGCAAAAAGGGCTCAGTACAATTAGAAATGTTGAAGAATTATGCTCAAACTTTGACTGATTATGTTATTTCCTTTGTAATACTACTAATACTAAATATATTTTCAATAAAACCACATTTTTTTAAAGAATAATATGTTTTATTTTTACACTGTATGTAAAAGAGATAAGAAGTGCAGAAAATCACTGTTGTTAATACAAACTAATTTTCATTTTACATCTTCAGGATATAATTTCTTTCGACGATAATATGCCTGTTGTACGGAACCCTGTTATATATTTGTTGCTAGCGTTTGTAGCGCTTGATACATATCGGTACCAAGACACTGGGATTGTAATTGTATCTTATATTGATATGAGGACGGTTCCGTGGAATTACATCATAATCTATTGTAGGACTTTGATTTACGAAACACTGTTTCTCATTTATGTCGTCGTTTTTTTCTTCAATTAATGAAATTTCATTGTGGTAGTTTTGCGATGATCCAATTTTATTCTTGAATTCTTTGGAAGCCTTTCTCCTAACTCCACCGGTTCTTTTTTAACTTTCCATGGTTGAAACAAAAATATTACCGAATAAACCCGTTGCACAGCGTAAACTTATATTGTAACAAAACATAATTTTTGAGGTTAGGTTATATTAAGATGCATTTAGGTGATATAAAATTCTATAACTCAACATAAAGTGATAATTAAGGGTAACAATGTTTGCACATATTGTTTATGGCCGTATAGAAGTATTTTTAAAACCACTGTATTACCTAAGGTTGACCGAGTAACCCCATTATACAAACATTAATGGTTTAAAGGTGGTTTCCGATTCTTGCAGCATCCAGCTCTATAAGATTTATAATTAACACTATTATGATACTAATAGCTTTCTTGCTAACTCTTCGGGTTCGATTGAACTCGTTAAGTGGTACAAAGTTATCTCTAACTCTCTTTAAGGACCTCAACTGTTAGTAAGTGTTAGCAGACACCTTACAATTACTTATAGTGTTTTACGCTTCTTAAAGCTATTACAGTAAGCCTTAAGGTGTTACGAAGCATCTAACTAACTCTGTTTAAAGACATGAGCCGTTAGTATGTGTTAGTTGACACCTTATAATTGCTTACAGTTTTTTACGCCTCTAATAGTTATAAGAGTGAGCTATATAATGGTTCCTACCAACTCTATGCTACCGCCTTAAGTAATACAATTTTTCTTTGTAACTGTTATTCCTCTTGAAGGTTTAATTATTTATCCTTAACACCATAGTAGAATCGAATGTTATTATCGGAGCTCTTATATATCATTTATAATACTATAAGAGCTAAAAAAGGTTGCCCTTAGCGCCAAAATGTTTGTTGGGAGGGTCCCGTTTTTACCCTTTGGGTACGGAACCCTAAAAAATTAAGTCGTATTGATAACCGCCTCCTAGTTGGAAAGTCGGTTAAAATATGATAGCTGAGTACGGGCCCCCTTCAACGATCTGATGATGATCACCGGGGTGGTTTCAGTGAATCAAAAATCCTCACACTCCCTGATATTTTCCTCAAAAGTAGGCGCCCTTTGAAGATAATCCGTTAACACGGGGCGCACGGATGGCGCAGTGGTTGAGCGATTGACTGCTGCGCTGCGTGTCGCGGGTTCGATTCCCGCACGGAACAAATATTTGTATGACCTACAGATAGTTGTTCCGGCTCTGGGTGTTGTGTATGTGAGTTTATGTTTGTAAACGCACCCACGATACAGGAAGAAATTCCTAGAGTGGGGCAAAGTTACTTAAAAAAAAATAAAAAAATATGTAAACGCACCCACGATACAGAAAGTAATTCCTAGTGTGGGGCAAAGTTTAAAAAAAAATAAACAAATAATATGCAGTTTGGTGAGACAACATCGAGAATATATCTAGTTCAGGGGGTGACCATAAATAAGCTCATAGAGTAAGCTTATTTTGAGTGTGTGTACGGGACAGACGTATATGACTTGTATACATCTGTCCCTTACACACACTCAAAATAACCTTACTCTAAGAGCTTATGGTCACTTCCCAGATCCTTCAATCGCACGCTATCAAATAAAGAACCGGCCAAGTGCGTGTCTGTCTTTGCACATTTAAGCAATTGTAGTTTGGTACGGAACCCCGCACCGCAAAATCAAGTTGGTTATAATAGGAAAAATTAGGGAATTTCAAAGAAATAATCTGATTTATCAATATATTTGCATATGTTAGTAAAATATACGTATTAATAAACAGTACCTGGCCAAACGAGCTTTGCTCGGGTGAAAATAAACGACGTTTTCTAAAAATGCAGCCTAGCTAGATCGATTTATCGCCCCCTAAACCCCCTGCATACTAAATTTCATGACAATTTGTATGGCTTTGGTCAACAAGACATATACTCGTACCACAAAATAAAAAGGCCGCTTACATACTTTATTCTTATACTACGAACATTTTAACACTGTATACTCCATTGAGCTAGGAAAAACATGGAGGCGCCGCGATGTTCTATATATGCGGCATACATTAGCTTATACAAATATGAGTGAAATACAATACAGAATGTGAAACATCGTTTTGTTTCATTCTTTCTAATGTAGTAATCGTATTTGATAAAAGAGACAACAATATTTCAGTTGTTGCTCATTATGGCAACATTTTGTTATGACGCAGTGACAGTTGTAGGTACGTGCCATATTCGCGACGAATTTTGTGGTTGTGTTCGAGGTAGTCCTGCTGTCAAATGGTTGTTTACTTTTTATATTATTAATGTGTGTGTGTGTTCCGTGATCGACACAACCATAGCATCGGCAGCCATTTTAAGGTTTAGGTAGGCACGTTTTTTTGTAGGTATTTCCAGTCCATATTATTTAATATGTCTATGGTATACTCTGATTTTTAATTTCGTAGACTATACTGACATTTGGGGGGTTGTCACTTTATCGTTACATAAAAATAGTGTGGTACCCTTACTATCCTGAGTGATCGATAATTGATCGAAAATCGAAGTAGATCGAAAATAGCACTATTTCACGGCAAAAAAAAAGCACTTGTTGTGAATCTAGCGACCCTTATTTAGTTTCTTCTCATTTATGTCAGACTTCATTTTATCGATCACGTTTATTTTATTGTTGATTACATATTTAACACAATAAAAATATATGTACTATGAGTATGTATACTGATATATTTAAATATATTACGTTTATATTTATAAAACACTAGTTGACCCGGCAAACTTTGTTTTGCCATAGGAACACCAAACATTCCTACCTACCCTACCCTACCCTCCTACCCTCACCTTCTTACCCTACCGTACCTACCCTACCCTACCTACCCTACCCTATACTACCTTACCTACCCTACCCTACCTACATATCTACCCTACCTATGTAGGTAAGGTACCAATTTCTTTTTTTTCCTTAATTTTTTTTTCGTTAGATCCTTCTCCTATCAATAACAAACACAACAAAAAAAAATAAGCGAAATCGGTCCAGCCGTTCACGCGTGATGCCGTGACCAAAGGAAATAGGGATTCATTTTTATATATATAGATTTATTTACACCAATTAATAAAATTAAATTGAGGAGTCATATCACATCGATTTGAACTATCAATTATGATTGGGACTGACCTACAACACTATGCTCCTCGCTTGCAACATTTAAATAGTACATTGTGATACAAGGGTGGAAAGTAGGTTATTGCAAACGAGCTGACACGAGTTTGCAATAACCTACACGCCCGTGTATCACACGATATTTTTTAATACAGTTGTGGGAAATAGTAAAAACAAATCAAAGAATTAGATTTGTTAATTCACAAAAAAAAAAATTCTCGCGTTTTTGCAACTGGACATATTTTTTTTACAACGAAAACAGCCTACACAACCTATTCGATTTTTGATAAATGTTGATGTGAAAATAATTAAATTGAAACTGGGTAATTAAATATATTAAACAACCATTTAAAAGACTTTTGAGAATTAAATGCTAAAACGTACGGAATCATTCATTTTACCTCGTATAAAATTTATTCCATTTTATTCTATGTATGAAAACTCCTTGCTACTAAACTTTTTTAAATTGACTTATAACTAAAGGCGCGTTTTTTCAACTGGATTTTTTTACAACGAAAACAGTCTATACAGCCTATTCGATTTTAGACAAATGTTGATGTGAAAATAATTAAATTAAAAGTGGTAATTAAATATATTAAACAACCATTAAAAAGAGTTTTGAGAGTTCAATGCTAAAACGTACGGAATCATTCATTTTTCCTCGTATAAAATCTATCCCATTTTATTCTATGTATGAAAACTCTTTGCTACTAAACTTTTTAAATTGACTTATAAATTTAAAACTAAACTGCAAAACTAATGATCGAGCTCGTAAACAAAAGTCACGACCGCGTAACAGAAAGATGCCTATGCATAAGATTTAATTTTCGAATCATAATCATAGCCTCTGAAAGTACGCCATGTTTAACAACTGTATTAAAAAAAAATTACGTCATTGGCAGCTGTCAGTTTAATCTACGAAATTAAAAATTACAGATTAGCTCCAACCATTTTGCTGAAACTTTTGTGACTGACGAGGGTCACGTGAGTAACAGGGCTCCGTTTGGACCCTTCGGGAACCCTAAAAAATTAACGGATCTGCACGTTAAGTGTCCTTCCTTTAATTTTAGTGTCGTTCTTTAATGAGATATAAAAGGCTTATAAAAAGTCAATAAGAGTTTTACTTACGTCATCATCAATTTTGGCATCTACTGCTGACATCGTTACTGCAGTCTCCTGCAAATAAAAAAAATATATATTCACAAAATCAAATCAGACTTTTACACATACATACGTAAATTTACGGCTTATTCTTATGGAGGTAGGTAGATATTACAGAACGCCACCTACCTTACATTGTATCCGCTCTAATCTAACCTAACCTTGTATCAGAGCTAACCTAACCTTGTATCAGAGCTAACCTTACCTTATATCAGAGCTAACCATACCTTGTATCAGAGCTAACCTAACCTTGTATCAGAGCTAACCTAACCTTGTATCAGAGCTAACCTAACCTAGTATCAGAGCTAACCTAACCTTGTATCAGAGCTAACCTAACCTAGTGTCAGAGCTAACCTAACCTTGTATCAGAGCTAACCTAACCTTGTATCAGAGCTAACCATACCTTGTATCAGAGCTAACCATACCCTGTATCAGAGCTAACCATACCCTGTATCAGAGCTAACCTAACCTTGTATCAGAGCTAACCTAACCTTGTATCAGAGCTAACCTAACCTTGTATCACAGCCAACCTAACCTTGTATCAGAGCTAACCTAACCTTGTATCAGAGCTACCATACCTTGTATCAGAGCTAACACAACCTTGTATCAGAGCTAATCATACTTTGTATCAGAGTTAACCTAACCTTGTATCAGAGCTAACCTAACCTTGTTTCAGAGCTAACCTAACCTTGTATCAGAGCTAACCTAACCTTGTATTAGAGCTAACCTAACCTTGTATCAGAGCTAACCTAACCTTGTATCACAGCCAACCTAACCTTGTATCACAGCCAACTAATATTGTATCAGAGCTAACCTAACCTTGTATCAGAGCTAACCTAACCTGGTATCAGAGTTAAACTAACCCTTCAATCAGAGCTAACCTAACCTTGTATCAGAGCTAACCATACCTTGTATCAGAGCTAACCTAACCTTGTATCAGAGCTAACCTAACCTTGTATCAGAGCTAACCATACCTTGTATCAGAGCTAACCATACCCTGTATCAGAGCTAACCATACCCTGTATCAGAGCTAACCTAACCTTGTATCACAGCCAACCTAACCTTGTATCAGAGCTAACCTAACCTGGTATCAGAGCTAACCTAACCTTGTATCAGAGCTAACCATACCCTGTATCAGAGCTAACCTAACCTTGTATCTGAGCTAATCTAATCTTGAATCAGAGATATTTTTAGGTTATCTAACTGACGGACTAAATTGTTTTTATTATCCTCTACCCTATTTAATATTGGTGAAGATCTGATGAAGAACTTCGGAGATATACAACAGAAGTCTTCAATAAATGACGATGTTTTTATTTGGAAATCGTTTTATTTTTTTGTAGAAATGTTTGTTTTCCGTCTCGCTTTTGGACAATGCTGGCGTAAAGTCCCCGTCACGAGAAGCTATAAGTTTTGTAAACAAAGAACTTCTGCTAAGTTACGTAGCGACGAATAAATCAACAACAAATAATCCCAAATTCAATCAACTCAAGTAACATTTTTTTTTATTTTTTTTTTATTTGTGATGGGTTTGCTCTTGACTCTAGTCTAGGTCAGAGGTGACAGAGACAGAGTCGACGATGGAGTGAGTTTACCCAGAAGAAGCCTGTTCACTCTAACTTTGAAGAGATTCGGGTTGTAGGCGTTCGGAAACACAGACGCAGGTAGTGAGTTCCATTCATTCGCTGTGCGCATTATGAAGGATGTCTGGAAGCGCTTAGTGCGAATTGGTGGAATGGCAACAAGGTAAGGATGGTAACTTGCAGTGCGTCTAGATGTCCGATGGTAGAAGGGGGCTGGTGGGATGAGGTCGTGGAGTTCTTGAGCACACTCACCGAAGTACAGTCTGTAGAAGACCGACAAGCAGGCAACCTTGCGGCGATGAGCCAAGCTATGTAGCTTGGCATCCGCCAATTCTACGTCGCCAATGAGCCTCTTGGCTCTGCGTTCCACCGAGTCAAGCGCGGCAAGCTGATACTTAGCTGAGCCATCCCAAAGGTGGCTGCAATACTCCATGCAGGATCGGACTTGCGCTTTGTAAAGGGTTAAAAGCTGTCCAGGCGTAAAGTATCGCTTCACTCTATTCAGGATGCCCAGTTTTTTGGCCGCAATTTGGGCTTTGTGCTCAATGGAGGCGCCGAAGTTGAGATTGGATGTCAACTCCATGCCTAGGAGCTCGAGCCGATCAGTCACAGGAACAGATGTACCCCGAAAAGTAGGAGTATGATCGAAAAGACTCCTTTTAGCGGTAAAAAGACACGCCTGTGTTTTGGTGGCGTTAAAGGAGACCAGATTGTCATCACCCCACTGGGAGACAAGGCTTAAGGTCAAATCTGTCCGCTCCACCATAGCCTCTCTCAAGGAACGAACTTCATCCACGCTGGTTTTTGCGCTGGACAGGTATCTCTCTGAAACAGTACTGTCATCTGCGTACCCAACAATACCAGGCAGAAGTAGGTCATTGATGTGCAGCAGGAAAAGAGTTGCAGAGAGAACAGACCCCTGAGGAACTCCGGCATCAATAGCCATAAGGTCAGAGGAACAGCCGTCAATGACTACTCGGATCGACCGTTCACTGAGGAAGTCTGATATCCAGCTACAAAAACCAGCGGGGATGCCATACGCAGGAAGCTTACTGAGTAGACTCGCGTGCCAGACCCTGTCAAAGGCCTTCGAAATATCAAGCGACACAGCAAGTGCTTCGCCGTGTCTCTCGATGGCTTCGCCCCAGCAGTGCGTGACATACACAAGAAGATCGCCAGTTGACCGTCCCCGGCGAAAGCCATACTGACGGTCACTGAGGAGATTATTGTCTTCAAGGTACGTCAGCAACTTACTGTTGAGTAACTTTGGACAAAATGGAGGTAATGGCGATCGGACGGTAATGGGCAGGGTCTGCACGGTTGCCTTTTTTGGGCACTGGTTGCACATTTGCAAGCTTCCAGGATTTCGGCACCATTCTTTTTACAAGAGAGAGGCGGAACAAGCGTGTCAATACAGGAGACAGTTCTGGCGCACACTGCCTCAGCACTCTCGCTGGAATGCCGTCAGGCCCGCTGGCCTTGTTCACGTCTAGACTGCACAATACTCGCCGGACCTCTTTAGTGTGCACAGCGATCTCCGGCATCGAAGAGTCACAATGAGGTAGAGTAGGTGGTTGTTTGGAGCCAGCGTCCAGACGTGAATTGCTAGCAAAGAGAGATGCAAATAAATTTGCTTTCTCACTCGCAGAGTGAGCCAGCGACCCATCAGGTTTCAGCATTGGAGGTAATGTGGGACGACAGAAATTCGTTTCAACCGCTTTAGACAGGGACCAAAACTGTTTACTACCCGGAGGGTGTGATGCCAGCTTGGCCCCAATACGTCCAATATGGTCAAAACGTGCCCGACGCAGAACCCGCTTGCAGAACTTGGCGGCAGAATTAAAGGCTCTTTTCCTCGCGCGAACCCTACGTGCTCTAAGTTTGCGGGCGCGGGCCCCGACCCAGGCTTTGTAGGCAGACTCTTTTCGGGCCACTGCGTGGGCGCATTCTGCATTATACCAAGGTCGGGATTTGTGACCGAGCGGAATGTCGGAGAATGGAATGAAATACTCCATTCCCTGTCGAATCACATCCCCAACCGCGTCTGCACAGCTCGAGGGGTCACCCGAGGAGAAGCACACATGCCGCCAAGGATAAGACGCAAAAAAGTGCCGCATCTCGTCCCAATCTGCTGACTCGTATCGCCATACTCGTCTCGTGCCTCTAGGACTGTCATCTGGAGGAGAGCAAGTCGACACGGATTTCACCAGACAGTGGTCAGACGTTCCCAGCGGGGCTGAGACCGACACCGAATGACTGTCCGGATCAGTTGTCAGCAGAAGGTCTAAGCAATTGGGTGTATGGCCGTCAACATCCGGTACCCGCGTTGCCACATTCACCAGCTGGGTTAGATCTAGCGATAGAGAAAACTTGCGCGCCTCCAACCCGGCATGGTCAGTTTTCCGGTACGGGTACAACCACTCTTTATGATGGGCGTTAAAGTCCCCCAGAAAATTAAGCTTCGCTGTTGGGTACCGTTGCTGGGCCATGTCAGCCGACTCCACGAGGAAATTAAAAAGCGCTGTCGTCTCCTGGTCACCGGTGTGCGATCGATAGACGCCGATGTAGAGAGACTTCTCCACGCCAGTGTCCACAAGTAGCCATATGGCAGAAAACCCCGATTTCTCAAAGCAACGGAGACGACGACAACAAATGTCATCGCGGACGTACACACAGACCCCAGCTTGCTTCTTGAACTTGTGTTCAAGAGAGTAACCCGGGTAGTTGAGGTACGCCACGTCCGACGGGGTTGTTATCTTCGTCTCCGTTAGGAAAAACAGGTGCGGCTTCTCGGTCTCAAGGTGGTGGTGGACCGGATCGAGATTAGAGTGCAGCCCCCTGATGTTAGTGAGGTGCACTTTTAGTGGGAGGAAGTGCAGCCGTTGTTTCACCATATTCTTCTTAGCTTTGGTCATATTTTGAGTTATAGAGTTTGCTGGGGAAGAAGTCGAACTGTCGAGGTGCTGCTCAGTGAACCAAGTGGAACACTGGTGCTAACCCAACCTATGGGGAACTCATTTGGAGACTGCGGGGACGCCCGAACCCCCCCGGATATGGCCACCGGGTCCTCCCATCCAGTCGCCAGCTGGCACGGTGGAGCATACCGGGATTTTTCGCGAGTTGGCGGGGCAGCCTTTGGCACGTGGCTGGCGTGCTACTTGGGCCCCCTACTGACTGCGGTCGGCCAACGGCTGGCACCGTGCTTCGGATCCCGCTACCCTCCAAAATGAGCTACCTGGCAAGTTTTGCCCAGAGACCAAGACCGGTTCTGAACAGCGCAACTGACATCCTCCTTCTCCCCCAAACATACGTGTAATACGACACTAACGAGCAATTTCACTTGGTCGGGTTATATTTTAGCGATCTACAGCGCTGTCGTCTAATGTTTTGTGGTACTGGAACGCGTCTGTGTTTACAATTTATTTATTTTCTCGTGACGTGGACTTTAGAAGCATTATAATTCATTCTGATTGGTGAATGTCGCAATTTCATGCAAGCCACTTGCACATTTTTATGCAAGTTACAGGCATGCTTAGATAAAGTACCTATAGATTAAACCTTAAAATGAGCTTGATTGATAGAGCGAGATGGCTAATTGGCAGCTCCATGTAAATAATAAGGACAAAAGATTATTTTTTGTCTTTGTCACCATGGCCGGTTTCTGTTGTTTGCCAAACTCTAATATAATGGCAGGTTTGACAAACAAACTCGGTTTTGTTTGATTTTCTGTGATTTCGTGGTATTATGTGTTAATTGAGACAAGGAATTTGGGTTATTTATAGATAATAAGTGTCAGTGCGATGGTGGGTTGTAGTGTTCTTGTTCTTGTTATAACACCAGAACTAACTATTGTTGTCTCATGTGCGGCCACGCCAGGGCTTAATCTATAGGTACTTTATCTAAGCAGGCATGTATATCACTTTATCAAGATCCAGTTGCCCCCGCGACGCCCTGAGCCGAGGTTCGTATCCCATAGGGGACAGACCTCAGCGTGTTCGCTTAGGTTAAGTTTTTGGGCCTGGCTGGAGGCTCTAGTTTAGTATCCACAGGGAAAGTCCATTGACATAGGAAAAACATGGAGGCGCCGCGATGTTCTATACATACATTAACTTATACAAATATCAGTGACATACGATACAGAATGTGAAACATAGTTTTGTTTCATTCTTTCTAATGTAGTAATCGTATTTGATAAAAGAGACAACAATATTTCAGTTGTTGCTCTTATTGCCAACATTTTTTTGTGCCGTAGTGACAGTAGTAAGTAAGTGCTATATTCTGTGATTGTGTTCTTAGTAGTCCTGCTGTCAAATTGTTGTTTACTTTTTAGAGTTTCATACCCAAAGGGTAAAAACGGGACCCTATTACTGAGGCTCCGCGGTCCGTCTGTCTGTCTGTCTGTCACCAGGCTGTATCTCATGAACCGTAATAGCTAGACAGTTGAAATTTTCACAGATGATGTATTTCTGTTGCCGCTATAACAACAAATACTAAAAACAGAATAAAATAAATATTTAAGCCATGATTTTTTGCCGTTTTTTTGCGATAATGGTACGGAACCCTTCGTGCGCGATTCCGACTCGCACTTGGCCGGTTTTAGTATTATTGAAATTTGTGAGTGTGTGTGTGTTCCGTGATTGACACAACCATAGCATCGGCAGCCATTTTAAGTGCCATTTTAAGGTTTAGGTAGGCAGTTTTTTGTAGGTATTTCCAGTCCATACTATTTAATATGTCTATGGGAAAGTCCAGTTAAGCAGTAGTCATCATTAGGTTGAAAGAGCAACCCTCAAAAAAAAAACCGGCCAAGTGCGAGCCGGACTCGCGCACGAAGGGTTCCGTACAATTATCGCAAAAAACGGCAAATAAATCACGTTTGTTGTATGGGAGCCCCACTTAAATATTTTTTTATTCTATTTTTAGTATTTGTTGTTATAGCGGCAACAGAAATACATCATCTGTGTAAATTTCAACTGTCTAACTATCACGGTTCATGAGATACAGCCTGGTGACAGACAGACAGACAGACAGACGGACCGCGAAGTCTCAGTAATAGGGTCCTGTTTTTACCCTTGGGTACGGAACCTTAAAAAGGTAAGGCTAAACACACATATTTTTATTGACGGGCCTCAAAAAAAAAGGTTTTCCATATGCTACGTTAAAATAGATCATAATATTAAAGTATGTATTACCTTATTTTCACCGGCATCCAAAGGTGCATATCCCAGAGGTATAGCGGGTCGTTTCGCTGGCATCTGGTCACTGGCTGACGACAAACGACGCTTGTTTTGGCGAGTCTGTAAGTCATTTTAATGTTTTATAAGATACTGTCTTAAAGTCATCATCTTTCTTCGCCCCATCGACCAGTCCTGTGCGTCTCTCATCCATCGGATTCCCGCAACCTTTACCAAGTCATCGGTCTACCTAGTGGGAAGCCTTCCAACGCTGCGTTTTCCGGTAAGTGTTCGCCCCACAGAACTTTTCGGCGCCATCGAACATCCGATAAAATATTACACCAGGCTTGTTATCCGTCGGCGCGGCATACGCTGGCAGAGTGTGCCGCTTGGGAGGAGCCACGCCGTGCCCTCATCTCAGATGTAGGCAGTGACCTGTCGTTGCCGGCCGTAGTCAAGTCTATGGTCGGCAGCGAGGAGTCCTGGGACGCGGTGGTTTCCTTCTGCGAAACAGTCGTCTCGCAGAAGGAGGCTGCGGAGAGGGAGAGGGCGATTTCATCCGCTTTCCCGATCCGCAGCAGACGCCCCGGGCGTCGGCGGAGGGTGGACAACGCCCTCTTCCAGCCCCCCTAAATGGGTCCATGGGCGACGGACTCGGGGACGTCCGTCGCCCCCACACACATCAGGACCCGAGGTGGCGGCGCGTAGTGTTCCACGCGCGCCCCTCTTAGCCGTTGCGGGGGGAGTCTAACACCTCACTCCCCCCCCCCAATCCGAGATCGAGGCCCACAGAGGCGGGCCGGCACTAGCCGGGGGTTGCGGAAGTATTGTTGTTCCCGCGACCCCCAGCGTAGGTGTGAGATGGGTCACCGGGGTGGTTTTTAGTCAGTACGAGTCTGACAGACCCCTCCGCCCTCCCCAGGGCGGAGGACATCCAATGAGGATTTTCCACCCAGGAAAAAAAAAAAAAAAAAAAGGCTTGTTATCCGTGGCGGTTGCGACCTTTTGCATCCGGCCCTGGTCCAGGCCATGGTACGGAGCAAAAGTTTGCGGACGGCAAGTAATGTGTAGCTCGCCGTCCGATTAGGACCAGGCCTGAATTTACGGCGCGTAGTGTTCCACGCGCGCCTCAAAGAGATGTCAGCAAAAGCGACTGGGCCCGCTAGGGCCGATGCCTGTCTGGGTCGCGGATAAATTTGAAAGAGAGTTACCGCGGCCCTGGCACAAGCAACTGAAGGAACACGGGTGGGTTTTAGTCAGTCAAAGTCTGGCACGCCCTTTCGCTTCACCCAGAGCGGGAGAAGTCATTGGATGATTACCCAACCCAAAAAAGGGTTGTATTCCGTGAAGGGACTTTTTGAATAAAAAATACTGTAATATCACTTTTCAATACACATCCAATAAGCCTAAAAACGATGGTACTATCTTGTCTGGTTGAAGAGTTGCTACGGCCACCTTCCGGCTCCATCATGAGATCAGCTCCACAGTGCCATATTATTCCAATGTTTCCTAAGTTACATAAGTACGCCAAATTACAGCTTAATCGGATTGAAACATGGATGCCGGAGCCGGACACACCTATGGAAGCAAGGTAATATATATCTTGTAAAACTTACTTCAATTGGTTCGGATTCGGCTTCGGCAGGAGGAGTCGGCTCTTCTACTCCAATATACTGAAACAATGAGAGTATTTTAGTATTTTACACCTTTTTGTTGTGGAGGTCAGAAAAGCAGTCACTCCATGAAATATATTGGTATAAAGCTGCATCCCGTTAGATTGGGAGTCGACCACAACATAGTCTGGAAAAGGCTAGGCAGATGAAAGATGGTATCATTCCCATGGTTTTCGAGGACACTAATGCCGAAAATGAGGTCGAAATCAAAATCCAAGATGGTGGCCATGAAAATTGCAGTACTTTTCGAAGGCACTGATGTCGAAAATGACGCCAAATTCAAAGTCAATATGTTTAACAAATTATAAATATTACTTGTATAATTAATATGACCCCTCCTCTCGTGAGATTTTGGGCTCAAATCCGAGCAAGGTTCAATGTGACCTTTTACAAATTCATTAAGTACTTTCTAAGTTTATCTTGGACGAAACTGAGGACGGCGAAGGAAAGTGAGGAAAGTTGGCCTTATAGCTAATATAAGTCTGAAATCGCCAAACCGTCTTTAGGAAGCGTGGTGATCAATGCTTGTGAATTCTCTATATGAGAAGAGGCCTTTGCCTTTATTAAGTATCACTTACTTGAGAATCAGTCGTACTAGCTGACCCCCGCGGCTTCACTTCCGTCAAATGGCTACTTACGTACCTACCCTGACTAACCTGCCTACCTACCTAATAATTTTTATGTATCATCAATAATTTTTTCAGCGCACGCCAAAGAATGAATTTTATAGGCAACATTTTGCTACCTTGGGTTACATTATTGCAATTTTCATTAGGATCTGTAATTTTTTTTAAAATATATTATAGCCTATGACACTCAGGAATAATGTAGTTTTGTACTGCTGAAAGAATTTTCAAAATCGGTTCAGTAGATTCAGAGATTACCTCTTACAACGTCACAAACTTTACCTCTTTATAATATTAGTATAAAAGTATAGATAATACAGGCGGTAGTGGTTGCTTTCGACACTTGAACGTGGCGTTTAACTCATTGTGAAGCTTGTCTGTTGCTACCTGACATTCGTAGAGCATGTCTGTTTCATTATTTTGTTACAAGATAGCGCCATCTATCGGCGAGAGGAAGAAACTAGCACTAGCTAGTAGCGGCATCTCACATCGAATAGCGGCAGTCATCATCTCAAATGTCCGTTCCGCCTAAGTCTTTATATGCCGAAAATTCTGGCATGTTCCCGTCACGCCGAGAACGATCTCGAAATTTCTTCTTAAATGTCTGTCTCAGA
Organism: Anorthoa munda; assembly: GCA_945859665.1. Taxonomy (NCBI): domain Eukaryota; kingdom Metazoa; phylum Arthropoda; class Insecta; order Lepidoptera; family Noctuidae; genus Anorthoa; species Anorthoa munda. The sequence continues at coordinate 11,821,042 of OX243917.1, read as the reverse complement.
AGAGCATTCGGGAAGGTTCTTGTCATGTCTAGAACAATCAGGAATGTTCCAGAAACGTCTCCCGAACGTCTAAAGGGCGGTCGGTTTCGTCATGGGACAGTTTCAATTTGGAAGCGATTTGGCGCGAACAATTAAAGAGTGCTGTTTGAATAATTTATCCCAGAATCCCAGCTCGTAACAATATGATAAACAAAAGATAAATGATTTTATTTCTGTAAGTTGGTTTGTACATTGTACAAACACTTTTACATGTCGATCATATTTTTAAAACTAGACGAGGTCGGCGTTTCCTGTCTGACTACTCCGAGAAGAAAGGTCGAAACAAACTCAGAGGTCACAGTCTCTTTTAAAGTCCAGACAAAATCTTGGTTAGATCATGTAAAGACCATGTAGACTGAAGTCTGAAATGGTCTTTAGAAGAAAGAACCAGCCAGATTAAGTGGACCTGTCCAATCAGTGCACGCATTTGTCAATAACCGTGCAGCTTAACTCAGAATTTAAGGAGCTCAACGAATTGACGAACAATACTAAAGAAAGGACATTCGGGTAGACCGCATAAACTATATAAACACTAACGAGCAATGAAAAAGTTCCAGTGACATAGCACCATATTACTCCTAAACGGGAAAGGCTAGCTTAAGGGTACACTAGTCGAAAATTGTTCCATACAAACGTAGTATGGCTTTTACTCCACTGTTTGAAGATGTACGTTCAAAATAAAAAAATATATCAATTTGTCTCATCATTATCTAGCCCTGTATGGAAGCAAAAAGTAAAAAAAAAAATTTACTTGATAGTTATGAGCTTCTAAAGTTCCATATTCTAACACTCATTTTAACGCATCTTTGGGCGCAAATAAGTACCATAAGAAGGAAAATTGAAAAACAGCCTCCATACAGGGATAGATTAGTAGTTCAACAATGTAAATAATTTTATTTAGAACAGATACATTCAGTCATTTTTTCATGATATCCAGACTCCCAAAGGTCTGTTTAAAAAATTTCGCGCGCTCGTTTTCGTTCTAAATCATCATCCATTTCGCTACAAATTTGCAAAAGTGTGTATACGTATGCGCACTAGCTTCTTACTGCTCATAACAGCATCTATCTGTTCTGCAAGTGTTGTCGGTTGATATAGCATGCATTTTAACCCCGCGCATAAAATAGTTCGTGCCGTCGACTAGTGTACCCTTAATGACGCCTTCTGCAATATTGAAGTACATTTAACAGCGCATCAGAATATTACCAACTAAAAACTTTAATATTGTGTTCAAATTCTAAATTAAATGTGAAAAAAATAAATTAAGGCGTTTGTCGGCATTTTGTGGGTGGAACTTTTTCATTGCTCAGCAGTTTATTACTTACTTGAGTATCAGTCGTATCGTAGATAACTAAGGCGGGTAGCGGTTGTTTTCGGCACTCGAATGTGGCGTATAACTCGTTGCGAAGCTTATCTGTTGCCACCTGGCAATCGTTTAACATGCCATCTATTTCTTTGCTCTCCTCTGTAACCAAAGAATATAATTCGAAACTGCATTTGAAATAACATCAGACATGTTTCCAAATCGTTTTACAGTCCGTTCAACCGATTTTGAGTTCTAGCCCGTAAACATAAGGATGACATAAAAAGCGTAAACCTGTTACCAAAACCAAATGTTTACTAAAGCTAACATTTGTCGTATCACCAACGCAATAGAAGTCAAAATCGGTTGAACGGGCTGTAAAATGGGCTAATTTAAACGTCTAATGTTATCGCAAATGGAGTATAGTATACTCTAAGTTTCCTTGTAACTTTCTACACACTGTGTCTTCATCTATCATCCAACTTTCATGTCGCAGTTCTACTGGAAGAAATTTCATTAAAAAAAAAATGTGTGTGTGTACCAGAGTACACAGGTAAGAAGTGAAACTTCTTTACGACATATCATTTTTCTACTATTTGCAACTTCACGAAAATGGGGTAGATAAGGCTTAAGCCTTAAGAAAAACAATTTTTTCAGTATTAAATTAAAGCTATTTTATTATTATAGACATGCATACAATTAATGAATAATTTATGTTGAATTTATAAAACGAAATATATAATCACTCATTTTTCTTGTAAATTCACTTAAATTTGAATAAGTATTTTTACTAAACTTTGATAAAAAAAGCAACATGGCGCGTAACCGAAAAACGTGACGATAGAGTCCGTCCAACGAAAGAAGTCCCGTAGACGCGGCGCTAGTTTCTATGCGACTGTACGCTGTCCTCTAACAAATCTTGTTAGTTCCATGTATTTCCGCGGGACTTTTTTCGTTGGACGGACTCTACGTACAAAATTTCTCCCATACGTCGATAAAGAAGTTTCACTTCAAAAATTGAAATAGCAGTACCGTTGTGCTCTTCGTCTTCTTGAATCTACGGGGTCTTTACGTCAAGAGTATAAGTTGGAGAATAGGTTACTTCTATCACAGATAATATAATACTAGCATACAGATGCCTCATTCCATATAAAGAAACCGTGCCGACGTAACTAGCGTTTTTCATCTGATTATACCGATTATTTTTTGTAAATAAATACTTAAATGACAAATTTTAAATTAAACTAATTGCAATCTAATAAATAAATAAATACTTAGTCATATAAAAGCCCTCTTCCTCTCTTCTACTTTTGCAGTGCCCGACAGGGTCCACAATGGTCTAAATTTGTAACCTACCATCTAAGTTCACACGTGGAAGCAATAAATGTATGAGTATTGTGTGAGTATTGAGTATTAAATCAATCGCGTTCGGTTACATTCCACGGTGATAGATAGATCACCATCTATATCCAAAAAATAATCAGTACAATACGTCGGCACGGTTTTTTTGTATGGGATGAGACACCACTGCTTCTAGGCAAGCTTTCTTCACCGTCGACCACATCATGGCTTACCATCATGTGAGATAGTGGTCAAATGCAAGCCTAACGTTAAAAAGAATAAAAATGCTGGGAATCGGATCCAGGACCCCATGTTCAGCAGTCGCGATTGCAACCACTAGAACAACGCGAGTTTTTTTTTACCCGACTGCCGAAGGAGGGTAATGTGTTTAAATCAGTCTATGTATGTATCTATGTTTGTCCCTATGTGGCGTTTTAGAGACCAAACGCGTGGGCCGATTTTGATGATTCTTACGTCAATCGATTCGTCTTAACCCTGCGAGTGTCACTGGATACATTAAAATTAGGAAAATAGAAAAATGTCGACTTTTGGGCGCCATTTTACGGGGGCCCGATTTTATTTTTCTTCCAAACCCATCGTGGGGGTATCAAAATAAAGGGTTTTAAGAGGTGATTGCAAAAATATATAACAATTATATGTTTAAATGTACCTTATTTAAAAAAAACAACTAAGAAGTTATATATAAAAAAAAAACAAAATACCCGACTGCTTAAAAAGCGAACTAAAAAGACGTAAACAAGAAGAAAATCATGCTGTGCAGTCGGAGGATACATATTCGCGAGCTGGCTGACCAAAACCAGATGTAGGTATCCTCCGACTGCACAGCATGATTTTCTTCTTCTTTATATCTTTTTAGTTCGCTTTTTAAGCAGTCAGGTTTTATGATTTTTTTAAATAAGTTTTTGTATTTTGTTTTTATCATTAGTTATTTTTTAGGGTTCCGTACCCAAAGGGTAAAAACGGGACCCTATTACTAAGACTTCGCGATCCGTCTGTCTGTCTGTCCGTCTGTCACCAGGCTGTATCTCATGAACTGTGATAGCTAGACAGTTGAAATTTATACAAATGATGTATTTCTGTTGCCGCTATAACAACAAATACAAAAACCAGAATAAAATTAATATTTAAGTGGGTCTCTCATACAACAAACGTGATATTTTTGCCGTTTTTTGCTTGATATTAATAACGGCTACAGGTAGACGCTTGAAATATTCACAGAATGTTTAGTTGTATATTCACTTCAAAAAATAATTATTATTAAATTAAAATAAAATAAATCAAGGGGGGCTCCCATACAACAAACGTGATTCTTTTGCAGTGTTTTGCGATAATGGTACGGAACCCAACGTGTGCGAGTCCGACTCGCACTTGGCCGGTTTTTGTATATTGTTGTTAATCCTTTTTTTTTATATTGTTGTTACACTATTGTTTGTTCGCACGGTTGGCGCAGTGGTTGAGCGATTGACTGCTGCGCTGCGTGTCGCGGGTTCGATTCCCGCACTGAACAAATATTTGTATGACCTACAGATAGTTGTTTCGGCGGTTGTGTTTGTGTATGTGAGTTTATATGTTTGTAAACGCACCCACGATACAGGAAGAAATTCCTAGTGTGGGGTAACGTTTTATAAAAAAAAAAAAAACCGGCCAAGTGCGAGTCGGACTCGCACACGAAGGGTTCCGTACCATTATCGCAAAACACTGCATATAAATCACGTTTGTTGTATGGGAGCCCCCCTTAATTTATTTTATTTTAATTTATTCATTATTATTTTTTGAAGTAAATATACAACTAAACATTCTGTGAATATTTCAAGCGTCTACCTGTTGCCGTTATTAATACCGAGCAAAAAACGGCAAAAATATCACGTTTGTTGTATGGGAGCCCCCCTTTAATATTTACTTTATACTGTTTTTAGTATTTGTTGTTATAGCGGCAACAGAAATACATCATCTGTGAAAATTTCAACTGTCTAGCTATCGCGGTTCATGAGATACAGCCTGGAGACAGACGGACAGACAGACAGACAGACAGACAGACAGACGGATCGCGAAGTCTTAGTAATAGGGTCCCGTTTTTACCCTTTGGGTACGGAACCCTAAAAAAACTAATACTCACGTTCAAGTTTCTCAATCTCATCATCCAACATGAGTTGCGTCTCTTTGAGTCGAGCATCCATGTCGTATTTCTTCCATGTCTCGTTCAAAAACTTGGATAGATTGTCTTCTACGAATCTGTTCAAAACAAATTAACCATTTTTAGCACATTTATATAAATCTTTACTAATTCTTAATTCTTTATTGTACACAAAAAATAATTACATATACAACATGAGTGATTTTAAAGTAAAAAAAAAAAAAAAAAATAAAAAAAAAAAAAAAAAAAAAAACAAAAAAAAAAAAAAAAAACAAAAAAAAAAAAAAAACAAAATCAAAAAAAAAAGTCAAAATCAAATCAAAATATTTACTAATATTATAAAGTGGTAAAATTGATTGTTCGTTTGTAGGTAGTAGTCTCTGAAGAACAGGGGCCCTACTATGAGACCTTAGGGCAAGGTTATTTCCATGGAGCGTAAGGGACAGAAGTATAAAAGTCATATGAGCACTTTAATAGTTATTTACAAAGCATGTCCTCGAAAAGAGCGTTTTCCAAGCCGGCAAACTGTGCGGAAAGTGTCACTTTTTTTCACTAGTGCATTTTACTTTTTTTTTTTTTTAATTTTCAACTCCAACGTCAGCCCGTCGCATAGAGTTTTTTATTATTTGAGAAAAGTTTAAAAAATTTGTTAAGTACAGATTATCATTCATATAAAAGGTAAAATAAAACTAATACTTCATTAAAGGCGTTTTTAATTACTCTAGATTTAGATTTTGATCAATAAATTATTAATTTTAAATATTCATTAAATATGTTTGGCAGAACGTATATTTTACTCGTGCCTTTTTGCGTTACGACGTGACAGCTATTTGCACATGCGCAGTAGATATGCCCGAGGAACTTTTAGTTAAACGTAACGTAACGTTTATCTTATACTGTACCTACATTTAGAGCAAATAAAATTCTGATTCTGATTAATCTGTGGATATGGCAGAGCGCGCTTGAATAAGCCCGCCATTTTATTAATTTTTGCTTGGTTCAGATATATTTTTTTTATTTCCTCGCACAATGCATAGTAAAATGTTGTATGATACACGTACGTAAGATGATTTCCGACTCGTGTCGATTTATCCACTCACTCGCTTCACTCGCTCGTGAATAAAAATGCCACTCATCGGAAATCACCTACCTTCCGCACTTGTAGCATAAATAACTATTATGATACAAGTGCGGAAGGTAGGTGATTTCTACAAAATGTATGAATTTATGAAATTGTATGAAAATCCATAATTATCGGTTGTGTTTAGCGGCCAAATAAATTACATGGTAAACTCATATCTGTCGTGTAATTTAAAAATGGAACGAATTTTTAATCCGAAACATGGCAACCAAGGAGGTAACATATCATTAGTTTTATTTAAATTTCGAACTGGCTTGCAAATAGAAAGCTGTTTATTGAAAAAAAAAAAAACAAATGAACACTTTTTTAACGTGGGCAAATTATTTATGTTCGTTGTTCGTCATTGATTTTGAATTTGAAAAGTAATTATTTTGTATTTGACAAAATGAGTTCTAGGTACTACTTAGTACTATACAAGCCTTGGCCACAATTAGGCATTGATGGACTTATACTGTGATTTTTAATTTCGTGGACCAAACTGACAGCTGCCAATGACCTTATTTTTTTTAAATGTTTCAAGCGCGGAGCATAGTGTTGTAGGTAAGGCTCTATCATAAGTGATTCATCGAATCGATGTGACATGACTCCTCAATTTATTTTTACTAATTGGTGTAAATAAATGTTTTATGAATATAAACGTTATATATTTAAATATAACAGTATTCATACACATAGTAAATGAACTTTTATTGTGTTAAATATGAAATCAACAATAAAATAAATGCGATCGATAAAATGAAGTCTGACATAAATGAGTAGAAACTAAATAAGGGCCGCTAGTTTCAAAACAAATTGAATTATTTGCCGTGAGGTAGTTTCATTTTCGATCTACTTCGATTTTCGATTAACTTTCGATCACTCAGGATAGTTAGGGTACGACACTATTTTTATGGGACGATAAAGTGACAACCCCCCAAATGTCAGTTTAGTCCACGAAATTAAAAATCACATTATACATATGTATGCCTCGGTTTCGCCTCGGAACACATTTACACGTTCGTCCATCAATGCCTCTTTTGCTGGCCGCTGCAGTAATGTACTAAAACTGTACAGGAAAGTTTACAAATAAAAGCCTACTTACGTGGCCCCCTTCTCTCCGATAGTCTCCTTGGGTTCATCAGTCGTCATATCTTCGTCTTCAGACTCAGAATCTGATATCTCCACCAGGTCTTGAGATAACTTTTTCATATCAAGTTGTAGTAAAGGCGTCAGGTCTTTTATTCCTTGGATTAGATTCTGTAATAAAAAAAAGAAATGTTAGACCAATATGGCCATATTTCCGATCTTCTTATTTTCAAGTCGATGGTACTTCTTTTTCCGAGGAGCTCGTGACTAAATAATAACAGCCGCACGGGTCAATATTCAAGGTTAAGCAACGCTTGACGAGTTCGGTCCGTGGATGGGTGACCATTTCAACGTACCGAGTTTCCTCCGTGCCTCGGAAAGCACGTTAAGACGTTGGACCCGGCTGTCATTTGAAGATCTTTGACAGTCGTTACGAGTAGTCAGAAGCTTGAGATCTGACACCAGTCTAGCCAAGGGGTACCGTGTTACCCAGTTACTGGGTTGTGGAGGTCAGATAGGCAGTCGCTCCATTTAAAACACTGGTACTCAGCTAAATCCGGTTAGACTGCAAGCCGACCCCATCATAGTTGGGAAAAGGCTAGGTAGATTGATTGGTACTTCTTTTTCCATTTTTGATTTTCGGGGGGTGCTGATCAAAAATAAAGTTTTTTCGTGATCCAAGATGGCGGCCATGATTTTCGTAATTTTCATGGTTTTTGGGGTTGCTAATGCCGAAAATGCGGTCAAATTTTCGTTATGCTTACTTTAGTCCTATCAGTGACCGCATCAGCGCACGGCTGGCACACCAAGGAGCGACTCTTTTTGCCTGCAACGTAGTAAGCTACCACGGCAGCATCAGCAACCTTGAAAGGACCTTTGCCGTCGCTCTCGCATAAATAGTTGATACATTTGGACGTTTCTCGAGCTTTTTCCAGTTCTTCTGTTGTCATTTGTTCTGGATCTGTAAGAATGGAATATGTAAATTAACTTTTCGCCTGTATTTTAAGAGGCTTTTGGCAGGAGTGTATAATCCCACCGCACTATTCCCAAACCACTGCAACTCCTGAAAGCCAGAATCAACAGTGGCGACCACCAGAAAAGCGCCGAGGCAATGAAGCTCGACGAAGTCCCGGAGAATGAATTTAACTGTCTTGGATCCCGCAATGAAATTAATCAGAAAAATAGACCCTAGAGCCTATTATAAAAAAAAATACCCTTGGGATAATTTTGTTTTAAAAAAATACCCGTGGAATTCCCTGTCGGAGACTGTTTCCCGATGGCTACAATCTTTATGTCAAGAGTTAAAAGGTTACTTAAAGCACACATAATATAATACTAGCATACAGATGCCTCATCCCATACAAAGAAACCGTGCCGACGTAACTAGCGTTTTTCATCTGATTATACCGATTATTTTTTGTAAATCGATCGCGTTCGGTTCCGTTCCACGGCGATAAATAGATCACCATCTATATCCGTGGAAGGGAACGGAACGGAACAGAACGCGGTCGATTTGCCCAAAAATAATCAGTATGGAACGTCGGGACGGTTTCTTTGTATGGGATGAGACACCACTGCTTCAAGGTAATCTTGCTTCACCGTCGACCACATTCTATCGCTTACCATCAGGTGAGATAGTGGACAAGCGCGAGCCTTTTAAAAAAAGTAAAAAAATTACCCTTGGGATAATTAACACCATTCATTCATTAGTCTATACTATAATCTTATATATAAAATTCTCGTGTCACAATGTTCGTTCCCGTACTCCTCCGAAACGGCTTGAACGATTCTCATGAAATTTTGTGAGCATATTGAGTAGGTATGAGAATCGGCTAACATCTATTTTTCATACCCCTAAGTGGGTAGGGTAGGGTAAGTAGGTAGGGTAGGGTAGGGTAGGTAGGGTAGGGTAGGGAGGGTAGGTAGGGTAGGGTAGGGTAGGTAGGGTAGGTAGGTAGGGTAGGGTAGGGTAGGGTAGGGTAGGTAGGGTAGGGTAGGTAGGGTAGGGTAGGTAGGGTAGGTAGGGTAGGGTAGGTAGGGTAGGTAGGGTAGGTAGGGTAGGTAGGGTAGGTAGGGTAGGGTAGGGTAGGTAGTTAGGGTAGGGTAGGTAGGGTAGATGAATGTTTGGTGTTTTTATGGCAAAACAAAGTTTGCCGGGTCAGCTAGTAATATTATAAAGAGGAAAGAATTTTTTGTTTGTTTGTACCGAATAGGCTCCGAAACTACTGGACCGATTTGAAAAATTCTTTCACCAATGGAAAGCTACATTATTCCTGAGTGACATAGGCTACTTTTATCCCTAAAACGGGTCCTGTGGGGTGGCCCACGGGAGCAAAGCCGCGGGGAACAGCTAGTATAAAACACAAAGACGCTGTCTACGTCTATCGGTTCTGTATCTCTGATAGCTTCTTCTAAACTATGCAACAGATTTTGATAAGGTTACCCCACAGATATAAATCTAACTAGATAACGCAAGTCCCTCCATCTGTATGAAAACCAAGCGTGCCACTTTTTCACACACAATTTAAAAACAAAGAACAATGGCAGGTGCCCATACATTGTTTAAGCTGAGATTAAATTCGAAAGTCTTTAAATGAAAAATATCTGGTTTAACTCAGGGTGATGTTCTGAATTAGTTTGTGCAAGAATTTTTGTTCGAGAATGTAGAGATTAATAGATATTCAGTCATAAACTTTTGTAGGTTATGTCTGGGTAACTTTTAATAATGTGTTTAATAGGTAATATTATTCAATTTCGTGGAAATAAAAGGGGAAATTCGCATTAGTATTTCCCTTACCTAATTATTTTAGCATGAGATGTGTAGTATACTCTTTGGAAAGATTATATTTATTTAAACTAAGTGACTTTGACTCGTATCAAAAGGTTGTCGTCAACAACCAAGCTATATTATTTTTAGACTTGGGTACTAGTCTTTTTGCCAATCATTAATTGAAAGTAATTCATTTATTTCTACTACACTACAATATTATTACCTACCTGCAAGTAACATCTACACTTAGACATAATCTGTATTGTTAACTCATTTACTGCAATAAATACAATAATGATATTATTACTTAATATAGTTACTACTTGTCACTTAGCAGATAAAATATATAAAGGCAACACTATTAGCATAGTGTTGTCTTTATATATTGAAAGAAATGAAGAAATGAACTAAAAAATCAAATAACTTTTTATTTATTGTTTTTTTATCATCTATTTTGGACCAGGCCTAATTATACTTTAAAAAACATAGACAATTAATAGAATGTCTTTCGTATATAACTCACTTTCAGACGCTCAAATTTAAGTCAGCTAAAATTTCGGCATTGTTCTTTACTTACCAATGAAAGAAAACATTTTGAATGCCTCGACCAACTTTTTCTATATAGTCTTTACAGCTCAATATGGCATAAAAAGGCAATTTTCTAGGTTTCGGTGGATTTCCGGTTCCGATAATGCTAAATGAAAATCTCAGATTACGATCATTGATCGTAACTACCCATCCATACGCACCAAACGTTTTGGGAATACTTTCATTATGCGTACAGCTAAGGAGTGGAATTCCCTGCCGGAGTCTGTATTTCCTAATAGCTACAACCTGGGAGTCTTTAAGTCAAGAGTGAATAGGTTTCTTCTAGGTAAGCGTGCTACATCGTCGACCACATCATCACTTACCATCAGGTGAGATACTGGTCAAGCGCGAGCCTATCAATAATAAAAATAAAATAAACTTTACTTCTTTTTTTGCCACGCGAAGTACATACAATCGCGTTATTAGATTTATTTCTGTGAGTTATCCCTAATAGAAGCAGTGATAAACGAGGAAGGTTTTGTTACTCACCAGCATCTTTAGCAGCATCTTCCTCGTCAGAATCTAGACTGAATATTTCTAGCCCCAGCTTAGGTTGAGACTGTGTTGAAGTTTGAGCCTGATCGTTCATCTGAAAATCAATTGCAATCGATTACTTAAGGGTACACTAGTCGAAAATTCTTCTATACAAACGTAGTCTGGCTTTTACTCCACTGTTTGACGATGCACGTTCAAAATAAAAAATGATATCAATTTCTCTCATCATTATCTAGCCCTGTATGGAAGCAAAAAAGTAAAACAAAAATTTACTTGAAAGTTATGAGCTTCGGAAGTGCCATATTTTAACACTCATTTTAACGCATCTTTGGGCGCAAATAAGTACCATAAGAAGATGGAAAATTGAAAAACGGCCACCATACAGGAATAGATTAGTAGTTCAACAATGCAAATAATTTTATTTTGAACAGATACATTCAGTCGTTTTTCATGATATCCAGACTCCCAAAGGTCTGTTTATAAAATTTCGCGCGCTCGTTTTCGTTCTAAATCATCATCCATTTCGCAAAAAAATTGCAAAAGTGTGTATTCGTACGCGTACTAGCTTCAAACTGCTCATAACAGCATCTATCTGTTCCGCACGTGTTGTCGGTTGATATAGCACGCATTTTAACCCCGCGCACAAAATAGTTCGTGCCGTCGACTAGTGTACCCTTAAGAAAATAATTTATCCTTTCGACGCGTAAAGGGTAAATTTTTCAATCACCTGTTAATTTTATTACTAACTTATTACTTAATAAGGAGGCGCTCGTGGCTAAATAATAACAGCCACACAGGTCGATCATCAAGGTTAAGCAACGCTTGACGAGGTCGGTCTGTGGATGGGTGACCATTTCAACATACCGAGTGCCCTCCGTGCCTCGGAAAGCACGTTAAGCCGTTGGTCCCGGCTGTCAATTGAAGATTTTTGACAGCCGTCAGTAGTCAGAAGCTTGAGATCTGACACCAGTCTTGCCAAGGGGTACCGTGTTACCCAGTTACTGGGTTGTGGAGGTCAGATAGGCAGTCGCTCCATGTAAAACACTGGTACTCAGCTGAATCCTGTTAGACTGGAAGCCGACCCCAATATAGTTGGGAAAAGGCTAGGCAGACTGAGACTTATTACTTAATAAGTAATTTGCAATTTCTTAAATCTCGAAATTTAATCGTCATGTTTATGATTCCGAGATTTTAGAGGCGGTATTATCAACTCTACGTTACTTACTTCCTCGGACTAGGTAAATATACTCTACCTATTCCGATCTCTAGTAATAATTCAAAATGTTCTATGGTTCCTTTATTTAAAAATCATGTAACGGAAAATGGCAGAAGCCCATCACATCATCAGCCTATTAATGTTCCCACTGCTGGGACACAGGCGTCCTCTCTGTGAGAGGGAATGGGCCGTAAGCCACCACGCGGACACAGTGCCGTTTGGTGGATGTCACGTCTTCGAATTTTTGATCATTCTTCTTTAGTTACACACCAAAACAAGCTGACTACAATCTCAACTCTAAGGAGATTTTCATCTACGCAACAAACATCTATTGAAAAGATCATAAAAACCATTTTACCATCTAAGCAAACTAATCTTTATGCATAAGAATTAAAGCTTTTAATTGCAAAAAAAAAGTTCCAATAGGCTGATCTGATAACATATAATACATATTTCCTTACCGTAGTCTCTGGGATAACCATCGGTTCGGCGGCACTAACAGTTTTGATCGAAACTTCACTTGTATTCAACCTCGCCTGAAAACATTGAAACATTATAATTAAAAATTTCTAAAACCCACGTAATTTCTTTATAATTTTTTACATTATAATCTATATAATTTATCTAGTAGTTGACACGCTTCGATCGACAATCTATCGAACACGTAAATACAACACGATATCTTGCGAAAACACCTCGATTCAAACAGTAAAACGCCCATAACTTTTGAACGGCTGAACAGAATTTCATCAATTATAAAATTAATCAAAATCGTTTCATCCGTTTAGGAGTTATGATGCCACAGACTTATACACAAGCACACAGGTACACGTCAAACATATAACACCCCTCGTTTTCCGTCGGGGGTTAATAAAATGTTATATTCGATAACAAAAAAACACACAACCTAATTAAGAACCTCCTCCTTTCTTTGAAATCGGTTAGTAAGGTTTTGAACCATATCATAGTCATCATCATTTCAATCAAAAGATGTCCACAGCTGGACATAGATTTCCGCCAAGTGTCGCTACATCGGCCAGTCCTGTGCGTCTCGCATCAAGCAGATTTCACAAGCAGCTTAATTGTGTAAGTAAATTCGGCAGGGCAAAGGGTATGCCTTCATGAAATAGTATTACAAAGCCCCTCTTTTCACTCTGTCTATTACGAGTATGTAACTAACACATTGCCTAAGAAATTCGTAAATTCGAAATATGAACATTTAGACACAAGATTATAAAATAAAAATTAAAAATACAAAATTACATAATATCAGTTACGAAATGGCTTTTGTATGGATCATTATGTAACTGGCAGAATGATACTGAAACTGTTACCTCTCGAAAAAGCGCGCGTTGATTGTGTATTATATAGTCTGTGGTTTTAAGTCTGAACGTTTCTATAAAAAAAATTTTGGAACTTATTTGCATTTAATTAAGTAAGATCATCAGGTAGTGGTAAAAGAATCGTTCGTGTCTCGCATAAACAGACTTTATTTTAACACTCGCATGTAGCTTTCGACGATCGCCTTCAGCTCACGTCGAAATTGGCTACATCGCTCGTGTTAAAATCTCGACTTTTTATGCTCGACACGAAAGGTATTGCCACATTATCTGTGGCAATACCTTTCATGTCGAGCAGTAGTAGTAGTATAATACTAGCATACAGATGCCTCATCCCATACAAAGAAACCGTGCCAACGTAACTAGCGTTTTTCATCTAATTAAACCGATTGTTTTTTGTCCATCAATCGCGTTAGGTTCCGTTCCACGGTGATAGATAGATGGTGTTAGCAGCAACTTGCAAGTAAAAGGGTTTAGTCGGTTCGTGAATATTTTTTTCTTAAATACAATGAAGGTTTTGTTTCATAGTATTTTTTTGCATGTTTTTACAGTTTCTTTTCACCAAAATGTGTTAAAAGAAAATTTAAACAATTGAGTGGAATGCCTCAGAAATTTAAAACCGCGCCATCTATTGGCATCAATTTTAGATGATCCGAATTTTTATGTTCAATTCCAGAAAATGTTAATTTTACAAACATTTAATAACAGATCGGTGCATATCGCGCCATCTAGTGAGATTTATGTGGTATTGCCAAAAAATATTAAACTCTTTGAAAAAAAAGTATCCTCACCAATGTAAGCGTTCAATAATTTTTGGCAATACCTAATTATTTAAAGGGAATTTGTCACCTAATTATTGAAATCCGACGATATTGGCCTTTAAATATATTTTGGTTGCAATGGAATTTGTACTGTACATATTTAGTCTTATAGTTTATATTTAAAATTTAGGTATACTCACAGGCTTATGCGGCGGCGGTTTCGGTACCCCACTGATAACAACCTCCCCCTCTTTAGTCGTGATCTCTGACGTACTTCCGGCGGAACCAGAACACATGATCTCTATGCCCGTTGGTATGTTGACGTTGGTAACTTCCCTATCGGGTGAAGAAGGTTTATCGTTTGATGTTGTCTCTGGTTCTGGTTGTTTTTCTACTTCTTGTAGGTCTGTGGGTAATTTGAGAAAGGAAGAATGAGAAGGTGAATTGATTTTTACACTACTTTAAGAAAAAAAAATAGGTTTTCAATCGCAACTAAAAAATTAGATATAAAAGTTATTTAAAAAATTCAAAAAACCCGACTGCTTAAAAAGCGAACTAAAAAGATGTAAACAAGAAGAAAATCATGCTGTGCAGTCGGAGGATACATCTGGTTTTGGTCAGCCAGCTCGCGAACATGTATATCCAGAAATGGATGACCATTTCTGGATGAAAGCCTCCTCCGTCTGTTTCCATCTAAATCTATTCTGGGCCGTTCTGGTCCACTCTTTTATTTCTTTTTACAGTTGTGGATAATTCGACTTCTTCTACAAAAACTAGCCATTTGAGTTTTGGGAGAGTAAGACTGCACTTTTGACCCTTGACTACAAATGTAAATAATCTAATTAGGTATGATTAGCAATTTCAATAAGTAACGTGTTTGTCTCTTATCTTGTAAGAAGTAAATAAGTTCCCTATTATGTTTGAATCTCAAAGTCTAACAAGACTACTATTAGAAACTGGTTAGAAAACTTGAAATTTGTGAACAGCACACTAGCGAGAGGCCATAAGTTGACCGAAAATTAAAAAAAAAACCTGAAGCTCTCGCTACGGTAATGTAGGCTCATAGGACGGTTACGCGTCCGGCTGATTTTACCAATATCGCTGTGATGCGAATTTGTGAGCATGGCTTCGCTTAGCAATAAAGCTATAAATTGAGCGGCATTTAATACGAACAACACAGTCGGTTTTCAATCGTCGTGTAAGAAACTTGAAGAATACTCGTAAAAGAAGTTAACTTGTCAAGAAGTGTTTTATTCATCCTGGTCTGGGAATGAACGGGTCGGCAGTGGCGTGCCGACTACGAAGTACGGGAACTGTCCCAGTTCGTACTCGATAGATTACGTTCGAAACACATATGCCTCATCCCATAGTCAGAAACGGTGCCGCCGTAACCAGCGTTTTTCGACGGCCACGACGGCCTGTTAACTAAAAGTTCATCGACCACGTTCGGTTCCGTCCCACGGCGATAGATGGTGTTAGCAGTGACTTGCAAGTAAAAGGGTTTACTCGGTTCGTGAATATTTTTTTCCCTTAAATACAGTGACGATTTGTTTTATAGTATTTTTTGCACTTTTATTGTACTAAAATGTGTTAAAATACAAATTAAAAAAATCGAGTAGAATACCTCGAAAATGTAATACAGCGCCATCTATTGGAATGGATATTAAATTATCCGGTCAAATAATATTTGAAATGTGAATTAAGTTTCCGTGTGTAAGACGCGGATCCACGCGAGACTGCGAGACACAATGGCTTTTATATTGTTTCGGTAATTACGGGCACACAACCGGTTCAGAGCCCAAAATTATTTTGTGCTTAGGAGAGTTGATTAAACAAGAACATAAAATTTTTATGATCATTGACACTTACCATCTTCAGAAGAGCTGCTCTCGTCCAGATTCACGATATTGACGACAGATCTACCTTCTTGATTGCCTGAAGATGAAACCTTGATCTTTAAGGGTTTGTCTTCTTGGGTCTTAGTGGGTTGGGTCTTTGTCTTATCGAGACTTGGGTCCACCTTGCTCGGTGATTGGTTAGACTTAGAAGGAGATAGGGCCAGCTGGCTCGGTGATTGCTTGGGCGTTGTGACGGTTTTGGTCGGGGATTTCGAGGGTGATTGATTTTGTTGTTGTTGGTCTGAAATAAGAGGACAAATAATTTAGATAATTAAATATAAGTACTCTTTATTGCTCTCAAAACGGGGAAGGAAATTTCATTTCATTTATTCATAAAACAATTTACATTGTGTTGAATATATAAATACACATGCAGTTTACATACAAATTACGACCCCAGAAAGTAGGAGTATGATCGAATATACTCCTACTTTCCGGGGTCGTCTGTTCCTGTGACTGATCGGCTCGAGCTCCTAGGCATGGAGTTGACATCCAGTCTCAACTTTGGCGCCTCCATTGAGTACAAAACCCAAATTGCGGCTAAAAAACTGGGCATCCTAAATAGACTGAAGCGATACTTTACGCCTGGACAGCTTTTAACTCTATACAAAGCGCAAGTCCGATCCTGCATGTAGTATTGCAGCCACCTTTGGGATGGCTCAGCTAAGTATCAGCTTGCCGCGCTTGACTCGGTGGAACGCAGAGCCAAGAGGCTCATTGGCGACGTTGGACTGGCGGATGCCAAGCTTCACAGCTTGGCTCATCGCCGCAAGGTTGCCTGCTTGTCGGTCTTCTACAGACTGTACTTCGGTGAGTGTGCTCAAGAGTTATCCAGATATACGGTTCTAAGTCACCTTCGTTGTCAAACAGTTGTACTGTCTCTATGTCCATCGGTTCTGCGGGTTCTATAGATCGCTATTCTTCAGCTATAGTAATGAAAACTTACCTTCACCCTCCTTGCTTGGTTCAGCCACAGCCTGTTGTTCCTCAGTTGGTTCTACGCCAACTTCATTGTCAGAAAATTGTACTGTGTCTACTTCCATCGGTTCTGCGGGCTCTATTGTTTCCATTGGTTCAATTGGTCGCTGTAAATAATAAATTTATTAAAATACTTACTTTAAAAATACTCTCTTGGTTACGGAAAAAGAAGAGAGAGGCCTGTGCCTAGGAATGGGAAAAATAAGATTTTTTTTTTAAATAAACTTTGTCCCACTCATTACTGAAAACTGTATCGGTAGTTTTTTTTTTATCTATGTAAGTTGATTTATGAGTGTCGGCCTTCATAAATTTCAGTTGCAATAGAAAGTGAACTTTGTCTTATAAGACATTGACTTTATTTTTCCAAAACTTGAATTATAGGTACTGAACATTGCAATTATCTTACCATTACATACTTTCCTCCCTCATCCATGATGACCGCCGGATACTCTGCATTCTCTTTAAACTTATTGTCTGGAGTTGCCAAGTCCTTGCCTTCCTGGACTGGGTTTGAGTCTTCCGACTGTTCTGCTGAGATTTGATTGCTGCTTTCTGTAAATTAAAATAATTAGTGGATTCAGCGATCATTGCACCGATAGTCGTGTCAGCCAATGGCTTAATAGCCACGAGCCTCGACCAACACCTTAGGAGGCTCTCGTTGGGCAGTTGGATTTGGCAATGCAGAAAACGGTACTCCAGGACACGGCGCGTATTGATAGGAGGTTCCTCTCTCTGGAGCCGTCAGGGCTTGGACCCTGTTCCCGACACCGGTAGGCATATATATTTTTATATTTATTTGTTTTATAAAAGTACTTAACCAAAAATGTATCAAATAAGATAAAAGTTGAATAAAGAAAATTGACCCAGCAGCCCTGTCCCATTGGCCCTGTGTCCCAGCAGTGGGAACATTAATAGGCTGATGATGTGTGTGTGTGATGTGAAAGATCCCTTCAAAGACATAACATGTAAAAAATGCAAGTCTCGCGGCGCAGTTCTACTATGGAAAAAAATTGTGAGATCGAATGTAAAACAAAATCGAATAATTTCTTCAGTAGGTACCTTAATTAAGTTACAAACAAGCAAATTCACCGACTTGGTTTTACTTTTACATAAGGGATCCACATTATTGTGTTCTTCTAAAAAATTCAAGCTTCTAGCTTTACCCACAATGAAGTTACAGGGGGTTTAAACTGTGCGGCTGTGTCTTCCTATTTCCCAATATTAACTTTCACCCTAACATAAAAAGTCTACGGTAACTCACCATCATTATCAAAATCATCGTCATCATCACCATCATCATCTTCTTCCGGTTCCTCATCATCTTCTATCATCCGTCCCGAAGACTCGGCCAACAGCCCCAGGCTGTCGGATATATCTGGGACTTCGTCTGCTGTGTCTGGAGTCATTTGAGTGATGGGTGCTGGTGGTTGTTCTGTGAGGAGTTGAGCCTGGCTTGTGGATGCTGAAAGAAGGGTTGAATGTCATAAATAACGTCCTCACTGAGAGCATTCACGCACGGTTCCCAACTTAGGGATTTTCTCCCTAAATTTAGGGACAAAAAGTGTTAAAAGGGAAATTTTTAGGGACTGGAAATTTTTGGGGCTTTTATTAGGGATTTCAAACAAAACTTGCAAAATCGAAAACAACGCGTGTTTTCAGTTTTGTGCATAGAAAGGAACGCACGATACGAAATTCTATCCCTTTATATAAGTTTTATCTCTTAAAATGGTACAGAGTAACATGATGGTACAATTTTCCTTTAATCGGGATTATGAATCGTGAGTAAAACTTGATCATACTGTGGACATGATCAAGAACTTCAACGTACGTATGTATGACTTCAAAAATGAGACGTCAAACGAAAACGAGGAACAGGATGATGATGCGGTTCTGAATATAATTTACAACTTTGCCTGATTGTATTTATTCAATAAAATATTTTACTAACTTAATATGTAACTTTTTTTTTATGAGCTACATATAAATTCTATCTAGGGATTTTTAGGGAAATTTAGAAAAACAATTAGGGAATTTTTTTGGTAAAGGTTGATAACACTGCATTCACGTGCAATGAGCATTCGACGTCGAATATTCGAGTGGTGTGGACGTTAAGCTGAGCGTTACAAAGCTTACACGCAAGCGCGAACTTCGGCCGGTGTCGACGTCGCAACGATTTTCGCGGAAACGGGTCGCATTCGAATGTTCACGCAAATAAAACGCTCAAAAGCGAGTACTCAGATAATGAAATCAATGAGTATGTATGTAGGAATATTACTGGCCACTTGTAAAGCAAGGAACAGCTCCTTGATCTTAAGTGTTCTGTGTTTGTGACCCTCTTGGTCAATCGTATTATCGTGTTATTGTCAATGTCAATTTATATAAAGCTATAATAAAACTCGCAAGGGAATGTTCGACTCGAAAGTTCATAGTTTTGCTCGGAAGTGAATGCAGGGCACGCTGGGAAGCATTTGTTGCTCGACTACGATTGCTTGGCCACGAAAGAATGCTCCCAGTGAGGGCGTTCCTATAGAAATAAATTGTTAATTAAAATACTGGCCAAGCGCGACTCGGACTCGCGCACCGAGGGTTCCGTACAAACAGCTAAATTCACCAACATAATTAGGTAAAAATACCGAACATTGCTCTAACGAAAAGATTATTTTTCCAAGTACATTTTATAAGTTGGTTGACTATTACTCGAAAACTTGTAAGGCCTACTTAGCTGTGATAGTTTTCTTTTTAATTTCGTTATATATAGTACTGCCGTGAATTTTTCCACATATCCAAAAGCAAATTTAGCTGGCAGGGGGGGGACACTTGACTCTAACAAAAATATTGCAATTTAAAGCTTAATTTTACGCAAGCGGATCCCTGAATCGAAAATTGGTTTTCACAGATCCTCAATATTTTTGAATGGCCTATCTAACGATACCCCACACCATGAGATAGACGAGAAAAAAGTAACAGTCCCACTTTACGTGTACAGGAGGTACACTAAAAAAAAATATTTTCATCATTTTATTGTACCACTTTGTCGGCGTAATATGTATATCCATGCCAAATTATAGCTTTCTAGTACTACGGGTCTCTGAGCTAAGCTGCAGACGGACAGACGGACATGGCGAAACTATAAGGGTTCCTTGTTGACTACGGAACTTTCTATTGATACCCATATCATAGAGTGCATGAAATATATTAGGCCGCCATCTTTGGCAAACCCCAATATTGGATTTAGAATTATGTCTGTTAGCTGGCATGCATTGTCTTGTCATCCAAATCAAACCTGTATCTGTCATGGACCAAGTGATTAAACAGTGCACTATGTTTAATGCCCGAACATTATGAATCAATCAAGTCGAGTCAAATCGGGCATAGTAATGGACACTGATAGCGAGCGAAGCGAGCTCGGGTGCTTAGGGCACCCCGACACGGATAGGTTAGGTTCGAAGGGGATGACGGGAGCTGAAGTGAGCGAACTGAGCTCCCGTCATCTCCTTCATGTCAGGTTACTTTAGACCCTGTAGACAGTAATACCGTCGACTTTTTTGCCGAAATAGTAATCGTACTTACTCATTCTTAATAAAAATCAATGTCAACATTAAAATAAATTTAAAATAACATCTTTTTACTATCCGGGCCTAATAAGTTATGGGCATTATTCAGAAAGCCCGGTAAATTTAATTATTTTTATAGTTTTTTGCATATTTCCTACATATATTGGGTATTTTTCAAATTGTCTGGGCATTATGTGTACAAGTGATTAATAATGCCGTATTAATCACTTGGTCCATAACATATCCACGATTTCAGCTGAATTGGTTGGGGATAACTGTTTGAAAATTCAGTTGTAAGATTTAAGCCATTATCATCATCATCATTAATTCAGTCGAAACATCCACTGCTGAACAAAGGCCTCCCCCAAGTGTCACCACATCTGCCAGTTCCGTGCGTCTCGCACAGATTCCCGCAACCTTAACCACCTCAGCCCACCTAGTTGGCCATTTGGTCCATACATATTAACTAACATATCGAGGCAAGTTTAATACAAGCTTGTAAAATGGTCCTGTAGGGTAAACCATCCTAATTCTGGCACCCCTCTTGTTACTGGCACTTCTTATTTTATAGGCTAAGAATAAGAAAACAATAGATTGCGCAATGTTGAAATTTTAGATTTTAGATAGCTTTTTTTATAATTCAGTGAAAATATTTGTATAATTACTATTTCATTGGTTGAAACAACTCTAATAAAATATCAAAGATTAGAATATTTCCTTCGATGTCATTATATTTTTTATATGCTAGTACATTTCAATATGGCGGCATAGGCAAGGCATTAGGGCGCACGGTTGGCGCAGTGGTTGAGCGATTGACTGCTACGCTACGTGTCGCGGGTTCGATTCCCGCACGGAACAAATATTTGTATGACCTACAGATAGTTTTTCCGGCTCTGGGTGTTTGTGTATGTGACGTTATATGTTTGTAAACAATACAGAAAGAAATTCCTAGTGTGGGGCAACGTTATATATAAAAAAATTAAAAAAAAATCCTGCGCATTTAGATTACGGAGCTAGGGGAGGCACTCTCTTAGAGTACCAATAACTGTTTATCTTTCCCTACGAGCACCACTCTATTTGGAGAAGCTTAAGAAATTTTTGAAAGGGGAATTCCCCGAAATCACGTGCTACAGATAAAGACGTGCCGCGGCGGCGGCGGTAGATGACGTAATCGCAAGACCTATTTAGAGTTTCAAGGTCGTAGCTCTGTGTTCCAGATATTTCCTTGGCTTTTATAAAATGTAAAAAAATATTATGTATTCGTATTACTGTGTAATTTATTTCATCACCACTGCTCTCAAAAGGTGAAGGAACAAACGTGAGGCAACCGGTCTGTCCTAGAACTAAAAAATCAAAACATGTGAGAACTACTAAGCCGCATTGTTCCCGCATGGTGGATTAGCCCATTCCCTCTCACAAGAGGCTTGTGTCCCATCAGTGGGAATATAATAGCCTGATTATGCATTAAGTATTCTTCTTAAAATATTACGTGCGTCTTTCTACTCTTGCCTTGTATTCACCAGTACTACCAATCAATCTGCCTAGCCTTTTCTCAACTATATTGGGGTCGGCTTCCAGTCTAACCGGACTCAGCTGAGTACCAGTGTTTTACATGGAGCGACTGCCTATCTGACCTCCACAACCCAGTAACTGGGTAACACGGTACCTCTTGGCAAGACTGGTGTCAGATCTCAAGCTTATGACTTCTCGTAACGACTTTCAAAGATCTTCAAATGACAGCCGGGACCAACGGCTGAACGTGCTTTCCGAGGCACGGAGGAAACTCGGTATGTTGAATGGTCACCTATCTACGGACCGACCTCGTCAAGCGTTGCTTAACCTTGAAGATCGACCCGTGCGGCTGTTATTATTTAGCCTCGAGCTCCTAACTATTCACTAGTCCTACCAATATTATGAATATGAAAATTGTTAAGTATGGATGTTTGTTACGCTGTCACACAATATCTACTGAAAGAATCCTACTCAAATTTAACAGTAACAATACCTTAAAATCAAATTGTTTACTTCAATTAGGCCAATAAGCGGCACTTTTGTATGTCAAAATTACCTAGTTAAATAATAATAAAAAGCTTTTTCACAAAAAAATACTACCGACTTCCAAATAAGAAAACTAGAAAGTGAAAAATAACTTTATTTTTGGAAGTCGGTGTCTTTGGTAGGTACCAAATTTTTAAGTTATGGACACCGACTTCCAAAAATAAAGTTATTTTTCACTTTCTAGTTTTCTTATTTGGAAGTCGATAGTATTTTTTTGTGAAAAAGCTTTTTATTTTTCACTTTTTAGTTGTACCTACCTAATAGGGAAGTAGTTAAGTAAGTACCTATACCGACAGAATAGATTACCCGAATAACCGGTGAAATGAGAGATCTGCATACCCCTTTCGAGCATACTGGCGTGATGTTATGTTATGAAATAGTATAAACAATAAACAGACATGCGTTTGCAGCAATCCCGAGAGATTTGCCGTTATTTATTGAAGAGTTCTGTTGTATATCTCCGAAGTTCTTTATCAGATCTTCACCAAATTAAAATGGGACCAATTTCGGAATATAATCTTTCAAACAAAAAAAGAATTTTCGAAATCGGTCCACAATTGACGGAGATATCGGTGAACATACATAAAAAAAAAAAAAAAAAAAAAAAAAAAAAAAAAAAAACATACATAATGTCGAACATAGAACCTCCTCCTTTTTTGGTAGTCGGTTAAAAATGGATTCTACTGTCCATTCACAATATACATCAGAACAACACATAGGCTATCACACTAATAATCTCATCTCACTGATATTATCACAACATCCACCAACCCGCACTGGGCCCGCGTGGTGGATTACGGCCCATCCCCTCTCATAGATAGGAGGCCTGTGTCCCAGCAGTGGGAACATTAATAGGCTGATGCTGTGTGATGTGATATTATAAAGACAAAAGTTTGTCAGAATGTGTGTGTGTGTGTTTGTATGTTTGTTACTTGTTCACGCTCAAACGATTGGACGGATCTGGATGAAATTTGGCACAGATATAGATTATAGTCAGGAATAGCACATAGTATTCTTTTTATCCCGGAAATATGTTCTCTCAGCTAATTTTCAACTTTCCCGCAGGCAGAAGCAAGTAATTTATAAAAATACTAGCTTCTGCTAGTGGCTTCACCCGCGTGAAAAGTGTTTTATCATCCCAGAGGAACATATTCCTGGGATAAAAAGTGTCCTATGTTCTATTCCAGACTATAATCTACCTCTATGCCGAATATCATCCAGATCCGTTCAGCAGTTTTGGCGTGATTGTGTAACAAACAGAGATCTATCCAAACTTTTGCATTTATAATATTAGTAAGATTGAAAGAAGTACAAATTCCACGCAAGTGGAGCCGCGGGCGATAGTTAGTAGGAAACATAATTGAAATCTTGCATTTTGTAGCTTCTGACATTTCATAAGTGCCCATGTAGGTTGGTAAGCAAAATAAAATACTTTGGATAACTTACCAATGGGCTCCAGAACTTCATTTGCATCATCTGCAAACATTTTTTCCATGTTTTCTTCAATTGTTTCTTCTACAACAGTATCTTCAGCTGCCCTTTCATTTTCTGTCACAACATCACCGTTATTCACCATCATCTGGACTTCACTCTCTGTTGAAACAATTACTATATTTTCTTGATCTACTGCGGTTTCTTCTATTGTGACATCATCAGTGGTAGTTGTTGTTTCAGTAAACATGGATTTTTGATCTACTGATATTTTATTTGCTGTGTCATCATCAACAGAAATTGCTGATTCAGTAACCATAGCATCCTGATCTGCTGATATTTCATTTGCTGTGCCATCACCAGTGGCAATTGCTGTTTCAGTAACTTTAGCTTCTTGATCTACTGATTTATTATTTACTGTGACATCTTCAGTGGCATTTGCTGTTTCAGTAACTTCAACTTTCTGATTTAATGACATTTCCTTTGCTGTGTCATTATCAGACACAATTTGTGTTTCAGTAACCATATCTTCCTGATCTACTGATTTGTCATTTACTATGTCATGATCAGACTGAATTGTTGTTACAGTAACTTCAGTGTTCTGATCTACAGATTTGTCGTTTACTGCGTCATTATCAGTGACGATTGTGTCAGTAACTACAGCTATCTGTTCTAATGATTTTTCTGTAACTTCAGCTTTCTGATCTACTAGTTTATCTTCCACTGTGTAATCTGCGGTAGTTGCTGTTTCAGAAACTACAGCTTTCTGATCTTCTGATTTGTCATCTACTGTGTTATCATCAGCGGCAGTTACTGTTTCAGAAACTACAGCATTCTGATCTACTGATATTTCATTTGCTGTGTCATTATCATCGGCAATTGCTTTTTCAGTAACTACAGCTTTCTCATTTGCTGTGTCATCATCAGTAGTAGTTGTTGTTTCAATAACCACAACATTCTGATCTACTGGTTTGTCTTTCACTGTGTCATTGTCAGCTATAGCTTGATCAACTGCTTTTTCATCGCCTGAATTATCATAAGGAACAGTTTCGTCTACTATTTTCTCAAGTTCTGTCTCCTCATCAAAGTTTTTATAAACGTCATTAAGGCTGACCATAGATTGGTCTAGATCCATAGAGAAGTCTGTATCATCCATGTCTATTAGTTCTTGTGTTGGTATTTCTAGCATTACATCTGGTTTGTGCAAACCGTGGTCAGTTTTGATAGGAACAGGCGAATCTGCACGAAATATTGCCGAGTTGTTGGGTGAAACATCATCAGTTTCAATGTTATTATCTACTGATTCTTCGGTTTCTTTAATTTCTTCAGGTTTTTTTAATTCTGAGTCTTTGATAACATTTTCTGTAATATCTTCAGGTTTTTCTGTCTCTATTTTATCTTTTGATTCTATTTCAAGTGTAGTATTTTTTGGGATAGTTTTTTCAAGATCTTCTGGAAGAACATTGTAAGTACTAGAAACAGTGATTGGTGCTGTGTCTGTAGGACTATTAGTAGACTCTTCAGTAATATTAGTTTCTACATCGAATTGCTCTTTATGGTCGTCAATTTTGATTTCATCATCAATTATTTCATCAGTATTTTCTTTTTCAGATTCAGCTTTATCAATAAGTTTTCCTGCAATTTTATCTTCAGATGTTGTTTCATTAATAACCTTAATTGTCTCAGTTGTATCTACATTTGGCTGATCAATTATTTTCTCACTTGTTTTGACATTATCATCAGATTGATCCATATTTTTAACTTCTTCTGTTGATACATCTACATTGTCCTTTTCTATATTAGTATGGTCATCTATTGATTGTGCTATCTCTTTTGTTGCCATTTCAGGATAATCATCCATTGGCTGATCGATCTTAGCCTGATCTTCAATCAAGTGACCAGTAATGTCTACATCCATAGGGTTACAGCTATCATCTTCAATATCTTTCAGTAATTCTCCTTCTTTTTCATCATCAACTTCCATTGCTACATCGCTTTCAGGTACTTCTCCAGTTTTTTCTAAAAGGAAATCATCTAGCAGCACATCATCATCTTCTTTATTAATTTGAACTTCTTTTTCTCTTTCAAGAGTTATAATAGAACTTTCGATGCCTTTCGCAGGAATAGTTACAGAACTTTCCCCTTTACAATCAGTTTCTTTTTTTTCTAACATAACATCATCATTTATTTTACTTAATATAACATCTGTAAATGATGGCACTTTGAAATTTTCAACCTCTGTGTGAGAAGTACTTTGAGATTCTTCTAGAAGCTGGCCTGCATTAATAATATCTTTTGTAACTTCTTTTGCATGTTTATCTGTGGTAACCTCCTTTAGAAGATTAATTTCTACTGATTCTGTTTCTTTTATTGCTTCAACTATACTTTTCTCTACGAGAATCTCTGCAGCTTCAGCTATGAGTTGCTTTGCAGTGTTCATTTCAGATTCTTTTACCATACTTTTCTCTTCAAGAGTTTCTTTAGGTTTGTCTCTGACTTGCATTACGCTATCTGTTTCATGTTGTTCTGACTCTTCAACCATACTCTTTTCTCCAAGAATCTCTTTAGCAAGTGCTAGCACTTGCTTTGCATGGTAATTTTCAGATTCTCCTACTTCTTTTACCATAATTTTCTCATGAAGAGTCTCTTTAGGTTTGTCTCTGACTTGCATTGTGCTGTCTGTTTCATGTTGTTCTGACTCTTCAACCATACTTTTCTCTCCAAGAATCTCCTCTGCTATTACTTGGATTTCGCTACTTATATCAGGTTCTTCTATATATTCGACCATACTCTTCTCTCCAAGAATCTCTTTAGCCTCTGCTATAACTTTCATTTCACTGCTTATTTTAGATTCTTTTTGCTTTCCAACAATATTCTTCTCTTTAAGAATCTCTTTAGCCTGATTTTCTTCTTGTACTTCTGATTCTTCTAGTAAATCTGCTTCTAAAACATTGGCATCATCTTGATTCTCACTTCCTTCTATCGGCATGTCCATTTCAGGGCTACTTATTGCTTCTGCATTCAAATCAGTTTCTTGCAAAAAACTTAGTTTCTCAAAGTCCATCTCGGGGCTATTTATTGATTCAGTATTTAAGTTAGATTCTTGCAAGACATCAAAATCCATTTCTGGGCTGTTTATCGCTTCGGTATTTAAGTCAGGTTCCTTCAAGAGCTCATCTTCCAATCTTTTGTCATCATCAGCCCATTTTTTAGTTATGACATCAGAAGATTCTTCCAAAAGTTGGTCTTCAGATAGAATATCATCATTCTTTGCATCAGCGTCATCATCATCCCATCTTAGTTGCATATCTTCATCTTCAATTTCGTCGAGATCATCTGCCTTTTTGATATCATATTCATCATGTTTGTGAAGGAAAGGAAAGCTACTTTCAACTTTTCTAGTAGTAACATCGGATTTAGATGTTTCACTGGCCTTTGTTTTGGCTGCATGATCACCACTGCCTTTGCCTACATCAGTATTTTTGACTTCCATAGACATTCCCGTCAACTCAGTTTCAGGATCTGGTTTTTTCAAATTTTCCTGCAAAATGCGTCCTAAATCTCCAGAGCCTTCTGGAACTGCTGGCCAAGACACATTTCGCTGGCTGCTTGTAGGAGAAATGAAAGATAATACGTTACCCTCAGTTATTACTACTGGGATTTTGTTACCTACGGATAACTTATTAGTGTCTTTTTCTTCTTTATCACTCATTGTTAACTAATAGATATGAAATCAACACACACAAAATTGTAAATAATAAAAACTTCATTCAGTATACGGTTTTTTTTGCTAAACACTGTGGAATACGTATATTAGCCTGGCTTCTTACAAATGATATTGTGTGAACTATTATTTTCACTGTATGCACTGTGGAACCGTATTTTTACTGGTAACTAAATAGTAACAATCTTGCACCGACAGCAAAAATGCATCTTTTGCCATGGCATTTTACCGATTTCATTGACAAAGTTTGACATTTGTTGAATTTTATTTTAGTCTGTGGTTTTAAGTGACAGTTTTTAGGTGAGTCTTGCCATTATGCCTTAATTATCGAATCGAACTTTCGTAATCTCAACATTTGTTTTAGTCGAACACACCATAGCACCCTTATTTTTTACCAACTGCGAGAGAGTAATGTTTTTCGAGCGTATGTATGTATTTTACTAATCCCTAAACACCAACTTCATTAAAAAACCGGCCAAGTGCGTGTCGGACATCGCACATTTAGGTTTCCGTACCAGACCGCAAAGTCAAGTTGGTTGTAATAGGAAAAATGAGGGCATTTCAAAGAAAAATCTGGATCATAAATATATTGGTATATGTTTGTAAAATATACGTATAAAAATTATCACCAAATTTGAAGTTCATAGGTCAATGGAAAGTTAGAAAGTTTTACGGAACAAAATGTTGTAAAAAAAGCTTGTTTTAGTGGCTTCTCATTCCTTTGTTCTCTCAATATATTATTAAACAAAAAACACAGTATTTATCTACTCAACGAGTTCTAAACAACATTACCCCACTCGATGTGGTAGGTCAAAATATTTTTTTCGATCTCCCTTTTACTTGTAGGTATGGGAACCCCAATAAAAACACTTAAAAATATATTTTTTAACCGTTTGGCTGTAAAACCCGTGTTATTAAAGGAAAACCCAGTGGGCTAGGGCAGACTTAAAGAACAATGGCGAAATCGTAGCTGAATTAAATTTGAGCGTCTGAAAGTGAGTTATATACGAAATAAATTCCATTAATTGTAAAAGTATAACATTAACTTATTCATCACGGATAAAAAATTACAATCTAAATGAAAGTTATTAGACTTTTTCGTTAACTCTTATTAGCTTAGTGTTGCCATTTTACACTGATTCTGCCAAGTGACATGTAGTGACTGTAGAATTATATCATTATTGTCTTTGATATTATAATAAAATAGAGTAAATAAATTAATAATATAGTCTACGTTTAAGTGTAGGTGTCCTTGCAGGTAGGTAAGAATACTGTAGTGTAGTAGTAATAAATGAATTACTTACTTTCAATAAATGATAGGCAAAAAGACTAGTATCCAAGTTAAAAAAAATGTGGCTTGGTTGTTGACAACGACCTTTTGATACACGTCAAAGTCCCTTAATAAATAAATATACCGAACTCTTTCCAAAGAGTATATTTCACATTTCATGCTGAAATAACTAGGAAAGGGAAATACTAATACGATATTGCCCTTTTACTGCCAAAAAATTGTAATAATATTATCTATTAAACACATTATTAGAAGTTACCCAGATATAACCTACAAAAGTTCATAACCTAATATCTATTATTTTCGGCATACTTGAACAAAAATTCTTGCACAAACTAATTCAGAAGATGACCCTGAATTAAACCAGATATTTTTCATTTAGAGTCGTAGGAAATTAATCTCAGCTTAAATAATGTATGGGTTTCTGCCATTGTCCTTTATGTAACAAGAGACTGCATGGTAATCTCATAAGATACTTAAATATAAAATCAACTATATGCTAGTGAACACAGAGAAAATAAAAGTACGTATGGTGAACACTCGATAAGCCTGAAAAATGCGTTTGATAATTCCAACCTCATTCCAACATGTGTGATAGACGAAGGACAGACAAACAGACACGTGAGAGACAGCAATAGGGCTCCGTTTGGGCCCTTCGAGTACGGAACCCTAAAAATGAGGGAATTTCAAAGAAAAAATCTGATTGATCAGTATTTTAGTTTTAGTTAGTAAAATGTACGTCAACATTATCATCAAATTTCAAGTTCATAGGTCAATGGGAAGTTAAAAAAATCTTCGGAACAAAATTAAAAAATGGCCTGAATTTCGTGGCTTCCCATTCTTATTCCCTTGTTTTCCAGTATTTTCTAAAACAATTAATTCAAAAAATATACGTGTTCGCGAACTGGCTGACCTAAACCAGATGTATCCTGCGACTGCACAGCATGATTTTCTTCTTGTTTACGGCTTTTTATTTCGCTTTTTAAGCAGTCGGGTATCCTCTCAAGTGTCCAAGCATTGTCCGAATAATGTCAGGAAGTACCCCGGTATCGACCCGGACTCAGTAAACGCCGATATTTCTCGGTATTTTTATATAGGAACCATGTACATGTACATGTATTGTATGAATGTTGTATTGTATGAATGTTATGTTGTTAGAATCGTTATGAAATTTTATGAATTATTTTTTTTAAGAAAATACTTGAAAACAAGGGAATGAGAATGGGAAGCCACCAAATTCAGGCCATTTTTTAATTTTGTTCCGAAATTTTTTTTAACTTTTTTTTTAGGGTTCCGTACCCAAAGGGTAAAAACGGGACCCTATTACTGAGACTTCGCGGTCCGTCTGTCTGTCTGTCTGTCACCAGGCTGTATCTCATGAACCGTGATAGCTAGACAGTTGAATTTTTTACAGATGATGTATTTCTGTTGCCGCTATAACAACAAATACTAAAAACAGAATAAAATAAATATTAAAGTGGGGCTCCCATACAACAAACGTGATTTTTTTGCCGTTTTTTGCGATAATGGTACGGAATCCTTTGTGCGCGAGTCCGACTCGTACTTGGCCGGTTTTTTTTAACTACAACTGTAACCACGTCTACGTCATAACAAAATGAGCAACAACTGAAATCTTAGATAAAGTACCTATAGATTAAGTCCTGGCGTGGCCGCACATGAGACAGCAATAGTTAGTTCTGGTGTTACAACAAGAACAAGAACACTACAATCCACCATCGCACTGATACTTATTATCTATAAATAACCCAAATTCCTTGTCTAAATTAACACATAATACCACGAAATCACAGAAAATCAAACAAAACAGAGTTTGTTTGTCAAACCTGCCATTGTATTAGAGTTTGACAAACAACAGAAACCGGCCATGGCGACAGAGACAAAAAATAATCTTTTGTCCTTATTATTTACATTGAGCTGCCAATTAGCCATCTCGCTCTATCAATCAAGCTCATTTTAAGGCTTAATCTATAGGTACTTTATCTAAGACTGAAATATTGTTGTCTCTTTTGTCAAATACGACTACATTAGAAATAATGAAACAAAACGATGTTTCACATTCTGTATCCTATTTCACTCATATTTGTATAAGCTAATGTATGTATTGTATAGAACATCGCAGTGCCTCCATGTTTTTCCTAGCTCAATGGTAAAGGTAAAACCATGAAGTTATAGATCTATACCTAAAACCAAGGTAAAACCTCTTAGATAAAGTACCTATAGATTAAGCACTGGCGTGGCCGCACATGAGACAGCAATAGTTAGTTCTGGTGTTACAACAAGAACAAGAACACTACAACCCACCATCGCACTGACACTTATTATCTATAAATAACCCAAATTCCTTGTCTCAATTAACACATAATTAACACATATTAAGCCATCTCGCTCTATCAATCAAGCACATTTTAAGGCTATATATATAAGCTATAGGTACTTTATCTAAGTAAAACCTGTATGACATGACAGATGACGGATAGACAGGCAGACACGTGAGTGACAGCAAAAGGGCTCCGTTTGGAGCTTTCGGTTACGGAACCCAAAAACTAAAAAATAATAGTTCTACAAAATATGCTTCATAGGTACTTTATCTAAGGCTTCAGGCCAAAATCCTTTTTTTATTTTTATTAACTGTTGTTTACGAATTTCATGCTTCAGCACAGAGAGTATGTATTAGAATAGAGGGAACGTGTTTACGACGAAACAGAAACTGTCAATTCTTTCGTTCTTGCTTATAGAAAAACTCTATGAAAAAAAAAGAGACAAACATAGACAAACGCTACCATCCTGAACGTCAAAGAGATAACTTTTTAGTCACTGTTGTAACCCATCGGTTAGCAGCTCTAATTAAAGATTTTCGCTGATTTCACGCCTTTGTTTCGTTTATATCAGGAAGAATTTTGTTGTTTCATTATCTACATGAACCATGTCGTGTGTGGCTATCGGTTGCAAGAGTAGAATGAGTGTATTAACAGGACATAATCAAAGGATATCTTTCCACAGGTGAGTTATCGACTAGCATACTGATGTTATTGTGCAGGGAATACATTTCATAGGCTATCCAGAATAAAGCAATCTTAGTTCTAAATACGTCGAGGACGTGTAGTATCATTTAAACCATTCTATTTAGTGAAATAATTAACTTTTATACGTTCGCTGATAGAGCTATGACAGTTTACGTACTTACGTTCTGATGTTAGAGATGTGACAAAAGTCACAAGAAAGATTTATCGATACTGTATTTTTATTTTACTTACTTTAATGTTTTTCTTAAAGTTTATTTGTTATTATTAATCTAATATTGATTGTTTACAGGTTCCTCCTAAGAGTACTAAACATTAACATTAGTAACGGGATATTTACCATGTTTACTGTTTAATGTGAGTTCCCGATATTTCGGTGCTGTTGCAAGCACCATGAACATTAAACAGTAAACATGGTAAATATCCCGTTTCTAATGATAATGTTAGTGTTAGTGACCATGATAGTTTAAAAACTTAAGAGTACTTATTTAAGAAATAAGAGGATCAAGAATATAAAACGAGCTAACTGGAAACCTTCACCATATTCTCGCTTGTGTTTGTGTTCACTGCATTTTATTGAATCATGCTATCGCTATCCCTCGACATGGATACAGGTTAATGAATCATGTTTATTTTCACATTTTATTTATTTAACCATTAATGTACACACACATAATAAATAGACAAGAAGAAGGAACAGAAAATAGGTACAAAGGTATGCTTCTTTCTAACGAAATCTCTTCCAGCATACCTGCGAGAAGAGAGTTGCAAAAAAAAGATATGTAGACACCGTGTGTAGAACTTTTTAAAATTAAATTATTATATTTAAACCATTTTGTTATTATTTATTTTGTTACTTTTATACTTATACAAACTCGTCTTTGAACTTTATTTTCAGTCTTGCACAAGAACTAGCATAGTACAAGTGCCAAGCTGTATATCAGTATATTGATGAGTAGGTACCTGTTTGTACATACAGATACAGTCGTACGAGTGTACCAAAAACTGTCACTTTGATCTCATGATGTACCTCGTTTTTGCACAAGGTATGAATAAACATTATTATACAACGCGTATAATGCGCAGAACAATTACGAAAGAGTACAATTGTACTCTTACAATTACTGATAAATTCACTCTTTGTACGAGTACACGTTCACTTTTTAAATAATTATAAAGAATCCCTAAAAAAACGTAGAATAATTAGCCGCAGTCAGGGACGATTCTTACAGATATTTGACCAAATTTGTATAAAATCCTCCTAAACTAAACTCGATAATATCGATATGACAGTGGCACAGATCTAGTTCTGATATATGTCTATAGATAAGTATCTATAGCATCTTCGGTCACACTGGCACAAAAGATGGCATAGACAAAAGTATATCCATCTCTTTTTGCTTATGACGTTATCTGTTAGTGCGAAAGAGAATACCGATATTGAAATTGCGTCTTAAATATGTTACCTCTATTCTAATACAAACTCTCTGCTTCAGCATGTGAGACATGGTTTGGTTTTGGTTAAAAGAAGAGTTAGGAAAGATATCTTTGGCTTACTCTGACTCAAAGTAACTGAATCTGTTAACCTGGAACTGGAACGCAACCATAAATATTTTGTTTGCTTTGATTGACTGACTGCCGATTTCGCTTGCAAATTCAGCGGAATTAAGTGGAATTTCTAATTAATTTAACGACTTCCAGCTAAATTGTGGCACAAAAATTTATTCTACCCCTAAAAATTTTATTTTCATTGCTGGCTGCATCAATCTTCCGCGTTCGATTTCATTCCTGCTAATTAGTTATCTACAAAATAATAGTGTTTTTTCGCGACTAACACCGTAAATATTGTTACGAAATAGTATTTGTTCGCTTAATTAACGTTCTTGCTTCGTTCTAGTGCGTTTTGTCGTGTGTTGAAGTGCTAAAAATTATCGAAATTCGTTTCGTTTCTGACGAGAATCTTAGTGGTTTAGATAATCATGAATAGTAGTAGTTATGTCTCACCTCGTCTCATGGTCGGGGCTGCTATTGTGGGGATCGTTGGAGCTGCTGGAGTCTTCATATATGAACAGATCTACGCTGAGAAGCGGAGATCAATGCTAGGTTAGTAGAACACCTTTTTTTAACCTACCTACAAGAGTTTTCTGTAAACGTGCAAATGAACACCTTCCTTCATAATTAATAAATTATTATCCAAAAGCCTAAAACTATTTAGGATTTTCCAACTATTGAACTTTGCAATGTCATGTAAGGTTATGTTTTTGTTGTGAAGAAAAACTATCTTTAATATATAAAGAATTCTTATCGGTTTTTGAACTCGGTCTTTGCTATAAGATAGTACCACTGATGAACTTTTGAATTGGATTTTATCTTATCATAAAATCTCTCTTGATATGACAACATGTGTCTACCGTGTGCCTACGAGCTAAGAGAAGAAATTAAGATACTTATTAGCTTACAAAGTAATAGTGTTACATGAACCGAAGGTGTACTGTTCTTAAAGTGCAATCACCCTTTTCTTTTAACATACATACTTATTAGCATTACAAAACAACTGCCTGACTCGACAACTCAAGACTGATTGTTCTGGGACAGTAAAATTAAGATATCTGACCCCCCGTAAAGTGGTGGTAAACTATTGCTAGGAAGAAGTAGAGACATACACACATAAATTCACCTTTTCCCAAAAGTGATTAGGTACCTAGAAACTACAGAACTCCACCTGCACCATTTTCTTATATTTATAGTCCTCGTCAAACTTCTTGGCTGCCCTGAAGTTGGTTTACTGGATGCGCGAGGCATGAAACAGTGCTGTTTTTGTATGAGATTTCCTACTGCGCAGCCATTGTAGCCAACTTCAGGGCGGCCAAGAAGTTTGGCGAGATACAAATAAATAAAATGTAGTATCAAAGTGTCTGTATGCAATATCAAAATAACAATCTTTTAATGATTCAAATAGAGTATATAGAATGTTATGATATTAGGGATATGACTATTGAATATTGTATAGAAGTGTGTGCATGTAAGCTATTGAAGCAAAACCTTATTATAGGTAGTTGTTATGTACTGGAATAGAAGAGAGGAAGAGACGTTTATAAGCCAATTAAAACGAATAATGCATTTTATAAATAACAAATATAAAAAATTTAATGTAGTAGTAGGAGGAGATTTTAATATAAATATTTTAGAAAATAGCTTAAAAATTAACCTACTGATCAATCTTTTCTTACAGTACAAATTCGTACATAATATAAAAGAACCTACGCGTATCTCACAAACCACATCAACATGTTTGGATTTGATATTCACTAATTTTAAAGATAACAATATGTATACAACCGTAGAAGAACTAGGTTTTTCAGACCACAGCGGAACAATCATACATATGATACAAAAACAACAACCTAAACAGTCTGTTTGGTTTGCCAATAAAAGAATTTTTAACACAATATAATATAAAAATTTAAATCCAAACTAAACAACCAAAACTGGAACAATATCATACTGCCAAATAAAAATATAGATGAGAACTATCAATCTTTTCAATATCTTAGATGAATGTATCCCTACACGTAGACTTAAATTGAAAACAAAACATAATAATTATTGGCTAACCGTTGGTATAAAACAATCTTGTAAAAATAAAAGACTATTAAAATTACTATCCCTAAAAATAAATAATCCAGTTCTTACGAGATACTGTAAAAAATATGAAAAGATTCTAAAAAATACTATAACAACGGCAAAAAAATTAATACTACATAAATAAAATTAATAAATCAACAAGTAAAGTTAAAACCATGTGGAATATTGTAAAAGAAGGACCAAATAAAAAAACTAAAAACGATAAACAAAATATAACTTTACAAACGACAAACCTAATATGTGAACCTAAACAAGTACCTAACATATTTAATAACTTCTTCGCATCCATTGGAGAAAATAGCACCCAGACAGCCAGCTTCAAATCAAGAGAACCCTCTGTGATTAACCTCACTGAAAACACCATGTTTCTTAGCCCAGTCGATGGAGACGAAGTAAATAAAATTTTGAAAAACCTAAAAAATAAAAAAAAGCTATGGCGTAGATGAACTCCCACCAAGTCTTTTCAGAAAGTGTGCTGATGAACTTACCTTTCCATTTTATATGTTAATAAATCAATCGTTCGAAAAAGGCATATTCCCAAACCAACTGCAAAAAGCCTTAATAAAACCAATTCATAAAAAAGATGCCAAAACAGACCCAAACAACTATAGACCAATCGCCCTTCTGCCCACAGCATCAAAAGTTTTTGAAAAAGCAATGTGCGATCGTGTATATACATTTTGTGAAAAATATAGCATATTTAATGATTGCCAAAACGGATTTCGCAAAAATAGGTCAACAACATTAGCAGTTTACAGGTATATCCAAGAAGCTCTAAATATATTAAATAACAAGCAATACGCAGTCGGAATACTGCTTGACATGACCAAAGCGTATGACAAGGTCCAATTTAAAGTTCTATTAAACAAGCTATACGGAATAGGAATACGCGGGAAAGCCCATGACTGGTTTGCATCATATTTAAGGGGCAGAGAGCAATTCGTAGAGGTTGAATATCATGATAAGGTAAAAAAAGAAACACAGCGTATTAGGTCAGATGTTAGACCAATACATCCATCTATTCCCCAGGGAAGTGTAGCAGGCGGCCTGTTATTCCTTATTTACATTAACGACCTTCCCAAAATCATAGACGGGCCATGTGTATTGTTTGCTGATGATATTTCTATCCTCACGTCATGCCAAATAAATGATAATATTAACGAAAAACTTACCACCATTCTTAATCAAATAATAGATTGGATGAGCGAACATAATCTTGAAATTAACTTCACCAACACAAAATTAATTACCTTTCACCCCTGGCAGAAAAATCCAATTTATTTAAACTATACGTACAATGAACACAAAATAGAAGCAGTTAATGATTTCACTCTCTTAGGTTTAACAATAGACACTCATATAAATTGGAAAACCCACATACGGAAAGTTAAATCGAAAATATCAAAGTTTTCATATGCCCTCCGTGAAATTAAAAAATCTACCAGCCTGCAAACCGCATTAGTGATATACTACGCGTATGCCCACGCTTGGTTTAGCTATGGCGTTATCTTATGGGGAAATAGCACAGACGCTCCCTCCCTATTTATCCTACATAAAAAGCTGATAAGAATAATAACTAACATCGAACAAACAGACAGTTGCAAGCCTTATTTCTAGAAATACAAAATCCTTACCTTGACTGGTATTAATATTTTAGAATTATGTAAACTAGTCCGCAAATACCCATATACTTACAACACATGAAGACATGCAAACAAATTATTCGTTGCGCCACAGAAACAGACTAGATCTACCCTCCTCTCGCCTTAAATTGCACTCTTCTAGTCCGTACGCAATGTCGATAAAAATATATAATAAATTGCCGGAAAATATAAAACAATATATTTAAAAATAAATTAAAAAAATTCTTAATTAATAAAAGCTATTACACAATTGACGGATAAATTCAATAAAAATTAAAGATCACTCATTTGACTCTAAATATAATAAGAACATATAATAATTTCATTAAATAAACTATGCATTTCAAATATACTAATTTTAAATTAATTAAGGTGAATTAATTAATAAATAGATAATAATAGTACATGACATGGCATGACATAAAAATATGAAAATATAGACATATTAGTAGGTATTAAACCAAATAAAAACAAATTTTAAAAACATTTGACGGATAAATTCAATTAAAAATAAAGATAACTCGTTATGTAAAACGACATTAATAAATAGACATAATAAGCATTAATAATAATTTTATTTAATAATTTTATTTAATATAAATTATGCATTTAAAATATACTAATTTTAATTCAATTTAGGTGAATAAATTAATAATTAGGTAATAATATACGATAAAAGTACATAACATGACATGACATAAAAATAGAAAAACATAGACATATTAGTAGGTACATTATACCAAATAAAAACATAGGAAACACAACTGAAATGTTATTATGCAAAAATATTAAGCGCTATTCCTCTCTCCTAGACACTGACTGTATCTAGAATGTTGCTGTGCCCGACGACAGGGCCCATAATTGTTTCTGTAACTTATATTTAACACCTGTATGTACATTATGGATGCAATAAATTGAATTTGAATGCATGTGAAAGTTTATATTGCACTAATAACAAATACGCAATTATTAAGATATTTGCCTGCCTGTTTATTCCGGGTTATCTCTGAAACAGTTGGACTGATTTTGACGGGACTCACTTGTAGATAGAAGCCGGGGCGAGCATGGCCTCTGTGATAGGCCTTAATCACGCATTTTATCACAGTTTTTGCTCCCAAACTGTGATAAAATGTGTGACTCAAGCCTGTCACAGTAGGCCATACTCGCCCGCCTGATGTTATAATTAGTAACATAGGCTACTTTTTATTCCAGAAAAATACACAGTTCTTGTGGGAAAATTAAATAAAGGAATTATGAGTTTGAGACGGATAAAGACAAAGTTATTTTATTTCAACTAGGCCACCAAGCGGCACTTTTGAATGTTACATAAAAATGATTCTACCGTGCATTCGGAAAGTAGCTTGTTATGGAGAAGAATGCACAAGAAACTCCAGAAGTAATGGGCAACAGCTATTTTCAATATTAGTCAGAATGGCCTGTGGCTATTTACACTATGAAAACACACACACACACACACATTCACATTCCTACATATTTATTGACAATAACTCTCTTATTATGGCTAATACATAATTTATTGTACTATGCAGTTCTGCATGAAGATTACCTGCCTATGTTTTTTTCTTCTAGTATAAATACAAGCAAAATTAGGAAGTGAATTTTATAGCTTGCTTAGCTCAGTCAAGATAAGTGAGCAACCAAAATAACAATGTCACTCTAACGTTCGACTCTCTCTATTGGCTTTTGGGGCTTCGTGCAGGTTCCAGGAAGTGGGGTTGTTTGACATTTCGGGGTGCTCAGTTATCTCGACCGTGCTGTAATGATCGCTCCAGTGTTTCCCTCTTAAAGGGAAGGGACAACACAGCATCTAAAGACAGACATGGCGAGATGATCTGAACTCCTTTAAAAATATTATATTTTTTATTTTAGCTTTTTATATTAGCTTAGAACGGAAATAAATGGCTTCCCATTGCCCAACAAAAACATAATGAGATATCTATGTACTATATCAGTGTAAAAAAATGCTAGGAAAAACATGGGGGCTGTCTCCAAGGATTACTCTGTGGCTATACACAGCGGTGATCAGGCCAATGTTGGCTTATGGCGCTCTGGTTTGGTGGACGAGGACAGAACTCTCGACCACCATTGCTCTCGACCAACATCGGCGCCACGGACAGTCCACTTTGCAGGGGTTGTTTTAACGCCGAAGAATCAGCCGCCCACGTAATCCTGGAATGCGAGGCCGTGGCTTCTCAACGCGAAGAAATCCTCGGAACAATGAGGTCGCTCCGTGAAGCCTGTGAAGCTCCCAGGAAGCTTCTGTGCGGAGTTGGGCTGGCTATGTTAGCCAGCACCCCCACGCACAACGGACCAAATGGGAGTCTAAGTGCGGAAAAGGGAGTCCCTACTACTACTACGTCTATAGATATACCATTTGAAATAACATAAAAAATTATACAATCCCTTTTTACCCGACTGCCAAAGGAGGGTAATGTGTTTATCAGTCTATGTATGTATGTAAGTATGTATGTATGTAACTATGTATGTATGTATGTATGTAAGTATGTATGTATGTATGTATGTATGTTTGTTCCTATGTGGCGTTCTAGAGACCAAACGCGTGGGCCGATTTTGATGGTGCTTACGTCAATCGATTCGTCTTAACCCCGCGAGTGTCACTGGCTACATGAAAATTGGAAAATAGGAATATGGCGGTTTTTGGGCGCCATATTGTGGGGGCCCAAATTTTTTTTTCTTCCAAACCTGTCGTGTGGGGTATCAACATAAAGGATTTCAAGAGGTGATTTAAAAAATATAAAACACTTATATGTTTCAATGTACCTAATTCGGAAAAAAATTACTAAAAAGTTATAAATAAAAAAAGATAATTAAAAAAATCTAAAAACCCGACTGCTTGAAAAGCGAACTAAAAAGACGTAAACAAGGAGAAAATCATGCTGTGCAGTCGGAGGATACGTCTGGTTTTGGTCAGCCAGCTCGCGAAGACGCAATACGGAACCCGTCGTGCACGAGTCCGACTCGCACTTGGCCGGTTTATGTTTGTAAACGCACCCACGATACAGGAAGAAATTCCTAGTGGGGGGGCAACATTAAAAAAAACAAAAAATACAAAGATAAGAACACAAACCCTCGGGTCACTCGAATCCTACACAGATGACCTGAGAAGACCAGGAGCCCTTATTAACTTCTGGAGGGAGGTGGGCTGGTTGGAACGACCACCAAATGGCCGCTATGACCCACGCACGAAGACCGATTTACATGATTTGATCGGATGAAACTTCGCCTTTACGTTTCATTTGAGACCAAAATTCTCAAAATATCTTAATAAACAAAAATTCATATTTTCAAGTTATGTAGGTAATTTAACTTTTTGGTACAAGTCGGATCAGTGACTTTTGTTATCTGGCGTAGACTTTAATTATAAAAATCGCAGCTAAATTATATAAATTAAATTTGAGTATAGTTCTCGCCAAACTTCTTGGCTGCCCTGAAGTTGGCTTTCCGAAACGTAAGGCACGGCGGGCGCGGAATTGTTTTTGTATGATATTCACTACTGCACAGCCATTGAAGCCAACCTCAGGCCAAGAAGTTTGGCTATGTCTCAAGTTCATGATTGTATTTTCTATCAGTGAAAGAGCATTTGTTATAAATTTTATTTCTGTATTTCCACTGTCTAGACCGCTCTTTCCCACACCAAACATTTTAAACTAGCTGCCTACCCCGGCTTTGCACAGGTGCTAACAATGGAAATTAAACTTTTTTTTAAACCTTTTACTTTGTTACGAACTTAGTTCTGACAATCACCAACACAAAAAACCGGCCAAGTGCGAGTCGGACTCGCGCACGAAGGGTTCCGTAACATTATCACAAAAAAATCACGTTTGTTGTATGGGAGCCCAACTTAAATATTTATTTTATTCTGTTTTTAGTATTTGTTGTTATAGCGGCAACAGAAATACATCATCTGTGAAAATTTCAACTGTCTAGCTATCACGGTTCATGAGATACAGCCTGGTCACAGACGAACAGACAGACGGATCGTGGAGTCTTAGTAATAGGGTCCCGTTTTTACCCTTTGGGTACGGAACCCTATAAAAAGATTTAACCAAATAGGGGCAGCCATTCTGAAGTAATGCGCTTACATACATTCAACAATTTATTTTTATTTATATAGATTGCAAAACGTAGTCAATAAGTCAAGGTTCAGTCCAATGTTTGCCTTTTTTCCCAAGTACCTGTCTTATTGGAAAATACACATTAATATTATGCACACCTCAGTACAAATACTTAAATACCACTTGTTAATAGAATAAATACTTATGATCTTTAACATAACAAGGATGTCAGAGTACTCTTTAGAAATTTGGATCTCTTTAGAAACTTATGGACTTTGAACTAAAGAATGCAAATGTTGATGGTTGATAATATATTGTTATTTTATTTTGTATTGTTTGATATAATACTAGGTCCTGCCAATGGCTTCGCCTGCGAGAAAAGTGTTATTTAATATCCCAAGAAACCTTTATTCCGAGTTAAGCGGGACAAAAAGTGTCCTATGTATTAAACTATCAGTGTGCAAAATTTAATCTAACCCTGATTAGCTCTTTTTGAGTGATTTAATCACAAACATTCCAAACTTTACCGTGTTTTATGTTAAGTAAGATGGATTGTAAATATGAAAGTCTGATTGTCTGTGTGTGTAGTTTTATGTGCCTCAAAGGAAACTTGAATGGGTAAACTGGACTTGAATCTGGAGAAGCTGCTCTGTTTTTTTTTTGTTTTTTTTATTTGGCCTTAAACCAAGTTACATAAAACAAATGTTCTTGAAACTCTGGTGCCCGTGGTAGGTAATGAGAACCTGTATTACAGGTCACCAGAATTCAACTTCCAGCAATTGGAACACATTATCAAATTATATAATAATAACAATTAAATTACGTTCTGTCAAAATTAAGTCATTAATTAAATACAAATTAAATCAAAAGCTTGTATGTAGATAAATCTTTAACAAAGCTTATCCTAGACCCTTTGTTTTATTCTCCTCCATCTTCTGTTTCAGTACGAGAAGTAGCAAGACTGGACAAGCAAGTTTCTTCAATGAGGACAGAATTGGAATCTCTGAGAGAGCTACAGAAAGAGACGTAAGTTGACAATATCATCATCTGCCTACAACAGTCCACCGCTGGTTATAGCCATCTCCATTCGCACTCTTTCTGACTAAGAGCTAACTTAGTTTAGCTTAGCTCACAAAGTTAAGACATTTTAGCTTAGTTCGCGAAGTTAAGATATTATTTTAGCCTAACTCGCAAAGCTAAACTAGACTCGTGGTAGACGCGTTTTAGGCTTAGTACGCACTGCGGTTTTTATTGGCGCTATTT
The DNA here is from genome assembly GCA_945859665.1 of Anorthoa munda. Lineage (NCBI taxonomy): Eukaryota > Metazoa > Arthropoda > Insecta > Lepidoptera > Noctuidae > Anorthoa > Anorthoa munda. Next base: position 11,778,205 of record OX243917.1, on the reverse strand, counting down.
TTTCCGCCCTTTCCGCGACCTATGGAATTGTATGAATCTGCACACATTGCGGTAAAAAAATCGCGCGGCAATAATACTACAATAATTCGCGAGTATTTAATTCGCTATTCGTGTAAAAATACATCTAGAGACTAACACTCAGGTAACCTATAGGTCCCCATACTTAACGAATCACTATGGCGTACCACAAGGGACTGTGCTAGCCCCGATATTGTTTTAGCACATATAAACGAATTGCCAGAATCGACGGATCAGTTCATTGTATTATTCGCAGATGATACTACTGTTTTATTAACTAAATAAGCTACTATTGATCAGGCGATAAGCGCCACCAATGAAGTTCTAAAGCAAAAAAAGCGGTTAATTAAAAATAAATTTAGAAATAAATACCGATAAAAATAAATTCATGAGATACCTGACATATAATAACAAAACAAATAAAAAAAACACAATAGAATTGCCAATAAAATATAATAATAACATCATTAAAGAAGTAAAGGAAATAAAATTTCTAGGAATATATATTGATAATTACAATTTTATAATAAAAAGTTGGGGATCCTTGCGAAGGTGAGACCGTGTACTTCACGCCTGAACAGCAGCTCAAATTGTATAAAGCGCAAGTTCGGTCATGCATGGAGTACTGCTCTCATCTCTGGGATGGATCTGCCAAATATCAACTTGATACACTTGAGTCGATTGACAAACGGGCCATTATAGGCAACGATGCACTAGTCGCCTCAAAACTCCAGAGCCTTGAACATCGACGCCAAGTGGCCAGTCTGTCGGTTTTTTATCGGTTACATTTCGGGGAGTGTGCGATGGAACTGCACAACTTGATTCCGCCTAGCCCTTTCCATCACCGGACAACAAGACGTGCGGCAATAAGCCACTGGTACATGATGGACATCCCAACCAAAGCGTTTTGTGAATACTTTCATTTTACGCACAGCTAAGGAGTGGAATTCCCTGCCGGAGAAGAGTCTTTAAGTCAAGAGTGAATAGGTTACGTCTAGGCAAGCGTGCTTCACCGTCGACCACATCATCGCTTACCATCAGGCGAGATAGTGGTCAAACGCGAGACTATCGATAAATAAAAAAAAAACTATAACTGGAAATCTCATGTAGATCTTGTACATAAGAAAAATCACAAATTCGTTTACGCTCTTCGTAAAATAAAAAATAAAACTAATAGAGAAACAGCATTAATGGTATACCACAGTCATGATGTGTGTTAAGTATTGCCTCAATACTCTACAGACGCCCAGAATGCTTATATGTCTCAGAAAAACTGCATAAGATCAATTTATGATCTCAAATGAACTGATTCGTGCCGACCAGTATTCACTGAAAAACGTTTACTTACATTCCCATCCCTGTACGTATTCGAAATGTGTAAATTTGTTAGAAATCACTTATCACTTTTTGAGCAGGATGATAAGGCCCAATTTAAAAGGAAAATAGTACAAAAACCTCTGGTGGTACCTCGAAGCAGATTAAAGTTATGTGACAGAAACTGCTACACCATGGCGGTAAAAATTTATAATAAACTGCCGGAAAAAATAAGAATAAAACTGGCCAAGTGCGAGTCGGACTCGCGCACGAAAGGTTCCGTACCATTTTATAAAATATATCAGAACCAAGCAAAAATTAATATCATGGCGGGATTATTCAAGCGCGCTCAGCATAACCACAGGTTAACTAAAAGTTCCTTGGGCATATCTACTGCGCATGTGCAAATAGCTGTCACGTCCTAACGCAAAAAGGCACGAGTAAAATATGCGTTCTGCCAAACATATTTAATGAATATTTAAAATTAATAATTTATTGATCAAAATCTAAATCTAGAGTAATTAAAAACGCCTTTAATGAAGTATTAGTTTTATTTTACCTTTTAATAATAATAATAATCTTTATTATGATACACACATGATTCATGATACACAAAAGCAAAAGTACAAAAATAAAGTAAGATGTCTACATAAATCTACACAGATCAAGTAACCCTGTCTCCTAAACTAGGTAGTCCTGTATCTTAGGAGACAGTGATTAGGCCATACAGGGTGGTTAGACATGTAGGTATAGCTGCAGCCAGGATGTACATCGCGACGGTGTTTAAGTAATGCAATTGTGTGACGGTGTGTAAATGTGTTTGAGTGTAATAGGATGTTTGAGTGAGTGAGCGAGTGAGAGAGTGATGTATGTGTAAGTGAATGAGTGGTGAGTAAGGCGAGGGTGATCGTGTATTGAGTGTGATTCGGTTAGTGTAATGAATTTAGGGATTATTCTATAAATGTAAGTAAAGACTCCGTGAATGAGTAGTCTTTTAGTAATAGCCATTCTGTCAGTTTGATTTTGAGGTTATGGGAGTTTAGATGCATTATTTGTATTTGATTATGTATTTTTCCGTACAGATAGGTACCAAGAATATAAAATTGATGCCGAGCGAAAGTGGTTCTGTGCTGCGTACTGGGTAAGATTTGAGTGCGTTTGTTCCGGTCCTGAGGTGGGAGGCACTTATGTGTCTTTAGTATTGCCTTGAACACAAAGAGCTGCCGCACTGTTAGAACTTTACAGTCTGCGTATAGGTCAGATGTTGGATATCTAAAAGGCTTTTTGGTCATTACTTTAAGTATTGCTCTTTGTGCTCTTTCTATTCTGAGAATAATGGTTTTAGCTGCTCCTCCCCATGCAGTTATACAGTACCCAAGTACAGATTGGCAGAGGGAGTAGTAAATCATCTTCAGCGTGGCTCTGTCGGCAGAGTCTCTGAGGGACTTGAAAATGTGGATAAGACGCATAGTTCTTGAGGAAAGGGTATCAATTTGCTTGTCCCACCTGAGTCCGGAATCGATGTGTACACCCAAATACTTAACGGCGTCTGATCGACTTATCGTGGGACAGGAACAAGGTGCCGCGGGGTCAGGGCAGGAGTGAGCTCCTAGGGTGAAGTCAGATCCCGGAGTATTACCACGTCTTAACCCAAAAGGAATGTAAGTGGTTTTATTTAGGTTTAGCGTTAGCAGGTTAGAGTTTAGCCAAATCATTATTTCAGACATTGCAGCTTCCGCATTTGTCTTAACCATATCCCAGGTTGAACCGCGGACTAGGATTGCGGTATCGTCAGCGTAGGCGTAAATATTACAGTTTGGAAGGTTCATCTTACACAGATCGTTAACATGAACCTTTTATATGAACGATATTTGTACTTAACTAATTTTTAAAACTTTTCTCAAATAATAAAAACTCTATGCGTCGGGCTGACGTTGGCGATAAAAATAAAAATAAAACAGGAAAGTAAAAAGCACTAGTGAAAAAAAGTGACACTTTCCGCACAGTTTGGCTGCTTGGAAAACGCTCTTTTCGAGGATATGCATTGTAAAATATTTATTTAAACTATACCTGTGTATTCTCCCTGTGAATTCAGACATGCTATGAACGAATTGATATAGTTGAGTTTTACAAGAACCATTCATGTTTATAATACTACTAAATATTTTTTGGGGATGGGCTCCACTTTAAATTACCTATTGTTCTTAATACATTGTTATCACGAGTCAATAACCGACCCAGCCAATGGTTGTCACGGTTCGTAAATATGAAATTAAAATTAGCATATTATCTCTCATTTGACTTTAATGAAAGTAAACTGTAAAATGCTGGAAATGGGTTCTGCTATTTTTTTTGGAAATATTTTCGATGTACAAAACTTTTCTATAGATATATTATAATTATATTATTATAATAATGTGGTAGATATCTAATAATCTATTTTATTTTAGGTTAAAAAGATTATTTAAGTTTAGATAATACTTAATTAAATTGAGTAAATTAAACTTTCCAAATTAAACGATTATTTATTTAAGCAACGCACTGCGTGTCATAATAGTTATTATGTCATTTTGTCAACTGTCTATCTTAAATAGAAGTACATAATGTTAATTATTGTTGCCAGTAAACATAATTAATTCATTGTAAATATATTTAATGTATTGTAAACTTAAGGAATTCATTGTAAATATAATTAATGTATTGTAAACTTAAGGAATTCATTGTAAACATCAATTAACGCAATTCTCTTAATTCTCGGTCCACGTTTAGTACAGCTTTTAAGGTCGTCTAAGGTGGAGATAAACCGACATTTGGGTCGCTCCAGCAAATGGGTTGAACAGGACCACCGCACTCGCATTGGGTGTTTAATGGGTCGATAATCACCCACTTCATCATCATCATTTCAGCCGAAAGACGTCCACTGCTGGACATAGGCCTCCCCTAGACGTCGTCAAATTGACCGATCCCGTGCGTCTCGCATCCAGCGCCTTCTCGCGACCTTAACCAGCTCATCGGTCCACCTAGTGGGAGGCCTTCCAACGTATCGTTTTCCGGTTCGCGGTCGCCATTCCAGAACATTTCTGCCCCATCGGCCATCCGTACTGCGACCAATGTGCCCTGCCCACTGCCACTTAAGTTTGGCAATTCTTCGGGCTAAGTCGGTTACCCTGGTTCTCTTACGGATCTCTACATTTCTGATTCGATCACGCAAGGAAACGCCGAGCATAGCCCTCTCCATTGCCCTTTGAGTGACTGTAAGCTTTCTGATGAGGCCCATTGTAAGCGACCACGTCTCAGAGCCATATGTCATCACTGGCAACACACTGGTCATAGACTTTTGTCTTGAGACATTGCGGTAAATTGGACGAGAAGATACCACGCAACTTCCCGAACGCCGCCCAGCCGAGCCGGATTCGACGGTTGACCTCTTTCTCGAACCCACTTCGATGAATTATAATTACAGCTGCCTACTTGTGTACGCAATCGGCTCAGTGTTTTCCATAAAGGCCACTGGAGTTAATTAACTGTAAACATATAGGCCACTGCAATTATCGCAATGCAAACATTACCTGAATCACTGTAAACAACCAAAAATGTAACGTAAACAATCCTCCTTCGCTTTCCAGGAACCTGCGTCGTCTAAAACACAAGAAGGCTCGTAAGGATCGGGCCGCGAAGAAGTCTCCCGCTGGTGACGCAGCCGAAGTGGCTGAGCACAGCTACGCGTCGGACTCCGAGTATTTCACTGACTACCAGTCTGTGTTAGGTAAGCAAAGGAGACTATCCTACATTTTGATACGAAGTTGCTTGCTGTAGGTGTGATTCGGGCGAAAATTTTATACTCCCTCCATACGCTTTTCTCATTCTTTTAGTGTATTATCAGGCGTATATATGCCACCGCGTACACCGCGCGCTCTCTCTTTTTACCCGACTGTCGAAGGAGGGTAATATGTTTATCAGTCTATGTATGTATGTATGTAAGTATGTATGTATGTATGTATGTATGTAAGTAATTCTAAAAAAATTCAAAAAGCCCGACTGCTTAGAAAGCGAACTAAAAAGACGTAAACAAGAAGAAAATCATGCTGTGCAGTCGGAGGATACATCTGGTTTTGGTCCGCCAACTCGCGAATATGTATCCTCCGACTGCACAGCATGATTTTCTTCTAGTTTACGTATTTTTAGTTCGCTTTCTAAGCAGTCGGGTTTTTTGAATTTTTTATTTACCTTTTGTAGTGTCAGTTTGTTAATATCTGTGTTACTAACATAGTTGTAAGTTTTACTAACCTTTTTTTTTGAGTCATGGATACTTGAATAAAGAGAAATTCTATTATACATACATGTGAAAGTTTCGATGTTTGTTACCCAATAACGCTTTAGCAGCGGAACGAATTTGGTGCACATGTATGACATGAATTAACATAATAACATGCAACCAGGTCAAAACCTGGTTGCATGTTTTCGAATACCATACACACAATCACCGCAGTCGTATCGCTGACAGCGATATCGATCAGGCAATCTTATGTAATATCATCATCATCTGCCTAGCCTTTTTCCCAACTATATTGGGGTCGGCTTCCAGTCTAACCGGATTTAGCCGAGTACCAGTGTTTTACATGGAGCGACTGCCTATCTGACCTCCACAACCCAGTAACTGGGTAACACGATACCTCTTGGCTAGACTGGTGTCAGATCTCAGGCTTCTGACTACCCGTAACGACTGTCAAAGATCTTCAAATGACAGCCGGGACCAACGGCTTAACGTGCTTTCCGAGGCACGGAGGAAACTCGGTATGTTGAAATGGTCACCCATCCACGGACCGACCTCGTCAAGCGTTGCTTAACCTTTGAAGATCGACCCGTGCGGCTGTTATTATTTAGCCACGAGCCTTATGTGAATCTTATGTAATATGTAGTTAGTATATAATTTTCTATATTATTTTGTCACATCCAGGCACAGACGGCGAAATGGATAGCGAAGAGTTCTACGACGTACCCACAGATGACGACGAGGACGACACTCTCAGGGAATCTTTGCGCAACGGACACGCGAGCAATGAGTTACTTGACGAGGTACGTAAATGCTGATCGACATGGCTGTTGCTTTCGGCGGCCATTTGTTGATCCTTGCGGTCGTTACGGTATCTTATCTTATCTTGTGGAGGGTCCGAGAAATAACTCGACTTCTTCCATTGGCATCTATTGTGGTCCCTTAGATAACCTACTCCTCCCCATGAAAACTCTCTTCATGAGTTCTACAACGAGACTAGGAGATATGAGCCTATAGTCTTCTAGTTTTGGATATCCAGCCCCTAGGAGACTCATTCGCTTACCAGCCAGTGCATCGCATGTGCACAGAAGGTGCTCCATGCGTTCCGTATGTTCCCCAAACAACCTGCACATGGGTGTCGTGGTTAGACCCAACTTCATGAACTTGTGGTTGGTTCCAAAGTGGCCAGTGAAGGCCTCAAGCAGGTAGCCGATTTGCCCCCTGCTCATATTCCAAATGTATTCCCGTGCTTTGAACGTACTGCCCCCGTTTGCTGTATTCCAGACCGGTATTAGACAGCCAATGTGTTTGTTGTCTGTGGTCTGCAAACTTCCTGAATGAGGCTTTTACGAGACACGTCGAAATGCCTACACATGGTTCTGGACCCAAAAAATAATTTGCTGAGCCCTCTCTTGCCAGTTCATCTGCCATTTCGTTACCATGGATTCCTTTATGCCCTGGGACCTACATCAGTCTTATTTTTTTATGCTTCCCAAGCCTTTTTAGGGTTTGGTTAGCATCCAGAACAAGTTTGGAGTCCACTTTGTAGGATGCCGTGGCTTTGATTGCAGCCTGACTGTCACTAAGATTATAAAGGGTCTTTCAACAAGGACGGGTAATGTTAAAATTGAATAAAACAAGATGTGTGTGAGATATTAACGAAATTTATTTTTTATTTAAAAGGCCCATTTATGCCATTATGGATGGACTCTGCTGCATAGATCGAGCGAGCGCTACAGATCAATGATAAACAATTTCTTTTTGCTTGAATTGAACAATATGGACATTAAAAATTGTCATTAGTCATTAAAAATTGGACCTCTCGGATTCGTGCCACCATACGAAGCCGCGGCGGACATTTGAACGATGTCATATTCCATCCATAATGGTATAAATGGGCCTTTTAAATAAATAATAAATTTCGTTAATATCTCACACGCATCTTGTTTTATTCAATTTTAACATCGACCCGTCCTTGTTGAAAGAACCTTTATATGGATTTACCCCAGGTTCCTCTATCTATATTCTCTTGAGCACAGGTTATTATGGCATATGTCGTTACGGTAAGCCAGAAGCCGAAATATCTGACATCACTTTTACCAAAGGGATATTGTGTTACTTGGTACTTCTTCGTGATACTTCTCCATTAGTTCCGATATACAAGCCGCGCGCATAAAGTTGCCGATGACGTCATGACGTCACTGACGATCTGCGAACGGACCAACCGGCCGCCGCGCTGGTATGAGGAAGGTGTAGTCGTCGGCAAACTTTCTGCGCGCGGCTTATATGTCGAAATTTCAATTTATATTTTGAGAAACAAGTTTTAACTTTTGTTTAATTGTATGTTAATTGGATTTTAATTGTATTTATTACTGTATTTTAATTGCATTTAATTGTATTCTGTTAGTCCTAATATCTTTGTAGTAACATTGCATTGGCGTTATAGCTGTTAAGGTGATATTTACATAATTTTGAATAAATAAATAAATAAGTCTTTAAGAATGATAATCACACTAATATTATGAAGGCGACAGTTTGTGAGTGTGTGTGTTTGTATGTTTGTTACTTCTTCACGCTCAAACGGCTGGACGGATCTGGATGAATTTTGGCACAGATATAGATTATAGTCAGGAATAGCACATAGGAGATTACTCACTTTTAATCCCGGGAATATGAACATATTCCCGGGATTAAAAGTGAGTAATCTCCTATGTGTCCTATGTGCGAGGGAACCCTCGTGGTAATTTTCGACTTTCACGCTAATCCGCTGGCAGTAACGAGTTATTAGATATTCAGTAACAGTTTGAATCAAAATAATGAATGCTGTTTTATTTTGTTTTCAGGAAGTATTAGAAAAAGACAAAGTCGAAACACCTGCCACAACCTTAAAAAATGCGACATAGCTGTAGTACTTATACAGGTAATTATATTTATACTATTACAAAATATTCAGTAGTGTCCGCCGAAGCAGAAGGCGCAATTTTTTTTTTTTTTGTAGTTTGGGATGTCATCCAATGACTTCTCCCGCTCTGGGTGAAGCGGGAGGGCGTGTCAGACTTTTCATTCAATCAGAACGCTGTATTTGCATAAACTAAGTTTAATTGAACTTTTCGCGATTAGTTTGATTGGTGAAATCGGCCCTAAGTCGTGCCATCTCGCTCTCGCGTTTTATGTCCGCACCTTTACATTCAATCTTTATTTTACGTGCGTTTGTATATCTGTCTGTGGCATCATAGCTCCTAAACGGATGAACCGATTTTGATTATTTATTTTTTTGTTTTATGGGACACTTTATCGAGTGTTCTTAGCTATGTTTGATGAAAATCGGTTAAGCCGTTCAGAATTTATGCTACTACTAGATAAATTATATAGCTGATGTAGCAAATAAAAATGTGCCGGGGGTACATTTATTTTTTAAAATTTTACCTCTTTTTCTTTTAGACACAGCTATTTGGTACACTTTGTGGATTTAAGGTCTATCCACACATATAAGGGGCGTGCCCGGGACGTGACAGGGCCGGGCCCAGATATTGAAGCTTCGTCACTGGCCCATGCACGTCCCGTGCACGGACGTGTGTGAATTTCAGATAAAATGTACGCACCGATATTTTTTTGAGCCCCTGACGGGGCACGGTCCGTCCACCACCCGGGCACGGCCCTGATATGTGTGGATAGACCTTAATGCACACATAAATGTATTGGGGATTCTTTTTATACACAAATAAAAATAAAGATGTCTTTATTTTTCCAGTGCGTGTCGTCGCCAGTGGGAGGTTAGTATTAGAGCGTTAGTCGGGATAGGGGTATAACCACCGTAGCTAGAATAACGTTGGAGAATTTACGACTTAGTAAGCGAACGAATAAACGGAGTCTAGTTAATATATTAACTTTTTTTGAGGGTCTTGTAAGGCCCACTTGCAAGAATAACAAAACTCAGAGTTATTTGCTAACACAAGCTTAAATAACAAATTATGTATGACATATTTTCAATTTAACCACGTGTCTTTGGCGCAAATGGACCTAATTCGTGTTGGCAACTAACTCGGAGTTAAATTTCTCAATTTATCCTCGTGGTTAAATTTACAATATTGTATGACATACTGTGTATTTAACCTCGTGTTAACTACTAACTCTGAGTTAAGTTTTTTGTGTAAGTAGGTCTAAGCGGTTGATTAGAGATATTGTTTTAGCATGAGGTCTTGGATTCGATGCCCGAGTCGGCAAGGTGTTATTGGGTTTTTCCAGTACCAGCCCGGAGTTTGGTCTTATATCCGGTTGATGGCAATTGGCTGCCCCTCTATTACATGGGACTTGAACACCTTAACTGCCAGGTGACCGACAAACAATACATTCTTTGGCCGAATGAACGCAATATTATGTTGAATAATGTACAGGCTGCATCAGGAGTTGTTTACTATACGGACCTTGTGGAAACTAGAACAAATTTCCGTGCGTTCAAGCGTTGTTGCCATACCTAATATTGACATCAAATATAACAGCTCACAATGTTAGGACCAAATAATATTAATGCAAATTTTTATCCGTGGTGCTAGGCAACTGGGCTTATTCCAGTTGTAAACGACCCTTTGTGCCTATTGGCCTTGTTTGTTCTGTCTCCTGCTTGATATGGAGGGAAGTGGAAATTTTTATTTTTTCCTACTCCTCCGTTATTCTTTTCTGTTTAATTTCGTTGCGGGATCCAAGACAGTTAAATTCATTCTCCGGGACTTCGTCGAGCTTCATTGCCTCGGCGCTTTTCTGGTGGTCGCCACTGTTGATTCTGGCTTTCAGGAGTTGCAGTGGTTTGGGAATAGTGTCGTGGGATTGTCCAAAAAAAAAAACAATAAATTGTCTATTGTCTAGCAGTTAAGGTGTTAACTAGCCAAATTTGGGTGTTTTACAGTTTCACCCCTGCCTATCCTTCGAAGACAGGCGTGATATTATGTTATTTGTCCCGTGGCTTCGCTCATATGGCCACAGAAACGAAGGCTTTTTCTGGAAAATATTCTTTTACCACTAACAGTTCGGGACAGTCGCGGTCAAAAGACAATATTCAATAAAGAAGGGAAAAAAACCGGCCAAGTGCGTGTCGGATACATTTAGGACATTTGAAGACATTTAGGATTCCGTACCAAATGGTAAATATATTGGTCTAGTAAAATATACGTAACAATAAACATTATCACCAAATTACAAGTTCATAGGTCAATGGGAAGTTAAGCAATTCTTCGGAACAAAATTTTGTGACAGACGACGGAACTTCGGGGACCTTCGGGTGCGGAACCCTAAAAAAGAATTTATTGCCGCAGAAATCGCACACATCGCATATGTACATAACTCGACACTGTGGTTTGCTATCTCGGTTCTTAGTTTTATGACCGTGGCTGCCCAGAGCTTTGGGATTACTATAGTGAACAACATGTGCTTCCGAATTGTATTAATTTCTTGTTTAAAATATCTCTAATAACCTGCTAACTAGACTCTCATAAATTCCAAGTAACAATTATTCCATTAAAAAATTGTAATCAATTGTAAAAAATAATGTAATGTAATCAATTAATTGGTTAAATCTTTTTAAATTCAATGTGACATTCAATTAATTGATAATATTTGTGTATTTTTTTGTCAATGCTCATGTTTTTGTCATTGCTCAGTTATTATGAATATTGCACAAAGTACAGAAATTGGGTAATGTTAATAGTATGTGTGTTGATCATATTTATCATAATAAATAATATTGTGAAATGAATATTAATAATCGTTTATTCGACTAATGACTGGTCTACCATAATCAGCCTATAATAATCGCACTGCTGGGACTTAGGCTTCCTCTCTGTAAGAGGAATTGACCGAACTTTTCGGTTCGAGGATATGCCGATATAAAAAAAAAATCCCAAACAAATTTTGGTCAAGTGACGACAACTTTGTATGGGTTATATATTTTTTTTAAATTGGCTTCCTTGAAGAAAGTTGTAAAGAAAGATTTTTACTTAAAATTGTTATCCTTACAGAAATTTCTCAATCTCAATATCTATACTAATATTATAAAGCTGAAGAGTTTGTTTGAACGCACTAATCTCAGGAACTACTGGTTTGAATTGAAAAAATCTTTTTATGTTGGATAGTCCATTTATCGAGGAAGGTTATAGGCTAACATCACGCTACGACGAAGAGGAGCGGAGCATAAATGAAAAATGTTGCAAAAACGGAAAAAAAACATTTTTGAGAGCTTCCGTTGCGTGGGCTGCGTAAGCGGTTAAAGTTACGCAACATCCATGTATGTATGTAGGGTAGGTAGGTAGCCAGTTGACGGGAACGAAGCCGCGTGGGACAGCTAGTAAATGATAAAAGGCGTTAGTAATGAAAGTTATTAATTGACAAAGTGTAAGAATTTAAATGAGATTTAATGACTCACATTTAGAGCTCTCTAGCTCCTCACGTATCCACAACCCATAAAAGACCTCATAACAAGAAATATTTGCCTTAAAGAGGTCTATCCAACGATATATATCTTTATTTTTTGCAGTTTTGCCCATTGTTCTTTAAAAGACGTTAGTCGACTAAACGATTACAATTTCAATAAAATCGACTAATTAACGCAGGATAAAATTACATATATTCATAGTAAAATTTAGCTCTATCTACTCCTAGTTTAGTCTTAAAAGCTTTATCAATGGAATTCAAGCTTTATGTCTATTCAGGAAGTTTGATTTTATTTTGTACGTGACAAAAAACACTAATATCTCTAGATAAGTATCATTCGATTTCAGCGACGGTGATGGTCGAAATGCCAAAATGTGAGGGATAAATCACGTGACATTTCAATAGCACTTGACAATCCCGTACATTTGTGTAATTTTCCCAATTGCTTGCGTGATGGTTTCTTTGAGAGAATGTTACTTGTTTAGAGCCTCTAATTGCACTATGCCCGCCCTTTATCTCGAGGGCTTTTAGACGATAACCTGGTTAAGACTGGGGGGATCCCGCTGGATACAAAACGCACAGGACCGACCGATGTAGTGACACTTGGGGAAGCCCTATGTCCAGCAGTGGACGTTTTTAGGCTGAAATTATGATAATGATGGGCATAACTTCTGCTAAATGCTCGGCCACTAAAGCAAAATGGTTAGTATATTTTGTCCCGTGCAACTAAACTGTAATACATAAATACTTAGTGTAGTGTTGGTGCTATGGCAAAAGTTAATCTATACTAAATGCAGTTGGCTGTAATATTGGTTGACATTTTAGTTGGCCTACAGAATGCGATAATTTTTTCGGCATACAGTCCCTTTCTTTTTTCACAGTACAATCAAATCCGTTGCTTCAATGTTTGACATACTGAGGCACCTCGTTGCCCCGGAAAGTAATTTAGCCGTTGGTCCCGACCGTCATTCGTAGATCTTAGACAGTTGTTACATGTAGTTTGAATTCAGACAGTGTAATAAGCAGTCTTACCAATGGGTGTCTTGTAACTCGGTATATACCTGAGTTATGAAGGACAGACCGTCGGTCCATGTAACATACTGGTATTCAGCTGCTTCCTATGAGACTGGAGGCTTCCCAGCCTTGGTCAGCCGACCACAAAATAGTAAAGAAAAATCTCACAATCTGTCAAAATTTAATGCCTCATGTTTGAAAAAATCGTGCGCTTGACGGTGGCAAACAAAACGCAATGAATTATCAAATTGAAAAAGACTGTTATTTGAACTGTGTTACGCAATTATACTCCATTAGAAATTTTTACAAGTTTTTTTTACATTCCGTTCAACCGATTTTGAGTTCTATCCCGTAAGTATAAGGATAGCATAAAAAGCATAAACCTGTTAAAAAACTAACTGTTAAATACAGCTGCCATCGGTTGAATGGGCTGTACAATGGGAATATTTGAATGTCTAATGTCAAATGGAGTAGATACTCTAAAAAAGTGACTTTCTGTCAAAGTAAGCGTCGCGATAGTGATTGAAAAAATGTATAGGATTGTCAAATCGCAAACGCTGACGTTTTCTCTGATAGAATGTCACTCGCCAAGAGGCTCAGGTCGCTGACTATTATTGTATCCAACTGCACTAATATAATAATTATTCTCTTAGCAATAAGGTTTTCTGGGGGACATGAATAAGCCATAGTAGAACCTAAAAAATAAATAAAATGTTTCTTGTTTTGATAGGTAACTATATTATAGTAGTTATTAAAAAAAATAAGACTAGTGAAGTTTTGTTGAATTAGTTTTCTTCCATGTCAATTTATTCAGAAATATACATTCTTGCTTGAGTATTTAATGAAATAATCGCACAAATTGTAAAAAAGGTTTGTAATTATTCTTATTTTTAACTAATGCATGGTGAAACCATGAGTTCTGTGTTTTATTATTGTTTATGTAAAGTATGGTATTTTCTGTGAGGAAGTTTTTGTTAAATGTTCATAGGCACAAAGAAGGTGGAGTCGTCGAATGTATATTTTACATTTTCTTTTGTCAATAATAGTAATGAATTTTGTCTTCAAATCAACATTTTTTTTACAAACACTTATGTAATAATATATTTTTACATATTAACATATTTTTTTTTACTCATATAAAGTAAGTTTTAATTTATTTCTGCTTCAGAAGGCGTCTTCACCTTTTTATTTATTTAATGTACAGAAAAATGTAAAATGTTTTACAATGATCATAATTATGAAATATGTTAATTATTATGCCTGTATACATCAATGCATTTATTAGTAGTTGACATTTTGTAATATTATGTAATATATAAATTAAATTTTCTGTAAATTTTACTCAAATTAAATTTGAAGATAAATCCAAAAAAAATGTTTAAACATTTTGCTTAAAAGATTTTTAGCGTTAAAAAATCTTAAATAATTGTAAATTCAAGACATTTTATTTTATTCGAATATTTCAATATTTATTTCTACTAACTTAATAATAACACAATTCGAAATGCTCACTTGATTGCTCAATCGTACAAAATGACAAGCTTTCTCATTTTCACTAAGAGTTATTTTCCATTTCAATTATAAGTAATCTGAAATAAATCCAATATTATATGACTCCAATTTTCAATGCATTTCGCTGACTGAAAAATTCGAGAGATCGAGACCGGAGTCTGTAACATGATCTTCTTCAAAATATATTTCTATTAATAATAATATTTCCTTAAAATAATAATTCCGAAAAGCATATTCACAATATATTAACGAATAATTGTGCAGCTTCTCTTCAGCTCTTATTCCATATGAATTTTAATAAAATAAAATTATGTTTAATGGGTTAGGTTTTTAACTTTCGACTGTTTATAACTCTAGTTTCGTCATCTAAGACATCTTTAATTTTGGTACACACAAAATAGCATTTTTCTTTAAATTTGTATTCCTAATAAATTGAGTCATTACGTCCAAAAGGATATCAACAATCACAGAACAAGGAATTGCCTCTCCGGCATCGACTAAAGACGCTATTACTAATATAATACTCGTGCCCGCGCAATGTGCTCCAAGCAGCAGGGCTAATCTTTAGAGATTAGCCCTGCTGCTTGGAGCACATATCACGTTCGAAATTCGAACGGTGAATACGCTATGATTTACATTAAAAAAATGAGTTCGCTTTCGAATTGTGTGCGCTTGCTTGACTGAGGTGAGCTGTGAACTTTACAGAATAGCAGTACTTAAGTGCTGCTTAAGTGTTGCTGTAAACGGCGATCACGCTTTGTTTTTATGCAGTTTTAACAATTCTGTCTCTAGCAGTGGCCGACGAGGCGTTTCTATGCTCTTGTGTCAGCAATATTATAAATATTATTAATAAATGTAATGTACCTATGATCTTTATGAAATCAATTTAATTGTTAATCTTCAATGATGTTCAATTAAACTGTAATCTGATGTTATTCAATATTAATGGAATAAAAAGATGTACGATCTTAATGATAAAATCAATTTAATTGTTAATTTTCAATGAAGTTCAATTAAACTGTATTCTGATATTATTCAATTAATGGAATTCAAAGTTATATTAGTTTATTACGATGCAGTACTCGAAGTTGTTAATAGTTGTAGGCAATTTTGGGATAACCGTCTGGTGTTTATTTTGTTATAAAAATTAAAAATATCATTGAGATTTATGCTTTTTATTTATTACCAATTTTTCGTACTATTCCCAAAATAACTGTGTAGGTACCCTGTGACGTTCGAGTCTCGACTGGCGGGGGCCGCGCGGTTTCGCGGCAGTGGGGTCGCATTCCAGCAGGTGCACAGTTATGTGTTGACTGAATAGTACGTTCTAATCAAAGTCAAATATATTTATTTCAACTAGGCCAATAAGCGGCACTTTTGAACGTCAAACAATTTTTTTTTTTTTAAGTTTACGTGTAATAAAAATTGATTCTACCGTGAATTCGGAAATGTAGCTTGTTATGGAGAAGAACGCACAAGACAATCCATACTTACTCTTTTAAAAAACAGGTCTTTTACAATATTTACATAAGTACAAACATTAATAAATTCATATATGTCGATGCACCCAAAAATAGCACTACACACTATACTACGCACAGGTATAAAGTAATAAAAGCATTAACACGTAAATTCATTAATTTCATAAATAGGAACATGGTTCTCACATACTTACAAATATTGCCTTACAATCACAGGTCCACGAGAAGTTAACAAAACACAATAGGCCTTTCATGATTATAACCTGGCAGTACTAACTACTACAGAGGTCTATAAATAGTCTAAGAAATTAAAATGTTAAATCATCCCAGAGCAGTTTCTATATGTCAGTTTGTGTATGTGAGTTTATAAGTTTGTGAATGCACCCACTCAAAAAGGAAATTAGAGTTTTATATAATCCCCTAGGGCCTAGGGTATCGTAGTGGAACATTGAGTGCTGTGTAGTCCCCTGGGGGACTGGTCTAGGGGATTTTAGTGGAACGAGTGACGATATAAGAGAATTTCCTAGTGTAGTAAAAAAACTAGAACGTAATAAACTCGCAGGTATCCTACAAACCGAAAACAGCAACACAACTTTGGGCGTACCTATTGACTAGAAACTAAACAAATACTGTTCAAGAGACAAAACTATCAGATGCGTGCAAATATTTTCGGGCCTGCTTCGCTCGCCCTTTCATTTGCCATAGTCTTGCTTTTCTGCATTCAGGTTCAAGGGGCCTTTGGTTGGTTTTGCCACCTTGGGTCTCCGATAGACTGTCTGACACTGAACTATCTACTATTTTTCGAGTTTCCTTACTATTGCCCCATCCCTAAGCGAATGCAGTGCAGCAGTGGTGGCCCAGTGGTATCGGCCGTGACTTACAAGCTGTAGGTCGTGGGTTCGAGCCCAGGCAGGCGCTTTACTTTGTGTAAATTATTTCATCACCACTGCTCTCAAAATGGTGAAGGAAAACATCGTGAGGTAACCGGCATGTCCTAGAACCAAAAATTCGAAGACATGTGACATTCACCAACCCGCACTGGGCCCGCGTTGTGGATAACGGCCCATTCCCTCTCACAGAGAGGAGGCCTGTGTCCCAGCAGTGGTAACATTAATAGGCTGATGATGTGATGTGATGATGTAAGCAAATGCTGGGTATCCCCCTTGGTGGTAAAAATATGTGTGACGACAGTACTTATCCGGACGAGCTCCTTTACTAAGAGGGCGACCTCTTAACTTATATTCAAAATTTTAAGTCGAGCCATCCATAAGATATCTGAAACTACGAACATCACAAAGGTCACTGAGAAGTCATCAGCACTAAGATCAAATTTGAAAACACAGAGTAGAGTTGGTATTCAATTGCTTTGAAATGCAATGACCATGTTTCCCGCCAAACTTGTCAATAACGTCTCGTTGATCAAGTGGTCGAAAGCGCTGCTGCCGAGCATGAGATCCTGGGCTCAATTCCCGGATCGGGCAAAGCGTTTTTAGGGATCCGTACTCTGTAAAGGGTAAAAAACGGGACCCCATTACTAAGAATCCACTGTCCGTCTGTCTGTCTGTCTGTCACCAGGCTGTATCTCATGAACCGTGATAGCTAGACAGTTGAAATTTTCACAGATTATGTATTTCTGTTGCCGCTATAACAACAAATACTAATAAATATTTAAGTCCCATACAACAAACGTGATTTTTTTGCCGTTTTTTGGGATAATGGTACGGAAACCTTCGTGCGCGAGACCGACTCGCACTTGGCCGGTTATTGGGATTTACCATTTGGTATTTCTTAGTAGCAGCCCTGTGTCTAAATTTGTCCCACGTTGATAGGAATATGCTCGCCTTCTATTAAATGGGATTAAATATAGTTAACTGGCGAAATATAAGTATACTTTAAGTATTATTATTATAAGTATACAGTGATTATTCAGATACGTGTAGCGTCCTCTACCTACAGTTTTCGAGTGTCTTTAACTCTTCACTACACGTTGTTTGCTGCGTGACTGTATAGTTTTTATGAAGCTGTAAAGGTGTCGCTACGAGCTCAATGTAGTTACTGAAAAGGTACTGAAACGTATCGGTTCTCTCTTTTTAACTTTACTGAAAATGCTATTTAGTATCTCTGTCTTGAAATCAATAATAAGGTGTCACACATAGAGACAGGGTGACTTGAATTACCCAATAAGGATACGGGAAACCATTGAGGAGAGAAAACAAATCTCTCTTTCGTTCTCATCGTAAAAATCGTAAAAGAATTTTCTAAATTAAAAGCTTTAATAAAATTTTAAATAAAAACTCTACACAACGACAAAAAATATTACAATAAATTTCATTATATTGCCTTAGGGACCAAATTAAAACATTCGGGTTAGCTATAGCAAGTTTTCTGTAATAAATTCTCAAAGTTAAAGTCCTGCATCTCGCAAGCAAAGTTTTCGCGTCAGTTTTGTACGGTTCCAGTTTTCAAGTACGGCTCTCGGGAGGTCCGTAGCTACTCCGGAAACCGGTTTGGCTAGGAGCCGGTCTAAGTCCTAGCCACCCAAAATGATGAAGCTAAGCAGTAAGCAATCATGAGGATTTAATACAATATGTCAAAATGATATGTCAAGCAACTGATAAAGAGAGACTTCGGTCTCAACCCCACGGTAGTAGCTCCCTTGACCTCCTTTTGTTGTTTGGGTTTATAAATCTTGTTTAAATTCTTTTGTGAATTAAATTAAATGAATTTTCAGAGAAAATGAGACAGACAAATAACTTTTGATGTAGGTTTTTAAAAATTATACTTAATGAAAATAATTTAAAAGTAGTTCAAAACAAGACAGATAACACAAAAAGTCGAAAACCCGTGACAAGGGATATGAAAAATGATTCAAAAAGTATTAAAAACAAAAAGTATAAAACTGAAATGACATAAAAAGAAAAACATGAGGCAAAATTCGAATTCACGTCAAATTGTTGTATCCACCCATTGTGAGACTACGGCTTCAATTAAACAATGATGTTGATAAATTCTAACATTCGTTTTCTTTGCAGTCAGTTACCTACCCATATCAAAGCAGTTGATACACACACACACGCACAATTAAATAAATATATTACCTATATATAAATATACTACATATTTTTAGTAGGCACTTAAATATCTTATAGCTATATAGGTAGGTATTTATAAAATTACTTAATTATTACCCAGATAACTGTGCAATTAAAAACCTTTAGTCCCAGTTGGGTGCCATTAACAGAATTGGCGCCCAAATGGAACGACCGTTATTAAGTGGTTTTTTTATTAGTAATTTTTATGTTTGGTTCTCATTACAGTATTATATGATCTGTGTCATTACCTTATTTTGATCATGGATATTAGTCCCAAACTCTTAAGCATGAACCAAAATTTTACTTTACTTATCATTTAATATTATGTGATTACAATAAAAATTATGTGATAACAATACATTCTTAATCCATAATCAGCCCTTATTGCTCCCAGCAGTAAACACAATAACTTTACTGAAGATGCTATTTGGTATCTCTGTCTTAAAATCAATAACAGGGCGTCACACATAGAGACAGGGGGACTTGAATTACCCAATAAGGATACGGGAAACCATCGCAGAGAGAAATCAAACCTCTCTTTCACTCTCACCGCAAAAATCGTAAATGAATTGTTTAAATAACAACCTTTAATAAAATTTTAAATAAAACCTCTACACGAAAAGAAAAAATATCACAAGAAACTTAATTCCATTTCCTTAGCGACCAAATCTAAACATTCGGGTTAGCTATAGCAAGTTTTCTGTAATAAATTCTCAAAGTTAAAATCCTGCATCTCGCAAGCGAAGTTTTCGCGTCAGTTTTGTACGGTTCCAGTTTTCAAGTACAGCTCTCGGGAGGTCCGTAGCTACTCCGGAAACCGGTTTGGCTAGGAGCCGGTCTAAGTCCTAGCCACCCAAAATGATGAAGCTAAGCAGTAAGCAATCATGAGGATTTAATACAATATGTCAAAATGGTCAAGCCACTGATAAAGAGAGACTTCGGTCTCAACCCCACGGAAGTAGCTCCCTTGACCTCCTTTTGTTGTTTGGGTTTATAAATCTTGTTTAAATATTCTTTTTAAAATTAAAATATATGAATTTTCAGAGGAAATGAGACAGACAAATAACTTTTGATGTAGGTTTTTAAAAATTATACTTTATGAAAATAATTTAAAAGTAGTTCAAAACAAGACAGATAACACAAAAAGTCGAAAACCCGTGACAAGGGATATGAAAAATGATTCAAAAAGTATTAAAAACAAAAAGTATAAAACTGAAATGCCACAAAAAGAAAAACGTGAGGTGAGATTCGAATTCAGGTCAGATTGTTGTATCCACCCATTGTGAGACTACGGCTTCAGTTAAACAATTATTTTGATAAATTCTAACATTAACTTTTCAGTCAGTTACCTACATATATCAAAGCAGTTGTAATTAAATGAAATAACAAATATATTTTAATTTTTTATTGTAAAAACTACGACTAGAAAACATCACAAACACACACACAATTAAATAAATATATTACCTATTTATAGGTATCTACATATTTTTAGTAGGTACTTAAATATGTTATAGCTAAGTGGTAAGTATTTAAAAAAATACTTATTTATTTCTCAGATAACTGTGATATTAAAAACGATTAGTCCCAGTTGGGTGCCATTATCAGAATTGGCGCCCAAATGGAACGACCGTTATTACAGTGGTGTTTTTGTAAGTAATTTTTGTGCTTGGGTCTCATAATTTTATTTTGGTTGTGGGTATTTTTCCCAAGCTCTTAAACATGAGCCAAAAGTATTAAAAATAATCATGACTTTTTCATTTGTCCTATTTGGGCGACATTTCACATTACTGCATTTAATTTTATGTGATTACAATAAAAAATATATGATAAGTGATACTACCAATACTTTCTTAATCCATAATCGGCCCTTATTGCTCCACAGCAGTAAACAGACTAACATTACTGAAGATGCTATTTGGTATCTCAGTCTTAAAATCAATAAAAGGGCGTCACACATAGATACAGGGGGACTTGAATTACCCAATAAGGATACGGGAAACCATCGCAGAGAGAAATCAAACCTCTCTTTCACTCTCACCGCAAAAATCGTAAATGAATTGTTTAAATAACAACCTTTAATAAAATTTTAAATAAAACCTCTACACGAAAAGAAAAAATATCACAAGAAATTTAATTCCATTTCCTTAGCGACCAAATCAAAACATTCGGGTTAGCTATAGCAAGTTTTCTGTAATAAATTCTCAAAGTTAAAGTACTGCATCTCGCAAGCAAAGTTTTAGCGTCAGTTTTGTACGGTTCCAGTTTTCAAGTACAGCTCTCGGGAGGTCCGTAGCTACTCCGGAAACCGGTTTGGCTAGGAGCCGGTCTAAGTCCTAGCCACCCAAAATGATGAAGATAAGCAGTAAGCAATCATGAGGATTTAATACAATATGTCAAAATGGTCAAGCCACTGATAAAGAGAGACTTCGGTCTCAACCCCACGGAAGTAGCTCCCTTGACCTCCTTTTGTTGTTTGGGTTTATAAATCTTGTTTAAATATTCTTTATGAAATTAAAATATATGAATTTTTAGAGAAAATGAGACAGACAAATATCTTTTGATGTAGGTTTTTAAAAAAAATTATACTTTATGAAAATAATTTAAAAGTAGTTTATGGGCCAGTTTCTTAAGTCGACGTCACATCTCAAATCAGCTGACAATTTGTCACAAATTAACCAGCTGTCAGTTGTCAGTGAGTTTCTCAACCCTTCATCATCGAGAAATTACGTAATCGCTTGTTACAGTATATAATCGACATTAATTTATTTCGGTTGGCTACCCTAGCTGGTATTCATTCACTACTATAACTTAATCAGTAACTTTAAATAGTATTTTATCTTGAGAGGCTGGGTTGGTGTAGCCGCCAAGTTAAGCAAACCTTACCAAGCTCGATTTTTAGATGGGTAACCACTTCTTTTTTGGTTTGCTTGTTTTTGGATAGGTGACCCCACACAGGTTAAGCAACACTTACCAAGGTCAGTCTTGGGATGGGTGACCACTTTTTTTTGGTTCGCT
This sequence comes from Anorthoa munda, assembly GCA_945859665.1. NCBI lineage: Eukaryota > Metazoa > Arthropoda > Insecta > Lepidoptera > Noctuidae > Anorthoa > Anorthoa munda. The sequence continues at coordinate 11,756,060 of OX243917.1, read as the reverse complement.
TGTTTTTGGATGGGTGACCCTGCCAGGGTAAGCAACACTTACCAAGGTCACTGTTAGGATGGGTGACCACTTTTTTTGGGTTCGCTTGTTTTTGGATGGGTGACCTTGTTAGATGTTGTTTAACCTAACGGGGTGACTTTAGGATGGGTGATCAAAATTTTTGTGGCGATGGTCACCCATCCGAAGACTGACCTTGGTTAGTGTTGCTTACCCTGACGGAGTCACCTATCAATAAAAAAGCGATCCAAAAAAAAGTGGTCACCCATCCAAAGACTGACCATGGTTAGTGTTGCTTACCCTGGCGGAGTCACCTATCCATAAACAAGCGATCCAAAAAAAAGTTGTCACCCAACCCAAGACTGACCTTGGTAAGTGTTGCTTACCCTGGCGCGGTCACCACCCCAGCCGCTTCAAGTTAACACAAAACTATCCAGAAGCTGACCATAGTAAGTACTAAGTACAGGGTACAGTCAACATTGACCTGGGGATTGAACCTTCCTCACGCGCACTAGCGTGAGGAAGGTTCGATTCCCAGGTCAGTAACAGTTTGTTTTTTTTTTAATTTATTTATTTCAATACAAAAAAAAAAATTGATAATTGTGTCAAGTTTTTAAAATGTAATTAATTTAAAAGTTTGTAATATCCTATTTTTTTCTTAAATCTTGGTAATTAATTAATTGATATAAATTAACATTTGTTTTATAATTCAACCCATACCATAGTTTTCGCCGGCCCCTATTATCTTTTTATCGTAACATAAATTTAAAACAAATGTGCCTTTAAAAGCATAATTTTAATTTTAATCCGCGAATAATCGACCAATTTCCAACAATTATAAATTAGGCTCGTTGACAAGAGATTAACTTTGAAAAAGGTGCTCAGAAACCCAAAACTGCTGTAACATGCGGTTAATTCGAGATTTTACTCAAATGTGACAAATTGTCAACCACTTGTCACACTTGGATGTTGAGAAACTGAAAGTAGAATTAACAGGCGATTAATCCTCGATTACGTTAACAGCCCGATAATTGAGAGCTGGGAAACTGGCAGTAAAACAAGAAAGATAACACAAAAAGTCGAAAACCCGTGAAAGTATTAAAAACAAAAAGTATAAAACTGAAATGACACAAAAAGAAAAACATGAGATGAGATTAGAATTCAGGTCAGATTGTTGTATCCACCCATTGTGAGACTACGGCTTTAGTTAAACAATTATTTTGATAAATTCTAACATTTACTTTTCAGTCAGCTACTAACGTAAAGGGTCTTTCAACAAGGACGGGTCGATGTTAAAATTGAATAAAACAAGATGTGTGTGAGATATTAACGAAATTTATTTTTTATTTAAAAGGCCCATTTATGCCAATTATGGATGGAATAAGACATCGTTCAAATGTCCGCCGCGGCTTCGTATGGTGGCACGAATCCGAGAGGTCCAATTTTTAATGACTCTGCTGCATAGATCCGGCTGAATCCGTTTTATGGGAGCCCCCCTTAGATATTTATTATATACTGTTTTTAGTATTTGTTGTTATAGCGGCAACAGAAATACATCATATGTGAAAATTTCAACTGTCTAGCTATCACGGTTCATGAGATACAGCCTGGTGACAGACGGACAGACAGACAGACAGACGGATCGCGAAGTTTTAGTAATAGGGTCCAGTTTTTTTCCCTTTGGGTACGGAACCCTAAAAAGAATAACCAGTCAAGTACTAGTGGGAACCGTGTGCCGTAGGACTTAGAATTTTAGTTTAGGTTCCCCTGTAAATTTAGAGTGACGTCCTTTATACCTCAAAATATAAACAAATTAAAAATTATCGAAGAAATAGAATTAGTACCGAAGTCACAACCAAAGCTAAACCAAATACATCTTCAATTATTTGACAAGCGTTCCGATTTCAATCACCTTCCAAAACCAAATAGTTATCTGTTGCCTGTCTTATAATAGGCAAGGAGTTTGCCTCAAATTCAAATTCAATTTATTGCATCCATAATGTACATACAGGTGTTAAATATAGGTTACAGAAACAATTATGGACCCTGTCGGGCACAGCAACATTCTAGATACAGTCAGTGTCTAGGAGAGAGGAATAGCGCTTAATATTTTTGCATAATAACATTTCAGTTGTATTTCCTATGTTTTTATTTGGTATAATGTACCTACTAATATGTCTATGTTTTTCTATTTTTATGTCATGTTATGTACTATTATCGTCTATTATTACCTAATTATTAATTTATTCACCTAAATTGAATTAAAATTAGTATGTTTTAAATGCATAATTTATATTAAATAAAATTATTAAATAAAATTATTATTAATGCTTATTATGTCTATTTATTAATGTCGTTTTACATAACGAGTTATCTTTATTTTTAATTGAATTGAATTTATCCGTCAAATGTTTTTAAAATTTGTTTTTATTTGGTTTAATGTACCTACTAATATAACTATATTTTCATATTTTTATGTCATGCCATGTCATGTACTATTATTATCTATTTATTAATTAATTCACCTTAATTGATTTAAAATTAGTATATTTGAAATGCATAGTTTATTTAATTATATGTCCTTATTATATTTTGAGTCAAATGAGTGATCTTTATTTTTTATTGAATTTATCCGTCAAATATTCTTCAATTGTGTAATAGCTTTTATTAATTAAGAATTGTTTTAATTTATTTATAAATATATTGTTTTTATTTACTTGTTTTATATTTTCCGGTAATTTATTATATATTTTTATCGACATTGCGTACGGACTAGAAGAGTGCAATTTAAGGCGAGAGGAGGGTAGATCTAGTCTGTTTCTGTGGCGCAACGAATAATTTGTTTGCATGTCTTCCCGTGTGTTGTAAGTATCTGGGTATTTGCGGACTAGTTTACATAATTCTAAAATGTAAATACCAGTCAAGGTAAGGATTTTGTATTTCTGGAAATAAGGCTTGCAACTGTCTGTTTGTTCGATGTTAGTTATTATTCTTATCAGCTTTTTTTGTAGGATAAATAGGGAGGGAGCGTCCGTGCTATTTCCCCATAAGATAACGCCATAGCTAAACCAAGCGTGGGCATACGCGTAGTATATCACTAATGCGGTTTGCAGGCTGGTAGATTTTTTAATTTCACGGAGGGCATATGAAAACTTTGATATTTTCGATTTAACTTTCTGTATGTGGGTTTTCCAATTTATATGAGTGTCTATTGTTAAACCTAAGAGAGTGAAATCATTAACTGCTTCTATTTTATGTTCATTGTACGTATAGTTTAAATAAATTGGATTTTTTTGCCGGGGGTGAAAGGTAATTAATTTTGTTTTGGTGAAGTTAATTTCAAGATTATGTTCGCTCATCCAATCTATTATTTGATTAAGAATGGTGGTAAGTTTTTCGTTAATATTATCATTTATTTGGCATGAGGTGAGGATAGAAATATCATCAGCAAACAATACACACCTCTAAATAGGTGAAGAGTCCTTACAGTAGCTAGAGCTATGTAGCTAGAGCTATGTAGCTAGAGTTCTGTAGCTAGAGCTATATGTAGCTAGAGCTGGCCAAGAACAAAACTTGCCTCGTGTAAAGCGCCACTCATCAGGTTACAAAGAATAGTGTGTCTCGGAATCAAGGGTGCTTTCAGGACAACACCTACGGCAGCGATTGAGAGATACCTCAATATCCCTCCTCTGCATGTGATGGTTGAGCTCAAGGCAAGGAAGATATTACATCGTCTTGCTGTTGCTGGACTATGGGATGCCTCTAAGCCAAAGACTAACCATACAAAATTCGATGGTAATGAATACCTGGATCGGGTAAGAAGCATGATATACGATAAAATGCAAACTATGTTTGTGTTTGAAAGGTCTTTCAAGGTCCAAATCCCAACAATAGAGGACTGGGCGAAGGAACTCGATCCACCAGAACCAGATAGTCTGGTGTGGTACACTGATAGATCCAAAATGGAATCAGGTACAGGAGCGGGAATATACGCAAAAGGATACAAATGTAACCAAAACAAAAGTGATCATGGTGCTTGCAACAGCACCGAAATATCGGGAACTCGCAACAAACATTAAACATGGTAAATATCCCGTTTCTAATGTTATTGTTAGTTACAAATGTAGTTTAAATTGTTGATTGAAAACTTAGGGAAGATGGCAACTATATTTCAAGCAGAAACATATGCCATAATAACTTGTGCTCAAGAGAATATAGATAAAGAATCCCTGTAAAATCGTAATGTTAATGTGTGCGTGCAAAATGGTGGTTTGATCGTTATGGGCTCTGTCTGCGGCGCGCCGCCACTTACGTACTTTGTGGTGTGACTAAGACTTTAGTAACACAATAATGTTGATAAATGCTAACATTCGTTGTCTTTTCTGTCAGTGATAATAAACTGCCGAGCAATGAAAAAGTTCCACCCTAATTTAACACATTAATTTCATTTTTTCACATTTAATTTAATATTTGAACATAATATTTACGTTTTTAGTTGGTAATATTCTGATGCGCTGTTAAATGTACTTCAAAATTGCAGACGGCGTCATTAAGCTAGCCTTTCCTGTTTAAGAGTAATTTGGTGCTAGGTCACTGCAACTTTTTCATTGCTCGCGAGTGTATCAAAAGAGTTACAATTAAATGAAACAAAAAATATTTTCTTGATATGTATTTTAACTCTAGGACTGGAAAAACATCGGACGGCGCGTAATGGGTAGCTCACCGTCCGATAAGGACCAGGCCCGAGTCGACGGTGCGTTGTGTTCCACGCGCGCCTCAAAGAGATGTCAGCAGAACTGACGGGGTCCGCAAGGGCCGATGCCTGTCTGGGTCGCGGATAAATTTGATAAAGAGTTACCGCGGCCCTGGCTTAAGCAACTGAAGGAACACAGGTGGGTTTTAGTCAGTAAAAGTCTGACGCGCCCAACCGCCTCACCCAGAGCGGGAGAAGTCATTGGATGATTGCCCACCCAAATACAAAAAACAAACGACTAGAAAAACATCACACACACATAAGAACTTATTTTAAATAGGTACTTAAATATCTTACAACTAAGTGATATATACAAAATCACTTAAAATTATTACATTGCTAAGATTAAATTATTACAAAAGACTAGATATGTTACTATCAAAAAAAAAATGAGTTCACAATTCCTTAGTCAAATTTGTTTTTATTTTATGTTTCTTGAATTTGGGTAACACTTTAGTCCCAGTTGGGTGCCAATTACAGAAACATTGGCGCCCAAATGGGACTATAGTATTTTATTAAAATAATGTACCATGCAAAACTGTGAACAGGCAATCATAAAGTGAGACCAGTTCATTCATAAAAGCCGATTTTGCTAACAATTTAATTTCAACTTAAAAGGTGACCGAAACTAAGTCATTAAAGTGACCATTGGTGCTCAAATGGGACTACACAAATTTTAAGACACACAATTTTTATTTTTATTGAAAGTAGCTTTTTCATGTTTATTATTTTTGTGCTTTAACTATGAACAGTTTTACTGTTGCTATGCTGCCTGTAATCGTATTATTAAAGTAACCGCGGCTGAAAAAACAAAAAAAATGTGTGTAGTCCCATTTGAGCACCAATGGTCACTTTAATGACTTAGTTTCGGTCACCTTTTAAGTTGAAATTAAATTGTTAGCAAAATCGGCTTTTATGAATGAACTGGTCTCACTTTATGATTGTCTGTTCACAGTTTTGCATGGTACATTATTTTATAACAACAATTGGACAGGACTATAATAGCCTTACTACCAAACAACGCTAGGTTGGTTTGTGTTAAACCTTTAAACACGCAGTGTTCATCCTTACAGATGTGTAAGGATGTAGAACTCCAAAGACATGTTCACGTTCTTCATGTTCGCTTCACGTCACTTTATCGAAATTAAAAACTTTTCTGAGTCCCATCTGGGCGCCATTATTCTCAAATTATTTATACCATTACAAAACTGGGAAGTATTCTTATTCACTATCCCACATCAGCCCTTATTACTACCAACAGTAAACAGATCTATAATGGCCTTACTAACACCGCTAGGGAAACTTTCTTCCCGTTGACTACGTAAGCTGTTGATTTCTGTTGTATCTGAAATAAATAAAAATATTTTATCTGTGACTTGCACAGGAGATACAGACACGAGAATATGACAATTATAATAAATATATTTGAAAAAAAATGCCCGTGTATAACCAAAAAGGTCTATATCAGCAAATGCAGCGATATTTAAAAAACTGGCCAAATGCGAGTCGAAGGTCATAAACAATGAAAGCATCGAAAACTGCTCTAACGAAGGGACAAAATTAACTTTGTCGTTCGAAAACTGTTGTCCCCAACATCAATATACAAAATTTTTATTTTTCCAAGTACATTTTATAAGTTGGTCGACTACTACTCGTAAAATTGTAAAGCCTACTTAGCTGTGATAGTTTTCGTTTTAATATATGCCGTGAATCACATTACTACTACTACTAAATCACATAGCCAAAAGCAACCATTTAGCTGGTTCCTTGTTGATTACGGAACCCTAAAAGAGATGAATAAATTCGAAAATTCCATCAGACATATTTCGGTTGTTGGGTAACATTTGGTATCTACTGGGTATGAAAAAACGTTCTTGAGATGGCTATCTGAGCAGAAGACTAAAATGATTCGCAGCTGGTTATAAAATAGAAAGTATTATTTCTATACGCGTCATAACCATAATGTCTTACTGCGATCGATAATCCGTATCTTAATTCGTATCTTACTAATAAACGCGGAATAAAGTTATACCAGGTATAACAAAGGAATAACCAAACATTTCCATAGGTTTATACTTGGTATAACTTTATTCTGTGTTTATTAGTAAGAGGGTAAATGTTTAAGTTAATGTTTGTAATTGGGGACTATATTTCTTGTGTCCAAAATTTATATTTGTCATCAAGTTGTATCACCTAATAGATAGATCTATCGCCACGAAATATTTTCGTTCTCAGATAAACAAAAAGTGTTCCCAGGTATGAATTATCAAATTAATGTTAATATATATGTAAAATAAGAGATGGATTACCAATAAAATGTTAGTGCATTAGATGAATATAAACTTCGTTCTTATAATAATAGTTTTAGTTAGGTTTGTGCTCAGAATGGTAGATCTGTCACCAAATGTCCAAGAGCAAGCGAAGCGAGCTCGGGAGCTTAGGGCACCCCAACACGGACAGGTTAGGTTCGAAGGAGATGACGGGAGCTGAAGTGAGCGAGCAAAGCGAGCGCACTCAGCTCCCGTCATCTCCTTCGTGTTAGGTTACTTTAGACCCTGCATACAGAAATAGGAGCCCCGCGTAGCGGAGCTCCGTCGACGAGGACAAACCTATTATAATACATACAAAAACATTTATGTGGTACTAGACCCTATATCGCCATGATTTTAGGTGATTTATTGTGGAATTGATTTTATATTGTTTGGTGACTACATTTTGGTGACAAATCTACTATTTTGCGAGCAAACCCTATTATTTAAGAAACACAAAACGAATTAAATTGGCGATAGCTTAAATGACACCCTTTGTAATTTATCTTGTGACACTATTCTGTTCTATAAATGTAGGAGTAAAATTTCCGAGAGTTGTATGTAAGTTGTATTACCAACTTAAAATCGTGAAAACTTTTATCAAACTTCGTGGTGCCATCGGCAATTACCTAGGTTATCGCCTGCCTAATTGAACTGTGAAATTGTCAGTAAAGCCATTAAAATCGACATACCTTCGTAAACACTCTTCGCCACTACCTTCCTCTGCATACCAACAATACAAGGTCCCTTAGCTAAAGTCCAAGAGGGTACATTTTCTTCCATCTTATTAGGCTCCAAAATATTCGACATATCCTCGACATAATAACATTAGGCAAGTAACCCCTATTTAAATTCTCCATATTATCCCCAGGCAATACTATCTTATTCTTCACTGGCAACACAGCAGGTTCCATTTTCGAAATTTGGATAAAATGTCTAAGATATTCAATTTAGTAAACCGATCGCTTTGACGTATGTCTTGTTGTCTTTAGTTAATTTTATTTTTTCTTAGGGCGAGCTCTTATTTGGTTGGAAGCTTGAGCGGAACTGGTATTTTTGATTTGTTCATGCACATATTTATTGTAGTCTATATTTTTTTCTTCTGAGATGCAAATACAGCTGTACTTCTTAACAGCGCAAATTTATTAAGCGGTTATTTATATTAACGACTTTACTCTGATATGTATTATAGATAGGTTTCCATAAAAAGAGGCAATCGTATAAATCATACACACAGACCAGCAGCCGTATTGCGTAAGTGCGCAAAGAGTTTAAACTCTATCCAACCGACCAAATCGGCCAATCACACAAAACTGAAATCCACATCGCGTCATTCATCTCGCATGTTATTGGTCGATTTGGGCGTACGGTACTCGGTATAAACGGCGCCTGCAGAAGCAGTGAACTCACAAATTTATCAATTAATGACTCTGAAAATCAAGGCCAGTTATTACTCGTAAAATTGACTAAAACAAAAACAAATATTGAGCGCACGTTTGTTGTACGAGAAGAGTTTACACAAATAGTAAAAAATATCAAAAAATCTGACCTAATGACATAAAAACTAGGATTTAACAAGTGATCAGTAAAAATAAAATCTCAGATCAGCAACATATTAGAATTTACCAAACTGTGAACAGTATACTGGGTATTGTTATAGAAGAACGACAGCGACATTGTTAGCCGATTCTAGGGCGAACTTGACAATGTTAAAAAGACATGGAGGATGGAAATCCAGCACAGTTGCGGAATTGTAGCCACATTGAGGATTCTGTCCAAAATAAAACTAAAATTTCAAACAAATTAACTGAGGCTATAAATTAACGCCCACTTCGCCTCAACCAACTACTTCAAGGGAGTCTGCGCCGTTGATTCCACCGTCTAATCAAATACTGGAGTCTACTACTTTTACAGAAATTCAACTCATCAAACAGCGTAAATATTCCGAACAAAAATGTAACTTTAAGTTTTACAATTTTTTCTAACTTCTCAATTAATTTTAAATAGGTACTACCACAGATCATACAATACTACAGTAGTACTACGCAGCCGAGACCTGAAGGCTGAGAGACACTGAGAGGAAGAGAATAGACGCTCCGGAGATGTGGTGCTGGAGAAAAATGCTTGGAGTGTCGTGGACAGAGTTTCGCACTAACATATCCATCCTTCAAGAGCTTGGTATCAGGCAGCTTCTGTCGGCTATAGTCCAAGCTCGAGTACTCCAGTTCTTTGGACACGTGTCCCGACGAGGAAACGACTCTATCGAGCGGCTTGTGGTTCAGGGTAGAGTGGAAGGAACGAGAGCGCGCGGCAGGTCGCCCATGCGATGGACCGACCCAGCCGTATTGCGTAAGTGCGCAAAGAAGTTAAACTCTATCCAACCGACCAAATCTGCCAATCACATAAAACGGTCGCGTCATTCATCTCGCATGTGATTGGTCGATTTGGTCGGTTGGATAGAGTTTAACTTCTTTGCGCACTTACGCAATACGGCTGATTAAGTCTGCAGTGGGTGGCCCATTGAATGAGTGCACACGAATAACGGCCGAGAGAGACGGATGGCGTCGCATCGTTAAACAAATTATGGCAACCCGAAGTCTCACTGCAACATGATGACCACGACCGCTCTGCCAAGAGTGTACCGACGAAGTAGAAGAAGTACTACTCATGTTACTATTATCAATAAATATTCACAAAAAAATACTATTTTTTACTTTCCTTATATTCGAAATGAAAAATAGAGTGCTTAACAAGGGTGAAAGACATCAATTCCTACAGGGACTATAGCCCTCACTGCGCTCGGGCGTCTTAATACCTCATATGGAAATTGATTCCTTTCGACCCTCGTGTAACAATCTACCATATTTCATCAAATTCATTGAGATTTGTGATTCGTTGCAAGTAAATAAACTGCATTCAACAGCTTATCATCAGGAAACTCTGGGCGGTTTGGAAAATACTCATTAAGTTCTAAGAGCTTATCTTTAAATTCAGTGTGACAATAACAAAACAGTTTGGAGCAGTTGGCTTCCATTCTGGTGCTCTTCTGTTAACACTTCAATACACTCTGAGACAAAATACACTTCATTTGAGTTAGTATCTGGGAAAAAAAATAATTGACCATCTAATATAGCACAAAATGTATATGTTGATCCTATATATAATCCTGATTCCTACCCTTTGCAGCCTTAAAATACAGACTTCAAAGAGCACAAGCTGGAGCTAGAAATAATTTATTATTCATCAAGGAATTATGAAAAAATAATTTTGATAAAAAAGTAAATCGGTTAAAATACAAGAGCCGAGATTTAGTTTAAATTAAAAATAAAGTAGGAAATAAGTTAGATAAAATTTACTTAGGACCGGACCAAACAAAGTCATTGAAGATGTATCACCAAATGTAAAAATTATAAAAGATGATAAAAAAACATAAAAATAATACACAACTGTTTGTAACTTAAAATACTTTGGTTAAGATAAGATGTCTTTTTAGGGTTCCGAAGTCAACAAGGAACCCTTATAGTTTCGCTCTGTCCGTCTGTCCGTCCGCAGCTTAGCTCAGAGAATCTAAGTACTAGAAAGCTATAATTTGGCATATATATACATATTAATCTTACCTTATCTTATCTTATCTTATCTTATCTAATAATTCCGATAAAGTGGTAACATAAAATCATGAAAAAAATTTTTTTTTCGGGTACCTCCCATAGACGTAAAGTGGGGATGTATTTTTTTTTCTCGTCTATCCCATGGTGTGGGGTATCGTTGGATAGGCCATTCAAAAATATTATGGGTTTGTTAAGACCATTTTTTGATTCAGAGATTCGTTTGCGTAAAATTAAGCTTTAAGTTGCAAATTTATGTTAGAGTCAAGTGTGTCCCCCCCCTGCCAGCGAAATGGTTGCTCTTGGGTATGTGAAAAAATTCACGGCAGTAGTAAATATAACGAAATTAAAGGAAAATTATCACGGATAACAAGGCTTTACAAGTTTACGAGTAATAGTCGACCAACTTATAAAATGTACTTGGAACAGTAAAAATTTTGTACAAATGCCATTGAAAAATTACTTAAATAAAGTTGATAGCTGTGTAAAACAGAGTAAAAATAAAGCTTACGAACCATGAAAAAATATACAAAAATAAAATCATAACAGGCTTTACAAGTTTACGAGTAATAGTCGACCAACTTATAAAATGTACTTGGCACAGTAAAATTTTTGTACAAATGCCATTGAAAAATTACTTAAATAACGTTGTTAGCTGTGTAAAACAGGTAGTAAATATATGCTTATGAGCCATGTAAAAATATACAAAAATAAAATCATAACATCCTTAATAATAATGATTTCTAAATTAATAATGTTTAAGCTCGAATAACGCATTGGAGTGGCCGGAGTCGTTGGCAGTACCAGAACGTAGTCCATACGGCACATGCGCGCGGTGGACTCTATTTTGTGTTAGTGCAGAAGTATTTTCGACGTTTTGTAATTAAAACGTAAAAGTAAAGTCAAATTAGATTCGATTTCCACGCAAATTACTTAGTTTCTTTTGTCGATATCCTTCTATAAAGTCAATATTCGACCCGACTTCATCACTAATTGAGTAGCGTAAAGCATTCCAGAATGAAATAGTGAATACCGCAGATTAGAGGATTCAGAATAGAGGTGAATCCTCTAATCTGCGGTATTAGAGGAGATTAGAGGTGAATACAAACGATTTTTTTCTAATTCTGAAAGAGAAATAAACAAGGAGCGTGCACGCAAGGATCTAGGAACGAACTATACCATTCCCCGTGGCTCTAATGTGCGCTCGTATCGGCTCCTTTCGCAATTCGCACCCGCGGTGGTACTCAAATAGATAATATTTTTCTAACTTCAGTTGCGAAGTTGGATTTTATAACTCCTTCTTCAGATACCAGTTAGTCCTTATTTAGTTTAAGTCAAAAGTGAATAGATTACATCTAGGCAAGCTTGCTTCACCGTAGACCACATAATCGCTTACCATCAGGCGAGATAGTGGTCAAACGCGAGAATATAAATTAAAAACATCATCCTATGTGGGCCCGTTTTTAGACTTTGTGAGCCGCTGAAACCGTTCCAATGTTCATGCAACAACAACAAAACCCTCTTTTTAGTCCAAATTATTTTGCAACTTCGAAACCCTATTACTGCGCGTGCCCCGACACGCACTTGGCCGGTTTTTTTGTATAATGTTATGTTAAAAGGTATGTTTTTTTAGATGTTGTGTAGCTTAGTATTAAAAAAATGCATTATATATTTATGTACAGGGAATGAATGCCTTGGGCACATTACCAATGGACAACGATTTGGAGGAGTTTTTCGACGGCATATGTTAGTTTAGTATATTTTTAGGTTTAGGTAGTGAGTAGTTTTTGGTTCAAGTGTATATATTTGTAGTCTTAGTTAATTATTTTATACACTGTATAAACTTTTATCTATGTACATTAAATTTGATTATCCTTATGTAATAAAAAAATAATAAAAAACTTTTTTACAAAAAAATACTACCGACTTCCAAATTCGAAAACTAGAAAGTGAAAAGTAACTTTATTTTTGGAAGTCAGTGTACTTGGTAGGTACCAAATTTTTAAGTTATGGACACCGACTTCCAAAAATAAAGTTATTTTTCACTTTCTAGTTTTCTTATTTGGAAGTCGGTAGTATTTTTTTGTAAAAAAGTTTTTTATTTTTCACTTTTTAACCGACTTACCAAAAAAGGAGGAGGTTCTATGTTCGACATTATGTATGTTTTTTTTTTTTTCTTTTTTTATGTATGTTCACCGATATCTCCGTCAATTCTGGACCGATTTTGAAAATTCTTTTTTTGTTTGAAAGAATATATTCCGAAATTGGTCCCATTTTAATTTGGTGAAGATCTGATGAAGAACTTCGGAGGTATACAACAGAACTCTTCAATAAATAACGGAAAATCTCTCGGGATTGCTGCAATCGCATGTCAGTTTATTGTGTATACCATTTCATAACATAACATCACGTCAGTACGCTCGAAAGGGATATACAGAGGCCTTAGTGCGACTTTTTACTCACGCTCAATCGCGTTAACGTAAACGACAATTTGTATTGAAACTGGATAAGCGCCGTCTGGTGACGGTAAGGAGAAACCTCTTTTTTTGTATACATTTTGACATAAGAGATCGTTTACGTTGTCACGAGTGAGTATGTTAAAAAACTCGCACTAAGGCCTCAGCTCTCCCATTTCACCGGTTATATTGAAGTTTCATGTTATTCGGGTAATCAATTCCGTCGTTATAGGTACTTACTTATCTACTTCCCTATTAGGTAGGTACAACTAAAAAGTGTGAAATAAAACACTTTTTTACAAAAAAATACTACCGACTTCCAAATAAGAAAACTAGAAAGTAAAAAATAACTTTATTTTTGGAAGTCGGTGTCCATAACTTAAACATTTGGTACCTATCAAAGACACAGACTTCCAAAAATAAAGTTATTTTTTACTTTCTAGTTTTCTTATTTGGAAGTCGGTAGTATTTTTTTGTAAAAAAGTGTTTTATTAGTTGTATCTACCTAATAGGGAAGTGGTTAAGTAAGTACCTATAACGACTGAATAGATTACCCGAATAACAAGAAACTTGAACATAACCGGTGAAATGAGAGATCTGCATACCCCTTTCGAGCGTACTGGCGTGATGTTATGTCATGAAATGGTATAAACAATAAACAGACATGCGATTGCAGCAATCCCGAGAGATTTGCCGTTATTTATTGAAGAGTTCTGTTGTATATCTCCGAAGTTCTTCATCAGATATTCACCAAATTTAAATGGGGCCAATTTCGGAATATATTCTTTCAAACACAAAAAGAATTTTCGAAATCGGTCCACAATTGACGGAGATATCGGTGAACATAAATCAAAAAAAAAAACATACATAATGTCGAACCTATGTTCCGACCCCGAAACCGACTAACCAAAAAAGGAGGAGGTTCTATAACCTCCTCCTTTTTTGGTAAGTCGGTTAAAAAAGGGGAGGCACATAGTGAGCAGCTCGCCAAACCTTATATTTGTAACTGCAAACAACAATTATGAGCATTATCACGAATCATTGAATTGAACACTTCTGTTTTATTTTTATTACATCACTCTAATACATAGGCCTCTGCAATTGGGAGTTAGGGCTAGTGCGAGGTCTTCCAACGCGTTGTGTGTACCGGTAGATACTTGGCCGCGGATACCTAAAAATAGACAGTTAAAGCTTAAGAAAAAAATATATTCAAGGCTGAGTCAAGGTTAAACAAGACCACTCACGGCTGGTAATTTAAAAAAAAAACCGGCCAACTGCGAGTCGGACTCGCGCACGAAGGGTTCCGTACTTGGTAAATTGCGGATTTATGACGTATTAAAAAAAACTACTTACTAGATCTCGTTCAAACCAATTTTCGGTGGAAGTTTACATGGTAATGTAAATCATAATTTTTTTTTTAGTTTTGTCATTGTATTATTTTAGAAGTTACAGGGGGGGGGGGGCGGACACATTTTACCACTTTGGAAGTGTATCTCGCGCAAACTATTCAGTTTAGAAAAAAAATATATTAGAAACCTCAATATAATTTTTGAACCTATCCATAGATACCCCACCCACACGTATGGGTATGATGGAGAAAAAAAATTGAGTTTCAGTTCTAAGTATGGGGAACCCCCAGTTTTTTTCTATTTTTGTGTGAAAATCTTAATGTGGTTCACAGAATACATCTAGGTACTTGCTAAGTTTCAACAGCATAGTTCTTATAGTTTCGGAAAAATGTGGCTGTGACATACGGACGGACAGACAGACAGACATGATGAATCCATAAGGGTTTTGTTTTTTGCCATTTGGCTACGGAACCCTAAAAATGACGAGATTCCGAAAACGACAAAAGGTACTGTCATTATTTTAACTAGCTGTAGCCTATGACTTTGACTTCGTCTGCGTAAAATTAGTAACTAGAAAAGGACATGTTTCTTATAAATTTTTGCGCGGATCCCTTTTTCTTTTTCTAAAATCAAAGTAGCCTTAGTTGTTCCATATACTCGTAACATCAGCTATATACCTGTATATTGTATGGAGATACATTTATTTTATATTATTTAAGCCTTTTTATTCAGATAATTCCAAAGTACTTAATTATTACAATAGTTTGCCCAATTTCGGCAAAGGTCACCTCCAACCTCATCCACCCCTCTCTATCTCTCGCCGTCCTTGTCCATATTTTTCCTGCGATATCCTTTAGTTCGTCCTCCCACCTTTTGAATGGTCTCCCCCTCTTTCGTTTATTGTATTTTGGGAACCAATTCATCAATGTTCTACTCCATTTCTCCTTTCCCCTTACTGTGTGTCCTGTCCATCTCCATTTTAATTTCTTTACTTTAAGGGTACACTAGTCGACGGCACGAACTATTTTGTGCGCGGGTTTAAAATGCGTGCTATATCAACCGACAACACGTGCGAAACAGATAGATGCTGTTATGAGCAGTAAGAAGCTAGTACGCGTACGAATACACACTTTTGCAAATTTGTAGCGAAATGGATGATGATTTAGGACGAAAACAAGCGCGCGAAATTTTATAAACAGACCTTTGGGAGTCTGGATATCATGAAAAAACGACTAAAAGTAGGTATCTGTTCAAAATAAAATTATTTGCATTGTTGAACTACTAATCTATCCCTGAATGGAGCCCGTTTTTAAACTTTCCTTCTTCTTATGGTACTTTGCGCCCAAAGATGCATTAAAATGAGTGTTAAAATATAGAACTTTCGAAGCTCATAACTTTCAAGATTTTTTTTTTTTGACCTTTTTGCTTCCATAAAGGGCTAGATAATGATGAGGCAAATTGATATCATTTTTTATTTTGAACGTACATCGTCAAACAGTGGAGTAAAAGCCAGACTACGTTTGTATAGAAGAATTTTCGACTAGTGTACCCATAAGTGCAAAATTTTCTATTTTTGTACATCTTCTTAGTGTTTCGTTTTTCATTCCGAGTTCTGGAAAAGGAGACTGGAGATACATACACGGATCTAATTGGTGATGTTCTTCAGAATAGCCAAGTGTGTAGTAATCATAACCGGCGCGGCGTGCTTGTACTAGAATCTAGATGTATGAACGTACATGAAGCAAAAGGAGTATGTAAGGATCATAGCAGGTGGCGATCTGTAGTTTATGCAATTGGAAAAAGGCGTGAATTTATGTATTTTTAATGTTCTTCGTTACGTCACAGTCAAATTCATTATTTTAATTACTTGGACTAAGAAGCAGTCGTAATCTTGCAGATAAACACATACTCATGTGTAAACCAAAATAAGAATAGGCATGACCTTGGACGCGTGTCGCGATCACACTGACGTATTACGTTTATGAGCGATAAACTGTAGTATAACTGAATCACAGAGCAGTGTTGGCCCAGTTGTAACGCCTCCGACTTACGTGTCATAGGGCGTGAAGCCTAAGGTCCCACTGCAAAATCTGCAGACATCTTTGTATGTAGATATCGGTTATTAGTATAACTGAGTCAGAGAGCAGTGTTGGCCCAGTGGTAACGCCCCCAACTTACGTGTGGTCGTGTAGCCTAAGATCCCACTGCAAAAATCTGCAGACATCTTTGTCTGTAGTTATCGGTTATTAGTATAACTGAGTCAGAGAGCAGTGTTGGCCCAGTTGTAACGTCCCCGACTTACATGTCATAGGTCGTGTAGCCTAAGATCCCACTGCAATAATCTGCAGACATCTTTGTCTGTAGATATCGGTTATTAGTATAACTGAGTCAGAGAGCAGTGTTGGCCCAGTTGTAACGTCCCCGACTTACATGTC
Source organism: Anorthoa munda (assembly GCA_945859665.1). Lineage (NCBI taxonomy): Eukaryota > Metazoa > Arthropoda > Insecta > Lepidoptera > Noctuidae > Anorthoa > Anorthoa munda. Next base: position 11,739,156 of record OX243917.1, on the reverse strand, counting down.
ATAGGTCGTGTAGCCAAAGATCCCACTGTAATAATCTGCAGACATCTTTGTCTATAGATATCAGTTATTAGAAGCCGGACTCCGGCCCTGCAGTACAGGCTGAGCGCGTGCGCCCTTGTGAGCCTGCAGACTTCGTGGTAGTGGTTATGTGGTTTTAAATCAGGGCAAGTAGAAGTACCAATGCGATTTTTTAAAATTCTTATTTACTTCCTAAGTTACTGTTTATTTTGGACATCATAGACAACGGTGATGGAAATCATCGCGAGGAAACCTAAACTTATAGTTAGTATAAATTTGTGCTTAATTTAAGTTATTGCTGCAAGTCGTTCCAGCGCGATCATAAAACGACTAATTTTAAAAAACCGGCCAAGTGCGAGTCGGACTCGCACACGAAGGGTTCCGTACCATTATCGCAAAACACTGCATAAAAATCACGTTTGTTGTATGGGAGCCCCCCTTAATTTATTTTATATTAATTTATTAATTATTATTTTTTGAAGTAAATATACAACTGAACATTCTGTGAATATTTCAAGCGTCTACCTGTTGCCGTTATTAATATCGAGCAAAAAACGGCAAAAATATCACGTTTGTTGTATGGGAGCCCCCCTTAAATATTTACTTTATACTGTTTTTAGTATTTGTTGTTATAGCGGCAACAGAAATACATCATCTGTGAAAATTTCAACTGTCTAGCTATCACGGTTCATGAGATACAGCCTGGAGACAGACGGACAGACAGACAGACAGACAGACGGACAGACAGACAGACGGATCGTGAAGTCTTAGTAATAGGGTCCCGTTTTTACCCTTTGGGTACGGAACCCTAAAAAATTACATCGAGTTTAATGGGATAAAACTTATCCTGTATTTGTTCATCCAGGTTATAAACTATCTGTGTGCAAAATTACATCCTAATCCGTTTGGTCTTTTACGTGATTTAAACACAACAAACTTTCAGATTTTTAATATTTCGGATAAGGAAGTGACCTGGCCTATCTAAAGAACAGCACCAATTAGATGCGTGTAGTCCTTCTAGGGCGTCCTCTAGCGGCGTTCAAATAATTAAATACCTGTTGCTATTTGCCTTTCATTCATTCTCTCAACATGAGGAAACCATCTTTATTGCAGCCGTTTTGAAGATAGAATGTTTACTAACAAATTAAAACAGTATTTTTAGGGTTCCGTACCCAAAGGGTAAAAACGGGACCCTATTACTGAGACTTCGCTCTCCGTCCGTCTGTCTGTCTGTCTGTCTGTCCGTCCGTCCGTCCGTCCGTCCGTCCGTCCGTCTGTCTGTCTGTCTGTCTATCTGTCTGTCACCAGGCTGTATCTCATGAACCGTGATAGTTAGACAGTTGAAATTTTCGCAGATGATGTATTCCTGTTGCCATAACAACAAATACTAAAAACAGTATAAAATTAATATTTAAGGGGGCTCCCATACAACAAACGTGATATTTTTGCCATATTTTGCTCGATATTAATAACGGCAACAGGTAGATGCTTGAAATATTCACAGAATATTTAATTGTATATTATCTTCAAAAACAATAATTATTAAATTAAAATAAAATAAATTAAGGGGGGCTCCCATACAAAAAACGTGATTTTTTTGCAGTCTTTTGCGATAATGGTACGGAACACTTCGTGTGCGAGTCCGACTCGCACTTGGCCAGTTTTTTTAGGGCTACTCAACCCTCTACTCAACCACAAAAATAAAATGGTTTCTTTCGAGAATGTTATATCTGTTGTATATCGATTTAACCCAGTTAGTACAGATGAAAGATAGTTTGAGAACATAAAATATCTAAGGTCCAAGGACCAGAAGATTTTAATAGGGCGAACCCAAAATTTTCAACCCTGTCTTATTGTGCTGTCAGTGCTTTGTTACTAAATATTGTACCTTCATCTTGACCTGAGTATAAGCATATTTACTCATACGCTGCATATACATTTATAGCATTATTTTAATTCCATAACACTTTCGGCTTTTTGTAGCATTTGTATATCGGATTATGGTAGAAAAAAATTAAGCAAGGTCACTGCCGCTTACCGAAATATGATAATCAAAGGTCATTAACACTCAAGCAATACTATAAACAAACAAATTACTGGCTCAGTTCGAACGATAATACTAGCCACTGATAAAAATACATCACGTATGAGTAATACTAATACAGGCCAGTATGTAAAAGCGCGCGGCTGAACACGCACGACCTTTGCGCGCTGCTAAAAAAAAACATCAACCATAGTGGATGCCCGCCATTTTCGTAGTGAGTTGTGAAATTTATTGAAGAATCAAAGTGTTTGAATAAAAATATTGGTTTTAGTGTGTTGCCTGTCATTTGGAGGTTCGCCGATTTGCTTTTGACATTTTCAAGTTCGTAGGTATCAACATTTTATTTATTATTTTATTCTTCACGCGTTGAATAATTTGCATCGCCGACGTATTTAAATTCGTCATAGTGGAGAATTTAAAATATTATTTAATTGAGTTGTTTTGTGATTTTGAACTTGTTAGGAATTGATATTTTTGTTTTGTTTGTAAATCATAATTGTCAAGGCAAGGATAAATAATGTTATTATACCCACATTTGGAGGTTATACAGATCATAACAAACAGTGAGAATTAAGTTAGTTGTTGATACATTACCGTTATGTAATGTATAGGTTATGTCTAATGTAATGTATGTCTAATGTAATGTATGTCTAATGTAATGTATGTCTAATGTAATGTATGTCTAATGTAATGTATGTCTAATGTAATATATGTCTAATGTATTAAAAAAGTCTGAATATCGGAGAAAGCGAAATTACAAAGAAAAATAGGTAGTTGCCACAATACATACCAGTTTTGGCATGAAAACAACACTACGCGCGGATTGTTTATACCCGCGCTGAATATGCGGTACGGCACCAAATGCTGACAAGAAGACAATAAATATTACATTTTAACATTTTAGTTCATAAATTTACCACAAAAAATATTTCTTTCTTCTACCATGACTTTTTCTGTAATAAGGTTTTTTTTCATAAGAAATTTTGACTAATGCTTTATTGACATACTGGCCGGTTACAATAATTATTAAAAAAAGTTGCTATGCAAAGCGTCTTGCAGCGTTCTGCTACAATAGAAACATACACTTTTTCCCAAGTAGATGAACGACAGAACGCCGTCTGCTACGATCCTTACATACCTACTAGCTTAGATGAAGTAGGTATAGATTAAGCACTGGCGTGGCCGCACATGAGACAGCAATACTTAGTTCTGGTGTTACAACAAGAACAAGAACCGAGTTTGTTTGTCAAACCTGCCATTGTATTAGAGTTTGACAAACAACAGAAACCGGCCACGGTGACAAAGACATAAAATAATCTTTTGTCCTTATCATTTACATGGAGCTGCCAATTAGCCATCTCGCTCTATCAATCAAGGTCATTTTAAGGCTTAATCTATACCTACTTTATCTAAGCCTACTAGTTTTGCCTACATCTGAGACTCAATACAAAGTGTGATTATATCTGCGATGGCGATAGTCAAAATGCCAAAATGTAATGGATTGATCACGTGACATTTCGATAGCGTTTGGCAATCCCATATATTCTTGACATATTTCGAATCGCTAACGCGCCGCTTTTGTTGATAGAATGCCATAGCTATACCTACACCTAGAGCTAGCTCTAGCAGGGCCTAGATCTAGCATTAGCTTTAGAGCTAATCCTAGATCGTTGCACGTAAATACTTGTTGGCAATATCGAACTCCTTTTTTCAGCCATTAATTCGTAGTTTAAAGCGCAAATATTCTGAAAGAATGTAAAAATATAAACGTCTATGGGATTGACCTGCGCTGGAGAAAGCGAGTATAGGTTATCGCATTTTCGCTTTGCACCTGTTTTAATTAAAACTCATGTTTTTGATAAACTAACAATAATCAGGGTAACCTTTTAACATCGAAAAGGTTACATATCACGGTCTCGTAATTTAATAAAATGCAGCTTATCAGTCGCAACTTTCTATTAAATTGCAGTAATATTGTACATTTACACAACATGTTGCACTGATAAGTACATTTTCTTGAGTGAGTTAATAGGTTTGATGACATCAATAATACTCGTATTTACAAGTCGTATTTTTCCTGTAAATTGCTCTCGTGTGTGTCAGTAATTCAAACTAATATTGTATAGTATGATTTTTTGCATTTTAGAGCTAGCATTAGCTCTAGTTCTAGCTGTCGCTCTAGCTATCACTCTAGCTGTCGCTCTAGCTGTCGCACTAGCTGTCGGTCTAGCTGTCGCTCTAGCTTTAACGTTTATATTTTTATATTCTTTCGGAATATTTGCGCTATATATTATGAATCAGTGGAGCAGTGGTGGCCCAGTAGTATCGGCCGTGACTTACAAGTTGTAGGTCGTGGGTTCGAGCCCAGGCAGGCGCTTTACTTTGTGTAAATTATTTCATCACCACTGCTCTCGCGAAAACGGTGAAGGAAAACATCTTGAGGAAACCGGCATGTCCTAGAGTAAAAATTCGCAGACATGTGACATCCGCCAACCCGCACTGGGCCCGCGTGGTGGATTTTGGCCCATTCCCTCTCACAGAGAGGAGGCCTGTGTCCCAGCAGTGGGAACATTAATAGGCTGATGATGTGATGTGATATTATGAATTAATGGCTTGAAAAAAGGAGTTCGATATTGCCAACAAGTATTTACGTAAAACGATCTAGGATTAGCTCTAAAGCTAATGCTAGATCTAGGCCCAGCTAGAGCTAGCTCTAGCCCATACATTTTTGACATTTTACAATTTAAGTGCTGTCTAAATGTCACGTGAGCAATTCCTTACTTTTGGCATTTAGACCGTCGTCATCACTAACAGAATTACTCTTTTTCTAAAACCTTTGAAGAGGTAAAAGTTTCTGACCGTGACTTTGCAAAGCATTCTCATTATTTCTCAGTTCCCATACAATACGCCTGTATTTATTTATATACAGCCGGAAATAACACAGGCTAATATTATATAATAACGTTTATAATTATAGTTATTTTACTACAGTTGAAGCCTGTTATATACTGTGGACTTTGACCCTAATACGATGATTAAATGCACGTAGGTACATGGATACATCTTTAAATTTATAGCTCAAGCCTTTATTGCAAAATATGCTCTATTAATATGAAAACTAAGATTTTAATTAAAAGACACACAAGAAACAAATGCACATCACGCATCTTCACTTCTGTGTACCCAAAATAGACATATATAAATCAGTTTTATTATTTGTAAAGATAAGAAAATAAAAACCGGCCAAGTGCGAGTCGGACTCGCGCACAAAGTGTTCCGTACTATTATCGCAAAAAAAACGGCAAAAAAATAACGTTTTCAATACAGTTGTTAAACATGGCGTACTTTCAGAGGCTATAATTATGATTCGAAAGTTAAATCTTATGCATAGGCATCTTTCTGTTACGCGGTCGTGACTTTTTTTTACGAGCTCGATCATTAGTTTTGCAGTTTAGTTTTAATTTTATAAGTCAATTTAAAAAGTTTTGTAGCAAAGAGTTTTCATACATAGAATAAAATGGGATAGATTTTATACGAGGAAAAATTAATGATTCCGTACGTTTTAGCATTGAACTCTCAAAAGTCTTTTAAATGGTTGTTTAGTATATTTAATTACCAGTTTTAATTTAATTATTTTCACATCAACATTTGTCTAAAATCGAATAGGCTGTATAGACTGTTTTCGTTGTAAAAAATGTCCAGTTGCAAAAACGCGCCTTTAGTTATAAGTCAATTTAAAAAGTTTAGTAGCAAGGAGTTTTCATACATAGAATAAAATGGAATAGATTTTATACGAGGAAAAATGAATGATTCCGTACGTTTTAGCATTTAATTCTCAAAAGTCTTTTAAATGGTTGTTTAATATATTTAATTACCAGTTTCAATTTAATTATTTTCACATGAACATTTGTCAAAAATCGAATAGGCTGTGTAGGCTGTTTTAGATGTAAAAAAAAAATGTTGCAAAAACGCGCGAAAATTTTTTTTTTTGTGAATTAACAAATCTAATTCTTTGATTTGTTTTTACTATTTCCCACAACTGTATTGAAAAATATCGTGTGATACACGGGCGTGTAGGTTATTGCAAACTCGTGTCATTAAAAACCCTCGCCTTCGGCTCGGGCTTGTTAATGGCAGCTCGTTTGCAATAACCTACTTTCCACCCTTGTATCACAATGTACTATTGTTGTATGGGAGCCCCACTTAAATGTTTATTTTATTATGTTTTTAGTATTTTTTGTTATAGCGGCAATAGAAATACATCATCTGTGAAAATTTCAACTGTCTAGCTATCACGGTACATGAGATACAGCCTGGTGACAGACAGACAGACAGACGGACCGCGGAGTCTTAGTAATAGGGTCCCGTTTTTACCCTTTGGGTACGGAACCCTAAAAATAACAAAATTACTATTTAAGCCCAGACGTCAAAACTCTAACAAGGAAAACATGAGTAAGATAAGTAATTGTCACATACTTACTTACAACATTGTGTACCTAAATCTAACCATGCTTTATCCTACTTATAATATAATACGAGTATATCCTATTTCCTACTTAATCCTACTTATATCACACTAATATTATAAAGGTGAAAGTCTGTGAGTGTGTATGTTTGTACCTTCTTCACGCTCAAACGCCTGGACGGATCTGGATGAAATTTGGCACAGAAATATATTATAGTCAGGAATAGCACATAGGATACTTTTTATCCCGGGAATATGTTCCCTCGGGACAATTTTCGACTTTTACGCGGGTGAAGCCGCTGGCAGAAGCTAGTATATTATAAATGCGAAAGTTTGTGAGGATGGATGTATGTATGTTTGTTACTCTTTCACGCAAAAACTACTGAACGGATCTGGATGAAATTTGGCACAGAGTTAGATTATAGTCAGGAACAGCACATAGGATACTTTTAATCCGGGGAATATGTTCCCTCGGGACAATTTTCGACCTTTACGCGGCAGAAGCCGCTGGCAGAAGCTAGTATATTATAAATGCGAAAGTTTGTGAGGATGGATGTATGTAAGTTTGTTACTCTTTCACGCAAAAACTACTGAACGGATCTGGATGAAATTTGGCACAGAGTTAGATTATAGTCAGTAATAGCACATAGGATACTTTTAATCCCAGGAATACAGAAGCTAGTTACTTATAACTATTTAAACTATTCCTTATATTTCTAACTAATAATAATACTTAGAAATTAAAGTAAATGTAAGAAACTTTAATATAACTAAGATAAGAGCTATTAATAATAATATAATACCACAGTATAAATATGGACAAACAGCACTAAAACCACCCACAAACGCTCAAAATGGCATACCTACTCACACAAACATGCGCATAGAAGAGACCCCCATGTAGTAGTGGTTAATATAACGTAAAGCAACTTAAAGCAGCGTGCTTATTATACATAGCATAAAGCAAACGCTATCGTGGCACTCACTTGGCGCTATTTGCTGAATTCGTTATAACGAAGTATCGCGCGCAACGCAAAAACGTAAATAAAGCAAGAAGCGGGCGCCGGGCGGGCGCGACGGCGCGGCGCTGGCGGCGGCCGCTGCGCCGGCCAGTCGTCGACGTAAGAATCATCAAAATCGGCCAACACGTTAGGTCTCTGGAACGCCACATAGGAACAAACATACATACATACATACATAGAATGATAAACACATTACCCTCCTTCGGCAGTCGGGTAAAAAGGCAATTTATGTACATAGGCGATGTTAAGTCATAATTGCAATCTCTAATAGCAAACTCCCGTTCCGCTCTCGCTTAATCCTTTAGGGAAGTGATCTCTAATTTATGTATAAATTCTTTTTCCACAGAACGAACTCCTAAACTCTCGACATGATCAACTAAAGCCATGGACAAGTTACTGAAGACTTTCAAGCGACCTCCTCCGAATGAGGAAGTGTCCCGAAGCCAATACTCCCTGGTCTCTACAGATCTGACTGAGGATGCTGTTCGACTGTGGATGGACTTACCTGATGAAGTCAAGTACGATGCTGCTTGGGAGAAGTTTAGACAGCACTATGATAAGGAAAATGGTAACGCCTTCAGTTTATTTCTGCTTCCGAATCGTCATCATCATTTTTGCCGAAAGACCCTATGTCCAGCAGGACATATAATCGGTCACGTGCGTCTCGCATCGAGCGATTTCCCGAAGCCTTGACTTGGTCATCACTCCACCTACCATAGGCCTTTCAACACCGCGTCTTCCGGTCATCACTTTTCGGCCAATGGGGCCGAAAAGTTCTGGAGCATCCGTTCTGCGAGCAATGCCACTTAAGGGTACACTAGTCGAAAATTCTTCCATACAAACGTAGTCTGGCTTTTACTCCACTGTTTGACGATGTACGTTCAAAATAAAAAATGATATCGATTTGTCTCATCATTATCTAGTCCTGTATGGAAGCAAAAAAATAAAAATAAAATTTACTTGAAAGTTTTGAGCTTCGAAAGTTCCATATTTTAACACTAATTTTAACGCATCTTTGGGCGCAAATAAGTACCATAAGAAGAAAGAAAATTGAAAAACGGCCTCCATAGAGGGATAGATTAGTAGTTCAACAATGCAAATAATTTTATTTTGAACAAATACATTCAGTCGTTTTTTCATGATATCCAGACTCCCAAAAGTCTGTTTATAAAATTTCGCGCGCTCGTTTTCGTTCTAAATCATCATCCGTTTCGCTACAAATTTGCAAAAGTGTGTATTCGTACGCGTACTAGCTTCTTACTGCTCATAACAGCATCTATCTGTTCCGCACGTGTCGTCGGTTGATATAGCACGCATTTTAACCCCGCGCACAAAATAGTTCGTGCCGTCGACTAGTGTAACCTTAAGTTTGGCAATTCTTCAAGAAATATCGATAACCCTGGTTTCCTTGCGGATGTCTTCATTTCTGATTCGATCACGCAAAATAACACCGAGCATAACGCTCCCTAATACCCTTTGGCCACGCTGCCACATTTCGTCTATTTCCAAACATAAAATGTAAAAATTTGTCAAGGATTCACACAGAAAGCTAATTCCACATTTTAAAGCACATATCTCTCAAATCATCTATACTAATATTATAAAGAGGAAAGATTTTTTGTTTGTTTGTTTGTTTGTTTGTACCGAATAGGCTCCGAAACTACTGGACCGATTTAAAAAATTCTTTCACCAATAGAAAGCTACGTTATTCCTGAGTAACATAGGCTATTTTTTAATCCCGAAAACGGGTCCTGTGGGGTGGCCCACGGGAGCGAAGCCGCGGGCAACTGCTCGTGTTATTATAAAAATACTGGTTACATTTCTTCTTCCTGGGTCACGATTAAATTACCAAGAAAAGAAAGAAATAATGAAAAAGTGTTTATTCGTCACAAAATGAAATATGTGCTTAAACTAAGCCCTTATTTATAGTATAAGTAGTATTTAAATTGTTGTGTTAGTAAAGACAAAACAAATATATACTTTTAGGAACCAGGACTGGATTTTAAATAAAAAGACAACTGTCAGACTAGCCTACCTTACATTTTATTTACAAACTGACTAATTACAGATATAATGACGCACCATTTTATTGGAAACAATCGACTACGACAACACACAATAATCAAAGGAAAATAAACCAAATAAACTTAGCTGTGATCCGAGACGAAATCCAACGACCTTAAGACGACGACTAACGCCAACGACCTTGAGGGAACAAAACGCGCACCCGTTTCGCACCCGCGAGACCCAAAATTTAGTAGTTTTTTGTACTTTCCTTATTCTTCTACGAAAAAAAAAGCTTCAGATCAAAATGTAGATAATTAAATTGTCTTTGAGATGGTGTCGATTTCATTAAAATACGTCCAGCGGTTTTGGTGCGATTGTCGTGTTTTTGTCCGTTTTTTAACTTTACTAATTAATTACACTGTGTTATACGAATAAAACTCAAAATGTGCTTAGATCAAATTATTAAGAAAATGGTCTAATGTAACATATATTTTTTCCAAGAAAATACGACTAGCCGTTTAGACGTGATTCTCATTTTAAAATCAGCTACTCAAGGGAATCTGCGCCTTAATGAGCGAGCGCTGATTGGTGAAAAAGGGCCGCGGACTGATTGACAACCGCTTTTATAGGTGTTGGGTGAAACGTCAGGATGACAGCTGTACAATCATTCGCAATATCGATCATGTCCTAATAATATCCTAATAATACTAATAATACTAGCTTTTGATGTATAAACAGAAGAAAGAAATAGGGTGAAATACAACAACTTGGCAGATGCATATTGTAAATGTGACAAGAAAGGTGGTGCTGTACCATGGGAGACCGTTTTCAGTGGTCGCCAAGTACATAATATATGGAAACCAAGTCTGTTGAGTTAATAGTAAATATAGATACAAAAAACCGGCCAAGTGCGAGTCGGACTCGCGCACGAAGGGTTCCGTACCAAAAAAATCTATCGCAAAAAACGGCAAAAAATCACGTTTGTTGTATGGGAGCCCTACTTAAATATTTATTTTATTCTGTTTTTAGTATTTGTTGTTATAGCGGCAACAGAAATACATCATCTGTGAAAATTTCAAGCGTCTAGCTATCACGGTTCGTAAGATACAGCCTAGTGACAGACAGACAGACGGACAGTGGAGTTTTAGTAATAGGGTCCCGTTTTTATCCTTTGGGTACGGAACCCTAAAAAGGAGCTCCACTGCATCCCAATCACCCCACCCAAACCTTATTCGTACCTCGAGAACTCTGCCTGTCGGCTCGGAATGACTGGTCAATGACTGGACATTTCAACTGTGTAGCTATCACGGTTCATGAGATACAGCCTGGCGACAGACAGACAGATAGACAGACGGACGGACCGCGAAGTCTCAGTAATAGGGTTCCGTTTTTACCCTTTGGGTACGGAACCCTAAAAAAATTACACTAAGATGAAATAAACTGCTTAAAAATAATGATGTGACTAACTAAAGTTACTAAATCCATAGCCCAATACATTTCTCCATGTTTTGCAATAGTCCTGCAATCGGGGATTGTCCTTGGGTGCAGCTGCGTAGTGCATACAGGGATAATCGTCGGTTGTAATCACATTTCCTGATACATGCCTAACAAGGCCTCTGCGAGTTACATAGGACCGGGACCCTAGGGCCCCGAGATTGTCAATGATGTGACATAAAAAAAAATGTATCATAACAAAACATAAAGTGCGAGTATTACACCCGCAAAACACTGGCACATACAATAATTCCGTATTTTGTTACTCAAAGTATGAGTACATGTTGTTAAAAAGTTTGGACTAAAATAGCATTCTGTTAATTGGGCTTTTGGAGTTGTGACAAACTCCAACGGAATTTAGATGGATATTAAATATTATTATGACTTCGCTGGCTCTTCCGACAACTGTCTAGGTTAGTATTAAACCTTGGAGTCTATTTTTAGATCTAACTAAGAGCGTGACCAGTTATTTACTTTGGATAAAATAACACAATATACTAACATAATGCCATACCTGTACGCCTCGAGTGCTGCTGAGTTGCACCGATATTTTTATCTGGCAAAACATGGCCGTTTTCAACCACATTAAGGGCCTTCCACCGCTTAAGTGCTGTAAAACGGTTACTTTCTAAAGTATACTCCTTAGTAACGGCTAGGCTAAAAGATTAAATAAATAAAAAATTGATTCTTGTACATTATTTGTGAAACACTTCGCTGATGACACAGCCATCATGGCTATAGGTGTCACTCACAAAGAAGCTGTAAATAAAGTACAAATTGCTGTCAACTCCATCACCAACTGGACAAAAAAATGGCGAATTAAGTTAAATGAGTCCAAATCGACTCATATAGACTTCACAAACCGAAGACCTAATTATACACCGGTATACATTAACGGTTGCGTAATACCTTACGAAAATACAGCCAAATACCTAGGTATGACGCTTGACGCAAAACTTCGCTGGAAGGCTCATGTCAAAAAGAAACGCCTGGAGTTAGACCTACGCTACAGGAATATGTACTGGCTACTTGGCAGACATTCATCATTGTCAGTATACAACAAAGTACTTCTGTACAAACAAGTACTTATGCCTATATGGGCATACGGTATACAGCTTTGGGGCTGTACAAAACGTACCAATATTGAAATAATTCAAAGATTTCAAAATAAGGTACTTCGGAGTATAGTAAACGCTCCCTGGTACATAAGAAACGAGGACATCCACCGGGACTTAGGAGTGGACCTTGTCGCTAAAGTCATAAAAACATACGCCGAAGCTCATGAACAAAGACTTCATAAACATGTGAATGTCGAGGCTATTCAGCTCCTTGACACCACGGACATAGTAAGGAGACTGAAAAGGACTAAGCCTTTTGAATTAGTTTAGTGATTGTTACGGAGTGCAGTGAGTGCTACCTTTTAAAAACACAAGAACTAAGTGTCTTTCCCTCATAATAGAGACAATAAGAAAAGTGCCAATGGACACATTCTTTAGTACCTATACATTTACTAGGAAATTAAGTTAAATTTAAATTACTTATTAGCCTCAAGGCTAGATTGTAATTGTTATGAGGTAACCATTCGGTTACAACATAATGAAAAAAAAAAAAAAAAAAATTTGTGAGACACGGTTTATTCGTATAACTAATAGATTTGCTTTAAAAAAAAATAACTACACGATATTTTTTCGCTACTTTTGGATACCTACTCTTCCAAAACGACTTGGATGTTTAAAATATTTTTACATAGAAAAATTGATGGCTAGAATGCCTTCATAACTGAAATAGCATATGTAAACCGAAGAATATAAGAGAAAAAATTGCCCAAAGGAGGTTCAATATTGATATTCTGGCTGGCGCACAGACAGTACTGCGTTAATATTGGGGAATATGATACGCCTTAAGTCAATAATTCTCGTGTAATTGAGGGCGAGCCAATTTTCATCAACCTGGCACAAGTCCAGACTCCGTGCCGTTTTTTGAGAAATTCCAGATGTAAAAACCCAATAACCCTTTGTCAGACTCGGGAGTCGAACCTAGGACATCATGTTCAGCAGTAGCGTTTGCGACCACTTGACAAGGCAGTCAGTGGATAAAATAAAAACTTTTGTATTAAAAACTTTTTAACAAAAAAATAAAACCGACTTCTAAAGCAAAACACTACAAATTGAAAAATAACTTTTTTTCCGAAGTATCTTTTTGTTAAAAAGATTTTTATTTTTCACTTTTTAGTGGTACATAATGGACAATTTCTATAGTATGGTACTTATAATTTCCACAGTGATGCCAGAATAGATTACCCAAATAAAACTCCTAAAAAGCCGTACACAAACTAAAATTACATCGTCCACGTAAACAAAAATATTCATAAAATGAAAACTACTAGGCTAAACTATGTTAAATTTTTATGGGACCAAATGGCAACTATTCCGCAACAAACTAAAGAAAAATCACGTAAATTGGATCATAAATCTTAGCGTAATCGTACATACATAAAAAAGAACAAAAATATAAAAAAGAAACAAAAACCCCGACTGCTTAAAAAACGAACTAAAAATAACTAAACAAGAAGAAAATCATGCTGTGCAGGCGGAAGATATATGCGAGAGCTGGCTGACCGAAACGAAAAAAATTGTATCCTCCAATGCACAGCAGGATTTTCTTCTTGTTTAGTTCGCTTTTTAAGCAGTCGGGTTTTTGTATCTTTTTAAATATATTTTTTTATGTAGCAATTTTTTTTTTGAATTATGTACATTTAAACATATAAGTGTTATATTTTTGAAATCACCACACGATGGGTAAGGAAGAAAAAAAAAATGTTGGTCCCAACAATATGGCGCCCAAAATCCGCCGTTTTTCTATTTTCCAATTTTAATGTAGCCAGTGACACTCGCAGGGTTAAGAAAAATCGATTGACGTAAGAATCATCAAAATCGGTCAACGCGTTTGGTCTCTAGAACGCCACATAGGAACAAACATTGATGATGAAACCGCCGCCTTTTTGAAGTCGGTTAAAAATGTTTGCTCTGTTCTGGGTTGAAGGGTATGGTGGTACACTAAATAAGTAGTACGGGCTGTGCTGGGGCAGCTGCTGCTGGTGCAGAAAACTTCAAACGGCGCAAATATAACAACCTTATTGGCCGTTATATGTTTGAGCCGTTTGGTTGAGACATTAGGTCCATGGGGTCCGAGTGCTCATCGAGTGTTTCGAGACATAAGTAAACGGTTAGTCGACTGTTCGCGTGACCAGAGGGCTGGCCTTTTCTTCAGCCAGAGAATCAGCATTGCCATTCAACGTGGCAATGCTGCCAGCGTTCTGGGCACGTTTTCCATTGACATCGATGTGGACGAATTTTTTGATGCGCTATAAGCCCTTTTCCCTCTCCCTTTTGTATGTAAGTTTGTTTTGTTTAATAGTCATAAGATTAGGAATAGTCAGTTGTACATATTATTTGAATTATATTTAGTATCATTTCCATTTTGTCTCTAAGGGTGTTTTTTCACTAAAGATTCGCACTTTCTTAAATACAACAGCCGATCGCTCAACCAATGCGCCAACCTTGTGAGACTGTGTCGTCAATATGTACCGAGGCTGTGCGAAGCGTGTTGGTATCGAAGTTGTGTAACTGTGTGTAACTAAATCCACATCATTGATGAAAAAACACCCTTAGGGCCTCTTGTTGACAACCGGTCGAAGCTTCTTTTATTTATTTATTTAATTTTAAGAAAGCTTACAGACTAACAATATTGAGTATCATGCTTAAGTAAGGACATTTGCTAATTACAAGCTTCCACATGTGTATAACTACATACAATTAATTATTATTACGTTATTTGCGTTGACCAGTTACAGCGATTTGGTAAGGTAACAATGTAAACAGATTAGGCGTGTCGAGACAACATATTAGGTATGTCAAGTCGTGCAACCTCACAATCAGAACTAAAAGCTATTTATGGTTGTCACCAAAATACTCCTTGTTTAAAATCTTTCTAATTTTATGTGCGCTGGTGCCAAATAAATCGATTTCCAGGTGTGATGGTAAACTATTGAAAGCCATAACACTACGTATGCAGAAGGCGTTGCGCCTGTAATTAGTCGATGTGGATGGTACATGGAGTAGCGGTCGTTTTCTTAAGTTGTTTATATTAGTGCGAAGAAGTATTTTACTGAGTAGTTCGGGACAATCGACGGAGCCGTTTGCGATGTTCACTAAAAAACAGATATCATTGATATTACGTCTTACCTCCAACGGTAAGAAATGATACCGCTTACAACGGTGTTCATAGTCCACTGATAATTGCCTGGCCCTAAAGTCTAAGTACCGCAAGAATTTCCTTTGAACAGACTCAATACGAGATTTGTAGATCTCATATTGTGGGTTCCATACTTGAGAAACGTACTCAAGATGGCTACGCACAGTAAAGAACTTTTAATGGTTTTAGGGAACGAAAGCTAGAGCAAGCTCTAATAATGAAGCCCAAGGCTTTGAACGCCTTGTTGACAACCGTTTCTACATGATTATCAAAAAGCAGCTTGCTGTCGTGTACCACGCCAAGATCCCTAATACTGGTTTCTTTACTTATGTAAGCACCATCCAGAGAATACCCTGGGCCGATGATAGACTTCTGGCGAGTGAATATAACGTAAAAACATTTGGATACATTTAGTTGTAGTTTGTTGGTTTTGCAATATTTTACGAATCGGTCAAGGTCTGACTGAAGTAGTTCAGTACCAGATAGTGTGCGTATGGACTTTAGGACCTTCATGTCATTAGCGTATAGTAGGATATGTGAGTTTCTAAAACAGTTTTTTATGTCCAAAATAAATATTGTAAACAACAGTGGTCCCAGGATTGAGCCTTGGGGCACTCCTGATGGGGCAGATTTCCATCCAGACATGTATCCCCGCAAAACCACAGTCTGCGTTCGATTATCTATGTAAGACTAAAACCACCGGAATAGATCACCGTGAATTCCCGCGGAAAACGGTATCTGAAGAAGCACCCGATGATCTATACGGTCAAAACATTTGCTGTAATCCGTATAAATCACGTCGACCTGGCATCGTTCTTCCATCCCGGCGGTTATAATTTCATTGGATAGTATCAGGTTGGAGGCGGTTGACCGTTTTCTGAGGAAACCATGTTGTTCGTCACCGAAATGGCATTGCATAGCTGAGTAAACTTCAGTGTGTACTATTCGTTCAAGAACTTTCGAAAAAAAAAGTTGATTAAAAAAATCAAAATACCCGACTGCTTAAAAAGCGAACTAAAAAGACGTAAACAAGAAGAAAATCATGCTGTGCAGTCGGAGGATACATATTCGCGAGCTGGCTGACCAAAACCAGATGTATCCTCCGACTGCACAGCATGATTTTCTTCTTGTTTACGTCTTTTTAGTTCGCTTTTTAAGCAGTCGGGTATTTTGATTTTTTTAATCAACTTTTTTATTTATAACTTTTTAGTTAACATTTTTTTCGAATTAGGTACATTTAAATATAAAAGTGTTATATATTTTTGAAATCGCCTCTTAAAACCCTTTATTTTGATACCCCACACGATGGGTTTGGAAGAAAAAATAAAATTGGCCCCCCACAATATGGCGCCCAAAAGCCGCCATTTTTCTATTTTCCAATTTTAATGTAGCCTATGACACTCGCAAGGTTAAGACGAATCGATTGACGTATGAATCATCAAAATCAGTCAACGCGTTTGGTCTCTGGAACGCCACATAGGAACAAACATACATACATACATACATACATACATACATACATACATACATACATACATACATACATACATACATACATACATACATACATACATACATACATACATACATACATACATACATACATACATACATACATACATAGACTGATAAACACATTACCCTCCTTCGGCAGTCGGGTAAAAAGACATAATTTAGATATGGGACGGTAGTTTTCTACTTTAGATTTATCCCCCTTTTTAAAAATTGGTGTAATAAATGCCGATTTCCACATCCTCGGGACGACTCCCTCTCTCAGCGACCGCTCGAACAGCACACAGACTGGCGCCACCAGGCTCTTCGCACAATTAATTATAAAAATGGGGGGTATCAAATCTGGCCCACCAAATTTTGATGGGTCCAAACCTTTAAGTAGCTTGAGTACCGTCTCCGGACACACGCTGACTATACTCAGGTTCACCGAGCTAGCAGAATGAATGTCTATATTAACATCCTGGTCGTTAGATTCTGAGTCAGGTTCTTGGAAGGTAGACTGGAAGTAAAAAGACAAAAGCTCAGTGATACCCTCACCAGTGTCTGCGGACGAGTCCATGTAATGTAACACGTTAGGTAATGTATTACCACTTCTTTTGCCTTTGATATACGACCAGAAACATTTAGGATTTTTTGCGATTGAGGATTCAATTTTTTCCATATAAGCATCAAAACAAATAGCCTCCAAATCCTTAGCTCGGTTTCGCAAGAGGGAAAAACAGTGGTAATCGGATAAGTTGCCGTAATTTTTGTATTTGTTATGATATTTGTGTTTTTCTTTTAATATTTTTATTAAAGCACTAGTGTACCAGGGGGGTGTGTTGTTTTTTTTAAAGGTTTAACCGGAATGTACAAGTCCCTGAGCTCGTATAGCTTGGTATAGAAAAGGCTAAGGGCCTGGTCCAGGGTTCCGTCAGACAATAGAATGTTCCAGTCCGTAAGTTCTAGTGCAGACATAATTGAATCGTAATCGCCTCGATGAAATATGTATTTAGTACTAGGTTTTTTAATGAGTTTATGGACTTCAACGAAATCAGCATTAACAATCAACGGTTTGTGGTGTACATCAACAGGCACTGCCCCTGGCAGTGCCTGTTGGTCACCACAAGTATTCACTTTTATTGCGCCATTTGAGAAAACAAGATCAAGCAATCTACCGTTGACGTTACGCTCACCATTAAACTGCGATAAGTTACACGCATTTAATGTATCAAAGAAATCCAAAACACATCGAACGGACACATTCTCTGGATATAATCCAGTACCATCATCAGACTGCCGCCATTCCACATGGCCGCCGAAATTAAAATCCCCTGTTATTATAAATGTATCCAAAGGGTGGGCGTTTAGCACTAATTTGTAAGCTTCTATAAATATAATAATATTCCAAGAGCAGATATTTATCGAAACCATAAAAATTTTGCCACTCCATGTATGTCAGTGTTCGTTTTTACGTGTAAATAATAAAATGAAAGTAAATAATACTTATATGGCCGAGATTACGTAATTTGAGCGACACAGGTGACACTTAAATGTTATGACTTCTATCTTGGTTGTCTTGGTTTGTATCGGAATCTGAGGGTTAATATTAATAACAAACCCTAGGCTTTTGAAATAGATTGTTATATTGCTAGCTGTGCGGTCTTGTCCGATGGTAGCTTGCTGGGGGTTAGTCGATTTTCCTCTCATTTGAAACGCATTATAGAATACTATAACACACTCACACACAACTCCTCTTGCACACTTCACATAAGTTAGTTATATTAGATATGTTTTGTTATTCTAAGTTTCTGTTGCAATTTTAATTGTAAGGTTTATAAATTTTAAATCCGTAATTGGCTGTAATAATAGTACAATAAGTGTGTTAAAGTATTTTTACGACCTGTGGATTTTGTGATTAATAAATAAAAAAATAAAAAAAAACTATCTAGCTAATACCTTTAAACGACGAATTCTTGTACGTATGTATATATATATAATCTGAATCTCGGAAACGGCTCCAACGATTTTCATGAAATTTTGTATGCAGGGAGTTTCGGGAGCGATAAATCGATCTAGCAAGGTTTCATTTATAGAAAACGTCGTTTTCTCTATTTTCACCCGAACAGAGCTCGGTCGCCCAGGTACTGTCCCTTTATATGAGGCAGAGGGCGTTTACAGAAGTCATCTATCGCGACTTTTTTAACATATTTTTTTTTGTATTTTTTATCTTTCGTGTCTCCTGTGCGGGTCAATGAATATTTTTTCTTTTTTTTCTTTCTCCACTTCATTCCGATGCTTGTCGCTTCTGCCAACACGGTGTGTAGCCAGGATTGACGGGGACGGTCACGCCTTCTCTTCCCTTGGGGATTCCAATCTAACGTTTGCTTGTGTATGTGATCGACATCCCTTTGAAGCTTGTGGCCTATCCATTTCCACTTGCGGCGCTTGATCTGGTGGTTGGTCCTGCTGTCGTGGCATTTTTCCAACCACTCTGCGTTAGAGATAAGATACTTAAATGTGTATGTATTAGCGTTTCTAGATCAATTGCGCTGTCAACAGAGGCCTTGTGTACAAGTTTGACAACTATGAATAATGATATTCTATTAAACTAGTTGTAAACTAGTAGTAAACTAGTAGTAAACTAGTAGTAAACTAGTAGTAAACTAGTAGTAAACTAGTAGTAAACTAGTAGTAAACTAGTAGTAAACTAGTAGTAAACTAGTAGTAAACTAGTAGTTAACTAGTAGTAAACTAGAATATTATTGACTATGAATGAAAAAAGAAAAACAGAAGCACAACATTTTAATATCTTTTTTATTCAATTTATGGAATATCTTTAAAAAATATCTTTTAACCTCGAATTATGAATTTTTACTAAGAAATTCAGTCAGAGCTCTCTGCCCGCATAAGGTTTCATTTCCTCTTAAAGTTACACTAGTCGACGGGACGAACTATTTTGTGCGCGGGGTTAAAATGCATGCTATATCAACCGACAACACGTGCGGAAGAGATGGATGCTGTGATTAGCAGTTTAAAGCTCTTACAAGCCACGTTTTTTTCAAGTGCCGTCGACGCGCGTCTATCGCAACTATAACGCGCTGCAAACGCGATGTTATCGCAACCGTGTGAATGGGTAAATCCATTCACGCGTTCATATATTTGTAGTATGCAGATGACGACTTTTTCGCTAACTGGCGACGTGCTACTAGCCCGGAGTTATATCGATACAGACGCGCTGTCACAGCGCGTTTCTTTAGCTGTAAACACACACGTACAGCGCCTTTTAATCGGATACTTGCCGACAGTATTCCGATGGCATCAATCGAGGCAAAACTTCTTACACTGGCCTTAGTACTTTTGTTAAAAAGGAAAAGGTAAATATTGGATACATCCATTTATCAGCGAAAGGAAATTACATGGCGGTCACACAGCACACACGCGTTTCCAGCGCGATACACGCTCGTTATGCAAGTAGAATTGCTCACGCGCGTCTGTAGCGCGTTTCTCGTGAGTTTGCAGCGATGCAATCGCAAGTAATCTGCCTCTTTCAAGTTTAGCAGCGCCGGCAACGCGCGATAGTGGAACGCGCGTCGACGGCGCCTGAAAAAAACGCCGTGTGTAAGGGCCGTAAGAAGCTAGTTCGCGTACGAATACACACTTTTGCAAATTTGTAGCGAAATGGATGATGATTTAGGACGAAACCGAGCGCGCGATATTTAAAAAACAGACCTTTGGGAGTCTGGATATCATGAAAAAACGACTAAACGTATCTGTTCAAAATAAAATTATATGCATTGTTGAACTACTAATCTATCCCTGCATGGTGACTGTTTTGCAATTTTCTGTCTTCTAATGTTATTTATTTGCGCCCAACATTGCGTTAAAATTAGTGTCGAAATGTGAAACTTTCGACGCTCATAACTTCCAAATATATATTTTTTTAACTTTTTTGTTTCCATACAGGGCTAGATAATGATGAGATAAATAGATATAATTTTTTATTTTGAACGTACATCGTCAAACAGTGGAGTAATCCCCAGACTACGTTTGTATGGAAGAATGATCGACTAGTGTAACCTTAAGTCCCATGTACAAATCCAAACTCCGGGCTGCAAAAAACCAGATAGAAAAACATAACTGGTCAAATGTGGGTACCTATACTACAGGTACACCCCTGCCTAACCCTTTGCTTAAGGCGTGATGTTATAACGTTATGTTGCAATTTTAAATTGACAGGAGGAATAGACAACTTACAATTGCTGTCAAAGAATGGGTCGAGCAAGCGACTGCCGTCAGTTAGCTCAGCCCCTCATCTGTATGATGGTGGAAGACTGGAAGATGACGTCACTTTCGTCAATGCAGCTAAGAAGAGTCCTGTCAGTGCGACGAGGCCGGAAAAAGTGTAAGTAACATTAGCAAAAGGGTGATTTTCGAATTTTGGATAATTATCATCTATACTTCTATACTAATCTTCTAATATATATAAATCTCCTGTCACGATGTTTGTCCGCGATGGATTCCTAAACTACATAACCGATTTTAAATTAAATTGGCACACCGTGAGCAGTCTGGTCCAACGGTGGTGGAAAGATTTTTTTGTTTGTTTGTACCGAATAGGCGCCGAAACTACTGGACCGATTTGAAAAATTCTTTCACCAATAGAAAGCTATATTATTCCTGAGTAACATTTTTTTTTTATCTCGAAAGCGGGTCCTGTGGGGTGGTCCACGGGAGCGAAGCCGCGGGCAACAACTAGTTTTGCAATATAACCATACTTTAAAAAAAAATGCTTATATTAAATTCTTGTTTTGCTTAAAAGGGTATACGTTCGAGTTGGTCCCATCACCAAGTCAGAATCTGATGAGTGAGCTCCATGGAAATCGAGGAAACGCCTCCAATTTTATAGACTTAGATATAATGATTTTAGAATTTTCATCGACATGACAAGTTCAGATAGTAGTTTTTAACTGACTGCCCAAAAATTTTGGTTTTGAATTCGGTTTTTTAACCGACTTCAAAAAAAGGAGGAGGTTCTCAATTCGTCGGAATCTTTTTTTTTTATGTATGTTCCCCGATTACTGGAAGACGCCTGGACCGATTTGGAAAATTCTTCTTTTGTTTGAAAGGATATACTTCCCAGTTGGTCCCATAGTCATTAGGTCAGGATCTGATCATGGGATCTTGGAGAAATCGAGGGACCTCCTCAAATATTATAGGCATACATATAGCGATTTTGGTATTTTTATCAACAATGCAATCATCTGCACTCAGAAAGTAACATTTGGTGAAGTGGAACTGGTGAAGAAGACCACAGATGGTCAATAGAATTCCTTAATGCTAAGTATGTCATGGGTTATAAGATATCTTGAATAGTTTAACGATTATGATGAAGCAAATACTTATAAATACATAGTGTTGATGAAACTGATCTGATGATGAAGCCGGCAGGTAGGCACTGGTACTCCTAAATAAAACAATGTATCCTAGTCGTGTATGGGCTTATTGGAATCGTCATGAGATGTACTTTGGCTATATATGAATTTTATGGCAATTGGAAGTACCTATCAAAACTAAAAAGAGATAAATAAAAAACTTTTTAACAAAAAAACAAACCGACTTCCAAAAAAACACTGCAAAACGAAAAATAACTTTCTTTTCCGAAGTCGGTGTCGAAACACGGAAAACAATAGGTACCAAAGACACCGACTCCGGAAAAGAAAGTTATTTTTCGTTTTGAAGTGTTTTTTTTTTTTGGAAGTCGGTTTGATTTTTTGTTAAAAAGTTTTTTAAATTATTTTTTTCTTTTTTTTACTCCGTCTTACATAAACGGATTTGAAAATTATTTTTTTGTTCGAAAGAAGTTAATTCATTGGTGAAGTGGAACTGATGAAGTTGATCTCAGATGGCCTCTGGAACCTAGAAGCGCTTGTGAATAGTAGATCACGAGGCACTTAAAAGAAAGATGCGATTTCATAGCCAAATAATTTATAGAAAGTTTTATTTATGACTAAATTAAAGGTTGCGCGAGTGTGAAACTCGTTTCTATATTGTAGCCTTATGCTTGGTGGCGTTTGTTCATTTTTAGACACCGACTTCGGAAAAGAAAGTTGTTTTTCGCTTTGGAAGTCGGTTTTTTATTTGTTAAAAAGTTTTTATTTGTTAATAAGTTTTTTATTTATATATTTTTAGTTGGTAGGTACCTCATATTACCGTGAAAATATATTTATAGACAAAGTACATCGCACGCCGATTCCAATAAGCCCAAACACGATTAGGATACATTGTTATATTTCGGAGTTCCAGTGCCTACCTGCCGGTTTCATCATCAGAACATTTCGATGTTACCATTTTAAAACCAAACCAAATTACCAAAAAAGTATGTCCATATTTTTTTTTTTTTTTTTGTTATGGGTATGCCCGCGCTTGACCACTATCTCACCTGATTGTAAGCGATGATGTGGTCGACGCTATAACACGCTTGCCTAGAAGTAACCTATTCACTCTAGACTTAAAGACCCCGAGGTTGTAGCTATCGGGAAACACAGACTCCGGCAGGGAATTCCACTCCTTAGCTGTACGCATAATGAAAGTATTTCCAAAACGTTTAGTGCGTATGGGTGGGATGTCCACCATGTACCGATGACGCATCGCCGTACGTCTTGTAGTATTAGAAGAATTCCCTCGATTTCTCCAGGACCCCATCATCAGATCCTGACTATGGGAACATATATACCCTTTCAAACAAAAGAAGAAGTTTCCAAATCAGTCCAGGCGCCTTTGAGTAATCGGGGAATAGACATAATATAAAAATAAGTGTCATGCTCTGCCGCAGAGCCACCATGTTAGAAACCGGTAAATTATATCTTAGAATGATGTACGCTAAACGTACATAATGTACGTACACCGTTATCGCTGTACGTGCTTTAGGTAATGATAAAATAGACATTGATTGTGGCTCTGCTGCAGAGCATACTCTCTAGCAGAGCCACACAGAATATGTACTCAGGCAAGATAAATGCGACTGTTTTTGGATGAAGACTGTTGTACGAATAGTGTTTATTGCGTACGTGTTAAAAAATATCATTATAAGACAGTGGTTCTATTTATTTCAACTTTGCTAAAAAAACGCAGAAAGCGCCTGATTATTTTGTGACAGCAAAATGTTTTGTATTATTTGTGATTAATTTCTCCACATTTAGAGCCTGTTCAATTTTATTAGCAACTAGTTGTGCCTACGTTATACGTTGCTATGTCTAAACTAAAAAGATTTCTTGTGTGAACTAATGGCCATATTGGTCATGCGGTATGCGTGAGAGCAATGTACCGAATGTACGTAAAATTTGAAGCAATGTACTATTTTAAAACCACAATTTTTAGAAAAGGTTTTTGAGCCGCCAACCTGATATCAGAATGGCGGGTGTATTAAATATCTGTCCTTCTACTGCAGAGGGATCTGAACACTGTCTGACTGGGAAATGCCTACCATAGCAATGTACGAACAATGTACGTTATCATATTAAAAGCATAACCAGATGCTATTATCTGTTAAAGAGTAATTATAAAAATAAAAATTATCTACATTAAGAGCCTGTCCAATTTTATTAGCAACTAGTTGCGCCTACGTAATACGTTGCTATGTCTAAATTGCTCTACGTCCAGCCTGTCATTTTACATTTTGACTGCTCAAAACTAATCATTTAGTGATGAAATAATGTGGTAACCGATTCTATTGCTTATAACAATTGAATTTAACCAAGATTTTTTTTTTATAGATATAACAGCTATTTTATTTTTGCTTTTTACCCGACTGCCGAAACTAGACTGAGATAAACACATTACCCTCCGTAATGTGTTTATTATTATTCTGGAAAAATATAAAAAATAACATAAGAATACAATAACTATGAATAGGAATATAAATGAGCAAATTTGATTTTGTCCACACCAAAGATTGCCCTATGGAGCGGGACCAACATGTTGCCAAGCATTCTTATCTTGAATATAATCATCTAATTTGTAATATGCTTGTTTACAAAGTGTGCTTTTAACTAAAGTTTTAAATTTACTTTCATTTAGTTTTAATATTAATATTAATTATTTAGTCGCTAATTATTCGAAATTAGTCGCCAAATAACAGAATTAGTCAGTCACTGGTTCAAAAGTTAGAAGGGTTTATAGGTGGCCGATCTGGAGAGACTCTCCCCAGCATGGCCAAATTTATATCTCAAAAACTAGGGCACCTATCGAAGATCTGTTTTCTCCCAGATTTTGTCGCTAATTAGTCGATAAATATCAGAATTAGTCAATCAATCAAAAGATAGAAAGCTTTATAGGTGGCCGATCTGGAGAGACCCTCCCCGGCTTGGCCACATTTACAACTTAAAAAATAAGCCACCTAATGAAGATCTGTTTTGTTTGTTCAATTCGAATCATCGGACTGATTACCAACAAAAAAAGGGTTTCTTTTCAACGATAAATAAAGTGCCTTTTCGGACATTTTTAACTGCAATTTCTTGGAAATTGTCGTAAAAATTTGATAGACCGATTAAGGTAAATCATGTCCATTTTTGAAATTGTCGCTATACTTAATGAAAGCTTCTTTTTGTTCTTTTAATGGAACCAAACTTTGTTTTCCTCCTCTCTTCTTCATTTTGAATCTTAATTAGTTCAGTGCACGTATAATAAAACGCACCCACGATACAGGAATAAATTCCTAGTAAGAAATAAATATCACAATGAAAGTAATGACTGATCTTTAATTGATTATAAGTACATTCATTTTTTAAGAAAGTTTAAATATTAACTTAAAATAAATATGAACGTTACCCCAACAGGAAAGTTGCTCCTAGAGTGATATGAGTGGAACATATGAATAGTGCGTAATCTGCTGTGAATGTGCGCGACTTAAAAAATTAGTGCGTGTCGTCGTTTTTGAAAAAAACGGAGAAATCGGTTCCTGCTGGAGTAACACTGTTCCAGCAGGAAAATTCTAAACGAATGATCGGAGTGAGAAATATTGTGCATGGGTAGAGAGCTTATATATATTTTAAAAATTATAGTTTATAGTTAAATTTTTTTTTTTTATATTTATAGTTTTCAAGTAATCGCTCTTTTTTGATTACCCGAAAAAAATTCACAGCGCCTAAATTAGAAAACTTATAAGCTCGCTGAAAACTGTATTCAGTCCATCTTGACGCTTGTATTAACCATAAAAAGTTTCAAAAGCATACATGCTTGCGTTATCGAATAATATTGCTAAAAGTCAAAACGACGTTGTCATAA
This sequence comes from Anorthoa munda, assembly GCA_945859665.1. Taxonomy (NCBI): domain Eukaryota; kingdom Metazoa; phylum Arthropoda; class Insecta; order Lepidoptera; family Noctuidae; genus Anorthoa; species Anorthoa munda. The sequence continues at coordinate 11,713,076 of OX243917.1, read as the reverse complement.
CTTTGACGGCAAAATACAAGAAACCGGCTCCATAATACAAATACAGTTTTCAGCGAGCTTATAAGTTTTCTCATTTAGGCGCTGTTATATTTTTTCGGGTTATCAAAAAAGAGCGATTACTTGAAAACTATAAATATAAAAAAAAAAAATTTAACTATAAACTATAATTTTTTTTTTGTTCGAATTAGGTACATTTAAGCATATAAGTGTTATATATTATTGATACCCCACACGAATGGCTTGGAAGAAAAAATAAATTGAAATTGGGACTCAACAATATGGCGCCAAAAATCCGCCATTTTTCTATTTTATAATTTTAATGTAGGCTGTGACACTTGCGAAGTTAAGACGAATCGATTGACGTAAGAATCATCAAAATCGGCCAACGCGTTTGGTCTCTAGAACGCCACTAGGTATAAACATACATACATACATAGACTGATGGACAGATTACCCTCCATCGGCAGTGGGGTAAAAATTAAAATAAAAGCAAAAATAAAATAACTGTGTACTAAACACGATTAAATTTTTTTCATTGTTAAATTCAATTGTTATATGAAATCTAATCGGTTACCACATTAGTTCATCACTAAATGATTAGTTTTTGAGCTGTCAAAGTGTAAATGACAGGTTGGACGGCGAGTAATTTAGATATAGCAAAGTATTACGTAGGCACAACTAGTTGCTAATAAAATTGAACAGGGTCTGAATGTGGAGAAATTTTATTTTTATAATTACTCTTTAACCGTTGATAGCATCTGGTTATGCTTTTAATATGATAACGTACATTGCTACGATAGGCATTTTACAGTCAGGTAGTAGGTAATTTGTTCAGATTTTTAACACACCCGCCATTCTGATATCAGGTTGGCGGCTCAAATACTTTTTCTAAAAACTGTGGTTTTATAATAGTGCGAAGCAATTCAAATTTTACGTACATTCGGTACATTGCTCTTACGCATATAGCATGACCATTTGTAGTCATTCACCCGCCATTCTGATAGTTGTGCGCCTAATCACAAATAATACAAAACATTTTGCTGTCACAAAATAATCAGGCGCTTTCTGCGTTTTTTTAGCAAAGTTGAAATAAATAGAACCACTGTCTTATAATGATATTTTTTAACACGTACTGTTACATCCCTATTCTGTATTAGTAAATGCTGACACTATTGCATAGTCAGCACTGGCCCACCAAGAACTTGTTTTGCTCGTTGGTTTCCAGCCAGTTCGGGTTTGGCATTCAATGAGTTGGGACGTATACCGAATTTTCCCCAAATATATTGTATACTAATTAGGAAGTATAAATAAATCTTTTTTAAAAAGATTCGGGACTTTTCCATTCTAACATTTGGTGGCAGCGGTGGGATGAGACATCCCCAGTGTCCTTAAAACGGTAAATACGTCACAGGAAATAAAAGCAGTGCGTGTCTGTGTTCCTAAAAGTGTCCAGTGATTGTGTCGCCCAAAAAGTTCTCCAGCCCGAACTCATCACATCGAAGGTCGATACTATACGACCTGGTCTAAGCCTGGTTGCCACTCCGGGTCCCCTGCGCAGTAAGTGGTGCTAAGCAGTTGGGTAGCACTTGCTGCACCCAATCTATTTTGTATCCAGCGCCGACTCGACAGCAGCCGACGGCTTCTCGTCCATACGTCCAAGGTAGACGTAATCCAGTAGATCCAGAATGAAGAATTCCTACGAGCTGTTCCTGTAAGTCCAAATTACTCTATCCAGTGAAAGTTGTGTGTGTTGTGCGTAAAGTGCGTATACCGTATTATAATCTCGTGTGTTAATTTAAAATAAGATTAATTTTAAATATCTATAATTAGATTCAAGGTTACTTGTTATGAGGCTGCATGCGCCTCGATCCCACAAGTCGTCCTTATCAGTTGTGCATTACTTATACATCCGGACCTCACGTAGTTCTCAGAACTTAGTAACTGATAACTTCTATTTGTCTTAGTAAAAACATCACGCCGATACTTCCCGAAGGGTTAAGCAGTGGCGTATAGTTTCTAGCATTCCTTATTAATTTACAAAAGTAAATATGTCGAAATCCGAATCTAAAAAAGACATTAAAGGAGATGAGGAAATCCCATTAAATGTTGTGCTAAAATTCATTAAACCATTTAATGGCGATAGAGACAAATTAACAGCTTTCCTAAGAAACTGTGATAGCGCAATATCCTTGGCGTCTTCTCAACAGGAAGAAGTCGTTTTTAAATTTGTTCTAAGTCAATTGGAAGGCAAGGCAGAGACCGCGTGCTCTATTAAAGATTTTGAAACATGGCCATCGCTTAAAGAATTTTTGAAAAATCAGTTTGGTGAACGTAAACACTATGCTCATCTACTCACTGACTTGCAAGACTGTAGGCAAGGAAATCAAGAGCCCGTTAGCCAATTTTCTTTGAGAGTAGAAACCTGTTTGCAAAAACTTCTCACAGAAGTAACTGTTTCTAATACAAGGAAGACCGAACTTCCGGGCAGATTAGCCGCGATGGAAGACCTCGCACTCCATACATTTATATTAGGTTTAATCCCTAGAATCGCTAATATTGTGAGATGTAGAGACTACAAAACTTTAAATGATGCCATTAATGCTGCGATATCCGAAGAGAAAATACAGCAGTTCTCTTATCGCAACTTCAACAGGCAGAAAATTACTGAATCCTTTAATAAAAGAAATGATACAAATAATACATCTCAAGCAAAAGTTTTTATTAAAAGTAACAATTCCAGTCAACCCAATACTTCTTACAATGATTCTATGTTCTGCAGATACTGTAAAAAGCCAGGACACACTCTTGAGTATTGCAAATTGCGTGATTTCAACAATAAAAGATTTTCAAATGGCCCTCAGCCATTTACTCCATTTAAACCTTCGTCCTTTAATAACAGACAAACAGGCGTTAAGCCAGGATCTCGTGTAAACTTCACTGATAATTATGAGGAAGAAGGCAGAGATGAAGTTGACGAATCCATTAATAATATCAATTTAAACTAAATAATGTCCCGTTTAAGTATCGCACGGGGCAAACCCCATTTAATCAAGCCGATACTACCCCTTATATCAAGACCAATGGACAGGGTAACCAGCCCCAAACTCACGGTCTTTCCAAAAGTAGGACCACGCCGCAGGGTAACCAGCCCCATAAGGAAGGTCTGAACTCTTTTAATAGTAGGATCACGCCGCAGGGTAACCAGCCCCATAAGGAAGGTCTGAACTCTTCTAATAATAGGATCAATGGACAGGGTAACCAGCCCCAAACTCACGGTCTTTCCAAAAGTAGGACCACGCCGCAGGGTAACCAGCCCCATAAGGAAGGTCTAAACTCTTTTAATAGTAGGATCACGCCGCAGGGTAACCAGCCCCATAAGGAAGGTCTGAACCAACAATCCAATTGTAAACCTGAAAAAGAACTTAAAATATATGAAATCCTTACCCGAGAAAGATACTTACCTTTCATTAAACTACAAACCCTTGTAAATAAAAATCCACTTAACTTCTTGATAGATTCTGGAGCAACACTTTGCGTCTTGAAAAAGAATAGTGTAACAAGTACTCTGCAATTAGCAGATAGTGATGTTGCAATTAAAGGGATAGATACAAAAAATAAAACTTTGAAAAGTGTAGGAAGTTTTAAACTGCAACTACAGTTCAATAAAAATTTAACTATAACCCATCCTTTTCAAATATTTGAAGATATAAACCTACCTTATGATGGTATAATAGGTAGCGACCTGTTCACAAAACATAAGTGTCGCATTAATTATCAGACCGCTTCCTTAGAAATAAATAATCATTATATTAAATTATCCTTCGATAAACCAACATATGTCATTGAACCTCGTACCGAAACAGTAATAGAGTGTTCAGTGAAAAACCCTGAATTGAAAGAGGGAATGATATTAGATCAACATATTTCCGATTCCCTTCTTATATCAAATTGCCTTGTTAAAGTAAAAGACAATAACAGAATTAATTTGACAATTGTTAATGTATCCGAAAAACCAGTTCAATTAAATGCTAAATCCCTTACTAACCTTCTAAAAAAGGATATTCCATTTAACTGGACCAATAATCAACAATTATCGTTTGAGCAATTGAAAGAAAAATTGGTAACTGCACCAGTCCTTATTTACCCCGATTTTACTAAACCTTTTATTTTAACTTGCGACGCCCCAAATTACGCCATTTCAGCTATATTATCCCAGGGTGTAATTGGTAAAGACCAACCAATCGCCTTCGCGTCAAGGACACTTAATAAAGCAGAATGTAATTATAGTGTCACTGAGAAAGAATGTCTAGCTATAGTTTACGGAACTAAAACATTTCGTCCTTATCTTTTCGGCCGTCAATTTAAAATATTGACAGACCATAAGCCCTTAAACTGGCTTTTTAACTGCAAGGATCCTGGCTCTCGATTAATCCGTTGGCGCTTAAAACTAGAAGAATATAATTATGAAATTCAATATAGAAAAGGTAAGACAAATACTAATGCTGATGCTCTTTCGAGATACCCAATAAATCCTTTACGAAACGTAGAGGAAACCCAGACAAATAAAACATTATCTAATAATCATCCAATACCTAATCCTGATAATGTGTCCACTAACCCTGACCAAATACCTACTGATGACGTCCCTCCTTCGCAATCCTCGCCACAATTAAATCCTGGAATCTTAGACTTACCTGATGATTTTATCCTCCCTGAAAACCTGGAACTCCCTGATGACTTTAATATACCTACTCCTCAATCCAGTGAAGTCATTGATGATGATGATACGTATTCCAAATGCCTGAAAACTATAAATAATAGATTAGTGACATTTGATACTAAAATTCTCGAACATAACGAAAATCTCTTAAAGACCAAATCAAAACATATTGTAATACCTACTTCAATCGACTTTGACGAATCCAATCGTTATGTATCTGAAATTATCGGTAACATGACTGAAAGTAAAGAATTCCTTACACTTGAAAGAACTCTATATTCATTTTTGATATCTGAAAAAGAGGATACTACTTATTATTTTTTATTCACTAAAGTATATCATTATGACACGACCACTTATGATGATATTTTCAAAAGCCTAAAGAATTTAAAAAACTATATTTTATCTGCAAATGTAAACGAGTTAAGCATCACGGATTTTAGAAATCCATTTGATAGCCACAGTTTTATAAAGGTACACAATATAATCACGTACCTATTTCATAAAACAAGTGTAACCATTAATATTTATAAAAATATTATAATGTACCCAACTATGAGCGAGATTGCTAAAATTATGCGTGAAAATCACGATATCCCCATTTCAGGTCACTTAGGTTCTAATAGAATGTTAAAAAGAATCCAAGAAAAATATTACTGGCGAAGCATGCGTAGTGATGTTGAAAATTATGTCCGTAAATGTGTGTCCTGCCAAGCTAACAAAGCACTACGTCAAACCAACCGTGCCCCCATGCAGATCACCACAACGTCAACACAGCCGTTTGAACGCGTTGCTTTAGACATCGTGGGTCCGCTTCCTGAAGTTGGTATCGCTAAATTAAAGTTTATTTTAACATTGCAGGACGACTTGACAAAATATTCAGCTGCTTATCCTATCTCTAATGCTACCGCAGAGGAAACCTCTGAATGTCTAATTCATTTTATCGCTCAATTCGGTATTCCAAAAATAATCCTAACCGATCAAGGTACGAATTTTACGGCCGAACTATTCAAACAAACTTGCACCTTTTTAAAAATTAAACAGCTCTGGTCTACCCCTTATCACCCACAAACACAGGGAGCCCTTGAAAGAAGCCACTCAACTTTAAAAGAATATCTTAAATCTTTTGTGGATGAAAATCAAACTAATTGGCCCAGATATGTCTATACAGCCATGCTCACTTATAATACAACGGTTCACAGTACCACAAATTTCACCCCTTATGAACTGGTATTCGGTCATAAAGCACTTATACCTTCATCCATTTACGATTCCGCCTTAGAATCTACATATAATAATTACGTTAGGATTTTACAACAACGTCTACGAATTTCTAGAGAGAAAGCTATAGAAAATATACTGAAATCAAAAATAACCTCCAAAACATATTACGATAAGCATACCAAACCAGTGAAGTACAAAGCAGGTGATATGGTATACCTCAAAAATCACTTACGACTCCGTAAAGCTTTATCACCAATTTGGAAAGGTCCCTATAAAGTAATTAAAATAAATGGAAATAACACACTTACTTTATTAATTAACCGTCGGCATGTAAAACATCACTATGATGAAGTTAAACTTGCTGAAACAAATGATTAGTTTTTTTTTATCTTTGTATTTAGATAGTAGATTAGTTCTATAACCTAGAATATTATTTCAGGATCGCCTCGGCGTGTATCTCCGTTATCTCAGCCGATGTTATAGAACCCATTAAAGAAAGTACTGGAATCTATTTTGACCCTGAGGGAACTTTGAAAATCTCTAATAATTATCTCCACATATTAGTCCCGATTGACATTGGGTATATACAACCTCATATAGAAAATATTAAGTCCGCCTTAGGAACTGCTAGATTTCTTTGCCAACAGAATGAATTAAGTGTTTCAAAATGCCATAACTTTCTACAACCTTTAAAATCTCGCCTTGACAGTATACTGAAAGATTACAGTGCTATATCTCATCTTATTCCCGATAGAGATAAGAGATCTGCGTGGTTTGCTGGTATCGGTTCTTTTTTTAAACAAGTAATTGGCACAATGGATGAGGACGACTCAATTAAGTATAATTCCGCAATTCAACACTTAGAAAATAATGATAAGAAACTTTCATCTTTCTTAAAAGATAATATTTTGATGACTAATACAGCATTACAAAATTATAATGAAACACTTAAAATAATCAAAACCAATGAAGCTCGATTAGGCAATGCCATTGAAAATTTATCTGCTGTATTAAACAATGTATCTAATATACCTAAAGAATTATATATAGAATCTAAAATGAATGAAATATATAATGAATTGTTTTCTAGTTTACTAACTTTATCTTTTAAACTTGATGATATTATTAACGCTATAATGTTCACTAAGAGTCATTCTATACATCCCTCTATCTTAACCCCTAAACAACTCTATGAAGAGTTAATACATAGTTTTAAAGATTTACATAAGGATAGTGTACTACCTATTAGTTTAAGTTTAGATACTATCCATATGTTAACCGACTTAGCACAACTATCGTGCTATTTTATAAACAGTAAAGTAGTGTTTGTTATTAAAATTCCCTTAGTACATAAGTCAGAATACGTTTTATATAAACCTATCTCTGTACCTATCCCACATGATGTGGACCAGCCTCATTCCTATGCTATGATTATACCTCATTGTAATCATATAGCTATAAGTAAGGATAAAATAACATATGTATGCCTCCAGGAACTAAGTAAATGTGTTAAAACTGTTAATCAGATTTATATTTGTAATAATATCGATGTATATTCAATTCAAAATATGCCTACTTGTGAAACAGAAATGATAAGTAAAATTATAAATAAATTGCCTGAACAATGTGAAACTAAATTAATTCATGGGAATATAGATATTTGGCAAGAATTAAAAAACAATAAATGGTTATTTGTTAAATCAGAACCAACTAAACTTACCATTGAATGTAATTCACAGATAACAGAGTACAAACTATTAGGTACTGGTGTAATCAGTCTAGAACCGGAATGTAAAGCTTATTGTAAAGATAGGGAACTTCTATCTAAACCTTATTATAAAATAGTTATTAAACCTATCATTTCTGATTTTAATCTTATCAGTGATCCTTGTTGTGACATAGATAAATTCAAGTTAGTTAAACCTAAATTAAAACCTTTAAAGTTAAATGACGTACATCTTGAAAAACTTGTAACTGTTTCAAATTATCAATTAATGTCAGATATTGACAAAATTATTAATGAACCTAGCCCATTCATAAAATATGAATCTCATTATCCAATTATTACTTATTGTATAATCATTCTATTTTTAATTTTTATATCATATAAAGTTTGTAAAAAGTTCGGTAAATGTCCAACTTTCAAAACTAAGAATGAATCTAACAGTTTAGCAGATGAACCTCAGGAATTAGAAGAAATTCCAGCTCCAAGACTTCGCATATCTCCCTGAAACTTATGTAAAAATATATAAGTTTCATCTTGTTGGGGGGGTTGTTACATCCCTATTCTGTATTAGTAAATGCTGACACTATTGCATAGTCAGCACTGGCCCACCAAGAACTTGTTTTGCTCGTTGGTTTCCAGCCAGTTCGGGTTTGGCATTCAATGAGTTGGGACGTATACCGAATTTTCCCCAAATATATTTTATACTAATTAGGAAGTATAAATAAATCTTTTTTAAAAAGATTCGGGACTTTTCCATTCTAACAGTACGCAATAAACACTATTCGTACAACAGTCTTCATCCAAAAACAGTCGCATTTATCTTGCCTGAGTACATATTCTGTGTGGCTCTGCTAGAGAGTATGCTCTGCAGCAGAGCCACAATCAATGTCTATTTTATCATTACCTAAAGCACGTACAGCGATAACGGTGTACGTACATTATGTACGTTTAGCGTACATCATTCTAAGATATAATTTACCGGTTTCTAACATGGTGGCTCTGCGGCAGAGCATGACACAAAAATAATCCAACGAATTGAGAACCTCCTCCTTATTTTGAAGTCGGTAAAAAAAAAAGAATATTATTGTGGCAATGGCATTTCATCAATATTAATAAAATAATATGTGAGTTCTGCAGCTGCAACATCAACATCATCATTTCAATCGAAAGACGTCCACTGCTGGACATAGGCCTTCCATCCATTGGATGGATTCCCACAGCCTCAATCAGGTCATCGGTCCACCTAGAGGGAGGCCTTCCAACGTTGCGTCTTCCGTTTCGCGGTCACCACTCTAGAACTTTTTAGCCCCATCGACCACCCATTCTGCGAGCAATGTGCCCTAACAATTGCCGCTTCAGTTTGGCAATTCTTCGGTCTATGTCGTCATTGCATTTGCAGCTGCAGATTAGATGCTAAATGTTTTATAGATAGGAGGCTCGTAATTTGTTACTTTATCCAGTATGCAAGCTGAACTGTAATAATTTATTGTTAATTTAACGTGTCCGAGTTATATTGTCGCGTGCCACCACTGGCACGAGTACCGCTGGTTCGTCACCCCTGGTCTAGAGCCTCAGAGCCCTTTTAAGCGAAAAATTATTCTGTTTATGTATTATTTTGTTGAGAGCCAAATACCGAAGTTTTGGTAAATCCAGTTGTAATAGTACTAGCTGGTTATTAAGTTGTTTTAAAAAATGATCTTGGGAATAATAAGTTAAATTATTTATTCGCAGACCTAATGAAATGCCGGTGCCCAAGAAAAAGTCGAAGGTAAGGATACAATTCAATTGGGATGCTCAACTACATGTGTATAGCGGCTATACTAATGTAGTTGAGCATCCCAAGTAATTAAGAGTATTGTAATGTTGTGAGCCTTGTGGAGCCCGTGGCTTTTTTTACAAAAGCCGGTTCGATCTTCGAATGAGCATGAGCAGCGATGAACGAGATGGATGGTTCTATACATACTGACACACCTGCGCCTCGGAAAGCACGCCATTGGTCCCGGCTCGGCTGTCACTTTGACAGACGTGACGAAATCTGACACAGTGTTGCCAAGTCTTGTTATCCAGTAACTGGATTGAGGCGGTCATATACACAGTCCTTTCATCTAGTCACTAGTATCCAGCTGAATCTGGTTCGACTAGAAGGCGACCCTAATATAGTTGCGAAAAGGCTAGGCAGATTGATTGATTGTGCGAAGTCATCTTTAGGTAAGTATACACTAGACTAGTGTGTACTCAACTACTCACCTAAAGATGACTTCTAGTGACTAGAGCGTTTGCCCGAGCATTACAATGTAATATAACGTTCTTACGAACAGTGCTGTAAGTAGCCTTTTCTGCGCCCTGTGCGAGCTTCTGTAACAGCGCCGTTGTTTTTTTAGATATTATAGGTATACTAGAGCAATGCTATGTATAGGCCTACTTTATTTCATTCAGGGTGATACAATAAAGCAATTAAAGCACAAGGAACTTGGTGTTGGTGGACCAATTATCTAATATTTTGGTAGAAAAATCTATTCGCTTATTATATATAGTTTTTGATGATACTGGTATGTAGGTACGTATGAGTTGGAATCGAGCACTAGGGGCGCAGCGGTAACTTATCAGGAGCAAACCGAAAAAATAATAGTCCTGCCTGGTCTGGCCATTCTTGCGTCCCCCAGAGTCTACGCCCTGTGCCTGGGCACCGGTGGCACCGCCCTATTTACGGCACTGCTTACGAATGAAACAATGTAGAAAAATGCTCAATTTCCTTAAGCATTTCTATGTAATGTAACGTTCTTGCGAATGTTCGACGCTGTGTTCGACGTAATGCTTACGGTGAATGCGCATTTTTTGTGGGTGGAACTTTTTCATTGCTCGGCAGTTTAATTGAAAAGTCACATTTCCTTCAACAGATGGCTCAAGCTCGACAAACATTCAAAATAACTCTTCTAGTGGGAGTCTGGATTTTCTTCACGATCGCCTTTTTGATGCACAATGAGAAAGTAGAAGTCACCAGGCATTCTTCAGTAGCCCCGGGACAAATAAAGGGTAAGTGGATACACTTAAGACGACATTACACTGATCAAACCAAAATTCCTTGTGCAAATAAAAAAAAATATTCAAAAACACAAAAAACCCGACTGCTTAAAAAGCGATATAAAAAGCCGTAAACAAGAAGAAAATCATGCTGTGCAGTCGGAGGATACGTATTCGCGAGCTGGCTGACCGAAACCAGATGTATCCTCCGTAAAAAAAATATGTCCAGTTGCAAAAACACGCGAATTTTTTTTTTTTTGTGTATTAACAAATCTAATTCTTTGATTTGTTTTTACTATTTCCCACAACTGTATTGAAAAATATCGTGTGATACACGGGCGTGTAGGTTATTGCAAACTCGTGTCATTGAAAATCCTCGCCTTCGGCTCGGGCTTGTTAATGACAGCTCGTTTGTAATAACCTACTTTCCACCCTTGTATCACAATGTACTATTGTACAAACCAACTTACAGAAATAAAATCATTTATCATTTATTACCCGATTGCTGGAGGGTAATGTTTTTCTAGCGTCTGTATGTATGTATGTCCATTTCTATAGCAAGCTCTACAGCCCGAACGGCTTGACGGATTATGACATGTGAGGTATCGTTGGATTCGTCTTAATTGCGGTAGTGACATTTAAAAATAGCACCTAATACAGTTTTTATTTTATCATCCTAACAATATCGGTAAATATATATATTGTAACACTTTTATGTTCCTATATCGGCACAATTTCAAGATAAGCGTAACTTTGATAGCAACATAGCTACCTTTATAATTGTAATGTCATTCTTACAATAAATGATTTCTCTTTTCAAGATTACATAATCCAAAATGATGACAATAAACTATCAGTGTTATTGAAACTATCGGGACCATTTATATCGGAACAATACCAAAAGAAGCTAAGCTCTAGTGAAAAGATGAACATGAGCAAAATGGAGGTCTGGCTTGAGGAGTGGACGGTCAAAGAAGCTGAAGGAACTTCGGATTATGATGCTCTACAAGTAAGTAATAAGTAGAAAGGTAGTTCGCAATGATATATATGTACAGACGGCTTTAAGTAACCCTTTGTTTAACGTGTGGTTCCGCCGCCCGGTGCGTCTATTACGGATAGGGAGGGAGGTTGTATAGACCCTCTTCCTTTCCGCTGCCTCTTTTTCTCGCTGAAGGAGGCGACGGTGTCCCACGCGCTCTGGCTTCCAACCATGGACAGGACCACGATCGGAAGCGAGAGATTATCCGCAGCACCGACCGTCGCAATGAAGTCACGGCACTGCACTGCCCAAGCTTGGTACTCCTCTACTTAATTGTCATTTGATAATTGCCTGGATTTGAACACTCGACCTCAAGAACGAGAGGCGGGGTCTAATCCACTGGACCGCCTAATCCTGTGAATGACACCTTGAAACGATCCAAAACCACTTTGTTCTAGAGTCTGGCCAACGAAAGCGTGATCTGAAAAACGCGGCAAATTCAAAAAATCTTAATGTGGTATCACCAACTATACCTCTAGTTAAATGTTTTGATACTTGTATTATTTGTATTTATTATAATTTATGTTTTGATTTTATTGGCTCCGTTTGGTGAAGTGTGACGGAGCCGTGACTGTCATGGATGTGAGTTAAAAAACGAGTGTGTAGATTTATTTATTAGTCATCATCATCATCATCATATCAGCCGAAAGACGTCCACTGCTGGGCATAGGCCACCCCCAAGCGTCGCCACATTGACCGGTCCCGTGCGTCTCGCAACCAGCGGATCCCCGCAACCTTCACCAGGTCATCGGTCCACGGTTATTTATTAGTATATACATAATATTAATTTAATTTATTAATTACTTAATCATCATACTCAAAATCAGAGTCCAAAAATTCAACCTCTAAGGATTCATCTGTATCTGCATAATCATTTACACATATAAATTTTTCCAATAATTCTTCTGTTATGTGATCTCTTTGTTTATATTTATTTTCCACATTACATGGTCCGTCAATTTTTCCAGTCTTCTGCAGTTATTCGGCCAAATGAGGAACATTGAAACATAAACATAAGAAAAGGTATCATCATATCGTAAATATATAAGAATCAGCCAACGTGGATCAAGATTACCAAGTCATACTAACACAGACTTTGACGTACCGTTGACAGCTTAATAATGTTGCCATATTAAAACTTTGAAAATACCCCAGATCACGCTTTCGTTGGCCAGACTCTACCCGATGACCATATCCCACACTAAGTCGTTGCAAACGCAAGAAATCATAAATATATTTTTTTCAACAGACTTCAGACCACTGGACGATAATTCTAGAAAATCAAGCCGAAGACTTTCATGAAAGTGAGACTCGTTCCTCCGTACTCCAGTTACCACCTATGAGCTCTAACCAAAGCGTTTTGTCTGTTCGTATGACCACCACGTCTGCTGTGACCACTCCTTTTACTTTGAGCTATACTGTAGACCCTTTGGATGGTACTACAGGGATCATTTACGCCTGTATCCTGTTGTGTGCGCTCTACGTCTTGATAGTTTTTGAGGTAAGATTCCAATTTGATGATTGTTAATTTGGTTGCTAGGTCTTTTTTCTTACGACCTTTCATACTAGAAACTGGTGAATAGTCTGAAGACTTCTTTTGACAAAAAAATAAAAAAACTTTTTGACATATGTATTTTCGGAAGTCGGTCGGTCAAAACGTTTTCGTTTTTGACCCCGACTTCCGAAAAAAATGATACTTTTTGCTTTGTAGTGTTTTGTTTTAGAAGTCGGTTTAACTTTTTAGTTTTTTATTTTTTCTCTTTTTAATATTGGTATCTTATAATACCATGAAAATCATTTATAGCCAAAGTGCTTCTAATAATAATTCCAACAAGCCTAAACACAACTGGAATACTTTGTTTTATTACGGAGTGCCGATGCCTACCTTCCGGTTTCATCACCAGATCAGTTCGATGATACTCGAATAAACTCGAAAAACGACTGGACCGATTTCAAAAAATCTTTCACCGTTGTGAAGCTACACTATCCCCGGGTGACATAGGCTACTTTTTATCTCTGTATTCCTACGGGAACGGGAACTACGCGGGTGAAACCGCAAGGCGTCCACTAGTGTCTATATTATCTAATCTATAATAATTCTAACTCTTCGTGGAATATGCTTTAGGTAATAAACCGCACCATGGCAGCTGTTCTTCTATCCACGACTTCTTTAGCTGCACTCGCCATTGCCGGCGAAAGACCCTCCCTGCCGGAGCTTATCTCCTGGCTGGACGTGGAGACTCTGCTGCTGCTGTTCAGCATGATGCTGCTCGTCTCCATCCTGGCAGAGACTGGAGTCTTCGATTACTTCGCCGTTCTGACTTTTCAGGTGAGCAATAATATTTAGGCGAGGGCATTGCATGGATTATTTTTTAATAGGCTATACTGTCCCACGTGATATAATAATTGGTTATTTTTTTTGAGTGAAAATATTTTATGGAATCCGCGTTACATCATATAGAACCTAAAAAGTTCGATAACTCGTAAACTATAAAATTAGGACCCTAAGTTATCGGGGTGAAATCGTTAAAAATTACTTCTAGTAGTTCTATATTATGAATTTGTAAAAGTCATGTTAGTATTTGCCTGGATTTGAACCCACGACCTCAAGCAGTTGTTAGCCACTGGGTCATCACAATATAAAAATAAAACAAATGCGATGCAGAGATGAAATAGTAGTTTATGCAACGGTCACATAATAGGGGTTATTAAAACCTAATTATATGCCGTTGCATACACTATTTTATCTTCACTCATACAGTTGGAATAAAACTAAAGTGGAAACGGAAAAAATACTTGGTATGGCGGGAAATTTAGATTCTCATTGCAAATGACTGCGCAGCGCGCGCATCCATAGACAATTATGCAATACTTCTACTTTAAGTCAATGAGCCCATACGCGCCAATAAATTAAAAAGTAAAAGTGTGCTATAAAAATTAAAAAAGGTATTTCATGATGCAGTTGTTTGAAAATCGAAAAAAAAGTACGTGTTTATACAATATTTTTCAATTCATATTTGTGTTGTTCATTACGATGTGGGTGTAGATAAAGATGTTATACATAAGTTGTGCTGTTAAATCGATAACAATTATGAGTTTGTGATGCATTAAGATTGCTGATGCTTATCAACATTTGCTTCCGCGGTATAATTTTATTGCTTATTACAACCATAATGTTGGCATGATTATAGTGATTATACCTCACAATATGACAAGCATATGAATGTTATACCGACTGACATTGCTCGTCAGAATCGCACGTGAAACGACACACGATTCATCTTAGAAGATAAGATAATGTCCATTACTAATCTGTTCACTGATTGTAACGACAGACATATGGACAGAGAAGTCAAGGTTAATATAGTTTATAGTAAAGATCTTGTGCGATGTTTCAGAGGAGCTCGTGGTTAAATCAAACTGGTCAACAAGATTTTGTACTAAGGAAAGTGCTTAGTAATTTTGGAATACTTATATAGATAACTTAACTAAACTCTGATTTTTAGGGTTCCGTACCCAAAGGGTAAAAACGGGACCCTATTACTAAGACTTCGCGATCCGTCTGTCTGTCTGTCTGTCCGTCTGTCACCAGGCTGTATCTCATGAACCGTGATAGCTAGACAGTTTAAATTTTCACAGATGATGTATTTCTGTTGCCGCTATAACAACAAATACTAAAAACAGTATAAAATAAATATTTAAGGGGGGCTCCCATACAACAAACGTGATATTTTTGCCGTTTTTTGCTCGATATTAATAACGGCAACAGGTAGACGCTTGAAATATTCACAGAATGTTTAATTGTATATTCACTTCAAAAAATAATAATTATTAAATTAAAATAAAATAAATTAATGGGGGCTCCCATACAACAAACGTGCTTTTTTTGCAGTGTTTTGCGATAATGGTACGGAACCCTTCGTGTGCGAGTCCGACTCGCACTTGGCCGGTTTTTAATTTCGTAGACTAAACTGACATTTTGAGGGTTGTCACTTTACCGTTACATAAAAATAGTGACGTATCCTGACTTGACTGAGTGATAGAAAGTTGATTGAAAATCGAAGTAGATCCACACACGCACAAAACGTTTTGGGGACACTTTTATTATGCGTACAGCTAAGGAGTGGAATTCCCTGCCGGAGTCTGTGTTTCCCGATAGCTACAATCTAGGGGTCTTTAAGTGAAGAGTGAATGGGTTTTTTCTAGGCAAACGTGCTTCACCGTCGACCACATCATCGCTTACCATCAGGTGAGATAGTGGTCAAGCGCGAGCCTATAGGATATAAAAAAAAAAGAAAAGATCAAAATGGAATTAATTCACGGTAAAAAAATGCATTTGTTAAGAAACTAGCGGCCCTTATTTTTTGCATTTATTTCGATAATGGTTTGGAACCCTTCTTGCACGAGTCCGACTCGCACTTGGCCGGTTTTTACTAAACATTTTAGTTAAAACTAAATAAACTGTAAGCACTGATTATTACCAGATTCATAAAAACCATGAGAGGCGAAACGTGGGTGTACTATAAAGTGTACTTCTGCTTAGCCCTTCTGGGAATATAGATAATAATATGATAAAAAAAATATTTTTTAACCAGTTGAATGGCGTATTTAACGAAAAAAAAAAAAAACCATTATGTCTCGCGTGAATTCCGTTTCTGGCTGTCAAAAGTTTAAGCCATTTGAATTGGAAGATTTAAATCGACCACATTAAATCCAAACTTACGTCATTGTCGAGCTCACTATGCGATATAGTTCATTGTTTGCCACATAATGTACTCCAGAAAATATATAACTCTCTAGTAAAGACACAAATACTGTACCTAATTGAAATCTGGGGCAATGCACCCAGGAAAAATCTGAAAGACTTGCAAATTGCACAAAACAAAATTATTAAAATGCTTTTTCATCTAGAGTATGTAACACCTACAGCTAAAATATACAAAGACACTAAACTCATGAATATCAAACAACTTCATGCATACTGTACCTGCATACTTATACATAAAATAATTAACAAAACCATACATACGCAAATTTCCTTCACCAAAACACACCAAATACAGAACCGTAGCAGTCGTAGAAAGGATGATATAATACTAATATATAATACGCAATTTTATAATAAATACCAAGGCAGATAAGGAGTTCGAAAACGCTAAATATTTTTAAAACCCAGTTAAAAAAACAAATTGTCCAAAATATTAATATTAATTAAATAAACATTTATATTATTTTAACTCTGAATGTACATTTTTAAATTAAACCGAAAGCAATTATTATGTTTTATACATAATTATTATTTTTGGAACACAAAACTGACAAATGTAAACAAGACTGGTACTTCTGAGAGATGTTTTTGCTTTATGACCGCGGGATCTAACTCTTTTTCTCCAAGCGAGGTATAATCCGGTCAAGTTAGACCAAAAAATAGGGTTAGGTTTGCAGTAATTCGCATAGAGCTGAAAATTGGTACGAATGTTCGGAACACCATTATAAATGAATTGTCATGCATGATTTTAATAACAAAATTGAAGGAATACCACTATAAAATATCAGTCCGAATGTCAAAAGTGATGTTTTTGCTTTATGACCGCGGGATCGAACTCTTTTTCTCCAAGTGAGGTAATAACATCAACATGATTGTAATAACAAAATTGAAGGAATACCCACTATAAATATTATTAAGTGCGAATGTGATGATTTATGATTAATTTACCCAAGTTTTAATTATTGTTTTCATATAAGTGAACTGTAAATTTCTTTATGAAAAATAAATCTTTAAACAGAACATTAAAATAATATCGTACTATGGAGCAAGTCTCTTGATGGAGCCAGAAGGTGGCCATAGCAACTCCTCAACCAGAAAAGATAGCACCATCGTGGTTGCCTGCTTATTGGATATGTATTGACAAGGGGTGTTACACTTCTTACTTTGCAATCCATTAAGGCGCAGATACCACTGAGTAGCTGATTTTAAAATGAGAATTACTTCTAAACGGTTGGTAGTAAATCCTTGAAAAAAAAAAAATTATACCATTTGCCTAATAATATGATCTAAGAAATTTTTGAGTTTTTTTCGTACACCATAGTGTAATTAATTTGTAAAGTTATGTCTAATACGGACAAAAAATGACAATCGCACCAAAACTGCCGGGAATATTTGAATTAATTTGACACCATCTTAAATACAATTTAATTATCTACATTTTGATCTGAGGCTTTTTTATTAAAGTAATAATAAGGAAAGAACAAAAAAATTACAGAATTTTGGGTCGCGCGGGTGTGAAATGAGTGCGCGTTTTGTTCCCTCAAGGTCGTTGGCGACTGTCGTCGTCTTAAAAGCATGTTTTTAAAAGATTTTTACTTTTAATTATTTGTTACCCGACTTAAAAGAAAGATTTATGTTTTACGCGCGTATCTTTTATGTATGTATGTTTATTAGCCATTTAGATTCCCCACAGTTGAGTTATATAAAAACAGCGCAGCGCGCGCTGTGCAGTTATATAATAACTGCACAGCACGTGTGTGAGTACTATGTACCCAACTGTAAATCTACCATTTACTGTACCTATGCGTCGTTCGTTGACTTGTGTGTGCCCTGGCCGTTGAGTGTGTCATGCTCTCTCAAATGTCTCTCTGATGGTGGCGCGTGTGTTGGTTCATCCGGTTCCCTTCATGATGGTTGAGCTGGGTGGTACCAATTCATGCGTCATGTTCGTGAACGGACGCCGTCAGTTGGGATTGGTCATAACTTGACTGCTTCGGATGTTAATGTTTTTCTAGTATCTATTTATAACTGCGCAGTACATGTGTGAGTACTTCTAATACTTTATGTCTGTAGGTGGTATAGTGGGTAGTGCTATTCTGGGTGCATTGTCCTCACATGTATGAATTTAATAATGTATGTACCTATGTTCCTAAATATTGTAAAAAAACTTTTTTTTATTTTTAAAAGAGTAAGTTTGGAGTTTCTTGTGCATTCTTCTCCATAACAAGCTACTTTCCGAATGCACGGTAGAATCATTTTAATGTAACGTTCAAAAGTGCCGCTTGGTGGCCTAGTTGAAATAAAATATCTTTGTCTTTGTCTTTGAATAGCGATTTATTAACAGTGCGAAAGTTGTATCTTTCAAATGCGACCTTATATCTTCATAAGTCTATACCATTTAATAGAGCTCATCAAGAAAAAAGACGCAACGACGTCGTCGCTCACTCCCCAAGGGTCCATACCGCTTTTGCAATGCGTCAGTATGCGACTCAATCAGCCTACATCTATAATAAGATTAATGCAAAAGTAAAGTTCCACCCTGAGGTACTGAGGGACTGCAAAAGAGCTATAACTGAGTGGCTGAAATCACTAACATATGCGGAAACTGAGGAAATTTGACCAGAATTAGCTAAATGAAATATTAAAAAGTCATCAACACATCAATACACGTACTTATTTTAGATTGGCACAAGTAGATGTAGATACGCAACCGCAACCGCAACATACTCTCACACACGCTACACACACTCGCACACGCTACACTTACTCACACACGCAACACATACTCGCACACTCAACACATACTCGCACGCTCTACACATACTCGCACACTCAACACATACTCGCACACTCAACACATACTCGCACACTCAACACTTACACACACAGAAAGATAATGTCCTACTGGCAAAGTTGTAGTATTAATTACTTGATAGAATTTATTTTGTTAACTTTGTTTGCACCTTTATTTTTTTTTGTATATTACTTTCTTAAGTTTGTTTCTCTTATTGAAATGTTTTTATTCGAAATTGCTGTTATGTTTAAAATGAGGGTAGGAGCGAGTCAGGCCCAACACAAGTATTCTTAATTACTTACCGGGGCTGCCTCAAATAGATAAGTAACTGTAAAAATTCTAAGCCCAATAAACATTTTGTTTATTTATATATTATATGTATGTTTGTACGTATGTAATATTCTTTATTACCTCATAGCTTTTAAACCGCTAGACCAATTTATATAATTAAGACATCATTAGTTAAGTCTTGACCGCCCAAGTGTTCTTAGATAGGTGAAGTTAAAAAAAACATGGTGGATTTTGGGCGCCATATTGTGCGGGTCCCATTTTTTTTTCTTCCAAACCCTTTGAGTGGGGTATCAACATTTTTAAGAGCTGATTACAAAAATACATAATTATCACTTATATGTTTAAAAGTAATACGAAAAAAAAAGATAACTAAAAAGTTGTCAATAAAACAAAAATTAATTTAGAAATCAAAAACCCGACTGATTAAGAAGCGCATTAAAAAGCTGTAAACAAGAAAAAATCATGCTGTGCAGTCGGTGTATCAGGTGGTCAGCCAGTTCACGAATATGTATCCTCCAACTGCAACTTTTTTTTAAATAAGGTTGTTTATATTTTGTCTTCCAGTTAGCAAAGGGAAAAATATGGCCATTGATAACACTGCTGTGCGGGATCACAGCTGTAGTGTCTTTACTACTCGATAACGTCACGACTGTGCTGCTGATGACTCCAGTTACTATTCGGTAAGTCGCTCCGACCTTAATCATCATCATCATGTTCGTGTCCTTATCCCATGTTACTTGCGGTCGGCGCAACACCAGCTCACCAAAAAGCTCCTCCAGCTTCTATGTTCGACTTTATGATTGTTTTTTATTTTTTGTATATATATCTATTTCTCTGTCAATTGTGGCCCGATTTAGAAAATTTTTTGTTTGAAAGAAAGAGTATGCTCCGAAATTGGTCCCATTTTAATTTGGTGAAGATCTGATGAAGAACTTCGGAGATATACAACGGAACTCTTCAATAAATAACGGCAATCGTGTTCATAACTTAAAAATTTGGTACCTACCAAAGACACCGACTTCCAAAAATAAAGTTATTTTTCACTTTCTAGTTTTCTTATTTGGTAGTCGGTAGTATTTTTTTGGAAAAAAGTTTTTTATTTTTATTTTTTGTATATATACCTATTTCTCTGTCAATTGTGGCCCGATTTAGAAAATTCTTTTTTTGTTTGAAAGAGTATGCTCCGAAATTGGTCCCATTTTAATTTGGTGAAGATCTGATGAAGAACTTCGGAGATATACAACGGAACTCTTCAATAAATAACGGCAATCGTGTCCATAACTTAAAAATTTGGTACCTACCAAAGACACCGACTTCCAAAAATAAAGTTATTTTTCACTTAGTAGTTTTTTTATTTAGAAGGCAGTAGATTCTTTTTGTAAAAATGTTTTTTTAATCTTTTTCTTCTTCCATACCGTCCTGTCCTCCGTCACGCTATCGCTGACTCCCTTTTCTTTCATATCACTCCTCACACAGTTCATCCATCTTTTCTTTGGCTTTTCTCTCCAACCATCCACATTTATATTCCTAACGCTTTTAATAACATGCGTCTCATCCCTCCTCCTCTTGACATGGCCATTCGGACCAGACGGAGAATCGGTTCCCTTTCAATTTTCTGTCACTGGCGCCACTTTCAAACTTCCTCTAATATACTCAGTTATCACTTAATCCATTCTGGTCACTCAGCTGTTGATATTCAAAGTTGCGGTTTAATGGAAAAAAACCGGTCAAGTGCGAGTCGAACTCGTGCGCCGAGGGTTCTGAGATCTTACTTTTTGGCAAATTTCGTGATTCTAGGTCAACGGGAATTACCATATCGGTTGTCGAACCAAAACCTACAGGGTACTTCCGGTTGACCTAGAATAGTCAATTTTGGTTAAAAGCAAGGCTTCCGTACCCAAAGGGTAAAAACGGGACCCTATTACTAAGCCTCCACGGTCCGTCTGTCTGTCTATCTGTCCCTCTGTCACCAGGCTGTATCTCATGAACCGTGATAGCTAGACAGTTAAAATTTTCACAGATGATGTATTTCTGTTGCCGCTATAACAACAAATACTAAAACCAGAATAAAATAAATATTTAAGTGGGGCTCCCATACAAAAAACGTGATTTTTCTGCCGTTTCTTGCGATAATGGTACGGAACCCTACGTGCGCGAGTCTGACTCGCACTTGGGCCGGTTTTTTTTCTTTATTCGAGTTGTTATGCTTCTTGTTACAGACTTCCATTGTCTATGCAGCTTTTGGCTACTGTCGTTCATTAAAACCTTATTTTTCCACCAGACTATGTGAGGTGATGGAATTGGATCCCATACCAGTTCTGCTGTCAATGGTGCTGTTCTGCAACCTCGGGGGTACTGCGACTCCCGTTGGTGACCCCCCAAATGTCATCATAGCTTCTAACAAACAAGTAGTCCAAGCTGTAAGTAAATAATCTATACCGTAAATGGGTTCAAATCGATTAATTTTTAAATTAAATTTGAAATAACTACTTAAATGATATTTTGAAAAAAACCGGTTAAGTGCGAGTCGGACTCGCCCACCGAAGGTTCCGTACAAACCTCAGCTTAAAGGTATTATAGACATGAGTATTTGATATGAATTTCAATTTAATACCTCTACGCGTTCATGAGGAAAGGGGTAGTAAGTTTAAAATTATTAAAAATATTTTTATTATATCGGTACTTGCCCGTGGTCCCCCACTCTAGTCCCCCTCGGGGTACCACGAACAAATATTTTTGCCCGTGGTACCCCCAAGGCGGACAAAGGGTTATGATGTAACTAATAATTTACGGTTTTCGCAATTCTTCCTTAATCTGTGCTAAGACGTTGTTTCGAACCAAATTTCAAGATTCTGAGTTCACGGGAAGGACCCTGTAGGTTTTGATTCCCTTGCGAGTGTCGAAAATTTGCGGCATAAATGGCTGTATGTTTTGATTGCGTTGGCTTTAAGGGGCAGTAGTCTTGAGTATTTGATATAAATTTCAGCTTGATATCTCCACGCGTTCCTGAGAAAAAGGGTCTTGACAGACAGACAGACGGACGGACGGACAACAAAGTGATCCTATAAGGGTTCCGTACCCAAAGGGTAAAAACGGGACCCTATTACTAAGACTTCGCGATCCGTCTGTCTGTCTGTCTGTCCGTCTGTCTCCAGGCTGTATCTCATGAACCGTGATAGCTAGACAGTTGAAATTTTCACAGATGATGTATTTCTGTTGCCGCTATAACAACAAATAAAAACAGTATAAAATAAATATTAAAGGGGGGCTCCCATACAACAAACGTGATATTTTTGGCGTATTTTGCTCGATATTAATAACGGCAACAGGTAGACGCTTGAAATATTCACAGAATGTTTAGTTGTATATTAACTTCAAAAAATAATTTTAATCCTTCTCTTGTGTGCTTGATGTGGCAATACTTGGGGAGGTCTATGTTCAACAGTGGACGTCTTTCAGCTGACTTGATGATGATGATACTTCTCTTTTCATCAGGGTATAAATTTCACAAACTTCACACTCCACATGACCTTCGGAATCCTGCTGGTGGCTGTCCAGACTTACTTCCAGCTGCGGTTCATCTTCAGGGATGTTAACAAGCTCAAGCTACACGAGTCCAAAGACGTTCAAGGTATGATTTGTATTAATGTATTGTATTGGACCATTATTTTTACATGCTTTATATTCCTTTATTTAATTTCTTTTCTTATTGTCAACTTTAAAAAAATTAAAATATAGAGGCCCACTGCACATGAGTAGATAAACGGAACAGAGATAAAGCTTCATACAACCGCGCGAATCGGTTGCACTACTAAAAGCACGCGGACGCATAAGTGCGTGACCACTGGCCGCTTGTCGCGTACGCGGCGAGACTGGAAAAAACCGGTTTACGGCACAGCCAGTGTACAATATCAGGGTCTGTGCAACGCACAACGTTTGTTTTGTTATTTGCAAGTTTGAATATTTTAATGTAAACACGTTGTATTTTATTATTAATAATGGTTGTTTATTGTACTGTGTGTATGAATAATAAAATAAAAATAATAAATAAAAAAAATAAAAATATATCATACTTTAACTATCCCAAGGAGTATATATATTGTATGATCCTTTTTTGACAAGAAGAGGGTACTACACGGTGTGTTTTTACTTTTTATTGTTATAACAAGCATTTACTAAACATTTGTAGGTATGTGGGTGGGTTGGTATGAAGTAGGTATGAGTGTTAAGTTTAAATATTGCAAGTAGGATTTGAACCACTTTCCGATGTCTGATTGAGCTGAAATTTTGTATACCGTAACTTGAGTGATAATGCAATAATATGATAGATATAACCTGATGCTGCAGCCAGGATTGTCTCCTCACTAGGGAACTCTTTAACGGGTAGTGAAACAGCACGGTCATGAAATTTTGTATGTTAGTTTAATTTTCATAGTTTAACACGATTTTTATCATGAACTGCTACTGCAGCCAGCATTGTCTCCTTACGAGGGAACCCTTTAACGCAGCGGCAACGCGCGGCCCGCGGGCCATGTGCGACCCGGGGACGTCTTACTTGCGGCCCGTGAATGTTTTGTAAATAAGTTAGTAAATAAAAAAATAAAATATCAAAATAAATGCATGAACGAACCAACCGGGATAGACCGTATAGTGTGGGTCCAGCTTTAAAAACGCGGTGATTTTGCAAAAGTTTCAAGCAAACTGAAGATTTTTGCAAACCCTTTTTCGATTGATATTGTGAAAGTACCGAGTCATTTACAAATGAACATGATTGATCTCCAATCTAATGATATTCTCTCTGATTTTGACTAATTGAAAAGGTTTACTTAGCAGTTCATTTAATTTTTTAGTAGCACTTATTTATGCGAACAAACTTTTTCAATTGTCAATTATATAAAAATAAATATGCTTCTCGTCTCACAGATGAGCATTTGAGCGCCATTCTACAAATTGAAACTACAAATATGGCAGCTAACATACAAGTAATAGCCTCCCAAATGCAACCTCTGATAGCACACTGAAATTTGTATAAAATCAGTTACTTTGTTGTTTTTATTTCTATTTTTCGGTGGTTGTTTTTCTAGCTATAAAGCCCAAACATAAACATAATGTAAGTATTACGTGTACGAATTAAATTCCGTATGTTTTAACAATTTAATTATTATTTATTTTTATTTTTCTAGGAACTAGAAACTAGAACTAACTTCGTTATTCTAGGAACATTCTATCTTTTATGATCAACAGTACGGTTTTACCAAAAGGGCGTTGCACAACTGACGCCGGTGTCACCCTAATAAAGAACATCTTTAACGCCTAGGAGGAAGCACAAGACGCCATTGGAATCTTTTGCGACCTCTCGAAGGCGTTCGATTGCGTTAACCATGAGACACTATTGTTTAAGCTCGAGCACTATGGAATTAGACATACAGCCCTTGGGTTACTTAGATCATATTTAAAAGCCAGACAAGTTAAAGTTCAGGTAAACGGCGTAAACTCACTAGGGTCTGAAATGACAATGGGTGTTCCTCAAGGCTCGATATTGGGTCCATTCCTCTTTTTAGTTTATATTAACGATTTACCCCAATTACTACAAAATCAACCGAAAATGGTGTTGTTTGCTGATGACACATCTTTGATATTTAAAATAGATCGGCGGTCACAAAATCTTGATGATGTGAATAACTCGATTCATCAGGTCCAAAATTGGTTCACGGCAAACAATTTAGTACTAAATGAAAAAAAAACCAAATGTATTAGATTCACATTGCCGAATGTTAGAAGTAGCGAATGCGACATCATATTGAATGGCGGAAAGCTGGACTTTGTAAATCAAACAGTTTTCCTGGGAATCACTCTAGACGACAAATTGAAATGAAGTTCTCACATAACATCTCTTGCGGGTCGGCTGAGCTCGGCCGCTTATGCTGTTAGAAAGATAAGACAGTTGACGGATGTGGAGACCGCGCGTTTGGTCTATTTTAGTTACTTTCACAGCATTATGTCATACGGTATTTTATTGTGGGGCCGACCGGCTGACATTGAATCCATATTTATATTGCAAAAGAGAGCTATAAGAGCCATATATAATTTAAGTCACAGAGAATCTCTTAAGGTCTATCCACACATATCAGGCCCGTGCCCGGGACGTGCACGGGACGTGGACAGACCGTGCCCTGTCAGGGGCTCAAAAAAATATCGGTGGGAACATTTTATATGAACTCGTTCACACACGTCCGTGCACGGGACGTGCCCGGGCCCGTGCACGGACGTGTGTGAACGAGTTCATATAGACCCGGCCCTGTCACGTCCCGGGCACGCCCCTGATATGTGTGGATAGAGCTTTAGGGAGCTATTTAAAAATATTAATATTATGACAGTTTCTTGCCAATTCATTTATGAAAATATTATGTATGTAAGGAAAAATATACATCTCTTTAGTAAGGTCAGTAATAGACACAATTGTAATACGAGAAATAAAGATAAGTTAGATCAACCATCTTATAGACTAGCAAAAGTACACTCATCTTTCATGGGGTACTGTTTTAAATTCTATAACAAAATACCTTGTGATATATTAAAACTAAATGAAAGTAAATTTAAAACTTTAGTTAAAAGCACACTTTGTAAAGAAGCATATTACAAATTAGATGATTATATTCAAGATAAGAATGCTTGGCAACATGTTGGTCCCGCTACGTAGGGCAATCTTTGGTGTGGACAAAATCAAATTTGCTAATTTGTATTCCTATTCATAGTTATTGTATTCTTATGTTATTTTTTATATTTTTCCAGAATTTGACTCACACACGGTTTCGTTGTTGTTAAATTAGGTATTTTACCCATGTTTGCAATATTTGTAAGTATGTGAGAACCATGTTCCTATTTATCAAATTAATGAATTTACCTGTTAGTGCTTTTATTACTTTATACCTGTACGTAGTATAGTGTGTAGTGCTATTTTTGGGTGCATCGTCCTCACATATATGAATTTATTAATGTATGTACATAAGTAAACATTGTAAAACATTTTTATTTTTTTAAAAGAGTAAGTATGGAGTTTCTTGTGCGTTCTTCTCCATAACAAGCTACTTTCCGAATGCACGGTAGAGTCAATTTTTATTACTTGTACATTTTTAATTTAGATTTAATGTTTGACGTTCAAAAGTGCAGCTTATTATTATATTGGCCTAGTTGAAATAAATATATTTGACTTTGAATTTGAATCTAGGGTTAATAAATCACGAGTGCGGCCCGCCTTCACATTATTTTGCCACCTTGTGGCCCTTGCCTACCAAAAGGTTGCCGACCGCTGCTTTAACGGATAGAGGCATGGACTCGGAACGATGTAGGCATTTAAATTTAATTTTGTTTGCTAAACATGATCTCCACCATAAAATGCTTCAGCAGACAGGAGGGAACTCCTCAACAGCTATAGTAGTATGATCATGAAAGTTTGAACACGCGTTTATAAAGCATTTTTAATGAAATATTATCATTAATACCTACATCGTTCTTATTTCTTGCTACAAGTCAGTATGTCTTTAAATTAAATAAATATTTATTGTATTTGCCCGGTTTCGTTTTCACCTATTGTGACAACCCTACCAAAACAGGTAACAATTTTGTACGTTCTTAGGAAGCTTTGTCTCTGTTCTGTTTATCTACTCATGTGCCCACTGGTATCGGGATCAGGGTCCAAGCTACCGGCGGCCAGGGCTCCTGAGAGATGAACCTCCTAACAATACGAACCGTGTCCAGAAGTACTTCTTTCTGAATCAAGCCCTTGATCCAGCCTCCTAACGAGAGCATCCTAAGGTGTTGGATGAGGCTCATGGCTATTAAGACATTGGCTGACACGACTATCGGCACAATGATCGCTGTATTCACGTCCCACATGTCGACAACCTCGCGAGCCAGATTAAGATAGTTACTTTTCTTATCTCTCTCAGCCTTCACGAGGTTCTCGTCATGAGGGACCGCTATATCAACAATCATTGCGCGACGCTCTAGTCGGTCTATCACCACTATGTCAGGCTTATTGGCAACAATAGTTCTGTCACTGATAGATAGACCAATCCCAATACAACGTGACATTGCCATTTTCGAGGACAGATGATGTATTTCTGTTGCCGCTATAACAACAACAAATACTTAAAACAGAATAAAATAAATTATGAGTATTTTCTGCCGTTTTTTACGATAATGGTACGGAACCCTTCGTGCGCGAGTCCAACTCGCACTTTGTCGGATTTTTTATTTTATTGTAAAGAAAATTTATCCCAATACCGGACGTAGCGTTAGTCCAGCATGTTCACTATGACATGCACTCAGCCAGGTTCAATATTTTCAGATCTTCGACGTCAGATCTCAATATGGCGCCGTGCAGCGGACGCCCTCCCTCACCTGAGCGGAGACCAGTTGATAGTGAAACAAAGGTTAGAAAAGAAGATAAGCAAGCTGACGGTTAAGCTCGATGTACTGGTCAAGGAGGATAGAACCAGGACTTGTTCTAAAGAGAGCTTCGAAGCGACACTGGCTGATATGAGAGAGAAGGTAAATCTAACTACATACATATATATACATAAACTCACGCCTTTTTCCCATGGGGGTAGGCAGAAACTACAGAACGCCACCTGCTACGATCCTTACATACTTCTTTTGCTTCACTCACATTCATACATCTAGTCATACACACACGCCGGTTATGAGTACTGCGCACCTGGCCTTTCTGAAGAACATCACCTTTAAGGTCTATGTATGTCTTTCTAGGGCGTCCCCTCCCGGCGTTTCCATTCACGTCTGCCATGTAAATACCTTTCGTTAGTCACCTTTCATTCATTCTCTCAACATGACCAAACCATCTTAACATACTCTTTTCAATTTTAGTCACTACATCTTCTTTTAAACCACAACGTTGTCTTATTACCTCATTCCTCAATCTATCATTTAAAGTTACACCACACATACTTCGCAAGGAACGCATTTCTACTGTCCTACTAATATTATAAATGAAAAGTTTGAATTGATGAATGGATTGTCACAACAGAATGGCTGAACGGATCTGGAATAACATTGGCACAGAAATAGATTCTGATTGATTCTGGAATAGCACATATGTAAATAAACTATTTTCACGCGGGTGAACCCGCTGGCAGAAGCTCGTATTGCATGCAACCTTATCCCTATCTGATTAGTTCCCATATAATGCCCGGGATCACGGGCACTCAGATTGGGGACTCTGTCCTCCCACCAAGTGACTCCAGGAAAGACGGTGGCACAGTGATTAAGCGCTGCCGTGCACAGTGAGGCTCAGAGGAGATGCTTTGTTGGTCTCCCCAGGGATGTGCCCTACTAGGCGCTGCACAGAAGGGGTTCTGAGGTGGTATTTTAAGAGGTCATGGATCCCCGGGATCCCTGGTCTTTTTACCCGACTGCCGAAGGAGGGTAATGTGTTTATCAGTCTATGTATGTATGTATGTATGTATGTAAGTATGTATGTATGTATGTTTGTTCCTATGTGGCGTTCTAGAGACCAAACGCGAGGGCCGATTTTGATGGTTCTTACGTCAATCGATTCGTCTTAACCCCGCGAGTGTCACTGGCTACTTGAAAATTGGAAAATGGCGGTTTTTGTGCGCTATATTGTGGGGGCCCAAATTTTTTTTTCTTCCGAACCTATCGTGTGGGGTATCAAAATAAAGGATTTTAAGAGGTGATTTCAAAACTATAAAACACTTATATGTTTAAATGTACTTAATTCGAAAAAAAAATAACTAAAAAGTTATAAATAAAAAAAATCAAAAAACCCGACTGCTTAAAAAGCGAACTAAAAAGACGTAAACAAGGAGAAAATCATGCGGTGCAGTCGGAGGATACGTCTGGTGTTGGTCAGCCAGCTCGCGAAGATGTATCCTCCGACAGCACACCATGATTTTCTCCTTGTTTACGTCTTTTTAGTTCGCTTTTTAAGCAGTCGGGTTTTTTGATTTTTTTAATTAACTTTTTTTTTTAAAGTCCAGCACCTGTAGCCAAGTTGACAATCTACAATCGATAACGCTATACTGTGATTTTTTATTATGTAGACTAAACTGACAGCTGCTAATGACCTTATTTTTTTTAAATGTTGCAAGCGCGGAGCATAGTGTTGTAGGTAAGGCTCAATCATAAGTGATTCATCGAATCGATGTGACATGACTCCTCAATTTAATTTTACTAATTGGTGTAAATAAATGTTTTATGAATATAAACGTAATATTTTTAAATATAACAGGTTTCATACACATAGTACGTA
This sequence comes from Anorthoa munda, assembly GCA_945859665.1. Lineage (NCBI taxonomy): Eukaryota > Metazoa > Arthropoda > Insecta > Lepidoptera > Noctuidae > Anorthoa > Anorthoa munda. Next base: position 11,683,202 of record OX243917.1, on the reverse strand, counting down.
AACTTTTATTGTGTCAATCAATCAATCATCATTTATTGCCAATAATGTAGGTATACATATAAAATGGTAATTATGAAATCAACAATAAAATAAATGCGATCGATAAAATGCAGTCTGGCATAAATGAGTAGCAACTAAATAAGGGCCGCTAGTTTCTAAACAATTTTTTTATTTTTGCTTTGAAACAATTTTATTTTTGCTTTGAAACAATTTTATTTTCGATCTACTTCGATTTTCAATTAACTTTCGATCACTTAGTTTACACATTTTATTGTAACGATAAAGTGACAACCCTCCAAATGTCAGTTTAGTCTACGAAATTAAAAATAACATTATAGTAGAAAACAAATCAATTTATGGGAATGGAAACCAAACAAATAGAAGTGGCCAGGCGTCAATTGAAGGTTTCCGAACGATAACAATATAAAAGGTAATATTGCGACAAACTTAAATCCTATCAAAAATACTGGGTGTCAATAGCTGAAAAGTGTGTGAAAAAGGTTGAAGGAAGATAGACAAATAGTAATAGTAGTTTATGAAACTGTTGCATAATAAGGGGTATTAAAACATGAGTGTGTGTTTAAAAACCGAGCCGTAGGCGAGGTTTTTAATAGTATTCACACGAATGTTTTAATACCTAGTTATGTGCAGTTTCATACACTACTTTATCTACACTCATACATTGGGATTGAACCTACTAAATACCTTTTTGCATTTTCCATGCCATAAAGTCGTAATAGCATTTATCATATAATTTTCTCGACTTTGCTGGTAATAAATTATGAGTAATTTTTTCGCCGCATCTAAAATATCGGGCGAAGTCAAATTTTCTTCACATTTACTGATATCAGACATTTTTAAGCAAGAATTCAAAAAACTCATGAAATTCAATACAACTAAACCTGCAAAATATGAATGGCGCCAAAACCCAGCACTTCACCGCATTGCGCATGCGCTAAGGTTTAGCACGCACTGCGATTTTTATTCGTGCGAATTTTTTTCGCCTATTCTACGACCTATGGAATTGTATGAAGTTGCTCGCAATGCGGTAAAAAATCGTGCAGAAATAATACCGCAAGAAATCCGTGTTTTGCCACAGAATCCACCGCACCGCGGCGCGAATTTAATTCGTGCGAATATTTTGAGCTCTATGAACATGTAGAAAGAGACAAAATTCGCGCGAATAAAAATCGCAGTGCGTGCTAAGCCTGAAGCGGGCATTGTCATAGACAAGTAAAAATTGGAATCAAATCTTTTTAAATAGGTACTATAAAAATGGCATTACAAAAAATAATTGATGAAAACTCCTTGTGATTAACTTCTTGGATTTGTCCTGTATCGTAATAGAAAAAAATTGTATTATAGCATTATTTTGTTAGAGAAAAAGTGTTATAATAAGATTCTATTTTTAAATTTCGGTATTGTGTTTATAAAGTATGTCAATACAAACTCGTTTTGAAGTTTATAATTCGAATATTACGATATGAGAGTAGATAAACTATCTTTTTCCACTACCTTGTCTATTATGTAACACATTGCCTAAGAAATTCGTTTCGAAATATGAACATTTAGACACAAGATTATAAAATTAAAAAAATCAAAATTACATAATAACAGTTACGAAATTACTTTTGTATAGATCATTATGTAACTGGCAGAATGATACTGAACCTGTTACCTCTCGACAAAGCGCGCGTTGATAGTGTGTTTATAGTCTGTGGTTTTTAGTCTGAACGTTTCTAATAAATTGTTGTTGGCACTTATTTGCATTTAATTAAGTAAGCTTATCAGGAAGTGGAAAAATAATCGTTCGTGTCTCGCAAAAAAGACTTTACTTTAACACTCGCATGCAGCTTTCGACGTTCGCCTTCGGCTAAATTGGCTACATCGCTCGTGTTAAAATCTCGACTTTTTATGTTTGACACGAAATGTATATTATGTAACAGCCAAGTGCTAGACTACTCTGTACCAAAAAACATTTTACAAAAAAATACAACGGACTTCCAAATAAAAACACTACAAAGTGAAAAACAACTTCAATTTCGAAAGTCGGAGTTTCTGATTTTGTTTTTTCGTTTTTTGACACCGGTTTTGTATTTTTTTGTATTTTATTTTTCACATTTTACTTGTGGTACTTAATGGGCAAGTTGTAAAGTAATGTACAATAAACATACATGCGATTGCAGCAATCCCGATAAATTTGCCGTCATGGGATGAAACCAAAATTATTGTATTAGATTAGTATAATTTCTACTCGCATTTGTGTTGGAAAGAAATCTTACAGGTGGTTTCAAGCAATTTTTTTATTATTTCCAGTACAAGATAAGAGATAAAGTGTTGCTGATAAAGTGTACCGTCGCCATCTTCTTTGTGGTCATCCTATTCTTTCTTCACTCCATTCCAGAGTACAGTAAGTGATTTTAAAAAACATATAACCTAAGATGTCGTTTCTATTCCCAGAAGACAGGGACCTATAGTACACCAGCCAGCAATGTTCTTCAGACCCATGTAAAAGGGGGTGAGCCTATTGCCAAATCTAAACTCCGGACTACTTCTGAGAAAGGCCAGATGGAAAAATCCTATCACAATTTGCTCCATCCGAGAATCGAACCAAGAAACCAATCTTTGTGTTAAATAACTCATATTCCTTTCAATCGTTAGATTTGACTAAAGCGTTTGAATCTAACGATCGCGTAGCTAATTAAAATTAGTTCGAAAATAATTAAATGTTTTGAGAAGCGTTTACTGAAAAAAGAATCTTGAAATATGATGTGAAACCATTGTTTTTTTTATTGTTAAAATTAAAAATTCAATTAATTAGAGGTCCTTTAGAGCAGTGTAACAGGGTTTGCTATATTGCGTAAGTTGCAGTATACATATTACTGTGAAATAAAATCTATCTAATCTAATAGCTAAAGTACATATATATATAAATTACAGATGCTTTGCGTTCCCAGAGGCAAAGTTAAAATAAAATGTGTGATGATTTTCATACCTTGCAGACTGGAACACTCAGCTTAACGGTAGGAATTGGTAGGATACACGAAATCTGGGTGTTTATATACTCAAAGGGGATTCGTAGCATTTATTTCCTATACATTTTTGGACCCTTCTATCATCTGCAGTGTGTCACACTTCAACCGTCATAGTTTATCATAATCTATTCTCTGACAGACCGCGTTTCCCTGGGCTGGACGGCTCTCCTGGGCGCTCTGCTGCTGCTGACGCTGGCAGACCGCGAGGAGCTGGAGCCAGTGCTGCACAGGATCGAGTGGTCCACGCTGCTCTTCTTTGCCGCGCTCTTCGTACTTATGGAGGTAGATGACTTACTTCACTTAATCGTCTATGTCCCCTGGATGGGGCAGAGGGCGTCCACAGAAGTCCTCCATCGCGACCGGTTTTGAGCAACACGGTGCGACGTCAGGACAGACGGGGACGGTCACGCCTTTATTTTGCCTTGGAGATTCCAATCACACTCTACTTCGGAGCCACATGCGTCATATGGCCGACTAGCACCGCGTCGCAAGTGGAGTTGGATTGACCACATCAATCCAACTCCACTTGCGGCGCTTGGTCTGGCGGTCTATCGGGTTCCCGTGGAATTTCTCCAGCAGATCCACATTAGTCATGGTGTCGATGGAAGTAGATACTCCATTTTTTTTTGTATCTCTTCCAATGACTTCTCCCGCTCTGGGTCAAGCGGGAGGGTGTGTCAGACTTTTACGGACTAAAACCCCCCGTGTTCCTTCAGTTGCTTGTGCCAGGGCCAGGCATCGGCCCTAGCCGTCCCTGTCACTTTTCCTGACATCTCTTTGAGGTGCGCGTGGAACACTACGTGCCGAAGTAGATACTCCTAGTGACCTATCCTGTATGTTTGCTGGTCAATCACGTCTTAACAGATGTAATTTTTACCGGCACATGAGCAGGCTGTGATCTGAAACCCGAACTAGACAAAGTGGAATTCCCCTTAGCGATGTCGAATATCAATCAATTTAGCCAAGTCTTTTCGCAACTAGGTCGGGTCGGCAAGGTGCCGCCGGATGCGTCTGAGTATCAGTATTATTTATGGAGCGACTGCCTATTAGAATCTGACCACTCAATTTAGTAACTGGGTAACATAGTACTCCTTGGTAAAACTGGAGTCACACTTTTTGGTTTGTGTCTACGGTAACGACTGTCCAAGGTCTTCAAATGACAGAACGGAGCAACGGCCAACGTGCTTTCCTAGGAACGGAAACGAGTATTCTCGATATGTAATGGTTGGTCACCCATCCACGGACAGAGGTCGGCAAGCGTTGCTTAACCTTGAAGATCGACCCTTGCGACTGTTGTAACTTGGCCACGAGCTCCTCGATGACGATTGTCAAAAGTCGAAATTGTTTAGGATTAAGCTTGTGACATGTGGGTAGCACAGTAGTGCTTGGAAATCTCAAAAAATTGTGACATTGCCAATTGTTGTTTTTAACCCCCGACGGAAAAAGAGGGGTGTTATAAGTTTGAGGTGTGTTGCTGTGTATCTGTGTATTTGTGTGTCTGTCTGTGGCATCATAGCGTCCAAAAGGGTGAACCGATTTTTATAAAGTTTTTTTGTTTGAAAGGTGATTTTGTCGAGAGTGTTCTTAGTTATGTTTAAATAAAACCGGCCAAGTGCGAGTCGGACTCGCGCAAGAAGGGTTCCGTACCATTTTAGCAAAAAAACGGCAAAAAAACACGTTTGTTGTATGGGAGCCCCACTTAAATATTAATTTTATTCTGTTTTTAGTATTTGTTGTTATAGCGGCAACAGAAATACATCATCTGTGAAAATTTCAACTGTCTAGCTATCACGGTTCATGAGATACAGCCTGGTGACAGACAGACAGAAAGACGGACCGCGGAGTCTCAGTAATAGGGTCCCGTTTTTACCCTTTGGGTACGGAACCCTAAAAATCGATTCAGCCGTTCAAAAGTTATGGGCGTTATACTGTTTGAATCGGGGTGTTTTCGCAAGATATCGTGTCATAATTACGTGTTCAATAGATTGCCGATCGAAGCGTGTCTACTATGTACTAGATAAATTATGTAGCATGAAATAAAAAGGTACCGGGGTTTTTTAAATTTTGAAATTTTACTTGTGTTGATGGAATTTCACTTGTCTACAGCTTCTGCTTTATGAGGTACAGAGATATGTATAACCATCTTTTATTTTAATTATATTTCAGGCTCTTTCTAAGCTCGGTTTGATTAGCTACATCGGTGGGTGGACAGAGGCGCTTATTCTGAGGGTGGATGAGAGTGACCGGCTGGCTGTGGCCTTAGTACTTATGGTTTGGGTGAGTTACTTTATTCTATTCTTCTTCTTTCATTTTGACATAGATTGTTATTGCTATGTTGACATTTATTGTTTTTGATATTTTTTTACAAGGATTTGACATACATTACATTTATTTTATTTTTCTAAAATTGACTGATATTTATCCAAATATTTGACATTTGGTAGATATTTTACATAGACTATACTTAAATAATTGTTAATGTATGTTTTAATTACTTGATATTTTTTGACATTGTTATTATTTATTTTATACTGTTGACATTTGAAATTATATTTACATAGATTTGACATTTGCTTAATATTTTTGGTATTGTTATTATTTTTTACTGTTGACATTTGAAATGATTTTTACATAGATTTGCATTTGACATTTGGTTTATATTTTTGATATGGTTATTATTTATTTTTCTTTTACTGTTGACATTTGGAATTATTTTTACATAGATTTGACGTTTGCTTGATATTTTTGACATTGTTATTATTTAATTTTTTGTTTTTTTACTGTTGACATTTGGAATTATTTTCTTTTTAAATTCATTGGAGTAATTAATTATTATCTTTTTTTTTATAATATTTGCACGCCATAATATGGCAAACATGGCAGAACCTTTAATTATTTTTTGTCATCCTGCATGCAAGTGTAATGATTTGTTGTATGTATACACATGTTTGGGCAAATAAATTTATCTTATCTATAATTAACTACCTGACTCGGCAAACGTTGTTTTGCCAGATAAATTATTTCAAAGATTCCCAAAAATTTTGCACGCACTGTGTATTATATTATTTTTAACTATCGTTTTATAATGGAATGGTATATACAGGTAACACAATGGTTGTTGTTGGCGGGAACTCGTGACACGTGTTGAATACTATTGATTTCACGTGTGTTGCTGTGTATCTGTCTGTGACATCATAGCTCCTAAACGGATGAACCGATTTTGATTTAGTTTTTTTTTTCGAAATGGGACTTTGTCGAAAGTGTCCTTAGCTATGTTTGAATAAAATCGGTTCAGCCGTTCAAAAGTTATCCGCATTGTACTCTTTCAATCAGGTTTTATTCGCAAGAAGATATCGTGTCATTATTACTTGTTTCGATAGATTGTCGATTGAACCATGTCTACTACTAGGGGGCGATTCCGCTATAGACGATTCCCAACATTAATTTTTTAATCACGTTATTAGTTATTTTTTTTGCGAATAGTGCGAAGAAGAAAGTCGAAATTTAATAAAAAAAATATTTTTTTTCGATTTTACTCCATATTAAATTTTTTGGAGCGTTTGAAAATATTACCATCCAAAGAGTTGGTACAATCTGAAAATCATACCTATCAACACTGACGCGAAATAGCTGTTACTGACAATTTAAGGTAAGGTTTTACCCGTTAAACTTGAAGTGACAATATTCATTTATCTTTCTGTTTCAAAAAATGTAAGCTTATGTTGTTATTTATTAAAAGTATTATTGAGTGCTAGAATATTGTTAACTTGTTGCACCCGCGATACAAAAGATAAGAAAGTTTAGTTTTTTCACAGAAATTAAGAGCTAACATTCTTAAACTTTGTAAAAGTAAGAAGAAATCAAAACTCAACTTAAATTAATAGCTTTTAAGAGTATAATGATTGTTAGGTTAAAATAAACGTTAACTTAAATTGGTTGCACCCGCGATCTTAATGTCAGATCGCGGGTGCAACTTTTTGTCACTTATCCTTTTTATGTGATTAATAACATATTTTGTTGTTTTTATTTGCTTTGACTAATAATATATGCTTAATACTATTGATGATATACATTTAATATGTGTCTTTATATTATATTCTGTATGTTTTACGAGCTTCATGCCAAACACCTCCGTCGGGAAAGGGCTGGTGATTCAAAACGGAGAGAAGTAATGAAAGAGAAAATGGAGACAGATGCAGATTTGAAAACCGGAAAATCGGCAAAAAAATTAATCAATATCGCTATGTAGGGGTATTTCAGAGCGATATGGATGAAGATGGAGAAACCAAAGTACAATTATTTATGACGACGATTGATGGCAAACATTTCACAGAAATCGTAAATGACATAGCATATGTGCAATTTAAAGATATTTTCGTGAAATTGGAAGCGCCACAGAAAAAACTGATGGAAATAATACGTTCATAGAATTTTGGCGAATATTGACGTATTTGAAAAGAAATAATTAATATAAGCGACAAAGAAAGTGTACTAATTATTAATAAATATTGTTTATTCTCTCATTTTGTTCCTATATAAGTTTAATTGACGTTTATGTTCACTTCAATTAGACTGGTTGCACCCGCGATAATTTGATGTTGCACCCGCGATTCGGTCAAAAGTGAATAATTAATTGTTTGTTTTTGTTTTCTTTAGAATTTTTATCTTATGTTCATGGTTACTTAAACATCTTACGAAATATAAAGGCATAATACATTAAATGTATCACAATTAACAGATTTATAAGTTTTTTGTCTATGATCTGGAATGGTTGGACCAAATCTGTTGCACCCGCAATGGCAATTTGGACCTTCCTTCTGGCTTTTAAAACATTATTTTATAATCCTTGTAAATTAATATTAAAAGAACATATTAAAATGTAATCCTTCAAAGTTTAATTCAATTTAAAATGTTTTTTATTTAATTACATGAAACTAAAACATGCGTCTAAATGTTGCACCCGCGATAATGCAATGACCCTAGGTATATTATATGTAGTTTAAAAAGCATGAATTAATAATAATTTTTGCAATTAATATTAAAACACTGCCTTTTTGATCTGGTGGTCGCAAGCGCTACTGCTGACCACGAGGGTCTCAGTTCGATACCCTGGTCGGGCAAAGTATATTGGCTTTTTCCATCTGGATTTCTCAGACAATCAATCTACCTAACTTTTTCCCATCGACCCTCAACTTCGGTCCATTCATTGAGGTGAAAGCTCAGTTAGCTGCAAAAAAAGTTGGGGATTCTTGCAAAGGTGAGACGGTACTTCACGCCTGAACAGCCAAATACCAGTTCTTTAATTTTGACATTTTATTTAAATTTTGTACAGATTTGACTTACACTATTTTTATTATTGTGACATTTGATTAATTTGACATACCTACATTATTGTTATTTGACAATTGATTGATATATTGTTTCTTTTTCTTTTTTACATTGATTGATTAGACATAAATTATTGTTATTTGATTGATATTTTTTACATTGGTTTGGCACAATTTATTGCTGTTTGACTTTTGCTTGTTATTATTTTGCTTATTGTTATTTTGTTTCTGTTGTTATTTTGTATCTTTTACATTTTTGTCATTTAATTTTAACTGTTTTGCCTTGTTGTGTTGACATTAATTGTGATAATTGCTTTTAGATAATTTCATTTATTATTTGTATTTACCATTTATTATTATAATTGAATTAATTCAAAATTTGCACGCCGTAGTATGTGGCAAACATGTTCGACCCATTTATTTTATTGTTATCCTGCATGCACTTACTATTGTTTGTTGTATGTATACACATGTTTTTGCAAATAAATATATCTGATATCCATATATATAAAATAAATAAATAAATGCCTGACTTCTGACTGTCCGTACCACAGATATAAATCTAACTAGATGACGCGATTGTATGTACTTCGCGTGCCAAAAACGGAGTAAAGTTACTATTAATGATCGTAATCTGAGCTTTTCATTTAGCATTATCGCCACCGGAGATCCAGCGAAATCTAGAAAAATGCCTTGTTTTGCCATATTGAGCTGTAAAGAATGTATAGAAAAAGTTGGCCGAGGCGTTGGAAATGTTTTTTTTTTTTTTTTTTTTTTACTATGTATAGGCCTGTGTTTGACCACAATCTCACCGTGGTCAGTGATGATGTGGCCGATGGTGGTAAGCACACAAAGCCTAGAAGGGAACTGGCTCTCAAGTGCTGCTGTCGGAACACACCGGAAGGTGCTTGGCGACAGATTTTCAACTTGAGGGTGGTTGCCAGCCAGGCGGGTACTACAAAGTACCCTACCACCGTGCTATGGTTTCCTCACGATGTTTTCCTTCACCGAAAGCTCAAGCTCATTGTAGGATTCGAACCCGCGGCCTTCGTCTCGGTATCCGACGTCACTACCACTGAGCTATCATCGCCTTAACATTATCTTCTTTCTAGTAGATTTGTTTTTAAATTGTTTGTGAAAAAGTGGGACGCTTGGTTTTCATACAGATGGAGGGACTAGTTAGATTTATGCCTGTGATCTGTACACATCTGTTGTCACAGATGTACAAATAACAGCCGGGACCGACGCTTTGACGTGTTTTCTGAGGCGCAAAGGAATCTCGCTATGTTGAGATGGTTACCCGTCCACGGACCGAACTCGACAAGCATTGCTTATGCTTAACCTTGAAGGTTGACCCGTGCGGTTGTTATTATTTAGCCGCAAGCTTCTGTCTCAAATTCTCAGCCGCCTTTCTTTTTTTATTGTAAACAGAGGGAAACCTTCAAAAGGCGCCAGGAGTTTTGGGGTAAAGACACTCCCTGGTCTTTTCCGTTTTTGTCGCAATATTACCTTTAATGTTATCGTTTGGAAACCTTCAATTGACGCCTGGCCACTTCTATTTGTTTAGTTCACATTCCCATAAACTAATTAGTTTTGTACTAGCGTTATCGATTGTAGATTGTCAACTTGGCTACAGGTGCTGAACTTTTAAAAAAACCCAGATAATTTAGGATTTCACCTCACTAAAACCACCCCGGGGATCACCACCAGCACGTAGAAACCCCCGTGACCTCTTAATATACCACCCCGGAGCCCCCCTCTGTGCAGCGCGTGCACCCCCCTGTGAAGACTGAAAGAGCGCCTCCCCTGAGACTCTTTTTGTCTCTCAGTAACTGCCTGGAATCATAATATGATTTGTTCCCAGTTGAAGGCAATAGGCTCTCTCCCTATTCATCATATCAGCCGAAAGACATTTACTGCTGGACATAGGCCTCCCCCAAGCGTCGCCACACTGACCGGTCCCGTGCGTCCCACATCCAGCGGATCCGCGCAACCTTGACGAGGTCATTGGTCCACCTGGTGGGAGGCCTTCAAACGCAACGTCTTCCGGTTCGCGGTCGCCATTCCAGAACTTTTCTGCCCATCGGCCATGCCCACTGCAGCAATTCTTCGGGCTATGTCGGTAACCCTGGTTCTCTTGCGGATCTCTACATTTCTGATTCGATCACACAAGGAAACTCCGAGCATTGTTTGTTCTTTCTCCTGCTTGGTATGGAGGGAATTGTAAATTTGTATTTTTCCAACGCCTCCATTATTCTTTTCTGATTAATTTCGTTGCGGGATCCAATACAGTTAAATTCATTCGCCGGGACTTCGTCGAGCTTCATTGCCTCGGCGCTTTTCTGGTGGTCACCACTGTTGATTCTGGCTTTCAGGAGTTGCAGTGGTTTGGGAATAGTGCGGTGGGATTGACCATTCGGGTAATACCGGCAACGTGATGTTATGTTACTGAAACAAAATCTCTACTTGCAGGTGTCCGGTATAACGTCAGCGTTCGTTGACAACGTACCTCTGACGACGATGATGGTGCGAGTCGTGACGTCACTGGGCACCCATCCGACGCTCAATCTGCCAATGGCGCCGTTGATATGGGCCTTATCCTTCGGAGTATGTTTGGGAGGTAAGAGTCATTGGAACGCGTGGAGGTATCAAGCTGAAAGAAATACCAAACCCGTCCGTAGCAATCCGTGTTTCCCGATAGCTACAATCTAGGGGTATTTAAGTCAAGAGTGAATAGGTTACTTCTAGGTGAGCGTGTTTCGACGTCGACCACATCTTCACTTACGGTAGGTGAGATAGTGGTCAAGTGCGAACCTATAGAAAAAAAATATATACTCAGGTCTGCAAACCAATTCTTTTTGTTCGAGCTGACTAGCTCAGTTGACTTCAAAATCAACACAATCAAAAGATACGGCCATTTATGGAAAACAATACATCACGGGAATTTAACGCGATGATTTAGATTATTTATTTACCTATTTAACCCAACGTTTCGGCCGTGTTGCAACGACCATGGTCCCGGGTAGACTGGTGTCTCGGTGTACTGGCTCCGTTGGGGCAGAAAATTCTTCCTCTACCGTCACTTCTTCAATATCGAGCGATATCAGAGGAGTAACGGACAAGATCGGCTCGATATTGAAGAAGTACTCCATAATCACTATATACACGCCGGGACGAAAGGTGAACAGTATAGTGGGCACACCAAAGTATGTACTGCCGTTTCAATCACCGGGTATTTATGTATAATATTACCTTTTAATTTTCAGGTAACGGCACTCTTATAGGAGCCAGCTCCAACGTGGTCTGCGTGGGGCTGGCCGAGCAGCACGGCTACCGGATCAGCTTCATGCAGTTCTTCAAGATCGGTTTCCCCGTCATGATCGGCCATTTAGTAGTAGTCACTGGGTACCTGCTTGTGTGCCACTGTGTTTTTACTTGGCATTAGATCATACATTATCGTCATCATCATCAGGTCAGCCGAAAGACGTCTACTGCTGAACACAGGCCTCTACCGGGTGTCGCCCTGTGCATTTCCCATCCAGCGGATCCCCACAACCTTCACCAGGTCAACAGCCCTCCTAGTGGGAGGTCTTCCAGCAGCGTCTTCCGCGCATAGCTTTTTATTAAATGCATATTAATGTATATATTATAATTATGGTACTTATAACAAACGTTAAATTAAGAATTTTTTGTCTGTCTGGTTGTTTGTGCCGGCTTATCTCCGAAGCGGCTGGGCCGATTTTGAAGTGACTTTCACTGGCTGATAGCTTCTCATAAGTTTGAGGAAAATAATTAGGGTGGTTACGTACTACTTGTCCGTGTCCGTGATCCGTGTCCGTGAAATATCGTTGCTGAAGTAGCCGTAGTACTTCTTGTAGGGAAACTTACGCACTAGATCCGAACTTTATCCATCTTAAGGTCTATCCACACATATCAGGGCCGTGCCAGGGACGTGGACGGACTGTGCCCCATCAGGGGCTCAAAAAATATCGGTGCGTACATTTTATATGAACTCGTTCACACACGTCCGTGCACGGGCCAGTGACGAATCTTCAATGCCTAGGCTCGGCCCTGTCACGTCCCGGGCACGGCCCTGATATGTGTGGATAGACCTTAAAGGTCTATCCACACATATCATGGCCGTGCCCGGGACGTGGACAGACCGTGCCCCGTCAGGGGCTCAAAAAAATATCGGTAGGAACATTTTATATGACATCGTTCACACACTTCAGTGCACGGGCCCGGGCACGTCCCGTGCACGGACGTGTGTGAACGAGTTCATATAAAATGTTCCCACCGATATTTTTTTGAGCCCCTGACAGGACCCGGCCCTGTCACGTCCCGGGCACGCCGCTGATATGTGTGGATAGAGCTTAAATCTGTCATAATTCAGAACATTTGAATTTGGAAATCAAATCATGGACACGGATGTGCATAGCGTAACCACAATTAGGGATCCATGCAAAACAGACGAAGTTGACTAGTTTGACGCGGATGAAGTCGCGGGCAACAGCTAGTATAAAGATTACTTGTATACAATTTTAATGTTCATTTTCGTATAGGAACGTCCTCACTGAGAGCATTCACGTGTAATGAGCATTCGACGTCGAACATTCGAGCGGTGTGGACGTTGAGCCGAGCGTTACAAAGCTTACACGCAAGCGCAAACTTCGGCCGGTGTGGACGTCGCAACGATTTTCGCGGAAACGGGTCGCATTCGAATGTTCACGCAAATAAAACGCTCGAAAGCGAGTACTCAGATAATGAAATCAACGAGTATATATGTAGGAATATTACTGGCCACTTGTAAAGCAAGGAACAGTTCCTTGACCTTAAGTGTTTGTGACCTTCTTGGTCAATCGTATTATCGAATATATGACCAAACGATATCGTATTCGAATGCTCCAAGCTCGCAAGGGAATGTTCGACTCGAACGTTCATAGTTTTGATTGAACGTGAATGCTGGCCTCGCTGGGAAGCATGTGTTGCTCGCCTACGATTGCTTGTTTACAAATGCTCAAGAAATAATGTTCCCAGTGAGGACGCTCCTTTAGAAATACTAAGCTAAGTCGAAGATTGTGAATCTCACTGTCAGTCTTGGTTTAAAATTAGAACTTACTAGAGGTTCTATAGACAGAAAGCATTGCGATAGCGGTGGTAAAATTTTAAATACGTATGGGATTGCCTTCGATCAACAATACACTAGATGCGCGGTCAGCGCTTCAAAAACGGGCCGAAAAATATGGCCACAAATACGGTTGTGGTCTTATTTCAAATTAGTATGGTCCAATCATAGCCAGCATTAAGACGTTAAAAATGCCGCGGTGTGCGTTCAAAAACTGTGCAAATAACCACCGTAACACCTTGATTTTGAAAGGATTTTTTTTTCGGTAAGTTTATATCATTAAGTGTTTTTCATAAAGTAAAAACAGAATTAAATAGTAAATATGAATCAGTCACCAAATATTATGATTGTTTGACCAACGTTTGCGTCGACAACGCGCCAACTATTGTAACAAACATCGACTATTCTGGCTGATTTTCTGGTAATTTAGACTTTAAAACATGCGTGTAAGATTAAATTTGTTTTGATGTATGTTGAGCAACGAGCAAGCTCATAATTTTTTTATTGTTTTTTGTGCATAGTTTTGTGAATGCAACTTTAAATATTGCAGTTAAGGTTGAATTTACATTAACGAATATTTATTTTAACTAGAATTCTTTGAATTACCTAAACACAATTGGTCTCAGTTTTAAAGAGAAGTTTTGTATGGGATTGTTTATCTAGTATATTTTCATCGAAGGGGATTGTCAAGCGCTTTCGAAATGTCATGTGATCAATGAGTCACATTTTGGTATTTGGACCATCGCCATTTCTGATAGAACAAGACACTTTGTATAGAGCCCAAAGACAAATCTAACTAGATAACGTCGTAAAGTCCCTCCATCTGTATGAAAACCAAGCGTGCCACTTTTACACACACAATTTAAAAACAAATTTACTTACCAATGAAAGAAAACATTTCCAATGCCTAGGCCAAATTTTTCTGTACAGTCTTTACAGTGCAATAAGGCATAAAATAATACATTTCGGGTCTCGCATAAGAAGGCTTTATTTTAAGGCCTTTTTATACGAAACATGAACGCTTCTTTTTCCACTACCTGATGAGCTTACTTAATTAAATGCAAATAAGTTCCAACAACAATTTATTAGAAACGTTCAGACTAAAAACCACATACTATATACACACAATCAACGCGCGCTTTTTCGAGAGGTAACAGGTTCAGTATCATTCTGCCAGTTACATAATGATCCATACAAAAGTCATTTCGTAACTGTTATTATGGAATTTTGTTATTTTTTAATTTTTATTTTATAATTTTTGTCTAAATGTTCATATTTCGAAACGAATTTCTTATGTAATGTGTTACATAATAGACAAGATAGCGGAACATTGTATATTTCGTGTTGAGCATAAAAGTCGAGATTTTAACACGAGCGATGTAACCAATTTCGACGTGTGCCGAAGGTCAGCGTCGAAAGTTACATGCGAGTGTTAAAATAAAGCCTTTTTATGTGAGATACGAACGATTCGTTTTCTGCTACCTGATGAGCTTACTTAATTAAATGCAAAAATACTTAATAAGTTCCAACAACAATTTATTAAAAACGTTCAGACTAAAAACCAAAGACTATATACACACAATCAACGTGCGCTTTTTCGAGAGGTAACAGGTCTGTATCATTCTGCCAGTTACATAATGATCCATACAAAATTCGTAACTCTCATTTCGTAATTTTGTTTTTTTTTTAATATTTATTTTATAATCTTGTGTCTAAATGTTCATATTTCGAAACTAATTTCTTAGGCAATGTGTTACATAATAGACAGGGTAGTAGAAAAAGGCATTTTTCTAGATTTTGGTTCCGTTTTATGAGACGCGAAGTACATACAATCGCGTCATCTAGTTAGAGCTGTGATAGAGCCTCAGATGCGCATAGAACAAGTAAAATTTCAAAATTTGAATAACCCCCAGCGCATTTTTATTTTATGCTACATTATTTATCTAGTACTTAGTAGATACGCTTCGATCGGCAATCTTATGATATCTTGCGTTATCACCCCAATACAAACAGTGAAACGCCCATAACTTTTGAACGGCTGAACCGATTTTATTCAACCATAGCTAAGAACACTCACGACAAAATCACCTTTCAAACAAAAAAAAACTGAATCAAAATCGGTTCACCCGTTTGGACGCTACGATCCCACAGACAGACACACATATACACAGATACACAGCAACATACCTCAAACTTATAACACCCCTCTTCTTCCGTCGGGGGGCGCAACAAGGGCGGAGGTCGATTTTCAGCAGAGGATGGAATAAGTCTGCCAATTCTGATTTAAGTTTAAGCTTTTAGAAAAAACATTAATATTTTTATGCTTGTCCCCCGAATGGATAGGTAGATTGTACAGATTCCACAAACCGATGAACTTACGAGCACAAAACAGGCTCTCATCGAGTTGTCGAGTTGTCTAAAGACATGGAATTAATATAAGAATATTAAAATAACTGATATAAGAATATTATTATTAGTTATTAATTTTAATACTATTTATATAAAATCTATATTTTTGATGAAAATGTTTAACTGAACTTACGAGCACAAAACAGGCTCTCATCGAGTTGTCGAGTTGTCTAAAGACATGGAATTAATATAAGAATATTAAAATAACTGATATAAGAATATTATTATCATTTATTCATTTTAATACTATTTATATAAAATCTATATTTTTGATGAAAATGTTTAACTGAACTTACGAGCACAAAACAGGCTCTCATCGAGTAGTCGATGAGAATTGGTAAAAAACTATTAAAACTGCCTGACTTGGGATTCGACCTTAGGACATCAGTTATTGTTTTAACAGCGACAAAGCAATTAATGATTATTCACACTAATATTATGAAGGCGAAAGTTTTTGAGTGAGTATGTTTGTTATTCTTTCACGCAAAAACTACTGAACGGATTTGGATGAAATTTGGCACAGAGATAGATTATAGTCTGGAATAGAACATACTCGTGTGATACTTTTTATCCCAGGAATAATTATGTTTCCTTGGGATAATTTTCGGTAATCACGCGAGCGAAGCCGCTCGTATATAACAAATGCCTTTAAGAAGTACAAAATATTTTCTTGTAAGTGATTATTATGAATGGCACAACCGTCCTACATAGCTTTAATGGATTATTAGGAACATTTTAAATATAAGGGAATTAATTAAAGTTAAGTTCGCTATAAGACATCAACAACATCAACATATCACGCCTGTATTACCAAAGGGTGAGGCAGAGGTGCACCGTAAGGTCGTTTGTTCACGAGGCATCGCACGACACGATTTTTAACACACTACACACTGAATACGGTCTGTCGTCCATTCATTTATTCACTAGACACGATTCTGCAACGACACTGCCGTGTACTTGTATTGTTTTATAAGCGCGTGAGTGACGAACCACGCGTGAGCCGTGCGGTGCGGTGTGTCGTATCGTCAACAAGCTTGTTCAGCCGCTAAATTGTCTCCGAAAAAAAACCGCGACGACATAGCCGTATACGACATAACCGGTAAACCGTTTGGAAATCGTGTCGCGTGTGGTGCGGTGTCGTGCAATTAACGAACGGTCCATACAAAAATATGGAGCTCTGAATCGTGAACACATTTTGCGGTATCGTGTGTCGCGTCGTGAACAAACGGCCTAACACACACACTAGGTACACCCGTTATTTTTAAGTACCATGTAATAGGCGACTTTTTTGCAATCAACCGGTCAAAAGACAAAGAATTAATATAAGAATATTAAACTAACTAAAGACATGGAATTAATATAAGAATATTAAAATAACTTATATAAGAATATTATTATCAGTTATTCATTTTAATACTATTTATATAAAATGTATATTTTTGATGAGAATGTTCAACTAAGTATAGTTTTTATTTTTAAATAAAAGAGTACAACTTATTTTTGCATTTTATATCACCAATCAATACATTTAATAAATCTGTAGAAAAGTCGTTTCTGTACATCGAAAGAATTTCCAAAAAATATAGCCAGGTGTTAAACTTTATCAAAACATAATTATATGAATTTAAAGTAAAATATAACAACACACGCAATTCAGATATTCGGACACTTAACTCCATATAAGTTTTTAAACTATCATGGTCACTAACACTAACATTAACATTAGTTGTGAGTGACAGTGGTAGCGGTACTGAGTGCAAAAAACGAACAAGAAAGAGGGTAGACCGATATGTCTCCTCATAAACACCCACCCGCAATGACTTTTCAGTTTATCCGTGATCATGGTGCTTGCAACAGCACCGAAATATCGGGAACTCACAACAAACAGTAAACATGGTAAATATCCCGTTTCTAATGTTAATGTTACTTAACTCCATGTTCATTAGATGGCGTTGTGCATTTGACGTCATTTTCTGAATTGCGGTGTTATGATTCGCTGCGGAAGAATGACCCTAGAAAATGTAGGCAGGTAGGTAAGTAGGGTAGAGTAGGCAGTTGACGGGAGTGAAGCCGCGGGCACAGCTAGTTTTGATTAAAACTATAGATACTTATTAACTTGTTAACAAAACTTTATTAACTATTTCATTGTTATAAAATAAATGAACAAAGTAATAATAAAAATCATTGTTAAAAAATATTGGTTTTATTTAAAACTTACTTCTACATATACTTCATTTGAAATAACATTTGAATTTTTTACAACCCTTTTTTACATTCCGTTCAACTGATTTTGAGTTCTATCCCGTAAATATAAGGATAACATAAAAAGGATAAACCTGTTACCAAAACCACAGATAATATAATACAGATGCCTCATACCATACAAAGAAACCGTGGCGACGTAACTAGCGTTTTTCATCTGATTAATCAAATCAAATGTTTTTTATTTCACATAGGCCTATATGGGCACTTATAAAACGTCGACAAAGGGTGCACGGTTCGGGTTGGTCGTTTCCTGTGGAGAAGAACCGGCAAGAAACTCCACGGTTACTCTTTTAAAAAAAATTGGTTTGTTTTTACAATATTTCCATGTTACAGCATTAGTGCTTAGATATGGGGGGACAACGTAGGCCCGACAATAAGTCGTAAGAAACTAAAAAAAAAAGTGTGTATAAACGAGATAAAGATTTAAGGCCTACAATGTTCACACATTCACAAAACAATTAGTAAAAGAATCTATACAAAGGAAAAAAAATATATAAATAGACTTGTGATTTAACATGTGGCACAAATGTTGTTATCAGTGCTGTAACTATTCTTAGCAAAGGGCTATAAAGATTATTGAAATCATTTAAAAAATCTAATTAAAAGAAGGAAAAAAAGAAAAATGAGATTGAGAATAGTTAGAGACAGCCACATATAAGTAAAAGGGTTTACTAGGTTCGAGAATATTTTTTTCTTTAAATACAATGACGGTTCGTTTTATAGTATTTTTTGCACGTTTTTACAGTTTTTATGCACCAAAATGTGTTACAATGCAAATTTTAACAATCGAGTGGAATGCTTCAGAAATTTAAAAATGCGCCACATATATTGGCATCAATTTTTAATGATCCGTTCAAATAATCTTTGAAATGTGAATTAAGAGCCCAATATTCCATAATTTTGTACTTAGGGGACTTGATTAAACAAGAACATACAATCTTTTATGTTCAATTCCAGAAAATGTTAATTTTACACACAATTCTATTGAATTGTGTGTACATGTCGCGCCATCTAGTGAGATTTATTTGAACCAAATTTTCTTTCTTAGCAATGGGACCCCGTGCCAAAACTAACTGTTAAATACAGCTGCCATTTGTCATATCACCAACGCAATAAAAGTCAAAATCGGCTGAACGGGCTGTAAAATGGGATTATATAAACGTCTAATGTTATCTCAAATGGAGTATAGTGTAATATCGGGCCGAGAGGCTCATCCATCTTAACATTCTCATCTCTGCTACATGTAATCTCTTTTCATCCATCTTTTTCACATCCCTACATTCTGATACATACAGTATGACAGCTCTACTCACGGACTTGTAAATTTTCCCCTTGAACTTGACATCACGCTACCGAATGATCAATACCGTAAGTTTTTGAACTTTTCGATGTCTTGTATGTAACACCATCAATATCAAAACGTTCGTCTTTAGCCATTTACTGGACATCATTTTTATGCGAGTCGTCAGAAAAAATCAGCTAAAACTACTTACATATTTATTTATATACTAATGTTATTTTTCTACATCTATGAGTATCTCAATGGCAAAATTTATTTGTAGGTAGTCCACAACTTTTCTGCAGATACTTAGGGCAATAAAACCCTGATTCAAATTATTATATGCACATAACTTTTGAATGATTGTAAAATATTTGGCTAATCTTTTACAATGTGAAAGGTATAAACAATTACCCTTTAAATATTTACAATTAGTCGACTCTTCTCGTGACCAGAGGGCTGGACTTTTCTTCAGCCAGAGAATCAGTATTGCTATCTAACGTGGCAATGGTGCCGGCATTCTGGGCACGTTTCCCATTGACAACGATGTGGTCGTTAATTTTTGAAGCCCAATGAGCCCCTTCCCTTCCCCTTTTTATACGTCCTTGCTTATGGGTGCGTTATTTATTAGTCTATAATTTTTAACTTTCAATCAGTTGTAAATAAGTCAGTAATCAGTTGTAAAAATTGTTATCGTTACCATTACCTTCTATTCGAGTAATAGCTGAAAATCAGCACCAGATAAGTAACATTCTGTCAACGAGAGCGTCGCTATAGCCATTTTTAAAACCTCAAATATGTATGAGATTGCCAAGCGCTATCAAAATTTCAGCCTTATATTTCGGCCTTTCAACTATCGCCACTTTTGTTAACGCTACATATATGTTTATTTTCCTAAGTTATTATTTAATTATTTATGTACACACAAAATACTTAATTATTTAATGTAAATATATTTTGTTTTCTGGAAACCCCGACGAATTTTATTAATATTATTACTTATTTACCTGTCTATTTTTAGTAATATACTTTATATAATTGCACACAAGAAATTATAAAAGACAGGTTTCAGTGTTTTTTCCTATCAGCTCTACCATTTATTGAGTAGCTCTAATTTATCCACACAAATCGTTTTTTAAACTTATACCAAGATCACCGTATGGTTCTGCATAGTCTAAATCTAACGTATTGACCGTCTCCTTATTTTTAGTAAAATTATTTTCATAGTCTAATTTCTTTTGCATATCCCCAGGTTGCATGTATATATCTTGGTCAGTATTAGCGTAAATACCACCATTGTTTTGTTTTAACGTTTGGTTGGTATTCCTACCTTGTCTAGAGTTTACCTCACTCAAATTGCGTTCCGGTCTTAAATCAGTGCTCATTTGTCTAAATGTAACAGTTTTACTCTTGCCTTTGCTTTCTATATTGCTATAGTTATCATTGGTCTTATTAATTGGTAAATTGTTGTGCATCAATTTGTCATAAGTGCCTTGTTTTGAATCAAAGACGTTGTTATAAATTGCATCGTTAGAATTATGAGATGCAGTTCCTTTGAGTGTATTTATATCTTTATTATATTTTGAGGGTTGAGCATTGTTCCAATTGGTTGTTTGTCCATCAGGTCTAGGCTTAAAGTAATCGTCTATTTCAGTGTAATGATTCTCACTATTATTACTTTCTCTTTTATAAGGCATTCTGTACAATTTGTCGTTGTCTGTTGAATAATTGTAGTTTTCTTGCATAACTTCTTCGTCAATATTGGAATAATGGGAATCGTCGTAGTTTGCTTCCCATTGGCTCGGGAACTGCGGTATTGGACTATCGTTTTGGTTTGAGAGGGTATTATAAGCGTTCTGGAATAAAAATTAAACATTTAGTTATTTTGGACTAAGTTAGTGTCTTGGCTGTTAATTGTAAATCATTGACAGTCGTTACGGATAGTCAGTAGCCAGAAAATATAACAATACTCTTGCCTAGGGGTATCGTGATACCCAGTTCCAGTAATGGTTCCGCGAGACGATCAAGTGCACTTGACAAGTCTACGTGATTGAAGCGAATATTGAACGTTTACCGCGCACACTTGACGGTACCGTCAAGCGGTCTACGGCTTGATCGCAATTGACATAAATTGACGTCACTTGATGCGCTTGCGCTTGACACGACTTGACGGGACTTGACAACCTTTTTTCATTTGTGGCCGCAACATCGAAGATGGCGGACTACGAACAGAACCTAGACGTGGCCTTAGCAACGAAAATACCGGGCGTGATTTTGTACTATTGCTAATATCGCACTACAGGGCTTTACCTGTACTTTGGAAATTTAATAGTATGGTTATGCTGTCAAAAATAAAAGATCAATTGGTCCTAAAGTCGCACGACATTTCATCAAAATAAAACATCAAAATAATACCTGATTTATAGTACTAAGCTTATAATAATAGTAAGGAAATAGGGGAATAAATGTAATCTTCTATATCTTCTTAATATATATGTCGCTGGGATATGATGAAAACAGGGAATTGATCAAATCTCTAAGCAAAATTGGTTCAGTGAAATGACAAAAATAACTTTTCTGTAGTAATTTAAAGGTTTATTTTGTACGTTGAATTAGTATTTGTGTGGCAGAGCCGACGGAGCCCCGCTGCGCGGGGCTCCTATTTCTGTATGCAGGGTCTAAAGTAACCTAACACGAAGGAGATGACGGGAGCTGAGTTCGCTCGCTTTGCTCGCTCACTTCAGCTCCCGTCATCCCCTTCGAACCTAACCTGTCCGTGTCGGGGTGCCCTAAGCTCCCGAGCTCGCTACGCTCGCTCTTAGAGAGATTTGATCAATTCCCTGTTTTCATCATATCCCTGCGATATATATATTTATTGTGTGCGTGTGTATGTGACTGAACTCCTCCTAAACGACTGGACCGATTTTGATGAAATTTTTTGTGTGTGTTCGTGGAGATTCGAGAATGGTTTAGATTTACAATATAGGGTAGGGTAGGGTAGGGTAGATAGGGTAGGTAGGGTAGGTAGGGTAGGTAGGGTAGGTAGGGTAGGTAGGGTAGGTAGGGTAGGTAGGGTAGGGTAGGTAGGGTAGGTAGGGTAGGTAGGGTAGGTAGGGTAGGTAGGGTAGGTAGGGTAGGTAGGGTAGGTAGGGTAGGTAGGGTAGGTAGGGTAGGTAGGGTAGGTAGGGTAGGTAGGGTAGGTAGGGTAGGTAGGGTAGGTAGGGTAGGTAGGGTAGGTAGGGTAGGTAGGGTAGGTAGGGTAGGTAGGGTAGGTAGGGTAGGTAGGGTAGGTAGGGTAGGTAGGGTAGGTAGGGTAGGTAGGGTAGGTAGGGTAGGTAGGGTAGGTAGGGTAGGTAGGGTAGGTAGGGTAGGTAGGGTAGGTAGGGTAGGTAGGGTAGGTAGGGTAGGTAGGGTAGGTAGGGTAGGTAGGGTAGGTAGGGTAGGTAGGGTAGGTAGGGTAGGTAGGGTAGGTAGGGTAGGTAGGGTAGGTAGGGTAGGTAGGGTAGGTAGGGTAGGTAGGGTAGGTAGGGTAGGTAGGGTAGGTAGGGTAGGTAGGGTAGGTAGGGTAGGTAGGGTAGGTAGGGTAGGTAGGGTAGGTAGGGTAGGTAGGGTAGGTAGGGTAGGTAGGGTAGGTAGGGTAGGTAGGGTAGGTAGGGTAGGTAGGGTAGGTAGGGTAGGTAGGGTAGGTAGGGTAGGTAGGGTAGGTAGGGTAGGTAGGGTAGGTAGGGTAGGTAGGGTAGGTAGGGTAGGTAGGGTAGGTAGGGTAGGTAGGGTAGGTAGGGTAGGTAGGGTAGGTAGGGTAGGTAGGGTAGGTAGGGTAGGTAGGGTAGGTAGGGTAGGTAGGGTAGGTAGGGTAGGTAGGGTAGGTAGGGTAGGTAGGGTAGGTAGGGTAGGTAGGGTAGGTAGGGTAGGTAGGGTAGGTAGGGTAGGTAGGGTAGGTAGGGTAGGTAGGGTAGGTAGGGTAGGTAGGGTAGGTAGGGTAGGTAGGGTAGGTAGGGTAGGTAGGGTAGGTAGGGTAGGTAGGGTAGGTAGGGTAGGTAGGGTAGGTAGGGTAGGTAGGGTAGGTAGGGTAGGGTAGGTAGGGTAGGTAGGGTAGGTAGGGTAGGTAGGGTAGGTAGGGTAGGTAGGGTAGGTAGGGTAGGTAGGGTAGGTAGGGTAGGTAGGGTAGGTAGGGTAGGTAGGGTAGGTAGGGTAGGTAGGGTAGGTAGGGTAGGTAGGGTAGGTAGGGTAGGTAGGGTAGGTAGGGTAGGTAGGGTAGGTAGGGTAGGTAGGGTAGGTAGGGTAGGTAGGGTAGGTAGGGTAGGTAGGGTAGGTAGGGTAGGTAGGGTAGGTAGGGTAGGTAGGGTAGGTAGGGTAGGTAGGGTAGGTAGGGTAGGTAGGGTAGGTAGGGTAGGTAGGGTAGGTAGGGTAGGTAGGGTAGGTAGGGTAGGTAGGGTAGGTAGGGTAGGTAGGGTAGGTAGGGTAGGTAGGGTAGGTAGGGTAGGTAGGGTAGGTAGGGTAGGTAGGGTAGGTAGGGTAGGTAGGGTAGGTAGGGTAGGTAGGGTAGGTAGGGTAGGTAGGGTAGGTAGGGTAGGTAGGGTAGGTAGGGTAGGTAGGGTAGGTAGGGTAGGTAGGGTAGGTAGGGTAGGTAGGGTAGGTAGGGTAGGTAGGGTAGGTAGGGTAGGTAGGGTAGGTAGGGTAGGTAGGGTAGGTAGGGTAGGTAGGGTAGGTAGGGTAGGTAGGGTAGGTAGGGTAGGTAGGGTAGGTAGGGTAGGTAGGGTAGGTAGGGTAGGTAGGGTAGGTAGGGTAGGTAGGGTAGGTAGGGTAGGTAGGGTAGGTAGGGTAGGTAGGGTAGGTAGGGTAGGTAGGGTAGGTAGGGTAGGTAGGGTAGGTAGGGTAGGTAGGGTAGGTAGGGTAGGTAGGGTAGGTAGGGTAGGTAGGGTAGGTAGGGTAGGTAGGGTAGGTAGGGTAGGTAGGGTAGGTAGGGTAGGTAGGGTAGGTAGGGTAGGTAGGGTAGGTAGGGTAGGTAGGGTAGGTAGGGTAGGTAGGGTAGGTAGGGTAGGTAGGGTAGGTAGGGTAGGTAGGGTAGGTAGGGTAGGTAGGGTAGGTAGGGTAGGTAGGGTAGGTAGGGTAGGTAGGGTAGGTAGGGTAGGTAGGGTAGGTAGGGTAGGTAGGGTAGGTAGGGTAGGTAGGGTAGGTAGGGTAGGTAGGGTAGGTAGGGTAGGTAGGGTAGGTAGGGTAGGTAGGGTAGGTAGGGTAGGTAGGGTAGGTAGGGTAGGTAGGGTAGGTAGGGTAGGTAGGGTAGGTAGGGTAGGTAGGGTAGGTAGGGTAGGTAGGGTAGGTAGGGTAGGTAGGGTAGGTAGGGTAGGTAGGGTAGGTAGGGTAGGTAGGGTAGGTAGGGTAGGTAGGGTAGGTAGGGTAGGTAGGGTAGGTAGGGTAGGTAGGGTAGGTAGGGTAGGTAGGGTAGGTAGGGTAGGTAGGGTAGGTAGGGTAGGTAGGGTAGGTAGGGTAGGTAGGGTAGGTAGGGTAGGTAGGGTAGGTAGGGTAGGTAGGGTAGGTAGGGTAGGTAGGGTAGGTAGGGTAGGTAGGGTAGGTAGGGTAGGTAGGGTAGGTAGGGTAGGTAGGGTAGGTAGGGTAGGTAGGGTAGGTAGGGTAGGTAGGGTAGGTAGGGTAGGTAGGGTAGGTAGGGTAGGTAGGGTAGGTAGGGTAGGTAGGGTAGGTAGGGTAGGTAGGGTAGGTAGGGTAGGTAGGGTAGGTAGGGTAGGTAGGGTAGGTAGGGTAGGTAGGGTAGGTAGGGTAGGTAGGGTAGGTAGGGTAGGTAGGGTAGGTAGGGTAGGTAGGGTAGGTAGGGTAGGTAGGGTAGGTAGGGTAGGTAGGGTAGGTAGGGTAGGTAGGGTAGGTAGGGTAGGTAGGGTAGGTAGGGTAGGTAGGGTAGGTAGGGTAGGTAGGGTAGGTAGGGTAGGTAGGGTAGGTAGGGTAGGTAGGGTAGGTAGGGTAGGTAGGGTAGGTAGGGTAGGTAGGGTAGGTAGGGTAGGTAGGGTAGGTAGGGTAGGTAGGGTAGGTAGGGTAGGTAGGGTAGGTAGGGTAGGTAGGGTAGGTAGGGTAGGTAGGGTAGGTAGGGTAGGTAGGGTAGGTAGGGTAGGTAGGGTAGGTAGGGTAGGTAGGGTAGGTAGGGTAGGTAGGGTAGGTAGGGTAGGTAGGGTAGGTAGGGTAGGTAGGGTAGGTAGGGTAGGTAGGGTAGGTAGGGTAGGTAGGGTAGGTAGGGTAGGTAGGGTAGGTAGGGTAGGTAGGGTAGGTAGGGTAGGGTAGGGTAGGGTAGGGTAGGGTAGGGTAGGGTAGGGTAGGTAGGGTAGGTAGGGTAGGTAGGGTAGGTAGGGTAGGTAGGGTAGGTAGGGTAGGGTAGGGTAGGGTAGGTAGGGTAGAGTAGGGTAGGGTAGGGTAGGGTAGGTAGGGTAGGTAGGGTAGGGTAGGGTAGGGTAGGTAGGGTAGGTAGGGTAGGGTAGGTAGTTAGGGTAGGGTAGGTAGGGTAGGTAGGGTAGGGTAGGGTAGGGTAGGGTAGGGTAGGTAGGGTAGGGTAGGGTAGGTAGTTAGGGTAGGTTAGGTAGGGTATATGAATGTTTGGTGTTTTTATGGCAAAACAAAGTTTGCCGGGTCAGCTAGTATTATATATATGTCGCAGGGATATGATGAAAACAGGGAATTGATCAAATCTCTAAGCGATTTGATCAAATCACGGAGGATGTTAAAATAATCGACACGGACAGGTTAGGTTAGGTCTCCTTCGTGTTAGGTTACTTTAGACCCTGCATACAGAAATAGGAGCCCCGCGCAGCGGGGCTCCGTCGGCTCTATTTTAACATCCTCCGTGATTTGATCAAATCGCTGTTTTCATCATATCCTTGCGACATATATATAAAAGGCAAAAGTGATTGACTGATGTATCAACGCACAGGCCAAACCCTTAGGGCTAGAAACTAAAAATTTCGCACACGTATTCCTTTTATGACGTAAGCATCCACTAACGAAGGACTTTTCAAAATTCAACCCCTAAGGGGGTGAAATAGGGGATAAAAGTTTGTATGAAACTTTTTATTAAAAAGTCATCTGTAGGATAAAACACGGATCACGCGAACAAAATTGCGGCCGAAGTGCTAGTAAGCTGATAATTTGAGATAATAAGTGTACAGATCGGTTGGTAACTGTGGCGTGCGCACTTGACTGGACTTGACGGATCTTCAATGGGCGTCAAGTCCCCCATGAAGTGTAACCGTCAATTACGTGAGACTTGCCAAGTGCACTTGATCGTCTCGGGGACCCATAACTAGGTAACTCGGTATCCCTTGTTGTGGAGGTCTGACTCATCATTCCATGTGAAATACTGGCACTCAGCTGAATCCAGGTAGACTGGAAGCTTAGGCAAAGTGATTGAATTTGCTCGTTGGTCTACTAGTGTAGGATAATCACATAATGCCAGTTTTAATTTCCTTTTTAATCAATCAATCTGCCCAGTCTTTTCCTAACTTAATTGGGATCGGGTTCCAGTCTTACGAGCTCCTCAAATTTAATTTCCAATTTCTCAAAAAAAAATAATGTAAGTATCTCCCATACAAATTTTGATCAGCTGACGACATCAAACTTTGGTACACTACAATACAGGAGAAATGTCTAGTTTGGGGAGAAAGTTTAAAAAAAAGTACCTACAGTTTCTCGATAATTTAACAAATAAAGTACCTCAATAAGATTCAGCCGTTTTGTCCTTTTGCGCCAGCAAACTAGGCAAACCATCGTTGTAATGGCCACCGTGACTCCAAAAAACACCGCTATAGGAACTATCATTTGAACTTTCCAAGCATTATTATCTGGAAAGAACATCAGGTTAACGAAAACTAAGAAATAAATAAAAAAACCCAGAGATTTAGAGGTAGATTAAAGTAGAAACAAATGTGCTTCTTCTAAGGATATTTTTATTCTTATAAGCAGAGAGAAAACAGGGGCACACGTTTATATGGGCTAAATGCCGATAATCTTTCTTTATAAAACTCTTTACACTAATTACCGTACACAATATATTAAAAACCCGCTAAGTGCGAGTCAAACTCGAGCATCGAGGGTTCCGTACAAACAGCTACATTCACCAAAATAATTAGGTATCATTACATTCGAAGCAAATTGGTTGTAACATTACAACTGCAAATGAAGTTAACACGTACAAATATTGAGAAATTTCCTATATATTTAAATATGCTTTATTGTATGTAGGTACACCAAGTTAAAATAAAACATAGAAAAGGAAACTTAAAACTAAAATACATACAACGGGCGGGCTTATCACATACCGCGATCTCTTCCAGGCAATCTGGAATGGACAGTGATTGCCTGGACGTGAAATGGGGTTGACATTGGTGTAACACTTAACATTACGAATATTTATTTTAAATATACAATAATATTATAATAGATACACAAATACATACATATGTTATATAATAGATACATAAATACTCAATGTATGTATAGGCAATGAAAGTAAATGTTGACTAACGACAATGACAGTGAAAGTAATGTGGTAATATTTTTTTCAATACAGTTGTTAAACATGGCGTACTTTCAGAGGCTATAATTATGATTCGAAAATTAAATCTTATGCATAGGCATCTTTCTGTTACGCGGTCGTGACTTTTGTTTACGAGCTCGATCATTAGTTTTGCAGTTTAGTTTTAAATTTATAAGTCAATTTAAAAAGTTTAGTAGCAAAGAGTTTTCATACATAGAATAAAATGGGATAGATTTTATACGAAGATAAATGAATGATTCCGTACGTTTTAGCATTGAACTCTCAAAAGTCTTTTAAATGGTTGTTTAATATATTTATTAATTACCAGTTTTAATTTAATTATTTTCACATCTACATTTGTCTAAAATCAAATAGGCTGTATAGACTGTTTTCGTTGTAAAAACATGCCAGTTGCAAAAACGCGCCTTTAGTTATAAGTCAATTTAAAAAAGTTTAGTAGCAAGGAGTTTTCATACATAGAATAAAATGGAATAGATTTTATACGAGGAAAAATGAATGATTCCGTATGTTTTAGCATTTAATACTCAAAAGTCTTTTAAATGGTTGTTTAATAAATTTAATTACCTGTTTCAATTTAATTATTTTCACATCAACATTTGTCAAAAATTGAATAGGCTGTGTAGGCTGTTTTCGTTGTAAAATAAATATGTCCAGTTGCAAAAACGCGCGAAAATTTTATTTTTTTGTGAATTAACAAATCTAATTCTTTGATTTGTATTTACTATTTCCCACAACTGTATTGAAAAATATCGTGTGATACACGGGCGTGTAGGTTATTGCAAACTCGTGTCATTAAAACCCCTCGCCTTCGGCTCGGGCTTGTTAATGACAGCTCGTTTGCAATAACCTACTTTCCACCCTTGTATCACAATGTACTATTTACGAGTCTTAAATACAGGTAACGACTGGGCGCGTTTTATTGGGTTGGGCAATGTATTCCACAGACCAGCAGCTTGGACAGTAAAGGATTTATCCAAGAAAGTGGTGAAATGCATTGACATTTTCATTCGCAAGTTATCCGATGACCTAGGTGATTTCGTGTGGGAATCGCAGATAAACTGAAAACGATCCTTGACGTAAAAAGGATGAAAGTAGTAAAGAGACCATAAAGAAGAGAAAGAATATGAGCATAGGCGAATTGGCAATCACTTGAGCTTCACACGAAAATCGGAAACATGGTCATATTAGCGCAAACCGAATATTAAACTTATACAAACATTTTGAAGCCGCTTAAGTTAAAGATAGCTAACATCAGCAAAATCAAGTATGGGAAGAAGAGATTGTGTAAGCGCAAACTTGGTTGCAGTCGGAAGAAAATGCCGCAGTCTCTTCAAAGTTGCAGCAGATGCAAATAACTTGCGGCTTACTTCCTGCAGTTGGGCAGTCCAAGAGAAGTTCTTGTCGATGAATATGCCCAAGTTCTTAACTTTCTCACTGAAGGGTATAACTGAATTGTCAAAAAAAAACTTGGGGAAGAGATGTCCAGTTGATCCTTGAAACTATTCTCGAACTGCACACTACTATAACCTGCGTCTTGATAGAGTTGACCATAAGCCCGAACCGCTTGCTCCCTGGGGTTAAAAATGCACAGAGAACGCTGTTGCTCATTTTCTGGTTTGTCCTTTCATCGCCTCTTACGACACCCACGGGAAGACATGGGACGGTGAAATTCTTTACGTCCGGCACCATACGGAACAATACTCACTTATGTCACCTGAATTCACTTCATCACTTTTTGCTTCTGTACTAATCTCTGGTTTCAGTCGGAGAACGATTTCAACCGTTTTACTATCAACGTTATTGTACGTTCCTTGTGGATAATAAATACATTTTATTTTAGTTCCGTTGTGGCTTGTATTCAAAATGTTCGTAAATTCGCTTGAAAACTTTGTGTTACGAAGACCTTCCGTCCAATTTGCTGGATTCGTAATATTTTTACCTGAAAAAAATAAAAGTAGTAATAATATTTTTAGCGTCGGCGATGCTGCGCACTCATTTCACATAGCGATACAAAATATAACTTTGTTAAGTAAACAAAAAGTACACATTGCAGTGACAACATTTACAATACAACTTATAGCGGCATCAGAGAACGTGCGAGCACCAGTCAATAATTACTATCGCATGGAAACCAATAAGTATTTGGCCCCACATATTTTAATAGTCTGGATTGGTTGAGAGGGGCTAGTGGTGGCGTTATCAAGGGAACATTGAAAAGCAGATTTATAGATGTATTGCTTGATGAAGTAGCTGCTACATGGGATAATGCTAATGCATCTATGAATGTACGGTGGTGGCCCAGGTTGCCAACTGCTATTGAACTGTTTTTAGATAGTTAGATACTGGTATTTTAGACCAATGCTTCGGTGTAAATTGCTTAGGTCGTAGACGAATTAAACTGCTATAAGAGCTTTAGGCAATTCATTCTTATTGTCTATGTAGCTATTGTATCTATATCGATTAAGTCGTGTGTAACTGTAAGATAATTTAAGAGTACACTAGTCGACGGTACGGACTACAACCGAAAACACGTGCGGAACAGATAGATGCTGTTATGAGCAGTAAGAAGCTAGTTCGCGTACGAATACACACTTTTGCAAATTTGTAGCGAAATGGATGATGCTTTAGAACGAAAACGAGCGCGCGAAATTTTATAAACAGACCTTTGGGAGTCTGGATTTCATGAAAAAATTACTGAATGTATCTGTTCAAAATAAAATTATTTGCATTGTTGAACTACTAATCTATCCCTGTATGGAGGCCGTTTTTCAATTTTCCTTCTTCTTATGTTACTTATTTGCGTCCAAAGAAGCGTTAAAATTAGTGTTGAAATATGGAACTTTCGAAGCTCATAACTTTCAAGTATTTTTTTTTTTTACTTTTCTGCTTCCATACAGGGCTAGATAATGATGAGACAAATTGATATCATTTTTTATTTTGAACGTACTTCGTCAAACAGTGGAGTAAAAGTCAGACGACGTTTGTATGGAAGAATTTTCGACTAGTGTACCCTTAAGTTTAAAACACGTGCATATCACGTTTTCTGTAATATTGTATTATCTGTCGCGTGCGATATAGCAACATCGCATCCTGCCGTATCTTGCTGTCCTTGTCGCTTTTGTACAGTCGGTAATAGCTGTTACCTGACCCACCCTGCCGTTAGCTGATCCACTTAAAGTTAGGTGATTTTGAACCTTCTGCAATTAGCAGTAGATTAGTGTTATACGATACGTATGAGCATATCGAACACGATCGACTTGTTCAAGGTAGTCAAATATTATAGAATACATTTATGAAAATTTTATCTTTAACACGTAACTTTAGGGTATGTACGCGTTTCAATATTATCTTGTCACTATTATAGGCTTGTTATCATATCAGCCGGAAGACGTCCACTGCTGGACATTGGCCTCCCCCAAGCGTCGCCACTTTGACCGGTCCCGTGCGTCTCGCAACCAGCGGATCCCCGCAACCTTCACCAGGTCATCGGTCCACCTGGTGGGTGGCCTTCCAACGCAACGTCTTTCGGTTCACGGTCGCCACTCCGGAACCTTTCTGCCCCATCGGCCATCCGTTCTGCGAGCAATGTGCCCTGCCCACTGCCACTTAAGTTTGGCAATTCTTCGAGCTATGTCGGTTACCCTGGTTCTCTTGCGGATCTCTACATTTCTGATTCGATCAGGCAAGGAAACGCCGAGCCCTCTCCATTGCCCTTTGAGTGACTGTAAGCTTTCTGATGAGGCCCATTGTAAGCGACCACGTCTCAGAGCCATGTCATCACTGGCAACACACACTGGTCATAAACTTTCGTCTTGAGACACTGTGGTAAGTTGGACGAGAAGATACCGCGCAACTGCCCGAACGCTGCCCAGCCGAGTCGGATTCGACGGTTGACCTCTTTCTCGAAGTTGGCCCTACCCAAATGGATCGTTTGTCCCAGGTAGACATAGTCATCCACAACTTCGAGTGTAGAGTCTCCGATCTTGATAGGAGTGGGTATTACATGGTCATTTACCATGATCTTGGTTTTATCTATGTTCATTTTAAGACCCACTCTTTCGGAAGCTCTACTGAGGTCATCGAGCATTGTACTGAGGCTCTCCATGGTCTCAGCCATGACCACTATGTCGTCGGCAAACCGAAGGTGAGTGATGTACTCGCCATTAACGGTGATGCCTAGGCCCCTCCAGTCCAGAACCTTGAATACATCCTCCAGCGCAGCAGTGAACAGTTTCGAAGAAATGACGTCTCCCTGTCTCACGCCACGCTGAAGAAGGATTGGTTTCGACGTCTAATCCTGAAGACGGACTACTGACATGGTGGCGTTTTTATACTCAATGTACCTGCCTAATGTGTGTAAAAACTTCAACACCTCAATGTACCGGTAGTCGATCTGGCACCGTTGGAAAGACTGCAGTACGGCCCAAGTCTCGATCGAATCGAAGGCTTTCTCGTAGTCCACAAACGCTAAACAGAGAGGCAGGTTATACTCTTCGGTCTTTTGTATAACCTGCCGCAGCGTATGTATGTGGTCTACGGTGCTAAAGCCTTTTCGGAATCCGGCTTGTTCGGGAGGCTGGAAATCGTCAAACCTGCGCGCGAGACAATTCGTGATGACTCTTGAAAACAACTTGTAGACACGGCTAAGAAGTGAGATGGGCCTATAGTTCTTCAGTTGGGCATTGTCGCCCTTCTTGAAGAAGAGTACCACCACACCCCCGCACCATGCTTTTGGCGTTTTGCCCTCGAGTATGACGGAATCAAACAGCTTCTGAAGGGCCTTAAGGATCGGTTTTCCACCCGCCTTCAGTAGTTCGGCCGTGATTCCGTCGTCACCCAGCTTGTCGGGCCTTGTTGTTTTTAAGTTGTTTCAGAGCCATCCTAAACTCGTACAGGCTGACGTCCGTGATATCTTCGGTATATTGTCGGGTCAATCTAGCTCTTGGGTCGTTTGCTATATTCGCAACGGGCTTGCTGACTGATGTGTACAACAGAATAGAATGAATGAATGATGATATGTGTATAGAATGTCTCGATCTCCCTCAGAAGCTCCGGTTTGGCGGATACGATCCTACCATTGTCGGTCTTTAGCTTCGTGAGCTGGCTCTGCCCAATAGCCAGATCCCTTGAAAATATCTTGGAGCCTTTATTTCGCTCGATCGCGTCTTTAATACGCTCAGTATTAAAGCGGCGGAGGTCTCTTTTCAAGGATTTAGAGATCTGTCTATTGAGCTGCCGGTATTTGCACGCCTCATCTGAAGACTGCAGGATCATCTCACGCCTCTACTTCATAAGCTTCAGAGTAGGATCAGAGAGCTTTTTGATTGACGGGTCTTGAAAAACTTAGACCCAACCGTATGAACAGCTTCCACGAACCTATCGCTGTATTCGTCCACGAAGCTCCCTAGGTACTCGAAACGATTCTGGAGTTCCAGCTGAAAGCTCTCGGGGGTTTGGACCTGGATCTGTGCTGGACGGAGCGTGGACTTCATCAGTCGAGACCTTTCAAGCTTAATATTAATCTTCAATGTGCCTCTTACCATGCGGTGATCGCTCCCGGTTTTCACCGAATTGATCACAGAGACATCATTAAACATTTGCTTCTTGGTTGACATAATGAAGTCGATCTCATTTTTAGTTGCACCATCGGGGCTCTGCCAAGTCCACTTCCTGTGTACACTCCTTTTGAAGAAGGAGTCCATCATATAGAGGCCCTCCTTCTCCCTAAAACTGGCCAGTAGGTGACCCCGGTGGTTCTGACGTCCAACTCCAAATTTCCCCACTTGCAGCTCATCCTCGTCTCGTTTGCCCAGTTTCGCGTTGAAGTCCCCCATGACAACGGTGACGTGAGTTTAGATACCATGCATGGCTCTGGAGATATCCTCATACATGGTCTCTACCTCGTCGTCTTCGATCTTCCATCGATTGAGTAACAAGCATATATGCTTGCTTGCTTCCTTATTTTGCTAAAGGTAGTATTAGTATAAATTATTTGACCTAAGAACACGCGGGCGAAACCGCGTGAACGTCGAAAATTCGTCGTTCTGGCGTAATTGAGTAACAAGCATACACACATACAAGGGCGTCGCCAAGGGGGGGCAGGGGGGGGCAGCTGCCCCCCCCTAGAGATTCAAAAAAAGTTGCCAAATGTAAAGCAACCACAGTCCTAAGTCTGACTTGACTTGCTTGATTGATCATTTCCGTACGTCGCGAATGAATATATATAAACCAAACCCAACAGATCGAACCGTTGTTGATATCCTAAAATAGGCAAAAACCTTCTTTCCCGACACGGAAAAGCGTTGAAAATTTTGATCGCTCCTCGCGTGCACAACGTGTACGGCAGAGTTGCGTAGCTTTACACGTTGGACTCTGAATAGTGCTCGCCAAACTTCTGGGCCGCCCTGAAGTTCGCTTTCCGATGCGCAAGGCACGGATCGGTACTGTTTTTGTATGATTTACTACTGCGCAGACATTGCAGCCAACTTCAGGAAGGCCAAGAAGTTTGGCGAGAACTATACCGATATTATTACAATCGCTGTAGATGTAAGGCTCGTACCACAAGTGAAAAGCTTCATGTGTTCTCGACTTTACCTACAATTCATACTTTTCTCATTCTCCATATCAACTGGCCCCCCCCTGGGCCATCGGCTGGCGACGCCCTTGCACACATAAATCCAATCTATCGCATTTATAATATTAGCAAGATATAAAACACAAAAACAAATCCTACCGTATTAGTGACCGTTATAAACTTTGAAACCATCCAACCGAGGTGCCCTAAACCCGTTTTTGACCAAAAAAAGAACCAATTAGTAAGTAGCTAGGTGGGGTTGGGTAGGTAGATATGTAGGGTGGGTAGCCTAGGTAGAGTAGGTAGGGTAGGATAGGTAAGTAGGTAGGGTCTCGGTAGGTGGGTAGGTAGGTATCCTGGAGGTGGCCCTCTACAAGTAGGGTTGTTCTCAGAACCTGTGCGCCTGAATTGTCTCCTATCTTGACGCGCCTGTTTCGCCTTTCTTATCAGACTGGAAAAGTGCCGAATGCTTGGAAGCAAGCCAACGTACAGCCCGTGCCCAAGAAGGGCAGTCGTGCTGACCCGGCCAACTACAGACCCATCTCTGTAACGTCCATACTCTGTAAGAGTATGGAACGCGTACTTAATAGTAAGCTCCTGGCATACCTAGAAGCTAACGACATCCTTAGCGACCGCCAATACGGCTTCCGCCGAAATCGGTCCACTGGGGATCTTCTAGCGTATGCCATTCACATCTGGAGTGAGGCCATCGAGAAGCATGGGGAAGCGCTTGCCGTCTCCCTCGACATCTCGAAGGCTTTTGATAGGGTCTGGCACGAAAGCCTTATTGGTAAGCTTCCTTCATTCGGTCTGCCCGGTGGTCTGTGTGACTGGATTGCAGACTTCCTGAGGGGTCGGTCCATTCGAGTAGTCATCGATGGCTGCTCTTCGGACCTATTGGATATTAATGCCGGGGTCCCTCAGGGGTCGGTACTCTCAGCGACATTGTTCTTGCTACACATAAATGAACTGCTAAAACCCGGCACCTTTGGGTATGCAGATGACAGCACTGTTGCTGAGAGATACTTGTCCAACGCTCGTGCTACCGGGCCTCAGATCCAGTCTTTCCGGGAGGCCATGGTGGAGCGCTTGAACCTGTCCTTGCAGGCAGTCTCTGAATGGGGCGATGCCAATCTGGTCAAGTTCAATGCCGCAAAAACACAGGCGTGTCTATTCTCCGCAAAAAAGAGCCAATTTCACCCGGCTCCATCTTTCCGAGGTGTAACCGTACCGATAACGGACCATCTTGAGCTTCTTGGCGTAACGTTGACATCGACACTTAATTTTGGCCCATATATTGAGGCAAAGGCACAACTGGCTGCCAAAAAGTTGGGGATCCTTGCGAAGGTGAGACGGTACTTCACGCCGGAACAGCTACTTAAGTTGTATCAAGCGCAAGTTCGATCTTGCATGGAGTACTGTTCTCATCTCTGGGATGGATCTGCCAAGTACCAGCTTGATGCTCTAGAGTCGATCGAAAAACGGGCCAAGAGGCTCATCGGCAATGAGGCACTGGTCGAGTCAAAGCTCCAGAGCCTTGAACATCGTCGTCAAGTTGCCAGCTTGTCGGTTTTTTATCGGTTGCATTTCGGAGAGTGTGCGATGGAATTGCATGATCTAATTCCACCTAGCCCGTTTCATCATCGGACTACAAGACGTACGGCGATGCGCCATCGGTACATGGTGGACATCCCACCCATACGCACTAACCGTTTTGGAAATACTTTCATTATGCGTACAGCTAAGGAGTGGAATTCCCTGCCGGAGTCTGTGTTTCCAGATAGCTACAACCTCGGGGTCTTTAAGTCAAGAGTGAATAGGTTACTTCTAGGCAAGCGTGTTACACCGTCGACCACATCATCGCTTACCATCAGGTGAGATAGTGGTCAAGCGCGAGCCTATCTATAATAAAAAAAAAAAAAAAAAAAAAAAAAGGAGGCCATGGTCTTTCATGGCCCCCGGCCGATGCCCAATTTCCACATCGTGGTCGGGGGGGCTCGAATCACTGTCGAGTCTATCATGAAGTACCTAGGAGGGGTTCTCGACAGCCGGAGGGATTTTGGGCCCCACTACCGGCGGCTGGCGCCAAGTTGTTAGGTGCGGGATGCTGTCAACGCTGCTTCCCAATCTGGGGGGCCCGAGCACCGCCTGTAGGCGGCTCTACGTGGGGATCGTGCGATCGATGGCCCTGTATGGGGCCCCGATCTGGGCGGCTGACCTGACGGCCCGCAATATCGCTGTTCTGCGAAAGCTGCAGAGAGCGATGGCCGTCAGAGTCATCAGGGATTATCGCACGATTTCCTATGAGGCGGCTTGTGTACTGGCCGGATCCCCGCCCTGGGACCTGGAGGCGAAGGTACTCGCGTCACTGTATCGGCGACGCGAGGAAGTGCGGGCGCGGGGCGAAGAGCTGATGCAGCGACATAAGGAGTTGCGTCGGTCTCATCCAACGAGGACTTTCCACCCCGGAACACAAAAAGAAAGGGTTGGTAGGTAGGTAGGTAGCCAGGTTACGAGACCGTAGCCGCGGGCGACAGCTAGTTATTAATATAACAGCCATACCTTTCATATTCCACTGAAACTCTGGTGTATGCAATCCTGGAGTTGTAAAACCACTTTTAGATACACAAATTAGTTTGAGAGTTTCGTTCACAGAGTACTGATATTCAATGGTCCACTGATTTAAATCATTTGTGTATTGGTACAGGATGTTATTTCCAGGCAGGCCTCTTACACGAACATCTGAAAATTGATAAATTTCAAATTATTATAATATTATTAATAAAGAGTGTTATGGTGAAAGTTCTCGCTGCGACTCGAGACCCAAACCAAGATGGGAGACAGAGACATGAGACCGCGACACATGTCTCGGTCTCCGCTGAAGTGCTGTGGGGTGAGACTGAAAACAAAACCTCTTGTCGATTTAGGTCGTTTTATTTAAAAACATATATTATTATTCCACATTGCGATAAATTATTTTTTTGACTTTACAAAGACTGTCCAAAAAAATACCCACTAGAGGCCAAAAAGATTCGTTATTGTTTTAAGATAATTAATCGAGCAGTAGTGGCCCAGTGGTAACGGCCGCGACTCACAAGTTTTAGGACGTGGTTTTGAACCCAGAGAGGTGCTTTACTTTGTGTAAATTATTTCATTACCACTGCTCTCAAAACGGTGAAGGAAAACATCGTGAAGAAACCGACTAGTCTTAGAACCAAAAATTCGAAATTATGTAACATCTACCAAACCGCATTGGGCCCGCGTGGTGGATTATAGCCCATTCCCTCTCACAGAGAGGGGGCCTGTGTCCCAGCAGTGGAAACATTAAAAAGCTGAGGACGATAATTATTCAGTATTTTCAAGCGAGACGCGTGACACTACTCGTCAGGGATCAAAACCGTCTCGCGGTGTTCTGTCTCGCGTCTCTGTCTCTTGTCTCTGGTGTCGTGTGACCTTTTGTTATATTATAACAGGCATGTTAAAAAAAATACTGTAGAACTGATGGATGATATTAACGAGAATATCATCCATCACTCTATCAAGATCTTTTCAAAACACACTGGCCATTCTGTAAAAAACTGTATTCGAAATTTCAAATATCGAACTTACCGTGCTATACCAAAAGTGTCGGTCGGTCACTTTGCCTGTGTAGCTGTAGTACTTCCAATAGTCTAAGATCCCGATATAAAACGACCTTCACCGAGAAGTTTATTTGATGAAACGTATTTTATATTTTATTTAATATATTG
Organism: Anorthoa munda; assembly: GCA_945859665.1. Taxonomy (NCBI): domain Eukaryota; kingdom Metazoa; phylum Arthropoda; class Insecta; order Lepidoptera; family Noctuidae; genus Anorthoa; species Anorthoa munda. The sequence continues at coordinate 11,644,885 of OX243917.1, read as the reverse complement.
CATATGGGTTGCCTAATTTCAGTCCAGGATATGATTAATTAATAATTAAAAAAAGTATTTTTTTAAACGTTTCACCGGTTTGATTATTAGACAAATTCTATATCAATCAAAAGTTTGAAGCCAATAGAACATAGACCGACTAACGTTTGCACGTTAGGTTGCCTATTCTTTTCCGGTGACAACTCTCGGGTAGCCAGGTATAAACAGGTAAATCGATACCAGCATTTTGCACAGGTCTGATTATTGAATTTAAATTAAATGATAATAAAGATTATTTTATTATGAACACGGTGGTATAGGGTTGCCTGCGAACAATCAGTCCCGAATTGCGGTTGTCGAATTTTGAAAAGTGAAATATTGCTTCGAGTGAATATGTGCAGCTGAGAGGTCTGTTTGAAGTCCGGCCATTTCAAGAAAGACAGTGCGCATGATATTTGTTCTTGAAAATGAAAAGGATAGCGATAGACTCGTATATGCTGTGCATCATTTTAGAGTAGTGTATTGTTAAAATAGAGGAACAGACGACGACGGCCAGTTTTCAGCTCTGATGAAGTCGGACACGTTCGATTCCAACCAAGACTGCGTGGACCGAGCTTTGTGACCCGGCGCCGAGTCTTGCAGGAAGGACCAATCTTGGTTATTGAACATGGTGTTGTTAAGGGGCTTAACTACCGTCTCAAGAATGGTATCTTGATTAGTAGTGTTCAAAGTTGCTATATGACAATAACTTGCTTAATGTTATAAGCTTTATATTTTAAGCGCGTTATTTTACACGCTTTATTATAACGCACGCGCGCGGGGCGGGCATGAATAAAGCAAGCGCGGTGACTGTTAACTCGCAGCTCCTAACCTAGCGTTTGACTAGTTAGATAGAAAACATGCTTAAAAATATTACACCGCTTTTATGAATTTATTACAATAAAATGGAGCAGTAAAAAATAAACAATGAATTTTTAATTTTTTAAAAATAAACAAAAGTGTGGCTCAGTCACTCTTTCATAGCTAACACCCCACCAAACCATCACTGAAGTCGGATAATGCCCACGTTGCACTCTGTCGACGAATTGGGATGCTTTCTTAGAGCTTTGAGCATAAATACGGTCATTTTTTTTGTTAAAATATTGCTCAATTGTAAAAAAAATCTCATTCGTGAACAAAATTTTTTGTGATCTCCCTTTGCGTACCGCTTCAGTAGTTTTTTCGATTTTACCACCCTAGTCTTTTTTAAATTATCAGTTAAGAAATTACCAGTACATCTCTTATAGGCTGCAAGTTCTAACTCATCTTTCAAAATACGCGAGATGGTTCTTAGACGTTCTTATAAATCTATGGTTCTAGGTGCTATCTTCATCTCCCGAGATAAAATCTTTTGCTTTCGGACAGGATTTCTTCGAATTCTTTCCCTTACTGCTTTAACCACCTTTTTCGTACGAACACTACGTGGACGGCCAGATCTTTTTCTGTCACAAACAGAGGAGGTCTCATTGTACCTATTGATAGCCCGGTACACAAACATTTGACTAATACCAAGCGTTTGGAGAGTTATAAAATTGCATTTGGCTCCATACCTACTTTGTGTAATGCAATCACAGCGATTCGGTTCTCTTTATCCCCCCACTCCATTTTAATATCGCAAAATATTGTACATTATACTGGCCCCATAAGAAAACACAATGAAAAATCTTTTAAAATTGACAGATTCCAAATTCAAATGTAATATTTTGTTTATTTTTAATCTAACAGTATTTATGGCCAGACTAAGTATTTATTGACATATTAAATTAAATATAAAATACGTTTCATCAAATAAAGATCTTGGTGAAGGTCGTTTTATATGGGATCCTATACTACAGTAAATTATTTTATAACTAATGTATAAGAGAGAGATAGAGCTATAGACTATTCACTCTCGTATCAATCATATTAATGAAAACTTTTTACATACCACGGTTAGAAACATCAGATAAAAATAATATTCTTGCGTTTGGTTTATTTGCATTCGTGTTGTTAATACTACAAGTTACAGTTTTATTATTTATTTTCGATGCCTTAATTTTTGTCGATATAATAGCCGGACTCCTGGGGCCTGGAACACAACATAATTATTTATTTATTATATAAAATAAACATTTCGCTCTGCTTATTTTAAACATTGGCTAAACAGAACATGAGCAGCATTCCGAATAAGAGGCTTAGCTTCGGCTTACACGACATGAATTATATTTACTATATGACAACATTCAAAATCCTAGGACACAAGCAACCACGCGGAGTTGCTCGGCGACCGCAAGAAAACCTTCGTGTCGTGTAAACAGAAACTTAATGGAGGTATTACACTATCATAATTATATCTAGGATCATACATAGGATCCTATCTCTTATCTATCTATACCAATTTTATGAAGAGGAAAGTTTTTTTTGTTTGTTTGTATGTTTGTACCGAATAGGCTCCAAAACTATTGGACCGATTTTAAAAATTCTTTCACCTATGGAAAGTTACATTATTCCGAAGTAACATAGGCAATAATTTATTGCCAAAAAAATTAGAGACCCTTTTGAATATTGCAATAATGTAACCCAAGCTAGCAAATTTTTTCCTATTAAATTCATTATTTGGCGTGCGCTGAGAAAACTATTGATGATACATAAAAAATATGTACTACATGATTAAAGAATTCATTATTACATATAAATAAATAAAAAATTCTGCGAGAATTTGTTATTTATTTAATCTGCGGGATATATCTAACTGCCATAGTTAAGTCACAATAGTAACTTTTGTGTAAAAGTTGGTTACATTCGTATTGCAGTATCAATTCTTATTCAAATAAATAGTTTAACAAATTGGTAGGTAGGTACCCAGTTGACGGGAGCGAAGCCGCGGGTGTCAGCTAGTCCTAAATATATCACCTCTAGAATCGTATCTGTGTATTACATTATCATAGTTCTTTGATCCTATTTTTTCTCATATTTGGTTGCAATGAAGGAAACGTCGGTTGTGTGTTGCTTCAGCAGTGTGTACAGGAGTGTTCCCAATAATAATTAAAGAATTCTTGAAAAGGCAAAATCACATAATTTTATGGACGCATTTTGTATCAAGAAATTATGAAAATTAATTTGATAATTCAATATAGCATAATTCAATTATACCATGACGTGTTAAAACTATCATAGTGTGACATTGAACAAGGGACAGAGCTATTTGTCTTGTATATGTCCGTCCTGCTCCTGTTTCTATGATCATCATCATCGTCATCAAATCAGCCGAAAGACGTCCACTGCTGGATATAGGCCTCCCCCAAGCGTCGCCACATTGACCAGCCTCGTGCGTCCCGCAACCAGCGGATCCCGCAAACTTCATCAGATCATCGGTCCACCTGGTGGGAGGCCTTCCAATGCAACGACTTCGCGGTCGTCACTTCAGAACCTTTCTGCCCCATCGGCCATCCATTCTGCGAGCAATGTGCGCTGCCCACTGCCACTTAAGATTGGCAATTCTTCAGGCTATGTCGTTAACCATGGTTCTCTTGCGAATCTCTAAATTTCTGATTGGATCACGCAAGGTAACGCCGAGCATAGCCCTTGCAATTGCCCTTTGAGTGACTGTAAGCTTTCTGATGAGGCCCATTGTAAGCGACCACGTCTCAGAGCCATATGTCATCACTGGCAACACACACTGGTCATAGACAAAAGCGTCTTGAGACACTGTGGTACATTGGATTAGAAAATACCACGCAATTTCCCGAACGCCGCCCAGCCGAGTCGGATTCGACGGTTGACCTCTTTCTCGAAGTTGGCCCTACCCAACTGGATCGTTTGTACCAGGTAGACATAGTCGCCCACAACTTTGAGTGTAGAGTCTCCGACCTTGATAGGAGTGGGTGTAACATGGGCATTAAACATCACCTTAGTTTTTTTGTCCATGTACATCCTAAGGCCCACTCTTTCGGAAGCACTACTGAGGTCATCGAGCATTGTACTGAGGTCCTCCATGATCTCACCCATATATCGACGGCAAACCGAAGGTGAGTGATGTACTCGCTATTAACATTGATGCCTAGCCCTCTCCAGTCCAGAACCTTGAAGATATCCTCCAATGCAGCGGTGAACAGTTTCGGAGATATGAGGTCTCCTTGTCTAACACCTCGCTTCATAAGGACGGGTTCCGAGGTCGGATTCTGAAGTCGAACTGACATTGTGGCGTTTTTGTACAAACACTTAAACATATGTACCGGTAGTCGATTTGGTACGGTGGAGAGACTGCAGTACAGCCCAAGTCTCGATCGAATCGAAGGCTTTCTCGTAGTCCACAAACGCTAAACTGAGAGACAGGTTATACTCTTCGGTCTTCTGTATAACCTGCCGCAGCGTATGTATGTGGTCTAAGGTGCTACAGCCTTTACGGAATCCGGCTTGTTCGGGAGGCTGGAAATAGTCAAAACTGCGCGCGAAACGATCAGTGATGACTCTTGAAAACAGCTTGTAGACATGGCTAAGAAGTGAGATGAGCCTATAGTTCTTCAGTAGGGCATTGTCACCCTTCTTGAAGAAGAGTACCACCACAGTCCCATGACGCACATAAAATAGAATAATTTATTTAAGAAATAAAAACGTAACATAACATTCTAGTAACGTAACGTAATATAATAATTTGGTAATTGTGATTTTTTTAACTATTGTTTTTGCTATATGCACATTGGACAGTGAACCTGTTAAAATAAACAAAATTTATCTTATTTCAGACAAGACTATAGAGACCTAGGTTAGGTATTTGAGCAATATGTTATTAGGTATACTAACTCACTAGTCAGAAAGACCCTGCTTCAGTTCAGGTGTTCTGTCTTTCAGTTCGTTATGGCACTCATAATAACCGGTTATTATAAGATAAACCATTCATTATGTTTTAAATAATATAGGACTTGAAAAAAATATACCATTGCTGAAACCTTGTTAACATTGGTCAAGAGCGAGCCTATAGAAAAAAAACCTTTACCAAAACTATTTTTACCCGACTGCCGAAGGAGGGTAATGTGTTTATCAGTCTATGTATGTATGTATGTATGTATATATGTATGTATGTATTTATGTATGTATGTATGTATGTATGCATGTTTGTTCCTATGTGGCGTTATAGAGACCAAACGCGTTGGCCGATTTTGATGATTCTTACGTCAATCGATTTGTCTTAATCCTGCGAGTGTCACTGCCTACATTAAAATTGGAAAAAACAAAAATGGCGGCTTTTGGGCGCCATTTTGTGGGGAAAAAAAATATTTTTTTCTTCCAAGACCATCGTGTGGGGTATCAAAATAAAGGATTTTAAGAGGCGATTTCAAAAATATATAACACTTATATGTTTAAATGTACCTAATTCTAAAAAAAAATAACTAAAAAGTTGTAAATAAAAAAAGTTTATTAAAAATATCAAAAAACCCGACTGCTTAAAAAGCAAACTAAAAAGACCTGCTTTGCTTTTTAAGCAGTCGGGTTTTTTGATATTTTTAATTAACTTTTTTTATTATGTGGCTGACTGCCTGGGCCTTATTCAGGCTGCAATTCCGAATTCTTCAGTCATACCGTTCCCTTTTTATGTTGTATGTTAATCGATCTACTTACCCATACGATAAGTTATACTTGGATCAAAACTGAAATATAGAGTGCCTATTGCAGACAAAGGCATATTATTTTGACACATAATATTTAATATCTCTCCATCTATATATTTGAAGCTATAATTTTCGAAAGCCTCGTCCTTATTTGAAATTGTTTTCAAGTTTTGGCCATTGACGGATACCTTGATTGCATGTTCCTCTGTATCTGTAAAAAACAAGATATTTATGTTTTTAGATTATTCAACTAGTACTAATACTAATTGTGAAAACAGAACTTGTGCCGCTAATTTTGCCAGTTTGTGTAGATAAATAAACTTTTCCCCGAATAGTTTGTCCAGAAACTTATTGGAAGTTATAATTTTAGCCGTTTGGGGTTGAAACATAAACTCCATGGGCTCCGAATGCTCGTCGAGTTTTTCGAGATGTTAGCAAACGGTTAGTCGAATATTCACGAGACCAGAGGGCTGGGCTTTTTCTCAGCCAGAGAATAGAATAGAATATACTTTATTGTACACCATAAAAGTTATACACATTTACAAGAAAACTTATTTATACGGGTACAAAGGTGGTCTTATCGCTGACAGCGATATCTACCAGACAACCTTTGGATGGACTTAAAAAACTTAGAATAAAAAAGGTGGTAGTCTGCGGTGTACTGCTATTACATTAAAACATAAATATATACAAAATTTTATAACTATAATAAATACTATATAAAAACTTATATATAAACATACATGCATAATATGACATAAAATTCATAGAAAGAGAGAGAAAAAGAAAGAAAGAGGCTTGAATAATGATGAAAGAGATCTAAATAGAAAAGCGTTAGAGATAAAGGAAATGGTTTTTAAAAGAAACCAGTGACTGGGCTTGTCTTACTGACAACGACAACTCATTCCACAATCGCAAAGCTTGGACTATAAACGATTTGTTGTAAAACTTAGTGGAATGAGCAGGCATCAAAAGTTTCAAATTCTCCGATGATCTCAAGTGCCTAGAATGTGGGTCATGAAGGAACTTAAAGCGTTCTTTGAGATAATAAGGGGTTGTAGGAATAAACAGAATACTGTAGAGTAATGATAAAATATGGGCATTCCAGCGAAAGCGTATTGGCAGTGAGAGGGAGATGTCAATGTAACCATATAAACTTGTGTTCTTTTATAATAAAGGGCAGTATAGCATCAGCATTCGTTGTATCACTTACTCCTAATATCACCCATCCGTACATGGCGACCGTGACAGCGTAAACGCTAGCAGCGTATGTTTACATTTCTTTGACCAAAACGGGTGTCGCAATGTATTGTAACGAGACCAATCTCGTACTGGGACTTAGCGTGGTCACTATTCTATTTTGTGAATATTTACCACGACAATCACAAAATGGGTACAACTAATACGAAGGAAGAAGTTATAGTTCCACAAAACGCAGCAGGTGGAAATAACAGCGCTAACATCACGCAGCTGACGATACATGCCAGCACAACCAACATCATTTTAATCGTGTTACTTCTTATAGCATCGTTGGCGTTTTTGTATGGTATCTTCAGAATCTACAAGAATTGCCATCAGAAATGGATGGGTAATGAGATCAGGAAGGACAGACTACGATGTTCTATATGGAGACGTAGAGCTGACGCAGAGGAAATGCGGACGAATGCCAGAGGCTACAAGAAGGACACTGAGGACATCATCTGAAGAGTTAAAAACCCAGGGTTTACGAAGAAAAGTGCGCGAAAGTTGTATTCGTTATGTGTCAGTGCGTGGTTATATATAAGGTGTTGTCTATTCTCTATTCGTAGTAAACGTGTAATAGCATAAAATATACAAGACATTATTTTAGTGGACTAAAATAAGTGACAAATGAAAATAAAATGAACGCTGGAGTGTATGCAGTATAAAATAATGGTATGTAATTCAGTACCTACTAAGAAAATAGAAATAAGTATTTATGTTAAATGGCAGAAAACTTAAAAACATTGTACGACAAGTTATTTGAAATCAGAAAATATTTGATAAAGATAGGTCCAGATAGAAGAAAAGGTAACATTATAGTCGTAAAATTAGCAGAGGCAGATAACTTAGTAAAAGAGTACAACTTATTTTTAGAATATTATTCAAAATCGAAAAGCACCGTATGTGAGAGTGAATGTTCGCATATTCAGGAGCTTTGCGCAAATTTTGATCATTTATATGAACAAATATTAGATTTGTGCTCACAGAAACCTAGTACGGCAGATAAAATGGCAACTACTTGTAAATTTGATTTAAAAATTGCTTTAAGTTTATTACCAGTTTGTACAGACGATGAGGCTAGCGTAAAGCAACTTATAGATGGCATAGAGTATTACAAAACAGAGTTAGACGAAAATTCACAAGGAAAACTGTTAAATTTTGTATTAAAAAATAGACTCTCTCAGACTGCAAAATTGAAATTAGCGACTTCATATGTCAATATTGACGACTTTATAGCTGACTTGAAGATTCAGTTATTGCCTAAAAAATCGGCTACAGCAATTCAACGAAAGCTGCAAAGTCTTCGTCGTCTTCTTCTAAGTCCTACGTTCAAACTAAATGATTACTCTACAATGTTTAATTCGAGAATAGAAACCTTTAACAATTTAATCTATTTGGATGCCTGTTCATATAATTATGCTTACTTGTTTGATTCTAATTATTATCTTGCTTATGATTTTAGTATGTTCACTAGGAATAGTAGTTCTGTAAATAATCGCGGTATGGCCAATATATTGCATAATATAAGTTAAATGATGAATGAATTTAAACTATATAGGGACTTAAATACGAGTAGTTCTTCTGATGAAGTGACAAATTTGCCTCACACTGTACCAAGCCATGTTACTGAAGAAAGTGAACTGTTTTTTCTCTAATAAAACAAAAAAACAAACAAGGAAAACAAAACAAAATAGAACAAAAAAGGGGTGGTGCATGTATCCTTGTTAAAAATGGGCTACAATGGAAAGAGTTGCCAAAAGTAGCAAAGTTGTCAACTCCGGGCATATTTGAGTGCTGTGGCGTGGAACTGATTAATTATAAATTAATAATTGTGTGTATATATAGAATTCCGAACTCAAATAATTTAAATTATTGCTTCGACAAATTTGAACTGCTCTTACAGGAAATTTTACGTACATGCTGTAAGAAATTTGTTATCTGCGGAGATTTTAACATTGATGTACTTAAGCAAAATCGTGTAACTAATGACTTTGAGTGTCTTTTAATGAGTTACAATCTGAAACTTGCTTTGAAACAACCAACTCGCATGGCCAGTTTATCGTGCATTGACAACTTTGCGCATAACTTTAATTCATGTAAGACTGAAGTATTAGAATGGGCATTATCGGATCATACAGCACAGCTGCTTCAGTGTCCAGTACAAAAAATATGTTGTATTAAGTATTGGTACGCAACTAGAAGGGACTATAGTGCGGAAAACATAGTAAAATTTAAAAACCATCTGAGTAATCTTACCTTTACAGAACTATATGACACAGATGACCCAAATGTAGCCTATAATCATTTTATTGAGATTTTCAAGCTATTATACGATCTGTGTTTTCCAATAAAAGTGGTTAAAATAAATACAATAACAAGAACTAAGTGGTTGTCAAAAGGTATCAAACAGTGCAGTAAAAAGAAAAGGAAACTCCTATGGCAGTTTAGACTTAATCGTAGCAATATCAATAAAACCATATTATATAATTATTCTAAAATGTATAAAAAAATTATCCATTTAACTCAAAAAGCACAAAACAATTATAATATAAAAACATCAAAAAACAAATCGAAAACTGCGTGGCAAATTATCAATCGTGCAAAGTATAACCTGCCTAAATCTAACATAAATAAAATTAATATGGGTGGCTGCGTAGTATCTCATCATAAGACCATTGCAGAAGCATTTAATGATTTTTTTATTGATATAATACAGCCAAAACTGGATGTCGACTGCAGACCGGGGGCGTCTACAGTAGATTTCAATAACAAGACTATGTTTATGGCCCCTAGTATACCAGACGACATTAAAAAGATAATAAAGTCCTTGAATAATACGAGCAGTGTGGGATATGACGGTATAGCTACTTATATACTAAAACATGTTGCGGAAGAAATCTGCGGTCCTTTGAGTCATGTCATCAATCTCAGCATTAGCGCAGGAGTTTACCCAGCTGCTCTAAAAGTATCTATCGTCAAGCCACTATTTAAGAAAGACGACAGGGAGTTAATGGAGAACTATCGGCCGATATCACTAATTCCTATAATATCTAAAATATTTGAGAAATATATTTACAAGGAACTAAATTCATTTATAGAAAGACATAATATTTTATGCGAAGAACAGAAAGGATTTAGAATAGGTAACACTATTGATATGGCTATTTATGATTTTTTATATAATGTAACATCTAACGTGGATAAGAGGAAACCGGTCTGTGGCGTATTTTGTGACATGACGCAAGCCTTTGACTATGTGCATTATGGTACACTCTTAAATAAACTTGAAGCTTATGGAATTAGAGGAAATGTCAACAATCTAATTAAATCTTACTTACTTAACAGAACTCAAATAACAAATATAACCCAAATTAATATGAAAAGTAAACATGAAATTGTATTTCAATCCTCAAAACGTATAGTTTCATTTGGTGTGCCACAAGGGAGTGTTCTAGGGCCCCCTTTGTTTATATTGTACATTAATGATCTACCGAAATGCATCCCTCAACCTTTGACACTATTTGCTGATGATAGCACCATAACGATACCTTGCAAAAGTAATGATACTTATGAAAGTGACATAAATTATTCTATATATCTAATGGTAAAGTGGTTAGATAACAATAACTTAAAAATTAACCTGACTAAAACTAAATTAATACATTTTAGTCAACGGATCAATAGTAAGAGTAATTTAAATATACACTACGATCACCAGCCTATACAAGAGGTAGAAACAACAAAATTTCTAGGGCTCCACATTGACAAAAAACTTAATTGGAAAACCCATATCGAAATCTTGTGCAAGAAAATCAGTAAATCTGCCTACGCCCTGCACACATTGTCGTCTATAATAGGTGTGGAGGCATTACTTACAGCCTACTATGGTTTAACAGAAAGTCATCTACGCTATGGTGTCATTTTTTGGGGCAACTCGACAGAAAAAGACACGGTGTTCAAGGCTCAAAAGAGATGCGTTCGTTCAATATTTAGAATTAAATCTACTGATAGTTGCGTGCCTTACTTTAAAAAATATAAAATACTTACTTTGCCATGTCTGTACATTTTAGGGGTGGCTGTTTTTGTTAAAACAAATCCACACCGATTTAAACGATTAGATGAAGTAGTCCCACGTAATAGGCGCGACAACAGCAGGATATGTTCTCAAACTGCGAGAACAACCCTCATGCGCAAAAGTGTTTTCTGTATGGCTCCTATCATATTTAATACATTACCTAAAAGTTGGAGAGAAATGCCCTTGGCACTTTTCAAAAATAAGCTAAGAAAGTTTTTAGTTAGTAAAGTGTATTACAATGTTGTAGATTTTTTAAATGAAAAGGACTTTTTTATACCGGCTCCTAATAATAACAATTGAATAATGTGAATTTTAAATTAATTAACTTTTGAATGATTCTATTTGACTGCATAGTAATAAATAATCTGGACATTATTTAATTTATTTTGACTATAATATACTTAATTATACTATAATATCTTTAATTCAATTATTATTTATTTGTTTTGTATTTTGTAACGACACTGTAGAATGGCTGCATGTTAAAATGCAATAATTATAATGTAAACTAATATACCTTCGAAAATTTTTTACGCCATTATTGGCAAAACATGGACGCTCACAACATTTATTAATTCAATACCATGCATGTCTGATTGGATTGAATAATGTGAATTTTAAATTTATTAACTTTTGAATTATACTATTTGACTGCATAGTAATGAATAATCTGGACATTATTTAATATATTTTGACTATAACATACTTAATTATACTATAATATCTTTAAATCAATTATTATTTATTTGTTTTGTATTTTGTAATGAAATTTTAGAATGGCTGCATGTAAAATGCAATTAAATGTAAACTAATATACCTACAAATTTTGTACGCCATTATTGGCAAAACATGGACGCTCACAACATTTATTAATACAATACCATGCATGTCTGATTAGTCATGTAAACGCATGTTTGACAAATAAAGTTTTCTTTCTTTCTTTCTTTCTTTCTTAGGCAAAACGATTTATCAATCGATGATTTCGGCAAAAAAATTACGGAATTGTTTGTAGATTTGACGATCTCTCAATCGGGGGCCAACGAGGCCAGTTTGAAAGTTTTAAAGCCAATTAATGAGAAGCAAGCTATCAAATGTTTCTCAGATGGATTGAGAAATCGACGACTTAGCACAATAATTTCAGCCAGAAATTTTACATCATTGAAAGATGCTGTACAGGCGGCCATCGATGAAGATATAACAAGTCCATCAACATCTTCCGATATTTTAACGATGAATTATAGAGGGAGATCGTCTTATAACTGGTCACAGCGGGGAGGCCGCTTCTCATACGCGGGTAGAGGACGCGCACGTGGCAATCAACAGGTTATCCAAAACCAAGACGAACAGCAGGATCAGGTTCGGAGAGGATCGCAGGCAAGCTGGCGCCGGTCCACCCGACCATTTCATGGAAACAGAGGTAGGTCCAATTATAGCACCTCCAGGGATCAACACATACATACATTGGATGACTCAGAAACGCAGGAAAACACAGAAACAGAACAGCGGAATGAGGACCAGTTTTTTCGGGACTAAAAATATAATTTTATCATGCAATAACGTAGGCTACGTAAATATAAAATCGCATAACCATTATTCATACCAATTATTAGTTGACACCGGTGCATCCATATCTGTCATAAAGTATAAACAAATTCTCGACCAAAACATTCCAATCCATATCGAGAAGACACTTGTAAACGGCATCGGGGGCAAAGTACAGGCTATAGGATATGCTTATTTGCGCCTAGTTATTGGAAATCAGACCCTACAACATAAGTTCTATGTTTTTAAAACATTGCCTTGTAAAGGTAGTGGCATACTGGGACAAGACTTTTTAAGCAAGTATAAATCAGTATTAAATTACGGTAACCAAACTTTGTTACTATGGAATCACAACTCAAAGGTATCATTACCATTAACAATGACAAACAATCATTTTAATATACCGGCAAGATCAGAGTCTATTCACTTTATTCGAACATGTGAGATAGAGGAATGTGTAGTTAATGGAACAGAACTGCGAAAGGGGATCTTTGTTGCAAATACTTTAGTTAAGCCCACGAATGGGAAAATACCAATTAGGATTTTAAACACCACGGAGACAGATTTAGTCTTGACAACAATTAGTCCAACACTTTACAAAGCAAGCGAGTATGATGTATGTTCATTTCAAGAAACCAATAATAATGCTGATCGTGTCAGAAAGGTATTCGCTTCGCTATCGCTGAAACATTTAAATAAAGAGGAGCAATTGTCCATAGAGTCCATTTGCGCAAAATATGCAGACATTTTCTTCCTACCGGGTGATAAATTAGGAACAACTAAATTATATGAACACTCAATAACATTGAAACCAAACGTGGCACCAGTGTACGTTAAGCCCTACAGAATGCCGCATTCACAGAAAGCCGAATTAAAGAAACAAGTGGACAACTTATTGGAACAAGAAATTATTGAACCTTGTTCCAGTGAGTGGTCCAGCCCAGTACTCCTAGTGCCTAAAAAATCAGACGCAAACGGGGAAAAAAAATGGCGGTTAGTTATAGATTACCGTAAGCTCAACACTTGTATTCAGGATGATAAGTTTCCACTGCCAAACATCACGGATATACTAGATTCCTTGTGTGGATGTATTTATTTCACACATTTAGATTTAAACCAAGGATTTTTTAACGTAGCGTTAAACAAACACAGTAGGAAATATACTTCATTTAGTGCAGACGGTGGTCAGTATCAAATGACAAGAATGCCTATGGGACTCAAAACTAGTCCCAGCTCATTTTCGCGTATGATGACCATGGCAATGACCGGGCTATCCTACGACAAGTGCTTAGTGTACCTAGACGATCTTATTTGTATGGGACGGAACTTAACTGACCATAACAAAAATTTAATAGAAGTATTCGAAAAGTTGCGCAGTGCCAACTTAAAATTAAATCCCACTAAATGCGATTTCCTTAAGAAAGAGATGCTTTATTTAGGCCACGTGGTGACAGGCAATGGTATATTGCCGGACCCAGATAAGATTAAAATAATTAAAGAGTATCCAGTTCCTAAAAGTACGGACGAAGTGAAACGCTTCGTTGCTTTTGCAAACTACTATAGAAAATTTATAGACCACTTTGCCGACAAAGCCTATCATTTAAACCATTTAAGTAAGAAAAACACTAAATTCAACTGGGATAGCAACTGTCAAACGTCATTTGAAACTCTAAAACAGAGTATGATGTCACCGCCAATCCTACAGTACCCAGATTTCTCAGAACAAAATCAATTCATAGTACAAACCGATGCATCTGGGTACGCAATTGGGGCAGTTCTATCAAATTCAAATGGCAGACCAATAGCTTACGCTAGTAGGAGCCTTAACAAAGCGGAAAAGAACTATCCCACTATAGAGAAAGAACTCTTAGCTGTAGTTTGGGCTGTCAAATATTTCAGACCCTATTTATACGGTCGTACATTTAAAATACTAACCGACCACAAACCCCTTGTATACTTATTTAATTTAAAAGACCCATCTAGCAGGCTCTTTAAATTTAGACTAGCTCTAGAAGAATACAATTACGTAATAGAATACGTAAAAGGGAGTGAGAACTGCGTTGCAGATGCATTATCTAGAATAAAAATTACGTCAAAAGAACTTAAAGAAATGAATGAGTGTCTGTGTGCAGTAATGACTCGCGCTCAAAAACGAAAATTAGATGCTGTCGCCCCGGAAGATGAGTTGCCCACCGACAACTTGCCAGTTCAACCACATGTAGTGGAAACTCATATCAAACCAAAAGGCGCAGTAGAGTTAAGATTTGCACTCAGTAGCAGTCTTAAGAAGTTAAAGAGCGATAGCTCAGTAGTGTTACAAACACACATAATATTATTGTATAATGCCCAAATGAAAACTATATTCATAAACTCGGCATCTCAATCACAAACTACGCGAGCCGAGTTTGCGAGAGAGCTGAGTGATTTTTGTGACAAGCTAAATATAGATGAAGTATACTTCATTAAAAATTCGAATAATAAAATTTTTGTAGAGAAATTAACTAGTGAGATAAGAAAACAAAGCAACTGGAAAGGGCCCAGATTATGTATATTAAAAGATGTCGAAAGAATAGAGGACAAAGATGATAGGAAAGTGATACTCAACGACTTTCATCTTTTGCCCACTAGTGGGCACGCGGGCATGAGAAGAATGCTGACTAATATAAAAAAATACTATTTTTGGCCAGGCTTAGAAAGTGATGTCAAAAATTATGTCAAAAAATGTGTTCAATGTCAGAAGCATAAGTATACAGTTCAGGTGAAAGAGCCAATGGCAATCACCACAACTGCTCATTCGGCTTTCGATAAAATCTTCTTAGACTTGGTAGGACCATTAGACAAAGACAGCAACAATTTTTCTTATATATTGACATTGCAATGCGAGCTGTCCAAGTATGTATGTGCGTATCCCCTCGTCACTAAAACCTCTACAGAAGTAGCACGCACCTTCGTGGATAACTTCATACTTCAACATGGCATCCCGAGGGACATAGCTACCGACAGAGGCACAGAGTTCATGTCCGAGACCGTGACACAGGTTTGTGAATTACTACATATTAAAAAGTTAAACTCAACTGCGTATCATCACCAAAGCATCGGAGCGCTAGAGAACTCGCATAAAAATCAAGGTGCATTTTTGCGAATCCAAGCAGAAGGAAAACCCGAATTATGGAGTACTTGGTTACCATTCTGGTGCTTTGCTTATAATACGACAGTTCACTCGTCAACAAAATTTACACCATTCGAACTCGTATACGGTAGAAAGTGTAACTTGCCCAATAATTTGGAAAAGTGTGTAGAGCCTCTATATAATTACGACAGTTACCCGCTTGAACTTAAGTACCGCCTACAGGTTTCTCAAACCGAAGCGCGGGAAAATTTGATAGCCAATAAAATAGGCAGAAAAAGTAGATACGACCAGCATGTAAATCCAATACGCTATAAGCCAAACGATCAAGTTTTAATTAAAAATGAAACTGGCAATAAACTTCAACAATTATATTCTGGACCTTACAAGGTGATTAGAGATTTGTCACCAAATGTTGAGGTCAATTATAAGGGAAAACCCGACATTATTCACAAAAACAGAACGAAACCGTATCATGTTTAAGATAAAAACAATAAGACAATTAATTACCAATGTTATAAGCACTTAACAATAGCTATTATACAGGTCAGCAGAAAACGGAGACGAATAAATTTGCGGCAGAAACGGCTGTATGTTTTGATTGCGTTGGCTTATAAAATTGATTTTTTCACAGCTTTAAGGGACAGTAGACGTGAGTATTTGATTTAAATTTCAGCTTGATACCACGCGTTCCTGAGAAAAAGGGTCTTGACCGACAGACGGAAGAACGGACAACAAAGTTATCCTATAAGGGTTCGGTTTTTTCCTTTCGAGGTACGGAACCCTAAAAAAGTACATATGAATTAAAAAAGTCGCATTGGTATAGTGTCGTTTTGTAGTATTAGTTTAGTTTACTCATATCACAGCAACCACTTACCTCTTTTCACAAAGAAGGTAGTTCTATACCGGTACTCTCTCAAGGGGTCTGTGCTAGCGCAAATGCATACCAAGTAATATTTGTCGTTTGTAGATTTCAAGACGGACCGGAATTTATGTGGCTGTGTTCGGGATTTAGTTTGAAATAGAAGAATTCCTGAAATTATAATAAATTATTATTAGATAAGGCTGAACAAGCTTGACGCCTATCGTAAAGACCACAAAACTGGGCGGATTACAAAGAAGATAGGGATTAGCCTTTGGTATAAAGCAGACTGAAAATAAAATTAAACTAATTAAATTATTAGTGTCAGTGCCATCGACGTAGACATATTATAAGTATTTTAAATATTGTCACAACTTTTAAAGGCTTTTCTCTTGCGCCGATAGGAGACTTCGCGCTTCAGTTTCTTTGGCATAAAAAGCTTTTGTGTGAATTTGAGTTTATACAAAATATATTTATTCTTTTTTTATTGCGTCGCCTTGCGTCCATGTGAACGTACTAGCAATTCGCTTGGTAAAAATCGCTTATCGGTATGAAATAAATCAAATCGCGTCGCGCTGTCAAAAATATCGTTGACATTAGATTTCGTGAGAAGAGTTTTCAACAACTCTTCAATTGTTAACTGAATGGTTGTGTTGAGCTTACACATCATCATCTTCTTAATTTCAGCCGAAAGACGCCCACTGTCAGACATAAGCCTCCTCCAAGTGTCGCTACACCACTGGTCGGTATAGGTAATACACAGGTATTTCGCATCCACGGCCTTAAACAGGTCATCGGGCCTCCTACAGGGCGGCCTTCCAACGCAAGCAGCTTCTGGTTCACGGTCACCACTCCAAAACTCCGGCCCATCGACTAAGTTACTGACTGCGACAAACACATCATGTCTCTAAAATCCATAAATATTTACTAAGATTCCTCTATACCTATTGTTTTACCTTTTGCATTAAAATATTCCAAACGCAGCGTGTCCGAAGGGTGAGTTTCATTTTGTTTCTTCTCGCAGGCAAATTCAACGTCTTCTCCATCGACATAAGTATAGTTGGCACTTCCATAGTATTCAACTGATTGGTTAGTTGTTACATCATACGTCAAAGTATAGTTTTTATTTGCAGTTAAAATCACTTGCCCTGGTAAAAAAAACAAGCATAATGTAGGGACTGTAGATAGTTATGAAAATTTAAATAAAGAACTAAAAACATATAGTCGATCATCGATAGTCGATCGTATAAAAACATATTGACATAAATCAAACTAGATGACCCGACTGTATCATCATCATCATCATATCAGCCGAAAGACGTCCACTGCTGGACATAGGCCTCCCCCAAGCGTCGCCACATTGACCGGTCCCGTGCGTCTCGCAACCAGCGGATTCCCGCAACCTTCACCAGGTCATCGGTCCACCTGGTGGGAGGCCTTCCAACGCAACGTCTTCCGGTTCGCGGTCGCCACTCCAGAACCTTTCTGCCCCATCGGCCATCCGTTCTGCGAGCAATGTGCCCTGCCCACTGCCACTTAAGTTTGGCAATTCTTCGGGCTATGTCGGTAACCTTGGTTCTCTTGCGGATCTCTACATTTCTGATTCGATCACGCAAGGAAATTCCGAGCATAGCCCTCTCCATTGCCCTTTGAGTGACTGTAAATTTTCTGATGAGGCCCATTGTAAGCGACCACGTCTCAGATCCATATGTCATCACTGGCAACACACACTGGTCATAGACTTTCGTCTTGAGACACTGTGGTAAGTTGGACGAGAAGATACCGCGCAACTTCCCGAACGCTGCCCAGCCGAGTCGGATTCGACGGTTGACCTCTTTCTCGAAATTGGCCCTACCCAGCTGGATCGTTTGTCCCAGGTAGACATAGTCGCCCACAACTTCGAGTGTAGAGTCTCCTACCTTGATAGGAGTGGGTGTAACATGGGCATTCAACATCACCTTGGTTTTGTCCATGTTCATTCTAAGACCCACTCTTTCGGAAGCACTACTGAGGTCATCGAGCATTTTACTGAGGTCCTCCATGGTCTCAGCCATAACCACTATATCGTCAGCAAACTGAAGGTGAGTGATGTACTCGCCATTGACGTTGATGCCTAGCCCTCTCCAGTCCAGAACCTTGAAGACATCCTCCAGTGCAGCGGTAAACAGCTTCGGAGATATGACGTCTCCCTGTCTCACACCTCGCTGCAGAAGGACTGGTTCCGAGGTCTGATCCTGAAGTCGAACTGACATGGTGGCGTTTTTGTATAAACACTTCAACACTTCGATGTACCGGTAGTCAATTTGGCACCGTTGGAGAGACTGCAGTACAGCCCAAGTCTCGATCGAATCGAAGGCTTTCTCGTAGTCCACAAACGCTAAACAGAGAGGCAGGTTGTACTCTTCAGTCTTCTGTATAACCTGCCGCAGCGTATGTATGTGGTCTACGGTGCTGAAGCCTTTACGGAATCCGGCTTGTTCGGGAGGCTGGAAATCGTCAAACCTGCGCGCGAGACGATTCGTGATGACTCTTGAAAACAGCTTGTAGACATGGCTAAGAAGTGTGATGGGCCTATAGTTCTTCAGTAAGGCATTGTCACCCTTCTTGAAGAAGAGTACCACCACACCCCTGCACCTTTTCCCTTCGTGTATGACGGAATCAAACAGCTTCTGAAGAGCCTTAAGGATTGGTTTTCCACCCGCCTTCAGGAGTTCGGCCGTAATTCCGTCATCACCCGGTGCCTTGTTGTTCTTAAGCTGTTTCAGAGCCATCCTAATCTCATACAGGCTGACGTCCGGAATGTCTTCGGTATAGTGTCGGGTCAATCTAGCTCTAGGGTCTTTCGCTAGATTCGCGACGGGTTTACTGGATGACGTGTACAGCTGCCCATAGAATCTCTCGATCTCCCTCAGAAGCTCTGGTTTGGCGGAAACGATCCTGCCATCATCGGTCTTCAGTTTCGTGAGCTAGCTGCCCTATAGACAGATCTCTTGCAAAGACCTTGGAGCCCTTATTCCGTTCAATTGCGTCTTTTATACGCTCAGTATTAAAGCGGCGGAGGTCGCTTTTCAAGGACTTTGAGATCCGTCTATTTAGCTGCCGGTATTTCACCGCATCGTCTGAAGACTGCAGGATCATCTCACGCCTCTCCTTCATTAGCTTGAGAGTAGGATCAGAGAGCTTTTTGTTCCTATCTGTACGGCGGGTCTTGAAAAACTTAGACCCGACCGTATGGACAGCTTCCACGAACCCATCGCTGTAATCGTCCACGGAGCTTCCTAGGCACTCGAAACGATTCTGGAGTTCGAGCTGAAAGTTCTCGGGGTTTTGGACCTGGATCTGTGCTGGGCGGAGCGTGGACTTCACCAGTCGAGACCTTTCAAGTTTAACATTAATGTTCAATATGCCTCTTACCATGCGGTGATCGCTCCCGGTTTTAACCGAATTGATCACAGAGACATCATTGAACACTTGCTTCTTGGTTGACATGATGAAGTCGATCTCGTTTTTAGTTGAACCATCGGGGCTTTGCCAGGTCCACTTCCTGTGCTCACGCTTTCTGAAGAAGGAGTTCATCATGTAGAGGCCCTCCTTCTCCATAAAACTGGCCAGTAGGTGACCCCGGTGGTTCCGGCGTCCAACTCCAAATTGCCCCACTTGCAGCTCATCCACGTCTCGTTTGCCCAGTTTTGCGTTGAAGTCCCCCATGACAACGGTGAAGTGAGTTTTGAAACCATGCATGGCTCTAGAGATATCCTCATACATGGTCTCTACCTCGTCGTCGGGGTGTGCCGAGGTCGGGGCGTAGACCTGTATGACCTTCAGCGAATATCTTGCGGATATTCTGAGTATAAGGTACGCCACCCTGGTCGACACACTCTCGATCTTCACCACGTTGTTCACTAGGGACTTGTGGACGATAAACCCGACACCACCCTGGGACTGTCGGTCACCCTCTCGGAAATAGAGCAGGTTACCGGATTTGAGGATTATCGAGTCCTCCCCCTCTCTTCGGACTTCCGATAACCCTATAATACTCCATCGCAACCTACTCAATTCTTCCTCCAGTTCGGCTATCTTCTCGTCGGTCCGGAGTGTTCGCGTGTTATATGTTCCCAGGTCCAGTCGTCGGTGTTTATTGGGGTAGCCGGGTCCACTCCGGGGATTCTTAGCACCCCTTGCCACGCCATCGCCTCGACCGCTACCGTAGCCGAGGGTAGACGGGCTGCCGGGCACTCGGGGCCGTTTTTTCTGTGTGCTGATCATTAGGATTGGGGGGTTTTGCCATAATCGCCACGCTTGGCAGGCGGGTTGGCGATCGCAGTTTGTTGATAAAGTGCACAGAGAACGCTGCTGCCCATTCTCTGGTGTGTCCCTTAGTCGCCTCTTACGACACCCACGGGAAGATATGGGATGGTGAAATTCTTTACGTCTGTCACCATACGGTACCCGACTGTATGTACTTCACGTATTAAAAAAGGGAGTACAATCCCCGGTACGAAAGTTGGCAAGAGTCGTTAGATGCGCAGAAGTCGTTTTTTAGGTATCTTTGGTAGTGAAGCGGGGCGCGGGCAACGTTTAGAACCGTTCCGAGCGCGCGATTGGTTGGTCAGTTGACATAAGGATCGACTGACCAATCGTGTCGCGTCCACGTTCCGTTTGCTCTATATGGTGGTTAGTTAGTTCGCGGAATATTCGCGAACTTACCCCCACTACACCAAAACCTTGCCAACTTACGTGCCGAGCACTATAAGTGAGATCAATTCTTTTCCTTTGAGCTGTTTAATTTAGCATTATCGGTACCAGATATCAAAAGAAATATAGAATGGATAATTCTTCCGTATTGAGCTATAAAAACTCGACAAAAAATTGCAGGCTTGGTTTTCAAACAGATTACAGAAGAACAGCCTTGCGTCATCTTGTCAGATTTATGTCTGCGTAAAAAAACAGCGTAAAAAAACTTTTTAGGCAGCTTTTCTTGGTATTTTTAGTTCAATATCAGATTTACAATCATCAGCTCTGTAGATGACCTAAAATGTGCTCATGTTTGGAACTGTAAGTTTCTATTTTGTACAATTTAGTGTGAGAAATTCACATTTTTGGAAAGGTCTCCTTGAGGTGAGGCCTCTTTATTGATACGCGTAAGATTTTTTTCAAAAACACCACACACACCGCCACATTTTTTTTTTCAAAATACAGAAAATCTTTCTCTCCTCAGCGTGTCAAAATAAATCGAAAGAAACTTTAATTGTCAAAATCCTGAATCCATAAAGTTGTTTAGGCTACAGAGTATGCCAAACAAATAGATGGTCATGCCATAAATACACACACAAAAACATATCCTTGTTTAGTGAAGCAGTCGGGCAAAATCAAATAATACGTCAAAATATTTTCAGGATGGTACATTTTTACTACACAAACTATGTCTCCGGATTTTGCTTACTGGACGTTTTGCGAACCGATTTTTTTTCTAAACATGTTTATTTGCAGGCAGATTAATATTACCGAAAACTATGTCTTAATATAATGCTGTAAACCACTTCATCATCATCATCATTAGCCCACAGCATTCCACAGCTGGACATAGGACTCCCCAATTCGAATGAGGTAGATATATTACACTGCAACCTGATGAAGTTCACAGGACTAGCACAGAATTACATTGAAAAAGCGATAATTACAATTAATAATGGTATTTTAATCGTGTTCTATTAGTAAGAATAGTATTGAGATTGTAATTTATTTGTATTTTAAATTGTTTGTTAGATTGTATTTTTAATTGGATTTTAATTGTAATATTTGATTGTATTTTAATTGTATATTCTTGGTAATTTAATGGTATTTGAATTGTATTTGAATTGTATTTTAATTCTTAATTCTTTATTGTGCACCAAAAAAACAACATTACATACAGTGTGATAATAAAGTTTATGTACAAAGGCGAGCTTTAACTCAATGACAAAATTTTGAGAAATCCAGTGCTAGGATCAGCATCCTTCTCCTCAGGTAGACCATGTAATAGTAGAACCTTAGCACGGGCACAGATAATATAATACTAGCATACAGATACCTCATCCCATACAAAAAAACCGTGCCGACGTAACTAGCGTTTATCGACTGCTTAACCTGGCAATTTTTTGTACATCGAACGCGGTCAGCAACAACGGTCCAGTAGTATCGGAGCCTATTCGGTACAAACAAACAAACAAAAAAATCTTTCCTCTTTATAATATTATTAAGTATAGATTATTAGTAACTTCTGTTGCCCGCGACTTCATCCGCGTCAAACTCTTTAGTTTCCCGCTGTAACTATGAATTTTCTCGTGATCAAACCTATTTTACTCGTTATTACATCAGCTATCTACCAGTGAAAGTCCTGTCAAAATCGGTCCAGCCGTTTCGGAGATTACCCGGAACAAACAGACAGACAGACAATAGTACATTGTGATACAAGGGTGGAAAGTAGGTTAATGCAAACGAGCTTTCATTAACAAGCCCGAGCCGAAGGCGAGGGTTGTTAATTTGTTGGTTGTTAATTGTTAATGACAAGAGTTTGCAATAACCTACACGCCCGTGTATCACACGATATTTTTCAATACAGTTGTGGAAAATAGTAAAAACAAATCAAAGAATTAGATTTGTTAATTCACAAAAAAATAAAATTTTCGCGCGTTTTTGCAACTGGACATATTTTTTTTTACAACGAAAACAGCCTACACAGCCTATTTGATTTTTGATAAATGTTGATGTGAAAATAATTAAATTGAAATATGTAATTAAATATATTAAACAACCATATAAAAGACTTTTGAGAATTAAAAGCTAAAACGTACGGAATCATTCATTTTTCCTCGTATAAAATCTATTCCATTTTATTCTATGTATAAAAACTCCTTGCTACTAAACTTTTTTAAATTGACTTATAACTAAAGGCGCGTTTTTGCAACTGGACATTTTTTACAACGAAAACAGTCTATACCAGCCTATTCGATTTTAGACAAATGTTGATGCGAAAATAATTAAATTAAAACTGGTAATTAAATATATTAAACAACCATTTAAAATACTTTAGAGAGTTCAATGTTAAAACGTACGGAATCATTCATTTTTCCTCGTATAAAATCTATTCCATTTTATTCTATGTATAAAAACTCCTTGCTACTAAACTTTTTTAAATTAACTTATAACTAAAGGCGCGTTTTTGCAACTGGACATTTTTTACAACGAAAACAGTCTATACCAGCCTATTCGATTTTAGACAAATGTTGATGCGAAAATAATTAAATTAAAACTGGTAATTAAATATATTAAACAACCATTTAAAATACTTTAGAGAGTTCAATGTTAAAACGTACGGAATCATTCATTTTTCCTCGTATAAAATCTATCCCATTTTATTCTATGTATGAAAACTCTTTGCTACTAAACTTTTTAAATTTACTTATAAATTTAAAACTAAACTGCAAAACTAATGATCGAGCTCGTAAACAAAAGTCACGACCGCGTAACAGAAAGATGCCTATGCATAAGATTTAATTTTCGAATCATAATTATAGCCTCTGAAAGTACGCCATGTTTAACAACTGTATTGAAAAAATCTTAAAAATTGCTTATTTGTTGTTAGTACTGTATATACTTTCACGTGCATTCAATAAAACGTTGTTATTTTGATATTACATACAGACACTTCAATTTTATTTATTTGTATAGATTAGAATAAATTTGTATTTATATCAGTATATTAGTATTAGTATAGAATTAAAAATACAAGTGCTTAAAAAATTGTGTTTACTTGGAACTACCCTCCTTCGATCTTTTTTACTTTTAATTCTATTTCAATTGGATTTTAATTGTATTTTAATTGAATTTCAATTGTATTTTAATCGTATTTTAATTGTATTTTTGGTAATCCATGTAAGTTAGATGTATGTGTATCTTTGTGGTAGTAACATTGAATTGGCATTATTAAGGTGTTATTTAGGTAATTTTGAATTAATAAATATAAAAAAATGCACGCCATATGCATTGATTTTCGTTAACCTCATCCAGCTGCTAGCTGCGAAGGTCGTCACTCCACCTAGCCTGAGGGCGTCCTACCTTACGCTTACCAGTTCGCGATCTCCACTCAAGAACACGTCTTCCCAACTATCATCAGTTCTACGGTAAACTACTTACTCGCTCCTTTTACATGAAGATGAAAATGTAAGCTTTTTGCAGTATAGTTGCGATGAATATGTTTATATGGTGTATCCGGACCATGGTGCTCCCGTAAGACTGTGCATGCCCATCTAGTATTCATTTCATTCGTAACTTTATTGATCTAAAACCAGATAATTATAACTTTATTACAAGTAACCAATTATTTCCATAATATTTCGGGGGTCAACATGAATTTAATAAAGTTAAGTAAAAAATTATACCGTTAATAGTTTGACTTGAATCAGTAAGAACTCTAAATGGCAGCTGCTCCAGTAGCTACAAAGTTACAGCAAGTTAAAGTCACCAAAAACACCCGGCCAAGTGCGAGTCGGAATCGTGCACGAAGGGTTTCGTACCATTATCACAAAAAAACCGGCCAAGTGCGAGTCGGACTCGCACACGAAGGGTTCCGTACCATTATCGCAAAACACTGCTTAAAAATCACGTTTGTTGTATGGGAGCCCCCCTTAATTTATTTTATTTTAATTTATTAATTTTTATTTTTTAAAGTAAATATACAACTAAACATTCTGTGAATATTTTAAGCGTCTACCTGTTGCCGTTATTAACATCGAGCAAAAAACGGCAAAAATATCACGTTTGTTGTATGGGAGCCCCCCTTTAATATTTACTTTATACTGTTTTTAGTATTTGTTGTTATAGCGGCAACAGAAATACATCATCTGTGAAAATTTCAACTGTCTAGCTATCACGGTTCATGAGATACAGCCTGGAGACAGACGGACAGACAGACAGACAGACAGACGGATCGCGAAGTCTTAGTAATAGGGTCCCGTTTTGTACCCTTTGGGTACGGAACCCTAAAAACGGCAATAAAATCACGTTTGTTATGGGAGCCCCACTTAAATGTTTATTTTATTCTGTTTTTAGTATTTGTTGTTATAATGGCAACAGAAATACTTCGTCTGTGAAAATTTCAACTGCCTAGCTATCACGGTTCATGAGATACAGCCTGGTGACAGACGGACAGACAGACAGACAGACCGCAGAGTCCTAGTAATAGGGTCCCGTTCTTAACCTTTGGGTACGGAACCCTAAAAATAGTAAGTTGCATTGAAACCGTTTATACGTCGCATATATTATTATGAACATGGATATTTCGGTTTAACACAGAAACCATTAGAGCTATAAATTACTAAAAAAAGTTAATTAAAAAATTCAAAATACCCGACTGCTTAAAAAGCGAACTAAAAAGACGTAAACAAGAAGAAAATCATGCTGTGCAGTCGGAGGATACATATTCGCGAGCTGGCGGACCAAAACCAGATGTATCCTCCGACTGCACAGCATGATTTTCTTCTTGTTTACGTCTTTTTAGTTTGCTTTTTAAGGTTCTTTTTACCCTCCTTCGGCAGTCGGGTAAAAAGAACCTTGTGTAAGTCGGTAAGTATTGATATAAGGACATAATAAACTCACTTCCAAAGTACTAAAGCTAGTTTCATTAAATTCGGTTTCTGGTACAAATTTTTCCAAAGGTGGGCCAGGTTTGTAGTATTTATTTTCACACCTGAAAACAAAAATGGAAATATTATAATATTAACCTGTTACTTTTTCACTGCAGAGGCAGAAGAGCCGCTACTTATTGCATATCTATCTGAACATATAAAAGAAGAAAGTTACTGACTGACTGACTCACTCACTGACCATCAACGCACAGCCTAAACGGCTGAAGCTTCAATCATGAAATTTGGCACGTAGGTTCCTTTGGTAGTCAAGATGAGCATTCTAAGAAAGCATTTTTTAAATTCCACCCCTAAGGGCGTGAAATAGGGGATAAAAGTTTGTATGAAAATCCGTCAGTTCATATTTTGGGTTTAGGCTGAAGATTAAAAAATAATTTACACGTGTCTCAGTAATTTTGAAGATTCCACCCCCATGAGGATGAAAAGGGTGATAAAGTCATGGGAATAATGAAATCGTCTAGAGACTTGATATTTTGCACATAGATACTTTATACTGTGCAGGCATCCACTAAGAAAGGATTTTTGTGAATTCCACCCCTAAGGGGGTGAAATAGGGGATGAAAATTTGTATGAAAGTCGGTCAGTTTTGAAGTTAGGATCTTCGAATTTTGGGTTTGGCTGAAGATTAAAATCTAATGCAAATTAAGGTCTTTTGGGAATTCCGTCTATGAGGGGCGGATCATGAGGGATGAAATGTTGTGTACAAAAGTCCTTCTTTTACAAAGGAAAAATACTTTGAAGTCTTTAAAGTCAGTTGGTAACTATAAAATGGCTCAACGCATAAATATAGGATTTAAATAGGGACGGGAAAATCTGCTTCACCATGACAATTAATAAGGGTCAAGGACAAACTCTGAAGTATGCTGGTGTAGATTTGAGGGAGAATTGCTTTTACTATGGACAGTTCTATGTAGCGTGTTCACGTGTTAGCTCATCAAATAGTCTGGTGATATTGACGTGGAGTAGGTAAGTATAAGTCTGTCCTAAGAAACACTTTCGCATTACATAATTTTTTAGATTTTCTCTACATACTGTTAAAATATGATAAGGAGAAGCATGTAGTCTACGCGTGCGAAGCCGCGGGCAAAAGCTAGTATATATATAAAAGGCAAAAGTGATTGACTGATGTATCAACGCACAGGCCAAACCCTTAGGGCTAGAAATTTAAAATTTCGCACACGTATTCCTCTTATGACGTAAGCATCCACTAAGGAAGGATTTTTCAAAATTCAACCCCAAAGGGGGTGAAATTGGGGATAAAAGTTTGTATGAAACTTTTTATTAAAAAGTCATCTGTAGGATAAAACACGGATCACGCGAACGAAGTCGCGGGCGAAGTGCTAGTTGCATATAAGAGCATTGGCTCTGCATCTGACCAGTATTTTTTTTTATTGTTGCTAGACTCGCGTTTTAACACTATCTCACCTGATGATCTTACTAATATTATAAATGTGAAAGTTTGGATGGATGTGTGTGTGGATGTATGTTTGTTACACAATCACGTCAGAACGGTTGAACAGATCTGGATGTAATTTGGCACAGAGATAGATTATAGTCTGGAATAACTCATAGGTTACTTTTCTTCCAGTAATAATGCTCTCTTGGGACAAGAAAACACTATTCACGCGGGCGAAGACACTGACAGAAACTAATAAACAATAATTTGGTTGATGGTGAAGCACGTTTGCTTGGAACTAACATATTCACCCTAGACTTGACACACCCAGGCCAAACTCCGGATCGCCAAAGCGCGAGCTACCTTCGCACAGCTGAGACCTGTGTGCCAATCACGGAAACTGACCCGAAGGGTTAAACTCAAAATCTTCGGGTCAAATCCGTGCGAAACGTGAAAGTTAACAAAGGACAACTCACTCACGCCAATTCCAGGTCTTCGTCAACCGATATCTTCGTCGCATCCTCGGAATTTACTGGCCCGAGATCATCTCTAATGTAGAGCTGTTGGAGAGATGCCACGAGACCCCGATCGAACGCCAGATCAAACGGCGAAATGGTTTTGGATTGGTCAGACGCTCCGGAAGGATTCCGATCACATTCCTAAACAGGCCTTGGATTGGAATCCTCAAGGAAAAGGAAGCGAGGCCGTCGAGTATCGGAATGACGTGGAGCGAGGTGAAGCGCGAAGCTCAAGACCGGTCTCGATGGAGGAATACTGTGGAAGTCCTCTGCCCCAGCTAGGAGCCATAGGATCTTAAGTCAAGTAAGTCAGGTCAAACTCTGGTAGGGAATTCCTTTCTCTAGCTGTACGCAGAGTTAACGTATTGTGGATTTACACCATGTATTGATGGCGACGTCTTGTAGTCTGATGATGTGACCGTCTTGGCGGAATTAAAGTGTGCCATTCCATCGCACACTCTCCGAAATGTAACTGACAGCGACTGGGTGGTCAGATTTGTCCGTACGAGCCGATTTAGGTACACTCGCTCCTTACGTTCTATATTTGCGTTAAGACAAACTAACTTTGGTTTGATTTCATCACCTTGCTTGTGACATCGCATAAGCTTCCTTAAAACTATTACAATAAGACTGTTTGTTATAATAATAAGCAATAGCCTAATTATAAAAATAATTTATTCAGTCATGGGGACTGTTGACGAAAGGAAAAACTTGAAGAGTAACGGTTGTTACCCAAGTAGCACAAAACTGCATTATAGGATGTCACAAAGGGTAACATCGGTAACTTTAGCATTTATGAAGACTTATTACAGTACACTCGAACTGCAATAGCTGAAAATTACGCTTTCGTCTGTATAATAATGCTTTTATACGTCACGGAGAAAACACTGTAATGCTGCAAGCGTTAATATAGGTATGCAGTTCAGTATTAGTACTGTAAGCTGGAATTAAGCATTAATATGGACTTTAACTCAGCAATATTCTGAATTGAAGGCCACAAGTGTACCCTTAGACCGCTTGCATTTTAAGAAAGAACATGTGAGCTACTATAATGCAATCAGTTAGTCTGTGACTTCAATTAACAATGATATAATGCGTCTTGCTGCACATAGTTGAACTTTAGTAGTGTTAATCAGCTTGTTATACACTTATATAGCCCACATGATCACTATGGGTGAATTTATATGATGCTAAATTACAGCAAACTGCTATAAATTAGCTCACACGTTACCTATGATCCCGGTTAGAGCTGAATACGTGTACTAGCGTCGGCAATTAATCTACTAATGCAGTTAAATAAGATCTTGTAGACTAATCTTTTCAGCACCCCAGTTTGCAAAAAAATATTACGAAATTCGGAGGAGTGTTTCTTGGGATGATGTAGGTAAATCAAAAATAACATAAAATAATTGACACAATAGACGTATAATATTGTAAAATAAATCCATGGATCCCTAGAATTCCTGCTGAGACTTTAGTGGTTCACTGATAATTACCAACAATATTTGCGTACATGTTACCCAATATCAAGCTTTACAGGAATCTCTGGCTGACTTGATTCACACAAGAACTACTCGTATCAGCTCGTTGCTGATTTATGTACCAATAGTGGATACTTAAACAGCACATACCGCTTAATTGTGTTTAATACAGTGCACATTGCTTGTCTGCCATTTTTTAGGTTCTAACCTATGTAAAATAATATATTAACATTTTTTCTTTGTTAAATAATGAAAATAACAACTGGATTTCAATAGAAAATCTAATGATTTTATACGCAAACAGCTTATTGTCAAATTACAAATGCAAAATTAAATTATTTATTTTTTATAATATAACATCAATTTATTTTATACTATAACTTTCAAGTAAACAGTGATATTTTGAGAGCGCGTGAAAATTTTCACCTATATTCATATACTATTTGACAATAAACTCTCTTTCCCCTTCGAATTTCACGCACAGGAGGAAAAAGCAAAGATTTTGTTACGGAAAATAATTTTTGTCTATTTCACCAAAAAATGTTTAACAGAAACAACATATCAAAATAATAAAGAGTAGGGTGAAAACTATTCACAATTTTGCCACTTGTGAATTTTCAATTCCAAAGAAGCATTATAAATATTCTGGTGTGTACCTTGTGCTGATAAATAGGTAACCATAACTCTATTAATCGGCCATTGTGCTATATAAAAGGTAACAAATACTCTAATAATCAGTCAATATTCAGCTCTTGGGATGACTGTTACCTTTAATAATGCTCAAATAATGCTGATATAATGCAAATAGTTACAATTATTCAGCTAACAGCTGTTTAATTTGTGCCCAAACCAGAGTTATATCAGCTGAAACAGCGCCTTTAATGCTCTTATTCAGAAGTCTTGTTCAGCTTAGGATTCTATTGTGGACAGTGATTCAGCTACTATACAGCACTTTTGTGTTACTTGGGTATTAATTGACTTTCGAAAAAGGAGGAGGTTGATGTTCGGCTTTATGTTTGTTTCACCGATTTCTCCGTCAATTGTGGACCGATTTTGAAAACTTATTTTTTGTTTAAAAGGGTATACTTTTGAAGTGGCCCAATTGTCACCAAGTCAGGATCTGATGAGGGGATCCCATGGATATCGAGGGAACTCCTCAAATTTTATGGCTATTTTGGTATATTCATCAACCATGGCAAGCATTTGCATTCAAAAAGTATCAATTAATCAATCAATCATTTATTTTGTAAAACATAGGTATGGTTACAGATAGTATTGTTATAATATGTGCACTATGTTTTGCCAATATCTGGCGTACAAAATTGACAATAGCATACAAATTAAAATTAGCAAGCAACAATAAATAATAAATAAAATAATACAATTAAGGTAACATGTCAATTTACATGTCAGATTACATTAAAAATAAATCAATTTAAAATATGTCAACAAATATAAATAATAAATAAAATAATACAATTAAGGTAGCATGTCAATTTACATCTCAGATTACATTAAAAATAAATCAATTTATAATATGTCAATAGGTAAATAGGTTATTATAATTATATATTAATAAACACAATTATACTTTATCAATAAATCAAATCATAAATGTCCAATTGGCAAGTCGGAATCGTTATACCTCTGTTTATCAGTAGTAAACTCAGTGACGGAGTAGTAACATCTATCTACAAGGAATTTAAACAAAGACCTCTTAAAGGATCCCAGACACTCTTTATTTTTAATAGCTGCTGGTATACTGTTATATATTTTTGGAGCCATACCTAGCACACTTTTGCCGAAAAATGCTCATAAAAGAGCATATTATATGAGCAGTATCATTTGGTGAATGAAGTAGAACTGATGAAGACCAAAGATTGCCACTGGAACTACTCAATATTAAGTATGTTTTAGGTAAAAGGTATCCCGAATAGTTAAATGACTGTCATGAAGCAAAATTAAATACATGGTTCTAATGAAAATGGTACCATCAAACTGCTCTGGTGATAAAGCTGGAAGTTAGGCACCCGAAAAAAACAATATATCCCAGTCGTGTTTATGCTTGTTGGAATTGTTATGACAAGCCCTCTGGCTATAATTGATTTTCATGGTAATATAAGCTACCAAAACTAAAAAGATAAAAATAAAAAACCCTTTTCAAAATAAATCTAAACTGACTCATGTAAAAATGTTTTTTGTGTGACAGACTGGCGAAGTTGCATATGGCAACATCATGTCTGTAAGAGTTCCCTGTAGGATAAGGCAAATGCAGACCTATTGTACACCCTCATTTTGTCTATTAATTAGAATTAAGAATCTGCTAATCAGTACTTAACTAATTATATGGTACCCGTATTTTTTTTTATTATGTCCAAGTTCTAAGTTGTGCAATATTGATCTTACTTTTATGAGACATACATTTTAAGTTTCCTTGCACTCTGAGAGTATGCAGTTATAATTACAAAGTAGGTTATATCTAAGCAAATAAAAGGCCAAACTAGTTACTATGGAATTCATAATAAAAAGCTTTTTACAAAAAAATACTACCGACTTCCAAATAAAAAGACTACAAAGTGAAAAATAACTTTATTTTTGGAAGTCGGTGTCTTTGGTAGGTACCATTTTTTTGCGTTATAGACACCGACTTCCAAAAATAAAGTTATTTTTCACTTTGTAGTCTTTTTATTTGGAAGTCGGTAGTATTTTTTTGTAGAAAGCTTTTTATTTTTCACTTTTTAGTTGTACAAGTTTTTTAGTAAGGTACCTATAACGCCAGAATAGTTTACCAGAATATCATGAAACTGGAGTATTACTGGTGAAATGAGAGATCTGCGTACCCCTTTAGAGCGTACTGGCGTGATGTTATGTTATGAAATGGCGTAAACAATAAACAGACATGCGATTGCAGCAATTCCGAGAGATTTGCCGTAATTTATTGAAGAGTTCTGTTGTATATCTTCGAAGTCCTTCATCAGATCTTCACCAAATTAAAATGGGACCAATTTCGAAACATACAACAAACAACATACTTTCAAACAAAAAAAGAATTTTCAAAATCGGTCCAAAATTGACGGAGATATGCGTGAACATAAAAAAAAAAAAAAAAACAAACATAATGTCGAACATAGAACCTCCTCCTTTTTGGTAAGTCGGTTAAAAACATGTTCCTCATAAACAAACTTACCATATAAATCGTGCATACCCATTTCGTATAGTTATCTTCAGTGGTTTATCTTTCCAGACCGTATAATTATCGTTTTTATCTTCAATATAATTAAGCCAAATTTCATGATTTTCTGAAATTACAAAATTGGTTCTTTTAAGGCGCCATGTGGAGGTTAATTTTAGGAGTATTTCACATTAACAAGCTTTCATATTAAAAAAAAGATTTTTGTAAACAAGTTTTTATATTAAAAATAGTTATTTATGCTACAAGTGCGGAAGGTAGGTGATTTCCGATGAGTGGCATTCCGAGCGAAGCGAATGAGTGGATAAATCGACACGAGTCGGAAATCATCTTACGTACGTGTATC
Source organism: Anorthoa munda (assembly GCA_945859665.1). Classification (NCBI taxonomy): domain Eukaryota; kingdom Metazoa; phylum Arthropoda; class Insecta; order Lepidoptera; family Noctuidae; genus Anorthoa; species Anorthoa munda. The sequence continues at coordinate 11,611,817 of OX243917.1, read as the reverse complement.
ATACAACATTTTACTATGCATTGTGCGAGGAAATAAAAAAATATATCTGAACCAAGCAAAAATTAATAAAATGGCGGGCTTATTCAAGCGCGCTTAGCATAACCACAGATTAACTAAAAGTTCCTCGGGCATATCTACAGCGCATGTGCAAATAGCTATCACGTCGTAACGCAAAAAGGCACGAGTAAAATATACGTTATGCCAAACATATTTAATGAATATTTAAAATTAATAATTTATTGATCAATATCTTAATCTAGATTAATTAAAAACGCCTCTAATGAAGTATTAGTTTTATTTTACCGTTTATATGAATGATAATCTGTACTTAACTAATTTGTAAATTTTTCTCAAATAATAAAAGCTCTACGCGACGGGCTGACGTTGGCGTTAAAAATTTAAAAAGTACAGAAAAGTAAAAAGCACTAGTGAAAAAAAGTGACACTTTCCGCACAGTTTGGCTGCTTGGAAAACGCTGTTTTCGAGGACATGCATTGTAATAAATATTTGTCACGAGTAAAAACCGTGTGTGCAAAATGTCAGCTCAATCGGACACTGGGAAGTGGGACAAATTTTACTTTCAAAATGTTATTAAATTAAATTAAAAAAAAAACACAATAATAAAAAATATTAAATACTCTATTTTATCTAATTCTAAATTTAGGTTTGGATCCAGAGTGCTCAACATGCAGCCTGGTCCAGTACCGCACTATTGGGCAATCCAGACCCAGATCCATCCTCCACAAACACACATACAAAAACACACATACATACATACATACAAAAACACACATACATTACATACATACAACACACACACATACACATACATACACATAACATACATAGAACACATACATACATATATTACTATATTACATATATTACATACATAGAAAAAGTAAATAAAAGCTTCTAATAAAAAATAAGTAAAAAAAAACTAAAACCCAAGTACTGAAAAATCACTCTCTAAAAAGTATGAAACACACATAACCAGCGGACCAACAAGACGCTTCCAACGACACCTCATTTGATATTATGAAGAGTAGTTTGGAAGTTATGAGGAAACAGATGAACATATACTTTACATACGTACCCACATACATACATAGACACGTACTGATCAAAAACATAACCCTCCTTTCTGCTTCGCCGTAGTCGGGTAAAAAACTAAAACCCGACTACTGAAAAATCACGCTCTAAAAACTATGAATCAAGAATATATTCTCATCTGAAATTGTTGTGTACAAACTATTCGATATATATCGGGTATTAAATAAACAACTTGCATGTTAGTATTGTATCAAAATAATACTAGTAACGTATTATGTATTTGAACAGTTACTGTACTGAATGTATGAAGGACAAAATTAACAGTTCATTCAATCAGGCTCAATCTCACTAAAAACGTTGGTTATATGGGCCATCCGTTGGACATACCAACATAAAAAACGTAAGGGTGCTGCCCTTACGTTTTTTTATGCTGGTATGTAATTTCTCGAGTAAAAGTGGTGAAACATAGTTAGCAACGTGTTATTCCGTGTGTGAAATAAAAGTTTGCAAGAATGACGGCGAACTATCTAGTAAATGTTCCTAAACTAAATGGCCAAGAGAACTACTGACAGTGAATGGATCTTCGCCGCTAAGAATTTTCCTAATCCTAGAAAATATAGTGCACTGACCAGTTTCTGGGCAGATGATAGAAGCCGCAGACGATGGGAGGACCAAAGCAAAGTTAATTATGACTATAGACAGTACGTTATGTGTAAATATCAAAGATATGAAAACTTCGTTGGAGCTATGGATTAAGTTAAAACGATTATTTGATGATTCAGGTTTTACATGAATAATATCCATGTAACGTAATTGGTTAATTTTATTTATTAACATATATACAATTGAATATTCTAAGAAAAACAAACCTATATACAAATACAAAAGGCAGACGGCAAAAAAAGCTCATTGTGCATCAAAAAATTCGTCCACATCGATGTCAATGGGAAACGTGCCCAGAACGCTGGCGGCATTGCCACGTTGTATGGCAATGCTAATTCTCTGGCCGAAGAAAAGGCCAGCCCTCTGGTCACGTGAAGAGTCGACGAGCTTTGTGCTAATTTCTCGAAAAACTCGATGCGCACTCGGACCCCATGGACCTAATGTTTCAACCCCAAACGGCTCAAACATATAACTTCCAATAAGGTTGTTATATTTGCGCCGTTTGAGGTTTTCTGCACCGGCAGCAGCCGCCCCAGCACAGCCCGCCGTGCTAAGAAGATGGGATGGCGCAAGGGTGTCGACACATGTTGCATCCCACACCAAAGGCCTACCCACCTTCCAAGGCATTATGGTCATCCCGTCTGGTCTCTTCCCATCGTCGCGTGCCAAGCCATTGGGTTCTAAAACAGCTGGCACCCCGGCGGTGACAAGAGCCCGACGAATGATGTCATTAATGCTGGCGTGCCGTGCTATCCGGCCAGCGCTCCTACTGCAGGATAGGCCATGGTGACCGAGGCGGTCGACTGCTTCACCACATTGACAACGATGTGGAGCTCCACTAGGAGCACCCAAACGCAGACAAGTAGCGATCCGACGTAACGTAATTTGATATCAATTCGCCTGGAAAATTGTGTTTCTATGCAGTCGTTAGTAACACAAAAGGTCGAAAATAGACAAGATTTTTTGAGGTTTTTTTTCTTTTTTTTTTTCTTTTTTTTGATTTTGTTTTTTGTCAGAAAAGTTCATGCCAATGATAATGGCTATCGAGTATTCTGTCATACAAATTACAACCGACGCAATTAGAACCAAACTCATGGATATGGATGCGGAATTATTTATTTATTATGATATAGTTTATTTTCAGCCTATCCTGTCCCACTGCAGGGCAAATGAGGAAATAGTGAATATAATATAAAATAATATTTGTTTTTATATTACGGAAGTGAGTGGAAATAGTCAATCTCTATCGAATAAAGCTAGAACATTTAGCAGCACGCAGAAATGATAACACAAGAAAAATAAATTGTGTATGGCAAACGCGCAGAGCAGAAACCAAAAGTTAACTAATGTCTATGGCGGCGATAAAAGTCACGTCAAATGTTACCGGTGTAAATAAACGGGACACTACAAAAATCAATGCACAAATAGTTAGTGATAATACAAATTTAAACACGAAAGATATCAACGTAAACAAATAAAGCATTTAGTGCTGTGTTTTTAAGTGGCAAATTTAATAAATACGACTGATACATTGACTCAGGCGCGAGCATACTCCTAACAGCTAATGAGCAGTGGATTGAGAATGCTACATATCACAAAATTAATGATAAATATGTGTTGCTAATAGCACGGGTACTCAGCGTTAAGAAAGAAAATTTGGTTTAAATAAATCTCACTAGATGGCGCGATATGCACCGATCTTATATTGATTGTGTGTAAAATTATAATTTTCTGGAATTGAACATATACATTGTATGTTCTTGTTTAATCAACTCACCTAAGCACAAAATTATGGAATATTGGTCTCTTAATTCACATTTCAAAGATTATTTGAACGGATCATATAAAATTGATGCCAATAGATGGCGCGGTTTAAAATTTCTGAACCATTCCACTCGATTGTTTAAATTCGCATTGTAACATATTTTGCTGAAACTGTAAAAACGTGCAAAACATACTATAATACAAACCTTCGCTATATTTAAAGAAAAACATATTCACGATCCGAGTAAATCCTTTTACTTGCAAGTTGCTGCTAACACTATCTATCTATCGCCGTGGAATGGAACCGATTGATGGACAAAAAATAATCGGTTTTTTCAGACGAAAAACGCTAGTTACGTCAGCACGATTTATTTGTATGGGATGAGGCATCTGCATGCTAGTATTATAATATTATCTGTGCTAATAGTGAGAGGTTACAAGTATTATGTTCCGGCGATGTGACCATTAGAACTAAAACTGATCAATGTGAATTTTTAATTCCAGTCAAGGATGAATTATGTGCTCCAGGATTGACTACCAACTTTCTGTCAGTCATCATCATCTGCCTAGCCTTTTTCCCAATTACTGTTGGGGTCGGCTTCCAGTCTTACCGGTTTCAGCTGAGTACCAGTGTTTTACATGGAGCGACTGCCTATCTGATCTCCACAACCCAGTAACTGGGTAACACGATACCCCTTGGCTAGACTGGTGTCAGATCTCAGGCTTCTGACTACCCGTAACGACTGTCAAAGATCTTCAAATGACAGCCGGGACCAACGGCTTTACGTGCTTTCCGAGGCACGGAGGAAACTCGGAAAAAAAAAACTTGCTGTCAGTGAGCCAGTTAATAAAAGCCGGTAATAAAGTTCAGTTTACGACAAATGGCTGTGAAGTATACAGCAAAAACAGTGAACTGGTGGCCACAGCTGTATTGAATAATGGAGTGTACAAGTTGATAATACCAGACAGTGTTGTTGCTAATTTATCTACATCAGGTATTATGTGGCATTGTCGTTTGGTTCATGTTAATAGCAAATACCTGAATATAATATAAATACCAGTGCTGTTGAAGGTATGAATTTTCAAGAAAAATTGATCTTGCCAAGACGTCATGTATGGTTTGCTGTGAAGGTAAACAGTGTCGATTGTCATTCACAATTGAGGGTTAAAGAAACAAACAATTAATTCACTTAGTTCATACAGATATTTGTGGACCTATGGAGCATGAATCATTGGCCAGTTCCAGGTACTTTATATTATTTATTGATGACTATAGTCGTATGATACATGTGTATTTTGTTAAACATAAAAGTGAAGCATTGAGATGTTTTGCTGAATTTAAAGCAAAAGTCGAGAAACAAACTAATAAGAAAATAAAGATCTTGAGAAGCGATAATGGGTGTGAATATTGTAATAAAGAATTTGACACATATCTTAAGAATGAAGGTATCATTCACCAAATGAGTAACCCATGTACCCCGGAACAAAATGGCTTGTCAGGGAGGAATAATCATACAATTGTTGAAAATGCCGGATACTTACTATTTGATGCCAATATGAGGAAGGAGTTCTGGTTAGAGTCTATTTATAAAATCGTATAGTTCTACCTTCTCTAAAAAAAAAAACTCCTTAAGAAATAAGTCAATTGTGTATATTTGGTAGCAAGATATTGGCACATGTGGCGAAAAAGAAGCGTCAAAAGTGAGACCGTAAGTCTGAAGAGCACATACTAGTGGGTTATCCAGATAAGGGTTACAGATTATTATAATCCTAAAACAAAAAGTGAGACAACAAGTAGAGATGTTATTGTCATGGAAGATGAGAAAAATCTTGAGATGAGTATACCAATTATTGAAAAACACCAAGACTCATGTTCAGTGAGGGATACAGTTGTCAAGGATTCACTAATTTCAAATGAGGTAACTACAGATAAAGATACATTGCTTGAAACTTCAAATAGTTCAGGTGATACTAATGTTCCTAGTGAGTATGAGGATGCTTATGACTCCCCTAAGCAGCGTGAAAGACTTAGCAGAATCAGAAAAGTATGGGATGTCAAATATGTGTATTCCTGAAGAAGTGTTTGATGATGCTAGTGAACTATGCCTTAAGGAAGCGTTACAAGGAGCAGAAAAAGTTAATTAAAAAAATCAAAAAACTCGACTGGTTAAAAAGCAAACTAAAAAGACGTAAACAAGAAGAAAATCATGCTGTGCAGTCGGAGGATACATATTCGCGAGCTGGCGGACCAACAACAGATGTTTTTTTTAATTAACTTTTTTTATTTACAACTTTTTAGTTATTTTTTTTTAGAATTTGGTACATTTAAAAATAACAGTATATATATATTTGTATGTGTGTGTATATATTTTTGAAATCATCTCTTAAAATCCTTTATTTTGATACCCCACACGATGGGTTTGGAAGAAAAAAAAATTTTTTTCATATTCATACATACATACATACATAGACTGATAAACAAATTACCCTCCTTCGGCAGTCGGGTAAAAAGAACAGTGGTTATAGGCAGTGAAAGAAGAATTTAAGTGTCTGAGGACAATAATGCATGCGAGCTATATACGTATATATGCTAAAAAATTTAGAAACTGTAGTGAAGTGAAAATGGGTGTTGCGTAAAAAATTGGACAGTGATAACAGTGTTTGTATCGTTTAAACTAATATATTTTGATACAGCTGAAATGCCAGCAGACCTACTTACCAAACGTTTAGTTTTTTTTTTTTTTTTTTTTTTTTTTTTTTAAAAAACGTTGCCCCACACTAGGAATTTCTTCCTGTATCGTGGGTGCGTTTACAAACATATAAACTCACATACACAACACCCAGAGCCGGAACAACTATATGTAGGTCATACAAATATTTGTTCCGTGCGGGAATCGAACCCGCGACACGCAGCGCAGCAGTCAATCGCTCAACCACTGCGCCAACCGTGCGCCCAAAATATATGAGTAAAATAAATATATGAGTTAATACCAAGCATTATTATTGAATGCACTTGTTAGGAATACAGGATTTAAGAGTTGTGTAATTATTTTGTTTGATTTAGAGGGGATAAGTTGCTATGTGTACCTATATTATTTTGATAAGTGGGGGTGGTAAGTATTGTATCAAAATAAGACACTGCACTGCTTTCAAACCTACGTTCGCGTGAAATACCACTTTCAGTGAGGTCGACTAAATAACACGGCACCAAGACGTTCTGTCGAGAGTTGTAGGGCCAGATAATTTCTCCTTCTTGAAAAGCTTCGCCAAACTAGTCCATCATGTCAAAGGAGGTCGTCTTCGGCCACTTTTGCCTTCAGGTAGGCTCAGAGCTGTCCTCACGACGTGCTCTTCTGTCCTTCTCAAGGCATGTCCCTCAATCTACTCGCTGTTAATTGTCCTGTATTGGAGCACCTTACTGCCTCTTTTAGAGACTAATATCACTTTTTTGCTACCCGATTGTAAAGGGTCTTTCAACAAGGACGGGTCGATGTTAAAATTGAATAAAACAAGATGTGTGTGAGATATTAAAGAAATTTATTTTTTATTTAAAAGGTCCATTTATGCCATTATGGATGGAATATGACATCGTTCAAATGTCCGCCGCGGCTTCGTATGGTGGCACGAATCCGAGAGGTCCAATTTTTAATGACTCTGCTGCATAGATCCAGCGAGCGCTACAGATCAATGATAAACAATTTCTTTTGGCTTGAATTGAACAATATGGACGTGAACGACATGTGGTTCCAGCAAGATGGCGCTACTTGCCACACAGCGAACGACACAATCGACATTCTGCATGAACGGTTTGAGGGTAGAGTTAGAGTTCCGCTAGACTTTTTCTTGTGGGGTTTTCTGAAGTCACAGGTCTATGCCAATAAACCACATTCGACCGTTGCCCTGAAAGCCAACATAACGCAGGCCATCGCTCGAATTCAGCCGGATCTATGCAGCAGAGTCATTAAAAATTGGAACTCTCGGATTCGTGCCACCATACGAAGCCGCGGCGGACATTTGAACGATGTCATATTCCATCCATAATGGCATAAATGGGCCTTTTAAATAAAAAATAAATTTCGTTAATATCTCACACACATCTTGTTTTATTCAATTTAAACATCGACCCGTCCTTGTTGAAAGACCCTTTATAATCCTGCTGACCAAATAATAATTTTGCTGTGAAAATAACTTTTTCCCAGATTTTTCTTGCTGACCGAATATTTAAAATAAATACAATTTAATTACATGATTGGACAATGCATGTTTGTGCACGTATCAAGTCTGTTCATGCTCTGCCTAATGTGCCATAATACAATTATCAAATTTATTTTATTTTATTCATTTTAGTACATGGAGGACTTACAGCTAATAATACTCGTAATAGACAAAACCGGCCAATTGCGAGTCGGACTCGCGCACGAAGGGTTCCGTACTTGGTAAATTGCGGTTCACAATTTATGACGTATTAAAAAAAAACTACTTACTAGATCTCGTTCAAACCAATTTTCGGTGTAAGTTTACATGGTAATGTACATCATATATTTTTTTTAGTTTTATCATTCTTTTATTTTAGCAGTTACAGTGGGGGACACATTTTACCACTTTGGAAGTGTCTCTCGCGCAAACTATTCATTTTAGAAAAAAAATGATATTAAAAACCTCAATATAATTTTTGAAGACCTATTCATAGATACGTGGGGTATCTATGAATAGGTGTTCAATAATTACGTAAACGTATGGGAATGACGAAAAAAAATAAGTTGAGTTTCAGCTCATGGGGAACCCCCAAAATTTATTGTTTTTTTTTCTATTTTTGTGTGAGAATCTTAATGCGGTTCACAGAATACATCTACTTACCAAGTTTCAATAGCATAGTTCTTATAGTTTCGGAAAAAAGTGGCTGTGACATACGGACGGACAGACACATGACGAATCCATAAGGGTTCCGTTTTTTGCCATTTGGCTACGGAACCCTAAAAAGGAAACTATAGTATTTTTTTATCAATTGCCCAACAGTTACGTATAGTTTTCGGCACGTAACTTGGCAATGTTTTGGCGTAGTGGGGGTAAGTTCGCACATAGAGCGCAAACTGACCAACCACCATGTCCATATAGAGCGAACGGAACGTGGACGCGACGCGATTGGTCAGTCGATCCTTGTTTCAATTGACAAACCAATCGCGCAATCGAAACAGTGCTAAACGTTCGTCACGTCCCGCTTGGTAACCAAATAGACCTAAAAAACGCCTTGTGCGCATCTAACGACTCTTGCCAAGTTACGTGCCGATAACTATAGGAATATTCATAATGCCCAGATATTAAGATAATATAATGAAATGAATTTAAATCAGTATGAATTATTTGGCCCATTTGACTTGATATTAATGTATGAGATCCCACTGAAAAAATCTTCAGATATATTGTTTTGTAAAACTTATTTTTACCGGACTACGGCGAAGCCAAAAGAAAGGGTTATGATGTTAGCTGTCTATGTATGTTTGTATTTACGTACCTATGTTCCTCCGTAACGTCTAAACTATTCATCCGATTTTGATGAATAAGGCGTCAATCGATTCATTATTATGGCCCGGGTAACAAAGGCTAAAAAAATAAAAATCCGTAGTCTGGTTACAGTTTTTACCCGACTGCCGAAGGAGGATAATGTGTTTATCAGTCTATTTATGATGTATGTATGTATATATGTATGTATGTATGTATGTTTGTTCCTATGTGGCGTTCTAGAGACCAAACGCGTTGGCCGATTTTGATGATTCTTACGTCAATCGATTTGTCATAATCCTGCGAGTGTCACTGGCTACATTAAAAATTGAAAAAACAAAAATGGCGGATTATGGGCGCCATCTTGAAGGGCATTTTTTTTTTTTTTTAAATCTTTCTAACCCATCGTGTGGGGTATCAAAATAAAGGATTTTAAGAGGCGATTTTAGAAATGTATAACACTTATATGTTTAAATGTACCTAATTCAAAAAAAAATACTAAAAAGTTGTAAATAAAAAAATTTATTAAAAAATCCAAAAGCCCGACTGCTTAAAAAGCAAACTAAAAAGATGTAAACAAGAAGAAAATCATGCTGTGCAGTCGGAGGATACATCTGGTTTTGGTCCGCCAGCTCGCGAAAATGTATCCTCCGACTGCACAGCATGATTTTCTTCTTGTTTACATCTTTTTAGTTTGCTTTTTTTATTAAACTGTTTGCTTGTTTATTCTCGTGCTTGACCAACTGATGACAAGCGGTGATGTGGTTGACGGTAAATCACGCTTGCCTAGAAGTAACCTATTCACTTTTGACTTAAAGACCCTAGGTTGTAGCTACAGACTACGATTACTACCCAGAATCTGGTCCTTTTTAGTGACACTAGTAAGGGTGTACAACGTGTTTTTAGGGTTCCGTACCCAAAGGGTAAAAACGGGACCCTATTACTAAGACTTCGCGATCCGTCTGTCCGTCTGTCTCCAGGCTGTATCTCATGAACCGTGATAGCTAGACAGTTGAAATTTTCACAGATGATGAATTTCTGTTGCCGCTATAACAACAAATACTAAAAACAGTATAAAGTAAATATTAAAGGAGGGCTCCCATACAACAAACGTGATTTTTATGCAGTATTTTGCGATAATGGTACGGAACCCTTCGTGTGCGAGTCCGACTCGCACTTGGCTCTTTTTTTATTCAAAATCAACGGGTTCGATTCCTGGCTAGGTCCAGGTAATCCAATGATGCAGTTTTAGTTTTCATAAATATCGGGGTCGTGACTCCTTTGAGTGTTTTTCGCACAGACATAAATCAAGATGACGCTATTGCATGTACTTCGCGTGCCAAAAAACGAAGTAAAGTTACTATAAATGATCGTAATCTGAGCTTTTCATTTAGCATTAAAGCACTCGAAAGCCACCGAAATCTAGAAAAATGCCTTTTATGCCATATTGAGCTGTAAAGAATGTATAGAAAAAGTTGGCCGAGGCATTGCAAATGTGTTCTTTCATTGGTAAGTAAATTTGTTTTTAAATTGTTTGTGAAAAAGTGGCGCGCTTGGTTTACAGCCAGTGCCAGTGTAGCCTCCACCCGCACTAATCCCACCTAGTAATTGGCAACTGAATAAAATACGGGCGTGTACTTTCAAAATAAAATTTAATTTTTAAAACTAAACTAGTTCAGCCGGAGGCACACACAAAAATTTGTATGTCGTGGTTTACGGACGTCTGTAGTCACTCCTGCAGGGATAGGTACTCCCCTGTAGTTGCGCGAGGCCGGCGATGGAAGCTGGCCGGAGATGGTGATGTACGGTAATGTCTCTCGCAGCGAGGATGACAGACTCGCTCAGCACACCAGTGGCGTAGCGGCAAGTGGGCTCATAAAAATGTAGCCGTAAAAAGTGTTGCCGTAGAACAAAAGGCGTTGAAGGTGTTGCCGTAGAACCCTAATTCGGGATTTCAACGCACAACTTTATCGGCACTAATTAAATCGTTGAATACTTTTAAAACAACGTAATAACGCTCGTGTCTGCTAGGGCGCTCGACAGGACGCGAAAAACACGATGAGTACGTGCGCTCACACACAGATGGAGGAACTTGCGTTATCGTTGCGTTGCGTTATATTTGTCTGTGATTTTTAGCTATTCCTCATTGTTTTTGATTGGCTATCCACGCCCACTTGAAAATCTCTCAATATTGCGATAATAGCTCTTCTTCTCACTGATAATTAATTATGATAGTTTATTATTAAAAAGCATATTGTTATTTTCGCGAACAAAATGTTATAATATGTATAATAACGTTAAAGTATTTTGTGCAGCAGATTTTTTTATGTTTCATTACCTAGATTATGAAGCAAATATAACTATAAGTACGTATTTATTATCTATGCTTTTTTAATTAATATTATTTTGTTTTCTACGTAGTAACCACTGGCTTACCCGACTGCATCGAAAAAGGATAATGTTATGATGTTATGTGTGTGATTCTATTTCCAAAATTGGCTATTTGACAGATTTCAGAGAAGTATTGTAATAAAATGTAAATTTTATTTTATACCTCTTACAAATATCTTCTTAAAAAAAAGCGTTAATAAAAAGAAAAATAATAATATTTCCACAATAATTTGAAAAACGCGCGAAAACAGTCGGTCACGTGACATTTCGGACTATGACGTCATATATTAATAAACAGAAGTGAACTACGATGAACAACTCTTTGTTTGTTGGTTAAAATGTGACGTCACACGATGCATCAATCATGGCCGCCCCCATGTTGGATCATTTTTTCAATAGATAAAAAATGGCAAATTTGTTTTCCTAAAATAAAATACCTATTAAAATTTTACATGTTGACGAGAAAAAAATTGTACATTTATTGTTTACCTACAAGCTAACATTTCCAACACATTCCATATTTTATTGCAATATCTGTCAAATAGCCAATTAAACTGACACTAAATTAGTGACGTCATTCAAATACAGCGGACGCCAGCCGGAGGAATCCTATTAACGAAACAGTCGCTATAGCGATTAACAAAAAACGTCAAGTGCTATCGAAATGTCACGTGATCAATCACTTTCATTTTGGCATTTAGCCAATCGCCAACGCTTACAGAATAAAACTTTGTCTTGATCATTAAGCCAATGAATTTCATTAGTTTAGAAACTAATAATTATTAAATAACAGGAAATCACTGAGCAGACATTGTTCTAGACAAGTGTAAAGGTCTATCCACACATATCATATCTATAAAAAATATCGGTGGGAACATTTTATATGACATCGTTCACACACGTCCGTGCACGGGCCCGAGCACGTCCCGTGCACGGACGTGTGTGAACGAGTTCATATAAAATGTGCCCACCGATATTTTTTTGAGCCCCTGACGGGACCCGGCCCTGTCACGTCCCGTGATATGTGTGGATAGACCTTTATTCGATGTCAGCGACAGAATTTGCTCCGGTCGGATCCCCTTTATCTGATTCATCAAATCAGTTTTATTCTATAATATTTTCTATTCCGGTCTGATCCACCGTGTCACAAATAAATTTAAATATTTTATTCCGGTCGGATACCTTACTCCCTAGTTATCTATTAACAGATTTTTGGACAGTCAGAAACAAAATATTAGGTTCAGGGTGTATTGAAATACATAATTATGTTCGTAGTTCGTATTGTAATGAAAACGTGTATGTTAGTATTGAGGTACAAAGAATCTACATTTTTGTCTTAGCCAAGTCACCGCATCTGGTTTGAATCCTTTTTAATAATGTTTACACGCAAAAATATTGGTGTGCATTGTGCTACATTGTTACCGATACGGCAAAAAAAAAAGAAACATACAGGATCAGATCGGAGGGATCCGACCGGAACAAATCAGCGACAGCGATGATAAAAACAAAATGTAAGGGATTGATCAGGTGACGGTTCGGTAGCGCTTGGCAATCAGTAGCGGTTGATATATTATTTTATCTAAGTAATCAATAATTAACTTGAGATTAGCAAAAATTGATCTTACCAGTTTCAGGGTCCCTTGCTTCAGCTTTCAATATAACGAGCACTAAACATAAAACTAAACTTAACATTTTTGTAATTACTCTGTTTACTATATTATACGGAACAATGCTTGAAATAAAGGTTAATTATTAATACTATTAAATTATTATTAAAAGTCAACACCACCTAAATAAAATTAATACGAATATGGTGCAATTACAAGGTGACTTCACTGAATTGATTTGTCACTGAAATACAGTAACCATAATTTCAATATTTTTAGGACAGGTTGTATTATTTGCTGTAAATCCTAATAAAGCTATGCTTTTCGTATTTTCGACACACACCTATCCTATCTTACTTCTTACAATTCTATTTTAATTTTTAATATTTTTAATATGAAAGTTTGAATGGATTTATGTTTGTTACTCAATCCCGCTACAACGGCTGAACAGATCTGGATGAATTTGGTACAAAGATGTATTATAGTCTGGAATAGCAAATACAATACCTTTTATCCGATAATTTCCGACATTCTTGAGAAAGTTTGGATGAATGGCTGAAAACAACACAATGTTTATAGTTTTTTGTATATTTTGTAAGTGTGCCTTTGTGTAAAGAAGGTCTGAAATATACCTTAATTTAAATATTATATCCATTAATAATACATGAGAAGAATACATAAAATCAAAAAAATATAAAAATAAAATATTGCTGCAAAAAGTAACACGATTTTCATTTATTTGCTATCCCAGGACAGTCCGGTTACATGGTCGTACTGGCGATATCGTGGTATATTCACAATGAAGGAAAACTTTGTAATTATCCTTGAGCTGAAGCACACACAAACGCTACATGGAAATACTGTCTAATAAATACTTAAACAGATTTATTCCTGTTAAAGACAATTTTATTAGGAACCTCGATGAAAAATATTCTGTTTTCATCCTTAGTCTATCAGTGTTCCAAGCCAGCGTTCAGCCGTTGTGGCGTGATTCAAACAGACAATTATTTATTTATTTATTTATATATGCTTTATTGTAGGTACACCAAGTTAATACATAGAACAGGAAACATTATTTATCATAATTGTTGGTTGAGCTGAGTGGTGCCGATCCATGCGTCATATTCGTGAACGGGCGGCATCAGTTTGGATTGGTCATCGCTTAGCTGCCTCGGCCTGTTATTGTATTTTTTTAAATTGCTTGTTACTCTAGACGCTTTCACGTGCACGTCTTTTGACATCGTTCTCACATAATTATATGTATTTTTTCAACAAGAATGAGGAAACCAAATACTTGTAGTTAAAACGGATGGCAAAGAGTGTCCGTGGAGTTTCTTGAAAATTCTTCTCCATTGAGACCTACTGACGCTTGCGATATTGCAACTACAGTCATAATTTTTTATTTTTTGTTTGACAATTAAAAGGACCTCTAAGGTTTATTTGAAATAAACTATTTGATTTTGATTTTATTATTTTCTTATTCCTTATCCATATTAAGACTATATGCGAAAGTAACTCTGTCTGTCTGTCTGTTACCTTTTCACGGTTAAACCTCTGAACCAATTTAGAGGAAATAAGTTATGCAGATAGTTTGAGACCCTTGGAAGGATAAGGGATAGTTTTTATCCCGCAAATCTTCCTTAAAGTGAGGGAAGTTTGTAAGCCTTTTATATAAAAAATTGGTTATTCGAAGTACTAACTAACGCTGAAGAAGTAGCGGGAAAAGTTATATAACAAATGCGAATGTGAGTTTGTTTGTCTATACTAATATTATAAAGAGGAAAGATTTTTTTGTTTGTTTGTTTGTTTGTTTGTTTGTTTGTTTGTACCGAATAGGCTCCAAAACTACTGGACCGATTTAAAAAATTCTTTCACTAATAGAAAGCTACGTTATTCCTGAGTAACATAGGCTATTTTGTAATCCCGAAAACGGGTCCTGTGGGGTGGCCCACGGGAGCGAAGCCGCGCGAAGCAGCTATAATAATATTATAAAGAGGAAAGATTTTTTTGTTTGTTTGTTTGTTTGTACCGAATAGGCTCCGAAACTACTGGGCCGATTTGAAAAATTCTTTCACCAATAGAAAGTTACGTTATTCCTGAGTAACATAGGCTATTTTTTTATCCCGAAAACGTGTCCTGTGGGGTGGCCCACGGGAGCGAAGCCGCGGGCAACAGCTAGTTTGATATACTTTCACGCTATAACTGCTGAACATCTTATCATTCGTTGTTTAATTATATTTCATTCTTTCATTGAATATCTTATTTTCTCATTTGGCATATGGATGGACCAGTATCAGGATTAAGACGTGGGATATTCGTCATCTTGGTATAATGTACTGTTGGGATAAAAAATAAACAGCTTTCACGCGGGCGAAGCTGCGTACAGAAGCTAGTTAATAGTAATGTTAGAGTAAAAACCTGTCATCAATTTTTCATTAACTAACGATAAGAACCTTCACATGTAATCGTTTGATAGTGATATCAAACGATGCGCAATAAGCGACGATCAACCCAAATTATGCTTTTCCGGACGCTCGCTTCAGTAAATGCGTGCACGTAAATTAAAAGAGAGTAGTTTTGGATAAAGCGTCAAACGGTCAAATATTTATATTTAATTTGTCGCACTTAGGTTTAGAGTATTGGAAAAGGGTTGCTTTATGCCCTAATGGTGGTGATAGGATAAACACTGACTTTGTGTTTTACAAGATTGTATTTACATAAAGAGATAAAAACGGTCGACAGTTAAAACTGGGCTGAAGGCGAAAGGTGGCAGGACGGCGGTGAATGAGCAGTGATCAGCTTGACTGGCCGGTGAGCGCTTTCAGGATAAGTGCCCACTCCACGACCGCCGCTCAGGCCGCTGTCGCCCGGCAAGTAAGGATGGCGGCGAGTGCTTGTCTTAGCATGCTCCCGGCGTTGAAGATTTGTGTTCAAGCTTATGCTGGAAGAGGATAGATGATGTTATAAGCTCGTTCCTTTATTCGTCTTGATGTCTGCGACTCTGCTTATTCCTTCTCTCACGGGTATGAGACGTACGATACGACCAAGTGGCCACATTAGTGGTGGTGCTTGCTTCTCCTTGAGTACCAACCATGGTTCCCTCTTTGAGCACCCCATCGGAGTCCATCCACTTGGTTTTCTCTTGGAGCTAAGATATATACTCGTTAGAGAATCTGTTCCAGAACTATTGCTTCATATGTTCTATACGCTGGTAACGTTTTAAGCTGGGGACGTTCTGGTTGATGGACGTGGGGATGCGGCAGGGATGTGAGAGATCTCCCAATAAGGAAGTGCAGTGAAGCAGACGTTAACGGGTATAGGTCTGTTGGATCAGAGGAAAGAGGAGTTAGAGGACGAGAGTTTACTATAGCCTCGACCTGAATCAGACATGTACCAACCCTTCGTAAGTGAGATGTCCCAAGCCTAATATACGCCTTAGATATATATATAGACTTTACAGCTGATTCCCATAAGCCTCCGAAATGTGCAGTGTATGCTGGTATAAAATTAAAGTTGATATCCGAATTGGCCATTTCTGAAGAGAGATCCTCTTTAAGTATATTAGCTATTTCGTTACAGGTGCAAACAAAGGTTGTACCGTTGTCGTAATAAATGGTCCTTGGCTTACCACGACCAGCAATTAACCTGTTCAGTGCTGTAATAAAGGCATGTTCTGTGATATCTGAGACAAGCTCCAAATTACAGACATAAATCTAACTAGATTACGCAAGTATCTGTATGAAATCCAACTTTTACTTACCAATGAAAGAAAACATTTCCAATGCCTAGGCCAACATTTTCAATACATTCTTTACAACTCAATATGGCATAAAAATGCATTTTTCTAGATTTCGGTGGATTTCCGGTGCCGATAATGCTAAATGAAAAGCTCAGATTAGAATCATTGATCGTAACTTTACTCCGTTTTTTGGCACGCGAAGTACATATGCTAGGAGGCTAGGAGGATAGGTCCAGCATAGTCTGGACTAGTCTCTAGGAAAGGCAATTCCAACTGAACTCGTTCCCTAGGTAAATTACCCATGAGGGATTAAACTGTTCTTCCGTTGAACCGTTGGCATTTTAAAGACATATCATAATTAGTACCTGTCAACGTTATATGCTCCTTACTTGAGCTGGGATCAACATCGTGAGAAAGCAAAATTGTATTGTGCCTTTGCTTGCAATATTTGCAGTGCCCAAGTGGACAAATAGCAAACTAAAAACTAAAATATTCAAACTAAATTTAAATGCTTTTGCTTTGGAAAAGCGTGCAGCGACTGCAAGCGCCTTGAACTGTTCACAACTAAATATAGTAATCCAATAATTTTGTTAATATAGTAGAGCTTCTGTGTAAACAGGATATCAACAGAGAGAGGGGACAAGAAGTATCAGATTTGCCCTTACTTGTTACTTATTAGGATTACTGTACGATGACTCCAGTCTGTCTTTCTTAAAGATTGCAATGTTTATAAATACATTTTAAAGATTCATTTCATCTAAAGATGTATACTCAGGTAGAGTGTTCCATGTGCATCTGGACCGAGGGCCCATTTTTTAAATCCTTGCGAAACGAAATAAGACTTAAAGGGAAATTAGTTAAAAATAGTAAAAACATAAAGCAATGGGCCAAGAATTTCTTAAACGTGAATTAAAACAGTTATGATTAATTACTTGGGCCCTCAATCCAGACGCGTGCATAAACTGGCATAGCCTAAATCTCAGAAATTACTATCCCTGGGTAAATCATTTTTATTCGATTCTCATTTACTTTATAACAATTCACTTAAGTGTCATTATTTCTTTTTAACTAATTTACAGAGGTATCTAAGCAAAATATATTAAAGTCCTATTAATATATATCTTCAGATAAATTCATGTTTTGCAGATTCCTCAGTAGAGACATTAAAGGATTGAGGGCCCTAGATATACCGCCAAAAATCTGTAATGTCATATTCTACAGATTTGGGAATTTCTTAAAATATTTAAGAAATTCTTAACTAAATTCCTAAATAAAAATGATTAACCCAGAGATAGTATTTTCTGAGATTTAGGCTATGCCAGTTTATTCACGCGTCTGGATTGAGGGCCCAAGTAATTTAATCATAACTGTTTTAATTCACATTTAAGAAATTCTTGGCCCATTGCTTTATGTTTTTACTATTTTTAACTAATTTCCCTTTAAGTCTTATTTCGTTTCGCAAGGATTTAAAAATTGGGCCCTCGGTCCAGATGCACATGAGTGTTCCTATGTTCTTCCCACTACTGTTACTGGTAACAGAGATAATTAATTAATTTATGTAAACACAAAAATACTTTACAGAGAAAATAAATAATACAGATTGAAGAGCACAAAGGTACTGCTTATAATAATAATCTTGCTTATTAATCTGGATAGATGACAATAAATGTATCACCATGTCACCCCAATGTTGTACAGACTTGCTTATGTAGCCAGTGATCTAAGATTTTGCCTCGTTACGTCGACAATCCCGCGTAAGCCCGTACTCTTTTTATAGTGGTTCCGTTGGTATATTGAGCAAAGCCTGAATGTAATTATTCACTAAGAATTGCTTATCGTCTTACCTTCCACACAAAAACCATGCATTGACGTAGTTCTCCCCTCTGAAATCTAAACTTTTACTAACCAATGCTGCGATGCCATTAGTGATGATCAACAACAAATGTGGGAAAAGCGAAGCTCCAACTGGGCACACCCAAATACTCCGAAATATTTTATGCCGAATTTAGATGTTCCGGTTTTCATACGTTCGAAGAAACAAATTCTCGATGGGTGGGGTGGGGTAACCGAGAGTTCAAAAAACAACATTCCGATTATCAATAATTAGTATAAACTAAGATTAGGATTCACCATCCAAAAAGTGACCTTGGTAAGTGTTGCTTACCCTAGCAGGGTCACCCATCCAAAAACAAGCGAACCAAATAATAATGGTCACCCATCCCAAGACTGACCTTGGTAAGTGTTGCTTACTCTGGCAGGGTCACCCATCCAAAAACAAGCGAACCAAAAAAAAGTGGTCACCCATCCCATGACTGACCTTGGTAAGTGTTGCTTACCCTGGCGGGGTCAGCCATGCAAAACAAACGAACCAAAAAAAAGCGGTCATCCATCCAAAGAATAACATTGGTAAGGTTTGCTTAACTTGGCGGCTACACCAACCCAGCCTCTCAAGATAAAATACTATTTAAAGTTACTGATTACGTTATAGTAGTGAATGAAGTGAATGAATACCAGCTAGGGTAGCCAACCGAAATAAATTAACGTCGATTATTTAATGTAACAAGTGATTACGTAATTTCTCGATGATGAAGTGTTGAGAAACTCACTGACAACTGACGGCTGGTTAATTTGTGACAAATTGTCAGCTGATTTGAGATGTGACGGCGACTTCAGAAACTGGCCCTTAACCTCACTCCAACGCAACAAAGACGATGACAATGCACACCAATCCTTCATCCGGTTTGCGAAGGACCAATTTGTACAACGTCCCAAAAATATCTCGCATACAAATAAAACAAGGGTGTCCAGAGTAAGACAATTTATTGCCTAAAGTATAGCGGAGG
This sequence comes from Anorthoa munda, assembly GCA_945859665.1. Classification (NCBI taxonomy): domain Eukaryota; kingdom Metazoa; phylum Arthropoda; class Insecta; order Lepidoptera; family Noctuidae; genus Anorthoa; species Anorthoa munda. The sequence goes on along the minus strand of OX243917.1, from coordinate 11,592,258 downwards.
TCATCAATACATAAAAATCTTAACACCGCAATCTACAAAAGGGGTCGTCACGGAACAACACCATCTGTTATTCAATAGCCGTACTAAGCTTATGACAGATGTTGACATTCGTTTACGATTAGTATGTAATAATGATTTAAACAGATTAGACAGTTATGAAACTCCGTACAATATTGCTCTAGGCTTTCTAATCGTCGACGTAGGTAGTCGGGGGTCTTCCGCTCTGCTCCATCTTTCTTGAAGTTGGAGTAAAGTCTATCTATGTCTACAATGATTTGCTGTTGAGTAGCTAAAACGTCTTCCATTGTAGCCATAGTAAAAGTAAGAAGAAAGATACCTTACTTGTAGGGTTTCTTCGGGGTCGAACAGGATCGCGAGATGAGATGAGTGGCGCCCTCCTAGACACTAGGATCGAATAAAATCACGAGATGAGACAAAGCGGTGCCTTCCTAGGCACTGGGATTGACCAGGATCACGAGATGAGGCAAAGTGGCGCCTTCCTAGGCATCGGGATCACGAGATGAAACAAATTGGCGCCTTCCTAGGCACCGGGATCACGAGATGAAACAAATTGGCGCCTTCCTAGGCACCGGGATCACCAAGGCCGTCTTAAACTATGCCGGGCCCCGGCATAGTTTAAGACGGCACTCATGAAATTGGGACCCTTTTGGAAAGTAAAGAAAGCTAATCATACTAACCTTTTTCTACTTCTATTTATTACGGGTAATAAAATATATAATATAATATTTCGTTAAAGATATTATTACCTACGCTGCTGGTTTTTAGGGTTCCGTACCCAAAGGGTAAAAACGGGACCCGTCTACTAAGACTTCGCGATCCGTCTGTCTGTCTGTCTGTCTGTCAAATACTAAAAACAGTATAAAGTAAATATTAAAGGGGGGCTCCCATACAACAAACGTGATATTTTTGCCGTTTTTTGCTCGATATTAATAACGGCAACAGGTAGACGCCTGAAATATTCACAGAATGTTTAGTGTAATATTTACTTCAAAAAATAATAATTAATAAATTAAAATAAAATAAATTAAGGGGGGCTCCCATACAACAAACGTGATTTTTATGCAGTGTTTTGCGATAATGGTACGGGACCCTTCGTGTGCGAGTCCGACTCGCACTTGGCCGGTTTTTTTTAAATAATGGCTTAAATGAAAACATTTTGTTTTGAGCTTACATGCATTAATATCTTCATTATAAAATTCTGCATATTATTTGCATTTTTTAGTCAACTCGCCAGATTTCAAGCCAAGTTTAGGCTTGTAGGTATATGAGTTTTTGTCACAAATCGACCCAAACTAAGCTAAATAAGTCAAAACCAAATAAAATGTTATGGAAAGGACCATGGGCACTTTTGTATGAACACTGGGCCCACTTTTCAAAATTGTGCAACAGTGATGAAACCTATGACAAATGAAAGCCCTTGTCACGTACTTAATTTCATTCTATGGCAGCTAAGTTCAAATCCAGCGCGAAAATGGCATTTTGGTATGTTCAAAAAAATATTGTAAATAAATAAATGCGCATGACTTATTGGTAGGTAGGGTAGATAACGAAGGTAGGGTACCTCCGCCGCATCGGCGGTGCTTATTTGGCTACGTGGGACTTGATGGCGTCATAAACCAGCACCGCATGTCGTGCGGTGTTCCAAAGGGCTCGGTCTTGGGCCAGGCTCTGTGGCACCTCAGCAGGTGTGAACTCCAATCGGGCGTAGACCTGACGTGTTACGTGGACTATACGCTGGTCACCGCCCGGGGGAAATCGTACAGGGGAGGCAGCATTGCTGGCGACAGCTGCGGTCTCACAGGTAGCGAGCCGCATACGGCGCCTGGAGATGGCCCTCAACAAGTTAGAGGCCATGACTTTTAATGGTACCTGGTGGGCGCCGCCGCCCGACGCCCATATCGTCGTCAGGCGGGGCTCGAATCGCTGTTCAACCATGAAGCACCTGGGATTGATGCTCGACAGCTGGTGGGACTACGGCCCCCACTTCCGGCGGCTGGCGCCCAAGTTGTTGGGCGCGGCTGGTGCGCTCTCAACGCTGCTTCAAAATCTGGGGGGCTCAAGCACCACCTGTAGGCGGCTCTACGTGGGGATCCTGCGATCGATAGCCCTATATGGGGCCCCGATCTGGGCAGCTAATCTAACGGCCGGCAGCATCGCTGTTCTACGAAAGCCGCAGAGAGCGAAGGCCGTCAGAGTCATCAGGGGGTATCGCACGATTTCTTATAAGGCGTCTTATGTTCTGGCCGGATCCCCGCCCTGTGACCTGGAGGCGAAGGTACTCGCGTCACCGTATCGGTGGCGCGAGGAAACGCAGGCGTGGGGGTGACGCGACGGGCCGATGCAGCGACATATGGAGTTGCGTCGGTCTCAGCTGAGGAGACAAGGAGGCAGCTGAGGAGGAATGGGGAGACAGGCTTTCACACCCTTCTACCATTCCGCACCATCGAGGCAGTCCGGCCAGTGCTTGAGCGCTGGCTCGGGAGAAGGCACGGGTCCCTGTCGTTTCGGGTGACGCTTGGGAGGAGCCGCGTCGTGCTGAAATAGGCAGAGACCTGTCACTGCCGGCCGTAGTCGAGTCTATGGTCGGCAGTGAGGATTCCTGGGACGCGGTGGTATTCTTCTGCGAAACAGTCGTCTCGTAGAAGGAGGCTGCGGAAAAGGGAAGGGAGATTTTGTCCACTCATCCGATCCGCAGCAGGCGCGTCGGGCGCCAGCGGAGGGCGGAAACGCCCTCTTACAGCCCCCCTAAATGGGTCCAAAGTGTGGCGTGTAGTGTTCCACGCGCCTGTTCCCCTTAAGCGTCGCGGGGGGCGTCAAACAACTCACTCCTCCCCAACACGAGGTCAAGCTTAAGCCCCGCAGATACGGGCTGGCACTAGCCGGGGGATGCGGAAGGATCGTACGTTCTTGCGACCCCCAGCGTAGGTGTGAGATGGATCCACGATGGATGAGAGGGTAGGCAGGGTAGTTAGGGTAGGTAGAGTTGGCAGGAACACAGACTAACGGAAAAAAATCCTCAGGCGGGTACCCTTGCGCAACGCAAGGGCCAGTCCCGCCCCTCTAGGGATCTCCTAGAGGGCAGCCCCATCGTATCTGAGGGGGGCACCAATAGTCTCGCAGGCCGGCAGACCACCGCCGACCTGCGCCACGAGCGAGAAAAGGAGCTCCAGGTTCACCAGGAGCGACTGCGCGACGAGGATGCGCCGCTTGCCGTCGCCGACGGCAACAAGAGCCGAGGAGGCTCAAGTCCCCATGTGGACGTACCTCTTGCCGTCGCCGACGGCAACAAGAGCCGAGGAGGCTCAGGTCATGGAGACAATTTGTCCGACCAGGACTCGCGTGGCACTTCCAAAGCTTGGAGGAAGCGTCCGCGCGGCAGGGACTCGGGGTCGCTGGGTCTTTCCTCAAGTGAGGAGAACCTGTCGGCCCCGAAGGTGTCAACAGGACGGAGAGGAAGGGGTCGCGGAGTGGCGGGTGTTGCCACCGCTCGGGTGCCGGGACGCGACACGCGGGGACGTTTCTTGCCTCGGCCCGACACGCCTGCCCCTGCAGAGTGCGTGCAGAGTGACCCTGGGCACATGAGTGCGGACCAGAGTGGTGGCTCCACCACGTCCCTGCTAGGTGAAAATAAGGCGGAGGCAAACGCCGCAAAGCGGGCGCAGCGACGGGCTGTCGCAGCTGACGAGGTCAGCGAGTTGGCCCGACAGGCCCGAGAGCGGCGCTTGGCTCGGACGGCTGCCGGTGGGGACATGTCAGCGGTGGCGCTCAGTCGCCAAGTGACGGACGGGCTTGAGGTTGTCCTGAAGGTTGCGACCAAGTCAGGCAACCTGAAGGGCACATTTACAAATGCCCTGAAGCAGGCGGTGAGCGACATACGGGAGGCGGTTGAGGTCCTCGTAAACCGCACAACCACGGACGAGACGGAGAAGTTGTGGGAGGAAAACGGCCGTCTCCGATCCGAGCTAGAGGAGCTCAAGCGGCAGTTCGCCGCCCAGACGTCAGCTTCTACCTTCAAGAGCCCACCGCTGGCGCCGTCGTCGGCTCCATCTCCGGCCCCATCATCGGTCTCTGCACTTGCGGATGCGGAGATCGAAAAGATCGCGCGCATCTGCATGATGCAGTGCGGGCGGATGGTGGGTGCTCGTATAGAGGCGATGGAGTCGAGATTGCTTCCGGCTGAAACCTCCCGCCCACCGCTCGCTGCGGACAAGCGGAGACAGGAGGGGCCCGCTAAAACTGGGCCAGCGGCCCAGCCGGCAGCGGCTGAGCCGAGAAATGTTGGGAAAGGGCCCAGCAAGCCCGCGGAGGGCAGGTCCACACCCACTACCCGGTCGACGGCTGCGACCCTGGTGACCCCGCCTGGCACCCTCACGGAGGCCTGGACGACGGTGGTCAAGAGGGGCCGCCGTCGAAAGAAGAAGACGGCGCCGCCGGCACCTGCTGGAGCACCCGCACCGGAAATCAGGAAGGCCGCGGGACCGCCTAAAGTCAGAGCCCCACGCTCCGCGGCTGTAGCGATCACGCTGCTGCCCGGAGCCGTCGAAAGGGGCGTCACATACAAGGCGGTCTTGTCAGAGGCGAAGTCCAAAGTCGCGTTCCCCGACCTTGGCACACCGTCCGGCTTCCGAATGAGGTCGGCGATTACGGGGGCGCGGCTGCTCGAGGTGTCAGGTGCCTCAAGCGCCGAAAAGGCGGATATGTTGGCCGCCAAGCTGCGGGAGGTCCTCAATCCGGAGGACGTTCGGGTGTCCAGGCCGATGAAGACCGCTGAGTTGCGTGTTGACGGCTTGGACGACTCGACGACCGTAGCTGAGGTCGCGGCGGCCATCGCCCAAGCCGGTGGATGTCCGTCCGAGGACATTCGTACGGGCGAGATCCGCGCCGACGCTTCCGGGCTCGGCATGATTTGGGTGCGGTGCCCGGTGGCGGCGGCGAAAAAAGTCGCTGACGGTGGACGACTGTTGGTGGGGTGGGTTGCAGCGAGGGTCAAGCTGCTGCAACCCAGGGCATTGCGGTGCTATCGTTGTCTGGACATTGGGCATGTCAGGGCACGATGCACCGCCGAAACGGACCGCAGTGAACAATGCTATCGCTGCGGTCAGCCCGGCCACAAGGCAGCCCATTGCTCCGCGGCGCCAAACTGCAGCCTCTGTACAGCTGCAGGGAGGCCCGCTGGGCACAGAGCGGGTGGAAAGGCCTGTGGCGCACCCACGCAGCAGAAGAAGAGAAGGAGGGCCAAGGTTGCCGGGGGCTCTTTACCCCCCCGTCAACCTGGCTGCTTTTTGGCCGACTCCCGGCCTAGGAATGGAGTGGAGGGAATGGATTGCGCATAATGACGCTCTACCATTTCCTCCAGGGCAATATCAACCACTCTGCCAGAGCTCAGGATCTCTTGCTCCAGAGCATGGCAGAGTGGTCGATTCACGTGGCTGTGGTCGCCGAGCCGTATTACGTCCCACCCAGAGACAACTGGGTTGGAGACCTCGACGGTTTGGTGGCCATCATTGGCGGGGCTCTTGTCAGCCCGTCCCGAGGTCACGGCTGGGTGGCCGCCCTCGCGGACGGCGTTGGCATAGTTGGTGTTTATTTTTCGCCTAACAAGAGTCTCGCCGACTTCGAGAGTTTCCTTGTCGAGTTGGGCGCCGTCGTAGGCCTCGATCTCAACGCCAAGTCTTCGGCGTGGGGATCTCCGGTAACCGATGCTAGGGGTGAGGTGCTGGAAGAGTGGGCAATCACCACTGGCCTGGTCGTCCTAAACCGGGGCTCGGTCCACACTTGCGTGCGGCAGCGGGGCGGTTCAATAGTGGACATCTCGTTCGCTAGCCCTGCTGTCGCGAGCCGTGTCCACGACTGGCGTGTCGCCGTGGAGGTGGAGACGTTATCGGATCACAGATATATCCGTTTCGACGTCTCCACCCAGACCGCCGGCGGCCGCAGTTTGCCAGCCCCGCGAACGAATGCTCCGCGCTGGGCGCGCAAGCGCATCGACAGGGAACTTCTCGAGGAAGCCACCATTGGCAACGACCGGACCCGTCGACGTCGAACAGGAGGCGCTGTGGTTCCGCGGGGCGATGACGCAAATCAGCGACGCGTCCATGCCCCGGGTCCACGCACAGTCAGTGAGGCGCCAGGTGTACTGGTGGTCCGCCGAGATCGCACAGTTGCGTGTCGCGTGCGTAGCGGCCAGACGCCAGTACACCCGATACCGGAGGAGACGTCGTCGGGTCTCTGACGAAGAAGCCGCGCGGTATGAGGTGTACCGCGCGGCGACGGAGACTCTGCGGCTGGCCATCGGCGAGGCGAAGAAGCGAGCCAAGGAGGAGATGTTGGAGACTCTAGACCGGGATCCTTGGGGGCGTCCTTATCGAGCGGTTCGAGGGAAACTTCGAGCCGCTGCGCCTCCGCTTACGGAGAGTCTCCAACCTGAGCTGCTGGAGGAGGTAGTCGCAGCCCTCTTCCCAGCGAGAGCGGATTACATCCCACCGCTGATGGCTTTGCCCACAGCCGCAGAGTCTACAGAGGAGGACGCCATCAGCGTCCCAGAGGTGACACAGGCTGAGATGGGGGCGGCCGTGATGCGGCTCCGGGCCAAGAACGTGGCTCCGGGGCCCGATGGGATCCACGGCCAAGTATTAGCCCTCGCTCTGAAGGAGCTAGAGCCCTGGTTGAGAGGACTCTTCACTGCGTGCCTTGAGCGGGGCCAGTTTCCCACTTTGTGGAAATCTGGTCGTCTGGTCCTGCTCAGGAAGGCGGGGCGCCCTGCGGACTCGCCGTCCGCGTACCGGCCCATAGTGCTGCTAGACGAGGTGGGTAAGTTGTTCGAGCGGATAATCGCTGCCCGCCTCGTCAGCCACTTGTACAGAGAGGGGCCGGACTTGGACGAAAGCCAGTTCGGCTTTCGGCATGGGCGCTCCACCATCCACGCGATATCGCAGGTGAGAGTCCTGGCGGAGGAAGCGGTGTCCCGGGTTGGGGTGATGTTGGCAGTGTCCTTGGACATTTCCAACGCCTTCAACACCCTGCCCTGGAGTTGTGTTCGGGAGGCACTGCGATATCATCGAGTGCCTCCCTACCTCCGCCGCATCGTCGGGGCTTATTTGGCGGATAGGTGTGTCACCTACGTGGGACGTGATGGCGTCGAAAATCCGCACCGCATGTCGTGCGGTGTTCCACAGGGCTCGGTCTTGGGCCCGCCTCTGTGGAACATCGGTTACGACTGGGTGCTGAGGGGCGAACTCCAACCGGGCGTGGACCTGACGTGTTACGCGGACGATACGCTGGTCACCGCCCGGGGGAGCTCGTACAGGGAGGCAGCGTTGCTGGCAACGGCTGCGGTCTCACAAGTGGTGAGCCGCATACGGCGCCTTGGCCTGGAGGTGGCCCTCAACAAGTCGGAGGCCATGGTCTTTCATGGTCCCCGGCGGGCGCCACCGCCCGATGCCCACATCGTGGTCGGGGGGGCTCGAATCGCTGTCGAGTCTACCATGAAGTACCTGGGATTGGTGCTCGACAGCCGGTGGGATTTCGGCCCCCACTTCCGGCGGCTGGCGCCCAAGTTGTTGGGCGCGGCTGGGGCGCTTTCAACGCTGCTTCCCAATCTGGGGGGCCCGAGCGCCGCTTGTAGGCGGCTCTACGTGGGGATCGTGCGATCGATGGCCCTGTATGGGGCCCCGATCTGGGCGGCTGACCTGACGGCCGGTAGCATCGCAGTTCTGCGGAAGCCGCAGAGAGCGATGGCCGTCAGAGTCATCAGGGGGTATCGCACGATCTCCTACAAGGTGGCTTGCGTACTGGCCGGATCCCCGCCCTGGGACCTAGAGGTGAAAGTACTTGCGTCACTGTATCGCTGGCGCAAGGAAGCGCGGGTGCGGGGCGAAGGGCCGATGCAGCGACATATGGAGTTGCGTCGGTCTCAGCTCCGCGAGGTCCTAGTGGCGGAATGGCGGGACAGGCTTTTACGCCCTACCGCCGGCCTCGTCACCATCGAGGCGGTCCGGCCGGTGCTCGAGCGCTGGCTCGGGAGGAGGCACGGCTCCCTGTCGTTTCGTGTGACGCAGGTGCTCTCGGGGCATGGTTGCTTCGGGAAGTACCTGTGTCGCATAAACAGGGAGCCGGACGCCCGGTGTCACCACTGCGTCGACTGCCGGGAGGACACGGCGTGGCATACGCTGGCAGAGTGCGCCGCTTGGGAGGAGCCACGCCGTGACCTCATCTCAGAAGTAGGCAGTGACCTATCGCTGCCGGCCGTAGTCGAGTCTATGGTCTGCAGCGAAGAGTCCTGGGACGCGGTGGTATCCTTCTGCGAAACAGTCGTCTCACAGAAGGAGGCTGCGGAGAGGGAGAGGGAGATTTCATCCGCTCACCCGATCCGCAGCAGACGCCCCGGGCGTCGGCGGAGGGCAGACAACGCCCTCTTCCTGCCCCCCTAAATGGGTCCAGGGGCGACGGACTCGGGGACGTCCGTCACCCCCACACACACCAGGACCCGAGGTGGTGGCGCGAAGTGTTCCACGCGCGCCCCTCTTAGATGTTGCGGGGGGAGTCTAACACCTCACTCCCCCCTAACCAGAGATCGAGGCCCGCGGATGCGGGCCGGCACTAGCCGGGGGTTGCGGAAGTATCATTGTTCCCGCGACCCCCAGCGTAGGTGTGAGATGGAACACCGGGGTGGTTTTTAGTCAGTACGAGTCTGACAGACCCCTCTGCCCTCCCCAGGGTGGGGGACATCCAATGAGGATTTACCACCCCGGAAAAAAAAAAAAAAAAAAAAGGTAGAGTTGGCAGGGGGTGCGGGTCAGGTAACCTCCACGTTGGCCTAGTTGGTTGCTGGTCTCTTTCGGATACGTCCGGGGGGAACAGCAACCCGCTGGGCTGGTGCACTCTGGGCACCGTCAATAACTTCCCATTCGTGGGTTCTTGTTGGCGGTGGCAAATAACCTGACAGGGGGGGATGTCGTTCTGGGTGTTCCTCTGATTAGCAGAGGACACACCAGATGCGACATGGGGTCGGACTAGTCTGGGTAGGTAGGTAGGGGTAGGTTAGGTTAGGTAGGTGGGAGGTGGGGCTCGCTTCCGGGCCTCTGGGCGGGCCGCCCGCCCCTGCGGGGGGGGTTGCCCGGGTGCACTGACCAGCTCTGCACCCTGCTCTGCCCAGCTCTGCACCCTGCACTGCCCGGCTCTGCATCCGGCTTTGCCCGCTCTGCACCTGGCTCAGCCCGCTCTGCACCTGGCTTTGCACTCGGCTCTCCTGCGGTTGGTTACCCGAGTGCACTGACCAGCTCTGCACCCTGCTTTGACCAGCTCTGCACCCTGCTCTGCCCGGCTCTGCATCCGGCTCTGCCCGCTCTGCAACTGGCTTAGCCCGCTCTGCACCTGGCTCTGCGCCCGGCTCTCTCTCCTGCGGGTGGGGGCGGCCGCCGCCCGGGGGCGGGAAGGGAGCCCTCGAAGGTGGGCCGCGGATGTGCGGCGGGCGGTGATGACTTGTCGTCGCCGACCCTCCTTTGGCGTGGGATGGTCGGCGGGGACAAGTCGGTGGAAGGAGGAGGCGGCGGAGCGTCGGTCTCGACGCGCCGCCGCAGACGCGGAGGGCAGCGTCTGGCCTTTCGCGGGCCAGATGCCGCAACGTAGGGGACCGTGGGCGGAGGACCGAGGTGTCCGAAGTCCACATAAGGGTCCAGCACGGTGGAGGGCACGGCGCAGCACACCGTCTAGGTGTGCCCAGCGGGGGCGTAGTTGCGCCGTGCCCTGACAGGTCCTCTCGCTTCCCGGTGTGGTAAATTCCATGCTGGAGAGCGGGAGGGCCTGGGCGGCGGTTGCCTCCTTTTGCGACGACGCCATGTCGCGGAAGGAGGCGGCGGAGAAGGGGTGGGGGTGGGCGGTTGTACGATCGCCTCCTCCCACCTCTTGGTGGTGATTAGCGGGCGACAGGCGTGGGGGCGCCTCTCGTCTGCATTGCACAATCACCACCCTCGTTGGGCGTTCCCGGGCCCCTCCACTAAGGGAGGGGCGAGAAGGGCCCGCCATAAAGGTGGGCAGTCGTCGGCGGAGGACTGGACGTAAAGGCTGTGCCGGTTTCCCAGTCCTCCTCCACTCAGACGATGCGGGAGTGCCGCTGGGTTATTTTAGTGGGTATACCGGGCTTGCCCGGGGAGTCCCACATAGCCCCCCATTCCCCCAATGGGTGGGTATGCGTAATGCATTTTTTCCCAGCGAAAGCAAAAAAAAAAAAAAAAAAGGTAGGTGGGAGGTGGGGCTCGCTTCCGGGCCTCTGGGCGGGCCGCCCGCCCCTGCGGGGGGTTGTTGCCCGGGTGCACTGACCAGCTCTGCACCCTGCTCTGCCTAGCTCTGCACCCTGCACTGCCCGGCTCTGCATCCGGCTCTGCCCGCTCTGCACCTGGCTCAGCCCGCTCTGCACCTGGCTCAGCCCGCTCTGCACCTGGCTCTGCACTCGGCTCTCCTGCGGTTGGTTACCCGAGTGCACTGACCAGCTCTGCACCCTGCTTTGACCAGCTCTGCACCCTGCTCTGCCCGGCTCTGCATCCGGCTCTGCCCGCTCTGCAACTGGCTTAGCCCGCTCTGCACCTGGCTCTGCGCCCGGCTCTCTCTCCTGCGGGTGGGGGCGGCCGCCGCCCGGGGGCAGGAAGGGAGCCCTCGAAGGTGTGCCGCGGATTTGCGGCGGGCGGTGATGACTTGTCGTCGCCGACCCTCCTTTGGCGTGGGATGGTCGGCGGGGACAAGTCGGTGGAAGGAGGAGGCGGCGGAGCGTCGGTCGGTAGGTTAGGCAGGGTAGGTAGGGTTGGTAGGGTAGGCAAGGTAGGTTGAGTAGGTAGGGTTGACGGAAGTGAAGCTGCGGGCACAAAAATTGTACATGACATGACGCTCCTCTCAACCCTACCTACCTAGATAGGGTAGATACCCTTCCTACCATACCTTCCCTACCTACCTTACCTACCCAACTACCTATTAGCCACCTACCTACCTACCCTACCAGAGCACTCTAAACCTATTATATTGATCTTTTTATTGTATGTTTAAACAAATAAGAGCTATTTATAATCTGAGCTACTGACTGACGGCTAACTATAATGTAATATCAAAACAAAACAGATTTTCAAAAACGCACCAAAACACCATTTTCGCGCTGGATATGAACTTAGCTGCCATAGAATGAAATAAAGTACAGTTCAAGAGCTTTCATATGACATATAATTCATCACTGTTGAACAATGTTGAAAAGTGGGCCCAAAATGACGCATGGTCCTTTTATATTTCTAAAAGAAAAAAGGCAAAGATTGACTTGATTTTGCTTGGGACCATGCGTCATTTTGGGCCCACTTTTCAACATTGTTCAACAGTGATGAATTATATGTCATATGAAAGCTCTTGAACTGTACTTTATTTCATTATATGGCAGCTAAGTTCAAATCCAGCGCATAAATGGTGTTTTGGTGCGTTTTATAAAATCTGGTTTGTTTTGATATTACATTATAGTTAGCTGTCAGTCAGCAGCTCGGATTATAAATAGCTCTTATTTGACTAAAAATACAATAAAAAGATCAATATATAGGCTTAGAGTGCCCTGGTAGGTAGGCAGATTGGTAGGTAGGTAGGTAGTGGGGTAGGTAGGTAGTAGGGTAGTTATGTAGGGTATGGTTGACGGGAGCGTCATGTCATGTACATTTTTGTGCCCGCAGCTTCACTACCGTCAACCCTACCTACCTATCATACCTACCTACCCTACCTACCGTAACTGCCCTACCCTACATTTTTTATACTTTTTTATTCCGGTGTGCAAAATATTCATTGGATGTCCTCCGGGGGTGGATTCATCTCACACCTACGCCAAGGGTCGCGGAAACTTACGATCCTTGCGCAAACCACGGCTAGTGCCGGCCCGCATCTGCGAGGCTCGACTTCGTGTTGGGAGTGAGGTGTTTGACTCACCCGCGACGCCTAAGAGGAGCACGTGCTACGACTTCGGGTGGGGTGACGGACGTTCCAGAGTCCGTTGCCCCTGGACTCATTTGGGGGGGGGGGGGGCTGTAAGAAGGCGTTTCTGCCCTCCGCCGAAGCCTAGCCAGCCGAGTCTGCTGCAGATCGGATGAGTGGATAAAATCTCCCTCTTCCATTCCGCAGCCTCCTTCTGCGAGACGACAGTTACGCAGCAGTGCCAACCATAGTCTCGACTACGGCTGGCAGCAACAGGTCAATCCCGGCGCCCGCCGGTGAACATGAAAAACCATGGCCTCCGACTTTTTGAGGGCCACCTCCAGGCACTGTATGTGGCTCACCACCTGTGAGACCGCAGCAATCGCCAGCAACGCTGCTTCCCTGTACGAACTCCCCCGGGCGGTGACCAGCGTATGTGCCGCGTAACACGTCAGGTCTACGCCCGATTGGAGTTCGCCCCGCAGCACCCAGTCGTACCCGATGGGAACCCGAACAGAGATGGGCCCAAGACCGAGCACTGTGGAACACCGCACGACATGCGGTGATGATTTATGACGCCATCAAATCGTAGGTGACACACCTCTCCGCCAAATAAGTCTTATCTACATTCTACCCTACCTAATAAGTCATGCGCATTTTTCATTTACAATATATTTTTTTGAACATTCCAAACCACCATTTTCGCGCCGGATTTGAACTTAACTGCCATAGAATGAAATAAAGTACGCGCCATGAGCTTTCATATGTCATAGGTTTCATCACTGTTGCACAACTTTAAAAAGTGGGCCCAGTGTTCATACAAAAGTGCCCATGGTCCTTTGGTTAAATAAAATGGTCATAATTTTGACTTGAATTTTAAGACAAAAGTAAGTTTTATTTTCGACCCGGGTTTTGGAGAATAAATTCGAGAGAAATTGTCGGTACTTCGGGCCCGTGCCCAGGGCCCCCATCCTAAGGAGGCCCTTAGGATGGGGATCACGAGATGAAACAAATCGGCGCCTGCCTAGGCACCGGGATTGAAAAGGATCACACACACTGTTTTTTCCAAGGTTTCTAATTGCGTATAAAGAAACCGGTAAAACGCACACACAAAAGAACAAATCACAAAGCTTTGCACAAGCGTTTCGGTCTCGCTAACATGCTCGAAGGACCAATATTCGGGGTTGGGTTATGATAGAGATAAAGGATGAGATAAGAGATGAAAGTCAGTTTAAGGGCCAGTTTCTGAAGTCAACGTCACATCTCAAATCAGCTGACAATTTGTCACAAATTAACCAGCCGTCAGTTGTCAGTGAGTTTCTCAACACTTCATCATCGAGAAATTACGTAATCGCTTGTTACATTAAATAATCGACATTAATTTATTTCGGTTGGCTACCCTAGCTGGTATTCATTCAATACTATAACGTAATCAATAACTTTAAATAGTATTTTATCTTGAGAGGCTGGGTTGGTGTAGCCGCCAAGTTAAGCAAACCTTACCAAGGTCGATTTTTGGATGGGTAACCACTTTTTTTTTTGGTTTGCTTGTTTTTGAATAGGTGACCCCACCCACACAGGTTAAGCAACACTTACCAAGGTTATTCTTTGGATGGGTGACCGCTTTTTTTTTGGTTCGTTTGTTTTGGATGGCTGATCCCGCCAGGGTAAGCAACACTTGCCAAGGTCAGTCTTGGGATGGGTGACCACTTTTTTTTGTTCGCTTGTTTTTGGATGGGTGACCCTGCCAGAGTAAGCAACACTTACCAAGGTCAGTCTTGGGATGGGTGACCACTTTTTTTTGGTTCGCTTGTTTTTGGATGGGTGACCCTGCCAGGGTAAGCAACACTTACCAAGGTCACTGTTTGGATGGGTGACCACTTTTTTTGGGTTCGCTTGTTTTTGGATGGGTCATCTTGTTAGATGTTGTTTAACCTAACGGGGTGACTTTAGGATGGGTGATCAAAAATTTTGTGGCGATGGTCACCCATCCAAAGACTGACCTTGGTTAGTGTTGCTTACCCTGGCGGAGTCACCTATCCATAAACATGCGATCCAAAAAAAAGTGGTCACCCATCCAAAGACTGACCTTGGTTAGTGTTGCTTACCCTGGCAGAGTCACCTATCCATAAACAAGCGATCCAAAAAAAAGTGGTCACCCATCCCAAGAATGACCTTGGTAAGTGTTGCTTACCCTGGCGCGGTCACCACCTCAGCCGCTTCAAGTTAAACACAAACAGTAAACAAAAAAGTACAGGGTATAGTCAACACTGACCTGGGGATCGAACCTTCCTCACGCGCACTAGCTTTCGAAGGTTCGATTCCCAGGTCAGTAACAGTTTGTTTTATTTTTATTTATTTAAATAAATACAAAATAACATTTTTTTATAATTGTGTCAAGTTTTTATAATGTAATTAATTTAAAAGTTTGTAATATGCAAATTTTTTTTTAGATTTTGGTAATCAACTATAATTGATTTATTAAACATATTTTTTATAACTCAACCCATACCATAGTTTTCGCCGACCCCTATTATCTTTTTATCGTAATATAAGCCTTTAAAGTCATAATATTAATTTTAATCCGCGAATAATCGACCAATTTCCAACAATTATAAATTAGGCTCGTTGACAAGAGATTAACATTGAAAAAGGTGCTCAGAAACCCAAAACTGCTGTAACATGTGGTTAATTCGAGATTTTACTCAAATGTGACAAATTGTCAACCACTTGTCACACTTGGATGTTGAGAAACTGAAAGTAGAATTAACAGGCGATTAATCCTCGATTACGTTAACAGCCCGATAATTCTGAGCTGGGAAACCGGCAGTAAGGTTAATAAATTCACTGTAATGTCTGTGTCCACAAATATAAAATTAAGCCTAATTTATTCTATGGTGAACGATATGGGATTATGAATCACGCGCACGGTTTTCCGTCGAATTACGTACTGAACTATTGCTATGTAAGTGCAATAATATAAATGATGGAAACTTATTGAGTGGGTGGCGCAATAATGATGACCCAGGTAAACATACTGTACGGGTGCAGAATTTACTTACGCAATTAGGCTGCCGAACATACGCATAAAACAGAAATGAGGTTTTCGTTTAGGAGTCCGGATACGATAAGACAGATAGATGAGGTCATGGTAAGAGAAGGTTGCAGTAAGTTGGCCAAACTCAGCAACATTGTGAGGGGAAGAAACAATCATAAGATCAAGAAGAGAAGGCGTGCAGTTTGGAAAGTTATGAGTCGCAGACAGAGGTAGAATTTCAAGATTAAAAGAAGACAAGAGGGAACGCAGTTTTATTGAACGAGAATCATTTTTAATTAGACACGTATTAAAAAAAAAAAAAAAATTGACCATTCCAAAGAGTCGAAATAGTTGATGTGAAGGTTAAGTGAGTAGAATACCGCAAGTAATATTTTGGCATGATTTAAAGTAATCTCAAGGAACAAGAATTGAGCCGACACAGAGTACTGAGATGGGGAGGCTCTAAAAATTTTGTGCGGTATACCAGCACGTATATGAATGGCGACACCACCACCACCACCCACCACCCTTGCCAGTCCTCTAATTTCTGACCAGAACAAAGCCAGGAAGTGCATAGTGCGTAGAAAGGAGAGAAGGCTTAAGAAAAGTTTCAGACACTAAGAGTGCATCATTTAGCAGTGCTCATATTAGCACTACTAAAGGATGACAGAAGATCGGAGTTATGACCAGGAACACTCTGAGCATTAATAAGTGCTATGTGGAAATTTTTAGAATAGTTAGAAAATATAGTGGAGATGTTGTCATGCAAATTGTGTCTTCCAGCACTAACAAAAGTGCAGGTCGAAGAAGAACACTAGAAAAAACTGTCATTTAAGTTGACAGGATTATCCATAGATAAATAAAGGGACTTTCAACAAGGACGGGTCGATGTTAAAATTGAATAAAACAAGATGTGTGTGAGATATTAACGAAATTTATTTTTTATTTAAAAGGCCCATTTATGCCAATTATGGATGGAATATGACATCGTTCAAATATCCGCCGCGGCTTCGTATGGTGGCACGAATCCGAGAGGTCCAATTTTTAATGACTAGAGTTTACATCCCCTCAGGATGCAAACGCTTTTTTAGTCAATGTTTTGCTATCTAAGCACAGTTATACAGCTGCAATTCCGACCTTTAATATTACAAGGATGGGCGTAGTGACAGGAGTTCCTTCGGATTTAAGCGAAGAAGAGGCTCTAGCATATTTGGCTGTACCCTCAGGCTTTGGCCAAATATTAAAAATACGTAGAATCAACCGGAAAGTTCAGACTGAAGGTATAGTAGAGTGGAAGCCTACAGAGACTTGCGTACTCACGTTTGACGAGCAGGCCTTACCAAAACGAGTGTTTTGCTGCTACACATCCCTCCCTGTTGAGCAATACATCTACCCCACTATCCAATGCCGTAAGTGCTGTCGATTTGGGCATATTGCAAATGTGTGTAGGTCGAATTCACGCTGCAGCAAATGTGGCCACGATCACCCCGGTGATGGTTGCAGCATTTCTGACGGCGAGGCCTTCGGTGCGCTTTGCTCGGGAAACCACTTTGCTAATAGCAAGTCTTGCCCCGAGCATGGTAGGCAGAAAGCCATAAAGACAGTAATGGCTGAGAAATCAATCTCATAGGTTGAGGCAAGCAAAACAATTCCAGCAGCTTCCCGCAACTATGCCAATGTCACTAAATCGCAGTCTTACCGAAAAACCGTTACTCTCAAGCCTAGGCACCATGCCCCACTTTCTCAATCTTATAATAAAGCTTCTCATCAGCAAATAGTAAATATTCCTCAATCCTGACAGTCTAATGGCTGTGCTCTTAACGATAATATCCCCATTAATAATACTGTTTCAGTCATTGAACTCTTAATTAAACTTTTACCATCACTTATCTCTTCTAGTAACTCTCAAATACCGTCCAACGTTACCGATCAACTTATATCTCTCCTATTAACTTTAAAAATGGCGTCCCGCCAAATATTTCTCCAGTGGAATGTGAAGAGCGTGTGGCATAAAAAGCACGACCTCATATTCCTTCTGAATAAATAAAAGCCATTGGCTTGTTCCATAGCTGAGACTTGGCTCACCCCAAGTCTTAGCTTCCGTATGCCACATTTTAACATCCTTATGTGTGATAGAACCGATGGGTACGGAGGGTCGGCTCTCTTCGTTAATAATCGGGTCTTTGACTTTCTCCTTTTTCTTTGCTTTTTCTTGAGGGCAATTTGAGTATTGTAGCAGGAAGGGCATCACAGTGTTTTCTATCTATATTGCACACCCTCACCCTGATTTCATACCCGTTTTAAGAAATATTTTTACTAATGTGCAAGGCCCACTGATGGTCATGGGTGAATTTAATTGCCACCATTATAGATGGGTGACCTTGGTAAGTACAAGGTACAGTCAACATTAATGCGCGTGAGGAATTTTCAATTCCCAGATCAGTAACAGTTTTTGTTTTTTATTTTTAATTACATACGAAAATCTATTTTTGCTAATTGTGTCAAGTTTTTATTATGTAATTAACTTTAAAAGTTTGTTAGAACATATTTTTTTTTAATTTTGGTAATCACCTATAATTGATCTAATTAACATATGTTTTATAACTAAGAATAATAAATTATAAATTAACCAGCCGTCAGTTGTCAGTGAGTTTCTCAAGACTTCATCATTGAGAAATTACGTAATCGCTTGTTACATTAAATAATCGACATTCATTTATTAGGGTTAACACTGACCTTGGTAAGTGTTGCTTACCCTGGCGCAGTCACCACTCCAGCCGCTTCAAGTTAAACATAAACCTATCCAGAAACTGACCTTGGTAAGTACTAAGTACAGGGTACAGTCAACACTGACCTGGGTCACAGTTACAGCTACGGTTAGTACAGCTGGTAGTAACAGTTTTTTTTTTACATAAATACAAAATAACTATTTTTGATAATTGTGTCAAGTTTTTATAATGTAATTAATTTAAAAAGTTTGTAATATTAATTTTTTTTTAATCTTGGTAATTAAATAATTGATCTAAATTAACATATGTTTTATAACCTCAAACCATACCATAGTTTTCGCCGACCCCTATTATCTTTTCAACGTAATATAAACCTTTAAAATCATAATATTAACTTTAATCTGCGGTTAATTGACCAATTTCCATCAATTACAAATTAGCTCGTTGACAAGAGATTAACATTGAAAAAGGTTCTCAGAAACCTAAAACTGCTGTAACACGTTGTTAATTCGAGAATTCTCTCAAATGTGACAAATTGTCAACCACTTGTCACACTTGGTGTTGAGAATCTGAAAGTAGAATTAACCGGTGATTATTCGTCGATTACGTTAACAGCCCGATAATTAAGAACTGGGAAACCGGGTGTAATTTTACTTTTAAAGTTTCTTAAAAATCTGTAACCGAAAATATCCGAAACTAACGAATAATCCGAAATATTTCATATCCGTTACCGTATCCGAAACCGGTACAATATGGTTAGGTAAATATTAATTACGATGTCCCTATCCGTATCTAGATCCGAAATTTCATACCCATACCAGCCCTGGTTGATATTACTTAGGGGCTCGCAACAGTTGGTGTAAGTATAATGGTATAATATGTTTGACCCGTCGTCGGTCGGCTAGAATTTGTAAGAGAAAATAATATAAGGTTACATTTTGGACTTTAGTGAGGTTTCTAAGCGATGCTTGGGCGTATTTTGGGCCTAAAATACTAAGAAAACGGAGCATTTATTCTATTCAGTTTCTTTCTATACAGTCATTAGATAGATAGAATAGAATAGAAAAATTACTTGTGTACGCCATATATTGGCAAGACATAGTGCACATATTTTAGACAAAAATTACACTATCTGTAACCATACCCAAGTTTTACAAAATAAATGATTGATCTAATCATGAGTGCGATGGCGATGGGTGATAGATCTAATGCCAAAATATAAGTGATTGATACATGTGACATTTCGTTGGCGCTTCGCGACACAGCGTCGCCAATCAAAAGTTGAAAAATTAACACTTCGTCTTAAGCTTCTGGACTTGTTTCTTTATTTCCAGTTTTAATTTTAGATTCACTTTTTTACGTGGGTTTTTAAATTTTCTTTTTTTTTCTAGTAAGTCTCAGTACAAATGTCATCTACTGGTAAAAAGTTCTGATATATTTTTTTTTTAAATCAAGCTATAAAAAATGAATTGGCTCGAGAAACAAAAGTGTGTGCTGCAATCGAACACCGACAAGTGGATCAAATTTAATTTGCATGATTTAATTACAGACACCGGAACAGCAGGTGAATCAAATAAAAGCTTGTAAAAAATACATATTACTTAGCTAAAAACAATCGGTTGGTAAGTCCATATGGTGTTGACTTTGAAACAAAGGTCTACGAAATTGAGAAAAACAGGAAAATACCTAATATTTCATGTAAACAAGTCTATTAATATACTATTACGTGTCCTGTAATTTAAGGATAATTTGTGAATTTTCCTGATTTTGCTAGTGCGACCATGAAACGGGACTGTACAAGGGTATGTTTTTACTACAATCTGAAGTGGCACTGGGTGGGGCACATGTCATGCCAAGGTAGCCTCTGCCGTTGGGGTTAAAAAAGAGGTCAACAAACTTTATTTTTCTCATGGAACCCTTGGAGATTTTTTTTAGTTTTGTGTAAACTATGTCGTGTGTTTTTTTTAATTTAAGTTTACAAGTTTTTAAAGCTGATATTTAATTTCAGGTTTAATTTTGACCAATCAAAGAAATCAAAACAAAAAAATCAAATCAAATGTTTTTTATTTCACATAGGCCTACATGGGCACTTATAAAACGTCGACAAAAGGTGCACGGTCCGGGTTGGTCGTTTCCTATGAAGAAGAACCTTCAGGAAACTCCACGGTTACTCTTTTAAAAAATATTGTTTCGTTTTAACAATATTTCCATGTTACAGCATTAGTGCTGAGATATGGCGGGACAACATAGGCCCGACAATAAGTCGTAAGATACTACAAAAAAAAAAGTTTGTATAAACGAGATAAAGAGTTAACAAATGTTAACAAGCATCTAGAAATCTAGAAGGCCTACAATTTTCACACATTCATAAAACGATCGGTAAAAGAATCTATACAAAGGTAAAAAAAATAAAAAAAATATAATAAGACTAAATTTAACATGTGGCACAAATGGGCATAACACATGAACGTATGAGTAAATATGCGAGATTGAACGAATCGAACTAAAAACTTAGCACTAACAAGTGACTAAACTGACAAGAGACGATGTACAATTAGGTACAAAAAATATCATCAAATGTTTTGTTGTCCTATTCTTTTTACTTCAAAAAGTGCTCATTTGCCTTTGGTTCGGCGCCAGTACGGCCCTTCTATTTGCCCTAAGGACGATCCGACCCGGCCTAAATAACAGTTATAAAAAGCTTTCCATAGACACAAATTTAATTTCTGTTGGTAAGGTTGGAAGAAGTGTTATTGGTTTTTCCGTTTTAGGAATTTCTCAGTGGAGTTTGGACGTTCACGGTGTGGAACCTCGTGCCTGGAAATGCACTTGAATTTCTGAGTAGCAGCCCGGAGTTTGATTTTGCTGGAAATTGGCTCTGGAATTGGACATTACGTTATGACATCAGGTATTCTGATGGTATAGTACATTACTGAAGCAGCCAGCAAAAGAGGCATAGATGGATGAACGTGTAAAGTCCATCAATGCCTAGTTGTGTTGTGTGTGGCCAAGGCTTGTACGAGTATAACACTTTTCTCAAATAGGCGCGGAAACTAAAACTAAGTAGTACTTAGAATTTATTTTGTCAAATACAATTACTTTTCAAAATCAATGACGGACAACAATAATTTTCCCCGCGTTATAGTGTTCATTTTTTTTTAATAAACAGCTTTCTATTTGCAAGCCAGTTCGAAATTTAAATAAAACCTTTGATAAGTTACTTCCTTGGTTGCCGTGTTTCGGCATACAAGATCGTTCCATTTTTAAATTACACGACAGATATGAGTTTATTATGTAATTTATTTGGCCGCTGAACCACGGCGGATATGGATTTTTATACAACTTTTGCCGGCCGCTGCTCGCATGTATTTGGCCAGTACAGCAATTTAGATTAATCTTCAAGAAGGTTGTCAAAATAATGATCAAATTGCCAAGCATGTTTGACAAAAAAGTAGTAAAGATAGTCCTTAAAAATATCAAAAATTATGGTCACCATTGTTTATGACAAGTTATAAATTAAATACACCAAACTTTTCCTTCATTGTATTAGTGCAACTATAACAATGCAACAATAATGAATTAAAATCCATCAAAATGTTGAAGTTACTTAAATTTAAGATAGTAATTATATTATTCCTAATTAAATCTACGTACCTGCAAAACGGTAAGAACAATTTACATAACTGCATGATTATCCCTTTGTGGGGCAAAGTAGTATTGGGAAGCTTTCATTTATTTTTAGGGTTCCGTACCCAAAGGGTAAAAACGGGACCCTATTACTAAGACTTCGCGATCCGTCTGTCTGTCTGTCTGTCTGTCTGTCTGTCTGTCTATCTGTCTGTCTGTCCGTCTGTCACCAGGTTGTATCTCATGAACCGTGATAGCTAGACAGTTGAAATTTATAAAATAAATATTTATTAAATTATAATAAAATAAATTAGTGGGGGCTCCCATACAACAAACGTGATTTTTTGGCCGTTTTATGCTCGATATTAATAACGGCAACAGGTAGACGCTTGAAATATTCACAGAATGTTTAGTTGTATATTCACTTAAAAAAAAAATAAAAAATAATATAAAATAAATTAAGGGGGCTCCCATACAACAAACGTGATATTTTTGCAGTGTTTTGCGATAATGGTACGGATCCCTTCGTGTGTGATTCCGACTCGCACTTGGACGGTTTTTGTTTAACATATCATCGTCATCTCCCTGCCCTTCTTCCATATTACATAAGGTCGGCGCAACACGTTTTCTTCTTCCATTCCGTCCTGTCCCCCGTCACGCCATCACTGACTCCCTTTTCTTTCATATCACTCCTCACACAGTCCATCCATCTTTTCTTTGGTCTTCCCCTCCTTCTCCACCCATCCACATTTATATTCATCTCTTTTAGTAACATGCGTTTCATCCCTACTCATCACATAACCATACCAGGATAAACAGTTTCCTTTCAACTTTTCTGTATGTCACTCCGCACATCCATCTCAACATTCTCATCTCTGCTACATGCAATCTCTTTTCATCCAACTTTTCATTTAACTTGAATCCGTGGATCGCAAGTTGTTCCAGTGAACTGTCGCCATTTCATCCATCTCGAGTTGATACGGTGCGTTATGTCTCGGTCTACCTCGCCATCCCATTGGAAAAGCGACCCTAGTACTGGAAGTCGGAGCAGATCAGTATGGGTGTTCCAGCGAGAGCTATAGCCACGGAACTCGAGACACCGGCAAAATCGCAAAACAAGTATTATGTTTTAGTTCTGCTCAATTTCGAGCCAACACTCTCCAGTATATGCCATCATACTTCTAATCTGCTTTGGACCTCTTTGCCACTCTCGGCAACCAGCACAATGTCATGGGCACAACAGTATACACCTATACTATTGCTATTTTTATTAATTCTATTTCCAATGCACTTCTCTCGTCCTACCACCTTTATGCGGACGATCTGCAAATATATTCTCAAGCTCCGGTAGAAGAATTGTCTGAGGCAGTTAATATGGTCAATAAAGATTTGGCGCGTATTTCTGAGTGGAGTTTGGCTCATGGTCTGAAGATAAATCCTACGAAGACTCAGGTCATTGTTGTCGGTAGTCCTAGGTTGCGCTTGAAAATTAACTGGTCGCAGCTCCCCCGGATTGTTTTTGATGGCTCAGCTATTCCATACAGCGACTCAGTGAAAGATCTGGGTATTTTAGTTGACAAAGACTTTTCGTGGGGTCCTCAGCTGCAGGAAGTTAGCCGCAAGATGTTTGCGTCTGCGGGGTCTTTGCGCAGACTGCGCAATTTCCTTCCGACTGCCACCAAAACTGCACTTGCACAATCCCTCCTTCTCCCAATCCTTGATTATGCCGATGTCAGCTATTTAGACCTAACTGAAGTGCAGTTTGATAAGCTTGAGCGACTCCAGAACTTTTGTATTAGATTCATATTTGGTTTACGCAAATATGACCATGTTTCCGAATTTCGAATTAAGCTCAAGTGGCTGCCAATCCGCCTTCGCCGAAATGCCCATATTTTATCATTACTGTACAGTATTCTGTTTATTCCAACAACCCCCACTTATCTCAAAGAACGCTTTAAGTTACTTCATGACACACATTCTAGACACTTGAGATCATCGGCGAATTTGAAACTTTTGATGCCTGCTCATTCCACTAAGTTTTACGACAAAGCGTTTACAGTCCAGGCTGTGCGATTGTACGGGGCAGGATGGTTGAGGACTGGGCTCTGGAGACAGGCTTGGTCGTCCTCAACCGGGGTTCTGTCCCCACGTGTGTGCGGATGCAGGGCGAATCGGTGGTGGATATTTCGTTCACCAGCCCCGCTCTGTCACCGCGTGTCGTCGACTGGCGCGTCATGGAGGAGGTGGAGACGTATTCCGACCACCGGTATATTCGGTTCGACGTCTCCACCCAGAGCCCAAGCGCGCCGGTCCGACAGACCCCGAGCGGTCCGCGGTGGGCACTGAAACAGCTGGACCGGGAGCTCCTCCTGGAAGCCTCGATCGTGCAGGCCTGGGTGTCATCACCGGATAGGCCTGCTGACATCAACGACGAGGCGGAGTGGTTCCGGGAGGCCATGTCCGAGATATGTGACGTGGCAATGCCCCGGGTCCAGCCAGGACGTGCCCGGCGCCAGGTGTACTGGTGATCGCTGGAGCTTACGGCTCTGCGCCAGGTGTGCGTTGCTGCGCAACGCCGGTACACCAGGCACCGCAGGCTCCGTAACCGTCCTCCGGATACGGAAGCCATTGAGGTGGAGCTGTACGAGGGGTACAGAGCGGCGAGGAGCGCCCTCCGAGCGGAGATCAAGCGGGCCAAAGGCTTGGCCCGCGAGGAGTCGCTGGCAACCCTGAACAGGGATCCGTGGGGACGCCCTTACAAAATGGTGCGGGATAAACTCCGCCCATGGGCGCCCCCGCTGACGCAGAGTCTCCGGCCGCAGTTCGTGGAGGGCGTGGTGAGCACTCTGTTCCCTTCGCAATGGGAACATACTCCCCCGCCCATGGCTCCACCTCTTGCGGTGCCCGATGCGGACCACACCGACGACGACGACAATGCTCCTGAGGTGACTGAGGTAGAACTGAGAGTGGCGGTACGTAGGCTGAATGCCAAAAATACCGCCCCAGGACCCGACGGCTTACCTGGTAAGGCCTGGGTTCTGGCCTTGGAGGCTCTCGGGCCTCGACTAAGGGGGCTCTTTAGCGCATGCTTGGAGAGGGGCCAGTTCCCACTTCGCTGGAAGACGGGAAAACTGGTCCTCATTAAGAAGCCGGGGCGCCCAGCGGACTCTCCGTCCGCTTACCGGCCCATTGTGCTGCTCGATGAGGTGGGCAAGCTCTTTGAAAGAGTTATTGCAGACCGCCTCGTTGGGCAGCTGGTGCGGGTGGGACCGGATCTGGCGGAGAGCCAATTTGGCTTCCGCAGGGGGCGCTCTACGGTGGACGCCATCATGCGCGTGCGAGTCCTCACGACGGGGGATGCAGTGGCCCGGGGTGGGGTCGTCTTGGCGGTGTCTCTAGATATCGCCAATGCCTTCAACACCCTGCCCAGGAGTTGCATCAGGGAAGCACTCCGGTATCACCGGATGCCGCCCTACCTCTGTCGCGTGGTCGAGGCCTATTTGACGGACAGGGCCGCCATCTACCAGGGAGAGTGGAACCGGCGAGAGATGTCGTGCGGTGTCCCACAGGGATCGGTCTTGGGGCCGCATCTGTGGGACATCGGTTACGACTGGGTGCTGCGCGCCGACCTCCCTAGCGGCGTCAGCGTAATTTGCTACGCTGACGACACGCTGGTCCTGGCGCAGGGGAGGTCGCACCAGGCGGCGGCTGAACTAATGACACGCGGGGTTGCGATAGTCGTCGAGAGGATCCGGCAATTGGGACTCGAGGTGGCCCTGCACAAGTCCAAGGCCATGTGTTTTCATGGTCCTCGGAATGCGCCACCGCCGGGTACCCAAATAACGGTAGGAGGGGTTCACATCGGCGTCGGGTTGACGATGAAGTACCTGGGACTCGTCCTCGACAGCCGGTGGAATTTCGTGGAGCATTTCCGACGTTTGGCGCCCAGACTGGAGCGGGCTGGGGCTGCTCTCAAGCGACTCCTGCCCAATCTAGGGGGTCCAAACGCCTCCTGCCGGAGGCTCTACGCGGGGGTCGTGCGGTCCATGGCCCTTTACGGCGCACCGGTGTGGACGGGTTCCATGAGGCGGAGACCAGCCCGCTCGCAGAACGCGTCCCTAAGGGTCATGGCCATCCGGATGGTCCGGGGATACCGCACGGTCTCCGGTGAGGCGGCGAGCCTCCTTGCCGGTTTGCTGCTATGGGATCTAGAGGCAAAAGTCCTCGCGCACATTTGGGAGTGGCGCGAGGAGGCGAAACGCCGGGGCACAACTCCGCTGCCGCGACAAATCGCGGCTTGGCGGACAGAGCTCCGGCAGGATCTCATGGCGACATGGAGAGAGCGACTGTCGCAACCCAGTGCTGGGCACGCCACAATTGCGGCGATAAGGCCCCTCTTTGAGAAGTGGCTTGAGAGGCGCCACGGCGTCCTCACCTTCCCCCTGACGCAGGTCCTCACCGGACATGGCTGTTTCGGGAGGTACCTGTTCCGGATAAGGCGGGAGGAAACGCCCGGGTGTCACCATTGTGTGGATCGCCTGGAGGACACGGTGGAGCATACGGTGGAGGTCTGCCCCGCTTGGGCGGAGCACCGCCGTGTCCTCGTGGAGGCGATCGGCGGTGGCGACCTCTCGCGGCTGGCCCTGGTTCAGGCCATGGTACGGGGCGAGAGGGCATGGGAAGCTGTCACCTCCTTCTGCGAAGCAGTAATGCTCGAGAAGGAGGAGGCGGAACGCGTGAGGGAGACGCAACGGAGACTCCTTCGCGCCCCTAGTTACCGCAGGAGACGCCCTGGGCGTCGGGAGTCGCAAGCCGATTCCCGGCCACCGTAGGCGCGGGCTTGCGGACGGCAAGTAATGGGTAGCTCGCCGTCCGATAAGGACTAGGCCCGAGTCGACGGCGCGTAGTGTTCCACGCGCGCCTCAAAGAGATGTCAGCAAAATTGACGGGGCCCGAGAGGGCCGATGTCTGTCTGGGTCGCGGATAAATTTGAAAGAGTGTTACCGCAGCCCTGGCACAAACAACTGAAGGAACACGGGTGGGTTTTAGTCAGTAAAAGTCTGACACGCCCTCCCGCTTCACCCAGAGCGGGAGAAGTCATTGGATGATTTCCCACCCAAAAAAAAAAAAAAAAAGGCTGTGCGATTGTGGAATGAGTTGCCGTTGTCAGTTAGACAAGCCCAGTCACTGGTTTCTTTTAAAAACCTGGTTAAAAACCATTTCCTTTCTCTCTAACGCTTTTCTATTCAGATGTAATCTCTGTCATCATTATTTAGACCTTTTTCTTTTTTATTTTTATTTTCTCTCTCTCTTTCTATAAATTTCATGTTATATTGCGTAAGTAGGTTTATATATAGGTTTATGTATAGTATAATATAGTATTATTATAGTAATATAATCTTGTATATATTTATGTTTTAATCTAATAGCAGTAGGTACACCGCAGTCTACCCCCCTTTTTTATTATGTTTCTTCAGTCCATCCAAAGGTTGTCTGGTAGATATCGCTGTCAGCGATAAGACCGCCTTTGTACCCGTATAAATTAGTTTTTCTTGTAAATGTGTATAATTTTATGGTGTACAATAGGTTAGGTTAGGTTAAAACGGGGAACCCCCCACAGCGCATACGTCCTTGTTCGTGTTCCCTGGAAACGTCCCAGTTCTGACCACCGTAACGGAGTGGCAGACTGGGTACGGCTAAAGTGCGCTGTGCGTCGAAGTCTTTTAAAAAATTTTAACTGCGGTATACTGCGACACCTGCGGAGGCTATGCCTACCCCTGCGCGCGACGCCTTCGGGCATTTTATCAAAAAAAAAGGCCCTTCTCAGGGCCACCGCGACGCTTCAACGTCAGCGTCGTCACCTCCTGGTGGTGATTAGCGGACGAATGGTGCGGGGGCGCCTTCGTCCGCATTGCACCAATCATCACCCTCGTCGGGCGGGAACGGCCGGGCACTCGCGGTCGTTCCCGGGCCCCTCCACTAAGGGAGGGGCGTGAAGGCCCCGCTATAAACGCGGGCGGTCGTCGGCGGAGGACTGGAAGTAAAGGCTGTGCCGGTTTCCCAGTCCTCCTCCACTCAGACGATGCGGGAGTGCCGCTGGGTTATTTTAGTGGGTATACCGGGCTTGCCCGGGGAGTCCCACATAGCCCCCCATTCCCCCAATGGGTGGGTATGCGTAATGCATTTTTTCCCAGCGAGACAAAAAATAAATAAAAACCCCCCCCGGTGGGTTCCCGCTTTGTCGATGTGGGGGGGCTCAGTAACCGTGGCTTGGTCACCCACGGTGAAGCGACGAGGAACCCGAGGAGGGGCCGCTCGTCAGGGCTTTTGCCGATTAAACTGACGACTTAGCGGCCAACTAGTAGGTTGCGGTGCCGCTTGATAACAGGCGACATCACAACTGAGGCGGGCCGCGATGTCTTATGGAGATTCCCAGGTCCCATACGATGTCGCGGCTGAGGGTTGGAGGCCGCGGTGGGAGAGGACTGCCGGTATTGCGGTGCGCCGCTCTCCCTATCTTCCGCGGCCCGGACGGGGTCGCCACCGTCTGATGGCGGACGCGGTGGGGCTGCAGGGGAGGAGGAGTGTCGGTGTTGCGTTAGCCGCTCTCCCTATCCCCTGCGGCCGAACAATGGTAGGTGGCGGGGCCATTGACCTTGACCCGTCACAGGGGGACCAAGGGTGCCATACACGGGGTCGTCTGGCGCCCATGTGCTGATTGGTCCCTGGGGTGGTCACGGCGTGCAGTGTGTTCTGGTGCGCCGGTGATGGAGGGGCTCCTCCGAGGAGGGTCCGGTGACGGACAGCCGCGGCGGGTTCGCGGTGAGTGCTAACGCGTACCCGTGCTCCCGCCATAAGCGGCACAGGAGGACACCGTGGAGTTTTAGTGGGTTAGAGTCCCACATAACTGCACTATCTCACAGTGGTAGTGCAGTATGCAAGAGCATTTCTCAAGGCATGAAAAGCAAGGTTAGGTTAAAACGGGCTGGTTTCCGCAACTCCACGACTAAGCGCGTATTCACCCAAAGTATAGTCTACTCGATTCTATTCTATTCTGTTCTGTTCTGTTCTGTTCTGTTCTATTCTGTTCTGTTCTATTCTATTCTATTATATTCGATTCTATTCTTTTCTATTCGATTCTATTCTATTCGATTCTATTCTGTTCTGTTCTGTTCTATTCTATTCTATTCTATACACCAAGGTGCCTCTTCCTGTATGTCCGACGTCAGAGCGTCCATTTTCATCAGGGAGAGGTAAGACTAAGAGTCGACTCTTGGTGCAAGCCGACTGCCACACTGAAGCTGCCATTAGAATATTATATAGAATATTATAATATACAAATGTATATTATAATATTCTTCTTCTATATTAATATTAAATATAATACAAAAATTAAAAAAAGCCAATTTGCAAAGGGGAGAGGGAAAAGGGCTTATTGTGCATAAAAAAAATTGTCCACATCGATGTCAATGGGAAACGTGCCCAGAACGCTGGCAGAATTACCACGTTGGATAGCAATGCTGACTCTGGCCGAAGAAAAGGTCAGCCCCCTGGTCACATGTAGAGTCGACGAGCTTAGTGTTCATGTCTCGAAAACTCGATGCGCACTCGGACCCCATATACCTGTTTCAACCCCAAACGCATGAAAGGAATGCATGACCGATGGGGCAGAAAGGTTCTGGAGTGGCGACCGCGAACCGGAAGACGTTGCGTTGGAAGGCCTCCCACCAGGTGGACCGATGACCTGGTGAGGGTTGTGGGGATTTACTGGATGCGAGACGCATAGGACCGATCAATGTAGCGACGCTTAGGGGATGCCTATGTCCAGTAGTGGACGTCTTTCGGCTGATATGATGATAAAGGTTATTATATTTACGCCGTTCGAGGTTTTCTGCACCAGCAGCAGCCGCCCCAGCACAGGCCGCCGTGCTAAGAATGCTCCAGTCACCACACCAAAGCCTACCCACATTCCAAGGCATTATGGTCAATCGGTCAGGTCAATTCCCATAGCCGCGTGCCAAGCCAATGGGTTCTAAAACAGCTGGCATCCCGGCGGTAACAAAGAGCCCTACGTACGATGTCATTAATCCTGGCGTGCCGTGCTATCCGACCAGCGCTCCTACTGCAGGATAGGCTTTGGTGACCTAGGCGGTCGACTGCTTCACCACATTGACAACCATGTGGAGCTCCGCTAAGAGCATCCAAACGCAGACATGAAGCTATCCGGAAGGTTTTGTCACCCAACATAGGTACGACGGTAGTGCCTGTAGCCAGAGGCCGGACTCCCACTCTCCCACAGCCAGCAGGCGGGCACGCTCATCAGTATTGTTGGACGTATTTCTGAGTTAATGCCGTGCCAACCAGCAGAGCGGCTCTCCCCTTTGTCTGGGAAGATCGGTTCTAGGGCAACGCCGTATTCGAGCAAGCCGCTTAAAATTCCAGGCGCACACGCGACGTGTATTGGGATGGTTTAATATAATGAAACCCTGACCAAACAAGTTTCCTTACATTGCATTCATATATTGCAAAACAAACAAAAATTATTTTCGGAAAAGCAATACTCAATTTGTTTATAGTCTTTCCTTGTATTTGTAATTTTTCCGTGTTTGTGATGACCTGAAATGCAGGTTTGGAAAACCCAAATCGGACAGTTCGCTGCCTGTTTGGATTATATTTATAGAATTCCTGTTTATTGCAATACAATATTTAAGCGATCTGTAATCATTCTAATCTAATGAGTACTTGATGCAAATACATAATACAGAATAACAAAACGCGTTTGGAATTAATATAATGTTAATACTAATTAATAATGTAATAAACAATGTCATACATTTGAAAAAAAAAAAAAAAATGTTAAAATAATGTCAACATTATTTAAGTTATATTAGTTATATACTAATGCGCCTAAATGTACATTTATATGAACGTTCTTACTTTTTTTTTTTTTTTTATTCTAAAATAATTTATAAGTATACCTACTAACAAAAATATGGATCTGTTACATAAATAAAATAAATAATAATAATTGTTAATAATAATAATAAATAATAATAAATAAATTTATTCATAAACTTAGGACTAGATACATTAACACGGTTAAGTGAGACAAGCATTTAAAGTTCTTTATCTAGTTAGTGGGTGCAGTACTGTCCTTCTAGATAGGAGATGAAATCACCTGTGTTTAGAAGAAACAGATTGCGATCCCCTGTCGATAAAATAAGGTTTGACTTAAATCATGAACATGCTTTCATTATTAAAATCAATCAGCAAAATAAAAAGCAATATAATTGTAATTAAATTAAAAGTTTAGGTACTTAATCGAATGTCAGTTATGAATAAATAATTAATAAAATAAATTACAATAATCAAACAACAAAAAATAAAAAAATATATAAAAATTATGTTCAGAGTGATTGTGAGTTTTGTATTTGTATTAGTATAGTGTGTGTATGTTTTCTATGTTGTGTGTGGTGCGTGTTTGTGTTAGCTTGATCACTTCTTAAAGAGTTCTTCTGTTTCAATATAATTAAGGTTCAGTAAATAGGAGCGAACAGTCTTTTTGCAGATACTATATCTCAATCCGTAAATAGGAACTTTTGCATTCATCCTATTATACAATGAAGGGCCAAGATAGAGAGCGAACTTTTTAAAAAAGGCTGTGCGTGGTGGTGGGATTGTACAGATGAGGTCTTTTCGGCGTTTAAAGAGTTTCTTAAAAGGTGTACTCTTGTGTTGTAGTAGGACTATTTGTATAATAAATTGTTGTCTTACATTGAGTAGCTTGCATGATTTATAGAGTTCGGTCGTTGGGAAGAAAATTGGTCTGAACGTAGCCACTTTTAGAATAGCTCTGTGTGCTATCTCCAGAGGTTTGAGTATGGTCTTTGCAGCACCACCCCAGCAAGAAATACAGTAAATAAGGATTGACTGGCAAAGAGCAACGTTTCGGATAATTGAAGGGTTGGCTACATGACGCAGAGTTTTAAAAATATAAATAAGCTTGCGTATGCGACCAGTAAGGGCATTAATGTGTGACCCGAAATTAAGATTTTTGTCCAGAACTACTCCAAGATATTTAACTTGTTCCACTGAGGTTATGGTAGGACATTGACAATTAATTTGAGATTGTGTGAAACAAGAATGGGCTTATATACAGATTGGCGTTTTCGGTTGGGAAGTATTATTGATAGAAAAAGTAATAAAGTTAGTTTTATTGGCATTGAGAGTTAAAGAGTGAGATGAAAGCCATTTAAGGGCAGAATTAAAGCCGTCTTGTGCAGTTACTTGGAGGTCCGACCAAGAGTTTGCGGTGAAAGTAATGGCAATATCATCTGCAAATGAAACTATTGACGCTTTTGTAATTTGAAGATTGCAGAGGTCGTTAATAAAAACAAGAAAGAGGGTGGGTCCCAAAATGCTTCCCTGAGGCACGCCGTATTGAATGGGTATCTCGATACTTTTGTGATTGTCTAAAGTAACAAATTGTGAGCGGTTGGTAAGATAGCTCTCGAACAGATCCAGTGGGGCTCCCCTTACACCCAAACCTTGAAGCTTGAGTAGAAGAGTGGAGACGAGAACGGTGTCAAACGCTTTCGCAAGATCCAGAAAGACGGTAAGAACTCTTTTGTTAGCATTCAAGTTTTCCACTATGTTATTGACTAACAAGTGGACAGCATCACAGGTGGATTTATTCCTGCGGAAGCCAAATTGTTGCGGTGATAATCGGGCGGTAGTTGTTTTGCAAGCTCCCGTCACCACCCTTGAAGATAGGATGGATAATTGCCTTTTTAAAAGAAGTAGGGAAGGTTGCAGATTCAAAGCAGTGGTTAAAGATGTGGCATAGTATGGGTGCAAGGGTCCGAGCATATCTTTTTAAGAATTTGTTTGAGGTATGCCATCCCATCCAGCGGCAGCAATGACCTTTAGCTGGTTAATGGTACTTATAATTTCATCCGGATCTGTTTGTTCTAAGACAAAAGATTTACTGGATGTTGAGGTTTGTGTGGTAGGTGTAAGGTTTTGGACACTCCGAACATCCTCTGCGAGTTTTTTTCCCAATACTGACGAAGAAGTAGGTTTTTTTTTTTTTTTTTTTTTTTGAGGGTACCTGAAGTGAACACAACTTTTTTTGGAGCTCTCATTTATTATTAGATTAATAATAGTATATTTATATTTATTATCGTGCAAATGCACTAAAGTCTTCACTGTCCTCGGCTACACTCACTGCTAAATAAGTTCTCCTCTCGCCTTCACCTGACCTGCACAAAAACAAAATAAGTAATGGACCTATACGCTAAGCTGTCTAGCTGCATGGAGGATCTT
Organism: Anorthoa munda; assembly: GCA_945859665.1. Taxonomy (NCBI): domain Eukaryota; kingdom Metazoa; phylum Arthropoda; class Insecta; order Lepidoptera; family Noctuidae; genus Anorthoa; species Anorthoa munda. The sequence goes on along the minus strand of OX243917.1, from coordinate 11,559,591 downwards.
TCTGCTACTTTTGCCATGCGCATGGAAACCTATGAAAAGGATCTGAAGAATGCCAGTGGTAATGAGGCTACCCACAAGTCAATAGCCAGCCTATCTCGAGACTTCATAGAATTCAAGTGTCTCATTTGGAAGACTATGAATGCACTGAAGACGCAGATGGAGTTGCTAACAGTAGGATTGGATCGTCACGAAATGGCATCTCGCAGGCAGGTCCTGCTCCTCCATGGTCTTCCTGAGCGGAGAGATGAAGATTGCACCAACCGGGCTCTCTCAACACTGACAGAAAAGATGAAGATTGCACATGCCTCTCCTTCAGACATCACATCATGTCATCGCCTGGGTGTGGATGCAGGCAAGCCACGTCCTCTTCTTGTCAGGTTTGCCAATTATAGCTTGCGTAGTGAGGTGTGGCGCAGCAAGACTATGTTAAAGGGTACTGGTTTGGTCTTCTCGGAGTTCCTAACCAAGCCGAGACACGACATGTTCTTAAGTGCTCGCAAACACTTTAGTGTAAAACAGTGCTGGACCTCCGAGGGCAAGATTGTTATCCTGCTCCCAGACAAGTCGCGCCGAAAAATTGAGACGGCGGCTGAACTGAAGCAACTCATTGTGCGGTTCCCGATGGCTACATCTACTAATGTGTCATCGGATAAGACTTCACGTAGGCAAGCAAAATAATCTCATTCATTACCCATCATAATCTTTTAGATTATCTAATTATATTCTTATGTCGGTCACTGAATATTTTGCATTATTTCTCTGTTTTAATAATTTGTTGATGATTTGTTGTGACTTTTGCTTGTAATTTTTATTTGACACTTTGACAGCACTGATCATAGACTACACATAACAGAGATAATTTTCGTTCGGAAACTTTTCCAAGTGACTGTATTATAGTTTAATAATTTGGGTTGTGGTCTTTTGGCTTTTGTTAAAATGGCGAGTGTATCGAGGTTTTATTGCTTTAAGATTGTGTTGCACTGATCTGTTATTTTAGTGTAATAATTTTATAATATTATATATATTTATACTTGCGTCATGTTAGGTAATATTGATAATAGTTTTGTTTCCTGTTCTTCGTCTTGCTCGTCCGATGAGAGCTATGCTAGTGCGTTCAGTGATGATTCGATTCACCTGCGCGATCAACTATTTTCTGCCTTTTCTTGCTTCAGTAAATTTTTCAATGTAGTTCATATAAATGCTCAAAGCGTTCCTGCTCATCACTCTGACTTATTAACCTCATTCGACTCTGATCTTATTCATGCGGTACTCGTGTCAGAGACTTTTCTCAAACCAGCACTTCCTTCAACGCAGTATTCTCTGCCCGGCTACAAGCTTGTGCGTAATGACAGAACTGGCAAGGGATGCGGAGGAGTCGCCATCTATCTCCGTGGAGATATTACATACAATGTCGTCGATCAGTCACCGAGTAATTATTCGAAATTTGCTGAACACCTCTTTATTGAAGTTACTTTTAACCACACAACATTACTAGTAGGTGTTTATTATAGCCCCTCATGTCATATAGATTATTTCCTTTCATTTGAAACAAAACTTGAATATTTTTCTTCGTTATATGACCATACGATAATACTCGGAGACTTCAACACCTGTTTAATCAAGGATGATGTGCGCAGCCGTAAGCTCCGGTCCCTGGTCTCTTCTGTCAACATGCATATTCTTCAGCTTGACGCCACTCATCATGCTCCCCACTGTAACCCTTCACTTCTAGACCTTATTCTGGTTTCTGACCCAAGCAAAGTGGCCACTCACGGGCAACTTTCTGCCTCCTTTTCTTACCATGACCTTATTTTTCTTTCTTACAAAATTCGCCCTCCAAAACGTAAATCTAAATTTCTCTTCCTTCGCAGTTTCAAGAACATTGACCTGGATCGCTTGGGAGAAGATGCGAGCAATATTGATTGGTCTCCTGTTTATGGAAGCAATGATTTGGACACTAAGGTAGCGGAGTTTAACAAGATAGTGTTGCAACTCTTTGATGAACATGCACCGCTCAGAAAGGTCAGAGTGAAGCATTTTCCAGCTCCCTGGTTGAGTGACAGCATCAAAGGCGCGATGTCGAAAAGGGATAAGGCTAAAAGGCGGTACAAAAAGGATCCTACTGATGGGAACTGGTCTATATACAAGAAGTTGCGCAATCGTTGCGGTCGTATGTGTAGGGATGCTAAAAGGCGCCACATCCACAACTCTGTTCAAAATTTCAACACAGCACAAGTATGGCAATTTCTAAAAACCCTTGGTATCGGTAAAGCTGTTGATGACAGCAAGCCTGATATTGACCTTAACGCAATTAATTTTCATTTTTCTAAATCACCTGTCATTCTTGACGACAACGTTAAAGCTTCCACTTTGAACAATCTCTCTAAGCTTCCTCTGCCGATGTGTACTTCTTTCTCTTTTCAACCAGTTACAGAAGGGGATATAAAGCGGGCCGTCAAATCTATAACCACGAAGGCGGTGGGTGATGACGGTCTGCAACTCCAGATGCTCCTTCCTATCCTGAATGAACTCGCTCCTGTCATCCTTCACACTATCAACTACTCCCTCTTTTCTGGCTGCTTCCCTTCCGCGTGGAAGAAAGCTCATGTTCTGCCTTTACCCAAAGTCCCTAAACCCTCGTCAGTTACCCAGTTCCGTCCAATCTCCATACTTCCAATCCTATCTAAAGTCCTAGAAAGTGTTGTTAATAATCAGCTGTCTCAATACCTTTCCTCTAATAGCCTGCTAAGTCCTTATCAATCTGGATTCCGTCCTGGCCACAGCACTGTATCGGCCTTAGTTAAAATAACTGACGACATCCGACTGGCCATGGAAAATAGGTCCCTTACAGTTTTGATTCTACTGGACTTTAGCAGTGCATTTAATTCAGTTGATTTTGACATCCTCTTAGGTATCTTATCCTCTTTAAATATGTCTCCTTCTGTGATTGCGTGGTTTAATTCTTATCTTCGGGGCCGCTCGCAGTCGGTCCGCTCAGAGGAGGCTTCCTCTGACTGGTGCGATCTCGCTGCGGGTGTTCCTCAGGGTGGCGTCCTTTCTCCTCTTCTTTTCTCGGTTTTTATAAACGCTATCACTAAGGTCTTATCTTCACACTTTCATCTCTATGCAGACGACCTACAGCTTTATCGCCACTTTAAAATCGAAGAGCTTACTGAAACTATCGAGGCCATCAATAATGATCTTGGAAACATCTGTCAGTGGGCTAAAAGTTTTGGACTCTTAGTGAACCCAGCAAAATCACAAGCTCTCATTATTGGTGGCAGATACTACATCAATCTGTTGAGTAGCCAGTCTCTCCCCTCTGTTTTGTACGATGCCGTCACCATAGCCTATTCCAAAAAAGTTAAAAACTTAGGGGTTTTCCTTGACTGCCACTTATCTTGGAATGTTCACATTGCAGAGGTAAGCAGGAGGGTGTTTTGCTCGTTTCGGTCTCTGAAGCGTCTCCAGAAGTTCCTGCCTTTTCCGACTAAAGTTACTCTTGCTCAGTCTCTCCTTCTTCCTCTTCTTGACTACGCTGATGTCTGCTTTCTTGATGCGACTGAGGAACTTCTTGATAAGCTCGAACGTCTACAGAATTTGTGCATCCGTTTCATTTTTGGCCTCCGAAAGTACGACCATGTGTCGGAATTTCGGAAGCAGTTGAAATGGCTGCCTATTCGACAGCGCCGAGATGCTCACATTCTTTCATTACTCTTTTCTGTTCTTTATAATCCTAACGCTCCTTTGTATCTTCAGGAACGCTTTGAGTATCTTGTTCCAAGAGGAAAACCTTGTCGTCTGTCATCATCTCTTCTCCTTCGTTTTCCTCCCCACTCTTCAAGTCGCTACGGTGGATCTTTTACTGTTCGCGCTGTCCGCCTCTGGAATGCTCTTCCACACTCTATACGGGATAGCCCTTCGTTGGAGGTTTTCAAGAGAAGAATTAAGGAATATTTCCTATCAACATGACACATTAAATTTATGTATTCACAATTGTAATATTTTAGTTTTGTAATTATAGTATGCTGTATGTATTATGTTTATACATTGTGTATTGCACACGTATTTGTTTAGTTTATTAGTGAGTAAGTATTTAAAATTGTTTTATATTTTTAATAAGTTTTTGTTGTGCACATGGATGTACTATCCTCATATTATGCATATTTCTTTACGCAACTGAGGTTTGCTGTCAGAGAACCCAACTATGGGTTAAGCTCGCCTTTGTACATGAACTTTCTTTTGTATTTGTATGTTTTTATGTTTTGTGTACAATAAAGAATAAGAATAAGAAGAATTCGTTTACGGCATTGCAAGACTGAACGGGCGAGGAGGAGTGAGTTAGAAGTTGGTGGGAAGGGTTTTTCTTTTTTTGTGTATTTGTAATTGTTCTTATAGTGTCCCATAGTTTTTTTGGATTTTGAGATGCGTTATTTAATTGTTCAGAATCGTATTTTCTCTTTATTTTTTTCAAAAGGTTTGAACAAAAATTTCTGTATCGCTTATATGTGATTTTTATAGTTTGATTGTCTGGAGACTGTTTGACTTTTTTGTGTAGGGAGTCTCGGTTCCGAATACACCGCAGCAAGCCTGGCGTAATCCACGGTTTCAGAGTTATTTTACTAGCGGGGACTTTGACAATTGTCGTGCATTCTTTTATGGCATTTTTCATCATTCGTGTAAGTCTGTCGGTAGAGTCTGGCCAACCAAAGTGTGATCTGAAAAACGCGGCAAATTCAAAAAATCCTAATGTGGTATCACCAACTATACCTCTAGTTAAAAGTTTTGATACTTGTATTATTTGTATTTATTATAATTTATTTTTTCAATTATTGGCTCCGTTTAGTGAAGTGTGACGGAGCCGTGACTGTCATGGATGTGAGTTAAAAAAGAATGTGTATATTTATTTATAAGTAATTACATAATATTAACCCACTTAACATTTAATTTATTAATTACTTAATCATCATACTCAAAATCATAGTCCAAAAATTCAACCTCTAAGTATTCATCTGTATCTGAATCATCATCTACACTTATATAATTTTTTCCAATACTTCTTCTGTTATGTGATCTCTTTGTTTATATTTATTTGCCACATTTATTACATGGTCCGTCAATTTTTCCAGTCTTCTGCAGTTATTCCGCCAAATGAGGAACATTGAAACATAAACATAATAAAAGGTATCATGATATCGTAAATATATAACAATCAGCCAACATGGATCAAGATTACCAAGTCATACTAACAATCGCAATCACAGACAATACACAGATTAATAATGTTGCCATACCCCAACTTTGAAAATACCCCAGATCACGCTTTCGTTGGCCAGACTCTAGCATCATTAGGGTCAGAGATAAGGAAAAGGGGGGTAAAGTCTATGTTTTTCATGGAGATGTCAAGTTCCTCGTAGTTTACCATAGATAACGTTTTCAGGGAAGTTGTTTTTGGTTTTTTATTATTTATACATAATAGAGAAGAGCAATGATCAGTTACCGTTGTGTCGTAGATTAGAGTAAGAATATTAGCCTTTGATCGAATCATGATATGATCTAAGCAGTTTTCGCCTCTAGTGGGCCGTGTATGACCTGGTAGGAATCCGTGATATGCCATGGTGCTAAGGTATTCGTGGGATCGGGATTCTTGGGTGGTAGGTTTAATATCCAGGTTAATGTCTCCTGTTACGATAACTGATTTGTAGGAACTGAGGGCAGGGAGAATATTATTGAGTGCTATAAGGAATGTATGAATGTTTTCGTTAGACGGGGAGCGGTAGATGCAAAGTACAGCAATTTCAGAGTTTAAGGTCACGAGTAGGCCCGAAGCTGATCCAAGGAAGTCAGGCTCTTCGCAAGTGGTCATAGTATCTGACTTAGCATACACGACTACCCCGTCGCTCTGATTAAGGTGTTTGGTAGTTTTGTATGTTGTGTAGTTGTGTAAAGTGGGAATAGCGGAATTGCTAGAGCACGATAGCCAGCATTCTGTAAGAACAAGAAGATCACATTCAATATTCATACGGTGTATTAGAGTTTGAAAGTTTAAGTAATTGCAGTTGATGGACCGGATATTTTGCATTAGAATAGTAAACCATAAGTTTCCATTTTTAACGTAAGATTTAGTATCTTCTGGGGCACAAATGTGATTCTCGGATACAGAAAATTGGTCGAGATTTGTCATTATATCATATATGTTATTGGACATAGTTCTACGGAATGAAGGGCAAACTTATGTAATAAATAAGGCTATAAAAATGAGGCAGTAATAACTTAGGGACTTTTATTGTCAGTGATGGTGAGTCAGGTATAGTGTAAGCTGTAAGTATGCGTTTGTATAAAGTGTACTTGGTTAATGTGTTAAGTGTGCAGTAGTTTACATTAAAAAGCTTAAATATAGTGGCAGAACAAGTTTCAACAAAATAAAATTTAGTGAAAAGAGAACAAGGTAAATTGAGAACCGGTAACAGATAAAGGGAGCATCTTAAAAGCTGAACCAGTCATGGATTGTTTGTATCAGTCGGTGTTGACATTCTTTGGATTTGCAGTTCACTTTTAACAACAATAGAGAGGCTGTCAGGATTCTTCTTCAACATGATACGTCCGTCCGCGGTCCAGCAAAACATGTACTGATTCATCTTGGCGTAGTTTCGTGTTAGATAGAAAAGTCGTTTAGAGAAGGAAGTTAACTGTTCCGCAGCATATATAGGCGTTTTTGGAGCTGCTATTCCCAGGTGAGTAGAGTTTAGTTTATTGTTAGGATTCTGTTTGTTAAGGTCCCTAACAGCAGCCAAAAAGTTGGTTTTCTTTAGGGTATTCGTAAATTCGACTGTGAGGGTAGAATTTGAATTTTCTTTCTTAGACGGTTGTCGAGAAACGTCGCGTATGTCAGATTCTTCTAACTTTAATTTGAGTTGTTTTGACAGTTCCAACAATGCGTTGTATAACATCTTTTTTGATTCATTACTTCTCTTGGGTACGTTGCGAAGCTCAATGCAAGTCTTTACCAGGGATCGGTCGAATGACTCCACTTTTTCTTCCAGCGCAGCTATTTTAGATATCATGGAGTTGCGTTCTTTTTCTAATCCAATGATTTTTGTATCCAAAGACGTTAACTGATCGGACACATAGTTTACTGACTTCTCTATATCAGTAAATGATTCCTCTATTTTCGAGTTAGACGTTTTTATTTCAATAATATAACTCTCCAGCTTATCCATACGGGTGTTTTGCAAGCAAGATATATTATGTATCATGTCCCTCATTTCTGCTATTTCGTTCCGGAACTCAGCTAAGTAGTCGTTATCCTTGTTGATATCACCTGACAGACATCTTCCATCATCGTTGTCATTACCTGACAGACATCTTCCATCATCGTTGTCATTACCTGACAGACATCGCCGTTTGTTTGTTCTTTTGGAAACATTTTTATTAGTGCTTTTGGTTGACTCGTCGTTCACGAACAACTTTCTAGCTTCTGTTTCATTTATCATAGGTGTCGACATATTTAGCGGGTTATTTGAATGAAATACTTGACAAATAATCGATCCAACAATATCAATAAATCACAAAAAGTGCCGGATCCGCCGCTCACTGGTTCGAACCTCCGACCTGTGGCACACTTGTTTAGCCAGAGCTCTTATCCAACGAGCCAAGCAAGCAGTTAATTGAAGCGGTGAAATAGCTGTGCGCATTTAACTTCTGCGCCAAGCAGTGAAAGAACGGTGACAACAGTCAAGTTCAAGAGGGTAGTGCACTACAAACAAATGTCGAACACTTTTGACGAAATCATTTTCTTTATAAAACTTAAGTCACCAAAACATTCTTATTTACACTCACTTTAAAGTTTTATATTAGTATTATAGTCTATTAAGGTACTATATGTAAAATTAGCGATAAACTGAGCTTGTGTATTCGTAAACTTTTTATAAACTGATTTAAATCACGGAGGGCTCTCGAGACACGTTCTATCGCTACCGCGCGGTGCGGGGGGATCAAATGTTATGTGGGATGTGAACTCCGTAATTATTGTATCGATTCGATAGCCGTGTCAGAATAGCCACGAGCCTGGACCAACTCCTTATGAGACCCTCTTTAGGCAGCTAGGTCAAAGGGTTTATTGAGAACGCGCTACTTATAGACACGGCTTGTATTGTTAGGCGACTCCTCTCTATGAAGCCCTAACCATAGCTTGTACCCTGTTCCTGATACCAGTCAACCGCATTTTTTTTACACTTTTATGTTTCTTTAAAAGAAATGTTTAAAAATATTATTTAATAATAATGAAAAAGGATTAAACAAGATAATAATATTGAGCATTATTATCCCCCGAACCACTATCATTGTAATTTTCAAATGCCTAAATTATTTCTTACTAGCTAACCCGGCAAACTTTGTTTTGCCATAAAACACCAAAAATTCATCTACCCTACCTACCCTTCCCTACCCTACATACCCTACCCTTGCCTACCCTACCCTACCTACCTTACCCTATCCTACCCTACCTACCCTACCCTACATACCCTACCATACTCTACCTACCCTTCCCTACCTACCCTGCCCTATCCTACCCTACCTACCCTACCCTACATACCCTACCATACTCTACCTACTCTACCCTACCTACCTTACCCTACCTATCCTATCCTTCCCTACCTACCCTACCGTACCCTACCTACTCTACCCTACCCTACCTACCCTACCCTACATACCCTACCATACTCTACCCTACCTACCCTATCCTACCCTACCTACCCTACCCTACCCTACCTACCCTACCCTACATACCCTACCATACTCTACCCTACCTACCCTATCCTACCCTACCTACCCTACCCTACCCTACCTACCCTACCCTACATACCCTACTCTACCTACCCTTTCCTTCCAACCCTACCTACCCTATCCTACCTACGCTACCTATGCAGGTAAGGTACAATTTTTATTTCATATTTTTTTCTTCATATGAACCTTCTGAACAAACACAACAAAAAAAAATTGGTTGCCTGTAAAGTCGGTATACGGGCGAAAGTTTTACGTGACAACGACTTTGAGTGGTAAAATAATTTTAATGTGAATATTCATTCGTATAGTAGGAAGAAGGATTATGTCTGTCTCTCTCGCTCTTAGGCGGGCTAACCATGCCCGAGTGGAAGGGACGCGTGCCTCTCACTCGCTCTCATTGTGAGCGCATAACGTGAGCGGAGCGTAACGCAGTTTCTTGAAGTGTCACCCGGCAAACCAATTTATAAGACGTTGTCACGTCAAAAAGAATAAGCGAAATCGGTCCAGCCGTTCACGCGTGATGCCGTGACCAAGGGAAATAGGGATTCATTTTTATATATATAGATTATATTTATCCGGAAAAGATCTTCAAAGGCAACACGGATTCATAAATAAATTCTAGCATGATCCGCAGTAGCAGCCGAGATGTAACCTTTTTTTTTTAACCTCCGACGGAAAAAGAGGGGTGTTATAAGTTTGACGTGTGTTGCTGTGTATCTGTCTGTGGCATCATAGCGCCTAAACGGATGAACCGATTTTGATTTAGTTTTTTTTGTTTGAAAGGTGACTTTTAAATAAAACTTTGCCCCACACTTGGACTAACATTGATTATCTCCAGATGCTAGCTAGAGCAATGGTGACCCAGTGGTATCGGCCGCGACTTACAAGTTGTAGGTCGTGGGTTCGAGCCCAGGCAGGCGCTTCACTTTGTGTAAATTCTTTCATCACCACTGCTCTCAAAAACGGTGAAGGAAAACATCGTGAGGAAACCGGCATGTCCTAGAACCAAAAATTCGAAGACATGTGACATCCACCAATCTGCACTGGGCCCGCGTGGTGGATTATGGTCCATCCCCTTTCACATAGAGGAGGCCTGTGTCCCAGCAGTGATGATGATGCTAGCTAGATGGTGCAGGAATTAGATTCATATTGTTTTTTTGGTTTGACAATTCAAAAGTACCTTTAAGGTTTAGTTGAAATGAATTTTTATTTTGTTGCAGTGGAGATTTCATTTAAAATCGATTTGATTTGGGTTAATAATGTACCTGTCTTATCTTGTGACCATAGTTATGACAAGAAACTACAAAACAAATACACGGTTTACGAAGGAGAAGATTTAAAAATATTCACAAAATATACTAATTCTTCCGACTATATTATGTAAGTACACTTTATTTATTCTTTCACTAATTTACTGAAACAAGAAGTCCAATTACATTTTTAATAATATTTAACCAAAGGACTAAAAAAACGCTGCAAACTGTATCTAATTATTAATGGGAAATTATTAACCGCGAGAAAAATATACTGAATGGGCGACTATTATACTAAGTAACTGTTTATCCGGTTTGAGTAATACTTTTTAGGAGGATTTTGTGAGCAAAATATGTAACAATATTATTACCGCAGTAATAATATTGTTACATATTTTAGTGACACTCGCGGGGTTAAGACGAATCGATTGACGTAAGAACCATCAAAATCGGCCCACGCGTTAGGTCTCTAGAACGCCACATAGGAACAAACATACATACATACATACATAGACTGATAAACACATTACCCTCCTTCGGCAGTCGGGTAATTAGTGATATAGTCGGGTCGAATATTGTCTTTATAGATGGATATCGTCAAAAGAAAATAATTAATTTGCTTGTAAATCGAATCTAATTTGATTTTACTTTTACGTTTTGATTACAAAACGTCGAAAATACTTCTGCACTAACACAAAATAGACTCCCCCGCACGCATGCGCCGTATGGACTACGGACCAGTACTGCCAACGACTCCGGCCACTCCAATGCGTTATTCGAGCTTAAACATTATTAATTTAGAAATCATTATTAGTAAGTAAGTAAGTAAATATTTATTTCTCAGTATATGGTACATTGAGATCTTACATTTAACATTGTTTCACACATACTACCATTGCTGGTGTAGAAATTTTAAATAATAAGCTAGGTACATGCAAATTAGAACTAGGTACATTATAAGATTATTATAAAAATTTAAGAATTTTTTTAAAATGTCTAAATAAAAATCATAATATCAAAAAATAAATCACAATGTCAAAAAAAATAATCATAATGGCAAAAAATTAATCAAAAATGTCAATAATTAATAATCATGTCAAAATATAAATCGTTAAGTCAAAAATAATAATAAAAAAAAAAATACAATGTCAAAGTATCATTACTAAAATTTTAATTACAATATCAAAAAGAGTGATTTAAAAATTCATTGACGAAATAAAAACACATGTATAAGAGCCAAGCAAACATTTTACATTTAAACTTATTAATTGGTAGCATTCTCAGGGCAGGTGGTAATTTATTATAAATTTTAATTGTCATGCAACTTACATAATTAACTTAACATGCAATTAGTAACGATGGCGATATTATGATTTTATTTTTGTATAATTTACATGGTTCATGGTATTTATTTTATTCTGTTTTTAGTATTTGTTGTTATAGCGGCAACAGAAATGCATCAACAGAGAAAATTTTAACTGCACAGCCTGATGACAGACAAACAGACAGACGGACCGCGGAGTCTTAGTAATAGGATCCCGTTATTACCCTTTGGGTACGGAACACTAAAAATTGTTTGCTTATATCTCAAAAACTAGTGAATCTAGGACTTTTTTGTGGACAATTGAGAAAGGAATAAATTTGCCCTAGCTCAAATTGCAGTAAAATCGTAACCTTACGAGAATTAAGCCAAAAACTGACTGAAAACACAGTAGTTTTAGCTGAGATGGGCTTTTTATGGATTTTTCAGGCAACGTTACTACTTCTATAATGAACACAATTCTGGTAAAAGTATTAACAAGATTTTTTTATCGCAGACAAATTTAAAGGCTTTATATCCTGGGCTATAATGTCACTTTTTAAATATTTTACAGATGTCACGACTTATTTGATAAAAATATTACTACATATTATATAGATCCACATACGCACGTAAGTAAAATTTACTTAGATCAGAGAAATACAGATAATGTTCTTTTACTTATGCTTGAATTAATATACCAATGTTATCAAATCTTTTAACAGTTTCAGGTAGAAAGAAGAATGGGTGCTTATTGGAACTGCACGATTTTGTATTTTATAACAAAAGTAGTAAGTGAGCCCGTGGTAAGGTATGATGTCGGCTACTATTCAGCGGCATATTGCTTTATGAAAATTCACGTGAGACCAAAAGGTATGCAAGCTTTTCATTATTATTAAAAGTGTAGATACACACGGAACTGGCGTTAATATGTCTCTAAAATCGATTATAAAATGGTTAGACGAGAATAACTTAAGAATAAATATAGATATGTAGGCTAGGCCTACAGTTCGGACGCTCTTCCAACAAATGTCTCCGAAGAAATACGAAGTTTGCCGAACCGCGCGACAAGCGCGTAGAGCCTCGACGCACATTCTCTCTCCTCCCCGCGCTCTTGTTGCGCCCCTCGGTCGCCCTCGCCAGTCCGCGGTAAACGACGTATGAAGTAGGCAGAACTATTGACTCGCTCGTGCATTTATGTTAAAACCTGGAGTGTGCGATGGAACTGCACAATTTGATTCCGCCTAGCCCTTTCCATCACCGGACAACTAGACGTACGACAATGCGCCACCGGTACATGGTGGACATCACACCCATACGTATAAAGCGTTATGCGAATACTTTCATTGTACGCACAGCTAAGGAGTGGAATTCCCTGCCGGAGTCTTTGTTTCCTAATAGCTACAACCTTGGGGTCTTTAAGTCAAGAGTGAATAGGTTACTTCTAGGCAAGCGTGCTTCACCGTCGACCACATCATCGCTTACCATCAGGCGAGATAGTGGTCAAACGCAAGCCTATCGATAAATAAATAATAATAAATAAATAATATACCTTGTATCATTTTGTAATATCGTTAGAGCTGTGTTTATTCTGGAGAGTGCCCTAAATATCCAAATAATATATAACATTCACTATACCTAACACACACAGACTCTACAGATAAGCAAAACAAATAATAATAATAATTTTAACCAATGCATTTCAGATAAGAGCAATCTGCATATGCAATACAATAATGATACAGTTAACGATTTAGTAAGTACTAAATTTCTAGGGTAAGAAATAGATAAAAAAGTCGGTTAAAAACTAAGTTGGAAACAACACAGGGTTATTTTGCAAAAAAACTAAGCACATATGCTTATTCTTTACATACATTGTCGTCTATTGTAAATCGCACTCCTGACTGCATACCATGGTTTAGTCGAATGCCACCTACGATATGGCGTAATATTATAAAGGCGGCTGGTGCCGTAATAAAACGATTTGAGTTCATGGCACAATAATAGTTGTTTATGCAATGGTCATATAATATGGGTTATTAAAACACGAGCGTAGGTTTATCAAATGAGGCGAAGCCGAATTTGATAATAATATTACGCGAGTGTTTTAATACCTAATTATATGCTATTGCATACACTACTTTATCTTCACTCATACAGTTTAAATAAAACAAAAGTGGAAAGGGAAAAAATATGTGGTATGGTATGGCGGCAATTTAGATTCTCATTGCGCAGCGCGCGCATCCACAGACAACTGACAATGACATTAGCCCATACGCGCCAGAAAATTAAAAAGTAAAAGTGTGCTATAAAAATTAAAAAGTTATTTTATGATGCAGTTGTTTGAAAATTGAAGGAAAATGTTGAACTGTAATGGTTTTTTTTTTAATTTTACCTATCCACGAATATAAAGTACGTGTTTATACAATATTTTTTGAATTCGTATTTGGAACATTACGTTGTGAGTGTAGATAAAATACTTTAATCACTTATAACACGTTGTAATTCGACACGGCGGACTCATGTAATTATGGAAACATTGAAATAATTTGGCACTATGGAGGTCTCACGATGGGGCTGGAATGTGGCCATAACAACTTCTCAACCAGACAAGATAGTACCATTGTGTTTGGGCTCATTGGATTTGTATTGAATAGTGATGGCATTTAGTACATTTGAGTTCAAAAAGGTTGTTTAAAAAAGAACTCAATATTTTATAGTACTAACAATTGACTGTATCTAGGTACCTACGTAATAGTCATTGCACAGAAGGGGTTCCGAGGTGGTCATTTAAGAAGTCACAGAGAAAACCATCCCGGTGATCACAATCAGAACATAAAAGAAGTTTCATGAATACTTGTATTATGCGTACAGCTAAAGAGTGGAATTCTCTGCCGCAGTCTGTATTTCCTGATAGACAAAACCTGGGAGATTTGAAGTCAAAACTGCATAGGTTTCTTCTAGGTAAGCGTGCTACATCGTCGACCACATCGTCGCTTACCATCAGGTGAGATGTGTGTGTGAGTGGTCAAGCGCGAGCCTATCAATAAAAAAATAAAAAAATGTCCTGATGGTGATCACCACACTCCATGGCCTTGCCCCAAAAACCCAGGTGCCTTTTGAAGGTTTTCCTCCAAGGTTGAAGACTTGATGTTATAAATGAACGCTAGCCTGAATCAGAAAATAAGTTTCATAACCCCACAGACCCGCCTCAGACGATCCTCGTGAACAACATGATACTGCCAGCAGTCCGCACAGCCCTGGAGGACCTCGTTGACTTCACTGCCGAGTACCAATACGCTGACGGCGATGTAGTAGCCGTCAAATGCGCCAATTACCGCTACGATGGGCTACTCACGATGGAATATGAGATAGCAGGAACAATAAGCAGTGAGTTTATCTCTCTAGAACAAAGGCCTTTGTCATTTCTATTAACACCTTCGCTGACGTCGAATTCCACCTGTCTAGAGCCTCAGGTAATTTAGGATGGTTATATAAGTTCGCCCTTAAATAGTTGATTGGTTATCTTGGGAGTAAACAGCAATTTTAAAGGCGAGAGTGTTATTTTTTTAATCCTGAGTGGAGCGAATGATTCTAAAGTAGAATCCTGAACGCAGCGTGGGATTCAAAGTACGTGTCTCAAGCTTAAAATAGTGTTGCTACCGTGGTGGACACTATACTTTTTATAAACCTCTATGAGAAAAAAATTTGAACAATTATTTAAGTGCATCGTAACAATTTTATTAGTACCATACATTACAGTTGTAGATTTATTTTTAATTTGACTCGCGCGCGGTTTTCCAGCCAGACACTTGTTCGAAACAATGTTTCCGTGCAATCCAAAATAGAATTACAATCGATTTCAGTGTTGTAATCCTATTTTGGACCGCATTCTTTGCTTTCTGCAACATCATCAGCCTTTTAATGTTCCCACTGCTGGGACACAGACTTCCTATCTGTGAGATAGGGAAATTTACTAACAATATCCACATTCCAAATTCAAATCACGTTTAGTCCCTAGGGATTAATGAGCAATTTTAGTCCCTGTTTACGAAGAATACACTAACTTTTTTTGAATAGATGTGATAAAAAATTTGCACGATATGAGGTGAGGCATTGTTTGGGACGTGGCTCTTCGGATCTGACTATGTTGGGCCATGGCAGTTGGTTGCCCGCAGGGAGCTTTTCTGCAGGCTCAATATAGTCATTGTTGGAGGTAGGTGTCTGAGGAGACACAGATTTTTCTTTGTTTTACTAGACCTGTTAATTGGTTTAGTCAACGACAGGAAGCTATTTCGGATTTTCAAACTGCCCCTTGGTTTCTCCACATTATCTAAAGGATGTCGTTTATCTGTGTCTTGCTTGTGTTTGTTGCACATTATCCTATTATGCAAACTCAATTACAGGAGAATTATAAAATAAATTAGGGTTAGTTACACCAATTATAACTAACTAGTGGCCCACCTCGGCTTTGTCTGGGTCATAATAATTTATAGCCTACAACAATCTGGAATAATGTACCTTTTAAATGGCGAAAGATTTTTTCAAATAGGGTTAGTGGTTACCCTACCCCTTGAGTGTCCATCGCGCCAATTTGCCATAAAACAATGGAATTTCTATTGTGTCTGCAAATTGACACTTGAACGTATCCACGTTGAACAAACTCACTAAATTCAGGCTCTCTCTTTATAATATTAGTCAAGAAGATAGGCTCGATAATTTTTCATGGTATTTTCATCAAATTGGATGTGTGTTCACCTCGAATAGCAGAATATCTACAAAAGCATCGGTTTTTCCGATGTGAAGAAAATTATTTTTTCCATAACTTTATTGATTTTGAGGCGGTACGAAGTTCGTCGGGTCAGCTTGTTAAATTTTAGTGGCATAGATGCCGCTACAATTTACCACATACGAACTAAAGATCTGCCGTCACAATAAGCCTGCATCGCGCCAGCAGGGTTTCAGCGGGAATTAAACAAAAACATACAACAGTCCAAGAAAAATCGTTAAGCCGTTTCCCGGACCAGACACATCTGTCTGGTCGGAGGATCCTTCCTATTAATGATTGTTGCGGTACTTTTCATCCTGTTCCGAATAACTCCAAAAAAATTAATAAAAAATACTGACCTACAATTGTTTAAACCTGGTTCATTCAATGTTACAATTAGCGGGACCTTACCCCTCCGTCGTATAAATAGTGCGTCGA
Organism: Anorthoa munda; assembly: GCA_945859665.1. Lineage (NCBI taxonomy): Eukaryota > Metazoa > Arthropoda > Insecta > Lepidoptera > Noctuidae > Anorthoa > Anorthoa munda. The sequence continues at coordinate 11,543,048 of OX243917.1, read as the reverse complement.
TTGCTTAATTTGATGTTTTTGCAAGTGCAAGTGTAAGTGTAATAAGTTCATTTTGTATGAATGCAGTGACAATTTGCAAAAAATGTGCCGCAACTTCAGAATAACTCAACGTGTTTTTTATATATATATATATATTTCAATTTCTTGCTATTCCAACCTATATGCCTTGATATTATGTCCAAAAGATAGTTTTACTAGGTTTTTTGTGAAAGATAAACTTATTTTTCTGTTACTCTTTTGTTATTATATTTAACGTGTGCTCATAAATAAACAACAATCAAATAAAATAAATAAAATGTTTTTTATATTATTTATATAATAACAATAGCATATTAGGTAATATAACTAAACTAACTTAAGAAAAACACTTTTGAAAAAGAAAAATATTTAAATCAATAACCGGGTAAAATCCACTCTGGTTCATTGATAATGTGATTGAAAAGTGCCCCATTTACGTATTATGATAAGACATAAGACAATAAAACTTAGTATAACTATAAGCTACATAGTAATAATTCTTATTATTTCAGATAAGTCTATCATGGATAAACTATCATCAAACAAAGAAATCGGTTTTGGTACACTAATGTATACTGAACACAACAACAGTTATATGATATGTATTTATACAGGACCTAAAGACTACACCAAAGTTATGGTGAGATTTGTTATGCGGAAAAAATTTCGTAAGTTTGTTTTGTTTTCTATTTTATTAAGACCAATCTCTTTCTCGTGTGTGAAAATGTGGCCCAACTAAAGTTATTCTGTGATTTATTTTATGATAAATTATATGCCGTGCCGCTTCTATAGCTGGTTTAAGTGAATATTTTTAATTTGGGTTAGTTTTCATTGGCTTGTGTAGTTTATTCCAAAGCTCAATGAACACTTCATCAGAAATAAAAGTTACATCTTTTTTTCACTATCAAGCTGTAAATCATTCTTATTAAACGACTTTTTATTGATACTGATGTATAAGTTATAACGATTATAGAAAATAAAACCCGACTACTGAAAAATCACACTCTATAAAGTATGAAACAAGAAAATATGAAAATTTACCGTGGTCGTATGCTACCTACCGTAACAAAACAATACTTTCTACAAAGTAGCATACGACTACGGTAAATTCACGGGTATATTTTTTTGTTTCATACTTTTTAGTATACACTTAAAATATTTTGGGATTTTTGCAGAACCTGAGGGAATAAATCAACTTATATGCATACATGCATACATATTACATACCAATCAAAAAACATTTTGCGACGCCGTAGTCGGGTAAAAAAAATGTTTTTCATGACTTTCACGGGATATGTCTCGCAAACGGTACGCTTGACATAAATATGATGTACAAAACCCTGTCTTCAGTTTAAAATCCCTGTTCAATAATATCAATCATGATGGGGTGGGGCGAAAAATTTTTATTTTGTTCTTTTCTTCCCCGCCGTATTCAATTTAATCTTACGTCACATAGCATATAACCAGCGGACAAACATGACGCTTCCAACACCTCATTTTTCAAACAGGTGAGGAACAGATAATCATACATACACACGAGGAGTTGGGTCGAGATAGCTGTTCCACTGCAGGCTGACCAGCCAGACGCGCGCTGTTATGAGTCCATAACAGCGCGCGTAAGTCTACCGGGAGACTGGTCGCGGAGGGTAGCGGGATTCAAGGCACGGTGCGCCGCTGGCCGACCGCAGGTAGTTGAGGGCCCAAGTACATACGAAATGCTGCCCCGCCAACTGTCGAAAAATCCCAGAATGCGCCATCGTGCTGGTTGGCGACCAGATGGGGAGGGCCCGATGGACATTCCGGGGGGCTCGGGCGTGCCCGCAGCCTCCGGACTAGTGCCCCAATGATGCTGTCCTGTCAGTGCGTGTCTGAAGGTTAGCAGCGTGGAACCTCGTCTCACTTCCAACTCCTCTCCTCCATTCACTCTTATATAATATTAATGCCAAGGAAAAGGAATAATAGATTTAAATAGCCTGAACTACAGACCCATATCTGTAACCTCTGTAAGAGTATGGAACGTGTACTCAATATTAAGCTCCTGGTATACCTAGAAGCAAACGATATCCTAAGTGACCGCCAATACGGCGGAAGCCGTCTACCTCGACATCTCGAAGGCTTTTGATAGGGTCTGGCACGAAAGCCTTATTGGTAAGCTTCCTTCATTCGGTTTGCCAGGTGGTCTGTGTGATTGGATTGCAGACTTCCTGAGAGATCGGTCTATTCGAGTGGTTATCGATGGCTGCTCGTCGGACCACTTGGATATTAATGCCGGGGTCCCTCAGGGGTCGGTAATTTCAGCAACTTTATTCTTGTTGCACATTAACGATCTGCTAAAACCTTTGGGTATGCAGACGACAGCACTGTTACTGAGAGATACGTGTCTAACGCTTGTGCTACCGGCCTCAGATCCAGTCTCCGGGAGGCCATGGTGGAGCGCTTGAACCTGTCCTTGCAGGCAGTCTCCGAATAGGGCGATGCCAATCTGGTCAGGTTTAATGCTGCTAAAACCCAGGCGTGTCTTTTTTCCGCTAAAAAGAGCCAATTTCACCCGGCTCCAACTTTCCGAGATGTAACCGTGCCAATAACTGACCATCTTGAGCTTCTTGGCGTTACGTTGACATCGACTCTCAATTTTGGCCCATACATTGAGGCAAAGGCTCAGCTAGCTGCCAAAAAGCTGGGGATCCTTGCAAAGGTGAGAAAGTACTTACACGCCAGAACAGCTGCTCAGCTTGTATAAAGCGCAAGTTCAATCATGCATGGAGTACTGTTCTCATCTCTGGGACTGATCTGCCAAATACCAGCTTGATGCACTAGAGTCGATTGAAAAGCGGGCCAAGTAGCTCATCGGCGATGAGGCACTGGTTAAGTCAAAGCTTCAGAGCCTTGAACATCGTCGCCGAGTTGCCAAATTATCGGTTTTTTATCGATTACATTTCGGGGAGTGTGCGATGGAATTGCATGATCTAATTCCGCCCAGCCTGTTTTATCATCGGACTACCAGACGTACGGCGATGCGCCATCGGTACATGGTGGACATCCCACCCAGCACTAAACGTTTTGAGAATACTTTTACTATGCGTACAGCTAAGGAGTGGAATTCCCTGCCGGAGTCTGTGTTTCCCGATAGCTACAATCTAGGGGTCTTTAAGTCAAGAGTGAATAAGTTACTTCTCAGCAAGCGTGATCCATCGTCGACCACATCATCGCTTACCATCAGGTGAGATGGTGGTCAAGCGCGAGCCTATATCAAATAAAAAAAAACACATACCAGTGAAAAACATAACCCTCCCTTTTGCTTCACCGTAGTCGGGTAAAAATCTAGGCAAGTGTCATTAGATTTCACCGATTGGGATACTTGTTTTTTATGGAGTATCGTAATAACCTATGCATCTATATGTACATCGTAAAACAGGCTTTAAAAGCATGATTTAAAGCTCAAAGTGAAAAAAATATCAACTAAACTACTTATGGAGTATTAAAAAAATATAGCATAGAGAAAAAACAGTTTCAATAACGATTAGTAACGAAGCAGTTCATGAAGTGAATTACCTAAATATGATTAATTAATTAATTATTAATAATTAATTATTATTTACTAATAATGATTTTGTTTATATAGAAATTTTAAGTATCAAAATTAATGGAATAAATCTTCGACTAAACCTCAACAATGCTCAATCAGAGAATCATTATCAAATTGGATACGTATATAAGAGTAACGATCCCATAAACGTGTTGTGTGACGTAGAGCGAAGAGATATGCAGTTGGTGGTGTCGGATGAGAAGTTAGTTAAACGTAGGAGTAAAGGAAGCAGTTACAAAAAGACAGGTAATATACTCATATACTATCATATTTTTTTAAATATAGGGGTTGTTATATTTTAGCTTATTTCTGTAAGTATTTACAATATAAACTGCCGAGCAATGAAAAAGTTCCACCCACAAAATGCCGACAAACATCTTAATTTAATTTTTCACATTATTTTATTTCAATTAAAATTCACATACTATTAAATACTTAGATAACAATAACTACTGTTCCGTACCGTTCTTTGTATCAAGAGTAAATACTGCCCCCACTGTAGGGAAAATAAAATAATAATTTCAAGGGATTTTTCTGGGCTTTTCTTCACCTCACATCGACTATAATTTCATCAATTATGTATTGATTTATTGCAAATTGAGTGGATTTGAGCGGAACCGCCATTTTGGCTCTTAATCATTGGCCGAGCCCTCCGATTGGTGGACAACACCGCAGCGCCACATCTTCTTGCGTGTTTTTTCACTGAACTAATGGACTAGCGCGCGAAAGGGCTGTCTACCGAACCCTCGCCGGCTATTAAGTGAAATTCCTAGTTTTCCTCTCGCTCATCAAGTATTCTAGTGCTCCGGATAAGAGAAGTGAGTGATCAGCACCTGTGGAACTGTGCGTTAATTGCTGGATTCAAAACCTTCGCTGTCTGCACGTTGACCGAGCCCACGGTGCGCAAGGCTGGTGTGCGGGAGTTGAAAAGGTGAGTTCTCATTCGAATCCACACATGAATGCTTTCTTCAATACATAATTTTGGTCCTTCGAGCCGGATTTCTCATATTTTCTTAACTGTGAGGTTTTTTCATTAATTACCTTGTTAACGCATTTGGTTTACGTCGCCACGCGGCTATCAATATGGCGGCAATCCAACAAGATCTTTTCGAGCGAGAAATGATACTGGATGATCTTCAACGCACATTACAGTGCATAGATACGGATGAACAACAGTTTAAATCTAGATCTAAAGATTTAACTGTACAACAGCGCAAGTTTTACAAACTTCAAGCTAAGATAGAAAAATCCCTCATCAAATCTAATACTTTTGAGAAAGAGGAACAACTTAAGATTCGTAACAGTTTTGATGATTGTTATTATGCTATTGTGGGACATTTAGATAAAATCAAAGAAGATGAAAAAGAATATAAACGTAGGTTGTCGTCATACGAATCCCCGAATAGGTCCGTTGTGCACGTGCCACCGCCAAATAATAACTGTGCAAGTCGATTACCTATACTCCCAATGCCTACCTTTTCGGGAGAAATTACAGATTGGCCTCCGTTCTACGATTTATTTAGATCATTAGTACACAGCAGAAATACCTACTCGGACACGGAGAAATTTCGATATTTGTTACTTGCTTTGAAAAATGAACCCTACAATCTTATTAAATCTATTCCAATAACTGACGAGAACTATAGTGTCGCTCTAGCTATGTTACTTTCTCGGTATGATAACGAACGAGCCATCGCTTCTATACATCTAGAAAAAATATTAGATATAGAACCTTGTCATTCCGACAAAACTGACGCAATAGTTCAGGGTCTGAGAAATTTACTCAACACTTATCATGAAAATATCAAGGCATTAGAGGTGATGCAGTTTCCTACAAATGAGTGGAGTTTCATGTTAGTGACGATTTTATTACGTAAAATTCCGTCAATACTACGCAGACGCTTCGAATTGTCTTTATTAAAACCATCTAAGATACCTAAGATTAGTGACTTGATAAATTTCTTGGAACGTGAGTTATCCGCAAGTGAATTCACTTATCCAGGCAAACCCGTTCATAGTTTAGAGAAAGTGGGTACTTCGAGAACTCGGGCTCCGCCTAACGCGCGTCAAGCGCTCGCGTCCAGTGTCCCGGCGGTATCAGAATCAAAAAAATTTAATTTAAAAAATCAAAATACCCGACTGCTTAAAAAGCGAACTAAAAAGACGTAAACAAGAAGAAAATCATGCTGTGCAGTCGGAGGATACATATTCACGAGCTGGCTGACCAAAACCAGATGTATCCTCCGACTGCACAGCATGATTTTCTTCTTGTTTACGTCTTTTTAGTTCGCTTTTTAAGCAGTCGGGTATTTTGATTTTTTAAATTAAATTTTTTATTTATAACTTTTTAGTTAACATTTTTTTCGAATTAGGTACATTTAAATATATAAGTGTTATATATTTTTGAAATCACCTCTTGAAACCCTTTATTTTGATACCCCACACGATGGGTTTGGAAGAAAAAATAAAATTGGCCCCCTACAATATGGCGCCCAAAAGCCGCCATTTTTCTATTTTCCAATTTTAATGTAGCCTATGACACTCGCAAGGTTAAAACGAATCGATTGACGTAGGAATCATCAAAATCGGTCAACGCGTTTGGTCTCTGGAACGCCATATAGGAACAAACATACATACATACATACATACATACATACATACATACATACATACATACATACATACATACATACATACATAGACTGATAAACACATTACCCTCCTTCGGCAGTCGGGTAAAAACAAACCATTCACAGTCCAACCTTCCAAACAATAAAAAGATTTCTTGTATTAATTGTGGTGCTCAACATACGTTGACTAAATGTGCGAATTTTCTAAACCTATCTCCAAATGAGAGGTATTCTTTCATAAAAAACAAAAATGTTTGTTACAATTGTTTAAGCGTAGGACATGATGTAAAACAATGCAAATCCCATTTTGTATGTCGTGCGTGTCATAAAAGACACCATAGTTTAATTCATTTTAATCAATCGTCAGTTATCAATGAAGTAGATTCGAACACAAACGCGTGCGCTGTCTCACCTCCCGTGAACCAAACGACAGAGACAGCAGTGCTGACCGCTGTGAATCAGGCGTCGCGTGATCACGCGCCCGCTTCACAATCCATTGCGCCGTCCGTACGTACGAATACGGTGCTTTTATGTACAGCGCTTATCAATGTACACGTAGGCTCGCAAAAACACACCGTTCGATGTATTATAGATACCGGTAGTCAAGCGACCTTTATTACAGAGTCTTGTGTGCAGCGGTTAGGATTGCAACGTAGGCATGCGCGCGTTCCTGTGTTCGGTATCGGTGGAAGTGACCCCGTATATCCAAAGGGTGTCGTATCGTGCTGTATTACACCTACTCATACTGATCAACCTTCCATTTCCGTGGATGCATTGATTTTACCAACTCTCATGTCACATATGCCTTGTGTAACATTACCATTTAGGGATTGGCCACACATAAAACATTTACACTTGGCAGATCCCAAATTTTATCTTCCACAAGCGGTGGAAATGCTTCTGGGTGCGGATATTCTATCCCAAGTGGTATTAGGTCACGTGATCGCGGGTCCCTCCGGGTCCCCATTAGCGTTAAATAGTATCTTTGGTTATTTATTGATGGGAGATGTTTCTTACAACCAAAATACGCCTTCTCTTCAAGTGTGTTTCAGTAGTTCAAGCTCATCCTCCGATGACGTCATGAATCTGAAACGGTTCTGGGAATTAGAGTCTCTTCCAGAAAAGAGAGTTTCCAGCCCTGACGAAGCTTTATGTGAGTCTATCTTCGTAGATTCACACACTCGCGACGAAATTGGGCGATATATAGTTTCACTTCCGTTTAAACCGGATGCACCTGCCCTCGGCGAATCACGAGATACGGCGGTCTCCAGGTTGAAGAAATTAGAGTATAGGTTAGAACGTAATCCACAACTTAAGGTTGATTATCACGCATGCCTCCAGGAATATTTGGATCTTGGTCACATGGAGCCCGTGGATTCCGCTTCTATAAATACCTATTACATTCCGCACCACTCCGTGGTCAAAGAGTCCAGTGAGACAACTCGTACTCGTGTTGTGTTTGATGCGAGTTGTAAAACTTCCAATGGCATTTCACTTAATGATATTTTATTAACTGGGCCAAAGTTGCACCAGGATATCATTGATGTGTTGTTGGGTTTTCGTATTCATGCCATTGCTGTCACTGCTGATATTAAGCAGATGTACAGAAACATTTTGTTACAAAAATCGGATTGGGATTATCAGCGTATTGTGTGGCGACAATCTCCAACCGAACCTTTGCGTGATTATCGGCTGCGAACCGTTACTTTTGGGGTCAGTTCATCACCGTACTTAGCTCTTCGTACTATTCAACAGCTTGCGGATGACGAAGCCGCTCAATTTCCGTTGGGTTCTAAGGTCCTCCGAGACCAAGTTTTCGTAGACGACGTAGTCACCGGGACATGTGACGTCACACATGCTCTGGCTTTACAGCGGGAATTAGTAGGTATTTGTTCAGCGGCTGGTTTCGAACTACGAAAGTGGCAGAGCAATTCGCCAGCGTTACTCGCTACATTACAGACATCAGAAGCTCATGGCGAGCGGCCCGATAATGTTTCATTTGCTTCAATAGAAAATGATAAGCAAACAAAGGTTTTGGGACTCCAATGGAACCCAAAATCAGATACATTTTCTTTCAGTGTACAAGTAACTTTAGATAAAGTTACAAAACGGTCCATATTATCCCATATAGCTAAAATTTATGATCCTATGGGGTGGTTATCTCCTATAACTATTTACGCAAAACATCTGATTCAATTGCTATGGATTTCAGGTGTCAACTGGGATGAGTCACCTCCCATAGACATAATAAATTCTTGGTCTAATTTCATCAAAGAATTATCATTACTATCAAAGTTTCAAATTCCACGTTTTGTGTTTCCAAACATAAGTTCAATTCAGATTCATGGATTTTCGGACGCATCCGAGCGGGCGTACGCTGCGTGTGTGTATGTCCGTGTGACTGATAGTAGTGAGAACGTCAAAACATTTCTTTTACTGGCGAAAACACGTGTAGCACCGCTCAAACCGGTTCTCACTATTCCGCGCCTCGAGTTGTGTGCAGCTGTTTTGTTATCACAACTAATTGATAGGATTATGAAGGTGTATGGAGACCGCGTAAATTGCAATCAAGTTTATGCGTGGTCCGATTCTCAGATCGTGTTAGCGTGGCTTCGCTCGCCACCACACGAATGGAAAACATTCGTCTCCAATCGTTTAAGTGAGATTTTGTCACGGCTTCCTGCCGATTGCTGGAGACATGTTCCATCTGCTGATAATCCAGCCGATGCACCTTCGCGAGGAATTCTTCCTGCTAGTTTTATCGAAAATCATATGTGGCTCCAGGGGCCCTGGTGGTTATCCCGCGATTCAAAGTGTTGGCCAATTCCTAAAAGGGTACCAACAGTTACCGAGGAAAAACGTAATTCGTCCCTATCATTATTAACACACTCGTCTATCGCGACTCCAGCGCCTCCGGATGCTGCGGACTACATTGAAAGGTTTTCTACTTTAGGTAAACTTGTTCGAGTCACAGCACTCCTATTTCGATTTTATAATAGATGCAAGAAGGTTCAAATTCAGTATCCAACCTACATAACTGTTCCCGAATTTAATTTTTGCTTAGATCGACTTATTCATTTAGTTCAACATTCGTCTTTTCCCGAAGACATTAAAAATATTTTAATTGGAAAATATCCTTCACTTAAATTACGTAGGTTGAAACCTTTCATTGATAAACAAAATAATTTGCGTGTAGGTGGGCGAATTCATAAGTCTCTGTTGCCATTTGTTTCCAAACATCAATTAATTCTGCCCAAAAGGCATCATCTTACTAATCTAATTATTGATCATGTCCACGTGACTCACTTGCACTTAGGTCCACAAGCCGTACAGTACATTTTGTTACAAAAGTACTGGATCTTGTCTAGTCGCGACGCGATACGTATGCGCATACATCGCTGCGTGCGTTGTTTCCGTGCGCGTCCCGCGCACCTCCAGCCATGTATGGGTCCGTTACCAGCTGCTCGAGTGCGTCCCGAGCGACCTTTTCTCAAGACATCAGTTGATTACGCGGGTCCCTTTTACGTTCGGGCAAATAAGGTCCGCAATGCTAAAATTGTGAAATGCTACGTTTCCGTTTTCGTGTGCATGTCCGTCAAGGCCATTCACCTCGAACTCGTATCTGAGTTATCAACTGATGCCTTTTTAGCGGCTTTGCGACGCTTCACGTCCCGTAGAGGTTTGTGCACCGATATCTATTCTGATTGTGGAAAAAACTTCGTGGGTTGTAATAACTACCTACAAGACTTGTATAAGTTTTTACGTGAAGATTCTGTTCAAGCTGCTTTAAACCGTATGACGTTAGAGCAAGGTATCACTTGGCACTTTCAACCACCATATGCGTCACACTTTGGTGGTCTTTTCGAATCTGGGGTCAAAAGCTTTAAGCACCATCTCCATCGTGTACTTGGTACCCAGACTCAAACTTATGATGAGATGCATACCCTTCTTTGCCAAATAGAAGCGGTTTTAAATTCGCGCCCACTCTGTGTGTTGAGCGCTGACCCGTTAGATCCTTTACCCCTAACTCCCTCTCATTTTTTAATAGGAGGTCCTTTGACGGCCCTACCTGATGTTTCGTTATCTGAAGACTCGCCAAACCGTCTCACTAGATGGCGTAGGGTACAACAGTGCGTACAGCATTTTTGGAGGCGTTGGAGTCGTGAATACTTACATGAGATTCAACAACGAAATAAGTGGTTTCAAGATCGCGGATCTCAACTCCGAGAGGGTATGATTGTTGTAGTGCGTGATGATAAATTGCCACCGTTACTTTGGCGACTGGCTCGTGTACACGCGCTTCATCCGGGGTCGGACAATGTTACGCGCGCTTCAGATGGGCAATTGCTTTGTTAAACGGGCAGTAGTTAAAATATGTCCTCTACCGTACCGAACCGAATAAGTTTTTCTAATTATTACTGTTACGAATCTTAGTTAAGTACCTGCCTGTTAAGTATTGATAGTAAGTATACATTAGTCTTTAGTAAACTTTCATTGCTCTTAGAAGCTATTTCATTTAAGTAAACATTTCATCCCTTTTAAGTTAGGTTAAAAGAATTACATTCTTTTAAGGCGAGCGGCATGTTCCGTACCGTTCTTTGTATCAAGAGTAAATACTGCCCCCACTGTAGGGAAAATAAAATAATAATTTCAAGGGATTTTTCTGGGCTTTTCTTCACCTCACATCGACTATAATTTCATCAATTATGTATTGATTTATTGCAAATTGAGTGGATTTGAGCGGAACCGCCATTTTGGCTCTTAATCATTGGCCGAGCCCTCCGATTGGTGGACAACACCGCAGCGCCACATCTTCTTGCGTGTTTTTTCACTGAACTAATGGACTAGCGCGCGAAAGGGCTGTCTACCGAACCCTCGCCGGCTATTAAGTGAAATTCCTAGTTTTCCTCTCGCTCATCAAGTATTCTAGTGCTCCGGATAAGAGAAGTGAGTGATCAGCACCTGTGGAACTGTGCGTTAATTGCTGGATTCAAAACCTTCGCTGTCTGCACGTCGACCGAGCCCACGGTGCGCAAGGCTGGTGTGCGGGAGTTGAAAAGGTGAGTTCTCATTCGAATCCACACATGAATGCTTTCTTCAATACAACTACCTATATATACAGTTTAATAAAAATAAAACTACGAACGCGTATAAAAGGGCAGGAGTCATAAAAATTTGTCCACATCGCTGTCAACGTGAAAAGTGCCTAGAACGCTGGCAGCATTGCCCCGTTGGATGGCAATGCTGATTCTCTGACCAAGGAAAAGCCCAGTCTTCTGGTCACGTGAAGAGTCGACTAGCCGTTTGCTTACATCTCGAAATACTCGAAGAGCACTCGGACCCCATGGACCTAATGTCTCAAACCCCAAACGGCTTTTCACATTTAATTTAAAATTTTAACACAATATTGACGTTTTTAGTTGGTAATATTCTGATGCGCTGTTAAATGTACTTCAATATTGCAGAGGGCGTCATTAAGCTAGCCTTTCCCGTTTAGGAGTATTTTGGTGCTATGTCACTGGAACTTTTTCATTGCTCGTTAGTGAATAAAAATAAAAATATTGCCCTCAAAAATATTTTAACAACAAAGTTCAGTTAACTATCTATTGAATACCATATTATTATGGTCAGTGATGAAAACGTTATTAATATTGAGGCAAATCTATATGAATGTTAAAACAGAAACCATTCCTGCTGCTTGTTTAAATGCTGCATTCTTGCTGCAGAATAACGAATTAAAAAGTTAAGCTAAGAAAGAATTTCGGGTGGAAATAACCCTACCTTACACTCGATATCACAGATTTGAACCTGAAGCTCGCCGGGTTAATTTCTTTTTCTAAAAAACTATAATACCTATTCTAAATATAAGCAACCAATTGGTCAATTAAATAGTCATTTATATTTATTTTTGTTTAAATTACAGAACTAATACATAACAAGAAGACTGATATGATCTTGAATCTCAGTTCTGGAGCTCGCATGAAATTAGCGTGTTCAGCTGATTATCTCAATGGTACAAGGGCAGAACAAGTCACTATTAACTTTATTTCATTCTTCTTTGTAGGTAAGTAAAGTGTGGGAGTCTGAGCTGAGCCGGCAGCTAACAGGACACCTTACATATCGAACACTTCTGCCTATAAGGCAGTTCCTCACGAATAGATATAATTGCATACGCGTAATGTTGTTCAACTAAACTAGAACAATAACTGGCATTTTTATGAGAAAATGTAATTTCTGAAAGTACTGCTCCGATTCGGGCAATAGTCATACAGAAAGTCACACTATCGCATATGTCATAAAAATGCTATTGTTTATCCCAGAAAAATTAACGACCCTGTATAATCCAAACCAACAAATCTGCGTAAAAATATTTGTCAAATGCTGTTAGAGTCTGGCCAAGCGTCTGGAAAGCGTGATCTGGGGTATTTTCAAAGTTGGGGTATGGCAACATTAATAAGCTGTCAAAGGTACGTCAAAGTCTGTGATTGTATGACTTGATAATCTTGATCCATGTTGGCTGATTGTTATATTTTTACGATATGATGACACCTTTTCTTATGTTTATGTTTAAATGTTCCTCATTTGGCCGATTAACTGCAGAAGACTGGAAAAATTGACGGACCATGTAATAAATGTGGAAAATAAATATAAACAAAGAGATCACATAACAGAAGAAGTATTGGAAAAATTTATATAAGTGATGATGATGATTCAGATACAGATGAATACTTAGAGGTTGAATTTTTGGACTAAGATTTTGAGTATGATGATTAAGTAATTAATAAATTAAATGTTAAGTGGGTTAATATTATGTACATACTAATAAATAAATCTACACACTCGTTTTTTAACTCACATCCATGACAGTCACGGCTCCGTCCCACTTCACCAAACGGAGCCAATAATACAAAAAATAAATTATAATAAATACAAATAATACAAGTATCAAAACTTTTAACTAGAGGGTGTAGTTGGTGATACCACATTAGGATTTTTTGAATTTGCCGCGTTTTTTAGATCACACTATCGTTGGCCAGACTCTAAAAAGCAAGAGTAAGTACCTAATCTATGGATATTTTCGAAAGAGAGTCTTTTAAGAATGAAAGAAGAGAGAGAGAGAAATAAAATTGTTGAATTTAATGCACACTTTTTTATTTAGTTTTATTGTCGACTAGCACTCCGCCCGCGACTTCGTTCGCGTGATTTCGTTAAGCCTATATTTATTTTTCTTATATGCAGTTAGTTAAGGCGACCAAAAACAAGCTATTATTAAATCAATAAAAATAAGAATTGGGTATTGTAGTTATACAGGGTTTATTGCATTGGGACGATTCGTTATTTGACTTAAAGAATTATAATAATTAATAATAATTATAATTAATAATCATTCATTCATTCATTTTAGGTTACCGCCACAAAGTAAAATCCTACCCTAAAAACATATCAACTCCTTTTTTGCCCCGTTGAGGGTTGACTTTTGAACAACCTAAATATGCTATTCCATCATGATATTTCATTTATACATCATTCCTAAATATTTTTCGTGTACGTTAGTCAGATTGCGCAGTAAGATTCCTCGAAAAAACTTTAACACCCCTAACTGTCTGGGGGCGAGGTTTTAAAATGTTTTATGTAAATTTTAATTATTAACTTTATCCCAAAGGAATTTGATTTTTTCATACAAACTAATTTTGCCCCTTTCCACCTCCTTAAAGGTAGAATTATTTCGCGCCTTAGTGCTCTCCTAGAACCCCACGTCAAAAACGAAACCCTATCCAGTAAGATTCATAGCTTGGGGTTAGTTTCGAAAAACTTATAATGACAACCTTTCCTTAGGTTGGTATTTGTGCCAAGTTTCAAGTTTATTAACCCAAGAAATATGACACGCAAAAAAAAATTTTACGCCCCCTACCCCCCGTCTTTTGGGGGCAAATTCGATAAACTAATAATGATAATCTTTTTTGTTTACTTAGGATGGTATTTATGTCAATTTTCAAATTTATTTATTTTATTAACCCAAGAAATAAGATTTTTCCAAAACACTTTAACACCTCCGTAATCGTATTTTGGAAGTAGATTAGTAAAACTAATAATGAAAACTTTTATTTTTTACTTAGACTGGGTATTTATGTCAACTTACAAATTTACTGACCCAAGAAATAAGAATCTTCAAAAATACTATCTATCTATATATCTCCAAAAGATGATTTATGGGGTATTAAAATACCCCATAAATCATCTTTTGGAGATAGTTTTGAAAAATTTACAATGATAAACTTTATTGTTTATTGAGGTTGGTGTTTATGTCAAGTTTTATTTATTTATTATCCAAAGATATAAGATTCTTAAAAAAAAAAATTACGTCCCTAAATCGTCTTTTGGGGGTAGTTTCAAATTTTTTTAATAACAACCTTTATTATTCAATTAGTTTAGTATTTGTGGCAAGTTTCAAGATTATTGACAAAAAAAACAGATTTTCCATACAAACTTCAACACCCCTAAATCATCATTTGAAAAACTAATATTGAATGCCTTTATTGTTTATTTAGATTGGTATTTATGTCATATTTCATGTTTATTAACGCAAAATACAAGATTAAAAAAAAAAATAACATACCCTAAATCATCTTTTGCGGGTAGTATTGAAAAACTAATATTTAATACCATTATTGTTTATTTAGATTGGTATTTATGTCAGGTTTCAAGTTTATTAACAGAAGTAATAAGATTCTTCAAATAAAACATTAACCCCCCTAAATCGTCTTTTGGGGGTAGTTTCAAAAAATTATAATAACAACCTTTATTATTCATTTAGGTAAGTATTTGTGGCAAGTTTCAAGTTTATTGAAGAAATCAGATTTTCCCATACAAACTTCAACACCCCCTAAATCATCATTTGGGGGTAGTTTCGAAAAACTAATAATGTCAATCTTTATCATTTACTAAGACTACTATTTGTTCTAAACTTCAAGAATTTTGGCCAAAGGAATTAAATTTTTCATACAATATATTCCTTTTTACCCCCTTAGGGGTGGAATTTCCAAAAATTATTTCTTTGTGCTCACTTACGTCACTTGAGTAACCTTTCTGCCAAATTTCATGCTTCTAGGCTTAGCAGTTTTGGCTGTGCGTTGATCGATCAGTCAGTCAGTCAGTTTCTTCTTTTATATATATAGATAGAAGATAGCCTCGCGTTTGACCACTATCTCACCTGATGGTAAGAAATGATTTGGTCGTCGATGAAGCACACTTCTTCTTTTTTCGTGTTGATGGTAAATCAGCAGTCATTTAGAAAAAGGATGAATGTTACCAAAACACAATACGCAGAAAATAACAAATACTTCATGAAACAAAGTTTTTCACTAGTGTTACTCGTACTTTAGCACGGGAGCTCCCGAAAAAATTAACAGTTTTCTTTGGAAACCAGAAATATAGTTTATGCACACTTTATGCCCTATATTTACAGGAAGAGCAGAACATTGTTTTAGCATCAAGGGTTTTTTCATTGGGAAGCAAAGTTTTTCTTCTTCTCGTCACTAGCACGACATTCATTCGTTTGGCCCAATACTTTGTCAGTTTACGATACAAAGTATCCTCTCTTACGTTTTCTATTATATTGAACAGAGAAAGATTTATCGTGGGACAAAACTAGTGGCTTGCATTGTATCTGTGACTACAGCTATTCTTATAAAATTATAAGCATATATTTACAGCATATATTTAAAGCATATATAATTACAGCAGACATAGCTTGTCTGCTGTTGCACCATTTTGACTCACCTTTAAATTTATTTTCAGCATATACATTGACCATAGATTTGCATACAGACAACGATAGAATGATGGTACTCTATAATGATTACCATGACCGACCCAAGATTTTTTACTATGAGTTTAAAGATGGCGAGACATTGATGTTAACTTGTGGCCCTCTTCAACTTAAAGAGCCGGGACCACTCCTATACCTAGAACTTCTGGTAGATTCTGGTAAGTTATTACAATAATTGAGCTAACGACCGGTTACAAACATTACATCGAACTTAAGTGGGTCGATATAGCCACAACCATGACAGTAACGCAGAATCACCGTAGCATCGAGGCAGTGTAATTACATTCGTAAAAAAAAAAAAGTTTATAAAATAAATCAAAACCCCGACTGCTTCAAAAACCGAACTAAAAAGATTTAAACAAGAAGAAAATCATGCTGTGCAGTAGGAGGATACATGTTCGCGAGCTGACTGATCAAAACCAGATGTATCCTTTGCATTGCATTATAATGAAGCTGCAATATCATAAATGATAAATGATTTTATTTCTGTAAGTTGCTTTGTACAAACACTTTTACTTGTCGATCATATTTTTTAAAACTAGATAAGGTCGGCGTTTCCTATCTGACTACTCTGAGAAGAAAGGCCGAAACAAACTCAGAGGTCACAGTCTCTTTTAAAGTCCAGGCATAATCTTGGTTATATCATCATCACTTCAGCCGAAAGACGTCCATTGTTGAACATAGGCATTCCCCAAGTGTCACAACATTGACCGATCCCGAGGGTCTTGCATTCAGTGGATTCCCGCAACCTTAACCAGATCATCGGTCCACCTAGTGGGTGGCCTTCCAACGCAACGCCTTCCGGTTCGCAATCGCCACTCCAGAACTTTTCGGCCCCATCGACAATCCGTTCTGTGAGTAATGTGCCCGCTGCCACTTAAGTTTAACATTCTTCGAGCTATGTTCGTAACCCTGGTTCTCTTGCGGATGTCTTCATTTCTGATTCCATCACGCAAGGAAACTCCGAGCATAGTTTCAATGTAAACATGAATAAATACTTAAATCATTCAATTTTCTTTCAGTTCCAAGCACATGCCAAACAAATGGCTGTTTTGTTATGAAAACAATGCGAGTAACTCGTGAAGACGCGACTAATGAAATAGTATGTTACTTAAAAGAGAAAGAAGTTCCAACACACCGCAGTAAAGATATTGAGCACAAAGAGGTCAGAGTGATCCTCCGCGAAAGAGTTCCGACTACTGCTACCACCACTACAACCGCCCTTACAGCCGACATTACCACCATCGACACTAAAGTTACCCCAGTAACAAGTATGTTGTATTTATACAAGTATTATAGACCATCCTAGTGTAGACGCCTAAAGAGAGCAAGAAAAAGAAAAACGTGTGTGCAAATTCTAGCTCAATGGAGCACTGGGAAGTGGTTCAAATTTAACTTGCAAGATTTGATTACAGACGATAGTGATTTTTGCGCAATAATTGCTCTTCAATTCAAAAGTTAGTTCGCTGAGACATTAGAAAATTTATTTACCAACATTCCGTTAGAGGTTACGAAGTCACTTCCCTCCTCATCAAAATTAGCTGAGGCTAGTAAAGACAACTTTAAATTTAAACCAATATGTATTGATACAATTAAAAACGCGTTCAAAAGTCTCAATATAAAAAATACTGAAGACTTATGCGGGATTTCCGTTAGGGTTCTTGGAGATATTATTGACTCAATTGCTCCTGTCCTAACAGGCATATTAATCAATGTTTGGACAGCGGCACGTTTTTTGAATTAATGAAACACAGTAAAGTAGTACCAATTTTCAAATCAGGCTGCTTCCAGCATTGAGTAAAATCTATGAAAAAATCATGCTGGACCAGATGTTGTCTCACTCCAATTTAAATGGGATCCTGCATAGTCATCAGTTTGGTTTCACGAAAGGTAGGTCGACAACGGACGCGGGGGTAAAACTCATCAGCCACATCTTGGAATCTTGGGAGAAGTGCCAGGACGCAATTGGACATTTTCTGTGATCTCTCAAAAGCGTTCGACTGCGTCGACTACGACACACAGATCTGTAAATTACAACACTACGGAATTCGAGGACAAGCTGCTGATTTTGTGCTTTCATATTTATCAAACAGACAGCAAAAAGTAAATGTTAATGGGGCGACGTTCTCCGGGTCTCTATTCAAGATTGGCGTGCTCCAAGGTTCAATTCTCGGCCCTTTCCTTTTTCTTGTTTACATTAATGATCTCCCTTTTATGATGGCCAAATTATCGGATATAATTTTATTTGCTGATGATACTTCGCTGATTTTTAAAATAGATAGGAAAGATACGGATGTATTACATGTCAACGAAAGTCTAATTGTTCTCTCAAAATGGTTCGCAGCTAACAATCTTTTACTGAATGCGAAAAAAACAAAATGTCTAAAGTTCTCTTTACCAAATGTATCTCAACGTGACCTAAATTTAAATCTTGACGGCAAATATCTTGAAGTTATAACGGAAACTGTATTCTTGGGGATTATAATCGATTCGAAATTGCAGTGGGGCGCGCACATTAGAACTATTTCGGGTAGGTTAAGTTCGGCTGCATATGCAGTAAGGAAGATAAGGCAGTTAACCGATGTAGCTACAGCTAGGCTAGTATACTATGCTTATTTCCACAGTATTATGTCTTATGGCATTCTGCTGTGGGAATCAGCAGCGGACGTTGACTCAATTTTCGTCTTACAAAAGAGGGCAATCCGCGCGATCTATAAAATGGGTCCTCGCGAGTCCCTAAGAGAAAAATTTAAAGAGATCGATATACTGACTCTACCTTCACTTTATATTTTGGAATGTATTTTGTACGTGCGCAAAAATCGAGGGTTTTTCAAAAATAGAAGCGACTTCCATAATTTAAATACTCGCAGTAAGCACGAAATTGTAATACCCAAAATAAAATTAACGAAAACTAGCAAGTCTTTTCTTATAAACAGTATACGCTTCTATAACAAGTTGCCAAA
Source organism: Anorthoa munda (assembly GCA_945859665.1). NCBI lineage: Eukaryota > Metazoa > Arthropoda > Insecta > Lepidoptera > Noctuidae > Anorthoa > Anorthoa munda. The sequence goes on along the minus strand of OX243917.1, from coordinate 11,524,022 downwards.
GTCAGTTATAGAACCGACCGATGGAAAGTTCAAAAACTTCATCAAACGTGTCCTTATTAAAAAACCATATTATAAAATCAAGGACTAACTACGTTTGAAGATAAAATTTTTAGCTCCTTCTGCGCATGCGGCTTCCCTGGTAACTCATAAACGGTACAAAATACAAATATGTGGATGTCTCTAACTATTCTCAATCCCATTTTTTCTTTTTTTTTTCTCTTCTTTAATTAGACTTTTTACAACGCTTTTCAATCATCTTTATAACCCTTTGCTAAGAATAGTTACAGCACTGATAACTACATTTGTGCCACATGTTAATTTAGTCTTGTTATACATTTATTTTAATTTTTTTACCTTTGTATAGATGCTTTTACCGATTGTTTTGTGAATGTGTGAACATTGTAGGCCTTCTAGATTTCTAGATGCTTGATACCATTTGATAACTTTTTATTTTTATTCTAACGTCTTATTGTCGGGCCTACGTTGTCCCCCCATATCTAAGTAATGCTGTAACATGGAAATATTGTAAAAACAAACCATATTTTTAAAAGAGTAACCATGGAGTTTCTTGCCGGTTCTTCTCCATAGGAAACGACCAACCCGAACCGTGCGCCTTTTGTCGACGTTTTATAAGTACCCATGTAAAATAAAAATAAAAAAAAATGATTTTTTATTTTAGAGGATACAGACAGCAAGTCTTTACCGTTAATCCTCGGCAGTTCTATAGGAGCCGTGCTCGTTATGGTAGCAGTGACTGGCGCGGCTTGCTGCTTCAGGAGGACGAGGAATGCTAAACGCCATATTCAGGTACGTAGCCCATTCATTTATAACAAAACTAGCTGTTCCCCGCGGCTTCACTCCCGCAGATCACCCCACAGGACCCGTTTTCGGGATTAGAAAATAGCCTATGTCACTCAAGAATAATGTAGCTTTCTATTGGTGAAAGATTTTTTTAAATCAGTCCAGTAGTTTCGGAGCTTATTCGGTACAAACAAACAATAAAATCTTTCCTCTTTATATTATTAATATATAGTATAGTATAAATTTACTAATTATTTAACAAAAATGCAAACTGGGGCACTCCTTTTTCACAGCGTAAACGAAAATACACAATGCCATGATACAGTTCCATATTGACAAGATTTCCATGTTAAAAAAGTTTTCTCAATCGGTTGGGGTTTCATCATCATAATCATCGGCCTAATGTTTCCACTGCTGGGATGCACACCTCCTCTCCGTGAGAGAGAGAATGGTCCTTAATCCACCACGTGGGCGGAGTGCGGGATGGTGGATGTGACATGTCGGTTTCGTCACGATGTTTTCGTTCACAGTTTTTAGACCAGAGGTGATAAAATAATTTATACAAAGTAAAATGCCTGCCTGGGTTCGAACCACTGGGCCACCACTGCTCTTTCATTTGGGGATTACTTTTTAAAATTCAGTTGCAAGATTTAGCACATCATCACGGGCACCCAACGCGAAGAAAGAAAAATTGGTTAAAATAAACAAAAAACCCGCCTGCTTAAAAAGACGTAAACAAGAAGAAAATCATGTTGTGCAGTCCGAGGATACATATTCGCGAGCTGGCTGACTAATACGAGATATATCCTCCGACTGCACAACATGATTTTCTTCTTGTTTACGTCTCTTTAGTTCACTTTTTAAGCAGGCGGGTATTTTGATTTTTTGAATTAACTTTTTTTATTTATAACTTTTTAGTTAACATATTTTTTCGAATTAGGTACATTTAAACATGTAAGTGTTATATATTTTTGAAATCTCGTCTTCCCCAAAAAACCCTTCATTTTGATACCCCACTCGATGGGTATGGTAGAAAAAAGAAATTGGAAACCCCACAAAATGGCGGCCAAAATCCGCCATGTTCCTTTTTTTTAAAAGCACTTAGCTTAGAACACTTGGGCGGTCAAGACCTATCTAACGATGTCTTATTTATAAAAATCCACCAAGTAGTTTGAAAGATATGAGGTAATAAAGAATATTACATACATACAAACATACAAGATACGCGCGAAAAACATAACCCTTTCCTTGCAGCCGGGTAAAAATAAATTACGCTAGATGGCGCGATAAACTTAATTTTTTTATTGAGTGTTTTGAAATATTAATATTTTCTTCAGACGATCTTAAAAAAATGTATGTTCTTGTTTAACTAACTCTCCTAAGCATAACATTAAACAATATTGGGCTCTTAATTCACATGTCAAAGATTATTTGAATGGTTCTTTTAAAATTGATTCCAATATATGGCGTGGTTGTAAATTACTGAGGCACCCACTCAATTATTTAATTTGTTTGTAACAATTTTTGGTACAATGAAACTCTTAAAAGTGCAAAAAAATACTATAAAACAAATCGACGCTGTATTTTAAAAAAATATCACGAACCGAGTAAAACCTTTTACTTGCAAGTCGCTGCTAACACCATCTATATCCGTGGAACGGAACCGAATGTGATCGATGTTGTTAGAAAAATAATCAGTTTAATCAGACGAAAAACGCTAGTTGGTTGGCAATGTTTGTAAAAAAACTAAGACTTTTATGTTATATTTTCAGAGCCCACACGGAGATTCGACTAAGCAGAATGACAGTTCAACATCACCCGAAAATAAAAGTGACAATCAATACGATGCATGTTATGAAACGCCAGGAAGAGCAGAAATCAATAATCCACAAGAACATTTATATACAGAAATAGATTATTCTCGTTGTAAACCTAATATTGGTGAAACACAAACTAAGAATAGTCTAGTATATGATGTGCCATATCCGTGGGAGATGCAAGACTAGTGTTAAGACGAGTTTGAAACTAGTACAGCTTAGCTTAGTATTGTGTATTGGGAGACGTATAGGGATGGTCAAAAATGCAATGTCCAAATGGCAAAAAAAGTTATTTCAAAAAAATTAAAAATACCGATTGCTTGAAATTTCATTAAAATAATGGAACCCAAAGTAGCAAAAAGCCTATAAATTCATTATTTGGCGTGCGCTGAGAAAACTATTGATGATACATAAAACTATGTACTACATGATTAAAGTATTCATTATTATCTACATAAAAAGACTGCAAGAAAATATATCTAACTATCATCGTTAAGTCACAATAGCAGCTTTTGTGTTGTAAAATTTAATTAGTTCACCGGTAGAAACAAAAGTTGGTTACATTCGTATTGTAGTATTAATTCTTATTCAAATAAATAGTTTAATATATTGGTACATATTGGTATTGGTGCTTGGGTAGGGTAGGTAGGATAGGTAGGTCATCTAGTAATTATATAATTAACATTTTTGCAACAATTTTAACGTAAAACACTTTATATCCTCGTTTTTTTTTTCATTAAAAAATGAACATTATTTAGAGTTTTCATTCAAACAAAACAAATCATAACAGCTTCAATCTTATTTGATTAACCTTTATTTTCAATTAATTGTAACCAAAAAACGACAACAAAAATCATTATGGTTATGCGTAGCCAACAATTGACTGAAGCAATTGGCCACCCAGGGAAGCCTGACCCTATTTTAATGATTTATGGCCGCTTGAAGAGGTTACTTGATAAACAAATAACTGTTTTCTTAAATAAAATATTACGATAAATTTGTAATAAAATTACAAAGTAAGGATTACTAAAATAATTAGAAGTGTGATCTGAATTGCGTGTGACTTTCTGTTACTGAATCACTTTGAGGTCCAGACAAGGGCACACACATTTAAGCCTTCCCAGTAGTATAATAGCCCGTATAACTTAGATTTAAGCGTTCTTCATATTGTAACGCTCTTGCTGAGCACGCGTATATTTAATTAACTAAAATAATATATTTTTTAACAAGTCTTGCGCGTTTTTATTTGACAACATAGTAACATCAAGCGCTAGGTGGGTAAAACTCACCCGCGACCACTTTGACGTCGTCTACGTAGCTCGCCGAGTAATGGATAACCAAATTATGTCACTCATAGCTTCTTTAAACCCCCTTTCGCAGCTACTTGAGTACAGAGTTATTTAGCGCCACGAATTAAAATTATCGAGCCAAATATATTGCCTTTGGTGAAATTCACCCGACCGGATTTATTTTCGGGTTAAGTACATTTTTAAATGAAAAACACATTTAAAAACCGGTAGGTTACTATTCTTTACATTTTTAAATGTGTGTTTCATTTAAAAATGTAAAGAGTAGTAGTATACCGGATTTATTTTCGGGTTAAGTACATTTTTAAATGAAAAACACATTTAGAAACCGGTAGGTTACTATTCTTTACATTTTTAAATGTGTGTTTCATTTAAAAATGTAAAGAGTAGTAGTATACCGATTTAGGGAACCGTATGCAACCTACCGTAACAAATCAATATATTCTGCAAAGTAGCATACGACCACGGTTTTACGGGAATATTTTTTGTTTCATACTTTTTAGAACGTGATTTTTCAGTAGTCGGGTTTTTATTTTATTTTTGAACTTATTTTTTATTTAAAATATTTTGGGGTTTTTGCAGAGCCTGAGGGACCAAATGAACATAAATGCATACATGCATACATATGAACGTATTGATGTGTTTACGATGAAAATTTTGCGATGCCATAGTAAGGTAAAAAAATGTTTTCATGAATTTGACGGGATATGTCTAGCAAACGGTACGCTTGACAAAAATATGATGTGCTAGCTTTCCGCCCGCAGCTTCGCCTGCGTGGACTACACGATTTTGGTTGTTTCGTTTTATGCAGTTCTGGCGGGATATTACAAATTATTATCTAAACATAGCTTTCCGCCCGCGTCTTTGTTCGCGTATAGTACAAAATTTGCTCAACTTTATTATTTTATCGAATTATAAAAATTACATGTATATTGATATAAAATAAGCATAAACTGAACTGCCGTCGTGTTCTAATAGCTGAAGCCATGGACTTCCATTCTGGATGTCTCGTGGGATAGATTTCCACGGACAGGTACAAATAGTGAAATACCACTTTGATTTCAATTTCTGAATCCTACCGACACGACAAAGACATAGTCAGAGGGTATCAGTGGTATTCGAGACATGAAAACTGATTCCTCCCCAGCACTTCTAGTAGGTAATCATTCGTACAAACTTTAACACCTCTTTTTACCCGTTTAAAGGATGAAATTCAAAAAATGCTTACGTACGTTTTTCTTTAATTGTATTGAAGAGCAGAAATACTAAGTTTCAAGTAATTTTCATGATAAACAATTTATTTTTCTTACAAACTTTAACACATCTTTATACCCCTTTAAGGGATGAAATTTAAAAAATCCTTAAAACAGTATTCTTATTTTTTATTTAGAGTCTAAATGCCATATCTCATTCATTTCAAATGAAAAATAACTGACTTTCATACAAACTTTCATCCTCTATTTAACTCCCTTAGAGGTTGAATGTTGAAAAATCCATCCTTATTCCTTGTCTACATTATAAAAGGTACCTCTGTGCAAAATTTCAGCTTTCTAGGTCCAAGGATTTGGGCTGGGCGTTGATGAGTCAGTCAGTCAGGACATTTCTTTTTATTAATATAATAATATAATATAGATAGATAAAACGCCACCTTCATTTTAAAATCTCTGTTCAATGATACCACACATGATAGGGTGGGACGTCAGCCTATAACCAGCGGACAAACAAGACGCTTTCAACAACATCTTTGTCAAATTACGATAAGTAGTGTAGAAGTTATGAGGGAACAGATTAACATACATACACATATACATACTTACATACACACATACCGGTCAAAAACATAACCCTCCCTTTTGCTTCACCGTAGTCGGGTAAAGACGAAGGTCGAAAAAAAAGCAAGTACTTTTTAAGGTCTATCCACACATATCAGGGCCGTGCCCGGGACGTGCACGGGACGTGGACAGACCGTGCCCCGTCAGGGGCTAAAAAAAATATCGGTGGGAACATTTTATATCCGTGCACGGGCCCGGGCACGTCCCGTGCATGGACGTGTGTGAACGAGTTCATATAAATGTTCCCACCGATATTTTTTTGAGCCCCTGACGGGACCCGGCCCTGTCACGTCCTGGGCAAGTCCCTGATATGTGTGGATAGACCTTTACCGACTTCAAAAAGAAGGAGGAAATTAATTTTTCATTTAAGTTTTTATTTTAAATTTGCTTTATACGCAGTTGTTTTTATAAATGTGCCCGAGACACCCTGAGCCTTCAGTATTGCAACAAACTTCGCTGTCTGGCTAATAATTTGACAACAATTATGAAGTATTCTTAACTACCTATACTAATTAGATAACGTAATATTTATCAGTAAAATTTTATTGAAGAACATTATTGGTTTCGAAGAAGCAAGAATAATAATAACTCAAAGTAAAACAAATTAAAACAAGTTTTAAATAACTAAAATGTTCTATCAATCACAAAAATTATGATGATGTTGATGAAATGTGATTGATTCTTGGCTGGTTGAAGAATTGTTATGGCCAACTGCCGGCTCCATCATGAGACCAGGAGCCGTATTGCGTAAGTGCGCAAAGAAGTTAAACTCTACCCCTCTTACAAATAAACGCGGTATAAAGTTATACCAGGTATAACAAAGGTATAACCATACATTTTCATAGGTTTATACTTGGTATAACTTTATACCGCGTTTATTTGTAAGAGTGGTACCCTCTTACAAATAAACGCGGAATAAAGTTATACCAGGTATAACAAAGGAATAACCATACATTTTGATAGGTTTATACTTGGTATAACTTTATGCCGCGTTTATTTGTAACAGGGTATTTATTTATTTATTATATACTTTATTGCACACCACGTAAATATTAACAGGACAATATTTTTAAAGATAAGTGTACAATGGGCGGTCTTATCGCACAGGGCAATCTCTTACAGACAACCTTTGGATGGACTGAACGAGAGGAGATAGACAAGTTAAACCCTATCCAACCGACCAAATCGGCCAATCACACAAAACGGAAATCATCATCTCGCATGTGATTGTTCGATTTGGTCGGTTGGATAGGGTTTAACTTCTTTGCGCAGTTATGCAATACGGCTGCAGCTCCATAATACTATATTATTTAAATGTTTCCAATGTTATAATAAATAAAACAAAAAACCTTTTATTTCATGCAAAGTTGATTACATACATAGTTTAAAGAAAAAAGAAAATAAATGACTTTATTTAGACATTTTCACTTATGTTAGAATATAATTCATTATATATAATATGAAAATTTGTTCGTTTGCATGAACCCCTCCTCAAGTGAAGGTGAAGGTCTCCTCTAAAGAACTCCATTTGTCTCTATCTTGTTATACAATAGAACGAAAATAGTGCAAAAAATATTCAAACTAGAGACGGTGTTTGGGAATGTGAACCAGTGACTCATAAACCAAAGCGTGCGGTGCGATGTGATACCTTAAATGGTCGCAAAATTGGAACTCTAATGACACCGCGAATCTGTATTAAAAAAGAGGCCAATATTTTCTAACGTAAACCAAATTAGTCCATAGTGCAGAGGTTAAGAGTTGAGCCGCCGAAATTACGGTGTGCACGTTCAAACCACTGTCACACAGATATCTTTTTGTGTTTAGGTATTTTATTATTATTTTAGTATTAAATTAGTAAACTAACCCCCTGAAGAAATAAATATGGATGACAACATTACCTACCGACATATTAGATTATGCAGATCAAGTTTACTATGTGACATTACTGCGGACAATTCTCAAAAAATCAGCTCTATTTGACACGACAATGATGAGTCTACCAAATAATTCCTTAAATACAAGTCAAACCATAATTGATCTGCAGGAAAAAGTTAAGCAGTTATCTAAGGAGCGCTCATCAGGAAATAGAAAATTTTCGACTCAAAACAGACGTACAGAAATACATTAAAATAGTAAATGCGTACAAGGAAGTAAATACTGACACGAAAAATTCGACACCACCCTCCCTCGGGGCGAAAACGGAAAAATATACAAAATAAAGTAACGCCTGCGACACATAAAAAGGAATCAATCACATTGGCACAGAAAACAAAATGTTCCAAACAGGCCGAAGAAAATAAAACTACTCCAACAAAAATGGTTAAAAATACAAATATCTCTAAATTAAGCTCGAATTCAGATATTGTTTTAATACAACCAAATTCGACCTCTCACCATAATGACATTCAAACAAATATAATATCCAAAGGTACACATCAAAACGCCGAGACAAAGATTTTATTAAATACAGATAATATAATACATTGTAACGATGACCACGAAATTGAAACAAACGAAACGAAGTGCAACGACAACGTTAATATTGACATAAATGTGAAGAAAGTTATTATCATTGCGGATCAACAGGGCCGATTTATTCAGAGAACTCTGCAGAAGCTCTTTGCAGACTCTCCGTAAGTGGAGGCGCGGCGGCTCGAATTTTCCCTCGAACCGCTCGATAAGGGCGCCCCCAAGGATCCCTGTCTAGAATCTACAACATCTCCTCTCTGGCTCGCTTCTTCGCCTCGCCGATGGCCCGCCGCAGAGTTTCCGTCGCCCTGCGGTACACCTCATACAGAAAGTTTCGAACCTAAATTAACATCACACCTCCCCCAAAGAGTGTTTTTGCGCCATGTGGAGTCTAAACTAGGTGAAGGTGATATCAGAGGTGCGGCTAGGATCATCTTCAGCAGCGATGTGGTTGCACCGTACTCTCCAGAGACACTTGCAGCTCTGGTGAGCAATAAACCCGTCTCGGCAGATGATCTCACCTTCCTCGACCCCCCCCCCCCCCGATCCTGAAAACGACTTATTGCAAATTACAGCCCAACAACTGTGTGCTCCTTCCGGAGTGGATCCGCCGGCGGCCTCGACGGCCTGACACCCAAACATTTGAAAGTTTTAATGTGCGCAGGCACCGGGGAAGCTGGTGAGTCTCTTTTGAAGGAGCAGACGGCCCTCATCAACCTTATGCTCTCCGGCAATGTGAACGAAGCCGTCATTGATATTCTGAAAGGGGCAAATCTATGTTCCCTGTGCAAGAAGGATGGCGACATTCGTCCCATTGCCGTAGGGTCTACCTACAGGCGTTTCGCAGCCAAAATTTGCTGTGCTTATTACAGCGAAACACTGGCCAGCAAATTCCAGCCCCTACAGCTGGGCTTCGGGTCCAAAGGGGGCTGTAAGGCTGCGGTACACGCCTTATCTACATACCTCAACATCAATGAAGGTGAGGTCATACTTAAGGTTGACAAAAAAAATGGCTGCAATTCCGTAAACAGGGATACCTTGTTGACAAAAGTTCAAAAAGACATACCCAAAATTTACAGTTTTCTATATCAATGTTATAGGCACCCTTCTAAATTACTCTACAAGGAAAACCTTTTGGAATCAGCTATTGGTTGTCAACAAGGTGACCCTCTTGGGCCAGTCATTTTCAGTTTGGCAATAAACCCAATCATTCGGCAACTAAATTCTAATTTCAATGTTTGGTATTTGGATGATGGAACTCTAGGGAACTCTCGATTTAACTTTTTCGAAATGCTAAATTTACCACCCCCAAATTACCGACCGACAGACTACTTTAGCAAAATTCAACGCCATAGCATTAAAATTACCGAGAGAAACTCTCTTCACCTCCTGGTGGTTCTCCTATTTTTGATGAATCCTTTCCAAATTCAATTGAACAGAAAATACAAAATTTTTATCGATGTCTCGGAAAGACTTTTCAAAATTAACATGCAATTGGCCTACACACTTATCTGATATTGTTACTTTGGACCAAAATTTACTTATAGCCGTCGCTCCTCTCATTTATGGAAACACCCACAACTTTTATAAAAACTAGACCAAATTATAAAGAACTCACTTTCATCTATCCTAAATGTGGCCTTGGATGACCGAGCATGGCATCAAGCCATGCTCCCCATTATCAATATATCATTATCATAAATTATCAAATCAAATCAAATCAAATGTATTTATTTCAACTAGGCCATTATGCGGCACTTTTGAACGTTAAAAAAAAATTACATGTTATAAAAAATTGATTCTACCGTGCATTCGGAAAAGTAGTTTGATATGGAGAAGAATGCACAAGAAACTCCATACTTACTCTTTTAAAAAAATAAAGGCTTTTTACAATATTAACATAAATAGTACATACAATAATAAATTCTTATGCATGAGAATGATGCACCCAGCACTACTATACTAAATATAGGTATAAAATATTACAAGCACTAACAGGTAAATCCTTTCACTTGATAAATAGGGACATGGTTCTCACATACTTACAAATATTGCAAACATAGGTAAATTACCTAATTCAACAACAACGGAACAGTGTGCGAGTCAATTTTTTAAACAATCAATTTTGAGGTACCCTGTTTGACTGATGCGTTGAACGCTTGGAAAATGGCTTGTCCCAATACGGATCTGCCCGACAACCTGTCCTCCCAGAGACGATGGGATGTGCTGCTCTGCATTATTATACAGAATAATATTATAAATACATCGTCTAGTACTGCTGAGCGTGCGCGTATGCTGGCTGTGGGGGAATGGGAGTCGGGTTTGTGGCTTCAAGCACGTCCGTCATCCACCATAGACACTATGATGGATGACTCTTCGTTTCGGCTCGCAACCTGTCTATGCTTAGGCGCACCTTGTGTAGCTCCACATCGGTGCCAATGTGGTGAAGCCATCGGCAGCCTTGGGCACCATGGCCTGTCTTGTAGCAAGAGCGCAGGACGCATAGCACGGCAAGCCAGCATCAATGACATTATTAGTCGAGCCCTTATCACCGCCAGTGTACTAGCTGTATTAGATCCTAACGGCTTGGTACAAGACGTTGGGCAGAGATCAGAGGCCTTAGTGCGAGTTTATTTAGGTACTCACTCGTGATAAAGTAAACGATCTCTTATGTCAAAATGTATACGAAAAAAGAGGTTTCACCTTTCCGTCCCCAGACGGCGCTTATCCAATTTCAATACAAATTGACGTTTACGTTAACGCGATTGCGCGTGAGTTTAACTCGCACTAAGGCCTCAGATGGCATGACATTGGTGCCGTGGAAGGTGGGTAGGCCTCTGGTGTGGGACGCAACCTGTGTCGACACCTTTGCGCTTTCTCATGTTCCTAGTTCGGCGGGCTGTACTGGCGCTGCTGCTGAGGCCCTCAAGCGGCGCTAATACTGTAACCTAATTGGTAATTACAGTTTTGACCCGTTTGGGGTCGAAACGCTTGGGTCATGGAGCCCGAGTGCACGTCTCCTTTTTAAAGAGATCTCTCGCCGACTGATCGACACTGTGCGTGACCAGAGGGCTGCTCTTTCTTTGCGCAAAGAATCAGCATTGCTATTCAACGTGGCAATGCTGCCAGTCTTCTGGGCACGTTCCCGGGTGACAGCGATGTGGAGGAATACTTCGACGCCTAAGTGTACCTTTCTTTTGAATATAGTGTAAGTAGTTAAATTATAATTTCGTATAGTTTACTTTTGTTTAGTGTTTAAGTATGTACCTACATATTTAAACATTTGTGTTACAGATAAATATTTATAGATTTTTCTATTGTATCAGCAATCAGATGCAAAAAGTACAAAACGTAATCTTGTCAATACATATCCAATGAGCCCAAACACGATGGTGCTGTCTTGTCCGGTTGAGGAGTTGCTATGACCACCTTCCGGCTCCATCATGAGACCAGCTTTATAGTACCATATTATAATTTCAAAGTTACATAAGTACGCCAAATTTCAGCTTAATCGGATTCCAGGAAGTGCTTGAAAAATCGATAACTAGTGACCGGACACACATACGAAAGCCAGGTAATTTATAGCTTGTAAAAACAGATTATGTTATGAGATATTTGGTAGTAGTAGGAGTGCTCTCCAGTTAGAACAACTAATCACAGGTGTAGAATTGGTTTACCTTATTTTAGAGATACATACAAGGTGATTATGTTTTGGGTACCTATTAAAAAATAAAAAAAGATAGTAGCATAACAATTATGTAATTAGTTTAAATTATACATATGTGCTTGCAAGCGGCTTTCAAGCAGCTTCGCTCGCTCTTGCATTCCGAATTCTCTTTATTCAGAAGCTTTTCTGTATAAATTGTCAAACTATTCTATCTGTCTGATTGGGGTTTCAAAATTGTCGAGCTCGCTTCGCTCGCTCTTGCATACGTCCTTACTTATAACTCTGAGCCACATTAAGCATAAACTTAAGTCTACTTTCATAGCTGGGTATGAAAGGTCAAAGAAAATTTAAAAACTTCTCGTATGAGTAATATTTCATACGAGACGAGGTTTTTAAATTTTCAAGCTCGGTATGCTCTAGTCTAGGGCATGTAGTTTCGTACATTTTCAATTACGAAATTAGGCTAGTCAAATTTAATGGGCAATCGGAATAATACTTTCAATTAACTGAAAATGTAAAATAAGTAGTCTGGATAGCTAAGTGTAATTTTTTTTATATTCAAACAAACTAAATTACATTTTAAAAAACTACACTAAATTGCTTCCACTACTTCGACGATACAATCAATTTTTTCGATTTGGGAGTGGCGCGAGTCGTTCGATCGGAGTCGATCCGCGAGCTGCTTTAACAGATTGCGCCTAATAGAACTGAGATGCTATGGTTACATAAACTGCCAAGAAGCATAGAGCCGGTGAAGCTTCGAAGAGCATTTAGCGCGCCTGGTCCCCATCATTGGTAGGCCAGTGGGTGCTTTGCATAGACTGCTGGCCAATCTCGGAGTTCATAGTGAAGAAGTTCGCCGCCTCTACGTGGGTGTCATGCGATCGACGGTACTTCATGGAGCGCGTGTTTAGTCAAACAGACTGAAATATGTCCAAAGGTGCAGGACTAAAATCAACAGCCTGCAGCAGAAAAGGGGCTATTCGAATCACACGTGGCTGACTGATCAGAGAGGAGCGTATCGCCTGCAGGCTAATACCTTAATAGGATTGGGCGAAAGGCCACGGCAAATTGCCACCATTGAGGAAGCAGCCTGGATTCTGCACAGAGCACGCTCGAAGAGTGCCCCTGTGCGGCGGGTCTTGGCCGCCAGAATCGGGGGAGACCTGCAGCCGTATTGCGTAAGTGCGCATAGAAGATTAATGTGCGACTAATCACATGCGAGATGAATGACGCGATGTTTTTGTGTGATTGGCCGATTTGGTCGGTTGGACAGAGTTAAACTTCTTTGCGCACTTACGCAATACGGCTGCTGTTTATGCCAGTATTAGCAAGGGCTATGCTGCCGGCGACAGAAAACTGGAGGGAAATGGCCTCTATCTATCATACCCTGATGTTTTAAAAGGCCGCCGAGTGGGATCGTGGGTTCGTCGATCCCACTCGGAGAAGAAGGCATAGCGGAGGCAACCGTTCCGACGCCGAAACCCCTATATGATTGCCTGTATCATTTAAAGTAAAGTAAAGTAAAGTAAAGTTTATTTTATTTGCAGAGATTGTAGGTACATGACATAAGGTGTAAATAAAAACAATTGTGATCCTTGTACAATCTACCAGATTAGGCATGCAAACATGAATTAAGTAAAACGAGTAGATAATCAAAAAACTAGTCTCAAAAATACAAATATAAATATCATTATATTAAATTAGAAAGAACAATGGCAGGTGCCCATACATTGTTTTAGCTGAGATTAAATTCAAAAGTCATTAAATGAAAAATATCTGGTTTAACTCAGGGTGATGTTCTGAATTAGTTTGTGCAAGAATTTTTGTTCGAGTATGTAGAGAATAATAGATATTCAGTCATAAACTTTTGTAGGTTATGTCTGGGTAACTTTTAATAATGTGTTTAATAGGTAATATTATTCAATTTCGTGGCAGTAAAAGGGGAATATCGCATTAGTATTTCCCTTACCTAGTTATTTTAGCATGAAATTGTGTAGAAAGAGAAAAGAAAGGAAAGAGTATATATATTTAAACTAAGTGACTTTGACGTGTATCAAAAGGTTGTCGTCAACCAGAGAGTTTGTATAGTTACTATCTTAGATAAAGTACCTACAACCAACAACCAAGCTATATTTTTTTTCGACTTGGGTACTAGTCTTTTTGCCAATCATTAATTGAAAGTAATCCATTTATTTCTACTACACTACAATATTCTTACCTACCTGCAAGGAACATCTACACTTAGACATAAACTGTATTGTTAACTCATTTACTGGAATAAATACTATAATGAATATAGTTACTACTTGTCACTTAGCAGATAAAATATATAATGGCAACACTATGCTAAAGAAATGAACTAAAAAATCATATAACTTTTTATTTATTATGTTTTTTTTTAAATCTATTTTGGACCAGGCCTAATTATACTTTAAAAAACATAGACAATTAATAGAATGTCTCTCGTATATAACTCACTTTCAGACGACCAAATTTAAGTCAGCTAAAATTTCGCCATTGTTCTTTATATTAGAATGTCAAATGTCATTGTCATTTAGAAAATCGAGTAGTAACACTTTTCAATCAATAATGCTGTTAACTTCTTTTTAAAATTACGTATCGTGTTATCTTTTATTATGTCAGGTATTTTGTTATATATTGTAGGTCCCATACTAATAACATTTTTTTTAAATAAAGCAGTATTGCAACTCTCAACTAGTAAAAGGTTTTTGTACTGGCTTCTGATTCGTCTCTTACTAGTTTGCGAAACTGTAGTAAATAGATGCATGTTACGTTTAACAAAAATTGCCATTTCTAAAATATACATTGCCGGAAATGTTAACAGCTTTAGGGACTTAAACACTGGAACACAACTTTCAGTCATTTTCATATTTAACATCGATCTTAAACAACGTTTTTGGGCCTTGAATACCTGTTCCCGTAGGCAAGAATTTCCCCAGAAAACTATACCGTATCTCAGAATGGAAGCTACGAGACCATGGTATGCAACCAAAGTTGTGGCGATGTTAACCTTCTTAGCCAAACTGAATAGGACATAAGCAGATATGCTCAATTTATTACAAATCTCTTCTACTTGAGGTTTCCACGTCATTTGACTGTCAATTACAATGCCCAAGAATAATTTTGCTTTTGATACTTGGTCTATTTTAGTTGGTCTATTTAAGGCAAGCGGGACTCCCGGGATTCGGGCGCTCAGAATGGGGATTCTCTCCATCCACCGTGTGACCTCGAAAAGACGGTGGCACAGTGACCGCGTGTTGCCTTGCACAGCGAGGCTCAATGGAGACTTTTTACTCCCCAGGGCTGTGCCTTACCAGACGTTGGACAGAAGGGTTTCGGGGTGGTCTTTTAAGAGGTAACGAGGACTCTGTGTACTTGATGGGGATCACCGGTTACGCGGCCGAAGCGGCGGGCAGAAAAAAATAAACCGACTTCCAAAGCAAAACACTAAAAAGTGCAAAATTAACTTTCATTTCGGCAGTCGGTGTTGCAAAAAGATAAAAATAAGAGGTACCAAATACACAGATTTCGGTGTGTTGGAAGTAGGTTTATTTTTTTATAGAAATGTTTTTCATATGTGTATACGCGAACATGTTTTATTTAATCACCAACTATACTTACAGAAATCATATTTATAAGATTTTTAATTAGTGTGTATTCGAACATGTTTTATTAAATCACCCTTTCGTTTACAACTATACTGACATACTTCACATTTGTAAGGTTTTTCACCAAAGTGTATCCAGCTATGTCTTATAAATTCTTTTTTATCAGAAAAACTACTCTGACATACATCACATTTATAAGGTTTTTCACCAGAGTGTATCCTGCTATGTCTTATAAATTCTTTTTTATCAGAAAAACTACTCTGACATACATCACATTTATAAGGTTTTTCACCAGTGTATCCTACTGTGTCTTATTAAATGACTCTTTTGACTACAACTATACAAACACACATCACATTTATAAGGTTTTTCATTAGTGTGTATCAAAACATGTCTTTTTAAAATATTTATATCAGAAAAACTACTCTGACATACATCACATTTGTAAGATTTTTCACCATTGTGCATCCTAATGTCTTATTAAATTATTTCTAACAGCAAAACTGCATTGACACACATCACATTTATATGGTCTTTCTTTAGTGTGTATATGAACATGTTTTATTAAATCACCCTTTTGTCTACAACTATACTCACACACATCACATTTATAAGGTTTTTCACCAGTGTGTATCCTACTATGTCTAATTAAACTACCTTTTTTAGAAAATCTACTCTGACATACATCACATTTGTAAGGTTTTTCACCAGTGTGTATCCTACTATGTCTTATTAAATTATTTTTGTCTGAAAATCTACTCTGACATACATCACATTTGTATGGTTTTTCATCATTGTGTTTCCTAATATGACTTATTAAATTATTTTTACAAGTAAATCTGCATTGGCAAACTTAACATTTATAAGGTTCACCAGAGTGTATCCTACTGTGTCTCATTAAATAACTCTTTTGACTACAACTATACCCACACACATCACATTTATAAGGTTTTTCATTAGTGTGTATCAAAACATGGCATTTTAAATTACTTATATCAGAAAAACTACTCTGACATACATCACATTTGTAAGGTTTTTCACCATTGTGTATCCTAATATGTCTTATTAAATTATTTCTAGCAGCAAAACTGCACTGACACACATCACATTTATAAGGTCTTTCCTTAGTGTGTATACGAACATGTTTTGTTAAAGCACTCTTATGTCTACAACTATACTCACACACATCACATTTACAAGGTTTTTCATTAGTGTGTATCCGAACATGTATTGATAAATCACCCTTTTGACTACAACTATACTCACACACAACACATTTATAAGGTTTTTCACCAGAGTGTATCCTACTATGTCTCATTAAATTACTCTTTTGTCTACAACTATAGTCACAGACATCACATTTATAAGGTTTTTCATTAGTGTGTATTCGAACATGACTTATTAAATCGCACTTTCGTCCACAACTATACTGACACATTTGTAAGGTTTTTCTATAACATATAGTCTTCGATGCCTATTTACATCATCACTGTCATTACCTTTGTTCGATATTTTACATTTAATATTATCTTTGACACTATTATTACAGAAACTTGTATCTAAATTAGTATTATTTTGACTATTACTAAAATCAACTCAAGCTTTTATATAAATCGAAGGTTCTTTAAATTTTGGAAACTGTTTGGACGCACGATTTTGAGTTGTCCGAATAATTTTCGAGTCTGGTTGTTCATTTTTGTTTTGCTCTTCTGTAATAACATCTTCTAGTTCTGTTCTTCGTATAAGTAGTTTTGGTTTCTTCGCAACGGGCGCCCCTGTGATGATAAAGCTAGTAAGTACCAAATTCTAAGTAAAATTAAATGAACAGGCGTTTGAATGGAAAAAGAGTTCCTTTTTAGGGTTCCGTACCCAAAGGGTAAAAACGGGACCCTATTACTGAGACTTCGCGGTCCGTCTGTCTGTCTGTCTGTCACCAGGCTGTATCTCATGAACCGTGAAAGTTAGACAGTTAAAATTTTCACAGATGATGTATTTCTGTACTGTGTCTGTTCTGTTCCGACTAAATACACAAATACTAAAAACAGAATAAAATAAATATTAAGTGGGGCTCCGATACAACAAACGTGATATTTTTGCCGTTTGATGCAATAATGGTACGGAACCCTTCGTGCGCGAGTCCGACTCGCACTTGGCCGGTTTTTACTATTGATCATATGATCAAAAACCTCACAAAAGATCAAGCAAAATGAGTTACCCCAATTTCATTTAAAATTGTGTATGTTTCATTAATTTATCTTCAAAATACTGGTTTTTGAGTTCTACTTCGTTAAAATAACAAACAAAATTAACTGACAAATTCAGATGATTTTGAATCTCATTTTATCTTGTCTATAGTCCAAAACTTTTAATGCGGCTTAGCGCGCATATTATTACCGGAAATAAAGCGCTCTCGAAGCGTCGTAGTGATGTGCTTGTCTAACTGAATAGATAGTAGGTACACATTGATATGAAAACACATTTTTCCTAAAATATGCTTGATGTGCCTTTAGCAATGCTGTTATTCAAATATAAAGGTGCATATTACTTATGTAATCCACACATAACACTTAAATTATTAGCAATATATTGTTACTGCAGTAAATTAAGTTTTTAATACTTGGTACTTAGGTTTGCAGCAACGGTAAATAAGTAGGAAATAAATACATAAGAAATATTATACTTATCGCTCTTTATTGATATTCACATAAAAACACAGAAGGTTTTACTTGCACTAAAGAAAAATAATTATTCGCGTACCTACCTACCCACGTCATTAACAAAGACCATGGTTAACGATAGGTTATATTTTTTCTTAATATGTACCTTGGTAAACAGTTTGTATAAAAATTATAGATATTGAACTGTTGTTATTACTATTGCGACCTCCATAAATTTATGTGTACGAGTTTATTCTCCTAAACAGCTTAATACCATTGACCACTTTATTTGGTCAGGTTATACGCGGCGATTTAATAAGGAAAAGTATTGAAAGGTAATTTCTCTTAAAATACAACACTTAGGAATCTGAAATTTTAGTCGCTATAACTTCTTTAAGTATAGTAATTTTTGTTTAAATTTGGTAAGAAATCACAAAGTTTTCAAATTTTTAAATCTTGAAATAAAAATTAAACACCGTGACTACCGCCACCCCACCAATAGCATGCAAATTTTATCCTGCAGGGTAGTTAATTTCTATATGGGTTTGAGGAAAGCGACAAGCTCCTCAAACTTGGAATCAACACTCAAAGTCATGGTCCTGCTGTACGTGCGCGCGAATGTTATCATCGTTGATATCTCGGTAAATACAAATGTTTCAGTTCTGTTTTATTTACGAAATGAATCACATTTATGGGTAGTAATTATTTGTATATTTAGTAAAGCTGTAGCATGCCCCCTTTTTCGGCGCTCATTGTGGTCCTGCTAAAGGGAGCATGACTACCGCCACCGGACCACCTTCAAAATTGATTATCTCGAAAACTACTAAGGTACCAATTTTGTTGTTCCGAGTACTAATTGATACCAATTGAGAAGTAAATATTTACCAAAAATGGAAGCAATTGGCTTTGGTGGTCACTTACATTATTTTGTGAATTCTTTAGGTACCTTACAATGGAGCCTGCTCACTTTTTAGTCATGATGTACCAACACTAAAAAGAGAAAAATAAGAACATTTTCATAAAAATAAACCGACTTCCAAAGCAAAACACTAAAAAGTGCAAAAATTAGTTAAAGTCGGTGTGGTGGAAAAGATAAAAACAAGAGGTACCAAATACACCGACTTCCGCGTTGGAGTCGGTTAATTTTTTTATGAAAAAGCTTTTCATAAGTGTGTATGCGAACATGTTTTATTTAATCACCAACTACAGGTACTCACAGACATCATATTTATAATTTTTTTAATTAGTGTGTACTCGAACATGTTTTATTAAAAAACCCTTTCGTTTACAACTATACTGACATACTTCACATTTGTAAAGCTTTTCACCAGAGTGTATCCTACGATGTCTTATTAAATTATTTCTAAAAGCAAAACAGCTTTGACACACATCACATTTAAAAGGTTTTTCATTAGTGTGTGTACGAACATGATTTGTTAAATAACCCTTCGATCTACAACTATACTCACAGATATCACATTTATAAGGTTTTTCACCAGAGTGTATCCTACTATGTCTCATTAAATGACACTTTTGACTACAACTATACTCACACACATCACATTTATAAGGTTTTTCATTAGTGTGTATCCGAATATGTGTTGATAAATCACTCTTTTGTCTACAACTATACTCACACACATCACATTTATAAGGTTTTTCACCAGTGTGTATCCTACTATGTCTTATAAGACCATCTTTATCAGAAAATCTACTCTGACATAGATCACATTTGTAAGGTTTTTCACCAGTGTGTATCCTACTATGTCTAGTTAAACTATTTTTAACAGAAAATCTACTCTGACATACATCACATTTGTAAGGTTTTTCACCAGTGTGTATCGTACTATGTCTTATTAAACTATCTTTATCAGAAAATCTGCTCTGACATAGATCACATTTATAAGGTCTTTCAATAGTGTGTATACGAACATGTTTTGCTAAATCACCCTTCCGTCTACAACTATACTCACAGATATCACATTTATAAGGTTTTTCATTGGAGTGTATTCGAACATGACTTATTAAATCGGCCTTTCGTCCACAACTATACTGACATACTTTACATTTGTAAGGTTTTTCTTTAACATATAGTCTTCGCTGCCTATTTACACCATCACTGTCATTACCTTTGTTCGACATTTTACATTTAATATTATCTTTGCCGCTATTATTACAGAAACTTGTATCTAAATTAGTATTATTTTGAGTATTACTATAATTAACGGGAGATTTTATATAAATCGAAGGTTCTTTAAATTTTGCAAACTGTTTGGTCGAACGATTTTGAGTTGTCCGGATAATTTTCGAGTCTGGTTGTTCATTTTTGTTTTGCTCTTCAGTAATAAAATCTTCTAATTCTTCTAATCTTCGTATAAGTAGTATTGGTTTCTTCGCAACGGGCGCCCCTGTGATTATAAAGCTAGTAAGTGCCAAATTCTAAGTGAAATCAAATGAACACGCGTTTGAATGGTAGAAGAGTTCCTTTTTTAACCGACTTCAAAAAAAGGAGGAGGTTCTCAATTCGTCGGTATCTTTTTTTTTTATGTATGTTCCCCGATTACTGTAAGACGCTGGACTTACTGTGACTTAATGTGACTGGATTACTGTGGACCGATTTAGAAAATTCTTCTTTTGTTTGAAAGGGTTTACTTCCCAGTTGGTCCCATAGTCATCAAGTCAGGATCTGATGATGGGATCTTGGAGATATCGAGGGAACTCCTCAAATATTATAGGCATACATATAGCGATTTTCACATTAGACGAAAGTCTATGACCAGTGTGTATTGCAAGTGATAACATATGGCTCTGAGACGTGGTCGCTTACAATGGGCCTCATCAGAAAGCTTACAGTCACTTAAAGGGCAATGGAGAGGGCTATGCTCAGAGTTTCCTTGCGTGATCGAATCAGAAATGTTGAGATCCGCAAGTAAACCAGGGTTACCGACATAGCCCGAAGAATTGCCAAACTTAAGTGGCAGTGGGCAGGGCACATTGCTCGTTAAATTATCCACAACTGATTTAATATTTTGTATAGAAATTAAAGTTGAAATTCTGCTGCCTACAAAAAAATTGCCTTTTCTGTTTTGGTAGAGTGTGACTGCACTTTTGACCCTTATAGTACCTTGGTAAACAGTTTGTATAAAAATTATAGATATTGAACTGTTGTTATTACTATTGCGGCCTCCATAAATTTATGTGTACGAGTTTATTCTCCTAAACAGCTTAATACCATTGACAACTTTATTTGGTTGGGTTATACGCGGCGATTTAGTATGGTAAAGTAATTAAATTAAAATTAAATAAACTTTATTTCAGAATCACTTCCACATTTGTTAGTAACAATGTAAACTTATAATGAAAGGTAATTTCTCTTAAAATACAACACTTAGGAATCTGAATTTTTGGTCGCTTTAACTTCTTTAGGTGTAGTAATTTTTGTTTAAATTTGGGAAGAAATCACAAAAATTTTAATAGGTAAATCTTGAAATGAAAAATTAACACCGTGATTACCGCCACCCCACCAACAGCATGGTATAACTCGTAACTAATAAAGTACTAGTTTTGAATGTTGGGTACTAATTTTATACTGCAGGGTAGTTAGACCACCTTCAAAATGATTTTCTCGAAAACTACTAAGATACCAATTTTGTTGTTCCGAGTACTAATTGGTACCAATTGAGAAGTAAATATTTACCAAATATGGAAGCAATTGGCTTTGGTGGTCACGGACATTATTTTGTTAATCCTTTAGGTACCTTACAATAGAGCCTGCTCACTTTTTAGTCATAATGTACCAACACTAAAAAGAGAAAAATAAAAACATTTTCATAAAAATAAACAGACTTCCAAAGCAAAACACTAAAAAGTAAAAAATTACTTTCATTTCGGAAGTCGGTGTGGTGGAAAAGATAAAAACAAATGGTACCAAATACACCGACTTCCGTGTTGGAGTTGGTTTATTTTCTTACTAGCCGTTCCCCGCGGCTTCGCTCCCGTGGGCCACCTAAAACCCGTTTTCGGGATTAAAAAATAGACTATGTCAATCAGGCATAATGTAGCTTTCTATTGGTGAAAGAATTTTTTAAATCGGTCCAGTAGTTTCGGAGCCTATTCGGTACAAACAAAAAAATCTTTCCTCTTTATAATATTAGTATAGACTAGCTGTTCCCCGCGGCTTCGCACCCGTGGACCACCCCACATGTCCCGTTATCGGAATAAAAAAATAGCCTATGTCACTCAGGAATAATGTAGCTTTCTATTGGTGAAAGAATTTTTGAAATCGGTCCAGTAGTTTCGGAGCCTATTCGGTACAAACAAACAAACAAAAAATCTTTCCTCTTTATAATAATACTAGCTGGTCCCCGTGGCTCCGTTCCCGTGGGCCACCCCACAGGACCCGTTTTCGGGATAAAAAAATAGCCTATGTCACTCAGGAATAATGTAGCTTTCTATTGGTGAAAGAATTTTACAAATCGGTCCAGTAGTTTCGGAGCCTATTCGGTACAAACAAACAAACAAACAAAAAAATCTTTCCTCTTTATAATATTAGTATAGATATTAGTATAGATGAAAAAGCTTTTCATAAGTGTGTATGCGAACATGTTTTATTTTACAAGTACTCACAGACATCATATCTATAACATTTTTAATTACTGTGTATTCGAACATGTTTTAAGAAATAACCCTTTCGTTTAGAACTATACTGACATAATTCACATTTGTAAAGTTTTTCACCAGAGTGTATCCTACTATGTCTTATTAAACTATTTTTAAAAGCAAAACTGCTTTCACACACAATACATTTAAAAGGTTTTTCATTAGTGTGTATACGAACATGATTTGTTAAATCACCCTTTTGTCTACAACTATACTCACAGATATCACATTTATAAGGTTTTTCACCAGAGTGTATCCTACGATGTCTCATTAAATGACCCTTTTGACTACAACTATACTCACAAACATCACATTTATAAGGTTTTTCATTAGTGTGTATCCGAACATGTTTTGATAAATCACACTTTTCTCTACAACTATACTCACACACATCACATTTATAAGGTTTTTCATTAGTGTGTATCCGAACATGTTTTAATAAATCACCCTTTTGTCTACAAGTATACTCACAAACATCGCATTTATATGGTTTTTCACAAGTGTGTATCCTAATATGTCTTATTAATTTATAATTTTCAGTAAATCTACTCTGACATACATCACATTTGTATGGTTTTTCATCATTGTGAATCCTAATATGTCTATTTAAATGATTTCTAAAAGCAAAACTGCTTTGACACACATCACATTTATAAGGTCTTTCATTAGTGTGTATCCGAACATGATTTGTTAAATCACCTTTTAGTCTACAACTATACTGACATACTTCACATTTGTAAGGTTTTTCTTTAACATATAGTCCTCGATGCCTATTTACATCATCACTGTTATTACCTTTGTTCGATATTTTACATTTAATATTATCTTTGCCACTATTATTACAGAAACTTGTATCTAAAGTAGTATTATTTAGACTATTACTTTTATTAACTAGAAGTTTTGTGGAAATTAAAAATTCTTTTAATTTTGGAAACTGTTTGGACGTACGATTTTGAGTTGTCCGGATAATTTTCGAGTCTGGCTGTTCATTTTTGGTTTGCTCTTCAGTAATAACATCTTCTCGTTCTGTTCTTCGTATAAGTAGATTTGGTGTCTTCGCAACGGGCGCCCCTGTGATTATAAAGCTAGTTAGCACCAAATTCTACGTAGAATCATATGACGTTTGAATGGTTCACTATGACAGAAGAGTTCCTTTTTATCATTGAGCATATGATCAAAAAACCCACAAAAGATCAAGCAAAATAAGTTACCGTACCGTTGTATATTTCATTGAAAATGAAAATAGTTAATTTCAAATAAACCTAATGGTACTTTTGAGTTGTCAAACAAAAAAGAAGATGAATCTAATTGCACATTCGCAAGCGTCAGTAGGTATATATGGAGAAGAATGTGCAAATGTAACTCCACGGACACTCGATGTATTAAGACGTGTAAGTGAGAGGGAAAAAATAAAAAAAACTTGCCGAGTCCACCAAGTTATGACCCATTCCATCTGATGGCACCCGTTCACGAACATGACGCATGGATTGGCTCTACTCAGCTCAACTATCATGAAGGGAGCCGAATGATCCAACACTTGTGCCACCATCAGAGAGAGAATTACACACTCAACTGCCAGGGCACACACAAATCAACGAATGACATATAGGTACAGTAAGCAGACAGACAGCAGGGCTGGTCATTGTTTTTTAATGTTTGGCCTGGGCTCGGTGTACATCAAGTTTCAGGGGGCCAACGGCAGATTTGTGTGTTTCCCTCGGGGATGGGACCTGACCACAAGGCAGCTCGTCAATGCAGGGGAGAGCAACCCCCCGCCCATCAACCCGGAAGCATCCGCAGCCGACTCTGCTGCAGCTGCAGTGCTGGCCACCCCTAGCAATACCACGATCATCGTTCCCCTGTCGGGCATCACACTGTCGCCGGCTTCTGGCCCGGTGGAGGATGACTTCATCGAGGGGGACGCTTTCGCCGGTCTGCAGCTAGAAGAAGACGAGGAGGGCGACTCCTTCGTCAACCTGTAGCATAGTGCAGGCAAACCTCCTCCACAGCCAGACAGCGACGGCCCAATTGCGCAAGTGGTTGGAGGTTCAACACACGGCCATTGCCCTTAT
Organism: Anorthoa munda; assembly: GCA_945859665.1. NCBI lineage: Eukaryota > Metazoa > Arthropoda > Insecta > Lepidoptera > Noctuidae > Anorthoa > Anorthoa munda. The sequence goes on along the minus strand of OX243917.1, from coordinate 11,499,109 downwards.
TCAGGAGCCGTGGATTAAGGAAAGCCAAATCAGAGGACTATCAAACCTAGGTGGTAAGCTCCTTGTTACCTCTAACCATGATTGTATTTTTGTTACAGGTAACCTCAAGCACAGCTTCTAGATGATTTCACAGATTCTGATGCAGAGATATCTCTGCTGCTAGGCTGGCAATGCAAGGCTGGGAAGGTAAGAAAGGCCCTAAACAGAGCTATGAACACATGCGCGGATGAGGACTGGGACGCCATTACGAGGCCAAATCCATCTATAAAAACGTATCAGATTCAGACGTACCGCTGGACGGCGCAAATGCTGTGCTAGCATTGAATCTTGCCAACAAGCAAACAGGTTAAGGAAAGTACTGGCACAACGGAATACACCCGAGCTCGCCACACTCCGCAAACCCGATAACACACACGCCACGTTACCTGAAGAAGCTAGACGCGTACTAGTAGAAACGCACTTCCTAGGAAGCGTCGTCGTCCAGGTAACAAATTGGAAAAACTCAAGTGGGCCATCAAAAGCTTCCATCCTTTCAAGGCGCCAGGTTCAGATGGAGTGTTCCCTGCGCTACTGCAGTGAGGAGGTAAATCTGTGGCAGAAAGACTTGTGCCACTAATGATGCCTGGCCTTTAGACACGCCCCAAAAGGATGGAGGGAAGTGAATGACGAAAACGAAAACAGGAACACGGACTGTCAAAAAGAAGTTATTTTTCACTTTGTATTGTTTTTATTTAGAAGTCGGTTGTATTTTGTTTTATTTTTTTAGCTGTATTTGATATTTAAGTGTCTGTTGCCAAATGAGTCGGCCTGTTCGCTTACTTACATAAAGATTAACTAACTTATACTTACAGTTTGTGTCTTGTTCTTCTTCCACTTCTGTTTTAAACTCCGTTATAGACACATTGTCTTCCGAATCAGAATACTTTACTTGTATATCTTCTGCATCTGAAGATTCTGGATTTACCAACTCTGCTTCTAGCTCTGTTAGTGAAAATAAACAGTCAAGCTTGAGTGAATCTATCCTAACATTGCAACAACAACTCAACAACATGCAATATAGTCTTTCAACATTTATTTTTATTGCCATTATATTTAGTACTTGCTGACCCCCGCGGCTTCGCTCCCGTCAACTGGCTATCTATCTACCTACCTACCCTAAACCGTCCACGCAGCACACGCAACGGAAGCTCTCAAACCGGCATAATTTTGCAACATTTTTCATTTATGCTCCGCTCCTATTGGTAGTAGCGTGATGTTATATAGCCTATAACCTTCCTCGATAAATGGACTATCCAACACAAAAAGAATGTTTCAATTCCAACCATTAGTTCCTGAGATTAGCGCGTTCCAACAAACAAACCAACTCTTAAGCTTTATTATATTAGTATAGATAAGAATGTAGTATGTATTTATGTATATACATAAATACAAACATCTATACTTATCACACACACAAACAAATACATATGCTATGTAATATATATTACATAGCTTATGTATTTATCTGTGTATCTTTTATAATATAGAACTTTAACACTGTTATTGTCACACCATGACAGCCCACTTCATGTCTAGACTGTCCATACCAGGTTGCCTGAATGAGATCGCAGAATGCGATAAGGCTGCCTATTGTAGGTATATGTATTAGTTTTAAGTTTATTTTTATAATTGTATTTAAAGGTGTACAATAAATAAATAACATTATTTATACTTATATATTTGTCATGGACCAAGTGATTAATTGGGGCACTATATAAAATGCCTGGGCATTATGAATGTAGAAACCCAATCATCATCATATCAGCCGAAAGACGTCCACTGCTGGACATAGGCCTCCCCCAAGCGTCGCCACATTGACCGGTAACAAACAAACCCAATAACAGTAATAAAAGCTTTTAAGCAAATCAAGATCAAACTGACCGAAAATCTATGGGGAATGTCCATCAAATTTTGTACCTCCATTATTCAGACTATAGCGCCGTACTTAGCTTTAATTTTTAATTTGTGTGTAGATCAAGGAGTCTTTCCGGATCTAATGAAACATAGTAAGGTTATACCACATTTTAAATCCGGGGACAGTAAAGACACAAATAATTATAGACCAGTATCGGTGCTGCCGGTTTTCAGCAAGATATTTGAAAAGATAATGCTAAATCAAATGCTCATTCATTTTAATACGAATAACATCCTACACGATAAACAGTATGGTTTTACCGAAGGACGTTGTACGACTGACGCTTGTGTCACCTTATTAAAACACATCTTTGAAGCGTGGGAAGAGGCACAAGATGCCATAGGGGTCTTCTGCAACCTGCCGAAAGCGTTTGATTGTGTTAATCACGAAACATTACTTTTGAAAATTGAGCATTACGGGCTAGACCAATCAGCGTTCAGTTTAGTTAAATCTTATTTAAATAATAGACAGCTATTAGTTCAAATAAACGGTGTCAATTCGTCCGGACTAACCGTGAAAATGGGGGTACCCCAGGGTTCAATTTTGGGTCCTTTCTTGTTTCTAGTTTACATTAAGGATTTACCTCATCTATTGAAAAACAATCTTAACATGGTGTTATTTGCTGATGACACTTCTTTGATTTTTAAGATAAATAGACGTACGCGTAACGTTGACGACGTAAATATCGTATTGCGACAGGTTCAAAATTGGTTCACAGCTAAAGCTAATAATCTAGTTATAAATGCTAAAAAGACAAAGTGCGTAAAATTTGCCTTGCCGAATGTCAAAAGTAATGATTGTGACATTATATTAAACAAGGAGAATCTAGAATTCGTCGATAAAACGGTTTTCCTGGGGATCACGCTAGACTCGATTACAATGGGGGTCTTAATATAGTAATAATATTGATATTTTGGCATCGAGCGGGCCAGTACTGCGTTAACATTGAGGCGTATATATCACCTTAAGATGAAAGCCTTTCCTGGCTCTTAGGAAAACAATCAAAGTTATCTATCTCTTAGTAACAAAATACTTGTATATAAAATTACAATAAAACTAATCTGAACTCACAGAATAGAACTCTGGGGATCAGCTAGCAACTCTAATATTGAAATTTTGCAAAGGTTCTAAAATTTTGCTCTAAGAACAATCTCAAGTGAACCCTGGTTTGTCACAAACACTGAAATACACAAGCACCTAAAATTACCAACAATGAAAGAAGAACTATGAAAAATGCAAAACATAGAAACAGAGACTGATCAAGCACAGCAATATCTTGGCCCGGATTTTCCATCACTTTATGGGGATATAATCCGCTTAAAGAGATGGCAAATCCTGAACTTGGATCACAGACAATAAAAAATTAATGTTTATTTAGTGCTAAACTACATAATGGGATTGTTCAATGGAACATCACAAAAATAATCACTCACGAAGAACCCATCTGATTATGGCTAGAAAGCCAATCGCAGATAAAAGCAGAAGTAAAAGAAAAATATATGCATACCATCAATGTGAAGCTCCTCTTTTGGTTTAATAATATCAGCTGGTAATTCTTCTTTGATACTCGTGGAATGGCTTTCTGTTTGACATTCCCCAACTATACTTATGAGCTCGATCGGCGATTTAATAAACCCATTGTCAAATTCTATGAGGTCTGGGTTTATTAAAGGATTTGGCTGTAAAAATATGCTCCAGTTTTAGATACATTACATATTGTGACCTCTATGTGCCTCTGGGATGCATGTTAGGTTGTTGTTCCTGGCTGCCATTTATAGATATTTGTCAATGGACTACTTGTGTTAGTCCATGATAACTACATGCAGCCAAATACCATTATTTCACATGGACCAACTGCCTATCATGGTATCCTTTGGCAAGAAGTGTTGTCAGACTTTTGAAATAAGTCATCAAGAATCTAGTAAAGTATACCTCACCTCATTATCCTCATCCAGCATCTGAGCAAACAGCTCTTCAGCTTCCAGACATTTTCTCTGGAAACGGCAGCATTGTTTGAGTTTGGTGCAACAGAAGTAACAAACGAGCACCGGTCTTCTGTCTTCAGTTACAAACTGCAACAAAGCTTGTCTTGCACTATGTTCTATGTTAGGAGGGTTTGGTTTCCGCACTTAGTCCCTCAAATGGACCTTTGTACATGGGCCATGGCGGCCGTTGGGTGGTCATTCCGACCAGCCCACCTCCCTCCAGAAGTCAATTAGAGCTCCTGGTTTCCTCAGAACATCCGTGTAAGATCTGGGTGACCCGAGTGTTTGTGCTCTTATCTGTGTGACACCTGTGCATTCAAAGAGAACATGCGCAACGGTTTCCTCAGCCTCCATGCATGCCCTGCACAGAGGACTGTCCGTTATGCCTATTGTGTGTAGTGTTTATTGAGTGAGCAGTGTCCCGTGATGGTCCCCGTCACCAGGCGGAGGCCATTCCTGTCCAGGCATAAAAGACGCCTGGTAAGCCTACTGACCAAGGATGGCAGAGCTTCTTTGGATTGCCTCAGCCCGGTGCCAAGGCCCACCAGTTCTCCGCCTGTGTCTGGGTGAATTCCTGTAGTCACCTGCGTATCTGGTTGAAGGGGAGGGGTACAATAGGTTCGGGTCCATAGACTGTCGAGCTGGATCCGCACCTCGCAAGCTCGTCAGTGTCTTGCACTATTTTTTCTAAACTAATCTAATAAGAGCTCGCAATGATCGTGTTTATGTATGTTTGTTAAATGTCTTCTCTGGAAGTACTGATTAGATTATAACAATTCTTTCACTGATAGCAATTTACATTATTACTGAGTCTTGTAGGCTTTTCATTCCAGAATAATGCAAAGAAAAAAGCTATCATGTATAAAATATTTTCAATCATACCTTTTAATCATATCATATCTGTGTTCATACTATTTATCTCATTCTATTTTATTCCTTAAATATTGTTATATTGTTCCATTTCTGTGGCATCAACAGTGGGCCCACTGTTGATGCCACAGAAATGGAACATATCAGAATATCAGCGCAGCATTATTTTCTTTTTAACATTGTTGCAAATGATTTATAATTTTTTTGATTTGCTTATCTAGTGTCTCCTGTGCGGGTCACAATTTTTTTTTCTTTCTTTCCTCATACAACAACCAGCTCACATGGCAAGCGTACTTTGTGTAAATTTAATGTATCGCTGTACAACCAAGAATTAGGAACTGAACTTTCTGCTATAGTTATGTGGTAGTATTAAGGATAATTATGTACTCAAAGTTTGTTGATGAATAAATTGAAATTGAATTGAACAATTAAGTGGTCGAAATTGTTTTCTTTAGGTCACTTCTCTTATAGAGAAAGCATGAGCATTGAATCATTCTTGCTCAATATAGATAGGAAACTTTCAAACTTATTATTATTGCAGAGTTCTTCAGTGATGTCAGTCATGTTCACATTATTAATTACATTCCAATAAATCCACTTGTATGAGGCTTATTTAAAACCTATTTATATTAAAGAAACTACTTACTGGCTTAGCGGTCAACTTCATAAAGAGTTCATGCAAACTCTTGTTGACCACTACATACATCCGAGTATCCTTAACTAAACATACCCTACACATTTGCAGCTTTTCCATTTTTTACTCGATAATCACTGAAAGACAGGCAAATATTTCGTTTATTGTCCGCCGGACCCCGGATCAATTATTTAATTATTTTAAATTTTGTTGATAAGACACAATCAATAACACAATGCAATGACAACAGACAACCACAGACAAGGAATATAGTACTCTGATACTCTCTACCGAGCACAGAACATATATAAGGGCTTAAGGGCTTATTACACTACCCGGTATTCAGGGTCCTGAATACCGGGTCACTAAATTGTTCCGAAGCAAAAACGCGCTGTTAGCTCTTTAAAAATACGCTAGAAAGCGCTAAATGGTCGTTGTCAAAAAATTGCTGTTTTCGGCGCCAAATTCAAACAAAATGCCCAATAATTTGAGACTAATGTTTATACTGTTTTTTATTGAATCAAAATGAATAATCATATAAAAGAGCAACATACATTATAGTGCTTGTTTAGTGATTATTTTATAAAATAAAGGAATTAAATTAATTCGGCTGATTCAACCACAATTGCCTCTGCCGCCGAATTATATGGTTGGACTTGATCAATTTTGGACTTGAATTTATATTTATCTGTGGATGAAATTTGCCTCAACACGTTGTTTGGTAGTTGATAGTTTGCGCAGTTACTTTGTTTTAAAAGAAAGTCCAATGTTTCAAAAAGCGCTAGATTTAGCGCTAGGCGCTAGAACGCGCTATTGAACAAAGAAAGCGCTAGATCTGGCAGCACTGCCACAGACTACTTAGAGATACAGACGACAACTTAGATAAAGTAGGTATAGATTAAGCCTTAAAATGACCTTGATTGATAGAGCGAGATGGCTAATTGGCAGCTCCATGTAAATGATAAGGACAAAAGATTATTTTTTGTCTTTGTCACCGTGGCCGGTTTCTGTCGTTTGTCAAACTCTAATACAATGGCAGGTTTGACAAACAAACTCGGTTTTGTTTGATTTTCTATGATTTCGTGGTATTATGTGTTAATTGAGACAAGGAATTTGGGTTATTTATAGATAATAAGTGTCAGTGCGATGGTGGGTTTTAGTGTTCTTGTTCTTGTTGTAACACCAGAACTAACTATTGCTGTCTCATGTGCGGCCACGCCAGTGCTTAATCTATACCTACTTTATCTAAGGACGACAAGGACAACTAGGGTGCAGTGTGACCAGATTAAATTGATTGAACCGAAAAACTAAAAAGACTGCAGGAAAGTTTTCAGTTCTGTTTTATTTACGAAATGAATCACATTTATGGGTAGTAATTATTTGTATAGTTAGTAAGCTGTAGCATGCCCCCTTTTTCGGCGCTCATTGTGGTCCTGCTGAAGGGAGCGTCACTACAGCCGCCCACTGCAGACCACTTTCAAAATCGGTTTTGTCGAAAACTACTAAGGTACCAATTTTGTTGTTCGAGTACTAATTGGTACCAATTGAGTAGTAATTATTTATCAAATATGGAAGCAATTGGCGTTGCTGGTCACGGACATAATTTTGTGAATCCTTTAGGTACCTTACAATAGAACTTGCTCACTTTTCAGTCATGGTGTACCAACACTAAATGGAGTAAAATAAAAAACATTTTCATTAAAAATAAACTGACTTCCAAAGCAAAACACAACAAATGCATAAATAGCTTTCATTTCGGATGTCGGTGTTGCAAAAAGATAAAAACAAGAGGTACCAAATACACCGACTTCCGTGTTGGAAATCAGTTTATTTTTTTAAGAAAAAGTGTTCATAAGTTTTTATACGAACATGTTTTATTGAATCACCAACTATACTACATTACAGACACTACTAAACAGACATCATATTTATAAGATTTTAATTAGTGTGTATTCGAAACATGTTTTATTAAATAACACTTTCGTTTACAACTGTACTGACATACTTCACATTTTTAAGGTTTTTCACCAGAGTGTATCCTACTATGTCTTATTAAATTATTTCTAAAAGCAAAACTGCTTTGACACACATCACATTTAAAAGGTTTTTCATTAGTGTGTATACGAACATGATTTGTTAAATCAGCCTTTTGTCTACAACTATATTCACAGACATCACATCTATAAGGTTTTTCACCAGAGTGTATCCTACTATGTCTCATTAAATGACCCTTTTGACTACAACTATACTCACACAGATCACATTTATAAGGTTTTTCATTAGTGTGTATCCGAACATGTATTGATAAATCACCCTTTTGTCTACAACTATACTCACACACATCACATTTATAAGGTTTTTCACCAGTGTGTATCCTACTATGTCTTATTAAACTATTTCTAAAAGCAAAACTGCTTTGACACACAATACATTTATAAGGTCTTTCATTAGTGTGTATACGAACATGAGTTTTTAAATCACCCTTTTCTCTACAACTGTACTCACATACATAACATTTATAAGGTTTTTCATTAGTGTGTATCCGAACATGTTTTGATAAATCACCCTTTTGACTACAACTATACTGACATACTTCACATTTGTAAGGTTTTTCTTTAACATATAGTCTTCGCTGCCTATTTACATCATCACTGTCATTATCTTTGTCCGATATTTTACATTTAATATTATCTTTGCCATTATTATTACAAAAACTTGTATCTAAAGTAGTATTATTTAGACAATTACTATTATTAACTCGAGGTTTTGTATAAATTGAAAATTCTTTATATTTTGGAAACTGTTTTGACGTACGATTTTGAGTTGTCCGGATAATTTTCGAGTCTGGTTGTTCAATTTTGGTTTGCTCTTCAGTAATAACATCTTCTAGTTCTGTTCTTCGTATAAGTAGTTTTGGTTTCTTCGCATCGGGCGCCCCTGTGATTATAAAGCTAGTTAGTACCGAATTATAAGTAGAATCAAATGAACAGGCGTTTGAATGGTACACACTATGACAGAAGAGTTTATTTTTATTATTGATCATATGATCAAAAACCACACAAAAGATCAAGCAAAATAAGTTACCGTACCGTTGTATTTTTTATTCAAAATCAAAATAGTTTATTTCAAATAAACCTTATAGGTACTTTTGAATTGTCAAATGATAAATCTAGTTGCACATTCGCAAGCGTCAGTAGTTCCCTATGGAGAAGAATGTGCAAATGAAACTCCACGGACACTCTTTTCCATTAATAAGTTTTAAATTTTTAATTACTAGAATTTGGTTACATCATTCTTGTTGGAAAATTACATATATGTGAAAACGATGTAAAAAGACGTGTACAAGAAAGCGTCTTAGAGTAAAATAAACAACCTCAAAATAAAATAATTAAAATCAGGCCGAGGCAACCAATTTATGACCCATTCCATCTGATGGCGCCCGTTCACGAACATGACGCATGGATTGGCTCCACTCAGCTCAACCATCATGAAGGGAGCCGAATGATCCAACACATGTGCCACCATCAGAGAGAGAATTACACACTCAACTGCCAGGACACACACAAATCAACGAACGACATATAGGTGCAACAGACAGACAGCAGGGCTGGTCATTGTTTTTTAATCTTCGCTTCAGTTTAAGGCGATGTCTTTCGGCAAAAACTCATGTTATGAGACATTTAGCAATAAGAGTGTGCTCTGCAGTCAGGGCAATTATTATTATTTTTAATTAGAATTCACAAAACTGATGCACAACACCACATGCAAAAAAATAAGGTACAACACAAAAAGTCTGATTGACAACAACTAGTCATGCACATACAGAATGAGCAAAAGATATTTGAGGTAATAAGCAGAAAAAAACAAAAAACCATTTTGTTTTGTTACTTTAGGACCAACTGCAAATAACTTAAACTATCGCCCTGTTTCGCTTCATCCACGATTTGTTGCCTTAGATAAAGTACCTATAGATTAAGCCTTAAAATGAGCTTGATTGATAGAGCGAGATGGCTAATTGGCAGCTCCATGTAAATAATAAGGACAAAAGATTATTTTTTGTCCTTGTCACCGTGGCCGGTTTCTGTTGTTTGTCAAACTCTAATACAATGGCAGGTTTGACAAACAAACTCGGTTTTGTTTGATTTTCTATGATTTCGTGGTATTATGTGTTAATTGAGACAAGGAATTTGGGTTATTTATAGATAATAAGTGTCAGTGCGATGGTGGGTTGTAGTGTTCTTGTTCTTTTTGTAACACCAGAACTAACTATTGCTGTCTCATGCGCGGCCACGCCAGTGCTTAATCTATAGGTACTTTATCTAAGAACTTAACCATATTTATTACTTGTCGAATTTTGTTTGATAAAGGTATGGATAAATTTATGTTTTGAGCTCCAATTTGTGACCTTAGAAATTGATTCCGGACACAGCTCATTAAAATATGATATGTGTCCTCATCTTCATTACACATGCTACAAAAAGGACACCGACTAACAAAAAATAAAAAACCATTTTACAAAAAAATACTACCGACTTCCAAATATAAAACTACAAAGTGAAAAATAACTTTATTTTTGGAAGTCAGTGTCTTTTGTAGGTATTAATTTTTAGCGTTATGGACACCGACTTGTAGTTTTATATTTGGAAGTCGGTAGTATTTTTTTGTAAAAAAGTTTTTTTTTTCACTTTTTAGTTGTACCTACCTAATAGACAAGTTGTTTAGTAAGGTACCTATAACGCCAGAATAGATAACCCGAATATCATGAAACTCGAACATAACCGGTGAAATGAGAGATCTGCGTACCCCTTAAGAACGTACTAGCGTGATGTTATGTTATGAAATGGTATAAAAATAAATAGAAATGCGATTGCAGCAATCCCGAGAGATTTGCCGTTATTTATTGAAGAGTGCTGTTGTATATATTCAAAGTTCTTCATCAGATCTTCACCAAATTAAAATGGGACCAATTTCGGAACATACTTTCTCAAACAAAAAAAGTAATTTTCAAAATCTGTCCACAATGACGGAGATATGGGTGAACATACACAAAATTAGAAAAATAAGAATAAACTTACTTACAAGTCGAACATAGAACCACCTCCTTTTTGGGCAGTCGATTAAAAAGAGAAAGTATGTTTGTATGATCCTTATAGACTCTGAAACGGCTAAGCCAATTTTAATGAAATTTTCGGACAATCTTTAGATTGACCCAGCGGATAATCCTGTAAAGTTTGGTGGCGATCAGAGCATTTCTTTTTTTAACTTTTAACCCGATTGCAGAAGCTGGTATGTTATAGAATGTATACTTATAGAATAAAATCTAGTATTTTCTAATAAAAATAATCATTACTTTTAGGGTTCCGTACCCAAAGGGAAAAACGGGACCCTATTAATAACACTCCGTCCGACTATCTCTATTAGAGCATTGATTAAATTAAACAGAAACATAAAATCTAAAGATTTCCTACGAGCACTAATTATTTAAAGGAACAGGAAATTGTGTTTATAATGTGATTCATTTTTAACCAATTTTCCAAAAAGGAGGAGGTTCTATGTTCGACTTTTTTTGTTTGTTTGTGTTCACCCGATTTCTCCGTCAATTCTGGACCGATATTGAAAATATTTTTTTTTGTTTGAAAGAGTATGTTTCCATATAGGTCCCATTTTAATTTGGAGAAGATCTGATGAAGAACTTCGGAGATATACAACAGAACTCTTAAATAAATGACGGAATCTCTCGGGATTGCTGCAATCGCATGTTTGTTTATACCATTTCATAACATAACATCACGCCAGTATGGGATACGAAGATGTGTACAGTTCATTTCACCGGTTATGTTAATGTTTCATAATCGGATAATCTATTCTGCATCGGGTAATATATTACAGGTACCTTACTAAAGAACTTAGCTATTAGGTACCACAACTAAAAAGTGAAATTTAAAAAAAGACTTTTAAACAAAAAAATACAACCGACTTCCAAATAAAAACACTACAAAGTGAAAAATAACTTTTTTTTCGGAAGTCGATGTCAAAAAAGAAGAAAAGATAACAGGAACTCTCACTGCCGAAAAGAAATTATTTTTCACTTTGTAATGTTTTTATTTAGAAGTCGGTAGTATATTTTTTATTAGCTGTACTTAAGTGTATGTTGCCAATTGAGTTCGTTTACTTACATAAATATTAACTAACTTATACTTACAGTTTGTGTCTTGTTCTTCTTCCACTTCTGTTTTAAACTGCGTTATAGACACATTGTCTTGCGAATCAAAATGCTTTACTTGTATATCTTCTACATCTGAAGAGTCTGGATTTACCAACTCTGCTTCTAGCTCTGTAAGTGAAAATAAACAGACAAGCAAGAGTGAATCTATCCTAACATTGCAACAACAAATCAACAACATGCAATATAGTCATTCATCATTTGTTTTTACTGCCATTATATTTAGTATGTATGTATTTATGTACATATTACATAGCATATGTATTTATCTGTGTATCTATAATAATATAGTATTTTAATACTTTTATTGTCACACCATGAAAGCCCCACTTCACGTCCAGACAATTACTGTCCATACCAGCAGCTTAATTGCGTAAGTGAATTCTGCAAAGCAAACAAGTCGGAACCTTCCCAAAAACGACTTTACGTATTGAATATTACACTCTGCAATGAAAGGTCCATTACCAATAGTTTGACGTAGAATTGATTGTAAAGAATGGAAGAATCGAGATAAAACTTCACTATTGGTATTGTGTTTGTACTCTTTCCAAATTAGTTTCACAATACCGAAAAAGTTGAAAGAAATGATTCTAATTCTTTGAAGGAATCGACTTGTTTGCTTTGCAGAATTCACTTACGCAATTAGGCTGCAGGTTAAAGTCAAAGTCAAGTTAAAGTCAAATATATTTATTTCAACTAGGCCAATAAGCGGCACTTTTGGTTGCATTGCTTTGAAGGGATCGCAGAATGCGATAAGGCCGCCCATTGTTTGTGTATTAGTTTTAAGTTTATTTTTATAATTGTATTTAAAGGAGTACAATACAACATATAATAAATAAATAACATTATTTATACTTTTATAATTGATTGCCAAACTTAAGTGGCAGTGGGCAGGGCACATTGCACGCAGAACGGATGGCCGATGGGGCAGAAAGGTTCTGGAGTGGCGACCGCGAACCGGAAGACGTTGCGTTGGAAGGCCTCCCACCAGGTGGACCGATGACCTGGTGAAGGTTGCGGGGATCCGCTGGTTGCGGGACGTACGGGACCAGTCAATGTGGCGACGCTTGGGGGAGGCCTATGTCCAGCAGTGGACGTCTTTCGGCTGATATGATGATGATTATTTATACTTATATATTTGTCATGGACCAAGTGATTAATTGGGGCACTATATAAAATGCCCGGGTATTATGAATCTGGTCAAGTGAAATCGGGCAATGTAATGAATACTGATTTAAACTTCTATATTTATCACATTGTCTCATTGTCATTATGAATATTGCTACGTATCGTAATGGTTTTAGAGATACACGATTCTGCAAAACGTTACTCTAGCAGGAAATGCAATATCTTGAAAACCTGATGACGCACCAATTATATTTTCGGGGCACATTCGTGCACAACTATAAGCTCTCTGCCCATGCACAATATTTCTCACTCCGATCATTCATTTAGAATTTTCCTGCTGGAACAGCGTTACCCCAGCAGGAAACGTTTTTTTCAAAAACGACGACACGCACAAATTTTTTATGTGGCGCACATTCACAGTAGATTACGCACTAATTATACGTTCCACTCATATTACTCTAGGAGCCACTTTCCTGTTGGGGTAACGTTCACAATGAATTAGTCCAAGAGCTAGCGAAGCGAACTCGGGCGCTTAGGGCACCCCGACACGCATAGGTTAGGTTCGTTGGAGATTACGGGAGCTGAAGTGAGCGAGCGAACGCACTGCCCGACATCTCCTTCATGTTATCTTACTTTAGACCCGGCAGACAGAAATAGGAGCCCGGGCTCCGTCGACTTTGGTTGCTTAAAACAGTAATCGTATAAAAAAAAATAAAAAAACAAAATGATTCACACCTATTCTATATTAAAAAAACTGCCAAATTAAAATAATTTGTATAAGCACATATTTTTATTACCCTGTCCAATAAGTGATGGGCATTATTCAGAAAGCCCGGTCAATTTCATTATTTTAACAGTTTTTATCATATTGCCTACTCAAACTGAGCATATTTAAAATTGCCCTGGCGTTATGAATAATGTCGTATTAATCACTTGGTCCATAACATATATATATAACTAGCGACTCGCCCCGGCTTCACCCGTGACAAATTATACACAAACACCTTCCTCGTTTCTCACTCTTTCTATTGGTGCAAACCGCATGAAAATCCTTTCAGTAGTTTTTGAGTTTAGCGCGTACAAACGCGGCTTTATTGCATAATATGTTGTGATGTAGTGATAATATCATGCTGAAGTGTTTTTTTTATTTTTGTTTTTTAGGGTTCCGTACCCAAAGGGTAAAAACGGGACCCTATTACTAAGACTTCGCGATCCGTCTGTCTGTCTGTCTGTCCGTCTGTCACCAGGCTGTATCTCGTGAACCGTGATAGCTAGACAGTTGTAATTTTCACAGATGATGTATTTCTGTTGCCGCTATAACAACAAATACTAAAAACAGTATAAAATAAATATTTAAGGGCTCCCATACAACAAACGTGATATTTTTGCCGTTTTTTGCTCGATATTAATAACGGCAACAGGTAGACGCTTGAAATATTCACAGAATGTTTAGTTGTATATTCTCTTCAAAAAAATAATTATTATTAAATTAAAATAAAATAAATTAAGGGGGGCTCCCATACAACAAACGTGATTTTTTTGCAGTGTTTTGCGATAATGGTACGGAACCCTTCGTGCGCGATTCCGACTCGCACTTGGTCGGTTAATATATATATATATATATTGTAGTAATTAAACTATACTGAACTACATGGTGCATGATAGGACTGTTAAACGGAGAGTTCCCCAGGGCAAAACTCATGGACACACTTGGTCTAACACTAACCTGTAGAAGTCGAAACTCAAGGTCTACCAACGAGCAATGGAGTGCATATAGGTACTATTTTATCTAACCAACTGTTAAAAACGAAACTGTGGATATTTTATCTAAAAATAACAAAGAACAAGTTAAATTAAATTGAACTGAAATAATTTGGATTGTATTAAAATATTGATTGCTTTCAAAACTGTGAAGGACAACATTGTAAGAAAACGGTAAGTACAAGAAAAAAACAAAATTTTGACCTGACTGTGACATCTGCCAACCCGCACTGGGCCAGTTTGGTAGATTATGGTCTATTCCCTCTCACAGAGAAGATGCCTGTGTCCCAGCAGTGGGAACATAACAGGCTAATTATGACATATATCTATCTAGTATTACTATATTATGCTAATACTCAATATATTTTTAACCGACTTACCAAAAAGGAGGAGGTTCTATGTTCGACATTATGTATGTGTACGTTTTTTTTTTTAAATGTTTGTTCACTGATATCTCCGTCAATTGTGGACCGATTTTGAAAATTCTTTTTTTGTTTGAGAATATACTTCGAAATTGGTCCCATTTTAATTTGATGAAGATCTGATGAAGAACTTCGGAGATATACAACAGAACTCTTCAATAAATAACGGTAAATCTCTCGGGATTGCTGCAATCGCATGTCTGTTTATTGTTTATACCATTTCATAACATAACATCACGCCAGTACGCTCGAAAGTGGTATGCAGATCTCTCATTTCACCGGTTATATTCAAGTTTCATATTATTCGGGTAATCTATTCTGTCGTTATAGGTACTTACTTAACTACTTCCCTATTAGGTAGGTACAACTAAAAAGTGAAAATAAAAAAACTTTTTTACAAAAAAATACTACCGACTTCCAAACAAGAAAACTAGAAAGTGAAAAATAACTTTTTTTTTGAAAGTCGGTGTCCATAACTTAAAAATTTAGTACCTACCAAAGACACCGACTTCCAAAAATAAAGTTATTTTTCACTTTCTAGTTTTCTTATTTGGAAATCGGTAGTATTTTTTTTTGGGTTATTCCCAGAGGTCCACGATTCTATTGTTCCTCTTTTCCCACCGGGTCCATGAAAAATTATAATTATGTTTTATATGTTCTTAAATGAATTCCCAACGGGTCCACGAGATATATCCAAAGTACAGTCAGTAAAAACAATTTATTGTAAGAAGGAGCAGCTTGTTGAAAACAAAACAAAATAAAATGCGGTCTTGAATGAGGACGACACGTAAGCTACCTCTTTTGCTTTTTTGGTTAGATGTTGAACATTATAAGCATTTATACCTAAACTACCAGGAGGCCAGAATCATGAAGATGTCTTAATAATAAAGACTTGTTCTTCATGATTTTTTTCGATAAAGACTAATTTAAGTAAGTACCAGGAGATTATAATCACGAGGAAGTATTTCCGAGGCTGGAACCATGAGATGTAAAAAGAGTACCGAGAGATTTTAGATTCTAACCTCCTAGTACGCCGTTAGTCTCTACCGCTTATGATTCTAGGCCCGCAAATACTTTTTCATGATTCTGGCCTCCTGGTAGTTTTTCAACAATAGCTATTCCCCGCGGCTTCGCTTCCATGGACCACCCCACAGGACCCGATTTCGGGATTCAATTATAGCCTAGATGTCATTCCGGAATAATGTAGCTTTCTATTGGTGAAAGAATTTTTTAAATCGGTCCAGTAGTTTCGGAGCCTATTCGGTACAAACAGACAAAAATCTTTCCTCTTTATATTGGTATAGATGTAATAAAAAAATCAAAAGAGGAAGTTATATTTTTATCATTTTATTAAACTCAACTGATTTTAATCGATTTTTTTATTTTGACGTTCTAAAAAAATAAACGTCCCAACACTAGTACCTACTGATCCGTAGGTGCATGAAATAAAATAATAAATAATAAATTATTCCACTTATGGCACCTTCGAAAAATATCGATAGGTGCTGTATGTGGAATACCTCAGGTGCCATTATGTACACTTTTTAATTGATATATAAGACTGATTATTATGATTTATCATGTTTACTGTTGATTGTTGTAATGGTATATTAAGCTTTATCTTTTTTCAAAAAATTTCCTGATTGTACTTAAATAAGGTATACCCAAGGTTTTCTTTCTAACTGTACAAAATTTACTTAAAAAATTATTAATAATAATAAATAAATAATAAGAAAATTTCATTGAAATAAATTTCAATAATAAAAATCAGCTGAAACGCCTACTAAGCATGATTTTTTAATGGTCATTCATGTGATACAGTAAAAATGTAGTTTTTACTTATCTATATTCATTGTGATTTATTTCATAGAAATAGTAAACATTTATCCCTTAGCCAAGCTTTTATTGCTGACTGTACCAAACATTCTCATGGACCCGTTGGGAAAGAAAATATTTCATATTTTAAAATGTCGTGGACCCGTTGGGAAGTAAAGTATGAATTTAAATTTTTCGGGAACAATAGAATCGTGGACCTCTGGGAATAACCCCATCCAAGGCCACATTTAAGATGGATGTCAGAGTGCATCGAATAATTTCGTCAATTTTTTCCAAGAGGTGTGGCTGCTTCCATAAAGGGGAAGAGCGGAGAAAATACATAAAATTTGGTCCAAAACAACAATACCTAATAAGAGTAAAATGAAGGGGTTATTCCCAGAGGTCCACGATTCTATTGTTCCCGAAAAATTTAAATTCATACTTTACTTCCCAACGGGTCCACGACATTTTAAAATATGAAATATTTTCTTTCCCAACGGGTCCATGAGAATGTTTGGTACAGTCAGCAATAAAAGCTTGGCTAAGGGATAAATGTTTACTATTTCTATGAAATAAATCACAATGAATATAGATAAGTAAAAACTACATTTTTACTGTATCACATGAATGACCATTAAAAAATCATGCTTAGTAGGCGTTTCAGCTGATTTTTATTATTGAAATTTATTTCAATGAAATTTTCTTATTATTTATTTATTATTATTAATAATTTTTTAAGTAAATTTTGTACAGTTAGAAAGAAAACCTTGGGTATACCTTATTTAAGTACAATCAGGAAATTTTTTGAAAAAAGATAAAGCTTAATATACCATTACAACAATCAACAGTAAACATGATAAATCATAATAATCAGTCTTATATATCAATTAAAAAGTGTACATAATGGCACCTGAGGTATTCCACATACAGCACCTATCGATATTTTTCGAAGGTGCCATAAGTGGAATAATTTATTA
This sequence comes from Anorthoa munda, assembly GCA_945859665.1. NCBI lineage: Eukaryota > Metazoa > Arthropoda > Insecta > Lepidoptera > Noctuidae > Anorthoa > Anorthoa munda. The sequence goes on along the minus strand of OX243917.1, from coordinate 11,481,340 downwards.
TTTATTATTTTATTTCATGCACCTACGGATCAGTAGGTACTAGTGTTGGGACGTTTATTTTTTTAGAACGTCAAAATAAAAAAATCGATTAAAATCAGTTGAGTTTAATAAAATGATAAAAATATAACTTCCTCTTTTGATTTTTTTATTACATCTATACCAATATAAAGAGGAAAGATTTTTGTCTGTTTGTACCGAATAGGCTCCGAAACTACTGGACCGATTTAAAAAATTCTTTCACCAATAGAAAGCTACATTATTCCGGAATGACATCTAGGCTATAATTGAATCCCGAAATCGGGTCCTGTGGGGTGGTCCATGGAAGCGAAGCCGCGGGGAACAGCTATTGTTGAAAAACTACCAGGAGGCCAGAATCATGAAAAAGTATTTGCGGGCCTAGAATCATAAGCGGTAGAGACTAACGGCGTACTAGGAGGTTAGAATCTAAAATCTCTCGGTACTCTTTTTACATCTCATGGTTCCAGCCTCGGAAATACTTCCTCGTGATTATAATCTCCTGGTACTTACTTAAATTAGTCTTTATCGAAAAAAATCATGAAGAACAAGTCTTTATTATTAAGACATCTTCATGATTCTGGCCTCCTGGTAGTTTAGGTATAAATGCTTATAATGTTCAACATCTAACCAAAAAAGCAAAAGAGGTAGCTTACGTGTCGTCCTCATTCAAGACCGCATTTTATTTTGTTTTGTTTTCAACAAGCTGCTCCTTCTTACAATAAATTGTTTTTACTGACTGTACTTTGGATATATCTCGTGGACCCGTTGGGAATTCATTTAAGAACATATAAAACATAATTATAATTTTTCATGGACCCGGTGGGAAAAGAGGAACAATAGAATCGTGGACCTCTGGGAATAACCCCTTGGATGATTGAGCCTGGATGCAAGCTATACTACACATTCGTTGCGCGGGCTCGGTATCCGCAAAATTTCTAGTATAAGCCTACTGGCGTTCCTGTCTTCGGCCCACAGCACTGAAATGTTAAAAAGAGAAAAGTGCCGTGCTCGACCGACGCAGTGTGCGCCTGGAAAGTGGCTTGCCCGAATACGGCGTTGCCCGAAAACCCATCTTCCCAGAGACAGTGGGATGAGCCGCTCTGAGGTTAGTACGGAATAAACTTATAAATACGTCCACCAATACTGCTGAGCGTGCCCGCCTGCTGGCTGTGGGAGAGTGGGAGTCGGGCCTCTGGCTACAAGTGACAACACCTTCCGGATCGCTACATTTCTGCGTTTGGGTGCTCCTTTTGGAGGTGGTAATAGATTATGGCTCGAAAGCCGATCGCAGATAATAAGAGAAATTAAAAATAATATATAAACATACCATCAATTTGAAGCTCCTCTTTTGGCTCAATAATATCAGCTGGTAATTCTTCTTTGATATTCGTAGCATGGCTTTCTGTATGACGTTCCCCAACTATACTTATGTGCTCGATCGGTGATTTAATAAACCCTAGGTCAAAGTCTATAAGGTCTGGGTTTATTAAAGGATTTGGCTGTAAAAATATGACTCCAGTGTTAGATTGCTAACCATACATTACATGACCCCTCTGTGCCTCTGGGATGTATGTTAGATTGTTGTTCCTGGCTGCCATTTATAGATATTTGTCAATGGACTACTTGTGTTAGTCCATGATAACTAGATGCGGCCAAATACCATTATTTCACATGGATCAACTGCCTATCATGATATCCTTTGGCAAGAAGTGTTGTCAGACTTTTGAAATAAGTCATCAAGAATTAGGTATACCTCACCTCATTATCCTCATCCAGCATCTGAGCAAACAGATCTTCAGCTTCCAGACATTTTCTCTGAAAACGGCAGCATTGTTTGAATTTGGTGCAGCAGAGGTAACAAACGAGCACCGGTCTTCTGTCTTCAGTTACAAACTGCAACAAAGCTTGCCTTGCAGTATTTGGCTAAAATTTCCATTATGGGCCGTTGATTCGGAAGTAATTTATTTTTTTGTAGGTAGTACTCATAAATAAAGGGTCTTTCAACAAGGACGGGTCGATGTTAAAATTGAATAAAACAAGATGTGTGTGAGATATTAACGAAATTTATTTTTTATTTAAAAGGCCCATTTATGCCATTATGGATGGAATATGACATCGTTCAAATGTCCGCCGCGGCTTCGTATGCATACGAAGCCGCGGCGGACATTTGAACGATGTTACCCGACTGCCGAAGGAGGGTAATGTGTTTATCAGTCTATGTATGTATGTATGTATGTTTGTTCCTATGTGGCGTTCTAGAGACCAAACGCGTAAGTCGATTTTGATGATTCTTACGTCAATCGATTCGTCTTAATCCTGCGAGTGTCACTGGCTACACTAAAATTGGAAAATACAAAAATGGCGGATTATGGGCGCCATTTTGTGGGGAAAAAAAGATTTTTTTTCGTCCAAACGCATCGTGTGGGGTATCAAAATAAAGGATTTTATGAGGCGATTTCAAAAATATATAATACTTATATGTTAAATGTACCCAATTCTAAGAAAAAAAATAACTAAAAAGTTGTAAATAAAAAATCTAATTAAAAAAATCAAAACACCCTACTGCTTAAAAAGCTATAAAATATATAGCTAAAAACTAAAAAGACGTAAACAAGAAGAAAATCATGCTGTGCAGTCGGAGGATACATCTGGTTTTGGTCCGCCAGCTCGCGAATATGTATCCTCCGCTCTGCACAGCATGATTTTCTTCTTGTTTACGTCTTTTTAGTTTGCTTTTTAAGCAGTCGGGTGTTTTGATTTTTTTATTAGATTTTTTTTTTATTCAATTTTAACATCGACCCGTCCTTGTTGAAAGACCCTTTAGATAGTTTTTACTTATTTTCAAGACCCGGAAATTTTATTTGTTTTTTGTATGTTTTTCGTGAGGTAAAAAAATTAGAATTAGTCCAAGAGCGAGCAAAGCGAGCTCGGGAGCGTAGGGCACCCCGACACCGGTTAGGTTCGGCTCCGTTGACTTCTTTGCTTAAATGGTATTCTTAAACTTTCATCATCATCATCATCATCATTTCAGCCGAAAGACGTCCACTGCTGGACATAGGCCTCCCCCAGGCGTCGCCACATTGACCGATCCCTTGCGTCTCGCATCCAGCGCCTTCCCGCAACCTTAACCAGGTCATCGGTCCACCTAGTGGGAGGCCTTCCAACAATTCGTCTTCCGGTTCGCGGTCGCCATTCCAGAACTTTTCAGCCCCAACGGCCATCCGTTCTGCGAGCAATGTGCCCTGCCCACTGCCACTTAAGTTTGGCAATTCTTCGGGCTATGTCGGTAACTTTGGTTCTCCTGCGGATATCATCATTTCTGACGTGATCACGCAAGGAAATTCCGAGCATAGCCCTCTCCATTGCCCTTTGGGTGACTTTAAGCTTTCTGATAAGGCCCATTGTGAGCGACCACGTCTCGGTCCCATAGGTGATCACTGGCAACACACACTGGTCATAGACTTTTGTCTTGAGACATTGCGGTAAATTGGACGAGAAGATACCACGCAACTTCCCGAACGCCGCCCAGCCGAGTCGGATTCGACGGTTGACCTCTTTCTCGAAGTTGGATCTACCCAACTGGATCGTTTGTCCCAGGTAGACATAATCATCTACAACTTCAAGTAAACAGTCTCCGATCTTGATAGGAGTGGGTGTTACATGGGCATTCATCATGACCTTGGTTTTGTCCATGTTCATTTTAAGACCCACTCTTTCGGAAGCTCTATTGAGGTCATCGAGCATTGTACTGAGGCTCTCCATGGTCTCAGCCATGACCACTATGTCGTCGGCAAACCGAAGGTGAGTGATGTACTCGCCATTAACGTTGATGCCAAGCGACTTCCAATCCAGAACCTTGAAGACATCCTCCAGCGCAGCAGTGAACAGTTTCGGAGAAATGACGTCTCCCTGTCTCACGCCGCGCTGGAGAAGGATTGGTTTCGAGGTCTGATCCTGAAGACGGACTGACATGGTGGCGTTTTTGTACAAACACTTCAACACCTCAATGTACCGGTAGTCGATCTGGCACCGTTGGAGAGATTGCAGTACTGCCCAAGTCTCGATCGAATCGAAGGCTTTCTCGTAGTCCACAAACGCTAAACAGAGAGGCAGGTTATACTCTTCGGTCTTCTGTATGACCTGCCGCAGCGTATGTATGTGGTCTACGGTGCTAAAGCCTTTTCGGAATCCGGCTTGTTCGGGAGGCTGGAAATCGTCAAACCTGCGCGCGAGACGATTCGTGATGACTCTTGAAAACAACTTGTAGACATGACTAAGAAGTGAGATGGGCCTATAGTTCTTCAGTCGGGCATTGTCGCCCTTCTTGAAGAAGAGTACCACCACACCCCTGCACCATGCCTGTGGCGTTTTGCCCTCGAGTATGACGACATCAAACAGCTTCTGAAGGGCCTTAAGGACCGGTTTTCCACCCGCCTTCAGGAGTTCAGCCGTGATTCCGTCATCACCCGGCGCCTTGTTGTTTTTAAGCTGTTTCAGAGCCATCCTAATCTCGTACAGGCTGACGTCCGGGATATCTTCGGTATAGTGTCGGGTCAATCTAGCTCTTGGGTCGTTTGCTAGACTCGCAACGGGCTTGCTGATTGATGTGTACAACTGCCCATAGAATGTCTCGATCTCCCTCAGAAGCTCCGGTTTGGCGGATACGATCCTGCCATCGTCGGTCTTCAGTCTCGTGAGCTGGCTCTGCCCAATAGCCAGATCCCTTGCAAATACCTTGGAGCCTTTATTTCGCTCAATCGCGTCTTTAATACGCTCGGTGTTAAAGCGGCGGAGGTCTCTTTTCAAGGATTTAGAGATCTGTCTATTGAGCTGCCGATATTTGCACGCCTCATCTGAAGACTGCAGGATCATCTCACGCCTCTCCTTCATAAGCTTGAGAGTAGGATCAGAGAGCTTTTTGTTTCTATCTGTACGACGGGTCTTGAAAAACTTAGACCCGACCGTATGGACAGCTTCCACGAACCCGTCATTGTATTCGTCCACTGAGCTCCCTAGGCACTCGAAACGATTCTGGAGTTCGAGCTGAAAGCTGGGTTTTGGACCTGAATCTGTGCTGGACGGAGCGTGGACTTCATCAGTCGAGACCTTTCAAGCTTAATATTAATGTTCAATGTGCCTCTTACCATGCGGTGATCGCTCCCGGTTTTTACCGAATTGATCACAGAGACATCATTGAACATTTGCTTTCTGGTTGACATGATGAAGTCGATCTCATTTTTTGTTGCACCATCGGGGCTCTGCCAGGTCCACTTCCTATGTTCACGCTTTTTGAAGGAGTTCATCATGTAGAGGCCCTCCTTCTCCATAAAACTGGCCAGTAGGTGACCCCGGTGGTTCCGACGTCCAACTCCAAATTGCCCCACTTGCAGCTCATCCTCGTCTCGTTTGCCCAGTTTCGCGTTGAAGTCCCCCATGACAACGGTGAAGTGAGTTTTGAAACCATGCATGGCTCTGGAGATATCCTCATACATGGTCTCTACCTCGTCGTCGGGGTGTGCCGAGGTTGGGGCGTAGACCTGTATGACCTTCAGCGAATATCTTGCGGATATTCTGAGTATCAGGTACGCCACCCTGGTCGACACACTCTCGATCTTCACCACGTTGTTCACAAGGGACTTGTGGACGATAAACCCGACACCACCCTGGGACTGCCGGTCACCCTCTCGGAAATAGAGCAGGTTGCCGGATTTGAGGATTATCGAGTCCTCCCCCTCTCTTCGGACTTCAGATAACCCTATAATACTCCATCGCAACCTGCTCAATTCCTCTTCGAGTTCGGTGATCTTTTCGTCGGTCCGAAGTGTGCGGGTGTTGTATGTTGCCAGGTCCAGTCGTCGGTGTTTGTTGGGGTAGCCGGATCCCGTCCGGAGATTCTTGGCACCCCTTGCCATGCCGTAACCTCGACCGCTACCGTAGTCGAGGGTAGGCAGGCTGCCGGGCACTAGGGGCCATTTTTTATTTGTGCTATTCATGGGGGGGGTTTTGCCGTAATCGCCACGCTTGGCAGGCGGGTTGGCGATCGCAGTATGGTTGTTATAGAAGCACAGAGAACGCTGCTGCCCATTCTCTGGTTTGTCCCTTAGTCGCCTCTTACGACACCCACGGGAAGACATGGGATGGTGGAATTCTTTACGGCCGGCACCATACGGCACCTTAAACCGTATCTTAAACTTTAACCATGGATATCTCCAGAACCATGGGGTTCCGTGGGGTACAGTGAGGTAACCCCTCTACCCCCCTTTACCTCCCCCCCCCTTCGCGCCCCTTAAACCGATAGACATTTATGGAAATTTTTATTCTATCCTGAAAACTTTAACCATGGATATCTCCATAACCATGGAGCTGGAGTAGAGGGGATGGTACTGGGGGTAGACAAAACTTCCCCCCTACCCCCTTCCCGCGCCAAAAATCAACGGCCCATAATCGAAATTTTAACCCAGTATTTTGTTTTCTTAACAAATCTAATAAGAGGTAGCAATGATCGAGTTTATGTATATTTGTCACAATCTAGGAAGCCAGTTGACGTTTCACATTTTACATGCCACAATAACTTTCTGCATAAGAAATTGGAAAATCTAATTTATAATCCTTATAAAATACTATGGTACTGATACACGATGACTACGAGTATCATTTGCAAGCATCAAGTTTAATTTTTATTAAGTATTTTTATAGCTATCAAAACGTGCTTTTTATTTTTTGACAACTTTAAATGTAATCTCTGGAAGTACTGATTAGATTATAACAATTCTTTCAATGATAGCAATTTACATTATCATTGAGTCTCGTAGGCTTTTCATACCAGAATAATGCAAAGAAAAGCCAAGGGAAAAAGCTACTCATGTATTAAGTACTATCAATCATACAACAACCAGCTCGATTTGGTGTACAATCAAGAATTAAGAACAAGTAGGTGGTCAAAATTGTTTAAAGTAGGTCACTTTTCATAAAGAGAAAGCATGAGCATTGAATCATTCTTGCTCAAGATAGATTGGAAAATTTCAAACTTATTATTATTGCAGTTCTTCAGTGATGTCAGTCATGTTCACATTATTAATAACATTCCACAATATCCATCTGTATGAGGCGTATTTAAAACCTATTAATTTTAAAGAAACAACTTACTGGCTTAGCAGTCAACTTCATAAAGAGTTCATGCAAACTCTTGTTGACCACTACATACATCCGAGTATCCTTAACTAAACATACCCTACACATTTGCAGTTTTTCCATTTTTTACTCGATAATCACTGAAAGACAGGCAAATATTTCGTTTATTGTCTACTTAGAGATACTGTTTGAGATGACAACAATCAAACAATGCAATGACAACAGTGAAGTGAAGTCTCAAGTCACTAAGTCAGCAGGGATGTGACCGATATATCAAAACGTAACTTATATCGGATATGGGGTTCGATATCATATCATATCGATATCCATATCAAAATAACCGATATCACAAAAACTGTATGTATCGTTACTTGCGTTCGAGAACGAATAACTCAAAACCTAAAACCGTAACAATGCAAAAACGTAAGAACAAAACGCAAACTTCAAACTGATAGGAACCATATCGCTACTTCTTTTACAACCCCTTTTTACACTCCGTTATATGGCATTATATGGCATATATGGCGTTATATGGCATAAAAAGCATAAACCTGTTACCAAAACTAACTGTTACAGTTGCCATTTGTCATATTACCAACGCAATAGAAGTCAAAATCGGTTGATCGGGCTGTTAAATGGGATTATTTAAATGTACAATGTTATCTCAAATGACATTTACTATTCAAAAACTTTTCTGCTAGTCCTAAGCCTCCTAAAGCATGAAGGGAAATCGCCGTAGTTACAAGTAGCTAAACTGATAAATAACTTTAAATACCAGTAGAGTGAGTTTGCGTTTGCTTTAGTTCGCGTTCGTTGTTAGTTTTCTCATCTAAATAACGTTAACGTTTGCAAACTGTAGTACTGATATCAATATCAGAAAACCGTTTTTGATATCGATATAAAAACTGTATATCGGTTACGTAACCGTTTGCGCAAAAAACTGAAAACGCCCATCCCTAGAAGTCAGTGAACCAGTGAACAGACAACTAGGGTGCAGTGTGACCAGATTAAATTAATTGGACCGAAAAACTAAGAAGATTGCAGGAAAGAATTATTATTAGCCACAATGATGGTAGTCCTATAAATTATTAAGTAATTTGTAATGAACGTTGTGATGTATCCTGGATTTTTATTATATTATATATATATTTTTATTTTGATATGGATATCGATATGATATGATATCGAACCCCATATCCGATATAAGTTACGTTTTGATATATCGGTCACATCCCTACTGACTTTTCACTGTTGTCATTGCATTGTTGTCATCTCAAACAAAATAATTAATTAATTGATCCGGTGTCCGGCGGACAATAAACGAAATATTTGCCTGTCTTTCAGTGATTATCAAGTAAAAAATGGAAAAACTGCAAATGTGTAGGGTATGTTTAGTAAAGGATTCTCGGATGTATGTAGTGGTCAACACGAGTTTGCATGAACTCTTTATGAAGTTGACTACTAAGCCAGTAAGTTGTTTCTTTAATATTAATAGTTTTTAAATACGCCTCATACAAGTGGACATTGTGGAATGTAATTAATAATGTGAACATATCTGACATCACTGAAGGAGAACTCTGCAATAATAATAAGTTTGAAAGTTTCCAATCTACCTTGAGCAAGAATGATTCAATGCTCATGCTTTCTCTTTAAGAGAAGAGACCTATAGAAAACAATTTCGACCACTTAATTGTTCTTAATTATTGATTGTACACTAAAACATTACATTTACACAAAGTATGCTTGCAACGTGAGCTGGTGTTGTATGAGAAAAGAAAGAAAAAAAAATATTTGTGACCCACACAGGAGACACTAGATAATCAAAAATGCTCCTATCTCAGCATTAGCAACAATATTAAAAAATAAATAATGCTGCGCTGATATTCTGATAGGGCCCACTGTTGTTGCCACGGACACATTCACGGAAACAGAACATACAATATTTAAGGAATTAAATACAATAAGATAAATAATAACTGAATAGTGTAAACACAGATATGATATGTATGATTAAAAGGGATGATTGAAAGAACTTTATACATTATTATTTTTTTTTTTCTTTTTTGATCCGCGATCAGTTTTTAACTTTTAGCGGATGAGTTGAAGGTAAACATTTGCGGGAAGAGCGTGACTCCAGCGAGCCATCTACTCCTTATTCGTGTTTACGTCCACACAGGTGTGGGTGGACTACACAATGTCTTTCCTTTGGAGTCTTTTTCTGTAACTTCTTGTGTTCAGTGCGGCAGCCAGATCATTAGGGTGCCTTTCCAGTCTTTCCTGGTATCTTTTTGTGATGTTCTTGATCTCGTCCATGACGGTACTCATTGATAACTCATTGTGTATTTCAGCGTTCGTCACAAACCAGGGAACGCCACTAATTGACCTCAAAATAGCATTCTGCATTCTCTGTATGATTGTTGTTGTATTGTTTCGACGGGCTGTTTCCGCAACTCCACGACTAGCACGTATTTTGCGTACGGGTGGGATTCAATTGCTTTACTCGATCCACCCCAGCTCCTCGAGGAAGGCTAGCAGCGCCTTGGTGTTGCCGACTATCTCCTGCAGGGTACCTGGGTCACCGAAGTATTTGGCCCTGTAGCTTGCGATTACAGGGCAGCTTAGGAGCAGATGTGCTGCTGTCTCAGCCTCCACCATGCATGCTCTACATAGTGGGCTGTCCGTGATCCCTATGACAAAAAGGTGCTTATTAAAGGTCCCGTGTCCAGTCGTTACGGCTGTGACAGCACGCAACTGTGTCTTGGTCAGTCGTAGGGCCTTTTTCGTGAAACGGCCGTTGATGGAGGGCAGTGCCTCTTTGGCCTGCCTACAGTCGCTAAGGTCAACCCAAAGCTTACTGTGTTGGTCCCTGGTGCGTTGCCTTACCAGACCGCGTAGGTACCCGAAAGGTAGCGGCACAATGGGCTCCGGGCCCACCGGTGCCATACTAGAGCCCCTTCGGGCGAGCTCATCTGCAGCATCGTTCCCTCGGGAATCGCTGTGTCCCTTGATCCATTGAATGGTTACTTTATTGTGCATACCAACCTGGTTCAGTCGACGGTGACACTCGTAAATCAGCCCGGAATTGACCGTGTGGCTGTTTAGTGCTTGCAGGACGGCCATGCTGTCCGAAAGTATACGTATGGGGAAATCCTTTACCTCCCTAGCTAGGACAGCTGAGGCCGCCATGGCAATGCCCAAGCATTCGGCCTGGAATACCGTGTTGTGGATCCCCAGTGGTGTGGCTAAGTGGATGTTCAGGTCCTCTGAGAAGACTCCTGCACCCGTGCCAGTATCTGTTTTGGATCCGTCTGTGAAGATCCGCAGCTCTTCGGGGCGTAGTCCCTCGCAGCGGTTATCCTCGTGCAATTGGATTCTATATTTCTTATCGAAAATGAATTGCTTGGGTATCCGGTCATTAATGGCTCTAGTTATGGGGAGCTCATGGTAGAGACCCTCGAGCAGAGCGGTGTGTTGTGTATCTCTCTTACCCCAGAGATCCAGTGTTTTTAAACGTACAGCTGCCATCGTCGCTTCCTGCTGTATAAACAGATGCAGAGGGGGGAGCCCAAGCATGGCTTCGAGCGCAGCGGTTGGGGTAGTCCTCATGCAGCCCGTTATCGCCATGCAGGCCAGTCTCTGCATTCGCTGTAGCTTGTTCACGGCTGTAGTTAGTTTTGTGCGAGGCCACCAAACCACGGCCCCATAAGTGATCATGGGTCGAATGACCGCGCTGTAAAGCCAGAGGATAATTTTGGGGGATAGGCCCCACTTCTTACCTATCATTTTCCTGCATTGCCAGAAGGTGATGCAGGCCCTGTCTATCTTATTGTCTAAATGACTGCTCCAGTTCAACTTACTGTCAAGGATGACTCCCAAATACTTGACCTCGTTGGAGAGCTGGAGTTCCGTATTGAACAGCTTGGGCAGGCGGAAGGGGCCTAGTGCTCTTTTCTGGGTGAACATGACCAATTCAGTCTTAGTGGGATTTACTGATAGATCATACTCCCTGCACCAACGCTCCACTATGCGTAGCGCTTGCTGTGTAAGTTTGCAAATCGTTCCAGTCACCTTCCCAGGTACGAGGATTGCAAAGTCGTCTGCATAACCTATTGTATAGTAACGGTGTTCGTTGAGCCTGGTGATGAGGTCGTTAATTACCAGATTATTATTATTATTATAGAAATTTGTCTTGTCGAACGCACCTTCGATGTCTATAAAAGTGCCCAGGCAGGTACCTTTCTGATGAATTGCTTCCTCTATTTGACTTACCACCAAGTGAAGGGCAGATTCAGTAGACTTACCCGAGCTGTAAGCATGTTGGTTACCATGTAGAGGTAATGTTAGTAGAGCGCCATCCCTGAGCTCCCTTTCGCACAGTCTTTCCATTGTCTTAAGCAAGAACGAGGTCAGGCTGATGGGCCTGTACGACTTGGCGTTTGTATAGTCACTCTTACCTGGCTTTGGAATGAATATCGCTTTCACTTCCCTCCATCCTTTAGGAACGTATCTAAAGGCCAGGCACGCCCTCAACAGTGGCACCAGTCTTCCTACTACGGACACACCTCCCCACTGTAGTAGCGCGGGAAAAATCCCGTCTGGACCGGGCGCCTTGAAAGGATGGAAGCTTTGAATGGCCCATTGGAGTTTCTCCAGCGTGATCATCCTTCTTGCATAGAGCCAATCATCAATTGTTGGTGTTTGGATGGTATCTTGCCAGTCAGTTACCTGGACGAAGACGCTACCTGGGAAGTGTGTTTCTACTAGGACGCGTCTCGTTTCTTCAGGCGACGTGGTGAGTGTGTTGTCAGGTTTTCGGAGTGAGGCGGGTCCAGGTGCACTCTGTTGTGTCAGTATTTTCCTTACCCTGTTTGCTTGTTGGCAAGATTCAATGTTCCCACAGTATTTACGCCATCCCGTGGTACGCCTGAATCTGATGCATTTTTTGTAGCTGGATTTGGCTGCGTAGTAGGCGTCCCAGTCCTCATCCGCGCATGTGTTCATGGCTCTATTCAGGGCCTTCCTTACCTTACCGCGCTTGCGTTCCAGGTCCGCTCCCCACCAAGGTTGTTTGCCTGGTGTACTGCGCGGAGTGGTTACTGGGCAGGCGGTATGATAGCTGCTTAACATAGATTCCGTAAGTTGGTTTACCTGCGTATCTATTTGCGTTGTGTCCATATTTGCCAACTCCTCGCATATGGGTGGCAGTTTATAGTCGAGGGTGCGTGTGTAGACAGCTCTGTCTGTGTTGCGCGGATTACGCCGAGGTGGTGTAGGTGCTACGCAGACCTGAATGTCGTAGCGGATCCATCTGTGGTCCGAGCAGGAGGCCTCATTGGAGACCTGCCACCCAGTAATGATTTCCGCTGCGCCTTCTGTCGCCAAGGTCAGGTCTATTATTGTCCGACTGCGTCTGGTTACAAACGTCGGTACCGTGCCTTTGTTTAGTAGGGAAAGGTTAGTTGTGAACAAGTATTCTACTAATGCCTTACCCCTTTCGTTTTGCGTGTCCATTCCCCACAACGGGTGATGTGCATTCGCGTCGGTCCCGATGATGATCTCCTCTCCGCTGGTTTCGCACTGTGTTACAAGGCGGACAAGGTCATGCGGGGGTGGTCCCTCCCTTCTCTGTATGATGCTAATGCTCGAGTTACAGGCACTGCCCCAAAGTTGAATGCCATAAAGCCACACTGGCTTCAAGATCACTTTATATATTAAAAGTTTGTTGTCGGTACTCAGTTTGCTGTTTCGTCCCATGATCCAGTGTAAGTTCTTGTAACGGATATTAAGTTCGTGTCTCTTGGTCTTAAGATGTTTCTTCCACGTCAAACGTCGGTCGAGATGTAACCCTAGGTATTTTACACTGTCGTGGTGAGATAGTGTGACATTCTCGAGATGTACAGGTGGACAGTCACCTTTTCGCAGCGTAAATGTGACGTGAACCGATTTGCATGCGCTCGTCTTTATCCGCCACCTTTTTAGCCATGTGGTTATTTTGTCGAGACTCCCTTGCAGCATGTGAGAGGCAATAACGGGATCTGTGTGGCTCGCCAGTATTGCGGTGTCATCAGCAAATGTTGCTGTAGTAACCTCATCAGCCTGTGGGAGATCCGCAGTGTACAATGTGTACAAAACCGGTCCTAGTACCGACCCTTGCGGTACTCCAGCAGTTATGTTACAGAATCGCGATGTCACATCTGCATCCTTTACTTGAAATATTCTTTCCGACAAATAGGATTTCATTAGTGAATAGTACTGGTGGGGAAGATTGATTTTCAACTTGTATAACAGACCCTTATGCCAAACCCTATCGAAGGCCTGTTGGATGTCCAGAAACACTGAGGAGCAGTATAGCTTTTCTTCTAGGCTTTTCCTTATCTTGTCGTAGACCCGATGGACTTGTTCAGTAGTAGAATGCTCCTGTCTGAAGCCAAATTGGTGGTCGGGAATAATTTTCTCATTATTAAGAATCGGTAATATCCTGTACATCAGTAGCTTCTCAAAAACTTTGGAGAGGATTGGCAGAAGGCTTATGGGTCTGTATGAAGATACTTCGTGAGGAGGTTTACCCATCTTGTGTATCATTATGATTTGGGATACCTTCCATGCCAGCGGAAAGTATTGGATTCTTAAAATGGCATTAAAGAGTGATGTAAGAAACACAATGGCTTTTTTGGGTAGTTGTTTCAGTATTTCTTTGGTGAGGAGATCGTACCCGGGTGCTTTCTTATCATGAAGCTTTGTGATAACTTTATACATGAGTAGCTTTTTTCTTTGGCTTTTCTTTGCATTATTCTGGAATGAAAAGCCTACAAGACCCAGTAATAAATTAAATTGCTATCTGTGAAAGAATTGTTGTAATCTAATCAGTACTTCCAGAGATTACATTTAACAAACATACATAAACACAATCATTGCTACCTCTTATTAGATTTGTTTAGAAAACAAAATAGTGCAAGACAAGCTTTGTTGCAGTTTGTAACTGAAGACAGAAGACCGCTGCTTGTTTGTTACTTCTGCTGCATCAAACTCAAACAATGCTACCGTTTCCAGACAAAATGTCTGGAAGCTGAAGAGTTGTTTGCTCAGATGCTGGATGAGGATAATAAGGTGAGGTATACTTTACTAGATTCTTGATGACTTATTTCAAAAGTCTGACAACACTTCTTGCCAAAGAGTATCATGATAGGCAGTTGGTCCATGTGAAATAATGTATTTGGCCGCATCTAGTTATCATTGACTAACACAAGTAGTCCATTGACAAATATGTATAAATGGCAGCCAGGAACAACAACCTTACATGCATCCCAGAGGCACGGGGGGTCTCAATATGTAATGTATGGTTAGCAATCTAACACTGGAGTTATATTTTTACAGCCAAATCCTTTAATAAATCAAGACCTCATAGACTTTGACAATGGGTTTATTATATCGCCGATCGAGCACATAAGTATAGTTGGAGAATGTCAAACAGGAAGCCATGCTACGAGTATCAAAGAAGAATTACCAGCTGATATAATTAAGCCAAAAGAGGAGCTTCAAATTGATGGTATGCATACTTCTTTTAACTTCTCCTTTTATCTGCAATCGGCTTTCTAGCCATAATCAGATGGGTTCTTCGTGTGAGATAATTTTTGTGGTGTTTGTCCATTGAACAATCACTTTATGTTGTTTAGCACTAAATAAACTTTAATTTATTATTGCTATACCTACTATCTTAAAAATATATTTAACCTTACCAATCACAAGCTGTGAAGCCGAGCAGTCCTTTTCCAGGATGGCATAATATATCTATATATATAAAAGAAAGTCGTGTTAGTTACACTATTTATAACTCAAGAACGGCAGAACCGATTTGGCTGAAAATTGGTAGGGAGGTAGCTAAGAACCAGGAGAAGGACATAGGATACTTTTTTATCCCGTTCAGGGTAGGGTAGGGTAAGTAGGGTAGGGTAGGTATGTAGGTAGGGTAGGTATGGTAGGTAGGGTAGGGTTGATAGGGTCGGGTAGGGTAGGTAGGGTAGGGTAGGGTAGATAGGGTAGGTTAGGTTGGGTAGGGTAGGGTTGATAGGGTCGGGTAGGTAGGGTAGGGTAGGTAGGGTAGGGTAGATAGGGTAGGGTAGGTAGTGTAGGGTAGGTAGGGTAGGGTAGGCAGTGTAGGGTAGGTAGGGTATCTTAATGTTTGGTGTTTTTATGGCAAAACAAAGTTTGCCGGGTCAGCTAGTAGAGAATAAATACAGAATGACGATGTCAAACTCACGACTTAACCATTTGTCCTTAAATTTTGATTTAACTAAGAACCTAGAAAGTGAGGAGTAAATTAAAGAATTTGCCAAAGGAAAGTGCAGAAAGGTTAAAACTAATACACATACAATGGGCGGCCGTATCGCATTCTGCGATCTCATCCAGACGACCTGGTATGGACAGTAATTGTCTGGACATGAAGTGGGGCTGTTATGGTGTGACAATAAAAGTGTTAAAATACTATATTATAATAGATACACAGATAAATACATATGCTATGTTATGTTGTATGTTAGTTTAATTTAATTTATATTTTGCCATTATCATTACTACGCGGGAACTAACTCGAACAATTGGCTACCTGGAAAACAAAAAAGCTCCTGGCTTCGACCTAATAACGGGAGAAATTCTTAAGAAACTGCCTAGAAAAGCGATAGTATTTCTAACAATGCTGTTCAATGGCATCTTTAGAATACAGTACTACCCAAAGCTGTGGAAGATATCGCAAATAATTATGATTGCAAAACCCGGCAAACCACCAACGGAACCCAGCTCATACAGGCCTATAAGTCTTCTCCCCATAATATCCAAAGTTTTCGAAAAAACATTTCTGATGAGACTAAAACCAGTTCTCGATCAAAACAAAGTTATACCAGACCACCAATTTGGGTTTCGGGAAAAACATGCTACTGTAGAACAAGTACATCGAGTTGTTCACAAAATAAGACAATCGCTAGAGAAGAAGGAGTATTGCTCTGCAGTATTCATAGACATACAACAGGCATTCGATAGAGTCTGGCACAAGGGGTTGTTGTACAATCTGAAAACCCTCCTACCGAACTCATTCTATATGATCCTAAAATCTTACCTAGATCAAAGAAGATTCCAAGTAAAGTTTGAGGAAGAGCTTTCAAGGCTGTATTACGTCACTGCTTCAGTTCCACAGGGATCAGAGGGTGCGCCTCCACCTGGATAGAAGACTGATCTGGGCTAACCATATAAAAGCTAAGAAAACAGAAGCCACCTTGAAATTCAAAGAACTATCTTGGCTCCTAGGGCGGCAATCCAGACTGACACTCAGTAACAAATTGCTTGTTTACAAGGCCATCATACAACCGACCTGGACATATGGAATTGAACTCTGGGGCTGTGCTAGCAATTCCAACATTGAAATCCTCCAGAGATTTCAAAACGTTGCACTGAGAACAATTGCAAGTGCACACTGGTTTGTCAGAAACAAGGAAATACATGAATATCTGGAGATTCCGACCGTAAAGGAGGTAGTCCGCAAGAACAGCACGAAATACAGGGAAAGGTTGAATAAACACACAAATGAACTGGCTAAGGATCTGCTGACTACACGAGATGATGTTACTCGCCTGAAAAGATGGCAAATACTAGACCTAGACAAGAGAAACTAAGCTAATATAAAATTAGTTTCCACCATCATTTACGGTGCCATTCGATGGAATGGCGCTCTATCAAGTTAAACTCATAAAATATCTGATTATGGCTGATAGCCGATTGCAGATCAAATTGAACACAAAAAAAAAAAAAAAATTGCCATTCATTTTTATTTTTATTTTGGTACCAATTGATTTTAATTTTGATTTTAATTTTAATTGAATTCATTGTTTAAATTTCTCACTTATGTATTGCTAATGTGAACCGGAAATACCTAATACCAGCAATTATTAGGTATTTTTTTTCATTATATTGTAACTATTTATATAAGTTGAAGAATTTTCTTTTTTTTCTTTTTTGTTATATACATAAATATAATGGCAATAAAAATAAATGATGAATGACTATATTGCATGTTGTTGATTTGTTGTTGCAATGTTAGGATAGATTCACTCTTGCTTGACTGTTTATTTTCACTTACAGAGCTAGAAGCAGAGTTGGTAAATCCAGACTCTTCAGATGTAGAAGATATACAAGTAAAGCATTCTGATTCGGAAGACAATGTGTCTATAACGGAGTTTAAAACAGAAGTGGAAGAAGAACAAGACACAAACTGTAAGTATAAGTTATCTTTATGTAAGTAAGAGAACAGGCCGAGGCCGACTCATTTGGCAACAAACACTTAAATAGAGCAAAAAAAAAAAAAATTACATCGTCTTCCAAACAAAAACATTACAAAGCGAAAAATAACTTCTTTTCGGCAGTCGGTGTTCCTGTTTTCTTTTCTTCTTTTTTGACATCAACTTCGGAAAAAAAGTTATTTTTCACTTTGTAGTGATTTTTTATTTGGAAGTCGGTTGTATTTTTATGTAAAAAAGCTTTTTTATTTTTCACTTTTTAGTTGTGGTACCTAATAACTAAGTTCTTAGTAAGGTATCTCTAATCCCAGTATAGATTACCCGATTATGAAACTTACCTTGCCTTTTCCGAGCAGGTGTACACTTCAAAGTCAAAGTCAAATGTATTTATTTCAACTAGGCCATTACCCAACTTTCAACTAGGCACTTTTGAACATTAAGATATTTAAAATTTACATGTAATAAAAATTGATTCTACCGTGCATTCGGAAAAGTAGCTTGTTATGGAGAAGAATGCACAAGAAACTCCATACTTACTCTTTTAAAAAATATAGGCTTTTTACAATATTTACATAAGTACATACATTAATAAATTCATATACGTGAGAACGATGCACCCAGCACTACTATACTAAATATAGGTATAAAGCAATTATTGAAAGCACTAACAGGTAAATTCCTTCACTTTATAAATAGGGACATGGTTCTCACATACTTACAAATATTGCAAACATAGGTAAATTACCTAATTCAACAACAACGGAACAGTGTGCGAGTCAATATTTTTAAACAAAAAGAGAAGAAAATAAATAAAAATAAAGCGTTACTATAATAACAAATGGCTTATGTTTAACAAACCACCAAATCTAGTAATATACTGACAAAAATAGTAAATGATCACCAAAATTAAATTTAGAATCGCAACAGAGTCGACGGAGCCCCGCTGGGCGGGGCTCCTATTTCTGAATACAGGGTCTAAAGTAAACTAACACGAAGGTGATGACGGGAGCTGAGTTCGCTCGCTTTGCTCGCTCACTTCAGCTCCCGTCATCTCCTTCGAACCTAACCTGTCCGTGTCGGGGTGCCCTTAGCTCCCGAGCTCGCTTCGCTCGCTCTTGGACTGATTCATTGACCAAATCACTAGATTTGATATCTTACGGTTTTGGCACTTATGAAATTTGGTGATCAATTTACTAAATTTGGTGATCAATTTACTAAATTTGGTTTAGGTTTATTTTTTTTGCTGATTAGTATATATTTTAGGTGATAGGGGTTATCGTCACAAAGTTTTTTTTGGTGGTCATTATATTTATTCCCATAACAAATTAACCAGTTTGATTTTTTCTACACTAAAGATTGCCCTATGGAGCAGGACCAGCATGTTTCCAAGCATTCTTATCTTGAATATAACCATCTAATTTGTAATATGCCCAGTACACAGTAAAAGGACTATTTATTTTGCACGCATATGTTTAAACGTATTTAGATATAATTTTTTGATTACATAACTGTTTGCGTATTCATGTTCTTATGTTGATTAATACAGACGGATTATAAAAAACCGACCAAGTGCGATTAGGATTCGCGCACGAAAGGTAATAAAGTTATATAAATAAAGTTATTTTTCCGTACCATTATTGCAAAAAACGGCAGAAAAAAACACGTTTGTTGTATGGGAGTCCCACTTAAATATTTATATTATTCTGTTTTTAGTATTTGTTCTTATATCGGCAACAGAAATACATCATCTGTGAAAATTTCAACTGTCTAGCTATCACGGTTCATGAGATAGACAGACGGACAATGGTGTCTTTGTTATAGGGTCTCGTTTTTCCCCTTCGGGTACGGAACCCTAAAAATAATGTTTTTTTTTTAGAAAATACTAGATTTTATTCTATATACATTCTATGACATATATACCTCGAACATATTGGCTTTTTGAAAAAGTAGTCCTTTTCGAAATTTTTATTTTGCGAAGTTGACGTTCTGCGAAGTTGACGTTCTGCGAAGTTGACGTTTTGAGAAGTTAGCGTTTTGAGAAGTTGACGTCTTGAGAAGCTAGCGTTTTGCGTCGTGTTTACAAGTTGAGAAGTTGGCATTCTGCGTCAGACAGAACCAAACGTAGTAACCGAACAACTTTAGAACTTTCGTCCTAATTCATATTTTTTGCACCCGTATGCCGCATGCTAACTCTTGCCAACTGTATTTGTACAGAAATAAATGTCTTTGCTGTTTCTCTAGCCTCAGTATGAAGTAAACTCAGTGACTTCTCACCCACCAACAGAGATGAGATCATTTGGAATATACTTGTCCTTCAATAAATATAAAGATGTAAACTTGTTTTTGTGAAGAATCCATAGGGTTATTTAGTCATAAATATTTTTCTACAGCCATAAATCTCGAATATAAAACAGAAAATGTCTATGTTATGTCTATGTCCGCAATAAACTTTTTTTTTTTTTTTTTACATTTCCTTTATTCATAACAAAGCCTTACAAGAACAGTATAAAATTACGTGTGAAATATAGAACAAGGCAAAAAAGCAACTGTGAAACCCTGATTCCCAAACTAGGCAGTTGCCTGTATCTTGGCAATCAGTGTCCCTATACATAAAAAATACAAGTAATATATAACAGAGCAAGGCATGCATGTACAATATTTAAATCAATAAAAAATTAAAAACAAAATCCAATAGTAAAAGTAAAAAATCCAAAATTAAAAATATTCACAATTAAAAATCATAAATTAAACATTCAAAATAAATTAAAAAAAATCAAAACATAAAAACTCAAATCAACTTTGAAACCATCCAACTGCTGTGAAAGTGTCCAAGTGTGTGTGTGTGTGCTGTGTGTGTGTGTGTGCTGTGTGTGTGTGTGCGAAGATGGTATTAGACCAACAAAAAAAAAAGAAAAAAGTAGAAGTTAGCTAGATAGGTACATTGTACTTTTTGTTGTTTGTTATCTTTTGCTAGTTTTAATTCAAAGTGCAAAATATATGCCAGCCGGGTGAGCACGGCCTCTGTGATAGGCTTGAGTCACGCATTTATCACGATTTTTGCTCCCAAACTGTAATAAAAGTACCAGTACGCTCTTAAGGGGTACGCAGATCTCTCATTTCACCGGTTATGTTCAAGTTTCATGATATTCGGGCAATCTATTCTGGTTAATAGGTACCTTATTAAACAACTTGCGTATTAGGTAGGCACAACAAAAAAGTGTTTTTTTTTTTTTTTGTAAAATAATTTTTTATATAAATAGTAAATGTTCTTATACGGAGTGGGGCAAAAAATCGTGGACGAAACGAAACAGGGCGATAGTTGAGCATTACGGGCTAGGTCAATCAGCGTTAAGTTTGGTTAAATCTTATTTGAATGAGAGACAGCAATTAGTTCAAATTGAATGTGAATTTGTCGGGGTTAAACGTAAAAATGGGGGTACCCCAGGGCTCAATTTTAGGTCCTTTCTTATTTTTAATATACATAAACGATTTACCCCGTTTATTGGAAAACAAACTAAACATGGTGTTATTTGCTGATGACACATCTTTAATTTTTAAAATAAATAGACGTACTTGTCGGGTTGACGACGTAAATAACGCGCTACGGCAGGTTCAGGATTGGCTCACTGCCAATAATTTAGTTTTAAATGGTAAAAAAACCAAGTGCGTAAAGTTTTCCTTGCCGAATGTCAAAAGTACTGATTGTGACATTATATTAAACAAGGAGAAGCTAGAATTCGTCGATAAAACGGTTTTCCTGGGGATCACGCTGGACTCAGGGTTGCAATGGAGTCCTCATTTGGTATCCCTTGTAGGGCGGCTGAGTTCGGCAGTTTATGCTGTTGGAAAGATTCGTCGGTTAACCGATGTGGATACCGCGAGACTAGTCTATTTTAGTTATTTTCATAGTATAATGTCTTACGGTATCCTACTATGGGGAAGGGCTGCAGACATTGAGTCAATTTTTATTCTGAAAAAACGAGCCATCAGAGCAATATATAATCTTCGCCGGCGCGATTCTCTAAGGGAACTGTTTAAGGACATTAACATCATGACGGTTCTTTGTCAATATATTTATGAAAACATCATGTACGTGAGAAAGAATTTACATCTTTTTAGTAAAAACGGCGACAGACATAATTACGTTACTAGAAATAGGGACCAATTAGTTCAACCAGGTTTCAGACTGGCTAAAGTAGCCTCATCTTTCATTTACTGTATACAATGTTACAATAAAACTCCTCCCCACATTCTTGAACTGAATGAGACGAAGTTTAAAACCTGTATAAAACGCACACTATGTAGGCTGGCATATTGTAAGTTGGGGGATTACATCACTGATAAAAATGCTTGGCTCAATGCTAGTCCTGCTCCACAATCCACAACCACTAGTGCGCAATAACAAGTGATATGCAGAACAGAAGTTGTTTTGAGGTATTGTTGGACCTGCTGAAGACTGTATGAATATATTTGTTTTGTATAAACTCATTTCCTTAGTATTGTATAACTGCACAGCACGTGTGTGAGTACTATGTACCCAACTATAAATCTACCATTTACTGTACCTATGTGTCGTTCGTTGACTTGTGTGTGCCCTGGCCGTTGAGTGTGTCATGCTCTCTCAAATGTCTCTCTGATGGTGGCGCGTGTGTTGGATCATCCGGTTCCTTTCATGATGGTTGAGCTGGGTGGTGCCAATTCATGCGTCATGTTCGTGAACGAACGACGTCAGTTGGGATTGGTCATACTTGACTGCTTCGGATGTTAATGTTTTTCTAGTATCTATTATATAACTGCACAGTACATGTGTGAGTACTTCTAATACTTTATGTCTGTAGGTGGTATAGTGTGTAGTGCTATTCTAGGTGCATTGTCCTCACATGTATGAATTTAATTATGTATGTACCTATGTTCGAAATATTGTAAAAAAAAAATTTTTTTTAAAGCAGTACGTATGGAGTTTCTTGTGCATTCTTCTCCATAACAAGCTACTTTCCGAATGCACGGTATAATCATTTTCATGTAACGTTCAAAAGTGCCGCTTGGTGGCCTAGTTGAAATAAAATATCTTTGTCTTTGTTATTTGCAGTTGGTCCTAAAATAACAAAACTTTAAGTTGATATTTTTTCTGCTAATTACCCCAATTATCGCCCTGTTTCGTTTGATCCACGATTTTTGCCCACCCTGTATGTGCATGACTAGTTGTTGTCAATCAGGCTTTTTGTGTCGTACCTTATTTTTATGCATGTGGTGCTGTGCATCAGTTTTGTGAATTCTAATTTAAAAAAAATATAATAATTGCCCT
This sequence comes from Anorthoa munda, assembly GCA_945859665.1. Classification (NCBI taxonomy): domain Eukaryota; kingdom Metazoa; phylum Arthropoda; class Insecta; order Lepidoptera; family Noctuidae; genus Anorthoa; species Anorthoa munda. Next base: position 11,458,603 of record OX243917.1, on the reverse strand, counting down.
GACTGCAGAGCACACTCTTACTGCTGAATGTCTACGCACGCTTCCCCCTTCCCTCTGGACCGCCAACTGGTGTAGACGTCAAGGGCGTCGCCAAGAGGGGGCAGGGGGGGGCAGCTGCCCCCCCCTAGAGATTCAAAAAAAAATTGCCAAATGTAAAGCAACCACAGTCTTAAGTCTTTGACTTGACTTGCTTGATTGATCATTCCCGTACGTCGCGAATGACTATATATAAACCAAACCCAACAGATCGAATCGTTGTTGATATCCTAAAATAGGCAAAAACCTTCTTTCCCGACACGGAAAAGCGTTGAAAATTTTGATCGCTCTTCCGTGCACAACGTGTACGATAGAGTTGCGTAGCTTTACACGTTGGACTCTGAATAGTGCTCGCCAAACTTCTGGGCCGCCCTGAAGTTGGCTTTCCGATGCGCAAGGCACAGATCGGTATTACTACTGCGTAGACATTGCAGCCAACTTCGGGACGGCCAAGAAGTTTGGCGAGAACTACCGATATTATTACAATCGCTGTAGATGTAAGGCTCGTACTACAAGTGAAAAGCTTCATGTGCTATCGACTTTACCTACAATTCATACTTTTCTCATTCTCCATATCAACTTGCCCCCCCCTGGGCTATCGGCTGGCGACGCCCTTGGTAGACGTGTACACAACCCGTGTTTCTTTATTAATTAAATAATAAATTCAAAATTCAACTAAATTAAGTCGTGCACAAAAATAGGAGTGCATAATCCGGAAGAACCACAGTCCGAGCTACTAGTTGTAACACTCACCGACCTCTTCGCTACTCCTAGTATCCTAGTACATCGAAGTAAATCGGCCACTCTAAAGGTACGAATTATTTATTTACCTGCCCACGCGCACGGCAACGCCCCCAGGAAGCGCAAAGCTCTGCCTACCTAAACATCATTGGACCGCCAAAGACAGTCTACCGTGCGAAGTGGACCGCCGGTGTGTGCGTATCTCTGCGGACGTCAGCCCACGCAAGACCTCCTTGTTTTTATCTTCTCCTGGTACATGAGCCGATTTTACTCAATCAAAGTTGTGCATTTCGTTGTAGTACAATCAGCTGAGACAACCAACATTGCAAACAAGCAAGTACAAACTGTAGCTTATCCTAACTGATTTATTATCTCCTGGTACTCGGAATGGAGGAAATGAGTGGCAAATCCCTATCTGAATCGAACATTTCCGTTCAACTTGAACAAAAAACCCCTCCTAACTCTTATCTCGACGTTACAAGAGATCGCGAGAGGATCATTATGACTACGACTCTGACTTCCGTGCTTTCAAAGAAGAAGCCAAAACACTAATATCATCTTTAATGTCACCACAACAAGAAGAGATTAAGAAGATCTACCCGACTCTAATGGAAATCAAAACCACTAATAGCAACATAAAATCCTCCATGGCTTTTCTCACGGCACAAAATGAAGAACTATAGTCCAAAATTGAGCATCTCGAGGATCAATCAAAGAAGGATAGAAACTATATCACAATATTAGAGGACAAAATGGAAGACCTGCAAAGAGGCAGCAGAAAGGCGAATTTAGAGATCAAAAATGTGGCAAAAATAGCTAAAGAATCCAAAGAAGACCTATTAAAAATGACAATATGTTTATCCAACGAAGTAGGCTGTAATATCACAAAACCGGATATAAGTGACATATATCGAGTAAAAAACAAACGAACTAACACAAAGAATAGACCTATTATAGTTGAGCTAAAGTCGACTATTCTTAAATCTAACTTCTTGAAGTCGACTAAAGCCTTTAATAGAAAACATAATGAGAAATTATGTGCGAAGCATCTCGGATTTAAAAATACACCAACATATGTCTCGGAACAGTTAACTGCAAAAGGAGCTCGACTTCACTTTCTTGCGCGTGACCTGGCAAAATCTAAGGAATATAAATACGACTTGTTTTTCTTATGTTTCACATATTTGTTAAACTTTCATCTATATTTTAAACTCGTTAAATTAATTAGAATTAAGTTAAATAATAAGTTATATTTTGCTTACCAATCGCGCCATAACATTCATTCTACATCACTGAAACCTACATTCAACCCGCGTACCAAATTTACAAACTTTCAAACCACATATACCTCTATACACACACAGACACATACATCCACCCTCACCCACACACGAAATAATAATATGAATATAATTGCGTTATCCTGCATTTATAAAAAAAATCTAAATGGATAACACTCTACTCACTTTAAATGACATAGATAATTCCGAAGTTGCTAAAGTGTTTGACTGTGAAATTGCTGACTTTACTAAGCACATAGCGCCTAACTTTGCCGACTTTACCATTGTTTCGCAGAACATTAGATCTGTCTACTCTAATTTTGATGATCTTCAATTAAACTTACTCAATCTTAAAACAGATATCGATCTGGTAATCCTAACAGAATGTAGATTGAACTTGAACAAGCCAATACCTCTAATAACAAACTATAACTCGTACCAAACTACAAACCATCTGAATAAGGCTGACGGAGTGGTCGCCTATATTAAAAGTACACATAAAAATAAAACAAGAGAAGTAAAGTTAGCTCACGCGTCTTGCTTAGAGATTCATATTACGCCTGACCTTATAGTTATTGCGATCTATCGATCCCCCTCAACTGCGAACGCAGACCAATTTATTCACTCCTTGAACAATCACCTAACTACCATTGTATCAACTAAAACCATAATAATCACTGGAGATATAAATATTAATCTGATACACAATCAAAATGAGCAGTCGCACGAACGTACAAACAGGCTTAACTATCTCAATATGTTGGCAATGCATGGTCTACTCCCTGGTCACTCGCTCCCCACGAGAGACAATACCTGTCTTGACCATTTCATAATAAAACTGAAACCTAGCAGCCAAACTGCAACTATCGCAATTATTCACACGACTATTACTGACCATTTAATGACATTCTTAAAAATCATAATAACTTAATAAGATGCCCAAAAACAGTTTTTAATTTGGAAAGAGGACTTGAGCTCCTCAAAACCAGTCACCTATCGGACCTATTAAAACTAGATGACCCTAACACGCTTACTAATAACCTAATCGAAATATTACAAAATTGTGTCACAATTAGTACAATTACTCTGAATATACCTTTGAAAAATAGAATCCTAAAACCGTGGATGACAATTGGCTTATTGCGCTGTATCTTGAATAGAAATCGTATGCAAAAGAGACTTAGGCTCGACCCATACAACGAGGTTCTGAAAATCACATACAAAAGGTATCGTAATTACTGTTATACCATTATAAGAAAACAAAAACGTAAGCATGATAGAGATCAACTTTCTAAAGCGTACAGAAATCCTAAAAAAACATGGGATAAACAACATTACTCAACGCAAACCTAAAAAAACAAATAATTCGGAACTGCTAGAGCGACTCACTGCCCCTCAAGACTCTGTTGACAAGGTTAATGATTACTTCTGTAGCATAGGCAAAATTCTTGCTGAAACCATCACAACTTCTCAGTCATCAGCAGGGAGAAATATCAATCCTGACTCATTCTCGACAGACATTCCTTTGGCCTCATCTCTTGTTCTTCTCGACACAGACCCCGACGAAGTTCGAGCCACTTTAATGAACTTGAAATCTGATAGCGCTCCCGGTTGGGATAAAATTCAAGTCAACTTTCTAAAATCTGCACACGAACAAATTGTACCAATCATAACCCACTTAGTTAACCTATGCTTCGAGCGAGGAATTTTCCCGGATGCTTTGAAAGTGGCTCTTATAACGCCTGTGTACAAGTCTGGGGACAAGACTGACCCGTCTAACTATAGGCCAATTTCAGTTCTACCGTCCATTTCAAAAATCTTTGAGAGACTTATACACTCACGTCTAATTAAATTCTCCTCTAAATATAAAATATTGTCGCCTTCTCAGTTTGGGTTTAGACAAGGAAAGTCTACTGAAGATGCAGTTCTGTCACTAACCTCTGCTCTAGTGGACGGAGTGGATGGGGGAGCCAAGTGTCTAGCTGTTTTTCTGGACCTCAAAAAGGCCTTTGACACATTGTCTGTCCCCTTACTTTTACATAGGCTAGAACGCATCGGTATAAGGGGAACCGCTCTTGACCTTTTTAAATCCTACCTCAATAATCGCAAACAAACGGTTAAAATTGCAAAGTATTACCAGCTCCGAGTCAACCGTCACTTTCGGAGTCGGCCAGGGCAGTGTCCTTGGGCCGACTTTATTCCTTATCTACATCAATAACCTCTGCAACATGAAGATTGATGGCGGGCTCATATTCTCATATGCTGATGATACTGCCATTGTCTTCACAGCTAAGACTTGGGCTAACGTTAGAAGGTTGGCCGAGGATGGCCTTGCGAAGATAGCAGCTTGGCTAAATCATAGTCTTCTCACACTGAATGCCTTCAAATCCAACTACATCTGCTTTACAAAATATATTAGCACGCAACCGTCGCAAGATTTCCAAATAAAAATCCACAAGTTTCCCAACCCCCTAACCCCCGACTGCTCTTGTTTAAAAATTGACAGGTTACAACACACTAAATATCTGGGTGTTGTGATTGACCAGCGCCTGTCCTGGCATATGCTTACCGAACTTATTATGAAGAGGGTTAGGAAACTGGTATGGACTTTTAAAACACTGCGACATGCGGCTTCAAAGCAACTTCTGAAGCAAGTATACATATCACTGGCCCAATCGATCCTCATGTACTGTCTATCTTGCTGGGGAGGGACAACAAAAATGAAGTTTTTAGAACTTGAAAGGGCGCAGAGAACCTTACTCAAGGTCATGTTCTTTAAACCCTATAGATACCCAACCCAAAGCCTCTACCAGTTTTCTGATCTCTTGTCTGTAAGAAAGCTTTATTTGCTTCAACTTATACTAAGAAAACACACATCCCTCCCGTATGATCCCTGTAAGCCTAAAAGCAGAAGGAGCTATTTAGTCGCTCCTCCTGTCAAAGTTAGATCTGCTTTCGCTAAAAGACAACACTCAAGGCAATCTTCTCACCTGTACAACTTGCTGAATAAAGAATTACTTATTTATTCCATGAAGCTCAGAGACTGTAAAAAAGTTGTAACCGATTGGCTTAAAACTAAAACCTACAACGATGTTGAATCTATTGTATCGACTATGCATAGTCGATACAATAGATTCAACATCGTTATATAACCAAATTAGTTATATTTGGGTTAGTGAAAGAAGTCTACATTGACTTTTTTCGATCCCAAGACATTGTTGCAGGGCTAATCCGACAATCCAATCCGATAACCTATATTTAGAATTACGCTTACACATAGCTATACTGGCATGGCATTCTGGTTTCACCCGCATAACTAGGTTTCGATCCCATGGGAGAGTCGGGTCGAAAGGATCTCGTGACCTAACCCAGGATATTATCTACCAAAGTCCCATATCTCATTCGGATTGGTTCAGCCGTCTCGGCGTGAAAGCGTAACTAATAAACCAAACAAATAAATTAACAGACACACTTTCGTATTTATAAACTCGCACACCACACAACCTCACACTACACACCCATACTCACTCACACACTTACTCGTGACACACATAACACACGTTCATACACGGTACCTTTTTCTACGCATAACGCTCATTCTTTTGCATTGCTGTTTGTATAATTTTAAGTTACCCTTTTATTTTTACTTTTATTTTTAGTCATGCATGTTTACATTGTCTACATTTCAATTGCATAAAATAATGATAAGTGGAAGTGCGGAGTCTCCTAATACAATCAATTCCTTGCTTAAAAGGTGATCTCCAATAATATATATAAAAATGTCCTTTGTAATTGAAATAAACAATTTTTTTTTTTTATATCTCATAACATGAGTTTTTGCCGAATGACATCGCCTTAAACTGAAGAGAAGATTAAAAAAAAAGACCAGCCCTGCTGTCTGTCTGCTTACTGTACCTATATGTCGTTCGTTGATTTTTGTGTGCCCTGGCAGTTGAGTGTGTAATTCTCTCTCTGATGGTGGAACATGTGTTGGATAATTCGTCTCCCTTAATGATGGTTGAGCTGAGTGGAGCCAATCCATGCGTCATGTTCGTGAACGGGCGCCATCAGATGGAATGGGTCATAACTTGGTTGCCTCGACCTGTTTTAAATTATTATTTTATTTTGAGGTTGTTTATTTTACTCTATGACCTTTTCAAGTACACGTCTTTATACATCGTTCTCACTTTCAATTTTCCAACAAGAATGATGTAACCAAATACTTTTAATTAAAAATTATTTATGGAAAAGAGTGTCCGTGGAGTTACATTTGCACATGTTTCTCCTTAGAAACCTACTGACGCTTGCGAATGTGCATCTAGATTCATCTTTTTTTAGCCGACTGCCGAAGGAGGGTAATGTCAGTCTATGTATGTATGTAAGTATGTATATATGTTTGTTCCTATGTGGCGTTCTAGAGACCAAACGCGTGGGCCGATTTTGATGGTTCTTAAGTCATACGATTCGTCTTAACCCCGCGAGTGTCAGAGTGGCAAATTGTGAAATAGGAAAATGGCGGTACTTGGGCGCCATATTGCGGGAGCCCAATTTTTTTTTCTTCCATACTTATCGTGTGGGTTATCAAAATAAAGGATTTTAAGAGGTGATTTCAAAAATAAATAACACTTATATGTTTAAATGTACGTAATTCGAAAAAAAAACTAAAAAGTAATAAATAAAAAAAGTTAATTAAAAAAATCAAAAACCCGACTGCATGAATCTTCGCGTGCTGGCTGACCAAAACCAGACGTATCCTCCGACTGCACAGCATGATTTTTCTCCTTGCTTACGTCTTTTTAGTTCGCTTTTCAAGCAGTAGGGTTTTTGATTTTTTTAATTAACTTTTTTTTTATTTGGCAATTCAAAAGTACCTAAAAGGTTTATTTGAAATAAATTATTTTCATTTTGAATGAAACATACAACGCTACGGTAACTTATTTTGCTTGATCTTTTGTGGGGTTTTTGATCATATGATCAATAATAAAAAGAACGCTTTATTTTCGGTAATAATTTGCGCGCTAAGCCACATAAAAGTTTTGGACCATAGACAAGATAAAATGAGATTCAAAATCATCTGAATTTGAACTTAAGATGAGTCCTGTATTTTGAAGATAAATGAATGAAACATACACATTTTTATTTTTATTTATTTTTATATAACTTATTTTGTTTGATCTTTTGTGGGGTTTTTGATCATATGATCAATAATAAAAAGGAACTCTTCTGCCATTCAAACGCCTGTTCATTTGATTTTACTTAGAATTTGGTACTTACTAGCTTTATAATCACAGGGGCGCCCGTTGCGAAGAAACCAAAACTAATTATACGAAGATTAGAAGAATTAGAAGATTTTATTACAGAAGAGCAAAATAAAAATCAACAACCAGACACGAATACTATCCGGACAACTCAAAATCGTGCGTCCAAACAGTTTCCAAAATTTAAAGAACCTTCGATTTATATAAAACCTCGAGTTAATTATAGTAATAGTAAAAATAATACTAATTTAGATACAAATTTCTGTAATAATAGTGGCAAAGATAATATTAAATGTACAATATCGAACAAAGGTAATGACAGTGATGATGTAAATAGGCAGCGAAGACTATGTGTTAAAGAAAAACCTTACAAATGTAAAGTATGTCAGTATAGTTGTGGACGAAAGGGTAATTTATCAAAACATGTGCTGATACACACTAATGAAAAACCTTATACATGTGATGTCTGTGAGTATAGTTGTAGACAAAAGGTTAATTTAACAAAACATGTTCGTATACACACTAATGAAAAACCTTATAAATGTGATGTCTGTGATTATAGTTGTAGACAAAAGGGTAATTTAACAAATCATGTTCGTTTACACACTAATGAAAGACCTTATGAATGTGATGTGTGTCAAAGAAGTTTTGTTTTTAGAAATAATTTAATAAGACATATTAGGATTCACAATGATGAAAAACCTTACAAATGTGATGTACGTCAGAGTAGATTTTCTACAAATAATAGTTTAATAAGACATAATAGGATACACACTAATGAAAAACCTTATAAATGTGACGTGTGTAAGTATAGTTGTAGTCGAAAGAGTGATTTATCAAAACATGTTCGTATACACACTAATGAAAAACCTTTTAAATGTGATGTGTGTGAGTATAGTTGTAGACAAAAGAGTGGTTTAATGACACATAGTATGATACACACTAATGAAAAACCTTATAAATGTGATATCTGTGAGTATAGTTGTAGACAAAAGGGTGTTTTAACAAATCATGTTCGTATACACACTAATGAAAGGCCTTATAAATGCGATGTGTGTCAAAACAGTTTTAATTTTAGAAATAATTTAAATAGACATATTATGATTCATAATGATGAAAAACCTTATAAATGTGATGTGTGTGAGTATAGTTGTAGTCGAAATAGTGATTTATCAAAACATGCTCGGATACACACTAATGAAAAACCTTATAAATGTGATGTGTGTGAGTATAGTTCTAGACATAAGAATGCTTTATCACAACATGTTCGGATACACACTAATAAAAAACCTTATAAATGTGATGTGTGTGAGTATAGTAGTAATCAAAAGTGTAATTTAAAGAGACATAGTATGATACACTGGTGAAAAACCTTATAAATGAAAAAGGGGGCATGCTACAGCTATACTAAATATACACATAATTACTACCCATAAATGTGATTCATTTCATAAATAAAACAGAACTGAAACATAAGTATTTACCGAGAAATCAACGATGAATACATTCGCGCGCACGTACAGCAGGACCATGACTTTGAATGTTGATTCCAAGTTTGAGGAGCTTGTCGCTTTCCTCAAACCTATATAGAAATTAACTACCCTGCAGTAGAAAATTTGTACCCAAAATTCAAAACTAGTACTTTATTAGTTTACGAGTTATACCATGCTGTTGGTGGGGTGGCGGTAGTCACGGTGTTATTTTTTCAATTCAAGATTTCCCTATTAAAAACTTTGTGATTTCTTCCCAAATTTAAACAAAAATTACTACTACTAAAGAAGTTATAGCGACAAAAAATTGAGATTAAGTGTTGTATGTTAAGAGAAATTACCTTTCATTACTTTTCCATACTAAATCGCCGCGTGTAATCCGACCAAATTAAGTTGTCAATGGTATTGAGCTGTTTAGGAGAATAAACTCGTTCACAAAAAAATATGGATGTCGCAATAGTAATAACAACAGTTCAATATCTATAAAATTTGTACAAACTGTGTAACCTATCATTACCCATGGTCTTTGTTAATGACGTGGGAAGGTAGGTACGAGAATAATTATTTTTCTGCATTGTAAGTAGCCACCTTCTGTGTTTTATATGAATATCAGCGATAGTTGTTTAATGCAGGTTCGCTGGGTTCACGCCATGATGAGTTTCTTGTAGCTATGGAGAACGGTGCGGTGGACATCATGGCGATTAATGAGACTTGGCTAAGGCGGGGAGAAGAGGGTCGAGCGCCGACGGTCCCGGGCTACCGGCCGCGCCCGCCCGGGGTGCGCGGCGGGCGCGGGGGCGGCGTGGAATTCTATGTGCGGCGCGGAGTGCGCGCGCGCACCATGTCGCATCCGCCCGCGCCGCAGGTCGAGCAGATGTGGCTCAGGCTGAACATCAACTCGCATTCGGTTATCGTCGGTACTGCTTACAGGCCGCCGTGGCTTGATGTGAACATCTTCCTTGATGCGATTACGGACTCCCTCTTCTCCTTTGCTGGCGCTGACAGAGTTGTTTTGTTGGGTGATTTCAACATTAACGTGTTAAACGTCTCTGAAAATAAAGTTAAACTTCTGAATAACTTTTTAACATGCTGCAAATTGAAGCAAATCGTTACTGAGCCAACACACTATACAGAACATAGCGAGACACTTATTGACGTTGTATGTACCGACGCCCGTGTGCGGGAGGTCTCTGTATCTCACGTGCCTGAGCTTGGTCAACATGCGGTTGTTTCGGTTGAGCTCAGTTTCAGGGTGGAGAAGCTTTCCCCGCACTGGGTCACTTATAGGCCTCTCGGGGACATACTTATTGACCATTTCAACGAAGACCTGAATAAGATGGACTGGGAATACATTGTCAGATTGGATGATGTGAACTCCATGGTAGAAACTTTTAATAGATACATTTTGAATTTATTTGATTTGCATGCACCTTTTAAACAAGTTTTAATTAAAGAAAAGTCTTCCCCATGGATTACTTATACAATCAGGGAAATGATGAAGTTACGTGACAAGATACATTCAAAGGCTAAGTCTACTAAATCCTTATGTCATGTTAACTCTTACAAAGAACTTAAATATCTGGTCAGGGCTGCTATTGAGAGTGAGAAGAGTGCATACTTTAAAACATATATTAATAAAAAATTTAAACAACCAAAAAAGTTATGGAGTCACATCAAGTCAACTATTGCCACTGGTATCTATAATGGACCAGAGCGCGGTTTACCGCATTTTTGTAACGATCCCGAAAAAATTAATGGACACTTTTTGGATGTTCCTGGCACTGGTAGAGTTTCTGCTGCTGACTTAAAGCACTTTGAGCACCACAGATTCGGCAGTGGACACTTCCAGCTTGAGCCGGTCCAGGAGGACATGGTGCTGAAGCTGTTGCATAGTCTTAAGTCCAATGCTCAGGGTTGTGACCGTATCTCCTTGGAGATGTTGATGATGACTCTTCCTCGAACCCTTGCATCTATCACGGCCATCATTAATCGTTCCATCACCACCTCATCTTTCCCGGATCTGTGGAAATTGGCAATAGTTAGACCCATCCCTAAAGTATCTAATCCTACCAGTGTGAAAGAACTTCGCCCAATAAGTTTATTGCCATGCCTCTCCAAGGTCCTGGAGAAGGTTGTCTCTAAACAGCTTCGGTCATACCTTGAGGAACACGGCATTTTGCCGCTCGCTCAATCAGGTTTTCGCAAGGGACACAGCACGGCCACAGCCCTTCTTGATGTGGTTGGGAATATCCTGGAAGCTAGAGATAAGGGCATGGGTACCCTGCTGGTCTTACTGGATTTTTCGCGCGCTTTTGACTCTATTAATACCTCGCTCCTCCTATCGAAGTTGTCTTACTACGGATGTCAGCCTGAGACAGTAAAGTGGTTTGAAAGTTACTTGACTCACCGTTCTCAGTTTGTCCAGGTGACAAGCGGCAGTGATGGAGCCGTTAAATCTTCTGGTCCTAAGCGCGTGAATAGGGGTGTACCGCAGGGATCGATCCTGGGCCCGCTACTCTTCATTCTTTACAGTGCTGACATCATTAACTGCCTGCTCAACACAAAGTTCCACTTATATGCTGATGATCTGCAGATGTATCTATCTTTTTAACCCCAGCAGGCTGTTGACACTGTAAAAAGTTTAAATGAGGATCTTGATAGAATCTCTGCTTGGTCTAAGAGAAACGCCTTAGTTTTGAACCCAGCTAAGTCTAAATTTATTTTGATGGGATCAAGAGATTTTTTGAATAAGATGGGTAATGGGAATTTGGACTTGAAAATTGACGGGTGTTCTATTGAAAGGGTCCGGGAAGCCCGCAATCTTGGGTTACTATTTGACGAGCACCTGCACTTTGAGACCCACATCATGGAGGCTGTGCGCAACTGCTTTTACAGGCTTAAGCTTCTGTACCGTGTGCGTCCCTACATAAGTGTGGATATGCGCATTCTGCTTTGTGAATCACTAGTTTTATCTAAGCTGAACTACGCTGACACTGTGTATGGGGCATGCATTCTAGGTAGAAGCGAAAGGTTGATTCAGCGAGTACAGAATGCTTGTGCGAGATTTTGTTTTACCATCCCTCCTCGATCTCACGTAACTCCTTTTTTAAATAAGGGTAATTTGATGAGAATGTCAGATCGTAGAAAGCTGCATCTGGCTACCCTGCTCTTTGGCACAATTCTCACGAAAAAACCAGACTATCTGTTCGGTAAATTGACCTGGTCGCGTGATGTAAATAAAGTCAAAACGAGAGCTTCTGCCTACTTGTTGTTGGCGTCACACAGAACTGCTGCATTCCGTGGAAGTTTCAAATTCGCTGCCTCTCGTATCTGGAATGATCTTCCTCCGCCGTTTCGTGCTATAAAAACGATTGGCACATTTAGTACTAAGTTCAAGCAGTACTTATTACTTAAGCAAAAGGAATCCGGAAGATAAGCTTACCCGGGGTTTGAACGCAGTTGGTATAATGACCTTAACCCATTTTATTTATTTGAAGTTTCTTGCGAACACCACACCACACATAATAACATGCACACCACTCTGTTTTATCCAATACTTGTAAATACTATTCTATGTATTCTTTTCGCCAGGTTTATTTACACAATACACTTATTTATTTACACTATTTCATAACAAGTTTCTATTGACAGCCGACCATAGATTAATAGATTTCTTCCATATTTAATAAATTACTTACTTTTTGGTCCGCGCTTCGTTTGTCTATGATATCGACAAATAATCTATAATAGGTCTACCTACATTTAATATGTTTTATTTATATACTTACACATATTTTGACCCACTTTCTGTGTTTATTATATTTCTTTTGTTATTTATATGTACTATTTTGTTTATTGTATTTTCCGTTTCCGTAAGTGTGTCCGTGGCATGAACAGTGGGCCCTATCAGAATATCAGCGCAGGGTTATTTCCTTTTTTGGATATCGCTGCACATGCTGAGATAGGAGCCTTTTTGGTCTCGCACGGGGTTTTTTATTTTGACTATTGTGTAATTTTTATGCTTATTTTTCGTGTCTCCTGTGCGGGTCACAAATAAATATTTTTCTTTCTTTCTCTATAGTGTTGTAGTGTCCGGGCAGTGTCGTAAATGTTGATCAATGATTTCTTGAATATACTTTTATTCTCAGAAAGTAATAGTAGGTAATTACATATTATTAAGAACGGTAGGAGGCGTACCTCGGTAGCAATTTTTTTTTTATTTTATCTATTTTAGGCTCGCACTTGAGCACTATCGCACCTGATGGTAAGCGATGATGTGGTCGACGATGGAGTACGCTTGCCTAGTAGTAACCTATTCACTCTTGACATAAAGACCCCTAGATTGTGAGCTATCGGGAAACACAGACTCCGGCAGGGAATTCCACTCCTTAGCTGTACGCACAATAAAAGTATTCTCAAAACGTTTAGTGGGTGGGATGTCCATCATGTACCGATGGCGTATCGCCGTACGTAGGGTAGTCCGATAATGAAACGGGCTGGGCGGAATCAAATTGTGCAGTACCATCGCACATTCCCGAAATTTAACCGAAAAAAACCGACAGACTAGCCACTTGGCATCGATGTTCAAAGATTTGGAGCTTTGAGGCGACCAGTGCATTGTTGCCGATAAGCCGCTTGGCCCGTTTGTCAATCGACTCAAGTGCATAAAGTTGATATTTGGCAGATCCATCCCAGAGGTGAGAGCAGTACTCCATGCATGACCGAAATTGCGCTTTATACAATTTGAGCAGCCATTCAGGCGTGAAGTACCGTCTCATCTTTGCAAGGATCCCCAACTTTTTTGCAGCCAACTGAGCCTTTGCCTCAATGAATGGACCAAAATTGAGGGTTGATGTTAATGTTACACCAAGAATGTCGAGATGGTCAGTTATTGGCACGGTTACATCTCGGAAAGTTGGAGCCGGGTGAAATTGGCTCTTTTTAGCGGAAAAAAGACACGCCTGGGTTGTAGCAGCATTAAACCTGAGCAGATTGGCATCGCCCCATTCGGAGACTGCCTGCGAGGACAGGTTCAAGCGCTCCACTATTGCCTCCCGGAGAGACTGGATCTGAGGCCCGGTAGCACGAGCGTTGAATAAGTATCTCTCAGCAACTGTGCTGTCGTCTGCATACCCAAAGGTTTTAGCAGATCGTTAATGTGCAGCAAGAATAAAATTGCTGAGAGTACCGACCCCTGAGGAATCCCGGCATTAATATCCAAGCGGTCCGACGAGCAGCCATCGATAAAACTCGAATGGACCGATCTCTCAGGAAGTCTGCAATTCAATCACACAGACCACCGGGCAAACCAAATGAAGGAAGCTTACCAATAAGGCTTTCGTGCCGGACCCTATCAAAAGCCTTCGAGATGTCTAGGGAGACGGCAAGCGCTTCCCCGTGCCTCACGATAGCCTCACTCCAGATGTGAATGGCATACGCTAGAAGATCCCCAGTAGACCGATTTCGGCGGAAACCGTATTGGCGGTAACTAAGGATATCGTTTGCTTCTAGGTATGCCAGGAGCTTAGCTTACGTCTACGTTACGCTACGGGATTATATATTGGGGTAACTCCACAAACATGGACACTGTGTTTAGAGCGCAAAAAAGGTGTGTTAGGGCGATATGCGGCATTCAAAGCACGAAGAGCTGTAAACAAGCCTTTGCATATTTTCTTATATTACCAGTACCCTGCCTCTACATATATGAAGTGGCTATTTTTGTAAAAACAAACTTGCACTTATTTGAAACACTACACAGCGCGCGACATAAAAATAAGATAAGCGGTAGACAACACAAAAAAGCTGTATTTCATAAGAACTTTCTAGGAATGGCACCACAGATCTACAATAAACTTCCTAATGATATATTAAATATTAACGATGTTAATATGTTTAAAAAGCAATTGAATAAGTTACTGTTAAATAAGACCTACTACACAATACAAGAGTACATGTCAGACAGAAATTTATCTGTATTTACTATATGTTGCCCTATGTACTAGACTCTGACATAATTTACGTATTGTTTTGTTTATTATTATGACATTTTAATTTATGACATGGTATGATTTTAGTGATAATTTATGACATTCTATAGTTTTTATAATAATGTATGGCATTGTATATTTATAAAAATGATTTACGACATGGTACGATATTAATAATAATTTGTGACATTGTATAATTTAAACAATAATTTTGCATGCCTAAACTGGTACAACACAGTGAACTGCGCATTCACCTAACATCTGGAAATGTATAATTATATACTGTGTTGAGCAATAAAGATTAGAATTTGAATGTAATATTATGTACATGTTCAGGTACAAATATGGGTCTGTAGTTGGCCGGATCAGCTCGACTTCCCTTCTTGGGCACGGGATGTACGTTAGCCTGCTTCCAAGCATTCGGCACTTTTCCAGCCTCATACGAAAGGCGGAATAGGCGTGTCAGGATCGGAGACAGTTCAGGCGCACAGGTCCTAAGAACAATTGCTGGTATTCCCTCCCTTGTTGCACCTATATGTCGTTCGTTGATTTATGTGTGTCCTAGCAGTTGAGTGTGTTATTCTCTCTCTGATGGTGGCACATGTGTTGGATCATTCGGCTCCCTTCATGATGGTTGAGCTGAGTGGAGCCAATCCATGCGTCATGTTCGTGAACGGGCGCCATCAGATGGAATGGGTCATAAATTAGTTTCCTCGGCCTGTTTTAAATTATTATTTTATTTTGAGGTTGTTTATTTTACTCTAAGACGCTTTCATGTACACGTCTTTATACATCGTTCTCACATATATGTTTTTTTTTGTAATCTTTCACGGAAAAACTGATGCTCCTGATCTACACGATGAACTATTCCATCTTTTTGCCCCGGTCAACTATAGACGTAGTAGGAGGCACAGATTGTTCGCCGTACCGCGGAGTCGAACCGTCGCTCGAGCCCAGTCTCCCATCCCTCGTACTCTCTCCGCGCTCAACGCTCTCTTGGATGTTAAGCCCGATTGTAATGTGTTCGCGGATGAATGGAAGAAGATTTTGTCTGTATGTCTGGAGTATTGTGAGATGAGCGTATGACTGCCGTGTAATTATAGATATTATCATTGTTGTTTATTTTTGTTTTTATTATTTTTATTTTCATGCTTTTTCTTTTTTGTAAACATGTCTTTAACTAATGTAATTGGCCTTTGGCCGTGTTATCTTAAAATAAATAAATAAATAAGAATAATGTAACCAAATACTTTTAATTAAAAATTATTTATGGAAAAGAGTGTCCGTGGAGTTACATTTGCACATTCTTCTCCATAGAAACCTACTGACGCTTGCGAATGTGCAACTAGATTCTTTTTGTTTTTATTTGACAATTCAAAAGTACCTAAAAGGTTTATATGAAATAAATTATTTTGATTTTGAATGAAACATACAACGGTACGGTAACTTATTTTGCTTGATCTTTTGTGAGGTTTTTGATCACATGATCAATAATAAAAAAGAACGCTTTATTTTCGGTAATAATGTGCGCGCTAAGCCACATAAAAGTTTTGGACCATAGACAAGATAAAATGAGATTCAAAATCATCTGAATTTGAACTTAAGATGAGTCCTGTATGATAAATGAATGAAACATACACAATTTTAAATGGATTTGGGGTAATTTATTTTGTTTGATCTTTTGTGGGGTTTTTTGATCATATGATCAATAATAAAAAGGAACTCTTCTGCCATTCAAACCATTCATTTGATTTTACTTAAAATTTGGTACTTACTAGCTTTATTATCACAGGGGCGCCCGTTGCGAAGAAACCAAAACTACTTATACAAAGATTAGAAGAATTAGAAGATTTTATTACAGAAGAGCAAAACAAAAATGAACAACCAGACACGAATATTATCCGGACAACTCGAAATCGTGCATCCAAACAGTTTCCAAAATTTAAAGAACCTTCGATTTATATAAAACCTCGAGTTAATTATAGTAATAGTCAAAATAATACTAATTTAGATACAAATTTCTGTAATAATAGTGACAATGATAATATTACATGTAAAATATCGAACAAAGGTAATGACAGTGATGATGTAAATAGGCAGCGAAGACTATGTGTTAAAGAAAAACCTTACAAATGTGAAGTTTGTCAGTATAGTTGTAGTCAAAAGGGTGATTTATCAAAACATGTTCGGATACACACTAATGAAAAACCTTATAAATGTTATGTATGTGAGTACAGTTGTAGAGAAAAGGGTGATTTAAAAACTCATGTTCGTATACACACTAATGAAAGACCTTATAAATGTATTGTGTGTCAAAGCAGTTTTGCTTTTAGAAATAGTTTAATAAGACATAGTAGGATACACACTGGTGAAAAACCTTATACATGTGATGTCTGTGAGTATAGTTGTAGACAAAAGAGTAATTTAACAAAACATGTTCGGATACACACTAATGAAAAACCTTATAAATGTGATGTCTGTGATTATAGTTGTAGACAAAAGGGTAATTTAACAAATCATGTTCGTTTACACACTAATGAAAGACCTTATAAATGTGATGTGTGTCAAAGAAGTTTTGTTGTTAGAAATAATTTAATAAGACATATTAGGATTCACAATGATGAAAAACCTTACAAATGTGATGTACGTCAGAGTAGATTTTCTACAAATAATAGTTTATTAAGACATAATAGGATACACACTAATGAAAAACCTTATAAATGTGACGTGTGTAAGTATAGTTGTAGTCGAAAGAGTGATTTATCAAAACATGTTCGTATACACACTAATGAAAAACCTTTTAAATGTGATGTGTGTGAGTATAGTTGTAGACAAAAGAGTGGTTTAATGAGACATAGTATGATACACACTAATGAAAAACCTTATAAATGTGATATCTGTGAGTATAGTTGTAGACAAAAGGGTGATTTAACAAATCATGTTCGTTTACACACTAATGAAAGACCTTATAAATGTGATGTGTGTCAAAGAAGTTTTGTTGTTAGAAATAATTTAATAAGACATATTAGGATTCACAATGATGAAAAACCTTACAAATGTGATGTACGTCAGAGTAGATTTTCTACAAATAATAGTTTATTAAGACATAATAGGATACACACTAATGAAAAACCTTATAAATGTGACGTGTGTAAGTATAGTTGTAGTCGAAAGAGTGATTTATCAAAACATGTTCGTATACACACTAATGAAAAACCTTTTAAATGTGATGTGTGTGAGTATAGTTGTAGACAAAAGAGTGGTTTAATGAGACATAGTATGATACACACTAATGAAAAACCTTATAAATGTGATATCTGTGAGTATAGTTGTAGACAAAAGGGTGATTTAACAAATCATGTTCGTATACATACTAATGAAAGGCCTTAATGTGTGTCAAAACAGTTTTAATTTTAGAAATAATTTAAATAAACATATTATGATTCATAATGATGAAAAACCTTATAAATGTGATGTGTGTGAGTATAGTTGTAGTCGAAATAGTGATTTATCAAAACATGTGCTGATACACACTAATGAAAAACCTTATAAATGTGATGTGTGTGAGTATAGTTATAGACATAAGAATGCTTTAACAAAACATGTTCGGATACACACTAATAAAAAACCTTATAAATGTGATGTGTGTGAGTAAAATGAGACATAGTATGATACACTGGTGAAAAACCTTATAAATGAAAAAGGGGGCATGCTACAGCTATACTAAATATACACATAATTACTACCCATAAATGTGATTCATTTCATAAATAAAACAGAACTGAAACATAAGTATTTACCGAGAAATCAACGATGAATACATTCGCGCGCACGTACAGCAGGACCATGACTTTGAATGTTGATTCCAAGTTTGAGGAGCTTGTCGCTTTCCTCAAACCTATATAGAAATTAACTACCCTGCAGTATAAAATTAGTACCCAAAATTCAAAACTAGTACTTTATTAGTTTACGAGTTATACCATGCTGTTGGTGGGGTGGCGGTAGTCACGGTGTTATTTTTTCAATTCAAGATTTCCCTATTAAAAACTTTGTGATTTCTTCCCAAATTTAAACAAAAATTACTACTACTAAAGAAGTTATAGCGACTAAAAATTCAGATTCTTAAGTGTTGTATGTTAAGAGAAATTACCTTTCATTACTTTGCCATACTAAATCGCCGCGTGTAATCCGACCAAATTAAGTTGTCAATGGTATTGAGCTGTTTAGGAGAATAAACTCGTACACAAAAAATTATGGATGTCGCAATAGTAATAACAACAGTTCAATATCTATAAAATTTGTACAAACTGTGTAACCTATCATTACCCATGGTCTTTGTTAATGACGTGGGAAGGTAGGTACGAGATTAATTATTTTTCTGTATTGTAAGTAGCTACCTTCTGTGTTTTATATGAATATCAGCGATAGTGTTGTAGTGTCCGGGCAGTGTCGTAAATGATGATCAATGATTTCTTAAATATACTTTTATTCTCAGAAATTAATAGTAGGTAATTACATGGGCGTACCCAGGGGGGGGCAGGGAGGGGCAGCTGCCCCCCCCCTGGAAATCTCGCAGAACATGTATGAACTCGCCTATTTATTAATCAAAGTGTAAACGGGGCCTTATGCTCTAACTTTTAAATAAATCTGCGCAGTAGACACTGGCAAAAAGCACGGTGCAATTGCTAAGAAACCGCGCGCGACGATGGCGGGCGAAGATTATTCTTCGGTAGGGATTTATTTGAAATAAATTATTTCATTTGACATGTTATTGTTTTGAAGGAGCTAAAACTAAATCAAATGTAGGTGATTAAAAAATATTAATTCAGTATCTATATTAAAGTATAGAAATCTGTCTGATTGATATTGTGTTGTGATTGTGACACGCACATACATTCTGCTGAGCAATAATAAAGATAGATATGGACTTTCGAAAATTTACTTTTATTTATATAAACTACCTATAAAGCAGAATCATTTGCGGCTGTTTGCCCTACACACTACACTACTTATACCGAATGTTTCATGTAGGTGTGTTTGTGTAGTGTGTATGACAAAACAGCCGCGGACAATCCGACCTAAAAAATCTGACTTGCCCCCCCCTGGGCAAGAAGCTGGGTACGCCCATGGGTAATTACATATTATGAAGAACGGTAGGAGGCGTACCTCGGCAGCAATTTTGTTTTTTATTTTATCTATTTTAGGCTCGCGCTTGAGCACTATCGCACCTGATGGTAAGCGATGATGTGGTCGACGATGGAGCACGCTTGCCTAGTAGTAACCTATTCACTCTTGACATAAAGACCCCTAGATTGTAGCTATCAGGAAATACAGACATCGGCAGGGAATTCCACTCCTTAGCTGTACGCATAATAAAAGTATTCTCAAAACGTTTAGTGGGTGGGATATTCATCATGTACAGATGGCGCATCGCCGTACGTCAGGTAGTCCGATAACGAAACGGACTGGGCGGAATCAAATTGTGCAGTACCATTGCACACTCCCTGAAATGTAACCGATAAAAAACCGACAGACTGTCCACTTGGCATCGATGTTCAAAGCTTTGGAGCTTTGAGGCGACCAGTGCATTGTTGCCGATAAGCCTCTTGGCCCGTTTGTCAATCGACTCAAGTGCATCAAGTTGATATTTGGCAGATCCATCCCAGAGGTGAGAGCAGTACTCCATGCATGACCGAAATTGCGCTTTAAACAATTTGAGCAGCCGTTCAGGCGTGAAGTACCGTCTCATCTTTGCAAGGATCCCCAACTTTTTTGCAGCCAACTGAGCCTTTGCCTCAATGAATGGACCAAAATTGAGGGTCGATGTTAATGTTACACCAAGAATGTCGAGATGGTCAGTTATTGGCACGGTTACATCTCGGAAAGTTGCATACCCAAAGGTTTAAGCAGATCGTTAATGTGCAGCAAGAATAAAATTGCTGAGAGTACCGACCCCTGAGGAATCCCGGCATTAATATCCAAGCGGTCCGATGAGCAGCCATCGATAAAACTTGAATGGACCGATCTCTCAGGAAGTCTGCAATTCAATCACACAGACCACCGGGCAAACCAAATGAAGGAAGCTTACCAATAAGGCTTTCGTGCCAGACCCTATCAAAAGCCTTCGAGATGTCTAGGGAGACGGCAAGCGCTTCCCCGTGCCTCACGATAGCCTCACTCCAGATGTGAATGGCATACGCTAGAAGATCCCCAGTAGACCGATTTCGGCGGAAACCGTATTGGCGGTAACTAAGGATATCGTTTGCTTCTAGGTATGCCAGGAGCTTAGCTTACGTCTACGTTACGCTACGGGATTATATATTGGGGTAACTCCACAAACATGGACACTGTGTTTAGAGCGCAAAAAAAGTGTGTTAGGGCGATATGCGGCATTCAAAGCACGGAGAGCTGTAAACAAGCCTTTGCATATTTTCGTATATTAACAGTACCCTGCCTCTACATATATGAAGTGGCTATTTTTGTAAAAACAAACTTGCACTTATTTGAAACACTACACAGCGCGCGACATAAAAATAAGATAAGCGGTAGACAACACAAAAAAGCTGTATTTTATAAGAACTTTCTAGGAATGGCACCACAGATCTACAATAAACTTCCTAATGATATATTAAATATTAACGATATTAATATGTTTAAAAAGCAATTGAATAAGTTACTGTTAAATAAGACCTACAACACAATACAAGAATACATGTCAGACATAAATTTATCTGTACAATAATAATAGTATGAATACTTAAGTCCGATTTATTTTCATTTATTTACTGTAATTAATTTACTATATGTTGTCCTATGTACTAGACTCTGACATAATTTACGTATTGTTTTGTTTATTATTATGACATTTTAATTTATGACATGGTATGATTTTAGTGATAATTTATGACATTCTATAGTTTTTGTAATAATGTATGGCATTGTATATTTATAATAATGATTTACGACATGGTACGATATTAATAATAATTTGTGACATTGTATAATTTAAACAATAATTTTGCATGCCTAAACTGGTACAACACAGTGAACTGCGCATTCACCTAACATCTGGAAATGTATAATTATATACTGTGTTGAGCAATAAAGATTTGAATTTAATATTTATTATGTACACGTTCAGGTACAAATATGGGTCTGTAGTTGGCTGGATCAGCTCGACTTCCCTTCTTGGGCACGGGATGTACGTTAGCCTGCTTCCAAGCATTCGGCACTTTTCGAGCCTCATACGAAAGGCGGAATAGGCGTGTCAAGATCAGAGACAGTTCAGGCGCACAGGTCCTAAGAACAATTGCTGGTATTCCCTCCCTTGTTGCACCTATATGTCGTTCGTTGATTTATGTGTGTCCTAGCAGTTGAGTGTGTTATTCTCTCTCTGATGGTGGCACATGTGTTGGATCATTCGGCTCCCTTCATGATGGTTGAGCTGAGTGGAGCCAATCCATGCGTCATGTTCGTGAACGGGCGCCATCAGATGGAATGGGTCATAACTTAGTTTCCTCGGCCTGTTTTAAATTATTATTTTATTTTGAGGTTGTTTATTTTACTCTAAGACGCTTTCATGTACACGTCTTTATACATCGTTCTCCCATATATGTTTTTTTTTGTATTTTTTTTTTGTAATCATTCACGGAAAAACTGATGCTCCTGATCTACACGATGAACTATCCCATCTTTTTGCCCCGGGCAACTATAGACGTAGTAGGAGGCACAGATTGTTCGCCATACCGCGGAGTCGAACCGTCGCCCGAGCCCAGTCTCCCACCCCTCGTACTCTCTCTGCGCTCAACGCTCTCTTGGATGCTAAGCCCGATTGTAATGTGTTCGCTGATGAATGGAAGAAGATTTTGTCTGTATGTCTGGAGTATTGTGAGATGAGCGTATGACTGCCGTGTAATTATAGATATTATCATTGTTGTTTTTTTTTTGTTTTTATTATTTTTATTTTCATGCTTTTTCTTTTTTGTAAACATGTCTTTAACTAATGTAATTGGCCTTTGGCCGTGTTATGTTAAAATAAATAAATAAGAATGATGTAACCAAATACTTTTAATTAAAAATTATTTATGGAAAAGAGCATAGATATAGTATGTACAAGATAAACAGAGTCAGATGAAAAGCGAAACCAAAAAAATAAAATCTATGTGTTAGGGAATTGTCCATGTGTTAGTTAAAAAAGTGTTGTCAAAAAGTCCATGTTCAGTATCGATATCGATACTTGGTGAACACCATAAGAAATACGATTAAAGGGTTGTTGGTTACATTGAACTGTAATAAGAGCTGGGAAAAAACCATGCTTTGTTTTAATTAAAATACAAATTACAAAACAATATCTCGCATGTATTTAAAATACGAAATACAAAATATTTTTAGTCGTGTAATTATTTAAAATATAAAATACAGTATTTTACATATTTTTATTTAAAATACAAATTAAAAAATACAGTCGGTCATCCATCGTGACATTCGTACTAATAAACTTAATCAATACACAGAAGTTAGGTGTAAATAACCGTTTGAAATGAAAATTACAATTTACAAGGTACTTGACAATTTGACGTACGCCATTTTGCTTATTTTCTGCAGAACGCATCTATTAATAAAATCGCTAAATGTGTTTTGAAGCCAAAAGTATTTGAAATACTTTTTTTTATGCTTTGTTAGTAAGAACATAATTCTTAATAATTAATTACGATCTAGCCTAAAAGACAAATAAGCAATTTAACTCTAACTTAATATGTTACGTTATAGATTATGTTAAAACTAAGAATAGTGTCCATTTGCACTTTTACACAAGTCCGTAGCACTTTCTTAGAGTCTGATATAATTTATAAAAACACTATGTTCATGTGTCATTGGGTGCATTTACATCATCCCTAAGCACTTTATTTTGGAATTGTTGGATTAATTTTACGTTGATTTGTTTAGTACAGCCCCAAAGTTGGATACCAAACGTCCAAATTGGCATCAGTATATGCTTGTATATGGTTATTTTATTATGTATTGATAGACAGGATTTCCTTCCGAGTAACCAATACATACTTTTATAACGTATGTCGAGTTCCTGTCTTTTCTTTTTGTCATGGGCTTTCCAACGCAACTTGGCGTCGAGAGTTATGCCAAGGTATTTGGCTGTATTAGCATGAGGCACTTGCATGCCATTTATGTAGATTGGGTGATAGTCCAAGTATTTATTTGTGAAGTCAATGAGAATTGATTTTGACTCATTCAGTTTGATCTTCCATTTTTGTGTCCAGTCATAAACTTTGTTCACAGCTAGTTGAACTTTTTCTACTGCTTCTCTGTGGCTTGATCCGGTAGCTATAATTGCAGTATCATCTGCATAGGTCGCAATGGTGTTGTTTTCCAGTTCTGGGATGTCACATGTGTATAACAAGTACAAAGTTGGGCCTAGCACACTACCTTGAGGTACCCCAGCTTTTATAGCGTTTAGCTCGGAATATGCGAAAACAGAGCAGCAGAGCACTGATGTATTCTAGACACTGTAAAACTAATACATGCAAACAATATAATGTCATTCCTAAACCTACTCAAAGAAACAAAACATAATTTTTGAAAAAAAAATAAACATGCAACTTAAAGTACAGTTTAGATAAAAACATCTTCTCAATCGTACCTTAAATCTATTTTAACAAAACTTGACTTAATAAGTTTGTACTCATGTCATGATGTCACTAAAAACGATTAAGTTTTTATCGTTACTCATGACGTCACCGCTTTGTCAAGCCCTAGCGTAAACAAACAATTTACTCTTTTACATAATATTTTCGCAAATATTGTTTAAATATCTTATCTTATCTTATGGAGGGGCCGAGAAATATCTCGGACACTTCGACCCATTGGGATCTATTGTGGTCCCCTAGATAACTTACTCATCCCCAATCTCGTTGAAAACTGTTTTCATGAGTTTTACAACGAGACTAGGAGATATGAGCCTATAGTCTTCTGGTTTTGGATATCCATCCCCTAGTAGACTCATTCGCTTACCAGCCAGTGCATCGCATGTGCACAGAAGGTGCTCCATGCGTTCCGTATGTTCCCCACACAACCTGCACATTGGTGTCGCGGTTAGACCCATCTTCATGAGCATGTCGTTGGTTCCAAAGTGCCCAGTAAAGGCCCCTAGCAGGTAGCGGATTTGCCCCCTGCTCATGTTCCAAATGCATTCCCGGGCTCTGAACGTAGAGCCTAGGAATATCTTGGAGTGTTGCAGACCGGTATTAGACAGCCAATAAGTTCGTTGTCTGTGATCTGCAAACTCCCTAAATGCGGCTTTTACGAGACACGTCGAAATGCCTACACATGGTTCTGGACCCACAAAGTCATTTGCTGAGCCCTCTCTTGCCAGTTCATCAGCCACTTCGTTACCATGGATTCCTTTGTGTCCAGGGACCCACATCAGTCTTACCCTGTTGTGCTTCCCAAGCCTGTTTAGGGCCTGGATAGCATCCAGAATAAGCCCGGAGTCCACTTTGTAGGATGCCATGGCTTTAATTGCAGCCTGACTGTCACTAAGAATATATATGGATTTACCTCTGGTTCCTCTATCTATATTCTCTTGAGCACAGGTTATTATGGCAAATGTTTCCGCTTGGAATACAGTTGCCATCTTCCCTAAGCTTTTGCTACATTTGTAACCTTTTGCGTATATGCCCGCTCCTGTACCTGATTCCATTTTGGATCCATCAGTGTACCACACCAGACTGTTTTGTTCTGGTGGATCGAGTCCCTTCTTCCAGTCCTCTATTGTAGGGATTTGGACCGTAAAAGACCTTTGAAACACAAATATAGGTTGCATTTTATCGGATAACATGCTTGTTACCCGATCCAGGCCTTCATTCTCATCAAACTTTGTATGGTTAGTCTTTGGCTTGGAGGCATCCCATAGTCCAGCAATAGCAAGACGATGTAATGCCTTCCTTGCCTCGAATTCAACCATCATATGCAGAGGAGGGATATTGAGGTATCTCTCAATCGCTGCCGTAGGTGTTGTCCTGAAAGCACCCGTGATGCCGAGACACACTGTTCTTTGTAACCTGGTGAGTGGCGCTTTGCACGAAGCAAGCTTTGTTCTAGGCCACCACACTATGCTTCCGTATGTGATAATAGGTATTATCATTGTCCGGTACAGCCATCGTATCACTTTGGGCTTTAGCCCCCAAGTTTTACCGTAGGTGGAACGACACATGCCGAACACTCGTAAGGCCTTTGTCGTTATATTTTCCACATGAGTTTTCCACCTGAGTTCTTTATCAAGCGTTACACCCAGATATTTAACTTCGGTGGACCAGGGCAGCTTTATTCCATTGAGGGAGAGCTCTCCTAGGTTTTCTAGTTGTCTCTTCCTCGTGAATGGAATAATGACTGCTTTGCTTGGGTTGATAGAGAGGTGGTTCTTTGTACACCATTCCTCTGTCATCCTCAATGCCTGTTGTAATAATCCAGACACTATGTTCGGGAATTTACCATTGACCATTATTGCTATGTCATCTGCATAGCCTACTGTGTAGAATGGTCCGGTATTGAGTTTGGTGAGTAGCGAGTCTACTACCAAGCACCACAATAATGGTGACAGCACCCCGCCTTGCGGGCAACCTCTTGTTGTTTTTGCACTAAGTCTGTCTCCCATCAGTTCCGATCTGACTATTCTGCTTCTCAGCATATGGTCGATCCAGTTGCACGTGGCATCGTTGATGCCATGTTCCTTTGCAGCAATGCGTATGGACTCAAATGTTGTTTTGTCAAAGGCTCCCTCTATGTCGAGGAAAGCCCCGACACAGATCTCTTGTCCCTCTAGCGCAACCTCAGCTCGACTCGCAACATAGTGCAATGCCGTTTCAGTAGATTTGCCAGGGCTGTAGGCGCACTGTAGTTTATGTAGAGGGAATACTTTCAGTGGTCCCTCTCTTAGATACCTGTCTACCAGTTTCTCCAGAGTTTTTAAGAGAAAGGATGATAGACTGATGGGCCTGTAAGCCTTAGCTTCTTCATAAGTCGGTCTACCCACCTTCGGTATAAAGGTGACTTTGACCTCCCTCCATGCCTTGGGTACGTACCCAAAGGCTATGCAGGCTCTGTAGAGCTTACTTAGATGGGGTATCAAAACAGATGCCCCTTCCTGCAATAGTATTGGGTAGATGCCATCCGGACCAGGGGATTTGAGAGGCTGGAAGCCCGCTATGGCCAGCTTTAGTTTATTTTCATCTACCACTTCCTTTGCCGTGAGCCAGTTACTTTTGGTCGTGTGCCTTGTTAGCTCGTCCCTCGCGACTGGTTCCTCTTCATCGCTATTGCGCAGTATACATTCCGGGAAGTGGGTCCTAAACATCACGCCCAGAGTGTCCTGTCCAGTTTCCGTGAGACACCCATTCTCATCCTTTACAGATGATAGTGGGTTTGTCTTAGTTATGGACATTGCTTTGCACAACCTCATTCCACTTGGCAGAGTTTCGATGGAGGTGCAATGCTGTCGCCAATTGGTTCTTTTGGCCTTGCGTACCGCCGTATTATACCTCGTTAGCATGCTATGATAGCCAGAAAAATCCTTCCTGGCTTTTGCATCATTAAAGGCCTGTCGTGTTTCCTGACGTATTTTGACTAGTTCAGGAGTCCACCATGGTACCTTTTTGCAAAAGGTCTTTTTCTCTGGGCAGTTATCTTCCCATGCACCGATGATGCCCGCCTTGATTCTGTCCGCTTCGAATTCTATATCCAGTATGGAATTAAGCTTACCTTTAGGGCTCCCTAGATTTACTCTGAGGTCCCTCCTGTATGAGTCCCAATTTGTATGCCTTGGGTTTCTCCTTCGTCTAGTTTCGGCTTCTCCCGCCGTCCTAAACCTAAAGCATATATAATTATGGTCAGACAGAGAGATTTCGTCCGATACATGCCAATTTTCAATATGAGCGCTGGCCCTGTTTGAAGCCAGTGTCAGGTCAATCACTTCAGTTCTCGCAGAGGTCCTGAAAGTAGGTTTATTGCCTGCGTTAAGGATTTGTAAAGAAGAGCTTACCACAAAGTCCAACAAATCCTCCCCTCGTTTGTTGACATCTGAGCTGCCCCAAACGACGTGGTGTGCATTCGCGTCGCAGCCAAGTATCAGGTCGAGATTTCCTTGGTTGCCGTAGTCAACCAGTCTTCTAATTAGAGGTGTTACTGGTTCCTTTTGTTCATATGGGAGGTAGGCAGAGGCAAGGATAATTCTCCTTTTCTCTGTTCCCGCCCCCACTTGGATCAGAGCTGTTGTGAGATCCCTGTAACAGAAAGTACGTAAGGGCATTGCCTCTATACCGCCCCTGATATAGATACAAGTCCTCGCGTCATTAGTTGGACAGTCATAGAGCACCATGCCTCCTGTCCCACCTAGGCCTTTTATAGTTCCCTTATACAGATAAGGTTCCTGAATCAAGGCAATGTCGTATGTATTAAGCTTCAGTTGCCGAGCCAGAAGGGCAGTAGCGGCTCTGCAATGATGCAAATTGATTTGTACACACCTTAGTCCTTCCATCTTGGATGTCTTGATGGGTTCGTGTTGTTGTTGGGGTACCTCAGTTTTGAGGCTCCCCCTCCATCGCACCCTCCTCGAGAGCAGTTGGCGACTGAATCCCCAGGGTATCGAGGCCCTCAAGGATGTCATCCTCGAGGTCCCCCTCTGACGCCCCGGTCTGGATCTCTGCCTCCTGCGCTACGTCGTCAGCAGAGACTTCGTTGATGGCCTTCTCACCCTGCGGTGGACCATCTTCGGAGGGCTCCACTCCTGCTTCCGCAGTGGTCGCCTCTCCCTTGTCCTCTTCCAGGAGCTTGAACGAGTAACGTTCAATTCCTCCTGGAAGAGAGTAGCCCGCGGCCTTGATGACCCCAGCGGACACCCCATCCATGAGGACGATACGACGGATGCCGGTCTGCTCAGTGAGAGTATTCACGACCTTCCAGTCGTCCGTCCTCAAGGCAGGATTAAGCCGCTGGAGCAATCGAATGGCCCGGGCAGAGTCCTTCAACGCCAAGTTTCTACTCTTCCATGCCATTTTGACTGGCTTTGGAAGGTCCTTGGCGTCGACGACCTTGAGTTTCAGGGGGCCAAGGTCCACATTGTGGATGGCACCCCGAAACCAGTTAGCTGCTTCAGAGTTGTCGCAGGATACATGAACCGCACCTGCGACAACTCCGGGAGCAACCGTGAGAACAGGCAGAGGATCCGGCGCCACTTCCAGTTTCTCAATTATGAGCTCCTGGATTGGCACCAAGTCCTCCGCCTTCAATTACTCCTCCGGGTACTTGACTGTGATGACAGCGAGTTTCACAGCCGCCACCGCATCCCTAAAGGATCCGGCTGAGGATGATTGCCCTTGGGTCTTCATCCTCTTGGCCGCCATGTCCCCGCTGTCACCGCTGAGAACAGCACGCGGTCTCTTTGATGGGCCCTCCGTAGGAGTCCCCTCTAGAGCCGCCTGCTGTCTCAGCTTTTGGCGCTTTTTTCGCTGCGCCCCAGATCGTCCAACCGGAAGCCAGCCTGATCCATGCCGGCCGCCGGGAGGCGACGAGGTGCTGCCTTTGCAGGTCGCGTCCGGGGCCGCAGGGTCCGAGGTCGTTCGACCTCTAACGCAAGGGTCCCGTGTCGTGCCAGCTTTGGCAGCACTTTTATGCCCGGTGGGCTGGGTTGCAGTTCCGCCCTTCGGTGGTCCCACAGCAGTGCCGACCCTCGACAGTGCCGCAGCAGTACCGTCATATGACAGTCCCGCCGCAGCCCCACCTCGAGACGATCCCACTGCAGTCTCGCCTCTGGGCGTTCCTGCTGAGGAAAATGCAGTCCCGGCTTGCGCCGGTCCCGCCTTCTGGTGTGCAGTCCCAACTTTCGCCGGTCCCGCCTTTTGGAGCGCAGTCCCAGCTTTCGCCGGTCCTTTCGCCTTGTGGTTTTTTTTATTAAAAGTATCCATTTGAAAATACCGATTGAAAAATTTCGTCCCTCGACTATCCCCACCCGCCATGGAGTGCTCAAGTGGCGATGCTACGGTAGCACCAGGGATTAGTCGAGGGATATAACCCCCCCCATTAGTTGCTCACGAGACTGCACGGCACTAACCCACACCGCTACCACTAGCGATGCGAGCGAACGCCGCCGTCTGCAAGCCCCCAATGGGAGTGAACTCGCCTGAGGGCCGTCTGACCGGACCCCGCAGCCGATTGACCGTAGCTGGCTAGGCTACGGCCTCCCGTGTGAGAAGAAATCCGGGCCAAAGTGGAGTGTTGCCTCATAGACGTTAAACCGCCTACGCTCATCGGCTCAGCCACCAGGATCCCATCATCCTTCCGTACGGGTCCCCGCGCACGGCACAAACACGCGGGAGGTCATTGCTATCCATCAATTGTCAATCATCTTGATCAATGGTGGACACCCAGGGGCATGACCTCGCCACCCCTGCGTTGCGTCGCCCGGTGTTTTCAGTTACGTCTATTTCAGAGGGAATTAGACCAATAACAGGGCGGCAACCACGAGAAGGAAAATCACCGCACTTGCCTTGAGGATCTACACGACCGTTGCGCTCTCCCTCAAGACCACGCCACCTTGCCGGCTCTGAAGGAGCCAGGCAAAGTAGGACTGCATCAACAAAGCCAAGCCCACAGGGCTTGTCGCTGACAGCTCAAAGCGTAAGTTTGCTAACAAAGACCAGCCCCCAAATATTGTTTAAATATACTAAATATCTTAATATATATATTTCTTGTGTGCGTGTGTATGTGACTGAACTCCTCCTAAACGACTGGACCGATTTTGATGAAATTTTTTGTGTGTGTTCGTGGAGATTCGAGAATGGTTTAGATTTACAATATAGGGTAGGGTAGGGTAGGTAGGGTAGGTAGGGTAGGTAGGGTAGGGTAGGGTAGGTAGGGTAGGGTAGGGTAGGGTAGGGTAGGTAGGGTAGGTAGGGTAGGTAGGGTAGGGTAGGGTAGGGTAGGGTAGGTAGGGTAGGGTAGGGTAGGTAGGGTAGGGTAGGGTAGGGTAGGTAGTTAGGGTAGGGTAGGTAGTTAGGGTAGGGTAGGTAGTTAGGGTAGGTTAGGTAGGGTAGATGAATGTTTGGTGTTTTTATGGCAAAACAAAGTTTGCCGGGTCAGCTAGTACTTATATAATACAATGGAAATCAATATACTATTGTAAGAATCTTTTTCTGAGCCGATTACTAGCAGATATTGAAAATTGAATTTTCCTATGAAACGTGTATTTATTGGGGTTATTTCGTCTTGTAACGTCACATTCACTCACAGAACAAGCCACCATAGTTGCATAATTAATATTATTAATTTAAATCTAAAGATTATTATTTAAATGCAAGAAATTCACCGCGGCGTAAAATAGATGGGCCGCTATGGACCTCTACTCGCGAAAAAAGTGACATGACTGGACTTTATTCACTCTCTCTTTTTCTCTTGGGCGGTTTGTACTTGATTAGGATTTCTCGCTCGCACGCTTCGTGTATCTTTTGGCGTAGCAAAAAAAATCTAAATCTATGGAAAAGAGTGTCCGTGGAGTTATATTTGCACATTCTTCTCCATAGAAACCTACTGACGCTTGCGAATGTGCAACTAGGTTCATCTTTTTGTTTTTATTTGACAATTCAAAAGTACCTAAAAGGTTTATATGAAATAAATTATTTTGATTTTGAATGAAACATACAACGCTACGGTAACTTATTTTGCTTGATCTTTTGTGAGGTTTTTGATCATATGATCAATAATAAAAAAGAACGATTTATTTTCGGTAACAATGTGCGCGCTAAGCCACATAAAAGTTTTGGACCATAGACAAGATAAAATGAGATTCAAAATCATCTGAATTTGAACTTAAGATGAGTCCTGTATTTTGAAGATAAATGAATGAAACCTACACAATTTTAAATGAATTTGGGGTAACTTATTTTGTTTGATCTTTTGTGGGGTTTTTTGATCATATGATCAGTAATAAAAAGGAACTCTTCTGCCATTCAAACGCCTGTTCATTTGATTTTACTTAGAATTTGGTACTTACTAGCTTTATCATCACAGGCGCGCCCGTTGCGAAGAAACCAAAACTACTTATACGAAGATTAGAAGAATTAGAAGATTTTATTACAGAAGAGCAAAACAAAAATGAACAACCAGACTCGAAAATTATCCGGACAACTCAAAATCGTGCGTCCAAACAGTTTTCAAAATTTGAAGAACCTTCGATTTATATCAAACCTCGAGTTAATTATAGTAACAGTCAAAATAATACTAATTTAGATACAAATTTCTGTAATAATAGTGGCAAAGATAATATTAAATTTATAATATCGAACAAAGGTAATGACAGTGATGATGTAAATAGGCAGCGAAGACTATGTGTTAAAGAAAAACCTTACAAATGTAAAGTATGTCAGTATAGTTGTGGACGAAAAGGTAATTTATCAAAACATGTGCTGATACACACTAATGAAAAACCTTATACATGTGATGTCTGTGAGTATAGTTGTAGACAAAAGGGTAATTTAACAAAACATGTTCGTATATAAATGAAAAAGGGGGCATGCTACAGCTATACTAAATATACACATAATTACTACCCATAAATGTGATTCATTTCATAAATAAAACAGAACTGAAACATAAGTATTGGGAAATAATAAGTCTAGCCACAAAATTATTTATTGGACACGTGATTAAACTTCTAATTTTATAACTAAGCAACGGGAAAATGACATAGCCTCTAATAAACTAATTCGTCTTTTTTGCAACGCCAACTAAATATTCTACAGAAAGCGTCAAGTAAAGATCATCAATTATTGTGACTTGTCCTTCTTATTTATACATTGCCACGTAATTTACTAACTCGGCCACGGATTTTATATCTTGTCACCATTTTACGTTTTACAGCTTCAACGCAATATCCTCAAAAAAATATAATTCAAGCTTCTATCGAAGAAAGAAAGAAAGCATAATTTATTATAACTTCGCATGTAAAACAATACATCATATTCTTTTATCGTGAAAATAGCCACTGCATGATTTGGCGCGAGTACGCGAGACGACAGCGACCGGCCATTTGCACCAATCAGAGAGCGCCATTCGATTCATGTGACGACGAGTTGAGTTGATCACATCTCGATTCGACGAGTTGATTATATTTAAAATAATAAATGACGGTCAATGAATAAGTCCAAGAGCGAGCGTAGCGAGCTCGGGAGCTTAGGGCACCCCGACACGGACAGGTTAGGTTCGAAGGAGATGACGGGAGCTGAAGTGAGCGAGCAAAGCGAGCGAACTCAGCTCCCGTCATCTCCTTCGTGTTAGGTTACTTTAAACCCTGCATACAGAAATAGGAGCCCCGCGCAGCGGGTCTCCGTCGACTCTGTCGCATAAATACTAATCCAACTTGCACCTATTCTATATTAAAACCAAAAAATATAGTCTTTTATTTTGTCTCTCCTCAATAGCTTCTGGTAATATTAGTGGCCAATATACTATTTGATGAAATGTTTTTGCAATTTTTTTACGATCAATTAATATGGGATGAGTTACATTTTAAACGTACTGAGTTAAAAAATTAGAAGCTAAATAAATATATTTTTTGATGTCATTTAATAGTATTTTAGAAATTTACTGTTAGAATGCATGTTAAAAATTTTACACGTAAGTTACATTTTAAACGTACTGAGTTAAAAAAATAGAAGCTAAATAAATATATTTTTTGATGTCATTTAATAGTATTTTAGAAATTTACTGTTAGAATGCATGTTAAAAATTTTGATGCTAAAAAATAACCATCATGCTGAGTTGTATTTAGAGTGGTTTACATAGAAGATAACTAGTGGCTAACATAGTATTATTTAGATGCTCGTTAATTGTGGCTGACTTAGTAATTTAGAAGGCAACATACATTTTTGGGGGCGAATAATGATATTAAAAAGAAGCCTGTTTAATTAGCACCCATAAGTATTTACCGAGAAATCAACGATGAATACATTCGCGCGCACGTACAGCAGGACCATGACTTTGAATGTTGATTCCAAGTTTGAGGAGCTTGTCGTCTTCCTCAAACCTATATAGAAATTAACTACCCTGCAGTAGAAAATTTGTACCCAAAATTCAAAACTAGTACTTTATTAGTTTACGAGTTATACCATGCTGTTGGTGGGGTGGCGGTAGTCACGGTGTTATTTTTTCAATTCAAGATTTCCCTATTAAAAACTTTGTGATTTCTTCCCAAATTTAAACAAAAATTACTACTACTAAAGAAGTTATAGCGACTAAAAATTGAGATTAAAGATAAAGATAAAGATAATTTATTTGTCCAAACATGAGTTCACATACAGTAGGCATGCAGGATGTTCTAATATTTTTAAGTTTTTTCGTACTGACATATTTTGCCTAGCGAGGCGTACAAATATATTTTACAATATTTTGAAATTAAATAGAAATAAAAAAAATAAAAAATAATAATACAATTTAGCAGAAAGCACAAGCGACCATAAAAAAAAGAAATAACCAGATTCATATATTAAAATAATGTCAAAACGTACAAAATTAAAGTCAGGAAAAATAAAATGATAAAAAAAATTATAAAATGTCAGAAAAATATAAAACAAATGTTAGATAATTATAACACATAACATACCAAATTAATAAAATAAAGCAATGTCAAACGAAAACAAAGAATATAAATACATTTCGGATTTATAAAAATAGATTAGGTACTGTGATACAAAATTACACACAAAAAACAAATAACCATATTCATGCCAAAACGAATGCCAACAACGTAAAAAATAATGTCAAAATTAATTAAATCATAAAATGTCAGAAAAGTAAAAAATATGTCAGATATAAAAAGTAATAAAATGTCATAAAATAAAAACTAAATTGATAGATTAAAAAAATATGTCAAACAGATAAAATAAGTAATGTCAGAAATAAAAATAAAAAAATAAAAAAAACAATAAAATGCTGAATGTCATCAATCCAAAAAAAATAAAAAATCAACGGTATTAATGAAAGAAAATAGCATCAAATAATATTATCGCTCAAGAAGTCACCTATATGATAATAGCACTTGTCTGTTAGAAAATTTCGCATCTTTTTTTTAAATAGGTTTACCGGCAAATCTTTATAGGACTGTGGTATTTTATTGTAGATTTTGGGAGCCATGCAAAAAACACTTTTTCCCATTAAAGCAGTCTTTGAAGTGTGCAAGCAAAGTTGGCTATTGTCGCGTCTATTCCGGGGGAAGGTGTCAGCTAGTCGTGGAAATAGTCCGGGATTTAGTTTGACAAATGTCACAATTTCAAAAATGTAAAGCGATGGAAGGGTCAATAAATTATGTTTTTTAAAATATGGCCTACAGCTGTCTGTTACATTTAGATTGAACATAGCTCGGATGCACCTTTTTTGGGCTTTAAACGCTGTCTCTTTGTCGGTGGAGTTGCCCCAAAATATAATGCCATAGCGTAGCAACGATGCAACTAGCCCATGGTATGCAGTTACCAATGCATCTGGGTTAAGTTCTGGGGCTAGTTTATATAAGGCGTATGCTGAAGAACTGAGCCTTTTACTAAGGTATTCTATGTGTACCTTCCAGTCTAGCTTTGCGTCTATCATAATGCCAAGAAATTTTGTGTTGTCAACTTTATTAATTAATGTGTTATTATACATAGCTCTAATGTCATCTTTGGCCTGGGCCCGTTGTCTAAAATGCATAATGTTTGTCTTATCTAAGTTTATTTTAAGGTTGTTCCTGTCTAACCATGATATTATTAATGTCAAAGATTGATTTATGTCAGTTTCATATAGGTCTTTATTGTCGCATGTTATTGTCATTGTACTGTCGTCGGCAAACAGCGTCATGGGGTGTTCAATTGCACTAGGTAAATCATTAATGTAGATTATAAAAAGCAAAACTCCCAGTACGCTGCCTTGGGGTACACCATATGTAGGTGTGAGTTCGTTAGATCTGTAAACTTCTTCTGTCTTAGTCCTAATATTGATTGTAGCTATTTCTGTATACTGTTTTCTATTTCTCAGGTACGACTCAATAAGGCTTAATACGTTTCCCCTTATGCCATAGGCTTCCAGTTTCTGTAACAAGACGATATGATCAACATAGTCAAATGCTTGCGTCATATCGCAGTAAATGGCACATACGGGGATTCTCTTGTCCATATTATTCATGACTGTATGTAAAAATTCATAAATCGCTATAGTTGTGGACTTATTTTGCCTAAACCCCTTTTGCTCGTTACTAAATATATTTTTCTTTTCAAAATATTCATACAATTCTTTATAAATAAATTTTTCAATAATTTTAGACAATATAGGGATTAAGGCAATTGGTCTGTAGTTGGCCATGTGTTCCCTGCTGTTTTTTTTAAATAAGGGTTTTATTACCGAAACCTTTAGGGCATCCGGATAAACACCTGAATATATACACAGATTTGTAAGGTGGCTTAGGTGTGTACAGATAGTTTCAGAAACATACTTTACCACCTTAGTAGAAATACCGTCATAACCTGTACTGTTTGTGGATTTTAGACATTTTATAATATTTAGTATGTCTGCAGGTATACTGGGCGCAACAAAGATTGAGTCTTTCCGTTTAATCACATTTGCCGTTACGTTACTGCCCGAGCCTTGAATTGGTTGGATTTTATCTATGAAGAAATTGTTAAACGCATTGGCGATTTCAAGAGGGTCAATTGTTATTTTTAACCGACTACCAAAAAAGGAGGAGGTTCTATGTTCGACATTATGTATGTTTTTTTTTTTTTTTTTTTTTTTTTTTTTTTATGTATGTTCACCGATATCTCCGTCAATTGTGGACCGATTTTGAAAATTCTTTTTTTGTTTGAAAGATTATATTCCGAAATTGGTCCCATTTTAATTTGGTGAAGATCTGATAAAGAACTTCGGAGATATACAACAGAACTCTTCAATAAATAACGGCAAATCTCTCGGGATTGCTGCAATCGCATGTCTGTTTATTGTTTATACTATTTCATAACATAACATCACGCCAGTACGCTCGAAAGAGGTATGCAGATCTCTCATTTCACCGGTTATATTAATTTTTCATGTTATTCGGGTCTTCTATTCTGTCGTTATAGGTACTTACTTAATTACTTCCCTTTTATAATAGGTAGGTACAACTAAAAAGTGTAAAATAAAAAGCTTTTTTACAAAAAAATACTACCGACTTCCAAATAAGAAAACTAGAAAGTGAAAAATAACTTTATTTTTGGAAGTCGGTGTCCATAACTTAAAAATTTGGTACCTACCAAAGACACCGACTTCCAAAAATAAAGTTATTCTAGTTTTCTTATTTGGAAGTCGGTAGTATTTTTTTGTAAAAAAGCTTTTTATGTCATTTACATTTATACGGCTAATGGATTCTTTAGGTAAATTAGGTTTTGATTTGTTTATTATGTTCCATGTCGTTTTAGATTTATTTGTAGAAGTTTTAATTGAGTAATTATTTTGAGCACGTCGAGTCAATTTCATTACCTTTTTAAACCTTTTTGTGTAGTTCATAAAAAGTTTCTTATTTGTCATATTTGGCTTTAATCTGAAACGCCAGAGCAATTGTCGTTTCTTTTTACTGCATAATTTAATACCGTGAGAAATCCATTTTGGTTTTTTAATTACGTTTATCGTTGTCAGCTTATATGGGAAACAGAGGTCATAGAAAAGTTTAAATATGTCAATAAATATGTCAAAGGCGGTATTCGAATCATTCGTTTCATATATTTCTGAAAACGTCAATTGCATCAAACATTCCTTAAACTTAACCATATTCTCCACACAATAATCTCGCCGTCTTATGCGCCAATACTTTAAAATACAGGTTTTTTTTTACAGGACACTTAATAATTTGCGCTGTGTGATCTGATAGAGCAAATTCAATAACGTCAGTTTTACATTTAGATTTTAAATTATGTGCGAAATTGTCTATACATGTTTGGCTTTTAATTCTAGTTGGCTGGTTTAATGCTAATTTAAATGCTCATATTTCTTTTTAC
Organism: Anorthoa munda; assembly: GCA_945859665.1. Lineage (NCBI taxonomy): Eukaryota > Metazoa > Arthropoda > Insecta > Lepidoptera > Noctuidae > Anorthoa > Anorthoa munda. The sequence goes on along the minus strand of OX243917.1, from coordinate 11,420,754 downwards.
AGATGATCCGTAATATTTTTTCAATTGTTTCATAGAAAACACTTAAGTTGTTTAGTTTGGGTATTCTATAGACACACAGAATTATAACATTAAATTGAATGAGCTCCACACAACAACATTCAACTACACCAGTTAAAGACAATTGAGCAATTTGTGGAACGTCTCTCCATTGATGCCCGTTTTTAATTAGAATACAGGCTCCACCTCGTTTACTTTCTTTCCTACAGAAAAATGATGCTGAATTATAATTGGGGATATTTAAATGGCGTTCGTAACCTTCCATCATGAAATGCTCTGTAACACACAGTGCATCAACACCAATGTCCTTTTCCGCTAGCTCCTCTAAGCAAATATTTAGGGCATCAACCTTATTTAAAAGTCCCGCTATGTTTTGATGCATAATGTAAAGGCTCTTAGTTACGAAAAAACTGCTTTTCGGTTTCCATTATGTGTGTTGGATCGTGAGATGTTAACGTTATCAGGTTATTATTAGTTGACTTAGTGTTGAAGCATTGCATGTCATCGATTAAGGCTAGGAGACTAACAAAAATAGAGCGGAAACCATAATTATTTACTTGTCCAGACAGCCTGAAGAATGTATTATGATCATAATCAATAACCGCATTCGAATCCAACACACAGGCATATTTGTGTGTCCAAACATCTTGACATAATGACTTGTTGAAGTTCATGACTCGCCAGTTATACATATTTGAGTTCATGTTATATCTATATGTGGGTAAACAAAGAATAATGTTCGTATGAGTTATTTGACTAAGTATGTTCCGTAAGTTTACTATTAGCTCAGAGTAATTTTTACTTATTTTAAAGTCTTGTTCACCAATTAAAACAACACAGTAATCATTCATCGTAAAATCAACGAGTTTTGAGTCAATCCCTTTCAGTAGCTCACCTATATCTCCATCTGTAGCTAAATAGTGACAAAAGTTGAATTTCTTTCCAACAGTTTCTGCCGCTATGGAGAGGACCTTGTTGTGTTTATTGGTACTCAATATGCACATTTTTTTTTGTTTATGTAGTTGCGGAGAGTGTATCTCATTCTTGGTTTTATTTAAGCTTCCTATATTCTTCCTTTCATTTAAATTTGGATTAATTTTAGTAGTTAAATTGATATTCTGCTGTGTTTTTGAGCATGATGCGTGAACTGTAGATTGTTTTTTTTGTGATTTAGGTGTACATTGATTTTTATGTTTCGAAATCAAGGATTTCCTTTTGCTAGGTGTCTCGCTTGTTAATTTTTGAGTAACTTTTTTGACTAACTCATGTTTTGTGTTTAGTTTAGTAACTGCATTTTTTAGTTCCATGTTTTCTAGCGATAATCTACTAATTTCATCATGGGCTGACGTTAGTTTGAGCTTTAGTTGGTCTATCTGACTTCTAAGCTCCTGTAACTGTGAGTCACTTTCGCCGATGGATACATTTGGAAGGCTGTTGGAGCTGCCATCTATCGTCAGGTTGATGGAACTACTACTATGATCCATTATATTAATGTCAGCTGTTTTTGTCATATCTGTCAGTGATTGAGTGCGGTGTTTCAACCGAAATGTAATGTTGTCAAATGAATCCATTATAATTATATATATATTTTATGGAAACTTGCCAAAAGTCCTGCGCCGAACTAGGATTTGAACTCGCATCCACTTAAGCAGCGTAGTACAAGCACCGCTCTTATCCTCGAGGCCAACTGGTTATTGACAGTAGTAGTTCAAATTGATTACTAGTTAGACTCTCATTAAGTGTTGTATGTTAAGAGAAATTACCTTTCATTACTTTTCCATACTAAATCGCCGCGTGTAATCCGACCAAATTAAGTTGTCAATGGTATTGAGCTGTTTAGGAGAATAAACTCGTACACAAAAAATTATGGATGTCGCAATAGTAATAACAACAGTTCAATATCTATAAAATTTGTACAAACTGTGTAACCTATAATGATAGGTTACACAGTTTGTACAAATTTACTTTAATTTAACCTTCTGTGTTTTATATGAATATCAGCGATAGTGTTGTAGTGTCCGGGCAGTGTCGTAAATGATGATCAATGATTTCTTGAATATACTTTTATTCTCAGAAAGTAAAAGTAGGTAATTACATATTATTAAGAACGGTAGGAGGCGTACCTCGGCAGCAATTTTTTTTTTAAATCTATTTTAGGCTCACGCTTGAGCACTATCTCACCTGATGGTAAGCGATGATGTGGTCGACGATGGAGCACGCTTGCCTAGTAGTAACCTATTCACTCTTGACATAAAGACCCCTAGATTGTAGCTATCAGGAAATACAGACACCGGCAGGGAATTCCACTCCTTAGCTGTACGCATAATAAAAGTATTCTCAAAACGTTTAGTGGGTGGGATGTACATCATGTACAGATGGCGCAACGCCATACGTCAGGTAGTCCGATAACGAAACGGGCTGGGCGGAATCAAATTGTGCAGTACCATTGCACACTCCCCGAAATGTAACCGATAAAAAACCGACAGACTGGCCACTTGGCATCGATGTACTGGTCGCCTCAAAGCTTTGGAGCTTTGAGGCGACCTGTGCATCGTTGCCGATAAGCCTCTTGGCCCGTTTGTCAATCGACTCAAGTGCATCAAGTTGATATTTGGCAGATCCATCCCAGAGGTGAGAGCAGTACTCCATGCATGACCGAAATTGCGCTTTATACAATTTGAGCAGCCGTTCAGGCGTGAAGTACCGTCTCATCTTTGCAAGGATCCCCAACTTTTTTGCAGCCAACTGAGCCCTTGCCTCAATGAATGGACCAAAATTGACGGTCGATGTCAACGTAACGCCAAGAAGCTCAAGATGGTCAGTTATTGGCACGGTTACATCTCGGAAAGTTGGAGCCGGGTGAAATTGGCTCTTTTTAGCGGAAAAAAGACACGCCTGGATTGTAGCAGCATTAAACCTGAGCAGATTGGCATCGGCACCCCATTCGGAGACTGCCTGCAAGGACAGGTTCAAGCGCTCCACTATTGCCTCCCGGTGAGACTGGATCTGAGGCCCGGTAGCACGAGCGTTGAACAATTATCTCTCAGCAACTTCTTCTTAGCGCAACTGTGCTGTCGTCTGCATACCCAAAGGTTTTAGCAGATCGTTAATGTGCAGCAAGAATAAAGTTGCTGAGAGTACCGACCCCTGAGGGATCCCGGCATTAATATCCAAGCGGTTCGACGAGCAGCCATCGATAACACTCGAATGGACCGATCTCTCAGGAAGTCTGCAATTCAATCACACAGACCACCGGGCAAACCGAATGAAGGAAGCTTACCAATAAGGCTTTCGTGCCAGACTCTATCAAAAGCCTTCGAGATGTCTAGGAAGACGGCAAGCGCTTCCCCGTGCCTCACGATGGCCTCACTCCAGATGTGAATGGCATACGCTAGAAGATCCCCAGTAGACCGATTTCGGCGGAAACCGTATTGGCGGTAACTAAGGATATCGTTTGCTTCTAGGTATGCCAGGAGCTTAATATTAAGTACACGTTCAGGTACAAATATAGGTCTGAAGTTGGCCGGATCAGCTCGACTTCCCTTTTTGGGCACGGGATGTACGTTAGCCTGCTTCCAAGCATTCGGCAGAATAGGATCGGAGACAGTTCAGGCGCACAGGTCCTAAGAACAATTGTTGGTATTCCCTCCCTTGTTGCACCTATATGTCGTTCGTTGATTTATGTGTGTCCTAGCAGTTGAGTGTGTTATTCTCTCTCTGATGGTGGCACATGTGTTGGATCATGATCTTCTTGATCACATGATCTTCTCCTTCCTGTTCTATCAAATGTGGACAGGAGAAATCCTGTTTGTGCCATTTATATGGATCTAACCAAGGCTTTCGATTATGTAGATTATGCAATTTTATTAGGCAAACTTGAAAAATACGGTATCAGGGGGAATATACTTAATCTGTTAGAATCCTATTTGGTAAATAGAAAACAATATGTAGAAATCACACAAATTTGTACAAGTCAAAGTCCCGAGAAGAAATATCGATCCAAATGTAGGACAGTAAAATACGGCGTAACTCAGGGCAGCGTGCTGGGGCCCCCCCTCTTCTTGCTGTACATTAATGACCTTCCCGAACACATAAACCATCCTATGGTACTATTTGCTGACGACAGCACAGTAGGTAGTAGTTAAATGCGACGATCCTATGACTTATGAAAATGAAATTAATTTGACATTACTTACAATTATATCATGGTTTGACAAAAATAATCTTATTATAAATTTAGAAAAGACTAAAATTATGCATTTTCACCAGAGAGTTCCGAGTGACATACCTGACATTAATTATTTAGGGACTCAAATAGAGTCAACTACCGTCACCAAATTCCTTGGTATCATAATAGACAAAAATTTGACTTGGAGACCCCAGACAGACGAAATCTGTAAAAAAAATTGTAAATTCGCATATTTATTTATTTATTTATATACACTTTATTGTACACCTTAATAAACAAGAAAAAAAGAAACTTAAAACTATAATATACAATGGGCGGCCTTATCGCATTCCGCGATCTCTTCCAGGCAACCTGGAATGGACAGAAATACCTGGACATGACATGGGGTTGTCAGTGGTGCGACAATAGCAACAATAAACATAAAATAGATACTCACTAGAAACAAAAATACATACATATGTTAAATAATAGATACCTAAATACATACATACTTAATATATAAGCACATTATGTCAAAAACCAATAGCACAATCACAGCGATAGGTAATGTTCTTTGATGAGTTTTTTAAATACAGGCAACGACTGAGCACGTTTTATTGAGTCAGGCAATGCATTCCACAGACGAGCAGCCTGGACAGTAAAAGATTTATCCATGAAAGTTGTGGAATGCATTGGCATTTTAAGTCGCAAGTTATCTGATGACCTTAGAGATTTCGTGTGAGAATCGCAGATAAACTGAAAACGATCCTTGAGGTAAAGAGGGGTGTAAGGAGTAAAGAGCACTTTAAACAAAAGAGAAAGAATATGAGCATTCCGGCGAAGGCGAATTGGCAACCACTTGAGCTTTACACGAAATTCGGAAACATGGTCATATTTGCGCAAACCAAATATGAACCTTATACAAAAATTTTGAAGCCGCTCAAGTTTATCGAGTTGTTCTTGAGTAAGGTCAAGATAGCTGGCATCAGCATAATCAAGGATGGGAAGAAGAAGAGATTGTGCAAGCGCAATCTTAGTGGCAGTTGGAAGAAAATTACGCAGTCTCCTCAAAGTTGCAGCAGATGAAAACAACTTGCGGCTAACTTCTTGCAGTTGAGCAGTCCAAGAGAAGCTCTTGTCGATGAGTATCCCCAAGTTTTTAACTTTCTCACTGAAGGGAATTACTGAATTGTCGCATATGTTCTTTACAAGCTGTCAAAGACTGTCAGCCTAGAACCGGTTCTAATGGCATATCACGGTTATGTTGCATCAACACTTAGGTATGGCATAATGTATTGGGGTAACTCAGTTGATAGAGAACCTGTATTTACAGCTCAAAAAAAATGTATTAGATGTATGTGTGGCCTAAATAGCACGGACAGATGTCAGCCGTTCTTTAAAAGCCTAAACATTCTCACCCTACCCTCATTGTACATCTATGAAACTAATGTATTTGTCAAAACACACATCTTGCAATACAAAATAGCTGCCAAAAGCTACTATAGAAAGTTACGCGACAAAAATAAGTTAGAGCTCGAAATAACACATGGCAGAACAGCGCTAATGAATAAAAGTACTTTCTGTATGGCCACAAAAATATTTAATAAGCTGCCGGAGACATTAAAATCATTAAATCTGGACAAATTCAAAACTGTACTTAAGAAATTTTTTTATTTATAAATGTTATTACTCAATAAAGGATTATTTGGATGACAGTACTATAATCTCTCCTTACGATAAGCATTAGGTCATCATACATTTTTTTATTAATTTTTTGACATGCCTGCTTTTATTAGTTATTTACCTAATTGACATTACACTTTATGTTTTTACTGTTGACATTTTGGATATATTTTATTAATTTTGTACTTATTTATTAATTATTTGACATTATCTAATATTCCCTTAAAATTATTTGTTTTGACATTTGTTTTTGTATTTCTTGGATGTTATTGACATTTAAAAATATTCAATTGATTTATTATTATATTTTTTTTTGACATTCTTGTATTAATTTGATTAATTGACATTATCCTATTTTAATTTTTTGACATTTCTGAATTGTTTTGTTAATTTGGTACCTGTTTTTGACATCGTAGTTTTTATTGAAAATTAATTAATTGTCAGGAGAATAATAACTATATTGTTTTATTCAATTCTAACTCTTTCTAGTTTTTATATAGTATTGTGAAATTAATGATGAAATATTTGTACACCTAATGGCAAAGCATAGAGAACTTACAAAATTGTAACATCTCACACACCTGTGTATATGTAACCTATGTTTACAAATAAAGTATCTGAATCATTCGGCTCCCTTCATGATGGTTGAGCTGAGTGGATTCAATCCATGCGTCATGTTGCGGAAAAGAATATTCTGTATGGCGCCAATTATTTATAATACATTACCAAAATGTTGGAGGGAATATACAACAAATAAATTAAGAAGTAGTTTAAAACGCCTTTTGTTAGAGAAGGCCTATTACAGCATTGACGAATTTTTGACTGATAAATTAATTTGACTTGTGTGAAATATCCAGATTTTTATTCATAATTACTTTGACATTTAATTGACTAATTTTATATACATTTCTTTGATGAGTTGATGACACTATGCTGTAGTATATTAATTTATAAGTTCTAATTTTTATTATTGATTGTTTTGTACAATGGATAAGTTTGTTTCAGAAACATAAAATCCTCACCTTAGTTAATATTTATATTTTAGAATTGTGTAAACTAGTCCGCAAATACCCAGAGTCTTACAACACACGGGAAGACATGCAAAATAATTATTCGTTGAAAAACAGACTTGATCTACCCTCCTCCCGCCTCAAATTACACTCTTCTAGTCCGTATGCTATGTCGATAAAAATATATAACAAATTACCGGAATACATAAAACAAATAAATAAAACCAATATTTTTATTAATAAATTAAAACAATTCTTAATTAGTAAAAGCTATTACACAATTGACGAATATCTGACGGATAAATTCAATTAAAAATAATGACTACTGTTAACTCGATAAGTGAAATGACATTATTAAATAATTGACTCAAAATATATTAAGGACATTTTAAATTTTATTATGTATTAATTTTATTAAATATAAACTATCTAAATCAAATATGCTTATTGTAATATAAAAATTAAAACAAATAATTAATATTTAAGAATAATATTTAATTCGACATAAAATAAAAGGTATACGTATTAGTGCATTAAACCAAATAAAAACAGATAGATAGGGAATAGATAACTAAAATGTTAATAGATAAGGAAATATTGAGCGCTATTCCTCTCTCCTAGACACTGACTGTATCTAGAATGTTGCTGTGCCCGACAGGGTCCATGATTGTTTCTGTAACTTATATTTACCACCTGTATGTACATTATGGATGCAATAAATTTAATTTGAATTTGAATTTGTAATTATTTGATGTTTACTTGTTATATTTGTACGCCGTTGAGGCAAAACATGACAGTGATAAATTTTATGTAACATCTTGCATGCCATGTGTGTGTATACTCATGTTTTGGACAAATAAATGATCTTATTTAAAAAAAAAGTCATCGGGCGCCATCTGATGGAATGGGTCATAACTTGGTTGCCTCGACCTGTTTTAAATTATTATTTTATTTTGAGGTTGTTTATTTTACTCTAAGACGCTTTCACGTACACGTCTTTATACATCGTTCTCACATAGGTATATGTAATTTTCCAACAAGAATGATGTAACCAAATACTTTTAATTAAAAATTATTTATGGAAAAGAGTGTCCGTGGAGTTACATTTGCACATTCTTCTCCATAGAAACCTACTGACGCTTGCGAATGTGCAACTAGATTCATCTTTTTTTTTAATTTGACAATTCAAAAGTACCTAAAAGGTTTATTTGAAATAAATGATTTTGATTTTGAATGAAACATACAACGGTACGGTAACCTATTTTGCTTGATTTTTTGTGGGGTTTTTTAAATTCAGATGATCAATAATAAAAAAGAACGCTTTATTTTCGGTAATAATGTGCGCGCTTAGCCGCATAAATAGTTTTGGACCATAGACAAGTTAAAATGAGATTCAAAATCATCTGAATTTGTCAGTTAGCTAGTTAGTTTTGTTTGTTGTTTAACGGAGTAGAACTTAAGATGAGTCCTGTATTTTGAAGATAAATGAATGAAACACACAATTTTAAGACTGCGCCGAAAGAACGAGCCGCGCGGCAATTAGGTATTTGCTACAGCGCTCTAGTAGTGTGCGTCGTCACACACAATGACAAGTTCGCTAGAGCCTCGCTTGCAGTTGCACGATAAAAGGTGGTAACTTAGGATTTTTAAAATTTGAGTCGTTTTGTTGAGTGACTCGAAAAGGCGAATATTGATTATTTAGATGTTTTTGTGTAGGTACCTTGCAGCAGATGCTGGATGGCCTAGCTGATTCTTCTGCACGCATCGGTCTCCGGGTGAACTTGGATAAAACCCAGGTTATGTTTAATTCACACGTCACACCGGGATCGATTGTGGTCAATGGCGGTGCTCTCAAAGTTGTTCGAGAATACGTTTACCTCGGGCAAACTTTGCAGTTTGGTAAGAACAACTTTGAGAAGGAGGCTAGCAGAAGAATACAGCTGGGCTGGGCGGCGTTTGGCAAACTTCGTCGAGTCTTCTCGTCGCGCATCCCGCAAAGCCTGAAGACTAAAGTCTTCAACCAGTGCGTCCTACCTGTTATGACCTACGGTGCCGAGACGTGGACACTCACAATACGGCTGGTCCATCAGTTCAAAGTTGCTCAGCGAGCTATGGAAAGGGCTATGCTCGGAATCTCTCTAAGGGATCGAATCAGAAATGAGGTGATCCGGCAGAGAACCAAAGTTGTCGACATAGCTCACAGAATAAGTAAGCTGAAGTGGCAATGGGCCGGCCATATGAGTCGTAGAACCGATGACCGTTGGGGTAAACGTGTTCTTGAGTGGAGGCCGCGAACTGGTAAACGTAAGGTACCGTATAGGCCGTATAGGCGCCCTCAGGCTAGGTGGAGCGACGACCTTCGCAGGGTGGCTGGTAACAGCTGGATGACAGTTGCCGAAAACCGAACCAAATGGCGTGCAATTGGAGAGGCCTATGTCCAGCAGTGGACTGCTATGGGCTGATGATGATGATGATGTGTAGGTACCTACAACTATGCAATTTTTTCTTGTAGGGGTATTCTAGTATTATTTTGTAAAATTATGCTTTTAAGACCTTTTTTTAAAAAAAATTACGAAACTTTCGGTTTGGCCGTTGCTTGACGGATGATACGCCGGTGATAATACATGTTGAATACCGTTTAAGTTGCAAAAAATTTCAAACTCCCTAGACGTAACACACAGGCATAGATAATCTTATCCAGCCCTGTGTCCTCCAGGATACATAGCATTGAGTATTTAGAGCCTTTAAGGTCACGGAGACGCCGATACCACATGTCGTCACGGGCGTACATGCATACACCCGCACGTGGCTTGAATTTGTGCTCCAGGGTAAATCCTGGGTAAGATAGGTACGCCACGTCCGACGGACATCCGATCTGCGTCCTTGTAAGGAACAAAAGTGCTGGTTTCTCAGTCTCGAAGTGGTGATGGACTGCGACAAGGTTCGAGTGCAGACCTCTGATGTTGCTGAGGTGCACCTTATGTGAGAGTGAGTGCTGCCGCTGTTCAGCTTTTTTCTTTTTGTTCCTTGGCATTAAATGTGAGTGAAAGGAAGGGGAGGAGACGAAAGTGAGACGAGGTTCCACGCTGACAACCTTCAGATACGCGCAGACAGGACGCTATCATTGGGGGACTATTCTGGAGACTGCGGGGACGCCCGAGCCCCCTCAGTAATGTCCATCGGGCACTTTCGTCTGGTCGCCAACCAGCACGATGGCGCATCCCGGGATTTTTCTACAGTTGGCGGGGCAGCCTTTCGTGTGTTGCTGGCACACTACTTGGGCCCCTAACTACCAGCGGTCGGCCAGCGGCGCACCGTGCTTCGGATCCCGCTAACCTTTTTATTGTTGATTACATAACTGTTTGCGTATTCATGTTCTTATGTTGATTAATACAGACAGATTATAAAAACCGGCCAAGTGCGAGTCCGTTTCGCGCACAAAGGGTTCCGTACCATTATCGTGAAAAAACGGCAAAAAAACCACGTTTGTTGTATGGGAGCCCCACTTAAATATTTATTTTATTCTGCTTTTAGTATTTGTTGTCGGCAACATAAATCAGTTGTGCAAATGTTTAGCTATAACGGTTCATAAGATACAGCCTGGTGACAGTCAGACAGCTGGACAGTGGAGTCTAAGTAATAGGGTCCCGGGAAATACGGGACCCTATTACTAAGACTCCACTGTCCGTCTGTCTGTCTGTCACCAGCGGAGCGAGCATGGGCGTTCACATTTTGACAGATGATTAAGAAAAATTACTTTCGTTCGGAGGTGGTGATAAAATTTTATAGTCGAAAAATAAAATATTTTCCTTCTAATTACTGCACCAAATGGCAATAAATTTATTTTGTGTGTGTGGTGATCAATGCTTATTAATTAATTGAAATGTTACAGGATTATTAATTAATTATATTACTTTTTCTATAATTGTTATTTTCTATTGTTATTCCTATTATTTTGATTATTACTTTTTTATAATTATTTTCTTATATTCCATATTCTTCTTACTTTCTACATTTTAAATTACTTCCTAAATAAAACCCCCAAAAAACAACTAAAATAAAAAAATAGGGGCTCACCGGTATCGGGAACTGGGTCCAAGCTATTATATTTTTAAGTAATTATTAAAATTTTCAAAATTATTATATTTTTCTAACAAACACATAATATGTTATCAAACAAACAAAGAAAAATAAAGTGTGCATAAGTGTATGGTCGTGGGTCAAATATTAATTTGTTCCCGACAAAATTAAAAAGTATTTTATCTGTATGAACGGCACACTTTTATAAGTATTATTTTGTTTGGTTGTCTCAGATCTCAGATTAAGTCGCACTATGAAGTCAGCTACAAGAAAGGCTTGTCGCGTCTTGAAACTATGTCACATGGTTGTCCCGTGCTAGTATTTAAGACAAATTGTAAGACATGACATATTTTATCATAACTTGTCATGACCCAAAATATTTTCTGTTAAGAATTTGTAGTTCAAGTCGAAAACCAAGCAAAGTAAAAAAAAAAATTGTTTTTTTCCTAAGTTCATGTTGGGATGCTGCTAGCATGGGGGTATCATAGGAGGGGGGCTAAATTTTGGTTATTTTTTGCCTAGGACATACCGTTTTCGAGATATAGAACGTTTTATGTAAAATAAAATAAAATTCGGAGGGCCATAATTCGGAAATAGTGCGTCGTAGGACTATGCTTCTCTGAACCTAAATGGTTTTTATGGCCAAGGTTAAACCGAAACTGCCATAAAATTGGCAAATTTCCGAAAAAGAAAACAAATAAATATCAAGAAGTTATGCCACAAGTCAAGAAAATATCTCACGCCACCGTGCTAGCATTTAAGACAAAATGGCTTTATCGCCCAAACTGTGATAAAAAGTGTGACTTAGGCCATGTCACAGTAGGCCGTGCTCGCCGGGCAGGCTGTGTAACTCATGAACCGTGATAGGTAGTCAGGTGAAATTTTCACAGATGATGTATTTCTGTTGCCGCTGTAAACAGGGTGATAGTTGAAGATATTTGCAGTTGGTACTAAAGTAACAAACATTTTTGTTAAATTTTGCTTTTCGTTTCTGCAAATTACCCCAACTATCGCCCTGTTTCGTTTGATCCACGATTTTGCCCATTCTGTATGTGCATGACTAGTTGTTGTCAATCAAACTTGTACCTTATTTTTTAACCGACTTCCAAAAAGGTGGAGGTTATCAATTCGACTGTTTTTTTATGTTTGTTATCTCAGAACTTTCTACTAGGTGAACCGGTTTTGATAATTCTTTTTTTTTTTAAAAGCCACCTTTGAAAGCTGGCGAGTTTCGTGTGGTCCCATTTAAATTTCATCAAGATCTAATGTAGAACTTCGGAGATATACATCAGAGAACTCTTCGATAAATGACGGCAAATCACTCGGGATTGCTACAATCGCTTGTCTGTTTATTATTTACACCATGTCATAACATAACATCACACTGGTACGCTCTAAAGGGGCAGGTGTGAACAGTTCACTGTTAAAGTTTCATGTTAGTGGGTTAATCTATTCTGACATCACTTCGGGCATTATAGGTACCTAGCCTATAGAACTGTCCCATTATGTACCACAGACTTCCAGTTTCGGAAGTTGGTGTTCCTGTTTTCGTTTCTTCGTTTTTTACTCCGAATTCCGAAATTGAAGTTATTTTTCACTTTGTAGTGTTTTTATTTGGAAGTCTGTTGTATTTTTTAGTAAAAACTTTTTTTTTGCATGTGGTATTGTGCATCAATTTTGTGAATTCTAATTAAACATAATAATAATAATTCCACTGACTGCAGAGCACATTCTTTCTGTAAAATGTCTCATAACATGAGTTTTTGCCAAATGACATCGCAAATTGATGCGAAGATTAAAAAACTGGCCAAGTGCGAGTCGGACTCGCGCACGAAGCGTTCCTTACCATTATCGCAAAAAATCATCAAAATCACGTTTGTTGTATGGGAGCCCCATTTAAATATTTATTGTATTCTGTTTTTAGGGTTCCGTACCCAAAGGGTAAAAACGGGACCCTATTACTGAGACTCCGCGGTCCGTCTGTCTGTCTGTCTGTCTGCCTGTCTGTCTGTCTGCCTGTCTGTCTGTCTGTCACCAGGCTGTATCTCATGAACCGTGATAGCTAGATAGTTGAAATTTTCACAGATGATGTATTTCTGTTGCCGCTATAACAACAAATACTCTATAGGGCTCCCATACAACAAACGTGATTTTTGTGCCGTTTTTTGCGATAATGGTACGGAACCCTTCGTGCGCGAGTACAACTCGCACTTGGCCGGTTTTTATTAGTATTTGTTGTTAAAGCGGCGACAGAAATACAGCATCTATGAAAATTTCAACTGTCTAGCTGTCACGGTTCATTAGATATAGCCTGGTGACAGATAGACAGACGGATCGTGGAGTGTTAGTAATAGGGTCCCGTTTTTACCCTTTAGGTACGGAACCCTAAAAACAATGACCAGCCCTTCTGCCTGTCGTTGATTTGTGTGAGCCCTGGCAGTTGAGTGTGTTATTCTATCTCTGATGGTGGCACACATGTTGGATCATTCGGTTCCCTTCATGATGGTTGAACTGAGTGGAACATTGGTTCCACTGACACATGACGCATGGATAGCCATGCGTCATGTTCGTGAACGGGCGCCATCAGAAGGGATGGGTCATAACTTGGTTGCCTCGGCCTGATTTTAATTAATTATTGTATTTTGAGGTTGTTTATTTTACTTTAAGACGCTTTCACGTACACGTCTTTATACATCGTTCTCACATATATGTAATTTACCAACAAGAATGATGTAACTAAATACTTTTAATTAAAACTTATTGATGGAAAAGAATGTCCGTAGAGTTTCTTGCACATTCTTTTACATAGAGACCTACTGACGCTTGCGAATGTGCAACTAGATTCATATTTCTTTTTTGTTTGACAATTCAAAAGTACCTATAAGGTTTATTTGAAATAAACTATTTTGATTTTTGAATGAAACACAATTTTAAATGAAATTGGGGTAACTTACTTTGCTTGATCTTTTGTGGGTTGGGTGGGTGGGTTGTTTTTGATCATATGATCAATAATAAATAGGAACTTTTCGGTCATAGTGTGAACCATTTAAACGCCTGTTCATTTGATTTTACTTAGAATTTGGTACTTACTAGCTTTATAATCACAGGGGCGCCCGTTGCGAAGAAACCAAAACTACTTATACGAAGAACAGAACTAGAAGATTTTATTACAGAAGAGCAAAACAAAAATGAACAACCAGACTCGAAAATTATCCGGACAACTCAAAATCGTACGTCCAAACAGTTTCCAAAATTTAAAGAACCACCAATTTATACAAAAACTCGAGTTAATAATAGTAATAGTCTAAATAATACTTATTTAGATAAAAGTTTCTGCAATAATAGTGGTAAAGATAATATTAAATGTAAAATATCGAATAAAGGTAATGACAGTGATGATGTAAATAGGCATCGGAGACTATGTGTTAAAGAAAAACCTTATAAATGTGAAGTATGTCAGTATAGTTGTAGTCAAAAGGGTGATTTAACAAAACATGTTCGAATACACACTAATGAAAAACCTTATAAATGTGATGTGTGTGAGTATAGTTGTAGACATAAGAATGCTTTATCACAACATGTTCGGATACACACTAATAAAAAACCTTATAAATGTGATGTGTGTGAGTATAGTTGTAGACAAAAGGGTGATTTAACAAATCATGTTCGTATTAGGGCATGCATTCTGAAATTTCGAAATTTCATAGTTTCGAAATTTCGGACCATATTTGCATGTTTATTAATTTCGAAATTGACACCCCTAAATTCGAAATTTCGAAACTGGATTTAAATTAAATATTATTATATTTTTTAAACAATTATGAAATTTATAATAGAAACCAAAAGAGGATCATCTGAAAATGAGTCAGAATACGAATCTAACTGCCGGTTTCCCAGCTCAGAATTATCGGGCTGTTAACGTAATCGAGGATTAATCGCCTGTTAATTCTACTTTCAGTTTCTCAACATCCAAGTGTGACAAGTGGTTGACAATTTGTCACATTTGAGTAAAATCTCGAATTAACCACATGTTACAGCAGTTTTGGGTTTCTCAGCACCTTTTTCAATGTTAATCTCTTGTCAACGAGCCTAATTTATAATTGTTGGAAATTGGTCGATTATTCGCGGATTAAAATTAATATTACGACTTTAAAGGCTTATATTACGATAAAAAGATAATAGGGGTCGGCAAATACTATGGTATGGGTTGAGTTATAAAAAATATGTTTAATAAATCAATTATAGTTGATTACCAAGATCTAAAAAAATTTGCATATTACAAACTTAAAATTATTTTTATCATTATAAAAATTAAATTTGTGTTTTGTTGTGTCAAGACACAATAATAAAAAAATGTTATTTTGTATTTATTTAAATAAATAAAAATAAAACAAACTGTTACTGACCTGGGAATCGAACCTTCCTCACGCTAGTGCGCTTGAGGAAGGTTCGATCCCCAGGTCAGTGTTGACTATACCCTGTACTTTTTTGTTTACTGTTTGTGTTTAACTTGAAGCGGCTGGGGTGGAGACCGCGCCAGGGTAAGCAACACTTACCAAGGTCAGTCTTGGGATGGGTGACCACTTTTTTTTGGATCGCTTGTTTATGGAAAGGTGACTCCGCCAGGGTAAGCAACACTAACCAAGGTCAGTCTTTGGATGGGTGACCACTATTTTTTGGATCGCATGTTTATGGATAGATGACTCCGCCAGGGTAAGCAACACTAACCAAGGTCAGTCTTTGGATGGGTGACTATCGCCACAAAATTTTTGATCACCCATCCTAAAGTCACCCCGTTAGGTTAAACAACATCTAACAAGATCACCCATCCAAAAACAAGCGAACCCAAAAAATGTGGTCACCCATCCAAACAGTGACCTTGGTAAGTGTTGCTTACCCTGGCAGGGTCACCCATCCAAAAACAAGCGAACCAAAAAAGTGGTCACCCATCCCAAGACTGACCTTGGTAAGTGTTGCTTACCCTGGCGGGGTCAGCCATCCAAAACAAACGAACCAAAAAAAAGCGGTCACCCATCCAAAGAATAACCTTGGTAAATGTTGCTTAACCTGTGTGGGTGGGGTCACCTATCCAAAAACAAGCAAACCAAAAAAAAAAGTGGTTACCCATCCAAAAATCGACCTTGGTAAGGTTTGCTTAACTTGGCGGCTACACCAACCCAGCCTCTCAAGATAAAATACTATTTAAAGTTACTGATTACCTTATAGTGAATGAATACCAGCTAGGGTAGCCAACCGAAATAAATTAATGTCGATTATTTAATGTAACAAGCGATTACGTAATTTCTCGATGATGAAGTGTTGAGAAACTCACTGACAACTGACGGCTGGTTAATTTGTGACAAATTGTCAGCTGATTTGAGATGTGACGTTGACTTCAGAAACTGGCCCTAAAGCCATTTAGACCGTTGCGTTGGGCCACCTTGTGACCATGTGTGCTAACATTACAATAAAACAAAGGCTAACCATGGTGTTAAATAAATAAAGAAGAGTGAAAGAAGTTCGTTCATTTAAAAAAAACCGAGCTTTATAATAATGGTGGCCAGTGAGGGGAATACTTTGACAAGGTCTGCAATCGTTTGCTGGGAATGCCCATATTTTTTTTGCTATCGGGGGAAACCTTCGCCTGAACTCGCGCTTGAACTTTTGAAAAAAAAAAGCAGGCGGTGTGGTATTTTTACCTCATTAAAACCACCGTTTGGTTTGATGATCACCTTTAGCATTTCTTAAAAGCCGATCCTTGGGGAGACTATAAAGCAGTCTCCCTTGAGCCTCGCTGTGCACGGCAGCACGTGATCACTGCGCCACTGTCTTTCCTGAGGTCACTCGGTGGACAGACAGAGTCCCCACTCTGAGCACCCGAAACCCCGGCGTTCCACCTGCCTTAAATGATACAGGCAGGGTTTCGGCATGTCTACATCGAGGTGGTTGCCTCCACGATGCCTTCTTCTCCGAGTAGTATTGGCCTTCTCATGATTCCACTCGGTGGCTATTTCACTCTAGTTTTCTGTCTCCACCAGCATATTGCTCACTAATACTGGCATAGACAGGATTTGCCCGATCCTGGCGACTAATACCCACCGCTCAAAGGCCCAATAAGGCACTCCCTCGAGCGTGTGCTGTGCAGAATCCAAGTTGCCTCTACAATGATGGCAATTTACCGCGGCCTTTCAGCCAATCCTATTCAGGTACTCATTGAAGCAACCGTGCCCGATCAGTAGTACCTGTAGAAGATGCGCTCCGCTCTTTTCAGCCAGCCATGTGCTACTTAAATAATCATTTTTCGCTGCAAGCTGTTGATTTTAGTCCTGCAGCGTCGGACATCTGACAGTCTATTTCTGTCTCCGAGATTGGGCAGCAGTATATTCAAAGCACCCAGGCCAGTCTACCAATGCGGGGGAAAAGGCGTTCGAAATGCTCTTCGAAACCCCACCGTACATGGTTAAACCGATAGTGGACTTGCGCATCTCCTATTGTCACTAACGAGCTAGGTGACTCTCTGCTCTTCGGCAGCGCCTCAATTTTATGTGGCGCTATCTGTAACTACCTTTAACCCCAGCTCGCGAATCAACGCTGACCGAACGTCTCTTGCCACTCCGAGCTCGGAAAGCTGGATGGTATCGTCGAAGATGTCCCCAGCAGTGGTGTATTTGTAGTTAAAGTCTTGAGAAAAAGAAAATTCACTTTGTTTGAATATAAATTACACTTAGGCACCTTTCCAGACTACAAAGGAGACGGGCATTTCTGGGCCCAGCAGTTAACTAGATGAAATGTATATTAAAAAATCCGTTATATTTTTCTAAAGGAAATCACAAAATACAGTACCATGTTTCTATCTAGGAAGCGAGAAAAGTTGAATTAAGTTATGAAACTAAATAATCGATTAAAAAAATCGGTAAAATCTCAGACTAATGTATGAAAATCGAGTGACAAGTGCTTATCAATCGTTTAGTGGAAACGATTCATAGCGAATCGAGTTCCGTTAATTTTTCTTCAGTTCGCGTACTGGTCACTGAATGCTGACAGACAGATGACAGGCAGAAAAAAATAAACTGGCACTCGTTCGTTTTCTTTTGTTCTGAGTGCGCACATATTTTCCATGTTTCATTGTAAAACCCCACCACCTCGGCTTTACTTTAAAGGACTATTCGACGGATCTTCCTATTTTGAATTACCTGGCTCTCTATTTTGGACAACTGATTACGCCTATCGATCGGATATTGACGACATGGATCGCTGTGTGAATTGTACCATTGCGACTGGTCGCAATAACTCTATTGGCAGAAGAGTCTTGGACGATGAGCCGATTTTATCAATTATTCGTCAGTGGCGTGCATCTCAGCCTGTAAGTACCTATTCAAATCGAACTTTTAGCCTTTCAAGCGAACAAAACCAGACTTATGATGTACCTAGTATTTACGGTCTCCGGCGTCATGTATGTTGGCTTTCTTTTTGGTGAATAGCATAATAATAAGAAAGACTTAATGAATAATCTAAGACTTAATCTCTTTCTTATCACAATAAGATAGATTTGGTCCCAGGCTTTGATGCTTTGAGGTATTGACAGTTATTTGGATTATTTCGGTCTCGGCCGAGACGTAGCGATTTGATTGAACATGATTTAAATAGTTCACTTATTTCAGGTTACCAGTGAGAACTATGTATGCCAAGCATGTTGGAACATGGCCCAAGACGTGGTTCTTGGGAGATGTCTGATTGATGCATCACACCAAGTTGGTCATCCCAGAGGCAAGAGAGTACCTAAGAGAAGAGAGGCAAGAGGCAACCTTCTTCGACAGCTAACGGCTTCAAATATTTCTTGGTTATTGCGGGGACGTATACATTCCCGGTAACCCGGTTCTTCGTGTAACCGACTTAGCCCGAAGAATTGCCAAACTTAAGTGGCAGTGGGCAGGGCACATTGCTCGCAGAACGGATGGCCGATGGAGCAGAAAGGTTCTGGAGTGGCGACCGCAAACCGGAAGACGTTGCGTAGGAAGGCCTCCCACCAGGTGGACCGATGACCTGGTGAAGGTTGCGGGGATCCACTGGTTGCGGGACGCACGGGACCGGTCAAAGTGGCGACGCTTGGGGGAGGCCTATGTCCAGTAGTGGACGTCTTTCGGCTGATATGATGATGATGATGATACAATCCCGCCATATAAGTCGCAAAACATTTTTTGTTTACGTTTTAGTTGACAGCTGTCGAAGAGGACGAGATTTAATATTAGGTTATTATTGTAATTGTATTGTAGGTAGAAGGACTGTAGGCTGCTGTGCATATGGTATCTCAGTTGGGCAAGATACCAAGAAAATATCGTACCTCCTGCACAATTCTTAGATAATATTCTAATAATTATTGAAGATGAATAATAAATATTCAAAACGTAATTATATTGGTGTTTTATTTTACTTCCTCTTCTCAATCTGCCTTGCCTTTGCCCAACTATGTTGGGGTCGGCTTCCAGTCTCACCTGATTCAGCTGAGTAGATATAGATAGAGCTGGAGCGACTGCCTACCTGACCTCCAAAACCCAGTGACTGGGTAACCCGATTCCCCTTGGCAAGACTGGTGTCAGATCTCAAGCTTCTGGCTACACGTAACGGGTATATCCCACTGTCAAAGACCTTCAAATGACAGCCGGGACCAACGGCTTAACGTGCTTTACGATGCTCGGAGGAATCTTGTTATGTTGAAATGGTCACCAATCCACGGACCGACCTCGTGTTGCTTAACCTTGAAGATCGACCCGTGCGGCTGTTATTATTTAGCCACGAGCTCCTTTTACTTCATCTTCTCCTTTTTTTATTTAAAAGGTACCCGCTGCTTCTAAGTGCAGGATATTGGATGTGGAGACTTCTCTTGGACTGTAGTGACTGTCCGGCCATGCCAAACGTGTCAGATCTTCGACACGTCACACATGGAGATTTTCTACTTGCACTCCATGCATAAAACCATTACGCAACTGAGGCCATTCAAAAATATTTCTTAAATAACATAAAAAACTACAATGTTGTATTATAACCTCACTTTTACAAAACTTCATATAACTTGATTCCTGGATAGCCAAATTTCACCAAATTTTCAGCGAGGCCTTGTTAATATATCCTCTTACAAATAAGGCTAGTTTGATTGAGTTAACACCTGGGCCCAGAATACTATGGAGTCTTGCCCTTCTCCTTTTGCATTTTGAGTTTAGTTAAGTATTTTTCTGATTTTTCATAATTTGGCTTATCAGTTTCGAAGTTTCGAAACTGAGGAGGCCAATTTCGTAAGCTAATTTCGAAATTGAAAATTTACGAAACTGCATGCCCTAGTTCGTATATACACTAATGAAAAACCTTTTAAATGTGATGTATACACTAATGAAAAACCTTTTAAACGTGATGTGTGTCAAAGCAGTTTTGCTTTTAGAAATAATTTATTAAGACATAGAAGGATACACTCTGGTGAAAAGCCTTAAAAATGTGAAGTATGTCAGTATAGTTGTAAACGAAAGGGTTATTTAATAAAACATGTTTCGAATACATACTAATTAAAATCTTGTTAATATGATGTCTGTTTAGTAGTATCTGTAGTGTAGTATAGTTGGTGATTCAATAAAACATGTTCGTATACACACTTATGAACACTTTTTCTTAAAAAAATAAACTCATTTCCAACACGGAACTCGGAAGTCGGTGTATTTGGTACCTCTTGTTTTTATCTTTATGCAACACCGACTTCCGAATAGAAAGCTATTTTTGAATTTGTTGTGTTTTGCTTTGGAAGTCGGTTTATTTTTTATGAAAATGTTTTAATTTTTCTCTTTTTAGTGTTGATGCACCATGACTAAAAAGTTAATTAAAAACATCAAAAAACCCGACTGCTTAAAAAGCAAACTAAAAAGACGTAAACAAGAAAAAAATCATGCTGTGCAGTCGGAGGATACATATTCGCGAGCTGGCGGACCAAAACCAGATGTTGTACCTATATGTCGTTCGTTGATTTGTGTGTGCCCTGGCAGTTGAGTGTGTCTCTCTCTGATGGTGGTACATGTGTTGGATCATTCGGCTCTCTTCATGATGGCTGAGCTGAGTGGAGCCAATCCATGCGTCATGTTCGTGAACGGGTGCCATCAGATGCATTCCATCTACTTCTATCTAGAGATGGGCTTTAACGTTGAAAAAAATAACACTGCTAAATGCTAATAATAATTAACAGTTAAAATTAGCAGTTATTTTTAGCAACTGCTAAATTTTGAACACAAGCGATTTTTAACATAATTAATTCTAGTTTCCTTCATACTTTTAACAGACTTAGGACTCTCAACATTTTCTGTTGGCGTATTTAAAATGAGAATCAATTTATTTACAACGATTTCTTTTTTATAGCTGTTTTTTTTAGTTTTCATAATTTTTGTTTAATAATCATCATACAAACTACTATTGCAATTAAAAATTATTAGTTTTAAAAAGTAAATAACAATACACAAACAGTCAATTTAAATTAAACTCACAACACTCATTACATAAAGGGTCTTTCAACAAGGACGGGTCGATGTTAAAATTGAATTAAACAAGATGTGTGTGAGATATTAAAGAAAATAATTTTTTATTTAAAAGGCCCATTTATGACATTTGAACGATAACATATTCCATCCATAATTGGCATAAATGGGCCTTTTAAATAAAAAATAAATTTCGTTAATATCTCACACACATCTTGTTTTATTCAATTTTAACATCGACCCGTCCTTGTTGAAAGACCCATTATATAAGAAACACGTAAATATACTTCGTAATCGTAACGAAGATCAGTCTTTATTTAACACTCACAAGTTAAATTTAACATTTCCGAACTCAGTTAGCATTTAGCAGTTAGCACTTAGCAGTTAAATAAATCGTCTCGACTAAATAACAATCTGTCTGTCTCAACACTGAACTGACTGAACACAAAATTAACAGTTTACTTTTCGTTTTTTAGTTTTTGTTCCTTAATTGAGACGTAACACCATTGTGTCCTTTTCTTTCCTTTGTTTTGCTTGAAAAATTACCAAAAATATTGCTAAACATCTGTTCGGAAGATATTTGTAGAAACTTAGAAAGTCTTCGCAGCTGTAGATTTTTTACAATTTCTTGAACCCTGCCATAAATTTTATTACGCTCAACAAAAAAATACCCCCGTCGTGTTAGCGAGTTGTCACTGTTAAATTTAGCAGTTAAATCAGAATTTATTTAACAAGTGTTGACACTAAAAATATTTAGCAGCTTATTAATTTTAGACCCATCTCTACTTCTATCTTACCATACGGTAACCTATTTTGCTTGATCTTTTGTGGGGTTTTTGATCCCATGATCAATAATAAAAAAGAACGCTTTATTTTCGGTAATAATGTGCGCGCTTAGCCGCATAAATAGTTTTGGACCATAGACAAGATAAAATGAGATTCAAAATCATCTGAATTTGTTAGTTAGCTAGTTAGTTTTTTTTTTGTTGTTTAACGGAGTAGAACTTATGATGAGTCCTGTATTTTGAAGATAAATGAATGAAACACACAATTTTAAGACTGCGCCGAGCGAACGAGCCGCGTGGCAATTAGGTATTTGCTGCAGCGCGCTAGTAGTGTGCGTCGTCACTAGGGCATGTAATAACGGAAGTTTTTCAATTCCGATATTGATTTCCGATATTAGATCTCAATATCGGAATTCCGATACTAATATCGGAATTGGGCACTTTAGTTAAATATCGTATTTTTTTGTTTATTTCCCAAATTCGGTATAAGGCTGGATTGAGTACAATAAAAAACACGTTTATGCCGCGACATAATAGGATTTTCTATTGTGTCTCTCTCTAATCACTAGTGACTGTGTAATCGGGCGTTTATTTAACTAAACTGCAAATTAGTTTCCAAGAAGGAATATAAGTAATGTCTCTCGGAAAAAGGATAATGGAAAAAAATCTGAAAATAAATGTTTGTCAATCAATCTGAAAGTAGTCCCGATAAGTGTAATGAGTAATACTGATTTATAATCCAGTATAAGTTTCAGTCACTGTGGCCTCCTGGGGCCTATGTTCAGCAGTGGACGTATTTTGGCTGAAGTCAAGTAGTGGAGGTTGAATTCTCCAACATATTAATGATCAAATGTCGTCACATTGGCCGGTGCCATGCGTGAAGTCAAGTAGTGGAGGTTGAATTCTCCAACATATTATTGATCAAATGTCGTCACATTGGCCGGTGCCATGCGTCTCATATTCTGCGGATACCCGTAACCTAAGGATTAATCAATGAAAATATCATTGTTACGACGGGTTCTAAGAATCTGTATATTTACTTGTACTCTTAAAGCTAACATTTTTAGCAATCTCGGCACTGTAAATCAGTAATTCATCAAGGTACATATTATTTTATCATGAAGTGAAGTTGGGAAGTTGAAGTTGAAGTTCTCAAAGGGCAATGGAGAGGGCTATGCTCGGAATTTCCTTGCGTGATCGAATCAGAAATGTGAAGTTTTAAGTAAATAAGCGCCCGATTAGTAAACAGACTATCTGACCACTGCTAATCACCGTAGTCAAAGGGCTTAACGCTCGCTCGCTCGACGCTTCACAAGGACCTAAAATAAGGTTATTTTTCTGATTCTGAGATGCCGATATTGGATCACTCAGTATCGGAATTGAAATATCGGTAATTTCGTTCCAAGATTCCGATATTCATGCCCTAGTCGTCACACACAATGAAAAGTTCGCTAGAGCCTCGCTTGCAGTTGCACGATAAAAGTTGGTAACTTAGGATTTTTTAAATTTGAGTCGTTTTGTTGAGTGACTCGAAAAGGCGAATATTGATTATTTAGATGTTTTTGTGTAGGTACATAAACGCCGTAATTAAATCTATCAATCAATATTATTTAAAAAATTATGTTAGTTTGTACTATAGTAATACATTATCCGTTCCCTTAATATTCATCCGATTGCGATGAAATTTTGGCGTTGTGGATTGTATTCCCAGGCATTTTACTGGGTAAGTAGGTAGGCTAGGTGAATAGATAGTTAGGGATCTGATGGGTAGGTGTTGTATAATAAAACCAATCTTGCTTGCTTTACCAATTTATAAAAACTTACAAATAGCCCAGGGAAACGTAGTATATTTATTATACAGAGTGTAACAGAAACGTCATATTTAAAAACCGGCCAAGTGCGGGTCGGACTCGCGCACGAAGGGTTCCGTACCATTATCGCAAAAAAGGCAAAAAAGAAGCTTCGTTGTCACTAGTACCTTTAACAGTTCCATGATGGAACTATTGATGTTTTTTTTAATCACTAGTTCCATTTTAGAAGAACCTGAAAATAATGGAACTAATGTTGAATTTGCTATTACTAGTTCCACATTATTATTTTAGCCACTTGTGAATTTCTTTAAGGGTGTAAAAACGAGGTAAAAACAAGGAGAAATAAAAAAAAAACAAATAAAAATAAAAAAAGACAATAAAATCAACAAATATTTATTTTTTCATTTATTATTCGGCTTCAGTATGGATTTCAAATAATCATATTTGAAAGAAGGATGGGGAAGTAAATGCCAGGATGCCCGATATCTCAGATGGGATAGCTTTTGGACCAATTCACTTGGGAGGCGAATTTTTTACCATCCCCCCGTTGTCTTTGAAATCATCTCTATTCATTACAGCACGCGCTCAACGTATTTTATCTAAAAAAAAACTCACAGATATTTCGCCTGTTAATAATTTCATTTGGGCTTCAAAGATCAAGTCATTTCTGTCTTGGTAAATTCTGCGTCGTTAAGGTTGTTGTTTCTATTTGATCACTATCACTAAATACTATAATAAAACAAAATAAAGTAAGAAAAAAATAATAATGTTGTTTTTTTTTTTACCTCTAGTGTTTTTACACCCTTAAAAAATTTCACTAGGGCCAAAAATAATAATGTGGAACTAGTGATAAAAAATCAACATTAGCTCCATTATTTTCAGGTTTCAGGCAAGCAAAAAAAACACGTTTGTTGTATGGGGGCCCCACTTAAATATTTATTTTATTCTGTTTTTAGTATTTGTTGTTATAGCAGCAACAGAAATACATCATCTGTGAAAACTTCAACTGTCTGGCTATCACGGTTCACATTTTTACCCTTTGGGTACGGAACCCTTAACTCCCCTTAAACTCCTCACCCACACTCTCTGCTGCCTTACTAAGAAAGAACGTAAATGCGTGCCCATCGGAGTTCAAGTTTCAACATACAAATCCCCAGGCTATTTTAAAAGCTTTTAAAGATCTTAAAATTAAATCAACAGAAGATCTTTGGGGACTATCTGTAAAAGTGTGTAAACCAATCATTGAAACTGTTGCACCCTATTTAGCTTTAATATTTAATGCTAGTGTCGATCAAGGAGTTTTTCCGGACCTCATGAAACACAGTAAAGTAGTTCCATTGTTTAAATCCGGGGATAGCAAAGAAGCCAATAATTATAGGCCAGTGTCAATACTGCCGGTTCTCAGTAATGTCTTCGAAAAGTTAAAGCTCAACCAATTGTTGCGTCATTTTAACAAACATTCTATCTTTTATGATCAACAGTACGGTTTTACCAAAGGGCGTTGCACAACTGACGCCGGTGTCACCCTAATAAAGAACATCTTTAACGCCTGGGAGGAAGCACAAGACGCCATTGGAATCTTTTGCGACCTCTCGAAGGCGTTCGATTGCGTTAACCTTGAGACACTATTGTTGAAGCTCGAGCACTATGGAATTAGACATACAGCCCTTGGGTTACTTAGATCATATTTAAAAGACAGACAAGTTAAAGTTCAGATAAACGGCGTAAACTCACTAGGGTCTGAAATGACAATGGGTGTTCCTCAAGGCTCGATATTGGGTCCATTCCTCTTTTTAGTTTATATTAACGATTTACCCCAATTACTACAAAATCAACCGAAAATGGTGTTGTTTGCTGATGACACATCTTTGATATTTAAAATAGATCGGCGGTCACAAAATCTTGATGATGTGAATAACTCGATTCATCAGGTCCAAAATTGGTTCACGGCAAATAATTTGGTACTAAATGAAAAAAAAACCAAATGTATTAGATTCACATTGCCGAATGTTAGAAGTAGCGAATGCGACATCATATTGAATGGCGAAAAGCTGGACTTTGTAAATCAAACAGTTTTCCTGGGAATCACTTTAGACGACAAATTGCAATGGAGTTCTCACATAACATCTCTTGCGGGTCGGCTGAGCTCGGCCGCTTATGCTGTTAGAAAGATAAGACAGTTGACGGATGTGGAGACCGCGCGTTTGGTCTATTTTAGTTACTTTCACAGCATTATGTCATACGGTATTTTATTGTGGGGCCGAGCGGCTGACATTGAATCCATATTTATATTGCAAAAGAGAGCTATCAGAGCCATATATAATTTAAGTCACAGATAATCTCTTAGGGAGCTATTTAAAAATATTAATATTATGACAGTTTCTTGCCAATTCATTTATGAAAATATCATGTATGTAAGGAAAAATATACATCTCTTTAGTAAGGTCAGTGATAGACACAATTGTAATACGAGAAATAAAGATAAGTTAGATCAACCATCTTATAGACTAGCAAAAGTACACTCATCTTTCATGGGGTACTGTGTTAAATTTTATAACAAAATACCTTGTGATATATTAAAACTAAATGAAAGTAAAACTTTAGTTAAAAGCACACTTTGTAAACAAGCATATTACAAATTAGATGATTATATTCAAGATAAGAATGCTTGGCAACATGTTGGTCCCGCTCCGTAGGGCAGTCTTTGGTGTGGACAAAATCAAATTTGCTAATTTGTATTCCTATTCATAGTTTTTGTATTCTTAGGTTATTTTTTATATTTTTTCCAGAATTTGACTCACACAAGGTTCCGTTGTTGTTGAATTAGGTATTTTACCTATGTTTGCAATATTTGTAAGTATGTGAGAACCATGTTCCTATTTATAAAACTAATGAATTTACCTGTTAGTGCTTTTATTACTTTATACCTGTACGTTGTATAGTGGGTAGTGCTATTTTTGGGTGCATCGTCCTCACATATATGAATTTATTAATGTATGTACATAAGTAAACTTTGTAAAACATATTTTTTTTTAAAAGAGTAAGTATGGAGTTTCTTGTGCGTTCTTCTCCATAACAAGCTACTTTCCGAATGCACGGTAGAGTCAATTTTTATTACTTGTACATTTTTTATTAACATTTAATTTTTTATTAACATTTAATTTTTGACGTTCAAAAGTGCCGCTTAATGGCCTAATTGAAATAAATATATTTGACTTTGACTTTGAAATAATACAAGTGTCAAAACTTTTATCTAGAGGTATAGTTGGTGATACCACATTAGGAATTTTTGAATTTACCGCGTTTTTCAGATCACACTTTCGTTGGCCAGCCTCTACCAATTTTCTGTGTCTTTCTTCAGAGCAAGTGTAAATCATCAGCGTTATATTCTGCACTTGCTGCTGCTTGGACGAGGACTGTGTAGGTTTCTTCGGTCTGCCATCATTAATCCACTGCTTGCAATTTTTAATGCGGTGGCCTATTTTTGAGCAGTACCTGAATCTTATGTTCTCGTCTTTAGACTGTGATTTATGCTGCACCTTTGAGGTAGAGACGAGCACTTCCTGAGTCTCTTCAATATGACCACCTAGCGCCCTCTCATACCCGCACAGTTGTGCTGTCAGTGATTCAATTGTCCTCTCTTGTTTGTTTAGCAACATCCAACTTGATTTGAAACTGAAAAATTTTTCATTGAGGGAATCTAAAATTTTACAGATCAAGAACATTTCCGGCAACTTCATGTTAGGATCGGTCTTCAAAATTTCAGCATTCAAATTATTCCAAATATTTTTAAGTTTCGACATCATAGTTGATGCGTCATCCTCAGAATTGTTTTTGAAGCTAAAGAATTGCATGCATAATGTGTATGCTCTGTCTTCTGACTGACCGTCAAACAAGCGATGAAGTTCCTGCCATACTTCGTTTGCTGTTTCAAATCGCATGACTTTCATTAGATTATCTTCGGTCATATTGCTTGTTATGATAAGTAGAGCGTTGCTGTCTGCCGTCCTATATTTTAATAATTCTGCATTTAAAGCCATCAGTGCACCATCGCCGGTTCCTAATATTGGCTTTCTAAGTTTTCCTTCTGCCGCCTCCATGGCATCTTCTGTGACCCGCAGCATGATGGAGATCTTGTACTTCCATGTAGCCCAATTCTGGCTACCTATGACCGATCTGAATCTTGGTGGTGGTTAAAATTTCCATTTTGACAGCACCGAAAAACTTTTGTTTTATTTTTATTTATTTAACCATTTATGCACACACACATAATGTACAGACAAGAAGAAGAAATAGAACAATAGGTACATAGGTAATGCTTATTTCTATAGAAATCTCTTCCAGCATACCTGCGAAAGGAAAGATGAAAAAAAGAGATATAGACATAGTGTGTAGAGTTGAAAAATAATAAACATAAAACGATTCATAATTAAGTAATAACTAATAAGCAATACCGATAACAAATAAATATACCTACTATCATAACAATTTAAACAAACATATTTGTAAAATAAATATTAACACAATAAATACTAATACCTATCTATATATATATATATATATCTAAAATAATAATACATAAATAAATATGCAACTATGACGGAATGGAAAGATAGTGGTCTTTCACTCTTCTTTTAAAAACTGCAAGAGTTTTGCAGTCCCTAATGTCAGGCGGTAGAGAGTTCCACAATCGCACGGCGTGCACAGTAAAAGAGTAGGAGTAGAAATCGGTAGTGTGGGAAGGGATATTAAGGATATTTTTAAGATGCGACCTGCAAAGTGCTTCGGAAGGACGGGAGTAAGAAAAGCGTTCACGGAGGTAAGAAGGCGTTTTAGGATTATGAAGGATGTTAAATAATAGACACAATATGCGAGAGTTCCTGCGAAGTCGAATAGGGAGCCACTTGAGTAACTTGCGAAAATCTGAAACGTGATCGTACTTTTTAAGGTTGAAAACAAAACGAATACATACATTTTGCAAACGCTCAAGTTTATTTAAAAGCTCCTCGGTGGCATCCAAATAACAGGCGTCGGCGTAGTCGATGATTGGCTGAATGAGTGTTTGGGCAAGGGAAATTTTGGTTTTCAAGGGCAAAAAGCTCTGGAGGCATTTCAGCGAGTGGAACGAGTAATGCACTTTGCGACTGACCTCAGCGACATGGGCAGTCCACGACAGATAGGAGTCCATGATTACCCCCAAGTTTTTAGCCGTCTTAGTGTACCCAATCTGTACTCCATTCAACCATAGCGGAGACAGCGACGCAACATCAAGCCTGTTCCGCATATGCCTGCCGCCGATAACCATGGCCTGAGACTTCCTAGGGTTGATTTGCAGCCCAAAGGACTGCGACCACTCCCCAATCAACTTCAGGTCACTGTTTACGGCAGACACAGCAGCTTCCGCATCAGAACTAAGAAAATGATGGTAAAGCTGAAGGTCGTCAGCGTAGAGATGGAAGTTACAGGAGATGATTCTAGTAACAGTGTTAATAAAAATGGAAAAGAGAAGAGGAGAGAGAACGCCACCCTGGGGTACACCCGCAGTAAGAGAGCACCAATCCGAAGAACACTCATCAAGGCGTACCCGCTGCGAGCGACCTCTGAGATAGGAGTCGAACCAATCAATAGTGGAAGAGGAGAAATTGAAAGATTTAAGGATCCCAAGAAGGATATCGAAGTCAACAGAGTTAAAAGCACTGCTGAAATCAAGAAGCACAAGTAACGTCAGAGATTTGTGATCCATAGCCCAGCGGATGTCATCAGTCACCTTTAAAAGAGCTGTGACAGTACTGTGACCAGGTCGGAAACCAGATTGAAAAGGACTAAGAAGATCATTACTAGATATAAACAGAGACAGTTGCTGATGAACAATGTGCTCAAGAACTTTGGAAAGATAAGGACGGATGGAAATGGGTCTGAAATCGGACAAAGTGACCGGGTTAGGTATTTTGAGTAACGGAATAATATGGGCTAGTTTCCAAGCATCGGGAACAGTGCAAGAAAACAAGGAATAGTTAAAAATGTGGGTTAAAACGGGAAGTATTGTGGAGAGGATAGGGGTAATCATTCTTGAGCAAAGATCATCATTACCAACTGCGGAGGAGGAGATAGCACAGATAGATTTTTTGACATCAATTTCACTCACAGGACTGAAACCGAAAGACGAACACTGCGGCACTGGTAAGGCGGAAAGCTTATTTAATGTAGCTGATTTGACGTGTGGATCCAAAGTAACGGGTGGAAGTGAGAAATGTTTGTTGAGAGCACACACGTCAGTCTCATTACTAGCAATGACAGGGGACTTACCAATGCCGACAGTTTTCAGAAACTTCCAGACTTCAGAGGAGTTCCGGTTGTCAAGAGAATTATGGAAGTAGCGTCTCTTTGCATCTCTACACATACGACTACAGCGATTACGCATCTCACGATACGAACTTAGGTTGCGCTCAGAAGAACGGAGCTTTAACCTTCTTTTGGCACGATCTCTACTTGCCATAGCATCCTTAATAGCAGGGGTGAGCCAGGGAGCCGGCACATACTTTACTCTGACTCGACGAATAGGAGCATGACGATCGTAAAGGCTGAGTATCTTAGAGTTAAAAATACGAACCATATCATTGATACTAGAGCTTTCAAGCACATCCGTCCAGTCAATGCCACCTGCATCTTGCAGCAATGCCTCCAGATCTATGCCCTTATAGTGCCGAAGGAAAATATAAGATGGTTTGCGCTTTGGAGGACGAATCTTGTAGGACATGAAGATTAAATCGTGGTAGGAAAAACAAGCAGAGAGCTGACCGTGAATAGATACATTATTAGCTTTAGAAACAATCATTAAATCCAAGAGAGAAGGGGTGCAATTAGGAAAATGATGAGTGGCAGAGAGAGGGAGAATACTGAGGTTAAAAGAAGACAAGAGAGTTTGAAGTTTGTGAGTACGCGAGTCATTTTTAAGAAGGCAAGTGTTAAAATCACCCATCAAGACTACATGGATTTTTCGAGATTTATCTTGGGTATCCTGGTTATGATGGGTCCTTAACCTAATGCAGGTACGTTTTCCAGTGAAAGACTTTTATCAGGAATAATATATAATAAGTATGAAAGTCGTAAAGAGAGTTATTTTTTTTTTATTTTTTTTTATTGCAATTTGCCGGAGACAATTCCTGCCAGTGTCGAGTAGTGGATACTCATGGGTATTATAAAATTATCAAGTTAATTTTTAATTAATATCTAGAGCTTTTTGTGGCAATCCTTTAAGTACTGAAACAAACACAAATAATTGGGGTTAGTCATTGTTAGTATAATAGGATATATATATTTTTACAATATACTATTACTTAAAATGTTTGCTAGGGTTAGAGTTTAATATTGTTAGTAGAAATAAATTTAATAAAAGCACGTATAATTTGGGGGTTAGGGAAAAATGAGAGGAGGTGACGAACATTTACAGGATTTTGTATTTTTAGATTAGAAATTACTCCATCAAAAGAAGACTTGTTATTCAGCCGGCATTTTACGAAGATGTGGTCCAGCGAACCATCCTCCAGACCACATTCACACAGTGAATTATCCCGGACTCTAATTTTATGGAGGAAAACTGGAGTGCAACAGTGGCCAATTCGGATTCTGCAAATAACAGATGTGACGGTTTTAGAGGTTTCTTTAAATTTCAACCAACCATCCCACCCAAACCGTGGTTCTACACCACGGTTTGGGTGGGATGGTTGGTTGAATAGAAGCATACAGACCACCCTTTAACTTACTGGACTTAGACCAGTATTCTTGCCAGGATTTAAAGAGTAGCTGTTTTAGCCTTGTGTATCAAGTCATATATTTGGACCGCATAATGTTTTTTATCAGCCAGACTGCCACAGACTGCCTCCTTGGCTGCTATATCTGCCATCTCATTACCCCTAATGTTCATATGACTTGGTATCCATACTAATACGATCTCAATGTTCTTTTTAGAGCAAGAATGTAACACTGTTTTAATTTCGATGATTAGTGGACTACGGAGATTGTCTTTAAACGAATTTTTAATTATGGCCTCCAGGGAGCTTCTGGAGTCGGAAAAAATAACTGCTTTAGTAATAGAAGGATGGGAAGAAATAAATAAGCATGCCTCAAGGATCCCGATGCATTCTCCGGTAAATACGGAAGACTCGGGAGGACACTGGAATTGGAGAAATATCTGGGAATTGGAATTGTAGACAGCAATGCCGGTTTTCCCAGACGTGGTTAGTTTAGAAGCGTCAGTGAAGAATTTAAAGTGATTAGGCCACTTGTCATTAATAACTGAGAGAAAGTGGTCATTAGCATTGTTGGTGTCCTTATTCAGGCCGATATAGGGGACGTAATTTGGAACAAAATTTAGAATTTCATATGGAGATGTATAAATTGGGAATTTACTAAATTGCGGGATGGGAGTATTTACTTCTACAATGTGAATATTTCTGAGTGAATTAATAAATAAAGGGGGGTCTTTATGTCTCCAATATTCGCTTTCTCTACATAGGTTATCTAAGATGGACAGTTTAGTCAAGATAATGTGATTATTAAGGAAATAAGCCTTGTAGATATATTTGTCAGCCAGATATTGTCTACGGAGTAGTAGAGGGGGGTCACCACTCTCGACTTGCAGGGCGTTGGTTGGGGTGGACCTCATACAACCCAGCACAATACGGAGGCATTTCGACTGAATGGTCTCTAGTTTGGCTAAAGCAACTTTACTACAAGGCTCAAGGAGGAAAGAGCCATAGTCGAGTAAGCTCCTCACCGTGGCATTATAAATGAGCTTAAGTGTGAAGGGATGAGCACCCCACCAAACACCCGCCAGAGCACGTAGCATGTTAATTTTCTTCTCACATTTATTGGCGATATAATTGAGATGGAAGGCACCAGATAGTTTTGAGTCCAAAATGACACCAAGAAATTTCACATTATCTTCGATCTTGATGGGAGATCCTTCAATTTCAAGGTAGACATATGGAGGAACACGTTTACGTGAGAAAACAACAGTGGTGCTTTTGGGAGCAGACAGGCTAAAGCCATGTGAAATTAACCACTGGTTTAGAGAATTTAGGGACACTTGCATGGATTCCGTAGCGCAATCCATGGAAGAAGAAGGGATATATAAACATAGGTCATCTGCGTATTGTAAAACCTGACAGTCATTGTTTAGGGAGTAGTGAAGGTCATGTGTATAAATACTGTATAAAAGAGGACTTAGCACTGAGCCCTGGGGGAGCCCGCGCCAGACCTTTCTGGGGTCGGATGTTTCACCTGGAATATGGAGTTTTACGTTACGTCCAGACAGCAGGTTACAGATACAGTTTAGTATCTTTGCCGGAATACTCAGCTGTCGTGATTTACTTCTGAGCACGGAAAGAAGGACACTGTCGTAAGCCGCCGCAATGTCAAGAAAGACCGCCAGAACGGACTCACGTTTGCTGAGGGCGATTCGGATATCAGTCATAAGTATTCCAATGCTATCCATAGTGCTAGCACCCTTTCGGAAACCAAATTGTGATTTGGCTAGAAGACCTCGGCTTTCAACCAACCACTCCAGCCTGTTTTTAATGAGGTGTTCTAAGATTTTACTTATGACCGGTGATAGCGCAATGGGCCGGAAATTATTTGCACTATCTGGGGGTTTCCCGGGTTTCAATATGGGGATGATCAGGTGTGTTTTCCAACTGTCTGGGATATGAGAAAGGGTAAAACAAGAATTTATTAACGATAGAAGATATTGGCGACTGCGGGGCCCCAATTTTTTAAAAAAAGAATATGGATGTCCATCCATGCCAGGAGCAGAGTCATGGACGTGTTTGAGAACTGCATCTAGTTCGCATAACGAAAAGGGGGAATCCAGGGGGTCATTGGAAATGTCTCCACTGTCAAACGGTACAGAGCATTCCTCAAAAAGAGGGGCGAAAGGAGGAGCTAGTTTGTTAAGAAAAGATACTGCTAAGTCGCTAGGGATAGATGAAGATCGATCAGCGGTGGCGACCTCTCGCGGCTGGCCCTGGTTCAGGCCATGGTACGGAGCGAGAGGGCATGGGAAGCTGTCACCTCCTTCTGCGAAGCAGTAATGCTCGCGAAGGAGGAGGCGGAACGCGTGAGGGAGACGCAACGGAGACTCCCTCGCGCCCCTAGTCACCGCAGGAGACGCCCTGGGCGTCGGGAGTCGCAAGCCGATTCCCGGCCACCGTAGGCGCGAGCTTACGGACGGCAAGTAATGGGTAGCTCGCTGTCCGATAAGGACCAGGCCCGAGTCGACGGCGCGTAGTGTTCCACGCGCGCCTCAAAGAGATGTCAGCAAAATTGACGGGGCCCGAGAGGGCCGATGTCTGTCTGGGTCGCGGATAAATTTGAAAAAGTGTTAACGCGGCCCTGGCACAAACAACTGAAGGAACACGGGTGGGTTTTAGTCAGTAAAAGTCTGACACGCCCTCCCGCTTCACCCAGAGCGGCAGAAGTCATTGGATGATTTCCCACCCAAAAAAAAAAAAAAAAAAAGGGATAGATGAAGATGTTAAAACAGAGCAGCCACGTTTAAATCTTTTAAAGTTTTGCCAGGCAAGAGAGGAAGGGGTTGAAGGGGAAAGTGAAGAGCAGAATTTTTTCCAACCATGATATTTTTTTTCCTTAAATAGACGTCTGGATCTTGCAACTATCCGTTTATAATAGGTACACCAGGTTTTCAATGGACATATTTTGAGCATATTTTCGTTCTGCTTCATTACGAGCTTTAATAATGTTGGAGCATTCTCGGTCCCACCAGGGAGGGGATGATAATTTTCCCGAAGCAGAATTCTTGAGCGGAATGCTGTCATCAGCGGCTGATGAAATGGCACCGGAAAATTGCAACACACAGGCGTCCAGGTTGGCTGGGGAGACTTGAGGCAAAGTGGGAATTATATCCTCAAGATTTTGAGAATACAAGTCCCACCTGGCACCAGTAAGCCTGTATTTTAAAAGAGGGGGATTATCCCTATGAGGTAATGACCTAGAGACCAGAGTAGTGCATATTGGGTAATGGTCGCTGCTATACGTAAGATTCAGTCGTTTCCACTCCAAGTGGGCGGTCAAACTGGCTGAACACAGGGTAAGGTCCACACAGCTTCTACACTGACCGGGTCTAGGTAGGCGAGTTACAGAGCCATCATTGACAACACATAGATTCAAGTTGTCCAGCAGATCAACCAACTCAGCACCTGGTCTATCGCAACTGTCAGATCCCCACATGGGGTGGTGGCAGTTGAAATCACCCAAAATAATAACAGGATTAAATGAGGTACATATATTATGAATATACTGAAGCACAGAGGGATCAGGAGAGGGAATATAGACAGAAATATAATTAATGCCCTGGATGTTAACACCCACTGCACTAATCTCATCTCCGTGTTGAGGCAGCGATAGAGGGGAGAAGGGAAGAAGATTATTTACAAGCATGGCAGCTCCGCCATAACCATCAGAACGGTCATCACGGAACGTGCCATATCCAGGAAAATTAAAATTGAGACGGGGCGTAAGCCATGTCTCAGAGATTGCAAATAATGCAGGTTTGTATTTGTTTATAAGATAAGATATTTCATGTTTTTTGGGGAGGGCGCTCCTGGTGTTCCACTGCAGGAGATGGAATGTTGCGGGATTTAATAGTTTTGACTAAGTTGTCGGCAACGTGGTCTGGTAAAGAAGAATTAGACAGTAAGGAGGAAAGTAAAATAACAATTGACTCTATAGTCTGTGTATTCACATTATGTGTGGTAGGATGGTCAATCAGAGCACAACCATTAGGGGAAGGAGGGAATGAGTAACTGCTAATAATGTATTGGTGAGCCCTTTGGTCATAGCCAGGATGACGCGGGGAATGTGATTTTGGGTGGGATGCAGTGGGTTTTCTACTGGAGTAAGTGGGGCATTGTGGATGGGAGGTGTAATTAGGAGGAGGAAGGCGTGGAGAATGTGGCTCATGAGGAAAAGTCTGGTGAGTGGACTGTGAAAAAAGAGGAGCCGATGCTGTAACATCTGCATAGGATCGGTAAGAGGGGGCATGAGTTTTGGCTGCTTCGGAATAAGAGATGTTATCTTTAGCCATGGAGGCCTTGATACTCCTTTGGCGTAAGTATTCTGGGCATTGACGGCTATTCGCAGGGTGTGCACCCGTACAATAGAAGCACTTGG
This sequence comes from Anorthoa munda, assembly GCA_945859665.1. Taxonomy (NCBI): domain Eukaryota; kingdom Metazoa; phylum Arthropoda; class Insecta; order Lepidoptera; family Noctuidae; genus Anorthoa; species Anorthoa munda. Next base: position 11,384,502 of record OX243917.1, on the reverse strand, counting down.
GTTCCTCAATGGAGCATCCATCGCCAAAGTGGTCTCCACCACAGCGGTAGCAACGTGGCTTAGATCGGCATTGAGTTTTAGTGTGTCCGTACTTGCAGCACCCAAAACACTGTACCGTGGGAAAATTGTATATTTCTACTGGAAGGGAGTTAAAACAGCAGAAAACTCGGTCTGGGAGGCTCTGACCATCGAAAGTAAGCACCACACTTGAGGTGGGAACCCATTCAGCCTTACCCTCACTGACTATCTTGCGGTTCATTCGCCTCACCTTCAATATCTTACCACGAGGGGACTTCAGGTTGTCCATAACTTCGATATCGGACCAATCGCTACCTACGCAATCGGACACCCTTCACAATACCCATCCTGGTGATATTGAAAGTAGGGATCATCATACTATAGCCTTTCTGATTCATGCATGAATTGTCAATAAAGGCATTAGCGTCCTCTGGCCCCATAAATTCTACAGACACCTTATTTCTGCCTATACGCTTAATAACTCCTTCTTGTCTAATATTTGTAATTTGAAGTCTTTGTAGCAATTGACCAAATCTTATGGGATGGAGGGTAGTTCCTGAATTTGAGTCATTTTCTAAAAGTGAAGTATATACCAAAAACGGTTTCTTATCTAGGTTGGAATATTTAGATCGCGAGATCAATAATGGAGCTGTAACTCGGTCGCGTTTAGATAAAGTGCGTGCATGAACACCTATGGTGCCATTTAGTGATTGAGTGTTGTTAGATACGGGACACCAGTAAAACTCAGGCCGGCTATGAACGCACTAACTCTTTATTTTCCAAGAACATGTACAAGCCCGTAGCGGGTGGCGTGGGGGGCGGGGCGCTGCGCGGCGTCGTCTGCGCAGGCAGTCCTCAAGGCCGCGCATCGCTACACACATATATATTACTTATACACAACAAGTGTCACTAAGTTTTCTTTTTTGGGAAGCAACTTGCACTTCTATTGCTTCAAATTGTGACAAAGGGGCGGTCAGAACCGCAGGATGGGTGAAGAGATCCTGCGATTGTAGTGGAATCGCATTAGGAGAATCTGGCGGGCGACCAGGAGGCCGATCGTCACCCTCCATGGTCGCTCGGCATACGCCGCGAGAAAATTAAATATATAACTTACCAAATGTAAGATTGGACACACAAACACAAAAATAAATACAAGACGATCACAAACGTATACAAGGTACACCAAAACCACCAAAAAAGCACTTAAACAGCCAAAAATCTGTGTGGTTTATCAAATTGATAAACCACACACACAAACACTTGACATATTAATGTCACTGCAGCTGTAACATGCTAGACAGCTACCAGTATTAAAGAGTGCTCTGTCCAAAGAGTCACAGAGGCTTTAACACAAAAAACATTAGAATTTGTTCCATCCGCATTCTAATACTAAAGAATATTAAAATTGCACTGAAGACTAGGCAGGCAGCATGGTCTCAGACCTTAGCCTGTTCCGTCAGGAAGCAAAATTAAAAAAAAAAAAAAAACAAACAAAAGTCAACCGGGTCCTCGTATACTACGTACATTTTGGAAATTTTGAATATAAAATAAAGCATTGAAATATTTGGCTTTATTTCAGTGATTTTCGAGTAAAAAATGGAAAAACTGCAAATGTGTAGGGTGTGTTTAGTTAAAGATGCTCCCATGTATGTGGTGGTCAACAAGAGTTTGCATGAACTCTATGAGGAGCTGACTGCTAAGCCAGTAAGTTGTTTTTTTTTAATTAATAGGGTTTAAATGTGCCTCATACTAGATATGAATATCCATTATGAAGGACCACATTCATGAAGGAGGACATATAATAATATTAGTCACTAATCTACCTTGAGCAAGAATTAATCAATGGTCATTGCTCCTGCTTTCCCTGTAGTGTAAGAGTAGAGGCCTTTCTACACAAAACATATTGCCCGCCTATTTGTTTTTTATGATTGGAAGTATTTTATTCATGAGAAGCTTTTCCCTGGGCATTTATTTTTATTAGGTACCTTACTAATATTATAAGTAAATGCGAAAGTTTGGATGTATGTTTGTTACTCAATCACACCAGAACAGATCTAGATGAAATTTGGCACACAGATTGATTATAGTCTGGACTAGTACATAGGCTACTTTTCATCCTGGTATAAAGTTCCTTTGGGATAAGAAAACACTTTTCGCACGGGCGGAAGCCAGTACTAGAATAAAAAGCCTTGGGGTTCCGTGATTTCTGTTCAAAGAATTTGGAGTTGGGTATTTGTCAATTTCTACTTAAGCCTGAAAACCTGTCAAAATTTGACATTTAAGTAGGGTTTGACGCATTCTTAGGACCTTCAGTCAATTCAGAAACCCCCTCAGTGATAATGTAAATTACTATCAACGTCATCATCATTTTAGCCGAAAAACATTCACTTCTGGACAAAGGCCTCCATTACTATCAGTGCGAGAATTTTTGTTGTGTAATCAGTATGCTTATTCCGGGGTTTTTTTTAGCATACTCGCCCCTGATAATGTAAACAAACTCTTATGTCAAAATGTATACAAAACAAGATGTTTCTCCTTAAGGAATGATTCCGAACCACGTTGCATGCAGCAGTGCTGCCGCAACACTACTGGTCCCCATACAATTTCATTACATTGCTGCGGCGACATTGCTGCCTAGCTCAGAATGTAATCTCATAAGCTTATAGAAATTGTATGAGGACCAGTAGTGTCACGGCAGCACTGCTGCGTGCAACGTGGTTTGGAATCATACCTTTACTGACCCCAGTCAGGTGCTTATCAAATTTCAATACAAATTGACATTTACGGTAACGCAATTGAGCGTGAGTAAAAACTGGACTAAGGCCTCAGTATTTCCAGAGATTTCCTTTAACAAACATATACATATTATATATGAGAAATTAAGTCTGCCTATCTGTTACCTTTTAATGCTTCAACCGCTGAACCAATTTCGATGAAATTTATAGTATTCATTGTTTGAGTCCCTGGGAAGGACATCAGAAATCATCTTTAAAGGATAGGTGGAACTACGTAAGGTTAACCAATAATTTCTAAAGTAAAGATGCTATTCAAAGTACTAATGATAGAAGTTGCAGGCAAAGCCAGTAAACAATAAATGCTACCTCTTATTAGATTAGTTTAGAAAACAGAAAGTGCAAGACAAGTTTTTTTGCAGTTTGTAACTGAAGACAGAAGACCGCTGCTCGTTTGTTACTTCTGCTGCATCAAACTCAAACAATGCTGCCGTTTCCAGAGAAAATGTCTGGAAGCTGAAGAGCTATTTGCTCAGATGCTAGATGAGGATAATGAGGTGAGGTATACTTTACTACATTCTTGATGACTTATTTCAAAAGTCTGACAACACTTCTTGCCAAAGGATATCATGATAGGCAATTGATCCATGTAAAATAATGGTATTTGGCCGCATCTGGTTATCGTGGACTAACACAAATAGTCTATTGACAAATATCTATAAATGGCAGCCAGGAAAAACAACCATCCAACATCCCTCACGGCACAGAGGCACAGTGAGGTAATGTATGGTTAGCAATCTAATATTGGAGTCATATTTTTACAGCCAAATCCTTTAATAAACCCAGATCTCTTAGAGTTTCACACTGGGTTTACTAAAACGCCAATGGTGCACATAAGTATAGTTGGGGAATGTCAAACAGAGAGCTATGCTACGAGTATCAAAGAAGAATTATCAGAAGAGGAGCTTCAACATGATGGTATGTTTTTCTTTTTTTGTCTTCTCCTTTTATCTGTGATCGGCTTTTTAGCCATAATAAGATTGGTGCTTTATGAGAGATATTTTTTGTGGTGTTCCATTTAACAAACAAACTTTATGTGCTTTAGCACTAAATAAACTTTATTTTTTTATTGTCTGTGATCCAAGTTCAGGATTTGCCATCTCTTTAAGTAGATTATATCATATATTATGTCTGTTTAGAAGGTTCTTGGCTAAGATATTGCTGTGCTTGCTCAGTCTCTGTTTATATGTTTTGCATTTTTCGCACAGTTCCCTGTTGTTATTTTAGGTGCACATGTTTTGCCGTGTTTTTGACAAACCGGGTAGTGCTTGAGATTGTCCTTACAGTTACTATTTTTTTTAAATTATGTAATGATAACATAATCTTTATTTCAACAAAACATATTTTACAAAATTTATGTGTACGGAAATGGCTGCATTAGTTTAGAACTGTGTCGCAGCCATTAACGCCCATCCCACCAGGGGGAGACAACAACGCTCCAACAGTACAAAGAAAAGTAAATCAAACACAATCAATTAGAAATATCAGAATTCAGTAAATTTTACAATTAAAATCAAACTAATAATTAAAATCAAGACAATAATTAAAAGTCCGTGGGGATATCAGTTACAGCATAGTTGACCAGTCTCCGAGTATCTACTCAAAGTTTGCTGAACACCTATTCATTGAAATAGACTTTCATCAAAACACAAACGTACTTTTAGGTGTCTATTATAGTCCTAATTATAGTTTATAGTTAATTTATTTCATAATGGGATTGCAAAGTTTACAAATGTTGCATCAACACATTTTTAGGGTTCAATTATACAATAAAGACGGGTGGAAATAATTAATATTGAAACAAAATTAGAAAATCTTTCCCCACTCTATGAGCATACGCTTATCTTCGGAGACTTCAATACCTGTCTGATCAAGGGAGATGTGCGCAGCCGTAAACTCCAATCACTTGTCTCTTCAGTCAATATGCACTTACTTCCGCTAAATGAATGAACATGAAATAAAAAAATTTTGGGAGCTGAGTCACCCTCGTCCGTAGGAGAGCACCCCATACGATTCCCTACACGTGGCCCCCGGGTGGTGCTAATCAGGTGACATTAACTGGTGGTAGGTTACGGCCGAAGGCTTGCGACCACCCACCGGGCAAAGACGTACAAGCAAACGGCAAAGATGTTCGGTGTAGCCAACTAGAGGAGTTGGGTCGAGATAGCTGTTCCACTGCAGGCGCGCTGTTATGGGCGTATCGGGAGGCTGGTCGCGGAGGGTAGCGGGATCCGATGCACGGTGCGCCCGTGGCCGACCGCAGGTAGTTGGGGGCCCAAGTAGTGTGTCAGCCACACACGAAAGGCTGCCCCGCCAACTGTCGAAAAATCCCGGAATGCACCATCGTGCTGGTTGGCGACCAGAAGACAGGGCCCGATGGACATTCCCGGGGGGGCTCAGGCGTCCCCGCAGTCTCCAGACCAGTCCCCCATTGATGTCGTCTTGTCAGTGCGTGTCTGTGGGTTGCCAGCGTGGAACCTCATCTCCCTGCCTTCTCCTCCCCTTTCCACTCTGAATAATGATATGAAGAAACATAGAAGAAAAGCTGTACAGCGGCAGCACTCCCTGTCACACAAAGTGCACCTCAGCAACATAAGAGGGCTGCACTCAAATCTCGAAGCAGTCCACCACCACCTGGAGACTGATAGACCAGCTCTTCTTTTCCTTTCGGAGACGCAGATCGGATGTCCGTCAGACGTGTCGTACTTATCATACCCAGGGTTTACCCTGGAGCACAATTTTAAACAACCCGAGACGACATCTGTTATCGGCGTCTCCGAAACCTTGAGGACTCAAGGTTTTTCGTGCTCCCGTCACTGGTGGACACAGGCCTAGATAAAATTATCTACGCCTGTGTCTACCGATCGCACAGTGGAGATCAGGAGACAACCAGGCTTACGGAGCATCTGTGTGAGGCGGCTGATGCGGCACAGCAGCGGTACCCTTCTGCCCAACTAGTGATACTGGGGGATTTCAATGCTCACCACCAGGAGTGGCTCTTCCCATACCAGATCCATACCTAGAAGCTAACGACATCCTCAGTGACCGCCAATATGGCTTCCGCCAAAATCGGTCAACTGGGAATCTTCTAGCGTATGCCATTCACATCTGGAGTGAGGCCATCGAGAAGCACGGAAGCGCTTGCCGTCTCCCTCGATATCTCGAAGGCTTTCGACGGGGTCTGGCACGAGAGCCTTATTGGTAAGCTTCTATTCATGCATGGAGTACTGCTCTCATCTCTGGGACGGTTCTGCCAAGTACCAGCTGGATGCACTAGAGTCGATTGAAAAACGGGCCAAGAGGCTCATCGGCAATGAGATACTGGTCGAGTCTAGGCTCCAGAGCCTTGAACATCGGCGCCAAGTTGCCATTCTGTCGGTTTTTTATCGGTTACATTTCGGGGAGTGTGCGAAGGAATTGCATGAACTAATTCCTCCTAGCCCGTTCCATCATCGGACTACAAGACGTTCGGCGATGCGTCATCGGTACATGGTGGACATCCCACCCATAGGCACCAAACGTTGTGGGAATACTTTCATTATACGTACAGCTAAGGAGTGGCATTCCCTGCCGGAGTCTGTATTTCCTGATAGCTACAACCTGGGAGTCTTTAAGTCAAGAGTGAATAGGTTTCTTCTAGGTAAGCGTGCTACATCGTCGACCAAATCATCACTTAGCATCAGGTGAGATAGTGGTCAAGCGCGAGCCTACCAATAATAAAAAAAAAATGCTACTCACAGAGCTCCTTACTGTACTCCTTCTCTTTTAGATCTCATTCTAGTTTCTGACACTAATATGCCACAGTGGACAGCTTCCAGCACCCTTTTCCTATCATGACCTCATTTATCTTTCCAACAAGATTCGATCCCGTAAACGCAAGGCCAAATTTATTTTTCTTCGCAGTTTTAAAAATGTTGACTTGGAGCGTTTGAGGGCTGATGCGGGTAGGATTGACTGGTCTCCTGTATTCACCTGCGAAAATGTAGACTCTATGGTCTTAGTCTTCAGCAGGATTATGCTGGAACTATATGAGGTACATGCTCCTCTTAAAAAGGTGAGAGTAAAACACCGTCCTGCTCCATGGCCATCCCCAGCAATTAAAAATCAGATGGCTAAGCGTGACAAAGCTAAGATGGATCTCAATGCACTTAATGCGTACTTTTCTAAGTCACGAATCACCCTCGACAACCATGTTAAATCCTCCACTCTCAAAGAACTCTCTAATCTTGCTTTGCCAGCAAATACTTCTATACTTCTTTCTCGTTCCACCCAATTACCGAACTAGACTTAAAGAAATGTATCCTGTCCATCTCCACTAAGGCGGTAGGAGACGATAGCCTTCAACCCCATATGTTCTTGCCTATTTTAACTGAAATAGTTCCTGTTGTAACTCACATTGTACATTTTTCACTTTTCATAAACTCTTTTCCTACATCCTGGAAGAACCTACCGCTTCCTAAAGTTTCAAATCCCTCCTTACCATCCCAGTGCCGTCCATTATCCATACTCCCAATCCTCTCCAAAGTTCTCGAGAGTATTGTCCAGAAGCAACTGTCTTGTTATTTGTCCTCTAATGGCCTGCTGAGTCCTTACCAAACTGGTTTTAGACCTGGCCATAGTACTGTAACAACTCTTGTTAAAGTAACTGACTACATAAGACTGGCTATGGAGAATAAATTTCTGACTGTATTGGTTTTACTGGACTTCAGCAGTGCCTTGAACTCAGTTGACTTTGACATCCTTTTGGGAATCCTTTCCTCTCTTAATGTCATGTAATTGAGTGGTTCAAATCTTATCTTCGGAGCCATTCCCACTCCCAGTCTGTTCAAACCGATGAGTGTTCCTCTGAATGGTGTGACTTGAGTACGGGCGTTCCTCAGGGTGGCGTCCTCTCTCCTCTTCTCTTTTCAGTTTTTATAAATGCTATCACTAAGGTCCTTTCTTCTAACTATCATCTCTATGCAGACGACTTGCAGTTATATCGTCATTTTAAAGTAGGTGAACTCGTTGAGGCTGTGTCTGCCGTCAACGATGACCTTGAAAATATTAGCAAATTGGCTAAATCCTATGGGCTCTTACTGAACCCAACCAAATCGCAAGCGCTCATTGTTGGTGGTAGATACATGCTCAACCTATTGGATCACCAGTCTCTCCCGCCGGTAGCGTATGATTCAGTGCCCATAAATGACTCCAAAAGCGCAAAAAATCTAGGCGTTCACATGGATACAAACCTCTCTTAGGAGGTTCATATTGCTGATGTGAGTAAGAGGGTCTTTTACTCTTTCAGTCCCTTAAACGTCTCCAAAAATTCTTACCATTTCACAATAAGGTTACTCTTGCACAATCCCTTCTTCTACCGCTCATAGACTATGCGGATGTCTGTTTTTTAGATGCAACGGAGGTACTCCTTAATAAAGACAAGATATATTTATTTCTGAATATATGGTACATTAAGATCTTAATATTAAACATTTTCACATACACTACCGTTGCCAGTGTAGAAATATTAAAATTAAATTACAAAACAAAATCAAAGTGTCCAAGCTCTAGGCCGCAACAATATAACTGTAGTAAGTTGTTTATCATCGAAACGCTAAGAAAAGGCTATATTCCCCCATTGCGCGTCAATAAGCAGACACAAAAGAAACAACAATAGCTTACGAACACATGGTGTGCGCGACGTTTGAGGCGTACAATATTATAAATTAGTTGAATGTGTGTTGAGTGTGAATGAATGTAATGTCAAAAATTAATAATTATATAATGTCAAATGCATAAAAAAAAACCGGCCAAGTGCGAGTCGGACTCGCACACGAAGGGTTCCGTACCATTATCGCAAAACACTGCAAAAAAGTCACGTTTGTTGTATGGGAGCCCCCCTTAATTTATTTTATTTTAATTTAATAATTATTATTTTTTTAAGAGAATATACAACTAAATATTCTGTGAATATTTCAAGCGTCTACCTGTTGCCGTTATTAATATCGAGCAAAAAACGGCAAAAATATCACATTTGTTGTATGGGAGCCCCCCTTAAATTTTAATTTTATACTGTTTTTAGTATTTGTTGTTATAGCGGCAACAGGAATACATCATCTTTGAAAATTTCAACTGTCTAACTATCACGGTTCATGAGATACAGCCTGGTGACAGACAGACAGACAGACAGACAGACAGACAGACGGACAGCGAAGTCTCAGTAATAGGGTCCCGTTTTTACCCTTTGGGTACGGAACCCTAAAAATTAAAAAAACCGGCCAAGTGCGAGTCGGACTCGCACACGAAGGGTTCCGTACTATTATCGCAAAACACTGCAAAAAAATCACGTTTGTTGTATGGGAGCCCCCCTTAATTTATTTTATTTTAATTTAATAATTATTATTTTTTGAATAGAATATACTACTACATATTCTGTGAATATTTCAAGCGTCTACCTTCTACCGTTATTAATATCGAGCAAAAAACGGCAAAAATATCACGTTTGTTGTATGGGAGCCCCCTTAAATATTAATTTTATACTGTTTTTAGTATTTGTTGTTATAGCGGCAACAGGAATACATCATCTGTGAAAATTTCAACTGTCTAACTATCACGGTTCATGAGATACAGCCTGGTGACAGACAGACAGACAGACAGACAGACAGACGGACAGCGAAGTCTCAGTAATAGGGTCCCGTTTTTACCCTTTGGGTACGGAACCCTAAAAAAACAATTCAAGTTAACAAGTGTAAATAAGTATTAATAAAACGTAATGTAATATTAACTGAATAGAAACATTTGTCTAAAAGCCAGGCAAATATTGTGTTCCTAAAATTATTAGTGGGCAACACTCTGATGCGTGGGGGTAAATTATTAAATATTTTGATTGCCATGCAATTGGCATTCCTGCTATACAATTGTAATCTCTGGCTAGGTGCAAGTAATTTATTTGGGCTTCTGCTTTTCACTCTTTTAGAAATGCTCTCATACAATGGGAACATGTGCGAATACCTTTTAACAAACATACAAATAAATACCCGTAGTATATTGTTTTTCAATTATGAAACGCGAAAGTTTTAAAGTTAATATAAACATACAAATCTCAAAAATATGTAGGCAAGGAAGTGGAAGAATTTTTAGTGCTTTGAATAATGGCTTACAATGATCTAAATATTCTGCTCCATACACAGTTCTGACACATTTTTATTTGTGCAATGAATGCACTGTTCACATCTACTGAATAACGCGGTAACGCAGCACTGATGCAACATAGCCATAATAAGCATTTAGGGCTGTTTCTTTACTGGCTATTCGTCTCAGTTTTCGAAGAGCAAACACAAATTTGTCGAGACGAGTGCAGACTTTTTTTACATGTTCTTTCCAATTTAGTTTTTCATCAATAACTATTCCCAAGAATAAGGTTGAAGGTACAGGTGCCAAAATTGAATTATTGTAGTGTATTTGAGGTGGTTTTACTAAAGAATTGTATGTTTGAAATTGTACTAACTTTGTTTTTAGGGTTCCGTACCCAAAGGGTAAAAACGGGACCCTATTACTAAGACTTCGCGATCCGTCTGTCTGTCTGTCTGTCACCAGGCTGTATCTCATGAACCGTGATAGCTAGACAGTTGAAATTTTCACAGATGATGTATTTCTGTTGCCGCTATAACAACAAATACTTTTTTTTTGTGAGGGTAGCTTAGTAGAACACAACTTTTTTTTTGGAGCTCACATTTAATATTAAATTAAAAATAGTTTATTTATATTTTTGAACGTGCAAATGCACTAAAAGCCTTCAGTATCCTCGGCTGCACTCACTGCACTTATAAAATTTCCTCTCACCTTCACCTGACCTGCACAAAAATAGATATTCGAAATGGACCTATACGCCAAGCTAGCAGGCACTATGGAGGATCTTGCTGCCACTTTTACTGCACGGATGGACACCTACGAAAAGGATTTGAAAAGCGTCAGCAGTAATGAGGCCACCCATAAAACAATAGCCAGCCTATCCCGAGAATTTGTGGAGTTTAAGTGCCTCATTTGGAAAACAATGAGCGCACTGAAGACACAGATGGAGTTGCTGATTGTGGGGCTGGATCGTCACGAGATGGCGTCTCGCAGGCAGGTCTTGCTGCTCCATGGCCTTCCTGAGCAGAAGGATGAAGACCATATCTCTCGGGCTATCTCAACGGTGGTGGACAGGATGAAAATACCGAATATCTCCCCTTCGGACATCATATCCTGCCATCGCCTGGGAGTGAACTCAGGCAAGCCACGCCCTCTGCTTATCAGGTTTGCAAATTATAACCAGCGTAGTGAGATATGGCGCAGCAAGACTTTATTGAAGGGGTCCGGTTTGGTTTTCTCGGAGTTCCTTACTAAGCCAAGACATGACGTTTTCTTAAGGGCTCGAAAACACTTTAGTGTGAAGCAGTGTTGGACCTCCGAGGGCAAGATTGTGATCCTTCTCCCAGACAAGTCGCGTTGGAAAATTGAGTCGACAGCTGAACTACAGCAGTTGATTACGCGGTTCCCGGCGGCTACATCTACCAATGTATCCTCGGACAAAGCATCACGCAGGCAAGCTAAATAATTGCACCCTCAACCTATTGGTCATATTCGTCATTTTTAGTTTTTTATCTTATTTTACAGCCTGTCGGTCACTGAACATTTTTCTAAACAGTGTTTGTTATGACTTTTGTGACTGTTTGTGTGTGACTTTGACACTTATCTTTGACATAATAATGTGCCATAGTTTTATTAAAGTTTCGTTCGGAAACTTACATCAATAATTGTTTTTTTTTTTTAATGTTTTGGGTAATAGTCTTTTGGTATTTATTTAAATGTGTTTAAGAGTGCATCGAGGACTGTTATTTTGTTATTTTAGTGTAATAATTTTATTGTTTTTGTATATAGGTATATAATTATATTACTTTTATAGGCATTATATGTGTCATGTTAGATCATGTTGGCAATAGTTTTGTTTCTTGCTCATCTTCTTGTTCATCTGATGTGAGCTATGCTAGTGCGTTCAGTGATGATTCTGTACACCTACGCAATCAACTGTCTTCTGCTTTTTCTTGCTACAGCAAGTTTCTCAATATAGTTCATATAAATGCTCAAAGCGTTCCTGCTCATCACTCCGATTTATTATCCTCATTCGACTCCGATCTTATTCATGCTGTTCTCGTCTCAGAGACTTTTCTCAAACCTACACTTCCTTCGACGCAATATTCATTGCCCGGCTACAAGCTGGTGCGTAACGACAGAATAGGCAAGGGATGTGGAGGAGTCGCCATCTATCTCCGTGGAGATATTACTTACAAAGTCGTTGATCAGTCTCCGAGTAATTATTCTAAATTTGCAGAACACCTTTTTATTGAAGTAACTTTTAATCACACAAATTTGCTGTTAGGTGTTTACTATAGTCCTTCATGTCATATAGATTATTTCCTTTCACTCGAATCAAAATTAGAATATTTTTCATCGTTATATGACCACACGATAATACTCGGAGACTTCAACACCTGCCTGATCAAGGATGATGTACGCAGCCGTAAACTCCGGTCTCTGGTCTCTTCTGTCAACATGCATATCCTTCAGCTTGACGCCACTCATCATGCTCCTCACTGTAACCCCTCACTTCTAGACCTTATCCTGGTTTCTGACCCAATCAAAGTAGCCACTCACGGGCAACTTGCTGCCTCTTTCTCTTACCATGATCTTATCTTTCTCTCTTATAAAATTCGCCCTCCTAAACGGGAATCTAAATTTCTCTTCCTTCGTAGTTTCAAGAACATTGACCTGGATCGCTTGGGAGAAGATACGGGCAATATTGATTGGTCTTCTGTTTATGATAGCAATGACTTGGACAGTAAGGTTGCTGAATTTAACAAGATAGTGTTAAAACTTTTTGATAAGCATGCCCCACTCAAAAAGGTTAGAGTGAAGCACCTTCCAGCCCCCTGGTTGTCTGACAGCATTAAAGACGCGATGTCGAAAAGGGATAAGGTTAAAAGGCGGTACAAAAAGGATCCTACTGATGAGAACTGGTCTCTATACAAGAAGATGCGCAATCGGTGCGGTCGTATGTGTAGGGATGCTAAAAGGCGCCACATCCACAACTCTGTTCAAAACTTCAACACAGCACAAGTATGGCAATTTCTTAAATCTCTTGGTATCGGAAAAGCTGTTGATGACAGCACGCTTGATATAGACCTTAATGCAATTAATCTACATTTCTCAAAATCACCTGTTACTCTTGACGACAACGTTAAAGCTTCCACTCTTGACAATCTCTCTAAGCTTCCTCTGCCAATGTGTAATTCATTCTCTTTTCACCCAGTCACAGAAGGGGATATAAAGCGGGCCGTCACATCTATATCCACGAAGGCGGTGGGTGATGATGGTCTGCAACTCCAGATGCTTCTTCCTATCCTTAATGAACTCTCTCCTGTCATCCGCCACATTATCAATTACTCCCTCTTTTCTGGCTGCTTTCCTTCGGCATGGAAGAAAGCACATGTTCTGCCTCTACCCAAAGTCCCTAAACCCTCGTCAGTTTCCCAGTACCGTCCAATTTCTATTCTTCCAATCCTATCTAAAGTCCTTGAGAGTGTTGTTAATAATCAGCTGTCTCATTATCTCTCTTCTAACGGCCTGCTCAGTCCTTATCAATCTGGATTCCGCCCTGGCCACAGTACTGTATCGGCCCTAGTCAAAATAACTGACGACATTCGACTGGCCATGGAAAACAGGCTCCTTACAGTATTGATTTTACTGGACTTTAGCAGTGCTTTTAATTCAGTTGATTTTGACATCCTCTTAGGTATCCTATCCTCCCTTAATATATCTCCTGCTGTGATCGAGTGGTTTAATTCTTATCTTCGGGGTCGCTCGCAATCGGTTCGCTCAGAGGAGGCTTCTTCTGACTGGAGCGATCTCGCTGCGGGTGTTCCTCAGGGTGGCGTCCTTTCTCCTCTTCTTTTCTCTGTTTTTATAAACGCTATCACTAAGGTCTTAACTTCTCACTTTCATCTATATGCCGACGACCTGCAGCTTTATCGCCACTTCAAAATAGAAGAGCTCACTGATGCTGTCGATGCCATCAATAATGATCTTAAAAATATCTATCAGTGGGCTAAAAGTTTTGGACTTTTGGTGAACCCAACCAAATCACAAGCTCTCATTATTGGTGGCAGACATTTCGTCAATTTACTGAGTAACCAGCATCTCCCTCCAGTTTTGTACGATTCTGTCGCTATAGCCTATTCAAAAAAAGTAAAAAACTTGGGTGTTTTCTTAGACTGCAACTTAACTTGGGACGTTCACATTGCGGAAGTAAGCAGGAGGGTTTTTTGCTCGTTTCGATCTCTAAAGCGTCTCCAGAAGTTCCTGCCTTTCTCAACTAAAGTAACTCTTGCTCAGTCTCTTCTTCTTCCTCTTCTTGACTATGCTGATGTCTGCTTCCTTGATGCAACTGAGGAACTTCTTAATAAACTCGAACGATTGCAGAATTTGTGCATCCGCTTCATTTTTGGCCTACGAAAGTATGACCATGTGTCAGAATTTCGGAGGCGGTTGAAGTGGCTGCCCATTCGGCAGCGTCGAGATACACACATTCTTTCATTACTCTTTTCTGTTCTTCACAACCCTACCTCTCCTTCATATCTTCGGGAACGCTTTGAGTATCTCGTTCCAAGAGGAAAACCTTGCCGTTCCTCATCGTCTCTTCTCCTTCGTTTTCCTCCCCACTCATCAAGTCGTTACGGTGGATCATTTACTGTTCGTGCTGTCCGCCTCTGGAATAATCTCCCTCACACCATACGGGACAGCCCTTCGTTGGGAATTTTCAAGAAAAGAACAAAGGAACATTTCCTGTCGACATGATGCATAGATTATTATGTATGTATTTATTAAGTTAGGATTTTAGTTATATTAGATAGTATGTATTATGTTTATGCATTGTGTGCTGTACACGTATTTGTTTAGTTTACATAGTTAGTAAGAATTTAAATGTTAAGTTATATTGTGCACTTGAGTATGCTGTCCTCATGTAATTAAAAATCTCTTTGACACTGAGGTTTGCTGTAAGAGAACCCAATTATGGGTTAAGCTCGCCTTTGTACATAAGCTGTCCTACTATATTTGTTAAATGTATGTTTTTGTGTACAATAAAGAATAAGAAGAATAAGAAATACTAAAAACAGTATTAAATAAATATTTAAGGTGGGCTCCCATACAACAAACGTGATATTTTTGCCGTTTTTTGCTCGATATTAATAACGGCAACAGGTAGACGCTTGAAATATTTACAGAATGTTTAGTTGTATATTCACTTCAAAAAATAATAATAATTAAATTAAAATAAAATAAATTAAGGGGGGCTCCCATACAACAAACGTGATTTTTTTGCAGTGTTTTGCGATAATGGTACGGAACCCTTCGTGTGCGAGTCCGACTCGCACTTGGCCGGTTTTTTCAATGTTTACACGTAAATTATTAGATTCCAGCCATCTGATTGCTTATAGTATTTCATTGTTAGTGTCAGTTTTAAACTCGAGCGACTGCAGAACTTGTGCATCCGCTTCATTTTTGGCTTCCGCAAATACGACCATGTATCGGAATTTCGGAACAGATTGAAGTGGCTGACGATTCGGCGTCGTCGAGAAACCCATATCCTATCCCTTCTCTATACTATCCTGCACAATCCTAATTCTCCTCAATACCTTCGTGAACGCTTTGAGTACCTTGTCCCGAGGGGTAAACCCTGTCGCACTGCCACTTCTCTTCTCCTTCGCCCTCCACGACACACTTCCAGCCACTATGATGGCTCCTTCTCTGCTACTGCAGTGCGTCTCTGGAACTTTCTCCTACGCGACAGCCCTTCTCTGGAGGTCTTCAAGAGGAAGTTTAAAGATCATTTTCTTGCGCAATGACATAATATTAGTATTTATATATAGGAGCTCGTGGCTAAATAATAACAGCCGCACGGGTCGATCTTCAAGGTTAAGCAACGCTTGACGAGGTCGGTCCGTGGATGGGTGACCATTTCAACATACCGAGTTTCCTCCGTGCCTCGGAAAGCACGTTAAGCCGTTGGTCCCGGCTGTCATTTGAAGATCTTTGACAGTCGTTACGGGTAGTCAGAAGCCTGAGATCTGACACCAGTCTTGCCAAGGGGTATCGTGTTACCCAGTTACTGGGTTGTGGAGGTCAGATAGGCAGTCGCTCCAAGTAAAACACTGGTACTCAGCTGAATCCGGTAAGACTGGAAGCCGACCCCAACAATAATTGGGAAAAAGGCTAGGCAGATGATATAAAAATATGTATTTATGTAAATATATTTAACTAGCTGTTGCCCGCGACTTCGTCCGCGTGGTTAAGAAGATATAAAGTTTAATGATGTTTAACGCAAACTATTTTTATATTTCAGTCAACAGAAAATGCCAATCATACTAAGCATCATTTTTTAAAGCACGAATTAGAAAAAAAATATAGTGTATCACAAAATTATTTCTTAGCTTATACTACTCATAAACTCTAGACTTGCTAAATTTCAGGCTTTAGATTCCTATTCAGGCTCATTTTCAGATGATCCTCTTTTGGTTTCAATAAAAATTACATAATTGTATAAAAAATAACATATTATTTAAATTAAATCCAGTTTCGAAATTTCGAAATTAGGAGTGTCAATTTCGAAATTAATAACCATCAAATATGGTCCGAAATTTCGAAACTATGAAATTTCGAAATGCATGCCCTACCTTACACCCCTAGATCCGGCCCTGTCGCAAAATCCGTTCTTAGCAGACGTTTACTAACTATAATCTAAAGTAAGTAACTCAAAAAATGAAGGACTTTCATATAAACTTGCGAGACACCCCATAAATCCGGCCCTGTCGCAAAATCCGTTCTTAGTGGACGTCTACTATCTATAAACTACATCCCTGCCAAATTTTAAGTTAGTAGGTCAAAAAATGAAGGACTTTCATACTAACTTGCGAGAGCCCTTAGACTCCCTAAAGCCGGCCCTGTCGCAAAATCCATTCATAGCGGCAATCTACTAACTATAAACTATCTCCCTGCTAAATTTTAAATTAGTAGCTCAAAAAATGAAGGGCTTTCATACAAACTTGCGAGAGCTCTTAGACCCCCTAAATCCGGCCCTGTCGCAAAATCCTTTCTTAGTGGACGTCTACTATCTATAAACTACATCCCTGCCCATATTTTAAGTTAGTAGCTCAAAAAATGAAGGACTCTCATACTAACTTGCGATAGCCCTTAGACCCCTAAATCCGGCCCTGACGTAAAATCCATTCTTAGCGGACGTCTACTAACTATAAACTACCTCCCTGCCAAATTTCATCTTTATATGTCAAGCAGTTTTCGATATTTCATGATAGGTGAATGAGTGACCGAATCGCTTTTATATAGATATAAATAAAATTCATCAAAAAAACTTTAACACCCCCTAAATCGGATTTTGGGGATAGGTTCGAAAAACTTATAATGACAACCTTTATTGTTTACTTAGGTTGATATTTGTGTCAAGTTTCAAGTTTATTAACCTAAGAAGTAAGATTCTTCAAAAAAAATATATCGACTTTTGGGGGTATTTTTGAAAAACGAATAATTGCAACCTTTTGTTGCTTACTTAGTTGGGTATTTATGCCAAGTTTCAAGTTTATTAACCTAATAATAAGTTTATCAAAAAAACTTTAACACCCCCTAAATCGACTTTTGGGGGTATTTTCGAAAAACTAATAATGACAACCTTTATTATTTATTAATTTTAGTATTTGTGTAATGTTTCAAGTTTAGTTACCCATGAAATAAGATTCTGTCATACAAATTTCAACACCCCCTAAATCGACTTGAGGGGGTAGTTTCAAAAAACTAATAATGTCAATCTTTATCATGTACTTAGATTACTATTTGTGCCAAGTTTCAAAAATATTAGGCGAAGGAATTAGATTTTTTATACAAACTTTGCCCCCCGTTTTTAACCCCCTTAAGGGTAGAATTTCGGCAAATCCTTTCTTATCGGATGCCTACATCATACAAAGAATACACCTTTCAAGTTTCAGGTCTCTACGTTCAGCGGTTTGGGCTGTGCGTTGATCCGTCAGTCAGTCAAGATTTCTTTTAAACTGATCTTGCAACAGTCAAACCCAATTTATTTTCTAAATACCGAATCAAAGAATGAACCAGTTAGGTTCATTTATATCATAAATTATGTTGATACAACTCTAACAAATAATTGGTAATAATGCATTAATTTCGACCAAATTTGATTACCATAAAAACGGTTCTAGTGAGTTAATCTTAAAAGATAGACATATACTGTCGCGGACATTTTTTTAGATCATTTCAAGAGGAATAATTCTTTCATACATATTTTTTTGGTATCTTGAACCGTTTTCGCAGCGCACGCAACGGAAGCCCTCAAATATGAATAATTTTCCCCGTTTTTTCCACATTTTTCATTGTTTCTTCGCTCCTGTTAGTTGCAGCGTGATGTTATATAGCCTAAAGCCTTCTTCGATAAATGGTCTATTCAACACAAAAATAATTTTTCAATTCAAGCCAGTAGTTCCTGAGATTAGCGCGTTCAAACAAACAAACAAACAAACAAACAAACTCTTCAGCTTTATAATATTAGTATAGATTTAATACGTCTTAAATTATTTTAAAATTGTACACTGGATCCTGCCCTCTATAATGTCATCTACATTGAGTTTAGCTCGCCTTAGTACATGTACTTTATTATCACACTGTATGTAATGTTGTTTTTGGTGTACAATAAAGAATTAAGAAAGTTATACAATGGGCTGCCTTATCGCATTCTGCGATCTCTTTCAGGCAACCTGGTATGGACAGTAATTGTCTGGATATGAAGTGAGGCTGTCATGGTGTCAACAGTGTTCAAATACTATATTATAATAGATGCAAAGATAAATACATATGCTATGTAATATATACATAAATACATCTATAATCAATTACTTATCTATACAAATAAATAAAATTGAAGTGTCTGTATGTAATATCAAACTAACAACGTTTTATTATTATTTTCGTTTTCACGTGAAAGTATATACGTCACTAACAACAAATAATCAATTTTTAAGATTTTTGTCTGTCTGTCTGTCTGTTTGTTCCGGGTAATCTCCGAAACGACTGGACCGATTTTGACGGGACTTTCACTGGTAGATAGCTGATGTAATAACGAGTAACATAGGCTACGTTTGATCACGAGAAAATTCATAGTTCCGGCGGGCAACTAAAAAAATAAAAGTATATTTTTTACGAGTTTGACGCGGACGAAGTCGCGGGCAACAGCTAGTACTTAATAATATTATAAAGAGGAAAGATTTGTATTTTTGTATGTAACGAATAAACTTAAAAACTACTGTACCGATTTCAAAAATTCTTTCACTGTTGGGAAGCTACATTATCTCCGAGTAACATAGGCTACTTTTTATCCCTGTATTTCTACGGGAACGGGAACTACGCGGGTGAAACCGCGAGGCGTCCGCTAGTATTAAATATAATGACAATAAAAATAAATGTTGAATGACTATATTGCTTGTTGTTGCAATGTTAGCATAGATTCACTCTTGCTTGAATGTTTATTTTCACTTACAGAGCTAGAAACAGAGTTGGTAAATCCAGAATCTTCAGATGTAGAAGATATACAAGTAAAGCATTCTGATTCGGAAGACAATGTGTCTATAACGGAGTTTAAAACAGAAGTGGAAGAAGAACAAGACACGAACTGTAAGTATTAGTAAGTTAATTTTTTATTTGAAAGCGAACAGGTCGACTCAGCTACAGACACTTAAATACAGCTAAAAAACCGGCCAAGTGCGAGTCGGACTCGCGCACGAAGGGTTACGTACCATTATTGCAAAAAACGGCAAAAAATCATGTTTGTTGTATGGGTGCCCCACTCAAATATTTATTTTATTCTGTTTTTAGTATTTGTTGTTATAGCGGCAATAGAAATACATCATATGTGAATATTTCAACATTCTAGCTATCACGGTTCATGAGATACAGCCTGGTGACAGACATTCAGACAGACGGACCGCGGAGTCTTACTAATAGGGTCCCGTTTTTACCCCTTGGGTACGGAACCCTAAAAAGTAAATAAAAATAAAATACAACCGACTACTAAATAAATGTATGTTCCGTATGGTGACGGACGTAAAGAATTTCACCATCCCATATCTTCCCGTGGGTGTCGTAAGAGGCGACTAAGGGACACACCAGAGAATGGGCAGCAGCGTTCTCTGTGCACTTTATCAACAAACTGCGATCGCCAACCCGCCTGCCAAGCGTGGCGATTATGGCAAAACCCCCCAATCCTAATGATCAGCACACAGAAAAAACGGCCCCGAATGCCCGGCAGCCCGTCTACCCTCGGCTACGGTAGCGGTCGAGGCGATGGCGTGGCAAGGGGTGCTAAGAATCCCCGGAGTGGACCCCGCTACCCCAATAAACACCGACGACTGGACCTGGGAACATATAACACGCGAACACTCCGGACCGACGAGAAGATAGTCGGCCTGGAAGAAGATTTGAGTAGGTTGCGATGGAGTATTATAGGGTTATCTGAAGTCCAAAGAGAGGGGGAGGACTCGATAATCCTCAAATCCGGTAACCTGCTCTATTTCCGAGAGGGTGACCGACAGTCCCAGGGTGGTGTCGGGTTTATCATCCACAAGTCCCTTGTGAACAACGTGGTGAAGATCGAGAGTGTGTCGACCAGGGTGGCGTACCTTATACTCAGAATATCCGCAAGATATTCGCTGAAGGTCATACAGGTCTAAGCCCCGACCTCGGCACACCCCGACGACGAGGTAGAGACCATGTATGAGGATATCTCTAGAGCCATGCATGGTTTCAAAACTCACTTCACCGTTGTCATGGGGGACTTCAACGCAAAACTGGGCAAACGAGACGTGGATGAGCTGCAAGTGGGGCAATTTGGAGTTGGACGCCGGAACCACCGGGGTCACCTACTGGCCAGTTTTATGGAGAAGGAGGGCATCTACATGATGAACTCCTTCTTCGGAAAGCGTGAGCACAGGAAGTGGACCTGGCAAAGCCCCGATGGTGCAACTAAAATTGAGATCGACTTCATCATGTCAACCAAGAAGCAAGTGTTCAATGATGTCTCTGTGATCAATTCGGTGAAAACCGGGCGCGATCACCGCATGGTAAGAGGCACATTGAACATTAATGTTAAACTTGAAAGGTCTCGACTGGTGAAGTCCACGCTCCGCCCAGCACAGATCCAGGTCCAAAACCCCGAGAACTTTCAGCTCGAACACCAGAATCGTTTCGAGTGCCTAGGAAGCTCCGTGGACGATTACAGCGATGGGTTCGTGGAAGCTGTCCATACGGTCGGGTCTAAGTTTTTCAAGACCCGCCGTACAGATAGGAACTCTCAAGCTAATGAAGGAGAGGCGTGAGATGATCCTGCAGTCTTCAGACGATGCGTTGAAATACCGGCAGCTAAATAGACGGATCTCAAAGTTCTTGAAAAGTGACCTCCGCCGCTTTAATACTGAGCGTATAAAAGACGCGATTGAGCGGAATAAGGGCTCCAAGGTCTTTGCAAGAGATCTGTCTATAGGGCAGAGCCAGCTCACGAAACTGAAGACCGATGATGGCAGGATCGTTTCCGCCAAACCAGAGCTTCTGAGGGAGATCGAGAGATTCTATGGGCAGCTGTACACGTCAACCAGTAAACCCGTCGCGAATCTAGTGAATGACCCTAGAGCTAGATTGACCTGACACTATACCGAAGACATTCCGGACGTCAGCCTGTATGAGATTAGGATGGCTCTGAAACAGCTTAAGAACAACAAGGCACCGGGTAACGACGGAATTACGGCCGAACTATGATATGATATGATGATGATGATGATGTCTAAATAAAAACATTAAAAGTAAAAAATACTTTGTTTTCGGCAGTCGGTGTTCCTGTTTTCTTTTCTTCTTTTTTGACAAAATCAAAGTAAATTAAAATAAAATACAACCGACTTCTAAATAAAAACATTACAAAGTGAAAAATACTTTTTTTTCGGCAGTCGGTGTTCCTGTTTTCTTTTCTTCTTTTTACCCGACTGCCGAAGGAGGGTAATGTGTTTATCAGTCTATGTATGTATGTATATATGTTTGTTCCTATGTTGCGTAATAGAGACCAAACGCGTTGGCTGATTTTGATGATTCATACATCAATCGATTCGTAATATCAGACCATACAGCTCAACTGCTAAAATGTCGTGTCAAAAAAACCTGCACATTCCATCATTGGTTTATATACAAACGTGACTATATTGTTGAAAATATTAGCAAGTTTAGAGAATGCCTGCAAAGTTTATCATTTCATGATGCATATAAATGCTCAGATCCAAATAAAGCATTTAATGAGTTTCACGATCTATTTAAATTGTTCTATGACCTATGTTTCCCAATTAACAAAATAAAACTTTCGGTAATTAAAAAGCCAAAGTGGATCACAACGGGACTGAAAAAATGTTCGAAACGTAAAAGAGACATGCTATGGGAATATAGAAAGTCACCAAACCTGGACAATAAAAATAAATTTAAAACGTATACTAAAAGATTAAAACACATAATCAAACCCCTTTAGTTCCCTTCTAGGCTTTGTGTGCTTACCACCATCGGCCACATCATCACTGACCACGGTGAGATTGTGGTCAAACACAGGCCTATACAAAGTAAAAAAAAAAAACAGACACAAAAAACGCAAAACCATCATTTTATAAATACTGCTGAAAACAAAAGCAAAGCTACATGGAGCATAATTAATAAGCAGAAATCAAATTACCCTAAACAAACTATAGATAGCATAAAAGTTGACAGCAAAATTATAAATAATCCTGAACAAATAGCAGAATCATTAAATAATTATTTTATAGACCAAATTGAATCTCAAAGTGACATTAATCTTAATAATAAATCAACAATAAATTCTCATCCTAATTCAATATTTATGACACCCACAGTACCCTACTTACTTACATATTTAAAATTATGAATTCCCTGAAAAATACTAAAAGCTCTGGATATGACGACATAACCACCGAGGTAATAAAAGCCACATCTCCTATCATTGCGCCAATACTCAGCCATATTATCAATGGTAGCATTGAAACAGGCATATTCCCAGATAAATTGAAAATATCTGTAATTAAACCATTACATAAAAAAGGCGATAAGCAAGATCCTAGCAACTACAGACCAATCGCGCTCATTCCAGTATTCGCAAAAAAATTTGAAAAAGTAATACATAACAGCTTATATGCATATCTAGAAACTAACAAAATCTTGGTTAGTGAACAATATGGTTTCAGAAGAAATAAAAACATTGACTCTGCCATTTACAAACTGGTTGAACATATTCTAACTAACGTTGATACCAGAACGCCAGTAGTTGCATTATTTATGGACATGTCAAAGGCATTTGACTGCGTTAACCATAAAATACTAATAAACAAGCTGGAAAAATATGGAATTAGAGGCAATGTCCTTGAACTTATCAAGTCATATCTAACTAATAGAGAACAAATAACATATATAAATAAAATCTGCCCCTATACAAGAACTGAAAAGACGTTTGTCTCTACACATAGAAAATGCATATTTGGTGTGCCACAGGGCAGTGTTCTTGCTCCATTGTTATTCATTATATATATTAATGACATGCCTAAGACTATTAATAATCCAATGATTTTATTCGCCGACGATAGCACAATACTAATCAAAAGTAAAGATGATGTGACATTTGAAAAGGAAATAAACGACAACTTAAATGATATAATAACTTGGCTAACTGAAAACAACTTAAAAATAAATTTTGGAAAAACAAATTACATTTCATTTGAACAACAAACAAACAATAAAAAACCGGATATTCGTTACGGTGACAAAACAGTCAGTGAAACAGAACACACCAAATTTTTAGGTATTTGGATAGATAAAAACATGAGCTGGAAAACACATGTTGAAAATACATGCAAAAAGCTTAGCCAGTATTCCTATGCTCTCCATAACCTAAGGAAAGTTTCAAATCGTGCAACATTATTAATGGCGTATCACGGGTATGTTGCATCTACTTTACGCTACGGACTTGTATTTTGGGGTAACTCGCCAGACAAAGAAATGGCGTTCAAAGCCCAGAAACAATGCATAAGGGCAATTTGTGGCATACAACGCACAGAAAGCTGTAAGCCACATTTTCAAGAGTTTCAATTATTAACATTCCCATGTCTTTATATATATGAAGTGGCAATCTTTGTCAAAGCAAATCTACATCTTTATACCCATCCAAGAAGCACACGACACAAAAATAAAATATGCGTAACAAGCCATAAAAAAGCAGTATTTAGTAAAAACATTTTGGGCATGGCACCCAAAATATACAATAAGTTGCCAGAAAGTATCAGAGACCTACACAAAATGTACCATTTCAAATTATGTTTGCATGAATTCCTAGTTGCAAAATGTTATTATACAATTAATGATTATTTAAATGAAAAATGACTGATTATTATTATTTATTATTGATTATTTGATTTTTATATTTTTTTTTATTGTTTGATTTGAGTTGTGTATAATAATTTGACATATTTTAAATTCAATGTTTTTCATTTTTTATTTGTTATTTTTTAATTTGACATTTCTATTTTTCTATTGTAACTCCATTTTAAAATGTATTGTACCTAAATATAATTTGCACACCTTATTAGGTTATAATACAATGTACTTTTTTTACCTGTACCACCTTTTTAACATGTATTATGCAAATAAATTATTTGATTTGATTTGATTTGATTCGTCTTAACCCTGCGAGTGTCACTGGCTAAATTAAAATAAAAAAATGGCGGCTTTTGTGCGCCATATTGAGAGAAACCAATTTTTTTTCTTCCTTTCCTATCGTGTGGGGTATCAAAATGAAGGGTTTAAGGAGGTGATTTCATAAATATATATTACACATATATGGTTAAATGTACATAATTCTGAAAAAAATATAACTAAAAAGTTATAAATAAAAAAAACTATTTAAAAATCAGATTTTTTGATTTTTTAAATAGTTTTTTTATATATAAAAAGCGAACTTAAAAGACGTAAACACGAATAAAATCATGCTGTGCAGTCGGAGGATACATCTGGTTTTGGTCAGACAGCACGCAAACATGTATCCTCCGACTGCACAGCATGATTTTCTTCGTGTTTACGTCTTTTTAGTTCGTTTTTTAAGCAGTCGGGATTTTGTATTTTTTTAATAACTTTATTTTTTGCCATCTACTTCTGAAAAACCAAGTTATTTTTCACTTTGTTGTGTTTTTATCTAGAAGTAGGTTGTATTTTATTGTAAAAAAGTTATTTAATTTTCTCTTTTTAGTTGTGGCAGAATAGATTACCCGATTATGAAACTTTAACATAACCGGTGAAATGAAAGTGTATCAAGGTGAACTGTACACATCTGCGTACCTCTTTAGAGCGTACTGGCGTGATGTTATGTTATGAAATGGTATAAACAATAAACAGACATCTGATTAAAGCAATCCCGAGAGATATCCCGTTACCGTTAGATATACCCTTCTACCCAATTAGTGATAGATTAGAACAGTTGCTCAACTTGTATCAAGCGCAAGTTCGGGCATGCATGGAGTCCTGCTCTCATCTCTGGGACGGATCTGCCAAGTACCAGGCTCATAGGCAATGAAATACTGGTCGAGTCTAGGCTCCAGAGCCTTGAACATCAGCGCCAAGGTGCCAGTCTGTCGGTTTATTATCGGTTACATTTCGGGGAGTGTGCGTTGGAATTGCATGAACTAATTCCGCCTAGCCCGTTCCATCATCGGACTACAAGACGTACGGCGATGCGTCATCGGTACATGGTGGACATCCCACCCATACACACCAAACGTTTTGGGAATACTTTCATTATACGTACAGCTAAGGAGTGGAATTCCCTGCCAGAGTCTGTGTTTCCTGATAGCTACAACCTGGGAGTCTTTAAGTCAACAGTGAATAAGTTTCTTCTAGGTAAGCTTGCTACATCGTCTACCACATCATCGCTTACCATCAGGTGTGATAGTGGTCAAGCTCGAATCTATCAATAATAAAAAAATTACAGACATACGGACAGCGGAGTCTTAGTAATAGGGTACCATTTTACCCCTTTGGGTACGGAACCCTAAAAATAATGATTATTTTTATTAGAAAATACTAGTTTGTATTCTATATACATTCTATTACATATATACCTCGAACATATTGGCTTTTTGAAAAAGTAGACCTTTTGCGAAGTTGACGTTCTTCGAAGTTTGCGTCGTGTTTACAAGTTGAGAAGTTGGCACCCTGCTTCTAACTGAAAAACTTTAGAACTTTCGCAATACTTCATATTCAAATATGTTGCTATTTGCTTCGGCATACATGAGATTTGATTTTTACCGATCACTTATTGTAGCATTTACACTTTTGGTAGTTGAGAAAAAAGGGATTCGTTTTTATGTCGTTAGGTCAATTTTTTTTACTATTTGTGTAAACTCTTCTCGTACAACAAACGTGCGCTCAATATTTGTTTTTGTTTTATTCAATTTTACGAGTAAAAACTGGCCTTGATTTTCAAAGTCGTTAATTGTTGAATTTGTGAGTTCACTGCTTCTGCAGGTGCCGCTTATACCGAGTATCAACACCACCTGTGACAAAAATCATTTCTTCATTACTATTAATCACGAAATCTTTAAGATCATCAGATAACTTGCGACTTAAAATGCCAATGCATTCCACAACTTTCATGGATAAATCTTTTACTGTCCAGGCTGCTCGTCTGTGGAATACATTGCCTGACTCAATAAAACGTGCTCAGTCGTTACCTGTATTTAAAAAACTCGTCAAAGAACATTACTTATCGCTGTGATTGTGCTCTTGGTTTTTGACATAATGTGCTGATTGTCGTACATCATTTATTTTCATTGCTTATATATTAAGTATGTATGTATTTATGTATCTATTATTTAGCATATGTATGTATTTTTGCTTCTAGTGAGTATTATTGTATCTATTTTATGTTTATTGTTGGTATTGTCGCACCACTGACAACCCCATGTCATGTCCAGGTAATTTCTGTCCATTCCAGGTTGCCTGGAAGAGATCGCGGAATGCGATAAGGCCGCCCATTGTATGTTTTTGGTATTAAGTTTCTTTTTATTGTTTATTATGGTGTACAATAAAGTGTATCACATCACACATCACATCATCAGCCTATTAATGTTCCCACTGCTGGGACACAGGCCTCCTCTCTGTGAGAGGGAATGGGCCGTAATCCACCACGCGGGCCCAGTGCGGGTTGGTGGACGTCACATGTCTTCGAATTTTTAGTTCTAGGACATGCCGGTTTCCTCACGATGTTTTCCTTCACCATTTTGAGAGCAGTGGTGATTAAATAATTTTCACAAAGTAAAGCGCCTGCCTGGGCTCGAACCCACGACCTACAACTTGTAAGTCGCGACCGATACCACTGGGCCACCACTGCTCTCATAAAGTGCTCATAAAGTGTATATAAATAAATAATATAAATATAAATAAAGTACCTATGTAGATAGAATAACAAGCAGCGATCTTTTACTCCAAAATGCACGCCTATCCGACGTCTTTACTCTCAATTTACGCAATCTGGTCTGTGTGTTTGATTGATATGATTGCATCTTTTTATGGAAACCTATCTATAATACATATCAGAGTAAAGTCGTCGGGTTCGACTTTTGTTTTTAGTGTACAAGACCTACCTAGATAAACATTTATAGCTTACCTTCACTGCCAAATATATCTCGACGGAGGCTTCATTTAAGAATGTTTCCACTTCGCAAGAGGTGAAAACCATAGATTTTTTGCTCTTGAACCCCTGAGACTGTCTTTTCAGAAACGATGTTAGATTATGGAATCTTTTCAAATCGATATTGTGTTTTACTCTTACTCTCGAGCATTAATTAAATACCTGTTCCATAGCGTAGAAGGCTTTATTTTGCCAGATAGTCCATTGAAGTATTTAAGAAATACACTTTAGGAAAATTATTTTACTTTCTTACCAGCTTTAGATTTTACTTTCTTTTGCCTGCGACTTCGTCCGCGTTAATGTCGGTTATCGCGGAAAAAGTGATATCTTTCGTAAGTATTTTTTTTTTTCATTCAATAGTTTCCTATGTTACTTCTAATACCTCCAAGAATATGTGTACACAGTTTCATGATGATCGGCTAAGTAGTTTTCGCGTGAAAGCGTAACAAACAAACTTACAATCATATTTATAATATTAAGTATGATCTGCTCGCCACTTCATAAAGTCATTGTATGTATTTAAGTATTACAGAGTTAGTATCCGCCAAATTATATAATCTATTTAAAATGTTAACTATAGAACACACCGCGTCACTGCCGCGGGCGGACGCGCTTTGTTTTTAGGGTTCCGTACCCAAATAGTAAAAAACGGACCCTATTACTAAGATTCCGCGGTCCGTCTGTCTGTCTGTCACCCTCGCCAGGCTGTATCTCGTGAACCGTGATAGCTAGACCGTTGAAATTTTCACAGATGATGTATTTCTGTTGCCGCTATAACAACAAATACTAATACAGAATTAAATAAATATTTAAGTGGGGCTGCCATACAACAAACATGATTATTTTGCCGTATTTTGCGATAATGATACGGAAACCTTCGTGCGACTCGCACTTGGCTGGATTTTTATTTAAATTCACACTGGCCGTTTATACACTCACAAGACCGCAGCATTTTTTTTTTTCTTATGTAAAAAATTTTACAGCGATTGCCTAACCAAATTTAGTTCTATTTTTAAAATTTATTGCCATCCTAGAGAGGGAAGCAATTACTAAGAGTCTTTCCCGCCCAAAGGTGAGAAGTAGCATCTTCCACCCGCTACTCGGATCAAATAAACACTACTTTCCGAGTATGAGAAATGAAAAATGTCTTTGCTGGTTCTGTAGCCTCAGTCAAAATCAAATAGTTTATTTTAAATAAACCTTAGAGTTACTTTAGAATTGCATAACAAAAAAAATAATTACTCCACTTGCAAATTCGTAAGCGTCAGTAGGTCTCAATGGAGAAGAATTTGCAAGAAACTCCACGGAAACTCTTTACCATCAGTTTTAATTAAAAAATTTTGGTTACTCATTCTTGTTGAAAAAAATACATATATGTGAGAAGATAAAACGCGTTTTTTAAAACACACGTGCACGTAAAAGTTTCTAGAGTAACTAAGAGTTAAAAAAAATACAATAAGAGGCCGAGGCAGCAAAGTTATGACCAATCCCAACTGATGGCGCCCGTTCACGAACATGACGCATGGATCGGCACCACTCAGCTCAACCATCATGAAGGGCACCGAATGATCCAACACATGTGCCACCATCAGATAGAAATTAGAGAGAGCATGACACACTCTACTGCCAAGGCACACAGAAGTCAACGAAACGACACATAGGTACAGTGAATGGTAGATTTACAGTTGGAACATAGTACTCACACATGTGCTGTGCAGTTATATAATACTAAAAGAAATTGAGTTTATACAATACAAATATATTCATACAGTCTTCAGCAGGTCCAACAATACTTAAAAACTTTTCAGCCCATAATTTGTTCTTGCGCCCTAGTGGCTGCGGAGTAGGCCCAGCATTGAGCCAAGCATTTTTATCAGCGATGTAATCCCCTTACTTATAATATGCTTGCCTGCATAGTGTGCGTTTTATACAAGTTTTAAATTTCGTCTCATTCAGTTCTAGAATTTGGGCGGTATTTTATTTTAACATTTGATATAGTACCCCATAAGAGATGATGCTTAGCCAGTCTGAAACTTGGTTGAATTAATTGGTTCCTACTTCTAGTAACATAATTATGTCTGTCGCCGTTTATACTAAAAAGATTTAAATTCTTTCTAACGTACATGATGTTTTCATAAATATATTGACATGTTACCGGCATGATGTTAATGTCCTTAAACAGTTCCCTTAGAGAATCGCGCCGGTGAGGATTATATATCGCTTTGATGGCTCGTTTTTGCAGAATAAAAATGTACTCAATGTCTGCAGCCCTTCCCCATAGTAAGATACCGTAAGACATTATACTATGAAAGTAACTAAAATAGACTAGCCTCGCGGTATCTACATCAGTGAACTGACGATTTTTTCTAACAGCATATTGCCGAACTTAGCCGCCCTGCAAGTGATATTAAATGAGTACCCCATTGTAACCTTGAGTCTAGCGTGATCCTCAGGGAAACCGTTTTATCGACGAATTCTAGCTTCTCCCTGTTTAATATAATGTCACAATCAGTACCTTTGACATTCGGCAAGGCAAATTTTACGCACTTAGTCTTTTTAGCATTTAAAACTAAATTATTAGCTGTGAACCAATTTTGAACCCGACGCAAGACGTTATTTACGTCGTCAACGTTACTCGTACGTCTATTTATCTAAAAAATCAAAGAAGTGTTATCAGCAAATAACACCAAGTTTAAATTGTTTTTCAATAGATGGGGTAAATCGTTAATGTAGACTAGAAACAAGAAAGGACCCAAAATTTAACCCTGGGGTACCCCCATTTTCACGGTTAACCCCGACGAATTGACACCGTCAATTTGAACTAATTGCTGTTTATCATTTAAATAAGATTTAACTAAACTTAACGCTGATTGACCTAGCCCGTAATGCTCAAGTTTAAAAAGTAATGTTTCATGATTAACGCAATCAAACGCTTTCGAGAGATCGCAGAAGACACCAATGGCATCTTGTGATCTGTGCACTATGATCCGAAGGCAGACAATTTATAATGGCTTTGTCTAAGTAGTTGCAGCAACAAAAAAGTTAATTAAAAAAATCAAAATACCCGACTGCTTAAAAAGCGAACTAAAAAGACGTAAACAAGAAGAAAATCATGCTGTGCAGTCGGAGGATACATATTCGCGAGCTGGCTGACCAAAACCAGATGTATCCTCCGACTGCACAGCATGATTTTCTTCTTGTTTACGTCTTTTTAGTTCGCTTTTTAAGCAGTCGGGTATTTTGATTTTTTTAATTAACTTTTTTATTTATAACTTTTACGTTAACATTTTTTTCGAATTAGGTACATTTAAATATATAAGTGTTATATATTTTTGAAATCACCTCTTGAAACCCTTTATTTTGATACCCCACACGATGGGATTGGAAGAAAAAATAAAATTGGCCCCCCACAATATGGCGCCCAAAAGCCGCCATTTTTCTATTTTCCAATTTTAATGTAGCTTATGACACTCGCAAGGTTAAGACGAATCGATTGACGTATGAATCATCAAAATCGGTCAACGCGTTTGGTCTCTGGAACGCCACATAGGAACATACATACATACATACATAAATATATACATACATACATACATAGACTGATAAACACATTACCCTCCTTCGGCAGTCGGGTAAAAACATAGCAGTCGTCACAGTTGTTCGGGTTGGTTCCATAAATACTTGTGAAAAATTAAATGATTTGAAGAGATTTAATAATCTACTGCTATCTGAATTATTTTCTTATTATGACTAGTTTATTACCAGTTGCAAGTTTTGCCAAAACATTTTCCATCACTGACTCAAATATAGAGTTTTTATAATTGGAGGTCTGTAAACGCACACTATGACATGCTTATCCAGCTCATCGCAGGACAGTTTCTCTATCTACAACATCTTTACGAGGTGCGGTACGATTGCTTGATCTTTCAGCCAATGCTCAGTAAACCAAACAATTTCAAACATTGTTTTTTTTTTTTAAAACTGTTCTATTTCCAATTGCTTTGCAGAAAAACCTTGAATATTTTGATGGAATAATTTTAAGGAATTCTGCTTAGCCCCTTTTTACCCGACTGCCGAGGGAGGGTAATGTGTTTATCAGTCTATGTATGTATGTAATTTAAATTAACTAAGTGAGAGCAAGAAGGTACCTGTAGGGTGCAAATGCAAATACACCTTAACATTAATTATGGTAAATGCAATGCAAATGTGAATGTAATGTAAAAATGTCAATGAGTGCCAACGGGCTGGAATCAAGAAATAAAAATGCAAGTTGTCCGATACAAACCGCGTCTATTAGAACACTATCTTAAAACATTGTTACAAATGCATCATCATCATGCTTGCTGCTGCTGCATGATTGTCATAAAAATGTAAAATCGAATGTAGGTCGCACGTGTAAGTGCAAAGGTGCAAACCTACACATTGCACAATTCCCCACCATACAATTCTAAAACCCATGTACGTGCACCGTACATATTGCCACCACAAAGAATGATAACAACTACTTAAACTAAACATTTATCTAACAAAAAATAAGACGCAGAGCACTGATGTTGTAATAGCTATAAAATGTATATAATTAATGTAAAATATTATGTAAATGTACACTTAAAAGCCATACATATAATTGTCATACTCCCTAGTCACACACGTCACTATGTTTTTCAGTGTCAAATTTCACTTCACTTAAGGCGCGGTCAACACTTATCATTTCGTTCACTTTTGTATCCCGTTTGTTGACTTTGCTACACCCGTTCTCGATGTCATCTTCTTCTTCACGTCCTCTTCTGCTTATCGCATCTGGCGAACCCTCCCCCTGTCTTTTGGTGCTAGTCTTTCTCCAAAAGTACACCGATGTTATAGACAGTGCAATGCTAATCGTTATTATAACATAGATTGCGGTGTAGTGGTGAATGTCGTGGGTGGATATTCCTTTATTTCCGTGTGACAGTACACACTGTGTTCTTCATTGTCTCGGATCAGCTGCATCTCACTGATAAGTGCAGAAGAGCCCTCAAGATCTGCCAGGATAAAAAGGAGAGAAGCATTTTGTATATCTGATTACAAGATAAGGTTAATCTTACCGTTATAAGACAAACAACTTAAGTTACTGATGTCACATACACAATAAACAAACTTAAATGGAAATGGACAGGCCATAAGATCAGAAATAAGACAGAAAAATGGTCCAGGGGTATCACCATGTGGTATCCTCGCGAAGGGAAAAGGAAAAAGGGGCGACAGACGAAAAGATGGGAAGAAAGAAGCCATTAGAAAAATAGCAGGACCATTATGGAGAAGAATAGCCATAAACGGAAAAGTATGGCAAAGTCTGGGGGAGGCCTTTGCCAAAGGGCAATCTGATACAAACGTTGATGATACAAATGTTACTGATGTCATAACTAGAAGTACAATAACTGAAATATAATTAAAAATTTAGAATTTGAATCGTAACAATTGATTTGTGTAAGATGGGTGATTAATTCATGAATTTGATTACTGAATTAAAATTAAATTTATATAATAGCAATTCAATTTATTTTTTATATTTTAACTGTGACAATTTGTATATTATAAATTAAATAACAAACAAACTAATAACTTAACTAATAATTTAATAACTTAATTGAAATTACAATACTATTTGTTAGAACTACATAAAATAACTTAATTCATGAATTTTATTACTAACCTGACATTAAATAAACGCATGCATTATGTAACCATATTAGGGGTTATAGTATAAAATTGCCGATTTTTACACAAAAATTGGAATTAGTTTTTTTTTAATTTAACATATTTATTTAATCATTATAATTACCATTATTATCTATACATTGCTGCCATCTAATAGGAAGGTCATTTATGCCTTTGCGATAGAAATCTGGTAATATAGATTCGACAAACTGTGTCAAGCATTTTGTACTGTCTCCTGAGAAGAAAATTTTTTTAGACGTAGAAAATTGTCCAAATCACGAAAAAAATGGCATTCCGTTGGAGCAAGGTCTGGCGAATACGGAGGGTGACGAATGGTTTCTAATTGTAGTTTCTGTAGAGATAAAACGGTTTCTAGTGCTGTATGAGTTCTCGCGTTATCATGGAGCAATAATGGTGAAGATCTATTCATGAGTCGGGGCTGTTTCACTGCTAGTTTTGCTATCATTGTTCGGAGTTCGGCACAGTAGACATCTGCCGTTATTGCTTGACCAGATCGGAGAAAGCTATAGTGAATAACACCGTGCTGAGACCTTTTTATTGGTAAGCTTTTCTTTAGGACACTGTTGCGGCGTGTGACCTGGGGTCAGCCATTGCATTTTTCGCTTACGGTTATCGTAAAGGATCCACTTTTCATCACATGTCACAATTCGATCCAATATTTCAACAAGGCAACACAAGTTTCAAGACATCCCTTGAGAATTTCATTTGTTATTTTGTCATCTCCGGGAGCTTTGTAGTTCTTTTGGGTTGGTTCAATTAATAATTGCATGTCTTACTTCGGATTCTAATATTGAAAACGTAGGGTCTTCATTTGCCTTAAAAAAGGGCTGTGTATTGTATAATAGGGTTCATCATATAGGTTACTGTAGAACTTTGTGGCTATTTCTGTAATTTGAGGTCTTCTTGCTTCCTTCTTTCCAGTAGGTTTTGTTGACATTAGGTTTTCAGGTACAGCTTTCTCTTAGCTCTTTCAGAGCTTTTTTGATACCTCCTCTTTTTAGGGTTCCGGAGTCAACAAGGAACCCTTATAGTTTCGCTCTGTCCGTCTGTCCGTCCGCAGCTTAGCTCAGAGAATCTAAGTACAAGAAAGCTATAATTTGACATGTATATACATATTAATAATTCCGACAAAGTGGTAACATAAAATCATGAAAAATAATATTTTTTCGGGTACCTCCCATAGACGTAAGGTGGGGATGTATTTTTTTTTTCTCATCTATCCCATTGTGTGGGGTATCGTTGGATAGGCCATTCAAAAATATTATGGGTTTGTTAAGACCATTTTTCGATTCAGAGATTCGTTTGCGTAAAATTAAGCTTTAAGTTGCAAATTTATGTTAGAGTCAAGTGTCCCCCCCCCCCCTGCAAGCGAAATGATTGCTCTTGCCTATGTGAAAAAAATCACGGCAGTAGTAAATATAACGAAATTAAAAGGAAAATTAGCACGGATAACAAGGCTTTACAAGTTTACGAGTAATAGTCGACCAACTTATAAAATGTACTTGGAATAGTAAAAATTTTGTACAAATGCCACTGAAAAATTACTAAAATAAAGTTGATAGCTATGTAAAACAGAGTAAATATAATGCTTAAGAACCATGTAAAAATATACAAAAATGAAATCATAACAGGCTTTACAAGTTTACGAGTAATAGTCGACCAACTTATAAAATGTACTTGGCACAGTAAAATTTTTGTACAAATGCCATTGAAAAATTACTTAAATAAAAAATTACTTAACAACGTTAGCTGTGTAAAACAGATAGTAAATATATGCTTATGAACCATGTAAAAATATACAAAAATAAAATCATAACATCCTTAATAATAATGATTTCTACATTAATATTGTTTTATTCAATTTTAACATCGACCCGTCCTTGTAGAAAGACCCTTTAAAATGTTGCTGTGCCCGACAGGGTCCATAATTGTTTCTGTAACTTATATTTACCACCTGTATGTACATTATGGATGCAATAAATTTAATTTGAATTTGAAGCCCGAATAACGCACTGGACTGGCCGGAGTCGTTGGCAGTACCAGAACGTAGTCCATACGGCGCATACGCGCGGTGGAGTCTATTTTGTGTTAGTGCAGAAAGATTTTCGACGTTTTGTAATTAAAACGTAAAAGTAAAGTCAAATTAGATTCGATTTCCAAGCAAATTACTTATTTTCTTTTGTCGATATCCTTCTATAAAGTCAATATTCGACCTGACTTCGTCACTAATTGAGTAGCATGAAATAGTGAATACCGCAGATTAGATGATTCACCTCTAATCCACGGTATTAGAGGAGATTAGAGGTGAATAATACGATTTTTTTCTAATTCCGAAAGAGAAATAAACAAGGAGCGTGCACGCAAGGATCCAGGAACGAACTATACCATTCCCCGTGGCTCTAACGCGCGCTCGTATCGGCTCCTTTCGCAATCCGCACCCGCTTAGGTACTCAAATAGATAATATTTATCTAACTTCAGTTGCGAAGTTGGATTTTAAAACTCCTTCTTCAGTTACCAGTTAGTCCTTATTTAGTTTAAGTCAAGAGTGAATAGATTACATCTAGGCAAACGTGCTTCACCGTAGACCACATCATCGCTTACCATCAGGCGAGATAGTGGTCAAACGCGAGAATATAGATTAAAAATCCTATGTGGACCCGTTTTTATACTTTGTGAGCCGCTGAAACCATTCTAATGTTCATGTAACAACAAAAAATCCTCTTTTTAGTCCGCATTATTATGCAACTTCGGAACCATATTATTGCGCGTAGCCCGACACGCACTTGGCCGGTTTTTTTTCTATATGGAATTCCAGCCTCTTCTTCCTCCCTTCTTTTCTGTATGTTCTGATTTTTTCATTAATTTCCTTACTTATTACTGCTAGTTGCCTTTTATTATGTGTTCTATTTTTCAAGAGGGTTTTCCTTAATTCTATTAATAATCTGGCCTCTTCTCTAATCTTGTCTTTTTGTTGCTTTATGGAACACAGCTCCCTAGATATACTTTGGCATCTTCTATATTATAATTTTTTTGATATACTTTTCTTGAGTTGTACTTTTGGTTTTCATAATTTCTGCTAGTTTATGGTTTAGTGATTCTAATAGTTTTGCCAGAATGGGGTGTATGATGTGGTTTGGTTGAGAATGGTTTGTATGTTTTCTCTTGTTCTTTGTTTTGTGGGCATAGATTTCTGCTCTTACCATTCGGTGATTTGTGTTTTGAAGAATTGAGGTTTGTTAGAGTCTGGCCAATGAAAGTGTGATCTGAAAAACGCGGCAAATTCAAAAAATCTTAATGTGGTCACCAACTATACCTCTGGTTAAATGTTTTGATGCTTGTATTATTTGTATTTATTAAAGTAAAGTGTGACGGAGCCGTGACTGTCATGGATGTGAGTTAAAAAACCGGCCAAGTGCGAGTCGGACTCGCACACGAAGGGTTCCGTACCATTATCGCAAAACACTGCAAAAAAATCACGTTTGTTGTATGGGAGCCCCCTTTAATTTATTTTATTTTAATTTAATAATTATTATTTTTTGAAGAAAATATACAACTAAATATTCTGTGAATATTTCAAGCGTCTACCTGTTGCCATTATTAATATCGAGCTAAAAACGGCAAAAATATCACGTTTGTTGTATGGGAGCCCCCCTTAAATATTAATTTTATACTGTTTTTAGTATTTGTTGTTATAGCGGCAACAGGAATACATCATCTGTGAAAATTTCAACTGTCTAACTATCACGGTTCATGAGATACAGCCTGGTGACAGACAGACAGACAGACTGACAGCGAAGTCTCTGCAATAGGGTCCCGTTTTTACCCTTTGGGTACGGAACCCTAAAAACGAGTGTGTAGATTTATTTATTATTATGTACATAAGATTAACCCACCTAACATTTAATTTATTAATTACTTAATCATCATACTCAAAATCAGAGTAAAAAAATTCAACCTCTAAGGATTCATCTGTATCTGCATTATCATCTACACTTATATAAATTTTTCCAATACTTCTTCTGTTATGTGATCTCTTTGTTTATATTTATTTACCACATTTATTACATGGTCCGTCAATTTTTCCAGTCTTCTGCTGTTATTCGACCAAATGAGGAACATTGAAAAATAAACATTAGCACAACTATTTTGTTTTTTGTGTTCAGTTGTGAGCGGACGTGTACTCTTTTCCGTATTTTGGACATTCTTTATTTATTTAATTTAATAATTAATTTAGTAAAGTCGGTCAGTTGTTCGAAAGTCGGTGCCTCTCTTACTATCTTACTGGCGTCCCCATATAGTCCCGGCGCCATATTGGAATTTGTATTGCGCCATCCTGCTCCTGTGCCGGTGAGTGAAGAGAATTGAAATATAATATATTTGGAAACATTAGAAAAAGTCATCTGCGCGGCTGAGATTTGAACCTGCGACTCGCCGTGTACTGCGTCCTCCGGCCGGTCTCGCCGCCACTAGACCAACAGAACGTTGGAACCGCGCGGCGAAATAGGTGAGCAGTATTAGAATATATCATCGGTCACGTCATTTGTTGCTAAGAGAATAGTTTCAGGCGCACAATGTTCGCATCATCATCTGACGACAAGTCCCAATCAAGTCCAGATCTTCGGTATGAGAAACGAAAACATCCGGAATTGGAGTGTAGGTGTGCTGATGCGCTCGTCAAAATTTCGTACGACATATCCAACATTTCTGACAGCGTGAAGAACATCAAGATTGAGCTTAGCACCATTACTCAAGTTACTTCAGAAATAAAATCTGAGTTAAACAGTCTGCGTTCCGATCATTTCAACCTAGAAAAAAAGGTATGTAACCTAGAGTCTAAGCACCTTGTTGTGGCTGAGGATGTGGCTAGTCTTAAAAATTCGCTCCAATATACCATGGACCAGCAAGCAGAACTCGCAAATCAGATGAGAGTGTTATGCGACCAGACGAACAATACAGAAGCTTTGCAAAATATGATATCTGGTATGGAGAATAAGATCGACGCCCTTGAACAGCAGGCTCGGCATTGCAATCTAGAAATATGCAATATCCCGGAAAAACGCAATGAGAACCTGTTGAGTCTTATGGAAGATATCAGCTCTAAAATAAAATTTTCCTTGAATCAAAAAGACATACTTAGCATTCATAGAGTACCACACGCACATAAACAAAGTGCAAACCCGAAGAACATAATTGTGAAGATGAACTCCCGTATTTTAAGAGACAATATGTTAAGTGCGTTTCGTTTAGCTAAGGGACTTAAGAGTGATCAGCTGGGTTTTACTGGAAATCAAAATCGTGTGTATATGCATGAACATTTAACACTGAAAAGGAAACAATTATTTCGTCAATGCAAAGACGCAGCTATTAAAAACAATTTTAAATACGTATGGGTCAAGCATGCCACTATACTCGTGCGAGAGAATGAGTCAGCACCATCCATTGCCATTCGATCGCTCGAGGATATTGCCAAAATTAAGCCTGCTAAACAACCTACGAATTCTAATAAACACTAACAACAATGATTGTAGTTCCCTTTGCTATTGTGTCAGTATTATAGTTAAGTTGCTTCTGTTGGGTATGTTTGTCTGTAAGGTGAGTCAGGCGATTAGTTTAAAAAAAGTTGTTATTGCAAACTTTGCTCTTATTATTATAACTTATGTCGTGCTATGTCAAATTCAAATTTATAATTTTCCAAACTATTTTCATGTCTTTTGTAAGCAGTCGAGTCTGTGGTTATACCGTGGTGAAGGTTTGTCTGTTCTGGCCTTAAACATTATAGTGTATTCTATTGGTCTGTTCTTTGGTCCCATTTCATGTCAAACTACTGGATCCATACTGTTTGAGTTATGTTTGCGTTGTGTTAGATAACGTAACCATTTACTATCAAAACTGTAGGGGGCTTCGGACCAAATTGCATACTTTGTTTATGAACGTACTGTCGCACTGCTACGATATAATTGTTTTAACGGAGACATGGTTAACACCCCAAATATTCGACAATGAATTCATAGATGAGAGGTACACAGTTTATAGATGCGACCGAAATCGAGAAATAACGAACAAAAAAGATGGCGGTGGAGTTCTCATCGCGGTGTTGAAGAGCCTACGATGTACTAGTGTAACGCCCGAGTATCCGACATGTTCTCTTATTGAAAGTATTTATGTTCAGCTTCCTGGTTCTGGAAGTGACAAATATCTTATATCCGTAGTCTATATTCCTCCACAATCGTCTGAAGATATTTACCTTGCACACTTTGAAACTATACAACACTT
Source organism: Anorthoa munda (assembly GCA_945859665.1). NCBI lineage: Eukaryota > Metazoa > Arthropoda > Insecta > Lepidoptera > Noctuidae > Anorthoa > Anorthoa munda. The sequence continues at coordinate 11,344,835 of OX243917.1, read as the reverse complement.
AACAGATGAATTTGGCTTTAATAATTTTTATTTATTCGGTGACTACAACCTACCTAACCTTGAGTGGCTTCCTGCGACGGGTAACAACGCAGCACTTACTTGCGATGGCGGGAGTGGTTCATCTTCTAGTAGGCATATGACCATTTTTTTTTCTCTACTTAACGCCTACCAGTTCAATTCTATTAGAAATAATAAAGGACGTATTCTAGATTTACTTATTAGTAACAATGATTGCCCTTCACACGCACCTCCAAATTTACTGGTGCCCCCTGATAATAATCATCCTCCTTTTTGTGCCATTATTAAGTATGAATCGTCCGTACAAACTATTAGACATGCTAAAATTATTAAATATAATTATTATAGGGCTAATTACGATCTGATTAATAACGAACTACTCAGTGTATGCATGCAGGCATGAGCTTTTAGGCGGGTTATCGGCAGAGGAGAGTGTAAACAGATTTTATGATATTGTCTTTGGAGCTATACAAAAACACACCCCAAAGTCTAAGCCTCGCTCGTCTAAGTTTCCACTGTGGTTCTCTAAGTCATTAATTCGTATGTTTAAACACAAAAACAGAGCCTGGGTTAAATGGAAATCGTACCGCAACATCGCAGATTATGAACAGTTCTCTCTGTATAGGCGTCGATTTGAAATAGCATCAAGGGAGCATTACAATAATTACATTAAAACCACCGAGGAAAACATTCAGAAAAATGTAAAATACTTGTGGAGTTACATTTCGAATCGTAAGGGCAATGCTGGTATTCCGTCTTCTATGTTTTGCGGAGATCAAAGGTCTAATGACCCAGAGGTGATCTGCAACATGTTTGCAAACTTTTTTCACTCCGTTTATGAGAGCTGCACTTTTAATTCTGATACATGGTCGCCTCCTGAAGAAAGTAATGAACATCTTACTCATATCACAAACATTAGTTTTACTGCTCAACAAATTCTTAATGCTTTAAAAGCCTTGGATTCCAGTAAAGGTCCAGGACCTGATAACCTGCCGCCTTACTTTTTTAAAAAGACTGCGAATAGTGTGTGCACACCACTTCACATTATCTTCAATAGATGTTTGTCGGAAGGCACTTTTCCAGAAATATGGAAAAGAGCTAACATAACTCCGGTATATAAAACCGGTTCAAGACAGGACGTTCAAAATTACCGTCCCATATCCATTCTGTCCACCTTGTCGAAGCTTTTTGAAAGGCTTGTCTATAATGAGATACACAAGACCGTTTATAAAATTATTATAGAACAACAGCACGGATTTATTAAAAGAAAGTCCACAACTACAAACTTGTTAATTTTTACTGAATACTTATTTAATAACATGGATCAGCAAGTTCAAGTCGATGCTGTTTATACGGACTTCCAGAAGGCTTTCGACAAGGTGGATCATGAGTTACTGCTGACAAAAATAGCATATAATGGTATCCGCGGTGATTTGCTTCGTTGGTTCTCATCTTATATTTTAAATAGAACTCAAAAGGTAGTTATCAGAGGTTTCAATTCTGCTACCATAAAAGTTACTTCTGGCGTACCTCAGGGATCGATTTTGGGTCCCCTGCTGTTCATTCTATTCATTAATGACATCAATGATTGCTTCAAATTTTCAAAATTCTTGTTATATGCCGACGATTTGAAAGTTTTCAAGTCAATTAAGGATCATTCGGATTGTCAACATCTGCAAGAAGATCTAGACCGTTTTTCAGCCTATAGTGTTAAAAATAAACTATATCTCAATATTCCGAAATGCTCTACGATCACATTCACAAAAAATAAAAATAAAATATTACATAGATACAATTTGAATGGAATAGATCTAGCGGGGGTTCCTATCGTTAGAGATCTTGGGGTACTGCTCGACGACAAATTACACTTTGACCAGCACATTCATCACATAATTAGCAGTGCCTACCGTATGTACGGATTTGTCATGAGAGCTACAACTGATTTTAAACGTGCTAGTAGTTTCATCCATCTTTTTAGGTCACTTGTAAGGTCTCAACTTGAATACGCTGTGGTAGTATGGAACCCTTATTATAATAAATATGCAGATAGTTAGGAGAGCGTCCAACGAAAATTTTTGAAATCAGTGCAATACCGCTGTTACCGTAACTTCCCGTCGTATAATGACTTGCTAAAAAAATGTAATGTAATGAGCCTAAAGTCTAGAAGATTATACCTTGAAACGATGTTCCTTTATGATGTGTGTAATCACAGATACGACTGCTCAGATATTACCGATAGAGTACATTACTTTGTTCCTAGAAGTGTTTTGAGGCGAGGGGTGCGCGCGCGCCCACTATTCGCTGTTTCTTCCTGTCGAACAAACGCTGGAGCCCACGCACCTCTGCGTCGTATTTGTAATAGTTTTAATGAACATTTTACTGACTTGGACATATTTGCAATGCCCACTAATAAATTTCGCAACTGCCTTATTGAAGCAATAAAGAGCTTTTAAATTGTTATTTGATATAATGTGAAATTATTTGTTTCTTTGTTTTGTATCGTTTGCTCAAAACTAACTTTCTACTATATATGATGTGGATAACGGTGTAAGTTGCGCATTTATATCATGTTATTATAGTATTAGTCATAAGTTTTAAATGTGTAACTGTTGGTTATTCCTAAATAAATAAATAAATAAATAAATAAATTAGAAAATGTATCATCATATCGTAAATATATAACAATCAGCCAACATGGATCAAGATTGCCAAGTCATACTAAAAATAGCAGTCACTGACTTTGACGTACCTTTGACAGCTTAATAATGTTGCCATATTAAAACTTTGGAAATACCCCAGATCACGCTTTCGTTGGCCAGACTCTAGAGAGTATAAAATCAATCTCATTTTTCACTTTTCCATCCGGGGATATCCATGTCCATTTCTTATTTATGTTTTTCCTGTAGATGCTATTCATAATGTTTAGGTTATGTGCAAGTGCTAAATTGACCAACCTGTGCCCGTTGTCATTTCTTTTCCCTTAACAGAATTGTCGCAGTAGTATGTCATCATTTGGTAGTCTTTCATCCACTTGACTGTTGAAATCACCCATTAGAATTATTGTTTTATGTGCTTTTTCGATAGTTTCCTCTAGCTGTGTGTAGAATGAGTTATTTATATGCTGTGGTGCAATTTCTATAGTTGCATAAATTTGAATTATAGACATCACCAGGTAACTTAATGTTTAACTGGGCAATTCATTCAGAGACTCCAATAAACTCCAATCAATGTGTGATTTGTAGCACTTTTTAATTATGAAACCAACTCCGTGTAAGCCTGGTGTCACACCGATGTGGTAAAAGATATATTTTTCATGTTCCTCAATGTTTTCTCCCATTCTTCTCACTTCACTCAGGCCAATGACATCCCAATTGATGGAATTAAGTGCATGTTCTAGTTCCTGAAGCCCTTCTTCATAATTTCTTCTTTTTTCTCATTTGCGTTTAGTTTTTGTTATTTAATTCGAATGTACTTTCATTTTTCTTCTTCTTTTGCATAGCTGGGGGGTGTCGGTCTACGACCCCACGGTGACCAACCGGGTTGGGAAAGGTAATGTTCTTGGTATAAGTTTCTTTCACTGGCGTTGCTAATATTTGTTCTTTGTTATCGATGTCTAACAAATCCTATGCTTTTGGTGTAATATTTCCCATCGACGAATTTGACCTGGATCTCATATATGCAAATGGATCCGTTCTATGTAGTTTTGCTGGAGCTATAATAATAGCTTTCCCATCTGTTTGTTTTGCTGAGGGAGATGTCGAGATTTCTCTTTTTCATTTTCTTTAGGTTTCACAATGACTTTGTTGTTTCTAATAAAGGCTTGTTTTCCATTCGCTCTTTCGTGCTTAAGCTCCTCTTGTAACTCTTTTCGCTTTAAAAAAAAAGAAGAATAAAGAAGATTCAGGAAGAAGATTTAGAGAAGATTTCTCTAAAGAAGAGCTAACTCTTCTTTAGAGAAATCTTCTGTGATGTATGTGTTCTCGGGCATTTTCTTCTTATTCTTTAATAATTTAATTTTGATTTGATTTAAAAGAAATCAACACTGGTCTACTTTTCCCTTCCTCGTATCTTCCAATTCTATGTAATTTATTTGTATCTTAGACTTCTTTATGTACGTTCAACTTTTGAGTTATTAAATGAGTGATACTTTCGTATAATTTCTCGGAATTTGTATCAGTTTCTTCTATTCCATGTAAGATGACATTGTTTCTTTTGGTTATGTTTTCTAATATGGCAATATTTTTTTGTTCAAAATCTCTATTTCTGATTTAAGCATTTTATTTTATTCCATTAATGGTTTAATCTTCTCTTCAATGGTCATCATACTCTTCTCTGTATTTTGATTGATTAAAATATATTGATTTCCTTGTTCTTGTTTCATCATATTGTATTGTGTTTTTGTGGTGTACAATAAAGTATATAATAAATAATAATATAACATTGTGATTGAAATTTCTTCCGTCATGCTTGCAATTCGTAAAACTGCGTGCACTGGAACGTTTTCACTTTTGGCAATCGTTGTTGACACTGCGAATGCGAAATTTTCTTATCTATGGCCGTGTAAGTTGACAGCTGATTGATTTATTAATCAGCGTTAACATTCACCGATAGATGTCGCTAGTTTAACGATCTGATACAGCGGGATAGATTGATTGTTGATGGTTCTAGTCTTGGTTGCTGATGTTTTAGCCACTCGATCCTAGATGGTGCTGATTTCAATTTCGTTGAGGTGTCTTTGCTGGATGAATAATTAAAGTTCAATAATGTTGTTATTTATCCGCTTTTACATTGGTATTTATCATGTTTGCTTTTATCTATTTTGTATATCTTTTGTCTTATTTTCCACTGATCTGTCACTGTCAGACTTTAGGTACGTTAGCTTTCTGATTTTGTTGTTTTTCCCTTTCCAATTATCAGTTGAAATAAACACGACAACACAATCAATCTATTCCGAGAAATGTGTTTAGGTCTCATTAGCACATTTTATTTCCACTTTTAATTCTCCTCTTATTGTTTTTTTAATCTTTGTTACTCTAGAAGCTTTTACGTGCACGTCTTTTTTTTTACATTGTTCTCACATTCAAACTCAATTTGATTTTGCTTAGAATTTGGTACTTACTAGCTTTATAATCACAGGGGCGCCCGTTGCGAAGAAACCAAAACTACTTATACGAAGATTAGAAGATTTTATTACTGAAGAGCAAAACAAAAATGAACAACCAGACTCGAAAATTATCCGGACAACTCAAAATCGTACGTCAAAACAGTTTCCAAAATTTAAAGAACCAACAATTTATACAAAACCTCGAGTTAATAATAGTAATAGTCAAAATAATACTTTTTTAGATACAAGTTTCTGTAATAATAGTGGCAAAGATAATATTAAATGTAAAATATCGAACAAAGGTAATGACAGTGATGATGTGAATAGGCAGCGAAGACTACGTGTTAAAGAAAAACCTTATAAATGTGATGTGTGTGAGTCTAGTTTTAGTCAAAAGAGTCGTTTAATGAGACATAGAAGGATACACACTAATGAAAAACCTTACAAATGTGAGGCCTGTGAGTATAGTTGTAGAGACAAGGGTGCTTTATCAATACATGCTCGGATACACACTAATGAAAAACCTTATAAATGTGATGTGTGTGAGTATAGTAGTAGACATAAGGGTAATTTAATGAAACATAGTAAGATACACACTGGTGAAAAACCTTATAAATGTGATGTGTGTGAGTCTAGGTTTAGTCAAAAGAGTCGTTTAATGAGACATAGTAGGATACACAATAATGAAAAACCTTATAAATGTGAGGCCTGTGAGTATAGTTGTAGAGACAAGGGTGCTTTATCACTACATGCTCGGAAACACACTAATGAAAAACCTTATAAATGTGATATGTGTGAGTATAGTTGTAGACATAAGGATAATTTAATTAAACATAGTAGGATACACACTGGTGAAAAACCTTATAAATGTGATGTGTGTGAGTATAGTTTTAGTCGAAAGAGTCATTTAATGCTACATAGTATGATACACTCTGGGAAAAAACCTTATAAATGTGATATCTGTGAGTATAGTTGTAGACAAAAGGCTGATTTAACAAATCATGTTCGTATACACACTAATGAAAGACCTTATAAATGTATTGTGTGTCAAAGCAGTTTTGCTTTTAGAAATAGTTTAAAAATACATAGTAGGATACACACTGGGGAAAAACCTTATAAATGTGATGTGTGTGAGTATAGTTGTAGACAAAAGGGTCTTTTAATGAGACATAGTAGGATACACTCTGGTGAAAAACCTTATAAATGTGATGTTTGTGAGTTTAGTTGTAGAGACAAGAGTAAAATATCACAACATGTTCGGATACACACTAATGAAAAACCTTATAAATGCGAAGTGTGTGAGTATAGTTGTAGACAAAAGAATAATTTATCACAACATGTTCGGATACACACTAATGAAAAACCTTATAAATGTGAAGTGTGTGAGTATAGTTGTAGACAAAAGAGTAATTTATTACAACATGTTCGGATACACACTAAAGAAAAACCTTATAAATGTGATGTGTGTGAGTATAGTTTTAATCGAAAAAGTTATTTAATACGACATATTAGCATACACTCTGGTGTAAAACTTTACAAATGTGAAGTATGTCAGTACAGTTGTAAACGAAAGGGTTATTTAATAAAACATGTTCGAAAACACACTAATTAATAATCTTATAAATATGATGTCTGAGTATAGTTGGTGATTAAATAAAACATGTTCGCATGTACACATATGAAAAACTTAAAAGAATAAACTGGCTTCCAACACACGGGAAGTCGGTATATTTGGTACCTCTTGTTTTTATCTTTTTGCAACACCGACTGCTGAAATGAAAGTTATTATTGCATTTTTTAGTGTTTCGCTTCGGAAGTCGCTTTATTTTTTACTAGTTTCTGCCCGCGGCTTCGCCCGCGTAACCGGTAACTCACTAAAACCAATCCGGTGATCACCATCAAGTACCACCACCTCTTAAAAGACCTCCCCGAAACCCTGCTGTCCAACGTCTGGTAAGGCACAGCCCTGGGGAAAGGAGTCTTCATTGAGCCTCGCTGTGCACGGCAGCACGCGATCACTGTGCCACCTGTCTTTTTGAGGTCACTCGGTGGATGGAGAGAATCCCCATTCTGAGCGCCCCACTCCCACTTGCCTTAAATGATACAGGTGGGGTTTCGGGGTGTTAGGTGTCGAAATGGTTGCCGTCGCTATGTCTTCCCCTCTTTTAAAACATCAGGGTATGATAGAAAGAGGCCATTGCCCTCAGTTTTCTATCTCTGCCAGCATAGCCCTTACTAATACTGGCATAAACAGGTCTCCCCCGATCCTGGCAACCAAGACCCGCCTCACAGGGCATTCTTCGAGCGTGCTCTGTGCAGAATCCAGACCGCTTCCACAATAGTGGCAATTTGCCGTGGCGTTTCGCCCAATCCTATTAATTAGCCTGCAGGCGATACGCTCCCCTCTGATCAGTCAGCCACGAGCGATTTTAGTCCTGCTCCTTCGGACACCTTTCAGTCTTGTTAACTAACCAGGCGCTCTAGGAAGTACCATCGATCGCATGACACCCGCGTAGAGACGGCGAACTTCTTCCCGATGTCCTCCGAGATTGGCCAGCAGTCTATGCAAAGCACACACTGGCCTACCAATGATGGGGACGAGACGCGCCGCTTGCAAGCACGCCTACTTCACAGTTCCTTTTTTTGTTATTTGTGTGTCGGCAAATGCTATACGGCCTGGGGCTCCAAATCTGTAAATACACCACTGTATATAATCCAATAGCGATCGTCGCTTTGATCGTTTGGGTTTATTTGGGTAAGCTTGAGTAGCAGTAGTGATGTTGTAATGTTTCTGCAACTTTTATTTACCACCTGTATGTACCATTATGAACGGAACAAATTTAATTTGAATTTGAGTGTAATTTATTAATATAAAATTATACTCGAGCTGACCAAATGTACCTTAAATATTTTGTAGCTAGCTCTAAAAAATCTTTACCATTTTCAAAACGAATCAAGATGTCGGGTGTTCTATAATATTTTATTATTTATCCATTACTTATAATTATATAATTACACCAAAAATCTGTACTTAATAAAATGTATTTGAAGTAAAAATAAACACTTTGATCAGTTGGATAGTTCCTGAGAAATAAAACAATCTGTCAGGCAATTTTTATTTATCATATACTTTTGAAGTTGAATCTGTACTTGTGTTTGTATGATCGCAACTTTACAAAACTGCGTATATCTCGGTCTAAATGCCGAGAACTGGACCCTATTTGCTTGGGCACCCATATATTATGATTTTGGCGCACTCTGAAGTTGGCGCCCGAGGCAAGCAACCCGGCCTGTTCCAGAGTGGCCTAGATCCAGGCTTGAGCTGGTAGATAGTTTACAAGAGCCAAAATACTGATTATTTAGTAAAAAATATATTGTGTATGTATATGTATACTTTAAACTAATTACATAATTGTCATGCTATTAACTAGTTTTTTTCAATAGTTACCCAAAACATAACACCTTGTCTGTATCTCTGAAATAAGGTAAACAAATTCTACACCTGTGACTAGTTGCTCTGATTGTACAAGCAATTTTTTTTTTTTTTTTTTGTATATCTTCCAATGACTTCTGCCGCTCTGGGTGAAGCGAAAGGGCATGTCAGACTTTTAATGACTAAAATTCACCCGTATTCCTTTAGTTGCTTGTTCCAGAGTTGCTCTAACTGGAGAGCACACTCCTACCAAATATTTCATAACATAATCTGTTTTACAAGCTCTAAATTACCTGGCTTTCGTATGTGTGTCCGGCCACTAGTTATCGATTTTTCAAGCACTTCCTGTCCTTGAATCCGATTAAGCTGAAATTTGGCGTACTTATGTAACGTAGAAAACTTTGAAATAATACCTATGGTAGGTACTATAAAGCTGAGAGAGGGCACCACCGCGGCACGATACACATCGACTCCGATAAAAATAACAAAAATATAATCTAAAAAGTGACTTTCGAGTCATACTATATTAATGTGTAAAGAGACATAGTACTTAATGAGCTGGTGAAGATAAAATACACTGGAAACATTAGTATTAAACTCGTACAAACTTGAACCAAACGGTGTGCAAACCAATTGCAAATTTTTGAACTCCAAGGCCTTCGAAGACTATTTTGCGGTCAGTAGGTCGTCTTAGGGGTCGGGGGGGGTCGGTGTTGAGTGCAGGAGTTTGAGTATACGCTTAGGGACACTAGGAGAAGCAACGAAAAAATTTTTGGTTAATAAAATATTTTTGGGACAGTCAATTTTTGTGTTTTTTTTTTTTACGAAATTTCCCTAAGTATTGCAGTACCGGGTTGACCTTGACCATAACAATCATTTAAGTTCTGAAAAGCATAGCCCTACGACGCACCGTTTCCGAATTATGGGCCTCCGAATTTTATTTTATTTTGCATAAATTTATATTTCCAAAATGGTAGCTCGGATGAAAAACTTTTCAGGAAAGAAATTGTTGCTCTAGTCGATAACCATGAGATGATGTAAGAAAACCCGAGAAAATTTGAAAAAATATATATAATAATAAATATATAATGCTCGCTCCGCTGATTGATTTATTAACCAGCGTTATCTTTCACCGATAGATGTCGCTAGTTTAACGATCTGATATAGTGGTGGTTAATATAAAGCAACTTAAAGCAGCGTGCTTATTTTACATACCATAAAGCAAACGCTATCGTGGCACTCACTTGGCGCTATGCGCTATTTGCTTAAAACGTTATAACGAAAACTCACGCGAATCGCGCGCAACGTAAAATCGTAAATAAAGCAAGAAGCAGGGCGGCGCCGGGCGGTCGCGTCGTCGCGGCCGGTGGCGGCCAGTCGTTGCATGTTAGTGATTGTTATAGGTCGCACGCTTTATTTACGATCCCGCGCGGCTTACGTAATATACCTACGCTATTTTGCTTCGTGCTTTTTAGTGTAAACAGTGATAGGACACGTAATATTGACTAAGTTTAATTGTGTAAGTAAGGAAGATTGATTGAGAGATTGTGTTGTTGTTTAATGTTTTGTTTTTGTGTGTGTATAGTGGACGAAAATGTCTAAAAGAAATAGTGATTAACCAATATGGAACTTACATTAGTGAACTAGAACTGAAAGTATGAAGGAAAGTTCATTGTTTATTTTTACTGCTCCATTTTATCGTAATAAATTCATAAAAGCGATGTAATATTTTTAAGCATGCTATCTGTCCAACGAGTCCAACGCTAGAGTAGGAGCTGCGAGTTAACAGTCACCGCGCATGCTTTATTCGTAACCGCCCCGCGCCCGTGCGTTATAGAAAAGCTCGGTATAATAAAGCGTATAGAATAACGTGCTTAAAATATAAAGCTTATAGTATTAAGTAAGTTATTGTCATATAGCAACTTTGAACACTACTAATCTGATACAGCGGGATAGATTGATTGTTGATGGTTCTAGTCTTGGTTGCTGATGTTTTTGCCACTCGATCCTAGATGGCGCTGATTTCAATTTCGTTGAGGTGTCTTTGCTGGATGAATAATTAAAGTTCAATAATGTTTGTCCTTTTTCCGCTTTTACATTGGTATTTTCCATGTTTGTTTTTATCTATTGCGTATATTTTTTGTTCTTATTTTCCACTGATCTGTCACTGTCAGACAGTAGGTACGTTAGCTTTTTTATTTTGTTGTTTTTCCCTTTCCAATTATCAGTTGAATTTGGCTTGTTCACTTATGAACACGATAGTTTCTCGCACACTTCTTCTCGTTTTAGATGTGTTTAGGTCTCATTTGCTAATGAGGTCATATTTTTTTGTATTTTATTATGTATTTTATTTTTTTGTATTTTATTTTATTAATTTTTTGTATTCCTATATTTTTTATTACTGTACCTATGTATGTACTGTTTTATTGATTCTCAATTTGTTAAGTTGTAATCCTCACTATAAATGTTTGCACGGCGGTGGGCGTAATGCCCTGTACCGATACCGATAATGTTTGAAACATACTAGATGGTGTGCAAGGCCCTTTTACTCTGAACTGACTTAAGCTCCCTTATTAGTTTGTGATCTAATACACCTAGCTTAATGCAGCTCATAGACTGTACGAGCACTCCTTGTGATATTGAAAACAAATCAAATTTATTTCCACTTTTAATTCTCCTCTTATTGTTTTTTTTTAATCTTTGTTACTCTAGAAGCTTTTACGGGCACGTCTTTTTACATTGTTCTCATATTCAAACGCCTGTTCATTTGATTTTGCTTAGAATTTAGTACTCACTAGCTTTATAATCACAGGGGCGCCCGTTGCGAAGAAACCAAATCTACTTATACGAAGAATAGAACTAGAAGATGTTGTTACAGAAGAGCAAACCAAAAATGAACAACCAGACTCGAAAATTATCCGGACAACTCAAAATCATACGTCAAAACAGTTTCCAAAATTTAAAGAACCACCAATTTATAAAAAACCTCAAGTTAATAATAGTAATTTTTTAGACACAAGTTTCTGCAATAATAGTGGCAAAGATAATATTAAATGTAAAATATCGAACAAAGGTAATGACAGTGATGATGTAAATAGGCAGCGAAGACTATATGTTAAAGAAAAACCTTACAAATGTGAAGAATGTCAGTATAGTTGTAGTCAAAAGAGTCGTTTAATGAGACATAGTAGGAAACACACTAATGAAAAACCTTATAAATGTGAGGCCTGTGAGTATAGTTGTAGAGACAAGGGTGCTTTATCAATACATGCTCGGATACACACTAATGAAAAACCTTATAAATGTGATGTGTGTGAGTATAGTTTTAGTCAAAAGAATCGTTTAATGAGACATAGTAGGAAACACACTAATGAAAAACCTTATAAATGTGAGGCCTGTGAGTATAGTTGTAGAGACAAGGGTGCTTTGTCAATACATGCTCGGATACACACTAATGAAAAACCTTATAAATGTGATGTGTGTGAGTATAGTTGTAGACATAAGGGTAATTTAATTAAACATAGTAGGATACACACTGGTGAAAAACCTTATAAATGTGATGTGTGTGAGTATAGTTGTAGTCGAAAAAGTAATTTATTAAGACATAGTCGGATACACTCTGGTGCAAAACCTTATAAATGTGATTTGTGTGAGTATAGTTGTAGTCGAAAAAGTCATTTAATACCACATAGTCGGATACACTCTGGTGAAAAACCTTATAAATGTGACGTGTGTGAGTATAGTTGTAGACAAAAGATTAATTTAATGAGACATAGTCGGATACACTCTGGTGAAAAACCTTATAAATGTGACATGTGTGAGTATAGTTTTAGACAAAAGATCAATTTAATGAGACATAGTTGGATACACTCTGGTGAAAAACCTTATAAATGTGATGTGTGTGAGTATAGTTGTGTAAAAAAGGGTGATTTATCAAAACATGTTCGGATACACACTAATTAAAAATCTTTTAAATATGATGTCTGCGAGTATAGTTGGTGATAAAACATGTTCGCATATACACATATGAAAAACTTTTTCATAAAATAATAAACCGGCTTCCAACACACGGAAGTCAGTGTATTTGGGACTTAGGTGACTATTGCGCAAAATATTTCATCCGCTGTTCGGATGAGTCGTCGCATAGTTAATATTGAAGTGGTCATATCGGCCAAGTAGACAAACAAACATTTATGTCCGTGACTACCGCAGGACCACGACGCCAATCGCTTCCATATTTGGTAAATAATTACTACTCAATTGGTACCAATTAGTACTCGAACAACAAAATTGGTACCTTAGTAGTTTTCGAGAAAATCGACTTTGAAGGTGGTCCTGCGGTAGTCACGCTCCATTCAGCAGGACCACCTGAGCGGCGAAAAAGGGGGCATGCTACAGCTATTCTAAGTATACAAATAATTACTACCCATAAATGTGATTCATTTCGTAAAAAACAGAACTGAAACATTTGTATCTACCGAGAAATCAACGATGATAACTTTCGCTCTCTCGTTGGACCACGACTTTGAATGTTAATTCCAAGTTTGAGGAGCTTATCGCTTTCCTCAAACCTACATAGAAAATTACTACCGTGCAAGATAAAATTAGTACCCAAAATTCACAACTAGTACTCCAGTAGTTTACGAGATATACCATGCCATTGGTGGGGTGGCGGTAGTCACGGTGTTAAATTTTCATTTCAAGATTTCCCTATTAAAAACTTAGTGATTTCTGCCCAAATTTATACAAAAATGACTACTCCTACAGACGTAATAGCGACCAAAAATTCAGATACCTAAGTGCAGTATTTTAAGAGAAATTAGCTTTCATTACTTTTCTATACTAAATTTTCGCGTATAACCCGACCAAATTAAGTTGTCAATGGTATTGTAAAATCGAGAAGAGAGTTTAAATCAGTATTCATTACATTGCCCCCGATTTGACTTGACTATATTCATAATGCCGGGTTGTTATTACATAATACCCTGATTAATCACTTGGTCCAGACCTATGCACTAGTACTAGTAATTAAAAGTTCTACGATCATGCGGCAGTCCACATTACTTTAAGTACTATTATTTATTCTGTGGTACAAAGTTGGTTTAACATTGTGTTAACATGTTACTTTATAGCAGTGTTACTTTCTTAGTGTTGTGTTAGGTATCAATCAATTAATTCGCAGACCACTGCGAGACAGGCTCTCTGCGGTTAAGCCAAGTAAGTTTGTGTTGAAAAATTAAAAGAAAGAAAGATTTTTTTATTTAGACACCAGAGGATTAGTGACCTTTTTTCAATGGGTGCACTATAAGATGGGTCTTGAAACAAACATAACAACTCTGCCTAACCTTTTAAGGAATACCTACAGGCGTGATGATGTTATATTATGTTGTGGGTGCACTATCTAATGTTTACAGTACCAGCATATGATTAGGGCTACATACATATTTACAGTGCAAACATTCACTAACGGATCATCAATACACAAACATCTCAATAAATGAGGGCTTGAAGATTATGGCGACAACAAAAAATTAAGACCCGATGAGTCCCAAATAAACGACAGGAAATTTTGTCATGCCGCCGGTGCTAGTATTTAAGACAAAATGGCTTTATCGCCCAAACTGCGATGAAATGTGTGACTCAAGCCATGTCACAATAGGCCGTGCTCGCCGGGCAGCAACAAGAAAGGCATGTCGCGCCTTTAAAATATGTCCCATGTTTGACCCGTGCTAGCATTTAAGACAAATTGTAAGACATGACATAATTACACACACATTACATTACATAATTTATCATGTCTTGTCACAAATGTCTTGGGGTACGCCCATGCTCGCTCCGCTGCAAGCCTCAGTACCTACGTATTAAAAAGCTAATTGTCTGCATTACACATATGTTGATAATAACGTAAGTATCAAAGGATTACATAAGTAATAGGTATGTATTTCTATAGTACCTGCCGGTAGAGCACGGCCTGCTGTGACAGGCTTGAGTCACACACTTTTATCACAGTTTGGGAGCAAAAATCGTGATAAAATGCAGAGCAGAACCACAGCAGAAAGTAGGTACTTACAATACAGGAAAATAATTATTAGAGTACCTACCTACAGCTGGAATTAACGGCATTATGAATATAGTCAAGTCAAATCGGGGGCAATGTAATGAATACTGATTTAAACTCTCTTCTCGATTTTACAATACCATTGACAACTTAATTTGGTCGGATTATACGCGAAGATTTAGTATGGAAAAGTAATGAAAGCTAAAAATACTACACTTAATTAGGTACCTGAATTTTTGGTCGCTATTACGTCTGTAGGAGTAGTCATTTTTGTATAAATTTGGGCAGAAATCACTAAGTTTTTAATAGGGAAATTTTGAAATGAAAATTTAACACCGTGACTACCGCCACCCCACCAATGGCATGGTATATCTCGTAAACTACTGGAGTACTAGTTGTGAATTTTGGGTACTAATTTTATCTTGCACGGTAGTAATTTTCTATGTAGGTTTGAGGAAAGCGATAAGCTCCTCAAACTTGGAATTAACATTCAAAGTCGTGGTCCTGCTGAACGAGCGAGCGAAAGTTATCATCGTTGATTTCTCGGTAAATACAAATGTTTCAGTTCTGTTTTTTTTACGAAATGAATCACATTTTTATGGGTAGTAATTATTGGTATACTTAGAATAGCTGTAGCATGCCCCGTTTTTCGGCGCTCAGGTGGTCCTGCTGAATGGAGCGTGACTACCGCAGGACCACCTTCAAAGTCGATTTTCTCGAAAACTACTAAGGTACCAATTTTGTTGTTCGAGTACTAATTGGTACCAATTGAGTAGTAATTATTTACCAAATATAGAAGCGATTGGCGTCGTGGTCCTACGGTAGTCACGGACATCAAACATTTGTGTATAGGAACATTGTCGAAACGGTTGCCTGCGCTATGCCTTCTTCTCCGAGTGGGATCGGCGCTCCCACGATCCCACTCGGCGGCCTTCTTTTAAAACATCAGGGTATGATATAAAGGCCATTTCCCTTCAGTTTTCTGTCTCCGCCAGCTTACTAATTCTGGCATAAACAGGTCTGCCTCGATCCTGGCGACCAAGACCAAGACAGGGCACTCTTCAAGCGTGCTCTGTGCAGAATCCGCTTCCTCAATGGTGGCAATTTGCCGTGGCCTTTCACCCAATCCTATTAAGGTACTAGCCTGCAGGTGATACGCTCCTCTCTGATCAGTCAGCCACGTGCGATTCGAATAGCCCCTTTTCTGCTGCAGGCTGTTGATTTTAGTCCTGCACCTTCGGACACCTTTCAGTCTGTCTGACTAACCAGGCGCTCCATGAAGTAGGTACCATCGATCGCATGATACCCGCGTAGAGGCGGTGAACTTCTTCCCTTAAGTCCTCAGAGATTGGCCAGCAGTTTATGCAAAGCACCCAATGGCCTACCAATAATGGGGACCAGGCGCGGTAAATGCTCTTCGAAGCCCCACCGGCTCTATGCTCCTTGGCAGTTTATGTAACCATAGCATCTCGCTTTTATTATGCGCAATCTATTAACTGAGCTCGCGGATTGACGCCAAACGAACGACTCTTGCCACTCCCAAATCGAAAAATAAGATGGTATCGTCGAAGTAGTGGAAGCAATTTAGTGTAGTTTTCAACCCATCAAAAACCTAAATGTGATAAAGGGAGCCAAGTTCAAAACTAAGAATATGCGCGGTTGTTGACAAAAGAATAGAGATCTAAATGGGTGCCAAGTTATGTATCCTGAAATTTATTTACATAAAACATTGTAAAATATTTTTTTTTTTAAATTCTTGCTTTTTCTGCTACAGCAATATTTGCTATTTTAAAATATAACTTCTTAAATTTGAAAACTTGAATTATTTACATTAAGCAGATAACATAGTATAAATAAAATTGTAGCTCAAGATTTGATTTGGCTGGTTTTCACATACCAAGTTATCTTATATTTGGCTAATAAACTTATCTACTTTATGTTACACGCAGTTTATATTGTATGGTAAAAACTATAATTATAATAAGGGAGCCACCTTTTTCACATTTATGTTTTTGATGGGATATCATTAATTTTGTACATAAATTATTAGTAGGTACTTATTCATAATACAATTAATACCAAATGGTTTTTGTTAATCTACTGTATTTTGCTACGTTTACGGAGTATAATTGTCTTTTTTGTGTTATTTTCTATAACTTCTTGTACAAGGGCGTCGCCAAGGGAGGGCAGGGGGGGGCAGCTGCCCCCCCTAGAAATTCTAAAAAAGTTGCCAAATGTAAAGCAACCAAAGTCCTAAGTCTTTGACTTGACTTGCTTGATTGATCATTCCCGTACGTCGAAACTCGACTGAATATATATCAACCAAACCCAACAGATCGAACCGTTGTTGATATCCTAAAATAGGCAAAAACCTTCTTTCCCGACACGGAAAAGCGTTGAAAATTTTGATCGCTCTTCCGTGCACAACGTAACGTACACGTTGTGCACGGAAGAGCGATCAAAATTTTGTTGAGTTGCGTAGCTTTACACGTTGGACTCTGAATAGTGCTCGCCAAACTTCTAGGCCGCCCTGAAGTTGGCTTTCCGATGCGCAAGGCACGGATCGGTACTGTTTTTGTATGATTTACTACAGCGCAGACATTGCAGCCAACTTCGGGACGGCCAAGAAGTTTGGCGAGAACTATACCGATATTATTACAATCGCTGTAGATGTAAGGCTCGTACTACAAGTGAAAAGCTTCATGTGCTCTCGACTTTACCTACAATTCATACTTTTCTCATTCTCCATATCAACTTGCCCCCCCCTGGGCCATCGGCTGGCGACGCCCTTGTTCTTGTACCTTTATAATGTTCAAGTGAATTACCCATTCAGCACCAGGATTATTTTTACGCGTTTTCTGTTTATAGGTACTTAATTTGGCCAAGTCGGGGCGCTATAACGTGCGCAGGCGGTTGTACTCTACAATAGAGCTCTTGTGCCTTAATTTGACTTGGATCTAAATTAATAAGATGTACTCCATCTAAGGTTTTAACTCTGGAGAGTCCAACATAAGCCTGCTCTTTCCTAAATATAGAGGAACCTATGTCGAGAAGAGCGCTGTGAAGGCGCCTTGTGATATGTGGATAGTAATAGCATATACGTAAACTAAGCTAAGTAAGAAATAATCTGTTTGTATTATTATTAATAGAATTTTAATTTAATTTTCATGTGTTTTAGTAATTAAGATTAACAATAAATCAATATATCTCTGTCACTATTCTAATGTAAAGAAAATTTTGTATAAATTCCTTCTCCTTACAATTACATTGTTTGGGCCCCTGCCGCCTGTGATACAGGATTACCTAGTACAGGCACCTAACATTGTTGTACCTACTTTATATTATATATAAAGTAGGTACAACAACCTACCCTATTAGTATAGTTTACCAATTTGAAGTTTGAATAAAGATTTATTATTATTTCCTTTATTTATCTCTTTTCTTATTAATTACATTTTTAAACATTTTTATAAAACACGTATTTTTTTTAAATTATTATTATTATATAGGTAATTTAAAGTAATTACATAATTGTCATGCTATTAACTTGTTTTTTTTTTTCAATAGTTACCCAAAACATAACACCTTGTCTGTATCTCTGAAATAAGGTAAACAAATTCTACACCTGTGACTAGTTGCTCTGATTGTACAAACAATATAAATTAAAAATATATATATATATAATTATATATATTTTTGGTGTTTATATATCTTCCAATGACTTCTCCCGCTCTGGGTGAAGCGGAAGGGCATGTCAGACTTTTAATGACTAAAATCCACCCGTATTCCTTTAGTTGCTTGTTCCAGAGTTGCTCTAACTGGATAGCACACTCCTACCAAATATCTCATAACGTAATCTGTTTTACAAGCTCTAAATTACCTGGCTTTCGTATGTGTGTCCTTCCACTAATTATATTTTTCAAGCACTTCCTGTCCTTGAATCCGATTAAGCTGAAATTTGGCGTACTTGTGTAACTTAGGAAACTTTGAAATAATATGGTAGGTACTATAAAGCTGAGAGAGGGCGCCACCGCGGCACGATACACATCGACTCCGATAAAAATAACAAAAATATAATCTAAAAAGTGACTTTCGAGTCATACTATATAAATGTGTAAAGAGACATAGTACTTAATGAGCTGGTGAAGATAAAATACACTGGAAACATTAGTATTAAACTCGTATAAACTTGAACCAAACGGTGTGCAAACCAATTGCAAATTTTTGAATTCCACGGCCTTCGAAGACTATTTTGCGGTCAGTGGGTCGTCTTAGGGGCGGTGTTGAGGGCAGGAGTTTGAGTATACGCTTAGGGACACTATGAGAAGCAACGAAAAGGAACAAAAAAAATTTTTGGTTAATAAAATATTTTTGGGACAGTCAATTTACATGAATTTTTTTTTTTACGAAATTTCCCAAATTTATTGCAGTACCGGGTTGACCTTGACCATAACAATCATTTAAGTTCTGAAAAGCATAGCCCTACGACGCACCGTTTCCGAATTATGGGCCTCCGAATTTTATTTTATTTTGCATAAATTTATATTTCCAAAATGGTAGCTCGGATGAAAATCTTTTCAGGAAAGAAATTGTTGCTCTAGTCGATAACCATGAGATGATGTAAGAAAACCCGAGAAAATTTGAAAAAATATATATAATAAATATATAATGCTTGCTCCGCTGATTGATTTATTAACCAGCGTTAACTTTCACCGATAGATGTCGCTAGTTTAACGATCTGATATAGTGGTGGTTAATATAAAGTAAAGCAACTTAAAGCAGCGTGCTTATTTTACATAACATAAAGCAAACGCTATCGTGGCACTCACTTGGCGCTATGCGCTATTTGCTTAAAACGTTATAACGAAAACTCACGCGAATCGCGCGCAACGTAAAATCGTAAATAGAGCAAGAAGCAGGGCGGTCGCGTCGTCGCGGCCGGCGGCGGCCAGTCGTTGCATGTTAGTGATTGTTATCGGTCGCACGCTTAATTTACGACCCCGCGCGGCTTACGTAATATACTTACGCTATTTTGCTTCGTGCTTTTTAGTGTAAACAGTGATAGGACACGTAATATTGACTAAGTTTAATTGTGTAAGTAAGGAAGATTGATTGAGAGATTGTGTTGTTGTTTAATGTTTTGTTTTTGTGTGTGTATAGTGGACGAAAATGTCTAAAAGAAATAGTGATTAACCAATAGGGAACTTACATTAGTGAACTAGAACTGAAAGTATGAAGGAAAGTTCATTGTTTATTTTTACTGCTCCATTTTATCGTAATAGATTCATAAAAGCGATGTAATATTTTTAAGCATGCTATCTGTCCAACGAGTCCAACGCTAGAGTAGGAGCTGCGAGTTAACAGTCACCGCGCATGCTTTATGCGTAACCGCCCCGCGCCCGTGCGTTATAGAAAAGCTCGTTATAATAAAGCGTATAAAATAACGTGCTTAAAATATAAAGCTTATAGAGCATTAAGTAAGTTATTGTCATATAGCAACTTTGAACACTACTAATCTGATACAGCGGGATAGATTGATTGTTGATGGTTCTAGTCTTGGTTGCTGATGTTTTTGCCACTCGATCCTAGATGGCGCTGATTTCAATTTCGTTGAGGTGTCTTTGCTGGATGAATAATTAAAGTTCAATAATGTTTGTCCTTTTTCCGCTTTTACATTGGTATTTTCCATGTTTTTTTTTATCTATTGCGTATATTTTTTGGTCTTATTTGCCACTGATCTGTCACTGTCAGACAGTAGATACGTTAGCTTTTTTATTTTGTTGTTTTTCCTTTTCCAATTATCAGTTGAATTTGGCTTGTTCACTTATGAACACGATAGTTTCTCGCACACTTCTTCTCGTTTTAAATGTGTTTAGGTCTCATTTGCTAATGAGGTCATATTTTTTTGTATTTTATTATGTATTTTATTTTCTGTATTTTATTTTATTGTTTTTTTTTTTGTATTCCTATATTTTTTATTACTGTACCTATGTATGTACTGTTTTATTGATTCTCAATTTGTTAAGTTGTAATCCTCACTATAAATGTTTGCACGGCGGTGGGCGTAATGCCCTGTACCGATACCGATAATGTTTGAAACATACAAGATGGTGTGCAAGGCCCTTTTACTCAGAACTTTAGACTTAAGCTCCCTTATTAGTTTGTGATCTAATACACCTAGGTTAATGCAGCTCATAGACTGTACGAGCACTCCTTGTGATATTGAAAACAAATCAATTTTATTTCCACTTTTAATTCTCCTCTTATTGTTTTTTTTTTAATCTTTGTTACTCTAGAAGCTTTTACGTGCACGTCTTTTTACATTGTTCTCATATTCAAACGCCTGTTCATTTGATTTTGCTTAGAATTTAGTACTTACTAGCTTTATAATCACAGGGGCGCCCGTTGCGAAGAAACCAAAACTACTTATACGAAGAATAGAACTAGAAGATGTTGTTACAGAAGAGCAAACCAAAAATGAACAACCAGACTCGAAAATTATCCGGACAACTCAAAATCATACGTCAAAACAGTTTCCAAAATTTAAAGAACCACCAATTTATACAAAACCTCTAGTTAATAATAGTATTTTTTTAGACACAAGTTTCTGCAATAATAGTGGCAAAGATAATATTAAATGTAAAATATCGAACAAAGGTAATGACAGTGATGATGTAAATAGGCAGCGAAGACTATATGTTAAAGAAAAACCTTACAAATGTGAAGTGTGTCAGTATAGTTGTAGTCAAAAGAGTCGTTTAATGAGACATAGTAGGAAACACACTAATGAAAAACCTTATAAATGTGAGGCCTGTGAGTATAGTTGTAGAGACAAGGGTGCTTTGTCAATACATGCTCGGATACACACTAATGAAAAACCTTATAAATGTGATGTGTGTGAGTATAGTTGTAGACATAAGGGTAATTTAATTAAACATAGTAGGATACACACTGGTGAAAAACCTTATAAATGTGATGTGTGTGAGTATAGTTGTAGTCGAAAAAGTAATTTATTAAGACATAGTCGGATACACTCTGGTGAAAAACCTTATAAATGTGATGTGTGTGAGTATAGTTGTAGTCGAAAAAGTCATTTAATACCACATAGTCGGATACACTCTGATGAAAAACCTTATAAATGTGTCGTGTGTGAGTATAGTTGTAGACAAAAGATTAATTTAATGAGACATAGTCGGATACACTCTGGTGAAAAACCTTATAAATGTGACATGTGTGAGTATAGTTTTAGACAAAAGATCAATTTAATGAGACATAGTTGGATACACTCTGGTGAAAAACCTTATAAATGTGATGTGTGTGACTATAGTTGTGTAAAAAAGGGTGATTTATCAAAACATGTTCGGATACACACTAATTAAAAATCTTTTAAATATGATGTCTGCGAGTATAGTTGGTGATAAAACATGTTCGCATATACACATATGAAAAACTTTTTCATAAAATAATATACCGGCTTCCAACACACGGAAGTCAGTGTATTTGGGACTTAGGTGACTATTGCGCAAAATATTTCATCCGCTGTTCGGATGAGTCGTCGCATAGTTAATATTGAAGTGGTCATATCGGCCAAGTAGACAAACAAACATTTATGTCCGTGACTACCGCAGGACCACGACGCCAATCGCTCCCATATTTGGTAAATAATTACTACTCAATTGGTACCAATTAGTACTCGAACAACAAAATTGGTGCCTTAGTAGTTTTCGAGAAAATCGACTTTGAAGGTGGTCCTGCGGTAGTCACGCTCCATTCAGCAGGACCACCTGAGCGCCGAAAAAGGGGCCATGCTACAGCTATTCTAAGTATACAAATAATTACTACCCATAAATGTGATTCATTTCGTAAAAAAACAGAACTGAAACATTTGTATCTACCGAGAAATCAACGATGATAACTTTCGCTCTCTCGTTGGATCACGACTTTGAATGTTAATTCCAAATTTGAGGAGCTTGTCGCTTTCCTCAAACCTACATAGAAAATTACTACCGTGCAAGATAAAATTAGTACCCAAAATTCACAACTAGTACTCCAGTAGTTTACGAGATATACCATGCCATTGGTGGGGTGGCGGTAGTCACGGTGTTAAATTTTCATTTCAAGATTTCCCTATTAAAAACTTAGTGATTTCTGCCCAAATTTATACAAAAATGACTACTCCTACAGACGTAATAGCGATCAAAAATTCAGATACCTAAGTGTAGTATTTTAAGAGAAATTAGCTTTCATTACTTTTCCATACTAAATTTTCGCGTATAACCCGACCAAATTAAGTTGTCAATGGTATTGTAAAATCGAGAAGAGAGTTTAAATCAGTATTCATTACATTGCCCCCGATATGACTTGACTATATTCATAATGCTGGGTTGTTATTACATAATACCCTGATTGATCACTAGGTCCAGACCTATGCACTAGTACTAGTAATTAAAAGTACTACGATCATGCGGCAGTCCACATTACTTTAAGTACTATTATTTATTCTGTGGTACAAAGTTGGTTTAACATTGTGTTAACATGTTACTTTATAGCAGTGTTACTTTCTTAGTGTTGTGTTAGGTATCAATCAATTAATTCGCAGACCACTTCGAGACAGGCTCTCTGCGGTTGCGCCAAGTAAGTTTGTGTTGAAAAATTAAAAGAAAGAAAGATTTTTTTATTTAGACACCAGAGGATTAGTGACCTTTTTTCAATGGGTGCACTATAAGATGGGTCTTGAAACAAACATAACAACTCTGCCTAACCTTTTAAGGAATACCTACAGGCGTGATGATGTTATATTATGTTGTGGGTGCACTATCTAATGTTTACAGTACCAGCATATGATTAGGGCTACATACATACTTACAGTGCAAACATTCACTAACGGATCATCAATACACAAACATCTCAATAAATGAGGGCTTGAAGATTATGGCGACAACAAAAAATTAAGACCCGATGAGTCCCAAATAAACGACAGGAAATTTTGTCATGCCGCCGGTGCTAGTATTTAAGACAAAATGGCTTTATCGCCCAAACTGCGATGAAATGTGTGACTCAAGCCATGTCACAATAGGCCGTGCTCGCCGGGCAGCAACAAGAAAGGCATGTCGCGCCTTTAAAATATGTCCCATGTTTGACCCGTGCTAGCATTTAAGACAAATTGTAAGACATGACATAATTACACACACATTACATTACATAATTTATCATGTCTTGTCACAAATGTCTTGGGGTACGCCCATGCTCGCTCCGCTGCAAGCCTAAGTACCTACGTATTAAAAAGCTAATTGTCTGCATTACACATATGTTGATAATAACGTAAGTATCAAAGGATTACATAAGTAATAGGTATGTATTTCTATAGTACCTGCCGGTAGAGCACGGCCTGCTGTGACAGGCTTGAGTCACACACTTTTATCACAGTTTGGGAGCAAAAATCGTGATAAAATGCAGAGCAGAACCACAGCAGAAAGTACGTACTTACAATACAGGAAAATAATTATTAGAGTACCTACCTACAGCTGGAATTAACGGCATTATGAATATAGTCAAGTCAAATCGGGGGCAATGTAATGAATACTGATTTAAACTCTCTTCTCGATTTTACAATACCATTGACAACTTAATTTGGTCGGATTATACGCGAAGATTTAGTATGGAAAAGTAATGAAAGCTAAAAATACTACACTTAATTAGGTACCTGAATTTTTGGTCGCTATTACGTCTGTAGGAGTAGTCATTTTTGTATAAATTTGGGCAGAAATCACTAAGTTTATAATAGGGAAATTTTGAAATGAAAATTTAACACCGTGACTACCGCCACCCCACCAATGGCATGGTATATCTCGTAAACTACTGGAGTACTAGTTGTGAATTTTGGGTACTAATTTTATCTTGCACGGTAGTAATTTTCTATGTAGGTTTGAGGAAAGCGATAAGCTCCTCAAACTTGGAATTAACATTCAAAGTCGTGGTCCTGCTGAACGAGCGAGCGAAAGTTATCATCGTTGATTTCTCGGTAAATACAAATGTTTCAGTTCTGTTTTTTTTACGAAATGAATCACATTTATGGGTAGTAATTATTGGTATACTTAGAATAGCTGTAGCATGCCCCCTTTTTCGGCGCTCAGGTGGTCCTGCTGAATGGAGCGTGACTACCGCAGGACCACCTTCAAAGTCGATTTTCTCGAAAACTACTAAGGTACCAATTTTGTTGTTCGAGTACTAATTGGTACCAATTTAGTAGTAATTATTTACCAAATATAGAAGCGATTGGCGTCGTGGTCCTGCGGTAGTCACAGACATCAAACATTTGTGTATAGGAACATTGTCGAAACGGTTGCCTGCGCTATGCCTTCTTCTCCGAGTGGGATCGGCGGCGCTCCCACGATCCCACTCGGCGGCCTTCTTTTAAAACATCAGGGTATGATAGAAAGGCCATTTCCCTTCCGTTTTCTGTCTCCGCCAGCTTACTAATTCTGGCATAAACAGGTCTGCCTCGATCCTGGCGACCAAGACCCGCCGCACAGCGCACTCTTCGAGTGTGCTCTGTGCAGAATCCGCTTCCTCAATGGTGGCAATTTGCCGTGGCCTTTCATCCAATCCTATTAAGGTACTAGCCTGCAGGTGATACGCTCCTCTCTGATCAGTCAGCCACGTGCGATTCGAATAGCCCCTTTTCTGCTGCAGGCTGTTGACTTTAGTCCTGCACCTTCGGAAACCTTTCAGTCTGTCTGACTAACCAGGCGTTCCATGAAATAGGTACCATCGATCGCATGACACCCGCGTAGAAGCGGTGAAATTCTTCCCTTATGTCCTCAGAGATTGGCCATCAGTTTATGCAAAGCACCCACTGGCCTACCAATAATGGGGACCAGGCGCGGTAAATGCTCTTCGAAACCCCACCGGCTCTATCCTTCTTGGCAGTTTATGTAACCACAGCATCTCGCTTTTATTATGCGCAATCTATTAACCCAACTCGCGGATCGACGCCTAACGAACGACTCTTGCCACTCCCAAATCGAAAAATAAGATGGTACGAGTATTAGACCGATAGCGCTAGGTTTTGAGGTTTCAAAAATATTAAAGTTATTCGTGTTTCGCATATAGTTGCCGGACCATTTGCCCAACCTAATACCTAAGTTTGTGTCATCCTAGGTACTTGCATAGGTAGAAATTTAGGTATTTGTCTTTTCGTTCAATACTGGTTGAAAAGAAAATTAGAGATAATAATTTTACTTCCATGATAATAACGAAGTAGGTATTAACTGATGTACATAGGCATTTTGTGTCATCCTTGTCCACGGGAATCCTAATATTTAACCAGTACCTAACACGTGACCCAACTAGCTCTAAAAGAATATTACAATAGGTTAAATAAGTGTTACTCGTTTTAGAGTACTGATATCTGTTGGTTAAAATATTTTGTGTCGAATTCATCCACGGCTTTTATAGATATTTTATTTTTTTATTACAATACCCTATAAAATACACAAAAGAAAATGCAAGTTATTAGAGTTTACGTGTTTTTGATTATTATGGTGTAAGAAAACACTATTCATAATTTGTGTCGTTTTTATCCACGAAATCTTATTATTTAAATAAAAAATACTAGACTTCTTCGCACGAAGGGCGAGCGCAGAGAAAAGAGCGGGCGCGCGCGGCGGGTGCCGGCCAGCCAGACTCGCGGCGCATTTATTTGTTTACATTAGGTCTTTGCAAGTTGCAACAAACAAGTGCGTACGTTATTTATGATGTATTTGATTGATTAATGCCCACTTGCACTAAAACTAAACTCAGAATTAGTTGCTAACACGAGGTTAAATTGACAATATTGTATAACAAACAGTAAATTTAACCTAGTGTTAGCAACTAACTCTGAGTTAAATTTTATGCGCACGTGGGCCTTCAAAGTTAGTTATGAAGCTATGAAAGACTAAAATGGAGGTTGAATATAATAAATGTGTTATATCGACACCCAATATTATTAACATTGTAACTCAATATAGCATGGTACAATTTTAGATTTCTTGGTTCTAATTTTAATTGCTCTTTCAGTTTCGATAAAACCACTGCAAGTATGATTTTTGCAATGTCACAATGTACAGATTGTAAAGAATTTTTAATATGAAAAGCATTGTAACGACCGTTACACAGGCAGGGGTCATGATGGCATTTAAAGAAAGATTTTTTCTGTGAATATTATTGTATCTTATTGTACGATTACCAATTATACCGACAAAAAATCATTGATAAATATTATTGTAAGCAACAATTACATGCGTGTCAATGTTACATTCGGATAAAAAGACATATTAATTGCTATGGAAGAGCTAATAAAAATCGCTTTTCAATATTCATAACGCTTCAGGCTCTGGTGGACACAGGTCTGAATAAAATTATCTATGCCTGTGTCTACCGTTCGCACAGCGGAGATCAGGAGACAAGCAGGCTGACGCGGCACAGCAGTGGTACCCTTCCGCCCTATTAGTGATACGGGGCAACTTTAATGCTCACCACCAGGAGTGGCTCTTCCCATACCAGTGCAGCGATCATGCTGGAGGGGAGATAAATAAGCTTTCGTTAGCGCTAATCAGCCAGCTGGTTCAGGGGGCAACGGCAACGGGGGATGTTGATTCGCACACGGCCAATTGCTTGGACCTTCTGCTGACAACAGATACAGACCGATACTCTGTGTCGATAGTTTACCTTGGGTTGCGAGTCACGTATGTCAGAAAAGAAGACCTTCAACAGCGCTGCCAAGTCCTGCAAAAAGGTGTTGCAACGGCCGAATAGGGACATAAGTTGCTTCTTACCCAGCAAGTGTTTTGATCCCTGGGTAAGTCGGTTAAGTCGAACTTCTGCCATCCTTCATTACCACCACTCTGCGGGTGACGGGTCGCTGGCCCGCTTCGCTGAGGAGAAGGCAAAATTATTTGCCTCTTTTTGCGGCATCTTTGCGTCTGCATTCTGGTGATGCGAGGCCCTTTCTTTCTCCTGGTAGGTGTGAGACATATGTCAGACATTCGCATCCATCAAAAGAACGTTCGTAGAACGCTGGGCAACCTCGACTTGAATAAAGCTAGTGACCCCGACGGAATACTAGCACTTGTCCTTAAAACTTGTGCGCTTGAACTGTCTCCCATCTTGACACGTCTATTTCGCCTTTCGTATGCAACTGGAAAAGTGCCGAATGCTTGGAAGGAAGCTAACGTACTGCCCGTGCCCAAGAAGGACAGTCGTGCTAACCTGGCCAATTATAGACCCATCTCTACGTGTGCTTAATATTAAGCTCCTGGCATACCTAGAATCTAATGACATCCTAAGTGATTGCCACTATGGTTGCCGCTGAACTCGTTCTACAGGGGATCTTCTAGCGTACGCCATTCACATCTGGAGTGAGGCAATCGAGAGGCACAGGGAGGCACTTGCCGTCTCCCTCGACATCTCGAAAGCTTTCGACAGGGTCTGGCACGGAAGCCTTATTAGTAAGCTTCCTTCATTCGGTTTGCCTGGTGATGGTATATGTGATTGGATTGCAGAATTTGAGTGGTTATCGATGGGTGCTCGTTGGACCAATTGGATATTAATGCCGGAGTTCCTCAAGGGTTTGTACTCTCAGCAGCATTATTTTTGCTGCATATAAACGATCTGCTAAAAACTTGGGTATGCAGACGACAGCACTGTTGCTGAGAGGTACTTGTCCATCCTTGTCCTTTGTGAGGCTATGGTGGAGCGTTTGAGCTTATCCTTGAAGCCAGTCTCCAAATGGGGCGATGCCAATTTGGTCAGGTTCTTTGCTGCTAAAACCCAGTCGTGTCTTTTCTCTGTTAAAATGACCCAATTCCACTGGGCTCCTTACTTCTGAGGTGTAAACGAGCTGATAATGGACCATCTTGAGCAACTTGGCGTAACGTTCAACACGATCCTCGATTTTGGTTCATACATTGAGGCAAAGGCTCAGCTGGCTGCTATAAAGTTTGGAATCCTCGCAAAGGTAAGACGGTTCTTCACGCCAGAACAGTTGCTCAAATTGTATCAAGCGCAAGTTCGTTGATGTATGGAGTACTGTTCTTATTTCTGGGAAGGATCTGCCAAATACCAGCTTGATGCACTTAAGTTGATAATAAAACGGGCCAAGAAGTTCATCGGCAATGAGGAACTGGTAGAGTCAAAGCTCCAGAGCCTTGAACATCGTCACCGAGTTGCCAGCTTATCGGTTTTTTATCAGTTGCATTTCGGGGAGTGTGCAATGGAATCACATGATCTCATTCCACCTAGCCCGTTTCATCATCAGACTACAAGGCGCACGGCGATGTGCCATCGGTACATGGTAGACATCCCACCCATACGCAATAAACGTTTTGGTAATACGTACAATGTGCGTACCTACAGTTAAAGAGTGGAATTCCCTGCCGAAGTCTGTTTTGCCCGATAGCTACAACTTAGGAGTCTTTAAGTTAAGAGTGAATAAGTTACTTTTAGGCAAGCGTGCTTCATCATCAACCACGTCATCGCTTACCATCAGGTGAGGTAGTGGTCAAGCGCAAGCCTACCAAATATTAAAAAATGAATTCCCCCTATTGCAAATTGTCCACCCAGTGGACAGTAGAAAATAGATCAGTGATAGCCCAGTGGTAACAGACGCGACTTACAAGTATGGTCGTGGGCTCGAACCCAGGCAAGCGCTTTACTTTGTGTAAATTATTTCATCACTGCTCCCAAAACACTAAAGTAAAAAAAAAACTGAGACATGTAACATCCATCAACCCACACTGGGCCTGCGTGGTGGATTACGGCCCATTCCGGCGTCCATTCGGCTCACAGAGGGGAGGCCTACACGCACAGTGGACCAAATGGGAGTCTAAGTTCGGAAAAAGGGATCCATCTATCCTATCCTTATGCTTATCACGCCTTTCGTTTGCAATTACTTCTTCACACTTTTTTTTATTATTCTACTTACTCACATATCTGTAATATTGAATAAGTCTAAAAACATTTTTATTACATACCTACTCTTAGTTTTTCTCCAAGACTATTTATGCTGATACCATTAATGATGAACTAAAATCCTATTATCGACGTCAACACTGCATCTTTCTTTACAATGATAACATTTCAAATAAGTGTTTATATTTAAGAAGAAAAACAATATATGGTTAGAATAGTAACTTAAAATTCCAATATAGTTAAAAAATAAATAGTCCAAAATTTTAAATGTATTACACATTGTATGTCAGTTTAAAATGACTTTATCACAAAGAAACCCTCGTTACCAAAACTTTTGTGTATTGGAATTTGATCTACAAGTATACTTCAGTAGAAATATTGTTCATTTATAATTATAATGCAATTATTCATTTCACAAAAGGAGTTCTTACTGTCATAGAAATACGGTTAAGAGGCAGACAAAAAGGTCTGTTCTTGCTGATTTTATGACATAAAGTTGTAGCAGTGTGTAACTAAAGTTACAATGTTATTCATATTGGGTGTCGATATGTGGTTAATGAAAGGGGATTATTAAAGTTCATAGAATCAAGCATTATAAGGGATGACGGAAAAGCAGACTATTTTAGGGACCGTGATGAAATAAAACTATACATAATCACTACCACTTCGTGTACTATTTGTTTTGCTGACTGTACACTACCTACTCGAAGCGGGGCGCGGGATATCGAGAAGCAGTATAACGAAAAAAAAAGGTAGGTAGGTATCGGCATATCAATCTACCTACCGCTTTCAGGTTCAAATTCGGAGCGAATTAAAGCGTCAATCCAAAAAAAAATATTGACCGTCTTCTAAGCATGGACCATTGACAATCGTAGGTATATAATAAGATTGCAGACGCGTGCTTTGTACAAAATTCGCACGTCATTATGTTTATCTCTGTACAATCTTACGTTATTAAGATAGTTTAACCCATATATGCCTAGTGATTCGAAAACGAAACAAGAGGTAGTACTTTCATAAAAGCATCGTAAATCGTTTGTTAGCGCAGTAAAATGTAAAACAAAGCCATCTATCGCAAGACTACGTAAGTAGGTTCTACTTGCAACAAAGATTTTTGAGCAGCGTTGACATTTGATTCAAATAGTAAACAGTGCAAGTTGTGTCGTGTTTTACATCGCGCAAGAATCATGTTGTCTGCCAGAAAAAAGTAAGTAACTGTTTAATTGAGTAAAGATTTGTACTTATCAAAGGTTTGTAGTAAATTTGGTTAAATTATGTACTTATTCGTGTATTTAGAATGAGTAAATAATAATTTATAGATACCCACACTGCCCTTATAACTTTCGTGTTTCGAAAACGATACGTCAGGCAAATATACAGGCGAGGCTTGTACTAAATCTGATTTTTTGGTTGTAGCGTGAACACACGGTTAACGACAAATGAAATCATTGATTTCATAAATGATTTAGCTTCAGATGATGAAGTGACACCAGATGACATATATATCGACCCTCCAGGTAATGGAATTGTGTCGGATTCTGACTCGGGGGACGAAACAAATGTAAGTTTTGAAAATTTGCCACGTCGTCAACTGTCGGCACCAGCTGAACTGATACTAAGTGGAAAAAAATATCAGTGATGACAGCGAGACTGAAGAAGAAGTTGTACACCTAAGCACTTCAAGCAGTCACAGCTTTTATCAACCCGTAAGCGAGGCCGGCCATCGCGATCTATAGATAATCCTCCACTTCAACCTACGCCGCACACTCCACCGCCACCTCCACCTCCAACTCCACCGCCTAAGACAGCTCGAGAATGATGAGACTTACCCCAACATCATGATGAGTGGATCACACCTTTCCCAAGATCAGTAATTACCTTATCCGATGCTTCAGAACCAGTTGATTTCTTTGAATCTTTTTTTAGCCACGAAGTTATCATGCACATTGTTCTTCACTCCGTTATTTATGCAGTACAATAAGGAAACCCAGTGATAGTGACATTTATTGTTTCATTGGCATTTTGATATTGACTGTATATTCTCCACTGCATGTATTGGGAAAGTAATGAAGATACATACAATATCTTGGTGGCGAAATTCATGCGGAGAAAACGATTCGAAGAAATTCTTCGACATTTCCATGTGGCTGTAACACCAACCTTTGCCCTAATGATTAAATGACTAAAGTCCTGCCTCTTTTTGATTTACTAAATAGGAAGTTTCTGCAATATGCTGTGATCGAAAAGGACATCAGCATAGATGAATCAATGATACCTTACTATAGTAGACACGGTTGTAAGCAGCATATCAGGCAAAAGTCTATTAGATTTGGCTTCAAAACGTGGATTGCAGACTTGCGCTTAGGATATTGCTTATACGCCGACCCGTAAGTACGAAAGCATAACGCCGAGCACATGATCGGCAGGGCACCTAGTCGGCTGCGATGTGCCTATTGCAAAAGCCTAACAGTCACTTTTTGTCAAAAATTTGAAGTCAATTTGCATTTTAAATGTTTCTCTGCCTTTCATTCTTAATTTTTTACAATAACTTCATGTTAATATAAAATAAATAACAAATAAACTTATTATGACTTATTTGTTTTAATTACCTATAACGAATGTAGGTTATTTGCCCCGTGTTTCGTTTTCGAACACCTCTAAAATACCTAATAAACAAAAATATTTTTTACTAAAATTAGTCAATATCATTATAGTGGTTTATCAACATAAACATATCTGAAAATAACCAAAATCGGAATCCCAATGTAGTTCTGGGCATATATGGGTTAAACGATATTTTAGTTACTTTAGTTCCTGATGTATCGATAGATGGCGTTGTACTTTTAGCACGTTCCGCTGAATCGCGGTGTTAAGAGTTGCAGCCGAATAGGTTACACATTTGTTCATTACGTAGCGTAGATAAAAGTCAATCAATATTCGATATAATAGGTATGTTATTTATTTATGAACACTTCGCATCTAAGAAGAAATCGTACCGAACGAACGTGTGTGCTTGCGTATGCCGCCTGGCCGCCTCCGCCCGCTTCCACCTCAACCATTGTTTTTGTTTTTTATTCATTTAAAAACATATGCGTGCATTAAAATGACACAAATTTACAATGTCGATTATTCATGCATTTATGATATTGAATATGTGAACTTTAATGATTGTAATATTTTTTTGAAGCGTTTTTAGCTTGGTAAAACAAAATAAATTAAAATCTTAAAATTCCGTGCTCTAATTTGGCACAAATTTATTTAATAGGCATATGTAAGTGATCTAAGAAAGGAAATAGTTATTTCATAAATTGTAATTTTTTTTGCACTATTTTTTACATACTGACTGTATGTCAGTTTGCACTGGGCAAATATGACACAAATTGGGTTTGCACACCCCACAAGCTATCCTAGTTAAGATACCATAATTATTTTAAACTTTTTTTTTTTCCCTGTTTTAAGCAGAATAAAAAGAATCAACCACAAAACATCGAATTACTGTAAATGCAAGTAACAGATGTGACACAAAATGCAAAAATAAGCTACATAGGTACGACTGTATCCACAGGTAAGAAATAAGCAACTTTAGAATTTTTTAAACTTATGGCATCAAAATAAGCCAGCGCTATCGGTCTATATCGTCGAAGTAGTGGAAGCAATTTAGTGTAGTTTGTAACCCATCAAAAAACTAAATGTTATAAAGGGAGCCAAGTTCAAAACTAAGAATATGCGCGGTTGTTGGCAAAAGAATTGAGATCTAAATGGGTGGCATAAAACATTGTAAAATAAATTTTTAAAAAAATTCTTGCTTTTTCTGCTACATTGCTGTAGCAGAAAAAGCAAGATTTTTTTTTTAAATATTTGCTTTTTTAAAATATAACTTATTAAATTTGAAAAGTTGAATTATTTACATTAAGCAGATAACATAGTATAAATAAAATTGTAGCTCAAGATTTGATTTGGCTGGTTTTCACATACAAGTTATCTTATATTTGGCTAATAAACTTATCTACTTTATGTTACACGCAGTTTATATTGTATGGTAAAAACTATAATTATAATAAGGGAGCCACCTTTTTCACATTTATGTTTTTGATGGGATATCATTCACTTTTTGTACATAAATTATTAGTAGGTACTTATTCATAATACAATTAATACCAAATGGTTTTTGTTAATCTACTGTATTTTGCTACGTTTACGGGGTATAATTGTCTTTTTTGCCAATTTTCTATAACTTCTTGTACCTTTATAATGTTCAAGTGAATTACCCATTTAGCACCAGGATTATTTTTACGTGTTTTCTGTTTATAGGTACTTAATTTGGCCAAGTCGGGGCGGTATAACGTGCGCAGGTGGTTGTACTCTACAATCAGTGGCGGCCTTAGGGGGTGGCGAACAGGGCAATCGCCCGGGGCCTCACTCTTGCAGGGGCCTCGCGCTACAACCCAAAAAGCTTACAATTTTATCCTTAGCAAACAATAAAATAAAGTTGGTCGATTAGGAGTCGAGTATTAATAATCACACTAATATTATAAAGGCGAATGTTTGTGAGTGTGTGTGTGTTTGTATATTTGTTACTTCTTCACGCTCAAACGGCTGGACGGATCTGGATTAAATTTGGCACAAATATAGATTTCAGTCTGGAATAGTACATAGGCCCCGGGAATATGTTCCCTTGGACTAATTTTCAACATTCCCGCGGGAGAAGCCGCTGGCAGAAGCCAGTTAATAATAAAAACAATAAGTGCCAAGTTTTCTATTTCTCGTATATCTCATACATTGTAAAAAGGAAAAGGGCCTCGAAAATCTGCTGCCTGCCCGGAGCCTCGCAGCGGTTAAGGCCGCCCCTGTCTTCAATAGAGCTCTCTTGTGCCTTAATTTGACTTGGATCTAAATTGATAAGATGTACTCCATCTAAGGTTTTAACTCTGGAGAGTCCAACTTAAGCCTGCTCTTTCCTAAATATAGAGGAACCTATGTCGAGAAGAGCGCTGTGAAGGCGCCTTGTGATATGTGGATAGTAATAGCATATACGTAAACTAAGCTAAGTAAGAAATAATCTGTTTATTATTATTAATAGAATTTTAATTTAATTTTCATGTGTTTTAGTAATTAAGATTAACAATAAATCAATATATCTCTGTCACTATTCTAATGTTAAGAAAATATTGTATAAATTCCTTCTCCTTACAAGTACATTGTTTGGGCCCCTGCCGCCTGTGATACAGGATTACCTAGTACAGGCACCTAACATTGTTGTACCTACTTAATATATAAGACCTATTAGTATAGTTTACCAATTTGAAGTTTGAATAAAGATTTATTATTATTATTATTATATACTAAGCAAATAGGCATTCTCTGTGAACATATACCTACATTACTTCATATTTGAAACTTGGTCTTGAATCGTTCGAGAGTTAAAGTTCCCGTTCAAGTTCCCTTGGGAGCATTTTCGACATTCACGCGGGCGAAGCCGCTGGCAGAAGCTAGTATCTAAATAACCGTTTGAGCGATTTTTTATGAAATGTGGTTTAATAGTTCATTTTAGGGATTTTATTTATTTATTTAAACTTCATGTGAATTAGAAAGAAACCCAGTGCGGTGAGAAGGAAAATGGAGAAGTAAGTTTTTGAAAGTTCGAAGGTTAAGATCGTGAGAACTGCCCAACACTTTAAAATATTGTTTTATATAATCAGGAGTACAAGGATCGTTCATAATGTTGAAGAGAATGCAGAGGGATCTCCTCTGACGGATAGGCAGCCATTTAAGCTGAGAACGGAAGGAAGAAATGTCATATTTACGAAGGCCGAAAATAAAGCGAATACAGTTGTTAAGAAGTCGATCCATTTTGTTAAGTAGTTCTTGGGATAGATCAGAGTAACAAACATCAGCATAGTCGATTATAGGCAATACAAGAGCTTGAACCAAGGTGGTTTTAGTGCAAGACGGAAGAAAATGTTTGAATCTATAGCGAGACCGCAGTGAGAATGTGACTCTCTGGCTAATCGGAGCGACCTGCTTATTCCAGCTTAACTTGTTATCAATGTATAGGCCTAAGTCTTTAGCGTTAGGCGAGAGAGGGATAACGGTATTGCCGAAAATAAGCGGCATTAGAAGGCTTGTGTCCAAGGTTCTTAGGAAATATATGAACTACCAATAAGGACTTTTAGGTA
The DNA here is from genome assembly GCA_945859665.1 of Anorthoa munda. NCBI lineage: Eukaryota > Metazoa > Arthropoda > Insecta > Lepidoptera > Noctuidae > Anorthoa > Anorthoa munda. The sequence goes on along the minus strand of OX243917.1, from coordinate 11,309,094 downwards.
CTGACATTGACAGTAACCCCAAATCTGCTAGACCAGTCAGCGATTGCTTCAACAGTGAGATGTAGTTATCCAAATTGAGCAACCTATTTTAATACATAAACCAAATTTCATGTGTTTATGTTAAATATATTTTGAGTTATTAAGATAACAAAAGTGACTCCAAATGGTTCGTGTAATATTACACAGCAGCTGCGTCGCCAGTTCCATTTTTGCTTGAACTTGGCTGATTTATTTTGATTGTTTTCTTTTTTTTTACACTTTCTTAGCAATGCAGACTACTTATTTTACATTTTCAGTTAATTTTTTTTATTTTTTTTTTTTATTTATTAGAATTTTTTAATATGTACAACTGACTATTTCTAATCTTATGACTAATAACAAAACAAACTTACATACAAAAGGGAGAGGGAAAAGGGCTCATAGCGCATCAGAGACCGGATGGGATGACCATAATGCCTTGGAAGTTGGGTAGGCCTTTGGTGTGGGATGCAACATGTGTCGATACCCTTGCGCCATCCCATCTTCTTAGCACGGCGGGCTGTGCTGGGGCAGCTGCTGCTGGTGCAGAAAACCTCAAACGGCGCAAATATAACAACCTTATTGGCAGTTATATGTTTGAGCCGTTTGGGGTTGAGACATTAGGTCCATGGGGTCCGAGTGCTCATCGAGTTTTTCGAGACATAAGTAAACGGTTAGTCGACTGTTCGCGTGACCAGAGGGCTGGCCTTTTCTTCAGCCAGAGAATCAGCATTGCTATTCAACGTGGCAATGCTGCCAGCGTTCTGGGCACGTTTCCCATTGACATCGATGTGGAAGAATTTTTTGATACGCTATGAGTCCTTTTCCCTCTCTTTTTTTCAGTTAATTGAAAGTATTATTCCGATTTCCCATTAAATTTGGCTCTTCAGTTTCGAAATGCCGAAATTTCGAAATTGAGTAGCCTAATTTCGTTATTGAAAATGTGCGAAACTGCATGCCCTAGAGCGTACCGAGCTTGAAAATTTAAAAACCTCGTCTCGTATGAGTAAGATTTGCTATGGAAGTAGATTTAAGATTATGCTTAAGGCGGCTCATATATATAAGTAAGGACGAATGCAAGAGCGAGCGAAGCGAGATCGACAATTTTGTCACCGCAGTCACAGATAGATTACTTTGCCATATTTATATAGAAAAGCTTCTGAATAAAGAGAATTCGGAATGCAAGAGCGAGCGAATCTGCTTGAAAGCCGCTTGTAAGTACGCCTACCTCACAGTTGCTTTTTTGTTATTTATGTGTCGGCAAATGCTATATGGCCAGGGGCGCCAAATCTTTAAATACACCACTGTACATAATCTAACAGTGATCGTCGCTTTGTTCGTTTGTGTTTATTTGGGTAAGCTCGAGTATTTTGTTATTTAGATTAATTTATTAATTTAAAATTATACACGAGCTGACCAATAGTACCTAAAATATACTACGTATTTTTTTTTTTTTTTTTAGATCTAAAATATCTGTTACTCCTTCAGAACGAATCAAGAACACTCGTCGTTATATAATATTTTATTATTTCACCATTACTCATAAAATATAATTACACCAAAAAATTTTAATTAAAAAGTATTTCAAGTAAATATAAACACATAATTGATCAGTTGGATAGTTCCTGATAAATAATACAATATGTCTGTAATTTTTTTTTTATCAAGCTTTTGAAGTTGAATCTGTACTTGCGTTTGTATGATGGCAACTTTACAAAACTGCGTATATCTCGGCAACTTAATGTCGAGAACTGGACCCTTTTTGCTTGGACACCCATATATTATGATTATGGCGCCCCCTGAAGCTGGCGCCCGGGGCAAGCAACCCGGCCTTCCACTCCCTCCCCTAGATCCGGCCTTTAGCTGGTAGATAGCTTACAAGAGCCAAAGTACTGGTTGTTTAGTAAAAAATGTATTGTGTATAATTTAAACTAATTACAAAATTGCTATGCTACTATCTTGTTTTCTTTTTCAATAGGTACCCAAAACCTACCTACCTACCTTGTCTGTATCTCTGAAATAAGGTAAACAACCAAATATCTCATAACATAATCTGTTTTTACAAGCTATAAATTACCTGGCTTTCGTATGTGTCCGGCCACTAGTTATTGATTTTTCAAGCACTTCGTGAAATCCGATTAAGCTGAAATTTGGCGTACTTATGTAACTTAGAAAACTTTGAAATAATATGGTACTATAAAGCTGGTCTCATGATGGAGCCGGAAGGTGGTCATAGCAACTCCTCAACCAGACAAGATAGCACCATCGTGTTTGCGCTCATTGGATATGTATTGACAAAATTCCGTTTTGTACTTTATGTCAATTAAAAGCTTTGAATAATATTTTTAGAACATTTAATTATTAAGTATTGAAATCTGATTGCGGATACAATAGAAAAATTATGTGTTTGATTAACAGCGTCATTTTTTACTGTCGCAAAACGATATCTATGATGCTGCTAGGGCTGTTCGTGAGCACTACGGCTTTCCTAACAGTGCAGTGGTCGCAGGTGCATAAAGAACATTCTTCTTCTTCGCGTAGGTACTTATAGCAATCCCTAAATATTATTGCCAAACGCTTGGAATTTTGCCATGGCAACACCATCCGTCGACAGCCTTATGGTCCACATATAGGTACACATGACAGGGCATTAGAGGAGGTAATATTTTCAGGGGCGGGGCGCATGTGTTGGGTAGGGCTCATTTCGCGGCCGCTGAGGGCGGCGTAACTATGAAACTTTCCGCCCGATCCCCTAGAAAAGATGTGGCACAACTTTGATTGGCAGCTTCAACTGAAGTAAATATAATTGAAGTCAAATCAAAGTCAAAGTCAATTATATTTATTTCAACAAGGCATTAAGCATATCTGGATCCTTTTTAAAACGTTTTTCCAAAATTATTAGTCCCCCACTAACATACATATGCAATCTCTCCTTTTCTACTGGAATATTTCCGCAGGCCTTCAAAACTTCTAGGATTGTACCCGTATTCAAAGCAGGAGACAGATACTGTGTCAATAATTATAGACCAATCTCCATACTGCCAACATTATTTAAAATATTAGAACGATTAATGAACACCAGGCTTACTAAATATCTTGAACAAAACTCTCTTCTATCTCCATCTCAGTTCGGATTTCGATCTGGCAGGTCAACAGCTGAAGCCGTCCACGAACTAACAGATCACATAATTAATAAGTTAGATAATAAAAAGAAAACCTTAGCCATTTACCTAGATTTAGCCAAAGCATTCGACACAGTATCTGTTCCCATTTTGATTAAAAAGCTCGAAAATATGGGAGTTAGAAGTCTGCCGCTCCAACTATTCACAGACTATCTATCTGACAGAACAAAAAAAACGAAAATAGGAAATTCAGTTAGCGATGAACTTCCTAACCAATACGGTGTTCCACAGGGCAGTATCCTCGGCCCAACATTATTCTTAGTCTACATAAACGATTTATGTAATATCAGTTTATTAGAAAAAAATATCACGTTTGCCGATGATACTGCCTTGATATTTCATGCTAACACTTGGGATGAGGTTAGACAATATGCTCAACAAAGATTTGATACCGTCTATAAATGGCTGCATTACAACTTGCTAACCATAAATGTGGATAAGACGAAATTTATGATTTACTCACTTAGGCCGCAATATCAACCTGATTTTGACTTAAAAGCTCACTCTTGTGATAATATCAACCAGTGTTCCTATCCTAGCTTGGTTAAAACTAGTTCTATTAAATATCTTGGTATAATTTTTCTCGGTATAATTCTGTCTTCTAAGATACAAGACTACCTAGTTTAGGAGACAGGGTGATCTGTGTAGATTTATGTAGACATCTTACGTTATTTTTGTACTTTAGCTTTTGTGTATCATGAATCATGTGTGTATCATAATAAAGATTTTTATTATTATTATTAATTATAGATTCCAGACTCGGCTTCCAACAACATATAGAATCCCTTGTTAAACGAATACGCAAATTAATTTATATATTTAAAAACCTACGACATATTTCCAATTCATCAGTTCTTAAGAAAGTTTACTTCGCATTATGCCATTCACTTATTTCATATTGTATTACCACATGGCGCGGTTCCTCTAAATCATACATGGTCAATCTAGAAAGAGCCCAAAGAGCGGTATTAAAGAGAGAGAGTTGCTTTTTCCCAATCCTATACCCAACTTCTGAACTTTATCAACACTGCCAAGTACTTACAGTCCGCCAATTATTCATTATCATGACGGTATTAAAAAGACATGCTGAACTACCACTAGATCCCGATCTCCTAACACAAAACAGAAGATCAACCAATATTTGTCCAATCATCCGTTACAACACAAGTTTCTCTCAAAGTTTTTTCTGCTTTTTTGGTACTTTTCTGTACAACTCTATTAATAATAAACTATATATATACACGCATACAAAAGAGGTTTGTAAAAGGAAATTAAGGAATTGGTTGTTAAACCTTGACTACATTTCCACAGAAAATATATTAAAACCAGTGTCATAAACTCATAACATTTACACTCACTCACACATTTACACCCTCACATTACACTTATACAATCACTCATGCACACATCATTCTCATTTTTGTTTTACTCATTTTTTATAGCTACATAGATACTTATTGTTGTAGGTTCATACTTTTCAGTGAATAAGATACTTCTTTGAATATTTTTCGCTGATTTTTTATATTTCATTTCTATTTGATTTTAATTCTAATTCACTTTGATTTTGATTTTAATTCTCTTTAAATTTAATTTAATTGTATTCTTCTTTAAACTTAAATTTCGATTTTGTAATGAGTACACACTCAAATTATTTCATGATTTATGTAAAATGGGTGATCTGTAACACAGGGCCTTACCTATCTCAGACACCCTTCTCCATACAAGGTTACGTATTATGATTAGTCACTGTATTTTGATGTCGAGATAAATAAAGAATTTTTATTATTATTTATTACTAGCTTTTGCCCGCGGCTTCGCACGCGTAAACTACATGCTTCTCCTTATCATATTTTAACATTATGTAGAGAAAAACTAAAAAAATGTAATGCGAAAGTGTTTCTAGGACAGACTTATACTTACCTACTTTATCATCAATACGCTCTATCCTTGTCCCGTCCCTATCCCTTCACTATTTCTGTGTTTATCCATGACTAATAATAAGTAATCATAAGCATAAGTAAGTAATTAAATTAAAGTATTTCCTTATAAACAACATTTTAAACCATTTTGCATGTCCACGCCAATATCACCAGACTATTTGATGACTCTCCACTGCTGCGCCACTGGATGCGCTTGCACACTGCCTTGTGAGCATTCAGCATTTGAGTTCATTTTGTTTTGTTTATTGTCTGTATTGTTTTTGTATATTTCATTATATGTTTTGTAAGTGTACCTATGGACAGAAAGTCTGAAAATAAATGAATTTATTATTATTATTATAGAACTGTCCATAGCAAAAGCAATTCTCCCTCAAATCTACACCAGCATACGTCAGAGTTTGTCCTTGAGCCTTATTAACACGTTCAGACTGGCAGCTCATGAGTAGGTACTTGGTATCCTACGGCGCAAATCTTCATTTGGCCACCGGTGGTACATCACCGCCCCATGAACCAAAAGTCTTGCCCGGACGGGGTGCGCCACCGGTAGACACGGACAGGAATTATGCTTTCTCTCTCTTGTTTTGGATTATAATAATGCAAAAAGGTGGTAGATATTTCTGATCAGACGGCGTCGTACTATACCAGCCTTAGAAAACCCTAAAGTGGTACCGCAAGCTGATCATTGAGTTTGTCTGTGGCACAATGTTAGTAAATGCTTGGGTTATTCACCAAAAATTTGGAGGGTAGGGTAGGTAGAGTAGGGTAGGGTAGGGTAGGTAGAGTAGGGAAGGTAGGGTAGGGTAGGGTAGGTAGGGTAGGGTAGGTAGAGTAGGGTAGGGTAGGGTAGGGTAGGTAGGGTAGGGTAGTTAGGGTATGGTAGGTAGAGTAGGGTAGGTAGGGTAGGGTAGGTAGGGTAGGGTAGGGTAGGTAGGGTGGGGTAGGTAGGGTGGGGTAGGTAGGGTAGGGTAGGTAGGGTAGGGTAGTGTAGTGACCTACACATTACATAATTAGCATACAAGCACATCACACGTCCGGCCGGCAGCAGAGCGCACAGCGTACTGAGTCACTCGACTCAGCGCGCCCGCGCCGACTGCGACACCGGCCTGCGCCTGCGCGCCCGCGCTGGCGAGCCGTATCGAGTAGCGACAACAACCCTGCGTCGATGACCATCGGGCACTGAAGCTTGGAGGCCGAGCCGCCTGTATTTACGTGTCGCACCGCGCACGTTTGCTACGTCATCCTCTGCCGGTATCTAATCTGGATCGCAACCATTGGTCGTATAGCTCCTCGGTACCACCACTATTCGTATGCTACCCTAATCTAATATATAAGCTATGATTTATGAAATAAACGTCAATTGATTCCTGAACTCATTCGTCTTTCATTTGCACAAGAAACCTCACACGATCAGCAACCTCTAAATTGGTGACCCCGACGTGATTTTAAATTATGGAGAACGCAAGTCAAGTGCCGCGAACGACGCTGTCTGAAGAAGATGTCGAGATGATCTCCGTCAAGTCTCGGATACCTCCATTCTGGCGAGACAAACCCAGATTATGGTTCGCGCAATTTGAAACCATGGTGGCGAACCAAAAACTCGGCGAAGAAGCAAAGTTTGGACGTGTGCGTTACCCAGGCAAAATGTTTTGCTTTAGAGAGATGAGACTTAAACAAATAATTAGTGTATCATGAGGAGCAATTTGTTTACTAATAGCAAAATTTGTTTGAATTGTAGTTTTTAAGTTATTTAAGAAAAACAAATTTTGCTGGAGTAACGTTTGAAACGTTACCCAGGCAAAATCGTCTTTCAAAAATTAGTTTCAGCACGGAACCAAATACATGAATAGATAGCTTTTGTTGCGTAGTAAATGTTTATAAATAGCAAAATTTGTGTGTGGTATAGTTCTTTAGTTATTTAAGATTTTGCTGCGGTAACGTTTTGGGATTTCCCAGATCTCGAAAACGGCTCAACGCAGAAGTTTGAAAAAAATACCAATAAAAGACCTTAATTTGTTTAAATTTGTTTAATCATTAGTTTTTGATTTGGTTGACGTAAACCAATGTAATTAAATGGTTTCAAAAATCAGAAGAAGCGGGTTTACATGTAAACCAATACACTTATAACCAAATAAACAGCTGTAAAAAATACCCGTGGTTCGACGCTTGTTTACAGCAGACATTTTAGATTTCATACTTTACACGTTAAGAAGATAAAAACAAATTTGATTTATTTTAGACTGGTCGTACTTTAGCGATCGAATACGCAGTTCCCATAACATTAAGAAACATGGCATACTTTAAACAAATTAAAATGATTCATGAAAATTCTTTCCTGTTAATTTCAGCCTTAAATTACGGCTCTAATGAAAGTTATCTCAAAAACAAGAATATGTCAGCAATTCTCTAATAAGCCGACCAAATTGAAAAGGTCACGTAAAAGCGACTGCACCGTACGTACGGGTAATCTTCGCAAATTAGCAGCTTGGTAACCGATGTTTTGTACAGTTAAGCAGAAAAACGTTATTCGTGAAGCCGATTTTTTAATATTTTTTAAGTGCAGTACCATATTACACAATTTTTACTAGTTAATAAAAGTGTAATATCATAGTGTATAATTTATAGTGTGATTTAAAACAATACAAACATATATACATGTAGCTATATTTTTAGTACTTAATTTGTTGTTTCTGTTAAACCAAATGTTTTATTTTGATACCACAACGCAAAGCCACGCTAAAAACGTTTTAACGTTCTTGATGCTAGTCAGAGCAGCGCGCATCGCTGTGTGCAATGCAACGCAACAGCTATATGCCTTGTCTTACTTACTCTTTAGCTGTGAGTAGTTGAGTACGCTCTATCTATGGGTACGCTAGCTCCGACCGAACCAATGAAACAATCAGTCGTGAACCAAGTGTTTTGGAGAGAAGTGCTTGTGGTTTATGTGTGTGTGTACGACGACGTCTTTGAACGATGTGAGTATTAAATGTTTTTATTTTACAGTACAGTTGTGTTTCAGTATAAAATAGTCATTCAGCGTATATTAATGTACGCTTTTTGGTGTGAATCAGAATAAAGAAAACTCGTCAAATGTGACCCAAAACACAATTAGCCCCGGCACAAAAAAAAACTTTGCCATTTTCTTCATTACAATTAGGAAAATATAGTATATAGTTTTTTTATCATTTCAATGGCTATCATGGAAATATTGAACCAGAATATCGCGCAAAATATGAAATATTATTGTTTTACGACAGACTCATCTCTTTATTGCTTAAAACTGTGTGTGTGATTATTGGCTAAAATAACAACGTGGCGGTCTCAGTGGTAGGCTTTAACTTTTAATTATTCTATACCTACGCCATGCTAGGCAATCGCGTTGTGATATTGCTCTTAGACTTAACGTAAACAAAACAAAAAGGATACAGTTTTTATACGTTTAAGCTATACTGTCATAAAGTTTCAAGCGCTTTAACGAATCTAATAATTCTCAATTATATTGAAGTGTGTTTGACAAGTCCGGTGAGTATTCGGTAATGATAGTTTATGAAACTTGTATAATGAGGGGTATTATACACGAGTGTTACAATACCTAGTTAGATATGTGCTGTTTCATACACGGTACTTTATATACACATTAATTGCAATCAGATCACACGAAATTCAGTATACGTACAACAAAGCGTAGGAATGGCGCCACGCCTAACAAAACCCAGCTCATCACTGCGCAAGCGCTTAAGCGGTTTATCTTTAGCCATCTTGGATTTTTTACGGCATTTATCGCATATTGGTAATTGGCGATCCCAACCTTAAAAACGACACCCTTTTTAATCTGCTAAAATGTCCTTTCGCGCAATATCTTGAGAAGACTGAAGGTACTGTACACCTACAGTCTTTTTACTGAAGTGTGCATTCGCAAATGTCTTTATGCGCAAGTATCCATTCGTGCGAATGTCTTTCTGCGCAAATGGCGAGACAAGTGTACTAGATTTTTAAAATGATAGGTAATGAAAATATTAATGTAAATGTGATGTGTGCCTTGCTTTTTTTTCAGGTAGTTGCACTTCATGGCTTCGGGAGCAGAATGTGCAAGCCTCAACTCACACCGTTGTTCATGTCAGTTCATTTTATATTCGGAAAATCACACATACCAGTGAAGTACCAGCAGGTACAATAAAATGGCAGGCCGAAAAGTAAAAGTGCCCCTTGACGACCTAAGAGTTGTGTTCTCCAAATATAAAGATATATTTAATGTTTCTATTCCCCCAATCTCAAATGAAGTTTATGACCACATACAACAAGAACTGCGTATTCAGTTTAATCACGAAGTCAGCAAAGCAGCCCTGCAAATATCTGCGAAGAGAAATAAAGTTTTATTTTTTAATTCTCGCGGAGATTGTGAAGATAATCGAACACAATTGCATGCAGTTGTAGAAGCTCCTTCTGATTTAACAGTTTCTTTTGAAATGAGTAAATATGACTACTATAAAATTGCGCCTATTGAATCCCACCATCTCGCACAAAATAAGTGGACCAACGAAATGCAAGATCATATATTTTTTAAAACCGATTTAGAATGCACATTCTCGTTTAAAAACAATTACGTGCCTACTGATCTCAAAAATAACGACATCACATGTACAGGAAGTTGTACGCAATGCAAAGCTAGTCTGTTCTTGACAATATCCCCCGAAACAGCTGATAATTCTTATAAAGTAACGCTTATTCTTACAAATTTGAAAAAAGGCTTTCGGCATGACCCTCGAATTAAAAATAAATTAACTTCACACCGGGTTAATCTGCACAAAGAAAAACTTAAAAACATTAAGGCTTTAAGGGTACGAAATTCAACGGCCGATGAAGTTATGAGCATGGATAATCCAAAAGAACCGCCAACTTTGCCTAAATTATTAAATTTGAGGAAATACCGGCATGAAGCTAGAAGCGCTCTCCAGTTTGATAAAAATATTATTTTATCACTGTATGCCATGACCTGTAGCCCACCGTATGACAGTTTCATAAAAAAAATGTCTCTTGTTCCATTTATATTGTATTTTTGGACTACTGAGCAAAGTATATATTACGATGACATCTTGGAAGACAAATATAAAATCCTGTCTATTGATGCCACTGGATCTTTATTTAAACCAATAAAGCCACCCGAAGCAAACGATTTTTTAAAATATAAAAATCCCAAACATGTTTTCTTATATGCCATCGTAGCATATACCTTGGGTGCTAGTGTTCCAATTTGTTATATGTGCTCTGACTCACACACAACAGAAACAATAGCCACATGGCTAAGCACATGGTTAAACAGAAGAGTCCTTCCAAATGAAATAATTTGTGATGATTCTTCTGCTTTAATAGCGGCCATAACGAAAACTTTTTTGAAAACGGACTTGAATAACTATTTAAGACAATGTTTTGCAATAGTTGAGGAAAAAAAAGGCAAGATACCTGCTTGTTACATCAGACTTGATAAGTCTCATTTTTTAAAAAAACTGTATACACAAAGTTGTTTTGACAAGACTTCTGAAACATGCAAATATTTTTATATCAATTGCATCAAATTGATACTACAATCACGAAGCTATGACGAAGTAAAACTAATTATTAAAGATGTAATCACACTTTCTCTTCATGAATATATAAGTACCGATCTTGATTATACGGCATCGAAATGTGAACAAGCATTGAAACGATTGAGCGACCAAATAAAAACATATCTAAGACACACAGACGAAATTGAAAAGAATGAAAGAGAGGACAGTTCCGAAGAAATATATTTTGTAACAGAAGATGAAGAGAGTGAGCAACACGGTGGCCCTATGCCTTTGATAAAATATTATGATGACATTATGAATACAGAACTATTATATTTACAGTTAATTGAATCTACACCAATGAAAAATGCTTTTTTTTTGCCGGAAATTAACAACACTCTTAAAAGACTTTTGAAAAAATTACCTTTGTGGGGCAATATTATGACTGATTATTTTCCTGGAGCCAAAGACTATGCCAGCAGCTCAAATGTAGAAAATCATTTTAAGGACATCAAAACTATATATTTTGAGACCAAAGTTGAACGCGTCCGGTTAGACGAATTTCTTATACAACATTATAGTTTTATTAACGGAACCATAAAATTAAGCTCTAGTCAAATTTTACACGAGAATACTAAGAACAAAGAAGAACAGGCCTTAAAACTAAGAAACAAAAAGGAAAAACGCAAAACAAATTATGAGTATTTCTCACGAAAAATAGTAAAAATTTGAGACAAACACGAACAAAAACGAGATTCATTCTCAGCAGAGTTAATTATATCTGATTCTGCACCGAAGTCAGTTGAAAAAGAAGAAGAAGAAGAGAACCTAACTGATACGTCAGATTTTGATATTCAATCAATTTTTCAAAATAAACCTATAGAAGTTGAAAACTGGCGGGGACTTACCATACCCACTCCTAAATCAAAAAAAGCTACCTCCATATACATATTACAGAATGGTAACGTCGCATATTCTTATGTACACCAAAACAGGGTACTTATAACAAACACTTGTGCTTTTGATTCCCTCGCGCAAGCATTCGGTGTAGCTTATCAAGACAGGCCTGCTTTCAGAGAAAAGTTAAATAGTGCTAGCGATGGTTTAACAACATTCATAAAAGTATTATCTAATACGAGAAAAACTTGCAAAAGATTATATGAACTTCGTGACAAACTATTGATTGACCTTTTTGATAAAACAAAGTCACAGCAAAATATTATCAGTTGTGAATGTAATATAACAATGATTTTAGAACAGGTATTCATGAGCAACATATACTTTTCTGCCACCAGACAGAGGTGTTGCTCAAATGACACATGCTCAAATGCATTACAACCAAAGAAAATTGATTGTAAATATATATCTTTAAATATAAATATTATAACACAAAAGGGTATTGACTTCTTGGAAGAATCTGCCACATCGTGTATTAATAATGATAATGTTTCACTGTGTCCTGTATGCGAGACAGGAAATGTATATTTTACATATGAATTAAAACCATTACTTTTCTTCGAACTACATGACATGTCTGTTAACCTGAATGATATACCCATTAATATAGAGTTAAATGGCCAACAGTATATGATTTTGGCAGTAATTGATTTTGACCCACCATCAAGTTCCACATTGATTGGACATTACAGAGCATACTGTTACAGAACGAAAACTCAACAATATGAATGTTACGATGATCTGTACTGTAAACTACAGAAATGCAAAAACTCCATAATGCCACATTTGATTATATATTCATTAGTGTAGGTAATTAAAACGTTAGAGACTGGAAGCATAAAACACATAATTTTATACGGTCCCAATGACCACACAAATTTTATTGAATTAGGTACGAATCTGTGATTATGAGTGATATTAGTAGTTATTAATGATAAAAACTGTACTGTTTCCTATATTTTTAAATAGGTACATAAGTGTAAAAGTTGTTTATTTTTTATATAATTGTTGGAAGATTTTTATTATATTGTTGTTTTCTCATTTAAAAGTTTTATGATTATATACATTTTTTATAGAATATGCTCGAAACCGTCCCTCATAAGGGCAAGAAATATAGGCAAGCCGATAATACATATTTTGTAAAAAAAAACATTAAATGTGCTTTGCACATTACACACACAACGCCGACTCAATTCCAACTCAAGTCACACTGTGGTATTGAAATATGAGCTTTATGTCGTGTTACTTAGAGTGGATATTTCAACATTAAGTTAAAAGAAGGTTACGACGCTTTGACAATGATTGGTTCACGGGTTATCCACCTGTGGCAGTCACATGTAATGTTAAAATATTCACTCTAAGTAACACGTAACAAAACTCATATTAAAATGCCATACTGTGAGTCGAGGTGAAATGGAGTCCACCTATCAACCTACGTTATTAGTACCTCCTAAGGAAAATTGTACAAACTATTAATGTACCTATCCAAATATTAAAATTAAGTAAGTAGGTTATAACTTATCTGTGATTTTTCTCTAAAAATGTTGATGCTAAGGCAAAGCAATACATATAATTTGTATGAGACTGATTTTTTAAATAAAAATAATGAATCTTAACCATTTTATTATTTTAACTAACCTGACCAGAAAACTTTTGTATTCAACTGTACTAACAAAACATCTATATTATCCTGTTCATTTCAGATGGTTGCGCTTATGTATGGTGCGGTCGCTTTTATGTGACCTTTTCAATTTGGTCGGCTCATTAGAGAATTGCTGACATAATCTTGTTTTTGAGATAACTTTCATTAGAGCCGTAATTCAAAGCTGCAATTAACAGGAAGGAATTTTCAGGAATCATTTTAATTTGTTTAAAGTATGCCATGTTTCTTAATGTTATGGGAACTGCGTATTTGATCGCTAAAGTACGACCAGTCTAAAATAAATCAAATTTGTTTTTATCTTCTTAATGTGTAAAGTATGAAATCTAATATTTCTGATGTAAACAAGCGTCGAACCACGGGTATTTTTTACAGCTGTTTATTTGGTTATAAGTGTATTGATTTACTTGCAAACCCGTTTCTTCTGATTTTTGAAACCATTTAATTACATTGGTTTACGTCAACCAAATCAAAAACTAATGATTAAACAAATTTAAACAAATTGAGGTCTTTTATTGGTATTTTTTTCAAACTTCTGCGTTGAGCCGTTTTCGAGATCTGGGAAATCCCAAAACGTTACCGCAGCAAAATCTTAAATAACTAAAGAACTATACCACACACAAATTTTGCTATTTATAAACATTTACTACGCAACAAAAGCTATCTATTCATGTATTTGGTTCCGTGCTGAAACTAATTTTTGAAAGACTATTTTGCCTGGGTAACGTTTCAAACGTTACTCCAGCAAAATTTGTTTTTCTCAAATAACTTAAAAACTACAATTCAAACAAATTTTGCTATTAGTAAACAAATTGCTCCTCATGATACACTAATTATTTGTTTAAGTCTCATCTCTCTAAAGCAAAACATTTTGCCTGGGTAACGCACACAGTTTGGACTTGCTGTGGCACAACTCGACAAGGTAGACGTCGAACAAATTAGCGATATAATATTATCATCGTCCAGGACGGGTAGATTTGAAGCGCTAAAGACCCGATTATTATCCGTCTACGAGGAGTCAGAAAATAAGCAGCTACAAAAATTGCTCAACGAGGTTGAACTAGGCGACCAGCGCCCTTCTCAGCTGCTGCGGCGTATGCGTGATTTGGCCCGTGACAAGATGCCCGATGAAACCCTCAGGATGTTGTGGATGAGCCACCTACCCTCATCGACGAGAGCTGTATTGGCGGTCAGCGAAGCATCGAAATTAGACTCGCTAGCGGCGATGGCAGATAAGATGAGTGAGCAGACTAAAGAGGTCAATTCCGTGTGTTCCTGCAGTCATGCTAGCACCGCGTCACAATCGTCGACACCATCGCCTAACGATCGAATTTTCAACATGATCGAGGCGCTTACGAGGGAGGTCGCTGCGTTGAAAATGGACAGATCGCGCAACTACTACCGTGGACGGCAGCGAGGCAGGTACCGGTCAAGATCTCGTTCCAAGTCCATGAGTCGTGACACATCTCACACATCGATATGTTATTTCCATCGCAAGTTCGGCAAGGAAGCGTTTCGCTGTCAAAAGCCCTGTAACTTTGTGAGCAAGATGAGTACAAACCAGGAAAACTAGTCCCGACTTTGTCTACGACGGGAGCCGAAGTCAACGATATAACCCAACACCGTCTGTTCATAAAAGAGTTAGGTACTGGCCTGCAATTCCTCATCGACACCGGCGCGAACGTCTCGGTATTGCCTGTCAAGAGGGTACGCAAAGAAAAAATGACGCCGAGCGAATATCTCTACGCCGCCAACGGTTCACGAATACCCTCATATGGCGAACGCACTATGACGTTGAACATCGGATTACGTCGATCGTATATGTGCAATTTCGTCGTCGCAGAAGTGACTAGACCGATATTGGGAGCCGATTTTTTACATAAAAACCAACTGACGGTAGACATACACGGACGAAGGTTAATCGACAAAAAAACAGGCCTGTCCGTTGTCGGCTACGTAACGTCTACTTCAGACTCCAGCATCAACACCGTAGATGACCAGCAGCCATACCACGATCTACTTGCAAAGTACCCCGACATCACTCGACCGAACTTGAAGCTCTGTGACAGCGAAGTGGAACACCACATACAGACTACCGGCCCGCCATTATATGCGAAATCACGACCGCTGCCACCGCACAAGTACAAGGCAGCCAAGGCAGAATTTGACGCCATGATTGAACAAGGCATTTGTCGACCGTCGAAGAGTCCTTGGGCCAGTCCAATACACCTTGTCCTCAAGAAGGACGGCAAATACAGAGTCTGTGGAGATTATCGTCGTCTCAATGCGGTAACCGTGCCAGACCGGTACCCCATTCCAAGACTGCATGATTTTACCTACAACTTGCTAGGAAAAAAATATTTCTCCATAATAGATATGAAAAAGGCCTATTATCAAGTGAGGACTCGCGAAGAAGACATACAGAAGACAGCCGTGATCACACCATTCGGGTTATTTGAATTCCCGAGGATGTGTTTCGGTTTGCGCAACGCTGGGCAAACATTCCAGCGACACATCGACAACGTTCTACGGGGACTACCCGTTTTCCCATTTGTCGACGACATTTTATTGGCTTCTGAGACTAAAGAACAGCACAGAAAAGAGCTAGAGGATGTATTCAGAAGGCTTAACGACCATGGACTACAACTAAATGTAGCAAAGTGTACATTTGGCCAACAAACACTCAACTTTCTGGGCTACACTATAAACACCGAAGGAATTAAGCCAACTGACGAAAAGATCGAAGCCATTAAATCATACCCTCGCCCAGAAACAATCCAACAATTACGTCGATTCCTGGGAATGATAAATTTTTATCGTGAGAATACCCCACACGCCGCCGAATATCAAAAAGAACTCAACGCTTACCTAAGAGATTCGAAAAAAAACGACAAGACGAAAATTGTGTGGAGCGAGACAGCGATTCAGGCGTTTGAAAAATGCAAAGAAGACATCACCAGCGCCGTATTGTTGTCATACCCATCGTCAACATTATCTTTCGTGCTTATGACCGACGCATCCGATACTTGCGCGGGGGCGGTACTTCAACAAAAAATCCAAGGCCGTTGGAGACCGCTCGGATTTTTTTCAAAAAAGTTCAACGACGCACAAAGGAAATACAGCACGTATGACAGGGAACTAACGGCTATATACATGGCAGTACGTCACTTTCGCCGGACAATAGAAGGCCGTGACGTCACCATATTGACAGACCACAAACCTCTCACCACCGCACTGCGAGCGAACCACAAAGACGAAACTCCGAGGCGCACAAGATATTTGGAATACATCAGCCAGTTCGTCACAGATATCAAGCACGTATCAGGCAAGGATAACTGTGTCGCCGACGCCATGTCTCGGGTGGACACAATCTCATGCCCAACACCTATAAACTACGACGAGTTAGCGAAGTCACAAAAACAAGACGAGGAACTTAAACAACTCATGAAAAGCGACCGTTACATTTTCAAGCGAATAGCACTGCCCGGTACCGCTACCCAAGTCATATGCGAGATGTCAACAAAAGGCCCACGCCCCTACTTACCGCTACAATACAGAAAGCAAGCTTATCAAGCGATTCACGACCTTAATCACCCCGGCGTAAGAGCGACCAGAAGATTAACTACTTCACGTTATTTCTGGTCGACCATGAAAAAAGATGTCACAACCTGGGCAAGAGCTTGCGACCAATGCCAGCGAGTGAAGGTTCATCGGCACACCAAGGCACCAGTATCCAGTTTCATGCCAGTAGACCGCTTAAGTCATCTCCACATCGACTTAGTCGGTCCCTTACCAACGTCAAACAACTGTCGTTATATACTAACCATGATCGACAGAGCAACGAAGTGGCCAGAAGCTCAGCCAATCGAGGACATGACGGCAGAAAAAGTCGCAAATACGTTGTACGAAACATGGATTGCAAGATTCGGTTGCCCCGCGACCATAACAACAGACCAAGGCAGACAGTTCGAATCCGAACTATTTAATAAGCTGATGCATCGCATGGGAATCCAGCACGTACGAACTACAGCGTACCACCCCCAATCGAACGGTTTGGTAGAACGCTGGCATCGCACACTCAAAGCATCACTCACCGCTAGATTAAATACAGCGAACTGGACGTACGAGTTACCCACTGTACTACTTGGACTTCGCGCCGCTTATAAGACAGAACGCTACGCCTGCCTGGTGAATTCTACGGAGAAGCAATATCAACATGCAACACGTCATCGCACTTTATGAGCCATCTTAGCGAAGCATTGAAAAAAGCACAGGTGCAGCGCGAAGCAAACAAAAACACAGCTGTTTTCATTCACGGCGACCTACACAAAACAACACATGTTTACGTTCGCAACGACGCCGTGCGCAAACCATTAAAACCTACCTACAACGGTCCGTATCGCGTCATAGATCGCACTGATAAGTACTTCACCGTTCAGTTGGAGAATAGAAGATCTAATATATCCATAGATCGGTTGAAGCCAGCATTCCAGTGCAAAGAGGAGCAAGCAGATGAAGCACCTGTCATGTCACCTACGTCACCAAATCCGGCAGGACATCAAAACCTCCTGTACGCTTCGCTGAGGGGGGAATAATGTAGTGACCTACACATTACATAATTAGCATACAAGCACATCACACGTCCGGCCGGCAGCAGAGCGCACAGCGTACTGAGTCACTCGACTCAGCGCGCCCGCGCCGAGCCGCCGACTGCGACACCGGCCTGCGCCTGCGCGCCCGCGCTGGCGAGCCGTATCGAGTAGCGACAACAACCCTGCGTCGATGACCATCGGGCACTGACTGAAGCTTGGAGGCCGAGCCGCCTGTATTTACGTGTCGCACCGCGCACGTTTGCTACGTCATCCTCTGCCGGTATCCAATCTGGATCGCAACCATTGGTCGTATAGCTCCTCGGTACCACCACTATTCGTATGCTACCCTAATCTAATATATAAGCTATGATTTATGAAATAAACGTCAATTGATTCCTGAACTCATTCGTCTTTCATTTGCACAAGAAACCTCACACGATCAGCAACCTCTAAAGTAGGTAGGGTAGGGTAGGTAGGGTAGGGTAGGGTATGGTAGGGTAGGGTAGGTAAAATTCGAAGATCCTAACTTCAAAACTGACCGACTTTCATACAACTTTCATCCCCTATTTCACGCCCTTAGGGGTGGAATTCACAAAAATCCTTTCTTAGTGGATGCCTGCACAGTATAAAGTATCTATGTGCAAAATTTCAAGTCTCTAGACGATTTAATTATTCCCATAACTGCATTCCCCTTTTCACCTTTATAGGGGTGGAATCTTCAAAATCGCTGAGACACGTGTAAGTTATTTTTTAATCTTCAGCCTAAACCCAAAATATGAAGATCCTGACTTTAAAACTGACGGATTTTCATACAAACTTTCATCCCCTATTTCACGCCCTTAGGGGTGGAATTGCCAAAAATCCTTTCTTAGTGCTCACCTACACTACCAAAGGAACCTACGCGCCAAGTTTGATGATTGAAGCTTCAGCCGTTTGGCCTGTGCGTTGATGGTAAGTGAGTGAGTGAGTGAGTCAGTCAGTCAGTCACTTTCTTCTTTTATATATTTAGATTAAGCGTGTTACGTGCCCTGCCTACACCAAATCGGCTGAATAGCGACATGATAGCTAATTACGTACAACAGATGTTTCCACACAAAATTGCAACACGGGAGTTGATGACTCGCCGCCCCGTGTCACCGCCGATCAATTACTACTTCCAATCTGCTGATGTCGCACCTGCGTTTCGCAATTGTTCTAGAAATGTATTTTTAGAATAATTAATTTTGGCACTTCGAGGTGTTCGTAGTCGCAGCGGAAAAACGTCGAATTTATTCATTTCAGATAAGCAGATAATTAGTTTATGTCGTCGTGTAATTGTGTATAGTAAGTACAAATTTGTGTATCCAACCATTGGGGAGCTATTCAACAAAAACTGTTTCCGCTGGAACTACGTCATCCTAGCGGCACCTTTTTTTTCCTATGCACGTAGATAAAAAAAAATACATTCAATAATTAGTTTAAAACGAGAGGTAAATGTGTATGCTTAAATGAAATTTGTGTGACATAAAACTGCGAAGATAATCAGGTTTCCGCTGCGCTGACGTTTGGCTATTTGATGAAAATCATATACAACGGCTTAGTGCAGAGTTGATTTTTTTTACGCACTTTGCTTTGAATTTGTGTGTAATGATTGTGAAAACAGAATTTGAAAAAATCTTACCGTTCAGAAGATATACACGTAAAAGTAAAATAAGGTTTTTAGGTCCAAGTACTTAAAATAGGAACACTAGAGCCTAATTTATAACGTTTATTTGTATCTTGTAAGGGTCTACAAAGTCCTGCCAAGTTTCATGTATGTGTTCTTAGTAATTAATGAGCAGTCGCATAATTTACTACGACTGGACCACTATATTGTATGACAACCGATTTTAGGACATTCTAATGGAAATGCAACGTAAAACATATGGCGATAATTCGTGTATTAATGCAACTATTCACATGTAAAATTTCAGCTCATTACACTAAATAATTAAAGAGATATAATAAAAATACCAGAACAACCGCAATTCATGGATAAACCGACCAAGTTTGAATGGCTACAAAAAAGCGGCCGTGCAGTATATAGAGCTAACATTCTAAAATTTCCAGTATAGCATCGTTATTGTGTGTAATAGTTTCGTACAGGTGCGTACACAATCGTTTAGCAGAAAATAAAACAACTGTAAGTATTAACATTATACTCATAAAAGTATTTATTGGTTAATGACTAAAAAATATGAAAAAAAAAAAACAATATTATTAACAAAGTAGGTAATAATAACATTAACATAAAGAATCAGTTTTTTAATTAATATAAATAACAAATATGTGGCCCACTGTAAAAGCCTATATGAATAAGTAAATCTTAGGATTTTTACTGGTACCTAACTTTTCAGGAAACTGATACAATTGTTCTATCTCACGAGTCGCGACCGACGCACTGCGTGACTGCGGGATCGTCTTAGTCATGTGTGCAGATGCACATTGCTTCTGTGTGCGTAAGCGATACTGAGCGCCAGAGAGTTTGTATTATACTAGAGAGAACGTATTTACGACGAAAAAGAAACTGTTAATTCTTTCGTTCTTGCTTATAGAAAAATTCTATTAAAAAAAAAGAGACAAACATAGGCAACGCTACCATCCTGAACGTCAAAGAGATAACTTTTATAACTTAAATACGTTACCTCTAGTATAATACAAACTCTCTGCTGAGCGCTCCCGAGCTTACGCACACAGAAACAATGTGCATGTGCACTACACACACGACTGAAGGGCTTATTACACTACACGGTATGCAGGGCCCTAAACCCTAATTTAGGGTAGTGTAATAACTGTTAGGAAGTTAGGGTTCTCATAATATCGACCTTATTGCTTCGGAATGATTTAGTGACCTGGTATTCAGGGCCCGGAATACCGTGTAGTGTAATAAGCCCTTAAGACCAACCCACCGTCGTGAGATAGAACAACCTTCTTTAGATTATTTCCTTATCTATCTAATAACTACTGGTGTGTTAATATTTTTTTCTAATTATGATTAATATTTCATTTAATCAAATTTTACTAACATTAAAATATTTCTACGATGGAAGCAGCAGAATATTAAGGACGTAATAATCTGACAAATAAATGCATTTGCTAATACAGAAGTAATTCTTATTGTAATAATTTCGTAAGTTTGAGAAACAAACAAGTGAGCTACTATTTTGATCACGAACATTATTTGTTACTTGTTCAAGAATTGTGTGCTCACCTGTATCAATCCAATAATGGTACGACACTGGAAATTTTAGAATGTTAGCTCTATATACTGCACGGCCGCTTTTTTGTAGCCATTCAAACTTGGTCGGTTTATCCATGAATTGCGGTTGTTCTGGTATTTTTATTATATCTCTTTAATTATTTAGTGTAATGAGCTGAAATTTTACATGTGAATAGTTGCATTAATACACGAATTATCGCCATATGTTTTACGTTGCATTTCCATTAACATGTCCTAAAATCGGTTGTCATACAATATAGTGGTCCAGTCGTAGTAAATTATGCGACTGCTCATTAATTACTAAGAACACATACATAAAACTTGGCAGGACTTTGTAGACCCTTACAAGATACAAATAAACGTTATAAATTAGGCTCTAGTGTTCCTATTTTAAGTACTTGGACCTAAAAACCTTATTTTACTTTTACGTGTATATCTTCTGAACGGTAAGATTTTTTCAAATTCTGTTTTCACAATCATTACACACAAATTCAAAGCAAAGTGCGTAAAAAAAATCAACTCTGCACTAAGCCGTTGTATATGATTTTCATCAAATAGCCAAACGTCAGCGCAGCGGAAACCTGATTATCTTCGCAGTTTTATGTCACACAAATTTCATTTAAGCATACACATTTACCTCTCGTTTTAAACTAATTATTGAATGTATTTTTTTTTATCTACGTGCATAGGAAAAAAAAGGTGCCGCTAGGATGACGTAGTTCCAGCGGAAACAGTTTTTGTTGAATAGCTCCCCAATGGTTGGATACACAAATTTGTACTTACTATACACAATTACACGACGTCATAAACTAATTATCTGCTTATCTGAAATGAATAAATTCGACGTTTTTCCGCTGCGACTACGTACACCACTTCGAGACTAGCATCGTCCAAGTCTAGATTTAAGATTTAACTGTAATTTTAAAGTAACTAAACTTTTATTTAAATTAACTTCGGTTTTTTTTAAGTCCTCCGGCTGTCACCTTCATAATTGGCGCAGTCGGTAGGATATTCGAGGCAGTGCGCGGCGCGGTATAGATTTCCAAAAATTGTTAATCTGCTAACCCTGATAGTCACTGTCGGTATTTCCAAGTACCTCGTCGAATATCCGAACATAAGAAGACGCAGCTGAGCACGTATCCAGGCATCGATACAACGAGAAAACCATGTATATGTAAGTCCTTGAAAATGTCTTATAGTGTTGCTTCCTTGTCCTTCCTGTTACTCATATATTATAATATTAAATTAATAATTTTTCCGACCAAAGGGATGAGACCGCCCTTTATAATGACATGCCTTTACTGACGCAAGGAAGTAGCACTCCGCAGGAGTATTATGACAAATGCCAGACCCTTTTTAGCACCATAATGACTTATGTCACATTGCACGAAAATGTAGCAACTACTATTGAAGCAAAACGCGATCTTTATAAAAAGCTAACTCTACAATCCTATGTTAGAGGTCTTAAGGAACCTTTAGGGTCCCGTATCAGATGTATGAGACCCGAAACTATTGAAAAGGCTCTGGAATTTGTACATGTACCTATAGCAGCGTAATGAGAGTATCCCTTAGCGACGTAACCCGACTACACAGCAATCGCATTCAACCCATAGAATGCCACCCGCGGTCCCTATGACCACACCAAAAGTGGCATAAGTCTATGCCTACGCCTCCGCAGCAGCAGCAGTGGAGGCCACCCTTCCAGCATAATCAGGTACCTCAACGGGCCCCTCGTACTCAGCAGATGTTTCGTGCGCCCCCGCCGAACTACAACCCTCAAAGTGACGCATTTAAATTTCCAAATAGGAACCCCCAAACGCAGTACACCGGTTCGAAACCGATGAGCGGTGTTAGTCATTTTGTACCGAGACCACTATGGTTACCAGTACACGATTGGCGTAAGTTAGGGAACACACCACCTAGCAACTACTTCAAAGCGCGCGAAATGAATTTTAACGAAATGGCTGATGAAAAAGTTATATAATCTCGAAACACTTGAGGAAAGAACTAAGCGGGAAACAACAAGGCGTAGGGACTTACAGTATGAGATACAACCACATTTGGAAGTAGTTAGTCATGCTGCAGCGTACCAATCAGTTAAGCTATTCAATAAGCTGCCCATACAGTTCAAGTCCATTTATAATTTAACTCAGTTTAAGCTACAACTAAAGTCATTTCTTATAGATAAATGCTATTACACGCTTGATGAGTTTCTCTGTGACACTTACACCTAGACTGTTACGTCTGTTACCAAATCTATATTATTGACATTATATTTTTTTTACTCTTGACATTTATAATAAAATTTGAATTTAATTGTTTTATATTTGCATATGACATCTTTATAACAACTTCATAACTAGACATTTTATAAAAAAAATTGTCGTTTTTTTTTTTTTGACATCTTTGAAGATTGAAATAGCATTATAATAATTATCGTTTATTGAATTTTTTTTTTGCTGGTTGTTTGTAATGCTTTCGGAGTTGAGGTGTATAAAGGTGTAATAGGGCATTTACAACTCCATTGTTACCAACTCTATATTAATGACATTTTTTTAAATTTATTGCTTCTCTTTTGCCTGGAATTTGAATATTTAATTGTTGTATTTTTGTTTGACATATCTGGATACTATATAAAAATTTATTTGACATATTTGCATACTTTTTTGACATTGTTAAAGAGTGAATTAGCAGTATTGTTTAATGGATAATTCTTGCTGATTGTCTGTAAAGCTTTCATTTTTATTTTCTCAGTCCATTTGACGACATTATATTTTACGATTGACATCTCTAATGGAATCTGAATTTATTTGTTTTATATTTGCGTTTGACATTTTTATTTGACATAATATCTGTATATTTGAATATCGATTTGACATCATTTAATAATTGTTTGACTAATTCAAGGTTGAAATAGAAGTGTTTTATTGTTTAATGTAAAATGTTGGCTCATTGTCTTGTAATTCTTTCAAAGTTAGCTTGTATCGTGTAGTGGTGCTTGTTGCCAATTATGATTTTTCGACACAATGTAAAAATTGTTTGGAATAAATAAATACAAATACCATGACACTTACAATTATCCCGACTATTACTACGAACAACCCGACTATTACTATGTCTGTGACCCTTGTGACTTTTATGACTACCAGCAGACCGATACCGAAAATCAATCAAATGTATCGGATCAATTGAATTACATAAAATGCTTAGGAGCAGAGCCGTCCGCTACTTCTAAGGCAGATCAGGATTTTCGCAAGGAACAGGATCAGAAAGGATTAAAATAGAATTAAATATCCAATCTAAAAGGGAATTACGTTACATACAGATATCAGACCCACCACTTCAATTATTAGTAGATACCGGAGCTAATCAGTATTTTATTAGCACCGAGGCAGTCGAACAATATTTTTCACATATCCCTTTAAACTTTGATCCCTTTGAAGTAATAAACGCTCGTGTAACTAGTACGCACGAACATTCTATTAAGATTCCGAACTTTGCTGAAACAAGAAAGTTTCCGGGTAGGTACATCAATATGAATTTTTACATTGTGATTGTGTGCTAGGTCTTGAAATTGTTGAGTGATTTTGCTTTTTTTTTCAAGGTATTTATATTAAAGTCACCTGTTAAAATGATGCGTGTTTTTGAATTATATTTCTTGTATGTATCATTTAAGACACTATCTAGCTTAGTTAAGAATTGATTAGGATCAGACTGGGGTGTTCGGTATACACAAACAATCACCAATTTCTCATTTCCTAGCTCTATGCCTTCTTTTTCATGCCTCGAATGTATTTACCGATGAATAGTATTTTATAAACGGTAATTCTTTAAAACGTAGGCCCTTTTTGACGAGAATGCACGTGCCACCGCGGTGTTTTTCCCTGCAAAAATTTGTAGCCATTTCGTAATCCGATAACTTGAGATAGTTCTTATATCCTTTTTTAATCAATGTTTCGGAGAGGCAAATCACTTGTGGGCCATTATGTAAGTCTCGCATATCCTGTAACCGCGTATCCTATTTTATGTTTTTACTATTCAATACATATTTCTGTAACATTTTTTTTATATTTATTTTAGTAATAATGGGAAAGTGTAAGGAAACACATTATAAGCAGAAATTTAGCGCTCACTTCCGAAAAAAAAATTGTTCTTATAAAATGTACGTATTTCTATTTTGTGACATTATTTCCTTTTTAACCGACTTTCCAAAAAGGAGGTATGCATTTTTTTTGTGTATGTTCACCGGTTCCATCAATTGGGGACAGATTTACAAATTCTTTTTTTGTTTGTAAGAGTACGTTCCATTTAAATTTGGTGAATATCTGATGAAGAATTATGGAGATATGCAACAGAACTCCTCAAAAAATTAGGGCAGATCTCTCGGATTGTTGCAATCGTATGTCTGTTTATAGTTTACACCATATATTCATAACATAACATCACGCCGGTACGCTCTAAAGGGGTACGCAGATGTGTACAGCAAACCCTGGTACAGTGTCATTTCATTCAGGCTATATAACTTGCCCATTATGTACACAACTAAAAAGTGTAAAATAAAAATATTTTACCAAAAATACAACCAACTTCCAAATCAAAACACTACAATATGTAAAATAAATTCAATTTCGGCAGTCGGTGTCTAAAAACGAAGAATAAAAAACAGGAACACCGACTGCCGAAATTGTATTTATTTTTTCTCTTTGAATATTACTACTATACCATTATACTTATTTTTATTTGAAAGTCGGTTGTATTTTTTTTTTGTAAAAAAGTTTTACCTATCAATAAGGAAATAAAAACGATTACATGCGCCATTAAGCGCATGTAATCGTTTTTTTTTTTTTTTTTTTTAAATATTCGATATGGGTATCGTGTTATGGGTTTTTGGGGATGCCGATTGCAAATCTGACATTCTTTTTAAAAGCCAAGATGGCGGATGCAACTTTTTCTCAAACATTCGACATGGGTATCGTGTAAGGGTTTTTTAGGGATGCCGATTGCAAATCTGACATCCTTCTTAAAATCCAAGATGGCGGATGCAACTTTTTCTCAAACATTCGACATGGGTATCGTGTAAGGGTTTTTTGGAGATGTCGATTGCAAAATATGACATTCTTTTTAAAATCCAAGATGGCGGATGCGACTTTTTCTCTAACATTGGTTATGGGTATCGTGTAATGGGTATTTGGCGGTGCTGATTGCTATTCTGACATTCATTTTAGAATACACGATAGTAGATCAATTTTTTTCTTAAAATTGTGAATTTATTTTATTTTAGATCTATCACAAGAAACAGTAGTAGGTATCTATACTAATGTTTTTTAAAAGATTACAAAGAGTAATCACGCCAGTTGCTTGCAACTTGCGAACCACGAGACCTTAAGTCTAGTTTATGTATGTACTACTGGGACCAGTGTGGAATTAGTACTTCCCCCAATATGATTATAAATTAAAGCCTAAGCAAAAAATTTATAAAATACCCCCTAGTTAAACCTATTTATTATTCTGAATTCTGATGGATGGAAACTATAGTTAAGAATATAGAATTAGTTAGAAATATACACTATAGTTATATTACTATAGCTTATATTACTGTAAGTTTACAGTACCTACAGTTCTTATTACTGTTTTTGGGCCTGTATATTTCCAGTTTTAAGACATACATACATAAACTCACGCCTTTTTCCCATGGGGGTAGGCAGAAACTACAGAACGCCACCTGCTACGATCCTTACATACTTCTTTTGCTTCACTCACATTCATACATCTAGTCATAAACACACGCCGGTTATGAGTACTGCGCACCTGGCCTTTCTGAATAACATCACCTATAAGGTCTATGTATGTCTTTCTAGGGCGTCCCCTCCCGGCGTTTCCATTCATGTCTGCCATGTAAATACCAGTTTTAAGACATGCTTTTTTATTAATAACTTTGGTCGTTACAAGATATTTTTTTTATTGTAGATCCATTTCTGATGAAAATAAAGAAAATGAAACTGAAATGAAAAGGAGAAACAGAAACATTCGAAACGAAAACTAGGAACTAAAGAAACAAGAAAACGTAAAAGAAAAGCGCAATAAATCGCATGAACACGTAACACGTTCTTCCATAATGCACCAGTGATTGAAAATAACAATCATGTGTTTAAATGAGATTGATATTAGCCATCTTGACTCTTTTCCAGTTATTATTATTATTTTTATATTTATTCATTTTATTTACATATTTTTACATTTTTAAATATTATTCTATAAAAAATAAAATAAAAAAAACATTTAAAAATACAAAAATAGTAGCCCACCGGTATCGGGAACAGGGTCCAAGCTACCAATGGTCAGGGCTCCCGAGGGAGGAACCTCCTGACTATAGGTACGCGCCGTGTCCAGGAGTACAGCCTTCTGGATCAAGCCTTTGATCCAGCTACCCAACGAGAGCCTCTTCAGATGTATATGTCGCAGGGACATGATAAAAACAGGGATTTGGTCAATTCCCTAAGAGATTTGATCAAATCACGGAGGATGTTAAAATAACAACACAATTTTATCATTTCCCTAAACAAATCTAGTGATTTGAACAAACCCCTAAATTGATTCAGTGAAAAGATAATAAAACATGTCCAGTTCTTGTTTACGTCGCGCTCGCGCTTGCTTGTCAGTTACCGCGCCCCCTGCTCCACCCCGCGCTCACCCGCGGCCCAATTTCGATGGGCGAGTTCGTGTATTGAATAGGTGCAAGTTGAATTAGTATTTGTAAAATACTAATTCAACCGCAAGCCGCTGCGCGGGGCTCCTATTTCTGTATGCAGGGTCTAAAGTAACCTAACACGAAGGAGATGACGGGAGCTGAGTTCGCTCGCTTTGCTCGCTCACTTCAGCTCCCGTCATCCCCTTCGAACCTAACCTGTCCGTGTCGGGGTGCCCTAAGCTCCCGAGCTCGCTACGCTCGCTCTTATAAACCTTTAAATTACTACAGAAAAGTTATTTTTGTCATTTCACTGAACCAATTTTGAGATTTGTTCAAATCACTAGATTTCTTTATTGGGATTTGTCAAATCACCAGATTTGTTTAGGGAAATGATAAAAACGTGTTATTATTTTAACATCCTCCGTGATTTGATCAAATCGCTTAGAGATTTGATCAATTCCCTGTTTTCATCATATCCCTGCGATATATATAATTTAAACATAGTTGTTGGGATTTGAACCCAACACTCGCGGCCAGCGCACGCCGTCTGCACTTGGCACACTCGCACGCAGCGCACGCGGCATCGATGTGTGGGTGAGCGGCGCGACATCAACGCAGCACGGCGCAGGTCGATGATCACTCGCTACCACGGACTCCACCGCGACAGTCGACACCTCTTCCTAATCTCACATTGTTTGTCCGGGAGTCTAATGTAATTTAAATATAACGGCTTCAAAACCAACCGCCTTTTTATACAGTCCACTCATATCTTCATCCACGAGCTAACATTGGTCCTTCAAGGATCTCGCCGTTTATTTAAATTCGACGGTCTCCGGAGAAATTTCGGCTACCTCGAAGCAGCGTTCTACAGTTGCGGTCTACAGCAGCGGCAGTTCCAGCAGGAGTCAACATCTTGCTCAGGAGACTTCGCCGAGCACCCGCACACGCCCAGAGGAGAAGAAGGCATCAAGAGGTCGACCAACGACGGACTTCGGAAGATCGTCGAACGGTCCAGACTCCAGCCATCGCAACGGACACAAAACTTGGCGATTATCGTCAGTCCAGTGGAGGGTATAGACATTCAGTGAGTTCGTTCCAATTCATCCCTTATTTTCTTATTTCATATGTTTGAACAGCTATATTTAAGTGAGTGCTATCTACCTTCATCTCAACCTGTAAAGGGAAATCACTATTTCAAAGCCTATTATTTCTCCATCATAACCATTTCTGCTAAAAAGCAATAACAACCAGCATCTAAAAACTAAAACATTGTTTACGTAAAACATTACTACATATGTTTATCAGCTGATCGCGCGGCGACGTACCTATGGTACAGCTGTTTCTTTGTTCGCACTTCGCACCGTCGGTCGAGTGAGTCATAGGTACCTACATAGCTCATTAGTGTTTTTTTTCTTTCCATACGCAACATCAGGTAAACAAGTTTATATTCACCGATAATATTTGCACGCTAGCTTCTAGCAATTAGAACGTCATGGCAGAAGAAAAAGTGGAGAAGCTAATTAAAAAACGCAGCTGCATGAAAGCCAAGCTCACAATTTTTAGCAACTACCTACAAATGCAAAAAAGTTGCAGCGAGCTCGGCAGTCTGCAACTATTAGATTTAGAAACCAGATATAAGAAATTTGATAGCTTATACGAGGTCTTCGACGAATTACAGAGTGACATCGAGGAGTTGGTGGACAACGCCAATAACGAGAGCGAGGAGCGTGAGAATTTCGAGAACCAGTACTATAAGCTGGTGGCGACGGCGCGGAGTATGCTCGGTGCTCGTCCTCCCCAGGCTTGCAGTCTTCAAGATGGTGCCGTAACAGGTGACGGCGATGTACAGGCCGGTGGCTTTAAATACAATTGTGTAAGGCTGCCAAAAATTGATTTACCTGTTTTTCACGGTCACTATCAACACTGGCTCGAATTTAGAGATACATACATTTCCTTAATTCACTCACGGTCGGACATAGACGACATCAACAAATTACACTACCTACGTGCTTCGTTAAAGGGTAGTGCTTTATTAGTCATTGACAATTTAGATTTTAAAGCCAAGAATTACGAGTCTGCTTGGAGTTTGTTGTGTAGTAGGTACGACAACAAAAGATTGCTCGTAAACAACCATGTTCATGCGTTATTTAATGTGACAAAAATGGAAAGTGAATCTTGTTCTTCCATTCGAAATTTAATAGATGTCACAAATAAAAACCTGCGTGCCTTATCTACTTTAGGACAGCCAACTCAGCACAGCGGTCTAGGAGAAACCCTAATCATACACATGATGGCAGAAAAACTAGGCATTGTTACACGCAGACAATGGGAAGAACATAGAAACACACTTATTAATCCACCCTCACTTGACATTTTTATAAATTTTCTTAGCAACAGAGCTAACCTATTAGAAACCTTGCAAGAACATAAAACACATAGTTCTAATACACAAAAAACTGCCACTTTAAAACATTATTTATATCTAAACACACTTAAAACATCAAATGAAAAAATAATTGATAGTAACCCTACAAATAAAAAAATAATTAATAACCACAGAAAACTATTCATATGTCCAATGTGCCATCAGCCACATTTCTTATTTTATTGTGAAGCATTTAGAGCCCTGTCCATTGAAGCACGTATTCAAACGGCCACACAAGCAAAGGTCTGTCTTAACTGTCTTCGACCAGGACACACAGATTCTAGGTGCAATCTTGGTTCTTGTAAACATTGCAAGAAAAAACACAACACTCTGCTTCACTCACATGAGGCAGAGGCAACACCTACATCAGAACCAGCACTTCCCGTTTGTCATTTCTTAAACGTGGATGCCAATCCAGCCTTTGTATCTTGTTCCCTGGTATCAGATACCGTGGCAGCCAAGCAATCTCTGTTCCTTGAGAAACGTAGCCGTAAGCAGAGCTGTAGGATACGCTGCGCTCGGTACAACAGACACTTTTTGGTACCCATACCGCTGAAGAAAAAATCTTCAATCTTGAGCGATTCACTCAACGCCAAGTGTCTGTTCATGACATCTGAGCGGTGTCTTAAAGCCTCTGGCTTCAAACACAAGTACAAGGACAGGGAGCCTTCGCCTAGCTGTCTTCTATTAAATTAGTATTTTTTACTAGCTGTTGCCCGCGACTTCGTCCGCGTCAAACTCATAAAAAATATATTTTTATTTTTTTTAGTTTCCCGCCGGTACTATGAATTTTCTCGTGATCAAACGTAGCCTATGTTACTCGTTATAACATCAGCTATCTACCAGGGTTCCGTCAAGGTTGGTCCAGCTGTTTCGGAGATTGCCCGGAACAAACAGACAGACAGACCGACAAGAATCTTAAAAATTGCTTATTTGTTGTTAGTACCGTATATACTTTCACGTGCATTCAATAAAACGTTGTTATTTTGATATTACATACAGACACTTCAATTTTATTTATTTGTATGTATAGATTTAACATTACACTTAATTTTTTGAGGGTACCCTCTTTTACAATACAACATATATTTATTTACTTTTCACGCTATCTACCGTCAACAGACAATGCGGCGGGTCTTATTTCCCGCGGGCTGAAGGCTGATTCCATCAGTTCTTCATCGTATTGGTGGGCCAGATGCACGCTTAACGAGAAATACGATCTACCATACTGGTTTCTTGTTTTGTTGTACCTACATACTAACAATACTTCTAGGTAGATTCAAATAGTAAATTTATTTAAGAGTAACTTGCCTTGTTTACGGCCACAATAACAAAGTCATTGTTGACACTTATTTCCATTCCGTATTTATAATGTACCCTTGTTAACGATACAAGGTAAACAATATTTACGCTGAGCCAGTGATGGTAGCAGGCGGGCAAAGCAGAGATTCCACCATTATACAATATTTTTTGGCGGCTTACCTGCAGTTGTGTACGAGCTAGTCTTCTCGCGCCTGTTACTGCGCCATCTACTGGTCTACTATTTGTCGAAGTCCACGATACGCTTTCTTTATTTCTATACTGTTCATCCATCTGTACTTATTTATTTACTTGCTTATTATGAGAAATTGGCTAGCTGCCTCACTAATAAAGTTAGTTTAAACTCCATTCCTATTTTGTTCCTCTAATCCCCACAATTCTTCTACTCCTATTCCTTCTGTTTCCATTGGACGGCCACTTAATTCTACTCTCATCCACAGGTCTCTAATGGCGACGAGAAGCCTTATTTTGAAGAGCTCTCAGTGACGGGAGTCACTACGGTGACTAAAGAGGAGCATCATTTTGAGAGGCACATTCTCATATCTGCCCCCTTCCAGATTTCTTGAAGCCATCTCTTCAACCCGGGCAGCATGTTGGGATTTGAACCCAACACTCGCGGCCAGCGCACGCCGTCTGCACTTGGCACACTCGCACGCAGCGCACGCGGCATCGATGTGTGGGTGAGCGGCGCGACATCAACGCAGCACGGCGCAGGTCGATGATCACTCGCTACCACGGACTCCACCGCGACAGTCGACACCTCTTCCTAATCTCACATTGTTTGTCCGGGAGTCTAATGTAATTTAAATATAACGGCTTCAAAACCAACCGCCTTTTTATACAGTCCACTCATATCTTCATCCACGAGCTAACATAGTATTCCTTTGTTGACAATATCTTTCACAAAATGTACTTTGATATCAATGTGTTTGCTACGTTTACTATTTTCATAACTTTCAATCATACTTATGGTACTTTGATTATCTATGAATAAACTACACGATAATTTGTTCTTAGAATTACACATTAAATCAATTAAAACACCTCTAATATATACTATCTCACTCACAATCAATGCGGCGGCGACGTACTCTGCCTAGGCAGTTGATAGTGCTGAACTGTAGACTGCTTTTTGGATGCCTAGCTGACCAAGTTACCACAATAGTAAATGGCAGATCCACTTACACTTTTCCTGTCCTGTTTGTCACCTGCCCAATCCGCATCTGTATAACCCTGTAAGTAATTATTATTATTTTCTTCTTTCTTGTATATTAATCCTTTATTCATTGTGTGTTTCAGGTAACGAAGAATCCTTTTGCTGGCTTTCCATAATGATGGTGTGGGCCTGTCAAGATACCGACTGAGAAAACATGTTGCATATGATATATCTGGTCTGCTAATAATAGCCAAATACATCAATGAACCCACAACTTCCCTGTATGTAACATCAATGGTTTCTTACTTTTCATCAAAGTTAAAATTCAACTCCATCGGTGTACTTATTCCATTACAGTTTATCATATTAAATTTTGATAAAATCTTCTTAATAATTTTTGTTTGTTTTATTTCTAATCCTTCTTGTGTCCTTGTAATCTCCATACCCAAAAAAATATTTATATCACCTATAACTTTAGCATTAAATTCTTTCATCAAGTTGTTAATTAGATTTTGTACATTTCCCATTATTAATATATCCTCTACAAAAATTAGTGTGTAAACATCTTGTCCAATATATAAGCAGAAGATGCAGAGAGTAGTAGTGTCTCATTCCAACATATAAAAAATAAAATAAAAAAACATTTAAAAACAGTAGCCCACCGGTATCGGCAACAGGGTCCAAGCTACCAATGGTCAGGGCTCCTGAGAGAGGAACCTCCTGACTATACGCGCCGTGTCCAGGAGTACAGCCTTCTGGATCAAGCCTTTGATCCAGCTGCCCAACGAGAGCCTCTTCAGATGTTCATCGAGGCTCTTGGATATTATACCATTGGCCGTCCCGACTATCGGCACAATGACTGCTGTATGCTCCCATATGTCGACAACCTCACGAGCCAGATCAAGTTACTTTCTTTTCTTATCTCTCTCAGCCTTCACGAGGTTCTCGTCATGGGGGACCGCTATATCAACAATCATTGCGCGACGCTCTAGTCGGTCTATCATCACTATGTCAGGTATAATGGCAACAATAGTCCTGTCAGTGATGATAAACCGATCCCAATACAACGTGACATTGCCATTTTCGAGAACTGGGGCGGGCACATACTTATAGTAAGGCACTTCCGATTCGACAAGATTGTATTTAAGAACAAGTTGCTGATGGATAATCCTGGCTACAAGGTTGTGTCTATGCAAATAGTCTCCGTTAGCCAGACTAGAACAACCGGAGATAATGTGACGGATAGATTCACCCGGTCGGTGACATGCCCATGTGCCATCCTTCACAATGTATTTCCGGTAGTTGTCCGTCATCATAACTTCGTCCATAATCGCAAAGACAAAACCTTCTGTTTCCCCGAAAAGGTCACCAAATCGCAGCCAGGCCACGGACGCTAAAAGATCTACATCGGGCCCATGTAGGACCCGGTAGAAGCGTCCGTGAAGCTCCTTGCTCTGCCATACCTCTCTGCGGTCATTAGTATCTAATACTATAGGTTTGCGCCAGTTCTCGTTAGCCAAGGAGAGCGGGGTCCTTGTCCACCGCTACCACATCTCGATGCATACCCACGTCGGCGGTATTCCCTAAGACTGCATACCTCGCGGTTGTGCAGGGTCTTAGCATTTAAAAAGCCTCGACCCCCACACTTCCGCGGGATATACAGTCTCATGAGCGATGACCGCGGGTGATGCATACGATTTGCGGTAAGCAGCGTGCAGACTCTCCTATCCAGGGCGTCAAGTCCTGTCTGAGTCCATTTGAGTATGCCGAAAGAATACATCAAGACCGGCATGACCCAACCGTTGAAAGCGCGCACCTTGTTTCCGCCTGATAAAAGACTATTTAGTACTTTATTCAGGCGGCCAAAGAAGCGTTCCTTCAACGACTGTTTCACGTCACTAGCATTGATGCCTAATGTTTCCGACATACCCAAATACTTGTATGTTTCGGTTGAGGAAAGGGATTGAAGGTGTATAGAATCCGAGAGTTGTATTCCCACGGATTCCATAATCTCCCCTCGCTTTACATGCATGACTGCACATTTGTCCACACCAAATTCATCCTGATGGCGTCACTGAAGGTTTCTGTCACCTTCAGTAGCTTCATCAGTTGAAAGTTGTTGCGGGCAAAGAGCTTCAGATCATTCATGTAAAGGAGGTGTGATCTGACCTGACCACCTCTTCTCAACCGATAGCCCAGGCCCGAACCCTCCAGAAGCGTACTGAGTGGGTTCAGGGCTAAACAAAACCACAGAGGACCAGGCCCCTCTTTCCCAGTGGGCACTTTGGGCAAGTGCCCAGGGCCCCGCGATCGATAGGGGCCCCCCTCAGATCAAATACAAAGTCCCTAGTTCCTGTCAGATCACCAAACGATAACCAATATTTATTACCAAAAAACTTATATAATTCGAAGAAATCGTACCTAAATTAGTGACTGCAATACCAACTTACTAGCTTTTACATGCGCGAAGCTATTCTACTCCTGCCCAAAACTTAGGCTTTCCGACTTCAGCATGCTTAGATAAATTTAAATATATAATGGTATACTAAGCACATACACATTTTAAAGAAAAATATTCAGTAGTACAGTCATCAGTGTGACTAGCTCCATTTAAATTAAGCGAACGAAGCGAAGAATCTCCAAGTCTGAATTAACCAATTAATTTAATTGAGAAATTACACAGAAGATTGAAACAAAATGTGTTTGACTTTATATTTAAGGAGATGGTGGAATGGAATCCCATACAAGTTTGGCCCTGGTTTGAATATCGATGTCCAAGAAGAATTTATGCCACATTAGTTGGGTATATAAATGCTAATAATAGGTACATATTTTATTTATTTACAATGAGTTTTAATAAAACAATGGAATTTGTGATCTGATAGTTTTTTTTTTGAGAACTTCGGTTCACATTGAGGTTTTTTTTATTATAAATGAAGACTTTTTTATTATTACTTCCGTATATTTTACATAAAAACAATAATTTGTCAAATATCCATTCGCAACATAGACAGAGAAGGCATTCGCAACATGACGATTCTTTTCGTACTTAACATATTAACAAAAAGTGTGGTATGATGGAAAATACGTATTTTACGAAGTATTTTGGAGTAAACCTACTCTAACATATTAAAAACCACAAATACTACGATCATATCTGTGTAAACGCTGCATTTCTCTTCAAATAACATTGAATTTCTAAGCAGTAACCTGTATAGTCCTCGCCAAACTTCTTGATGCGCGAGGCACGAAACGGTGCTGTTTTTGTATGAGATTTATTACTGCGCAGCCATTGTAGACAACTTCAGGGCGGCCAAGAAGTTTGGCGAGAACTATAAATGCTAAAATAGTTACTTTTGTGGACTATATTGCATTTATCTATTCGTTTCATGTGATTGTTAATAAAAATACATATTTAACCTTGTTTATCTACTTTCTTGTCTATTTTAAAAAAACAGTGTTTTGTCAAAATCATAGGGGCCCCATTATCCTAATATGCCCAGGGCCTCCAATAGGTTAAAAACGGCCCTGCATAGGACTCCACTAGGACTGTCGCCCTGAAATATTCCGCGCTCAATCCTTATAGGTTCGCTATTTGCTGAATCTGTCGACATCCTGGATAGTGAAGGACCGTCCTCCACTGCCCCATACATGACGTCAGGAAGGCGCGCAGTGTTGCATCAATTTTATACAACTCCAGCACCCTCATGAGCCATGTATGTGGCACTGAGTCATAGGCCTTCTTGTAATCTATCCAACAAGTCGCCAGATCCTTGCGGGAACGGCGATTATTATTATTATTTTTGTATGAAAAATCCACTTTTTTTTTGGGACATGCCTTTGACTTCCATGGAGAAAGTTGTTCATTTACAGAAGCAGAAGCAATTATCAGCAGTAAGAGTGTGCTCTGCAGTCAGGGCAATTATTATTATTATTTTTAATTAGAATTCACAAAACTGATGCACAATACATAAATTAAAAAAAACAGAAAAGTAAAAGCACTAGTTAAAAAAGTGACACTTTCCCCAGTTTGGCTGCTTGGAAAACGCTCTTTTCGAGGACATGCATTGTAAAATAATTATTCGCTTACCTACCTACCACGTCATTAACAAAGACCGTGGGTAACGTTAATATGTGCCTAGGTAAACAGTTTGTATAAAAATTATAGATATTGAACTGTTATATTACTATTGCGACATCCATAAATTTATGTGTACGAGTTTATTCTCCTCGACCTTTAACCGACCAAATTAAGTTGTCAATGGTATTGAGCTGTCAATACCATTGACAACTTAATTTGGTCGGTTTATACGCGGCGATTTAGAATGGAAAAGTAATGAAAGCTAATTTCTCTTAAAATACAACACTTAGTAATCTGAATTTTTGGTCGCTATAACTTCTTTAGGAGTAGTATTTTTTGTTTAACTTTGGGAAGAAATCACAAAGATGTTAATAGGGAAATCTTGAAATGAAAAATTAACACCGTGACTAACGCCACCCCACCATTAGCATGGTATAACTCGTAAACTAATGAAGTACTAGTTTTTAATTTTGGGTAGGTACCAACTAATTTTATCCTGCAGGGTAGTTAATTTCTATATAGGTTTGAGAAAAGCGACAAGCTTCTCAAAATTGGAATCAACAAACAAGTTCTGTTTTATTTTTACGAAATAAATCACATTTATGGGTAGTAATTATTTGTATATTTAGTATAGCGGCGCTCATTGTGGTCCTGCAGAAGGGAGCGTCACTACAGCCACCTTCAAAATAGGTTTTCTCGAAAACTGCTAAGGTACCAATTTTGTTGTTCGAGTACTAATTGGTACCAATTGAGTCGTAATTATTTACCAAATATGGAAGCAATTGGCGTTGGTGGTCACGGACATTATTTTGTGAATTCTTTAGGTACCTTACAATAAAACTTGCTCACTTTTTAGTCATGGTGCATCAACACTAAAAAGAGAAAAATAAAAACATTTTCATAAAAAATAAACCGACTTCCAAAGCAAAACACAACAAATTCAAAAATAGCTTTCTATTCGGAAGTCGGTGTTGCATAAAGATAAAACAAGAGGTACCAAATACACCGAATTCCGACTTCCGTGTTAGAAATCAGTTTATTTTTTTAAGAAAAAGTGTTCATAAGTGTGTATACGAACATGTTTTATTGAATCACCAACTATACTACATTACAGACACTACTAAACAGACATCATATTTACAAGATTTTAATTAGTACGTATTCGAAACATGTTTTATTAAATAACCCTTTCGTTTACAACTATACTGACATACTCCACATTTTTAAGGTTTTTCACCAGAGTGTATCCTACTATGTCTTAATAAATTATTTCTATAAGCAAAACTGCTTTGACACACATCACATTTCAAAGGTTTTTCATTAGTGTGTATACGAACATGATTTGTTAAATCACCCTTTTGTCTACAACTATACTCACAGAATCACATTTATAAGGTTTTCCACCAGAGTGTATCCTACTATGTCTTATTAAATGACCCTTTTGTCTACAACTATACTCACAGATATCACATTTATAAGGTTTTTCACCAGTGTGTATCCTACTATGTCTCATTAAATGACCCTTTTGACTACAACTATACTCACACAGATCACATTTATAAGGTTTTTCATTAGTGTGTATCCGAACATGTATTGATAAATCACCCTTTTGTCTACAACTATACTCACACACATCACATTTATAAGGTTTTTCACCAGAGTGTATCATAATATGTCTTATTAAATTATTTTTGTCAGAAAAACTACTCTGACATACATCACATTTATAAGGTTTTTCACCAGAGTGTATCCTACTATGTATTATTAAATATTTTTTATCAGAAAAACTACTCAGACATACATCACATTTATAAGGTTTTTCACCTGAGTGTATCCTAATATGTCTTATTAAATGACCCTTTTGTCTACAACTATACTCACAGATATCACATTTATAAGGTTTTTCACCAGTGTGTATCCTACTATGTCTCATTAAATGACCCTTTTGACTACAACTATACTCACACAGATCACATTTATAAGGTTTTTCATTAGTGTGTATCCGAACATGTATTGATAAATCACCCTTTTGTCTACAACTATACTCACACACATCACATTTATAAGGTTTTTCACCAGAGTGTATCATAATATGTCTTATTAAATTATTTTTGTCAGAAAAACTACTCTGACATACATCACATTTATAAGGTTTTTCACCAGAGTGTATCCTACTATGTATTATTAAATAATTTTTATCAGAAAAACTACTCAGACATACATCACATTTATAAGGTTTTTCACCTGAGTGTATCCTAATATGTCTTATTAAATGACCCTTTTGTCTACAACTATACTCACAGATATCACATTTATAAGGTTTTTCACCAGTGTGTATCCTACTATGTCTCATTAAATTACCCTTTTGACTACAACTATACTCACACAGATCACATTTATAAGGTTTTTCATTAGTGTGTATCCGAACATGTATTGATAAATCACCCTTTTGTCTACAACTATACTCACACACATCACATTTATAAAGTTTTTCACCAGTATGTATCCTACTATGTCTTATTAAACTATTTCTTAAAGCAAAACTGCTTTGACACACAATACATTTATAAGGTCTTTCATTAGTGTGTATCCCAACATGTTTTGATAAATAACCCTTTTGCCTACAATTACTATACTCACACAAAACACATTTATAAGGTTTTTCACCAGAGTGTATCATAATATGTCTTATTAAATTATTTTTGTCAGAAAAACTACTCTGACATACATCACATTTATAAGGTTTTTCACCAGAGTGTATCCTACTATGTATTATTAAATAATTTTTATCAGAAAAACTACTCAGACATACATCACATTTATAAGGTTTTTCACCTGAGTGTATCCTAATATGTCTTATTAAACTATTTCTAAAAGTAAAACTGCTTTGACACACATCACATTTATAAGGTTTTTCTTTAACACATAGTCTGCGATGCCTATTTACATCATCACTGTCATTACCTTTGTTTGATATTTTACATTTAATATTATCTTTACCACTATTATTGCAGAAACTTTTATCTAAATAAGTATTATTTAGACTATTATTAACTCGAGTTTTTGTATAAATTGGTGGTTCTTTAAATTTTGGAAACTGTTTGGACGTACGATTTTGAGTTGTCCGGATAATTTTCGAGTCTGGTTGTTCATTTTTGTTTTGCTCTTCTGTAATAAAATCTTCTAGTTCGTTTCTTCGTATAAGTAGTTTTGGTTTCTTCGCAACGGGCGCCCCTGTGATTATAAAGCTAGTAAGTACCAAATTCTAAGTAAAATCAAATGAACAGGCGTTTAAATGGTTCACACTATGACCGAAAAGTACCTATTTATTATTGATCATATGATCAAAAACAACCCACCCACCCAACCCACAAAAGATCAAGCAAAGTAAGTTACCCCAATTTCATTTAAAATTGTGTGTTTCATTCAAAAATCAAAATAGTTTATTTCAAATAAACCTTATAGGTACTTTTGAATTGTCAAACAAAAAAGAAATATGAATCTATTTGCACATTCGCAAGCGTCAGTAGGTCTCTATGTAAAAGAATGTGCAAGAAACTCTACGGACATTCTTTTCCATCAATAAGTTTTAATTAAAAGTATTTAGTTACATCATTCTTGTTGGTAAATTACATATTTATGTGAGAACGATGTATAAAGACGTGTACGTGAAAGCGTCTTAAAGTAAAATAAACAACCTCAAAATACAATAATTAATTAAAATCAGGCCGAGGCAACCAAGTTATGACCCATCCCTTCTGATGGCGCCCGTTCACGAACATGACGCATGGCTATCCATGCGTCATGTGTCAGTGGAACCAATGTTCCACTCAGTTCAACCATCATGAAGGGAACCGAATGATCCAACATGTGTGCCACCATCAGAGATAGAATAACACACTCAACTGCCAGGGCTCACACAAATCAACGACAGGCAGAAGGGCTGGTCATTGTTTTTAGGGTTCCGTACCTAAAGGGTAAAAACGGGACCCTATTACTAACACTCCACGATCCGTCTGTCTATCTGTCACCAGGCTATATCTAATGAACCGTGACAGCTAGACAGTTGAAATTTTCATAGATGCTGTATTTCTGTCGCCGCTTTAACAACAAATACTAATAAAAACCGGCCAAGTGCGAGTTGTACTCGCGCACGAAGGGTTCCGTACCATTATCGCAAAAAACGGCACAAAAATCACGTTTGTTGTATGGGAGCCCTATAGAGTATTTGTTGTTATAGCGGCAACAGAAATACATCATCTGTGAAAATTTCAACTATCTAGCTATCACGGTTCATGAGATACAGCCTGGTGACAGACAGACAGACAGATAGACAGACGGACCGCGGAGTCTCAGTAATAGGGTCCCGTTTTTACCCTTTGGGTACGGAACCCTAAAAACAGAATACAATAAATATTTAAATGGGGCTCCCATACAACAAACGTGATTTTGATGATTTTTTGCGATAATGGTAGGAACGCTTCGTGCGCGAGTCCTACTCGCACTTGGCCAGTTTTTTAATCTTCGCATCAATTTAATTCGATGTCAAAACAGAACAGTAAAAGCACTAGTTAAAAAAAGTGACACTTTCCCCAGTTTGGCTGCTTGGAAAACGCTCTTTTCGAGGACATGCATTGTTAAATAATTATTCGCTTACCTACCTACCACGTCATTAACAAAGACCATGGGTAACGTTAATATGTGCCTAGGTAAACAGTTTGTATAAAAATTATAGATATTGAACTGTTATATTACTATTGCGACATCCATGGACAAATTGCAAATTGGACAAATTGCGAATTGGACAATTTGCGAATTGGACAATTTGCGATTTGGACATTTTGAACCCATTGGACATTTTGCGAATTGGACATAATGCGCCTAAACGTAAATTCGTTTAGGCGCATTATGTCCAATTCGCAAAATGTCCAGCTGTCTAATTCGCAATTAGTCCAGTTCGCAATTGGTCCAGTTCGCATTTGGTCCAATTCGCAATAGGTCCAATTCGCAACTGGTCCAATTTGCAATAAGTCCAATTCGCAATTGGTCCAGGCGTCCTTGATAACGAGAGGCGTATTTAGACGACCCCACGTGAGGTTGGGTGAGATTCGGCTCGTAGTAAAAATGCATATGATTATTAATCAACACATATGTTAGAAAAACAACACATATCGGTATAAATAATTAAGCCTGATAATCAGCCTAATGTCACTCAAATCACTCAAAAAAAGACATAAAAATCACTACGTTTAGTTACTGAAAATGAGGTTACTAGCCGTGTGGTGAGGGACGGGCAGAACAGAATACAATTGAATTAATAATAGTAGTATGTAATTATTAATAAATAGTATCATATTAATACATACGTTTTTTGTTTGTTTAAATATCAGAAAACGAAATTAAAGGAAACAGAAACGTATTATCTATCTACTAAACTTCGTAAACAATGTTTTTTAATGCCTTAAAACTATTCTACTACGATGCGGTTCTAAAGCTCAATAATCTCTGCGTATGAAAAAGATTTAGAAGGATTAAAATACCTAACAAGGATATCTATACCTAATTAACGACTATAATTTGAATTGGTCAATTTGCTTACTGGACCATTTGCTAATTGGACAATTTGCGATTTGGACAAATTGCAAATTGGACAAATTGCGAATTGGACAATTTGCGAATTGGACAATTTGCGATTTGGACATTTTGAACCCATTGGACATTTTGCGAATTGGACATAATGCGCCTAAACGGTTTATTCTCCTCGACCTTTAACCGACCAAATTAAGTTGTCAATGGTATTGAGCTGTCAATACCATTGACAACTTAATTTGGTCGGTTTATACGCGGCGATTTAGAATGGAAAAGTAATGAAAGCTAATTTCTCTTAAAATACAACACTTAGTAATCTGAATTTTTGGTCGCTATAACTTCTTTAGGAGTAGTATTTTTTGTTTAACTTTGGGAAGAAATCACAAAGATGTTAATAGGGAAATCTTGAAATGAAAAATTAACACCGTGACTAACGCCACCCCACCATTAGCATGGTATAACTCGTAAACTAATGAAGTACTAGTTTTTAATTTTGGGTAGGTACCAACTAATTTTATCCTGCAGGGTAGTTAATTTCTATATAGGTTTGAGAAAAGCGACAAGCTTCTCAAAATTGGAATCAACAAACAAGTTCTGTTTTATTTTTACGAAATAAATCACATTTATGGGTAGTAATTATTTGTATATTTAGTATAGCGGCGCTCATTGTGGTCCTGCAGAAGGGAGCGTCACTACAGCCACCTTCAAAATAGGTTTTCTCGAAAACTGCTAAGGTACCAATTTTGTTGTTCGAGTACTAATTGGTACCAATTGAGTCGTAATTATTTACCAAATATGGAAGCAATTGGCGTTGGTGGTCACGGACATTATTTTGTGAATTCTTTAGGTACCTTACAATAAAACTTGCTCACTTTTTAGTCATGGTGCATCAACACTAAAAAGAGAAAAATAAAAACATTTTCATAAAAAATAAACCGACTTCCAAAGCAAAACACAACAAATTCAAAAATAGCTTTCTATTCGGAAGTCGGTGTTGCATAAAGATAAAACAAGAGGTACCAAATACACCGAATTCCGACTTCCGTGTTAGAAATCAGTTTATTTTTTTAAGAAAAAGTGTTCATAAGTGTGTATACGAACATGTTTTATTGAATCACCAACTATACTACATTACAGACACTACTAAACAGACATCATATTTACAAGATTTTAATTAGTACGTATTCGAAACATGTTTTATTAAATAACCCTTTCGTTTACAACTATACTGACATACTCCACATTTTTAAGGTTTTTCACCAGAGTGTATCCTACTATGTCTTAATAAATTATTTCTATAAGCAAAACTGCTTTGACACACATCACATTTCAAAGGTTTTTCATTAGTGTGTATACGAACATGATTTGTTAAATCACCCTTTTGTCTACAACTATACTCACAGAATCACATTTATAAGGTTTTCCACCAGAGTGTATCCTACTATGTCTTATTAAATGACCCTTTTGTCTACAACTATACTCACAGATATCACATTTATAAGGTTTTTCACCAGTGTGTATCCTACTATGTCTCATTAAATGACCCTTTTGACTACAACTATACTCACACAGATCACATTTATAAGGTTTTTCATTAGTGTGTATCCGAACATGTATTGATAAATCACCCTTTTGTCTACAACTATACTCACACACATCACATTTATAAGGTTTTTCACCAGAGTGTATCATAATATGTCTTATTAAATTATTTTTGTCAGAAAAACTACTCTGACATACATCACATTTATAAGGTTTTTCACCAGAGTGTATCCTACTATGTATTATTAAATAATTTTTATCAGAAAAACTACTCAGACATACATCACATTTATAAGGTTTTTCACCTGAGTGTATCCTAATATGTCTTATTAAATGACCCTTTTGTCTACAACTATACTCACAGATATCACATTTATAAGGTTTTTCACCAGTGTGTATCCTACTATGTCTCATTAAATTACCCTTTTGACTACAACTATACTCACACAGATCACATTTATAAGGTTTTTCATTAGTGTGTATCCGAACATGTATTGATAAATCACCCTTTTGTCTACAACTATACTCACACACATCACATTTATAAAGTTTTTCACCAGTATGTATCCTACGATGTCTTATTAAACTATTTCTTAAAGCAAAACTGCTTTGACACACAATACATTTATAAGGTCTTTCATTAGTGTGTATCCCAACATGTTTTGATAAATAACCCTTTTGCCTACAACTATACTCACACAAAACACATTTATAAGGTTTTTCACCAGAGTGTATCATAATATGTCTTATTAAATTATTTTTGTCAGAAAAACTACTCTGACATACATCACATTTATAAGGTTTTTCACCA
This sequence comes from Anorthoa munda, assembly GCA_945859665.1. NCBI lineage: Eukaryota > Metazoa > Arthropoda > Insecta > Lepidoptera > Noctuidae > Anorthoa > Anorthoa munda. The sequence continues at coordinate 11,264,352 of OX243917.1, read as the reverse complement.
GAGTGTATCCTACTATGTATTATTAAATATTTTTTATCAGAAAAACTACTCTGACATACATCACATTTATAAGGTTTTTCACCTGAGTGTATCCTAATATGTCTTATTAAACTATTTCTAAAAGTAAAACTGCTTTGACACACATCACATTTATAAGGTTTTTCTTTAACACATAGTCTGCGATGCCTATTTACATCATCACTGTCATTACCTTTGTTTGATATTTTACATTTAATATTATCTTTACCACTATTATTGCAGAAACTTTTATCTAAATAAGTATTATTTAGACTATTATTAACTCGAGTTTTTGTATAAATTGGTGGTTCTTTAAATTTTGGAAACTGTTTGGACGTACGATTTTGAGTTGTCCGGATAATTTTCGAGTCTGGTTGTTCATTTTTGTTTTGCTCTTCTGTAATAAAATCTTCTAGTTCGTTTCTTCGTATAAGTAGTTTTGGTTTCTTCGCAACGGGCGCCCCTGTGATTATAAAGCTAGTAAGTACCAAATTCTAAGTAAAATCAAATGAACAGGCGTTTAAATGGTTCACACTATGACCGAAAAGTACCTATTTATTATTGATCATATGATCAAAAACAACCCACCCACCCAACCCACAAAAGATCAAGCAAAGTAAGTTACCCCAATTTCATTTAAAATTGTGTGTTTCATTCAAAAATCAAAATAGTTTATTTCAAATAAACCTTATAGGTACTTTTGAATTGTCAAACAAAAAAGAAATATGAATCTATTTGCACATTCGCAAGCGTCAGTAGGTCTCTATGTAAAAGAATGTGCAAGAAACTCTACGGACATTCTTTTCCATCAATAAGTTTTAATTAAAAGTATTTAGTTACATCATTCTTGTTGGTAAATTACATATTTATGTGAGAACGATGTATAAAGACGTGTACGTGAAAGCGTCTTAAAGTAAAATAAACAACCTCAAAATACAATAATTAATTAAAATCAGGCCGAGGCAACCAAGTTATGACCCATCCCTTCTGATGGCGCCCGTTCACGAACATGACGCATGGCTATCCATGCGTCATGTGTCAGTGGAACCAATGTTCCACTCAGTTCAACCATCATGAAGGGAACCGAATGATCCAACATGTGTGCCACCATCAGAGATAGAATAACACACTCAACTGCCAGGGCTCACACAAATCAACGACAGGCAGAAGGGCTGGTCATTGTTTTTAGGGTTCCGTACCTAAAGGGTAAAAACGGGACCCTATTACTAACACTCCACGATCCGTCTGTCTATCTGTCACCAGGCTATATCTAATGAACCGTGACAGCTAGACAGTTGAAATTTTCATAGATGCTGTATTTCTGTCGCCGCTTTAACAACAAATACTAATAAAAACCGGCCAAGTGCGAGTTGTACTCGCGCACGAAGGGTTCCGTACCATTATCGCAAAAAACGGCACAAAAATCACGTTTGTTGTATGGGAGCCCTATAGAGTATTTGTTGTTATAGCGGCAACAGAAATACATCATCTGTGAAAATTTCAACTATCTAGCTATCACGGTTCATGAGATACAGCCTGGTGACAGACAGACAGACAGATAGACAGACGGACCGCGGAGTCTCAGTAATAGGGTCCCGTTTTTACCCTTTGGGTACGGAACCCTAAAAACAGAATACAATAAATATTTAAATGGGGCTCCCATACAACAAACGTGATTTTGATGATTTTTTGCGATAATGGTAGGAACGCTTCGTGCGCGAGTCCTACTCGCACTTGGCCAGTTTTTTAATCTTCGCATCAATTTAATTCGATGTCAAAACAGAACAGTAAAAGCACTAGTTAAAAAAAGTGACACTTTCCCCAGTTTGGCTGCTTGGAAAACGCTCTTTTCGAGGACATGCATTGTTAAATAATTATTCGCTTACCTACCTACCACGTCATTAACAAAGACCATGGGTAACGTTAATATGTGCCTAGGTAAACAGTTTGTATAAAAATTATAGATATTGAACTGTTATATTACTATTGCGACATCCATGGACAAATTGCAAATTGGACAAATTGCGAATTGGACAATTTGCGAATTGGACAATTTGCGATTTGGACATTTTGAACCCATTGGACATTTTGCGAATTGGACATAATGCGCCTAAACGTAAATTCGTTTAGGCGCATTATGTCCAATTCGCAAAATGTCCAGCTGTCTAATTCGCAATTAGTCCAGTTCGCAATTGGTCCAGTTCGCATTTGGTCCAATTCGCAATAGGTCCAATTCGCAACTGGTCCAATTTGCAATAAGTCCAATTCGCAATTGGTCCAGGCGTCCTTGATAACGAGAGGCGTATTTAGACGACCCCACGTGAGGTTGGGTGAGATTCGGCTCGTAGTAAAAATGCATATGATTATTAATCAACACATATGTTAGAAAAACAACACATATCGGTATAAATAATTAAGCCTGATAATCAGCCTAATGTCACTCAAATCACTCAAAAAAAGACATAAAAATCACTACGTTTAGTTACTGAAAATGAGGTTACTAGCCGTGTGGTGAGGGACGGGCAGAACAGAATACAATTGAATTAATAATAGTAGTATGTAATTATTAATAAATAGTATCATATTAATACATACGTTTTTTGTTTGTTTAAATATCAGAAAACGAAATTAAAGGAAACAGAAACGTATTATCTATCTACTAAACTTCGTAAACAATGTTTTTTAATGCCTTAAAACTATTCTACTACGATGCGGTTCTAAAGCTCAATAATCTCTGCGTATGAAAAAGATTTAGAAGGATTAAAATACCTAACAAGGATATCTATACCTAATTAACGACTATAATTTGAATTGGTCAATTTGCTTACTGGACCATTTGCTAATTGGACAATTTGCGATTTGGACAAATTGCAAATTGGACAAATTGCGAATTGGACAATTTGCGAATTGGACAATTTGCGATTTGGACATTTTGAACCCATTGGACATTTTGCGAATTGGACATAATGCGCCTAAACGGTTTATTCTCCTCGACCTTTAACCGACCAAATTAAGTTGTCAATGGTATTGAGCTGTCAATACCATTGACAACTTAATTTGGTCGGTTTATACGCGGCGATTTAGAATGGAAAAGTAATGAAAGCTAATTTCTCTTAAAATACAACACTTAGTAATCTGAATTTTTGGTCGCTATAACTTCTTTAGGAGTAGTATTTTTTGTTTAACTTTGGGAAGAAATCACAAAGATGTTAATAGGGAAATCTTGAAATGAAAAATTAACACCGTGACTAACGCCACCCCACCATTAGCATGGTATAACTCGTAAACTAATGAAGTACTAGTTTTTAATTTTGGGTAGGTACCAACTAATTTTATCCTGCAGGGTAGTTAATTTCTATATAGGTTTGAGAAAAGCGACAAGCTTCTCAAAATTGGAATCAACAAACAAGTTCTGTTTTATTTTTACGAAATAAATCACATTTATGGGTAGTAATTATTTGTATATTTAGTATAGCGGCGCTCATTGTGGTCCTGCAGAAGGGAGCGTCACTACAGCCACCTTCAAAATAGGTTTTCTCGAAAACTGCTAAGGTACCAATTTTGTTGTTCGAGTACTAATTGGTACCAATTGAGTCGTAATTATTTACCAAATATGGAAGCAATTGGCGTTGGTGGTCACGGACATTATTTTGTGAATTCTTTAGGTACCTTACAATAAAACTTGCTCACTTTTTAGTCATGGTGCATCAACACTAAAAAGAGAAAAATAAAAACATTTTCATAAAAAATAAACCGACTTCCAAAGCAAAACACAACAAATTCAAAAATAGCTTTCTATTCGGAAGTCGGTGTTGCATAAAGATAAAACAAGAGGTACCAAATACACCGAATTCCGACTTCCGTGTTAGAAATCAGTTTATTTTTTTAAGAAAAAGTGTTCATAAGTGTGTATACGAACATGTTTTATTGAATCACCAACTATACTACATTACAGACACTACTAAACAGACATCATATTTACAAGATTTTAATTAGTACGTATTCGAAACATGTTTTATTAAATAACCCTTTCGTTTACAACTATACTGACATACTCCACATTTTTAAGGTTTTTCACCAGAGTGTATCCTACTATGTCTTAATAAATTATTTCTATAAGCAAAACTGCTTTGACACACATCACATTTCAAAGGTTTTTCATTAGTGTGTATACGAACATGATTTGTTAAATCACCCTTTTGTCTACAACTATACTCACAGAATCACATTTATAAGGTTTTCCACCAGAGTGTATCCTACTATGTCTTATTAAATGACCCTTTTGTCTACAACTATACTCACAGATATCACATTTATAAGGTTTTTCACCAGTGTGTATCCTACTTCTCATTAAATGACCCTTTTGACTACAACTATACTCACACAGATCACATTTATAAGGTTTTTCATTAGTGTGTATCCGAACATGTATTGATAAATCACCCTTTTGTCTACAACTATACTCACACACATCACATTTATAAGGTTTTTCACCAGAGTGTATCATAATATGTCTTATTAAATTATTTTTGTCAGAAAAACTACTCTGACATACATCACATTTATAAGGTTTTTCACCAGAGTGTATCCTACTATGTATTATTAAATAATTTTTATCAGAAAAACTACTCAGACATACATCACATTTATAAGGTTTTTCACCTGAGTGTATCCTAATATGTCTTATTAAATGACCCTTTTGTCTACAACTATACTCACAGATATCACATTTATAAGGTTTTTCACCAGTGTGTATCCTACTATGTCTCATTAAATTACCCTTTTGACTACAACTATACTCACACAGATCACATTTATAAGGTTTTTCATTAGTGTGTATCCGAACATGTATTGATAAATCACCCTTTTGTCTACAACTATACTCACACACATCACATTTATAAAGTTTTTCACCAGTATGTATCCTACGATGTCTTATTAAACTATTTCTTAAAGCAAAACTGCTTTGACACACAATACATTTATAAGGTCTTTCATTAGTGTGTATCCCAACATGTTTTGATAAATAACCCTTTTGCCTACAACTATACTCACACAAAACACATTTATAAGGTTTTTCACCAGAGTGTATCATAATATGTCTTATTAAATTATTTTTGTCAGAAAAACTACTCTGACATACATCACATTTATAAGGTTTTTCACCAGAGTGTATCCTACTATGTATTATTAAATATTTTTTATCAGAAAAACTACTCTGACATACATCACATTTATAAGGTTTTTCACCTGAGTGTATCCTAATATGTCTTATTAAACTATTTCTAAAAGTAAAACTGCTTTGACACACATCACATTTATAAGGTTTTTCTTTAACACATAGTCTGCGATGCCTATTTACATCATCACTGTCATTACCTTTGTTTGATATTTTACATTTAATATTATCTTTACCACTATTATTGCAGAAACTTTTATCTAAATAAGTATTATTTAGACTATTATTAACTCGAGTTTTTGTATAAATTGGTGGTTCTTTAAATTTTGGAAACTGTTTGGACGTACGATTTTGAGTTGTCCGGATAATTTTCGAGTCTGGTTGTTCATTTTTGTTTTGCTCTTCTGTAATAAAATCTTCTAGTTCGTTTCTTCGTATAAGTAGTTTTGGTTTCTTCGCAACGGGCGCCCCTGTGATTATAAAGCTAGTAAGTACCAAATTCTAAGTAAAATCAAATGAACAGGCGTTTAAATGGTTCACACTATGACCGAAAAGTTCCTATTTATTATTGATCATAAGATCAAAAACAACCCACCCACCCAACCCACAAAAGATCAAGCAAAGTAAGTTACCCCAATTTCATTTAAAATTGTGTGTTTCATTCAAAAATCAAAATAGTTTATTTCAAATAAACCTTATAGGTACTTTTGAATTGTCAAACAAAAAAGAAATATGAATCTATTTGCACATTCGCAAGCGTCAGTAGGTCTCTATGTAAAAGAATGTGCAAGAAACTCTACGGACATTCTTTTCCATCAATAAGTTTTAATTAAAAGTATTTAGTTACATCATTCTTGTTGGTAAATTACATATATGTGAGAACGATGTATAAAGACGTGTACGTGAAAGCGTCTTAAAGTAAAATAAACAACCTCAAAATACAATAATTAATTAAAATCAGGCCGAGGCAACCAAGTTATGACCCATCCCTTCTGATGGCGCCCGTTCACGAACATGACGCATGGCTATCCATGCGTCATGTGTCAGTGGAACCAATGTTCCACTCAGTTCAACCATCATGAAGGGAACCGAATGATCCAACATGTGTGCCACCATCAGAGATAGAATAACACACTCAACTGCCAGGGCTCACACAAATCAACGACAGGCAGAAGGGCTGGTCATTGTTTTTAGGGTTCCGTACCTAAAGGGTAAAAACGGGACCCTATTACTAACACTCCACGATCCGTCTGTCTATCTGTCACCAGGCTATATCTAATGAACCGTGACAGCTAGACAGTTGAAATTTTCATAGATGCTGTATTTCTGTCGCCGCTTTAACAACAAATACTAATAAAAACCGGCCAAGTGCGAGTTGTACTCGCGCACGAAGGGTTCCGTACCATTATCGCAAAAAACGGCACAAAAATCACGTTTGTTGTATGGGAGCCCTATAGAGTATTTGTTGTTATAGCGGCAACAGAAATACATCATCTGTGAAAATTTCAACTATCTAGCTATCACGGTTCATGAGATACAGCCTGGTGACAGACAGACAGACAGGCAGACAGACAGACGGACCGCGGAGTCTCAGTAATAGGGTCCCGTTTTTACCCTTTGGGTACGGAACCCTAAAAACAGAATACAATAAATATTTAAATGGGGCTCCCATACAACAAACGTGATTTTGATGATTTTTTGCGATAATGGTAGGAACGCTTCGTGCGCGAGTCCTACTCGCACTTGGCCAGTTTTTTAATCTTCGCATCAGTTTAATTCGATGTCATTTGGCAAAAACTCATGTTATGAGACATTTTACAGAAAGAATGTGCTCTGCAGTCAGTGGAATTATTATTATTATGTTTAATTAGAATTCACAAAATTGATGCACAATACCACATGCAAAAAAAAGTTTTTACAAAAAAATACAACAGACTTCCAAATAAAAACACTACTAAGTGAAAAATAACTTCAATTTCACAGGAACACCAACTTCCGAAACTGAAGTTATTTTTCGTGGTACATAATGGGACAGTTCTATAGGCTAGGTACCTATAATGCCCGAAGTGATGTCAGAATAGATTAACCCACTAACATGAAACTTAAACAGTGAACTGTTCACACCTGCCCCTTTAGAGCGTACCAGTGTGATGTTATGTTATGACATGGTGTAAACAATAAACAGACAAGCGATTGTAGCAATCCCGAGTGATTTGCCGTCATTTATTGAAGAGTTCTCTGATGTATATCTCCGAAGTTCTACATTAGATCTTGATGAAATTTAAATGGGACCACGCGAAACGCGCCAGCTTTCAAAGGGTGCTTTAAAAAAAAAGAATTATCAAAACCGGTTCACCTAGTAGAAAGTTCTGAGATAACAAACAGAAAAAAACTGTCCAATTGATAACCTCCACCTTTTTGGAAGTCTGTTAAAAAATAAGGTACAACCCAAGTAACACATAAGCAAGATAAAAGTACACATTTTGCATATTATACAGTTCAAAGATGAATATAGTTTGTATAAGAGCTTTGGGAATAGCCAAATGCTGAATTAGGTTGAGTTCGGACCCTTAAAATTCTTAACGCTTAATAAAGTCTGTATTTCTGTCCTTACCTTCTTAACGCTTAATAACCAGTCACCGTAGGATTATTATACAGACGTTATTTAGCATTACGCGTTTCAGGTTGCTTAAAGCTGAAAAACAGCCCCGTCGGTAGCATTTGTCTGAATATCCATAATCTGTATTGCTATTATAAAAGCATTACTAAGCTATTAGCGTTTGAAACAGCTCAATGCTGAATAAAGTATCACCTTCTGAATAATATTGTTACATAATTCTATTAAACAGCTTGATACTGAATAATTGCTTTTATTTTATCTTCAAACTGGATAAGATTCTATGTTTTACTAATTATTCAGCTGCTGAATAAATAATATTATTTATGTTTTTATTAAGCTTTTTCCTGTTTAATAGAGAGTTTGAAACTAACTTATACAAATTAAAGACCATATGTATGTTGTTATAGCGCCCATAGCTTAATACCAGCTTAATTAAAATGTTATTGACCGTATTTATTTTTTGCGTTATTTAATATGAATCGAAAATCGTGGAAAAAACGTAAGAGAACTGGTTACATCAAAAGAAAATTGTTAAAAGAATATTTAAATATCAGCAATAGTAAATGTCCAAGTGTTTCTGGTCATCAAAAGATTTATGAAAATAGTTTGAAAAAAACTGAACCCGGTCCCAGCTAGCATGCGTGGTTGCCGTGCAATGAAGACGGTTCCGTCCCCCAAAAAGTCAAACAGCATTGCGATTCACACAAGATGAGAATGCATCTGATGGCAGTGTACAAATATCGAAGAAGAACAATGTAGATACATGAAAAATTAGATATTTCGAGAAAAATTTGAAAATGGGCTTTCGAAAAAAGATCACACAAGTAGCACTAAAGGATTTGGCAGAAATATTAAATCAAAGATTCCCAGACATTTTACCTAATGATCCAAGGACAATTTTAAATACACCGAGACAAGTCCACATAAAGTCTATTGAGCAAGGTGAATACTGGCACAATGGCGTCATTGGGACACTTAAAAAATATTGATTAACACAAACATTTTGCCAGAAAACATATCACTGAATATAAACATGGAAGATCATCCAATTTTAAATAGTCCCTTAGAAAGAATTTCGGCCAATTTTAATAGAAAAAGAAATGATTATTTTATTAGCAGAAAGTATTACAGTACAAGAAAATAAAATTTACGTTGTGATAAGATATTTTATTTGCGACTCTTAATTCTCCAACATGCACATAAATTTCATCAAGTTTTTTCATGATTTTGTCTTGACTCTCCATAATATGTTGTGGTTTCGCGTATATATTCTTGATTCCTTCTAGAGTCTGTACGTCTGGTGTCCATCAGTGCCAAGTGACAGCTGCACGGCTACGTTTTCAATTTGCCTTGAGGTTCAGTTCAGTTTTCAATTTGACAGTTTCGGGTGGCTTGATGTACTGGCGTTTGTACATAAAACAAATAACAAAACACGGATTAAACAAGGGCCCAGTCCACACCACACACGCGAAATCTATAGCAGATTTCGTGTGTATGGTGTGCACCACATTTTTAATCATAAATGAGATTTTCTCGAAAAAATATGCAAGCAAAGACGCTATAATTTTAAATGTAATGAATTCAGTGAAAGCCGGGCGTGAAATTCCACAATAGAAAAGGTTTTTGTTAAATCGATTAGAGAACCCTAAAAATCTGAATAATTTTGAAATGTGATCAACTATATAATTGATATTCAGAAGTTAGTGTACTGAGACTACTTTTTTCAAGTTATAGCTTAGTAACAAGGCATGTGTGCACTTTTATTCAGCATTATACACCAAAACAATCGATCGCCATTAAAAATCTTTGTAATTTATACTTTCACGGAATTTACGAGATACCAAAATGCTTAATCTTACAACTACAACATTTTCAACTCGATTCAAGTTATTTTGTTGGATTAAAATTGCTAGTATTAGCTATTTCGTCACAAGTACTTTTGTCAGACCTATTATGTATGTATGAAAATACTATTTACTATCTATTATCTTGATTATTAACGCGGCGCGTAATAAATAATGAAAAAAAAAACATACTATTCACGACAAAATTACTTGCGCACTAACATTTAACATATAGCAGACCTCTAACTTGTAAATTAAAATTTACTTACCGATTTTATAAGTTCACCATGTCAAATCACATTTAAATTCGACATCGACATTAAAATATTTAATCCAATTGAATTATTTTCACAATTTGTATGAATATTGTTTGTAAAAGTGTGAACAATAATTTAAATGCTTAATAAATTCTGAATACAATAATCAATTCGATTAAGCTGAGTAACTCAGTTGTAAGAGCTTAATAAAAGCAATGTGAGCTGTTATTCAAAGGTTATTAAGCTAATTGAAACGTTATTAAGCTCCTACTCAGGTCTTGCTCAGATGTTATTCAGCGTTAAGCATTCAAAATTGGGGCCCTTTTTGCTTGAATAACAGCTGAATAGACAGGTACTCAGACGTTATTCAGCTTACTATTTTATAACGCCATCAGCGCCATTCATGGGAGACGCCTGGGAGCGCCTAGTCCGCTGCGTAAAGAACACGCTGTACAATGTACTTATAGAAAAACACCCAACTGAAGAGGTGTTGTCCACACTGATTTGTGAGGCAGAGTACATTGTGAATAGCCGACCATTGACACATGTGTCAGTAGACAGCGATGATGATGAGTCCATCACACCGAACCACTTCCTGCTCGGTGGGTCAGCCAGACTACCTACACCTGGCGTATTCACTGAGCAGGATATAGACAGCAGGAAAGTATGGCGACGATCACAGATCCTCGCTGATATGTTCTGGAGCCGCTGGGTCAGAGAGTACCTGCCTGAGCTCCAAAACCGGCGGGAGCCACATAGTAGTGGGCCCAAACTTAATGTGGGCGACCCCGTCCTGATAGCCGACGGCCAGCTGCCTCGAAACACATGGCCTCGAGGCCGCATTGTAGCCGTGTATCCAGGAATCGACGGAGAAACCCGGACTGCTGAGGTGTGCACACTTGGCGGCATCCTGAAGCGTCCGGTGAAGAAACTCGTCCCACTGCCTCAGCAACCAGAGACGCCGGGGCGGCGATCATCCTTCGGTGAGCTTGGCGACGGCATCCGAGACTGCCACTCGTCGCTCACCATGGGAGTGCAGCGCCGCGCCGACATCACATCGAGCCTGCACAGCACTGCACGGCGGGAGATATGTTCGCGACGAGAGTCACCAACCAATTGAATGGTTTTTGTAAATAAAGTATGTATTAGAGTCATACGTCTGCTCACGCCCGAGCGCCATGTAGGAATGAAGACGTTGTAAACACGTCGGTCCTATTTATAAGCTCGGTTTGTAAGGGTATTTTGAATCGCATTTTTAAGGTAGTAATATAACGTCCTTAACGTTTATTTATACGTATTAGGTTTTAGTAATACCAGATTAATAGAATAGAAGCATTAAAATATATAAATATTATAGTTTTCATACTTAAAACGTAAAATCAATTTCATGTGAATACGTGCGTTCGCTGCGCGCGCTTAGTTCCAAACTTCCAACTGGTCCTCCAGATGGCAGCAAGTAGTTTTATATGTCAGCATTTTGCGTACAAAAATTCTTGTAACTTAGAATCATGTTTTAAGGGGTTATATTATGTATTAGACATAATTTTAGTACATAGGAATGATATAATGTGGAAAATGTATAGTTTCCACCATTAATATGTGAATATTGACGTGATGTCTCAGGAAGTGAATTTGTTTTTTGTTTTTGTAATTTGTCTCATTTTAGGGTATATAGGGGACCTAGATCAAGACGGGAAACCTATATACAGTTCAGAATTAGTGTACTGCTTTATATAAAGCCTATTTACCTGAGATATCATGTCGGTATATAGTGTAAAACGCGCTGTTTATGGGAGTTTCGACGGGACTATTCTTTTAGGTGCCCTAAGTACCTAGAAAATATGTAGGTGTACTGTTAAAAGTACTACCATTGGAAAGCTCGTCGAAGGGGCTTCCAGACGGTCTTTAGACGAGAAAGATCGCCCGGATAGTTTCCGACATATTCAGCGCGGAAAAATGTAAACAAACAAAATTGTTGAAATTTGTAGACCCTTCAGGTCGAATAACTCCCTGAAGGGAATAGATGTACTTATTATAGAAGTACTTTCGGATGGCCCGTTGGACTAGCTATCAGGCCATCCCTTTAGAGCGAAAATCGCTCATATAGTTTAGGCACAAATCCAGACATGGTAATCTGGACTTGTGATTTTTAACCCGTTTTTTGGCATTCCCAGGGACTATACACCCCTGGGACTTCCAAAAATTAGGAATTTTCGGGGACTTCCCGATGGCCCGATAAACGCGCCATCGTGTCGTCCCATAAAAATATAGAATCGGTTAAGTAGTTTAGGAGATAGCTAGACACAAAGAGAGTGACTGGCTATCGAACTAACACTTTTTAGGTACATTATGTACAAAACGTATATATAGACTTATGGAGGCACTAGAACTGTAAAGTGCTCTCCCTCAGCCACCAGGCCACCCATATTCGGTGGTGATAGCTTGGATGGTCTGAGTAGAAATTAAAGTAATAGAATAAATTGTTTAAAAACTTTAAGGAGCGTGTATTTAAGGGATGATATCCCACAATAAACGTCCGAAAATAAGCTTTTTTAAGCCGCCCATAGACGACTTGCTGAATTTGTCAGCAGGTCACCCCAACCTATAGTACATTTCTGGGCTAGGGATGTTGTTATACGACTTTCCGACATGAAAATAAGGGAACTTGTCCCTTTTTTCTATAGATATAGCCTAGGGACGCTATCAATGCCTGGATATAAATGTATATGGATTAGATACTAAGATAGGGGGTGCTACAGTACACAGAAATCCAGGCGTTGATAGCACCATGGAAGGGATAGTACAGACCTAAAACCCACTGTCGGGTAAGGGATTTTTTTGGCAAATAAAAATTATTTTCGGCACAAAATCGCGGGGCTCTCAATAGTAGTAACGACCGAGGGTATAAAGCACCCTCGGTCCAAAAATAGAATTGTAGTCATCGGCCATAGCCACTAGAAACAAGTCACTTGAACTTAATTAGTAGTTACTTGTTGAGAGCCCTAAATTCGTACCAAGTGTTAATTAATTGAAGTGTTTTATTTAATTAAACCATTATCATCCCTGCACCTGCTTGATTAGAAGTCCTGAGGCAACATTCCACAGAGGTTACCAGATCCAATTGAGAGTCAATGTTCTTCGGGCGTCCAGCGCGCCATCCGGGAGTTTTACGACCTCCCTTCTCGGGGTAGGCGATCTCGCTACGTCCGCAACAAAAAGATTCTCGGTCTTGTCACAAGGTTTTGTCAAACTTGTTTAGTCGTTGAGAAAATGGAATTGACTCAAGAAAATTCAAGAGCGATGATTTATTATGACTTTCGAAGTGGTTTAACACAAAAACAGTGTGTTGACCGGATGATTTCTGCATTTGGTGATGAAGCCCCATCCAAAACCACAATTTATCGCTGGTTTGCTGAATTTCAACGTGGACGTGTCAAGCTCAGTGATGATCCCCGTCAAGGTCGTCCAAAAACTGCAGTCACCCAAGAAAACGTTGATGCTGTGCGTAAGCTGATTGAGGAAGATCGACATGTGACATACCGCAAAATTCAGGCAACTTTAGACATTGGCATGAGTCAAATACAAATAATCTTGCATGAACAATTAGGTGTAAAAAAGTTGTTTTCCCGATGGATACCGCATTCGCTCTGTGATGAGCAAAAAGCGGCTCGCGTTACTTGGTGCGTCAGAACTCTCGAAAGGTTCCACGCTGGATCCTCAAATACTGTATACAACATCTTATCAGGTGACGAATCCTGGATATACGCGTACGAACCCGAAACAAAAAACCAGTCACGAGTTTGGGTGTTCGAAAATGAGTTAAAGCCCACAAAAATTGTTCGTTCACGGAGTGTTACAAATAAAAATGATGGCCACGTTTGTCTCCAAAACCGGCCATGTTGCGACTATTCCTCTTGAGGGACAAAGAACGGTTAATGCAGAATGGTATGCTAGCATTTGTTTGCCACAGGTCGTTTCTGATCTCCGTAAAGAGAACTGCAACCGCCGCATCATCCTCCATCTCGACAATGCGAGTTCACACACCGCGCACAGAACAAAAGAGTTTTTAGAGCAAGAATACATAGAATTATTAGACCATCCGAACAGCCCCGACCTAAGCCCTAATGATTTCTATACTTTCCCTAAAATAAAGAATAAATTGCGTGGTCAGAGATTTTCATCACCTGAAGAAGCTGTGGACGCCTACAAAACGGCCATTTTGGAGACCCCAACTTCCGAATGGAATGATTGCTTCAATGATTGGATCCATCTTATGGAAAAATGTGTCCAATTTCGCGGAGAATACTTCGAAAAGCAATAAATACATTTTTAAATAGTAATTTTGTGTCACTTCCTTGATTCCCGAAATTTTCAGTGCCTCCCTCGTAGTAAGTAAGGAATTGTGCAATATGTAGGTTTGCACTTTTGCACTTACACGTGCGACCTACATTCGATTTTATGACAATCATGCAGCAGCAGCAAGCAGAGCATTGATGATGCATTTCTAACAATATTTTAAGTTAGTGTTCTAATAGACGCGGTTTGGATCGGACAACTTGCATTTTTATTTCTTGATTCCAGCCCGTTGGCACTCATTGACATTTTAACATTACACTCACATTTGCATTGCATTTACCATTATTAATGTTAAGGTGTATTTGCACCCTACAGGTACCTTCTTGCTCTCACTTAGTTAATTTAAAAAAGGGGCTAAGCAGAATTCCTTGAAATTATTCCATCAAAATATTCAAGGTTTTTCTGCATAGCAATTGGAAAAAGAACTGTTTTTATAAAAAACAATGTTTGAAATTGTTTGGTTTACTGAGCATTGGCTGAAAGATCAAGCAATGCTAATTAATTATGAAAATTATATTACTTAAAAATGGTATTAATTCAAAACCTCGTAAAGATGTTGTAGATAGAGAAACTGACCTGCGATGAGATGGATAAGCATGTCATAGTGTGCGTTTACAGACCCACAATTATAAAAACTACTCTATATTTGAGTCAGTGATGGAAAATGTTTTGGCAAAACTTGCAACTGGTAATAAACTAGTCAAAATAATAAAATAATTCAGATAGCAGTAGATTATTAAATCTCTTCAAATCATTTAATTTGTCACAAGTATATGGAACCAACCCGAACAACTGTGACGACTGCTGTGTTTTTTGTTGCTGCAACTACTTAGACAAAGCCATTATAAATTGTCTGCCTTCGGATCATAGTGCACAGATCACAAGATGCCATTGGTGTCTTCTGCGATCTCTCGAAAGCGTTTGATTGCGTTAATCATGAAACATTACTTTTTAAACTTGATCATTACGGGCTAGGTCAATCAGCGTTAAGTTTAGTAAAATCTTATTTAAATGATAAACAGCAATTAGTTCAAATTAATGGTGTCAATTCGTCGGGGTTAACCGTGAAAATGGGGTACCCCAGGGTTCAATTTTGGGTCCTTTCTTGTTTCTAGTCTACATTAACGATTTACCCCATCTATTGAAAAACAATTTAAACATGGTGTTATTTGCTGATGACACTTCTTTGATTTTTTAGATAAATAGACGTACGAGTAACGTTGACGACGTAAATAATTTGTTTGTAAATTGCGTCGGGTTCAAAATTGGTTCACAGCTAATAATTTAGTTTTAAATGCTAAAAAGACTAAGTGCGTAAAATTTGCCTTGCCGAATGTCAAAGGTACTGATTGTGACGTTATATTAACACTTTCGTTGCCAAGTCCAAAAGTTAATTTTATTTACACAAAGCCATAAATTATTTCGCTAATTACATAACAACCCGAGAGTCGAATCCATCGGCACGATGATTGCGCAACGGGAACCCTATGCCCAAGCACCTGGATCCGAGTTCATTTTACGACACGTCAGCGGGCTCAGGGTTGACCAATATAGTTTATAAATGCTTTGCCCTTTATTTAACAGTTGAATTCGTAATGCTTTTACTATTTCTTTTAAGTCAAGTGGTATGTAATCTTAGTGTAGTAAATAAAACTGCAGTTTGGACCCGACTTTTTGTCATATTAGAGATAGTACAGAACAAAGCATGTTTTTACTTCGGCGTAAAATTTGAATCTAAGAAAATAGCTATTCTTTCAAATCCTGAGAAGTTCAACAAAGAGATGCCGACACCCTTTGTTTGAGAGATAAGGATCATAAACATGCTGATAAAGCTTTGTTATCACTTTTTAAAACTTCGTCGGCCAAAGGTTAAATGCATTGTTGCCTTCTTTTGTGTTTCTAAATGCTTTGTTGTACTTGTTGTTAGGGGTTTTTTTAAATAGTAAGTTATTATTATATCGTTTTGCATTCAAAATAATTTGTAGCTCATTCGGTATTTGTTTGCGCTTGCGGCTAGACCTATATCGAATACTTTCTCTCCCGTGCTCTGTGTGTTTGTTTGTGATTGACGACTACTGGCTTTCCTACTGGACTCTGATTGTTTTACGTGTGGAACCGTGTTGCTATCCCGATACATTCTGACCTGTGCACTGTTTACTGGACTCGGATTTTAACCTGCGATTGGAAGTGTTGTATTTTGTGTATAAAACAAATTACAATGGCAAACTACTCGGATGAAGTGCGCCAAAACCTGATCGCAATCTTCGGTGAGGATTACGAAGAGCACCCTGGCTCTTCAGTGAATTCTCTCTCATCGAGGCCTTCGACAAGTTCCAGCTACCCGGCTGGCGAACTTGCACAAATTCAAGGTCTGGCTGATGACGAGGAGATTGCAATCGATTCGGACGAAGAATTTCTTGACTCCAACGTCGGGTAAGTCATACATAATCTATACATCTATTTATACTTTTACTAATATTATAAAGAGGAAAGATTTTTTTGTTGTTTTTTTGTACCGAATTAGCTCCGAAACTATCGCGCTGATTTAACCATTTCTTACCAATAGAAAGCTAAATTATTCGTTAGTGACAGGCTATATTTTTATCCCGGACACGGATTCTGTAGGGTGAGCCATGAGAGCGAAGCCGCGGGGAAAAGCTAGTACTTAATATTATAAATGCGAAAGTTTGGATGGATATTTGTTACTCAATCAATCAGTTACTAATAATTACCTAACCTTGCTTTTATAGCATAGCCGCGTAGTAGTAAGATTTTTAAAAGAACCAAAAGTCTTATTTAGGATTTTTTTTTCAGAGAAGTTCAAGAGAGTAGCTGTAGCGAAGACAGCGACCATGTGTTGGAAGAAGATTCAGTGGAACTACCTGACAACGAATCTTCAGATTCGGTGCAAGTACCGGACGAAGAGTGGACCCTTCATCGACGCGCACTTCCCCGTCCTCCAGTTTTTACTTCCCGCGAGGAGGTACGGGTAGATAATGATACCACATCCGCATTCGACTTTTTTAGATTAATGTTTACGGACGAAATATTAGAAGCCATAGTGGATTCAACTAATCAGTGTGCACAGCAAATTTTAAATGAGACGACTGCACCTCAAGCCAGAATTCGCAAGTGGAAACCACTTACAACAGAAAAGCTCCTCATATTTTTGGGCATATTGTTCCACATGGGTCACATCAAAGTAAATCGGTATTCAGAGTATTGGAGACAACATTACTTGTTTAATTTGTTTCCAAGCCAATTTATGGCTAAAAATACTTTTTTTTTAATATTTAGATGTTTACGGTTTGGTCAGCATAATTTAGAATCATTGATTGCTTATTTCAATAAAAGAATGGCGGAAATATATAGCCACGGCGAGGAACTATCAATAGACGAGTCCCTCATTCTAAGCCGTGGGCGTAGCGGAATCCGCCAATATATAAAAGGCAAACGCCACAAATATGGCATCAAGCTATATATGCTGGCCACACCGGGTGGCCTTTCCCTCAAAATTCACCTTTATAGAGGTAAACAAGACCAAGAAGTTGGGGGGCAAGGCCATACAGAGAAGGTGGTGGCAAAACTTCTCGAAGAACATTTAGGCACAGGGCGCCATGTGTACATGGACAATTTTTATAATAGTGTTGGTCTCTCAGAGTTCCTGTTGCGTAATGGAATTAATGTTACTGGAACTCTGAGAGCCAATCGCAAAGGAAACCCAGCCGTGGTTATGACCAAATTGCAGAAAGGTGGTAGCATCTTCAGGTACAATCGCCAAGGTGTTTGTGTTTGCAAGTGGCGTGACCAACGTGATGTCTTGACTATCAGCACCAAACATTCACCAGAGCTAATGCCTGTAATTAACAGAAGAGGCCAACAATTATTAAAGCCTGAAATGGTTATAAAATATAACCAATACATGAGTGGTGTTGATAGGCAAGACCAAATGTTGGCTTACTACACTTGCGAACACAAAAATATGCGTTGGTACAAGAAAGTAGGCATTCACCTCTTCCAAATGATGATGCTGAATGCCTACTGCTTGTACAAAATAAAATTAAAAAAAAAAATTGATTTTTATAAATTTAGGGAAAGTGTCATAACAAAGTTGTTACCACCACCACCTGCTAAAAATCCAAGTGAACAGGCCAATGGAACCATACATTTGCCTGTTCACTTGCCCAGAGACCAAAACGGTAATACAAAGAGACGAAGGTGTAAACATTGTTGGGACACCACAAAAAAACGAGTTAACACTCTATGTTATTGTCCATCGTGCGATAAGGAACCTGGCCTGTGCCTAGAATGTTTTCGGGCATACCACAAATATTAGGTTTAAATACATTTTGTGTATACTCTGTTTTTGTTAATATTTAGTATTGTTTTTCCTAATAATAAAGACTGATTGAGGATACTTTGTAGTTTCATTTGAAGCAAAATTATATACCTAAATTCAGACTATTATAGATATGTGATTAAACCTCAAAACCAGGGCTGTAGCTAGAGTCGAATTTGAGGTAGGGCGGCATTGGTGACAGGTAGGGTGGAAGTAAAAAAAATATCATAATTGATCTGCCCTCGAAGCACGGGCTCCTAAATCTCCTAAACCTAGAGGTCGGTGATATACATGGTGTACATCCTATAGCTATAATTTTTTTTATCTCAAACTATGAACAAACAATTTAATTATAATAATTTATCTTAGTTTTTGGTATTTTTAAGGTAGGACATGGTGATTTCAAGGCATTGCCCCCCCCCCAGCTACGGCCCTAACTCAAATGCCCCGCAATGCCCCCCCCTAGCTACGGCCCTAATTCGAAACAGAACAGAAATGAAGTTTGAAAAAGTCCCAGCCCAGTCTGCCAGGGGTGATGACCTCAAGGAAATATGCCGCGACATCCTTTGGGTCAACAGACTTCCACTTAGATGAAGTCACAGGCAAAGATAATAGTCAATTAAAAATCATTATATATTTTATGTACTTTATTAAAATTCATTTTTAGGGGAGCTCTATACGAGTCCAATTTACTAAATCGGTCTTTTCAAACTCCATGATCGTTCTTAGGCGATGCTGGGCAAAGCTGCACCGCGCAAAGAATGATTATGGAGTTTAAAAAGACCAATAAACTGGCACTCATACAGAGCTCCCTGTACCTCCACATCCCTCTGGGCGATATTTTCCCCTAGCCAATTTCTCCTCGGTGGCGATCACAGCGGAACGCCACCGAGCAGACAGCATCGCCAGTTGGCTGCCCTCTAACCGGCGCTGCTCCTGGCCGAGCTCCAGTGGGCAGCGTCGCAGTGGCCTGATGGTTCTGCAAAATATAAAATAATATTATTTTACTGCTACTACATATAGCTTAGATAAAATAAAACTTGTTGATCTTAGAATTCTCAGCTGCTGGCAGGACTAAAACTATAGTTAATCAACTACTAGCTGACTCCCACGGGTTAGTTCCCATAAACTGGCTACCTACCTACAGTATAGTTCTTGCCAAACTTCTGGGACGCCCTGAAGATGGCTTTCTGATGCGCAAGACACGGATCAGTCCTGTTTTTGTATGAGATTTACTACTGCGCAGCCATTGTAGCCAACTTCAGGGCGGCCAAGAAGTTTAGCGAGAACTTTACTTACCCTACCACCTACTTTCACTCTAACCGGATTCAGCTGAGTACCAGTATTTGACATGGATCACGATACCCAATATTGGCAAGACTGGTGTCACGTCTCATATTTTAGTCCCATAGTAAGAATTCACATAAACACTTAGTCTTGCAAGACAGAAAGTAATTAAACTTCTATACTATACTACTCTTAATTATTAGCAAATCAAACACTACTTACACATAATTTTCCACCAAGAGCGGCTGGGTCCTAAAAAATAAATGTCAATAAGATCATGCTACCAAGACATAGATTCACTATGAAATTAACTATAATTATTCCTATTATTCGTTTTAAAATGCCCAAAGCTCATAACTTTATACCATATTTAGTCAAAACAAATCACTATAATATCATTGAGTGAAGTAGGTAGGTCATTCCTCCATTCATAGGCCTCCATTCCAACTTAAAGTAATTGGAAACCCTTAAGTACTAATTTACTAATCAACTAGTCATACTTACTCGCTGGGATCCGCCACCGTCGTCTTCGTCACGCCTTTTTCCCGCTGGAGGCAGTCAGCGAAGCTAAAAAAGAAAAGTTCACTCAAACCATGCAAGAAGAAATTTAATTAGAATGTTAGAAGTAGACTCATAACCAGATTAAGCAGTTTCGTTAGTATGCCCAAAGCCTCAAACACACTCCGGTAGCTGCCACACCATGTTAGTAAAACACTTCACCACATAAACATCAACCCTCACAGAAGTTTACTAGAATCATCAACATCATCATACCATCGTGATCATCAATTTATGGATACGCCTGTAAAACATAAAATCCAGTTGAACCTTTCTGCAGTTTAAGATTTGAAACTTGGTGAACCACGATATAAAAGATGTAGGTAGATACATAATAGTTCGCAATAATTGCCAATAAACTTACCTATTTAAAAGGTTGCCCATATTTATATAAAGTTATTATTATTATTTGCTTTCTGCCCTGTAAAAAACAATAGCAAAGTCAAAAATCCAGTTTTAAATGGACACTTACGACACACACAATTTTATACTTACGTTGCGACTTCGCCAAGTTAGTTCGCTAATGATGATGTCGATCTTTGACTTTGTTGGATTGAAAAACTTTTTGACAGACGGAACTGAAGTACCTACCAATATTCAGACAAATAATCTTTAGTTGATTTCCTGTTTCGTTTCCCAATTATACTTATATTGAATTATTAACTTGATCCCGATACCGATAGATTAATCCTTTTTGTGTATTCATTTATAAATTTTTATTTATTTATATACAAACGTGTGACGAAAGAGTTAAAAAACCAGCTATGTGCTAATTTGACTTCCGTTTTATCGTAATCGGAACAAACATCTAAAAGTTTTCTAAAGTTTTATGGAAAGATAAGAATAAAGTAGGTAGTTTGGGTGGTCTTTGCAAACTAACAATGTATACTAATATTCTAATATGATTAAATACAAATAATTTATTTTGGCTAATTAAAAGTATTTAATAAATTTGTTACTTACCTTTACTTTAAACATAAACGCACCGCTAACTTCCGTTTTCCACACTTGCTGCTTCACTGCTTCTTTTTAAAATAAGTGATGTGTAACTAAAGATACACATATAAAAATGTTTATTTAATACATACCTATGTATCATTATCACCCTATTATAATAATAATAGTGTAATAACTTCACAATAGTAGTAGTAAAACCTTTACGAACGAACGTTCTTGGTACGAATAAACCTCAATAGATGGCGTGCGTAACAACTAACATTAAACACATGATTTCTGTATGTATAAGTAGTAGTAAAACCTTTACGAACGAACGTTCTTGGTACGAATAAACCTCAATAGATGGCGTGCGTAACAACTAACATTAAACACATGATTTCTGTATGTATAAGTAGTAGTAAAACCTTTACGAACGAACGTTCTTGGTACGAATAAACCTCAATAGATGGCGTGCGTAACAACTAACATTAAACACATGATTTCTGTATGTATAAGTACATATACATTTACTAATTTGCAATACTGGAATTTCCCCAATTTATTTTCGACAACCCTTACAGCTCACTCACCTATGGACTCGGTAATCAGGTTCTGGGCATGAATACAAGTCATCTATAGCTACATATAACGACGACTTGGATCCGGGTTGTGGGCACACGAACAAATTATTTTTCGACCCAAATGCTGGGTGCTGGACAACGAAAGTGTTAAATAGGCAGAAGCTAGAATTCGTCGATAAAACGGTTTCCCTGAGGATCACGCTAGACTCAAGGTTACAATGGGGTCCTCATTTAATATCACTCGCAGGGCGGCTAAGTTCGGCAATATACTGTTAGAAAAATCGTCAGTTTACTGATGTAGATACCGCGAGGCTAGTCTATTTTAGTTACTTTCATAGTATAATGGCTTACGGTATCTTACTATGGGGAAGGGCTGCAGACATTGAGTACATTTTTATTCTGCAAAAACGAGCCATCAAAGCGATATATAATCCTCACCGGCGCGATTCTCTAAGGGAACTGTTTAAGGACATTAACATCATGCCGGTAACATGTCAATATATTTATGAAAACATCATGTACGTTAGAAAGAATTTAAATATTTTTAGTATAAACGGCGACAGACATAATTATGTTACTAGAAGTAGGGACCAATTAATTCAACCAAGTTTCAGACTGGCTAAAGTAGCATCATCTCTTATGGGGTACTGTATAAAATGTTAAAATAAAATACCGCCCACATTCTAGAACTGAATGAGACGAAATTTAAAACTTGTATAAAACGCACACTATGCAGGCAAGCATATTATAAGTAAGGGGATTACATCGCTGATAAAAATGCTTGGCTCAATGCTGGGCCTACTCCGCAGCCACTAGGCGCAAGAACAAATTATGGGCTGAAAAGTTTTTAAGTGTTGTTGGACCTGCTGAAGACTGTATGAATATATTTGTATTGTATAAACTCAATTTCTTTTAGTATTATATAACTGCACAGCACATGTGTGAGTACTATGTTCCAACTGTAAATCTACCATTCACTGTACCTATGTGTCGTTTCGTTGACTTCTGTGTGTCTTGGCAGTTGAGTGTGTCATGCTCTCTCTAATTTCTATCTGATGGTGGCACATGTGTTGGATCATTCGGTTCCCTTCATGATGGTTGAGCTAAGTGGTGCCGATCCATGCGTCATTTTATTTATTTATTTATTTATTTGACTAGGTTCACCAACAATTGTTTACACTTAATTATAACAAAAAATACATGCTTATACTAATATTACAGTGCAACAATTAATTAGAGGCAAACACCACATTAACAATTATGAAAAATCTAAAAGCTAACTTACATAGTAATAAGCGCTAATTATTAATACAAGTGAGTGAGTACATAACATCGATAGCATTCATAAAAATGGCACATATTGGTAAAATGTATCAAAAATTGGTTACAAAAAATAAGGATTGGTAAAAATTATACAATTTATAAAATTAGTAAAAATTGGTAAAATAATACAATTAATTAAATTAGTAAAAATTGGTAAAAATAATGCAATTAATTAAAATAGTAAAAATTATTCAATTGATACAATCAATAGAATTGATTAAGTTAATAAAATTGATTAAGTTAATAAAATTGATTAAGTTAATAAAATTGATTAAGTTAATAAAATTGATTAAGTTAATAAAATTGATTAAGTTAATAAAATTGATTAAGTTAATAAAATTGATTAAGTTAATAAAATATAAAATATTGATACATTAACATTATAAATAGAATGATTGAAAAAAAAATTTTTTTTTTGATTTTTGATAATATTTAATCAAAATTTAACTTGTGACAAATGTGGTAAAAATTAAAATAACAAGTTTAAGGGCTACTCGATAAACTCATGAGGATGGATTTCAGTCTAGCCAAAGAGTCAAAGTGAAGATCGACAACATCACCATAGCCATTTACTTCCTTACACATTCTTGCATAGGGCGAATTAGCTCCCAAAACGGTTCTCCTCGACGGCGGACAAAGAGGTGTAATGGCACTACGCGGGATCCTAGCAGGAGCCCGAAAATTGAAAAGCGCAAGCAGACTAGGACTGTCTATTTTGTTCTTAATGATTTTGTAGGCAAATATCGCGTCAATCAGTTGCCTACGCCTTTCCAGGGACCTCATGTTAAAATGCTGTAACCTTTTGTTATAAGAACGTATTTTTTTGGCGATACCGTTAGAAAATGCAAGATGCCAAGCGAACCGCTTCTGGACACGTTCGAGACGCAGCGAATGTGAGGCGTAGTGAGGACGCCAAACCACACTGTTATATTCAAGAATGCTACGAATAAGACTATTATAAAGCATTATTTTTGTCCTATTATGACGAAACGACTTACAATTCCTCAGGACAAACCCTAACATTTTCGAAGCTCGTTTAATGATATTGTCTAGGTGTGGCGTAAAAGTTAACTTCTTATCAAAAATAACACCTAGGTCCTTTATGGTTTCTACTTCCTTAATATTGTCACCAGAAATATAGTAACTACTGCGCAATGGGTTATTTTTTCTGGAAAATTTCACATGGTAGCATTTTTTTGCATTCAGATCCATTCTGTTATTATTACACCATTGAACGAGACGATTGAGATCACCTTGTAGGTATAAAGGATCTTCCTCATTCCTAATTATCCTAAAAAACTTCAAATCGTCAGCGAACATAAAAAAATCAGAATGTAGAAAACACTGGGGGAGATCATTTATGAAGTAAATAAACAAAATCGGCCCCAAGTGCGAACCCTGAGGAACACCGGAAGAAACACACTGAAGGGTCGATTCATAGCCGTTTACAACGACAAAGAAAAATCTATCCTTTAAATACGAGCCCAGCCACTCTAACAAAGATCCAGAGATGCCATAGGAGCGCAACTTGGCTATTAAGATTTTGTGGGATACTTTGTCAAAAGCCTTGCTGAAATCCGTATATATAACATCAGCTTGATGGCCTGCATCAACAGCTTTTATAAGAAGTTCTGTAAAGGGGACCAAATTAGTGCTAGTTGAACGGGTTTTAACAAATCCATGCTGGTGATCGCTTAAGTACACATTTAAGTGATCCTGTATATATGGACAGATCAATGACTCAAAAACTTTGGCGAATGAAGATAAAATTGAAATGGGCCTGTAATTAGCAACCACGTCAGTGTCAGCCGATTTGTGAATAGGAACCACTTTAGCAATTTTCCATTTTGAAGGAAATAAACCTGTTGTTAATGATTTGTTATAAATCAACATTAAAGGGTAAACAAGCTCAGATGAACACACTGTGATGAAAACGGGAGGTATTCCATCCGGCCCCGCCCCTTTATTTGGATCTAGGCTTTTCAATTTCTTGTAAAGATGTTCAGGAGAAATAACTGGTGCAGTTAGGCACAAACTACTGTTCTCTATAGATAGCAAGAATTCTGATTCGTGGCCAACACCACCACTATCGTCGGAGCCATAAACGGATGAAAAATAATCGGCAAATAACTCGCATACTTTTGACCCGTCCGAAGTAGCCGTCGTTCCGTCTGTCATTGTTAATGGGTACGCACCTGAACCTCCTCGCTTTGCCTTCAGATAAGACCAAAATAACTTTGGATTTGATGCTAATTCGTCTTCCATATATTTAGTATAACTATTGTAACAGGTGGTAGCAAGATTTTCACACCGTTTAGTAACTAGTTTTAACTCTATTGCATCTAATGGGTTTCTATATTTCTTGAATCGTATTCTAATCTTATTCTTTTCCCTTAGCATTTTAATTAATTTACGACTAAACCATGGCGGAAATTTACGGTTTTTAGGTTTACGTGACGGTAAGAATTGTTGTATCGCGGTATCCAGCGTGTCGTAGAAGACCTTCACCATTCCATTCACATCACATTGATTACTGAATAACGAGTTCCAGTCTAATTCTTTTAGGAAATCACGAATTGGTTGATAATCCGCCCCATGAAAATTGGGACTCACTTTTGCAGTGTTGTAAGGGAGCCTAGCTTCCCCATCAAATGAAATAACAATATCCAAAGGAGGATGTTGTTGATCCACATTACTAATAGGAGTCAAATTTTCACTTACACAACATAGCGGTATTGTAGAGAGCACAAGGTCCAATATGCGACCAGCAGTATTCGTTATAAAGTTACATTGTTTCAACATATTAACACAAGTAAAATCTATCAAAAGTTCGCTTATAGTACACTGTCCAACCTTACTCGTGGTGGGATACACATCTTTCCAAGTGATGCTACTCACGTTAAAATCACCCACAATGCAAACGTCACAGTTAGTAATCTGTTCAAAAATCGCACTACAAGAGTTCACAAAGTTTTCTAAAGTAGTGCGACGTACTGGCGGAGCTAGGTATACTGCGCAGAGAGCTATCCGTCTGACAGTGCGTGTCCATGGCAGTTCTATGGTAACCCAGAGATCCTCGTTATTAGTTTCCCACTCGTTTACACGTTTTGATGCAAAACTTTTCTTAATGGCAATCAGAACTCCTCCACCATCCTTTTTTACACCCGCTGAATGGGTACTTTCTCTGTCCCTTCTGTAGACAACGTATCTGTCATCGAACAGCTCTCCACTCAGAACAGAACTGTTAAGCCAAGTCTCTGACAGTATCACTACATCAAAGTCATTACAACATATATTCCTATAGAAAACATGGGTCTTAGTTCGTAAGCCTCGACTATTTTGGTAATATAATTTTAAGCAGTTGAATTTGATTTTAGTAATATTCCGTATAGCATGCAAAATATATTTTAGTAATAATGCAAACACATAAAAAAAACAAGTTACTGTGTTAAATACAAGCTAAATTATCTTATTTAGAGAATCCAAATTTTTAATAAGAATATGACCCTCGCCATCATCCTTTCTTACAAAGATCCTGCCGTTTCTCACCCAGACATACCTATATCTCTTTTCTTGGGCCTTGAGCCTTGCGGCAGCATGAAGAGATTTATTGGAGGAGGATAAGTGTTCCACAATATAAACTGGGGTTTTGTTACCAGCAAGTCCAAAATCGGCGCTATTGAGCTTGTCGTTTTTATTATTTTTGTTATATTCTATGACGGCGGCCAGAAGCTGATCCCTAATTCTCGGCGAGGCGAGCTGAATCACAACAGAACGAGGACGAGTACTATTGGTTTGGAGCTTAGCAGTACGTGTGCAGTGCAGAATGTCGCTGTCTTTCAATTCAAATTTGACTACAGAGCCCAGTTGCTTAACTACGGTGTATAAGTTCTCCTGTTTATTTTCCGGAAAACATTGCATCTCCAGGTTGTTGGCCCGCGCTTGCTGCTCCAAGTAATTGAGACGGTGACTTAATTCTGAATAAGAGGTTTTCAATTGCGTATTTTCGTCCTTTAATTCTTTCACAGTGTTCTTTAAGGCAGCGTGATCAGATTGAAAGTCTTCAAATTGTACAGTATGGAAATTCAGTGAAACCTTCAGCTCACTCACTTCTTTTCCTATTGGCTCCAACTCCTTTTTGACAATACTAACAATCGAGTTCTTTAATTGTTGTAACATAGCAGCGAGCTCCCTTTTTATAACATCCTGCACAATTTCTCGTACGTCATCGCTAGTTACAGATTTGTTCTCGGGAGGAGAGTTTAGGGCAGGTCTTTTGTTACCCCTTGCGGTAGATACATTGCGAGCAGGTGTGCTATTCATAATAGTAAGATTAGAAACAGCATTCGTGCAGACCGAACACACCCATTTACAAAATTCATCGGAGTCAGCAGGAATAACTGGTATAGAAATGCAAAGAAAGTGAAAATTCATGTTACATCTCCTGCAAGCAACATACTGTTCTCCATGTTTTCTGTTCTCGCTGGTGCAGCAGCCCCATGACGGTGAAGTTGATGCCATTGTAAAAAAAAATACAAACAATTTCTACACGTATATGACAATTTATTCAATTTATACACGCTAGTGCCTAATAATTAGTGCAATCCAACTTTTGCCGCCTCTCGTGACAGTTGTCACCGATGTGTACTTGAGCTCGCGAGAAGAAGGTCGTAAGTCCTCTCTATACGGCGTCGCTTACGCGTTTCGCTTGACCACTTTAGAATAATTGTTTGTGAGGGTATTTCGTTAATCAAAATAAACTAATATTGATCAATGTTCACCAGTTACACCATTTATCATCTATTTCACTGCACTGTTTGGTAATATGAAGTTGGGAACTTTTATACTTGGTATTGTACTAAAAGCCAATTAAACGCCTTATAGTAATAATCCAACCTTATGCCGCCTCTTGGGATAGTTGTTATCGATATGTACGCGAGCTCGCGAGAAGAAGGTCGTAAGTCCTCTCTATACGGCGTCGCTTACGCGTCGCGCTTGACCACTTTGAAATAATTGTTTGTGATGGTAATTCGTTATTGAAAGTAAGCCAATTTTGCTCAATATTCACCAGTTACACCATTTATCAACTATTTCACTGCACTTTTTGATAAAAGGAACTTTTATACTTGGTATAGTTGTAAAATCCGGTACAGAAGTTCGTTCTAAACACTCATAAACAACTATATTGTGAGGAGCACTTTCACTTAGATGTTTATTGTACGGTAGCTTACATTCCATTTGGCCATCATGTTCGCCATCAGTTGGGATTGGTCATAACTTTGCTGCCTCGGCCTCTTATTGTATTTTTTTTTAACTCTTAGTTACTCCAGAAACTTTTACGTGCACACACATATATGTATTTTTTCAACAAGAATTATGTATCAAAAAAATTGTAATTAAAACTGACGGTAAAGAGTGTCCGTGGAGTTTCTTCCAAATTCTTCTCCATTGAGACCTACTGACGCTTACGAATTTGCAACTAGAGTCATCTTTTTTTTTTTGTTAGGCAATTGGGCGCACGGTTGGCGCAGTGGTTGAGCAATTGACTGCTGCGCTGCGTGTCGCGGGTTCGATTCCCGCACGGAACAAAAATTTGTATGACCTACAGACAATTGTTACGGCTCTGGGTGTTTGTGTATGTGAGTTTATATGTTTGTAAACGCACCCACGATACAGGAAGAAATTCCTAGTGTGGGGCAACGTTTAAAAAAAAAAAAAAAAAAATCAATAGTACCTCTAAGGTTTATTTGAAATAAACTATTTGATTTTGATTGAGGCTACAGAACCAGCAAAGACATTTTTCATTTCTCATAATCGGAAAGTAGTGTTTACTTGATCCGAGTAGCGGGTGGAAGATGCTACTTCTCACCTTTGGGCGGGAAAGACTTATTAATTGCTTCCCTCTCTAGGATGGAAATAAATTTTAAAAATAGAACTAAATATGGTTAGGCAGTCGGCTGTAAAAAAATGCTGCGGTCTTGTGAGTGTATAAACGGCCAGTGTGAATTTAAATAAAAAACCGGCCAAGTGCGAGTCGGACTCGCGCACGAAGGTTTTCGTATCATTATCGCAAAATACGCCAAAATAATCACGTTTGTTGTATGGCAGCCCCACTTAAATATTTATTTAATTCTGTTTTAATATTTGTTGTCAAATAACAACATATTTGAATATGAAGTATTGCGAAAGTTCTAAAGATATTCAGTTCCTACGTTGGGTTCTGAAGCAGGATGCCAACTTCTCTACTTGTAAACACGACGCAAAACTCCAACTTCGAAGAACGTCAACTTCGCAAAAGTCTACTTTTTCAAAAAGCCAATATGTTCGAGGTATATATGTAATAGAATGTATATAGAATAAAACCTAGTATTTTCTAATAAAAATAATCATTATTTTTAGGGTTCCGTACCCAAAGGGGTAAAATGGTACCCTATTACTAACTGCCAGTTTCCCAGCTCTCAATTATCGGGCTGTTAACGTAATCGAGGATTAATCGCCTGTTAATTCTACTTTCAGGTTCTCAACATCCAAGTGTGACAAGTGGTTGACAATTTGTCACATTTGAGTAAAATCTCGAATTAACCGCATGTTACAGCAGTTTTGGGTTTCTGAGCACCTTTTTAAAAGTTAATCTCTTGTCAACGAGCCTAATTTATAATTGTTGGAAATTGGTCGATTATTCGCGGATTAAAATTAATATTATGACTTTAAAGGCTTATATTACGATAAAAAGATAATAGGGGTCGGCGAAAACTTTGGTATGGGTTGAGTTATAAAAAATATGTTAAATAAATCAATTATAGTTGAATAACAAGATTTAAAAAAAAATAGGATATTACAAACTTTTAAATTAATTACATTATAAAAACTTGACACAATTATCAAAAATTGTTATTTTGTATTTATGTAAATAAATAAAAAAAAAAAACTGTTACTGACCTGGGAATCGAACCTCACGCTAGTGCGCGTGAGGATGGTTCGATCCCCAGGTCAGTGTTGACTATACCCTGTACTTAGTAATTATCAAGGTCAGCTTCTGGATAGGTTTGTGTTTAACTTGAAGCGGCTGGGGTGGTGACCGCGCCAGGGTAAGCAACACTAACCAAGGTCAGTCTTTGGATGGGTGACCACTTTTTTTTGGATCGCTTGTTTTTGGATAGGTGACTCCGCCAGGGTAAGCAACACTAAACAAGGTCAGTCTTTGGATGGGTGACCATCGCCACAAAAATTTTGATCACCCATCCTAAAGTCACCCCGTTAGGTTAAACAACATCTAATAAGGTCACCCATCCAAAAACAAAGCGAACCCAAAAAAAGTGGTCACCCATCCTAACAGTGACCTTGGTAAGTGTTGCTTACACTGGCAGGGTCACCCATCCCAAAACAAGCGAACCAAAAAAAAGTGGACACCCATCCCAAGACTGACCTTGGTAAGTGTTGCTTACACTGGCAGGGTCACCCATCCCAAAACAAGCGAACCAAAAAAAAGTGGACACCCATCCCAAGACTGACCTTGGTAAGTGTTGCTTACTCTGGCAGGGTCACCCATCCAAAACAAACGAACCATTAAAAAACGGTCACCCATCCAAAGAATAACCTTGGTAAGTGTTGCTTAACCTGTGTGGGGTCACCTATCCAAAAACAAGCAAACCAAAAAAGAAGTGGTTATCCATCCAAAAATCGAGCTTGGTAAGGTTTGCTTAACTTGGCGGCTACACCAACCCAGCCTCTCAAGATTTATAGTAGTGAATGAATACCAGCTAGGGTAGCCAACCGAAATAAATTAATGTCGATTATTTAATGTAACAAGCGATTACGTAATTTCTCGATGATGAAGTGTTGAGAAACTCACTGACAACTGACGGCTGGTTAATTTGTGACAAATTGTCAGCTGATTTGAGATGTGACGTCGACTTAAGAAACTGGCCCTAAGACTCCGCTGTCCGTATGTCTGTATTTTTTTATTATTGATAGGTTCGAGCTTGACCACTATCGCACCTGATGGTAAGCCATGATGTGGTAGACGATGTAGCACGCTTACCTAGAAGAAACGTATTCACTCTTGACTTAAAGACTCCCAGGTCGTAGCTATCAGGAAACACAGACTCTGGCAGGGAATTCCATTCCTTAGCTGTACATATAATGAAAGTATTCCCAAAACGTTTGGTGCGTATGGGTGGGATGTCCACCATGTACCGATGACGCATCGCCGTACGTCTTGTAGTCCGATGATGGAACGGGCTAGGAGGAATTAGTTCATGCAATTCCAACGCATACTCTCCGAAATGTAACCGATAAAAAACCGACAGACTGGCAACTTGGCGCCGATGTTCAAGGCTCTGGAGCCTAGACTCGACCAGTATTTCATTGCCTATGCTGCCTGGTACTTAGCAGCCTGGTACTTGGCAGGCTTGGCAGGCGTGAAGTACCGTCTCACCTTTGCAAGGATCCCCAACTTTTTGGCAGCCAGCTGAGCTTTTGCCTCAATGAATGGACCGAAATTGAGGGTCAATTTTAACGTAACGCCAAGAATCTCAAGATGGTCCGTTTTTGGCACGGTCACACCACGGAAAGAAGGAGCCGGGTGGAATTGGCTCCTTTTAGCGGAATAAAGATACCTGGGTCTTAGCAGCATTGAACCTGACCAGATTGGCATCGCCCAACTCGGGCACTGCCTTCAAGGACAGATTCAAGCGCCCAACCATGGCCTCCCGGAGAAGTGAAAAATAACTTGGTTTTTCGGCAGTAAATGTAAAAAAAAAAAGTTAATAAAAAAATCAAAAACCCGACTGCTTAAAAAGCAAAACTAAAAAGACGTAAACACGAAGAAATCATGCTGTGCAGTCGAAGGATACATGTTCGCGTGCTGGCTAACCAAAACCAGATGTATCCTCCGACTGCACAGCATGCTGACATAACGAATTACAGGCCGATATCCAAACTGTGTATTATAGCAAAGGTCTTCGAAAGAGTTATATATAATCAGGTTTATTCTGCACTTAAAAACTCGTTCAGCTCGCTCCAACATGGTTTTCTGAAAGGTAGGTCTACTGTCACTAAACTAACTAACTGTAAAAACGGGACCCTATTAGTAAAACTCCACGGTCCGTCTGTCTGTCTGTCTGTAACCAGGCTGTATCTCATGAACCGTCATAGCTAGAATATTGAAATATTCACAGATGATGTATTTCTATTGCCGCTATAACAACAAATACTAAAAACAGAATAAAATAAATATTTGAGTGGGGCTCCCATACAACAAACATGATTTTTTGCCGTTTTTTGCAATAATGGTACGGAACCCTTCGTGCGCGAGTCCGACTCGCACTTGGCCGGTTTTTTAGCTGTATTTAAGTGTCTGTAGCTGAGTCGGCCTGTTCGCTTTCAATTTAAAGATTAACTTACTAATACTTACAGTTCGTGTCTTGTTCTTCTTCCACTTCTGTTTTAAGCTCCGTTATAGACACATTGTCTTCCGAATCAGAATGCTTTACTTGTATATCTTCTTCATCTGGAGAGTCTGGATTTACCAACTCTGCTTCTAGCTCTGTAAGTGAAAATAAACATTCAAGCAAGAGTGAATCTATCCTAACATTGCAACAACACAACAACAACATGCAATATAGTCATTCAACATTTATTTTTATTGTCATTATATTTAATAATAGCGGACGCCTCGCGGTTTCACCCGCGTATTTCCCGTTCCCGTAGAAATACAGTGATAAAAAGTAGCCTATGTTACTCGGAGATAATGTAGCTTCCCAACAGTGAAAGAATTTTTGAAATCGGTACAGTAGTTTTTAAGTTTATTCGTTACATACAAACATACAAATTTTTCCTCTTTATAATATTATTAAGTACTAGCTGTTGCCCGCGACTTCGTCCACGTCAAACTCGTAAAATATATATTTTTATTTTTATAGTTTCCCGCCGGAACTATGAATTTTCTCGTTATCAAACGTACCCTATGTTACTCGTTATTACATCAGCTATCTACCAGTGAGTCCCGTCAAAATCGGTCCAGCCGTTTCGGAGATTACCCGGAACAAACAGACAGACAAAAATCTTAAAAATTGCTTATTTGTTGTTAATACCGTATATACTTTCACGAAAAAACGAAAAAAATAATAAAACGTTGTTAGTTTGATATTACATACAGACACTTTAATTTTATTTATTTGTATAGATAAGTAATTGATTATAGATGTATTTATGTATATATTACATAGCATATGTATTTATCTGTGCATCTATTATAATATAGTATTTGAACACTGTTGACACCATGACAGCCTCACTTCATATCCAGACAATTACTGTCCATACCAGGTTGCCTGAAAGAGATCGCAGAATGCGATAAGGCAGCCCATTGTATAACTTTCTTAATTCTTTATTGTACACCAAAAATAACATTACATACAGTGTGATAATAAAGTACATGTACTAAGGCGAGCTTAACTCAATGTAGATGACATTATAGAGGGCAGGATCCAGTGTACAATTTTAAAATAATTTAAGACGAATTAAATTAAATATATTTACATAAATACATATTTTTATATCATCTGCCTAGCCTTTTTCCCAATTATTGTTGGGGTCGGCTTCCAGTCTTACCGGATTCAGCTGAGTACCAGTGTTTTACTTGGAGCGACTGCCTATCTGACCTCCACAACCCAGTAACTGGGTAACACGATACCCCTTGGCAAGTCTGGTGTCAGATCTCAGGCTTCTGACTACCCGTAACGACTGTCAAAGATCTTCAAATGACAGCCGGGACCAACGGCTTAACGTGCTTTCCGAGGCACGGAGGAAACTCGGTATGTTGAAATGGTCACCCATCCACGGACCGACCTCGTCAAGCGTTGCTTAACCTTGAAGATCGACCCGTGCGGCTGTTATTATTTAGCCACGAGCTCCTATATATAAATACTAATATTATGTCATTGCGCAAGGAAATGATCTTTAAACTTCCTCTTGAAGACCTCCAGAGAAGGGCTGTCACGTAGGTAGTGTGGGAGAAAGTTCCAGAGACGCACTGCAGTAGCAGAGAAAGAGCCATCATAGTGGCTGGAAGTGTGTCGTGGAGGGCGAAGGAGAAGAGAAGTGGCAGTGCGACAGGGTTTACCCCTCGGGACAAGGTACTCAAAGCGTTCACGAAGGTATTGAGGAGAATTAGGATTGTGCAGGATAGTATAGAGAAGGGATAGGATATGGGTTTCTCGACGACGCCGAATCGTCAGCCACTTCAATCTGTTCCGAAATTCCGATACATGGTCGTATTTGCGGAGGCCAAAAATGAAGCGGATGCACAAGTTCTGCATCTAAGTTTTAAACTCGAGCGACTGCTCGAGTTTAAAACTGACACTAACAATCAAATACTATAAGCAATCAGATGGCTGGAATCTAATAATTTACGTGTAAATATTGAAAAAACAAAGTTAGTACAATTTCAAACATACAATTCTTTAGTAAAACCACCTCAAATACACTACAATAATTCAATTTTGGCACCTGTACCTTCAACCTTATTCTTGGGAATAGTTATTGATGAAAAACTAAATTGGAAAGAACATGTAAAAAAAGTCTGCACTCGTCTCGACAAATTTGTGTTTGCTCTTCGAAAACTGAGACGAATAGCCAGTAAAGAAACAGCCCTAAATGCTTATTATGGCTATGTTGCATCAGTGCTGCGTTACGGCGTTATTCAGTAGATGTGAACAGTGCATTCATTGCACAAAAAAAAATGTGTCAGAACTGTGTATGGAGCAGAATATTTAGATCATTGTAAGCCATTATTCAAAGCACTAAAAATTCTTCCACTTCCTTGCCTATATATTTTTGAGATTTGTATGTTTATATTAACTTTAAAACTTTCGCGTTTCATAATTGAAAAACAATATACCACGGGTATTTATTTGTATGTTTGTTAAAAGGTATTCGCACATGTTCCCATTGTATGAGAGCATTTCTAAAAGAGTGAAAAGCAGAAGCCCAAATAAATTACTTGCACCTAGCCAGAGATCACAATTGTATAGCAGGAATTTGGGCGCACAGTTGGCACAGTGGTTGAGCAATTGACTGCTGCGCTGCGTGTCGCGGGTTCGATTCCCGCACGGAACAAAAATTTGTATGATCTACAGATAGTTGTTCCGGCTCTGGGTGTTTGTGTATGTGAGTTTATATGTTTGTAAACGCACCCACGATACAGAAAGAAATTCCTAGTTTGCCCAACACTAGGAATTTCTTCCTGTATCGTGGGTGCGTTTACGTTAAGAATTTATAAAAAAAAAAAAAAAAACAATTGCATGGCAATCAATATATTTAATAATTTACCCCCACGCATCAGTGTTGCCCACTAATGCCCACAATATTTACCTGGCTTTTAGACAAATGTTTATATTCAGTTAATAAATTTTGACATTACATTTTATTAATACTTATTTACACTTGATAACTTGAATTGATTTTTAATTTTTTTTATGCATTTGACATTATCTAATTATTAAATTTTGACATTTCATTCATAATTATCATA
Source organism: Anorthoa munda (assembly GCA_945859665.1). NCBI lineage: Eukaryota > Metazoa > Arthropoda > Insecta > Lepidoptera > Noctuidae > Anorthoa > Anorthoa munda. The sequence continues at coordinate 11,228,519 of OX243917.1, read as the reverse complement.
ACATTGTATAAAAATTATCTAAACTAATTTATAATATTGTACGCCTCAAACGTCGCGCACACCATGTGTTCGTAAGCTATTGTTGTTTCTTTTGTGTCTGCTTATTGACGCGCAATGGGGGAATATAGCCTTTTCTTAGCGTTTCGATGATAAACAACTTACTACAGTTATATTGTTGCGGCCTAGAGCTTGGACACTTTGATTTTGTTTTGTAATTTAATTTTAATATTTCTACACTGGCAACGGTAGCGTATGAGAAACTGTTTAATATTAAGATCTTAATGTACCATATATTCAGAAATAAATATATCTTGTCTTTATTAAGGAGTACCTCCGTTGCATCTAAAAAACAGACATCCGCATAGTCTATGAGCGGTAGAAGAAGGGATTGTGCAAGAGTAACCTTATTGTGAAATGGTAAGAATTTTTGGAGACGTTTAAGGGACTGAAAGAGTAAAAGACCCTCTTATTCACATCAGCAATATGAACCTCCCAAGAGAGGTTTGTATCCATGTGAACGCCTAGATTTTATGCGCTTTTGGATTAATTTATGGGTACTGAATCATACGCTACCGGCGGCGGGAGATACTGGTGATCCAATAGGTTGAGCATGTATCTACCACCAACAATGAGCGCTTGCAATTTGGTTGGGTTCAGTACGAGCCCATAGGATTTAGCCCATTTGCTAAGATTCAACGAGTTCACCTACTTTAAAATGACGATATAACTGCAAGTCGTCTGCATAGAGATGATAGTTAGAAGAAAGGACCTTAGTGATAGCATTTATAAAAACTGAAAAGAGAAGAGGAGAGAGGACGCCACCCTGAGGAACGCCCGTAGTCAAGTCACACCATTCAGAGGAACACTCATCGGTTTGAAGAGACTGGGAGTGGGAATGCCTCCGAAGATAAGATTTGAACCACTCAATTACATAACATTAAGAGAGGAAAGGATTCCCAAAAGGATGTCAAAGTCAATTGAGTTGAAGGCACTGCTGAAGTCCAGTAAAACCAATACAGTCAGAAATTTATTCTCCATAGCCAGTCTTATGTAGTCAGTTACTTTAACAAGAGTTGTTACATTACTATAGCCAGGTCTAAAACCAGTTTGGTAAGGACTCAGCAGGCCATTATAGGACAAATAACAAGACAGTTGCTTCTGGACAATACTCTCGAGAACTTTGGAGAGGATTGGGAGTATGGATAATGGACGGAACTGGGATGGTAAGGAGGGATTTGAAACTTTAGGAAGCGGTAGGTTCTTCCAGGATGTAGGAAAAGAGTTTTTGAAAAGTGAAAAATGTACAATGTGAGTTACAACAGGAACTATTTCAGTTAAAATAGGCAAGAACATATGGGGTTGAAGGCTATCGTCTCCTACCGCCTTAGTGGAGATGGACAGGATACATTTCTTAAAGTCTAGTTCGGTAATTGGGTGGAACGAGAAAAGTATTTGCTGGCAAGGCAAGATTAGAGAGTTCTTTGAGAGTGGAGGATTTAACATGGTTGTCGAGGGTGATTCGTGACTTAGAAAAGTACGCATTAAGTGCATTGAGATCCATCTTAGCTTTGTCACGCTTAGCCATCTGATTTTTAAATGCTGGGGATAGCCATGGAGCAGGACGGTGTTTTACTCTCATCTTTTTAAGAGGAGCATGTACCTCATATATATTTCCAGCATAATCCTGCTGAAGACTGAGACCATAGAGTCTACATTTTCGCAGGTGAATACAGGAGACAAGTCAACGTTTTTAAAACTGCGAATAAAAATAAATTTGGCCTTGCGTTTACGGGGTCGAATCTTGTTGGAAAGATAAATGAGGTCATGATAGGAAAAGGGAGCAGGAAGCTGTCCACTGTGGCATATTAGGGTCAGAAACTAGAATGAGATCTAAAAGAGAAGGAGCACAGTGAGGAGCTCTGTAAATAGCATTTTTTTTATTATTATTGGTAGGCTCGCGCCTGACCACTATTTCATCTGATGGTAAGTGATGATGTGGTCGACGATGTAGCACGCTTACCTAACAGAAACCTATTCACTCTTGACTTAAAGACTCCCAGGTTGTAGCTATCAGGAAATACAGAAACCGGCAGGGAATTCCACTCCTTAGCTGTACGTATAATAAAAGTATTCCCAAAACGTTTGGTGCCTATGGGTGGGATGTCCACCATGTACCGATGACGCATCGCCGAACGTCTTGTAGTCCGATAATGGAACGGACTAGGAGGAATTAGTTCATGCAATTCCATCGCGCACTCACCAAATTTAACCGATAAAAAACCGACAGACTGGCAACTTGGCGCCGATGTTCAAGGGTCTGGAGCCTAGACTCGACCAGTATCTCATTGCCGATGAGCCTCTTGTCCCGTTTTTCAATCGACTCTGGTGCATCCAGCTGGTACTTGGCAGATCCGTCCCAGAGATGAGAGCAGTACTCCATGCATGAATGGAAGCTTACCAATAAGGCTCTCGTGCCAGACCCCGTCGAAAGCCTTCGAGATGTCGAGGGAGACGGCAAGCGCTTCCCCGTGCTTCTCGATGGCCTCACTCCAGAATTCCAGATGTGAATGGCATACGCTAGAAGATCCCCAGTTGACCGATTTTGGCGGAAGCCATATTGGCGGTCACTGAGGATGTCGTTAGTTTCTAAGTATGGATTTGGTATGGGAAGAGCCACTCCTGGTTGTGGGCATTGAAATCTCCCCAGTATCACTAATTGGGCAGAAGGGTACCGCTGCTGTGCCGCATCAGCCGCCTCACACAGATGCTCCGTAAGCCTGTTTGTCTCCTGATCTCCACTGTGCGATCGGTAGACACAGGCGTAGATAATTTTATCTAGGCCTGTGTCCACCAGTGCCCAGACCACGGAAAACCTTGAGTCCTCAAGGTTTCGGAGACGCCGATAACAGATGTCGTCTCGGGCGTACATGCATACACCCGCGCGTGGTTTAAAATTGTGCTCCAGGGTAAACCCTGGGTATGATAAGTACGACACGTCTGACGGACATCCGATCTGCGTCTCCGAAAGGAAAAGAAGAGCTGGTCTATCAGTCTCCAGGTGGTTGTGGACTGCTTCGAGATTTGAATGCAGCCCTCTTATGTTGCTGAGGTGCACTTTGTGTGACAGGGAGTGCTGCCGCTGTACAGTTTTTTTTCTATGTTTCTTCATATCATTATTCAGAGTAAAAAGGGGAGGAGAAGGCAGTGAGATGAGGTTCCACGCTGGCAACCCACAGACACGAACTGACAGGACGCCATCAATAGGGGACTGGTCTGGAGACTGCGGGGACGCCCGAGCCCCCCCGGGAATGTCCATCGGGCCCTGTCTTCTGATCGCCAACCAGCACGATGGTGCATGCCGGGCTTTTTCGACAGTTGGCGGGCCTTTCGTGTGTGGCTAGCACACTACTTGGGCCCCCAACTACCTGCGGTCGGCCACGGGCGCACCGTGCCTCGGATCCCGCTACCCTCCGCGACCAGCCTCCCGATTCGCCCATAACAGCGCTCCTGCAGTGGAACAGCTATCTCGACCCAACTCCTCTAGTTGACTACACCGAGCATCTTTGCCGTTTGCTTGTACGTCTTTGCCCGGTGGGTGGTCGCAAGCCTTCGGCCGTAACCTACCACCAGTTAATGTCACCTGATTAGCACCACCCGGGAGCCACGTGTAGGGAATCGTATGGGGTGCTCTCCTACGGACGAGGGTGACGCAGCCCCCAAATTTTTTTTCATTTCATTTTCATTAATTTAGCGGAAGTAAGTGCATATTATTGACTGAAGGGACAAGTGTTTGGAGTTTACGGCTGCGCACATCTCCCTTGATCAGACAGGTGTTGAAGTCTCCGAAGATAAGCGTATGCTCATAGAGTGGGGAAAGATTTTCTAATTTTGTTTCAAAGGAGATAAAGTTATCGATTTGACAATTAGGACTATAATAGACACCTAAAAGTACGTTTGTGTTTTGACGAAAGTCTATTTCAATGAATAGGTGTTCAGCAAACTTTGAGTAGATACTCGGAGACTGGTCAACTATGCTGTAACTGATATCCCCACGGACTTTTAATTATTGTCTTGATTTTAATTATTAGTTTGATTTTAATTGTAAAATTTACTGAATTCTGACATTTCTAATTGATTAATTGTGTTTGATTTACTTTTCTTTGTACTGTTGGAGCGTTGTTGTCTCCCCCTGGTGGGATGGGCGTTAATGGCTGCGACACAGTTCTAAACTAATGCAGCCATTTCCGTACACATACATTTTGTAAAATATGTTTTGTTGAAATAAAGATTATATTATCATTACATAATTTAAAAATAAAAAATAAGTCTAAGGACAATCTCAAGCACTACCTGGTTTGTCAAAAACACGGCAAAACATGTGAACCTAAAAATAACAACAGGAAACCGTGCGAAAAATGCAATACGTATAAACAGAGACTGAGCAAGCACAGCAATATCTTAGCCAAGAACCTTCTAAACAGACAAGGGGATATAATCTACTTAGAGATGGCAAATCCTGAACTTGGATCACAGACAATAAAAAAATAAAGTTTATTTAGTGCTAAAGCACATAAAGTTTGTTTGTTAAATGGAACACCACAAAAATTATCTCTCATAAAGCACCAATCTTATTATGGCTAAAAAGCCGATCGCAGATAAAAGGAGAAGACAAAAAAAAGAAAAACATACCATCATTTTGAAGCTCCTCTTCTGATAATTCTTCTTTGATACTCGTAGCATAGCTCTCTGTTTGACATTCCCCAACTATACTTATGTGCACCATTGGCGTTTTAGTAAACCCAGTGTGAAACTCTAAGAGATCTGGGTTTGTTAAAGGATTTGGCTGTAAAAATATGACTCCAATGTTAGATTGCTAACCATACATTACCTCACCGTGCCTCTGTGCCGTGAGGGATGTTGGATGGTTGTTTTTCCTGGCTGCCATTTATAGATATTTGTCAATAGACTATTTGTGTTAGTCAACTATAACCAGATGCGGCCAAATACCATTATTTTACATAGATCAATTGCCTATCATTATATCCTTTGGCAAGAAGTGTTGTCAGACTTTTGAAATAAGTCATCAAGAATCTAGTAAAGTATACCTCACCTCATTATCCTCATCCAGCATCTGAGCAAACAGCTCTTCAGCTTTCAGACATTTTCTCTGGAAACGGCAGCATTGTTTGAGTTTGGTGCAGCAGAAGTAACAAACGAGCAGCGGTCTTCTGTCTTCAGTTACAAACTGCAAAAAAACTTGTCTTGCACTTTCTAAACTAATCTAATAAGAGGTAGCATTTATTGTTTACTGGCTTTGCCTGCAACTTCTATCATTAGTACTTTGAATAGCATCTTTACTTTAGAAATTATTGGTTAACCTTACGTAGTTCCACCTATCCTTTAAAGATGATTTCTGATGTCCTTCCCAGGGACTCAAACTATGAATACTATAAATTTCATCGAAATTGGTTCAGCGGTTGAAGCATTAAAAGGTAACAGATAGGCAGAGTTAATTTCTCATATATAATATGTCTATGTTTGTTAAAGGAAATCTCTGGAAATACTGAGGCCTTAGTCCAGTTTTTACTCACGCTCAATTGCATTACCGTAAATGTCAATTTGTATTGAAATTTGATAAGCACCTGACTGGGGTCAGTAAAGGTATGATTCCGATCCACGCTGCACGCAGCATTGCTGCATGCAACGTGGTTTGGAATCATACCTTAAGAAGAAACATCTTGTTTTGTATAGCGTACTGGGGTACGTAGGTAGCGTACTGGGGCCACCCCTTTTCTTAATATACATTAATGATCTTCCAAAAACTATAGATCATAAGATGGTACTATTCGCAGATGACAACACGACTATTGTGGAATATACTAATCCTAATAATTACCAAAATGACATAAATAATTCTCTGAGTGACATTATAAATTGGCTTGACAAAAATAATCTTGTAATTAATTTAAATAAAACAAATGTTATGCATTTCCACCAGCGCCGTAAGAATCCACTAGTTAATGTTGCCTATAATAACTGTAAAATAGAAGAAGTTACAAATGCAAAATTCTTGGGTATAACTATAGATAATAAACTAACCTGGAAACCTCACTTAGAGGAAATCTGCAAGCGTGTGAGTAAATCTGCATATCTATTATTACAATTATCCAAGAAAGTAAATACCGACACACTTTTAAGAGCTTATCATGGATTGGTCGCTTCTATTTTGAGATATGGTGTTGTTTTTTGGGGGCAGTCAACTAATAGAGAACTTATATTCAGGATGCAAAAAAGATGTATACGATCAATGTGTGGTCTAAGAACAACGGATAGTTGCGTTCCTTACTTTAAGAAATTAAAAATACTGACTTTTCCATCTTTGTATGTATTGGAAACTGCATTATTTGTAAAAGCAAATCAACAATTATTTCAAAAATTCGCAGCAGTTAAGAGAACCCCAATTCGTGCCCAATATGAGAATCTGTTATGCCAATACAAGTGTAAAACTGCTTTATTGAAAAAGAGTTTCTTTGGTACTGCTCCAGATATTAAATATCTGGAGCAGTACCAAAGAAACTCTTTTTATATCTATTATAAATTTTATAATAAAATACCTGATAATATTAAATGTATGCCTCTAAACAAATTTAAAAAGTCCCTTCGGGGGATATTACTAGAGAAGTGCTATTATAGTGTAGATGAATTTTTAAACGATATTTCGCTTGTATAAAACTCTTAAGAGCGCGGCGAACGGAGCTCGCAAATGCAATTCGAGACGAGTGAAGAATTCGTTTAGAGTATTGCTATCTCGCTTTGCACACACACGCGGTGCGCCGTGCGCAGCCGTGTGTGTGCGAGTAGATAGGCTTCCATTCATAACGACTCGAAAGCCGGCAAGCCGGCCAACGCGAACTGCGCCGGCGTTCTTTTGTCTTATTTATGTAGGTAACTATGCCTTTTACGAAACCTCAAATATGTATTGTTATAATAAATAATGAATGCAAGTAAAATAATACAAATGTTACTTAGGCAAAGTATTAGTACAAGAAAAATATTCCAATAATTTATGCCTATTTACGCATAAGTAGGTACAGACAAATAACAGCGCTCTGATCTAAGAATATTAAAAATAAAAACACGAATTTCGTATAAACATTTATTTAGTTATGTTTTACTTTATAGATCATCATTCATCTATTTAAAAAATATAAATCAAAACGTGATAAAGTCGTGTAGGATGACCATAAATATTATCGACTGAACGAAATACAAAAATACAATAATGATAATCAGAAAACATTTTTACGCACGCTTTTTAGTTTATATGTACAATTGTACATTGTAATAATTGTACATTACGTAGGTAAAGAAAAAAAAAGTTTATATTCTGTCTCTGATAGGCAGATTTCTAGGTAAACAGGGATCTATTAATTCAGGCAAAATACATTTAAAATAAAACTCTTCTAATTTTAATACTATTGAATTCCAAAATTCGTTGTCTTTTTCAATTTTTTCATATGCCAGTCCTTTAGGCGTCCATATTATAAAATTCCGTATTTGCGGTTTGTTATTTGCAATTGTCCTTGTATCTGGTAAAAATAGTAACTTATTGTATTATATCATTGGGATATAGGTACTTACTGTGAGAAACATCCCAACGCTCGGAGTCCATGTCGGCAACCAAACCAAATCGTAAATAATAAAGTCCGTAAACAACGCAAAGTTCGTAAGAAAGTAGATTACTCAATATCAAAGTTCAAATCACAAGGCAAATCTAAATCCAAGTTCATAGCTTAGGTCAATAGTGTCAGAAATATTACAATAAGTACTTAAAAAATAAATAAATACGCACGAGCAGCACAGTAAAGTAATCGTCTAACACTGACAACAAACCACAAAAAAAAAATTAATTAAAAAAATTAAAATACCCGACTGCTTGAAAAGCGAACTAAAAAGACGTAAACTAGGAGAAAATCATGCTGTGCTGTCGAAGGATACACCTTCGCGAGCTGGCTGACTAAAACCAGACGTATCCTCCGCCTGCACAGCATAATTTTCTCCTTGTTTACGTCTTTTTAGTTCGCTTTTCAAGCAGTCGGGTTTTTTGATTTTTTTAATTAACTTTTTTTATTTATAACTTTTTGGTTATTTTTTTTTTCGAATCAGTTACATTTAAACATATAAGTGTTATATATTTTTGAAATCACCTCTTAAAATCCTTTATTTTGATACCCCACACGATAGGTGCGGAAGAAAAAAAAAATTTGGGCCCCCACAATATGGCGCCCAAGAACCGCTATTTTCCTATTTGCCAATTTTTATGTAGCCAGTGACACTCGCGGGGTTAAGGCGAATCGATTGACGTAAGAACCATCAAAATCGGCCCACGCGTTTGGTTTCTAGAACGCCACATAGGAACAAACATACATACATACATACATACTTACATACATACATACTTACATACATACATACTTACATACATACATACTTACATACATACATACATAAATAGACTGATAAACACATTACCCTCCTTCGGCAGTCGGGTAAAAAATATACAATACAACAAACAGTAAACAACCCCGAAGTGCCCCGAACAAAAGCCGTACGAGTGATACCTACTCAACCGTATGAAGCAAGACTACACACACATTGACATGACGTGCTCGACGCGACAGCAATACTAGCTATTGAAAATGTATGATTATTTTTATGTGTTCCGTAATACCAAAAATGATGAATGAAAACTTAATGCTTTTTTAATTTGTTTTCGATAATTTGTTTCTTGATAATATGAGCTATGTTATAGCGTTGACAATTTTATAGATATTGTTTTTTTTAAGATAGAAAAATCAATAAGAAATCATGTCATTTACGCTGTAAAAATGTACGAAATGAAATTCGCTTAAACTTCATTTTAGGTAACAATTTTGTTATGTACTTACTTGGCGTCCATTACAGGCGTTTTAGGCGGTTGTTCGTTGCTTCAAAATATAGTTCGGGGTACCTTCACTTGTACTAATAAACAACTGTCAGTCAACTGTCAAGTGTCAAATATCTATCAAACACCACATGCCTTCCCCCATAGTCTCTAGGTACTTCACTGAACTTCACTCAAGTTACTATTTTTCACTAACCTAACTATCCTGATATCTTTATGCTTTCCTAACCTAACTAGCCTAATATCTATATTTCTAATATTATTTAATTGTTTTGTAACCTGCCTCCTTCACAAGTTACTACTGCATCTGTTGGTATGCCAAGTATATCACGCATTTCATTACTAGGACCTGGAGCTTCATCAGAATCGCGTCGTCGTAGTTGGTTTATGTGTCGTGTAACGATTGGTCCACCGTTTATCTTTACCAAAAAACGAACAGGTCCCTTGATTCTGAAAACTTCTCCTTTCACCCACTTCTCCCCTCTTGCATAGTTGCGCAACCATATCTTGTCCTTTAATCTAAATGCTCTCACCGGCACTTCTATATTACTTTCAATTTGTCTCTCCGCAACAGGTTTTGTAGAGAACGGATGTATGATGTCAAACCGTGTTCTAAAACGACGTTTATTCAACAATTCTGCCGGAGACTTTCCAGTAATCGAGCTTGGCGCTACTCTCAAACCAAACAAAAGACGTGGTAATAGAATATCCATGTCAGTTCCAGCCAAACTATGTAATTTCTTTTTTACTGTTTGCACAAATCTTTCAGCTTGGCCATTTGACGATGGTGTATATGGTGGAGTCAGTATATGTTGAATGCCATTGCATTTCATAAAATCCTTGAATTGTTCAGATGTGAATGCCGTTCCATTATCAGTTACTACTACTTGTGGCAATCCTTGCTGAGCAAAAATTTCTCTTAATGCTTTAATTGCACAGTCACTTGAGGTTGATTTAACTATCTTTACTTCTGGCCATTTCGAGTATGGATCCACCACAATTAGATATATTCTTCTATCAACTGGACCAGCAAAGTCAATATGTAAACGTTGCCATGGGTTAGAAGGGGTGATCCAAGAATGTCCCGTGCTTGATGGCATGTTTCTATTTATCTGACAACTATTACAGTTTGCCACTAATGCTTCAATCTCATGATCCAGTCCTGGCCACCAAAAATAGCTTCGTGCAATTGATTTTGATATTACTATGCCATCGTGAGTCTCATGTAAACCCTGTAACATGTGTTCCCGCATCGGTGGCGGTATGACCACTCGGGAGCCCCATATTATGCAGTCATTAGTAACAGATAACTCCTTTCTTTTGAGCCAATATACTTTCATATTACTGTCATTTATCTTATCAGGCCATCCATGCAATATCCAGAATTTCACTTTAGATAGAATATCATCTCGCTCTGTTTGTTCTGCAATGTCTTTTACTGAATACTGAATGGCGCTTGGTGTCTCCGACAGTAACAATATATCTTCCACATCATTAGTATCTGACTTCCAATCTTCAGTAATATCCATTGGCCACCTACTGAGAGCATCAGCATTCCCTATACTAGTGCCCCGTTTATATTGTAGTTCATAATCATGTGAATTCAGCTTCAAAGCCCATCGCATCATTCTTGGCGACAGTATTTTCGGTATTGCTTTATTGGGGCTTAAAATCCCAAGCAACGGCTTATGATCAGTATATATTACTATACGTCTTCCATATACATACTGATTGAATTTTTCCAAACCGAATATAATCGCCGCCGCTTCTTTATCGATCTGTGCATAATTACGTTCTGATTTTGATAAAGTTCTGGATCCCATAGCCACAGGTTTTTCTGATCCATCATCCATAACATGAGATAGAACGGCTCCTACCCCATATTCTGAAGCATCACATGTTAATGTTACCTTTCTGTTATTATCAAAATGTATTAGAGTATCTGTACTAGACAGTATAGTTTTAGCCTTCTGGAATGTTTCTGTCTCCAACTTGCCCCACTTCCATATAGCATCTTTATCTAGAAGCCTATATAGTGGTTCCAATAACATAGCTTTATCTTTCATAAACCTGTCATAAAAATTCAACAAGCCCAAAAAAGCTTGCAGCTCTTTAACATTTCTAGGACTCCTCGCATTCATAATCAATTTGATCTTTTTGTCACTTGGATGAATACCGTCTTGATCCACCACATAACCAAGGAATTCAACTTTATTTGTTGCAAACTCACACTTCTTTCGGTTCAGTCTGAGTCCAACATCTTCTAGACACGCCAGTACATTTTCCAGCCTTGCGTTATGCTGTTTCTTATTTCCACTTATTAAAATGTCATCTAGCAACACAGTCACTCCTTTAATACCTGCCAATGTTGTTGACATGATCCGTTGAAAAATACCTGGGCAAGCCTTCAAACCATAGGGTAATCTCTTCATCTTATATAATCCCTTTAGTGTGTTAATCGTCAGGAGCATACCTGTTTCATCCGATACTTTCAGTTGTGTATATGCCTCTTTCAAATCTAGTTTGCTATAAATTACACCACCTGCGACTTCAGATAGACACTCATTTATTGTTGGCTGCGGGTATGTATCCGTGTCGGTTGCTGAATTTACTGTCAATCGGTAGTCTCCACATAGACGAATACTTCCATCTTTTTTTAGTACTGGAACCACTGGTGTAGCCCAATTTGAATAAGCTATTGGTTCCATTACTCCAATGTTAACCAACCTATCTATTTCTTCACACACTCTATCTCTTATCGCAAATGGTACTGACCTGCTCCTCATAAATTTCGGCTGTACATCCTTCTTACAGTTTATCACAACTTCCGGTCCTTTGTATTCACCCAGTCCATCAAACAATTTTTTATATTTCTTAAGTATTTTTAACAGAGATTCATCCTTTTCACTATCCAGGGAATTGATGTTATTTATACCTTCAACTGAAATCCCTAGAGGCTGGAACCAATTTCTGCCAAGGAGATTACCTCGCCCCTGTCCAATTATTATTTGCAGGTATCCTTTAAAATTTTTATATTCAATAAAAACTTTGGTCTTGCCATGCACCTGCACTTTAGCATCAGTCCAGGTGTGCAAGTTTAGCGTGCATTCCTGTAAAAATAATCCATCGGGCCAGATTAATTCTGCTTGCTCCCTTGCCATAATTGTATATGAACATCCGGAGTCAACCTCAAACTTGACTAATTTCTTATTTAGAAAAAGTTCTGTATAAATGGCAGGTTCACGATATGTTCCTCCCACACAGTATAACCCATTCATAAATTCACCTTCCCTTTCTTGAATCTCTTTGATATCACCAGTTCCATTATTATTTTTTCTGCACATTTTTGCAATATGGCCTACTTTGTTGCATGTATTACATTTAGCAGAAACAAACTTACATTTGTGGTACAAATGGCTTCCTCCGCATCTGTAGCAGTATAGCTTCTTTTTCTTCTCTTCCACTGCATTTACCTCCATTGGTTCGACCTCACTGTCCCTACTTGAACTAGCAGAACAAGTGACTAAAGATTCCTCAATGGCTGGTACTTTTAAGATTTTTAAGTCTTCAACACATCTTTCCGCTTGCAATGCCAATTCCACAGCCGTTGCATAAGTAAGGTTAGCCTTCTTCAGCAAATTTTCTTGTAGTTTGGCATTATTTACGCCACACACGAGTCTATCTCTCAAGGTTCTTTCTAAATCTACAAAATTGCAAAACCTACACATTTTTCGAAGTGCTGCAATGTATACTTGAATTGATTCATTTTTACCCTGATTCCTACTGTGGAATTTAAATGATTCTACGATCTCATTTGGTCGCGGACTAAAATGATTATTTAGTTTAGTATCTATTTCAGCTAATGTAACCTGACTCACAGTATCCGGAAACACTAATGATTTAACTAAGTTATACAGATCACTACCACAAGATGAAAAAAATACCGCTTTTTGCTTATTAGGTTCTATTAGGCCATGTGCTATTATGAAGTAACCAAATCGTTCTTTATATGATTCCCAATCCCCACTTTTCATATCAAATGTTTCGAATCTTATATCAGCCATTGTATGTATACCGTTTTCACAATGTTTTCACTGGTTTTTTCACTATATTTTACGTTTTATCTCGTCGCCACTGTTATGTACTTACTTGGCGTCCATTACAGGCGTTTTAGGCGGTTGTTCGTTGCTTCAAAATATAGTTCGGGGTACCTTCACTTGTACTAATAAACAACTGTCAGTCAACTGTCAAGTGTCAAATATCTATCAAACACCACAAATTTTGAAAAAAAAAAGACGTAGGAACCTAGATAAATACTGTCTGAATCCGAATATTAGCATAATTTGGTGGAAATATGCTCAACTTACAAATGATTTAGGTATTACGTTTGTATGGACAATTCATGCTTCGCCGCGCCCTTAATGTGTTTTTGTTTTTTGTTAGTCTTACTCTAATTGAATAAAAAATTTGACATAACGATTATTGATGGATTTTTTAAATTGTGATATAGTTATTTTTAATTGAATTTAAATTGTGACATAATGATTTTTTATTGAATTTAAGTTTTGACATTGTAATTTCATTTTAATTAAAATTTTGACATAGTGATTTTTTATTGAATTTAAATTTTGACATTGTAATTACAATTTAATTTAAATTTTGATATTGTACTTTATTGTTTGTCTAGTACAACTAATTTTGTACGCCATAAATGGCAAAACATGTAGCCACCTCATATTAATATAAGACCTTCTTACTGTACTCATGTTTTACAAAATAAATAAATCTTATCTTAAATCTTATCTTATCTTATACATTTTGACCATAAGAGATTGTTTACATTACCAGGGGTGAGTACGCTTAAAAAACTCGGAATAAGCACACTGATAGCAACAAAAATTCTTGCTCTGATAGTAATGGAGGCCTTTGTCCAGAAGTGAATGTTTTTCGGCTAAAATGATGCCGATGTTGATAGTAATTTACATTATCACTGAGGGGGTTTCTGAATTGACTGAAGGACCTAAGAATGCATCAAACCGTACTTAAATGTCAAATTTTGACCTCAAGGCTTTATATTCTAGTACTGGCTTCCGCCCGCGTGAAAAGTGTTTTCTTATCCCAAAGGAACTTTATACCAGGATGAAAAGTAGCCTATGTATTATTCCAGACTTTAATCAATCTGTGTGCCAAATTTCATCTATATCTGTTCTGGCATGATTGAGTAACAAACATACATCCAAACTTTCGCATTTACTTATAATATTAGTAAGGTAATAAAAATAAATGCCCAGGGAAAAGCTTCTCATGAATAAAATACTTCCAATCATAAAAAACAAATAGGCGGGCAATATGTTTTGTGTAGAAAGGCCTCTACTCTTACACTACAGGGAAAGTAGGAGCATTGACCATTGATTAATTCTTGCTCAAGGTAGATTAGTGACTAATATTTTATATATGTCCTCCTTCATGAATGTGGTCCTTCATAATGGATATTCATTTCTAGTATGAGGCACATTTAAACCCTATTAATCAAAAAAAACAACTTACTGGCTTAGCAGTCAGCTCCTCATAAAGTTCATGCAAACTCTTGTTGACCACCACATACATGGGAGCATCTTTAACTAAACACACCCTACACATTTGCAGTTTTTCCATTTTTTACTCGAAAATCACTGAAATAAAGCCAAATATTTCAATTCTTTATTTTATATTTAAAATTTCCAAAACATACGTAGTATACGAGGACCCGGTTGACTTTTGTTTGTTTTTTTTTAGTTTTGGTTATTGACGGAACAGGCTAAGGTCTGAGACCATGCTGCCTGCCTAGACTTCAGTGCAATTTTAATATTCTTTAGTATTACAATGCGGATGTAACAAATTCTAATGTTTTTTGAAGTATTTGGCAGCAAATTATATCGAGTCAGCCTTCATACGGTAGTGCACCCATCCAAAGACTAACATTGGTAAGTGTTGCTTAACCTGTACGGGGTCACCTATTCAAAAACAAGCGGACTAAAAAAAGTGGCCACCCATCCAAAGATTAACCTTGGTAAGTGCTGTTTACCATGGCAGGGTCACCACCCCGGCCGTTTCAAGTTAAACACAAACAAGTACAGGCAACATTAATGCGCGCGAGGAAGGTTCGATTCCCAGGTCAGTAACAGATTTTGTTTTTTATTTACATACATAACTACACAGGACCCGATTTCGGGATAAAAAATACCCTATGTTACTCAGGAATGACGTAGCTTTCTATTGGTGCAAGAATTTTTTAAATCGGTCCATTAGTTTCAGAGCCTATTCGGTACAAACAAAAAAATCTTTCCTCTTTATAATATTAGTATAGACAAGCTGTTGCCCGCGGCTTCACTCCCGTGGACCACCCCACAGGGCCCGTTTTCGGGATAAAACAATAGCCTATGTTACTCAGGAATAACGTAGCTTTCTATTAGTGAAGGATTTTTTTAAATCGGTCCAGTAGTTTCGGCGCCTATTCAGTACAAACAAACAAACAACCAAAAAAATATTTCCTCTTTAAAATATTAGTATAGAAGTATAGATAACACAATACATACATCATAATTTAAAAATTTATTTAAAAAAATAACCAATTTTTTTTTAAATCTTGGTAATCATATTTTGTGTAACTTAACAGAACTGAACCCATACCATAGTTTTCGTCGACCCCTATTATCTTTTTATCGTAGGTATTATAAGCCTTTAAAATCATAATAATAATTATAATCTGTGAATAATCGACCATATCCAACAATAAATATAAATTAGTTAGGCTCGTTGACAAGAGATTAACATTGAAAATAATAATCGAGTGCTGAGAAACAGGTGTTAGTAGCCAGAATGTCCTTATAGTGACGGTCAAAAATCATGCCAAAACTTACTGACCTCGGAAAAGTACCTACTACAAATTGTAAATAGTTGATATTATTGATAAATAGAAATATAAATAAGTTTATTTGTTTTTTAATTATTTGTTTGTAGGCTCATACTTTTCAGTGAATAAGATACTTCTTTTGAATCAAGGGCGTCGCCAGCCGATGGCCTAGGGGGGGGCAAGTTGATATGGAGAATGAGAAAAGTATGAATAGTAGGCAAAGTCGAGAGCACATGAAGCTTTTCACTTGTAGTACGAGCCTTACATCTACAGCGATTGTAATAATATCGGTATAGTTCTCGCCAAACTTCTTGGCCGTCCCGAAGTTGGCTGCAATGTCTGCGCAGTAGTAAATCATACAAAAACAGTACCGATCCGTGCCTTGCGCATCGGAAAGCCAACTTCAGGGCGGCTCAGAAGTTTGGCGAGTACTATTCAGAGTCGAACATGTAAAGCTACGCAACTCTACCGTACACGTTGTGCACGGAAGAGCGATCAAAATTTTCAACGCTTTTCCGTGTCGGGAAAGAAGGTTTTTGCCTATTTTAGGATATCAACAACGGTTCGATCTGTTGGGTTTGGTTTATATATATTCATTCGAGTTTCGACGTACGGGAATGATCAATCAAACAAGTCAAGTCTTAGGACTGTGGTTGCTTTACATTTGGCAACTTTTTTAGAATCTCTAGGGGGGGGGCAGCTGCCCCCCCCTGTCCCCCCTTGGCGACGCCCCTGTTTTGAATATTTTTCGCTGAATTTTTATATTTAAATTTTCTTTGATTTTGATTTTAATTCTCATTGATTTTAATTCTCTTTGATTTTGATTTTCATCATCATCATCATCATATCAGCCGAAAGACGTCCACTGCTGGACATAGGCCTCCCCCAAGCGTCGCCACATTGACCGGTCCCGTGCGTCTCGCAACCAGCGGATCCCCGCATCCTTCACCAGGTCATCGGTCCACCTAGTGGGAGGCCTTCCAACGCAACGTCTTCCGGTTCGCGGTCGCCACTCCAGAACCTTTCTGCCCCATCGGCCATCCGTTCTGCGAGCAATGTGCCCTGCCCACTGCCACTTAAGTTTGGCAATTCTTCGGGCTATTATATTTAGATTTTAATTTTCTTTAAATTTAATTTAATTGTATTCTTCTTTAAACTTAAATTTCGATTTTGTAATGAGTACACACACAAATTATTTAATGATTTATGTAAAATGGGTGATCTGTAACACAGGGCCTTACCTATCTCAGACACCCTTCTCCATACAAGGTTACGTATTATTTTGATGTCGAGATAAATAAAGATTTTTTTTTATTATTATAAGTTTTGCCAAGAAATGCAATCTGGTCACACTTCACTCTAGTTGTCATCTCATCTGACATCTTAATAATTTGTCTGACACTTGAAAATATTCAAGATTTTTACCCTCTGTTCATCTGTTGCAAAGATTCTTAGATAAAGTAGGTATAGATTAAGCACTGGCGTGGCCGCACATGAGACAGCAATAGTTAGTTCTGGTGTTACAACAAGAACAAGAACACTACAACCCACTATCGCACTGACACTTATTATCTATAAATAACCCAAATTCCTTGTCTCAATTAACACATAATACCACGAAATAATAGAAAATCAAACAAAACCGAGTATGTTTGTCAAACCTGCCATTGTATTAGAGTTTGACAAACGACAGAAACCGGCCACGGTGACAAAGACAAAAAATAATCTTTTGTCCTTATCATTTACATGGAGCTGCCAATTAGCCATCTCGCTCTATCAATCAAGGTCATTTTAAGGCTTAATCTATACCTACTTTATCTAAGCAAAGATTACTATTAAAAAATACATATCTGTTGTAAGTGTTGTTGTCATCGACTGGTTGTTTGTTTTCGAGTACAAAATGAAAAAACTGCAAATGTGTAGGATATGTTTTGTTAAGGATGCTCGCATGTTTAAAGTGGTCAACAAAAGTTTGCATACACTCTATGAGAAGCTGACTGCTAAGCCAGTAAGTTGTTACCTTAAAATTAATTTGAAATTTTATTTGTAAAACAAAAGGTGTATAATAAATAATTATGGACATACCAACTGTAGGAAGTTAGCCGCAAGTTGTTTGCATCTGCTGCAACTTTGAGGAGGCTGCGGAAATTTCTTCCGACTGCCACCAAGATTGCCCTTGCACAATCTCTTCTTCTTCCCATCCTTGATTATGCTGATGCCAGCTATCTTGACCTTACTCAAGAACAACTCGATAAACTTTAGCGACTTCAAAATGTTTGTGTAAGGTTCATATTTAGTATGCGCAAATATGACCATGTTTCCGAATTCCGTGTAAAGCTCAAGTGATTGCCAATTTGCCTTCGCCGGAATGCTCATATTCTTTCTATTTTTGTACAATGTGCTCTTTACTCCTTCCACCCCTCTTTACCTCAAGGATCGTTTTCAGGTTATCTGCAATTCCCACACGAAATCTATTAGGTCATCAGAAAACTTGCGATTTAAAATGCCTATGCATTCCACTACATTCTTGGATAAATCATTTACTGTACAGGCTGCTTGTTTGTGGAATGCATTGCCTGACCCAATAAAACATGCTCAGTCATTGCATGTCTTTAAAAAGCTTATAAAGGAATATTACCTGTCTCTATGATCCTGTCCTTGTTTAGGCTGTATTGTTGTCTTGTTTTTGTATATTTAGATTATTTTGTATGTATGTATTTATGTATCTATTTTAGTAGTTTGTTTTTAGTACCTAACTGTACTTGGTAATACTTTTTTGATTGTATTTTGCACCAAGTGCATGTCATGTCCAGGCTATCTCTTTCCATTCAAGGTTGCCTGGAAGAGATTGCAGAGCGCCATAAGACCGCCTGTTGTATGTTTGTTTTAATTTTGTTTTTTTTTTGTATTATTTCATCTTGGTGTACAAAAAAGTGTAAATAAATAAATACTTAAACACTAAACAAAAATAAATTACATATAAAATTATACTAAACCTAAGTACTTACACTATATACAAAAAAAGTTAATTAAAAAAATCAAAAAACCACCAACTAGAGATGGGTCTAAAATTAATAAGCTGCTAAATTAACACTGCTAAATATTTTTAGTGTCAACACTTGTTAAATAAATTCTGATTTAACTGCTAAATTTAACAGTGACAACTCGCTAACACGACGGGGGTATTTTTTGTAGTAGAGCGTAATAAAATTTATGGCAGGGTTCAAGAAATTGTAAAAAATCTACAGCTGCGAAGACTTTCTAAGTTTCTACACATATCTTCCGAACAGATGTTTAGCAATATTTTTGGTAATTTTTCAAGCAAAAAAAAGGAAAGGAAAGGACACCATGGTGTTACGTCTCAATTAAGGAACAAAAACCAAAAAACGAAAAGTAAACTGTTAATTTTGTGTTCAATCAGTTCAGTGTTGAGACAGACAGATTGTTATTTAGTCGAGTCGATTTATTTAACTGCTAAGTGCTAACTGCTAACTGAGTTCGGAAATGTTAAATTTAACTTGTGAGTGTTAAATAAAGACTGATCTTCGTTACGATTACGAAGTATATTTACGTGTTTGTTATATATGTAATGAGTAGGTAATGAGTGTTGTGAGTTTAATTTAAATTGTTTGACTGTTTGTGTATTGTTGTTTACTTTTTAAAATAATACTTTTTAATTGCAATAGTAGTTTGTATGATGATTATTAAACAAAAATTATGAAAACTAAAAAAAACAGCTATAAAAAAGAAATTGTTGTAAATAAATTGATTCTCATTTTCAATACGCCAACTTTTAACAGTCTGTTAAAAGTATGAAGGAAACTAGAATTAATTATGTTAACAATCGCTTGTTTAAATTTAGCAGTTGCTAAAATTAACCGCTAATTTTAACTGTTAATTATTTTTAGCATTAGCATTTAGCAGTGTTATTTTTTTCAACATTTAAGCCCACCTCTACCACCAACATCTGGTTTTGGTCCGCCGGCTCGCGAATATGTATCCTCCGAGTGCAAAGCATGATTTTCTTCTTGTTTACGTCTTTTTAGTTTGCTTTTTAAGCAGTCGCGTTTTTTGATTTTTTTAATTAACTTTTTTTATTTACAACTTTTTAGTAATTTTTTTTTAGAATTAGGTATATTTAAACATATAAGTGTTATATATTTTTGAAATCGGCTATTAAAATCCTTTATTTCGATACCCCACACGATGGGTTTGGAAGAAAAATTTTTTTTTTTCTCACAAAATGGCGCCCAAAATCCGCCATTTTAATTTTTTCCAATTTTAATGTAGCTAGTGACACTCGCAGGATTACGACGAATCGATTGACGTAAGAATCATCAAAATCGGCCAACGCGTTTGGTCTCTAGAACGCCACATAGGAACAAACATACATACATACATACATACTACATGTATAGACTGATAAACACATTACCCTCCTTCGGCAGTCGGGTAATAAGAAAGGTACACTTAGGCGTCGAAGTACTCCTCCACATCGCTGTCATCCGGGAACGTGCCCAGAAGATTAAATGTCTTCTCTGTATGAATTTTAAACAATATTGCTGTATTAGAATTTTATTACAACCAAACTTAATGTTAGTAAGTTGGTGCACATTATATTAGACAAATGCAGGTATGTTTTTTTGCTCAAGTGAGGTTCTTCCTCAACTCTCACAATCAAAACACTTTTTTACATTTGCTACTTAAAATAAATAAAAATAAAATTGATATAAAGTTTATTGATTCAATAAAAGAGTGTTACAGTACTAAGATGTGACACTGGATCCTACACTAGGACACTCTGTGTCGCAGAATCCAGTCTCTCTCGACAAATAATATGATTGTTTGATTATACATATCAAATGCAACGGTTTCTCATCATTAAACAAAAACTGAAAGGTAACTAAAGCTGTAAGTGTAAGTGTGCTGGTATGTAAGTGATGGAGTGTATGCGATGGTGTGTATATGGTGGTGTGTATGGTCATGTGGTGAGTTAACACTAAATTGCTAGTAGGTTTTCTGTTTCATTATAGGTAGCCTAGTAGCGAAACCCGAACTTATTTTTTTGTTGCCTGGTCACTTATTTAGATGTTTTATTTTTTATTTTTGTACTTGTAACATAATAACGCAACCGGCAGGTGTACTTGTTATTGGTTTTTGGTTATAGTTTTGTATATTTATATTATTAATAGGAAATATTTATGTCTATAGATGACAGCAGCGAGAACAATAGTTATTATTCTTTGGCAAGCAACGATGACAGTTTTGTGAGCATTCCTTCTCTGGCTGACAGTCTTACAGCGCAGTTCTCTGATGTTCCGAGGAATTTTAATGTTATTCATATCAATGCCCAGAGTATTCCGGCCCATTTCCACGATATGTTGGCAAGTTTTGACTGTAAAAACATTCATGCTATTCTTGTATCAGGGTCATGGCTTAAACCTTGTCTCCCTTCAACTAGCTACTCTCTTCCCGGTTTCGTACTCATAAGAAACGACAGGGCGGTTGGTGGCGGTGGTGGTGTTGCCATATACCTCCGTGCACACATTCCCTTCTCTGTAGTCCATGTGTCAGCGCAGCCTCCGCCATCAAATGCTGGTGAATACCTCTTTCTTGGAGTCGAACTAAATCACAAGAAATTACTTCTTGGTGTCTATTACTGTCCCTCCTTACGCATCAATTTCTTCTCATCTTTTGAAAAACTCCTAGAACTTCTGGTCCCTTCTTACAGTCATAGCATAATCATGGGTGATTTTAACACTTGTCTCCTAAAAAAAGACCATCGCTCTTCTTCTCTAACTTATGTTGCAGCTTCTAGCAATCCTTCCATTCTGCCGCTAAGTGCTACTCACCATTTGCCAAACTGTACTCCTTCACTTCTTGACTTGATTTTTGTCTCCTCTCCTGCTCGCGTCGCTAAACATGGCCAATGCTCAGCCGACGCTTTTTCGCATCATGACCTGATTTTTCTGTCATATAAAATTCGTTCTCCTAAGGCTAAAGCCAAAATTCTCATGCAACGCAATTTTGGTGGTATGAACGCTGACAGTCTTTGCGAGGATGCCAGCTGTATTGATTGGTCTCCTTTGTTTGCCTCTACGTCGGTCGATGAACAGGTTAATGTCTTCAATACTAAACTCATCGAGCTTTATGATGTTCATGCACCTGTACGAGCTGTTAAAGTTAGACATTTTCGGCGCCGTGGCTGACGGATGAGATCAAAAAGTTATTGCACAAAAAAGCTGCAGCAAAGTCTAAATATAATCGACGGCCTACTGATGCGAATAGGGACAAATATGTCTCTATCCGCAAACTCTGCAATAAGATGTGTAGGAATGCTAATCGCCAACACATTCATAACTCTGTCCAAAACGGAGACGCATCCAAAGTTTGGAATTTCCTAAGATCATTGGGGGTCGGTAAAACGCGATAAGAGTCAATCCCTAAAGATTTAGATATCGATGCATTGAATAATCATTTCACAGCTTCGTCCAATTTCGATAGGACAGTAAAATTGAATACATTGGATTATCTTTCATCTCTTCCGACTCCCAGCTATGCTCCATTTGTTTTTAGTCAATTCACCGCATGTGATGTTAAGAAGAGCATACTATCGATTACATCCAATGCAGTGGGAAATGACTGTATCAGCCGTAAAATGTTACTCCCGGTGCTGGACGTTATCCTTCCTGTCATTTGACACATCCTTAACTTTTCTGTGTCTAGCGGTCTCTTCCCATCCTCATGGAAAGATGCGCAGATAATTCCTTTACCAAAAAAATCCAATCCCTCATCCTTTTCTGAATTCCGTCCAATATCCGTCTTACCATTCTTGTCCAAAGTCCTAGAACGGTTAATTCATAATCAAATAAGCACTTTCCTATCCAAAAATAATCTCCTCAATCCCTTCCAGTCCGGCTTCCGTCCTGGTCACAGCACCACTACAGCTCTTCTCAACATTACGGACGATATACGGTCAGCCATGGAAAGCAGTAATCTGACGGTCTTGGCATTGCTGGATTTCAGTAATGCTTTTAATACTGTTGATTTTGACGTTTTGCTTGGCATTCTATGCTCTCTTAATATATCTCCATCAGTGGTTGACTAGTTTCGTAGTTACCTGTACGGGCGCCGGCAACGTATATGCATCGGGGAGAACTTGTCTTCCTGGTGCAGTACTTCTGCCGGGGTACCACAGGGTGGCGTTTTATCTCCTTTACTTTTCGCAGTTTTTATAAACTCAATCTCCAATGAATTAATTCTTCCTACCATCTTTATGCAGATGATCTGCAATTATACTCGCGAGCCCCTCTCGGAAAGCTGTCTGAGGCTATAGCAACCATCAATCTAGATCTGGCTCGCATTTGCGATTGGAGCAAGAGGTATGGGCTTAAGGTAAACCCTATAAAGACGCAGGTAATAGTAGTGGGCGGTCCTAGAATGGTTTCTAGGATCGACTGGACGACTCTTCCCCAAGTTATTTTTGACAATGCAGTAATTCCCTTCAGTGAAAAAGTTAAAAACTTGGGGATATTCATCGACAGGAACTTCTCTTGGACTGCCCAACTGCAAGAAGTTAGCCGCAAGTTGTTTGCATCTGCTGCAACTTTGAGGAGACTACGTAATTTTCTTCCGACTGCCACCAAGATTGCGCTTGCACAATCTCTTCTTCTTCCCATCCTTGATTATGCTGATGCCAGCTATCTTGACCTTACTCAAGAACAACTCGATAAACTTGAGCGGCTTCAAATTTTTTGTATAAGGTTCATATTCGGTTTACGCAAATATGACCATGTTTCCGAATTCCGTGTAAAGCTCAAGTGGTTGCCAATTCGCCTTCGCCGGAATACTCATATTCTTTCACTTTTGTTTAAAGTACTCTTTACTCCTTCCACCCCTCTTTATCTCAAGGATCGTTTCCAGTTTATCTGCGACTCCCACACGAAATCCCTGAGGTCATCAGATAACTTGCGACTTAAAATGCCAATGCATTCCACAACTTTCATGGATAAATCTTTTACAGTCCAGGCTGCTCGTCTGTGGAATGTATTACCTGACCCAATTAAACATGCTCAGTCGTTGCCTGTGTTTAAAAGACTCGTCAAGGAGCATTACTTGTCGCTGTAATCGTACTCTTAGTATTTAAACAGACTTTGTCTATGATTGTCATACGTCATTTATTTTCACGTCTTATATACTAAATATGTATGTATTTATGTATCTATTATATGGCATATATATATATATATATATCAATTTGTGTTTTTATTAAGTATTATTGTATCATTATATTCATTGTTAGTATTGTTACACCCCTGACAACCCCATGTCATGTCCAGGCAATCACTGTCCATTCCAGGTTGCCTGGAAGAGATCGCGGAATGCGATAAGGCCGCCCGTTGTATATTTTTAGTTTTAAGTTTCTTTTGTTACTGTATTATCTGGTGTACAATAAAGAATACATAAATAAATAAATAAATTATTTTTTGATCATGGGGAGGATTTATAGTTTGTTTGACTTTCTCATACAGATGTGGACCGATATGTGAAAATGCTTTGTTGCCAAATTTAAGCCTGCTGGAGATTGTTCGTATGCGTTTCGATGGCGCGGCCACTGAGATTTAAAAAACAAAAACTATGCCAAGATTATGTAAAAATTTGTAAAAGTTGATTCCCAAAACCATAAATTTGTCAAAGATAAGGTTAAAAAGTTTTAAGGGTTTGAACGTGGCAGCGCCATTGAAACGCGGCGGACCGCGCGGCCACGGAGATCTTTAAAACTAAGCGTTGCAGAGACCTGAAATTTAGGGAAATGACAGATTGAATTTGTAAAAATATAGAAAGAAATCCTAGGTTTATATTTTAGGAGCTGTAAGACTAAAACCCCATGGCCGCGACATTGAAACGGTGAAAAACACGTTATCACCGATATCTCGCTGAAAAAGCATCGCAGAAGTCTGAAACTTTTTGTAAACCCTAGATTTGAATTTGTCAAACTATGTAAAAATGACTGGACCTGGCAACATACAACACGCGCACACTTCGGACCGACGAAAAAATCACCGAACTCGAAGAGGAATTGAGCAGGTTGCGATGGAGTATTATAGGGTTATCTGAAGTCCGAAGAGAGGGGGAGGACTCGATAATCCTCAAATCCGGCAACCTGCTCTATTTCCGAGAGGGTGACCGGCAGTCCCAGGGTGGTGTCGGGTTTATCGTCCACAAGTCCCTTGTGAACAACGTGGTGAAGATCGAGAGTGTGTCGACCAGGGTGGCGTACCTGATACTCAGAATATCCGCAAGATATTCGCTGAAGGTCATACAGGTCTACGCCCCAACCTCGGCACACCCCGACGACGAGGTAGAGACCATGTATGAGGATATCTCCAGAGCCATGCATGGTTTCAAAACTCACTTCACCGTTGTCATGGGGGACTTCAACGCGAAACTGGGCAAACGAGACGAGGATGAACTGCAAGTGGGGCAATTTGGAGTTGGACGTCGGAACCACCGGGGTCACCTACTGGCCAGTTTTATGGAGAAGGAGGGCCTCTATATGATGAACTCCTTCTTCAAAAAGCGTGAACATAGGAAGTGGACCTGGCAGAGCCCCGATGGTGCAACAAAAAATGAGATCGACTTCATCATGTCAACCAGGAAGCAAATGTTCAATGATGTCTCTGTGATCAATTCGGTAAAAACCGGGAGCGATCACCGCATGGTAAGAGGCACATTGAACATTAATATTAAGCTTGAAAGGTCTCGACTGATGAAGTCCACGCTCCGTCCAGCACAGATTCAGGTCCAAAACCCCGAGAGCTTTCAGCTCGAACTCCAGAATCGTTTCGAGTGCCTAGGGAGCTCAGTGGACGAATACAATGACGGGTTCGTGGAAGCTGTCCATACGGTCGGGTCTAAGTTTTTCAAGACCCGTCGTACAGATAGAAACAAAAAGCTCTCTGATCCTACTCTCAAGCTTATGAAGGAGAGGCGTGAGATGATCCTGCAGTCTTCAGATGAGGCGTGCAAATATCGGCAGCTCAATGGACAGATCTCTAAATCCTTGAAAAGAGACCTCCGCCGCTTTAACACCGAGCGTATTAAAGACGCGATTGAGCGAAATAAAGGCTCCAAGGTATTTGCAAGGGATCTGGCTATTGGGCAGAGCCAGCTCACGAGACTGAAGACCGACGATGGCAGGATCGTATCCGCCAAACCGGAGCTTCTGAGGGAGATCGAGACATTCTATGGGCAGCTGTACACATCAATCAGCAAGCCCGTTGCGAGTCTAGCAAACGACCCAAGAGCTAGATTGACCCGACACTATACCGAAGATATCCCGGACGTCAGCCTGTACGAGATTAGGATGGCTCTGAAACAGCTTAAAAACAACAAGGCGCCGGGTGATGACGGAATCACGGCTGAACTCCTGAAGGCGGGTGGAAAACCGGTCCTTAAGGCCCTTCAGAAGCTGTTTGATGCCGTCATACTCGAGGGCAAAACGCCACAGGCATGGTGCAGGGGTGTGGTGGTACTCTTCTTCAAGAAGGGCGACAATGCCCGACTAAAGAACTATAGGCCCATCTCACTTCTTAGTCATGTCTACAAGTTGTTTTCAAGAGTCATCACGAATCGTCTCGCGCGCAGGTTTGACGATTTCCAGCCTCCCGAACAAGCCGGATTCCGAAAAGGCTTTAGCACCGTAGACCACATACATACGCTGCGGCAGGTCATACAGAAGACCGAAGAGTATAACCTGCCTCTCTGTTTAGCGTTTGTGGACTACGAGAAAGCCTTCGATTCGATCGAGACTTGGGCAGTACTGCAATCTCTCCAACGGTGCCAGATCGACTACCGGTACATTGAGGTGTTGAAGTGTTTGTACAAAAACGCAACCATGTCAGTCCGTCTTCAGGATCAGACCTCGAAACCAATCCTTCTCCAGCGCGGCGTGAGACAGGGAGACGTCATTTCTCCGAAACTGTTCACTGCTGCGCTGGAGGATGTCTTCAAGGTTCTGGATTGGAAGTCGCTTGGCATCAACGTTAATGGCGAGTACATCACTCACCTTCGGTTTGCCGACGACATAGTGGTCATGGCTGAGACCATGGAGAGCCTCAGTACAATGCTCGATGACCTCAATAGAGCTTCCGAAAGAGTGGGTCTTAAAATGAACATGGACAAAACCAAGGTCATGATGAATGCCCATGTAACACCCACTCCTATCAAGATCGGAGACTGTTTACTTGAAGTTGTAGATGATTATGTCTACCTGGGACAAACGATCCAGTTGGGTAGATCCAACTTCGAGAAAGAGGTCAACCGTCGAATCCGACTCGGCTGGGCAGCGTTCGGGAAGTTGCGTGGTATCTTCTCGTCCAATTTACCGCAGAGTCTCAAGACAAAAGTCTATGACCAGTGTGTGTTGCCAGTGCTCACCTATGGGACCGAGACGTGGTCGCTCACAATGGGCCTTATCAGAAAGCTTAAAGTCACCCAAAGGGCAATGGAGAGGGCTATGCTCGGAATTTCCTTGCGTGATCACGTCAGAAATGATGATATCCGCAGGAGAACCAAAGTTACCGACATAGCCCGAAGAATTGCCAAACTTAAGTGGCAGTGGGCAGGGCACATTGCTCGCAGAACGGATGACCGTTGGGGCCGAAAAGTTCTGGAATGGCGACCGCGAACCGGAAGACGATATGTTGGAAGGCCTCCCACTAGGTGGACCGATGACCTGGTTAAGGTTGCGGGAAGGCGCTGGATGCGAGACGCACGGGATCGGTCAATGTGGCGACGCCTGGGGGAGGCCTATGTCCAGCAGTGGACGTCTTTCGGCTGAAATGATGATGTAAAAATACACAAAAAAATCCTAGGTTTATATTTCAGGAGTGTAAGACCAAAACCCTATGGCCGCGCCATTCAATACGTTTTGAATGTTCCGATAGGAATCCTTGAGATATAATTTCTAATATTTGCAAGTGGAAAGTTTTCTGTAAACAATAAGTCATGGTCACCCTATCGGAACATTCAAAACGTATTGAAGGTTTTATATTACGAAACAAAAAAAAAATTTTTGCCTATTATCGGTAATTATACATACTAATAGGTGTTGTTTACAAAAAAACATCTCGATAATACTTTCTTTCCGATTAGATAACCACAACTTATTTCTACGCAATACCGTAATACAGCTCCTGACATATAAACCTGGGATATTTTGTGTATTTTTACATGTTTTGACAAATTCAAATCTAGCGTTTACAAAAAACTTCAGACCTCTGCGATGCTTTTTCAGCGAGAAATCGTCGATAACGTATTTTTCACCGTTTCAATGGCGCAGCCATAGGGTTTTAGTCTTACAGCTCCTAAAATATAAACCTAGGAATTTTTTCTATATTTTTACAAATTTTTTACAAATTCGATCTGTCATTTCCCTAAATTTCAGGTCTCTGCAACACTTAGTTTTAAAGATCTCCATGGCCGCGCGGTTCGTCGCGTTTCAATGGCGCGGCCACGTTCAAACCCTTAAAACTTTTTAACCTTATCTTTGACAAATTTATGGTTTTGGGAATCAACTTTTACAAATTTTTACATAATCTTGGCATAGTTTTTTTTTTTTAAATCTCCGTGGCCGTGCCATCGAAACGCATACGATTGTTCCACTTAAGCTTTCTACGCAAGTGCTGGTCCGTAACCCGTGACAGTTGCAGTTTTGTGGAACTTGAGTAATACTGACATATTGAACAGTTGGCGCACCGTAAGCACTTTAGTCACCCGATACAACATATCAGTGGGGTATCGGATTCCAAATCTATGAAAGACCTTTAGGATAGCTCTTTGATCACGTTCAGCAGCAATCATAAAAGTTTTGCCAGCGGAACCCCACGATAGCATGCAGTAACTAAGTACAGACTGACATAAGGCCAGGTAGATCATCTTCAAAGTACTTTTGTCAGCTACAGATCGACGTCTTTTAAATATATACAAAAGCTTCCTTACGCGAGCAGTAACCGATTCTATCTGTTTTGTCCATGTCAAATGTTGATCTATGTTAATTCCGAGGTACCTAATATACCTAATCCGTTCAAAGACAGGACAGCTGCAGACACGACCCGCGTCACAATTTCATTGGTGAAATTTAAGTGCAAGTTTATCAGGGGCATCTGTCTTTTTACTCACTGAAAAGTCAGCAGGTTGTGCTGCAGCCATCTGGAAACTTTCTGCATTCCAGCCTCTGCGGCACTCTAGGCTTCCTTCCAAGATTGACCTTTTAAAATAATAGCTGTGTCATCAGCGTAAGCGTATATTTGCGCATTCTCCAACATGAGTGAGCAGAGACCATCAACATAAAGAAGAAACAGAGTGGGACCAAGGACACTGCCCTGGGGCACCCCATATGCCACCTTCGCAAAGGTACTTTCGTAGTCACCCAGGCATACCTTCTGTTTGCGTTCAGTGAGATAGGAGGTGAACCATTCCGCACCGACGAGACCACTCGGGCACTTCTGCGGTGCTGTCAGTACTGAGCACCGCGACGCGACAAGTAGTCACGTATGTTTGTGTGAGTGTGCCGTTTCGAGCGTTTTGTAGGTAGTTTCCATACTATTTGTTTATTTTTACTGTGACCATTCCAAGGCAATGCCCCTGATACCTAAGTGTTCCATCTTCTTGATAAGAATTGGCCTGGATTCGGTATCAAAGGATTTGGCAAGGTCAAGAAAGACGCCGACACACCTGCTACCACTATCAAATTACCTATGATACGATCAACCAAGTTAGTGTCTGCGTCCTCCGTTGACCTACCATTACGGAAGCTGTATTGGTTTACGGATAGCAGTTGCTTCCCCTCTAAATACGCCAAAAATCGCTTGTTCACCAGTTTCTCCAAATTTTGGACAGAGATGTAAGAAGAGATATAGGCATATAATTAGATGGAAGCGACGCATCACCAGCCTTAAAGATGGGTCAGATATTAGCTGTTTTTAACTGGGTTGGAACCCTTCCCGACGTCATGCTTAAATTGCACAAATGTGAGATCAAACCGGCTAGACAATGTTGTGCTAGTTTCAGAACACGGTTTGGTATAGCGTCCCAACCGGGAGCCGAATCGTTTTTAACCAACTGAATGACAGCAGGTTAAATAATACGTTCTTGTTAATTATATAAAGTCAAACGGTTAATATGACCAAATACAATATTTTGTACGCCCTGAAAGGCAAACATGTAGATCCTATTTCCAAATGTTATTTTAAGACCATGCAAATCTATTGTACACTCATGTTTTACAAAAATAAATATCTTATCTTATCTTATCTTATAATAGCTCTGACTTCAGTTTCATCGGTTGGGGTCAAGAAAAAGGACTGTGAGAGAGATGGATCAGTGTCATCTAGTTTAAGAGCCAAACTAGCTAGTTCCATCTCCGTCATATTTAATTGAGTAAAGGAGTGCTCGGCAAGTTGTATTCCTACATCAGTCATCTTCGCAGTGATTATCCATATAAATTACTTGCAACTTCCTCTTCAAATTCTGCCGTCATTCTGCCTCTGCTGAGTTTATATTCCTTGAAGTTTGTGTCAAAGGAGCTAAAACCATTATCGGTGTTGTCTATTGTCCCCCGTCTGTTAATTACTTCACTGAATTCGAATCAGTACTTGAATCTTTGGGTTCAGAGTACGCACACCACATCATCATGGGTGATTTCAACACAAACCTCCATGCTCAAAACTCCCCTCGATCCCGTAAGCTTCTCCATCTCATCGAGTCAGCTAGTCTACACGTGTTACCGCTCCATCCTACCCATCATAACACTTCTGGGCCTTCTGGCGATGACACCTGGCTCGACCTTGTCCTCACCTCGAATCCATCCCTTGTTTCCTCCCATCATCAACATGACGCTCCTGGCTTCTCTCATCACGACATGATTTTTCTTCCATATATCCTTAAACCTCCTAAACCTAAACCCAGGTTTCTGTACAGGCGTTGTTTTGCGAGGATGGACGTCACACATACACACTTGTAGCAAGGTGTTGCTACAAGTGTGTACCCTAAATCTTTACAGTGTTTTGTTTCTAATGCTGATTGTTATTGAAGTGATTTTTTTATATTTAATGTAAGTAGATTTAGATCTCGCCATTTCATTACTTCACCCCATGTTCTCTTTTCTCTTAATTTGTCGATAGCGTCAGGTATTTCGTCAACCCTCCCTTGGACGACGTTTCAGCTTCACTTTTTTAATCGGAGCGTGGATGTCATAAAGGCTGACCACAACATCATTGAAGACCGCAACTTTATCATCAACCGAAGTGGCCTCCATCATAACCTCCCAATCGATTACGGACGCATCCTTTTTAAGTTTTTCAACGTCCATCCTCGCAAAACAACGCCTGTACAGAAACCTGGGTTTAGGTTTAGGTTTAAGGATATATGAAAGAAAAATCATGTCGTGATGAGAGAAGCCAGGAGCGTCATGTTGATTATGGGAGGAAACAAGGGATGGATTCGAGGTGAGGACAAGGTCGAGCCAGGTGTCATCGCCAGAAGGCCCAGAAGTGTTATGATGGGTAGGATGGAGCGGTAACACGTGTAGACTAGCTGACTCGATGAGATGGAGAAGCTTACGGGATCGAGGGGAGGTTTGTGTTGAAATCACCCATGATGATGTGGTGTGCGTACTCTGAACCCAAAGATTCAAGTACTGATTCGAATTCAGTGAAGTAATTAACAGACGGGAGACAATAGACAACACCGATAATGGTTTTAGCTCCTTTGACACAAACTTCAAGGAATATAAACTCAGCAGAGGCAGAATACTTTGAAGAGGAAGTTGCAAGTAATTTATATGGATAATCACTGCGAAGGGATATGGCCACACCACCCCCTCCCTTACCAATTCGATCCTTACGAATGAGAACGAAACCGGTGAGAGGGTAAGTGGTGGACTGAAGATGCGGTTTGAGCCAAGTTTCGGAAATCAGGATGGCGTGAACATTGCTGTTGTTAAAAGCATCGTACAGCTCGCTGTAGTGTTGTAGTGTGTGTAGTGTTGTTGTTGCATGACTGGAAGTAGACTCATGAGTAGCTTTGCCCTTTGTTTTTCTTTGCATTTTACTGAAATAAAAAGCCCCCTAGATTTAGCAATAATGTTGATTGTTATCAGAAAAGGAACTTTTTTATTTTCAATCTGTTTAGTACATTCAAGGACTAACCTACCTTTAACAAACATACATTAAAACATATATAAATAAACATCATTGCTGCAATCATTGCTTGCTTAGATTAGTTTACAAAACAAAATAGTGCAAGGCAAGTTTTGTTGCAGTTTGTAACTGAAGACAGGAGACCGGTGCTCGTTTGTTACTTCTGCTGCACCAAACTGAAACAATGCTGCCATTTCCAGAGAAAATGTCTGGAAGCTGAAGAGCGGTATGCTCAGGTGCTGGATGAGGACTATGAGGTGAGGTATTCTCGAATTTGTACCTGCATTAACTCTGCAAAATGTACAGAACGGCTGTTTTTTTTATTGTGGGTTGAGTTTTGCATAAACCTTTCATAGATTGATACTTAATTGGGCTAGTCATTGAAAATTAACCTGGTATAGTGTATGGCAGGAGCGGGGACTCTGGGTGCTCGGGGGCTCCAGCACCCACCAGAAGCAAACAGTGGCTACAGAGCACCCACGATCATAGGCATAACTAAGATGTTACAAACTGTATGAATAGTGAAAAGAAAATCTACCCTGTCTGATGTAGGGTGTTTAAGTTTTCGAGCTCGTTTCGCTCGCTCTCGCATTCCAGAATATTTCATTCTGTGTTTTTACATAAACCAACAATATCGCTCGTTCTAGCGTAAAATAAATTGTTTAATTTATGATCAAAGTTAAATCATTAGACATCATACCTCTTTGGCCTGGTGTGCCAAATCTTTAAATACACCAATGATATTTTATTTTTTCTTTCGTTGGTGCGCATTTTTCATTTCGCATTTTACTTTTATTTTTTAAACTAGTTCCTTTTGTTTTTGTTCTCTTTTTATTTTTTTCAAAATTTTGTAAATGCGATGCCTTTGATGTATTGTCAGCCATCTTATACTTGAGTCATCTGTTTACAGCCAAATCGTTTAATAAACCCAGAATTTTTGGAGTTCAACAATGGGTTTATTAAAGCGCCGATGGAGCTGATAAGTATAGCTGGTGAATGTCCAACAGAAAACCTTGCTATGATAGAAGAGGAAACTGATTGCGAGAGACTAGCTGATATTATTGAGCCAAAGGACGAACTTCAAGTTGATGGTATGCTTATTAGAATAACAAAAAACATTTTCGCAAAAAAATATACCGACTACAAAAGCTAAACACAAAAAAGTGAAAAAAATATAAAAATTCTGAAACGTGTTATTTTGCACCTGTACCATCACTAAAAAAACTGGCCAAGTGCGAGTCGGAATCGCGCACTGATGGTTCCGTACAAAGCATACAAGCTACATTCACCAAAATAATTAAATAACATTACTGAAGTTCATAAACTATTAGGGCACTGAACATTGCTCTAACGATAAGATAAACAGAATGAAGGGACAGAATTAACCTTGCCGTTGGGAAAACTGTAGTCCATGGGGACTACAATTTTTCAACGGCAAGGTTAATTACACCGACATCGACAATGGGTATGGACATCGATATAAGTCGCGGTCAGTTTACCAACTGCAAATAAGTTTAAAATCTTGTTTTTTTTTAATGTAGATACAAATTTACGGGTTTCGGATTTTTTTCCCTTTACTTTTGCTATAAGACATTGCTTCTTGCCAAATTTCATGATTCTAGGTCAACGGGAAGTACCTTGTAGATATTGATTCCCTTGCAATTGTAAAATATGTGTAATTAACGGTCGTATCTCTTGATTGCCTCCATTGATTGTATCCACTACCACCTGGAGGCTGAGAAACTTCGTACTTTTCTTACCCAGGGTTTACCCTGGAGCACAATTTTATACCGCGCGCGGGTGTGTGTATGTACGCCCATGACGACACTTGCTATCGGCGTCACCCTAACCATGAGGACTCCAGATTCACAACGCTATGGGCTTTGGTAGAAACAGGTCTGGATAAAATTCGGCCGGTTTTTTCACTTACAGATCTAGAAACAGAGCTAGACAATCCAGACTCTTCAGATGTAGAAGATATACAAGTACACCATTCTGATTCAGAAGACAATTTATCTATAACGGAGTCTAAAACAGAAATGGAAGAAGAACAAGACACGAACTGTAAGTATTAGTAAGTCAATCTTTAGGTAAGCAAACATGCCGCCTGTTTTGACGACAGACACTTAAATTTAAAAACTAAATACAGATTCTGTCTGCATCCTCTTTGAGTAGCATAAACAAGCTGCATCTTTGAATAATAAAATTGCTCTGACTGGAGAGCACACTCCTACTGCTAAATGTCTCATAATATATATTTGCTGAAAGTACCTACTTAAGTCCGATTGCAGACACGAAAGAAAAGTTTTGTTTGTAAGATTACTAGCGCCGTTTTGAACTTAACCTTAATCAGATAATATAAAATATTGATCAGCCCTGCTGTCTTGTATAGATTGTTGGATAAAGGAAGGATTGAAAGGATGCTGAGATGAGAATGCCAAGTGGTTTGTTTGGTATTACAAAAGTGGATAGAATAAGAAAATAATGCAAGGGCCACTTGTGCGTTCCTGGGTTATCCTAAATAACCAGCTAGCTCAGGGTTAATCAGAAATCATCTCGCGCCACCAAGAGTTATTGGTAAATCTAGAGTTTAACTTATAAATTTACTTAAGTATTTAACCCGCCGATGTGGGAGAGTTAAGTCGCTAAGTCCTGGGTTAGTGTAACAATTTGTCAAAATAAATTACGTAACTTGAAAACGCGATTTTTTGTTTATGGAGTTATTTTAATAATTTTGGTTTCAAATGAAAGGTATTGATATAGAACCATTTTATACGTTTAAATAATGTAAATCAGTGCTAGCATTTAAGAGATATTCGCTAGTTGTTTTCTGATGAAAATTTACTTATCATAGAAAATTTTCTATGATAAGTATGTCAATATTTTGTGACAAATATCACCTTATTTGAAATTAGGGGCATGAAAACGCGATTTATTTCCTATTTTGAACAAAAAAAACTTAAACTTACCGCAAAAAAAACGTGGTGGCTAATGGCACAATGACGACAGTGAACGAATGATGCAATAGGTACAATACGATTAAAATTAAATGTCATGTTAAAAATTCAAAGACAAGAAAGTATTACGTTTCGTAATGTAGTTTAATAGGGACACGCATACAAGTTCCGTTCATAGTTCATTCATTTATTTTTGGTCGGATTACATTTCTAGCTACAGACATTGACAAAATGTGAGGTCAAATACGGGTTGGTAATGTCCGTGACTACCGCAGAACCACGCCGCCAATGGCTCCCATATTTGGTAAATAATTACTACTCAATTGGTACCAATTAGTACTCGCACAACAAAATTGGTACCTTAGTAGTTTTCGAGAAAATCGACTTTAAAGGTGGTCCTGCGGTAGTCACGCTCCATTCAGCAGGACCACCTGAGCGCCGTAAAAGGGGGCATGCTACAGCTATTCTAAGTATACAAATAATTACTACCCATAAATGTGATTCATTTCGTAAAAAAACAGAACTGAAACATTTGTATTTATCGAGAAATCAACGATGATAACTTTCGCTCTCTCGTTCACCAGGACCACGATTTTGAATGTTAATTCCAAGTTTGAGGAGCTTGTCGCTTGCCTCAAACCTACATAGAAAATTACTAGTGCAAGATAAAATTAGTACCCAAAATTCATAACTAGTACTCCATTGGTGGGGACAACTTAATTTGGTCGGGTTATACGCGAAGATTTAGTATGGAAAAGTAATGAAAGCTAATTTTTCTTAAAATACTACACTTAGGTATCTGAATTTTTGGTCGCTATTACTTCTGTAGGTAATTTTTTTATAAATTTTGGAAGAAATCACTAAGTTTTTAATAGGGAAATCTTAAAATGAAAATAACTACTAAGGTACCAATTTTGTTGTTCGAGTACTAATTGGTACCAATTGAGTAGTAATTATTTACCAAATATGGGAGCGATTGGCGTCATGGTCCTGCGGTAGTCACGCTCACGGACATGGGTTGGTAAACCCGTTTCATCACTTTTTAATGGTGCAACGCGTATCGTGAGTTAAAATGTTTACGACTTAACTCCGAGTTTAAAACTCTACATTTATTTATTTAACCCGACGAAACGTGCAAGTAAGCCTAAGAAAGTTGTGTGGTAATCGGTGGTTCTGGTATGGGTATGTGATGTGGAGGAATGAGAAGCATATAGTGAGCAAAGTTTTGAGTTACTGGGGTCATAAAGAAATGTTTGAATTTTCGTGAATAATGACTTCACTATTAAGGAGGCCATCTATTCCGGCATTAACGACATCAAGATACGCCGTGCACAACTTTAAATAGAATTGAGGTAAAAGCAACTCTTCTGTCCAAGTGTGAACCTTTCAAACTCCTATAAATTTGATCATACTTTAAATATGGTACTTACTAGATTTATAATCACAGGGGCACCCGTTGCGAAGAAACCAAATCTACTTATACGAAGAACAAAATTAAAAGATTTAATTATAGAAGAGGAAAAGAAACATGAACAATCAGACTCGAAAGTTATACGGAAAACTCAATATCGTACGCCCGAACAGTTAACGAAATTCAAAGAACCTTTACTTTGTACAAATCTTACAGTTAAAAACATTTTTGATAGTAGTAGTAGTTTAAATAATAAAAATGTAAATATAAATTTCTGTAACGATGGTAATAAAAATGATATCAGATTTAAAATAACCAACAAAGAGAAAGACAGTGATAATGTAAATAGGCATCGAAGACTATGTGTCAAAGATCAACCTTATAAATGTGATGTATGTCAGTTTAGTTGTAATCAAAAGGGTAATTTAACGAGACATATTCAAATGCACACTGGTGAAAAGCCTTACAAATGTGAAGTATGCCAGCGTAGTTTTAGACTAAAACACGCTTTATCAACATATATTCGTATACACACTGGTGATAAACCTTACAAATGTCAAACATGTCAGTACAGTTGTATACAAAAGATTCAATTAACAAAACATGTTCGTTTACACACTGGTGAAAAACCTTACAAATGTCAAATATGCCAGTATACTTGTAAACAAAAGAGTCATTTAACAAAACACATTCGTAGACACCAAACTTAAGTCTTAAAAGTATACGTAAGTGTACGTAGTTAGAATGAATTGACATGAAGTTTTTGTTACGAAAATAGACAGGTACTACGTACTACCTTTTATAATTTATTCAAATTAGAGTACCTACTGTTTATCAGTCAGGCAGCGCGCGCGCTTGCTAACGGTTGGATATTGTGCGTGACGGTGTGTATCGAGGCATTAAAAATGTCCTCTGTGGTTAAATGTGCAAATTGCAATGTAGTGATTAACGAAGTTTTGGCCTTCGTCCATAATAAAATATCCGTGATGGACGATGAAAGTATAAGCATTGTAACGGCGAAGAAGTTGTTGTTCGATTCCTTGCCAACAACAAAACGTAAGATAACGCGGAGGAAGGCGGGGAAAAATATTCGAGATATAGACGACATCATCTGTCTGATCCGCGGAACCGACCCCGAGGATTTCCCAGTTTTCGTGGCCCGCGACCTTGAGAAGTTACCCCCGGTTCTGTTCGACCATGTCGACGTGACGAGGCTTTTGAAAGACACTATTAAGCTACGGCAAGATCTCGACATGATGAAAGAAGACTATGTTACGGTTAAGCAGATGGACCAGTTGAGGAGTGAGGTGCAGCATCTTTCATCAGGATGGTGCAATGTCAACCCCAGAAGAGGTGCATGTGTCGCAAGCTATGAGTGCGATAGTGGTCCCATGGGATTGTCGCTAGAGTGCAATGAAGGCACTAGTAAATGCTATCAACAACAAACTATAGAGGAATCTGCACTAAAATCCAGTTTTCACAATATTTTTGAGCATCAGATATTGGAGGGTAGTAGTGAAGCAGCGCCACAAAAAAAGGAATACGATCCTACCCTCGAACTACGAGACGCGGCTACGATGACGAATGTCATAGGCCAGCTGATCGAGTCGTTTGCGTCTCCACCCGCGCAGCTCGCGGTCGGTCCCTCGCCGCCACCGGTGCACAGTGCGGCTGGCGGCGGTCCCCTGCCCCTCGCCCCGCCGCCACCGCGGCTGTCTAGTCAGGCCGCCTGTACTGAGCCGATACCAACTCCACTCGAATCAGCCGTAGAAACGGTCAACAAAAATGGGTCCGGCCTTATCGCAACTAAGCAGAAATCGTTGGCGGAGATTGTTCGAGAAGGGAAATGGAAGACACAGGCCCCGAGTGACCAGTGGGTTCGTCTCCAAAACAAAAAGTTACGAAACCGTTTTGTTGGAAAGCGAGGAAAAGCAATTCCTGAGCCTGGAATTAATTTTATTGCAGCGGAAACTAAGATTCCTATGTACATTTATAATGTGGCGAAGGGTGTGTCCGTGTGTGACATCCGTACCTACATTACAAAGAAGATTAATATAGATGTTAACATTGAAAAAATGGACATGAAGTTAGCGAAAGATTACGAATGATACAAAATATTCGTACCTAAACATTCGTTAGTCAATTTCCTGAGTGATGACTTCTGGCCAAAGGGGGTAGCCTAACGTCGATTTATAAACAACTTCAGACGTGATAAGGAAAATGTCCGTGTGACTGGCGTAAATATTGAAAGTTCTAAGTTATGAATAACATCAATTTAATAAGTTTTAATTGCAAAAACGTGATGAGATCAGTGGAATGTGTACGGAAGCTTTGTCGCACGGCTGATGTTGTGGCGCTGCAGGAGACGTGGCTACTGCCGCACGACCTCGGGTACCTGGCCGCTATAGACGATGACTTTGCCTGTACGGGTACCTCTGCAGTGGATACTGCGGCAGGGGTCTTACGAGGTAGGCCCTACGGTGGAGTTGCCCTGCTGTGGAGAAAGGTTGCGTTTCCGACGGTAACCGTAGTGTGTGCAATAGTGTGCGTCTTGCCGCGATAAAAATCGAGCTCAGTGATCGTTCTATTTTGATATTTTCTGTGTATATGCCTACCGATTCTAATGAAAACTTAACGGAGTTCACAGAGTGTCTCAGTGAAATGACAGCCATAATTGACAGTCACAATGTGGAATCGGTGTTTATGTTAGGGGACTATAATGCGCTACCCGGCAAGCTCGCCAAGCGCTGGCTCGACCACTGTCTTGTGACTAGTACCGCGCGGCACTCTGTGTCCGCGGCCTCTGTATTATATGATACCTACTGGTCTGATCATTACCCTGTGTCTATAATATGCAATTTTAATTTAGTTAAGCCTAAGATTTGTATACCAACTGTTTGTATAAATAGAATTGTCTGGGGTGAACGTGACTCGGCTCAGATAGCGAAATTTAAAAATGTATGTCACTCTAGGCTACGTGAAATTGATTTTCCTTCAGAACTAAGAAACTGCTCAGATAATATGTGTTGTAACAAAAGTCATAAAATCCTATTAGATAACATGTACGATGAGATTATTTGTATTCTGTCGGAGGCCGCTATATGTAGTTATAGTGTTACCGAAAAGCGTAAAGGTAAATACATTACTGGGTGGAACAGGCACGTCCGTGGCGCTCATGAGAGGGCCCGGCTATGTTTTCAGGCTTGGTTGTATGGGGGTAAGCCCGGGGCTGGCCGTCTTTATAATGATATGTGTGAAACTAGGCGCGCTTTTAAATCAAAATTAGAGTGGTGTCAGGATAATCAACAACAGATAAAATTGGATTTTATAGCTGAACTTCACTCAAACAAGAAATTTGGTCAGTTCTGGAAAAATACCAATAAAATGAATCATAAGCCGGGCCTCCCCGTCAGTATCGCGGGAGTGCACGAGCCTAGCGAGATCGCCGCTATGTTCACCCACCATTTCAGGGTGGATTCTCCTCTGGGTCTGGCGCGGCAGGGGCTCGATGCTGAGGAGGGTGGTGAGCGTAGTGATCATTTTACTGCGAATGAAGTGCGTGCGGTGATCAGAGGTATGGTGAGGGGTAAATCCCCGGGTCACGACAGCCTTAGCATCGAGCACCTGCAGCACGCAGGTGTACACCTACCCAGAGTGCTTTCTATGTTTTTTACCGTGTTTGGGGCACTCTCATCTGCCCAATAATCTAATGCGTACTATAGTTGTACCAATCATCAAAAATAAAACTGGTGATACATCAGATGTAAACAACTATAGACCGATTTCTCTAGCCACAGTGGTCGCCAAAGTGCTGGACAGTCTGCTTGCACCTGGATAAACACGTCTCGCTAAACGACGCGCAGTTCGGCTTCAGGCCTGGGCTTTCCACCGAGAGTGCTATCCTGTGCCTCAAGCAGACTGTACAGTATTACACGAGTAGAAAGACCCCAGTATATGCATGCTACCTTGATTTATCGAGAGCGTTCGATCTTGTATCGTACGATATTCTATGGGGTAAATTAAGGGATGAAACTTGTCTACCTAGGGAAGTTGTGTTATTGTTTATGCATTGGTATAACAATCAAAAGAATTTTGTAAGATGGGCGGGTGCTCTCTCGGGGGAATACGGGCTGGAGTGCGGGGTGAGGCGGGGGGCCTGACTTCTCCCACGCTCTTCAACCTGTACGTCAACCGACTGATCGATGGGCTCAGTGGCACCGGCATCGGGTGTCATATAGATGGGAGTGTGTGTAAATAACATCAGCTACGCAGACGATATGGTGCTGCTGAGCCCATCGATTGGTGCTTTGCGAAAGCTCCTGAAGGTGTGTGAGTCCTACGCGGTGACTCATGGGCTAAAATACAACACCAAAAATAGTGAAATTATGGTTTTCAGGCCGGACAACAAGAGATATACAATCGTTCCGAAATTCACCTTATGTGGTACAGTTCTAAATAAAGTCGACCAATTTAAATATTTGGGCCACTGGGTCACTGAGGACCTTAAGGACAGTGCGGATATTGAAAGGGAGCGCAGAGCGCTGTCTGTCCGCTGCAACATGTTAGCACGCAGGTTTTCACGGTGCACGAGGGCTGTGAAACTTGCGCTTTTTAAAGCGTACTGTCAGTCCTTTTACACCTGTAGCCTGTGGGTTAACTATAAACAGCGGACATACGGCGATCTGCGCGTTCAATACAATAACGCGTTCCGGGTGCTGAAGGGTCTGCCGCGCCACTGCAGCGCCTCTGCGATGTTCGCGGCGGCTGACATAGATGGCTTTGCCGCTATTATGCGCAAACGGTGCGCTTCTATCATGCGCCGCACGCGCGACAGTCCCAACACCATACTGTGCGCGCTGGCGGACCGGTGGGACTCTCCGATGCTGGCTCGGTGGATACAGCTGCATGCTCTCGTATAGTGATTTGCCACCATCATCGGGTAGTCCAACCGGACCTGCCAATTACTGTTTTATTATTAGGTATGAATAATTACTAACACTAGTTTGTAAGCTCGCAATTGTACTAACAAATATGGATGTAATCATAAGATGAATCTGAAATAAATGATTTATTATTATATTATTATTATTATAGATTTTTCCAACTTTAATAGTCTTGTTGTAAAAGTACCTTCTTATGTTTTGTATTGACGCTGATGGATAACTACAAAGAGTTTATATCTACTCTACTGCCAACTAGAGGTGGTTAATATAACGTAAAGCAACTTAAAGCAGCGTGCTTATTATACATAGCATAAAGCAAACGCTATCGTGGCACTTACTTGGCGCTATTTGCTGAATTCGTTATAACGAAGTATCGCGCGCAACGCAAAAACGTAAATAAAGCAAGAAGCGGGCGCCAAGCGGGCGCGACGGCGCGGGCCGCCGGTCAGTCGTTGCATGCTAGTGATTGCTATCGGTCGCACGCGTAATTTGGGATCACGTGCGGCTCACGTAATATACCTACGGTAATTTGCTTTGAGCTTTTAAGTGTAAGCAGTGATAGGACACATAACGTAATATTGACTAAGTAAAAGGTAATGTAATGTAAATAAAAATAAAGTACCTAATTAGTGTATATAAAAATGTTAATAAAAAAAAAGAAAGAAAAAGAAAGAAAAATTGTTTATTCTGCACAAACTAAACGCACAATACAAAATAAAGAGTGGCATTCACCAAATTCACAAATTAGCCAAAAGCCTCGTATTTAAAACAAAAAAAAATTATAAAAGTTTGTCAAATTTTGTCTATTGCTTGATGAGAGCAATAATCAGTTACATACAATCAATTAACTTTTAAATACGCCTATAATTGCTTAACATACTAACATATTTTATTGCATAATAACACTTAATCTATAATTATAGACAGTCCTGAGCCTGGTAAGTATGAAGGAAAGTTCATTGTTTATTTTATACTGCTCCATTTTATCGTAATAAATTCATAAACGCGATGTAATATTTTTAAGCATGCTGTCTGTCCAACGATTCCAACGCTAGGGTAGGAGCTGCGAGTTAACAGTCACCGCGCTTGCGTAATTGCGTTATTCGTAACCGCCCCGCGCTTGTGCGTTATAAAAATGCTCGTTATAATAAAGCGTATAAAATAACGACTTAAAATATAAAGCTTATAGCACTAAGCAAGTTATTGACATATAGCAACTTTGAACACTACTACTGCCAACAATACTGATCGTTTGATTAAAAATAAAAACTAAACTAATTACTTATTTTTTGATGCTGCTATCTGGTTGTTTTTTTTTTCGATAGATGAGGTTAGGTTAGGTTAAAACGGGCTAGTTTCCGCAACTCCACGACAAAGCGCGTATTTTGCGTATTTTATTCGATAGATGAACAGGGTGTCTGTCTGAATCTGTGAAATAAGGTAAATCAACATAATTTGATGTATCTTATATCATAATATGAGCTCACTGCTACTGCCAAATGTCTCATAATACATCTGCTTAAAGTATTGAAGTCAGATTGCAGAAACAACAGAAAAAATCTTTGTGCACTGTGTAGCATTACCAGCCCGGCGAGGACGGCCTACTGTGACATGGCCTCAGTCACACTTTTTATCACAGTTTGGGCAATAAAGCCATTTTGTCTTAAATGCTAGCACGGCGGCGTGAGATATTTTCTTGACTTGTGGCATAACGTCTTGACGTTAATTTTTTTTCTTTTTCGGAAATTTTCCAATTTTGTTGCAGTTTCATGACAAGTTATGATAAAATATGTCATGTCTTACAATTTGTCTTAAATGCTAGCACGGGACAATCACGTGACATAGTTTAAAGCGCGACATGCCTTTCTTGTTCCTGACTTCGAGTGCGTTACTACAGCCAGATATTGTCAAAAATCGTCTTCTAAGTACAATAGATAATTAGATATACAGCTTCTGTAATTGGTAAGCAGATTTATTAATTTGGTAAGCTGATAGTTTTTTAATTATTTGATAAAAACAGTTCCGGCTGGAGTAACGTTACCGCAGCCAGATCTTTTTTTTTCTAACGGGTATGTTGAAATAAATGTTATCTAAATAATTAGATATCAATTTGAAATAAATGGTACAACTTAATTTGTATGTATATTTGCTATGGTTGCGAAGATATTTAAAATCCTGCTGTGGTAACGTTTGCACGATTGCTGGATCTCGGAATTGACTAAACGGATGATTATAATTTTTGTACATGACATCTGGCTAATTAGTTATAATTTGTTACGCAATAAAAAAATCCACAATAATGCACCGTTTTGAAGTTATTTTAGTAAATAGAAATATGCTTTAATAGGTCCTAGCACTTCCAATAAGCGGTCCGAAGACTAACTTGAAACGTTATTATATAGGTAATTACTGCCTATAAATGGTACTGAAGTTTCATTAGTAT
Organism: Anorthoa munda; assembly: GCA_945859665.1. Taxonomy (NCBI): domain Eukaryota; kingdom Metazoa; phylum Arthropoda; class Insecta; order Lepidoptera; family Noctuidae; genus Anorthoa; species Anorthoa munda. The sequence continues at coordinate 11,184,727 of OX243917.1, read as the reverse complement.
CCTATAAGTAATTAAAAAGTTATGAAGAAACTTAAATTTGTTCCGGCCACGGCGCGCAGCTGAGTTTTTTGAAGACCGATTAACCGAGTTTCCTGTAGTGGTGGTAACTGAATCTTATATCAATAATTAGATATATAGTTCAATTATATACCTGTGAAATATCAGACTTGTACACTTATTAATTAACGAGATAATCGAAAAACAATACTTTTATGTGGTAACCCGACCAAATCTAGAATGTTACAAAAAAGCGGCCGCGCAATACATTTTACCAACCTTCTAAAATTATTAGCATAATTGTCCTCAAAAGTTGGTACAGTCACGAATGAAATTTGTTTGATTGAAAAATTAAACCTACCATACTAAACGTTTAAATAAATTTAAAATTGCTCAAAATAAGTGTCCACTATGCCATTCTTCATATATCTACCTACCTACGTTTAACCATTCTGTCGTCGAGGTAGGTAGGTACCTACTTACTATTTACAAGGAAGAAATTGCGCCTAGTTAGTTTTTATTTAATTTTATAATAGTGTTTAGGTAAAGGAATTTATTATTATATTTAAAATATCACATAATAACGATACATGGTATCGTTAGATTAAGGTGAGTACCTATATTGTAATATGGGCCCCGTAGCTTTGAAAAATCCTGTAACAAATTATTGTATAATGAGATTAGAAAAAACAGTAGAACCTACCTGCCTACTGTATATATAATATGTTAGTACTTACTGCACTGTGATGTTATTACATTTTATTATTGTTATGTGATTTTTTACAATAAAACTTAATTTTAAATATGGCTACAACTATTTTACTTTAACTTATTCGAAACGCTAAGCACGACACAACACAACATTGCCCGAAAGGATGGTCATAACCTCGAGCAGCTGATGATCACTGGCAAGAGGCCGAGAGTCACCAGAGCCGTGCCCGATCAGATGGTCTGACCATATACGTGCAACGCTGAGCACCAAGCTGCACGATGCACTCCACGTTGCCAAGGACAGACATAGATGGAGAATCATCGTCAGAGAAAAGTTGGTCTCCTAGCTGTCATGGTAATCACGACCCTCAGTAATGAGGCACACAATGCGAAGAGGAGGAAGCACAACGCAGTGTAAATAGTGAAGGTGTGCAACGTTGCATATAATTCCATTAAAACATATCTGTGACTATTTTTGAAATTAATTTATATACTTACTTACCATAATTAATATCTGCATACAATTATCATCATCTACATAAGTAGGTACTCCATATTTTTATTACCTAGGCATAAATATTTTTGAAATTAATATTCTATCTGTAGAAACAAAAATATTTAATTATAACTATGTTTTACTTTACCACTTGTGTACCCGTCTGTACCAAACACGTATTATTCTCACGTATTATCCTGTAAGTTGTAAAAGGTTGGTATAATGTATTGCGCGGCCGCTTTTTTATAACATTCTAGATTTGGTCAGGTTACCACGCATAAGTATTGTTTTTCGATTATCTCGTTAATTAATTAGTTTACAAGTCTGATATTTCACAGGTATATAATTGAACTATATATCTAATTATTCATGTAAGATTCAGTTACCACAACTACAGGAAATTCGGTTAATCGGTCTTTAAAAAACTCAGCTGCGCGCCGTGGCCGGAACAAATTGAAGTTTCATCATAACTTTTTAATTACTTATAGGATACTAATGAAACTTCAGTACCATTTATAGGCAGTAATTACCTATATAATAACGTTACAAGTTAGTCTTTGGACCGCTTATTGGAAGTGCTAGGACCTATTAAAGCATATTTCTATTTACTAAAATAACTTCAAAACGGTGCATTATTGTGGATTTTTTTATTGCGTAACAAATTATAACTAATTAGCCAGATGTCATGTACAAAAATTATAATCATCCGTTTAGTCAATTCCGAGATCCAGCAATCGTGCAAACGTTACCACAGCAGGATTTTAAATATCTTCGCAACCATAGCAAATATACATACAAATTAAGTTGTACCATTTATTTCAAATTGATATCTAATTATTTAGATAACTTTTATTTCAACATACCCGTTAGAAAACAAAAGATCTGGCTGCGGTAACGTTACTCCAGCCGGAACTGTTTTTATCAAATAATTAAAAAGCTATCAGCTTACCAAATTAATAAATCTGCTTACCAATTACAGAAGCTGTATATCTAATTATCTATTGTACTTAGAAGACGATTTTTGACAATATCTGGCTGTAGTAACGCACTCCCTGACTTCATAGTGCGACATAATCTGAATAGACGACTAAATAAAATAATACGTATAAAAGTGTGCCGTTCATTCAGATAAACAACTTTTTAATTTTGTTGGGAACAAATTAATATTTTACCCACGACCGTAGACTTATGCACCTTTATTTTTCTTTGTTTGTTTGATAACATAGTAAGTGTTTGTTAGAAAGATATAATTATTGTGAAAATTTTAATAATTACTTTAAATAAAATAGCTTTGACCCTGTTCCCGATACCGGTGCGGCCCTATTTTTTTAAATAAGACAGTATGACAGATATAAAACATAACTGCTAAATGTCTCATATATGTGCTGAAAGTACCTACTTAAGTCTGATTGCATATATAAAAGAAAATTTATGTTTGTAAGGTTACCAACGTCGTTTTGCACTTAACCTTAGCTATGCGACCTTCACACTGCCCTTAAACAGTACAGGAGATAATATAAAACATCGATCAGCCCTGCTGTCTTGTATAGATCAGATTGTTGGACCACAAAAGGAAGGATTGAAAGGAAACTGAGATAAGAATGCCAAATGTTTTGTTTGTTATTAGAAAAGTGGATAGAATAAGAAAAAAATGCAAGGGTCACTTGCGCGTTCCTGGGTTATCCTAAATAACCAGCTAGCTCAGGGTTAATCAGATAAATCATCTCGCGCCACCAAGAGTTAGAGGTAAATCTAGAGCTAGAGTTAAACTTATAAATTAACTTAAATATTCAACCCGCCGATGTGGGAGAGTTAAGTCGCTAAGTCCTGGGTTAGTGTAAGAATTGTCAAAATAATCACTTAATATGAAAACGTGTTTTTTTTGTTTATGAAGATATTTTAATAATTTTAGAACCATTTTATCCGTACGAATAATGTAAATCGGTGCACGGATTTACGAGATATTCGTAACCTACTTTTTTTCTGACGGTGACGGAGAAAATGTTCTATGATAAGTATGTCTATATTTAGTGACTATATCACATAGAAGTAAAATATCACCATATGTGAAATCAGGGGCATGAAAACGCGGTCCTATTTGAACAAAAATACATATATTTCACTCGTTCCACTAGGATCCCCTAAATCAGTCCCCCAGGGGATTCTACAGCACTCAATGTTCCACTACGATCCCCTATGCAGGGGATTCTATGAGTACTAATAATTTCTATTCCTTTAAAGTCCCCTCTAAATAAAAAAGCCACCTATAAAATAAAATTATGTAATACATAGAATTAAAAATCGGTCTACAGAGGGGATTACAATGGCGTAAATTATTTTTTTATAAGATAAGATAGATATTGAAAAAAAAGTACCAAAAGCGTTGAAGAATTTTGCAATTTCGACTAGTGCAGCGTCTCGGTGGCGTTCGGCCATCCGTTCAGCGAGCAATGTGCCCTGCCCACTGCCATTTAAGTTTCGCAATTCTTCGGGCTATGTCGGTAACTTTGGTTCTCCTGCGGATATCCTAATTTCTGACGTAATCACGCAAGGAAACTCCGAGCATAGCCCTTTGGGTGACTTTAAGCATCCTGATAAGGCCCATTGTGAGCGACCACGTCTCGGCCCCATAGGTGATCACTGGCAACATACACTGGTGATAGACAATTTCCGAAAGCCGCTCAGCTGACTCGGATTCGACGGTTAACCTCTTTCTCGAAGTTAGACCTACCCAACTGGACCGTTTGTCCCAGGTAGACATAATCGTGTGTAGGTCTTCGATAAAAAAAAAATAAAGTTTGTAATTCTACTTAATTAACTTAAAAGTGGTTTATTCCTGAATTATTATTTACTTCATCATTTCTAGAAAATGACCAACTGATAATTGCCCATTCAACAATTTCAGTTGTGACTCTTGAATCCACTGATGTTTGAGTACATCTTCTGATCTTCGTTGTTTAGCTATTGGGAGGCGCTCTTTTTTTAACGCATTCAAAACATGTGCTAGCGTTGGTTTACGGACAATTTTTTATTTATCTGGGAATGCCAGTTTTCTGCAATATTTGTTGTTCTGTGACGTTCGCCGAAAACTGACCATCTTCTAACAAATTCTTCATTTTGTAACCAGAACTTCATATATTTTTTTATTTAGAACTATCTAATAATTCCATCCTTTCTTGTAAATAGGTTCTCAAACAATTAGGGGATTCAAAAGGAAATTAGAGTTTTATATGATCCCCTAGGGGATCGTAGTGGAACATTGAGTGCTGTAGAATCCCCTGGGGGATCGATTTAGGGGATTCTAGTGGAACGAGTGATATTTCCGACATGGAAACCGGCATGTCCTAGAACCAAAAATTCGAAGACATGTGACATCCACCAATCCGCACTGGGCCCGCGTGGTGGATTATGGCCCATCCCCTCTCACAGAGAGGAGGCCTGTGTCCCAGCAGTGGGAACATTAATAGGCTGATGATGTGATGTGATGTGACATAAATTTCCGTAAAAAAATCGTGGTGGCTAATGGCGACGGTGAACGAATGATGCGGTAGGTACAATACGTCATACGATTAAAATGAAATGTCATGTTAAAATATCAAAGACAAGAAAGTATTACGTAGTAATGTAGTGTAAAATGGACACGCATACAAGTTCCGTTCATATTTCATTAATTTATTTTTGGTCAGATTACATTTCAGGGAACAGACATTGACAAAAATGTCAGGTTAAATACCCGGTTAGTAAACCCGGCAGTAGTTTTTAATGGTGCAACGCTAATAATGAGTTAATACGTTTACGACTTAACTCCGAGTTTACTAACTCTATAATTAACCCGACGAAACGTGCAAGTGGGCCTAAGAAAGTTGTGTGGAAATCGGTTGTTCTGATATTGGTAAGGGTATGTGATGCCGAGGAATGAGGAGCACATCGTGAGAAAAGTTTTGAGTTACAGGAGTAATAAAGAAATGTTTGAATTTCCGTGAATGTGGACTTAGCTATTAACGAGGCCATCTATTGCGGCGCTAACGGCATCTAGTTACGCCGTGCACAACTTAATACATAATATGATCAACAACAAAAAGCAACTCTTCAGTCCCAGCGTGAACCTTTCAAACTCCTACACATTTGATCATACTTTAAATGTTATACTTACTAGATTTATAATCACAGGGGCACCCGTTGCGAAGAAACCAAAACTACTTATACGAAGAACAAAACTAAAAGATGTTATAGAAGTGGAAAAGAAAAATGAACAGTCAAACTCGAAAGTTATACGGACACCTCAATATCGTACGCCCAAACAGTTTCCGAAATTCAAAGAACCTTTATTTTATACAAATCCTACAGTTAAACACATTTTAGATAGTAGTAGAAGTATAAATAATAAAAATGTAAATACAAAATTCTGTAACGATGGTAACAAAAATTATATCAGATTTAAAATAACCAACAAAGAGAAAAACAGTGATAATGTAAATAGGCATCGAAGACTATGTGTCAAAGATCAAACTTATAAATGTGATATATGTCAGTTTAGTTGTAATCAAAAGGGTAATTTAACAAGACATATTCAAATGCACACTGGTGAAAAGCCTTACAAATGTGAAGTATGCCAGCGTAGTTTTAGACTAAAACACGCTTTATCAACATATATTCGTATACACACTGGTGATAAACCTTACAAATGTCAAACATGTCAGTACAGTTGTATACAAAAGATTCAATTAACAAAACATGTTCGTTTACACACTGGTGAAAAACCTTACAAATGTCAAATATGCCAGTATACTTGTAAACAAAAGAGTCATTTAACAAAACACATTCGTAGACACCAAACTTAAAAGTCTTAAAAGTATACGTAAGTGTACGTAGTTTGAATGAATTGACATGAAGTTTTTGTTACGAAAATAGACAGGTACTACGTACTACCTTTAATAATTTATTCAAATTAGAGTACTGTTTATCAGTCAGGCCGCGCGCGCGCTTGCTAACGGTTGGATATTGTGCGTGACGGTGTGTATCGAGGAATTAAAAATGTCCTCTGTGGTTAAATGTGCAAATTGCAATGTAGTGATTAACGAAGTTTTGGCCTTCGTCCATAATAAAATATCCGTGATGGACGATGAAAGTATAAGCATTGTAACGGCGAAGAAGTTGTTGTTCGATTCCTTGCCAACAACAAAACGTAAGATAACGCGGAGGAAGGCGGGGAAAAATATTCGAGATATAGACGACATCATCTGTCTGATCTGCGGAACCGACCCCGAGGATTGCCCAGTTTTCGTGGCCCGCGACCTTGAGAAGTTACCCCCGGTTCTGTTCGACCATGTCGACGTGACGAGGCTTTTGAAAGACACTATTAAGCTACGGCAAGATCTCGACATGATGAAAGAAGACTATGTTACGGTTAAGCAGATGGACCAGTTGAGGAGTGAGGTGCAGCATCTTTCATCAGGATGGTGCAATGTCAACCCCAGAAGAGGTGCATGTGTCGCAAGCTATGAGTGCGATAGTGGTCCCATGGGATTGTCGCTAGAGTGCAATGAAGGCACTAGTAAATGCTATCAACAACAAACTATAGAGGAATCTGCACTAAAATCCAGTTTTCACAATATTTTTGAGCATCAGATATTGGAGGGTAGTAGTGAAGCAGCGCCACAAAAAAAGGAATACGATCCTACCCTCGAACTACGAGACGCGGCTACGATGACGAATGTCATAGGCCAGCTGATCGAGTCGTTTACGTCTCCACCCGCGCAGCTCGCGGTCGGTCCCTCGCCGCCACCGGTGCACAGTGCGGCTGGTGGCGGCCGCGGCGGTCCCCTGCCCCTCGCCCCGCCGCCACCGCGGCTGTCTAGTCAGGCCGCCTGTACTGAGCCGATACCAACTCCACTCGAATCAGCCGTAGAAACGGTCAACAAAAATGGGTCCGGCCTTATCGCAACTAAGTAGAAATCGTTGGCGGAGATTGTTCGAGAAGGGAAATGGAAGACACAGACCCCGAGTGACCAGTGGGTTCGTGTCCAAAACAAAAAGTTACGAAACCGTTTTGTTGGGAAGTGAGGAAAAGCAATTCCTGAGCCTGGAATTAATTTTATTGCAGCGGAAACTAAGATTCCTATGTACATTTATAATGTGGCGAAGGGTGTGTCCGTGTGTGACATCCGTACCTACATTATGAAGAAGATTAATATAGATGTTAACATTCAAAAAATGGACATGAAGTTAGTGAAAGATTACGAATCATACAAAATATTCGTACCTAAACATTCGTTAGTCAATTTCCTGATGTCCGTGTGACTGGCGTGAATATTGAAAGTTCTAAGTTAATAAGTTTTAATTGCAAAAACGTGATGAGATCAGTGGAATGTGTACGGAAGCTTTGTCGCACGGCTGATGTTGTGGCGCTGCAGGAGACGTGGCTACTGCCGCACGACCTCGGGTACTTGGCCGCTATAGACGATGACTATGCCTGTACCTGTACTGACCTGTACCTCTGCAGTGGATACTGCGGCAGGGGTCTTACGAGGTAGGCCCTACGGTGGAGTTGCCCTGCTGTGGAGAAAGGTTGCGTTTCCGACGGTAACCGTAGTGAAGTGCAATAGTGTGCGTCTTGCCGCGATAAAAATCGAGCTCAGTGAACGATCGATTCACGTCGTTCTATTTTGATATTTTCTGTGTGTATATGCCTACCGATTCTAATGAAAATTTAACGGAGTTCACAGAGTGTCTCAGTGAAATGACAGCCATAATTGACAGTCACAATGTGGAATCGGTGTTTATGTTATGGGACTATAATGCGCACCCCGGCAAGTTATTTGCTACTGAACTCTTAACTTTTTGTACGGATCAATCATGGTCCTGTGTAGACTTGGAACTGATGCCGCCGGACAATCATAGGTACTTTTGTCAGTGATGCGCACGGCTGTCAGCGCTGGCTCGACCACTGTCTTGTGACTAGTGCCGCGCGGCACTCTGTGTCCGCGGCCTCTGTATTATATGATACCTACTGGTCTGATCATTACCCTGTGTCTATAATATGTAATTTTAATTTAGTTAAGCCTAGGATTTGTATACCACCCCCCCGGTGGGTTCCCGCATTGTCGAGGCGGGGGGGCTCAGTAACCGTGGCTTGGTCACTCACTGTGAAGCGAAGAGGAACCCGAGGAGGGGCCGCTCGTCAGGGCTTTTGCCGATTAAGCCGACGACGTAGCGGCCAACTAGTAGGTTGCGGTGCCGCTTGGTAACAGGCGACATCGCAACTGAGGCGGGCCGCGATGTCTTATGGAGATTCCCAGGTCCCATACGATGTCGCGGCTGAGGGTTGGAGGCCGCGGTGGGAGAGGAGTGCCGGTATTGCGGTGCGCCGCTCTCCCTACCTTCCGCGGCCCGGACGGGGTCGCCACCGTCTGATGGCGGACGCGGTGGGGCCGCAGGGGAGGAGGAGTGTCGGTATTGCGTTAGCCGCTCTCCCTATCCCCTGCGGCCGAACAATGGTAGGTGGCGGGGCCATTGATCTTGACCCGTCACAGGGGGACCAAGGGTGCCATACACGGGGTCGTCTGGCGCCCATGTGCTGATTGGTCCCTAGGGTGGTCACGGCGTGCAGTGTGTTCTGGTGCGTCGGTGATGGGGGGACTCCCCCGAGGAGGGTCCGGTGACGGACAGCCGCGGCGGGTTCGCGGTGAGTGCTAACGCGTACCCGTGCTCCCGCCATAAGCGGCACAGGAGGACACCGTGGAGTTTTAGTGGGTTAGAGTCCCACATAACTGCACTATCTCCCCGTGGTAGTGCAGTATGCATGAGCATTTCTCCACGCAAAAAAAAAAAAAAAAAAAAATCGGATGATGCGAATTAGGTTCGCTCGCTTGCATATCCGCCAGAATACCTAACAGAGGAAAGCGTGCCAGGAGTGTTGCCACCTCAAAGGATACCGTTCCGTAACCTCGTGCGATACGAATGACCATTTTCCACTGCAGGCTAATTAGTCCTGTAGCGTCGGACAACTGATAGTCTGCTTGACCAAACAGGCGTCCCATAAATGACCATCAATCGCACGACACTGCGTAGAGGCGGCGAACATCTTCCCATGGTCCCGCAAAGTTAAATAGCAGTCTATGCAAAGCACCCACTGCCTTTTCAACGCGAAGGACTTGCAGGCGCTCGAAATGCTCTTCGAAGCCCCACCAACCATCCAAGGTTAGCCTGATCCCAACATTTAGTTGGGAACAAGGCTAAGCACATTGAAAGATTTCATGTCAGTAAAGTGTGTAACTACTCATAAGTACTCATAAATAAAAATTCAATTTAACTCAAACATAGCCTCTGATAATTATTACATTCAACCCTACTTTTGTCTTTGCCTATTGTGGGCCGCAGTTTAAAAAAAGTTTCGGTAGTTTTTTAGGTCCAAGTCCGACGCTGCACCCATCCAAAGACTAACATTGGTAAGTGTTGCTTAACCTGTGCGGGGTCACCTATCCAAAAACAAGCGGACTAAAAAAAGTTGCCACCCATCCATAGATTAACCTTGGTAAGTGCTGTTTACCATGGCAGGGTCACCACCCCGGCCGTTTCAAGTTATACACAAACCTATCCAAAATCTGACCTTGGTAAGTATTAAGTACAGACAACATTAAAGCGCGCGAGGAAGGTTCGATTCCCAGGTCAGTAACAGATTTTGTTTTTTTATTTACATACATAACTAGCTGTTCCCCGCGGCTTCGCTCCCGTGGGCCACCCCACAGGACCCGATTTCGGGATAAAAAATAACCTATGTTACTCAGGCATAACGTAGCTTTCTATTGGTGCAAGAATTTTTTAAATCGGTCCATTAGTTTCGGAGCCTATTCGGTACAAACAAAAAAATATTTAGTTGCAACTTCACGAAAATGGGGTAGATAAGGCTTAAGCCTTAAGAAAAACAATTTTTTCCGTATTAAATTAAAGCTATTTTATTATTATAGACATGCATACAATTAATGAGTAATTTATTTTATCATTGTTCTTATTATCTATACTAATATTATAAAGAGGAAAGATTTTTTTGTTTGTTTGTTTGTTTGTACCGAATAGGCTCCGAAACTACTGGACCGATTTGAAAAATTCTTTTACCAATAGAAAGCTACATTATTCCTGAGTGACATAGGCTTTTTTTTTTTATCCCGAATACGGGTCCTGTGGGGTGGCTCACGGGAGCGAAGCCGCAGGGAACAGCTAGTAATATATATTTATAAATTAATTAGTTTATAAATATTAAAATCATGCTCATACGTGTTGAATTTATAAAACGAAATATATAATCACTCACTTTTCTTGTAAATTCACTTAAACTTGAATAAGTCTTTTCACTAAACTGTGATAAAAAAGCAACATGGCGCGTAACCGAAAAACGTGACGATAGAGTCCGTCCAAAGAAAAAAGTCCCGTAGACGCGGCGCTAGTTTCTATGCGACTGTAAGCTGTCCTCTAACAAATCTCCATGTATTTCCGCGGGACTTTTTTCGTTGGACGGACTCTACGTACAAAATTTCTCCCATACGTCGATAAAGAAGTTTCACTTCAAAAATCTTTCCTCTTTATAATATTAGTATAGATAACACAATACATACATCATAATTTAAAAATTTATTTAACAAAATAACCAATTTTTTTTTAAATCTTTGTAATCATATTTTGTGTAACTAAACAGAACTGAACCCTTAACATAGTTTTCGTCGACCCCTATTATCTTTTTATCGTAGGTATTATAAGCCTTTAAAATCATAATAATAATTATAATCTGTGAATAATCGACCAATATCCAACAATAAATATACATTAGTTAGGCTCGTTGACAAGAGATTAACATTGAAAATAATCGAGTGCTGAGAAACAGGTGTTAGTAGCCAGAATGTCCTAGTGGCAGTCAAAAATCATGCCAAAACTTACTGATCTCTGAAAAGTACTACAAATTGTAAATAGTTGATATTATTAATAAATAGAAATATAAATAAGTTTATTTGTTTTTTAATTATAAGTTTTGCCAAGAAATGCAATCTGGTCACACTTCACTCTAGTTGTCATCTCATCTGACATCTCAATAATTTGTCTGACACTGGTCTGACACTTGAAAATTTTCAAGATTTTTACTAGACATGGGTCAGATTAGGTAAAAACGATACCTAATCCACCTAATCCTAGTATTTAAAAATACCTAATCCGAATATTTATTCAATAAAGCCGCTAGCCTGTTACCGATATTATGGATTGGGTAAGAAATATTCGGCATGGTGTATGGACATTCCGTTTCTGATATATTGTGGAACGGTGGATTATATTTAGGTTTATAAGGGCAAACGGTACTTAATGTCAACGTGAATACTTTTGTCTTTTTTACCGAAAAATGGGCTTAAAATTAAAACTGGTGTACTATGTATAGAAACCTGAGTATTATTATATTAGCATGCATTTTACCCATATTATTACATGACACATTTATTTTCAATTTATGACTTGAAAGTTTTGTTATTTGTCTTCGAGAGTAACCTAACGACGACATAATAATATATTCGTTACGACAAACATGTCTAGAGCACTAACTAGTACAGTGGTATTTTACATAGATGGCGTTGGCGGCAGTGCTAATTAAAGTTGCAACTTAATCCCCACATTTTAAGGTTCAGAATATCTTCTGTGAGGCTATGTACGAATATTTTGTGCCATACCTAATCCTCGACGCTTTGGATTAGGTACGGACTCGCATCGAAAAATTCCTAATCCACATACCTAATCCAATATTTATGCCTCACGTCTAATTTTACCCTCTGTTTTATGTGTTGTTGTCATCGACTGGTTGTTTGTTTTCGAGTACAAAATGAAAAAACTGCAAATGTGTAGGATATGTTTTGTTAAGGATGCTCGCATGTTTAAAGTGGTCAACAAAAGTTTGCATGCACTCTATGAGAAGCTGACTGCTAAGCCAGTAAGTTGTTACCTTAAAATTAATTTGAAATTTTTATTTGTAAAACAAAAGGTGTATAATAAATAATTATGGACATACCAACTGCAGGAAGTTAGCCGCAAGTTGTTTGCATCTGCTGCAACTTTGAGGAGGCTGCGGAAATTTCTTCTGACTGCCACCAAGATTGCGCTTGCACAATCTCTTCTTCTTCCCATCCTTGATTATGCTGATGCCAGCTATCTTGACCCTACTCAAGAACAACTCGATAAACTTTAGCGACTTCAAAATGTTTGTGTAAGGTTCATATTTAGTATGCGCAAATATGACCATGTTTCCGAATTCCGTGTAAAGCTCAAGTGATTGCCAATTTGCCTTCGCCGGAATGCTCATATTCTTTCTATTTTTGTACAATGTGCTCTTTACTCCTTCCACCCCTCTTTACCTCAAGGATCGTTTTCAGGTTATCTGCAATTCCCATACGAAATCTATTAGGTCATCAGAAAACTTGCGATTTAAAATGCCTATACATTCCACTACATTCTTGGATAAATCATTTACTGTACAGGCTGCTTGTTTGTGGAATGCATTGCCTGACCCAATAAAACATGCTCAGTCATTGCATGTCTTTAAAAAGCTTATAAAGGAACATTACCTGTCTCTATGATCCTGTCCTTGTTTAGGCTGTATTGTTGTCTTGTTTTTGTATATTTAGATTATTTTGTGTGTATGTATTTATGTATCTATTTTAGTAGTTTGTTTTTAGTACCTAACTGTACTTGGTAATACTTTTTTGATTGTATTTTGCGCCAAGTGCATGTCATGTCCAGGCTATCTCTTTCCATTCAAGGTTGCCTGGAAGAGATTGCAGAGCGCCATAAGACCGCCTGTTGTATGTTTGTTTTAATTTGTTTTTTTTTTTTGTATTATTTCATCTTGGTGTACAAAAAAGTGTAAATAAATAAATACTTAAACACTAAACAAAAATAAACTACATATAAAATTATACTAAACCTAAGTACTTACACTATATACAAAAAAAGTTAATTAAAAAAATCAAAAAACCACCAGCACCAACATCTGGTTTTGGTCCGCCAGCTCGCTTATATGTATCCTCCGACTGCAAAGCATGATTTTCTTCTTGTTTACGTCTTTTTAGTTTGCTTTTTAAGCAGTCACGTTTTTTGATTTTTTTAATTAACTTTTTTTATTTACAACTTTTTAGTATTTTTTTTTTAGAATTAGGTACATTTAAACATATAAGTGTTATATATTTTTGAAATCGGCTATTAAAATCCTTTATTTCGATACCCCACACGATGGGTTTGGAAGAAAAAAAAATTTTTTTTCCTTACAAAATGGCACCCAAAATCCGCCATTTTAATTTTTTCCAATTTTAATGTAGCTAGTGACACTCGCAGGATTATGACGAATCGATTGACGTAAGAATCATCAAAATCGGCCAACGCGTTTGGTCTCTAGAACGCCACATAGGAACAAACATACATACATACATACATACTACATGTATAGACTGATAAACACATTACCCTCCTTCGGCAGTCGGGTAATAAGAAAGGTACACTTAGGCGTCGAAGTACTCCTCCACATCGCTGTCATCCGGGAACGTGCCCAGAAGATTAAATGTCTTCTCTGTATGAATTTTAAACAATATTGCTGTATTAGAATTTTATTACAACCAAACTTAATGTTAGTAAGTTGGTGCACATTATATTAGACAAATGCAGGTATGTTTTTTTGCTCAAGTGAGGTCCTTCCTCAACTCTCACAATCAAAACACTTTTTTACATTTGCTACTTAAAATAAATAAAAATAAAATTGAAATAAAGTTTATTGATTCAATAAAAGAGTGTTACAGTACTAAGATGTGACACTGGATCCTACACTAGGACACTCTGTGTCGCAGAATCCAGTCTCTCTCGACAAATAATATGATTGTTTGATTATACATATCAAATGCAACGGTTTCATCATTAAACAAAAACTGAAAGGTAACTAAAGCTGTAAGTGTAAGTGTGCTGGTATGTAAGTGATGGAGTGTATGCGATGGTGTGTATATGGTGGTGTGTATGGTCATGTGGTGAGTTAACACTAAATTGCTAGTAGGTTTTCTGTTTCATTATAGGTAGCCTAGTAGCGAAACCCGAACTTATTTTTTTGTTGCCCGGTCACTTATTTAGATGTTTTATTTTTGTACTTGTAACATAATAACGCAACCGGCAGGTGTACTTGTTATTGGTTTTTGGTTATAGTTTTGTATATTTATATTATTAATAGGAAATATTTATGTCTATAGATGACAGCAGCGAGAACAATAGTTATTATTCTTTGGCAAGCAACGATGACAGTTTTGTGAGCATTCCTTCTCTGGCTGACAGTCTTACAGCGCAGTTCTCTGATGTTCCGAGGAATTTTAATGTTATTCATATCAATGCCCAGAGTATTCCGGCCCATTTCCACGATATGTTGGCAAGTTTTGACTGTAAAAACATTCATGCTATTCTTGTATCAGAGTCATGGCTTAAACCTTGTCTCCCTTCAACTAGCTACTCTCTTCCCGGTTTCGTACTCATAAGAAACGACAGGGCGTTTGGTGGCGGTGGTGGTGTTGCCATATACCTCCGTGCACACATTCCCTTCTCTGTAGTCCATGTGTCAGCGCAGCCTCCGCCATCAAATGCTGGTGAATACCTCTTTCTTGAAGTCGAACTAAATCACACGAAATTACTTCTTGGTGTCTATTACTGTCCCTCCTTACGCATCAATTTCTTCTCATCTTTTGAAAAACTCCTAGAACTTCTGGTCCCTTCTTACTGTCATAGCATAATCATGGGTGATTTTAACACTTGTCTCCTAAAAAAAGACCATCGCTCTTCTTCTCTAACTTATGTAGCAATCTTTCCATTCTGCCGCTAAGTGCTACTCACCATTTGCCAAACTGTACTCCTTCACTTCTTGACTTGATTTTTGTCTCCTCTCCTGCTCGCGTCGCTAAACATGGCCAATGCTCAGCCGACGCTTTTTCGCATCATGACCTGATTTTTCTATCATATAAAATTCGTCCTCCTAAGGCTAAAGCCAAAATTCTCATGCAACGCAATTTTGGTGGTATGAACGCTGACAGTCTTTGCGAGGATGCCAGCTGTATTGATTGGTCTCCTTTGTTTGCCTCTACGTCGGTCGATGAACAGGTTAATGTCTTCAATACTAAACTCATCGAGCTTTATGATGTTCATGCACCTGTACGAGCTGTTAAAGTTAGACATTTTCGGCGCCGTGGCTGACGGATGAGATCAAAAAGTTATTGCACAAAAAAGCTGCAGCAAAGTCTAAATATAATCGACGGCCTACTGATGCGAATAGGGACAAATATGTCTCTATCCGCAAACTCTGCAATAAGATGTGTAGGAATGCTAATCGCCAACACATTCATAACTCTGTCCAAAACGGAGACGCATCCAAAGTTTGGAATTTCCTAAGATCATTGGGGGTCGGTAAAACGCGACAAGAGTCAATCCCTAAAGATTTAGATATCGATGCATTGAATAATCATTTCACAGCTTCGTCCAATTTCGATAGGACAGTAAAATTGAATACATTGGATAATCTTTCATCTCTTCCGACTCCCAGCTATGCTCCATTTGTTTTTAGTCAATTCACCGCATGTGATGTTAAGAAGAGCATACTATCGATTACATCCAATGCAGTGGAAAATGACTGTATCAGCCGTAAAATGTTACTCCCGGTGCTGGACGTTATCCTTCCTGTCATTTGCCACATCCTTAACTTTTCTGTGTCTAGCGGTCTCTTCCCATCCTCATGGAAAGATGCGCAGATAATTCCTTTACCAAAAAAATCCAATCCCTCATCCTTTTCTGAATTCCGTCCAATATCCGTCTTACCATTCTTGTCCAAAGTCCTAGAACGGTTAATTCATAATAAAATAAGCACTTTCCTATCCAAAAATAATCTCCTCAATCCCTTCCAGTCCGGCTTCCGTCCTGGTCACAGCACCACTACAGCTCTTCTCAACATTACGGACGATATACGGTCAGCCATGGAAAGCAGTAATCTGACGGTCTTGGCATTGCTGGATTTCAGTAATGCTTTTAATACTGTTGATTTTGACGTTTTGCTTGGCATTCTATGCTCTCTTAATATATCTCCATCAGTGGTTGACTGGTTTCGTAGTTACCTGTACGGGCGCCGGCAACGTATATGCATCGGGGAGAACTTGTCTTCCCGGTGCAGTACTTCTGCCGGGGTACCACAGGGTGGCGTTTTATCTCCTTTACTTTTCGCATTTTTTATAAACTCAATCTCCAATGAATTAATTTCTTCCTACCATCTTTATGCAGATGATCTGCAATTATACTCGCGAGCCCCTCTCGGAAAGCTGTCTGAGGCTATAGCAACCATCAATCTTGATCTGGCTCGCATTTGCGATTGGAGCAAGAGGTATGGGCTTAAGGTAAACCCTATAAAGACGCAGGTAATAGTAATGGGCGGTCCTAGAATGGTTTCTAGGATCGACTGGACGACTCTTCCCCAAGTTATTTTTGACAATGCAGTAATTCCCTTCAGTGAAAAAGTTAAAAACTTGGGGATATTCATCGACAGGAACTTCTCTTGGACTGCCCAACTGCAAGAAGTTAGCCGCAAGTTGTTTGCATCTGCTGCAACTTTGAGGAGACTACGTAATTTTCTTCCGACTGCCACCAAGATTGCGCTTGCACAATCTCTTCTTCTTCCCATCCTTGATTATGCTGATGCCAGCTATCTTGACCTTACTCAAGAACAACTCGATAAACTTTAGCGGCTTCAAAATTTTTGTATAAGGTTCATATTCGGTTTACGCAAATATGACCATGTTTCCGAATTCCGTGTAAAGCTCAAGTGGTTGCCAATTCGCCTTCGCCGGAATACTCATATTCTTTCACTTTTGTTTAAAGTACTCTTTACTCCTTCCACCCCTCTTTATCTCAAGGATCGTTTCCAGTTTATCTGCGACTCCCACACGAAATCCCTGAGGTCATCAGATAACTTGCGACTTAAAATGCCAATGCATTTCACAACTTTCATGGATAAATCTTTTACAGTCCAGGCTGCTCGTCTGTGGAATGTATTACCTGACCCAATTAAACATGCTCAGTCGTTGCCTGTGTTTAAAAGACTTGTCAAGGAGCATTACTTGTCGCTGTAATCGTACTCTTAGTATTTAAACAGACTTTGTCTATGATTGTCATACGTCATTTATTTTCACGTCTTATATACTAAATATGTATGTATTTATGTATCTATTATATGGCATATATATATATATATATCAATTTGTGTTTTTATTAAGTATTATTGTATCATTATATTCATTGTTAGTATTGTTACACCCCTGACAACCCCATGTCATGTCCAGGCAATCACTGTCCATTCCAGGTTGCCTGGAAGAGATCGCGGAATGCGATAAGGCCGCCCGTTGTATATTTTTAGTTTTAAGTTTCTTTTGTTACATATATACATTATCATATCATAATACATTATCTGGTGTACAATAAAGAATACATAAATAAATAAATAAATTATTTTTTGATCATGGGGAGGATTTATAGTTTGTTTGACTTTCTCATACAGATGTGGACCGATATGTGAAAATGCTTTGTTGCCAAATTTAAGCCTGCTGGAGATTGTTCGTATGCGTTTCGATGGCGCGGCCACTGAGATTTAAAAAACAAAAACTATGCCAAGATTATGTAAAAATTTGTAAAAGTTGATTCCCAAAACCATAAATTTGTCAAAGATAAGGTTAAAAAGTTTTAAGGGTTTGAACGTGGCCGCGCCATTGAAACGCGGCGAACCGCGCGGCCATGGAGATCTTTAAAACTAAGTGTTGCAGAGACCTGAAATTTAGGGAAATGACAGATTGAATTTGTAAAAATATAGAAAGAAATCCTAGGTTTATATTTTAGGAGCTGTAAGACTAAAACCCCATGGCCGCGACATTGAAACGGTGAAAAACACGTTATCACCGATATCTCGCTGAAAAAGCATCGCAGAAGTCTGAAACTTTTTGTAAACCCTAGATTTGAATTTGTCAAACTATGTAAAAATACACAAAAAAATCCTAGGTTTATATTTCAGGAGCTGTAAGACCAAAACCCTATGGCCGCGCCATTTGGGAATCAACTTTTACAAATTTTTACATAATCTTGGCATAGTTTTTTTTTTTTAAATCTCCGTGGCCGTGCCATCGAAACGCATACGATTGTTCCACTTAAGCTTTCTACGCAAGTGCTGGTCCGTAACCCGTGACAGTTGCAGTTTTGTGGAACTTGAGTAATACTGACATATTGAACAGTTGGCGCACCGTAAGCACTTTAGTCACCCGATACAACATATCAGTGGGGTATCGGATTCCAAATCTATGAAAGACCTTTAGGATAGCTCTTTGATCACGTTCAGCAGCAATCATAAAAGTTTTGCCAGCGGAACCCCACGATAGCATGCAGTAACTAAGTACAGACTGACATAAGGCCAGGTAGATCATCTTCAAAGTACTTTTGTCAGCTACAGATCGACGTCTTTTAAATATATACAAAAGCTTCCTTACGCGAGCAGTAACCGATTCTTTCTGTTTTGTCCATGTCAAATGTTGATCTATGTTAATTCCGAGGTACCTAATATACCTAATCCGTTCAAAGACAGGACAGCTGCAGACACGACCCGCGTCACAATTTCATTGGTGAAATTTAAGTGCAAGTTTATCAGGGGCATCTGTCTTTTTACTCACTGAAAAGTCAGCAGGTTGTGCTGCAGCCATCTGGAAACTTTCTGCATTCCAGCCTCTGCGGCACTCTAGGCTTCCTTCCAAGATTGACCTTGGAAAATAATAGCTGTGTCATCAGCGTAAGCGTATATTTGCGCATTCTCCAACATGAGTGAGCAGAGACTATCAACATAAAGAAGAAACAGAGTGGGACCAAGGACACTGCCCTGGGGCACCCCATATGCCACCTTCGCAAAGGTACTTTCGTAGTCACCCAGGCATACCTTCTGTTTGCGTTCAGTGAGATAGGAGGTGAACCATTCCGCACCGACGAGACCACTCGGGCACTTCTGCGGTGCTGTCAGTACTGAGCACCGCGACGCGACAAGTAGTCACGTATGTTTGTGTGAGTGTGCCGTTTCGAGCGTTTTGTAGGTAGTTTCCATACTATTTGTTTATTTTTACTGTGACCATTCCAAGGCAATGCCCCTGATACCTAAGTGTTCCATCTTCTTGATAAGAATTGGCCTGGATTCGGTATCAAAGGATTTGGCAAGGTCAAGAAAGACGCCGACACACCTGCTACCACTATCAAATTACCTATGATACGATCAACCAAGTTAGTGTCTGCGTCCTCCGTTGACCTACCATTACGGAAGCTGTATTGGTTCACGGACAGCAGTTGTTTCCCCTCTAAATACGCCAAAAATCGCTTGTTCACCAGTTTCTCCAGAATTTTGGACAGAGATGTAAGAAGAGATATAGGCATATAATTAGATGGAAGCGACGCATCACCAGCCTTAAAGATGGGTCAGATATTAGCTGTTTTTAACTGGGTTGGAACCCTTCCCGACGTCATGCTTAAATTGCACAAATGTGAGATGAAACCGGCTAGACAATGTTGTGCTAGTTTCAGAACACGGTTTGGTATAGCGTCCCAACCGGGAGCCGAATCGTTTTTAAGATTGGCTATAATAGCTCTGACTTCAGTTTCATCGGTTGGGGTCAAAAAAAGGACTGTGAGAGAGATGGATCAGTGTCATATAGTTTAAGAGCCAAACTAGCTAGTTCCATCTCCGTCATATTTAATTGAGTAAAGGAGTGCTCGGCAAGTTGTATTCCTACATCAGTCATCTTCGCAGTGATTATCCATATAAATTACTTGCAACTTCCTCTTCAAATTCTGTCGTCATTCTGCCTCTGCTGAGTTTATATTCCTTGAAGTTTGTGTCAAAGGAGCTAAAACCATTATCGGTGTTGTCTATTGTCCCCCGTCTGTTAATTACTTCACTGAATTCGAATCAGTACTTGAATCTTTGTGTTCAGAGTACGCACACCACATCATCATGGGTGATTTCAACACAAACCTCCATGCTCAAAACTCCCCTCGATCCCGTAAGCTTCTCCATCTCATCGAGTCAGCTAGTCTACACGTGTTACCGCTCCATCCTACCCATCATAACACTTCTGGGCCTTCTGGCGATGACACCTGGCTCGACCTTGTCCTCACCTCGAATCCATCCCTTGTTTCCTCCCATAATCAACATGACGCTCCTGGCTTCTCTCATCACGACATGATTTTTCTTCCATATATCCTTAAACCTCCTAAACCTAAACCCAGGTTTCTGTACAGGCGTTGTTTTGCGAGGATGGACGTCACACATACACACTTGTAGCAAGGTGTTGCTACAAGTGTGTACCCTAAATCTTTACAGTGTTTTGTTTCTAATGCTGATTGTTATTGAAGTGATTTTTTTATATTTAATGTAAGTAGATTTAGATCTCGCCATTTCATTACTTCACCCCATGTTCTCTTCTCTCTTAATTTGTCGATAGCGTCAGGTATTTCGTCAACCCTCCCTTGACAGTACAACTATAGGTCATCTGCACACAGATGATACGCACACTGAAGTTCGGCAGTAATGAGATTAATAAAGATAGAAAATAGAAGTGGAGAAAGAATGCCGCCTTGAGGAACGCCAGTCTCCAAATCACACCAGCGAGACGAAGAATTCCCAACGTGAACAGACTGCTCACGTTCCTAAAGGTAGGAAGTGAACCATACCAATGCTTCGGGAGAGACCATCGCATAGGATAAAATGGCTAACAGGATTTCGTGACTGACGGTATTGAAGGCGTTAGAGAAATCGACCAACACTAGTACAGTGACTTTGGTGTCTTTCAGTCCTGCCCTCATATCGCCAGTCACTTTAAGGAGGGCGGAGACAATGCTGTGCCCGGGCCTGAATCCATATTGGCTAATCAGTGAGGTGCACTGCACAAAGTTAGAGAGTTGTTTGTGGACACAGGCCTCAAGCACTTTGGACAGGAAGTGGGTTGGAAGAGTGGGATTGGCAACTTTGAGTAGTGGACGAACATAGGCTTTACGCCACAAGGAGACATACACCGGTGAACAGGGAAATATTTACAATATGGGTGATCGCAGATAGGAGGTGATCCAAAATATTTGTGATCATACCACGATTGATATTATCACATCCTACCGATTTAGATTTGATAAGGATAATCTTTCTGATTTCTCCCGGTTCAACTGGAATAAAACGAAAAGGGTTAATATGAGGACGCGTCAGACCAGAGATGAGAGACAAAGTTTGTTGTTTGGTTAGACGATCCATAACAGGCACAGTGGAGAAATGACGGTTGAGATCATCTAAGTCAATAGAATTGTAAAGGTCTAAATGTCGCGATTTGCCGATACCAAGTGTTCCAAGGAATTTCCAAATATCGGCAGAAAATGAAGAAGAAATATTTGCCAGAATGTGGCGGCGTTTAGCATTGCGTATCATCTGGTTACATCTACTCCTTGCAACCTTAAATAGCATCCAGTTCTCGTCAGTACGACCCCTTTTATATTTACCGATCGCTCGGTCCCTGCGACGCATAGCCATCTGAATTCCTCCCAAGGTGAAGGAGGACGTTTCAGCTTCACTTTTTTAATCGGGGCGTGGATGTCATAAAGGCTGACCACAACATCATTGAAGACCGCAACTTTATCATCAACCGAAGTGGCCTCCATCATAACCTCCCAATCGTTTACGGACGCATCCTTTTTAAGTTTTTCAACGTCCATCCTCGCAAAACAACGCCTGTACAGAAACCTGGGTTTAGGTTTAGGTTTAAGGATATATGAAAGAAAAATCATGTCGTGATGAGAGAAGCCAGGAGCGTCATGTTGATTATGGGAGGAAACAAGGGATGGATTCGAGGTGAGGACAAGGTCGAGCCAGGTGTCATCGCCAGAAGGCCCAGAAGTGTTATGATGGGTAGGATGGAGCGGTAACACGTGTAGACTAGCTGACTCGATGAGATGGAGAAGCTTACGGGATCGAGGGGAGTTTTGAGCATGGAGGTTTGTGTTGAAATCACCCATGATGATGTGGTGTGCGTACTCTGAACCCAAAGATTCAAGTACTGATTCGAATTCAGTGAAGTAATTAACAGACGGGGGACAATAGACAACACCGATAATGGTTTTAGCTCCTTTGACACAAACTTCAAGGAATATAAACTCAGCAGAGGCAGAATACTTTGAAGAGGAAGTTGCAAGTAATTTATATGGATAATCACTGCGAAGGGATATGGCCACACCACCCCCTCCCTTACCAATTCGATCCTTACGAATGTGAACGAAACCGGTGAGAGGGTAAGTGGTGGACAGAAGATGCGGTTTGAGCCAAGTTTCGGAAATCAGGATGGCGTGAACATTGCTGTTGTTAAAAGCATCGTACAGCTCGCTGTAGTGTTGTAGTGTGTGTAGTGTTGTTGTTGCATGACTGGAAGTAGACTCATGAGTAGCTTTACCCTTTGTTTTTCTTTGCATTTTACTGAAATAAAAAGCCCCCTAGATTTAGCAATAATGTTGATTGTTATCAGAAAAGGAACTTTTTTATTTTCAATAGTACATTCAAGGACTACCTACCTTTAACAAACATACATTAAAACATATATAAATAAACAATCATTGCTGCAATCATTGCTTGCTTAGATTAGTTTACAAAACAAAATAGTGCAAGGCAAGTTTTGTTGCAGTTTGTAACTGAAGACAGGAGACCGGTGCTCGTTTGTTACTTCTGCTGCACCAAACTGAAACAATGCTGCCATTTCCAGAGAAAATGTCTGGAAGCTGAAGAGCGGTATGCTCAGGTGCTGGATGAGGACTATGAGGTGAGGTATTCTCGTATTTGTACCTGCATTAACTCTGCAAAATGTACAGAACGGCTGTTTTTTTTATTGTGGGTTGAGTTTTGCATAAACCTTTCATAGATTGATACTTAATTGGGCTAGTCATTGAAAATTAACCTGGTATAGTGTATGGCAGGAGCGGGGACTCTGGGTGCTCGGGGGCTCCAGCACCCACCAGAAGCAAACAGTGGCTACAGAGCACCCACGATCATAGGCATAACTAAGATGTTACAAACTGTATGAATAGTGAAAAGAAAATCTACCCTGTCTGATGTAGGGTGTTTAAGTTTTCGAGCTCGTTTCGCTCGCTCTCGCATTCCAGAATATTTAATTCTGTGTTTTTACATAAACCAACAATATCGCTCGTTCTAGCGTAAAATAAATTGTTTAATTTATGATCAATGTTAAATCATTAGACATCATACCTCTTTGGCCTGGTGTGCCAAATCTTTAAATACACCAATGATATTTTATTTTTTCTTTCGTTGGTGCGCATTTTTCATTTCGCATTTTACTTTTATTTTTTAAACTAGTTCCTTTTGTTTTTGTTCTCTTTTTATTTTTTTCAAAATTTTGTAAATGCAATGCCTTTGATGTATTGTCAGCCATCTTATACTTGAGTCATCTGTTTACAGCCAAATCGTTTAATAAACCCAGAATTTTTGGAGTTCAACAATGGGTTTATTAAAGCGCCGATGGAGCTGATAAGTATAGCTGGTGAATGTCCAACAGAAAACCTTGCTATGATAGAAGAGGAAACTGATTGCGAGAGACTAGCTGATATTATTGAGCCAAAGGACGAACTTCAAGTTGATGGTATGCTTATTAGAATAACAAAAAACATTTTCGCAAAAAAATATACCGACTACAAAAGCTAAACACAAAAAAGTGAAAAAAATATAAAAATTCTGAAACGTGTTATTTTGCACCTGTACCATCACTAAAAAAACTGGCCAAGTGCGAGTCGGAATCGCGCACTGATGGTTCCGTACAAAGCATACAAGCTACATTCACCAAAATAATTAAATAACATTACTGAAGTTCATAAACTATTAGGGCACTGAACATTGCTCTAACGATAAGATAAACAGAATGAAGGGACAGAATTAACCTTGCCGTTGGAAAACTGGGTCTATCCCACTAGTCCCATTGACTCAGTCCCACGATGGGACAAGTGGGAAAATATATCCCACTTGTCCCATGGGACAACTGATACTAACAAAATTTTAAAATTATATCCCACTAGTCCCATGGGACAACTGATACTAATATATTTTAAAAATTATGTCCCATTAGTTCCATAGGACAGCAAATACTGATATTACGAGTATGATTGCGATGTCGTCATCGCCTACTAATACTAAATGGCAAAATTAAAAAAATAATCCTGCTTTTGTAAATTTCTTATATATTTTGCGTTATCAACCTTCAATAGAATTTCCACTATATAACGTAATATCCCCTAAGGTAATGGTACCTTAGGGGGTATTACATTATATATGTCTAGGATCATAGTTTAATAGATTAAATAAAAAAAAAAAAAAGCAACTGTTTAAAAAGGAACGAAAAAAGATAAACAAGAAGAAAATCATGCTGTGCAGTCGAAAGATACATATTCGCGAGCTGGCTGACCAAAACCAGATACCTCATATTACCATGAAAATAATTTATAGCCAGAGAACGTCTACATCTCATTTCAATTCCAAAAAGCCCAAACACTACTAGGATACATTGTTTTATTACCTACGGGGTTCCAGTGCCTACCTTCCGGCTTCATTATGAGACAGTTCAATCGTACCATTTTCATCAGTACCATTTATTTATATGTATTTGCTTCGTCAAAGTCGCTTAACTATTCGAGATATCTTACACCCATGACATACTTAATAAGGAGTTGACTTGACTGCC
Source organism: Anorthoa munda (assembly GCA_945859665.1). NCBI lineage: Eukaryota > Metazoa > Arthropoda > Insecta > Lepidoptera > Noctuidae > Anorthoa > Anorthoa munda. The sequence continues at coordinate 11,159,692 of OX243917.1, read as the reverse complement.
ATTGACCGAGGTGCGCTTTAAATAAGCCCACATTTTAAAAGGTTGTTTGACATTCTCATTAACATAGAACGCGAAGAAGGCTTTTTTTTCTCGTTTAACCGAAATGTTTGCGAGATTACGGAGACTTTTGTTATAGTCCCAGTGGACATCGAGCTTATTCTTGCGTGCCTTTTTCAATGCAGCGTCCCGTAGCGACATAATTTTTATAATTACTTCTGTGAGCCACGGCTGAGGTTGCCTTTTTTTTCGCATGTTTATCATAGAGAGCAAGCAGTTGTTTATTAAAATGCTCAACTTTGTCGTTTATATTATAGTCATCCTGAGCTTGTGACCACGGTATATCGGTTAGATCTGCTAGAAACTCGTTTTCATTTATTCTGTATAGGCCCCGCCTATTTATAAAATTAGAGGCTTTTTTTGGCCTTCTGATAGCAAATTCTGATAAAATTAAAGCGTGGTCACTTAGTTCTGGATTGTGGTGTACATCTATATTTTTACATATAGACGGAGTATCTGTTATTATTAGATCCAGCAAAGTTTCTGACCGCGCACTAATTCGCGTTGGTTCTTGAACCAATTGCTCCAGGTTATGATGCTTCAGAAACGTAAGCAGTTCAATAGTCTCTTTTAGATTTCTAAATGCCTATTTGATAATGATCTGGAAAGATCTATATGTTAAGTGGGTCCCCACATTTTAGGTATGTGTACCTGTAGGATAGTTTATTACAATAAACCTTGTAATGTGTAATGAAGTATTTGTTTAATTGGATCTTTCCCTAGTAAAATATATCCTATAAAATTACTTTAGGCACGGTTGATCTGTAAAACGAGGAACTGGGCTTACTAGGGCATTTTACTTGCATTGTATGTATGTGTGTTCGGGTCAAATCTTGCAACTGAATTTTAAAGCAGTTATCTTCCACTGATTAAGATGTAATTTTGCACACGTTTATTTATTTTGGACGACAATGAATTGTTATCCAAACTAAATAAACGTGACTCCCCGTCCCAATCATATAATCAGTACTCGCTGTCCTATGGAACTAATGGGATATAATTTAAAAAATATATTAGTATCAGTTGTCCCATGGGACTATTGGGACATAATTTTAAAAATATGTTAGTATCAGTTGTCCCATGGGACAAGTGGGATATATTATCCCAATTGTCCCATGGTGGGACTGGGCCAATGGGACTAGTGGGATAGACCCGGAAAACTGTAGTCCATGGGGACTACAATTTTTCAACGGCAAGGTTAATTACACCGACATCGACAATGGGTATGGACATCGATATAAGTCGCGGTCAGTTTACCAACTGCAAATAAGTTTAAAATCTTGTTTTTTTTTAATGTAGATACAAATTTACGGGTTTCGGATTTTTTTCCCTTTACTTTTGCTATAAGACATTGCTTCTTGCCAAATTTCATGATTCTAGGTCAACGGGAAGTACCTTGTAGATATTGATTCCCTTGCAATTGTAAAATATGTGTAATTAACGGTCGTATCTCTTGATTGCCTCCATTGATTGTATCCACTACCACCTGGAGGCTGAGAAACTTCGTACTTTTCTTACCCAGGGTTTACCCTGGAGCACAATTTTATACCGCGCGCGGGTGTGTGTATGTACGCCCATGACGACACTTGCTATCGGCGTCACCCTAACCATGAGGACTCCAGATTCACAACGCTATGGGCTTTGGTAGAAACAGGTCTAGATAAAATTCGGCCGGTTTTTTCACTTACAGATCTAGAAACAGAGCTAGACAATCCAGACTCTTCAGATGTAGAAGATATACAAGTACACCATTCTGATTCAGAAGACAATTTATCTATAACGGAGTCTAAAACAGAAATGGAAGAAGAACAAGACACGAACTGTAAGTATTAGTAAGTCAATCTTTAGGTAAGCAAACATGCCGCCTGTTTTGACGACAGACACTTAAATTTAAAAACTAAATACAGATTCTGTCTGCATCCTCTTTGAGTAGCATAAACAAGCTGCATCTTTGAATAATAAAATTGCTCTGACTGGAGAGCACACTCCTACTAAATGTCTCATAATATATATTTGCTGAAAGTACCTACTTAAGTCCGATTGCAGACACGAAAGAAAAGTTTTGTTTGTAAGATTACTAGCGCCGTTTTGAACTTAACCTTAATCAGATAATATAAAATATTGATCAGCCCTGCTGTCTTGTATAGATTGTTGGATAAAGGAAGGATTGAAAGGATGCTGAGATGAGAATGCCAAGTGGTTTGTTTGGTATTACAAAAGTGGATAGAATAAGAAAATAATGCAAGGGCCACTTGTGCGTTCCTGGGTTATCCTAAATAACCAGCTAGCTCAGGGTTAATCAGAAATCATCTCGCGCCACCAAGAGTTATTGGTAAATCTAGAGTTTAACTTATAAATTTACTTAAGTATTTAACCCGCCGATGTGGGAGAGTTAAGTCGCTAAGTCCTGGGTTAGTGTAACAATTTGTCAAAATAAATTACGTAACTTGAAAACGCGATTTTTTGTTTATGGAGTTATTTTAATAATTTTGGTTTCAAATGAAAGGTATTGATATAGAACCATTTTATACGTTTAAATAATGTAAATCAGTGCTAGCATTTAAGAGATATTCGCTAGTTGTTTTCTGATGAAAATTTACTTATCATAGAAAATTTTCTATGATAAGTATGTCAATATTTTGTGACAAATATCACCTTATTTGAAATTAGGGGCATGAAAACGCGATTTATTTCCTATTTTGAACAAAAAAAACTTAAACTTACCGCAAAAAAACGTGGTGGCTAATGGCACAATGACGACAGTGAACGAATGATGCAATAGGTACAATACGATTAAAATTAAATGTCATGTTAAAAATTCAAAGACAAGAAAGTATTACGTTTCGTAATGTAGTTTAATAGGGACACGCATACAAGTTCCGTTCATAGTTCATTCATTTATTTTTGGTCGGATTACATTTCTAGCTACAGACATTGACAAAATGTGAGGTCAAATACGGGTTGGTAATGTCCGTGACTACCGCAGAACCACGCCGCCAATGGCTCCCATATTTGGTAAATAATTACTACTCAATTGGTACCAATTAGTACTCGCACAACAAAATTGGTACCTTAGTAGTTTTCGAGAAAATCGACTTTGAAGGTGGTCCTGCGGTAGTCACGCTCCATTCAGCAGGACCACCTGAGCGCCGTAAAAGGGGGCATGCTACAGCTATTCTAAGTATACAAATAATTACTACCCATAAATGTGATTCATTTCGTAAAAAAACAGAACTGAAACATTTGTATTTATCGAGAAATCAACGATGATAACTTTCGCTCTCTCGTTCACCAGGACCACGATTTTGAATGTTAATTCCAAGTTTGAGGAGCTTGTCGCTTGCCTCAAACCTACATAGAAAATTACTAGTGCAAGATAAAATTAGTACCCAAAATTCATAACTAGTACTCCATTGGTGGGGACAACTTAATTTGGTCGGGTTATACGCGAAGATTTAGTATGGAAAAGTAATGAAAGCTAATTTTTCTTAAAATACTACACTTAGGTATCTGAATTTTTGGTCGCTATTACTTCTGTAGGTAATTTTTTTATAAATTTTGGAAGAAATCACTAAGTTTTTAATAGGGAAATCTTAAAATGAAAATAACTACTAAGGTACCAATTTTGTTGTTCGAGTACTAATTGGTACCAATTGAGTAGTAATTATTTACCAAATATGGGAGCGATTGGCGTCATGGTCCTGCGGTAGTCACGCTCACGGACATGGGTTGGTAAACCCGTTTCATCACTTTTTAATGGTGCAACGCGTATCGTGAGTTAAAATGTTTACGACTTAACTCCGAGTTTAAAACTCTACATTTATTTATTTAACCCGACGAAACGTGCAAGTAAGCCTAAGAAAGTTGTGTGGTAATCGGTGGTTCTGGTATGGGTATGTGATGTGGAGGAATGAGAAGCATATAGTGAGCAAAGTTTTGAGTTACTGGGGTCATAAAGAAATGTTTGAATTTTCGTGAATAATGACTTCACTATTAAGGAGGCCATCTATTCCGGCATTAACGACATCAAGATACGCCGTGCACAACTTTAAATAGAATTGAGGTAAAAGCAACTCTTCTGTCCAAGTGTGAACCTTTCAAACTCCTATAAATTTGATCATACTTTAAATGTGGTACTTACTAGATTTATAATCACAGGGGCACCCGTTGCGAAGAAACCAAATCTACTTATACGAAGAACAAAATTAAAAGATTTAATTATAGAAGAGGAAAAGAAACATGAACAATCAGACTTGAAAGTTATACGGAAAACTCAATATCGTACGCCCGAACAGTTAACGAAATTCAAAGAACCTTTACTTTATACAAATCTTACAGTTAAAAACATTTTTGATAGTAGTAGTAGTTTAAATAATAAAAATGTAAATATAAATTTCTGTAACGATGGTAATAAAAATGATATCAGATTTAAAATAACCAACAAAGAGAAAGACAGTGATAATGTAAATAGGCATCGAAGACTATGTGTCAAAGATCAACCTTATAAATGTGATGTATGTCAGTTTAGTTGTAATCAAAAGGGTAGTTTAACAAGACATATTCGAATACACACTGGTGAAAAGCCTCACAAATGTGAAGTATGCCAGCGTAGTTTTAGACAAAAACAAGCTTTAACAACACATATTCGTATACACACTGGTGAAAAACCTTACAAATGTCAAAAATGCCAGTATAGTTGTATACAAAAGATCCAATTAACAAAACATGTTCTTATACACACTGGTGAAAAGCCTTACAAATGTGAAGTATGCCAGCGTAGTTTTAGACAAAAACAAGCTTTAACAACACATATTCGTATACACACTGGTGAAAAACCTTACAAATGTCTAATATGCCAGTATACTTGTAAACAAAAGAGTCATTTAACAAAACACCATCGTAGACACCAAACTTAAAAGTCTTAAAAGTATACGTAAGTGTACGTAGTTTCAATGAATTGACATGAAGTTTTTGTTACGAAAATAGACAGGTACTACGTACTACCTTTAATAATTTATTCAAATTAGAGTACTGTTTATAGATTTTTCCAACTTTAATAGTCTTGTTGTAAAAGTACCTTCTTAAGTTTTGTATTGACGCTGATGGATAACTACAAAGAGTTTATATCTACTCTACTGCCAACAATACTGATCGTTTGATTAAAAATAAAAACTAAACTAATTACTTATTTTTTGATGCTGCTATCTGGTTGTTTTTTTTTCGATAGATGAGGTTAGGTTAGGTTAAAACGGGCTAGTTTCCGCAACTCCACGACAAAGCGCGTATTTTGCGTGTTTTATTCGATAGATGAACAGGGTGTCTGTCTGAATCTGTGAAATAAGGTAAATCAACATAATTTGATGTATCTTATATCATAATATGAGCTCACTGCTACTGCCAAATGACTCATAATACATCTGCTTAAAGTATTGAAGTCAGATTGCAGAAACAACAGAAAAAATCTTTGTGCACTGTGTAGCATTACCAGCCCGGCGAGGACGGCCTACTGTGACATGGCCTAATAGTCCAGTAGGGATACAATTATTTTCCACATAACCTTTGATAATTCAAAAGTTTGTTATTTTCGCTGGGTGGATACCTTATGTGAATTCAACGCTATGTACAAAAATGCTAACAGTTTAGAGTGATGCAATAGGCATAAATTAGGTATTTCCTATTATTTCGTGTTATAACAATAATATAAAATTTAAAATTAAATAGTTTAATGTTTCTTTATTAGTACTATCTAAACTTTATATTAGTGAAAATGCTAACAGATACGTACTGTGGAACAATGGAAAACTGAAAATGGTTCGTAACTCTTTCAATAAAAGATTTAAGTTTTCAAATCATTTCCTATATGCGTAGAGGGATTAGTGATACCTTACAACAAAAGTTCTAACAACTAAGTATAATGCTGCACAGGTTATTGTATTTTTACATTGTGATTTGCGAAATATTGAATTTAAGTTTATAAATTTGCGCCTACATATTCGAAATAATAAACTCTGCCACCATACAAAAGTTTAAACACTTATGTGCTATGCTAGTTTAATAAATCAAATACAATTTGGGTATTGCGGGGCGCGATGTAGGTATGTACGATCAGTATAAATTCTTCGAACCATACAGACCACAGAGGCCCACATCATAAACGGACTCTTCTGATGATTTTTAGAAAAACATTACCGCGCAAATTCTTATTTCAAACTGGCGTCTAGTATCTGACATATCGTTCACTGTTATTTTGCCTATGAATGCAACCTTATTGCTACGATAATAAAGATCACTAAAATAGGTAATCTGGCATGTGTTATACAAGCCTTCCCCATGCTAAACGAATAAATATTAAAATTATGTCTGGTACTGTACGACTGCCCCATATAAGAACGCAGTAGGTGACATATTTTTATAATGGTTTTATACCCTGATAATCTTATTTATATTATTTTAATGAGTTTTAATATGCTGCGATGGACTGTGTAATTTTAACCAGGCAATTTATAATTTTATTTGAGATTTGGTGCTTTAATTAATACATTTTATTATTATTTACAATAGGAAAGTCCCTTCAAATTGTAAAAACACCTTAAATTAGCAAATGTCCGGTACTTAATAGGTATTGAATTATCTTGTTTAGAGATATGTAAAATATTTAATAGATTTAGGACACCATTAATATCATTTGTGTTATTACGTACAGTTCACCCGTAAGCCTTGTTTAGCACAGGCTTTTTTTTTTTTTTTAGTTTATTTACCTAACACAAGATGACATTCCATAGGCTAATTCAAATAATATTTTTGCGCTTTCCTGGAATATAATATTTTATGGCATTTACTAGGTTTTGATGTACAGCAATCGTGTGGTAAGGTCACGTGGTGCCGATTTTTGTTATAATAGAGTTTAAAAACTAATAGATAGGGCGCAATAGACACGATCATGTAAAATTTATCTACCTTTAAAATAAAATAAAAATTCTAAATCTTGGTAAGCGTATCACAAAACTGACACCTAAACTTGCCGGACTCACTAGGGTTGCTACTATATTGATTCTGAATAAAAAAAATAGTAGGTAATATTTTACAGACATAAATACATCGATTTGTATAAGCATTCATCATATCATGCTTACAGTGTCATCTACTAAGGCTTAATGGGTAACACTGCCTTTATTGTATTAGGTCTTAGGACCAGCGATGTAGTCAATTTAGTTGTGACAGTTGCACCGGTTATAAGATGTTTGATATTTCTACAGTCACATCTGTTTTCTCTGTTTCAAAGGCATTTGCTTGGACTTTTCCCTAATATGTTGGGGTTGACTTCCACTGTTTTCAGTCGAACCAGACGCATCTGAATACCAGTGTTTTATATGAAGTGACTGCCTACCCTGCCAACCCAGATTATACGGTAATCCTACTGGATAATACGGTACCCTTTTGTTAGGGTGGCCGCAGACTTTCGGGTTTCTGACGACCCGTAACGACTGTCAAAGATTCACGATACGGAGAATTTGATTATTCTGTCATCTCGATATACTGTCAGCACGGCAGGTACGACTATTCCGTGTTCTGTGAATATTTCTTTCTTATTCTTTTTATAGTAACAAAGAAGTTAGAAATCGTATTCGACCTCAACATTAAAAATAAAAAAATGCCATACAATTAGATTTTATGAACGAGGTTTAAATACTGATGTGACAGTAATTAAATGGTTTCGCGCCTCATTACGTACATTCAGAGTGGAGTGTCAGCGCGCCCCGCACTACCCAATTGTATTTGATTTATTAAACTAGCATAGCACATAAGTGTTTAAACTTTTGTATGGTGGCAGAGTTTATTATTTCGAATATGTAGGCGCAAATTTATAAACTTAAATTCAATATTTCGCAAATCACAATGTAAAAACACAATAACCTGTGCAGCTTTATACTTAGTTGTTAGAACTTTTGTTGTAAGGTATAACTAATCCCTCTACGCATATAGGAAATGATTTGAAAACTTAAATCTTTTATTGAAAGAGTTACGAACCATTTTCAGTTTTCCATTGTTCCACAGTACGTATCTGTTAGCATTTTCACTAATATAAAGTTTAGATAGTACTAATAAAGAAACATTAAATTATTTAAATTTAAATTTTATATTATTGTTATAACACGAAATAATAGGAAATACCTAATTTACGCCTATTGCATCACTCTAAACTGTTAGCATTTTTGTACATAGCGTTGAATTCACATAAGGTATCCACCCAGCGAAAATAACAAACTTTTGAATTATCAAAGGGCATATTCTTCTGGCTACTGGACTATAAGTCACACTTTTTATCACAGTTTGGGCAATAAAGCCATTTTGTCTTAAATGCTAGCACGGCGGCGTGAGATATTTTCTTGACTTGTGGCATAACGTCTTGACGTTATTTTTTTTTCTTTTCCGGAAATTTTCCAATTTTTTTGCAGTTTCATGACAAGTTATGATAAAATATGTCACGTCTTACAATTTGTCTTAAATGCTAGCACGGGACAACCACGTGACATAGTTTAAAGCGCGACATGCCTTTCTTGTTCCTGACTCCATAGTGCGACATAATCTGAATAGACGACCAAATAAAATAATACGTGTAAAAGTGTGCCGTTCATTCAGATAAACAACTTTTTAATTTTGTTGGGAACAAATTAATATTTTACCCACGACCGTAGACTTATGCACCTTTATTTTTCTTTGTTTGTTTGATAACATAGTAAGTGTTTGTTAGAAAGATATAATTATTGTGAAAATTTTAATAATTACTTTAAAAAAAACAGCTTTGACCCTGTTCCCGATACCGGTGCGGCCCTATTTTTTTAAATAAGACAGTAGGACAGATATAAAACACTACTGCTAAATGTCTCATATATGTGCTGAAAGTACCTAGGTACTTAAGTCTGATTGCATATATAAAAGAAAATTTATGTTTGTAGGTAAGGTTACTAACGTCGTTTTGCACTTAACCTTAGCTATGCGACCTTCACACTGCCCTTGAACAGTACAGGAGATAATATAAAACATCGATCAGCCCTGCTGTCTTGTATAGATCAGATTGTTGGACCACAAAAGGAAGGATTGAAAGGAAACTGAGATAAGAATGCCAGGTGTTTTGTTTGGTATTAGAAAAGTGGAAAGAATAAGAAAAAAATGCAAGGGCCACTTGCGCGTTCCTGGGTTATCCTAAATAACCAGCTAGCTCAGGGTTAATCAGATACATCATCTCGCGCCACCAACAGTTAGAGCTAAATCTAGAGATAAACTTATAAATTTACTTAAATATTCAACCCGCCGATGTGGGAGAGTTAAGTCGCTAAGTCCTGGATTAGTGTAAGAATTGTCAAAATAATCACTTAACATAAAAACGTGTTTTTTTGTTTATGAAGATATTTTAATAATTTTAGAACCATTTTATCCGTACGAATAATGTAAATCGGTGCACGGATTTACGAGATCTTCGTTACCTACTTTTTTTCTGAGGGTGACGGAGAAAATGTTCTATGATAAGTATGTCTATACTTAGTGAATATATCACATAGAAGTAAAATATCACCATATGTGAAATCAGGGGCATGAAAACGCATATCCTATTTGAACAAAAATACATATATTTCCGACATGGAAACCGACATGTCCTAGAACCAAAAATTCGAAGATATGTGACATCCACCAATCCGCACTGGACCCGCGTGGTGGATTATGGCCCATCCCCTCTCACAGAGAGGAGGCCTGTATCCCAGCAGTGGGAACATTAATAGGCTGATGATGTGATGAGATGTGACATATATTTCCGCAAAAAAAAATCGTGGTGGCTAATGGCGACGGTGAACGAATGATGCGGTAGGTACAATACGTCATACGATTAAAATGAAATGTCATGTTAAAATATCAAAGACAAGAAAGTATTACGTAGCAATGTAGTGTAAAATGGACACGCATACAAGTTCCGTTCATATTTCATTCATTTATTTTTGGTCAGATTACATTTCAGGGAACAGACATTGACAAAAATGTCAGGTTAAATACCCGGTTAGTAAACCCGGCAGTAGTTTTTAATGGTGCAACGCTAATAATGAGTTAATACGTTTACGACTTAACGCCGAGTTTACTAACTCTATAATTTACCCGACGAAACGTGCAAGTGGGCCTAAGAAAGTTGTGTGGAAATCGGTTGTTCTGATATGGGTAAGGGTATGTGATGCCGAGGAATGAGGAGCACATCGTGAGAAAAGTTTTGAGTTACAGGAGTAATAAAGAAATGTTTGAATTTCCGTGAATGTGGACTTAGCTATTAACGAGGCCATCTATTGCGGCGCTAACGGCATCTAGTTACGCCGTGCACAACTTAATACATAATATGATCAGCAACAAAAAGCAACTCTTCAGTCCCAGCGTGAACCTTTCAAACTCCTACACATTTGATCATACTTTAAATGTTATACTTACTACATTTATAATCACAGGGGCACCCGTTGCGAAGAAACCAAAACTACATAAACGAAGAACAAAACTAAAAGATGTTATAGAAGTGGAAAAGAAAAATGAACAGTCAAACTCGAAAGTTATACGGACACCTCAATATCGTACGCCCAAACAGTTTCCGAAATTCAAAGAACCTTTATTTTATACAAATCCTACAGTTAAAAACATTTTAGATAGTAATAGAAGTATAAATAATAAAAATGTAAATACAAAATTCTGTAACGATGGTAACAAAAATTATATCAGAATTAAAATAACCAACAAAGAGAAAAATAGTGATAATGTAAATAGGCATCGAAAACTATGTGTCAAAGATCAAACTTATAAATGTGATATATGTCAGTTTAGTTGTAATCAAAAGGGTAATTTAACAAGACATATTCAAATGCACACTGGTGAAAAGCCTTACAAATGTGAAGTATGCCAGCGTAGTTTTAGACTAAAACACGCTTTATCAACATATATTCGTATACACACTGGTGATAAACCTTACAAATGTCAAACATGTCAGTACAGTTGTATACAAAAGATTCAATTAACAAAACATGTTCGTTTACACACTGGTGAAAAACCTTACAAATGTCAAATATGCCAGTATACTTGTAAACAAAAGAGTCATTTAACAAAACACATTCGTAGACACCAAACTTAAGTCTTAAAAGTATACGTAAGTGTACGTAGTTAGAATGAATTGACATGAAGTTTTTGTTACGAAAATAGACAGGTACTACGTACTACCTTTAATAATTTATTCAAATTAGAGTACCTACTGTTTATCAGTCAGGCAGCGCGCGCGCTTGCTAACGGTTGGATATTGTGCGTGACGGTGTGTATCGAGGAATTAAAAATGTCCTCTGTGGTTAAATGTGCAAATTGCAATGTAGTGATTAACGAAGTTTTGGCCTTCGTCCATAATAAAATATCCGTGATGGACGATGAAAGTATAAGCATTGTAACGGCGAAGAAGTTGTTGTTCGATTCCTTGCCAACAACAAAACGTAAGATAACGCGGAGGAAGGCGGGGAAAAATATTCGAGATATAGACGACATCATCTGTCTGATCCGCGGAACCGACCCCGAGGATTTCCCAGTTTTCGTGGCCCGCAACCTTGAGAAGTTACCCCCGGTTCTGTTCGACCATGTCGACGTGACGAGGCTTTTGAAAGACACTATTAAGCTACGGCAAGATCTCGACATGATGAAAGAAGACTATGTTACGGTTAAGCAGATGGACCAGTTGAGGAGTGAGGTGCAGCATCTTTCATCAGGATGGTGCAATGTCAACCCCAGAAGAGGTGCATGTGTCGCAAGCTATGAGTGCGATAGTGGTCCCATGGGATTGTCGCTAGAGTGCAATGAAGGCACTAGTAAATGCTATCAACAACAAACTATAGAGGAATCTGCACTAAAATCCAGTTTTTACAATATTTTTGAGCATCAGATATTGGAGGGTAGTAGTGAAGCAGCGCCACAAAAAAAGGAATACGATCCTACCCTCGAACTACGAGACGCGGCTACGATGACGAATGTCATAGGCCAGCTGATCGAGTCGTTTGCGTCTCCACCCGCGCAGCTCGCGGTCGGTCCCTCGCCGCCACCGGTGCACAGTGCGGCTGGTGGCGGCCGCGGCGGTCCCCTGCCCCTCGCCCCGCCGCCACCGCGGCTGTCTAGTCAGGCCGCCTGTACTGAGCCGATACCAACTCCACTCGAATCAGCCGTAGAAACCGTCAACAAAAATGGGTCCGGCCTTATCGCAACTAAGCAGAAATCGTTGGCGGAGATTGTTCGAGAAGGGAAATGGAAGACACAGGCCCCGAGTGACCAGTGGGTTCGTGTCCAAAACAAAAAGTTACGAAACCGTTTTGTTGGGAAGCGAGGAAAAGCAATTCCTGAGCCTGGAATTAATTTTATTGCAGCGGAAACTAAGATTCCTATGTACATTTATAATGTGGCGAAGGGTGTGTCCGTGTGTGACATCCGTACCTACATTACGAAGAAGATTAATATAGATGTTAACATTGAAAAAATGGACATGAAGTTAGCGAAAGATTACGAATCATACAAAATATTCGTACCTAAACATTCGTTAGTCAATTTCCTGAGTGATGACTTCTGGCCAAAGGGGGTAGCCTAACGTCGATTTATAAACAACTTCAGACGTGATAAGGAAAATGTCCGTGTGACTGGCGTAAATATTGAAAGTTCTAAGTTATGAATAACATCAATTTAATAAGTTTTAATTGCAAAAACGTGATGAGATCAGTGGAATGTGTACGGAAGCTTTGTCGCACGGCTGATGTTGTGGCGCTGCAGGAGACGTGGCTACTGCCGCACGACCTCGGGTACCTGGCCGCTATAGACGATGACTTTGCCTGTACGGGTACCTCTGCAGTGGATACTGCGGCAGGGGTCTTACGAGGTAGGCCCTACGGTGGAGTTGCCCTGCTGTGGAGAAAGGTTGCGTTTCCGACGGTAACCGTAGTGAAGTGCAATAATGTGCGTCTTGCCGCGATAAAAATCGAGCTCAGTGATCGTTCTATTTTGATATTTTCTGTGTATATGCCTACCGATTCTAATGAAAACTTAACGGAGTTCACAGAGTGTCTCAGTGAAATGACAGCCATAATTGACAGTCACAATGTGGAATCGGTGTTTATGTTAGGGGAATATAATGCGCTACCCGGCAAGCTCGCCAAGTGCTGGCTAGACCACTGTCTTGTGACTAGTGCCGCGCGGCACTCTGTGTCCGCGGCCTCTGTATTATATGATACCTACTGGTCTGATCATTACCCTGTGTCTATAATATGCAATTTTAATTTAGTTAAGCCTAAGATTTGTATACCAACTGTTTGTATAAATAGAATTGTCTGGGGTGAACGTGACTCGGCTCAGATAGCGAAATTTAAAAATGTATGTCACTCTAGTCTACGTGAAATTGATTTTCCTTCAGAACTAAGAAACTGCTCAGATAATATGTGTTGTAACAAAAGTCATAAAATCCTATTAGATAACATGTACGATGAGATTATTTGTATTCTGTCGCAGGCCGCTATATGTAGTTATAGTGTTACCGAAAAGCGTAAAGGTAAATACATTACTGGGTGGAACAGGCACGTCCGTGGCACTCATGAGAGGGCCCGGCTATGTTTTCAGGCTTGGTTGTATGGGGGTAAGCCCGGGGCTGGCCGTCTTTATAATGATATGTGTGAAACTAGGCGCGCTTTTAAATCAAAATTAGAGTGGTGTCAGGATAATCAACAACAGATAAAATTGGATTTTATAGCTGAACTTCACTCAAACAAGAAATTTGGTCAGTTCTGGAAAAATACCAATAAAATGAATCATAAGCCGGGCCTCCCCGTCAGTATCGCGGGAGTGCACGAGCCTAGCGAGATCGCTGCTATGTTCACCCACCATTTCAGGGTGGATTCTCCTCTGGGTCTGGCGCGGCAGGGGCTCGATGCTGAGGAGGGTGGTGAGCGTAGTGATCATTTTACTGCGAATGAAGTGCGTGCGGTGATCAGAGGTATGGTGAGGGGTAAATCCCCGGGTCACGACAGCCTTAGCATCGAGCACCTGCAGCACGCAGGTGTACACCTACCCAGAGTGCTTTCTATGTTTTTTACCGTGTTTGGGGCACTCTCATCTGCCCAATAATCTAATGCGTACTATAGTTGTACCAATCATCAAAAATAAAACTGGTGATACATCAGATGTAAACAACTATAGACCGATTTCTCTAGCCACAGTGGTCGCCAAAGTGCTGGACAGTCTGCTTGCACCTGGATAAACACGTCTCGCTAAACGACGCGCAGTTCGGCTTCAGGCCTGGGCTTTCCACCGAGAGTGCTATCCTGTGCCTCAAGCAGGTGAACGTTACCCCAACAGGAAAGTGACTCCTAGAGTGATATGAGTGGAACGTTTACTTAGTGCGGAATCTGCTATAGATGTGCGCCACATAAAAATTATGTGCGTATCGTAGTTTTTGAAAAAAATGGAAAAAACGATTCCTGCTAGGGTAACGTTGTTCCAGCAGGAAAATTCTAAACGAATGATCGGAATGAGAAATATTGTGCATGGGCAGAGAGCTTATAGTTGTGCAAAAATGTGCGCCGAAAAGTTTTTGAAGTTGGTGCGTCATCAGGTTTTCGAGATATTGCATTTCCTGCTGGAGTAACGTTTTGAAGAATCGTGTATCTCTAAAACCATTGTACGTGCGCCTGTAGAATAAACATACACGATTAGCTCTTGATATGTGCGTATTTGTGCCGGAATTAGATTTAAGGAAATATTTATAATTTTCAAGTAAATGCACTTTTTAGAAAACCCGAAAAAAGTTCGCAGCGCCTAAATGAGAAAACGTATAAGCTCGCTGAAAACTGTATTCAGTCCATCTTGACGCTTGTAATAACCATAAAAAGTTTCAAAAGCATACATGCTTGCGTTATCGAATAATATTGCTAAAAGTCAAAACGAGGTTGTCATAACTTTGACGGCAAAATACAAGAAACTGACTCAACCCAAGATAGGTAGGTGTAAACCACAAGTATGTGCGTTTAGTCAAAAATATATAGTGAAAAATATATAGTACAATGGTTTTAGAGATACACGATTCTTCAAAACGTTACTCCAGCAGGAAATGCAATATCTCGAAAACCTGATGACGCACCAACTATATTTTCGGCGCACATTTTTGCACAACTATAAGCTCTCTGCCCATGCACAATATTTCTCATTCCGATCATTCGTTTAGAATTTTCCTGCTGGAACAACGTTACCCTAGCAGGAATCGTTTTTTCCATTTTTTTCAAAAACTACGATACGCACATAATTTTTATGTGGCGCACATCTATAGCAGATTACGCACTAAGTATACGTTCCACTCATATCACTCTAGGAGTCACTTTCCTGTTGGGGTAACGTTCACCTCAAGCAGACTGTACAGTATTACACGAGTAGAAAGACCCCAGTATATGCATGCTACCTTGATTTATCGAGAGCGTTCGATCTTGTATCGTACGATATTCTATGGGGTAAATTAAGGGATGAAACTTGTCTACCTAGGGAAGTTGTGTTATTGTTTATGCATTGGTATAACAATCAAAAGAATTTTGTAAGATGGGCGGGTGCTCTCTCGGGGGAATACGGGCTGGATTGCGGGGTGAGGCGGGGGGCCTGACTTCTCCCACGCTCTTCAACCTGTACGTCAACCGACTGATCGATGGGCTCAGTGGCACCGGCATCGGGTGTCATATAGATGGGAGTGTGTGTAAATAACATCAGCTACGCAGACGATATGGTGCTGCTGAGCCCATCCTTTGGTGCTTTGCGAAAGCTCCTGAAGGTGTGTGAGTCCTACGCGGTGACTCATGGGCTAAAATACAACACCAAAAATAGTGAAATTATGGTTTTCAGGCCGGACAACAAGAGATATACAATCGTTCCGAAATTCACCTTATGTGGTACAGTTCTAAATAAAGTCGACCAATTTAAATATTTGGGCCACTGGGTCACTGAGGACCTTAAGGACAGTGCGGATATTGAAAGGGAGCGCAGAGCGCTGTCTGTCCGCTGCAACATGTTGGCACGCAGGTTTTCACGGTGCACGAGGGCTGTGAAACTTGCGCTTTTTAAAGCGTACTGTCAGTCCTTTTACACCTGTAGCCTGTGGGTTAACTATACACAGCGGACATACGGCGATCTGCGCGTTCAATAACGCGTTCCGGGTGCTGAAGGGTCTGCCGCGCCACTGCAGCGCCTCTGCGATGTTCGCGGCGGCTGACATAGATGGCTTTGCCGCTATTATGCGCAAACGGTGCGCTTCTATCATGCGCCGCACGCGCGACAGTCCCAACACCATACTGCGCGCGCTGGCGGACCGGTGGGACTCTCCGATGCTGGCTCGGTGGATACAGCTGCATGCTCTCGTATAGTGATTTGCCACCATCATCGGGTAGTCCAACCGGACCTGCCAATTACTGTTTTATTATTAGGTATGAATAATTACTAACACTAGTTTGTAAGCTCGCAATTGTACTAACAAATATGGATGTAATCATAAGATGAATCTGAAATAAATGATTTATTATTATATTATTATTATTATAGATTTTTCCAACTTTAATAGTCTTGTTGTAAAAGTGCCTTCTTAAGTTTTGTATTGACGCTGATGGATAACTACAAAGAGTTTATATCTACTCTACTGCCAACAATACTGATCGTTTGATTAAAAATAAAAACTAAACTAATTACTTATTTTTTGATGCTGCTATCTGGTTGTTTTTTTTTTCGATAGATGAGGTTAGGTTAGGTTAAAACGGGCTAGTTTCCGCAACTCCACGACAAAGCGCGTATTTTGCGTATTTTATTCGATAGATGAACAGGGTGTCTGTCTGAATCTGTGAAATAAGGTAAATCAACATAATTTGATGTATCTTATATCATAATATGAGCTCACTGCTACTGCCAAATGTCTCATAATACATCTGCTTAAAGTATTGAAGTCGGATTGCAGAAACAACAGAAAAAATCTTTGTGCACTGTGTAGCATTACCAGCCCGGCGAGGACGGCCTACTGTGACATGGCCTCAGTCACACTTTTTATCACAGTTTGGGCAATAAAGCCATTTTGTCTTAAATGCTAGCACGGCGGCGTGAGATATTTTCTTGACTTGTGGCATAACGTCTTGACGTTATTTTTTTTTCTTTTTCGGAAATTTTCCAATTTTGTTGCAGTTTCATGACAAGTTATGATAAAATATGTCACGTCTTACAATTTGTCTTAAATGCTAGCACGGGACAACCACGTGACATAGTTTAAAGCGCGACATGCCTTTCTTGTTCCTGACTCCATAGTGCGACATAATCTGAATAGACGACCAAATAAAATAATACGTGTAAAAGTGTGCCGTTCATTCAGATAAACAACTTTTTAATTTTGTTGGGAACAAATTAATATTTTACCCACGACCGTAGACTTATGCACCTTTATTTTTCTTTGTTTGTTTGATAACATAGTAAGTGTTTGTTAGAAAGATATAATTATTGTGAAAATTTTAATAATTACTTTAAAAAAAATAGCTTTGACCCTGTTCCCGATACCGGTGCGGCCCTATTTTTTTAAATAAGACAGTAGGACAGATATAAAACACTACTGCTAAATGTCTCATATATGTGCTGAAAGTACCTACTTAAGTCTAATTGCATATATAAAAGAAAATTTATGTTTGTAGGTAAGGTTACTAACGTCGTTTTGCACTTAACCTTAGCTATGCGACCTTCACACTGCCCTTGAACAGTACAGGAGATAATATAAAACATCGATCAGCCCTGCTGTCTTGTATAGATCAGATTGTTGGACCACAAAAGGAAGGATTGAAAGGAAACTGAGATAAGAATGCCAGGTGTTTTGTTTGGTATTAGAAAAGTGGAAAGAATAAGAAAAAAATGCTAGGGCTACTTGCGCGTTCCTGGGTTATCCTAAATAACCAGCTAGCTCAGGGTTAATCAGATACATCATCTCGCGCCACCAACAGTTAGAGCTAAATCTAGAGATAAACTTATAAATTTACTTAAATATTCAACCCGCCGATGTGGGAGAGTTAAGTCGCTAAGTCCTGGATTAGTGTAAGAATTGTCAAAATAATCACTTAACATGAAAACGTGTTTTTTTGTTTATGTAGATATTTTAATAATTTTAGAACCATTTTATCCGTACGAATAATGTAAATCGGTGCACGGATTTACGAGACATTAGTTACCTACTTTTTTTCTGAGGGTGACGGAGAAAATGTTCTATGATAAGTATGTCTATACTTAGTGAATATATCACATAGAAGTAAAATATCACCATATGTGAAATCAGGGGCATGAAAACGCATATCCTATTTGAACAAAAATACATATATTTCCGACATGGAAACCGACATGTCCTAGAACCAAAAATTCGAAGATATGTGACATCTACCAATCCGCACTGGGCCCGCGTGGTGGATTATGGCCCATCCCCTCTCACAGAGAGGAGGCCTGTATCCCAGCAGTGGGAACATTAATAGGCTGATGATGTGATGTGATGTGACATATATTTCCGCAAAAAAAAATCGTGGTGGCTAATGGCGACGGTGAACGAATGATGCGGTAGGTACAATACGTCATACGATTAAAATGAAATGTCATGTTAAAATATCAAAGACAAGAAAGTATTACGTAGCAATGTAGTGTAAAATGGACACGCATACAAGTTCCGTTCATATTTCATTCATTTATTTTTGGTCAGATTACATTTCAGGGAACAGACATTGACAAAAATGTCAGGTTAAATACCCGGTTAATAAACCGTTTATTTAATAAGTTTTTAATGGTGCAACGCTAATAATGAGTTAATACGTTTACGACTTAACTCCGAGTTTACTAACTCTATAATTTACCCGACGAAACGTGCAAGTGGGCCTAAGAAAGGTATGCGTTTCGATGGCGCGGCCACGGAGATTTTTTTAAAAAAGAACTATGCCAAGATTATGTAAAAATTTGTAAAAGTTGATTCCCAAAACCATAAATTTGTCAAAGATAAGGTTAAAAAGTTTTAAAGGTTTGAACGTGGCCGCGCCATTGAAACGCGGCGAACCGCGCGGCCACGGAGATCTTTAAAACTAAGCGTTGCAGAGACCTGAAATTTAGGGAAATGACAGATTGAATTTGTAAAAAAATTGTAAAAATATAGAAAAAATTCCTAGTTTTATATTTTAGGAGCTGTAAGACTAAAACCCCGTGGCCGCGCCATTGAAACGGTGAAAAACACGTTATCACCGATATCTCGCTGAAAATGCATCGCAGAAGTCTGAAACTTTTTGTAATACCTAGATTTGAATTTGTCGAAATAGGTAAAAATACACAAAAAAATCCTAGGTTTATATTTTAGGAGCTGTAAGACTAAAACTTCATGGCCGCGCCATTGAAACGGTGAAAAACACGTTATCACCGATATCTAGCTGAAAAAGCATCGCAGCAGTCTGAAACTTTTTGTAATACCTAGATTGGAATTTGTCGAAATAGGTAAAAATACACAAAAAAATCCTTAGTTTATATTTCAGGAGCTATAAGACCAAAGCCCTATGGCCGCGCCATTGAAACGGTGAAAAACACGTTATTGCCGATATCTCACTGAAAAAGCATCGCAGAGGACTGAAGTTTTTTGTAAAACCTAGATTTGAATTTGTCAAAGTATGTAAAAATACACAAAAAAATCCTAGGTTTATATTTCAGGAGCTGTAAGACAAAAACCCTATGGCCGCGCCATTGAAACGGTGGAAAACACGTTATCGCCGATATCTCCCTGAAAAATCATCGCAGAAGTCTGAAGCTTTTTGTAAACCCTAGATTTGAATTTGTCAAACTATGTAAAAACACACAAAAAAATCCTAGGTTTATATTTCAGGAGCTGTAAGACCAAAACCCTATGGCCGCGCCATTCAATACGTTTTGAATGTTCCGATAGGGTGACCATGACTTATTGTTTACAGAAAACTTTCCACCTGCAAGTATTAGAAATTATATCTCAAGGATTCTAAATCATGATAAGTATGAAATGATAAGTACCTATATCTTAGTGTAAGTAAACAATCTGTGATTTGTGATTTTGAAAGAAATGATAAGTACCTATAACTTAGTGTAAGTAAACAATCTGTGATTTGTGATTTTGAAAGAAATGATAAGTACCTATACCATAGTGTAAGTGAACAATTTGTGATTTTGAAAGAAATGATAATTATCTATATCTTAGTGTAAGTAAACAATCTATGATTTATTTGATTTTAAAGAAATAAATATATGTTTTTGTATCATAACGTTTCATTTTAATTTAATTTAGAATCCTTGAGATATAATTTCTAATATTTGCAAGTGGAAAGTTTTCTGTAAACAATAAGTCATGGTCACCCTATCGGAACATTCAAAACGTATTCAAGGTTTTATATTATAAAACAAAAAGAAAATTTTTGCCTATTATCGGTAATTATACATATTAATAGGTGTTGTTTACAAAAAAAGATCTCGCTAATACTTTATTTCCGATTAGATAACCACAACTTATTTCTACGCAATACCGTAATACAGCTCCTGAAATATAAACCTGGGATATTTTTGTGTATTTTTACATGTTTTGACAAATTCAAATCTAGCGTTTACAAAAAACTTCAGACCTCTGCGATGCTTTTTCAGAGAGAAATCGGCGATAACGTATTTTTCACCGTTTCAATGGCGCGGCCATAGGGTTTTTGTCTTACAGCTCCTGAAATATAAACCTAGGATTTTTTTGTGTATTTTTACATACTTTGACAAATTCAAATCTAGGTTTTACAAAAAACTTCAGTCCTCTGCGATGCTTTTTCAGCGAGATATCGGCGATAACGTGTTTCTCACCGTTTCAATGGCGCGGCCATAGGGTTTTGGTCTTATAGCTCCTGAAATATAAACCTAGGATTTTTTTGTGTATTTTTACCTATTTCGACAAATTCAAATCTAGGTATTACAATAAGTTTCAGACTTCTGCGATGCTTTTTCAGCGAGATATCGGCGATAACGTGTTTTTCACCGTTTCAATGGCGCGGCCATGGGGTTTTAGTCTTACAGCTCCTAAAATATAAACCTAGGATTTTTTTCTATATTTTTACAAATTTTTTACAAATTCAATCTGTCATTTCCCTAAATTTCAGGTCTCTGCAACGCTTAGTTTTAAAGATCTCTGTGGCCGCGCGGTTCGCCGCGTTTCAATGGCGCGGCCACGTTCATACCCTTAAAACTTTTTAACCTTATCTTTGACAAATTTATGGTTTTGGGAATCGACTTTTACAAATTTTTTCTTAATCTTGACAAAGTTCTTTTTTTTTAAAATCTCCGTGGCCGCGCCATCGAAACGCATACTAAGAAAGTTGTGTGGAAATCGGTTGTTCTGATATGGGTAAGGGTATGTGATGCCGAGGAATGAGGAGCACATCGTGAGAAAAGTTTTGAGTTACAGGAGTAATAAAGAAATGTTTGAATTTCCGTGAATGTGGACTTAGCTATTAACGAGGCCATCTATTGCGGCGCTAACGGCATCTAGTTACGCCGTGCACAACTTAATACATAATATGATCAACAACAAAAAGCAACTCTTCAGTCCCAGCGTGAACCTTTCAAACTCCTACACATTTGATCATACTTTAAATGTTATACTTACTACATTTATAATCACAGGGGCACCCGTTGCGAAGAAACCAAAACTACATAAACGAAGAACAAAACTAAAAGATGTTATAGAAGTGGAAAAGAAAAATGAACAGTCAAACTCGAAAGTTATACGGAGACCTCAATATCGTACGCCCAAACAGTTTCCGAAATTCAAAGAACCTTTATTTTATACAAATCCTACAGTTAAACACATTTTAGATAGTAGTAGAAGTATAAATAATAAAAATGTAAATACAAAATTCTGTAACGATGGTAACAAAAATGATATCAGATTTAAAATAACCAACAAAGAGAAAAACAGTGATAATGTAAATAGGCATCGAAGACTATGTGTCAAAGATCAAACTTATAAATGTGATATATGTCAGTTTAGTTGTAATCAAAAGGGTAATTTAACAAGACATATTCAAATGCACACTGGTGAAAAGCCTTACAAATGTGAAGTATGCCAGCGTAGTTTTAGACTAAAACACGCTTTATCGACATATATTCGTATACACACTGGTGATAAACCTTACAAATGTCAAACATGTCAGTACAGTTGTATACAAAAGATTCAATTAACAAAACATGTTCGTTTACACACTGGTGAAAAACCTTACAAATGTCAAATATGCCAGAGCCCCTAGCACGAGTTTCTGCGTAATTGGATCGACTACGTTAACGTATCGCCTCCGACAATTTTTGTATGCAAAATTAATCAGCGCCATGTGTCCGTATTTGGAACTAACAAATCGGTAGCACAAGTTTTTGACAATTGCCTTCGTATCGAGTTCACGTATTTACGTTGTGTTAACGCTCTAAATGTATGGGAATCGGTAGCACAAGTTTTGATTTTGACATGTAGTATCGAATTTTACGCTAGGTGTGACGAAAGCACGTCGAAAACTATCTCACTGACATTTTCTCGGTGAGACATTTCACGTCAAACAATTTTCCGTATTTATTTGGGTATTTTTTCAATAATATGCTATTTAATCATGAATAAAAGGGGAAGGCATGCTTTCTATTGATTATCTTACCTCCTATTTTAATAAAGAGGCTAGGAGAAAATGTTAAACGTGGTATGCAAAATTTTCATTTTCTTTGTAAACTAACAGTAATAGTTTCTTATAATAAACCATTTCTGTAAGTTATTGATACTAACCACAGATAGAGCGTCGCGGCACGTCCGCACTGCCTTCCTGCCGTAGTGGAGTACGGTCTCAAGCGCGTTATTCGCCGCAACTCTACGTTTTTCTTGCGGTTCTCCATAATTATCATGACTCATTTGAAGATTCAAGAATCGGAGAAAACGGCGATATGCTTTATATATTATACGTTATAATACTAGTATGCACGTATGCCTATATATTTTGTAACCGGTTTATACCGGTATATAAAGTTAATTTGGGAATATGGGTTAGAATTTGGGATAAACAACATTGATAGTTGCTTCAAGGCAACTGAAGCCTTTTCATTTATCGGCAGCTAAAATGTTCTTGTGTACCCTATTAACAATAATACAAATCTAAAACTTATTAATATACATGTTCTTCAGCACGTCTTATGGCAATGGTTGCAGTATTTTAAGTAGCAAAAACCGTAAGCCGTTCTACAAGTCTAGCTAGTCTGTCGATGATAAATAGAGACAGATGTACAACGAAAGAGAGAAAACTAGGACAAAAAACCGGCCAAGTGCGAGTCGGACTCGCACACGAAGGGTTCCGTACCATTATCGCAAAACACTGCAAAAAAATCACGTTTGTTGTATAAGAGCCCCCCTTAATTTATTTTATTTTAATTAAATAATTATTATTTTTTGAAGAGAATATACAACTAAATATTCTGTGAATATTTCAAGCGTCTACCTGTTGCCGTTATTAATATCGAGCAAAAAACGGCAAAAATATCACGTTTTTTGTATGGGAGCCCCCCTTAAATATTAATTTAATACTGTTTTTAGTATTTGTTGTTATAGCGGCAACAAGAATACATCATCTGTGAAAATTTCAACTGTCTAACTATCACGGTTCATGAGATACAGCCTGGTGACAGACAGACAGACAGACAGACAGACAGACAGACGGACAGCGAAGTCTCAGTAATAGGGTCCCGTTTTTACCCTTTGGGTACGGAACCCTAAAAATGAAATAGAATCCCTTCACAGCGCGACGAACGGAGGCCCTAGCACGAGTTTCTGCGTAATTGAATCGACTACGTTAACGTATCGCCTCCGACAATTTTTGTATGCAAAATTAATCAGCGCCATGTGTCCGTATTTGGAACTAACAAATCGGTAGCACAAGTTTTTGACAATTGCCTTCGTATCGAGTTCACGTATTTACGTTGCGTTAACGCTCCAAATGTATGGGAATCGGTAGCACGAGTTTTCATTTTGACATGTAGTATCGAATTTTACGCTAGGTGTGACGAAAGCACGTCGACAACTATCTCACTGACATTTTCTCGGTGAGACGTTTCACGTCAAACAATTTTCCGTATTTATTTGGATATTTTTGCAATAATATGCTATTTAATCATGAATAAAAGGGGAAGGCATGCTTTCTATTGATTATCTTACCTCCTATTTTAATAAAGAGGCTAGGAGAAAATGTTAAACGTGGTATGCAAAATTTACATTTTCTTTGTAAACAAACAGTAATAGTTTCTTATAATAAACCATTTCTGTAAGTTATTGATACTAACCACACATAGAGCGGCGCGGCACGTCCGCACTGCCTTCCTGCCGTAGTGGAGTACGGTCTCAAGCGCGTTATTCGCCGCAACTCCACGTTTTTCTTGCGGTTCTCCATAATTATCATGACTCATTTTAAGATTCAAGAATCGAAGAAAACGGCGATATGCTTTATATATTATACATTATAATACTAGTATGCACGTATGCCTATATATTTTGTAACCGGTTTATACCGGTATATAAAGTTAGTTTGAGAATATGGGTTAGAATTTGGGATAAACAACATTGATAGTTGCTTCAAGGCAACTGAAGCCCTTTCATTTATCGGCAGCTAAAATGTTCTTGAGTACCCTATTAACAACAATACAAATCTAAAACTTATTAATATATATGTTCTTTAGCACGTCTTATGGCAATGGTTGCAGTATTTTAAGTAGCAAAAACCGTAAGCCGTTTTACAAGTCTAGCTAGTCTGTCGATGATAAATAGACACAGATGTACAACGAAAGAGAGAAAACTAGGACAAAAATGAAATAGAATCCCTTCGCAGCGCGACGAACGGTCCATTATAAAGACCTTCCATCGTAATTGCCACCGAATCCAGAGTAACCTTTATAAGACGAGAAATCGATGCAGAGAGTGGGACTGTGATAGGACTCTCCTTCAAAACTAATCGGATCCTAAGTCATATCGTTCCTTCGTACATGGAAAGCCTTTTTGGCTCAGCCTATTATTATTTAAAATTCCTACTTGTTGTTGATGTTTATTGAATTTATTATATTTCTAACATGTGCATAAGTATCCGTGAATCAAATAAGTAACTAACTAAGCTATTAATGTGATAATAAATACCTAAATAAAGAGAAACTATATGTATTCCTAATCTAAACATATATACATAAACTTACGCTTTTCACCTGCTACATTATATTCACGTTCATACATCTACACGCACGCGGGTTATGACATGCACGCACGCTGGCCTTTCTAAAGAACATCACAACAAGATCTGTTGCGGACGGTACCCGGGTGGTGTAAGTACCCGCGGTCGCCCTGGGACAGTATTGCACTGTTGTTTTACGTGCTTTCCATACGTTCTGAGTCAAGCGACTCTGTTGGTGGCACACGCCACCACGCACCCCTGAATGCGTATGTAGGGTGGTAGGTACGAGGAAGACCCACATACAAGATTCACGTTTTGACCAAAAAAAAATTTCTTGAAATATCTTGTTGCACGTGTTTAGGCCATTTTTTACGTTCATATTTACTTAGCTGAAATCTTAAGAGCCATAACTAAAAAAAAAATATAATCATTTCTAACCCCTTATTGACATACGGCGATAATAATTACACATTTTAAAACAATTAAAAAGTTCGTAGAACAATAACATCGAAAATTCCGGTTTGGTACACTTTCATTACATTGGATAAGCGAATATCTCGTAAACGTGTGGACCGATTTATATTATTCAAACAGATGAAATGGTTCTACATCTAGACCTTTAATTTGACATCAAAATCGTTGAAATATCTCCATAAAACAAAAATCATGTTTTCAAGTTACGTAATTATACGACACTATAAACTCGTAAAAAATTTCTTTAAAACTATCTTCATCAATCATTAAACGTTAACGCTAGGATTCTAATATGACTGCTACTTAAAAGCGAAATAACATAATTAGAACACTTCGTCTTCTTCTTTTCTTGTAAGGATGTGACCACCTCTGGTGTCAGAGTTAGTTATGCCGCCTCTGGGAACCCCTCAGACCTCTGACTTGGCTATTTCAGAATCACATTAACTATATAATAAACATAAAAGTCTACTGTGCTTTCATAGACTTGGAGAAGGCCTATGACAGTGTGTGGAGGGATGAACTGTGGTCGACGCTATCCGGGTACGGTGTGGACTTGGTACGGGCACTGAAATCTCTATATAGGGATTCGAGTGCTTGTGTTAGGATTAATGGGGCGTATACGGACTGGGTTTCCATCTCAAGGGGTGTTAGACAGGGCTGTGTAGCGTCACCGTGGCTGTTCAACTTGTACATGGATAGTTGTCTAATAGGTTTGAAAGAACATGAGTGCGGATTGGGGATGAATGAGTTGCCTGTCAAATGTCTTCTCTATGCAGATGATCAAGTTCTACTTGCATCGTCAGCAGAACAATTGCAAGACATGGTGACTGTGATGAATGAAGCATTTAAGTTAAAAGGGATGTGTATAAATGTGAACAAGACTAAGGTAATGGTGTTTGAAAGAGAAGACGATGTATCGGAGTGTGAAGTGAAAATAAATGATAAGAGTGTGGAGCAAGTGAACGAGTTTGTATATCTGGGAAGTATGTTCACAAGGAATGGAAAGATTGAAAAGGATGTGGAAAGGAGAGTGAATGCAGGGAATAAAGTGAATGGTGCTATACATGCGGTTGTGACCAGCAAATCGATGTCTCCGGAAGCTCGACTCGCCGTTCACAACAGTGTGCTGGTGCCTACACTTATGTATGGAAGTGAAGGTTGGGTATGGCAAAAAAGACATGAAAGTAGGATTAATGCAGTAGAAATGCGTTCCTTGCGAAGTATGTGTGGTGTAACTTTAAATGATAGATTGAGGAATGAGGTAATAAGACAATGTTGTGGTTTAAAAGAAGATGTAGTGACTCAAATTGAAAAGAGTATGTTAAGATGGTTTGGTCATGTTGAGAGAATGAATGAAAGGCGACTAACGAAAGGTATTTACATGGCAGACGTGAATGGAAACGCCGGGAGGGGACGCCCTAGAAAGATACATAGACCTTATAGGTGATGTTCTTCAGAAAGGCCAGGTGCGCAGTACTTATAACCGGCGTGAGTGTATGACTAGATGTATGAATGTGAGTGAAGCAAAAGAAGTATGTAAGGATCGTAGCAGGTGGCGTTCTGTAGTTTCTGCCTACCCCCATGGGAAAAAGGTGTGAGTTTATGATGTATGTATGTATAATTATAATAAACCAATACTCGTAATATTTTCTAACTGGAAACTATCTAATTATAAATAATTAACAATTACGATGCTAGAAACTTGGGTATTGCATGAATCCCGTTATTACCTATGTACTGGCTACCTAGTTAGCTTGCAGATAGGGCTTCTAGGGCGTCTCCACCGGGCGTTTTCAATCACTTCTGCCTTGTAAATACCCTTTGTTAGTTTCCTTTCATCTTCTCAAAATGGTCAAACCATCTAAATATACCTACTATTTTCAGTTTTAATTAATTAATACATCTTTGTTTAAACCATAACGTTGTCTTACTTCACATAGGTACTTCCTATTCTAAACGAAAATCGTAAAATGGTTTTTTTACTATATATGTACAAGGTACGAGTATATCTCTGTAAGGAAACGCCTGCCGTTCCTACCGCTAGGTGTAGCAGTAAAAAACTTTAGGGGCTGATCATGCAACAGCTGCATTAAGAATAAGTAGTAGAATATGTAGCTGTTGTAGTTGGTAGGAATCTTTATTATGCATTGATGAAATAAAATACAGATTTAATTAACATAACTTTGTATTACATAATGTTCTTTCAAATTTGCATCATAATGAATTGGCAGAGCTTCTAAGATTCCAACCATAGCTCATAGCTACTCCGAACGCTTGAAATAGCATGAAGAGCATTTGTACCTAAACGGTTGTGAATAAGTAGTTATAACGTCGTATTTATATTATTATTAATAATATTCGCCCGATTCCTTCGTTGGACGTCACTATTGCACAAAGAGACGTATAGCTTGCCGTGGGCTTTGAAGAAAACACGTCTGCAGTCTTGTAGACGGTGGTGCAATCGATCGGAATGGCTTGTCTTCTCTTAGTGGCAATGCTGGCTTATATTGTTGCGGTGTCGACAAAGGCTTTTGGCTAGTACCAGGAATATTTTACTCATCATCTCCTGTTGGTAAAAGAAGTTGATATATAACAAAATACAAAGATTCTGAAACTAAATACAACATTGTCGGTCGTCCAGTGATAATGGACTTTTCCATTAGGAATTTCTTAGTAGCAACCCGGAGTCTCACTCTGTGTGCTGTGCACGGCAATAGTCCCGCTTCTTACTACATGAGACCTCATGGAATTAAGCGGATGAAGCGCATTTTGCATAATTGTATGAATCTATAAAATAAACTTACTTTTTTGCTTCTTTATGAAGTTCACCATGATGATGAACTGAGTGAAGCAAGTTCTTTATGGATTCGTTAATTCTTAAATCACTGAACCGTCGTACATAACAGATTTTCGTATAAAACTGGTAAATTAAAATAATTATTTGAAATGACAACAAACAACAATAGACGTTTACACCTTAGGGTCTGCTCACACCGAGAAGCAATGCGGTAGTACATATAACCGCGCGGCATTTAAAATAAAAAAAAGTGATGAAATCCACCAACCGGTGGATACATTATTGCAATCTATTTATTCATATATTAATTTAATAACATACATGATATTATTATGCGTAAAATGTAAATGATTATGTGGACAATCCTGGTGAGTAATAATGGAGGTATATTTGTTATGCCTAGCTATCTGGGCATGATTGCTGACTGGCTGTGTTGTATAGAATCGTTGCTCCAGTATTTCAGCTAAAATATTGAAGCAATGATGGTTGCCTGTGTGTAAGTGTTAAATGTTTGTGTGTATAAATGTTGTTTGTTGTTATTGTGTTACACATATCTATGTAATTTCCCTGTAACCAAATACTTGTAATTGTACTGTATTGATGGAAAAGAGTGTGCATGGAGTTTCTTGCACGTTCTTCTCCAAAGAGACCTACTGACCCTTGCGAATGTGCAACTAGATTCATCTTTTGTTTGACTATTCAAAAATGCCTATTAATGTTTTAGTTGAAATAAAGTATTTTGATTTTGATAAGTTTATATTGTTACTGTTATATTTTTGTAATTTGAAGGAAATCTTCAAACATTAAGTGACACTATTAATATAATATTTATTTAGGTTAAGTTATGCTGTGGGCCCTGTTGCCTTTAATAAATAAATTAATAATTAAGTATAACAAGGTATTTAACGTTTCGGTGTGGACGTGCAAAATACCTATTTTTACCAATCACTGAGTTCGGAAAGTTCGTCGGAAGAATTTCGCTTCTACACGCGTTTGCATCAGTGTGCTAACGGTTTTATATTTTTGTAATTTGAAGGATACCTTCAAACATTAAGTGACAACTGTCAAACGTCATGTACGGGACCGTTCGAAACCGAATAATTTATCATAAATTAAAACTACACTAAACTGAAATTTTCAATGACTTATTTAAAAAAGAATTAATAAAAATGTTAAATATGTTTTAACATGTGTTTATAACAAATAATTTTTCAGTTTTGGTCTCTAAATTATTTAAGACAAAGTTACCCGTTTTTATCTTATATTTTCAGAACGCACCATTCACTACAAACCAATCCAAACGCTATTGGATTCTCGGCCTTAATTAACCATCGTTCAATTACTACTTCCGAGTTGTCGCAAGACGTTTTTTTGAACTCGTGCTACCAAAATAACTTGACGCAGCATCGAGTACGTTAACGTCTGGTGAAAACGTCACGATGACGATACGAATACGTTTGAAACTTGTGCTAGGGGCTCGGTATATTATAAAGATCTTCCATCGTAATTGCCACCTGACAGCCAATGTTCCAGAATCCAGAGTAATCTTTATGAGACGAGAAATCGATGCAGAGAGTGGACTGTGATAGGACTCTCCTTCAAAACTAATCGAATCCTAAGTCTTATCGTTCCTTCGTACATGGAAAGCCTTGTTGGCTCAGCCTATTATTATTTAAAATTCCTACTTGTTGTTGATGTTTATTGAATTTGTTATATTTCTAACATGTACTTAAGTATCCGTGAATTGAATAAGAAACAAACCAAGCTATTAATGTGATAATAAAAACCTAAATAAAGAGAAACTATATGTTTTTCCTAATCTAAACATATATACATTAACTTACGCTTTTTACGGATTAGTAAGTAGTTCGTAAGTAGGTAGGAACTACAGAATGCCACCTGCTACGTTATATTCACGTTCATACATCTACACGCACGCGGGTTATGACATGCACGCACGCTGGCCTTTCTGAAGAACATCACAACAAGATCTGTTGCGGACGGTACCCGGGTGGTGTAGGTACCCGCGGTCACCCTGGGACAGTATCCCACTGTTGTTTGACGTGCTTTCCATACGCTATGAGTCAAGCGACTCTGCTGGATATAGGGTGGTAGGTACGAGGAAGACCCACATACAAAAACCACGTTTTGACCAAAGTAATAAAAAGCGGGTTTTTTCTTACAATATCTTGTTGCACGTGTTGTAGGCCATCTTTTGCGTTCATCTTTACTTAGCCGAAATCTTTAGAGCCTTTACCTTTTAAACATAAATATAATAATTATATTTTTATTTTTTTTATTAGTATACACATCCCATATTGACATACGACAATAATAATTACACATTTTAAAACAATTAAAAAGTTCGTAGAACAATAACATCGAAAATTACATTGGATAAGCGAATATCTCGTAAACTTGTGGACCGATATACATTTTTCAAACGGATGAAATGGTTCTACTGAAAGGAAATTGGACACAACTTCCTCTGGTACAATTTAACGGAACTACTATTACAATAGGTGGGAAGGTTAAGAACCTTGGGGTTTGGATCGACAGATATCTGTCTTGGGGTCTTCTTGGCAGCTTCAGGACGTAAGCCGCAAAATTTTTGCATCTGCTAGGTCCCTTAGACGATTGCGAAACTTTCTTCCCACTGCCACTAAAATTGCGCTTACAATGTCAGTTATCTCGATCTCACCCAGGCACAACTAGGTTAACTTGAGCGTCTTCAAAACCTTTGCATAAGATTTATATTTGGCCTGCGCAAATATGATCACATTTCTGAATTTCGGACAAAGCTCAAGTGGCTTCCCATACGTCTTCGCCGGGATTCTCATATTTTATTTCTGCTTTACAGTATTCTATACAATCCTACAACCCCCTCTTATCTCAAAGAACGTTTCAAGTTCCTTCATGACAAAAATAATAGATATCTGAGGTCATCGGAAAACTTGAGACTAGAGATGCCGATGCATTCCACTAGCATTAACGACAAATCTTTTACGGTTCAAGCGGTGCGGTTGTGGAATGCTTTGCCCGTGTCGATAAGGTGTGCTCAATCTCTGCCCATTTTTAAAACTATGGTAAAGAGTCACTACCTCTCTCTTTAATAGTTGTTTTTCTTGATTTCTATGCTTTTGTTCCATACTTATTACTATATATATTTGTCTTTATAATATATATATATATATATAAATATATGTATGTATTTATTTTATATATAAAAAGTACACCAAAGACTACCTACAGCACTGTCTTTCCTTCCATTTTTTTAAATCCATCCAAAGGTTGTCTTGAAAAGATCGCTTTTAGCGATAAGGCCGCCCATTGTGTAACCCAGTGTAATGTTTTCTTCGTCTATACGTTCTGTAACTTTTAAGGTGTACATAATAAAGAGTATTCTATTCTATTCTACGTCTAGACCTTTAATTTGACTATATTAAAATCGTTGAAATATCTCCATAAAACAAAAATCAAGTTTTCAAGTTACGTAATTATACTACACTATGAACTCATAACAAAATTTCTTTAAAACTATCTTTATCAATCATTAAACGTTAACGCTAGGATTCTAATATGACTCTACTTGCTACTTAGAAGCGAAATAACATAATTATAATACATCTTCTTCTTCTTTTCTTGTGAGGATGTGACCACCTCTGTTGTCAGAGTTAGTTAAGCCGCCTCTGAGAACCCCTCAGACCTCTGACTTGGCTATTTCAGACTTACATTAACTATATAATACACTAATACTCGTTATATTTTCTAATATATTGCATGAATCCCGTTATTACCTATGTACTTGCTACCTAGTTAGCTTGCAGATGGGGTTTCATTGGCGACAAGATCCGTGTATGTCCTTCTAGGGCGTCACCACCGGGCGTTTCCACTCACTTCTGCCTTGTAAATACCCTTTGTTAGTTTCCTTTCATTCATTTTCTCAAGATGGTCAAACCATCTAAGCATACCTACTATTTTCAGGTTTAATTAATACATCTTTGTTTAAACCATAACGTTGTCTTATTACATCTTCTCTCTCAGCTCACCATCGTTCTTCAATATATCATTCAAAATTACACCACACATAGGTTTTTTTACTATATGTACAAGGTAATATCTGGAAGGAAACGCCTGCCGTTACAACCGCTAGGTGTAGCAGTAAAAACTTTATGGGCTGATCATGCAACAGCTGCATTAAGGATAAGTAATAGAATATGTAGCTGTACGTGGTAGGAATTTATATTATGCATTGATGAAATAAAATACATAGAATAAATAGATTTAATTAACAAAACTTTGTATTACATAATGTTCTTTCACATTTGCATCATAATGAATTAGCAGAGCATCTAAGATTCCAACCG
Organism: Anorthoa munda; assembly: GCA_945859665.1. Classification (NCBI taxonomy): domain Eukaryota; kingdom Metazoa; phylum Arthropoda; class Insecta; order Lepidoptera; family Noctuidae; genus Anorthoa; species Anorthoa munda. The sequence goes on along the minus strand of OX243917.1, from coordinate 11,126,705 downwards.
ATGCTCATAGCTACTCCAACCAAACGCTTAAAATAGCATGAATAGCATTTGTACCTAAACGGTTGTGAATTAGTAGTTTTAACGTCGTAAGTTACAAAATATTCCCCCAAATCCTTCGTTGGATGCCACTATTGCACAAAGAGATGTATAGCTTGCTGTGGGCTTTCAAGAAATCACGTCTGCAGTCTTGTAGACGGTGGTGCAATCGATCGAAACGGCTTGTCTTCTCTTAGTGGCAATGCTGGCTTATATTGTTGAGGTGTCGACAAAGGCTTTTGGCTAGTACCAGGAATATTTTACTCGTCATCTCCTGTTGGTAAAAGAAGTTGATATAGAACAATATACAAACATTCTGAAACTAAATACAACATTGTCGGTCGTGCAGTGTTATTGGACTTTTCCAATAGGAATTTCTTAGTAGCAACCCGGAGTCTCACTGTGTGTGCTGTGCACGGCAATAGCCCCGCCTCTTACTACATGAGACCTCATAGAATTAAGCGGATGAAGCGCATTTAGCATAATTGTATGAATCTGTACAATAAACTTACTTGTTTGCTTATTTATGAAGTTCACCTTGATGATGAACTGAGTGAAGCAAGTTCTTTTTGGATTCATTAATTCTAAAATCACAGAACCGTCGTACATAACAGATTTTCGTATAAAACTGGTAAATTTAAATAATTATTTAAAATGACAACAAACGACAATAGACGTTTACACCTTAGGGTCTGCTCACACCGAGAAGAAATGTGATAGTACATATAAACCGCGTGGCATTCAAAATGAAAAAAAAGTGATGAAATCCTCCAACCGATGAATACATTATTGCAATCTATTTATTCCTATATTAATTTAATTACATACATAATATTAGTATGCGTAAAATGTGAATGATTATGTGGAAAATCCTGGTGAGTAGTAATAATGGATGTATATTTATTTATTATGTCTAGCATTCTGGGCATGATTGCTGACAGGCTGTGTTGTATAGAATCGTTGCTCCAGTATTTTAGCTGGAATATTAAAGCAATGATGGTTGCCTGTGTGTAAGTGTTAAATGTTTGTGTGTATAAATGTTGCTTGTTGTTATTGTGTTACTAAAATAGGTATAAGTCTTTTTTCATCGTTCTCTCATATCTATATAATTTCCCTGTAACCAAATATTTGTAATTGTACTATATTGATGGAAAAGTGTGTCCGTGGAGTTTCTTGCACATTCTTCTCCATAGAGACTCACTGACGCTTGCGAATGTGCAACTAGATTCATCTTTTGAATAGTCAACTATTCAAAAATGCCTTTCAATGGTTTAGTTGAAACAAAGTATTTTGATTTTGTTAAGTTTATATTGTTACTAATACTATGTAATACTATGAATATTTTATGTATTTAGGGTAAGTTATTCTGTGGATACTGTTGCTTTTAATAAATGAATGAATAATTAAGTATAATAAGGTATTTAACGTTTCGGTGTGGACGTGGAAAATATCTATTTTTACCAATCACTGAGTTCGGAAAGTTTGTCGTAAGAATTTCGCTTCTACACGCGTTTGCATCAGTGTGCTAACGGTTTTATATTTTTGTAATTTGAAGGAAACCGTCAAACATTATGTGACAACTGTCAAACGTCATGTACGGGACCGTTCGAAACCGAACCATTTATCACAAATTAAAATACCAATAAACTGAAATTTCCAATGACTTATTAAAAAAAAGAATTAATAAAAATGTTAAATATGTTTTAACATGTGTTTATAACAATTATTTTTTCAGTTTTGGTCTCTAAATTGTTTAAGACAAAGTTACCCGTTTTTGTCTTTTATTTTCAGAACGCACCATTCACTACAAACCAATCCAAACGCTATTGGATTCTCGGCCTTAATTAACCATCGTTCAATTACTACTTCCGAGTTGTCGCAAGACGTTTTTTTGAACTCGTGCTACCAAAATAACTTGACGCAGCATCGAGTACGTTAACGTCTGGTGAAAACGTCACGATGACGATACGAATACGCTAGAAACTTGTGCTAGGGGCTCTGTATACTTGTAAACAAAAGAGTCATTTAACAAAACACATTCGTAGACACCAAACTTAAAAGTCTTAAAAGTATACGTAAGTGTACGTAGTTTGAATGAATTGACATGAAGTTTTTGTTACGAAAATAGACAGGTACTACGTACTACCTTTAATAATTTATTCAAATTAGAGTACCTACTGTTTATCAGTCAGGCAGCGCGCGCGCTTGCTAACGGTTGGATATTGTGCGTGACGGTGTGTATCGAGGAATTAAAAATGTCCTCTGTGGTTAAATGTGCAAATTGCAATGTAGTGATTAACGAAGTTTTGGCCTTCGTCCATAATAAAATATCCGTGATGGACGATGAAAGTATAAGCATTGTAACGGCGAAGAAGTTGTTGTTCGATTCCTTGCCAACAACAAAACGTAAGATAACGCGGAGGAAGGCGGGGAAAAATATTCGAGATATAGACGACATCATCTGTCTGATCTGCGGAACCGACCCCGAGGATTGCCCAGTTTTCGTGGCCCGCGACCTTGAGAAGTTACCCCCGGTTCTGTTCGACCATGTCGACGTGACGAGGCTTTTGAAAGACACTATTAAGCTACGGCAAGATCTCGACATGATGAAAGAAGACTATGTTACGGTTAAGCAGATGGACCAGTTGAGGAGTGAGGTGCAGCATCTTTCATCAGGATGGTGCAATGTCAACCCCAGAAGAGGTGCATGTGTCGCAAGCTATGAGTGCGATAGTGGTCCCATGGGATTGTCGCTAGAGTGCAATGAAGGCACTAGTAAATGCTATCAACAACAAACTATAGAGGAATCTGCACTAAAATCCAGTTTTCACAATATTTTTGAGCATCAGATATTGGAGGGTAGTAGTGAAGCAGCGCCACAAAAAAAGGAATACGATCCTACCCTCGAACTACGAGACGCGGCTACGATAACGAATGTCATAGGCCAGCTGATCGAGTCGTTTGCGTCTCCACCCGCGCAGCTCGCGGTCGGTCCCTCGCCGCCACCGGTGCACAGTGCGGCTGGCGGCGGTCCCCTGCCCCTCGCCCCGCCGCCACCGCGGCTGTCTAGTCAGGCCGCCTGTACTGAGCCGATACCAACTCCACTCGAATCAGCCGTAGAAACGGTCAACAAAAATGGGTCCGGCCTTATCGCAACTAAGCAGAAATCGTTGGCGGAGATTGTTCGAGAAGGGAAATGGAAGACACAGGCCCCGAGTGACCAGTGGGTTCGTGTCCAAAACAAAAAGTTACGAAACCGTTTTATTGGGAAGCGAGGAAAAGCAATTCCTGAGCCTGGAATTAATTTTATTGCAGCGGAAACTAAGATTCCTATGTACATTTATAATGTGGCGAAGGGTGTGTCCGTGTGTGACATCCGTACCTACATTACGAAGAAGATTAATATAGATGTTAACATTGAAAAAATGGACATGAAGTTAGCGAAAGATTACGAATGATACAAAATATTCGTACCTAAACATTCGTTAGTCAATTTCCTGAGTGATGACTTCTGGCCAAAGGGGGTAGCCTAACGTCGATTTATAAACAACTTCAGACGTGATAAGGAAAATGTCCGTGTGACTGGCGTAAATATTGAAAGTTCTAAGTTATGAATAACATCAATTTAATAAGTTTTAATTGCAAAAACGTGATGAGATCAGTGAAATGTGTACGGAAGCTTTGTCGCACGGCTGATGTTGTGGCGCTGCAGGAGACGTGGCTACTGCCGCACGACCTCGGGTACCTGGCCGCTATAGACGATGACTTTGCCTGTACGGGTACCTCTGCAGTGGATACTGCGGCAGGGGTCTTACGAGGTAGGCCCTACGGTGGAGTTGCCCTGCTGTGGAGAAAGGTTGCGTTTCCGACGGTAACCGTAGTGAAGTGCAATAGTGTGCGTCTTGCCGCGATAAAAATCGAGCTCAGTGATCGTTCTATTTTGATATTTTCTGTGTATATGCCTACCGATTCTAATGAAAACTTAACGGAGTTCACAGAGTGTCTCAGTGAAATGACAGCCATAATTGACAGTCACAGTGTGGAATCGGTGTTTATGTTAGGGGACTATAATGCGCTACCCGGCAAGCTCGCCAAGCGCTGGCTCGACCACTGTCTTGTGACTAGTGCCGTGCGGCACTCTGTGTCCGCGGCCTCTGTATTATATGATACCTACTGGTCTGATCATTACCTTGTGTCTATAATATGCAATTTTAATTTAGTTAAGCCTAAGATTTGTATACCAACTGTTTGTATAAATAGAATTGTCTGGGGTGAACGTGACTCGGCTCAGATAGCGAAATTTAAAAATGTATGTCACTCTAGGCTACGTGAAATTGATTTTCCTTCAGAACTAAGAAACTGCTCAGATAATATGTGTTGTAACAAAAGTCATAAAATCCTATTAGATAACATGTACGATGAGATTATTTGTATTCTGTCGGAGGCCGCTATATGTAGTTATAGTGTTACCGAAAAGCGTAAAGGTAAATACATTACTGGGTGGAACAGGCACGTCCGTGGCGCTCATGAGAGGGCCCGGCTATGTTTTCAGGCTTGGTTGTATGGGGGTAAGCCCGGGGCTGGCCGTCTTTATAATGATATGTGTGAAACTAGGCGCGCTTTTAAATCAAAATTAGAGTGGTGTCAGGATAATCAACAACAGATAAAATTGGATTTTATAGCTGAACTCCACTCAAACAAGAAATTTGGTCAGTTCTGGAAAAATACCAATAAAATGAATCATAAGCCGGGCCTCCCCGTCAGTATCGCGGGAGTGCACGAGCCTAGCGAGATCGCCGCTATGTTCACCCACCATTTCAGGGTGGATTCTCCTCTGGGTCTGGCGCGGCAGGGGCTCGATGCTGAGGAGGGTGGTGAGCGTAGTGATCATTTTACTGCGAATGAAGTGCGTGCGGTGATCAGAGGTATGGTGAGGGGTAAATCCCCGGGTCACGACAGCCTTAGCATCGAGCACCTGCAGCACGCAGGTGTACACCTACCCAGAGTGCTTTCTATGTTTTTTACCGTGTTTGGGGCACTCTCATCTGCCCAATAATCTAATGCGTACTATAGTTGTACCAATCATCAAAAATAAAACTGGTGATACATCAGATGTAAACAACTATAGACCGATTTCTCTAGCCACAGTGGTCGCCAAAGTGCTGGACAGTCTGCTTGCACCTGGATAAACACGTCTCGCTAAACGACGCGCAGTTCGGCTTCAGGCCTGGGCTTTCCACCGAGAGTGCTATCCTGTGCCTCAAGCAGACTGTACAGTATTACACGAGTAGAAAGACCCCAGTATATGCATGCTACCTTGATTTATCGAGAGCGTTCGATCTTGTATCGTACGATATTCTATGGGGTAAATTAAGGGATGAAACTTGTCTACCTAGGGAAGTTGTGTTATTGTTTATGCATTGGTATAACAATCAAAAGAATTTTGTAAGATGGGCGGGTGCTCTCTCGGGGGAATACGGGCTGGAGTGCGGGGTGAGGCAGGGGGGCCTGACTTCTCCCACGCTCTTCAACCTGTACGTCAACCGACTGATCGATGGGCTCAGTGGCACCGGCATCGGGTGTCATATAGATGGAGTGTGTGTAAATAACATCAGCTACGCAGACGATATGGTGCTGCTGAGCCCATCGATTGGTGCTTTGCGAAAGCTCCTGAAGGTGTGTGAGTCCTACGCGGTGACTCATGGGCTAAAATACAACACCAAAAAGAGTGAAATTATGGTTTTCAGGCCGGACAACAAGAGATATACAATCGTTCCGAAATTCACCTTATGTGGTACAGTTCTAAATAAAGTCGACCAATTTAAATATTTGGGCCACTGGGTCACTGAGGACCTTAAGGACAGTGCGGATATTGAAAGGGAGCGCAGAACGCTGTCTGTCCGCTGCAACATGTTAGCACGCAGGTTTTCACGGTGCACGAGGGCTGTGAAACTTGCGCTTTTTAAAGCGTACTGTCAGTCCTTTTACACCTGTAGCCTGTGGGTTAACTATAAACAGCGGACATACGGCGATCTGCGCGTTCAATACAATAACGCGTTCCGGGTGCTGATGGGTCTGCCGCGGCACTGCAGCGCCTCTGCGATGTTCGCGGCGGCTGACATAGATGGCTTTGCCGCTATTATGCGCAAACGGTGCGCTTCTATCATGCGCCGCACGCGCGACAGTCCCAACACCATCCTGCGCGCGCTGGCGGACCGGTGGGACTCTCCGATGCTGGCTCGGTGGATACAGCTGCATGCTGTCGTATAGTGATTTGCCACCATCATCGGGTAGTCCAACCGGACCTGCCAATTACTGTTTTATTATTAGGTATGAATAATTACTAACACTAGTTTGTAAGCTCGCAATTGTACTAACAAATATGGATGTAATCGTAAGATGAATCTGAAATAAATAATTTATTATTATATTATTATTATTATAGATTTTTCCAACTTTAAAAACTTTTAGTCTTGTTGTAAAAGTACCTTCTTAAGTTTTGTATTGACGCTGATGGATAACTACAAAGACTTTATATCTACTCTACTGCCAACAATACTGATCGTTTGATTAAAAATAAAAACTAAACTAATTACTTATTTTTTGATGCTGCTATTTGGTCGTTTTTTTTTTTCGATAGATGAGGTTAGGTTAGAACGGGCTAGTTTCCGCAACTCCACGACAAAGCGCGTATTTTGCGTGTTTTATTCGATAAATGAACAGGGTGTCTATCTGAATCTGTGAAATAAGGTAAATCAACTGTTACCAACTTCCGGTCCCGGATATACCAGCTCGGTTTAATCCTATAACATAGTTACCGTATTATACCGTAGTTAACGTTATTCATCCTTATTTTTAATAAGACTTCTTTTTTTCACAATTATTCAGTTACTTACTTGATTCAATGTATTCATTCTTGATACACATCTTAGAACTACATCCGCTTGTTAGCTATTTTTATGTATCAAATAATTACTAGAGTTAATGATTAGGCATGATTCTTTCTAAATATTACTGGCAATAATTGTAATATATTATTGGTTATTTTATTATATAATTCAATTTCATTATAACGTTAGTATTAATTTATTGGGTTATTATAAAAAGCGGATGTGTTAGGCGGTAAGAGGGATTGGCGGCGACCGCCATTATGGTCACTACAAAACTGTGAGACGTACGCGCTGTAAAATTATTATCATATATAATAGTAATCTTTGATTATTTATTTATTTATTTATTATTTATTTATTATATGCTTTATTGTACACCTTAAAATACAATTATAAAAAGAAACTTAAAATTAATACAAATACAATGGGCGGCCTTATCGCATTCCGCGATCTCTTCCAGGCAACCTGGTATGGACAGTAATTGTCTGGACATGAAGTGGGGTTGTCATTGGTGTCATCACAATGTCTGTTTAAAATCAACACGCTAAGACGAAGACAGCGACAGGTAATGTTCCTTTACGAGTCTTTTGAACACAGGCAATGATTGAGCACGTTTGATTGGATCTGGCAATGCATTCCACAGACGAGTAGCCTGGACAGTAAAGGATTTATCCAAAAAAGTCGTGCAATGTGTTGGAATTTGAAGTCGTAAGTTGTCTGATGACCTAAGAAATCTAGTGTGGGAATCGCGGAGAAACTGGAAACGTTTCTTAAGGTAAAAAGGGGTGGAAGGAGTAAAGAGCACATTATATAAAAGGGAAAGAATATGAGCATTCCGGCGAAGGCGAATTGGCAACCACTTGAGCTTCACACGAAATTCGGAAACATGGTCATATTTGCGCAACCCGAATATGAACCTTATACACACATTTTGAAGCCGCTCAAGTTTATCGAGTTGTTCTTGGGTAAGGTCAAGATAGCTGGCATCAGCATAATCAAGTATGGGTAACAGAAGAGATTGTGCAAGCGCAATCCTGGTGGCAGTCGGAAGAAAATTACGAAGTCTCCTCAAAGACGCAGCAGATGCAAATAGCTTGCGGCTAACCTCCTGCAGTTGGGCCGTCCAGGTGAAATTCCTATCAATGAAAATCTCCAAGTTTTTAACTTTCTCGCAAAACGGAATAACTGTGTTATCGAAATAAACCTGGGGAAGAGTAGTCCAGTCGATTTTTGAACCCATCCTAGAACTGCCCACCACTATAACCTGCGTCTTTGTGGGGTTAACCGCAAGTCCATACCTTTTGCTCCATTCGCATATGCGGGCTAGATCACGGTTTATTGTTACGATAGCCTCAGACAGTTGTCCGAGAGGAGCACGCGCATAAATTTGCAGGTCGTCCGCATAAAGATGGTAGGAAGAAGTTAGTTCACTGGAGATTGAGTTTATAAAAACTGCGAAAAGTAAAGGGGATAAAACGCCACCCTGCGGTACCCCAGCAGAAGTACTACACCAGGAAGACAAGGTCTCTCCAATGCATATACGTTGCCGGCGACCAAACAGGTAACTACGAAACCAGTCAATCACCGATGGAGATAAGTTAAGAGAGCATAGGATGCCAAGCAAAACATCGAAATCGACTGTATTAAAAGCATTACTGAAATCTAGCAATGCCAAGACCGTCAGATTACTGCTTTCCATGGCTGACCTTATATCATCCGTAATATTGAGAAGAGCTGTGGTGGTGCTGTGACCAGGACGGAAGCCAGACTGGAAGGGATTGAGGAGATTATTTTTAGATTATTATTAAGTTAATAGCTGAATAAACCTATTGTATACTCTAAGTGCCGTTTCCATACTGTGACGAGCCTGTCCTGACAACTAATTGACATTCATAAGTGGGATAATGACATCTGGCCCATATATTGGTGGCCTTGGCGCCAAAAAACGAAGACATGTCCAAATAGCGTCTTCTGAAGATGACGAAAATGCAGATTTCTTTTCTTCATCCGATCTCTGCGAAACTAATCGAAGATACCTTCAAAGTAAAAGGCACTCTGTTACCCAAACCGATGCCGAAGTCATCCCAAAGTTCCAGCCGGATGAAAAATCGAGCAACGTCAAGGGGTGGCTGCACAAGATCGACCAGTTAGGCGACGTCTATGGTTGGAATAGCAAGGATCGCCAGTTCATTATGCAAATTCGCCTTCGCGGGTCCGCTCGAGATTGGTATGATGATTTGGAAAACTACAACCTCACATGGAAGGAATGGAAAGACGCATTAGAAACCGCCTTTCCCCGTTCTACCGATTATGTTGAACTTTTAGAGACTATGCTTGCAAGGAAAAAGACTGACTCGGAAACAATGACAAAATATTTCCACGACAAAACGTCTCTTCTCAAGAAATGTAATATTCACGCTGAGTCTGCGATATCTTGCATCATCAAAGGTCTACCAGCGGAAATAAGAGCCAATGCAAAAGCTTATCAATGCGAAACACCACAGCAGCTGTACTATGGATATTTATCCTCTCTTGAAAACTACAAGCATATGGTAGCAAACAACTCCAGGCGGCCGACTTCAACTTGGAAGAGAGGTAGCAATATTGCTATTGATTCAAAAGAAAACGAAATACAGCCGAAGAAATGTTACGCCTGCAGACGTCCAGGGCACGAGGCAAAAGACTGCAGAGTTCCACGCTGCGAGGTGTGTCATCGTCCGGGTCACAATACCGCAAGATGCTGGTTTGCGGCCAGCTCTTCACAGCAACAATCACTAAAGGTTAGTAACGTACTGTTTACAACGTACAATATTTTCATAGACCTCTACAAGAAGGAAGTGGTAATTAAGGGACACAGTCTTATTGCATATATCGATACGGGCAGTAAATTAAATATTCTGACAGTGTCACAAGCTAATAGCTTACAGTTAAAAGTCGTGCCCTCTGCAGTTGTAATGAAAGGTTTTGGTGGTGCATACTCCAATTCATTGGGCACATCTCATGTTGATGTTAAAATTGATAATATAATTTTAAGTGGTTTTGTTGAACTGACTAGCACTGATCTAGCTGATATAGACTTAATAATAGGTCAATCAATGATAAATCAGAAAAACATAAGTTTAGTAATTTCTGAAAACTCTGTTAATTTCGTGTGCAACTTCGATTTTAATAGTGAATTGTGTCATATGCAACTGAGGGAAACAGATTGCGTTTCGAAATTCCCCGTCTATTTAAAATGTTATAGTGTAATACCAAAACGAAGTTCTACTTATGTACAAGTTTATGTTAATGTTGGTTTTAACCATACTTTTCTTGTCCATTCTGTGTATTTCGAGCTAGGAAGTATGTCTTACGTTATTATAGGAGGACTGATAAGGTCGACGGATTGCTTTCTAAAAGTAATTAACATTGGGGATGATCCTATAGAGTGGCAGCCGAATAGACTCATAGCGCGCGCGGAACTATTTACCGATAGTAATAGCAATAGTAGCTTGCATACGAATATAATGTCAATCTATTGGCAAAGAATTGCAGTTATCAGATTTAGATGTAGGCGATTTAGAAATTAATGATTGCAAGCGATTGCTACAGTTATTAAATAAATTCAGACACCTGTTTGCAGAAGATACTAAAGAATTAGGATGTACCGACGTGCTGGAGATGCATATTCAGACAACAACCGAGCAACCTGTTTACTGCAAACCATATCGACTTTCTTACAAGGAAAATGAGATTGTCAACGGAAAAGTTCAAGACCTTATTGATGCGTTGTGAGGGAATCGATGTCTGATTATGCAAGTCCAGTAGTTCTTGTAAAGAAAAAGAGCGGTGATTATAGATTATGCGTAGATTACAGAGCACTCAATGCACGCACGATCAAGGATCGTTATCCATTGCCTCATATAGATGACCAGGTAACACGTTTATCTGGTAAATCTTTGTTTACTACATTAGATCTTGCACAAGGCTATTACCAAGTTAAAATAGCTGATGGTTCCGTTCATAAAACCGCGTTTGTAACACCTTCAGGCCAATACGAGTTTTAAAAAATGCCATTTGGTCTTGCAAATGCGCCCGCGGTGTTCTCACGTCTTATCAAAGTAGTCATGGGTAGCCTTGGTAATGAAATAGCTACGTATCTTGATGACATTATGCTTCCAAACATAACGGTAGATGACGGACTCAGATTGTTGGGCGACGTCCTACAACTTTTGTCAAAAGCTAATTTAAAACTGAATTTAAGAAAATGTTCGTTTTTAAAGAAAAGCGTGAATTACTTGGGACATGAGATCACCGCAGGTACAATACAACCGGGTCAAGCCAAAATCCGTTGTGTAGCTGAATACAAAAAACCCCGTAATGTACATGAAATCCGTCAATTTATTGGCCTAACTTCGTATTTTAGGAAATTTATCCGCGGATTTGCAGAAATAGCTAGACCCCTAACACAGTTAACAAAAAAATATGTAGAATGGACTTGGGGTTCTGACCAAGAAACTGCTTTCCAGACTCTCAAAGAACGTCTAATTGAAAGACCTGTTTTAGGCATTTACGACAGGAATGCACGTACTGAGCTCCATACTGATGCCAGTAAACTAGGACTAGGCGGGATACTCTTGCAATACCAAAATGATGGAGTCTTAAAACGGATTGCGTATTTTAGTAGGGTCACTAGTAAGGAAGAACAATTTTACCATAGCTATGAGCTGGAGACATTAGCAGTTGTAGAATCACTGAAAAGGTTTCGAATTTATCTAGTAGGTATTCCCGTGACTATAGTGACAGACTGTGCCGCGTTACGAACCACTTTAGTTAAAAAAGACCTTATTCCTCGTATAGCCCGGTGGTGGCTTTCAATCCAAGACTACGATCTGCAAATTGAGTATCGATCTGGCGATCGTATGAGGCACGTAGATGCTTTGAGTAGGAATCCAGTATCGAATCCTGTTTTATTTATTGACGATTCCGACTGGCTGTTAACGTTACAGTTGCAGGACGAAAACATTCAGTCGATCCTTACCCAGTTACGTAATGGTACTGACAATAGTGACATTACTAAAAATTACATAATAATAAACGACCTCCTCTATAGACAAACACTTAGCGGACATCGTTTTGTTATACCTAAATTAGCAAAATGGGGTTTATTACAAAAATACCATGATCAAATAGGACACGTTGGCTTTGAAAAGTGTGAAAAGACAATCAAAGCACAATTTTGGTTTGAGGGCATGACTAGATTTATCCGTAAATATATCAAATCATGTCTCCGATGTGCTTATGGAAAGGGGGATCATGGTAAATTGCAAGGAGAGCTACACCCAATACAAAAGGCGGCTGTTCCTATGCATACACTGCATGCTGACCATTTAGGTCCGTTTGTTAAGACTCGTAAAGGAAACTCTTATGTACTCGTTGTTATAGACTCTTTTACAAAATTTGTGTTTTCAAAAGCTTGTAAAAGCTGTGGTTCCATCGAAACTATAAAGCATTTGAAAGATATTATGTCTCAGTTTGGAAATCCCAGCAGGATCATTACAGATAGGGGTAAAGCATGTACAAGTAGATATTTCAAAGAATTTGCTGAGGAAATGCAATTCAAACATGTTCTGAACGCTATTGCGAGTCCTAGATCAAATGGCCAAGTAGAACGTGTAAACCGAACTTTAATTAACGGGTTAAACACAATGTCTGATAGCGAGTGCACTTGGGACGACCACTTGAGTGAGATAGTTTGGGGCATAAATAATACTCCTCATGCCACAACTGGTTTTCCTCCCTTTAAACTATTATTTGGTCATTCTAATTCGCGATTACCGGCTTTTCCAACTGGGGAACCAAATAATTTTGAAAGTCAAGCACAGGCACTTGAAGAACGGCGAGGCGCGGCTAAATTGCGAATAGATAAAAATATGACCCTCATGAAAGACAGATTCGACCGATCTCATAAACAATGCATTAAGTACTCTGTAGGCCAATTGGTATTATGGAAAGGAGGAATTACTAGGGAAAGCGCCAATGTAACTAGGAAACTTAGCGGCTTGTACACAGGGCCCTATAAAATATGCAGAGCTGATCACTCATTAGATCATTATACAATAAGTAGTATAAAGGGTATGAAAGGATACAGAAAATTTAGTGCAGTTGTACGCGGTGAAGCACTCCGACCTTATAATTCCTCTTTCTCTGATGAAAGTAGTGGTAGTGATCGTGAAGTTGATAGGGATGATCTGATAGACTTGTTAGAAAGCTAATTAAGACATACTTACCAATTATTTTGAATTGTTAGAATGATTAATTAAATATGTACTAAGCAGTTTAACGCTATAAAACAATTGTTTGATTTCATAAACAGATTTTTATTTTTATAAAAATATTGGCACTTTATCACAAATCACAGCTGTATCTTTTCAGTAATTTAAACTGTGTGATTTAACAATAATTAAAGTTGTGTGAATATAAAAAAAAAAAAAAAAAAAAATCTGTGAATTAGAGAAAAACAATGCTGTGTGAGGTAGGAGAAACCAAGCTGTGTGAATTAGGTAAAATCAAAGCTGTGTGAATAAAATAAAATAAAGCTGTGTGAGTTAAAAAAAAAAATATAAAGCTGTGTGAGTAAGGCCGCTTTCACATTAGGACGTTAGCAGCGCGACAGTAGCGCGGGAGAAGCGCATTCCTTCACACTATAAGAACAGCCGCGCGTTAGCAGCGCCGCTGCCGCGCCGCAGTTAAGTTCAGTGTGGCGCACTTCATTTCTAAAATGGATTCCGACGGTGAAACATTGTTGCTCCTGCTTTTGATAGTACTCATTCGGCGCCATCGATGTCGCGTAAAAAAACGAAAAAGACGGTACTGGATTAATCCTCTGTTTCGAAATCGTCATGTGCATAGTGATTATATAACAGTATTTAATGTAGTTAAAAATAATAATAATAATTTTTTTAATTATGTTCGAATGTCAAAACCGAGTTTCTACGAATTATTAAGTCTTCTTGAGAGTAGTATTCAACGTCGTGACACTAGATTCCGCAATAGCATTTCAGCAGAGGAAAGACTTCTTATAACACTGAGGTAAGTCATTTACATACTTACCAGGTAAATAAAAAACCTTATATTTAAGAAATCAACTTTATAATGGAAAATCAAGCATTAATTTGTTATGGCTCCGGACTATCCTCAAACAAATGTGTGTCAATATTAAATTCGTCTGACGTTACATTTGAGTAATTTGACTGAGCTGATAGTGGAGCTTCATAATGATTATTAGAAGACGAAGTATTAAATTGTTGATTTTGTGTGTAGTACCCATATTGATAATTATTGTACATTGGATTGTTATATCTTTTTATTATGGTAATCAACTCCATTTTCGCATCCATCTTTTTTTCTGAGGGTATCTGCCGAAAATCATCATATAATGATAATATGAAATGCATATCGGAATCATGTGTAGGTTGGCTATTAATATTTTGAATTTTATCTGCAATAAGTGCCATCACGGTAGTATCATCTACCTTGCCTCGCTTAGCTGTAGATTTAGAAAGATCAGATGCCGATGGCGTTGCTGGCCTTGATGGTGGTGCAATCGATGTGGAAGAGTTATTAATTTCGGCGGATTCATTCTCTTGTGATCGTTTTGTCGTAAAAAGAGGCGATAAAAATTGAAGCTGTTTAAAATGTACATATTCTCGCCGTGATTCAGCAGCTGCACCACTTTTCGTATTTTTTTTTTTCAATTCTCGCGAATAGCAGTCCCTAATACTTTTCCATCTTTTTTGTAAATCGGTTGCTGAAATAAAAAAAAAATCTTTTTCAGATATTTGGGCACTGGATGTACGTTATCAGACCTTTAATACTTATTCAAGTGCGGAGTTTCAACAATTAGTTATATAGTAAGGGACACCTGCAAACATATATATAGTATCTTGAAAGAAAATACTATTACGTCCAAATCAGTAGCGGACTGGAAAAATATAGCACAAGGATTTAAAATAAATGCAAACTTTCCGAATTGTCTAGGAGCAATTGACGGTAAACACATCCGAGTGATAAAACCAGAACACAGTGGCTCACTGTACTTTAACTATAAAAAATATTTTTCAATTGTATTGCTAGCTATATGTGATGCAAATTACAATTTTACTTATATAGATGTGGGATCATTTGGAAAGAGTGCTGATTCTCAAATATTTAAAAACAGTTCAATATCTAAAGCAATCACAGAAAATAGACTACAACTACCTAGTCCTGAACCTCTTTGTAGTGATGGACCACATCTTAACTACACTTTCATTGGTGACGAGGCGTTTGCACTCACTAATCATATGCAACGTCCGTACGGTGGAAACAATTTGACTGTGAAGCAGAGAATTTACAACTACAGATTGTCAAGAGCACGTCGCTATATAGAATGCACGTTTGGTATACTAAGTAATAAATGGAGAATATTCCACCGCCCGTTGAACGTATCGACTGAATTTGCTGAAGAAATAATTAGGGCCTGTTGTGTTCTACACAATTTTGTACGACAGCGAGATGGATTTAATTATAATCACACGTTATCATACGTGTTCGCAGAGGACGATGAAAATATTATACCGTCTAGTCCAACTGATGTTCACAACGTTGCCGTTGGAGGAGTTACAACTCGAAATCTTTTCGCCGACTATTTTGTATCACCCGAAGGAGAAGTACCGTGGCAGAATAACATGATATAATTAGGTACCTACCTACCTAAATAAAATAATAAAACCTACCTGCTGCATTTTTTTCGGACCCACTTTTATTTTCGAAATCAGGAATAAACAATGCACATAATTCTTGCCAGTTATTCTTTTTTAGGGTCCTGTTGTTGTAATTGTTGCTTCTTGAGTCCCACAAAACAGGACGCATTTGAATTTCAATAATAAATCGTTCGGTATCAAACTCGCTCATTGTGTAGTCTATAAGTACGTACGTTTGCAACACTGGCTCATCGCCGACTGAGCGCACGCGGCGGCCGCGGCGGTAGCGCGCGACCGCCGCGCTTCTGTTTAAACTATGAAATTTTGACAGCGCGACAGGCGCGCGTCAGCCGCGCGACTGTCGCGCTGCTAAAGTCGCCTATATGTGAAAGCGGCCTTAGAAAAAAAAAACCAATGCTGTGTGAAGTAAGAAAACCCAAGCTGTGTGAGTTAGGTAAAATCAAAGCTGTGTGAGTAAAGAAATATTAAAGCTGTGTGAATTAGACAAAATTAAAGCTGTGTGAGTTAGGAAAAATAAAGCTGTGTGAATCAACAACAATTATATCTGTGTGAAATATTAAGTTAAATGTTATTCCGCAATAGGAAAATGTAAAATAAATTAAAGCCATGTGGAAAATTGGAATTTATTAATCAACACAATTATCAAAATTAATACACCACTTCTACTACATCTGTTAATTTCATGAATAAATATACTGCCCACACTATTTTTTTATTCCAGATACCGAATACCAGCGACAGACCAGGCGCAAATGGAGGTGCTGATCGCCGTGGGACACGGCAAACACAGGACGGCCGAGTGTTACCAACTTCCGGTCCCGGATATACCAGCTCGGTTTAATCCTATAACATAGTTACCGTATTATACCGTAGTTAACGTTATTCATCCTTATTTTTAATAAGACTTCTTTTTTTCACAATTATTCAGTTACTTACTTGATTCAATGTATTCATTCTTGATACACATCTTAGAACTACATCCGCTTGTTAGCTATTTTTATGTATCAAATAATTACTAGAGTTAATGATTAGGCATGATTCTTTCTAAATATTACTGGCAATAATTGTAATATATTATTGGTTATTTTATTATATAATTCAATTTCATTATAACGTTAGTATTAATTTATTGGGTTATTATAAAAAGCGGATGTGTTAGGCGGTAGGAGGGATTGGCGGCGACCGCCATTATGGTCACTACAAAACTGTGAGACGTACGCGCTGTAAAATTACTATCATATATAATAGTAATCTTTGATTATTATTAAGTTAATAGCTGAATAAACCTATTGTATACTCTAAGTGCCGTTTCCATACTGTGACGAGCCTGTCCTGACAACTAATTGACACAACATAATTTGATGTATCTTATATCATAATATGAGCTCACTGCTACTGCCAAATGTCTCATAATACATCTGCTTAAAGTATTGAAGTCAGATTGCAGAAACAACAGAAAAAATCTTTGTGCACTGTGTAGCATTACCAGCCCGGCGAGGACGGCCTACTGTGACATGGCCTAAGTCACACTTTTTATCACAGTTTGGGCAATAAAGCCATTTTGTCTTAAATGCTAGCACGGCGGCGTGAGATATTTTCTTGACTTGTGGCATAACGTCTTGACGTTAATTTTTTTTCTTTTTCGGAAATTTTCCAATTTTGTTGCAGTTTCATGACAAGTTATGTTAATTTTGTCATGTCTTACAATTTGTCTTAAATGCTAGCACGGGACAACCACGTGACATAGTTTAAAGCGCGACATGCCTTTCTTGTTCCTGACTTCATAGTGCGACATAATCTGAATAGACGACCAAATAAAATAATATGTATAAAAGTGTGCCGTTCATTCAGATAAACAACTTTTTAATTTTGTTGGGAACAAATTAATATTTTACCCACGACCGTAGACTTATGCACCTTTATTTTTCTTTGTTTGTTTGATAACATAGTAAGTGTTTGTTAGAAAGATATAATTATTGTGAAAATTTTAATAATTACTTTAAAAAAAAGTAGCTTTGACCCTGTTCCCGATACCGGTGCGGCCCTATTTTTTTAAATAAGACACCAGGACAGATATAAAACACTACTGCTAAATGTCTCATATATGTGCTGAAAGTACCTACTTAAGTCTGATTGCATATATAAAAGAAAATTTATGTTTGTAAGGATACTAACGTCGTTTTGCACTTAACCTTAGCTATGCGACCTTCACACTGCCCTAAATGTAAATAGGCATCGAAGATTATGTGTCAAAGATCAATCTTATAAATGTGATGTATGTCAGTTTAGTTGTAATCAAAAGAGTAATTTAACAAGCCATATATCTGTTATTTATATAGCCATATTTGGATGCACACTGGTGAAAAACCTTATAAATGTCAAATATGCCCGTATGGTTGTAAACAAAAGCGTCATTTAACAAAACCTGTTCTTATGCACACTGGTGGAAAACTTTACAAATTGAAGTATGCCAGCGTAGTTTTAGACAAAAACAGGATTTAAAAACACATATTCGGATACACACTTGTAAAACACCTTACAAATGTGAAATATGCCAACGTAGTTTTAGAGATAAACAGTATTTAAACAAACATATTCGGATACACACTGGTGAAAAACCTTACAAATGTCAAATATGCCAATATAGTTGGAAACAAAAGAGTCATTTAATAAAACGTGTTCTTATACACACTGGTGAATAACCTTACCAATGTGAAGTATGCCAGCGTAGTTTTAGACAAAAACACGCTCTCACAACACATATTCGAATACACATTGGTGAAAAACCTTACAAATGTAAAATATGCCAGTATAGTTGTAAACAAAAGATTCAATTAACAAGACATGTTCTCATACACACTGGTGAAAAACCTTACAAATGTGAAATATGCCAGCGTAGTTTTAGACAAAAACACGCTTTAACAACACATATTAGAATACACATTGGTGAAAAACCTTACAAATGTGAAATATGCCAGCGTAGTTTTAGACAAAAACATGTTTTAACAAGACATATTCGGATACACACTTGTGTAAAACCTTACCAATGTGATGTATGCCAGCGTAGTTTTAGACAAAAACACGCTTTAACAACTCATATTCGAATACACATTGGTGAAAAACCTTACAAGTGTTAAATATGCCAGAATAGTTGTAAACAAAAGAGTCATTTAACAAAACATGTTCTTCTTATACACACTGGTGAAACATCTTACAAATGTGAAATATGCCAGCGTAGTTTTAGAGATAAACAGTATTTAAAAAAACATATTCGGATACACACTGGTGAAAAACCTTACAAATGTCAAATATGCCAATATAGTTGTAAACAAAAGAGTCATTTAACAAAACATGTTCTTATACACACTGGTGAAAAACCTTACCAATGTGAAGTATGCCAGCGTAGTATTAGACAAAAACACGCTTTAACAACTCATATTCGAATACACACTGGTGAAAAACCTTACAAATGTCAAATATACCAATATAGTTGTAAACAAAAGAGTCATTTAACAAAACATGTTCTTATACACACTGGTGAAAAACCTTACCAATGTGAAGTATGCCAGCGTAGTATTAGACAAAAACACGCTTTAACAACTCATATTCGAATACACATTGGTGAAAAACCTTACAAGTGTTAAATATGCCAGAATAGTTGTAATCAAAATAGTCTTTAAAACAAATCATGTTCGTATACACACTGGTGAAAAACCTTACAAATGTCAAATATGCTAACCCCAGAATCGAACCCAGGACATCTACTCACTAAACGAGTCTTACTTACTAAACTGACGAACTGCAGTGCAAATTCAAATTCATTTATTAATTTTGTGAACATAGGGTAAAATTACAGATGTTATAAATAAAAAAATGTTGGTTCATACTATGTCCCGCCAGAAGGCATACAAAATATTGGGCATATAATGTTAATTGAATAAACAAAATAAAAACGAAAAAATAAAGTCAATAAATGTGCACAATATCATGTCAAAAATAATAGTATAATAATGTGTCAATAAATTAAGACGGTCCATAAACAAATAGAATAGTAACCAGTCACAATTTCGTAATACAATAATAATCGAGGTAAAATGTCAAGTCAGAATGGGTGTAACATTTTAATTATACAGACAGATATAAAACACTTAAATATTATTTTAATTTATCATCAAGATGTTCATTATCTGATTATTACGCCTTGTCATTCAATAATTTAAAAAGCTTACGTTTAAATTCATTCATGTTACTGCTTGACACAATTTGATTAGGTAATTTATTACAAAGTTTTGGAGCCATTGCGTTAATACTACGAGTATTGTACATACATTTGGTTTTAGTGCTTGCAAATTTTTTGAGCGCCGCTGACTTTTGACAGATTTATATGTCGGAGTTGGTTATCAATTAAGATTGCGGGTAGTCAACAGAATTTGTAATAATTTGTTTTCTTATTACTAATTTAAGTGATTTTACTATCTATTATTGCCCAATAAATCGGAACATAACTTATTGAGTACTCAGTGTACGCACCAATTGATTTTTGGCAATTTATTTCGATAATTGTAATCGATGGTATATAGTTTAAAACTATTGTTGACATGTCAATTTGTTTATTCTTTGTGTAATCATCATTGTTTGCTTACGACAATTATTCTTGATTTATTTGACTATTTTAGAATGTAAGTCTTATTAGATTTAGCACATTTTAGTGTTTTGTATCAAGTGAACACGTGACGTACTTCCGTACGTCATCGGACAGAGTTGTTGTGGAGGGATTGCAAGGTGGAGGTTCTATAAAAGAGCTTGCACTCTGTATGCGAGTTAGTCGATCTTCGGATTCGACTAGATAAAGAGCCCATGCTCCCGACAAAACTGTCGGTTTATTTGGTACAGCGCTGCTGTATTCACATAGCAGTATTGGCTTGCTAATGGCGAACCATACACTTTGTATTTGGGTGGCTTAGGCTGCTGTACGAACTGTACTGTTGTGTGTAACTGGGTTTGTTCGATTAACTGTATTGTTGTTACTATATCTTTTTAACCTATTTTATCTTGTTACCATTTGTATTGTTTTATTACTGAAACTAGTACTGTAATTAAAAACCTGGTTATTGTTTATACAGTCTTTTTTATCCCAATAAAATGGAAACTCCAAATCCTGACTATTTATACCCCTCGGCTCTCCTGTACCCACATATACAAAAAATGTTGTTTTTAACAAAGATACATGGCTCGTATACATTTTTTCTGTGCTATTAATACCTGCTCAACCCATAGATTTAGAATTTTTTTGCTACGCCAAAAGATACACGAAGCGTGCGAGCAAGAAATCCTAATCAAGTACAAACCGCCCAAGAGAAAAAGAGAGAGTGAATAAAGTCCAGTCATGTCACTTTTTTCGCGAGGAAGGGTCCATAGCGGCCCATCTATTTTACGCCGCGGTGAATTTCTTGCATTTAAATAATAATCTTTAGATTTAAATTAATAATATTAATAATGCAACTATGGTGCCTTGTTCTGTGAGTGAATGTGACGTTACAAGACGAAATTACCCCAATAAATACACGTTTCATAGGTAAATACAATTTTGTCCTTGGATTGTTTCGAACCATATTTTGACAAATTTCTGCTAGTAATCGGCTCAGAAAAAGATTCTTACAATAGTATATTGATTTCCATATAAGTACATTTAGTATATTTAAACAATATTTGCGAAAATATTATGTAAAAGAGTAAATTGTTTGTTTACGCTAGGGCTTGACAAAGCGGTGACGTCATGAGTATCGATAAAAACTTAATCGTTTTTAGTGACATCATGACATGAGTACAAACTTATTAAGTCAAGTTTTGTTAAAATAGATTTAAGGTACGATTGAGAAGATGTTTTTATCTAAACTGTACTTTAAGTTGCATGTATATTATTATTTTTTTTTTTCAAATATTATGTTTTGTTTCTTTAAGTAGGTTTAGGAATATCATTATATTGTTTGCATGTATTAGTTTCACAGTGTCTAGAATACATCAGTGCTCTGCTGCTCTGTGCACAAACACCTGCACCATGAAGGACCTATGCGAGGCCAGCGCTAGGGCTGTCGACGTGGCCGAGTTCTGGTCGAAGCACAACATCTAATTTAAAAACTAAAAATTTAATCATCGACACGATGAAGAAGAAGAAGATCAGTGCTCTGCTCATCAGAAAATTTTTCTGTTGTGTACTTAAATAATAATATGTAATATTTATGTACCTACAGATTCCCAAGTAATTCTGTATTAAGAGAAAAATGGATTCGAATTTTAAACAGAGATGGATGGTCTCCAAATAAAAACTCTACTATATGTAGTTAACATTTCGAATCGAAATACTGCATACAAAGAAAACATCGACGACTCCTAATGAATGAATCTATACCTACTTTATTTGTGCCTGTAAGAATGACACTTCCTATCGTATGGTTGGTTAGTGGCCAACCTAGTGTTAGTTTTCAAACCATCTAGATACCTCTAACATAGCTGAACTACTGTCAAAAGTTCAAAACCTATCTAGATACTGGTCACGCCTAAATTTGTTTAAAGATACGTACAAACTAAATGATGTGTGTTTACAGGTTCAATTGAAAAGCAGAAGACCCTGCTCTTATGTGAACCAAGATATTTCACTGCCCTTAGTGGAGCCATTACCTGGCCCTTCTAGTCAAGTACAGTCTCCAAGAAAAAAAAAACTAATCAATAAATGTAAACTTTATTTTTTATTAGACTCTGCCCACACTAGGAATTTCTTCCTGTATCGTGGGTGCGTTTACAAACATTTCAACTCACATACACAAAAGACACCCAGATCCGGAACAACTATCTGTAGGCCATACAAATATTTGTTCCGTGCGGGAATCGAACTAGTAACACGCAGCGCAGCAACCGATCGTTCAACCACTACCCCAACCGTGTCGTCAATTTCAAATACACGACGCTGCGGTATTTTGTTATTAGTATTTCAAATAAATAAAAAACACCCCATGAAGCATCATCATATAGACCTATTTCTCTGTTCCCCGTGCTAGTAAAGCTATTGTTATTGAAACGGTTAAAACCAGTAATAGAGGATAATGACCTTATTCCAAATCATCAATTTGGCTTTAGGGAAAAACACTCAACAATAGACCAGGTAAAAAAAAAACACTTGAAAATAAGGAAGTCTGCGCCACCGTGTCTTTAGATGTCACGCAAGCTTTTGACAAAGTTTGGCATATTCAAGCTCAGACGCATGCTACCAGCATTTGCAGATATCCTAGAGTCGTATATAACTAATATAATGTTTAGAATACGGCAAGAAGACGCATATTCCGAGCTAAACGCTATAAAAGCTGGGGTACCTCAAGGTAGTGTGCTAGGCCCAACTTTCAACTAGCTGTGAACAAAGTTTATGACTGGACACAAAAATGGAAGATCAAACTGAATGAGTCAAAATCAATTCTAATTGACTTCACAAATAAATACTTGGACTATCACCCAATCTACATAAATGCCATGCAAGTGCCTCATGCTAATACAGCCAAATACCTTGGCATAACTCTCGACGCCATGTTGCGTTGGAAAGCCCATGACAAAAAGAAAAGACAGGAACTCGACATACGTTATAAAAGTATGTATTGGTTACTCGGAAGGAAATCCTATCTATCAATACATAATAAAATAACCATATACAAGCATAAACTGATGCCAATTTGGACGTTTGGTATCCAACTTTGGGGCTGTACTAAACAAAGCAACGTAAAATTAATTCAATAATTCCAAAATAAAGTGCTTAGGGATGCTGTAAATGCACCCTGGTACATAAGAAATGACGATCTGAAATGACACATGAACATAGTGTTTTTATAAATTATATCAGACTCTAAGAAAGTGCTATGGACTTGTGTAAAAGTGCAAATGGACACTATTCTTAGTTTTAACATAATCTAGAACGTAACATATTAAGTTAGAGTTAAATTGCTTATTAGTCTTTTAGGCTAGATCGTAATTAATTATTAAGAATTTTGTTCTTACTAACAAAGCATAAAAAAAGTATTTCAAATACTTTTGGCTTCAAAATACATTTAGCAATTTTATTAATAGATGCGTTCTGCAGAAAATAAGCAAAATGGCGTACGTCAAATTGTCAAGTACCTTGTAAATTGTAATTTTCATTTCAAACGGTTATTTACACCTAACTTCTGTGTATTGATTAAGTTTATTAGTACGAATGTCACGATGGATGACCGACTGTATTTTTTAATTTGTATTTTAATTAAAAATATGTAAAATACTGTATTTTATATTTTAAATAATTACGGCTTAAAAATATTTTGTATTTCGTATTTTAAATACATGCAAGATATTATTTTATAATTTGTATTTTAATTAAAGCAAAGCATGGTTTTTTCCCAGCTCTTATTACAGTTCAATGTAACCAACAACCCTTTAATCGTATTTCTTATGGTGTTCACCAAGTATCGATATCGATACTGAACATGGACTTTTTGACAACACTTTTTTAACTAACACATGGACAATTCCCTAACACATAGATTTTATTTTTTTGGTTTCGCTTTTCATCTGACTCTGTTTATCTTGTACATACTATATCTATGGCTCAACCTTTGTCGCATTACCCCAAAATATTAGGCCATATCGCAAAGTAGAGGCGACATAACCATGATAAGTTGCTAGGAGCGCTGTCTTTCTTATTCACAATTTTGTCTAGCTTATAAAAAACATAATAAAACTTACTGAGCTTTTCACATACATTATCGATTTGAGTCCTCAATAACGTATCGTTATCAGTATGCAGTCCAAGAACTTTTGGTAACGTTAGTATGAAGTATTTGCTCACCTTTGTAGTTTATATGGAAATGTGACAAGAGTTTTTTTGTCTAATTTTAAAGTTCATAATTTTAGTTTTAGTCAGGTTAATTTTAAGGTTATTAGCTTTCAGCCAGTCAACAATCGTAACAAGACTAGTGTTAATGTCATCTTCTATTTCTTTATTACTACCAGTATTGCATATAACTGTGCAGTCCGCAAATAAGGACATTGGCATGATTACTTGGGGAA
Organism: Anorthoa munda; assembly: GCA_945859665.1. Taxonomy (NCBI): domain Eukaryota; kingdom Metazoa; phylum Arthropoda; class Insecta; order Lepidoptera; family Noctuidae; genus Anorthoa; species Anorthoa munda. The sequence continues at coordinate 11,101,948 of OX243917.1, read as the reverse complement.
AGTCATTAATGTGCCAAATGAACAGTAAGAGTCCCAGCACAGAACCCTGCAGAACATCGTAACAAAGAACTCTAGAGAGAGGAGTATACTACTTCAGTTTCGGACTTAATATCCACTTGATTTACCTAAAATCTCTATCGTCCAAATAATATTGTATGAGATTAAGCACGTTACTTCTGATGCCATATCTATTTAGTTTATTAGACAGTACTTTATGGTCCATATAGTCAAATGCCCTGGTCATATCCATATACATTGCCATTATTATAACATTCATTGATTATTGATATAATAATGTTGTTTTAATGCTCGTCAATTGTTAAAACGGTAAACAACCAGCAAAAATATTTTTATCGTAACTGCAACGCCATTACAAAGTTACGTCGTCAGTTCAATCGCGACGTGTCAGGAACGCATTCTCTGAACGGCCATAGTTTAGTTAGTTCCTTGCAAAAAATATTGTTTTTCAAATTAATTATAAATATCATTATAAATAACTTTCTCAAAGATCTTTGAGAAAATCGGTATTAGTGCTACAGATAATTACTATTATAATATATAATTACTTAACTTTGTTTTGTCATCTTTTTTATGTAATGGCTTGATAATGGAAACCTTTAACTTTTGCAAACAAATACCAGGTATTTGTTTATAATAATAAATGATTTTATTTCTGTAAGTTGGTTTGTACAAACACTTGTACATGTCGATCATATTTTTTTAAACTAGATGAGGTCGGCGTTTCCTGTCTGACTACTCTGAGAAGAAAGGCCGAAACAAACTCGAGAGGTCAGTCTCTTTTAAAGTCCAGACAAAATCTTGGTTAGATCGTGTGAAGACCATGTAGACTGATGTTGAAATGGTCTTTTGAGGAAAGAACCAGCCAGATTGAGTGGACCTGTCCAGTCAGTGCACGCATTTGTCAATAACCGTGCAGCTCAACTCAGAATTTAAAGAGCTCAACGAATTGACGAACAATACCATAGAAAGGACATTCGGGTAGGCCGCACAAACTGCCAGACCATGATTAAAACCGGCCAAGTGCGAGTCGGACTCGCGCACGAAGGGTTCCGTAACATATCGCCAAAAAAGGCAAAAAAATCACGTTTTTTGTATGGGAGCCCCACTTAAATATTTATTTTATTCTGTTTTTAGTATTTGTTGTTATAGTGGCAACAGAAATATATCATCTGTGAAAATTTCAACTGTCTAGCTATCACGGTTCATGAGATACAGACAGACAGACAGACGGACCGCGGAGTCTCATTAATAGGGTCCCGTTTTTACCCTTTGGGTACGGAACCCTAAAAACTATCATAAGTAAATAAAAAAAAGAATGATCCACATAGTCTTCACATTCACAATAATTAAAATAAAATAATATAATACTTTAAAAAGTAAATATTCTTGTCATAGCAAGTAAACCAAAAAAAATATAGAAAGCTAAATTCACGGTGCAAAATATAAAAAAATATAAATTAATGGAGCAGCTCAATCCCAAGTCTTTTTTTCCTCAACGTAATCTTTAATGGTATGTCACTTAATATAGGTGCCACTACTTTAACTACCCTTGTGTCAATATCATCATATTATCCTATACTAATGGTGTTTTAAGATTGTTAATTACAGTAATAATGTCGTTTGGTATGGTTGGTTCCATAAACATAGATTTATGCGATCCTGATGTATTAACACTATCATTCGTTTGAAAACCATTGGCATTCGGTTGAACTGAGTCTACAAAATAATCATTAAATTGCTCTTCTGCTATTATTTTAGGATTTGTTATACATTTGTCATTCACATTAATATATATAGCTAATATACATGCTTTAGGAATGTTGGGTTTCATACTATTTATTACGTTCCAAATTGTGTACGTAGTCGTAGCGGAAAAAAAGTCGAATTTATTAATTTCAGGTAAGCAGAAAATTAGTGTACAACGTCGTGTAATTGTGTTTAGTAAGTACAAATTTGTGTATCCAACCATTGCGGAGATATTCAACAAAAACTGTTTCTGCTGGAACTACGTCATCCTAGCGGCACTTTTTTTTTCCTATGCACGTAGATGAAAAAAAAATACATTCAATAATTAGTGTGAAACGAGAGGTAAATGTGTATGCTTAAATGAAATTTGTGTGACATAAAACTGCGAAGGTAATCAAGTTTCCGCTGCGCTGACATTTGGTTTGATGGAAATCATATAAAACGGCTCAGTGCAGACTTGCAGAGTTGATTTTTTTTTGTAATGATTGTGAAAAAAGAATTTGAAAAAATCATACCGTTCAGAAGATAAACACGTAAAAGTAAAATAAGGTTATTAGGTCCAAGTACTTAAAATAGAAACACTAGAGCCTAACTTATAACGTTTATTTGTATCTTGTAAGGGTCTACAATATCCTGCCAAGTATCATGTAGGTATGTGTTCTTAGTAATTAATGAGCAGTCGCATAATTTACTACGACTGGACCACTATATTGTATAACAACCGATTTTAGGGCTTTTTAATGGAAATACAACGTAAAAAATATGGCGATAGTTAGTGTATTAATGCAACTATTCACATGTAAAATTTCAGCTCATTACATTAAATAATTAAAGAGATATAATAAAAATACCAGAACAACCGCAATTCATGGATAAACCGACCAAGTTTGAATGGTTACAAAAAAGCGGCCGTGCAGTATATAGAGCTAACATTCTAAAATTTCCATTATAGTATCGTTATTGTGTATCGTTGTGTGTGGTCTGTACTTTCGTACAGGTGCGTACACAATCGTTTAGCAGAAAATAAAACAACTGTAAGTATTAACATTATACTCATAAAAGTATTTATTGGTTAATGAACAATTAAAATTAAAAAAAAAACAACATTATTAACAAAGTAGCTAATAATAACATTAACATAAAGAATCAGTTTTTTATTAAATATAAATAACAAATATATGGCCCACTGTAAAAGCCCATATGTAGATCTTAGGATTTTTACTGGTTCCTAAATTTTCGGGAAACTGATACAATTGTTCTTTCTCACGAGTCATGACCGACGCACTGCGTGACTGCGGGATCGTCTTAGTCATGTGTGCAGATGCACATTGTCTCTGTGTGAGTAAGCAATACTGAGAGTTGAGTTAGTATTATGTTAGAGGGAACGTATTTACGACGAAAAAGAAACTGTTAAGAATTAACAAAAAAATAAAACTAAAAAACTATTAAACTCTATCAAAAAAAAGAGACAAACATAGACAAACGCTACCATCCTGAACGTCAAAGAGATAACTTTTATAACTTAAATAAGTTACCTCTAGTATAATACAAACTCTCTGCTGAGCGCTCCCGAGCTTACGCACACAGAAATAATCTATCTATCTAATAACTACTGGTGTGTTAATATTTTTTTCTAATTATTATTAGTATTTCATTTAATCAAATTTTACCGTGTAACATCAAAATGTTTATACGATGGAAGCAGCAGAATATTAAGGACATAATAATTACCTACTGTAACAACTTTTTGTAATATTCTGACAAATAAATGCATTATTTGCTAATACAGAAGCAATTCTTATTGTAATAATTTCGTAAGTTTGAGAAACAAACGAGTGAGCTACTAATTTGATCACGAAAATTATTTGCTACTTGTCAAGAATTGTTTGCTCACCTGTACCTGTGTGTGTGTATTGTGTGGTACAACACTGGTTGAACGTTAGCTCTTTATACTGCACGGCCACTTTGTTGTAGCCATTCAAACTTGGTCAAAAACACTTGGCTAAAAATGCCAGAACAACCGCAATTCATGGATGTGTGTGTGTTGATGTTGTGTGTGTGTTATATCTCTTTAATTATTTAGTGTAATGAGCTGAAATTTTACATCTGAATAATTGCATTAATACACAAATTATCGGAATGTTTTATTTTGGTTTTCCATTAAAAATCCTGCAATCGGATGTCATAAAATATAGTGGTCCAGTCGTAGTAAATTATGCCATTGCTCATTAATTACTAAGACCACTTAAATGAAACTTGGCAAGGCATTGTAGACCCTTACAAGATACAATTAAACGTTATAAGTTAGGCTCTAGTGTTTCTATTTTAAGTACTTGGACCTAATAACCTTATTTTACTTTTACGTGTATATCTTCTGAACGGTATGATTTTTTCAAATTCTGTTTTCACAGACATTATACACAAATTCAAAGCAACGTGCGTAAAAAATTACAACAAATAGCCAAACGTCAGCGCAGCGATGTAACGTGATTTCTTTTCGGGAACAATAAAGCACCAAATACTGAAATCCGTTTATTTTGTGAAACCCCCGAAACACGTCACAAATAAAAAAGTAAATAAAAGTAGGGTCGCTGGTTGCAGTTAGCTGGTCAAACCTTTCTTTGTTGAAAATTTATCAACAATTTTAAGTTGTAATAGTTTTATGTCACACAAATTTCATTTAAACATACACATTTACCTCTCGTTACACACCAATTATTGAATGTATTTTTTTTCTTGTACTCCATAGGAAAAAAAAGTACCGCTAGGATGACATAGTTCCGCTGGAAGAAACAGTTTATATTGAATAGCTCCCCAATGGTTGGATACACTTTGTACTTATCATACACAATTACACGACGTCATACACTAAATATCTGCTAAACTGAAATTAAGAAGTTCGACAAATTTTCCGCTGCAACTACGAACACGTAATATCATACGGCAAACTTGAAGCAAGAACTCATTTTTAACAAGGTAAAACAGTTTTAATTTGTTAAAACTGTAATATTTGTGTATATAACTAATTTAGTTCTAGTAGTCTTATATATAAAATTCTCGTGTCACAATGTTCGTTCCCGTACTCCTCCGAAACGGCTTGACCGATTCTCATGAAATTTTGTGAGCATATTGAGTAGGTCTGAGAATCGGCTAACATCTATTTTTCATACCCCTAAGTGGGTAGGGTAGGGTAAGTAGGTAGGGTAGGGTAAGTAGGTAGGGTAGGGTAGGGTAAGGTAGGGTAGGGTAGGTAGGGTAGGGTAGGGTAGGGTAGGTAGGGTAGGGTAGGTAGTTAGGGTAGGGTAGGTAGTGTAGGGTTGTTAGGGTAGGGTAGGTAGGGTAGATGAATGTTTGGTGTTTTTATGGCAAAACAAAGTTTGCCGGGTCAGCTAGTTTATTAATAATATTAGCCTGTTGTATCCCGGACGGACGTAAGGTGAACTGCAGGGCAAAGGTGGGAGAAATCTGTCCGTCATTCAATTTTTTATTAATTATTAAAAAAAGTGTTGAGAGAATTTCGATCAAAAATTCTTGCACAAACTAATTCAGAAGATGACCTTGAGGTAAACCACATATTTTAATTTAAATGCGTAGGAATTTAATCTCAGCTAAAACGAATGTAGGTATGGGCTTCTGCCATTGTCCTTTGTTTGGGTAGTGAAATTTTGTCAAAACGACAGGATTGCCGTTTTGCCGAACAGATTTTGACAAAATAACTGAAATTATGTGGGACTCCAACCCAATAAAACTCCTCAGTGTCCTCCTGTGCCGCTTATGACGAACACGGGCACGTATTAGCACTCACCGCGAACCCGCCGCGGCCGTCACCGGACCCTCCTCTGGGGAGTATCCCACGTCAGCGGCGCACCAGAACACACTGCGCGCTGTTACCACACCAGGGACCAAACCAGCACATGGGTGCCAGACGACCCCGTATATGGTAGCCTTGGTCCCTTTGCAACGGGTCAAGGTCAATGGCCCCGCCGCCTACCCTTTTTCGGTCGCAGGGGATAGGGAGAGCTGCCAACGCTATACCGACACTCCTCCTCCCCTGCGGCTCCACCGCGTCCGCCATCAGACAGTGGCAACAACGTCCAGGCCGCGGAAGGTAGGGAGAGCGGCGCATCGCAATACCGGCACTTCTCTCCCGCCGCGGCCTCCAACCCTCAACTGCGATATCGTATGGGTATCGGAGGGCCCATACGACCCCGCGCGGCCCGCCTCAGTTGTGATGTCTCCCAGGCAGCACCGCAACCTACATATTGGGCTCCTCTTCGCTGCACCGTTGACCGAGCCACGGCTACTGAGCCCCCCCGCCTCGACAATGCGGGCACCCACCTTGGGGGATTTTTGGTCCTCGATCTGTGCTGGACGGAGCGTGGACTTCATCAGTCGAAACCTTTCAAGCTTAATATTAATGTCTTACCATGCGGTGATCGCTGCCGGTTTTCACCGAATTGATCACAGAAACATCATTGAACATTTGCTTCTTGGTAGACATGATGACGTCGATCTAATTTTCCGTTGCACCATCGGGGCTCTGCCAGTTCCACTTCTTGTGTTCACGCTTTCTGAGTAAGTTCATCATATAGAGGCCCTCCTTCTCCATAAAACTGGCCAGTAGGTGACTCCGGTGGTTCCGCAGGCTTATTACGTATCTTTTGCAAGAGCAAAACGATAGCGATCAAACGCTTTATGTCATAAAAGTCGGCATTATCTGCAGAATATGTATGGTAGGTCCTACACAATCGTTCGCTGTTTGTCAAATGCATTTATTTAAAAAAAAAAACCGCCAACAACTCTAAAACTGCTGTATGGAAGAGCAATTATTGCGCAAAAATCGCTATCGTTTTGCTCTTGCAAAAGATACGTAATAAGCCTGCGGAACCACCGGAGTCACCTACTGGCCAGTTTTATGGAGAAGGAGGGCCTCTATATGATGAACTTACTCAGAAAGCGTGAACACAAGAAGTGGAACTGGCAGAGCCCCGATGGTGCAACGGAAAATTAGATCGACGTCATCATGTCTACCAAGAAGCAAATGTTCAATGATGTTTCTGTGATCAATTCGGTGAAAACCGGCAGCGATCACCGCATGGTAAGACATTAATATTAAGCTTGAAAGGTTTCGACTGATGAAGTCCACGCTCCGTCCAGCACAGATCGAGGACCAAAAATCCCCCAAGGTGGGTGCCCGCATTGTCGAGGCGGGGGGGCTCAGTAGCCGTGGCTCGGTCAACGGTGCAGCGAAGAGGAGCCCAATATGTAGGTTGCGGTGCTGCCTGGGAGACATCACAACTGAGGCGGGCCGCGCGGGGTCGTATGGGCCCTCCGATACCCATACGATATCGCAGTTGAGGGTTGGAGGCCGCGGCGGGAGAGAAGTGCCGGTATTGCGATGCGCCGCTCTCCCTACCTTCCGCGGCCTGGACGTTGTTGCCACTGTCTGATGGCGGACGCGGTGGAGCCGCAGGGGAGGAGGAGTGTCGGTATAGCGTTGGCAGCTCTCCCTATCCCCTGCGACCGAAAAAGGGTAGGCGGCGGGGCCATTGACCTTGACCCGTTGCAAAGGGACCAAGGCTACCATATACGGGGTCGTCTGGCACCCATGTGCTGGTTTGGTCCCTGGTGTGGTAACAGCGCGCAGTGTGTTCTGGTGCGCCGCTGACGTGGGATACTCCCCAGAGGAGGGTCCGGTGACGGCCGCGGCGGGTTCGCGGTGAGTGCTAATACGTGCCCGTGTTCGTCATAAGCGGCACAGGAGGACACTGAGGAGTTTTATTGGGTTGGAGTCCCACATAATTTCAGTTATTTTGTCAAAATCTGTTCGGCAAAACGGCAATCCTGTCGTTTTGACAAAATTTCACTACCCAAACAAAGGACAATGGCAGAAGCCCATACCTACATTCGTTTTAGCTGAGATTAAATTCCTACGCATTTAAATTAAAATATGTGGTTTACCTCAAGGTCATCTTCTGAATTAGTTTGTGCAAGAATTTTTGATCGAAATTCTCTCAACACTTTTTTTAATAATTAATAAAAAATTGAATGACGGACAGATTTCTCCCACCTTTGCCCTGCAGTTCACCTTACGTCCGTCCGGGATACAACAGGCTAATATTATTAATAAACTAGCTGACCCGGCAAACTTTGTTTTGCCATAAAAACACCAAACATTCATCTACCCTACCTACCCTACCCTAACAACCCTACACTACCTACCCTACCCTAACTACCTACCCTACCCTACCTACCCTACCCTACCCTACCCTACCTACCCTACCCTACCTTACCCTACCCTACCCTACCTACTTACCCTACCCTACCTACTTACCCTACCCTACCCACTTAGGGGTATGAAAAATAGATGTTAGCCGATTCTCAGACCTACTCAATATGCTCACAAAATTTCATGAGAATCGGTCAAGCCGTTTCGGAGGAGTACGGGAACGAACATTGTGACACGAGAATTTTATATATAAGACTACTAGAACTAAATTAGTTATATACACAAATATTACAGTTTTAACAAATTAAAACTGTTTTACCTTGTTAAAAATGAGTTCTTGCTTCAAGTTTGCCGTATGATATTACGTGTTCGTAGTTGCAGCGGAAAATTTGTCGAACTTCTTAATTTCAGTTTAGCAGATATTTAGTGTATGACGTCGTGTAATTGTGTATGATAAGTACAAAGTGTATCCAACCATTGGGGAGCTATTCAATATAAACTGTTTCTTCCAGCGGAACTATGTCATCCTAGCGGTACTTTTTTTTCCTATGGAGTACAAGAAAAAAAATACATTCAATAATTGGTGTGTAACGAGAGGTAAATGTGTATGTTTAAATGAAATTTGTGTGACATAAAACTATTACAACTTAAAATTGTTGATAAATTTTCAACAAAGAAAGGTTTGACCAGCTAACTGCAACCAGCGACCCTACTTTTATTTACTTTTTTATTTGTGACGTGTTTCGGGGGTTTCACAAAATAAACGGATTTCAGTATTTGGTGCTTTATTGTTCCCGAAAAGAAATCACGTTACATCGCTGCGCTGACGTTTGGCTATTTGTTGTAATTTTTTACGCACGTTGCTTTGAATTTGTGTATAATGTCTGTGAAAACAGAATTTGAAAAAATCATACCGTTCAGAAGATATACACGTAAAAGTAAAATAAGGTTATTAGGTCCAAGTACTTAAAATAGAAACACTAGAGCCTAACTTATAACGTTTAATTGTATCTTGTAAGGGTCTACAATGCCTTGCCAAGTTTCATTTAAGTGGTCTTAGTAATTAATGAGCAATGGCATAATTTACTACGACTGGACCACTATATTTTATGACATCCGATTGCAGGATTTTTAATGGAAAACCAAAATAAAACATTCCGATAATTTGTGTATTAATGCAATTATTCAGATGTAAAATTTCAGCTCATTACGAACTGCAGAATATGTATGGTAGGTCCTACACAATCGTTCGCTGTTTGTCAAATGCATTTATTTAAAAAAAAAACCGCCAACAACTCTAAAACTGCTGTATGGAAGAGCAATTATTGCGCAAAAATCGCTATCGTTTTGCTCTTGCAAAAGATACGTAATAAGCCTGCCGGTTAGGTTACAGATTAAATAATAATGGTTCAAATAAAAATTCATAATTATATATCCTTTTTTTATTAAATCAACTGCTTATAAACAAAAATAGTTAAACAAAAAAAAACTAAACAATTAAACATTTCAAAAAATTTAATACAGTAACCAAAAAAATGTCTATCTATATTGGGCCCACTTGCGCCAAAAACTTTGAAGTTAAGATAACTGTAGTAAGACAACCCAGGGTGGCGTAAGCGGGCCTTAAACTTATATAAATGCCTGATTTTTGAGGTTCTCCGACATATCTACGAATATTCTAATAAATGATAGTGAATTAGTTTCTTATGGACTCTGACATTAAAATAATATCACATTATTCCCGGCAGGATCAGGGGGGTGATCATAAGCTCTTAAGAGTAAGGTTATCTTGAGTGTGTGTAAGGGACAGATGTATATGACTTGTATACATTTGTCACTTACGCGATCTCAAAATAACCTTACTCTAAGAGCTTATGGTCTGGGTGACCTGGCCGAGGAGTAGAGCATTACCCGTAACACAGCCAAATGTCATTTATTGTATTACTAAAACAGGTTATAACGGCAAGGTGTGATCTTATATAAAACACCGGCCAAGTGCGAGTCGGACTCGCGCACGAAGGGTTCAGTACCATTATCGCAAAAACGGCAAAACATCACGTTTGTTGTATGGGAGCCCCACTTATATATTTATTTTATTCTGTTTTTAGTATTTTTTGTTATAGCGGCAACAGAAATACATCATCTGTGAAAATTTCAACTGTCTAGCTATCACGGTTCATGAGATACAGCCTGGTGACAGACGGACAGACAGATGGACTGCGGAGTCTTAGTAATAGGGCTCCGTTTGGACCCTTCGGTGGAACCCTACAAACTGTATCTGCCCAACTCTATGACGACAACTTTTTTGGAGATTGCGTAAGACATCCTTAGAGAAAGATGTTCATTTACAGTTATTAACCCCGTCGAAAAAAGAAGTTTGAATAACGCAGTAGATGAACTTCAACTCAAAGGAGGATGTTAGTACTCTTTCCAAATTAGTTTCACAATACCGAAAAAGTTGCAAGAAATGATTCTAATTCTTTGAAGGAATTAGGCTGCTGGTTACCGCACGATGATTTCCTTCACCGTTGTCAGCAATGTCCAAGAGAAACTTAGAAAATACATAAAGTAACATTGGTACTTGCCCGGCTTTGTACCCACGACCTTTAGCACGAGAGGCGAGTTCTTAGCCATTGGGCCAACACGACATTGATTCGGATTCTAAAAATGTTATATTAAAATATCGGACATTCGCTCTTATAGTTCCAGCGTTGGTTGAGAGGTTAACGAAATTCCCTGTCGTTGTGGAAGCTATTACTTTTAAAGCATTATTTAGTATTTTGGCTTGCTTCAAACTTTTGATGACGATCTGCCTGTAAAAAGAGAAAAGTAAAATTTAAATTTACCTGCAATATTGCATTTATTCCTTATAATAATAATATAATTCCTTATATAAGATAAAGTACCTATAGATTTAGATATATCGGGGGTATTTTAAATTTTGAAATTTTGCTCGTTTTGAATAATGCTGAGTTATGATAGCCAAAGTCTATGTGTGTTGGAAGGGAGCTCAAATATTACCTGTAACGCATCACACTTTTGTCTGCAGTCGCTTCTACGCTAGCATTTCGTAATAACTTCTTCAATACTGTGTCTTCTGGCGATTCCCTTTGGATAATCCTGAATACATAGATATTATTTAATGGCAGAAATATTTTGACACTAGATTCAGGTCCCGTCACGTAAAAAGAACGCTGAGCGACAGTGGAGGGGATGTGTCTGCGCATAGGTACAGTCGCGTTCTAAAGTACTAAGCTATTGTTTTATAATATAAGAGTAATAATTTTTTGTAGAATCATAATAGGTACTTTACTATCTACTTAGTACTTTGGAAGAGGCTGGATTTAAATTTGAGTAAACATTTTACTCGAGTATTATTTTTTATTTCAAACTTATCATTATAAATATATAAATATCTTATCATTATAAATTATCAACTGCTCCTTTTTTAGCTTCTTTCTTCATAAAACAATAAGATACTATAAATCATTTTTCTTTCCTTAATTTTTAAAACTATAGTCGTGCAAAGAAATTTGTGTGTGCGACTGTATTTTGGGAGCGAACAAATTTTTTTTTTTTTTTCTGCGTTTCGTCTCACAGCTCAGTCAGAATGACGGGTAGCTGCTTAACCGGACTTTCCTACGGAGACTAAGCTATATAGCCTCCAGCTAGGCAACAAATACTAAACCTAAGCGACAACGCTGAGGGCTACCCCAGTTGGGGTCGGACCTCGGCTCAGGGCCGTCGCTGGGGGGACAAGCAAAAGCTGGATCTTGACAAGTGATTCTACCATCCGTTCGGAATAAGCCTACGTGGAGAAGAACGGACAAGAAACTCCATTTCATATCTAATCTAATAATTTAACTAATGCTCGGCAGCCAGCGATCTGGCCTCGCAAAAAATACTTGTGCGCATCTAACGACTCTTGCCAAGTTACGTGCCGATAACTATACTGGCGGAGATTCCCCCGTCGCTCCCCCTTCATACCACCAGTTTGATCGATAAATCGCTCAGTGCGCAGATTCAAGGCCAGCGTTCTTTTTACGTGACGGGACCTATCCCTTATGTATATGATGTACTAGCCTATGCCCGCGATTTTATCTGCGAAGCATAAGTACCGAGAAATTATTGGTTCACCATAGAAACTCCCGCCCCTCTTTTCACCCTTTCAATGATTGCCGGGATAAAACCAAATTTCATCTAAATTGGTTTAGCGGTTTAAATGTGAAAAGGTTCAAACAGACAGGCAAGGCTAGCCAAATACGTGGCTACAATAGTCGCGAACAAACTAAATACGCACCAAAAAAGAGGTCGCGCGTATTCTGCGGAATCCTCGCGCATTCTCGAGAATCCTCCTAGCTACGATACAGTATTTAGTTTTTGCGATGTTTCCTGGGTAGAAAAATGATAATTCTATTTGGTCCTTCAGTGAGATTATCAAATAATATTGAACATGTATTTTATGCTTTATCAAATAAATAAAAACCGGCCAAGAGCGAGTTGGACTCGCGCACGAAGGGTTCCGTACCATTATCGCAAAAAAACGGTAATAAATCACGTTTGTTATATGGGAGCCCCACTTAAATATCTTATTCTGTTTTTAGTATTTGTTGTTATAGCGACAACAGAAATACATCATCTATGAAAATTTCAACTGTCTGGCTATGATGGCTTATGAGATATAGCATGGTGACAGACAGACAGACAGACGTAGTCTTAGTAAGGGTTCTTAATAGGGTTCCGTTTTGGGTACGGAACCCTAAAAATTTACAAAAATAAAGCACTTCAAAGTTCAGGAGTGGAGGCTTGTGACGTCACTTTGCCAGTACAAAGTGTGGCACACCGTGACGTCACATCATATTTCAACGCACTGTATCATCGTATTTTTTTGTTTACGTGGCAAAAGAAAAAATACGTGTCCAATATTTTTAGGTTATCTAACTGATAAACAAAATAGACATTTTCTGTCAATCGTTTGGGCGCATTACGTCCAATTCGCAAAATGTTCAACTGTCCAATTCGCAATTAGTCCATTTTGCAATTGGTCCAATTCGCAATTGGTCCAGTTTGCAATTGGTCCAATACGCAATTGGTCCAGTTTGCAATTAGTCCAATTCGCATTTGGTCCAATTCGCAATTAGGGGGCGTTCTTGATTGAGAGGCGTTTTTAAAAGACCACCACGTGAGGTTGCTTGCCGCTTTGTCTTTTCTGGTCGTAGGATAACAACACTACAAAATACATAAGTTTCATCCTATTCACAACATCCTTCTTTTGAAGTCGGTTAAAATTTAAGGTAAATATAGACGAAACTTACCCTTTTAAATTGTCTATGATCGCCGCCATTTCTTCCAAACCCTTGCTAGCTAGATTATGAAGAGCATTCTTCTTTTTGTCCGACAATTCACTGTTACAGATCTCATTGGCGAATTTAGTACTGAAAATAAGTTAAACACCTTAATAATAGCTGCCTCGTTGATCTACTTATCGCGAACGCTACTGCTGAGCAAAGGTTCTGGGTCAGGGGCACAGCGGGTCACTGGGTGACGCCGCTGACGAGCTTGCGTGGAGGATACAGCACGGCAGTCTTTGGACCCGAACCTGTTGTACCCATCCCCTTCAACCAAATACGCAGGTGCCTACAGGAATTCACCCAGACACAGGCGGAGAACTGGTGGACCTCGACACCGGGCTGCAGGCAGTCAGTATGCCTGGACAGGAATCACTACGGGACACTGCTCACTTGACAAACACTTCCACACAATAGGCATAACGGACAGTCTTCTGCGCAGGACGTGCATGGAGGCTGAGGAAACCGTCGCGCACGTGCTCTTTGAATGCACAAGTGTCACCCAGATTAGAACACAAACCCTCGGGTCACCCAGATCTTACACAGATGTTCTGAGAAAACTAGGAGCTCTAATTACGTTCTCAAGGGAGGTGGGCTGGTTGGAATAACCACCAAACGGCCGCCCTGGCCCACGCACAATGGTCCATCTGAAGGACTAAGTGCGGAAACGTAACCCCTTGACATAGAACATAGAAGGTCCTGGGCTCGGTGCCCGGGTCGGGCAATAAAGGGCGAATCTATTGCCACAGAGAAATTCCTAATGAAAAATCCAATAACACTGCCTGACCGGGGAATCGAACCCAGGACTCCATGCTCAGCAGTCGCATTACAACCCAGTATAATACGCACAGCGGATCTTTGTGTCTCTTAAGTTGGCTGCAAGACCCTGCGCATTTGATATTTTTGTGTCAATGTTGAAGTAGAAGATAGCATTGAATAACTGCCTCTTTCAGTCGCATCGTCCTATATCGCTTACTGTACGCAGTATACTAAAGGGTCTTTCAACAAGGACGGGTCGATGTTAAAATTGAATAAAACAAGATGTGTGTGAGATATTAACGAAATTTATTTTTTATTTATAAGGCCCATTTATGCCAATTATGGATGGAATATGACATCGTTCAAATGTCCGCCACGGCTTCGTATGGTGGCACGAATCCGAGAGGTCCAATTTTAATGACTCTGCTGCATAGATCGAGCGAGCGCTACAGATCAATGATAAACAATTTCTTTTGGCTTGAATTGAACAATATGGACGTGGACGACATGTGGTTCCAGCAAGATGGCGCTACTTGCCACACAGCGAACGACACAATCGACATTCTGCATGAACGGTTTGAGGGTAGAGTTAGAGTTCCGCTAGACTTTTTCTTGTGGGGTTTTCTGAAGTCGCAGGCCATCGCTCGGATTCAGCCGGATCTATGCAGCAGAGTCATTAAAAATTGGACCTCTCGGATTCGTGCCACCATACGAAGCCGCGGCGGACATTTGAACGATGTCATATTCCATCCATAATGGCATAAATGGGCCTTTTAAATAAAAAATAAATTTCGTTAATATCTCACACACATCTTGTTTTATTCAATTTTAACATCGACCCGTCCTTGTTGAAAGACCCTTTAGAAGATAGCATTGAATAATTGCCTCTTTCAGTCGCATCGTCCTGTATCGCTTACTGTACGCAGTATACTAGATGACAAACTGTTACTTGAGCAATGGTTCGCAGAGCCAACTTCAGAGACACAAAGATCCGCTGTAGCTACGGTAACAGAGCAGTGGTGGCCCAGTGGTAACAGCCTCGACTTACGTATCGTAGGTCGTGAGTTCGAACCCAAGCAGGCGCTTTACTTTGTGTAAATTATTTCATCACCACTGCTCTTAAAACGGTGAAGGAAAACATCGTGAGGAAACCGGCGTGTCCTAGAACCAAAAATTCGAAGACATGTGACATCCACCAACCCGCACTGGGCCCGCGTGATGGATTAAGGCACATTACCTCTCTGATGCCTGTGTCCCAGCAGTGGGCACATTATAAGGCTGATGATGATGATGACTGTAACTGGACAAATGAGACCCCTTCGCAAGAATGGTGTCAAATTTTCTGGCATCGGACCCTTCGATCAATAATACACTAGATGACCGGTAAGCGCTTTAAAAACGAGCCGAAAAATAAGAGCACAAATACAGTAGTGGTCTTATTTCAAACTAGCTGACCCGGAAAACTTTGTTTTGCCATAAAAACACCAAACATTCATCTACCCTACCTACCCTACCCTAACAACCCTACACTACCTACCTTACCCTACCCTACTTACCCTATCCTATCTACCCTACCCTACTTACCCTACCCTACCCTAAACGGGAAAAAGTATCCTATGTCCTTCTCCTGGTTCTTAGCTACCTCCCTACCAATTTTCTGCCAAATCGGTTCAGCCGTTCTTGAGTTATAAATAGTGTAACTAACACGACTTTCTTTTATATATATAGACTAACTGACCCGGCAAACTTTGTTTTGCCATAAAAACACCAAACATTCATCTACCCTACCTACCCTACCCTACCCTAACCTACCCTATATCTCAAGTTGGACCAGACTGCTCACGGTGTGCCAATTTAATTTAAAATCGGTTATGTAGTTTAGGATTCCATCGCGGACAAACATCGTGACAGGAGATTTATATATATTAGATTAGTATGGTCCAATCATAGCCAACATTAAGACGTCAAAATGCCGCAGTGTGCGTTCAAAAATTGTGCAAACAACCACCGTAACACCGAAATTTTAGCAGGAATATCTTTTTTTCGGTAAGTTAATATCATTAAGTATTTTTTATAAAGTAAAAACCGAAATAAATAGTAAATATGAATCAATTATCAAATATTACGATTGTTTGACTAACGTTTGCGTCGACAACGCGCCAACTATTGTAACAAACATCGACAGTTCTGCACCTTTGTAATTTAGACTTTAAAACATGCGTGTAAGATTAAATTTGTTTTGTTGTATGTTGAGCAGCGAAGGTCATAAAAAAAATATTGCTTTTTGTACATAGCTTTCTGAATGCAACTTTAAGCATTGCATTTAAGGTTGAATTTGCATTAATGTATATTTATTTCACCTAGAATTCTTAGAATTAAGTAAACATAATTGGCGACAATTTTAAAGAGAAGTTTTGTATGGGATTGTGTATATAGAGTATTATTGGTCGAAGCTTAGATAAAGGACCTATAGATGTAGCCATGGCGTGGCCGCACATGAAATAATAGTTATGTCTTGTGTTACAAAAAGAACAAGAACACTACAACACACCATCGCACTGACATTTATTATCTATAAATAACCGAATTCCTTGTCTCAATAAACACATAATACCACGAAATCACAGAAAATCAAACACGACCGAGTTTGTTTGTCAAACCTGCCATAACATTAGAGTTTGACAAAGAACAAAAGCCGGCCATGGTGAAAAAGACAAAAAATAATCTTTTGTCCTTATTATTTACATGGGGCTGCCAACTAGCGATCTCGCACATTTTATGGCTAAATCTATAGATCCTTTATCTAAGGGTCGAAGGTTCCGTCTGTCATTTGAAGATCTTTGACAGTCTTTACGGGAAGTCAGAAGCCTGAGAGCTGACGCTTGCCAAGGAGTACCATGTTACCCAGTTACTGGGTTGTGCGGGTCAGATAAGCAGTCGCTCTATATCAAATACCAGCTTTTATCTCGCGCGAGTATTATTGTTCGAAGGCCGGAACCAACGGCTTAACATGCTTTAAAAATAAATGAAAAATACTTACACAAATTTATGAACGTCTTTGAAAGTTGTAGTAAGATCTTTCAGGAATACTTTCACTAGGAAATAAGCGTAAGTACTGGCGAACTGAGCTGTTGTTCCGAATAACTCATTATGATTTTCGGAATTATCATGATGAGTTTCGGAATTACCAATGGGTTTTTCGGAATTATTTATGTATTTTTCGTAATTATTAATGTGTGTTTCAGAATTTTCATTTCCAATGCAGCTACCATTATGAGATTCCAGTATTTCTGTGTAAGTCTCACTTTCGATATACGAATTATTTTTCTCTGTTATGTCATTAGAATCTGTTATTTTATTATTCTGTAATACACAATTAAAATAAGAACTGGTAATGTTTTCTGAATTGCTACTCTCTTGAATTTCGTTACTTTGTTCTGTGTTTTTGGAATCAATTGTGTTTTTATAATTGAGTCCGGATTCTGGTAAAGGTTCCGGGCTAACCGAAGGAGTGATATAAAAATCTTGTAAACTAAACATCATAGGATCAATCTCATAGTTATTTGCGTCAAAATAATTATTATTTTTCTCGATCTTTTCATTTTTTTCCGAAAAAACATCAAAGTCTACATTTTTGACTATCGAAGGCTCGTAATCCAATAATTCGAGATCAACAGGCTCTCTCGTTTTGAACTTATCTTCAAATTCATCTATAAATTTGATGTTCCTTATGATTTTCATTTCATCCTTTTCAGAGTTTTCTCCCACAAAAGTATTTTCATGAGTCGTATAGTTAAATTCTTCTTCTTTGGATTCAAAATTCTGATTTTGTTCTACATTTTCTTCTTTTTGGTCAGTGACATTCTCGTTAGAAAGAAAATTTAAATTGTTCTGTATATTTTCGTTATTTCTAAGTCTTATTAATTTCGTTTCGTTTATTTCGAAATTTTCAGTATTATAAGGTTTTTGAAGTTGATTATCTTCTAGAAGTCTAATAATTTTAGGTCCTTCTTTTTTATTGGGTACGTCTTCTTTAGTGATGTTCGAAAGGGACATATTTTTCTGCTTATCAATTTTCAATAAGTTTAGATTTTTACCCAATGTCCTTACTACTCTGAAATCGCAGTGCTGAAATTATAGAAAATTAACTATTAGAGCCGGCGCTCACTGACGGCATGGCAATGCAAAGTATTTTTTCGTGGACAAATGATTTTCGACCTTGCCGCGTCACCACACGGCACTTTTTAGCATACCAAATCATTCTGCCGCTGCATGCCGCGGAATTCGTGTAGTCATAAAGGAATTTCAGCGCTGAAGTCATTGAAATAAGATCGAAAATCATATGTCCAGGAAAATATCCTTTACCGTGCCATGCCGTCAATGAACGCCAGCACTTAAGACTTATGCGTCATCAACTGTAGCCAAGTTGACAATCTACAATCGATAACGCTATTAGAAAACCGCGTGGTGGATTACGGCCCATTCGCTCTCACAGAGAGGTCTGCACGCACAACGGACCTAATGCGAGTCTAGGTGCGGAAAAGGAGTCCATCTATTTACCGTCGACCACATCATCGCCACAGTAAAAATATACAAACTTGTTTGTGTGAGTGTGCCGTTTCGAGCGTTTGTAGGTAGTTTCCATACTGATTGTATATTTTTACTGTGTCATCGCTTACCATCAGCCAAGATAGTGGTTAAACGTGAGTCCATCGATAATAATATAAGAAATGCCTGTAGTACTTGAACGGTTAAGGCTTACATTTTCCATCCTATGATTTTCTTCATCCAAATCTTCTTTGTACGTTTCCCATTCTTTGAAATGCTTCTTTAGATAATCTATCACGTTTGAAGTCTTTTTGTAGACTGAAAAAAAAACGAAAATATAATTCCATTTTCGGTATTGTAAGGTTTTCTTTTAAACCGACTTCAAAAAGGTGGAGGTTCTCAATTCGACTGTATTCTTTTTAGGGTTTCGTAACCAAAGGGTAAAAACGGGACCCTATTACTAAGACTCCGCGATCCGTCTGTCTGTCTGTCTGTCCGTTTGTCACCAGGCTGTATCTCATGAACCGTGACAGCTAGGCAGTTGAAATTTTCACAGATGATGTATTTCTGTTGCCGCTATAACAACAATACACACACAAATATTTAAGTGGGGCTCCCATACAACAAAAGTGTTTTTCATTTTTTTGTCGTTTTTTGCGATAATGGTACGGAACCCTTAGAGCGCGAGTCCGACTCGCACTTGACCGGTTTTTTTTTTATTTGAACTCCTCAAAACCTCAGAACTTTATACTAGGTGAACCGATTTTGATTATTCTTTTTTTATTTGAAAGCTGTTGCTTCTCGTGTGGACCCCCATTAATATTTGATCATGATGTGATGAAAGAATATGATCTGATGAAGAACTTCGGAGATAAACGACAGAACTCTTCAATAAATGACGGCAAATCTCTCGGGATTGCTGCAATCGCTTGTCTGTTTACTGTTTACACCGTTTCATAACATAACATTACGCCGGTGCTCTCTAAAGGGGTATGCAGATATGTACAGTACATTCTAATTTCACCGGTTGTGTTCAAGTATCATGTTTTTCGTGTAATTTATTCTGGCATAACGGTGGGCATTATTGATATGAACCACAAATAAAAAGTGGAAAATAAAAACATTTTACAAAAAAATACAACCGACATCCGAATAAAAACACTACAAGGTCCAAAATAACATCAAAGGAAGTCGGTGTTCTTGTTTTTATTTCTTCGTTTTTTGACACCGACTTCCGAAATTGATGTTATTTTTTACTTTGTACTGCTATTAGGGTTCCGTACCCAAAGGGTAAAACGAGACCCTATTACTGAGACTCCGCGGTCCGTCTGTCTATCTGTCTGTCACCAGGCTGTATCTCATGAACCGTGATAGCTAGACAGTTGAAATTTTCACAGATGATGTATTTCTGTTGCCGCTATAACAACAAGTACTAAAAACAGAATAAAATAAATATTTAAGTGGGGCAACCATACAACAAACGTGATTTTAGTACGCTTTTTTTGCGATAATGGTACGGAACCATTCGTGCGCGAGTCCAACTCGCACTTGGCCGGCTTTTTTTTTATAAGCGTCCATATTTTTTAAATATTTTTATTTACTTGTTTATATATAGTTATTGTTATTTAAGTATTTTATACTATGTAACTTATATAATGTGAATAAAGGATAAATGTTTCATTCTAAAATCATCAATATCTATCAATACATTATTATTTACTATTAATACATATTTATTTACTTGTTTCATGTAAAGTATGTATCTTAGTGTTACTGGAATAAAGTTACGTTTGGTTTGGGCGAGTGATAGTGCGGGTGCGCCGGGTTAAGTGTACATAATGATGTTGTGATGTACCTAACGTATGAATGGGTCGGCCATGTTAGCATGCGCGCGCGACGTGTTGCTGTCGGTCGGGCGGCCGCCGCTGTGTCTCACTCGCGCTGGGTTGCTCGTCTTCTAAGGGGGGGTGCGGCGGCGGTGGTCGGTATAATGATGTATAGGTCTCTTTTTAAATACAAACTGGGCAGCTCGAGTATGTGTGCATTTTTGGCTTGGCATACGTCCGTCTGTGTTAGTATTCGGCGCGCTAAAAATACAGGCGATGTACTGACCCTTAGATACACCATTATCATAATAAAACTGTGTGTTCCCTTAAGTTTATGATATAATAATTTTGTTTTAACTAAGAGCTGTATTCACGAGAACACTGCCGACAAACTGTCCTGCAGTTTGGTAGAAGATTTGTATAATACACACTTATGTAACTTTTGTTGAAATAATAAAAAAAAAAAACAATAACAAATCTGTCGAAAAGTAATTTTTGTACATCATCAATTGCAAACAGTACCCATTTCCAGCATTTTAGCAATTTTTGTCTGTTTATCTGTTTAGTTGTGCACGCATCGCGTAAAATGTACGAAACCAATGTAGATAAAATTTATACATTAAAATTGTGCGTAACTTTTAGTATAACTTAGTTTTTGTTTTATCGCAATTGGTTCACTCATCATCATCATCATATCAGCCGAAAGACGTCCACTGCTGGACATAGGCCTCCCCCAAGCGTCGCCACATTGACCGGTCCCGTGCGTCTCGCAACCAGCGGATCCCCGCAACCTTCACCAGGTCATCGGTCCACCTAGTGGGAGGCCTTCCAACGCAACGTCTTCAGATACTTGGACAGTTAAAATTCATAATCGATAGATAGTGTTGTGCATTTGACGTCATTGCCTGAATTGCGGTGCTAAGATTCTCCGCGGAAGAATGACCCTAGAAAAATCATGGTATCCAGGTAGGTGTGTAGGGTAGGTATGTAGAGTAGGAAGCTAGGAACGTTGGTAAGTAGGGTAGGCAGTTGATGGGAGCGAACACGGGACACAGCTATTAATGAATACAAGTTTGAAATCGCCAACTTGTCTTGAACAAGCATGGTGTCCAATGCTCGTGCCTTCTCTGTATGAGAAGATGCCTTTACGCTGCAGTGGAACAGTTACAGGCTGCTATTATTATTGTCACCGCCATCTTGCGCCGTCCGCCATATTGGATTTGGAATGACGTCACTTAGCTAACCATGCATTGTCATCCAAACTAAACATGTATGCAAAATTTCATCTTAATCGGTGGAGGATAATTGCTTTTAAATTCAGTTGAAAGATTTGACCCGAACACACTTACATTCATACATACACACATACATTGCAAGTTAATTAAAAGCTTGTAAAAAGGATTTTCTCAAACATGCTTGGAAATTTGAGCATTATTATGACAACCTTCTTCGAGATAAATCGAAATTGCTGTACTGGCCAAATACATGCGGCCGGCAAAAGTTGTATGAAAATCCATATCTGTCGTGTCTAGCGGCCAAATGAATTACCTAGTAAACTCATATCTGTCGTGTTATTTAAAAATTGAACGATCTTTTACTCCGAAACATGGCAACCAAGGAGGTAACTTATCAAAGGTTTTATTTAAATTTCGAACTGGCTTGCAAATAGAACGCTGTTTATTGAAAAAAAAAACAAAAGAACACTTAACGCGGGAGCAATTATTGTTGTTCGTCATTGATTTTGACAAAATGAGTTCTACCGTTCTACATACTACTGAGTTTTACGTTCCGCGCATTATTTGAGAAAAGCACTTTTTTTTTTTTTTTTTTTTACTTTGTATAGGCCTGTGTTTGACCACAATCTCACCGTGGTCAGTGATGATGTGGCCGATGGTGGTAAGCACACAAAGCCTAGAAGGGAACTGGCTCTCAAGTGCTGCTGTCGGAACACACCGGAAGGTGCTTGGCGACAGATTTTCAACTTGAGGGTGGTTGCCAGCCAGGCGGGTACTACAAAGTACCCTACCACCGTGCTATGGTTTCCTCACGATGTTTTCCTTCACCGAAAGCTCAAGCTCATTGTAGGATTCGAACCCGCGACCTTCGTCTCGGCATCCGACGTCACTACCACTGAGCTATCATCGCCTCAGAAAAGCACTATACAATCCTTGGTCACAACTAGGGGCATTGATGGACTTACGTATGCGTGCCTCGGCTTCGCCTCGGCCCACATTTAAACGTTCGTCATCAATGCCTCTTTTGCTGGCCGCTGCAGTAATGTACTATTACTCACGTTGTATAGGGCCTATTTCTTCTTGATCATTGTCAACTTTAGACCTGCTAACAGAGGGAGATTTCACCAAGTCTGGGTCCAAATCTTTAGTGTTACTCTGCAAGTTAATATGTAACGCGTTCAGACTTGATTCTGCTTCTTTCAAATCTTCGTTTAGTGGGAGAATTTTCTGGAAAATAAAGAAATATTATATTTTTATTCAGAATTCGAGATAATTATCAAATTTTGCAACAACATACTCTATGGCATACAAGACAAAGTTCAAACTCCACATTGCACTCCATACTTTTGTAACTACGTTGAGATTGGCTTCCAGTCTAACTAGATACATCTGAGTACCAGTATTTTATACTAGCCCGTCAACTGGTTACCTAGAGTCTGGCAAACGAAAGTAGAGACTGAAAAAGCGCGGAAAATTTAAAAAATATCAGCATAGCAACCCCAAAACTAGTATGAAATACCTGGAATAACCTAATTTGATACTTTTTAAATATTTATTTCGTCTGAATAAAAATACAATAGGTAATTGATGTAGTTAATATTTTAGATATTATGTATCAATCTCAATAAAAAAAACAACAGTATTCTGTAATAATTTTGGTTATTTCAACTTATTAGCGTCATACTAACTAATGAAATCTAACACCACACGTAAACAATCTTGTTTTTTTTTAATCGACGTCTTTCTCTTGATGTTTTTCTTGATATTTAGACATCATGCGAAACGACATCTTCCGTAATCCACTTTTAATTGTTTTATTCATTTTTCACTTAATAAATGCTGTTATCAAGACCACAACAAATCACCAAAAATGGATATTGACATTAGTATAGCATTGCCATATAAAAAGTTTGCAAATAATTCGAGTGTCTACTTTCGTTTGCCAGACTCTACCTACCTACCTACCCAACCCTACCCTACTTACCTACCTACCAATTTATTAAACTTATTATTTGAATAAGAATTAACAATATAATGCGAATGTAAACAACTTTTGTCTCTACCGGCGATCTAATTAAAATTTAGAACATAAAAGCTGCTATTGTGATTTAACTATGATAGTTAGATATATTCTCTCGTAGACTTTTTTGTAGGTAATAATGAGTACTTTAATCATGTAGTACATAACTTTTATGTATCATCCATAGTTTTCTCAGCGCACGCCAAAGAATTAATTTTATAGGCTAACTTTTGCTACTTTGGGTTACATTATTGCAATTTTCATAAGGATCTCAATTTTATTAAAACTAAAGTGTAGTCTATGTCATTCAGGAATAAGTGTAGCTTTCTACTGGTGAAAGAATTTTCAAAATCGGTTCAGTAGGTCCAGAGATTACCCCCTACAGCCTCACAAATTTTACCTCTTTATAATATTACTAGCTGACCCGGCAAACTTTGGTTTTGCCATAAAAAAACACCAAACATTCATCTACCCTACCTACCCTACCATACCTACCGTACCCACCCTACCTTACCTACATACCTACCCTACGTATGTAGGTAAGGTATATTTTTTTTCTTATTTTTTTTTTCGTAAGAACCTTCTAACAATAACAGAACAAAAAAAGAATAAGCGAAATCGGTTCAGCCGTTCACGCTTGATG
This sequence comes from Anorthoa munda, assembly GCA_945859665.1. Lineage (NCBI taxonomy): Eukaryota > Metazoa > Arthropoda > Insecta > Lepidoptera > Noctuidae > Anorthoa > Anorthoa munda. The sequence goes on along the minus strand of OX243917.1, from coordinate 11,077,573 downwards.
TCGTGACCAAGGGAAATAGGGATTCATTTTTATATATATAGATTAGTATAGATGGAGCGACTGCCTACTGACCTCCACAATACTGGATTGCATGATAAGCACTGGTCTGAATGGTCCCTCAAAGTATTAACTTTCCCGGCTATGTACACTAGAAGTCGCAATTTTCGTTAAATGTAACATTATATTCACTGCACTGCAAAGAGACCTTCAAGAAGTCAGTATAAATATCTACTACATTTTGAGAGTTGTAATCTCAGATATAAATCTAACTAGATGACGCAATTGTATGTACTTCGCGTGTCAAAAAACGGAGTAAAATTACGATCAATGATCGTAATCTGAGCTTTTCATTAAGCATTATCGGTTCCGGAAATCCACCGAAATCTAGAAAAATGCCTTTTAACCGACTTCCCAAAAAGGAGGAGGTTCTTAATTCGATTGGTATTTTTTATTAGGGTTCCGTACCCAAAGGGTAAAAACGGGACCCTTTTACTAAGACTTCGCGATCCGTCTGTCTGTCTGTCTGTCTGTCCGTCTGTCTCCAGGCTGTATCTCATGAACCGTGATATCTAGAAAGTTGAAATTTTCACAGATGATGTATTTCTGTTGCCGCTATAACAACAAATACTAAAAACAGTATAAAGTAAATATTAAAGGGGGGCTCCCATACAACAAACGTGATATTTTTGCCGTTTTTTGCTCGATATTTATAACGGCAACAGGTAGACGCTTGAAATATTGACAGAATGTTTAGTTGTATATTTACTTCAAAAAATAATAATTAATAAATTAAAATAAAATAAATTAAGGGGGGCTCCCATACAACAAACGTGATTTTTATGCAGTGTTTTACGATAATGGTACGGAACCCTTCATGTGCGAGTCCGACTCGCACTTGGCCGGTTTTTATATATGCTACTGCGGAGCGACTCGTGGAGTATTCCGAACGACCATTAAGCTACCTGTATCGGTTTTTTATATGGAGTTACGAGTGATCAGGCAAAAATTTAAAAATATATTACCTTCAATTCTTGGACTAGCAGTACGCCATATCCGAATATTTTCATAAAAATTTCTGGTGCCACGGGCATTTTAAATTGTCCTGAAAATTATAATTACCATATCTTATAATCATTATTTTTCTTAATGCCTAATTGCTCATGGCTTGTAAGACAGGTTTGGGTAAACGTTAGCAGGCAAATAGAGCAGCACAAGAGCGTGCTATTTTGCACTTTAACACCCTTAGAATAAGGTTCAAAACCTTTTTTAATTTTAGCTACTGCCCGCGATTCCACCCATATGATAAATATTCTATTATTCCCAAGGGGATATACCACTGGGATAAAAAGTATGTTCTGATCCAAGTCATGCTCTACCCTTTTGCCAAGTTTTACTCAAAGTTTAGGCGGGAAAATTTTACAAACGGACAAATCCAAACTAATATAAAAAAGCTAATTAAAAAAATCAAAAAACCCGACTGCTTGTAAAGCGAAGTAAAAAGACGTAAACAAGGAGAAAATCATGCTGTGCTGTAGGAGGATACATCTTCGCAAGCTGGCTTACCAAAACCAGACGTATCCTCCGACTGCACAGCATGATTTTCTCCTTGTTTACGTCTTTTTACTTCGCTTTACAAGCAGTCGGGTTTTTTGATTTTTTTAATTAGCTTTTTTATTTATAACTTTTTAGTTTATTTTTTTTCGAATAAACATATAAGTGTTATATATTTTTGAAATCACCTCTTAAAATCCTTTATTTTGATACCCCACACAACAGGATTGGAAGAAAATAAAAATTTGGGCCCCCACAATATGGCGCCCAAGAACCGCCATTTTCCTATTTTCCAATTTTCATGGAGCCAGTGACACTTGCGGGGTTGAGACGAATCGATTGACGTAAGAACCATCAAAATCGGCCCACGCGTTTGGTCTCTAGAACGCCACATAGGAACAAACATACATACATACATACTTACATACATACATACATAGACTGATAAACACATTACCCTCCTTCGGCAGTCGGGTAAAAACTAACTCACGTTCGCATTTTTAATATTAGTTTGGATTTCGTGAAAGTAATCTCTTAACCTCAATCTCGCCCAATGGAAAGTGCTGGCTAAAGTCTACAATGGAACGAGAGAGCCCTGTAGATGCCCGCTCACTCTTGCTTTCGAAATTTTAGATCAAGGAAACAAGGCGATATTTGGTGCTATTTGCATTAGGTCAATAAAAAAAGTTAATTAAAAATCTCAAAAAAACCCGACTGCTTAAAAAGCAAACTAAAAAGACGTAAACAAGAAGTAAATCATGCTATGCAGTCGGAGGATACATATTCGCGAGCTGGCTGACCAAAACCAGATGTATCCTCCGACTGCACAGCATGATTTTGTTCTTGTTAACGTCTTTTTAGTTTGCTTTTTAAGCAGTCGGGTTTTTTGAGATTTTTAATTAACTTTTTTTATTTACAATTTTTTAGTTATTTTTTTTTAGAATTAGGTACATTTAAAAATTTAAGTGCCTCGCCTCTTAAAATCCTTTATTTTGATACCCCCAAGATGGGTTTGGAAGAAAAACATTTTTTTTCCTCACAAAATGGCGCCCAAAAGCCGCCATTTTTGTATTATCCAATTTGAATGTAGCCAGTGACACTCGCAGGATTAAGACGAATCGATTGACGTAAGAATCATCAAAATCGGCCAACGCGTTTGGTCTCTAGAACGCCACATAGGAACATACATACATACATACATAGACTGATAAACACATTACCCTACTTCGGCAGTCGGGTAAAAAGAAATAGCCCCGTTTCGTTTGATCCACGATTTTTTGCCCACCCTGTATATTCCATCCAACGGGTTATTGGGTTTTCTGAAGGACTAGTGGTCTAAGATCTCAGAGCCCCTAGACCAGGGGCCACCAAATGGTTTTGGTCAGCCAGCTCGCGAATAATATGTATCCTCCGACTGCACAGCATGATTTTCTTCTTGTTTAAAGAAAGAAAGAAAGAAAGAAAGAAAAATTGTTTATTCTGCACAAACTAAACGCACAATACAAAATAAAAAGAGTGGCATTCACCAAATTCACAAATTAGCCAAAAGCCTCGTATTTAAAACAAAAAATTATAAAAGTTTGTCAAATTTTGTCTATTGCTTGATGAGAGCAATAAACAGTTATCTGTGGGTGAGAGGCCAAAGACAATTTACTTGCGTAATATGTTTCGACATTACCAAATGAAAACAAACAAACAAAACAATCACAAATTAACGAAATGCCGATTACTGAGTGGAAAATTATCCATCTTTGAAACAACAAGGGCATATAGGCTGTGCGTCGCATCTGTGCAAGAATAGGTCATTGCTCAGCTTAATGCCGTGACTTCAGACGAACCTATCGTCAACAGCGCTGATTTTCAGCAAAAACCTCGCGAATGACGTAATGACGTTCCCCCATGTGAAAATACAAAAATTTCGTACGAAAATGAGTGTGACTGAACCGACTGAACATGTTGAAAGTAAGTACATAGAAATAAAATAAAAATATATATCAAATTCTTATTATAAACTATATACCTATGTCTGTATTTATGCGTTACATATATAATAAAAGATACATAAACTGAGGTATAATAATCATACTGAAAATAAAATAAAATAAAATACCATGGTGTGTGTATTCCTAAATCTAATAATTATTATGTTTTATGTTTAAAATTGATTATAACAAAATTGAATCTATGGTACCTATATGCACCATGAGAATTGCGATGCCATGGCGGCCATTTGTAAAGCCATGGCGTTGGCAAACGACAACCTCACTTTTCAATCGAGAGCAATAAAATTAGTTAAAATTAATTTAATAAAGCCAGAGAATGTTATTATAATATATTCTTTCATTATTTTAGTGGGCCGTATGGATCGTCGATCTTACGATGTACGAAGGAGCTTGATGGTAGGTGTAAGATCTACCGACATATCTACTTATGAAATGCAAAATGAAACCGCTCCTCATGGTAAGTATTCAGACAGTAACCAAGCCTTACATTAAATAACATTGGTAATTCTTCTAGCACTATCGACTTATGCCTACCCATTGTCCCACCCAGATAATGTAGCTTCAGAAAGCCAGCAAACACGCCCCAGATGGCTGATGAACACCATTCCTGTGTCAGTGACACAAGACTGGGCCCAACCTGGAAGGAATCAGACAGGCCACCCACACTGCTGGAAAACCATCCCCATTGCCTGTAGGCCATGACCCACAAGGTAAGACCAATAAGAGCAGCTATTGTCACTGGTTCCAGTTTACAAATCATGTGGTTTGCTGTATCTGCATGAAATAATTCTTCAAAATACTCAAAAAATGCCTTTTTGTTCTCAGGACTCTTACTGGTGGAGGAAGGTTATTCCAACAGTGTGTGGCAGCATATCTGAAACTTCCCCTGAATGCTGCGGTCCTATGTGTCGACGTACAAAGAGGTTCGGTAGAAAAACGTGGTTCGTATTTGCTCTGCCTCCAACTCAACTTCTCAAACAAATAGTGTGGCTTTTGTGTTGTCACCACTCCAAAAAGCAAACTAGCCATATGTAACTTTCTTCTAGCAGCCATTTTTAAAATATTATTTTCATTTATATAAGGAGTGACATGACTTCTACTAGGTATCTTTACACAGAACCGTGTACATGCGTTTTGTATGCGTTGTATCAGCTTTTCTGTTCTTGCTAACAGGCACGGGCCATACACGGTATCACAGTAATTAAGTCTTGATAAAATTAGACTATCCACTAACTGTTTACGTAGCTCAACACTCAGGTAGTCTCTAATGGAATATAGCAGTTTCAATCTATAAAAACAATTCCTCATAGCATTATTGATATGCTTCTCAAATCGAAGTTCAGGATCCATTGTTAACCCAAGATTGCATGCTATCTCTACCCTATCAATTTTTTCCCCCCTGATGACAACTTCTGGCTTGGCTGACAGTATTGCGCTGATCATTTTCCTACTTCCTAAAACCATAAACTTTGATTTCAACGGGTTCAATACCAGTGAGTTGTTATCTGACCATACCACAACTCTTTCAAGATCGTCATTGATTTTTCTCACTGCCTCTAATGTATCTGCTGGTTTAAAATTTATATATAATTGGATGTCATCCGCATACATATGACACCTGCAATGCCGGAATGACTTAGTAATGTCTGCGCTGTAAAGGATATACAAAAGGGGCCCCAAAATTGATCCCTGGGGTACCCCACGTGGCACCCGACGAGGGGGGGATGACATCTTAGATCCATCCTCCCTCTGGACTTCCACGAGCTGTGACCTATTTTGCAAGTAGCTAGCGAACCACTCTATTGTTTCCGTTGAAAAACCATAATAGGCCAACTTGGAAAGTAACAGAGTGGTGTTTATTGCATCGAAGGCCCGCGAAAAATCCAGCAGTGCAAGGATTGTTCCCTCCCCCCTGTCACGCGCCTCCAGGATATTCCCTACTACGTCAGAAAGGGCTGTGGCGGTCCCACGACCCTTCCTAAAACCAGACTGAAGGTCGGGTAGCATATTGTTTGACTCTAAATATTCCAGCATTTGATTATAAACCACCCTCTCCAAAACTTTCGATAAACAAGGCAATATGCTAACAGGACGCAGATCTTTATAAGTAGTAGGGTTGCTAATTTTGGGTAAAGGTCGCACAATAGCGCACTTCCACAAGTCAGGGAAAGTGTGGGTATCTATCGACTTATTTATGATTGTAGTAATAGCCTGAAGGGTGATCGGTAATGTTAACATTATCATATCCAGACTGACTCCATCAATCCCTTTAGCATTTGTCCCCAAGCTCTTGATAATTTTCAAAATTTCCTCCTCAGTAACATTTCTTATTTCAAATTGAGTATCACCAAACCTATTCGCATCAAAATAAGATAACTGCGATGTGGGAAGTATGCACTGCCCTGGTACATTGAGAAATGCCTTGTTTATCTCGTCTGGGTCATTAAATTGTTCGGGAAGCGTACCTTCACTATGCTCTGCGAAAACATCTGATTTAAGATTTTTCCATAGCTTTTTCGGGTGTTTTATCTGACTATTAATGTGCCTGTCAAAGTATACCTTCCTTTCCCGCCTTAGTGCTGTAACAGACTGTTTTTTTAAATCCAAATAATACTTCTTGGCAGTGTCGGACTTATCCTTATTATAATTTATTTTTGCCTCGTCTCGCAGCTTAAACATCAATTTAATATCATCCGTTATCCACGGCGTGGGTCGGTCCCTAAATATTTTACTTTTTATGGGGGCATGTAAGTCGAATAATTGGGTAATAGTGGCATTAAAATGTTCAATCATGCTGTTTACATCAGGCAGTGAATCAATTTCAAACCATGACATTAAATTCAGATCCACTGCAAAATAATCCTCCAATATATCCCTCAGAGGTCGATACACAACTAGCCTAGGCTTACTTTTTAGCTTCTTGATGACAGTATCACATACAATAAACGAATGATGACCAAGTTCACTGACATGGCTAACCAGTACATTACGAACCCCCACATCGGTACAGATAACATCAATGAGAGTACTACTATCCCCTACAAAATGAGTTGGTGACTGCACTACCTGATTTAGATTGGTATAATTTAGGAATTCCGTCAAATCTTTAGTTTTTGTATTCTTTGTATCCAATAAATTTACATTGAAATCCCCCAATAATACCAAATGATCGTAAGGTGCCAATGCGCTAATACTGTCAGTTATACCATCCAGAAATTTTGACAATTCAAACCAGGGTGGCCTGTATGCAGTGCCAATCAGCAACTTCCTACCATTGACAGTTAGGTTTAACCACATCTGTTCCACATCAGACTGCTCTGGATGTGGCCGTACACGCGCCCGTACTCCTGTTTTAATGTAAAACGCTACTCCTCCGCCCCGTCCCCCGCGTATAGTCGCAGGGCGCGGCACGTGCTTCAACCTATACCCCGGAACCTTAGGCGCGCGTCCCTCCTCCCCAGGTCGCAGCCACGTTTCGTTGATTGCCATTATATCCACTGAGTGCTGAGACATTGCAATAAGAAACTCGTCCTGGTTAGTTGCCAGAGAGCCCGCATTAAATAAACCAAACTTTAATAATTTTGACTTAGTCATGGCATGCAAATAATAATGGCTGTATAAGTGTATGTATATAGCAAGGATAGTATTTCATTAATATAATATTTATTAAAGTACTTTTGTTTATTTGTTTTGTCTAAATAATTAATATTGTATATAAGTTTTAGTTCTAGTAGTAAATAATAAATTGTAAATAATAAAATATATGTGTTGTTTGTAAATAATGTTGCTGTTTGTGTGTAAATAATAATAATATGTGTAGATAATATAACTATGTTCCTTGTTTGACAGCAGTACTCACTTCGATATTCGCAGCTCCCCAGATCACTACAGATACGACACACAGACACCATGCATACTAAACAATTACAATCAGTAAAACTATGAACAAATACAAAAAAATGTGCAGCAACAAACAAACTTTATTTGACAGTGTCCGCAAGAGGTCCAATAAGCTGATTAATATCATCCTCAGATGCAATCCTGTGAGTGGCTTCGCCAGGCTTTTGTCGGACCAGGATGCGACCGCGCTTCGTCCATACGAACCGCCATCCATGAATCCCCGCAGCTGCCCTTGTCTGACGAAACAACTGCTGATTTGATCTGGTCAGCCTCTCATTTACAAAGAAGCGTACGGGTCTTCCGGAGAGTCCGAGATTCTCGGTTGTGGCGTCACGTCGCACGCGGGCGCCGTTCAGCACGGCGTCACGCAGGTCACGTCGTGCGAGGCGCACCATGATAGCGCGAGGGCGGGGTTCTGTTGAGACTCGCGGGCTTGTCGCCTTAACGTGTCTGCCGCCGACTCGCTCTGCGCTCACGATGTCGCGGTCCTCCACAGTAACTCCCAGCTTTGTGGCAATTAGCTGGAACAGGTGTGCTGGGCTTTCAGCTTGCGACTCAGGTATGTTCCCTAGTACCAGATCGTTTGCCATCAGCTCCTGATCTCTGTCATTAAGGTCCCTCTTGAGCTGTGAGACCACACTCTCCACCGCATTTAAATTTGCTGTCGGATCGCATCCGGCATCATGACGCTTCTCAAGCACTGCCAGTCTGGACTCAATCCCATCCATGCGAGTATGACACGAGTCAGTAGATGCCTTCAGCTCCGCTACATCCTTCCGAAGCTCCGAGACCTCAAAGCGCAAGGTGCGAATCTCCTCCACTACCAATCTCAGAGCGGAGCCTACGTCCGACGGGGACTCAGTGTTCACAGGCGACGACGGTGCAGCGAATGACTGGGGCGTCAACGGTGCAACAGCTGACAGCTGCGTCGTCGCAGGCGTCGACTCCTCGTCGGCCACACAACCGAGTACCGGCGTTTCGGCCTTATTGTCCCTACGGACATTTTTTCTGCACTCGGGACAATGCCAGGCAGAGACTATGGGGCCCCTCGTAGGTAGGGCGACACACACTCGGTGATACGAGACGCTGCACTTCGAACACCTAACAGTGTCAACCGCCGACACGAATTTACCGCACTCACCGCACTTCACCGCCATATCTATTAGGTACTTGGATGAATTAACACAAAAACTTTGTTTACTTTGAACAGCTGTTAATTTTCGCAAACTTGTTTCTATAAATTTGAGGGTATTTATGTTTTGACTTGGAGATTTTTTAAATTGGTTTATGCAGTAATTAATCACTTTAGGAGCAATCACTACACTGTATACCTCAAATTATGCTACTAAACACTTGATTAAAAACTTTCCAGACACTTAATCGACTTTGTTTTATTTTATTTATTTAAAAAACTCAGACTACGATCCCACCAGTAGAAACGTCAAACGTCAATCCAAATCGTCAATCGTTTACGTTTTTTTAGTTAGCTTCTTAAGCATTCGGGATTTTAGATTTTTTTAAATTACCTTTTTTTATTTAAAAATTTTTAACCGACTCCAAAAGAGGAGGAGGTTTCTCAATTCGACCGTATATTTTTTTTTTATTTGTGTTCGCGGATAACTTCGTCGTTTAAGAACCGATTTTGATGATTCTTTTTTTTTTTGGAAAGGAAATAGGCCAAGGGTGGTACCATGATTTGATGATGACATCCCAGAGAAATCGAGGGAACTCCTCAAATATTATAGGCATACATATAGCGATTTTGGTATTTTCATCAATAATTTAATCATTTGCACTCAGAAAGTATTATTTGGTGAAGTGGAACTGATGAAGAAAACCACAATGGCCACTGGAACTTCGAAATAAAACAATGTATCCTAGTCGTGTTTGAACTTATTGGAATCGTCATGAGATGTACTTTGGCAATAAATGATTTTCATGTTAATTGGAGGTACCTACCAAAACTAAAACGAGTAAAATAAAAAACTTTTTAACAAAAAATCAAACTTCCAAAACAAAACACTACAATGCGAAAAATTACTTTACAATGCATGTCCTCGAAAAGAGCGTTTTCCAAGCAGTCAAACTGTGCGGAAAGTGTCACTTTTTTTAACTAGTGCTTTTTACTTTTCTGTATTTTTTTAATTTTTATCTCCAACGTCAGCCTGACGCATAGTTTTCATTATTTGAGAAAAGTTTAAACAAATAGTTTAGTACAGATTATCATTCATATAAAAGGTAAAATAAAACTAATACTTAATTAAAGGCGTTTTTAATTACTCTAGATTTAGATTTTGATCAATAAATTATTTGTTTCAAATATTCATTAAATATGTTTGGTAGAACGTATATTTTACTCGTGCCTTTTTGCGTTACGACGTGACAGCTATTTGCACATGCGCAGTAGATATGCCCGAGGAACTTTTAGTTAATCTGTGGTTATGCTGCGCGCGCTAGAATAAGCCCGCCATTTTATAATTTTTTGCTTGGTTCAGATATTTTTATTTATTTCCTCGCACAATGCATAGTAAAATGTTGTATGAACACGTACGTAAGATGATTTCCGACTCGTGTCGATTTATCCACTCACTCGCTTCGCTCGTCGTGAATAAAAATGGCACTTATCGGAAATCACCTACCTTCCGCACTTGTAGCATAAATAACTATTCTTTTCCGAAGTCGGTGTCAAATAACAGAAAACAATGGGAACAAAAGACACCGACTTGGGAAAAAAAAATTATTTTTCGCTTAGAAGTGTATTGTTTTGGAAGTCGGTTTGATTTTTTGTCAAAAAGTTTTTATTACTGTTATGGGGTTTATCCAATTTTAATGTAGCCAGTGACACTAGCAACGTTAAGACGAATCGATGGACGTAAGAATCATCAAATCGGCTTACGCGTTTGGTCTCTAGTACGCCACATAGGAACAAGCATACATACATAGGCTGATAAACACATTACCCTCTTTCGGCAGTCGGGTAAAAAACCAATAACCCATTGTACGGAATATAGAACGAATACCCTCATAATACTTTTTGTTTGCACTTTAACGCACTGCTTATAAGGTTCATTTCATCATCTGCCTTTTAATGTTACCACTGCTGGGACACAGGCCTCCTCTCTGTGTGAGTGAATGGGCCGTAATCCACCACGCGGGTCCATTGCGGGTTGTTGATGTCACATGTCTTCGAATTTTTGGTTCTAGGACATGCCGGTTTCCTCACGATGTTTTCCTTCACCATTTTGAGAGCAGTGGTGATGAAATAATTTAAATAAAGTAAAGTGCCTGCCTAGGTTCGAACCCACGACCTACAACTTATAAGTCGCGGCCGTTACCACTGATCCACCACTGCTCTCTAAGGTTCATTTAAAACATGTAAGTTCTTACCTTGAACACCTGTCATACATTTATCCAGCAATTCTGACAGTTTATTGATGACCTCTCTGACTTTTGTATTGACGCCATACAAAAGTTTAATACAATTTAACGTGTCTTTAAGTGTTAAAGGTGCTACAGTATTTTCCATACAGACGGTATTTGCCTGAAATTAAATAATAACATTATTTGAATCTTATAGATGGCCCCAGGCAGAGGAGCTCGTGGCTAAATAATAACAGCCGCACGGGTCGATATTCAAGGTTAAGCAACGCTTGACGAGGTCGTTCCGTGGATGGGTGACCATTTCAACATACCGAGTTTCCTCCGTGCCTCGGAAAGCACGTTAAGCCGTTGGTCCCGGCTGTCATTTGAAGATCTTTGACAGTCGTTACAGGTAGTCAGAAGCCTGACATCTGACACCAGTCTTGCCAAGGGGTATCGTGTTACCCAGTTACTGGGTTGTGGAGGTCAGATAGGCAGTCGCTCCATGTAAAACACTGGTACTCAGCTGAATCCGGTAAGACTGGAAGCCGACCCCAACAATAATTGGGAAAAAGGCTAGGCAGATGATGATGAGATGGCCCCAGGCCAAGTAGTCCGTCTCCAGGCGAGGCAAGTTAAAGAAATTGCTATACTACATTTCAGATAACATAAGACATTTAAATAATCCCATTTTACAGCCCGTTCAACCGATTTTGACTTCTATTGCGTTGGTGATATGACAAATGGCAGCAGTAGTAAACAGTTAGTCTTGGTAACAGGTTTTTGCTTTTTATGCTATTCTTATATTTACGGGATCGAACTCAAAATCGTTTGAACGGACTGTAAAAACCGGCCAAGTGCGAGTCGGACTCGCGCACGAAGGGTTCCGTACCATTATCGCAAAAAACGGCAAAAAAAATCACGTTTGTTGTATGGGAGCCCCACTTAAATATCTATTTTATTCTGTTTTTAGTATTTGTTGTTATAGCGGCAACAGAAATACATCATCTGTGAAAATTTCAACTGTCTAACTATCACGGTTCATGAGATACAGCCTGGTGACAGACAGACAGACGGACCGCGAAGTCTCAGTAATAGGGTCCCGTTTTTACCCTTTGGGTACGGAACCCTAAAAAGGGTTGTAGAAATTTCTAATGTTATTTCAAATGGAGTACGCACAGATAACGCCTGGGAGATGCTATTCAAGGTTGATTTATACCCATCCATTTTGTAAAATGTCCCTGTAATTTTTCTCTCTTGATCTGGCATCAAACTACAGGCTTAAGACGACGACTAACGCCAACGACCTTGAGGGACAAAACGCGCACTCGTTCCACACCCACGCGACCACAAAATTTAGTAGTTTTTTGTACTTTCCTTATTATTCTATGACTTTAAAAAAAGCCTCAGATCAAAATGTAGATAATTAAATTGTCTTTGAGATGGTGTAGATTTCATTAAAATACGCCCAGCGGTTTTGGTGCGATTGTCGTGTTTTTGTCCGTTTTAGACATAACTTTACAAATTAATTACACTATGTTATACGAATAAAACTCAAAATTTGCTCAGAACAAATTATTAAGAAAATGGTCTAATATAACTTTAATTTTTTCCAAAACATTACGACTAGCCATTTAGACGTAATTCTCATTTTAAAATCAGCTACTGAAGGCAAACGGCGCCTTAAGTAATTATTTATATGTTAAATGCATTGTTTTATTTAATGATATGGTAACAATGGAAGTATGTAGTATATAGATATATATTTATGATTGAAATAATATTTAAATTATAATATTAATATAATGTAAATTGGAAATTTATAATTGGTGTATTAAATAGAATTATAATTTTCTACCCAGGAAACATCCCTATTGGCGAGATGAAGCACAACACCGAAAGAAATGGAAGAAACGAGAAGAGGCCATTGCCCACGTGTGGGACAATTCAGGCTTGCAAAAAAAGCACATAAGCAGAGAAAAAGACAGCGAAAGTACATACTTGTGGTTACTTGCTGTTTTACTAAATACTGTCACGGGCACCCAACGCGAAGAAAGAAAATTTAGTTCAAATAAATTGCACTAGATGGCGTCATAAGCTTCGATTTGTTATTAAGATTTTCTAGAGACGATCCTAAAAAATGTATTTTGTTTTTTAATTAACTCTTCTAAGCACAAAATTAAGGAATATTGGGCTCTTAATTTACATTTCAAACATTATTTCAACGGATCATTTAAAATTAATTCCAATAGATGGCGCGGTTTTTAATTTCTGTGGCATGCTACTCGATTTTTTAAATTTGTTTTGTAAAACATTATGGTACAATGAAACTGTAAAAACGTGCAAAAAATACTATAAAACAAATCGTCACTGTATTTAAAGAAAATATTTCCGAACCAAGAAAACCCATAAACTTGCAAGTCGCTGCTAACACAATCTACAGCCACGGAACGGAACCGAACGCGATAGAAACACTTCAGAATCAGAATAATCAGACGAAAAACGCTAGTTACGTCGGCACTGTGTCTTTGTATGGGATGAGGCATCTGTATTATATGTATATATATATTTTTTTAATCATTGCGCACACTAGGAATTCACATTCTAGGAAACTCACATACACAACACCCAGAGCCGGAACAACTATCTGAAGGTCATACAAAATTTGTTTCGTGCGGGAATCGAACCCGCGACACGCAGCGCAGCAGTCTATCGCTCAACCACTGCGCCACCCGTGCGTCCAAATTATCTTTTTATTTTTTTATTGTCTATAGGCTTGCACTTGACCACTATCTCACCTGATGGTAAGCGATGATGAGGTCGACGGTGAAGTACGCTTGCCTAGAAAAAACCCATTCACCCTTGACTTAAAGACTCCTAGATTGTAGCTATTGGGAAACACAGACTCCGGCAGGGAATTCCATTCCTTAGCTGTACGCATAATAAAAGTGTCCCCAAAACGTTTTGTGCGTATGGGTGGCAGTCCACCATGTACTGATGACGCATTGCATATCTGTGATATATTATCTGTGTTAATTATCGCTACAATCTCTTATGTTATCCATAACTAGCTGACCCGGCAAACTTTGTTTTGCCATAAAAACACCAAACATTAATCTACCCTACCTACCCTACCCTAACAACCCTACACTACCTACCCTACCCTAACTACCCTACACCACCTACCCTAGCCTACCTACATACCTACCCTACCCTAAACGGGTTAAAAAGTATCGTAAGTATAGTAAGTAAGTATGTCCTTCTCCTGGTTCTTAGCTACCTCCCTACCAATTTTCAGCCAAATCGGTTCAGCCGTTCTTGAGTTATAAATAGTGTAACTAACACGACTTTCGTTTATATATATAGATATTCTTACCTGTAAAACATTAACCAATGCATCTTCCATAATCTGCCTATAACAGCAAATCCATTCATCGATCCTCATTCTTATTTTCGTTCTCATTGTCTTACTTTTTATGCGAAAACTCCATCGACTCTCGTCTATGGCGTCAATGGTCGCTTGCTTTCTAATTTGGTCTTTAACAACCGATTTTTCTTTGTTTCTCGAGCCATTTTTGACTGGCAGCAGTTTTGGTACTTTAAATACTTCTGTGCTGTGTTTTGTAGTGTTCTGTTTCAAAACATTTTTATCCTTTGGTTGCGAGCTTGATACCATACTACTTATATCTGAACTCGCACTTGATAGTGAGAGTTCAGACTTGGTTATATTTTTAAACTTATTCATACATGTTTGTTTTATTATATTAGCTATTTTATCCGAGTCTAAGCTAGCGGTACTGAGGCTGCTCAAAGACAATTGCTTTTTCGGACTCGTAAAATTCTGATTAAGCTTTTTTGTATCTATTTTGTAAATTTTCTCCACCGAAGACTTAGTTACATTTTCAACAGTTTTCAAACATTTTTGTTTTGTTATATTAACTATTTTATCAGAGTCTTCGCTAGTTTCACTAACGCTGCTCAAAGACAGTTGTTCTTTTAGACCCATAAAACTTTGATTATCATTTTTAGAATCAATTTTGTAAATTTTCTCAACTGGCTTAATTTCTGGTGGTTTCAAATGAGCCAATTTTGTCATATCTTTGGCATTATGATTTGCAGTGTGTATAATTTTGATATTTTTATCTTCTGGCTGTTTTTCATTAGGACTGATATCGATGCCCTGTTTAATATCGTTCACTTTGTAGGCAGGTATGTTTAGGCAAGTCGCTCTGCTCTGAAGATGTGGGTCGTTCGTTATTAGGACCTTAAAAATGAATAGAAAGAATAGGTTAATTGTTATGAAGGGCAAGTCAAGATGATCTTACTGTCCAAGCTGCTCGTCTGTGGAATGCATTGCCCAACCCAGTAAAACTGTATTTAAAAGACTTTGGGGCCGTCCATTAATCACGTGATGTTTTTGTAGCATTTTTTAACCCCCCCTACCCCTTGGTGATAAGAGATGAAGTTTAAGACTAACCCTCCCCTCCCCACCCAAAATCACGTGTATTTTTTAGTACCTATAAATAAATCTTAATTTTTTTTGAATATTATCTTGAAATACAAGTATAAAGTATAATTTTATTCTGAAATTAAAGACCATGACAAAAATGTCGAGACAGAAAGGTCGCAGGTTGTTTTAGACTGGCATAATATAATATTGAAAAAATTAATACACGTGATATCTTACTACACACATGTTCAAAAGTAGCCTATGTCACCCGGGGATAGTGTAGCTTCCCAACGGTTAAAGAATTTTTGAAATCGGTCCAGTAGTTTCGGAGTCTAAAAGGAACATACATACATACTTTCCCTTTTATATATATAGATTACTAGCTGTTCCCCGCGGCTTCGCTCCCGTGGTCCACCCCACAGTACCCGTTTTCGGGATTAAAAATAGCCTATGTCATTCAGGAATAATGTAGCATTCTATTGGTGAAAGAATTTATAAATCGGTCCAGTAGTTTCGAGCCTATTCGCTACAAACAAACAAACAAAAAAGTCTTTCCTCTTTATAATATTAGTATAGACTAGCTGTTCCCCGCGGCTTCGCTCCCGTGGGCCACCCCACAGGACCCGTTTTCGGGATTAAAAAATAGCCTATGTTACTCAGGAATAACGTAGCTTTGTATTGGTGAAAGAATTTTTTAAATCGGTCCAGTAGATTCGGAGCCTATTCGGTACAAACAAACAAATCCTTCCTCTTTATAATATTAGTATAGACTAGCTGTTGCCCGCGACTTCGTCCGCGTCAAACTCGTAAAAAACATATTTTTATTTTTTTAGTTTCCCGCCGGCACTATGATTTGCTCGTGATGAAACGTAGCCTATGTTACTCGTTATTACATCAGCTATCTACCAGTGAAAGTCCCGTCAAAATCGGTCCAGCCGTTTCGGAGATTACCCGGAACAAACAGACAGATAGACAGACAGACAAGAATCTAAAAAATTGCTTATTTGTTGTGTACCGTATATACTTTCACGTGCATTCAATAAAACGTTGTTATTTTGATATAACATACAGACACTTCAATTTTATTTATTTGTATAGATTAGTATATTAGTTTATTAGTATAGATTATTACTTACCACATAATAATTCATGTGAACAGCTTTCATACAGCAATGTAAAATGCTCTCAGTGGTCACAACAAAGTTGTCGTCTTCTGTGGTTCTAGGTTCCACTGTGGACAATATTATTTGAAAAGTAATATTATGTTCTAACAAAGCACAAGGGTGTGTACAAACACAGGTGTATTTTCTGTTCCCGCACTCTCATAATATCATAATATTTTATTTCAACTAAACCATCAAGGTATTTTTGCATCGTCAGCAAAAATATAAAACAGCAATTAAGCTGGTTGCATATTCGCAAGCGTCAGTCTCGGTCTCAGTCTCTGGTATCTATGGAGAAGAACCTGCAAGAATATCCAAGGAAACTCTTTTCCAATAATAAGTTTTGATTACAAGTATTTGGTTACATCATTCTTGTTGGAAAATTACATAATGTGAGAACGATGTAAAAAGATGTGCACGTAAAATCGCGTAGAGTAAAATAAACAACCTAAAAATAAAATAATTCATTAAAAGCAGACCAAGGCAACCAAGTTATGACCCATCCCAACTGATGGAGCCCGTTGACTAACATGACGCATGGATTGGCACCACTCAGCTCAACCGTCATGAAGGGAACCGAATGATCCTACACATGTGCCCAAGGCTTGGAAACCGAAAAAAATATCGAACCGGCTAACGCCTAAGCTCATAGGGAACTTTTTCTTTCGGTTTTGTGCTACCTTTAACCACAATTAAACAGTTTTAAGCTACAAAAGTTCGTAAATAGGTTTTGTGGAATTATTCGGTAATTAACGTTTTTGTCGCCTACATTCAATGCGCAACCGTGCTGAAGTACAAAAACGACTCAGTTTTAGGCACGCACCCTCCTAAACCGTCTAATTAGATTTTTCAATAACGCTCTTTTAACGTTTAGATTCCGAACTCAATAAACGATAAATTCGATTATAACAAAAAAAAAATAAACAAACAATTAAATAAACAATTTCATTCATTTATTCATTCAACATTTAATAACCGGTTGCCTACAAGGTACAAGACTTGCATGTGCCACTCATTAGAGAGACATTTGAGAGAGCATGACATTCTCTTAACAGCCAAGGTACATACAAGTCAACGAACGAACGTACTCACACATTTGCTGTGCAGTTATATAATACCCAAATAAATTGATTTTATACAATACAAATATATTCATACAGTAATTACTTACAAAAAATGAGGTAAATCGTTAATGTACACTACAAATAGGAAAGGACATAAAATTGAGCCCTGCGGTATCCCCATTTTTACGTTTAACCTCGACGAATTGAAACCATTTAGTTGAACTAATTGCTGTCTATCATACAAATAAGATTTTACAAAACTTAACGCTGATTGACCTAGCCCGTAATGCTTAAGTTTCAAAAGTAATGTTTCATGATTAACGCAATCAAACGCCTTTGACAGGTCGCAGAAGATACCTATGGCATCTTGTATCTCTTCCCACATATTAAATAAGTGTTTTAATAAGGTGACACCAGCATCAGTTGTACAACGTCCTATAGTCTGTTGGGACGGCAAATCCGACCCGACAGGAGATCAGGCACAGGACCATTGACTTAACGTCACGGGAGTGCCACACCGCCAACTTCAAAATACTTTCAATATTAATTTTTGCCCGACCTGGGCTTTGAACCCGAGACTTCACGCTCAGTAGCCGCCCTTGCGACTACGAGACCAAAGTATTAATGTACTGTCGACACGAAAAGAAGTCACTGTTACACTACAGTTGTGAAGATGACAGCCCGTGAGACAGGTAGCTATTCCATGTAAAATACTGATGTTAGACTGTGGTGGCCGAGTTGTAACGGCCGCGACTTACAAGTTGTAGGTCGTGGGTTCGAACCCAGACAGGCGCTTTACTAAGTGTAAATTATTTCATCACCACTGCTCTCAAAACGGTGAAGGAAAACAAACCGGCATGTCTTAGAACCAAAAATTCGAAGGCATATGACATCCACCAACCCGCACTGGGCCCGCGTGGCGGGTTACGGCCCATTCCCTCTTACAGAGATGGAAGTCTAAATGCGGAAAAGGGGGTATATCCTAGACACCTTTCTCAACGGTTTGGTGAGTTTTCGTTTCTGTACCAAATACTGATTTTTTACCGAGAGTCACTTGTTGATTTTTTTGGTTTCAGTGAGGTATCTTTTCGTTTGCTACGGTGTGAACGGTGTGGTGGGGCTCGGTACAGACTTTCTTTTACATATTTTTTTCATTTACTTAATATTTTTCTATAATATAATTGTTCGTGTCACAAAAATTTTTTTTTCTCTCTTTGTACGGAATCTGTACCGAAACGAGTCAAAGGGGAAGCTCTCATTTAATAATAGGGTAAAATCTATACAGATCATGAAGTCATACCTATACAATGCGGCGGCCGTGTTGCCAGCTTCCTCATCAGCTGTCGCGCATTCAGGACGCGCTGTTGCCCGCGACGTTCGCCCAGACATAGAGCCTCTATTTCGGAAGCTACCATGTGGGGTATCACCAGTCTGCATTTTGAGTCTGGAAACAAAACTCATCATTATCATTTTAGCAGTCCGCCGCTGGTCATAGGCCTCCTGTGCGTTCCTCATCCATCAGTTGTTCGCAACCTTAACCCGGTCCTCGGTCCACCTAGTGGAAGGCCTCCCAAAGTTGCGTCTTCCGTTACGCGGTTACCACCCCCATAGATAATATAATACTAGCATACAGATGCCTCATACCATACTAAGAAACCGTGCCGAAGTAACTAGCGTTTTTCATCTGATTAAGATGATTATTTTTATAAATACTTCGATCGCGTTCAGTTCTGTTCCACGGCTATAGACGGTGTTAGCAGCGACTTGCAAATACAAGATTTTTCTCGGTTTGTGACTATTTTTTACTTTAAATACAGTGATGATTTGTTTTATAGTATTTTTTGCAAGTTTCTACACAGTTTTATTGTACCAATATGTGATACAATACAAATTTAAAAAATCGAGTGACATGCCTCAGAAATTTAAAACCGCGCCATCTATTGGAATAAATTTTAATGATACGTTTAAATAATCTTTGAAATGTGAATTAAGAGCCCAATATGCCATAATTTTGTGCTTAGGAGAGTTGATTAAAAAAGAACATACAATGTTTATGATCAATTCTAGAAGATGTTAATTTTACACACAATTCAATAACGAATCTATACATATCGCGCCATCTAGTGACATTTATTTGAAACAAATTTTCTATGTTAGCGCTGGGACCCCGTGCCATCCCCTAGAGGGAGGCCCTCCAACTCTGTATGTTCCGGTACGAAGTGTAATAACCATACTGCGATCGCCAACCCACCTGCCAACTGCAACTGCTGTGGCGATTACGGCAACTTCCCAATGAATAGTCCAACGAAAAAGTTGAAACAAAATTGTGAAACATTGTGCAGCGTTTTTTAACCTGTGGCTTGCGACTGACAGGGTTCCGAAGTAATGTATGGGAGATCGCGGTCGCAAGCCAGATAAAAGTAAATTATCCATTACCCTATCCGGAAGTCGAACGCAGAACCACAAAATTAGTTGACACCTGAACCACTAACCAAACATGACAAAATGATTTATAGAAAAAAAAACTGGCCAAGTGCGAGTCGGACTCGCGCACTGAGGGTTCCGTACAAACAGCTACATTCTATAAAGGCACCGAACATTGCTCTAACAATAAGATAAACAGAATTGAATGGCAGAATTAACCTTGCCGTTGGAAAACTGTAGTCCCCATACATCGACATAAGTCGGGGTCAGTTTACCAACTGCAAATAAGTTATAATTTTTATATATGATAGATAATATGTTTCTGTTTCCTTTAATTTCGTTTTCTGATATTTTTATAAACAACCAACATATGTATGCTACTATTTATTAATAAGTACATACTACTATTATTAATTCAATTGTATTCTGTTCTGCCTGCCCCTCACCACACGGCTAGTAACCTCATTTTCAGTAACTGAGCGTAGTAATTTTTATGTCTTTTTTGAGTGACATTTGAGTTGTTATGATATATCAGGCTTAATTATTTATACCGATATGTGTTGTATTTCTAATATATGTGTTCATCAATAATTATTTGCATTTTTACTTCGAGCCGAATCTCACCCAACCTCACGTGGGGGTCGTCTAAATACGCCTCTCGTTATCAAGGACGCCTGGACCAATTGCGAATTGGACTTATTGCAAACTGGACCAGTTGCGAATTGGACCAATTGCGAACTGGATCAATTGCGAATTAGACAGCTGGACATTTTGCGAATTGGACATAATGCGCCCAAACGCTCCACGCGTTCCCGAGATAAAGGGCCTTGACAGACAGACGGACGACAAAGTGATCCTATAAGATAAGGGTTTGGGTTATTTCCTTTTGAGATACAGAACTCTAATAAATATTTAAATGATTAAGGGCCGCTTTCTGCATTGTGTATTTGTAGTTAAGAATGTGTCAAACCCTTCTGCCAACATCAGCATCATTTCAGCCTAAAGGCCTCCCTGCTGAACATAGACCGCCCCCAAGTGTCGCTCAACCCTACTGTAATGCCAGACAGGTTTTCAGGCTAAAGCAGAGTTTGACAAATACTCAAACATCAAATACTTAATTCAGAAATGGAAAGTAAATACTAAAATTTCTTACCAGACAACACAAGTTTTTCAATCAACACATAATCCAGTAACACGACATCAGTATCAACTACAACATACCAAATTGTATTCTTAAAAGGTAGTTTGTAGGTTTGTTTGAAACTTGGTAGTTGGTTGGTGGCACTTTGCTGGAAAGTTGGTAGTTGGTTGGTGGCACTTTGCTGGCAAGTTGGCAATTGGTTGCTGGCATTAGGCTCAAAAGTTGGTAATTGGTTGGTTTGTTTGAAAGATAGTAGTTGGTTGGTGGCAGATGGCTCAAAAGTTGGTAGTTGGTTGGTGGCAGATGACTTAAAAGTTGGTATTTGGCTGATGGCAGTTGAGTTAAAAGTTGGTAGTTGGTTGGTGGAAGTTGGCTGCAAAGTCAGTAGTTTGTTGGTGGCAGTGGGCCAATAAGTCGGCGTTTCGTCCTTCACATTTGGTGATGTTGTCGCAGGACTCTCATAAGTATCTTTTATAAAAGATGGTGGGATTTTATCTTTTAGTATAAGTGCAGACATTGGTGCTACTATAGTCGTCCAGGTAAGGTTTGATGACAACGGCTGTAAAAAAAAAAAGCTTATGTTAATTTTTTTCATATTCCGGAGTTCTGACCGAGAGATATCTACGTTTGCTTAAGGTCTTACTTACAAAGCTGTAGTATAAATATACTGCCAACATGTAACTGTCCCATTGCAATGCAAAGGCCTCCTCTCATACAAAGAAAGCACGAGAATTGATTACCACGCTTGCCCAAGACATACATCCATGTTTCCTCATGATGTTTTTGTTCACCATTGTCAGTGATGTTAAGGATAAAATTTGAAAAGTCACAATGGTGCTTGCCTGGATTTGAACTCACAACTTCAAGCACTAGAGGAGATGTCTTAGCCCCCAGTGTCTACCAAAGCAAAGTTTAACAGAGGGGTGGCCCACAGAAGCGAAGCCATGATCAAAAAGCTAGTGATCTATAATACTTACAATATATTCTTCTAGTGTATCATCATTAGTGTTGTCACCATCTAAATCCTTTAGATTAAATGATACCTTTTTCTTTACTGGAGATTTTATTTCACTTGGTTTTTGCTTCTTTCCTGAAAATTATGTAAAGAATAAACCATTACATCACGGATGTTGTGGCTCTAGAGAAAAATGTGTCTCAAAGAACAAAAACAAAGGGTTTATCCTTGGTGCAATACCAAACTATACTCCATTTGCGATAACATTAGACGTTTAAATTAGCCCATTTTACAGCCCGTTCAACCGATTTTGAATTCTATTGCGTTGGTGATACGACAAATGGTAGCTGTAGTAAACCGTCGGTTTAGGTAACCGGTTTATGCTGTTTATGTCATCGTTATGTTTATAGGGATAGAACTCAAAATTGGTTGAATGGACTGTAAAAAGATTTGGAAACATGTCTAATGTTATTTCAAATGGAGTTTAGTGACCAAGAGCCATAAGCACAGCAGTTTGACAATGATATTCATTTAAAGATTAGCTAGACTGAAGTTGGTGAGGATTGGTAGCATCGCACGAATACATCCGAATAGATGGGCAACAATCGTCATTCACTGGACTCCTGACCGTTAAGGTCCGCGAAGATGTAGCGTTATAATTATAAGCAACTATGAACATTGATAAACCATCTATTGCAGACAAAGTCTAGATCACGCAAGCAAAGTTTTTGGAGCGATTTGAACACATATAGCTGTCTTTTTATTATTATTTTATTGGTGTTGGAAATCATCCAATGACAGAGCGGGGTGAAGCAGACGGGCGTGTCACACTTTTACTGGCTAAATCCACCTGTGGTCTTTCAGTTGCTTATGCCAGGACCACGGTAACTCTCTTTCAAATTTATCCATGACCCAACATATAGCAGTCATACAATAACTATTAGGCAGTAAGTAGGCTATGCTAGCCTAAGCTAATAAAAAAATTCTTATACATACTTTCTACAGCAGTATCAGTAGCATCCAAAGACTTCCGTTTAGCCAGCAAAAGGAATCTCAAGTCAGAGCTATCTAGTTTTTCAATATCTGAGTGTTTCCCAACTGTTTTAGGAACCTCTGCCCTACATTTTGTACTTTCAACCTTATTGCTAAGACTTATGATTGGTTTCTTATTACTCATTGTAATGTCAGAACTCTTTGGTTTCTCATAGTTTCTGAAGCGATCACTTAGTGGCATTTTGGTTGTTTGCACAAAGGGTTCTCGCTCAAAGCTGGATATTTGAGTGACTTTGTCTGACATTGGCTTTTTGGTCTCCGGACAGAACATTGGAAATGGTACTGAAGTCCACACAACGTTACGGTTTAAAGGCTCAACGTATTTGGGGAAGGTAGCTTGGCCAAATGTTGGCAGTTGGACAGAGCTGGATATATTTTGAAGAAAGCCCGGTTTGTTTGTGTTGGCGAAGATGTTGTGAGCTGTGATTGTTGAAACATCTGGTAACGTATTTGGTTCAGGGTAACTGTGGCATTTATCTGCCATTTTATGTAAGCCACTCTCTCTTTTTGTGCCTTTATTCTGAA
The DNA here is from genome assembly GCA_945859665.1 of Anorthoa munda. Classification (NCBI taxonomy): domain Eukaryota; kingdom Metazoa; phylum Arthropoda; class Insecta; order Lepidoptera; family Noctuidae; genus Anorthoa; species Anorthoa munda. The sequence goes on along the minus strand of OX243917.1, from coordinate 11,053,984 downwards.
AATAAATACATAAAGCTGTGAAAAATATTTTCCTTATAGGCAAATCATAATTTGGTCAGTGGGTCGTCTTAGGGGGGGGAATTTGATTGATTAGTTAACATTACATTGTGTACATTAATTTCAAATTTTTTTGGCTGCTCTGAAGTTTGCTACAATAGCTGCGCAGTAGTAGATCTCATTTTAAAACAGCAGCCTGCCATGCCATCCACATTAAGTCTATGTTCGGCCAAAATGATTGGGGTTCACTGTAATTGTGTACATTTACATAGATAAAAATATACACAGCGCATTCAATACTTAATTAACTATAAACTACATACATAAACACATAACTCATAAACTATATTGATGTAAGTATGTTAAGATATCAAAATAATATAAATTAGAGCTTTAGGTAATAAAAATAGTATACTACAGTAATCACGGTACACAGTTCAGTCACTTAGTATACACAGTGAAGTAGGCTCTGCGAACCATTGCGCAAGAAATAGTTTGTGATTGAGTATACTGCGTAAGCGAGATAGGATGATGCGACAAACATATGGGAGAGAAAGAGACAGTTATACAATGACATCTCCTACTTCAACATTGACACAAAAATAACTACTGCGCAGGGTGCAGCCAACTTCAAAGACACAAAGGTTCACTGTGATTACTGTAGTATACTATTTTTATTACCTAAAGCTCTAATTGACGACTGACAACTGTATGTACCTTTTAGTGAAATCACAAAAAACGCATAAAACAGTAGGTGCCCGGAAAAATTCGCCAACAAGTGTCAAGGTGAATTTTGTGAAAATGTTTTACACAAAACAATAATGAATCTCCAAATTAGTAGATGTAACTGCAAAACTGAGTTCGAAATATCTAAGTTATAAATTAAGGACACATTACTTACGGATTTATTAGGTACGACAATATTTTAGGAATATTTATCTTGTCTACCGAAACCTACAGAATTCATGAAGACAGAAAACAACAAACACCGCGAGCCGGCGTTTGGTACCTATGTAATTTGATACTTCTTTTCGAAGCTAAGCTAATATTTAGAGTACTTAACGAAAAATCTATTTGCTGTCGCTTAAATATAACATAATTATTCTATTGCAGCCGGTCTACCCTTTTATTTAATGCTTTCTTGAAATAATTCGCCGGTAGACAGCAAGAAAACTTATTTTGATGTGTGCTTTCAAAGTTACTTCAAAATTATGTCAAATCGGCACAAAGTTTACTTGTGTCTTCAAGTTAACTTGTATAGTTTTTTGTTAATTATCAGTTATACATACATCAGCTTGACTCCATGCGGTTTCTCCATTTAGCACATTGAAATAATAAAATTTGCCAGGAAAACTTTTGGAAGGACATAATATCCAACCGTTGTTCAATTCAGTTTCAATATTTCTCTTATTTTCGTACATTTTTAACGAAATATAACTAAAATATATAAAATTTTAGACAGTATGTACCTACGGCCTAGCATGTATTTAAACTCAAATAATAATGGAAATGAGTTTAAAAGAAAGCTAAAAAGTTGTACGAATAAACAAATTTTTCTTATACCCGCGAATTGCCGGCGAACTTCAGCGAAGACAGGTGCACAGATTATCTAAGCAAACGTCATACAGGTGTTCGGGTTTTTATTTGATATTTGTACATTGATATGATTGACAATTTACTATTTTTACAACGATTGAAACAAAGTTTATTTTGAATTGCAACATATTTGGGATTAAAACCTTTTTAACTTTTGGCTTTTTATAACAAAGATGGAGGATAATATATAATACAAATTAAATAAAACTACAATGAAAATAATGTAAAAAGATAGAAAATAATGTATAAAACTATTACATTTTCTAAAAATAATACTTCTGATAGACGTTTTTGATCTGCAACCCAACCTCGATGCAAAAACAAAACGCAACAGTTCGATATCTTTACCTTGGTTCGGTCTTCGCCACTTATGTAGGGGAGTTCCTGGGGATGCATGTAATGCACTTTAACCGGTAAAATTCAAACGTGCGTTTTTTTTATTGATCCATAAACCCACAGAAGATAAAAAACGCCTTCCTTATACCGAATAGTCCAGTCATTGAATATATAGCACATATATTCAATGACTGATATGAATGATAAGTATCGAAAGCCCCGTTTTATATATTCAATAGAAGTTAGGGCCCTGAATACCGTGTAGTGTAATGTTACACTACACGGTATTCTGGGCCCTAAACTCTATTTTAGGGTGGTGTAATAACTGTTAGAGATATAGGGTGACTAAAATATCGACCTTACTCACTCGGAATTGTGGAGTGACCCGGTATTCAGGGCTCTGAATACAGTGTAGTGTAATAAGCCCTATAAGGTCGATTACAATTCTAATTTGATAGATCGTTACATTCTGGTAAACCGTGTTTGCGATCTTGAGCGACTGCCAAAAGTCGAACAATTATACCTGTAAAATATGCACATTTATCAATATTAACGCTTACAGCGTATTTTGACTTACTTTGGCCATATAATGCGAAGAGGAGATAGCAGCCTTGAAAAGCTGGTCATTGTTGGCAATACCGAAGGAAAGAGAGCACGAGGCCGGTCGCCAACACGATGGTCTGACCAAGTGAAGGAAGCTACGTCCTCAAGCAAATTCCAGCAGGTGGTGATGGCAACTTTGGACCGGAGTCGATGGAGGCAGATAGTCCGCTTAAAGGGGTCCAGTGACCACGAACCTCAGTAATGAGGGACCGACTGAAGAGAGAGAGATCAATATTAATAGTTGACTTGCCAACGCACCACCGCACAGGCCGACAGTCCGATAACGACTGATTGCCCCACCACTCGGACCGGTATTTATAACCGAGCGGCGTATGCGTACGAGGCAGCTTTACTATAGATCGCGCTACAAGCCGATAACAGTATTCTGTTATCGGCTTGTAGCGCGATCTATTGTTATCTACATACACTACATTCCCTTCCTTGTTTTAACCAGTTGTATGTAACCAGGATTATTAATAAGACATTTAGCATATTCTGATTTTTATTAATAATGAATTGGCATCTCTGGCATAACAAAATGACAGCACAATAATATTTTAAAATCATTTACTGGTTTAATTTAGTGTTTCCTTTTACCCTTCCTTTTCTATTCCATTTTCTGATACCCATCAAATTTCTCTAACGTTAGTTGAGAACTCATGTTATTAATTAGTTACCTGGAACCAATAAATTAATACACGAATCGTCTTGCGCGCAGGCCCGACGACTTTGAGGCTCCCGAACAAGTCTGCCTCCGAACAGGCTCCAGCGCGTAGATAACACACGTACGCTGCGGCAGGCTATACAATGAACCAAAGAGTACAACCTGCCTTTCCGCTCAGCGTCTATGGACCGCGTGAAAGACTGGATCGAGACTTGGGCTGCACTGCAGTCCCTCCAACGGCGCCATATAGACCACCGATACATCGAGATGCCGAAACGCCTGCACAAAAACTCCACTAGCGTAGTGGCGTAGTGGCGTAGTGTCCGACCTTGCGATCTTGTTCTGGATCCCATACCTCCGCAGTGAGGTGTGGGACAGGGAGACGCCACCTCCGAAACCGTCCACCGCTGCTCTGGAGGACGACTTCAAGGCTCCGGACCGGAGAGGGCCAGGCATCGACGTCAACGGCGAGCACATCACTCACCTTTGGTTCGCCTATGATATAGCTGTCATGGCTGAGACCATGGCGGACCCCAGTACAACGCTCGATGACCTCAGTAGAGCTTCTGAAAGAGTGGCTCTCAAAATAAGGCTATACAATAAAGAGCGCGGGAGTGAGATAAAATGTGGTGTGCCGTGTTTTACGGGTATTACTTTTTAGGGTTCCGTACCCAAAGGGTAAAAACGGGACCCTATTACTGAGACTTCGCTGTCCGTCTGTCACCAGGCTGTATCTCATGAACCGTGATAGTTAGACAGTTGAAATTTTCACAGATGATGTATTCCTGTTGCCGCTATAACAACAAATACTAAAAACAGAATAAAATAAATATTTAAGTGGGGCTCCCATACAACAAACGTGATTTTTTTGCCGTTTTTTGCGATAATGGTACGGAACCCTTCGTGCGCGAGTCCGACTCGCACTTGGCCGATTTTATGTTTACGTCAGGAATTCTAGATAATTATGCTTTTCGTTTTGGTCACATTATAATTGTGGGTAGTTTATTTTTATTTATTTTTTACTGTATTTATTTTTAGTTCTTTGTATCTATTTTAACATACACAACAGATTTGGTTTCCGTACGTCACGTCCTAGGTGACCAATGAAAATCAGCGCCGTGCTGTGGGTCCCCCACGGTACAGCATTAGGCTGAGTGGAAGCCTTATTGTCACAATCACGACATGCATCTGCCTGCGTCTTTATTATATTTTTTTTTTTTATTTGAATTTTATCTGATGTATAATTTTATGTTGTGTCTTTTAGTCTGTGCCAAATAAATATATTTTCTTTCTTTCTTTCTTTACATATTTTTCACCCTATTTCTTTTTTGTTATAATCAAAATGTGGGTAGTTTAAGTTATTATTGTTTGATTTATTTCTCGTCTTTACTAACTTAATTTAAGTACTACTAATACTATTTTAAGGGTTTAGCTTAAGTATGTTCCTATATTGTATGTCGTTTTGTGACAAATAAACACTTTTTCTTTCTTTCTTTTCTTTCAAAGTGATGTTAAACGCCCATGTCGCACCCACTCCCGTCAAGATCGGGACGAATAGTCCAGCTAGGCAGGTCCAACCTCGAGAAAGAGGTCAACCGTCAAATCTCACTCGACCAGGCAGCGCCCGGGAAGCTGCGCGGCAGCCATTCGTCTAGATTTGACGGGGACGGCAACGCTTTCTTTTGCCTTGCGGATACCAATTCAGCGCTTGCTTCGGTATATGATCAGAATCCCTTCGCAGCGTGTGGCCAATCCAACTCCATTTGCAACGCTTGATCAGGCGGTCGATCGGGCTGTCGTGGCATTGCTCCAACAGCTCTACGTTGGCGATGGTCTCGGGCCAGTTAATGCCGAGTATGTGACGAAAACAGCGGTTGACGACGACTTGGATCTGGCGTGAGATGTCTTTTGTGACCTTCCACGTTTCGCACCCGTAAAGCAGCACGGATTTGAGTTTAGAAGATTTTGAGTGTAATCCATCGGGTCAGTTTCCGCGATTGCCAAACAGGTCTCAGCTGCGCGAAGGTACCTGATCGTACTTTAGCGATCTTTGAGGCGATGTCCTCTTCAGTACCTACCTCCAGTTTTTCTTTCTCTTCACGAAGCTCCCGAGGTAAGTGAACTTGTGGACGCGTTCCACTGCCTCTGTGCCGATAAGCAACAGTGAAGTATTCTTCACACCAGATCTCATCTCGTCTTCTGGGTGTGACCAGTAAGTCAAGAGTGAATAGGTTTCTTCTAGGTAAGCGTGCTTCACCGTAGACCACATCATCGCTTAACATCAGGCGAGATAGTGGTCAAACGCGAGCCTATAGATAATAATAAAAAAAGGAACCACTACTGCTGACTTCTCCTTTTTTATTTTTCTTTGGTTTCTGTCAATTTAATTACCAGTAGGCATAATCTACTGCTATTACTGTCATTCTCTGATGACTGTCAATTTAATTACCAGTAGGCATAATCTACTGCAATTACTGTCATTCTCTAATGACTGTCAATTTAATGACCAGTAGGTATAATCTACTGCTATTACTGTCATTCTCTGTTGACTGTCAATTTAATGACCAGTAGGCATAATCTACTGCCTGTCAGTTTAATTACCAGTAGCTATATTCTACTGCCTGTCAATTTAATGACCAGTAGCTATATTCTACTGCCTGTCAATTTAATGACCAGTAGGTATATTCTACTGCTTGTCAATTTAATGACCAGTAGGTATATTCTACTGCTTGTCAATTTAATGACCAGTAAGTAGGTATATTCTATTGCTTGTCAATTTAATGACCTGTAGGTATATTCTCAATGACGGGTTCGTGGAAGCTGTCCATACGGTCGGGTCTAAATTTTTCAAGACCCGCCGTACAAATAGGAACAAAAAGCTCTCTGATCCTACTCTCAAGCTAATGAAGGAGAGGCGTGAGATGATCCTGCAGTCTTCAGACGATGCGTTGAAATACCGGCAGCTAAATAGACGGATCTCAAAATCCTTGAAAAGCGACCTCCGCCGCTTTAATACTGAGCGTATTAAAGAGGCGATTGAGCGGAATAAGGGCTCCAAGGTCTTTTCAAGAGATCTGTCTATTGGGCAGAGCCAGCTCACGAAACTGAAGACCGATGATGGCAGGATCGTTTCCGCCAAACCAGAGCTTCTGAGGGAGATCGAGAGATTCTATGGGCAGCTGTACACGTCAACCAGTAAACCCGTCGCGAATCTAGCGAATGACCCTAGAGCTAGATTGACCCGACACTATACCGAAGACATTCCGGACGTCAGCCTGTATGAGATTAGGATGGCTCTGAAACAGCTTAAGAACAACAAGGCACCGGGTGACGACGGAATCACGGCTGAACTCCTGAAGGCGGGTGGAAAACCGGTTCTTAAGACCCTTCAGAAGCTGTTTGATTCCGTCATATTCGAGGGCAAAACGCCACAGGCATGGTGCAGGGGTGTGGTGGTACTCTTCTTCAAGAAGGGCGACAATGCCCGGCTGAAGAACTATAGGCCCATCACACTTCTTAGCCATGTCTACAAGCTGTTATCAAGAGTCATCACGAATCGTCTCGCGCGCAGGTTTGACGATTTCCAGCCTCCCGAACAAGCCGGATTCCGTAAGGGCTTCAGCACCGTAGACCACATACATACGCTGCGCCAGGTTATACAGAAGACCGAAGAGTACAACCTGCCTCTCTGCTTAGCGTTTGTGGACTACGAGAAAGCCTTCGATTCGATCGAGACTTGGGCTGTATTGCAGTCTCTCCAACGGTGCCAAATTGACTACCGGTACATCGAAGTGTTGAAGTGTTTATACAAAAACGCCACCATGTCAGTTCGACTTTAGGATCAGACTTCGGAACCAGTCCTTCTGCAGCGAGGTGTGAGACAAGGAGACGTCATATCTCCGAAACTGTTTACTGCTGCACTGGAGGATGTTTTCAAGGTTCTGGACTGGAGAGGGCTAGGCATCAACGTCAATGGCGAGTACATCACTCACCTTCGGTTTGCCGACGATATAGTGGTTATGGCTGAGACCATGGAGGACCTCAGTACAATGCTCGATGACCTCTGTAGAGCTTCCGAAAGAATGGGTCTTAGGATGAACATGGACAAAACCAAGGTGATGTTGAATGCCCATGTTACACCCACTCCTATCAAGGTCGGAGACTCTACACTCGAAGTTGTGGGCGACTATGTCTACCTTGGACAAACGATCCAATTGGGTAGGGCCAACTTCGAGAAAGAGGTCAACCGTCGAATCCGACTCGGCTGGGCAGCGTTCGGGAAGTTGCGCGGTATCTTCTCGTCCAACTTACCACAGTGTCTCAAGACGAAAGTCTATGACCAGTGTGTGTTGCCAGTGATGACATATGGCTCTGAGACGTGGTCGCTTACAATGGGCCTCATCAGAAAGCTTACAGTCACTCAAAGGGCAATGGAGAGGGCTATGCTCGGAGTTTCCTTGCGTGATCGAATCAGAAATGTAGAGATCCGCAAGAGAACCAGGGTTACCGACATAGCCCGAAGAATTGCCAAACTCAAGTGGCAGTGGGCAGGGCACATTGCTCGCAGAACGGATGGCCGATGGGGCAGAAAGGTTCTAGAGTGGCGACCGCGAACCGGAAGACGTTGCGTTGGAAGGCCTCCCACTAGGTGGACCGATGACCTGGTGAAGGTTGCGGGGATCCGCTGGTTGCGAGACGCACGGGACCGGTCAATGTGGCAACGCTTGGGGGAGGCCTATGTCCAGCAGTGGACGTCTTTCGGCTGATATGATGATGATGATGATGAGGTATATTCTACTGCCTGGCAATTTAGTTACCGGTAGGTTAATTCTACTGCATTTGTGTGCTCTTTGGTTTATTATTTTAGAACTAATCATGTAGCACAAATCAAATAACTAATCATGAGGTCACGGATTCGACAGGTGTCACTCGGTTATTCCAACCAAATATAACGTTTTAACTAACTTTAACCACAGTCGTTCCAAAGAAACTTTAAAACTCTACTGCAGCAAAACTGCCAAGCCAATAGAAACTCTCGAGTAAAGCCTCTAACGCCACGGCTCTCTAGCCGACCAGCAATCGCATTGCCCTCACACAACGGTCTATCTAGACCCAGACCTCCGACAGAGCTAAACGCAATATCGTGCACCTACGGACTACTTTTGTTCCCTCAAATATACCTATTTACGGCCACGACTACGCTTAAACACTGGTACGGTCGAACACATACTACGGCCGATAGACTGAATTACTCCACCTTCTACAGCTTGCTCATCAATCATCATTATCGAAATCAACATCGACTGGAACGTGAGTACGTGATCCACTATCATCTTCCTAAACCTATCGTATACTTTTAAGTTCGAAGCGTACCTATTTAAAGCTTTCAGTGTATAACGATCACCGATAGCGAAAGGTTCCTCTAAGCCTTAGTAGTAATTGATCAGAACCCGTGTCAGCTTAGATCATTTACAACGCTCATGTCACAACTGCCGCAGCAGCACCCATGCCACCCACATCGTCATTACCTCAAGTGATCGACCAACACACATCACTTCACATAGAGTCTCCGACTTCTAGGTTATTACAAAACCAATACAACGATAGCCTCCTTTGAGACCCGTGTCCCGGCTACACCACCAGCTGCCCATCGCCCCCTGAACAACTCACAAGTGAATTGCAGGTACGACTACAGACAAGTGCGTACAGTGCGACCTAATAGCCACGGTATGTACTCTCCTGCTCGGTGGAGGAACTCTCCTCACTGTTTTCTACGTTTAACTCGTTAGGAGCACTACTTAGAGGCATCCTCCGTATGCGATCAAGAGCGTATTTATTCGTTCTATTACTATTTAAAGATTACAAAAGATAGCGATCGCGGTATCTAATACTATCATAATGTTACTTTGAAAGAAAGCAAGTGAATTAAGATCTGAAAATGAAAATCGATCGATTGATCGATCGAGACATAAGATCTGTTCTGAATACATGTACTTGACCAATGGCCAGTATTGGTTAAAGTAGCTACAATACTAACTCGCTCTGACACTTAAAATGACAGTTGTGCAGTCCTTCACAAGGGATAATTATCTCATCCTTACTGATCAAAATGTTGAAACTATTACCGTCAAAAAGAAATTCATTACGTACTGGCTTTGTACTAGATATGTCTCAAATGCCTTGTGATAGTGCTAGGTATAACCACAACCAATTCGATGATCAAACACAATTAACTCAAAACTTATCATTTCATTTGGAATTATCATTTTTTCTTGAATAAAGAACGGCATTGTTACTATAACGCTCTAACGTCCAAACAAAAATAGTCAGCCATGGCTAGCCAATGGCCTACAGTGATATTCTTAAATAACACTAAAACGTTTTGGGAATACTTTTATTATGCGTACAGCAAAGGAGTGGAATTCCCTGCCGGAGTCTGTGTTTCCTGATAGCTACAACCTGGGAGTCTTCAAGTCAAGAGTGAATAGGTTTCTTCTAGGCAAGCGTGCTTCATCGTCGACCACATCATCGCTTACCATCAGGTGAGATAGTGGTCAAGCGCAAGCCTATCAACAATAAAAAAAAAAAAAAAAAAAAAAAAAAAACTTGACCAGTGATAGCCAATATGGATTATGACCTGACATGACCGAAACAGTATACAAAACCAGAAGTTTGAATACTAAACACTTGTCCTGAGCCATAACAAAATGAAAACGACTCACCAGATTGGCATAAAGATCCGTGTGTACGGATCCACACGCTCCTGCTTGATCTGTCCAGCTCCTTGGTTGTTGCTAGCTTCCTTGTTGCTCTGCTCCGGACTGATTTTTCATTATTCGAGATTCTGAGTATAGTCGCAGAAAAGTCAACGACTCCTTAAATTAGTCCCACATTGTTCCTGCCATGTAGATGTGAAGCTGAAGGACTTACTTCTACTGTTTTGTGGGACCAAAACAATACGACACCGTGTAGTGTGCCACCAGTGTGCACAGTGCTACCTACACAGCAAGTGAATTACTTATCGTATACATTTGATGCACTTCAAAAACGAGCCGCCACTGATTTTAACTGTCACTGTCATCACACAATTCCTTTCCTTGTTTTTTTTTTCATTAATGATATTATAACAAAGTCTTCATGTTCCTTTTAGAGAAAAACAACTTTATTTCACTCTACGGTTTTCTTCTCGTCGCCAATGTAAAATATGCGTAGTTATCAATATTAATAGTTGACTCGCCAACGCACCACCGCACAGGCCGACAGTCCGATAACGACTGATCGCCCGCATGTGTGGAAGTCGCGTCGCCCCCGTGAGGGGGCGAGGCGAGCGGTGCCGGAACCTGGTTCCTAGCCCGCGGGTGCAGCACCGGGGCTTGCAACAGCGAACCCGTCGCTGGGTGGCCATGATGGGCGTAGCATGTTGCGAGCGGAGTTTCCTAATAACTCACGCTCGAAACGCTGATCGCCCCACCACTCGGACCGGTATTTATAACCGAGCGGCGTATGCGCACGAGGCAGCTTTACAATACTGTTATCGGCTTGTAGCGCGATCTATTGATATCTACATACACTACGATACCAAAAGCCGGTTTTTTGCGAAAGTTTCGCTCCACGCAACCATAAAAATAATGAGCATAAAATGAGTAACATTTCTTATCGGATAATAATAAAAAAAGGGCCAGTGTTATTATTCCGATTTTAATATAAACAGATTTAGGGTTTTAGGCAAGAGTAAAAATATGCACAAAGCAATTGTATTTTAATGTAATAAATGTTATGATTAGATATTGTCTTCTAATAAAAACGTGGTGTGGACAACGATTGTCTTCTATAGAAGACCGTGCCGCTCAAAAGGTTAAAGTTCCATGAGATACGGGATTTACAAAACACTTGCTATCAACCGGTCACGAATCCTGTGTCAAGGCTTCTACTGAGAAATTCGGCAAGACGATCCCAGGTCCGCATACTCAGCAGGGCAATGCAACATCTAGACTGATGACTTCGAACGTCAGTGGAAAATAAAACAAACTTATTTATTAAACGTTTTATTTATTTAAAATTACCTTAAAGCTACCAATGAGCAAATTGATGCAACTATTATAAATTAGGAACAATCACAGCTACAAACTACCCCCGAATGCATTTTTATTATTATTTATTTATAACTTACACCTTTTTAGAAAAGTTTTTTATAAAATAAAATATAGCTTGGGCTAAGTAATTTACAAATAACAATAATTTCAATAATTATATTATATAAAAAGAAAGAATATTGCCAATTTAAAAGAAAATCATTAAAAAAAGAAAGAAAATTATTAAATGAAAAAAAGGTTTTTTTTTTATTTCATTTTTCTTTTATTTTACATCTGCAACAAAAATCATCTGTTTTTTTTCTATTAACTCATTGAGGTAGATAAGAAGAAGAAACATTAAAAATTATTATTATTTCAATTTATTTAAAATTTCTCGCGTATGTATACTTTGGCCATGTCATGAAAATTATGATATTCAGTCTTTATTTACATTGTAAACCTTTTCCCCTTTAAAAAAGATTTGTGTGTCATGAGTCGAAAAATTAAAAAAAAAAAAACAGTGTGCCTAGTATATTTTTGCAAGCAGCTATGTACTAGATACAGGCATGTTTATTAGTGGCCTTGTGATTGAGATAACTAGCATAAAAGGGATAACTCGATAACTTTTTATACTTAATGTTGATCAGACCTTAAATTCTCTATAAATAATTATTTTAAATTAATCTTTGTTTTAGCTTTAAATCTGATTTTTCTCTACTAAGTATTAATATCAACCAATTTAGCTGTTTATAACAATAAATAGTAAGGCCACTTTGATATATGTATTGGCAACGCCACAGAACACGGAATGCCACCAGTGTATAGAAACGACAGAAGTTACTAATAAAATTCGTGGTTCCGAAAGAACGTTGAGTTGAGCGCAGACCTTCTTCCAAATCCGTCAAGTTTTTATGCGCCGTATCTATAGAGAATACTCTTTATTAAATTTTTTCTTTGGAGTTTTTGCTATAAACTAATCATTTGGTTATTTTTATTTGAATAAGGCCATACCACATACGAAAAATTACATAGGGTGACACCATTGGCGTTTTGTCGCCATTTATGTCAAAGAGCGAAAAAAACTGTGACACACTTGTTTTGTAAATAATATTTTGACAGTGTCGCCTCTAGCAATGGCCACCGAGGCAGTTCTGTGCTCTGTGGTCAAATCATTTATAACAAATATCGACTCAAAGACACACACAATCGATCGATTACAAAATAATAATAATTAACTAGCCTTTAAAAACGTCTCCTTTTCAAAAGACAATATTCTATTTTTCGTTGCATTTTTACTTTTGAATATTAAAATAGATTTTAGACTATCATTTTCTAGATTGTTTCTGTATATTAGTTTAGTTATTAAGTAAATGCCGAGTAGGATCATGATCGTTGAGATTATTGTTGATAGAGGTGGTAGGACCACTCTTATGAAGAATATCGCCGTTCTTATGTGGGGGGGCAGGCCTTCTTGATGCTGAAACAAAAAAAAAAGTTTTATAAAAGGAATTTAGAGGGGCTGTCGAAAACGGTGAAGGAATACATCTTAGAACCAAAAATTCGAAAACATGTGACATCTAACAACCCGCACTGGGTCCTCGTAGTGGATTAAGGCCCTCTCACAGAGAGGATGCCTGAGTCCCAGAAATGGGAACATTAGGCTGATTATGATAGAGGTGTGGGTGGAGGAGGGAGTTGTGGTGGCCCAATGGCTAAGACATCGCATCTCATGCTAGAGGTCGTGGATTCAAATCCGGGCAAGTACCAATGTGACTCTTTCAGTTCATATGTAGTTTCTAAGTTTATCTTAGACACAGTGGCGTAGCAAGTCATAAAGGGACCCCGATTAGAAATTTCTTGGGGCACTTTTTACTCGATTGCAGTAAAGACCACAAGGAAGAAAAAGTTTTTCTACGAAATTCATAAAATAGGTGTCTGGATTTTAAACTTGAATAACTTAAAGAACGAGCGATACGAACTTAAAAATGAGAGAATCCTGACTGGGATAGGTTAAGTTTTCATTGTGATTGTAGCTAAAGAAAATTTAATTATTTAACAAAGAAAATTTATATTAACAAACATTACAACATTACATTTAACATAATTCCTCACACTATAAATATTTTTTAGATTGTGGATAAAATTTTAAGAAATTTTGATTACACATGTCGGGGCCCATTAAGTTCGGGGCCTCAGTATCATTGATACGGCTGATTTCGCGGTAGCTACGCCCCTGCTTGGACATCACTGACATCGGTGAAGGAAAACATCGTGAGCACCTTAATTGCGTATCTGTTTTAACAGCATAAAGCACACTTCTTGCCTCTCATTTTGGTAACACAAAAATATTCATTGCGTGTTTTACGCTGCCGAGTAAACGGATTTTTGAACATATGAAGCAATGAATGCAAGGGAAACAATCCGTACTCTTACTTATAACAACTTACACAATGGGTGCTAGACTTATGGTCTAAAATCGCCAACCCATCATAAGTAAGCGTGGTGATTCATGGTCGTGCCTTCTCTGAATCAGAAGAGGCCTTTGCCTTGCAGTGAGACAGGAATAGGCTGGTATTAATATTATATAGAGGGAGACTTTAGGAGATTTGCCCCGGGTTGGGAGACTTGAGTCTGGAAAATATAGTTTTTGGAGGGCGCGGCGGGAGAGAAGTGCCGGTATTACGGTGCGCCGCTCTCCCTATCCTCCACCACCGTCTGATGGCGGACGCGGTGGGGACGCAGGGGAGGAGGAGTGTCGGTATAGCGTTGGCCGCTCTCCCTATCCCCTGCAGCCGAAAAGTCAGTATGCATGAACATTTCAACACGCAAAAATAATGAAAATATAGTTTGTATGACCTCAATACTTACATATTCAGCCCAGAACAAGGGTAACACATTATTGGAGAGCTTTGCGAACTTCTCATCAAATCCTGTAAGGTCATGGATTCTCAGATTGCTCTGCATCCTGGCGACTGCTTCGAAAGGCGTGCCGGTGTACTGCAAGATGAAATAATGACTAATTGGTAATAAAGCAATCTTCTTCTGCTTAGCATGTAGATGGAGCAGTGGTGGCACAGTGGTAACGGCCGTGACTAACAAGTTGTATGTCGTGGGTTCGAGCCCAGGCAGGCGCTTTAATTTGTGTAAATTATTTCATCACCATTGCTCTCAAAACGGTGAAGGAAAACATAATGAGGAACCTGATGTCTTAGAAACAAAAAATCGAAGATATATTGTGACTTCCACAAACCCGCACTGGGCCCGCGTGGTGGATAACGGCCCATTCTCTCTCACAGAGAGGAGTCCTGCACGCACAACGGACCAAACGGGAATCTAAATGCGGAAAAGCGGATCCATCTATCCTATCCTAGCATGTAGATGACGAATATAGTTTTTAAGGTTCCGTACCCAAAGGGTAAAAACGGGAACCTATTACTAAGACTCCGCGATCCGCCTGTCTGTCTGTTCGTCTGGCACCAGGGTGTATCTCATGAACCGTGATAGCTAAACAGTTGAAATTTTCACAGATGATGTATTTCTGTTGCCGCTATAACAACAAATACTAAAAACAGAATAAAATAAATATTTAAGTGGGGCTCCCATACAACAAACGTGATTTTTTTGCCGTTTTTTACGATAATGGTACGGAACCCTCCGTGCGCGAGTCCGACTCGCACTTGGCCGGTTTTTAAATATTATGTTTGAGCTAATGTTTAGCTAGGTACGGCATTACGATTCGCTGACGGAGCCATAAGGTCCTCAGTTATAATATGTACAGGGCATGAGGTACAGGATGAAAGGTGGACCATGGTACTAAAGAAATCATCAATGAGGAATTTCAGATGGAAAACCCCAATAACAATTTGACCTACCGCAGGCTTATTACGTATCTTGTAAGAGCAAAAAGATAGCAATGATTGCGCAATAATTGCTCTTCAATCGCGAATCCGCAGTATGTATCAGCAATAGCCAGACTAATTTTTCGACAGTGCTGCCGCTATGGAACAATTAGTTGACTAAAATGTTCATTTGAACGCACGGTGATTACGATTACGGTGAGCAAAGGCTGTCAAATTATTTATTTATTTTAGTACATGGAAGACTTACAGCTAATAAATACAGACAACAATGGAAACCATAGTCAACAGAAATCCAATTACAAATCCTCAATTATGATTACTTTTTCTCTTGTTGTTGGTCGATTGCCAACCACTCCCAAATAGCAAAGTAGGTACAGATTTACGGTACGGATTATTTCAAAATAATTGCATTTGACAAACGGCGAGCGATTAGCAAATTATTGGATAAGTGATCCCGGTGTTTAATTACACTAATATTATGAAGTGGAAAGATTTGATTGTTTGCTTTTTTGTAAGTTTGTTTGTAATGGTTACCAAAACGACTTAACCGATTTTGAAAAATCTTTCACAAGTTGAAAGCTACATTATTCCCGAGTGACATAGGCTATTTTTATATCCCGAGAAACGGATCCTGTGGGGTGCGCCACGGGAGCGAAGCCACGTGGAAAAGCTAGTGACATATATAGCGATCGATCGCGCGATGACTGCGCGATCGCTGCGCAATTATTGCTGATTGCTGTTTCATACGTAATAAGCCTATCGGGAATCAAATCGAGCCTAAGGCCATGAACTCAGCTGTAGTTCTTGCAAATACTAGATGAATGAGGCAATACTTACCGGTTCCAAAATAACAAAAGAGTTGTGTTTGAGCCTGTCTGGTTTGAGGCCGGTTACGAAGCGATCTTTCGGAACGCCACCCGTGTAGAAATGTGGGTATGACACCACCATTGGGAAGTCTGCAACAAAAAGATTTAAAAATAAGCTTCCAATACCTATTAGACTGATTGTTTCTTGTGCATTCTTCTCCATAACAAGCTACTATTCCGAATGTACGGTAGAATAATTTTTTATAACTTGTAAATTTAAATTTTTAATTGTTTGACGTACAAAAGTGCCGCTTATTTGCCTCATCATCATCATCATCATATCAGCCGAAAGACTACTGTTGGACATAGGCCGCCCCCAAGCGTCGCCACATTGACCGGTCCCGTGCGTCTCGCAACCAGCGGATCCCCGCAACCTTCAACCAGGTCATCAGATATTGGCCTAGTTGAAATAAATATATTTGACTTTGTTCAAATATATATTCGCCGTATATTCTTCGTGGTCATCATTATTTTAGCTGAAAGACGTCCACTGCCTCCCCGAAGAACAATGGCATCGCTCCTAACATGCTTGGACTAGTATAAATAAAACGTCCCTTGATGTAACATATTATTATGTTGTTTCATTTGTCTATAAAAGTACGGCCTTTAATATATTTATAAAAGATGGGAGGGTCAAGTAATGAAGAAATATGGTTTTTGAGGTTAGGTGGTATATTATTAATCTGTGGCTTTTTAAACTCCTACAGAAAAAGAGGGGTGTTATAAGTTTGAGATGTGTTGCTGTGTATATGTGTGTCTGTCTGTGGCATCATAGCGTCCAAACGGACGAACCGATTTTGATTTAGTTTTTTTTTGTTTGAAAGGTGATTTTGTCGAGAGTGTTCTTAGCTATGTTTGAATAAAATCAGTTCAGCCGTTCAAATAGTTAAGGGCGTTTCACTGTTTGAATCGGGGTGTTTTCGCAAGATATCGTGTCATCATAACGTGTTCAATAGTCTCAATAGATCGAAGCGTATCTACTATGTACTAGATAAATTGTGTAGCATGAAATAAAAATATATCGGGGGTTTTTTACATTTTACTTGTTGAATTGATAGGTTTACCACCTCTTTTTTAGGGTTCCGTACCCAAAGGGTAAAAACGGGACCCTATTACTGAGACTTCGCTGTCCGTCCGTCCGTCTGTCTGTCTGTCTGTCTGTCTGTCACCAGGCTGTATCTCATGAACCGTGATAGTTAGACAGTTGAAATTTTCACAGATGATGTATTCCTGTTGCCGCTATAACAACAAATACTAAAAACAGTATAAAATTAATATTTAAGGGGGGCTCCCATACAACAAACGTGATATTTTTGCCGTTTTCTGCTCGATATTAATAACGGCAACAGGTAGACGCTTGAAATATTCACAGAATATTTAGTTGTATATTCTGTTCAAAAAATAATAATTAATCAATTAAAATAAAATAAATTAAGGGGGGCTCCCATACATCAAACGTGATTTTATTGCAGTGTTTTGCGATAATGGTACGGAACCCTTCGTGTGCGAGTCCGACTCGCACTTGGCCGGTTTTTTACATAAATTATGTCGAATGCATGGCAGATAAGTATGTGCGTGTCCAAGATCGCACAAAATCGCACAGAACACAGAGTCGTTGCCGAAACTCCAACACGGTCTGCGCAGAAAACTGTCAATGTCAATCTTTCTTTTGACTCCGCGATCCGGAATCTTTCTTTTGATTACTTGTCGAAAATAGCAAGGCCACGTAATCGATCAATATAAGCAGTATCGATTTTTTTTATGTAAAATCATTAGTGGATTACGGCCCACTCCCTCTCAAAGAGATCAGGCCTGTGTCCCAGCAGTGGGAACATTAAAATACTGATGTTGATGATTTTGAAATTATTACGTTGTTTTCTTACTAAAGTAACACTTCGAAGCGTCGCTAAGTCCTTGTGGTAGACTCGGGTCGGTGTCATAACAATCTGTTCCGTTGGTGACTCGGTCGAAGACGCTCTCTGATAGATTGTAGCGGTAGAGTGGGACGTTGTGCATTGTTAGCTCGCCTGGAAAGGAGAAGAATAGTATGGTTAATATTTACCGTCCAATAAGTACAGTTCTTAATACGGTATGCGGGTTTAGGGACACAGGGGGAAGATATTCGCTGGACCCTTTTTGCGTCTCTTGGAGGTGAGATGGAGTGAAGTAAAAGTCCAACTGTAGGTTGATGGTATTTTATTTGTTGTCACCACAGAACACAGGTCATACATTATTCCGCAATCTTATTTTAATATTTGTAGCAGAGTTTATTTACAGTAATAAAGTCCGTGACTTGTGACGGTTGGTAAGCGAACTTTACTCTCCAATAAAGTTTTAGAATTATTGTTTTTTTTTTTTTTTTGAAATTAGTGTTTTTGACAGACAGCGACCGATTAGCAAACAATTTTGTAGGATAGGACAAACCATACTCTACTGTAGGTAATTCCGACTTTTATGACATAAAGCGTTTGATCGCGCGATGACTGCGCAATTGTTGCTGATTGCTGTTTCTTACGTAATAAGCATGCGAGAGCTTAACAGAATTTTTAAATGATCGTACTTAGTGCCTATCATTATGACATTTCATCAATCTCAAAACTGTACCATTTTTTAGTTTTTGTTTTAAGGTTTTTCTATAGATTGTTTATAACCAACTGAATGACAGCAGGTTAAATAATACGTTCTTGTTAATTATATAAAGTCAAACGGTTAATATGACCAAATACAATATTATTTTGTACGCCCTGAAAGGCAAACATGTAGATCCTATTACCAAATGTTATTTTAAGACCATGCAAATCTATTGTACACTCATGTTTTACAAAAAATAATATCTTATCTTATCTTATCTTAATTAGTTATTCTAGTGAACACTACACTTACTATCAAAATAAAGCGGCATCAGTTTGCAGACAGTCTTCCTCCAGTACTTCAGTACATCCTGCTTGGTCAACCGCTGTGCGTACATCACGCCTTCAGTGGAGCCGAAGATACGGTCTGGACATGCCTGGAAAACGAACAGTTCAAGGGTAAATATCAACTTAAATAAAGTTGGGTAGATCTTTGGTGTGGGATGCAACTTGCGTCGACACCCTTGCACCATCCCATCTTCCTTGCACTGTGGGCTGCGCTGGGGCGGCAGCCGCAGGTGCTGAAAACCTCAAACGGCGCAAGTACAACAACTTAATTGATAATTATGTTTTATTTTTTATTTTTTTTTGTTTTTATTTCAACAAAAGTTACATAAGTGTGTATTATACAAATCTTCTGCCAAACTGCAGGACAGTTTGTCGGCAGTGTAACGTGTTTGAGCCGTTTGGGGTTGAAACACTAGGGCCATGGGGTCCGAGGACCAAGTGCACACCTATTGTTTCGGGATATCGCCAAGGTTGGTCGACTCTTCACGAGACCAGAGGGCTGGCGTTTTTTGCCCAAAGAATCATCATTGCCATCCAACGTGGCAATGCTGCCAGCCTTCTGGGCAATTTTCCTGTTGATGTGGATTTTTTGACGCCCCGTAGTTGACAACTTGTAAGTCGCGGCCGATACCACTTGGTCACCACTGCTCTCCGCGTCCCAGCCGGCAGTTATAAATAAGATGCATATGAAAAAAGTGTTAATAGGTATATTGTATTATATTTACTTCAGGATCGTATCCAGGAAGCATCGGTTCTCCCCTGAACCTATCGATCTGGAAGAACTCCTTGTGGCCCCACTGAGGACCTATCTTCACAGTCATCTCGTCTGTGAAATCTGCATAGATCTGGAAAAACAATTTACAACAGGCTAAAGTATTTTTTTCTTTGAATAGTTACACGTCAATGCCCTGTCGTAACTTGGACAGTGTGTAGCGTATATTCAATTTTCCCCAAAATCCCCCAAGTGTCGCAACATTGACCTGTGCGTCTCGAAACCAACGAATGCCCGCAACTTGAGCTAGGTCACACACGATGGAATAACACTGCGACGATTTTATTGAAGACTAGCTCTGCCGGCGGCTTCGCTCCCTACCTACCTACATACCTACATAACAATGTTTTTTCTAGGGTCATTCTTCCGCGGAGAATCTTAACACCCTTCAGAAAATGACGTCAAATGCACAACGCCATCTATCGAATATGGAGTTCAACTGTCCGAGTAGGTATCTGAATTGCTTGTGTTGTGATATTTCACTTCTTGAACACTTTACATTCATATATTTTTTGATCGAGTGAACCGATTGCAATGAAAAACTAAGTAATACTTCAATATGCGCAGAATTTTTATCTATATTGGTTTCGTACATTTTACGTAATGCGTGCACAAATAAACAGATGAAAATGCCAAAAATGCTGGAAATTCTGTTGGTTATCCTTTAACACCCTGGCTTTATTTGGATTTTAGTTTTGATGTAAAAGATTTTTCCTTAGATTTATTATATACTAGCTGTTCCCCGCGGCTTCGCTCCCGCGGACACACCCACAGGACCCGTTTTCGGGCTAAAAAAATAGCCTGTCACTCAGGAATAATGTAGCTTTATTGGTGAAAGATTTTTTTAAATCGGTCCAGTAGTTTCGGACCCTATTCGGTACAAACAAACAAAAAAATCTTTCCTCTTTATAATATTAAGTATAGATACACTAGCTGTTCCCCGCGGCTTCGCTCCCCTGGGCCACCCCTCAAGACCCGTTTTCGGGATAAAAAAATAGCCTTATGTTACTCAGGAATAACGTAGCTTTCTATTGGTGAAAGAATTTTTTTAATCGGTCCAGTAGTTTCGGAGCCTATTCGGTACAAACAAACAAACACACAAAAAAATCTTTCCTCTTTATAATATTAGTATAGAAGTATAGATATATAGATAGGTATAACTCTAGAATTGATCTGCCTGGACCGCATTATAGTTCTCCTCTAAGGCCTGTCACACACATTCTGAATTCCTCTCTGAATCCAGAGTCGGAATTCAAATTATTAATTAAGAAAGCCCGGCAACGCATGCAATTTCACTATGCTCCACACACATTCAGATTTTTTCAAAATAAGATTTACTCTGGCATTCAGATTATGAATTCCGACTCTGAATTCAGACAGGAATTTCAGAATGTGTGTGACAGGCCTTAGAGTAGAACTATAATGTGGTCCAGGCAGATCAATTAGAGTTATACCTATCTATATATATATAATGAATCTAAGGAAAAATCGTTCTTTTCCAGCCTAATTCATTGTATACCTACCAAGCATAACACGATTACAGAAAGTGATTATATACTAAAGAAACCTAAACTCACCCTAGCCAACATCCCAGCATTATTAACAGGCACCAACCCCGGCGCCAGACTCTTGGACACGTCCAGAACAGGATCAGTGAAGTTCCACAGGTATTCGTACACCGTTTTCTTGACAAACGGCTCTGGATTGTACATGCTGACGAAGGAACTCAGGAATGCCTTCACAAAATAGTTCGCGTTGTGGAGGTAGGAGAACATGCCCTGGAAAAAAAAATAGTTTGTTTTTAAACCTTCCGGCTACGTACGGGACAAATTATATTACATTTTTTTATTTTTAATACAAGCTTTTTTCGTAGTCTTCTCAGCAAACTCTTTCATTTGATACCCATATCATGGCAGTGCACAAAAAATAACTAGTCCACCATCTTGGGCCATCCGCCATATTGGATTGACGTCACTTATCTAACCATGCATTGTCATCCAAACTAAACGTGTATGCAAACTTTGATCTTAATCGGTGGAGGATAACTGCTTTAAAATTCTGTTGCAAGATTTGAGCCGAACACACTTAGGTACATACATACACACATACAAACATACACACATTCATTGCAAGTTAATTAAAAGCATGTAAAAAAGACTTTTATACTACAAAAATATTCAACAGACTTTCAAATAAAAACACTAATTTCGGAAGTCAGTGTTCTTGTTTTCGTGTTTTCGTTTTTTGACATTGCCTTCTGAAATCGAAGTTATTTTTCACTTTGTAGTGTTTTTATTTGGAAGTCGGTTTAATTTGTTGTATAAAAAATAAAAAATAAAACACTTTTCTGTGGTACACAATGAACAAGTTCTATAGCGGGGTCTCATTGCTAAGAAAGATAATTTGGTTCAAATAAATCTCACAAGATGGCGCGACATGTGTGTGTACAATTCAATAGAATTTGATTTATTTCTCGTCTTTACTAACTTAATTTAAGTACTACTAATACTATTTTAAGGGTTTAGCTTAAGTATATTCTTATATTGTATGTCGTTTTCTGACAAATAAACACTTTTTCTTTCTTAAAATTTTCTGGAATTAAACATAAAAATTGTATGTTTTTGTTTAATCAACTCTCCTAAGTACAAAATTATGGAATATTGGGCTCTTAATTCACATATCAAAGATTATTTAAACGGATCATTTAAAATTGATGCCAATAGACGGCGCATTTTTTAATTTCTGAGGCATTCCACTCGATTCTTAAAATTTGCATTATTATTTATTAAAAGGTTAGAAAAAAACATATATTTATTATTGATTCATGTAAATAATTTTGAACACAAGGATTTTTGTGTAACTAATAGTTTTGCTTTAAAAAAAAAAATTACAACACGATATATTTTCGCAACTTTTGGAAAATCCTCCAAAACGTGGCTGTTTAAAAATATTGTTACACAGAAAAATTGATGGCTGGAATTTCTCCATAACTAACATAGCATATGTAAATCAAATAATAATTTGCAAACAAAACTGTTCAAAAGGAGGTTCAATATTGATATTTTGGCTCCGAGCGGGCGCACGGCCAGTACTGAGCTAACATTGGGGCGTACATATCGCCTTAAATGTATCCCATAAAATGTATGGTGCTTGTAGAATAGGCCGCGCTAGCGGAGCCACTGGTAAAGCTAATTCATAATAAAATTAATTCAAAGTTAATTGAAAACTTAAACTACTTAATTTTTTATTTTCGAGTGATAGATCATCCATCGTCATTTTCTGGTTAATATTTTGTGTGTTAGCTACACTTATTATAGATCCTCTTAAAGCAAGAAAATCTACAATAACCAATTTGAATAACCGTTTTATTACCCGGAATTGTAGCCGCCATTTTGATTTTGAACATTAATGGCGTGGAGTCGCTTCTAAACCTTTGTTTATTAATAAATCTATTATTATTTAAATTGGTTTCGAGTCCTTGGCATTATTAGCATAGGTTAAATAAGTACTGTTGTTTTATTGTTAATTCCATTTTGCATTTGTGATGGTTTTTTTTCTAATAGTAATAACCCTCTGAAGTGTGGACGTGGAGATGTTTTTGTACGCGTTTTTGTTTAAACTTATACTTGGTCATCAAGGTGAACTACTTTTTCTAAGAGAAAAACCTGCCATGAAAAAAAAAACAGTTTTTCCCAAAGGGTTTTCCATTTATTTTTAACCGATTTTCCAAAAAGGAGGAGGTTTGTATGTTCGACTTTCAGTTTGCGTTTTTTATGGTTATTTTCACCGATTAATTACTCCGTCAATTATGAACTGATTTTGAAAATATTTTTTTTGTTTGAAAGGGTATACTCTCGAGGTGGTGCCACTGTCACCAAGTCAGGATCTGATGAGGAGATCCCATGGAAATCGAGGAAACTCCTCAAATTTTATATGCATACTTATAGCGATTTTGGTATTTTCATTAACATGGCAAGCATTTGCATTCAGAAAATATCATTTGGTGAAGTGGAACTGATCAAGAAGACCACAGATGGCCGGTGGAATTTCTCAATGTTAAGTATGTTTTCGGTATAAGATATCCCGAATAGTTAAATGACTGTGATGAAGCAAATTAAAAAAAAAATGTTTCTTATGAAAATGATAGCATCGAACTGCTTTGGTGATGAAGCCGGGAAGTAGGTACCGGAACTGCGTAATAAAACAATGTATCCTAGTCGTGTTTTGGCTTGTTAGAATTGTTATGAGAAGGCCTCTGGCAAATGATAATGGCTAGCTAGGCTAAACTAAAAAAATAGAAAAAAAAAAAATATTACTAAACCGATTACCAAAACAAAACACTACAAAGAACAAAAATAATTTTATTTTCGGAAGTCGGTGTTAAAAATGAAAAAAAAAATAGGTACCACAGACACCGACTTCCGAAAAGAATTTTTTTTTTCGCTTTGTAGTGTTTTTTTTTTGGAAGTCGGTTTATTTAAAATAACAAAAAATCTAAACCAATTTCCAAAACAAAACACTACAAAGAACAAAAATAATTTTATTTTCGGAAGTCGGTGTCAAAAATGAGTAAAAATAGGTACCAAAAACACCGACTTCCGAAAAGAAATTTATTTTTCGCTTTGTAGTGTTTTGTTTTGGAAGTCGGTTTATTTAAGTAAACACAGAGTAATGGGATCAGTTGATTTAAATATTAATAAAAAACAACTTAATTATTTTATAATATAAAAAGTGGTTTGTTTATTACTTTGTTCAGGATAAAAACATTTTTTTTTCTGAAACCTATCAACGAATTATAGTGTGCCCAGTGAATTTGGGGTACTGCGTTTAAGTCGGAATAACTGTTAAAAAAAAACCATATATTAAAATCACTCGTTAATTTAGACCTAGAATACGACCGCACTATACGGAAACGGAAGAAAACATTACTACCAAATACTACTAAGTACCAAATGTACGATAATTATGTACCTTAATACATTATTATCCGACAAAATGCTCATTAGAAATGAATAATACTCAATGTCTACTTAACCAACGTCCTTCTCTAACTTATCATTAAGATTTCAACTTAATTCTGAGGTTATTTGTAGTTAAATTAATGACACGCTCGGATTGTGGTACGAAAATCATCTGGCGTTTACGAATATTTTTTTTTACTATCTCGTTTTCTTCATTAGTAAATTGCACCCATGCGATGCCGAGGCGGCTCGCTAGTTAATTATAAAATTGAGGTTAACCGTAGCCGGTTATCGGTTACCAGTAAATCGCAATCCATATAGGTAACCACGGAAGTAGTAAGTACTTTTGTAAGTATTCGTCTTTTAGTAAGTCCGCCTTTGTACTTTTTGTATATGATTTAAAGATAAATAAATAAGCAAACCACTCACCAAAACTGCAATATTAGGCACAATAATAGTAGCGTTCAAGTCTACAGTGTTGAGTTCAGGCAGGAAGATAGGGAACCTCTTCGCAGTGTACGTCATGGTGCTATTCTCATTGAAGTACACGTTCGAGTGAAGGAGTTTCTCTCTGGAATCATAGAGAAAAATATGGAATAAGTAAATGCTGGCTGGTTGGATGAAGAAAAATAATTGACAGTGTCTTGCCCGCCAAATTTTGACATTTCATGTTCGTTGCAATGCTATGAGATAAATTCTATCTCTAAGTAGTCTGTGGATAAATTTAACTGAACTATCAAATTGAATATTATTGCGACCACGGCTTTTGTTTTTCTTGCATGGTTTTACGTCCTCATAGAATATTATTGACTTTAGCGCGGGCAAACCCGCTGGCAAACATAGTAAGAACTTTAAGTAAGTACCTAAAAAACATTAAAGGCTAATCATTAGTCTGATAAGGTTTTTACGTATGGACCCATAAGTAGGTAGATACCAATTTACCAAAGACATGTATAGTATTTTTTTGTAAGGAAACGTGTGTTGAAGACTGCATTAAAATTAAGAAGAAGCATTGGTATTCTCTGTGTACTACTTCCTTGTTTTTTGTTTAGAGTTTGAATACATTAAGAGTTTTGATAGATTAGGGTAATGGTGTAGCGTGAGCTCAGATATACACGGATATTTATAGCTCGTGATCACAGACATAAATCTCTAGATAACGCAAGTGCCTCCATCTGTAAGAAAACCAAGCGTGTCAGTTTTTTACCCGGCTGCAAGGAAAGGGTTATGTTTTTTGCGCGTGTGTTTGTATGTAAGTATGTTTGTATGTATGTTATATTCTTTATTACCTCCTATCTTTCAAACCGCTAGACGGATTCATATAATTAAGATATCGTTAGATAGGTCTTGACCGCCCAAGTGTTCTTAGATCGGTGAATTAAAAAAACTGACTTTTGGGCGCCATATTGTCCGGGTCCCAAATTTCTTTTTCTTCCAAACCCATCGAGTGGGGTAAGTAAATGTTTCCATTTTCTCGACCAACTTATTTTGTAATGTTTACAGCTCAATGCGGCATAATTAGGAATTCGGTTGATGTCCGGTAACCGATAGCAAACGATTGTAGGACCTACAATACCTACACTGTAGCTAATTCCGACTTTTAACACATAAAGCGTTTGATTGCGCGATGATTGCTGATTCTGGCCTCCTGGTAGTTTAGGTATAAATGCTTATAATATTCAACATCTAACTAAAAAAGCAAAAGAGGAAGTTATATCTTTTTCATGTTATTAAACTCTCTACTGATTTTAATCGTGTTTTTGGTATTGACGTCCTAAAAAAAATAAACGTCCCAACACTAGTACCTATTGATCCGTAGGTGCCAAATCTGGAATAAATATTTTAATAATAAATTATTCCACTTACGGCACCTGCGAAAAACGGGTGCTCAATGTGGAATACGTCTCTGATCTTGTTACCTAGTAACTGGGTTATGGAGGTAAGATGAACAGTCGCTCCGTGTTTAATAATGGATCTTAGCTGAATCCGGTTAGACTGGAAATAAACTTTGGGCGCACGGTTGGCGCAGTGGTTGAGCAATTGACTGCTGCGCTGCGTTCCGCGGGTTCGATTCCCGCACGGAACAAAAATTTGTATGACCTACAGATAGTTGTTCCGGCTCTGGGTGTTTGTGTATGTGAGTTTATATGTTTGTAAACGCACCCACGATACAGGAAGCAATTCCTGGGGGGGGGCAAAGACAAAAAACAAAAAAAAACTTCTAAGAGGCTTTTCAGATGACGATCATGACATATGGAGCAGTGGTGGCCCAGTGGTAACGGCCCCGAATTACGTGTCATAGGACGACCTACGACGAGAGTTCGAACCCAGGCAGGCGCTTTACTTTGCGTAATTTATTTCATTACCACTGCTCTTAAAACGGTGAAGGAAAACATCGTGAGGAAACCGGCATGTCCTAGAACCAAAAATTCGAAGACATGTGACATCCACCAACCCGCACTGGGCCCGCGTGGTGGATCAAGGCCCATTACTTCTCTCACAGACAGGATGCCTGTGTCCCAACAGTGGGAACACAATAAGGCTGCTGATGATGACATATGGTGTGGATGCTGTCTGACTTTAAACTACTTAAATGATATCATTTTCTTTGCAGATACCTTTATTTTACATAAATTATGACTCAACCATGGATATATTTTCTAGTAACAGAATCCGGCTTCAGAATCAATATACGTGGTCGCAGAAACCCTGCCTGCATCATGAGCAGGTGGGACTCCAGGGTCGCGGGCACTCAGATTGGGGACACTGTTCGCCCACCAAGTAATTCCAGTAAAACGGTGGCACATTGATCTCATGCTGCCGTGCACAGCAAGGCTCAGGGGAGGCGCTTTTTCACTCTCCCCGGGGAAGTGCCCTAAGGCGTTGAGTCTGCGTTGGACCTACGTGTGCTGTGTGGTTAATTACTGAGTTAGTTTTAGTGAGGAAAAAAATCCACTCTCCCTCGTCTTTCCCACAAAACTCCAGGCGCCCTTTGAAGGATTCTCCTCATTCAAAACAGAAAATGACGTCAACAATGTAAATGTAGATTTATGTCCCACTGTTTTAAATGTATTTCATTATATCATCGCTTGCTATGCTCTACAACCCTAAAGCAATTGAGCATGACTGTTGTTCTATTATATTATCTGTGGCATGACGATCATTTGGTTGCATCATTGACCTTAAAACTTTACCATCCGTAATCCGTTATGTTGTTTGTCGTAACAATCGTGCTGTGACGTCACCATACAGTCATACATCGTCTTCGATTTTGTGCCCACAAACTGCCTCGTGGTTAAACAATAAAAGTCTGTATTCTATATAATCTAGATTCCCCTGTTTCTGAATTAAGCAATTGAAGTTGAGTATTTGTTAAATTGTACTTGCTGATAACCTACCAAAATTTGAGTTTAATTCAGAAATCGGCCGTAGTTGCGTTTGCCCGTTTCGAACATTAGAAATGCCGAGACTTCTCCGGTCCTCGGAAAGCAACTTAAGACATATATCCTGACTATCAATTGTAGATTTTTGACAGTAGGTACGGATAGCCAGAAGCCACAAAGTTTAAGACCAGTCTTGGCTGAAAGAACCACTTATTTATTTATTTAAACTGCATGTACAATGGTGATACATAGGCGGACTTAATGCAGAAAGGCATTCTCTACTAGTCAACCTTTGGATTAATAAAAAACTTTTTTATAAAAAATACTACCGACTTCCAAATAAGAAAACTAGAAAGTGAAAAATAACTTTATTTTTGGAATTCGGTGTCTTTAGTAGGTACCAATTTTTTTAAGTTATGGACACCGACTTCCAAAAATAAAGTTATATTTCACTTTCTAGTTTTCTTATTTGGAAGTCGGTAGTTTTTTTTTTATAAAAAAGTTTTTTATTTTTCACTTAATAGTTGTACCTACCTAATAGGGTAGTAGTTAAGTAAGTACCTATAACGCCAGAATAGATTACCCGAATAACATGAAGCTTGAATATAACCGGTGAAATGAGAGATCTGCATACCCCTTTCGAGCGTACTGGCGTGATGTTATGTTATGAAATGGTATAAACAATAAACAGACATGCGATTGCAGCAATCCCGAGAGATTTATTTATTGCCGTTATTTATTGAAGAGTTCTGTTATATATCTCCGAAGTTCTTCATCAGATCTACACCAAATTAAAATGGGACCAATTTCGGAATATAACCTTTCAAATAAAAAAATAATTTTCAAAATCGGTTCATAATTGACGGAGATATCGGTGAACATAAAAAAAAAAAAAAAACTTGCATAATGTCGAACATAGAACCTCCTCCTCTTTTGGTAAGTCGGTTAAAAAGGACATAACAGTGGTAGGTGTACAAAATAAAAAATATGAACAACCCAGTGCGGTGAGAAGGAATATGGAGAAGTAAGTTTTTGGAACCTCGAAGGTTAAGATCGTGAGAACTGCCCAACACTTTAAAATATTGTTCTAAATAATCGGGAGTACAAGGATCGTTCATGATAGTGAAGAGCATGCAGAGGGTTCTGAGGGATCTCATCTGACGGATTGGCAGCCATTTAAGCTGGGAACGGAAGGAAGAAATGTGATCATACTTATGAAGGTCGAATAAAAAGCGAAAACAGTTGTTAAGAAGTCGATCCATTTTGTTAAGGTCACACTAGTCGAAAATTCTTCCATACAAATGTAGTCTAGCGATTACTCCATTGTTTGACGATGTACGTTCAAAATAAAAAGTAATATCAATTTGTCTCATCATTATCTAGCCCTGTATGGAAACAAAAAGGTAAAAAAAAAATACATATTTGAATGTTATGAGCGTCGAAAGTTCCATAGTTTTTGGAAAATTGCAAAACGGCCTCCATACAGGGATAGATTAGTAATTCAATAATGCAAATATTTTTATTTTGAAAGTACACATTTAGTCGTTTTTTCATGATATCTAGACTCCCAAAGGTTTATTTATATAATTTCGCGCGCTCGTTTTCTTCGTAAATCATCATCCATTTCTATACGAATTTGCAAAAGTGCTAATTCGTACGCAAACTAGCTTCTTACTGCTGATCACAAATCAAATCAAAAATGTTTATTTGCCAGAAAAATACATTGTTTACAAGGGAATATCTTAAAGCCCAAAAGTCACTGTATTCTGCCTGCAAGCAAGCGTGCAAATTATTTACAATAATAAATTAATTAATTTTCAGACATCGTTCATAAACACAATTGTAAACATAAAAAAAAATATATATATATACAGCATCTATCTCTTTCGCACGTGTTGTCGGATGAGATAGCATGCATTTTAACCCCGCGCGCAAAATAGTTCGTGTCATCTACTAGAGGAACCTTAAGAAGCTTGGGATAGATCAGAGTAGGTAATAAACATCAGCATAGTCGATTATAGGCAACACCGCTTGAACCGAGGTGGAGAGAGAGACCGCAGTGAGAATGTGACTCTCTGGCTAACCTGAGCCACCTGCTTATTCCAGCCTAATCTGTCATCAATATACAGGCCTAAGTCTTTAACTTATTGGGTCTCATTAAATGCTAGATGACAACGCGGCAGATAAAGACTAGGATGAAGGGACGAACTTGACTTCCGAAAAGCCTGGCCTGGAAATCAGAGGGCAGACGAACCTATATGGATATGGAAAAGGGAGAAGGAGGTCTTTGCCCAGCTGTGGGACACCAAAGGCTTTTAAAAACAATAAACTGGTGTTTCTGTCTAAAAACCCGGCAGTCGGGTTTTTTGATTTAACCTTTTTTTATTTATAACTTTTTTGTCTACATTTTTTTTTGTCGAATATGGTACATTTAAAAATCACGTCTTAAAACCCTGTATTTTGATATCCCACACGATGGGTTTGGAAGAAAAAAATAATTGGGCTCCCACAATATGGGGCTTTGTGCCCCATATTGTGGGATCCGCCATTTTTCTATTGATATTGACGTAAGAATCATCAAAATCGGCCAACGCGTTCGGTCTCTAGAACGCCATATAGGAACAAACATACGTGCATAGACTGATTAACACATTACCCTTCTTCGGCAGTCGGGTAAAAACGCTTTTGAGTGTCTCGTTGTCCCGCAATGATTTACTTTAAAAAGAAATGAGTTCGCTTTCGAATTGTGTGCGCTCACTTGAGTGAGGTTCCAAGTTCACTTGTTCATTTATCACTACTGTTTGTTCAGCACTTTTAAAAGGTGGTTTGAATGAAGTACTTTAAGTATTTTCAGAGTTTAGGCAGGTATCTAGAGTACCTATTCGATGATTCTCAAGAGCCAGGCAAACATACTTAACCCCAGAGTGCCTCAAACGTGAATCCACGCGAGACACAAGGGCTTTTTAATTGTTTCGGTAATTACAGCACACAACTGGTTAATGGGTTAGGTAAGTACCATCATGACTGTTTTTACAATGAGGCACATATGCAAAATAGGGTAGTTTACTGAAAATTTGTTTTATTAGCAGCAGCGCTTTTGAATACTAGATCAATGAGGCAGTTAGTTCCAATTACTGAATTGCTGAACTGCGGGGACATCGCTCGATCAATTGAGTGGTGACGGTGAACCGGAGGAGGTTGCGTTGGAAGGCCTCCAACTAGGTGAACCGATGACCTGGTGAAGGATGCAGGGATGCACTGGATGCGAGACGCACGGGACAGGTCAATGTGGCGATACTTGGGGGAGGCCTATGTCCAGTAGTGGACGTCTTTTGGTTGAAATGATGATGATAATGTCTGAATATTGAAACCAACCCTGAATCTTATGGAAGCGTCCGCCCCAAAACGGCAGAATCAGACCACAGAACGCCATTAAGTCTACGAAACCTGCTCAGTTAACTGCATATATTATTATTATATATAACTGTTAAAAAAACCCTGACCTTGCCCAATATCGGCCTTGAAGTGTCAAATTTGACAGACAAACACTGCGAGACTTAAAGAGCGTATAATTATATAAAATGACGTATAATTTTACGATCGTTAGGCGACGACATGCTGTGATGGGCGTTTGTTTTTATTGCTGTCTTAGTGCTGGGTCCCTAAACTTACTGTTTGGTACTTGTAGAGGTTACGCGTTAATGTGGAGTTAACGTATTGTTCGTCAAGTCAAAGATTAAGGCCATTAAGTACTAGGCCATTAAGCGACACTTTTGAACGTCAACAATTAAAACAAGTTGATTCTAACAACGTAGCTTGTGTAACAAAAGTAGCTTGTAATGGAGAAGAACGGACAAGAAACTCCATACTTATTCTAAAAAAAAAAAAAATGGTTTACAATATTTACATAAGTACATACATTAATAAATTCATATATGTGAGGACGATGCAACCTAAAGTATTAAAAGAATTAACAGTAAATTCATTAATGTGAATGTCACTTGTCTAAGACGTATATTCCACGATGTCGAGAAATTAAGTATAGCTACTTTTTACCCAGTCGAAACACGGAAAACAATAGGTTCCAAAGACACCGACTTCGGAAAAGAAAGTTATTTTTCGTTATGCAGTGTTTTTTTGGAAGTCGGTTTGTTTTTTTGTTAAAAAGTTTTTTATGAACAGATACATTTAGTAGTTTTTTCATTATATCCAAATTCCTAAAGGTTTGTTTAGAAAATTTCGCGCGCCCGTTTTCATCCTAAATCATCATCCATTTCGCAACAGCAAAAGTGCTAATTCGTACGCGAACTAGATTCTTACCGCTCATCACAGCATCTATCACATTCGCAAGTTGTCGGATGAGATAACATGCATTTTAACCCAGCGCATAATACAGTTTTTGCCGACTATAAAGACTTTCAGGCTTCTAAGAATATTATCTGCAACAATAGTGAAGGTAATAAAAAAAAATACTTACAGATAGACAACGGGTCCAATCTCTTCAACGTTCAGCTTGTCATCGAGACCCTGCAGGAATCTCTCGTGGTTGGTGACGTTGAAAACGTAGGCTCTCAACTTGACCTCATCGGGGGGGTCCGACCACCAGTCGTATGGTGGCATACCTGGGGGACAAAAGTAATATTATGATTATCATCATTTACTTGAAAGGCGTCTATCTACCGCTGGACTTATGACTCGCCATAGTGATTGTTAAAATGACAATATTTTTTTTTTTTATGTCCCCAGCACAAAAACCTATAAAAGCAAAAAAAAAAACCGGCCAAGTATGAGTCAGACTTGCGCACCGAGGGTTCCGTACAAACCTCAGCTTAAAGGTATTATAGACCTGAGTAAAAAGAAAAGAAAAGAAAGAAAACATTTTTATTTGTGACCCGCACAGGAGACACGACATAAGAAAAACACAAACAATATAAAAAAATAAAAATAAATAAACCCGTGCGAGACCAAAAAGGCTCCTATCTCAGCATGATATGAATCAATCTGAATCTCAGTATTTGATTTGAATTTGAATTTTTCCTTTATCTGTGCTATAAGACGTTGCTTCGTACCAAATTCCAAGATTCTGAGTTCACGGGAAGTACCCTGTAGGTTTTGATTCTCTTGCGAGTGTCGAAAATTTGCGGCAATTTGCGGCATAAACGGCTGTATCTTTTGATTGAGTTGGCTTAGAAGTTTGATTTTTTCACAGATTTAAGGGACAGTAGACTTGAGTATTTGATATATAAATTTCAGCTTGATACCTCCACGCGTTCCTGAGAAAAAGGGTCTTGACAGACAGACGGACGCACAACAAAGTGATCCTATAAGGGTTTAGTTTTTCCTTTCGAGGTACGGAACCCTAATAAGCCACGTACTCGCGTCATCCGCCAATGCTTACAGAAGTTTATTTAAATTAATTAGCGGCTCCTCGATGCGCTGAGTACGATGCTTATTTTTTGCTTTTTAAGGTTTTTGTGTCGGGCGTTTTCAAATTTAATGTTAAAATCATGATTTTTAAACTACATATAATACGCTTCAATCGACAATCTATCGAAACACGTAATTATGACACGATATCTTCCGAAAAAAAACCCAGATTCAAAAAGTAAAATAAAGAGAACTTTTGAACGGCTGAACCGACATTAATCATACATAGCTACAAACACACTCGACAAAGTCACCTTTCAAACAAAAAAACTACATCAAAATCGGCTCTTCCGTTTAGAAGCTATGATGCCACAGACATACCTACACACACACACACACGGCAACACACGTCAAAGTCAAACTTATAACACTCCTCTTTTTCCGTCGGGGGTTAAAAATGTATGAGAATGATTAGCTCTATCAAAATGTCACGTGATCGATTCCTTACATTTTGAATTACGGTATTTAGAAAGAATGAAAGACAGTATGAAAGAAAGAAAGAATGAAAAAGTGTATAATTGACACAAAACGACATCATTCCGACCATCGGCATCGCTGATATCAAATGACACTTGTCTAGACCCTCAAGACCAGTGGCGGGCAAACTTTCCTAGTGGGGGGGCCCGAAAGTTTAAGAAATTTCAGAGGAGGACCAGAATAATAGGAAAAATGCATTTAGTGTTGAAACTTTTAATCAAACAAAAAACATTACAGCATTACACACTTGCAAAAATGTTAAAATTACAATTTAACTTTTAATCGAAGGCCCTGCCATGGCAGGCGTGTGAGACATTTGAAATTGCTTTTGATTTGCCATAATATTTCGAATGCAGGTTCGAGCTGTGACGTAATAACTTTCAGCAGCGCGAAATCTATTATTCTACTAAGTAGAATCTACTTTATACTTCTGGGCCGTCAAAACACAATTATCGCGGGTCATAATACTATTCATGTCGAAGGACCGTCGGTGGGCCGGATTAAATGCTTTGGCGGGCCGGAACTGGCCCGCGGGCCGTACTTTGCCCACTACTGCTCAAGACTATAGCTACTTCACAGAGAGCTCAACTACACTTACTAGATCCGTAAAGGTAGATAGCCTTTGTCCAATTTCACGGTTTCACGTACCAAAAACCAAACTTCCTTTTATCAAACAATTCTAGACATTAATAACAAACAAATAAAGTTGGTTTTGACCATAAACACGAAACACAAAACCAAGTTTGCTCACGTCATATTGATCGTCCGATGTTTACAGAACAAATATTGAAGTGATAATTTATATTTGCCAGCTAAATATAGGAAGCTTTATAGACAAACAAACACTTGGTTGTATGCTTGCTTATGTAGATATTAATTAACAACCTATTGACAAAATGGTCTGTCAACTCGTCTTTAAAAGGGGTATCGTGTTGCCCAGGAACAGCGTTGTAGAGGTAGACGCAGTCACTTAAGGTTGCCCTAGAAGGTTATTCTTCCATTCAAACGTATTATGGCGATTACTCCACTGTTTGACGATGTACGTTCAAAATAAATAATGATATCAATTTGTCTTATCATTATCTAGCCTGTACGGAAATAAAAGAGTAAAAAAAAAACAAAATTCGGAAGATATGAGCGTCGAAAGTTCCATATTTCAACACTAATTTTAACGCGGGTCTTTTTTTCACTAATTTTAACGGTGGCACGAATCCGAGAGGTCCAATTTTTCAGGTCAAGTCATTAAAAATTGGACCTCTCGGATTCGTGCCACCATACGAAGCCGCGGCGGACATTTGAACGAACATAATTGGCATAAATGGGCCTTTTAAATAAAAAATAAATTTCGTTAATATCTCACACACATCTTGTTTTATTCAATTTTAACATCGACTCGTCCTTGTTGAAAGACCCTTTATTAGGATATTATGTATGCAAACGAAACTGTCCAAAAAGAAGTTCAATATTGATATTCTGGCAACGAGCGGGCGCACGGCCAGTACCGCGTTAACATTGGTCAGCCAGCTCGCGAATATGTCTCCTCCGACTGCACAGCATGATTTTCTTCTTGCTTACGTCTTTTTAGATCGCTTCTTAAGGTCTTTTGATTTTTTTTATTAACCTTTTTTATTTATCACTTTTTAGTTAACATTGTTTTTGTAATCATTTTAATTTCACAAATCTACATTCATACGCAAAATTGCCTTTTGATACTCGAATGTAATTAAAATCATAAATCTATTAGTTACAGGCTCTGTACAAAAAAAGTTAAATCTTGGATAAAGAAAGGTTTCGGAGTATTAATTACTACCTACTTAAGGCGCCGATTCCCTTGAGTAGCTGATTTTAAAATGAGAATCCCGTCTAAACGGCTAGTTGTAATTTTTTGGAAAAAATATATGTTACATTAGACCATTTTCTTAATAATTTGATTTAAGAAAATGTTGAGTTTTATTCTTATAACATAGTGTAATTAATTTGTAAAGTTATGTCTAAAACGGACAAAAACACGACAATCGCACTAAAACCGCTGGGCGTATTTTAATGAAATCGACACCATCTCAAAGACAATTTAATTATCTACATTTTGATGTGAGGCTTTTTTTTAAAGTAATAGAATAATAAGGAAAGTACAAAAAACTACAAAATTTTTGGTCACGCGGGTGTGAAACGAGTGCGCGTTTTGTTCCCTCAAGGTCGTTGGCGTTAGTCGTCGTCTTAAGTTACATACACATCGCAAAAGGATTTTCTTTCTTTGATTATTTCTCTTTATTTCTTTCTGTTAGCCGTCAAGCCGTGACCCTCATTATTTCCAAGCCATGCTAAACTTTACCCACGGCATCAGCTGATTCTGTAATTGCCCCTCACAAAAAATCCATAAATTATTTATTTAAAAATAGCATGACAGTGACAACCGTCTTTACCTGCCCATAATCGTCCTTAAGCAACTTTTAAGCTGGCCTTACTTATGTTGGTTGACCTAGACACACTGCCGATGACCTTAAACTTGCAAGCGACATCGTTACGAAAGTTTATGCAACTTCCTGACTTCAAAAACTTACGATAATAAACTCTGACATTGAATGGTCAGAGTTTATATTCAAATGTATTGAGATTGTCATTTTAAAGTTGTTGTGGTCATACGTAACTGTGAGGTGAACTGTAATAATAATTTATCCTCTATATGAAGGAGTTTTAGTAATGGAGGCCAATCTTAATCAGCGGCACAGATAATATAATACTAGCATACAGATACCTCTTCCCATACAAAGAAACCGTTTACCGTTTTTAACCTCCGACGGAAAAAATGGGTGTTATAAGTTTGACGTGTGGTGCTGTGTATTTGTGTGTCTGTCTGTGGCATCATAGCGTCCAAACGGGTGAACCGATTTTGATTTAGTTTTTTTTTGTTTGAAAGGTGATTTTGTCGAGAGTGTTCTTAGCTATATAGTTTGAATAAAATCGTTATGGGCGTTTTACTGTTTGAATCGGGGTGTTTTCGCAAGATATCGTGTCATAATTACGTGTTCAATAGATTGCTGATCGAAGCGTATCTACTATGTACTAGAAAAATCATGTACCATTGAAATAAAAATTGGTCGGAGGTTTCTTAAATTTTGAAATTTTACTTGTTCCTCTGATTAAGCTGAATACTTTTCTAAGAACATCGATCGCGTTAGTTTCCGTTCCGTGGATATAGGTGGCGTTAGCAGCGACTTGCAAGTAAAAGGGTTAAGGGTTCGTGAATACTTTTTTTTTAATACATCGACGATTTTTGTTATAGTATTTCTTGCACGTTTTTACGGTTTAATGAGTTACAAATCAAATTAAAAAAATCGATTGGATGCCTCAGAAATTTAAAACCCCGCCATCTATTGGAATCAATTTTAAATGACCCATTCAAATAATCTTTGAAATGTGAATATGAAGAGAGAAAAGATATTCTTTAATTTTGTGCAAGAGAGTTAATTAAACAAGAACATAATTTTTTTATGATCATCTCTAGAAAATCTTAACATTTCACAAAACTCAAAAACAAATCGAAGCTTATCACGCCATCTAGTGTAATTTATTAGAACTAAATTTTCTTTCTTTGCGTTGGGTGTCCGTGATATCAGCGGAGACTAGCCAAGCAGGCTGCAGATTTTGTGTGCGCAACCACAGGGTCTAATTCTCGCCAAACTTCCTGCCCGCCCTGAAGTTGGCTTTCGAATGCGCAAGGCACGGATCGGTGCTGTTTTTACCCGACTGAGGGGAACTACCGAAGGAGGGTAATGTGTTTATCAGTCTATGTATGTCTTTATGTGTGTATGTATGTATGTTTGTTCCTATGTGGCGTTCTAGAGACCAAACGCGTTGGCCGATTTTGATGATTCTTACGTCAATCGATTCGTCTTAACACTGCGAGTGTCACTGGCTATATTAAAATTGGAAAATGGCGGATTTTGAAGTTATAATAAGAAAAACATTTAAAAAAACAAGAAACCCGACTGCTTAAAAAGCGAACTAAAAAGAGGTAAACAAGAAGAAAATCATGCTGTGCAGTCGTAGGATACATCTGGTTTTGGCCAGCCAGCTTGCACATATGTATCCTCCGACTGCACAGTATGATTTTCTTCTTGTTTACCTCGTTTTTGTTCGCTTTTTAAGCAGTTGGGTTTTACATTTTTATATTAATTTTATTACTTAATTTTTTTTATTTTTTTTCGAATTTCTTTGAAACATGTAAGTGGTTTATATTTTTGCAATCACCTCTAAAACCCTTCATTTTGATACCCCACTCGATGGGTCAAAAAAAATTGCAACCCCCACAATATGGCGCCTAAAATCCGCCATGTTCCTTTAATTTTAAAGGCACTTGGGTGGTCCAGACCTATCTAACGATGTCTTAATTATAAAAATCCGTCTAGTAGTTTGAAAGATATGAGGTAATAAAGAATATTACATACAAACAAACATACATATATACAAGATACGCGCGAAAAACATAAACTTTTCCTTGTAGCCGGGTAAAAAAGGCAAAATTGTATGGGATTGACAAGAGATATCGAAAAATCACGTGATCAATCCGTTACATTTTGACCATAGCCATTGCTGCTCTAGAATCTTGGGTCGACCACAGCTTCTCGCCAAATTGTTGATAAACAAGACCAAATGTATGAGATTGGCTAGTACCTAAATGTGTGTGTTGTATGGAAACTGGAAAGGAGTCCTTTCGTTTCCTATTAAGTTTTCACAATGCCAAGAACTGTTTATTTTAATTACTTAATTAGTTAATCGATTAAACTGGTTGTTTTAATTTTAGAATCCCTTTCAATAATCGAATGTCGATGCGTCATAATAAAAACCGGCCAAGTGCGAGTCGCGCTTTGCGATAAATAATGGTACGGAAGCACGAAGGGTTCCGTACCATAATCGCAAAAACAGCAAAAAAAAATACGTTTGTTGTATGGTAGCCCCACTTAAATATTTATTTTATTGTTTTTAGATTTGTTGTTATAGCGGCAACAAAAATACATCATCTGTGAAAATTTCAACTGTCTAGTTATCACGG
Source organism: Anorthoa munda (assembly GCA_945859665.1). Lineage (NCBI taxonomy): Eukaryota > Metazoa > Arthropoda > Insecta > Lepidoptera > Noctuidae > Anorthoa > Anorthoa munda. The sequence goes on along the minus strand of OX243917.1, from coordinate 11,014,999 downwards.
TTCACGAGATACAGCCTGATGACAGACAGATAGTGGAGTCTTAGTAATAGGGTCCCGTTTTTACCCTTTGGGTACGGAACCCTAAAGTAAGCCAAGTGTAAGTCTGACTCGGGCACAGACGGTTCCGTATTGACAGTTGCATTCACCAAAATAAATAGGCAACATTACTAACGTTCATAAATAATGAAAGCACACATTGCTCTGACGAAGGGACAAAATTTCCAAGTACATTTTATAAGGTGGTCGACTATTACTCGTAAACTTGTAAAGCCTGCTTATCTATGATATATATTTAAAAAACGGAGATATTGTACTGATAAACAATATCATATCAGTAACCTTCTAACGGTCCGGAAGCTTTACATTACTCAAGTTGTTCTCACAAAACATAAAACACTTACCTATGATTCCAGAATATTGGCAAGAAGAAGAAAAGACATTATATTAAAAGCACCACAAACAAGAACACAATTTGCCAGTATTCAACTTTGGAAACGTTCTGCTCAGCTTTATAACGCTATTAATAAACATATTTATGTCTACCCTAAGAATAGTTACGAATGCAAAAAAATACTTACGGAATGGACAAGCTTACCCACAACGAGACTGAATCATTTCTACAGCAGATATACTAACATAAATACTGCACATACATATACACACACACTCACACACTCACACACACACCCTCACACTCACACTTTCACTCAAATCACCTTGTTTTTGATTATGTACTCGTATTAGTAAATAGTTTAATGGAAACGTTTTGTTTATGAAGGAGCGGAGTCTCCTATTAAAGGCATCTGTTGCTTAAAAGGAGGCTTCAATCTCAAATTTTACTGTACAAATATGATTATCAAATAAACTATTTTTATTTATTTTTTATTAATATTTATTTTTATGATAGTTTATTTGTGATAGTTTTCCTTTTAATTTCGTTATAAATATAATACTGCAGTGATTTTTTTTCACATTTTACATGGTTCATAAGCATATATTTACTCTGTTTTACACAGCTAACAACGTTATTTAAGTAATTTTTCAATGGCATTTGTACAAAATTTTTACTGTTCCAAGTACATTTTATAAGTTGGTCGAATATTACTCGTAAACTTGTAAAGCCAACTTATCTGTGATAGTTTTCTTTTTAATTTCGTTATATATAGTACCGCCGTGATTTTTTTCGCATATCCAAAAACAACCACTTAGCTAGCAGGGGGAACACTTGACTCTAACAAAAATTAGTAATTTGAAGGTTAATTTTACGCCAACGGATGCCTGCATCGAAAAATGGTTTTAAAAGACCCGTAATATTTTTTAATGGCCTATCCAACAATTCCCTACACTATGGGATAGACGAGAGAAAAAAACATCCCCACTTTACGTGTAAATCTTTTTCATGATTTTATTTTACTACTTTGTCGGAGTGATTAATATGTATATATCCATGCCAAAATACAGCGTTCTAGTACTCTCTGAGCTAAGCTGCGGACAGACGGACAAGGCGAAACTATAAGGGATCCTTGTTGACTGCGGAACCCCAAAAATGTTGCCCTTAATTGCCATTGAAGTAAAAAAAACAATTTGCTATCGAGCATATTATGTCCTGCCATAATCATTTATTATATTATTATGTATGATGTAATTAAACGTTCTCTTTTTGGGGACAATTTTTGTTGTTATAATATACAAATATATGTTGTTATAATATCTTTTCAATCTGTTATAGAATATCCGGCTTATAGGATGATCGGATACCTTAACACCTGATATCAAATCGCATTATCATCATCAGAATCTAGTATCATGAAAGAAAATATTTGTTTAAGTAGCTTAGAACGAAGACTAGCTGGTAGATAAAAATATAATCTGTTTTAGTTTTCTTTTTTGGCAAACCCACCGCATTATTCCCAAACCACTGCAACTCCTGCAGCCTAATTGCTTAAGTGAATTTTGCAAGGCAAACAAGTTGGAACCCATCCCAAAAACTACTTTTTGTATTGCATATTACACTCTGATACGGAAAGGTTATGCTCCTTTCATTACCAATATTACGTAGAATTGATTGTAAAAGAATGAATGAAAGCGGAAGAATAGAGATTAAACTTCACTATTGGTATTGTGTAATGCAAATGTCATATATCTTCCACTCTGTAGTATCTCTAAGTAGTCTGTGTTCAACTCAAAGGAGGATTTGGAAAGCTAACGCTAGCTTTTCAAATTAGTTTCGCAATACCGAAAAAGTTGAAAGAAATGATTCTAATTCTTTGAAAGAATCGACTTGTTTCCTCTGCAGAATTCACTTACGCAATTAGGCTGCTGAAAGCCAGAATCAACAGTGGCGACCACCAGAATAGTGCCGAGGCAATGAAGCTCGAAGAAGTCCCGGAGAATGAAATAAACTGTCTTGGAACCCTCAACGAAATTAAGCAGAAAAGAATAACGGTGAAGTATCCGTCCATATCAAGCAGGAGACAAAACAAACAAGGCCAATAGGCACAAATGGTCGTTTACAACTGGAATTAGCCCAGTTGCCTCCCAAGTAACACATAAGCAAGATAAAAGTACACATTTTGCATATTATACAGTTCAAAGATGAATATAGTTTGTTTAAGAGCTTTGGGAATAGCCAAATGCTGGATTAGGTTGAGTTCGGACCCATAAAATTCTTAACGCTTAATAAATTCTGTATTTCTGTCCTTACCTTCTTAACGCTTAATAACCTATCACCGTAGGATTATTATACAGACGTTATTTAGCATTACGCGTTTCAGGTTGCTTAAAGCTGAAAAACAGCCCCGTCGGTAGAATTTGTCTGAATATCCATAATCTGTATTGCTATTATAAAAGCATTACTAAGCTATTAGCGCTTGAAACAGCTCAATGCTGAATAAAGTATCACCTTCTGAATAATATTGTTACATAATTCTATTAAACAGCTTGATACTGAATAATTGCTTTTATTTTATCTTCAAACTGGATAAGATTCTATGTTTTACTAATTATTCAGCTGCTGAATAAATAATATTATTTATGTTTTTATTAAGCTTCGTCCTGTTTAATAGAGAGTTTGATACTAACTTATTCAAATTAAAGACCATATGTATGTTGTTATAGCGCCCATAGCTTAATACCAGCTTAATTAAAATATTATTCAAAGTATTTATTTTTTGCGTTATTTAATATGAATCGAAAAACGTAAGAGAACTGGTTACATCAAACGAAAATTGTTAAAAGAATATTTAAATATCAGCAATAGTAATTGTCCAAGTGTTTCTGGTCATCAAAAGATTTATGAAAATAGTTTGAACAAAACTGAACCCGGTCCAAGCCAGCATGCGTGGTTGCCGTGCAATGAAGAGGGTTCCGTCCCCCAAAAAGTCAAACAGCATTGCGATTCACACAAGATGAGAATGCATCTGATGGCAGTGTACAGATATCGAAGAAGAACAATGTAGATACATGAAAAATTTGATATTTCGAGAAAAATTTGAAAATGGGCTTTCGAAAAAAGATCACACAAGTAGCACTAAAGGATTTGGCAGAAATATTAAATCAAAGATTCCCAGACATTTTACCTAATGATCCAAGGACAATTTTAAATACACCGAGACAAGTCCACATAAAGTCTATTGAGCAAGGTGAATACTGGCACAATGGCGTCATTGAGACACTTAAAAAATATTGATTAACACAAACATTTTGCCAGAAAACATATCACTGAATATAAACATACATAGTCCCTTAGAAAGAATTTCGGCCAATTTTAATAGAAAAAGAAATGATTATTTTATTAGCAGAAGGTATTACAGTACAAGAAAATAAAATTTACGTTATGATAAGATATTTTATTTGCGACTCTTAATTCTCCAACATGCACATAAATTTCTTCAAGTTTTTTCATGATTTTGTCTTGACTCTCCATAATATGTTGTGGTTTCGCGTATATATTCTTGATTCCTTCTAGAGTCTGTACGTCTGGTGTCCATCAGTGCCAAGTGACAGCTGCACGGCTACGTTTTCAATTTGCCTTGAGGTTCAGTTCAGTTTTCAATTTGACAGTTTCGGGTGGCTTGATGTACTGGCGTTTGTACATAAAACAAATAACAAAACACGGATTAAACAAGGGCCCAGTCCACACCACACACGCGAAATCTATAGCAGATTTCGTGTGTGTGGTGTGCACTACATTTTTAATCATAAATGAGATTTTCTCGAAAAAAAATGTAAGCAAAGACGCTATAATTTTAAATGTAATGAATTCAGTGAAAGCCGGGCGTGAAATGCCACAATAGAAAAGGTTTTTGTTAGATCGATTAGAGAACCCTAAAAATCTGAATAATTTAGAAATGTGATCAACTATGTAATTGATATTCAGAAGTTAGTGTACTGAGACTACTTTTTTCAAGTTATAGCTTAGTAACAAGACATGTGTGCACTTTTATTCAGCATTATACACCAAAACAATCGATCGCCATTAAAAATCTTTGTAATTTATACTTTCACGGAATTTACGAGATACCAAAATGCTTAATCTTACAACTACAACATTTTCAACTCGATACAAGTTATTTTGTTGGATTAAAATTGCTAGTATTAGCTATTTCGTCACAAGTACTTTTGACAGACCTATTATGTATGTATGAAAATACTATTTACTATCTATTATCTTGATTATTAACGCGGCGCGTAATAAATAATGAAAAAAAAACATACTATTCACGACAAAATTACTTGCGCACTAAAAATTAACTTAAAAATTTACTTACCGATTTTATAAGTTCACCATGTCAAATCACATTTAAATTCGACATCGACATTAAAATATTTAATCCAATTGAATTATTTTCACAATTTGTATGAATATTGTTTGTAAAAGTGTGAACAATAATTTAAATGCTTAATAAATTCTGAATACAATAACCAATTCGATTAAGCTGAGTAACTCAGTTGTAAGAGCTTAATAAAAGCAATGTGAGCTGTTATTCAAAGGTTATTAAGCTAATTGAAACGTTATTAAGCTCCTACTCAGATCTTGCTCAGATGTTATTCAGCGTTAAGCATTCAAAATTGGGGCCCTTTTTGCTTGAATAACAGCTGAATAGACGGGTACTCAGACGTTATTCAGCTTACTATTCAGCTTATGCTCTTGATGATTGCTCTTACTCAATCTTTATTCAGCACGTTTGTGTTACATGGGCTAGCACCACGGATAAAAATAATCATTAATATTATTGGGTCCTAACATTGTCAGCTGTTATATTTGATTCCAATAATAGTTATGGCAAAAATGCTTGAACGCACGGAAATTTGTTCTAATTTTCACAAGGTCCGTATAGATGCAGCCTCTACATTATCCAACATAATATTGCGTTCATTCTGCCAAAGAATACACTCCCATAAGATATGATGTGCAGATTGTATATATTCGCAGTCAGATGTAGATCACTGACATATAGGCGAGGCAACGAGTTTGAAGGAAAATTATTTACTTTTAAAGTTACCATGCCCGTTGCGAAATTGGGCAACACAGTGATCCACCTCTAGCCAAGTCTGTCTGGTTGACTGTTTTAGAATACCGGTCTTATAAGATGGCCGAATACCCAGTATCCGGCCAAACAACTATCCGTGTCAATACTATTTCAAATAAACTCACCTGGTCGCATATTCATTTTCTCCAGTAGCATGAAGTCTAGAGGAGTGAATATAAAGCTGCCTATTGACAGCAGTATTAATAGGATTCCCCACACACATTGGACTACAGGACCTGCAACAAAACAAAAATATAATTATTAATCTTGTCAATTCTTGTCTAGGTTCTAGATTATTATCTCTAAAAAAATATTCATTAAACAATCTTTTTTTTTAATCAGCTAGTCCGCCATCTTGGGCCGTCCGCCATATTGGATTTAGAATGACGTCACTTAGCTAACCATGCATTGTCATCCAAACTAAACATGTATGCAAAATTTCATCTTAATCGGTGGAGGATAACTGCTTTAAAATTCAGTTGCAAGTTTTTTCCCGAACCTCACACTTAAATAAATACATACATATATTGCAAGTTAATTACAAGTACGTAAAAATGTTTTTTTCCCCACAAAATGGCGCCGGTAAGCCGCCAATTTTTTCTTTTCCAATTTTAATGTAGCCAGTGACACTCGCAGGGTTAAGACGAATCGAATGACCTAAGAATCATCAAAATCGGCCAACGCGTTTGGTCTCTAGAACGCCACATAGGAACAAACATACATACATACGTACATAGACTGATAAACACATTACCCTCCTTCGGCTCCAGCAAAAAAGGGCTTTAAGAGCTGATTTCAAAAATATATAACACTTATATGTTAAAATGTACCTAATTCTAAAAAAAGATAACTAAAAAGTTATAAATAAAAAAGTTAATTAAAAAAAAAGAAAATCATGCTGTGCAGTCGGAGGATACATGTTCGCGAGCTGGCTGACCAAAACCAGATGTATCCTCCGACTGCACAGCATCATTTTCTTCTTGTTTACATCTTTTTAGTTTGCTTTTTAAGTAGTCGGGTTTTTTGCATTTTTTTATTAATTACTTTTAGTACCCTATCACTAAAAATTTTGCAATTTGTATAGTAAGGTACCTAAAGGATTGACAAAATACCCATAATAACTTAATTTACACATTCGTGCTATTTTTCGCTAAGGAGTTCGGTTGTATGTTCCATATCTTGAAAACTGCTGAACCGATTTTGATTTACTCTGTTCCCTAAATTGAGAGATATGTAATCCAACAAAAAAAGAATGATCACTGTCTGATAAGAAGTTTCGGACAAATGTGTGGACAAACATAAACACAAAATAAAAAAAAAAACAATTGATTATTGATTTTTGAAATCGTTAAAAAGTACGGTCAAGTTCAAGGCTGACTTGACATAACTTTCATTAGAAATTCTAGCCATCGCGCTCGCATCTCGTAACGGGTATATCAAGAGTGTGAGTGATCGATGGATTGGCTTCAATCCATATGGCAAGTACGTGTACAGTCAACTTTGTAATAGTTACTTAGAAAATATAGGTTGAAATTCTTACACGTTTGTACAGTTAATCTGGTCAGTTCATGTGTAGATGGCCTTGTGGCATAATAAGCAACATAACACTTAATTTAAATAAAGACAGAAAGAAATAAGTAAAGAAAGAAATCAAACTTCAGGCACACATCTGCAAGAATCATGTGCGGTCAGGAGGACCCCCGTCAGGAATGAAGCTCATCACGCAATTTTCTCCTTTCTATTACGTGATCCTATGCACTTGAATTAGAGTGTTTTTTTGAAAACCAAATTGGTGCTTTGGTATTATGTTCTTGCTATCTATTATATGTTTAAGTCGTCTAAGTAACAACTTTTCAAATAGCTTGGACCGTATTGGTAGCAAGCTTGAAGACAAGAAAGTATGCTCGTCCCTAGACGTGGCGCAAGCGTTTGGCAAAGTAGGCATGAAGACAGAAGACCTTATACATAAATTGAAGAGCCTGGTCCCGAAGCAATTTGCAGATATATTAGCGTCCTACGTACTAAACAGAGTCTTTAGAATAAGAGAAGAAGGTGCCTACTCATAACTGAAACAAATAAAAGCTGGCGTACCGCAAGGAAGTGTGTTTGGTCCGGTCCTGTACCTACTATACACTTGTGATATGCCTGAATTACAGCAAAACACGATTGGGACCTTTGCTGATGATATAGCCATAATGGCTGTAGGAAACAGCCACGTAGAAGCAGTAAAAAAGTTTCAAATGGCTGTTCAAGTTGATCAAGTTGATTAAACTAAATGAATCCAAATCTGTTCACATAGATTTTACCAACAAAAAACATCAGTATTCTCCAGTTTATATTAATAATAAACAAGTCCCATAAGAAAATACAGCCAAATATCTCGGCATGACCCTTGACTCAAAGTTACGCTGGAAAGCCAAAGTGGTATTGAATTTTCCCTTTAGGGATTTATTAGTAGCAGCCCGGCGTTTGGAGGTTGCTGGTGTGACACTCCCTGTTCCTAGTACAGCACGTAACGTAAAGCTATTGGTTTAGCGCCTAATTTTTTGCCGGTCGTGTCGGATTGTGAGACAAACATGTAAAATTTAAAAATCCTCGACACATTTTTATTTCATGCTACATAATTTGTCTAGTAGTTGACACGCTTCGTACGACAATCTATTGAACACGTAATTATGACACGATATCTTTTTTTTTTTTTTTTTTCTTTGTTAGTAAGAACAAAATTCTTAACAATTAATTACGATCTAGCCTAAAAGACTAATAAGCAATTTAACTCTAACTTAATATGTTACGTTATAGATTATGTTAAAACTAAGAATAGTGTCCATTTGCACTTTTACACAAGTCCGTAGCACTTTCTTAGAGTCTGATATAATTTATAAAAACACTATGTTCATGTGTTATATGTATAGCACAAACAAACATAGGAGAACACTCTAAATAAAGTAACCTTTCAAACAAAAAAAACTAAATCAAAATCGGTTCATCCGTTTAGAAGCTATGATGCCAGACAGATACACATATACACAAACACACAGGTACACAAGTCAAACACCCCTCTTATTCCGTCGGGGGTTAAAAATAAACACAGAGTGCACTTGTATTTGTACATATATTTATGCACTAAATTACCTACATGTTTTCTGAATACTAATAACTGTTGAGATTGGCCACCGTGACCGAATTTCGAACGCAAAAGATCTCTGAAAAACGGCCATTTTTAAAAGTTCACAGCTCACCTCACTCAAGTGAGCGCATACAATTCGAAAGTGAACTCTGTTGTATCATCACGGGTTCGCAAGATATCGTTCGAATTTCGAAGTGATGTTTAGAGAATATGACCTTACTGAAATTGTACCGAGGTCAATAATAATCAAAGTATCTAGATTCATTACATTTCTTAATCATACGTAAGTAGATATTTTTTTTGCGTATTCTTTGCAATGTGTAACAACCTTGCGAGTAATGCAACTTGATGTTGCAACAGAAAAAATTGCAAAAAAAAGAACTACTTGTTTACTTAGGGTTCTATGTGAATGAAGCTAAAACCTAATGTGTCATTTAAAAAAAGTTTCAGGAAAACGTCAAGTCATTGGCTGTAGTAGTCTTACAATGTGGAAGCAGGACAATGTCTTGGCATCTCGCTCTCGCTTTTGATTGCATGCATATTGCATAGCGAAACTGCTTGGTAATTGTATATAGATCTCATATTTGTTGAAAAACGCTGTTACCTGATGAAATCTAATAAATATAGTTAAATTATTGCCTAATATTTAAGAAAAGGTTTTTTTTTTTTTTTTAATTAATTACCTACTTAAAAATTGTAAACAAAATGACCTAATTCTAAGCACCCCATTACCCAAGGAGATCATAATTGGTTAGACCTTGTTTCGCAAACTGACTACAACATTGAAGACGTAAAAAATCATTTTTATTTACACACTTAATTGATATATACGGAACCGTTTACGTTCGTTAATGTTCGGTTCCGGTTTGTTTCAACTATAATTTTGTGAGCGTCGGTTAAGAACTGAAACAAGAATTTTATTCTTGTATAATTATGTTTATTAGGTATGCCTGTTACTTCTATTTACAGATGATTTATAATTTAATAGTAAGAATAAATATTTTTACCCATTATTTAGACTTCATATTTCATAACAAGCTTTAGCCCGCGGCTTTGTCAGCGTGATATGTGTTTCGATGATTCAGTTCATAGTCTACCCGTGTACTACAAGTTTCATCAAATTTTGTGCCGCACTTCCGGCCTAAAAAATATAATAGCTACGTCCGGTAGACGTAGCTATTATATTTTTTTGCAAACTTTCACATTTTTATCAAACTTCTAGCGCCCCCGTCATAGTTATTTCCAGAGAATAATAATAATAATATATTATACCTACCTAATTATATCGGATTTAATCAATATCACGTCAAAACAAATCGCAATCACGCCCCCTGGTGGCGAATCAAGAACAACTACGGTTTGCCGCGCTTTTTGTAGCCATAATGGTGGCGGTAATCGGGGCGGAGAATATAGTTCAACGCTTCCGACCTAAATAGTTATCTTAGAATCATTGTCGATCCGTAATATTTGTAATCTAAGTTTGTATGTGACTATTTGAATAGACCCATTGTATCGAATAATTTGTGTGTCTATCTCCCACGACACACAAAGAAAATTAATCCTGACTTCCCAATGGTTTGCATCTATCGGCCACCCTGATGTAACAAATAAATAAATCACATCTGATTAAGTAACTTTTTATAGCAACGACCCTGTGAACTTGCTTGAGCAGTAAAAATTAAGAAATCATTTTAATTAATATTCTAATTCCAAGAGAAATTGCGAAACTGTCTAATGTCCGGTTTGTGAGGTTCTCACATAAACTCGAACTCGAACTAAATGGTTATAATTTATTGATTCGTCAAACTTAAGTATGCCCTTTTTAGGGTTCCGAAGTCATTAACCTTATGGTTTCACCATGTCCGTCTGTCCGTCCATCTGTCCGCAGCTCAGCTCTGACTCTTAGTACTAGAAAGCTATAATTTGCCATGGATAATAATAATAATAATCACGCCGACAAAGTGGTAAAATAAAATCATTAAAAAAATTTTTTTTAGAACCTCCTCTACACGTAAAATGGGGATGGCTTTTTTTTCCGTCTATGAAATTGGTTGATTGATAGCGGTCAAACCCTTTGCCTCGCCGAATTCACTTACGCAATTAGGCTGCTGCTGTCAATTTCAGCTCGTACTCCCAATATTCGCGAGCTGGCTGACCTTTAACCAGATGTATCCGCCGACTGCACAGCATGATTTTCTTCTTGTTTACGTCTATTTAGTTCGCTTCTTAAGCAGTCGGGTTTTTTTTTTTTTTTTTTTTTTTTTTTTTTTAGTTCTCGAATTAGGTACATTTAAACAAATATTATTAGTGTTTTCTATATTTGAAATCACCTCTTAAAACCCTTTATTTTCTTTTTCTTCCAAACCCACACGATGTGTTTGGATTTCCTATTTTCCAATTTTATTGTAGCCAGTGACACTCGCAAGGTTAAGGAGCAGAGAATTGATTGACGTAAGAATCATCAAAATCGGCCAACGCGTTTGGTCTCTAGAACACCACATAGGAACAAACATACATACATATACTGATAAACACATTACCCTCCTTCGGCAGTCGGGTAATTTTCATAAAAGAGGCATATTCAAGCAAAAGATAAGAACACACGGCCTATACATTAACGAATCTAAATTAATAATTCTCACATCATCAAAATGTCTGCCGAGGTCAAAACGCTCGTTGGAACGCATCACTATGAATATAGAATTGACAGTTACACAACAGATGATAAATGTTTTTAAATGGCCGGAAAAAGTTGGATAAAAATGAATAGGTTTGAGACTAAGGGATTTGGTCTCCCGAAAATCCGGGAGACGCGCGAGTGTATCAAATTCAGTCCCGGGAATTTGGAGGGATACTTCCATACTAATATTGTTACTATCACGACAAATCTTTTTTTTTTTTTTTTAGTCTTGGAATTTCTCCTGTATCGTGGGTGCGTTTACAAACATATAAACTCACATACACAAATACCCAGAGCCGGAACAACTATCTGTAGGTCATACAAATATTTGTACCGTGCGGGAATCGAACCCGCGACACGAAGCGTGGTGTTAGCGATTGATAAATGTCAAAAATATATGGCAATGTCAAACAATATTTATTAAAGATACTATTGAAAAGGGAGTGATTGATAACGTAACGATTGACAGAGGGCATTGGAAAAGTAAAATAATTTTTGCCGTTCCCAAGTAAGGACAATGACAGGCAAAAAAAGAAGAAATAATTTCCATTCATGTCGTATGGGTTTTTGATTAAGCCTTTCAAAAGGGGTTACCCATATCATATGGGTTTTTGATTAAGCCTTACCCATATCGTATGGGTTTTTGATTAAGCCTGACCCATATCGTATGGGTTTTTGATTAAGCCTTTTAGCCTTCGGTTTTTGATTAACTGCATAGAAAATCCCTATTGAAAACCCTTTCAATGGGTAACTAGAATGGTTCCTAGAAATAATGTTCAGATTACCTAGTGAAATAATAAACAAACCAGCCCGCACTGGACTCGCGTGGACTGAATACCAACAGTGGGACCTTATAGACTGATATCCAAATAAAACCTCTTTGAACCAGAATTCTATTTATGATAATGACCCACCACAACTTACACCAAGTTGAGTTCAAGGCCGCAAATCCAATTCTATAGGGTCATCCACATACAAGTAACAGCTGATTCCAATCCGCCATTGTATGGTAATGTCACCCATCTAATTATAAGCCTAGACGACAGAAGTTTTCCTTAAAGACTAATCAATAAAGATTAATAGTTGCCTGGCCTCAATATCCTTTTACATTACGTGTGACGTCATTCTTATCACGTAATAACTCCTTAAGAATGGTTGGCGTGACGTAGGCATTGCTTGTTTAAGTCGTCCTACTACGGTATTAGGCTTAACACGCATTGCGATTTTTAGCCGCGCGGATTTTATTCAGATTTAGAGACAAAAGTCGCGTGTTTTTTTGTCCGCATACTGAATCTAACTAACACGCACTGCGGATAAAATTCCGCGCGACTTTTGTCTCTTTCTACCTGTTCATAGAGTTCAAAATATTCGCGCAAATTTAATCCGCGCCGCAGTGCGGTGGGTTCTGTGGCAAAACACGGATTTCTTGCGGTATTATTTCCGCGCGATTTTTTACCGCAATGCGTGCAGCTTCATACAATTCCATAGATCAAAGAATGGGCGGAAAAAAATCGCGCGAATAAAAACCGCAGCGCGTGCTAAGCCTTACTGTTTATAAACGCGAAAGTTGGATGGATAGATGTTTGATACTATCACGCCAGAAAGGCTGAACGGATCTGGATGAAATTTTGCACAGAGATAGATTATAGTCTGGAATAGCACATAGGCCCCCTTTATACCTAATGTTCCTCTTATGCTCTGGGATAATAATATTCTTTTCAAAGGCAGCTAGTATTTTGTACATGGGAAACGGTTATAGAGGTTAAACTCGTACGTGATTCTTATCGCGTTGTGTTAGGAAATACATTTGATTGATTAGTAGTTTAGATTTGGAGCGGCAAGGGTGTGTTTTTAGGGTTCTTTGTGAAACGTGTTGACCACGAACGACGACGACAACTTTGAACGTGTTGTTTGTGAGCGTGTTGTTTGGTTGACCACATCATCGCTTGCCATCAAATAAGACGGTGATCAAATGCGAGCCTATTAATAAACATCAGTGTTTTTTTTCAGGTAGGCTGGTTCCTGTCCTCAATCTCGCCTGATAGAAACCGAAGGATAAAGTCTACGATGAACCGAGTGAGCCCAGAAGATATCTGTTCGCTCTTGCTTTGAAGGCTGACGGGTGGTAGGAAACACAATCGCTGGCGGAGAGATCCAAATTATTTTCTGTTTGCTTTTATTTATTGAGGTCTTTGAAAATTGTGGTGGTAAGTTTAGCCCCGCATAGCCGCAAAAATAGCGCCATTATTATTGTAGGCTTTAAATGCTCGCTGTATTTCAGTCCCTATGCTGAGCCCCTGAGGATTGACCGGGCAACTTACAAGTCAGTGAAACGTGAACGTGAAGTAGCCTAATTGCGCAAGTGAATTCGGCAAGGCAAAGGGTTTGACCGCCATCAATCGACCAATCACATGCGAGATGATAGACGCAATATGGATTTACGTCTATGTAATTAGTCGATTGATGACAGTTAAACCCTTTGCCTTGCCGAATTCACTTGCGCAATTAGCCTGTGGGTTGACTCTGTGACCTCCATAATATCACAATTAATTTACCCCGAGTTTCTCACATTAATTCTAAACAAAATTATCGCAGAATTGATGTGACAAATTGTCAAGGATGCGTTATCTGCTGTAATTGGTTGAATGAATTTTCAACAGCCAATCACATCAGATAACGCATGCTTGACAATTTGTCACATTAATTCTGCGATAATTTTAAGGTGGGAAACTCGGGGCAAGCCTGCCAGAACCTAAGGCTATCAATTAATCAACCAGTATTTATAATAGTCTGATGTTATCATTTAATCCTGTAGATCCAAACATAATAACAAAACTATATTTAGATATACGGAACCCGATTAATATCATGCACGATTCTAACTCTGCCGACATCTTTTTTAGTATGCAAAACATGACAGAGTTCTATTTATGTATTTGAAACCTAGGACATTCATTGTAAAAGATCGTTACAGGCTCAATGTAAACGTTGCCTTAGCCTTTGTCATCGCAATGATAATTAAAAATAGAATAAGTTTGTCTATTGACCGCCGAAAATGGGACAAGGAAGTTTCGGGTTAATTTGTTTATGGTTTTGTTTTCTTTTTTGGGCTGACAGGCGTTTAGTGTTTCAAAGCCAGTTAATAATAATATCATCATCATCATTTCAGACGGAAGACGTCCACTGCTGGTCATAGGCCGTCGCCAAGTGTCACCATATTGACCGATCCCGTGCGGCTCGCATCCAGCAGATTTTCGCAACATTCAGCAGGTCATCGGTCCATCTAGTAGGAAGCCTTCCAACTCGTACTCGTATCATCACGACTTTATTTCCCAACACCCGTAACAACACCCGGTACAACCCATGCAACAGAAGAAAAGCCTCTACCATCAACTGGGCAATCCAGATTCTGGGTTGCTATCTCTTTGCCTCACCCCGGAATCGAACTGAGAACCTCACGCTAAACAATAACACTTGCGATCAACTGACTAAATCACAATGCCGCAGGAAAATGAGGATACCAGGAGGGGCAGATCCAGGATTAATTTCTGGGGTAAGAAAAGTTGTTGATTCAAAGACAGTGCCAGAATAAGCCAGCTGGTTAATTGGACTTAGTAAGTTTATTTAGGACCAATTTTAGGTTAGCAGTTTTGTAAAACCTACGAAAGTGATTTTTCCAGAAATAAGGGCTCATTTCGAACAATCGTGTTGGCGGCTTACCAGCGGCATACTCTTTCAACTACTCTAGGCTAGCAACTTTCTGAAAGCTAATCCAGTCGTTAAAGCCGGCCGTGAGTTACAACAGCAAGCGAAGGGAGCTCGAAAATTTTAGCACTTTGGATCGGTTTCCTTTACACCACTATGAACGAAATAAAAGTTTCTTGCCGAAAAGTGGAATTAAAAAGAGATACTAAGATGGAGGAGCAAGCGAAGCGAGCTTGAAAATTTTAAGAACTCGGCCTCGGATATTAGGCTTTCTTTTGACAGTTGAATAGAGATAAACTGAGTACAACAGCGAGCGAAGCGAGCATAGAAAATGTTTAGACTAATCATAATTATGTACATAAATAGTTCTCTAAAGCTGCGCGTGATATGATAGGTTTCATAGCTTGTTTTTTTTCGCCCAAGCTATGAGCCCCCGGGAGCACGGGGCCTTTTGCGGTTTTGTTATGTTAATTTGGCCCTGATCAATAAATTACAATAACTATACAAATATTAGGTAGATAAATTGTGTAATGTGGGTACTATACGTGCTCATTTATTTATTTATTTATTTAAACTTCATGTACAATGGTTATACATAGGCGGACTTAATGCAGCAAGGCATTCTCTACCAGTCAACCTTTGGGTTCAAAAAGGACACAACAGTGATAGGTGTACAAAATCTACCTACCTAACCCCGGAAAACAAAGACGACTTTGTTTTCCAAAGGGTTAGGTAGATGGATGGGATAGGAGGATAGGATAGATGGACCCTTTTTCCACACTTAGACTCGCATTTGGTCGGTTGTGCGTGCAGACCTCCTCTGTGCGAGGGAATGGGCCGTAATCCACCACGCGGGCCCAGTGCATTTTGGTGGCACATATGTCTTCGAATTTTTGGTTCTAAGACATACCGGTTTCCTCACGATGTTTTCCTTTACCGTTTTGAGAGCAGTCGTGATGAAATAATTTACACAAAGAAAAGAGCCTGCCTGTTTTCAAACCGACGCCCTACAATTTGTAAGTCGAGGCCGTTACCAATGGGCCACCACTGCTCTCTAAACACAGACGTGATGTTATGTATGTGTATGTTAGGTATTTATAATAAAAGGATAATGAAAATAATGTACGCAAAAAGAAACAAATGTTCAATCAAAGCGATATACTAATAAGTCTCTCAGAGCCTTGACCGGCACCGCACATGCCCCCGTGCCACCCCCCTAGATCCGCCTATGAATACCAGGGATTTTACGAAATCCCTGATACCACGAAATGACGGCAGATGACGAATATTCTTGTTTATTACGTCTTCTTACTATACATTTTTAGTGACATGACAAAATTCTAATATTATGTCGATGATATGTCGTCTCACTGAACTAAATCTAGTAAAATGTGTAAAGTGTTCATGGATAAAATAATAAAAAAAAAATATAATTTGTATTTTTTTTTATTATGTCCTTTATTGCTTTTTTTTCTTATTTATTACATTTTTAAATATTTTTTTTTTAATAAATTTCAAAAAAAAACATTTAGAAATATAAAAAATAGAGGCCAACCGGGATCGGGAGCAGGGTCCAAGCTACCGGTGGTTAGGGTTCCAGAGACAGGAACCTCCTCACAATGCGAGCCGTATCGAGGAGTACTGCCTTCTGTATCAGACCCTTGATCCAACCGCCCAATGAAAGCCTCGACAGATGGTCGTCGAGGCTCTTGGCCATCAGGCCGTTGGTTGTAACGACAATCGGCACAATGACCGCCGAGTCCACATTCCACATGTCGACAACCTCGTGTGCTAAGTCAAGATACTTAATTTGTTTCTCTTTCTCAGCTTTCACGAGGTTCTCGTCATGCGGGATGGTGACATCGATTATCATTATTATCATTTTATTATTATTATATTTTCTTTTATTTTTTCATGGATTTATATTAAAGTTTCAATCAACTAAACAAATTCTGGCGATGATATTTTACCTTTTTCTATTATGTGAATTTGTTCATATCAAAAATAAATACAATAAAACCGTCTTTAAAATATGCGTGGTTCACTAACACTTATGACGACGAGTAACTCCTTTTTTTGCGGTCAGTTATAAAATGTTAACATTTTTATTTATTAAACAAGGCAGCGATTTGTGGCACCTTGAATTACCTACATAAAACATTTAGTTTCTTACAAATACATTTTTTGGTTTTGCATTGGACCTTTGATTTTTCACAATTACTTACATTTTTTTAAAGCTTTGCCCTCGAAATGTAGAAACAGGAAGTAGGCCGTAATATAAAAGGGGCCCAGTGCTGGTTGGAGAAGGTCACTATGTCATAGATATTTTTTAGTTCTAGGACATGTCAGTTTTCTCAATGTCAATAATAGTAGATTGTTGCATCGAGCGTAAAGTGAGTTATTAATGCATGATTGTTATGTTGGTGCCCGAGCGCATGCGAGTGCATTAATTACTCACTTTCGCTAAAGGTGCGTAAACTACATTTATTTCAACTGACAATCTCAAAATAAAAACGCAAGTTAATGAAAAATATTTATTCCGCGCCTTTACGGCAAAAGGTTATTTATATATAACAATTTAATTTGCAGCTGTATTTATACTTTCTGGAGTTGAATTCATATCGCTTTCGCTTTCCATTTATTTAACTTTTCTTGCCAAATATGAAGTATCAAAGTTTTACAATGGTACAAAATGCGCACCATTTGTTTTTTTTTTTCATCAAATCGATTTTATTCAGCCGATTTTTATTTTCAGCCAGTATCTTTTTGATCGAATGCATACATTTTACATTAAACTTAATGGGAGACATTAAACCTCTGTGGTAAATTTATATCTAAATAAAAAATAAAAAACAATGCATTAATAAAAAAACTGTGCAACAATGAGATTTCATATAATATTAATGCACTGTTTTGGTTCTAAGCAAAAAATACGTCTTTTGTGATCAGTTTTGTAGTGATTAATGATAACAATATTACTACGTAGTTGAAACAAAAAACTATTTAAAATCGTACTTACTGCAACAAGTCCCCTTCTTTTTATTCGCCTCGCAATTTGTTTTCTCTATGCAGTTTTCCACACAAGTATTGTTATCTTTGGTCTTATATAAACTATTTAGAGAGTCTGTGGCACTCCCTGGCCTTGAATCACTGTCTTCAGATCTTAGGGATCCTGAAGAAGACCCGCTGTCCTCGTGAAGTATCTTTTCCGAAGACATCTTGAATGCTTTGGTTTCTGTAAAGAAGAAATGACATGGAGTTAGAGACATGCTTTAAAAAAAAATACAATACTGGCTGGAAATACGTAGCGCTTGTTTTTGGCACGCTAGCAATAATGTGGCAACATTGCTTTTAAACGGCGCTTTAAAACATGAGTGCGATATGAAGGGCCTTAAGTGACATTCAAAAGCGACAACGATTTTCAAATATCAACATGTTTTACCACAAGACTTATGAAAATCTTTACCATTGATATAGTGTCACTTTGTCTATTTTATGGCTCTATAGTCCTGGTGATTCTAGCACTAGAATCTTGCTGGCGTACCCCTCAAAAGTCGAGATACCTCCCATTATACGTACTTTTTAAAAGCTTTGACAGGTGGCGATTCAATGTAGCTAGCTCTGTTTTGTCAACGGATTTGGGCCAGTTGAATTTTGAAAAGTTCGAAATTCAAACGGTGTCTCGTTGTGAACCCGCGATAATTTACTTTTAAAAACAAATTAGTTCGATTGTAAGGTGTGCGGTTAACTTAACAGGCACTATACTGTAGATTTTCAGAACTGAACTGTTATGAACCTTATTGATTTAACCTCCTTTTTGCAGTCCCATAGCTTTCTTGGCTACGTTCCAGAGCCCGCGCTGTTTGGAAGCATGCGATCTAGTTCCGTGAAATCGTATGTTTTTGGAGAAATATAATTTCCAAAATGATATTTATCAGTAATAAAATATTCGTGAGCTGGCTGACCAAAACCAGATGTATCCTCCGACTGCTCAGCATGATTTTCTTCTTGTTTACGTCTTTTTAGTTTGCTTCTTAAGCAGTCGGGATTTTAGATTTTTTTAATTAACTTTTTATTTATAACTTTTAAGTTAATATTCTTATTTCGCATTATGTACATTTAAACATTTAAGTGAATTATATTTTTAATCACTTCTGAAAGCCCTTTATTTTGATAACCCACACGAAGTGTTCGGAAGAAAAAAAAAATGGGTCCCAACAATATGGCCGCAATTTTTCTAATTTCCAATTTTAATGTAGCCAATGACACTCGAAGGTTAAGACGAATCGTTTGACGTAAGAGTCATCAAAACCGGCCAACGCGTTTGATCTCTAGGACGCTACATAGGAACAAACATACATACATATACTGTTAAACACATTACCCTCCTGCGGCAGTCTGGTAAAAAGATAACATTGAATAAGATCTGTAGTTTCTGAAAAGGGATGCAGAGTTATTAGTAGAAGTACCTACTTAGTCATAAGTTATAACGAGCGATCCCATTGCCCATTGAAATCTATACATGTTGGAATATCAGAGTAAAAAGATAAAATAGTATCTAGAAGTATAATACAGCAACCGACGTTTACTACAGCCGCGGTCATAAAAGGCGGGGACGAGATGACAGTAAGTATAGATTTTAAATAAATCATCTAAAATTTCACTGTCATTCGCACGTTTTATGTCCACTAATGCTAAGAATCTTTCTTTTTAACCGATTTACCAAAAAGAAGGAGGTTCTATGTTCGACATTATGTTTGTTTTTTTTATGTTCTTTTTTTGTTTGTGTTCACGCATATCTCCGTCAATTTTGGACCGAATTTGAAAATTCTTTTTTTGTTTGAATAAGTATGTTTCGAAATTGGTCCCATTTTAATTTGGTGAAGATCTGATGAAGAACTTCGAGGATATACAACAGAACTCTTCGATAAATTACGGCAAATCTCTCGGGATTGCTGCAATCGCATGTATGTTTATTGTTTATACCATTTCATAACATAACATCACGCCAGTACGCTCTTAAGGGGTACGCAGATCTCTCGTTTCACCGGTTTTGTTCAAGCTTCATGATATTCGGGTAAACTATTCTGGCGTTATAGGTACCTTACTAAACAACTTGCCTATTAGGTAGGTACGACTAAAAAGTGAAAAATAAAAAGCTTTATTACAAAAAAATACTACCGACTTCCAAATAAAAAAACTACAAAGTGAAATAACTTTATTTTTGGAAGTCGGTGTCGTTAACGCAAAAAATTGGTACCTACCAAAGACACCGACTTTCAAAAATAAAGTTATTTCACTTTGTAGTTTTTTTATTTGGAAGTCGGTAGTTTTTTTTTGTAAAAAAGCTTTTTATGAACTAATAGTTTTCACCTAAGTATTTCTAACGAATTAAACATCCGATTTCTAAATTAAGAATTTGAAGTTGAGTATTTGTCATACTCTGTTTAAACCTGTCAAACTTTGACATTATACATATAGTAGGGTTTGACACATTCTTATCACCAATTATTTAATAATTTCAAAATAAGCCCATAATCTCACTTTTATCATATTATTTCACAATTATAATTACGTACTAAAATATGAAAACTCAATTATGTTATAGATAATTTTGGCATACCAATGAGCATTGAAATACAGACATAAAATTACATAAAATATTGTTTTTGTGATAAACTCACACGATGGATCTCATTAATCAACCAGTAATTAATATTATTATGAAATGTAGTTAATCATAGCAAAGAAAAAAAGAAAGAATAGTACATTACTGCAGCGGCCAGTAAAATAGGCATTGATGGACGAACGTGTAAATGTGGGCCGAGACGAAGCCGAGGCACACATACGTAAGTACATCAATGCCTAGTTGTGGCCAAGGCTTTTATAGTACTTTTCTCAAATAATGCGCGGAAATTAAAACTAAGTAGTACCTAGAACTCATTTTGACAAAATCAATGACGAATTGTTCCCGCGTTAAAGTGTTCCTTTGTTTTTTTTTTCAATAAACAGCGTTCTATTTGCAAGCCAGTTCGAAATTTAAATAAAACCTTTGATAAGTTACCTCCTTGGTTGCCATGTTTCGGAGTAAAACATCGTTCCATTTTTAAATAACACGACAGATATGAGTTTACTATGGAATTTATTTGGCCGCTAGACACGACAGATATGGATTTTCATACAACTTTTGCCGGCCGCTGCGCGCATGTGTTTGACCAGTACTGCAATTTCGATTTATCTCGAAGAAGGTTGTCAAAATAATGCTCACATTTCCAAGCATGTTTGAGAAAAACATATTTATTTGTCAACAGCCACTTGCAGGCTGCAGCACGCTCCAGCGTTATTGCGTATGTAAATTCGGCAACGCGAAGGATTTGACTCCATCAATCTAATGCGGACGGAATCGTGGATTTCCTTCTATGTGATTAGTCGATTTTTCACACTCTTTGCCCTTGGCCTTGCCGAATTCATTACGCAATATGGCAGGGCACACTTACTTTAACTTTGTCTAGTGGTCCCAAAATACTACTCAAAAATAATATTGTATTTTTAAGTGGAATCCGGGACCGCGGTCCCGGCCTCAAAAGCCCCACAACATAATCATAAGAAAAAAAAACCCTCTACGAGCAATCGATCTGCCCCCTTTTCCGACTGGCTTTAGTCTAACCGGATACAGCTGAACACCCAGTACTTTACATGGAGCGACTGCCTGCCTGACCCCCACAACCCATTAGCTAGGTAAACAGTACGATTTAATTGTTCGATTGCTGAATTCCGGGCCAGGCAAGGCATTTAACTAAAAACAAGTTACTTAAAAAAATCTAAAAACCCGACTGCTTTAAAAGCGAACTAAAAAGACTTAAACAAGGAGAAAATCATGCTGTGCAGTCGCGAACATGTTGTGATTTTTTTAATTAACTTTTTTTATTTTATAACTTTTTAGTTATTTTTTTTAGATTTCGGTACATTTAAACATATAATTGTTATATATTTTTGAAATCACCTCTTAAAACCCTTTATTTTGATACCCTACACGAGGGGTAAAAAAAATTTTGTCCCCCACAATATGGCGCCCAAAATCCGCCATTTTTCTATTTTCCAATTTTAATGTAGCCAGTGACACTCGCAGGTTTAAGACGAATCGATTGACGTAAGAACCATCAAAATCGGCCCACGCGTTTGGTCTCTAGAACGCCACATAGGAACAAACATACATACATACATAGACTGATAAACACATTACCCTCCTTCGGCAGTCGGGTAAAAAGAGTCTGTCATCGACACCCTAAGAAGAAGTACGATATCCTTTGAAAAGACTAAAGGTATCAGATTGACTGGATTCTGTAACGACTATCGACGAAGTACAAATGACAGACGGGATCAACAGCTTAGGGATGCATTATGCTAGACCGTGGTGGGCGCGGGCCGTGACCCGTGCGAGGCACGGATTTAAAACTTCACGAATATTTTATATGGTTTGTGGTATACCGTGCGGATTTTGCGTCCCGCAGCTTAATTGCGTAAGTGAATTCTGCAAAGGAAACAAGTCGATTCTTTCAAAGAATCAGAATCATTTCTTTCAACTTTTTCGGTATTGCGAAACTAATTTGGAAAGCTAGCGTTAGCTTTCCAAATCCTCCTTTGAGTTGAACACAGACTATAGCCCTTGCCAAACTTCTTGGCCGCCCTGAAGTTGGTTTACCGGTTGCGCGAGGCACGAAACGGTGCTGTTTTTGTATGAGATTTTCTACTGCGCAGCCATTGTAGCCAACTTCAGGGCGGCCAAGAAGTTTGGCGAGAACTATACTTAGAAATACTTCGGAGTTGAAGATATATGACATTTGCATTACACAATACCAATAGCACAGATAATATAATACTAGCATACCAATAGTGAAGTTTAATCTCGATTCTTCCGCTTTCATTTATTCTTTTACAATCAATTCTACGTCAAAATATTGGTAATGAAAGGAGCATAACCTTTCCGTTTCAGAGTGTAATATGCAATGCGAAAAGTCGTTTTTGGGAAGGTTCCAACTTGTTTGCTTTGCATGAATTCACTGACGCAATCAGGCTGCCGGACACGCTCGGTCGCCTAGGACGATGCACGGTATAGCATAAACCACACAGATATAAATCTAACAAAATGACGCGATTGTATGTAATTCGCCTGTCAAAAATGCAGTAAAATGTCGATCAATGATCGTATTTTGAGATTTTCATATATTATCGGCACCGGCAATCCACCGAAATCTAGAAAAATGCCTAATTATGCCATATTGAGCTGTAAATACCGTATAGAAAAAGTTGGCCGAGGCATTCGAAATGTTTTCTTTCATTGGTAAGTAAATTTGTTTTTAAATTGTGTGTGAAAAAGTGGCACGCTTGGTTTTCATACAGTTGGAGGGACTTGCGATATCTAGTTAAAATTTATGTCTGTAATAAACCGCATCATATTCTACTATCCTACTTCCTACTTATATCTTAATATATATATTTCTTGTGTGCGTGTGTATGTGACTGAACTCCTCCTAAACGACTGGACCGATTTTGATGAAATTTTTTGTGTGTGTTCGTGGAGATTCGAGAATGGTTTAGATTTACAAAAAAAAAAAAAAAAAAAATGGAAAATTAGGGTAGGGTAGGTAGGGTAGGGTAGGTAGGGTAGGGTAGGTAGGGTAGGGTAGGTAGGGTAGGGTAGGTAGGGTAGGGTAGGTAGGGTAGGGTAGGTAGGGTAGGGTAGGTAGGGTAGGGTAGGTAGGGTAGGGTAGGGTAGGTAGGGTAGGGTAGGTAGGGTAAGTAGGGTAGGTAGGGTAGGGTAGGGTAGGTAGGGTAGGGTAGGGTAGGTAGGGTAGGGTAGGTAGGGTAGGGTAGGGTAGGTAGGGTAGGGTAGGGTAGGTAGGGTAGATGCATATTAGGTGTTTTAATGGCAAAACAAAGTTTGCCGGGTCAGCTAGTATCTATATATATAAAAGAAAGTCGTGTTAGTTACACTATTTATAACTCAAGAACGGCTGAACCGATTTGGCTGAAAATTGGTAGGAAGGTAGCTAAAAACCAGGAGAAGGACATAGGATACTTTTTATCCCGTTTAGGGTAAGGTAGGGTAGGTATGTAGATAGGGTAGGGTAGGTAGGGTAGGGTAGGGTAGGGTAGGTAGGGTAGGTAGGGTAGGTAGTGAAGGGTAGGGTAGGTAGGGTAGGGTAGGGTAGGTAGTGTAGGGTAGGGTAGGTAGTGTAGGGTAGGGTAGGTAGTGTAGGGTAGTTAGGGTAGGGTAGGTAGTGTAGGGTTGTTAGGGTATGGTAGGTAGGGTAGACGAATGTTTGATGTTTTTATGCCGGGTCAGCTAGTAATATTATAAATGCGAAAGTTTGTGAGGATGGATGTATGTATGTTTGTTACTCTTTCACACAAAAACTACTGAACGGATCTGGATTAAATTTGGCACAGAGATAGGTTATAGTCAGGAATAGCACATAGGATACTTTTTATCCCGGGATTATTTTCCCTCGGGACAATTTTCGACATTCACGCGGGCGACGCCGCTGGCAGAAGCTAGTTAATCATAATGCTACACCGTGCTGCGTCGGGGCTCGGGGCACGCCCGAGCCTCCAGCACACGGACGCCGCACGTTGTAGCATGGACCGCATCTTATAAAATGATCGTGAAGTTTTGAATCCTTGCCTCACACGGCTTGGCTCGCGCCTGCTCCGGTCTAGCATAATTAACACAACATTATTAACACAATTAACCGATGTTTTTTTTTTTTTTCACTCAACAAAAACAAAACACTCACAATTCCTTTAAAGTGCTTTCCGAGGCACGGAGGGGAATCGGCAAGCGAGTTAGTAGTCGTCCAACCTTCAGTATTCATATTTTTAGTACCAGGAAATCAGAGATGTTATGAGATTTTTTGCATCCGAGTAGTAGATTAATTTGATTGAAATTAAGAACTTGCGGTTTGCACTTTACAAAAAAATAATGATCGAAACATGAGGAAATGCATAAAAACATAATCATAAGTATAAATTTGAAGATTTATTTTGACATTATCAAAATTTGTGGTTATTGATATAATTATAAAAGAGACTTCATCATATTTAATTACTTCTGGGGTACGGCATATAGAGATATATTGAAAAATAAGACATACGGTATTTTCTTGTCCAACTTACCACTCTCAAGGCAAAATTCTATGACCAGTGTGTGTTGCTAGTGATAACCTATGGCTCTGAGACGTGGTCGCTTACAATGGGCCTCATCTAAGCATACAGTCACTCAAAGGGCAATGGAGAGAGCTATGCTCTGAGTTTCCTTCCTTGAAATGTAGACATCCGCAAGAGAACCAGGGTTACCGACATAGCCCGAAGAATTGCCAAACTTAAGTGGCAGTGGGCAGGGCACATTGCTCGCAGAACGGATGGCCGATGGGGCCGAAAAGTTCTGGAGTGGTGACCGTGAACCAGAAGACGTTACTTTGGAAGACCGCCCACCAGCTGGACCGATGACCTGGTGAAGGTTGCAGGGATCCTAAGTTGCGGGGCGCACGGGACCGGTCAATGTGGCGACGCTTGGGGGAGTCCTATGTCCAGCAGTGGACGTCTTTCGACTGATATGATGATGATGATGAAGACACACAGACAGACAGACCCCAACTATAGTGGTATAAGACAGTGATCTACCACACCATATAAGTGTTAGCTCTACTACCAACCAGAAGAACGTACAAGTGAGCGTGCAAGAAACTCCAAGGACTTAATTGGACACTCGTCTAAATCAAGTTGTTACAAAATCCTGGTTGCATACAAGTTTTAATTGAAATAACTGAAAGTCTGAAAGGTGAAGGTACTCATAATTATGGAAAACTTCTACTAAGAGAAATGAATATTTGATATGCATGAACACGTGGGACCCGCAAAATGTTCGGCGACATCGCAGCAGATTCAGGCGAAGATGGCGGAACGAGATTGTCGCCTATCGACAGTATTGGTCTACAATTGCACTAAATCGGGAGGAAACGAAGAAAGAAAGGAAGGCATTCGGTACATGGTGGACATCCCACCCATACGCACTAATACACGTATTGAGAATACTTTTATTATGCGTACAGCTAAGAATTCCCTGCCGAAGTCTGTGTTTCAAGATAGCTACAATCTAGGGGTCTTTGAGTCTAGGCAAGCGTGCTTCACCGTCGACCGCATCATCGCTTACCATCAGGTGAGATAGTGGTCAAGCGCGAGTAAATTTTATATAAATAAAAAAAAGAATTTGCCCTGCCACTGCAATATTTTATTTTATTTGGCCCAATGGCCAGAACAGAAACAAATAAAATAAAATAATAATCATATATTTTTGAAAATCCCGGGATCCCGGTTTTTTCGTCACCGGTGTTGGTCTAGAAGTTCATCCGGTTAGCCGTGGGATAATGCTGATCTAAAATAAACTTACAATCGACACATTATATATATATTGGTTTTGCAATACTCTATCGAAACTTTGAGTTGGCCTTGTAACGGGTATATGAGTAACAACTAAACAGGAAGTTAGCAGAAGTTCAACTGTAGCGCTATTCTGTAATTTTTTTTTTATCTCTGAAATCTTAGGTGAAGTGGACATGAAGTGATATGTTTAACCCTCGACGGAAAAAGAGGGGTGTTATAAGTTTGACGTATGTTGCTGAGTATTTGTGTGTCTGTCTGTGGCATCGTAGCTCCTAAACGCATGAAGCGATTTTAATTTAGTTTTTTTTTTTTAAACGTGATTTGATCGAGAGTGTTCTTAGCTATGTTTGCATTATGCGCCTTTAGTCTTTACAGAGGGGTATTTTCGCCAGATATAGTGTCATAATTACTCATTCAATAGATTGTCGACCGAAGCGTGTCTACTACTAGGTATATAATATGAAGTTTAAAAAGCATGAAATAAAAATTAAATGATAATTTAAAAATACCCCGGACACAAAAACCTCTAAAAAGCATAAAAATAAGCCTCGTACTCGCTGCGTCTGGGAACCGCTAAGTAAATAAAATAAACTGCTGTAAATGTTGGCAATGCCCTGATTTGAGTACGATACTTGTTTTTTGCTTTTTAGAGGCTTTTCTGTCGGAGATATTTTTTTTTATACATCAAGCAATTGCCTATTGGATCTTTACAACCCAGTTTTTGTATTATACGATACCTACCTCTCTTGGCAGAACTAGTTGGCAGACTTTCGGGTTTCTGACTACCCGTAACGACTGTCAACGAGCTTCAAATAACAGCTATAACCAAAAGCTTAACGTGGTTTTCGAGTCACGGAGGGGTCTATACTCCATTTGAAATAACATTAGAAATTTAAGCAACTTCTTTTTGCAGTCCGTTCAACCGATTTTGAGTTCTATTCCGTAAATATAAGGATGGCATAAAAAGCATAAACCTGTTACCAAAACTAACTGTTTAATACAGCTGCCATTTGTCATATCACCAACGCAACAGAAGTCAAAATCGGTTGAACGGGCTGTAAAATGGGCTAATTTAAACGTCTAATGTTATCGCAAATGGAGTATAGCTGACCCCCGCGGCTTCGCTACCGCCAAAATTATAGCTTATGTTACTCGGGAATAATTTAGCTTTCCATAGGTGAAAGAATGTTTATAATCGGTCTAGTAGTTTCGGAGCTTATTCGGTACAAACAAACCAAACGAATCATTCCTCTTTATAATATTGGTATAGATGGAGTATAGGTACGTAATTAATGATTGATCACCCATCTACTGACCGACCTCAGTAAGCATTGTTTAGCACCGAAGATCGACTCGTGCGGCAGTTATTATTTGTCCACGAGCTTCTCTTTTATATAGCTATTATATCACGTAAAACAATGACCCCGTAACTGCAGGTGTCATTGACCTACAGGTCAAATGAAACGTGTATTTTTTTCGCAACCTTTCGTAAGCTTCTAGCAAGGTTTTTGGTTTTGCTATGTACTAAATCTTGCGTGTTTACAGATCAGATTAGACTGCCTGTCAGCTTTCGAGGCGAGGATGACTCCCCAAAACCGTACAATCCAGTGGACGATCTTTATTAGGAGGGGTACGGAATTCTCTTAGTTCAGTAATGACGACGCGGTTGGCGTAGTGGTTGAGCGATTCGTGTTTCGTGGGTTCGATTCCCGCACGGAACAAATATTTGTATGGCCTACAGATAGTTGTTCCGGATCTGGGTGTCTTGTGTACGTGAGTTTAAATGTTTGTAAACGCACCCACGATAAGCAAGAAATTTCTAGGTTTTTTGACTGTCACGTAGATTAATAAAAAATATTGGACACGAATTTTTCTTTGGACACGTAAACATAAAGTGACGACGATATAATGCATTAAAATATCGTGTGACGTCACGCCGTTAGTACACTTTATACGGACAAAGTGACGTCACAAAACTTGAACTTTAATGCGCTATAACTTTGTAATTTTTTTATTGATTTGGGAAAGCAAAAAAATACGTGTCCAATATAATTTAATAATCTCACTGATGGACTGAATAGAATTATCATTTTTTACCCAGGAAACATCCCTACTGAGCTCCAATTCAAACTTCCGTTTGTTACTGCAGAATTTCCCCTGAGACCAGGAAGATTTACGGTACGATCCCTATCGTACCTTGGGTCCAACATGTACGTTCAACAGTCTTGTTTTAACACTGACTTTGTCTCCCTCAATATACTGATGGTGACTACCGGGTTTCTTTTGTTGAGTCCAACGAGGCAGTATTTAATTCAGGGACTTAAATAACTTATACTTCTGGTTCTTACTTATATAACAAAACGAACGTTATTGACCAGTCCGTTCACATCGGAGCAACTAAAAACAACATTGCAATCGCTACTATGACTTAATACTAGCTTTAATATATTCATAAATCATTTTAAATGCATTTTCTGAACAGTTGGATAAACGATATTTGAGACGTATTTACGCTGTTGGGTCATTATTATTTTCATAATATTTTTTGGGTTGATCATTCCAAATTTTCACCAAATTCTGTTAGAAGCTGACATGAGTTGGTAGAATTTCATAGGCAGTTTATGTGCACTCGCCATCAGGAGGGCGACGTGTAGGTTAAGTATAAGTACTTGACAAAATAACATAATAAATTGTAAAAACCGGTCAAGTGCGAGTCGATCTCTTGCGCCGAGGGTTTCGTACCTACCCATTATACCGCCATAATAAAATTGGCATGATTTTTATTGGTTATTTATTTACCTTATTTGAGGTTGGTGCCAATTATGCTAGTCGTCTTAATTGTATTGTATTGTATACGACTCAGAGGACTATCTTAATTGGCTTTATTTCTTCTTCTTATTCGTTTCGCTCTTGACAGAGCGGTCGTGGTCACTATGAATTTTGTCCGATCGCTGGTGTTCTTGTCACTCGCCTCACGATCTCTCTCCATTTGGCTCTGTTAGATGAAAGTTTAGCGCATTCATTGACTGGACCTCCTATCGCAGATTTAATTTGGTCGGTCCACCTCATCGGTGATCTCCCGCGTGGCCTGTTACCGTCCACTCTGCCCTGCACCACCAGGCGCTCAATGGATTCGTTATTCCGTCTTGAGACATGGCCAAAGAATTTCAGTATGCGAGACTGTACTATTGCTGATAGACGCTGCTTGATGCCGAGTTCTTGGAGTATGGAGACGTTAGTGCGGAATTCTGTCCAAGAAATGCCAAGCATTCTTCTCCAACACCACATTTCTAGAGCATCTATCTTTTTCCGTTCCAGTTCTCGTAGTGTCCATGTCTCAGCTGCGTACAGAAATATGGGGAAAACAAGCGCACGGACGAGCCTGATCTTAGTGGCTTTCGTTATACTGCGATTCCTCCATATCTTCTTTAACTTATCCATTGCCCCTCTAGCCATCGCCATTCGCCGCTTCACTTCATCCACGCAACTGCCATTGCTTGCAATCATAGCGCCAAGATATATGTAGGACTGAACTACGTCACAGTTGGCAATTTGTGTCACAGGCGACGCGTTATTGTTGCTACGGTCCACAATCATTATTTTGGTCTTGCTCCGGTTGATCTTCAATCCGAATGCAAGACTCACGCGCTCCATCTTAAGGAGAAGTTCCTCCATTTGGTCAGCACTAGTCGCAAACAATGTTGTGTCATCAGCGTAGCGAAGGTTAGCAATTTTGTAGCCGCCAATTGCAACACCATCAGTCCAGTCTTCGAGAGTGATTCGCATAATGAGCTCCGTGTAGATGTTAAACAAAAGTGGCGATACGATACATCCCTGACGGACACCTGCACTGGGATGGAAGCTATCCGAAATGTGGCTATCTGTTCGCACTGATGCAGTCCCTCCTTCGTAGAGTTCTCTAAGAAGGTGCACAAGATGTTTTGGTGTGCCCATTTCCAGTAGCGTCTTCCACAAGGTTGGCCATTTCACGGAGTCAAACGCTTTTGAGAAATCAACAAAGCATATGTAGGTCGGCTTGTTGAATTCTCGTGCCTTCTCGATAACCTGACGGACAATGAAAATTTGCTCCCGAGTTCC
Organism: Anorthoa munda; assembly: GCA_945859665.1. Lineage (NCBI taxonomy): Eukaryota > Metazoa > Arthropoda > Insecta > Lepidoptera > Noctuidae > Anorthoa > Anorthoa munda. The sequence continues at coordinate 10,984,413 of OX243917.1, read as the reverse complement.
TTTTCCCTTCACAAACCCAGCTTGTTCTTGTGCGATTTCTTTCGACAGGTGTGCCTTCAGCCGTTCGTTAAGGATGTGCAGCAATATTTTGCTTGCATGACTGATCAGTGCAATCAGACGGTAATTACTGCACTTTTTGGTGGAACCCTTTTTGTGGAGAGGAATAAAAATAGTGTGAGCCCATTCCTTCGGCCATTTTCCTGCCAACCATATCTTATTGCAGATGATGCTAAAGATCCGCACGCCGCGTTCCCCCAATGCTCGAATGGTCTCAATTGGGATGGTATCAGAACCCGTAGCCTTTCCATTCTTCAAATGCTTAATGGCAGCTCTGACTTCAGATCCAAGAATGTCTGGCTCCAGTGTATCACTCTCAGGTTCTGTAGGTGTAAAGGCTTCCGACTGCGGATCCTCAAACAGCGACCTACAGTAAAATCTCCAAGCCTCAGATATCTGCTCCAGTTCGCTGACCACTTGATCATTACCGTCTTCAATGGCCCAAGTTTTAGATGGGAGCGCTTTAGTTATAAGCCGAATTTTGTGATGCAGGTCTCTCGACTCATATCTACCTGCATGAGCTTCAATTTCCTCACATATATGGCGCAGGTAGGCGTTGAGATCCTGTCTGCATTTCCTTTGGATCTGGGCAGACTTTTCATTACAGGCTTGAACACTTGCACCGGCTGCTTTCATTTTTCGACGCTCCTCAACAAGCGCAAAGGTTCCATCCGTCATCCAGTGTTGCTGTTTGTGTGTCACAGTTGCTGTTTTAGATTCTGAGACCGCCAGCTCTATAAGGGACTTCGCTCTGTTCCAAAGTTCTTCCGGTGGTTCGCTATCAAAATCCGTGTTCGACCATTTAGCCCAATTGTGTTCTACTAGAGACTTGAATTTCGGAATATCTGTCACGTCTAGCCTTCTTCTCTGATTTTCGAGGGCTCTGACAGCCATTAATTTGAGTTTGAACTTTGAGATCAGAAGTTGGTGATCTGATCCGCAGTCAGCGCCAGGTAGTGTATGGGCATTCGTGACAGATGACCTCCACCGCGATCGAACCAGAATATAGTCTATCTGGTTGCGGTATTTTCCATCGGGCGATGTCCAAGTGTATAGCCTTCGAGGGTGGTGTTGGTAGAAGCTGTTTGTAATAACCAGATCATTTTCGGACGCAAATTGAATGAGCCTGTCACCTCTGTCGTTCCGAATACCGAGTCCAAAACTTCCGACGCACTTGCCAAGCTGTTGAGCATTTGCTCCAATTTTTGCGTTGAAATCACCCAGGATGACAAGAAGTTCTCTGTTGGGGATTTTGGCTATGGTGGTTTCCAGTTCGGAGTAGAATCTTTCAATTACCTCGTCACTGGCAGTGCTCGTAGGGGCGTATATCTGTATAAGGTTCAGATTCACTGGCGACGCTTTCAGCTTAATGCTGATTATCCGGTCGCTTACTGGCTCGTAACCTATCACACTATTCCTACGCTGGACGGGAACTAAAAAGGCTACACCGTTCTGGCTGCTTTTTTCGTGGCCTGAGAAATAAACGACGTGGTTGTCAGTTACGAAATGCCCGTTGTTTTTCCAGTGTGTCTCGCTGAGTCCACAGGCTTTATTTACTATGTATATAATTATGGGGACACCCTTTAATTTTCAACCTTTTGACATTTTACCTTTATTTGTGCTGTAAAACCTTACTTTTTCCCAAATTTCGTGATTTTAGGTCAACGGGAACTACCATAAAGGTTTTCGTCCCAAAACCTGTAGGGAACTTCTGGTTGACATAGAATTGTCAATTTTGGTTAAAAGCAAGGTCTTACAGCACAAGTAAAGGGAAAATACCGAAAATAAAAAACGTTGAATATTAAGATAAATTTTGGTACTTACAAGTTTTCGTGAAAATCTAAATTTGCCCATATCTTTTTATCGTGTTGACTCAGGACCTTGATTTTTATACACCTAATAGGGACTATAGAACAGACAATATCTCTAGTCCACCCGTTCCTGAGAAAATCGGTGGTGACACACGGACATACGGACAAGAGAGTGATCTGTTCATTGGGTTCCTTTTTTTACCTTTTGAGGTACGGACTTTAGGGGTCCGTACCATGAGAAGACATAATATTAAAATATTAAAACCCAGTCCTGAAATTCTCGGTTCTGGTACCCGTACTAGGGTTTCAAATTACGGTACTCGAAATTCCCTAATATTTATTATATTTTATACAGAGCATTACATATCCATTGCTTACTTAAAGGTAAATTCTGTCTGTTTGTTTTCACGTCAAAGAGATGGGAAATCACATCAACCAATATACCTACGACCGACGTTTTGTCAAGCTGTAAAAACCGTGCAAAGCAATGGTTCTCTAGTCCTACTATCTGGATCTTTAGATGTAAGTAAATCAGTCACGCATAAACGATATCCGGACATAGGATTCTTTTTATTCCAATACTACGTTCCCATGGCAAAAATCCGACTCACACTCGAGTGAAGACGCTGTCAGAAACTAGGCCTTTATAAATGTCAAAACAATCCTTGTTTGGCACGTGCTCAGCATAATTATTTATTATAAGTGGGTAAGTGCTTTATTTTATCATCATTTTCATTAAGAAATTGTTTTATTATTTCTTTGCAATACGTAATGATAAAGTGTGTACAAGTTATTGACAATTGTACGTATGACAAATACGTAGGGATTTCCAGGGATTTCTTAATTAGATTGTGCCCGCTGTTTAGCTTTTGCAACTTGTTCCACGAGTTCACTTGCTTCAATCGCTCGTCGTGTAGGGGGCTCGCTTCGCTCACTCACATCGCTTGATTTCTGTCGTTTGTGGGCTCGCTTCGCTTGCTTTGCACGAAACTGTGCTCGATACACGCATATTAACTACTATACTATACGCATATACATACCCAGTACCTACTTAGTGATTTATTTACTTATAATAGTTTACGCCAGCGCCATTGGTCTCATTGACGTCGTAGAACGTCAAAAAGGTTAGTTATATTGCGCTTAATAACAACATTGTATGATATTATTACATGTTTACTTACTTTCATCTAATAAGGGGTCATGTGATAGAGATAGCGTGTGTATGTTAGAGCGCGATGAACTCTCTTCGACCTTATCATGTCTTGGTGGAATGATTTTAACTACTAAGTTTAATTATTGTTAGAAAGAACATGCTTGATAAAATTATCATAAATTCTCGAAACGACCACCTACTTACGGATCGCATGGAGCACCTTCTGTGCACATGCGATGCACTGGCTGGTAAGCGAATGGGTCTCCTAGGGGTTGGATATCCAAAACCAGAAGACTATAGGCTCATATCTCCTAGTCTCGTTGTAAAACTCATGAAAACAGTTTTCAACGAGATTGGGGAGAAGTTATCTAGGGGACCACGATAGATCCCAATGGGCCGAAGTGTCCGAGTTATTTCTTGGATAAGATAAGATAAGATAGATTCCTAACAGAGTGGGGTTTTTCTACTATTTCACCCGCCACACTACTCCTGAAAGAGAATCAGTAGTGGTGACCATCAGAAAATGCGCCGAGGCAATGATATTCGTTGAGTCTCGGCGAAGTGATTCAAATTTCTTGGATCCCGCAACGAAATTAAACAGAAAACAACAGCGGAATAAGTATGAAAAAAACAGGCCAAGTGCGAGTTGGACGCGCGCACGAAGCGTCCCGTACCAGTATCGCAAAAAACGGCAAAAAACGTTTGTTGTATGGGAGCCCCACTTAAATATTTATTTTATTCTGTTTTTAGTATTTGTTGTGATAGCGGCAAAGGAAATACATCATCTGTGAAAATTTCAACTGTCTAGCTATCACGGTTCATGAGATACAGCCTGTTGACAGACAGATAGACAGACGGATCGTGGTGTCTTAGTAATAGGGTCCCGTTTTTACCCTTTGGGTACGGAACCCTAAAAACATTATACCACTGCCTATAATCTGACCTCCGCAAGCCATTAGTTAAATAATTTCATAAATAAAGTATTAACAAAATAATGAAAAGTAAAATCTTTTCAAAACAAGCTTATAATGGATTAAACATTTCGAAATGTAATATCGATCCAGTACATAATAATACATGTCGAATGAGTCCAAACACGATTGCTTTAATTTTTCTGGTTTTGGAGTTACTATGGCCAACTGCCGTCACCATCCAGTGGCGTAGCTACCGTAGGGCTGGGTGAGGCCGTGCCCCGGGGCCCCCAAGCCAAAAGGGCCTCTTGGTCTTCATGAACGATTGCTGCGTTGCATATAATATTTGTATCAAGTAGCTTTGCTTTATTATACCCTGCAGTGGACGATAAGGAGCAAGCAAAAAATTAAGAAGTTTTGCACATTTAAAGACTTAAGTTTATTTTAATAGGGCCCAAAATCCCCGGGGCCCTATATTACATAGCTACGCCACTGTCTCCATCATGAGGCCAGCTCCATAGTACCAGATTATTTACGCCAAGTTACAGCTAATTTAATTGGTTGCCAGGAAGATGCGTATGCTTGAAAAATGGATAATTTTTATATTTATTTTTTTATTTTGGCTTCGAACGGTTAGTGTATTTAGCCAGTGTCACGTGTAGAATAGAAGCTCTAGTTTTTTTTAGATTTTAGTCCAAAGTCCTAGTTAGGCCTCAATAAAATGGCGATAACTTTATTAGAAGCTTCTACGGAGTTTTGTCGGCAACATGTACAAACTCATGTGCTACCGCTGTGTTTTACTTGCCCACACTCGTGCACGTTCACTGATATTATTAGAATAAAAAGCCACCATTTTTACACTATTAATATTCAATTTAACATAATTTTAGGAAAATAAAACAGAGAAGCAACATAGCAACGTTCACGTTCCGCCAAAACTCCAAATAGATTACTTGTTCCCGGACACACGGAAAGCAACATAAAGCTTATAAAAAAGAAGACCGGAACCAAAGACAAATGGCTATTTAAAAACAAATGGCATTGCATCAAGTGACATAATACAAACAGATCGTAAATTGATTGCCTGAATTGGTTGTTGCATATAAAATTTGGGCCAATTTCCTATTGGGGTCACTCTAATAAGTATCGATGATTGATATGCAACTAAATTGGCACTATTTAAAATTAATAGGTTCCCATGGTTGTTTTGTAATAGAAACCTTATGATATCGATAATGATTGGATGCGATTTCGTCTATTAGGTGTACCCCGGAAGCATATATTAATAAGGTTTATTTTTGAGTGAAGTTCAAGTCAAAGTTCTTTATTTCAATTAGGCCGTTTAGCTGCAGTTTTGAACGTCAAAAATTTAATTTAAACGTAATAATAATTGATTCTACCGTCCATTTGGAAAAGTAGCTTGTTATGGAGAAGAACGGATAAGAAATTATAAATTTACTCTTTAAAAAAAAGTGTATACATAGGGACACGTATAATAATATACGTGAGAACGATGCACCCAGACTAACAATGCTATACTACGTACAGGTATAAAATATTAGAAGCACTAACAGGTAAATTCATTTATTTGATAAATAGGAACATGGTTCTCACATACTTATAAATATTGCAAACATAGGTAAATTACCTAGTCAACAACAACGGCACAGTGTGTGAGTCAATTACTTAAACAAAATTGAATAAAAAGTTCTAAGTAAATCCTCAATCTATCAAAATATTTTTATAAGTAAAAATTGTTAGTATCACCGGATTATCTTAATACTAGCTGTCCCACGCGGCTTCGCTCCCGTCAACTGGCTACCTACCTACCCAACCATGGAAACTCTCAAAAAGGAATAATTTTGCCCGTTTTTGCAACATTTTTCATTTATGCTCCGCTCCTATTGGTCGTAGCGTGATGTTATATAGCCTATAACCTTCCTCGATAAATGGACTATCCAACACAAAAATAATTTTTCAATTCGAGCCAGTAGTTCCTGAGATTAGCGCGTTCAAACAAACAAACAAACAAACAAACAAACTCTTCAGCTTTATAATATTAGTATAGATATATAAATCTCGTGTCACAATGTTTGTCCTCAATGGACTCCTAAACCACTTAACCGATTATAATAAAATTCGCACACCATGTGCAGTTCGATCCAACTTGAGAGATAGGGTAGGGTAGGGTAGGGTAGGGTGGGGTAGGGTAGGGTAGGTAGGGTAGGTAGCGTAGGTAGGGTAGGTAGGGTAGGTAGGGTAGGTAGGGTAGGTAGGGTAGGGTAGGGTAGGTAGGGTAGGTAGGGTAGGGTAGGGTAGGTAGGGTAGGTAGGGTAGGGTAGGGTAGGTAGGGTAGGTAGGGTAGGGTAGGTAGGGTAGGTAGGGTAGGGTAGGTAGGGTAGGGTAGGGTAGGGTAGGTAGGGTAGGGTAGGGTAGGTAGGGTAGGTTAGGTAGTTAGGGTAGGGTAGGTAGGGTAGGTAGGGTAGGGTAGGTAGGGTAGGGTAGGGTAGGGTAGGTAGGGTAGGGTAGGTAGTTAGGGTAGGTTAGGTAGGGTAGATGAATGTTTGGTGTTTTTATGGCAAAACAAAGTTTGCCGGGTCAGCTAGTATCATATATAATCCGGTCTCTAGTGATGACAGTTGTAATTATTGTTGTAATCTGCTTTAGTCAAGCTCAGTTCGACTGTGAATAATCAAGGTAATAATGTCATCACGAACAAGTTTGAAATGAGATGCAAGATTGTGATGTTATCTTCAATTCATATACCTACAGTCACGCATCCAACGCGAAGAAATAAAATTTGGTTCAAATAAATTGCACTAGATGGCGTGATATCTACGCTTCGATTTGTTATTGAGTTTTGATAAATATTAAGATTTTCTAGAGACTACTATTGTTTAATCAACTCTTCTAAACACAAAATTAAGGAATATTGGGTTCTTATTCACATTTTAACGATTATTTGGATGGATCATTTTAAATTGATTGTAATAGATGGCGCGTTTTTAAATTTCTGAGGCAAACATTCGATTTTATAAATTTGTTTTGTAACCCATTTTGGTACAATGAAACTGTAAAAAAATTACTATAAAACAAATCGGTGCTGTATTTAAAAAAAAAACCGGCCAAGTGCGAGTCGGACACGCGCACGAAGGGTTCCGTACCATTATCGCAAAAAACGGCAAAAAAAAAATCACGTTTATTGTATGGGAGCCCCACTTAAATATTTATTTTATTCTGTTTTTAGTATTTGTTGTTATAGCGGCAACAGAAATACATCATCTGTGAAAATTTCAACTGTCTAACTATCACGGTTCATGAGATACAGCCTGGTGACAGACAGACAGACAGACAGACCGACAGACAGATGGACCGCGAAGTCTCAGTAATAGGGTCCCGTTTTTACCCTTTGGGTACGGAACCCTAAAAACAAGGTATTCACGAACCGAGTAAACCCTTTTACTTGCATGTCGCTAACACCATCTATATCCGTGGAACAGAACCGACCGCGACCGACGTTCTTAGAAAAATAATCAGTTTAATCAGACGAAAAACGCTAGTGACGTCGGCACGATTTCTTGGTATGGGATGAGGCATCTGTATGCTAGTAATAGTATTATATTATCTGTGTTTCAGTTAAGTCAATTTATCGGCCTAGCATTTTCCCAACTATGTTGGGGTCAGGGGGCCTACTCCCTAAGCACGAAGTCCGTAGTCTCGGCCTTCGTTACCTACGGGGGTTTCCTACTCCGTAGCACCTACGGACGGATGATTCGTTCGGAGCTCGAACTAAGAATGAATGGCAACACAATTTGACAGTTGTATCTACTCCCGCAGGCTTATTACGTATCTTTTGCAAGAGCAAAACGATAGCAATTTTTGCGCAATAATTGCTCTTCCATACTAAAGTTTTAGAGTTGTTGGAGGTTTTTTTTTAATTAAATGCATTTGAAAAACAGCGAGCGATTAGAAAACGATTGTGTAGGACCTACCATACCTACACTGCAGGTAATTCCGAATTTTATGACATAAAGCATTTGATGGCTATCGTTTTTCTCTTGCAAAATATACGTAATAAGCCTACCGATGTGTTTTTATCTGTCGGAAAGATTTAAATTAACACTTGTCACTTCGAATTTTCGGCGTACTTTCGGATGAGGCCCGTAACTTCGTTGACGGAGATAGGGAGTAGACCCCCAGCTTTTAGTCTCTCCGGATTCAGCTGAGTACCAGTATTTATCATGAAATGACTGCTTATCTGACCTCCACAACCCAGTAACTGGGTAACACAATATCCCTTGGCAATACTGCGGTGTCAGTTTGTATGGCTTTTGACTACCGCAAAGACTGCCAAAGATCTTCAAATGATATTCATCAATGGACGTCTACGGGTCATATTTTGAGGAATATATATAATAATATAGTTAAGAAAATGCATCATAATGCATGCAAACGGTAACCTGAAAAAAGAGACTTGATACCTTAAAACTTAATTCTTTGTTGTTTTTTACGTCAGAACGTCTGATACAGTTTTGGTTAGGGTTGTCAAACTTGACAAAGTTTATATAGAATAATATGGTCGAAACGAAGGTTGAAAAGCACACTTTTCCTCTAACTGTGTTCACCACATCTTTATCCACAGCCCTATTAACCCTACTGCTGAACATAGGAGACAACAGGGAGGTTATTCTTGGAAAAATCTCCTCGCTCCAGTGCCCAACTCATCCAGGTAAATTTCAAAAGTCAGTGTCAAAACCTAAGGAACGGAGAATCAATCAAAATAACAACCAAACCAATGTTGACAACCTTATATTGTCAGTTGAAGGTGAAAACGATATCTGGAGCAAGTAAGTATAAAGTTGTTTCCAAAAGTCCGGTTTACAGTTATTTCAATGGCTAGTACGATGAACCGACGGGACTAAGACTTTCGTTCTTTTAAAATTGACCAATAATAATATTGAACTCTGCAGGTAAAGTGGGAGAAATTTACTGAGTAACAGTTTTGGCAGCGTAGGTACATACATAAAATACATAACTAGCCAGTGGGCTTCTTCGCAAGTTATGGTGACTCTCCTTGTCTGCCCTTTATGCCCGACCACCAGCACCTTACGGGATTTGAACGTAGCAACTGACAGAGCTGTCTTAGTAGCTATACTAGCTACATACTGGAAGGACAAAATCTGAATGGTTGAGACTATAGTTTGAGTTAAATTTAGTCCTGTTTTTTTTTTTTATTACTTTTGTTTAGATTCTTTTACCGATTGTTTTGTGAATGTGTGAACATTGTAGGCCTTCTAGATTTCTAGACGCTTGTTAACATTTGTTAACTCTTTATCTCGTTTACACATATTTTTTTTTTTATTTCTTTCTACTTATTGTCGGGCCTACGTTGTTCCCCCATATCTAAGCACTAATGCTGTAACATGGAAATATTGTAAAAACTGTATTGTAATTTTTTTTTTTTTTTAAAGGGTAACCGTGGAGTTTCTTGCTGGTTCTTCTCCATAGGAAACGACCAACCCGAACCGTGCGCCTTTTGTCGATGTTTTATATGTGCCCATGTAGTCCATCTATACCAATATTATAAAGAGGAAAGATTTTTTTGTTTGTTTGTACCGAATAGGCTCCGAAACTACTGGACCGATTTAAAAAAATATTTCACCAATAGAAAGCTACATTATTCCTGAGTGACATAGGCTATTTTTTAATCCCGAAAACGGGTCCTGTGGGGTGGGCCACGGGAGCGAAGCCGCGGGGAACAGCTAGTGTGAAATAAAACACATTTGATTTTGATTTTTTTGATTTTGAATCGACACGAAAGAAGAAGAATCTGCTGGGACACAGGCCTCCTCTCTGTGAGAGGGAATGAGACTTAATTCACCACGCGGGCCCAGTGCGGGTTGGTGGACGTCACATGTCTTAAAATTTTCAATTCTAGGACACGCAAGTTTCCTCAAAATGATATCCTTCACCGTTTTGAGAGCAGCGGTAATGAAATAAATTACACACAAATAAAACGCTTCTCTGGTTTCGAATCCACGATCTACGACACATAAGTCGTGGCCGTTAACACTGGGCCACCACTGCTATTTACCCGACTGCCGAAGGTGGATAATGTGTTTATCAGTCTATGTATGTATGTTTGTTCCTATGTGGCGTTCCAGAGACCAAACACGTTGGCCGATTTTGATGATTTTTACGTCAATCGATTCGTCTTAATCTTGCGAGTGTCAACACACATACATCTGGTTTTTTTCAGCCAGCTCGCGATTATGTTTCTTCCGAATGCACAGCATGATTTTCTTCTTGTTTACGTCTTTTTAGTTTGGGTTTTTTGAGTTTTTTTGAATTTTCAATTGGTTAAAATGTCACTGCTAATATTGGAAGGGAGGCCTTGAATTGAAATTGAACATACCGGGGCTTATACTAGTGACCCGCCCCGGCTTGGCCCGTGACAAGTTATATAAAAAACCTTCCTCGTTTCTCACTCTTTCTGTATTGGTGAAAACCGCATGCAAATCCGTTCAGTAGTTTTAGAGTTCATCGCGAACAGACGTGGCGGGGACTTTGTTTTTTAATATGTAGTGAGTGATTGTCATTTGTCAGTCTGACAAATAGACCGACGCCATAGACAAGAGACATTCTATCGAAAGCGTGGCGATAGCGATTGTCAAAAAGGCAAAATTGTTTGGGATTGACAAGCTACTTAGATAAAGTACCTATAGATGTAGCAATGGCGTGGCCGCACATGAAACAACAATAGTTATTTCTGGTGTTACAACAAGAACAAGAACACTACAACCCACCATCGCACTGACACCTATTATCTTTAAATAACCCAATTCCTTGTCTCAATAAACACATAATACCACGAAATACCAGAAAATCAAACACGACCGAGTTTGTTTGTCAAACTTGCCATAACATTAGAGTTTGACAAACAACAAAAACCAGCCATGGTGACAAAGACAAAAAATAATCTTTTTTCCTTATTATTTACATGGGGCTGCCTACTTTGGCAGCCCCATGTAACTCTCTCAATCACGCTCTCGCTCTATCAATCACGCTCATTTTATGGCTAAATCTATAGGTACTTTATCTAAGACAAGCTATATCGAAAAATCACTTTTTTAATCCCTTACATTTTGACATTTCGACTACACTTCGCTGACAGCGAGTGCCACTATACTTCATAGAAGATAGCTTGATCTCTGCGACTTAAGTCAAACTGCAGTATACGTTATTGTTACGTTCTTAGATAAAGTACCTATAGATTAAGCCTTAAAATGAGCTTGATTGATAGAGCGAGATGGCTAATTGGCAGCTCCATGTAAATAATAAGGACAAAAGATTATTTTTTGTCTTTTTCACCATGGCCGGTTTCTATTGTTTGTCAAACTCTAATACAATGGCAGGTTTGACAAACAAACTCGGTTTTGTTTGAGTTTCTGTGATTTCGTGGTATTATGTGTTAATTGAGACAAGGAATTTGGGTTTTTTATAGATAATAAGTGTCAGTGCGATGGTGGGTTGTAGTGTTCTTGTTCTTGTTGTAACACCAGAACTAACTATTGCTGTCTCATGTGCGGCCACGCCAGGGCTTAATCTATAGGTACTTTATCTAAGGTTACGTTATTGTTAAGCTGTCATGCGCTATTGTTACTGCATTGATACAGACAGATGTCGCAGAGAAGCTATATTTTATAAGGTATAGTTTAGAGCCTAGTCGATTTATGGAGTTTTTGGCGGGATTTTTTCGGGTGAAGGTCAGCGGCTGTTAATTTTATTTGCAGATTGATTCCTAGTGGTTATTGTGATATAAAATTGGTGTAGTTTTGTGTCTCAACTGACTACGCAAATGGACAATATGTGGAAATCATTGACAGAAGTGATCTTGGGATAGTGGAGCGGAGAATTTTATTTTAGTAATGACTACCTCCGCAAAGCTTACTGGGAAGCCTGACTCGATACAATTTGCTGCCAAATACTCCAAAAAACATTAGAATATGTTACATCCGCATTCTAATGCATACTCAAGTATAAAATAACTTACTGATGACTAGGCAGCATGGTCTCAGACCTTAGCCTGTTCCACAAGGAAAAAAAAAAAAAAAAAAAAACTAGTCGATTTATGGAATGCAAATCAAATTTTAACTTACCCATCGTCAAAAGTGACGTTCGTCCATACAAACTTTCATCTCCTGTTTTAATCCATCCTTCGATAGATATCTATATTTATACTTATCTTAATATATATAAATCTCGTGTCACAATGTTTGTCCTCAATGGACTCCTAAACCACTTAACCGATTATAATAAAATTCGCACACCATGTGCAGTTCGATCCAACTTGAGAGATAGGGTAGGGTAGGGTAGGGTAGGGTGGGGTAGGGTAGGGTAGGTAGGGTAGGTAGGGTAGGTAGGGTAGGTAGGGTAGGTAGGGTAGGGTAGGGTAGGGTAGGTAGGGTAGGTAGGGTAGGTAGGGTAGGGTAGGGTAGGGTAGGGTAGGTAGGGTAGGTAGGGTAGGGTAGGGTAGGGTAGGGTAGGTAGGGTAGGGTAGGTAGTTAGGGTAGGGTAGGTAGGGTAGGTAGGGTAGGGTAGGTAGGGTAGGGTAGGGTAGGGTAGGTAGGGTAGGGTAGGGTAGGGTAGGTAGGGTAGGTAGGGTAGGGTAGGTAGTTAGGGTAGGGTAGGTAGGGTAGGTAGGGTAGGTAGGGTAGGTAGGGTAGGTAGGGTAGGTAGGGTAGGTAGGGTAGGTAGGGTAGGGTAGGGTAGGTAGGGTAGGTAGGGTAGGGTAGGGTAGGGTAGGTAGGGTAGGGTAGGTTAGGTAGGGTAGATGTTTGGTGTTTTTATGGCAAAACAGAGTTTGCCGGGTCAGCTAGTAATATTATAAAGAGGAAAGATTTGTATTATTGTATGTAACGAATACACTTAAAAACTACTGGACTCGGGTGTTAGATACCTACTGACAAAATGTTTAATGGAACAGCTGATATTTTGTGACATTGACAATTAATAAACCTTCACCGTAGTTTTAATACAATAAGTACGTAAGCAAACATCATATTTTAACTTTATAATAACATATGAACAGTTCATCGTGAGTATCTTTACAATCTACGGCTCAGAGTGGTTGACCTCGAGTATTTGACGAGCCGTGTGGTTGTTCTACCGAACCTAGTAACCTCTGTGTGACCCATAGAGTTGAAGGTCGCAGCCCTTCTTACATAATATCACGACTGTATTCGCCGAAGGGTAAAGAGGTACACCTTTTACTGAGACTTCGCGATCCGTCAGTCTGTCTGTCTGTCCGTCTGTCTCCAAGCTGTATCTCATGAACCGTGATAGCTAGACAGTTGAAATTTTCACAGATGATGTATTTCTGTTGCCGCTATAACAACAAATCCTAAAAACAGTATAAAATAAATATTAAAGGGGGGCTCCCATACAACAAACGTGATATTTTTGCCGTTTTTTGATCGATATTAATAACGGCAACAGGTAGACGCTTGAAATATTCACAGAATGTTTAGTTGTATATTTACTTCAAAAAATAATAATTAATAAATTAATATAAAATAAATTAAGGGGGGCTCCCATACAACAAACGTGATTTTTATGCAGCGTTTTGCGATAATGATACGGAACCCTTCGTCTGCGAGTCCGACTCGCACTTGGCCGGTTTTTTATTTAATTTCTGTGGGAAATCATCCAATTGATTCTCCCGCTCTGGGTGAAGCGGAAGCGCGTGTCAGATTTTACTCACTAAAACCCACCCGTGTTCCTTCAGTTGCTTGAGCCAGGGCCGCGGTAACTCTTTTTACCCGACTGCCAAAGGAGGGTAATGTGTTTATCAGTCTATGTATGTATGTTTGTTCCTATGTGGCGTTCTAGAGAATAAACGCGTTGGCCGATTTTGATGATTTCTTATGTCAATCGATTCGTCTTAACCCTGTGAGTGTCACTGGCTACATTAAAATTGGAAAAGAAAAATATGGCGGATTTTAGGCGCCATTTTTTTTTTTTTTTTTTTTTTTCCTAACCCTTCGTGTTGGGTATCATAATAAAGGTTTTTAAGAGGTGATTTTAAAAATATATTACTTCTTATTGAATACTTTTATATGTACATGTTATATATTAAATGTTCCTAATTCTAAAAAAAAATAACTAAAAAGTTAATTAAAAAAATCAAGAAGCCCGACTGCTTAAAAAGCGAACTAAATAGACGTAAACAAGAAGAAAATTATGCTTTGCAGTCGGAGGATACATCTGGTTTTGGTCAGCCAGCTCGCGAATATGTATCCTTGAAAGATATTCCTTTTCTATCTAAAGTGAACATTCCTAAATAAAATCAATATTATAAAAATAAAGGGCACAAGTGATCAGTTGGGCCCATTTTGTGTAATATTATTGTGCGGAAGAGTGGTGAGGTCTATTACTTATGAAGGACACAACTGAGCAGAATGTTCCCTTTTATTTTAATATTTATAACCAAATGTAACTATTCATTTTAATATTAAATAAAATAGTGTTAAAATGAAAGGTCACATTTGGTTAGTTGTGACTTTTCAATGTAATAAAGATAGTTTAATTTGATTGGTTTTTCTTAAGATGAAGGACACCAATTCTATTATTATTGTCACATGTCAAAGCAGTATTCCGTCGAAAAAGAGATCCGCCGAACAAGTGCATGTCGATGAAGGGTTCTGTCGAAGCAAGTTTTGTCGAACTAATGCTAGTCGAATATATGTCCTGTCGAAGCAAAGAGTAGTCAAACTATTGTTTTTCGAAATTGGGACCCTGTCGAAATTCAGAATGACACTCTGTTCTGAATCTGTTAACTGTTCTTTTTTTCAGTTTTACTAATAATGGGAAATGATAAAACAAAACTATAAACATACTATTCGATAGGTCTTATTTATTATACAATTTATTTAATAAAAACATGTAGAAACTTTAAACTCATTTATCTCGAGATTTACAATTTGTCAGTTGTGCACTTCTTCATTCTGACGGCAGTATATTTCATGAAAGGGAAAACAGAGAAGTATATGTAGATTTATTAACATTTCTCTAATTTTATTGTTAAGTCCCACGAGCCCATTTCCATTAAGCAGGCATACACAATCCATACAAATTCGATGGGAATCTAACTCGGGATCAAATTACATGCTCACTACCAAATTTGCACTACTGCCTATTAAGGCACAGATACCCCTGACTAGCTGATTTTAAAATGAGAATCACGTCTAAACGGCTAGTCGTAATTTTATGGAAAAAATATATGTTATATTAGACCATTTTTTTTAATAATTTTAAATAAGAAAATTTTCAGTTTTTTTCGTATAACATAGTGTAATTAATTTGCAAAGTTGTGTCTAATACGGACAATTACACCAAAACTGCTGGGCGTATTTTAATGAAATCGACACCATCTCAAAGACAATTTAATTATCTACATTTTGATCTGAGTTTTTTTAAGTCATAGAATAATAAGGAAAGTACTTAAAACGACTGAATTTAGGGTCGCGCGGGTGTGAAACGAGTGCACGTTTTCTTCCCTCAAGGTCGTTGGCGTTAGTCGTCGTCTTAATCCCATTTGGGGGACGAGATATTCATACACAATCCAGAGATATTTGATGGGAATCTAACTATATTATAAATTACATAACATCACGAACTCACTCTCCTCTTATTAATAGGCAGTAGTGCAAAGTTAGTAGTGAGCATTATGTTTGTTGATCCCACATGCTCACTACTAACTTTGCACTACTGCCTATTAATAAGACGAATACAGTCGTGAGTTCGTGATGTTATGTTATTTATGCAAAGAATTTTGTGTCATTATAGAAGAGTCTGTCTATTAAGTCGTTTTACCTTATAATCTTTCATTGTTGTACTATCGCGGTCATTGCCACTCAAGTTATGCGAAATCTTATTTATTTTAACATTTTGTGTTATTAGAGATACGATCTTTTTCTAAGAATTTAGCGTGAATATTTAAGTAAGGAGAGCTCGTGGCTAAATAATAATAGCCGCACTGGTCGATCATCAAGGTTAAGCAATGCTTGACGAGGCCGGTCCGTGGATGGGTCACCATTTCAACATACCGAGTTTCCTCCGTGCCTCGGAAAGCATGTTAAGCCGTTGGTCCCGGCTGTCATTTGAAGATCTTTGACAGTCGTTATGAGTAGTCAGGAGCTTGAGATCTGACACCAGTCTCGCCAAGGGGTACCGTGTTATCCAGTTATGGAGGTCAGATAGGCAGTCGCTCCATGTAAACTCTAGTACTCAGCTGAATCCGGTAAGACTGGATGCCGACCCCAATATAGTTGGGAAAAAGCTAGGCAGATAGATTTAAGTAAGGAGAGCTATACAGTCAGCAAGAAAAAGTGAGTCTTACGGCCGGTTTCTGAATTGAGAATTTGGACATAAGAACGTGTCAAACCTTGCTTGATAGGTTTATTGGCTAAAGTAGACTTTGATAAATATTCATCTTCAAATTCCTAATTCGGCAATCGGGGATACAGAAGAATCTTGCTATGTTGGTACAGTATGTATAAAAAATAAATTATTATTACAAGAAGTTACGATTTTTTAAAAGAAAACAAATAAAAATATTCAATATTTTTTTAAACTCTCTTTTTCCTTATTTTTCTCAGCAAACCCTTTTATTTGATACCCATATCATGGTAGTGCACAAAAAATAACTAATCCACCATCTTGAGTCGTCTGCCATATTGGATTTAGAATGACTTCACTTAGCTAACCATGCATTGTCGTCCAAACTAAATGTGTATGCAAAATTTCATCTTAATCGGTGGAGGATAACTGCTTTAAATTCAGTTGCAAGACCTGAACACACCTACATAGGTACATACATAGCAAGTTAAATAAGAGCTTGTATTGTTTTTTTTTAATTTGTTTATATATAGAGTTATAAAAAATTTAAAGAAAGAATAACATTTATTGGAAAGTTGAGAAAAAATAACCGGCCTAGTGCGGGTCGGACTCGCACACGAAGGGTTCCGTACCATTATCGCAAAACACTGCAAAAAATTACGTTTGTTGTATGGGAGCCCCCCTTAATTTATTTTATTTTAATTTAATAATTATTATTTTTTGAAGTGAATATTTATCTAAACATTCTGTGAATTTTTCAAGCGTCTACCTGTTGCCGTTATTAATATTGAGCAAAAAACGGCTAAAAAATCACGTTTGTTGTATGGATCATGAGATACAGCCTGGAGACAGACGGACAGACAGACAGACGGATCGCGAAGTCTTAGTAATAGGGTCCCGTTTGGATATGATATTTATGGCTTTGGATACGGAACCCTAAAAATGAATAAAATTTATTTTCTTCATGATAGAAAACCAAGCGTTGCTGTCATCAGCTCCCCGACAAACGTTTCGTATCGAATCTCTTTCTACAATCGTTAACGCCTTCTATTTGTATGGTCTGACCACGTGACTTAACGTTCAGATGTGTCATTCCCATACATTGATTCGTTTTCTACTAGCGTTAACGATTGTAGATTGTCAACTTAGCTACACGTGCAGGTGAGATAGATAAGAGGCCAAACGCGAGCCTAATAAAAATAATCGCTTTATGTATTATACAGGCTTCTTTTATCTATATCCTAGATAATTTTATCCCGGGAATATGTGCCCTCGGAACTCAAACGCGGGTGAAGCCGCTGGCAGTAGCTAGTTTACAAATAAGTGGCACCATCTTAATATTGTCAAAATGATTGAGGTATAAATTCAGTTCTTACAGTAACATTGGCGTCAGGAAACAACTTTTTAAGGACATAAGATGTCGTTTAAATAAATCTTTTTATAGCAACATTGGCGGGTACATTCACTTACAACAGGATGTTAAAGCTTCCTACACATAACTGTGTCGTGACGTGGCGTGGGATACACCAATCATACGAATCTGTTCAAGCCTACGTCATATTACAACAAGTCTGTACCTAGCCGATCAAATGCGTCATAAGGCGCCTTATCTTTTACTAGACCCTTCATTGGGTAATCAATAAAAAAAACAATAGCCAAGTAACCTATTTTTTTTTGTAAGATTGACATACTAAACCACTTTAAGTAATGTTCTTGTTATGCTATTTTTAGAAAAAGTGGTAAACTAGACGACAAGAACAGTTTTAAGGACATAAAATGTCGTTCAAATAAATCTTTTTATAGCAACATTGGCAGGTACATTCACTTACAACAGGATGTTAAAGCTGCTTACACATTATTGTGTCGTGTCGTGCCGTGGCGCGGCAACTACCAATCCGTCATATCACAACGAATCTTGCTTGTAGCCAACCACCACGACACGTAAGTGTTTTGCCGCCTTATCTTTTACTAGACCCTTCATTGGGTAATCAATAAAAAAAACAATAGCCAAGTAACCTGTTTTTTTTTTGTTATATTGACATACTAAACCACTTTAAGTAATGTTCTAGTTATGCTATTTTTAGAAAAAGTGATAAAAACTAGACGATTTTTTTTAAACACAACATTACGTGTAAATATTTTTTTGCAATATTGGCAGGTACATTCACTTACAATACAACAGGATGTTAAAGCTGTCTACACATTACTGTGTCGTGTCGTGGCGCGGGTTACAGAAATCATATGAATCTGTCCAAGCCTACGTTATATCACAACAAGTCTTGTAGCCAATCAAATGCGTCATAAGGCCCCTTAACTTTTACTTGACCCTTCATTCAATCAATAAAAAAAACAATAGCCAAGTAACCTATATTTTTTTTGTAGTTTTGACATACTAAACCACTTAAGTAATGTTCTAGTTATGCTATTTTTAGAAAAAGTGTTAAACTAGACGAACAGTTTTGTTTCTTTTTATTTTTTTTTAGCAAATTTGACTGGTCCATTCAACAATAACAGAATTTGAACTTCTGTCAGACCCTTCATATCTAGGTATCAAGGTGATCAATAAAAAAACAGCCAACTTACCTATTTTTGTAATATTGACGGAATTAAGCCACTTCAAGTATTTATATTTTTAGAAAAAATGGAAAACTGAAAGTTGTTTTCGTAGAATTTGTGTTCAGTTATTATTTGCATACTTACTTATCTATACGAATATTATAAAGAGGTAAAGTTTTTGAGTTTGTGAGGTTGTAGGGGGTAATCTCTGGATGTACTGAACCGATTTGGATGAAATTTGGCATGGAGATAGTTTTGTATTCCCTTGGGATGATAAAACATTTTTACGCGGGCGAAGCCGCGGGCAGAAGCTTTATTTGCCCTACTTTTTAGGGTTCCGTACCCAAAGGGTAAAACGGGACCCTATTACTAAGACTCCGCGGTCCGTCTGTCTGTCTGTCTGTCCGTCTGTCACCAGGCTGTATCTCATGAACCGTGATAGCTAGACAGTTGAAATTTTCACAGATGATGTGAACAGAATAAAAAATATATTTATGTAAGGCTCCCATACAACAAACGTGATTGTTTTGCCGTTTTTTGCGATAATGGTACGGAACCCTTCGTGCAAGAGTCCGACTCGCACTTGGCCGGTTTATCTTGTTCTCGAACCATTTATTTACTAAAAGCAGTCAAATCATCATTAAAAAATCAAAACAAATTCTTTTAATTCAAAAGAAACTTACAGTGAATAGACCTGTTGATCTATCTCCAGTATAGAGTCTTATTGTCTATGGCTAATGAATGAATAGTACTTTTCTGATAGATTGTAGATATACACATAATTAGGTATATACGCCATTTCCGGATGATAAGCTTTAATTTAAATGTGGAGTATTTAGTACAGATTCTCAATTTTATCAGCACTGTATTAATTTACGTATTATTACAAACACAATCTAATATTGTGACAAACAAGCTGGTGTTATAATTTTAGCAACGTAATATATTTTTATACCGAGCGAGCGTGTTACGCAGTGGCATGTTTTTAAATGAAATGAACCCTAAATAAATACTATATACATTTTCTAAATATGCTTATAAATACATTAAACATATTTTTATCAGATATTATACTATTGTGTATATGTGTGTTTTAATATTGTGTACCTACACACTAATTAAAATATTGAGCGTATTTATGCGAGCTTAAAAAATAATAGTTAAAAAAAAAACAAAAACCCAACTAAAAAGTAGAAAAAAAATCAATTAATTTATGTTAAGAATAGTGTGATTAACAAAAAAATATATTTTATTGTAAAAAAGCGTGGGGTACTTTTTAAGTTATTTTCAAAATTACTACTTTTACCAATATCTCTCAATAAAATGTTATAACAATTGACATCAAGCACCGCTCGATTACAAAAAAAAAAAAAAAATTGTTAATCACACTATTCTTAATTTAAATTTATTGACAATGATTTTCTACTTTTTAGCGTGTATTTTTTTGTTTTTCTTTTTAATATTTTTATTTTTTAGTTCAATCGCTAGTCCTGAAGAAAGTTTAAGTCAAGAGTGAATAGGTTACTTCTAGGCAAGCGTGCTTCACCGTAGATCACAACATCACTTAACATCAGGCGAGATAGTGGTCAAACACGAGCCTATTACAATAAAAATAAAATAGTTTCAAATTAATCAGACGTTTTGAAGGAAATAAAAAGCACGTCCAAAGATTCCGTTTCATAGATACATACATACCAAGCTAATAAAAGCGTGTTAAAATCAGCTTCATTTTCATATGTTATGTATTCACGAAACTCGTAAATAGACTATGCGTGTGTTCTAATTAGGTATAAATGTAGTTTGGTAAACTCAAAAATGACTTTTGCATTGTCAAGGAGTCGATCAGTCCAAAAGATGAATTGATACTTGCACTATGCACTTTCCAAATCGTAAGTATCACTATGAAGATGAATATGCAAGAAACCACATGGATTTGGACTGGATCATACAGAAAATTTTCCATTTAATTTACAATTGAATATCTCAAAGGCGTCAAAAATATTATAGAAAGTGAAAGAGAGACTCGTGATATAAACAAATATCAATAGCATGAAATCTCCACATTAACATTGAAATTCAAGGGTGAATGAATTTGCCTCAGAACCGGTCTCGTTTCGTTTATTAAAATTATTTATACAAACATCGCATCGCAGTGCCTGTTATTTTCAATTTCTTTTGTTTCACTTTCTTTGTGTAGATGTGTAAATTGTCAATGTGTGTGTGTGTGTGTGTGTGTGTTGTTTATAAGATTGGGTTTGGGCCTAAGGACAAGGTCTGTAGCAAATTTGTATGTTCCCTTTCAGCCGATAATTCGTATGAAAACTTCAAAATATTAAAGTTTTCTTGGTATACTACTCATGATGCACTTAAACAAAATAAGCCTTTATTATTATAATTTTAAAATTCATTGTAACAATTAACCAACTTCAACTAACTTTTACAATATTTAGCAAATTGTATCGGCAACCTGTTTTTCTTTTACAGCGTGTCCTTTGACAAATGCCTCCTCTAAACCCTTCCATTTTCTTCTTTCTTTAGCAGTCTGCGTCCATTGCAATCTGGACCAGCTATCTTTTTCATGTCGTCTACCCAACGTTTAGTTAGTCTACCTTAGTTCCTTTTAATATTGCGCGAGTATCATTCCGTTACCAGTGTCGTTCACTTTTTGTTCACTAGGCATATGTCCTGTCCATCTCCATTTTAGGCGCTTATAGACTATACATATCTTTATAAATTTAGTTTTCCTCTTTATATCTTGTAATCTTACTTTGTTTCTTCTTTCCACTACAATTATGTTATTTTCCTTTCCGTTTTGACATACTTGTTTTTTTTTTGAGTTGCTACTCAATAAGGGCCCATATTTGACAACCATACGACAGGCATGGAAGGATATATGTCCAGTACTTTTCGTTTCTCTTTGGTAGGCATGTATTTGCCCTTCATGGCCTCGCTCAGAGATCAAAACCGCTTCCAACTGTTTGCTATACTTCAATCTAATTCTTTTTGCATTGTGTCTTCTGTAGAAATTAATTGACTAAGGTATATGTACTCATTGACATACTCTATTTGTCCATCATCTACTTTAATGGCTATTTTGTTTGAGTTCGTCATTACCTTCGTTTTCGATGAGTTCATGGATATGCCTCAGCACTTTCATCTGACAGCTGTTGCAGCACGTCTTCCAAATTATCTGGGTTCACAGAAATAATAATATCGTCTGCGAAGCGTTGACGGTTAAGTTTGTCACCGTTTATGTTGAGTCCATTCCTTTCCTATCCTAGATTTCTGAAGATAATTTCTAGAACCGCAGAGAAAAGCGGAAATGGGGTCAAACTGTCTGACACCTCTTTCGATAGGAAATTCTTCTCCTGTTTTTTCCAGCTTGACTTGGGCCGTAGTCTTTGAGTAGATGGTCTTGAGTATTCGAATGTATTTGGCCTCTACTCCTTGACTTTTTAGTGCTCTCCAGATGCTATCGTGATCTAAGGCATCAAATGCTTTGTTAAAGTCCACAAACCCTAAGTAGTAAACTTTGTTGTATTCCTTCTATTTTTGAATCATTATCTTAACTCGTGAATGTTGTCTATGATTGAAAACTTGCTTCTGATACTTGGTTTTCATCGAGCGTGACTTATGTAAATGTTTATACTTATATATGTTTGGGCTTATGTTTATGTTTGACATCAAACTTATTGTTTTCTAATTGCCCACATCTCCTTTGTACCCTTTTTTGTGAATCAATACTATTGTTGATTTTGTCCAATCGGCAATACCGGCAAGGAGTCGTACAATTTTTGTCTATTGTGCTCATTGCAGTAGATATTATTTTTATTTTTTTATATCGCGTAAATTATGTTTTAAATTTGGAATTAACGGTCGTCCAGCATGGTTTGCTTATGGAAAGAAGCTTGAACAATATTTACTTTCGGGTTTAACTATTTCGGTTAGGGAGGCATATTTTAAAATTTAAAGAAAAATGCCAAGTAATAAAACTTCACGTAGATATTTAAATGGTAGCATGTCATTAAAATGGCAAAAATACGAGTAAACTAATTGACACTGTCTAATTAAAACGATGGCAATATTTAATTATTAAACTTATATATTTATTCACATGCCTAAGTTAGTAAGTTGTAACTTACTTATGGCTTATGTTTAACTTACCACCAGATATAGTAACATATAACAGACAAAAATAGTAAATGATCACCAAAATTAAACCCGCATCTTATTGTAAAATTATAACCAAAGTTTTAACATCTCGCTATCCTGTTTAGGCAAAATGACTCCAAATAAATCATTGTTAACCCAAAAGTAGTAAATGATCACCAAAAGTAGTAAATGATCACCAAAATTAAACCAATGACCAAAAAGATTATAAAATTTCTGGGAGCAACTTGGAAGTAGCGCTCGCCGGCCGCTGCCGCGGCACCGCTCGCTTTGCTCGCTCGGCTCGCGCGCGGTTGGTCACAGTTCTAACCTAACCTAACCTATTTTACAACATTAAATAGCGCAATAATTTGCTATTAAAATTTGGTGATCAATTTACTAAATTTGGTGATCAATTTACTAAATTTGGGTTTCATAGTACAATTTTAGGTAATAGAGGTTATGGTCACAAAGTAATTTTAGGTGGTCATTATATTTATCCCCCTTACTTATTTCGTTATTGAAATGGAACTATACACAACACTAGGATTACCTAATACATTTTATAGGCTATTATTTGATTTCAAAATTTATAAAAAACCCTTGTCTCAAGCTTGGCCCGTTTTAAAGTTGTTACATATTTTTGATAATGACTGTACCTACCTATAAAATAATATGTTTATTTAATTTCACCAGCCACGGTGTCTGTGTGTATGTAATCAAAGATTCCAAATTAAATTTGATCCACTTCTCGATGTTCGATTGAGCTGTAACACCCGTTTTGCACACGCGTGTGTGTCTCGTGGCAATGTATATAAATACATACATCAATAGACTGATAAACACATTACTCTCCATAGCGTCGCGCTATCGGGTAAAAACCTTTGTTTAAAAAAATGCTTTCAATATAAAAGCTCGTTTACATCTTAAAATTATACCTTCCTCGCTCCAGATTGTCTTCAAGTTTAAGTGACCCGAGCAATTATGAGAAATAAAATATACAATTTTCCGTTCTTTAGCGTTTACATTTTTTTTTATTGTAGATAGGTTTGTGCTTGACCACTATCTCACCTGATGGTAAGTGACGGCTAAGCACGCTTGCCTAGAAGTAACCCATTCAATCTTGACTCAAAGACCTCGAGATAGTAGCTATCGGGAAACACAGACTCCGGCAGGTAATTCGGTAGAAGCGCGCAAAAAAGATGAAATCATAAAGTTTCACGAGGAAGTGTAAACAAAAAAATTGCAAGGCGTATCCATTGATTGTCCATTGACCAAAATAAGTACTTAATATAGTGGAACAACTTCGCTTTTCAAAACGGGTTTTGTTCCGAAAGTAAAAGAAACCTGTAGTGGGCTGGGCGCACAGAGCAATGAAACAACTCGGCGGCCATTGCTAGAGACAGCATTGACAAAGATCCAACTTTTACTTAATATCCGCTGGATGCGAGACGCATGAGACCGGTCAAAGTGGCGACACTTGGGGGACCCCTATGTTCAGCAGTGGTCGTCTTTCGGCCTAAACGATGATGATGAAGCGTGCCAGTGTAAGCGTATAACCTTATCCGATCCCTTGTTGTCCTTCCCCCAGTGACCCTAAGCCCAAGTCTGTATCCAAGAGGGGATGCTCATAGCGTTGTCGCTTAGTTTTTAAGATTTTTGTTGCGCTGGCTACAAGGTTTACTTTATATTAAGGCCACCGTATGCTACTCTCAACCCATAAAGTTAACCAGCAAGAGGTCAATCATAAAAAAAACACTGTTTCGTCGTTGAAATATACGACTCAAGACCATTTGAAGTGTCCTAATTAATAGATTTTGTGAAAAACGCAGTTAAAAGTTTCGGACGTTTTTTAAGTTAGTGATTTAGAATAAAACTACCATAGATAAAGATTTACTTGCCAATAAAAAATAGAAAAATTAAAACTTGTGACATTCCGTCTTCTTAGCTGTACCCTTTATTTTGATTATGGCTTGGCGTGGGCTTAGCGTAAATGAACAGGCATGAATATAATGATTGAGCATTGACGTCTTTAGTAGTTCCGTGCTCTGTGGCTGGATCCATAATTGTTGGTGTATTATTAAGTATTACCCGATTGCGAGCACGGTGAAAAGCGCGGTTATATATTTTTCATATTATGAAAGGCATTTATTTTCCCTTTATGAATGCGGTTACGATTGCCAGTTGGTACCTAACTAGATATTGCGCAAATGGCATACTTCAGTTTTGTTTTTAACCCCCGACGGAAAAAGAAGGGTGTTATATGGGGGAGTTTGACGTGTGTTGCTGTGTATGTCTGTCAGTGTGTGTGTCTGTCTGTGGCATCATAGCTCCTTAACGGATAAACCGATTTTGATTTGGTGTTTGTTGCTTGAATGTTTCAAAAAATCGGTTCAGCCGTTCTAAAGTTATCCGCATTTTAGGTACTCTTTGAATCTGGGTTTTTGCACAAGATATTGTGTCATCGATATCGTTGCATCGTGTTTCGATAGGTTGACGATTGAACAGATCTACTACTAGATCAATTATGTAGTGTGAAATAAAAATGTCGGATTTTACTTGTAAAAGGATTGAAAAAAAAAGACCTATATTCCTGTTGGTACCTACAAATAATTGAAAAAATTACAAAAAAATACAAACTACAAACAAAACAACAAATACAAATCAAAAACAATTAAAAACAAACAAACAAATTTGACAACAACTACAAATTTGACTCTATAAAAAACTTGTGACAGTTTCCATGTTTTTTTTGACTAATCTTATTGTCATAAATAAAATAAAATGAGTCTAAACTAAAACATTTAATTTTTCAAATATTTTCTCTGCAATAGACATTTTATAATATTTTTTTCTTAGATTGCAAACGCATCCACTTCATTAAACTGACAGTTTCTGAAACCGTGTCTAATCGTGACGATTATTTCGGAGATAACACTGGAGTAACACGAGTTTACAATGCAGCTACAATTACGTCATCATTTCCACTGCAGGTGAAATTCCGTGCATTTTTTTAAACATAGGTACGGCATGCTTCTTTTCAACGTCAACATCCTACTTTATAGCTGAATTCTGTTCGAAATAAATTCAATTTACCGTTCCGCTGGATGCGAGACGCACAGTACCGGTCAATGTGGCGACGCTTGGGGGAGGCCTATGTCCAGCAGTGGACATCTTTCAGCAGATATGATGACATTTAATTTACAAAAAAATAAAATAAGTATAGGGACACAGTAATGACGTCAGAAATAATCACGTCAGAAATTATGATATTCGCAGGAGAACCAAAGTTACCGACATAGCCCGAAGAATTGCCAAACTTAAGTGGCAGTGGGCAGGGCACATTGCTCGCAGAACGGATGGCCGTTGGGGCCGAAAAGTTCTGGAATGGCGACCGCGAACCGGAAGACGATATGTTGGAAGGCCTCCCACTAGGTGGACCGATGACCTGGTTAAGGTTGCGGGAAGGCGCTGGATGCGAGACGCACGGGATCGGTCAATGTGGCGACGCCTGGGGGAGGCCTATGACCAGCAGTGGACGTCTTTCGGCTGAAATGATGATGATGATGATGAGGGACACAGTATATTTGCATCTACTCACACGACTAAGACCAACCCGCCGCAGTTGTGAGATTGAAAATCTGTAACACTATACCCGTTGGTAACAATTTTTAATTGTTTAAAGAATAAGTGGCTTATTGTACGTGGGCATGCAAGATTCATCTACTAGATGTCAATCAGAGTTTTTGTGTTGTGAAATTTTCAACCGATTTAAAAAAAGGAGGAGGTTTTGAATTCGTCTGTATGTTTTTATATGTTTGTTACGCGATTACTCCGCCAATTATGAACGTATTTTGAAGATTTTTTTTTTTTAATTTGAAAGCCGGTGCTTCTCATGTGGTCCCATTTATTAAGATCTGACGAATAGTTTTTAAGTTATCCTTAATAATGTATATTTTCATGGTAATATAAGGAACCAAAAGTAAAAAGAGAAAAACAATACACTAAAATGTGAAAATTACTTTTTTTTTCGGAAGTCGGTGTCTTTGGTAGCTTTTTTTTTTCGTTATTGACACCGACTTCCGAAAAGAAAGTTTGTTTAGATAATCGGATAATTTTGATATCGGATAATTATGTTTTGCTTACATCATTTTTGTGAATTATAACAAAAAAGCCTGGTTGTAAGATTTTCAGGTTTCTGGCTATACGCAACTACTGTCCAAGATTTACTATGTCAGCCGGAACCAACGGCTTACACATGTTCAGAATCAGAATATTTATTTGTGAAACAACGGTTTACATAAAAATCTTAGGTTAATTATAATGGGCGCTATGTTTTGCCGTGAAGACGTACAAATATTGTTGAAAAAAAAAAGCAAAACATAAAAGAAAATAAAAAATCTAACATAATTAAATACTTGAGTACAAGAAAAGAAAAAAAAAGCTAATTTAAATATCTTAATAAAATCTACAATTAAATCCAACCAAAAATATTAAAGAGAAAAAAAAAATTAGGTTCAGTATTTCCTGATGTCATAGTTTAAATATTTAATTGGTGTAATGATTACAAACTATTTTAACCTTATCTCTAAGTCGAATAACAAAAAAAACTAATATTAATATACCTACCTACTAACACTAATTAGATAAAATAGGCATGGTCTTATCATTTTTTTTTTAACAGTTCTTTTAATCACGCAATATTGTTGTAACATGTTAAATCAACGTGATATCATGTAGTTCAAAGGTTTAAGACCGGTTTTTTCTTTATTTGTACCCCTGAATTCAAAACCAAAATTATTTGCACACAGCACTAATGATTGTATAAAAATAAAAACCAAGGCCAAGTGCGAGTCGGACTCGCGCACGAAGGGTTCCGTACCATTGTCGCAAAAAAACAAAAAAAAACATTTTATTTTAAATATTTATCTTATTCTGTGTTTAGTATTTGTTGTTATAACGGCAACAGAAATACATCATCTGTGAAAATTTCAACCTAGCTATCACGGTTCATGAGATACAGCCTGGTGACTGACGGACAGACAGATAGACAAACGGACCGCGAAGTCGGTTGATAAGGTTCAAAATGTTTGGGATTGACCAAACGACAATTCGGTAGCGCATATCAATCCCATTGGACATTTTTAGGGTTCCGTACCCAAAGGGTAAAAACGGGGCCCTATTACTAAGATACCGCGGTCCGTCTCTCTGTCTGTCTGTCTGTCACCAGGCTGTATCTCATGAATCACGTTTCTTGCCATAATGGTACGGAACCCTTCGTGTGCGAGTCCGACTCACACCTGACCGGTTTTTTTAATTTTAGTAACAACTTCTTCATTAACAAATGGCTTTGCACCACGCTGTGTGCCTGGCTTTCTACACTTTGGGAAACACACAAATATTTATATGCCCTACAGACAGCCTTACTGGGTCAAGCAGGCAGGATGCTTGTGGATTCAAGGAGAAATTCAATGACCAGATGGTATGACCATAATGCCATGGAAGTTGGGTAGGTCTTTGGTGTGGGATGCAACCTGCGTCGACACCCTTGCACCATCCCATCTTCCTAACACGGTGGGCTGCGTTGGGGCGGCTGCCGCAGGTGCTGAAAACCTCAAACGGCGCAAATACAACAACTTAATTGGTAATTATGTGTTTAAGCCGTTTGGGGTTGAAACACTAGGGCCATGGGGTCCGAGTGCACACCTATTGTTTCGGGTTATCGCCAAGCGGTTGGTCGACTCTTCACGTGACCAGAGGGCTGGCCTTATTTTTGCCCAAAGAATCAGCATTGCCATCCAACGTGGCAATGCTGCCAGCCTTCAGGGCACTTTTCCTGTTGACAGCGATGTAGACGAATTTTGTGACGCCCCGTAATTTTACATATTAGTTTTTAGGGTTCCGTACCCAAAGGGTAAAAACGGGACCCTATTACTAAGACTTCGCGATCCGTCTGTCTGTCTGTCCGTCTGTCTCCAGGCTGTATCTCATGAACCGTGATAGCTAGACAGTTGAAATTTTCAAAGATGATGTATTTCTATTGCAGCTATAACAACAAATACTAAAAACATAAAGTAAATATTCAAGGGGGGCTCCCATACAACAAACGTGATAGTTTTGCCGTTTTTTGCTCGATATTAATAACGGCAACAGGTAGACGCTTGAAATATTCACAAAATGTTTAGTTGTATATTTACTTCTAAAAATAATAATTAATAAATTAAAATAAAATAAATTAAGGGGGGCTCCCATACAACAAACGTGATTTTTATGCAGTGTTTTGCGATAATGGTACGGAACCCTTCGTGTGCGAGTCCGACTCGCACTTGGCCGGTTTTTTCTTATTTTAGTTCTAATATTAGTTTGTAAATAATGTACATATGAAATACTAAATAAATAACTATCATGTGGGATTATGGAATCCATAAACCCTTGATCCACGACTAAAACAGTTACTATAGTTCCGAAGACAAGCAAAACTGTTCTGAAATTCATTCTAAATACCAACAGTTTTATATTTGCCATATTCCTAATAAGTTTTGGCAGTCGATGGAATTGCTATCGATTTTAAATACTTTATTTTACGAGTAATATCAAATGTTGATATGTTTTTAGGGTTCCGTACCCAAAGG
This sequence comes from Anorthoa munda, assembly GCA_945859665.1. Lineage (NCBI taxonomy): Eukaryota > Metazoa > Arthropoda > Insecta > Lepidoptera > Noctuidae > Anorthoa > Anorthoa munda. Next base: position 10,954,745 of record OX243917.1, on the reverse strand, counting down.
GTAAAAACGGGACCCTATTACTGAGACTCCGCGGTCCGTCTGTCTGTCTGTCTGTCACCAGGCTGTATCTCATGAACCGTGATAGCTAGACAGTTGAAATTTTCACAGATGATGTATTTCTGTTGCCGCTATAACAACAAATTCTAAAAACAGAATAAAATAAATATTTAAGTGGGGCTCCCATACAAAAAACATGTTTTTTTGCCGTTTTTTGTGATAATGGTACGGAACCCTTCGTGCGCGAGTCCGACTCGCACTTGGCCGGTTTTTTTTTTAATTGAGACTTTATTTTGATTTAGACTGTACCAGTCACCCAATGAATTATGCTACAAAAGTTTGTAATTTTTCTTTTTTTGTTATAAAATTGGTCCTTATTTTAGCATATTTTTTATGTGCACATTATAAAAAATATTGAATTATTTTTGCTACAAATACTTACCTAATCTACTAGAATATTTATTTTGTACAAACTTGCCAAGAATCATTAAAACTGGCAAATTGTGTGTGGCCGTGATTTTTTTTAATTGTTTTACTTACTGGCTTATTTTAAGTAAGAGGAGGATTTTTAAGAAAAAAAACTTGTTTTTATATTTATTTTTATTATACTATGAAAGTAGTTTTTTTTTGTTATAAATAATAGGCTTGCTCTTGACACTATCTCACCTGATGGTAAGCGATGATGTGGTCGACGATGAAGCACGCAATTATTAGTCAATTCGTTAGTTTCTTTTCAATAACTTTATTATATCGATAACTTTTGGAGACAAAACTTATTATTGAACGAAATAACGATACGGTAATAAATCCATGTATTGTACAATTTGTACATAACATTTTACTACAGCTATGAAATATGAGTTTTTTTAATAGTAACTACCTACATATCATGCCAACCTTACAATTCCAACGTAGTAGGTAAATATACCTTTCTTGTTAGTCTGATAAGGTTTAGTATTGTTTAGATTTTTAGGGTTCCTTACCATAACGATAAGACCGAACCTTAGCAACATTACTGACAGCTCGACGCGATTTGATTTATATCTCACCGACTTCCCGATGAGCGATTTATACTCAGCGAAATTGCAAGTACATACGTTCATATGTGCACTTGTAATTTAGGTACTTAAAGAAAAATCTTTTTAACAAAAAAACTAAACCGACTTCCAAAACAAAACACTAAAAAGCGAAAAATAACTTTCTTTTCGGAAGTCGGTGTCTATAATTTTTCGTTTTTGACAACGACTTCCGAAAATAAAGTATTTTTTCGCTTTGTAGTGTTTTTTTGGAAGTCGGTTTAGTTTTTTTGTTAAAAAGTTTTTATTTTTATCTTTTTTGTTTTGGTAAGTACCACATATTACCATGAAAATCATTTATACCCAGAGGGCTTCTCATAACAATTCCAACAAGCTTACACACGACTGGGATACATCGTTTTATTACGAAGTTCCGATGCCTACCTTCCGGCTTCACCATCAGACCAGTTCGATGGTACCATTTTCATTAGAACTATTTATTTAAATTTATTCCATTACAGTCATTTAATTATTTGGGATATCTTATACCCAAAACATGCATGCAACATTGAGAAGTTCCAGTGGCCAGCTGTGGACTTCTTCATCAGAGTTCCACTTCACCAAATGGTACTTTCTGAATGCAAATGCTTGCCACGTTGACGAAAAAACCAAAATCGCTATATGTATGCCTATAAAATTTGAGGAGTTTCTTCTATTTCTATGAGATCCCTCATCAGATACTGGTGATAATGGGACCACCTTGAGAGTGTACCCTTACAAACAAAAAAATAATATTCAAAATCGGTTCATAATTGTCGGAGTAATCGGTGAACAAACAGTTATAATAAAGTCGAACATAGAACTGCCCCCTTTTTGGTAAGTCGGTTAAAAATAACTGCGTGACATAGCCTATTGACGCAATTTAATTGCGTCGCATCATCAGATAGAACCCTGAAGGTATCGTATGTCTATCTGTCATTGCTGCATCTTTATGGCTATTAGTCAATGATATCGACTTGAACTTTGGAATGTCACTTTGGTTTGGTGCATCACACGAGTGCACTTAGTTTGCAAGAGAGAAAATTATAACTTAACTCCAGCGATTTTGAATATACAATGTTAAATAATAAAGTAAACAACATTATTTTAGCTGTATCCTCTACACAACCTCCAATACAATTATAGAATGTTGTATCTGTTCATCGATTTAACTGAGTTAGCACAGATTAAAGATAGTTTGAGAACATTAAATATTCAAGGTCCAAGGACTTTATGATTAGATTAGAGCAAACCTTAAATGTCAACCCCCGCTGTCAGCTGATTGAGCTGTCAGTCAGTGCTTTGTTTTTTTTTCCTTCCTTCGGCCTACTCGGGCAGGCTAAGGTCTTGGACCATACCGCCTCGTCTTCAGTGCATAATATCCTTCTTCAATTATTTAGTATGCATTAGAATGCGGATGTAACATATTCTAATGTTTTTTGGAGTATTTGGCAGCAAATTGTATCGAGTCAGCCTTCCCAGTAAGCTTTGCGGAGGTAGTTAATACTACAAAAAAATTCTCCGCCCCACTATCCCCAGATCACTTCTGTCAATGATTTCACATATTGTCCAGTTTCGTAGACAGTTGAGACACAAAACTATACCAATTTTGTATCACAATATCCACTAGGAATCAATTTGCAAATAATATTAACAGCCGCTGAACTTCACTCGAAAAAATCCCGCCAAAAACCTTCCTTCCTTCAGGCTTCATCTTGGCCATAAATATTTTTGATTTTATTGCAACGAACGGAGGTGAAATAAGGGTTGAAGTTGTTTTGCATATTACAAAACATGTTTTTAATATTTATACCCCACCTTAAATAAAGCTAGTTGATTAAGGTTTAATTTAAAATTTACAAAAAAAAAAATAGGTTAAATAACAGGAAAAATAAAACGATGTCTTTACTAGATAAACACGTCGTTTTATTTTTCCTGTATTTTAGTCATCAGAAAAAAAAACTTAACAACAAACTTAGTTTTATTTACGATCGTAAAATATGAAATTTTAGTTTGAAAATAGCAAAATAATATTCCTACAAAGTTACGGAACCTTCAGTGGGTGAGTCCGACTAGCTCTTTGTATTTTAATTGTTTCTAATTTGCTATGAAAACATTCATTACTTAAGTAACTGTTCGTGTCGTTAAGTGTGTTAAACTAATGATAATATTGTTTGTTTTTTAAACACTTATGTACTATTCTTAAGTTTTGGGGGTAGGTATTAAAAATCAATAAATCTGACTGACTTTTCCCATGCAGCCATGGTCGGCTTCTAGTCAGGATGCCGCAAAATAACTTCCAGTGTTTTACTAAAAGTTCTACTTCCAAAAAATAATTTATACTCTCAAGTTTCAAAGTATTACTTACTTAAGTTTTTATAACAACATTTAGAATCTTTACATGATGTTTTAAGCAGTGAGCTGTGTAATTATTATTTTCAAATGCAGTAAAATAATGTAATCCGTCGTGTTTTCATCTCATTCATTATTAATTAATAAATGATTTTTGCAGATTACGAATTCGAATTAGTGATTTATCTTTGTTTTATTTGGAAAATAAAAAGTATTTTCGTTGCCTACAATATTTCTGTATTAAAAAAAAAATATCTAAGTGTTATGAGGAAATAAGTAGTTAAGAAATAAATTAAAAATAATAAAATAAAAAGAAAAACTAACCTGTTCAAAAAAAGAACCACCAACAAAAAACAAACAAACTCACAAAACAGTCATAATAACAAAAAAAGTCCATGCACAAAACAAAACAAAAAATTCAAAATTCGAAGCACAAAAAAATAAAATCGTATTCTCGATTAAAGTATTTAAATTTCGAATCCGCGCGCGCGCCCGGCCTGCCTTGCCGTGGTCTATTGCGAAATGCCGCGCGTTTAACCTTAGCTCAGCACCATTCATCTGTCATACGGCCTCAGTTTAAATTTTAATCCACGAATCGCTACTAAGTATTATTCTTCAGTGAATTTGAATTTCGAAGGGCTGAGAAAAAAATAATGCACGGCTTTATGGGATTGTATTTTTTTAATTTTCTTGTTGACACTGTTAAAATTGAGGATGTAATTTTATTGACCTACCTCGTAACATTTTTTTTTTAAGCGAATTTAATATTTTATAGATGTTACTGGTACATGTAATTATATATTTTGACTTTTGGCTGTGTAAAGTAAATATAAAAATAAGTTACGTGAAATAAATAGGTTTACTTTTTTGAGTTTATTTACCACCTCTTTTTAGGATTAGGTTACTTTAACTATTTTAGTAATAACAGTCGCCGAGTGCTACTAAGTTATGCTTCAAAATGGAAAAGGCAAGGCACACACATCATTGCATCAAAGTTTAAAACAACTTGAACCCATGTCCTTCTAACGTCAGTTGACGAGGTATTATCATTTCATCTTGTCAAGAATTTTACGTGTATTTATTACTACATTGTTAATATTTTATTTTACAATGCATATTTTATCAACAAACACGGTGAGTAAATCAAGAGATTTCGCATCAATAAAATAATATTTTAAGTTGGATTAAAGTAGACTCGTTCGGTGTTACTGATGAATTTGGGAGTTGTTATTATATGTAGACCACTCCCTAACGTATCTGAGAATACTGGTAAGATAATATATTTGTTTTTGTTTTGTGAAATAAAAGTCTTTATCATAAAAAAGAATCCATATTAGGTGCCTACCTAAATATTAACAGTCGTTCAACAATTTTCTTTTCCTGGCAGCACAATTTTATTTTTCTATTTTTTTATAAAATTTGAAATGTCAGTTTACATTACAACATCAATTTCTTTTTTTCTAAATTTTGAATTAGTTGTTATTCTTTTTTAGGGTTCCGTACCCAAAGGGTAAAAACGGGACCCTATTACTAAGACTTCGCGATCCGTCTGTCTGTCTGTCTGTCTGTCTGTCCGTCTGTCTCCAGGCTGTATCTCATGAACCATGATAGCTAGACAGTTGAAATTTTCACAGATGATGTATTTATGTTGCCGCTATAACAAAAAATACTAAAAATGGTATAAAATAAATATTAAAGGGGGGCTCCCATACAACAAACGTGATATTTTTACCGTTTTTTGGTCGATATTAATAACGGCAACAGGTAGACGCTTGAAATATTCACAGAATGTTTAGTTGTATATTTACTTTAAAAAATAATAATTAATAAATTAAAATAAAATAAATTAAGGGGGGCTCCCATACAACAAACGTGATGTTTATGCAGTGTTTTGCGATAATGGTACGGAACCCTTCGTGTGCGAGTCCGACTCGCACTTGGCCGGTTTTTTTTTAAACAAGGCATTTAGAAAAATACAGTTTACCGTTTTTAGTTTTTTATCCGTTGTGAGTTTTGGCGGGAACGTGATTGCGTCAATGTTGCTTCTCTGTTTTATTTTCCTAAAATTGTGTTAAATTGAATATTAATAGTGTAAAAATTGTGGTTTTTTATTCTAATAATATTAGTGAACGTGCACGAGTGTGGGCAAGTAAAACACAGCGGTAGAACATGAGTTTGTACGTTTAGTCTACATTTGACAGATTCTACTTTCGACATCATAGTCTACTTTTGACAGATTCTACATATGACAGATTCTACTTAAGACAGATTCTACTTAGGACAGATTCTACATAGGACAGATTCTACATAGGACAGATTCTACATATGACAGATTCTACTTAAGACAGATTCTACTTAAGACAGATTCTACTTAAGACAGATTCTACTTTTGACAGATTCTACATTTGACAGATTTTGAAAAAAGTGAGACAAGTTAGGAACATTGTGGCATCAAAAATAATAGTGTTATATAGTAATCACTATATTTATTGATAGGCGTATTTTGTTTATATACCTAGTATTAAATGTTTATATTTATAGTAACTAATATTTTTCGTTCAAGTTCAAGGAGAAAATGAACTATCTCCCCATTTTCTTTTCCGAAGTCGGTGTCTTTTGTACCCATTGTTTTCCGTTATTCGTATTTCGTACACCGACTTCGTAAAAGAAAGTTATTTGTAGCTTTGTAGTATTTTGTTTTCGAAGTCTGTTTAATTTTTTGCTAAAAATATTTTTATTTGCTCTTTTTACTTTTAGTAGGTACTCTCCAATTAACATGAAAATCATATATAGCCAAAGTACATCTCATGACGATTCGAATAAGCTCAAACACGACTACATATGGATACATTGTTTTATTTTGGTGTTCCAATAACCATTGTGGTCTTCTTCATCAGTTCCACTTCACCTAATGATACTTTCTGAGTGCAAATGATTGCATTATTGCTGAAAATACCAAAATAGCTATATGTATGCCTATAATATTTGAGGAGTGCCCTCGTTTATCTAGGATCCCATCATCAGATCATGGTTTCCTCATTGAAATATCTCCTTTCCAACAAAAAAGATTCAACAAAATCGGTTCGTAAACGACGAAGTTATCCGCGAACACACATAAATATATATATATATAAATACGGTCGAATTGAGAAACCTCCTCCTTTTTGGAAAGTCGGTTAGTGATGTCACAGTTTATTTTCTCATACATTTTGTATGGAACGGCTTTAATGAAACTCGAACTAAAACGAAAAATATTATTTACTATATAATACAAACATTTAATACTGGGTATAAAAGCAAATATGCTTATCAATAAATAATACCTGAGCGAATTAGCTCTGCTCGGATAAAAATAGAGAAAACGACGTCTTCTTAAAATGAATCCTAGCTAGATCGATTTATAGCCCCCGAAACCCCCTGCACACTAAATTTCATGAAAATCGTTGGAGTCGTTTCCGAGATTCAGATTATATATATAAACAATAATTGCTCGTTTAAAGGTGATATAGTGATATAACAGTATTATTTTTGATGACACAATGTTCCTTACTTGTCTAATTTTTTACAAAATCTGTCAAATGTAGAATCTGTCTAAGTAGAATCTGTCATAAGTAGAATCTGTCATAAGTAGAATCTGTCATATGTAGAATCTGTCATATGTAGAATCTGTCAAAAGTAGACTATGATGTCAAAAGTAGAATCTGTCAAATGTAGACTAAACGAGTTTGTACATGTTGTCGACAAAACTCCGTAGAAGCTTCCAATAAAGTTACCGCCATTTTATTGGGGCATAACTAGGCATTGGAGTAAACTCTAAAGAAACTAGAACTTCTATTCTAAACGTGACACTGGCTAAATGCACAAACCGTGCGAAGCCAAAAATAAAAAAAACTTCGTAAATCTTCAGATCCGTTGTTTTGTGTAATTATGATTCCAAAATTAATGCCAAGGTTGACACAAGGATGTGACAGATTGACAATAGAACGGTTATAATTATTTCTTTAAGGTGCGATGACCGCTCATATAAAGATGATCTTTGTAAGATGTTATTGTGATTAGAATCAAAAGTAAACGCGATTGTCTCCGGAGGATAGATAGAGATAATTGTTTTGTGTTTTGTGGTGCGCTTGTTTATTGTTTTTGTTTTGTTGTTGAATTATCATTAAACTAAACACTTATAAACTAACTAATCTTCTAGAAAGTATGTATGTATGATCCTTATAGACTCCGTAACAGCTGGACCGATTTTAATGAAATTCAGACAATCTTTAGATTGACCCAGCGGATATTCCTGTAAAGTTTGGTGGCGATCGGAGCAAAGAAAATGAATAAATATTTGACTGTTTATAAAAAAAATATAATGTGTGACCTAGTTTTTGAGTTTAACACTTTAAAACTTGGTCTTAACCGAGTTAAAAAATTCTTTCACCTACGGAAAGCTACATTATTTCTGAATCCTGAGTGACCGACCCTAGGCTACTTTTTATCTCGGAGAAAATCACTACTGGTAGTGCAAAAATTAAGGTTCAACCACGGAAGCGAAACCACGAGAAAAACCTAGATAATGAGGAATAAATTAACAGAGAGGAATGAAATAAATGAACACAATTGCATAGGTTGTTGTTTACAAAGTCGTCATCACATCATACATCCAACTAGATGACGCAAATGTATGTACATCGCGTGTGAAAAAACTTTCTAACAAAAAAAAATTACCGACTTCCAAAGCAAAACACTACAAAGCGAAAAATAACTTTGTTTTCCGAAGTCGGTGTCGAAAAACGAAAAACAATAGTTACCAAAGACTCCGTCTTCGGAAAACAAAGTTATTTTTCGCTTTGTAGTGTTCTGATTTGGTGGCAATGGGATCACCTCCTTTCAAACAAAAAAAAGAATTTTAATTGACGGAGATAAACCCGAACGTACATAAAATATAAACATCCGCATTGAGTACATCCTCCTTTTTGGGAGTCCATTAAAAACGGAGTAAAAGTAAGAGCAATGCTCTTACTTTGAGCTCTGTTTCATTTAGCGTTGTCGACACCGGAGGAATCTTGAAATAGCCTGATTAAGCCGTATTGAGCTGTAAACAATCTACAAAAAAAAATTGGCTAGAATATGGACAATTTTTTTTTCATCCGTAAGTTTTTTTACCCGACTGCCGAAGGAGGGTAATTTGTTTATCAGTCTATGTATGTTCCTATGTGGCGTTCCAGAGATCAAACGCGTTGGCCGATTTTGATGATTCTTACGACAATCGATTCGAAATAACCTTGCGAATGTCACTGGCTACACTAGAATTGGAAAATAGAAAAATGGCGGATTTTGAGCGCCATATTGTGGGGCACCAAATTTTCTTTTTACTCCAAACCCATCGTGTGGGGTATCAAAATAAAGGATTTCAAGAGGTGATTTCAAAAATATAAAACAATGTTTAAATGTACATAATCCGAAAAAAAAAAGATATAAATAAAAAAAGTTAATTAAAAAAATCAAAATGTTCGCGAGCTGGCTGACCAAAACCAGATGTATCCTCCGACAGCACAGCATGATTTTCTTCTTGTTTACATCTTTTTGGTTCGCTTTTTAAGCAGTCGAGGTTTTTGTTTTTTTTTTATTAACTTCTTTTTCTAAATTGTGTGTGAAAAAGTGGCACGCTTGGTTTTCATACAGATGGAGGAATTTTGCCCTATCTAGTTAGATCTATGTCTGTGGGCGTCATAGTATGGTGATACAGATAAATTGTGTTCAGCATAAAGATCTCAATTGTGAGCATCTAGCCTTGAGCTATGTGCAGTATCAAATCATTTTTACATGTGATAAAATCGTAGCAGGAGCTATTTGTGGAATATGAATAGGGTGTCTTTGTTTTAATAGGTATAGTTACTATGAGCGGCTTGTGAGTACCTGACTGATACTTAAGGTTCCCCTAGTCGACGGCACGAACTATTTTGTGCGCGGGGTTAAAATGCATGCTATCTCATCCGACAACACGTGCGAAAGAGATAGATGCTGTGATGAGCAGTAAGAAGCTAGTTCGCGTACGAATTAGCACTTTTCCAAGTTTGTAGCGAAATGGATGATGATTTAGGAAGAAAACTAGCGCGCGAAATTTTATAAACAGACTTTTAGGATTCTGTCTAGATATCATGAGAAAACGAATAAACGTATCTGTTCAAAATAAAATTATTTGCATTGTTGAACTAATAATCTATCCCTGTATGGAGGCCGTTTTGCAATTTTCCTTCTTCTTATGGTATTTATTACTGCCCAAAGATGCGTTAAAATTAGTGTTGAAATATAAAACTTTCGACGCTCATAACTTTCAAATATATATTATTTTTACTTTTTTGTTTCCATACAGGGCTTGATAACGATGAGAGTTGAGACAAATTGATATAATTTTTTATTTAGAACGTACATCGTCAAACAGTGAATTAATCGCCAGACTACGTTTGTATGGAAGAATGATCGACTAGTGTAACCTTAATAGCCGCACGTGTTGATCTTCAAGGTGCATCGCTTACCGAGGACGGTCTGTGGATGGGTTACCATACCGAAACCCGTTGTCCCTTGGTTCCAGCCACAGACTAGCGCCCCTGTATGAATTTGACAGATCGTTACGGCTAGTCAGAATCCCGAATCTGGAAATCAGTATTTCCTATAGACATTTTGCCATTAAAATATTTTTTTTACGTTGTTCTCTTTTCAACATCCTTTTTTATGGATTCTTAAATTAAATTAAATAATTCATTCTTTTATACCATTCCCCCTCTAAAAAGCTTATATTTTATTCACTGAAAACAGTGAATAAAAACCGGCCAAGTGCGAGTCGGACTCGCGCACGAAGGGTTCTGTACCATTATCGTAAAAAACTGCAAAAAAAAAAAACCCATTTTTTGTATGGGAGCCCCCCTTAAATATTTATTTTATTCCGTTTTTAGTATTTGTTGTTATAGCGGCAACAGAAATACATCATCTGTGAAAATTTTAACTGTCTAGCTATCACGGTTCAAGAGATACAGCCTGGTGACAGACGGACAGACAGACAGACAGACGGATCGCGAAGTCTTAGTAATAGGGTCCCGTTTTTACCCTTTGGGTACGGAACCCTAAAAAGCACTTTTAATCACTGTTTTGGTGTTGGAATTTGGAACACACCAATGTATTCGATCTCCATCTCAATGCTATATAACCTCCTTGCGCAAAAATTACTCGATACAAACTTCTTGTGCAGAGAATATTCGACTTTCAAACTCTTTCTTCAAATCAAATCAAATCAAAATTTCTTTATTCAATTAAGCCATTAGGCGGCACTTTTGAACGTCAAAATTGCTGACTATGAGTTTGTTTTTTTATAATTGATGATTATAAAATTGATCTTCGATTTTAATTAAGGAAAAGTAGTAATGTGTTGTGTAGTGTATTTTAGTTTGTTTATATTTAGGATTTTAATAAAAAAATAAAAAAAATAAAAATAAAAATATTTTATTGTCAGGCATCAAGGCCCATAGAAAAAGAAAGAAAGAAAAAGTGTTTATTTGTCACAAAACGACATACAATATAGGAACATACTTAAGCTAAACCCTTAAAATAGTATTAGTAGTACTTAAATTAAGTTAGCAAAAACGAGAAATAAACAAATAATAATAACATATACTACCCACATTTTGATTATATCAAAAAAAGAAATAGGGTGAAAAATATGTAGGCAGATGCATGTCGTGGTTGTGACAATAAGGCTTCCACTCAGCATAATGCTGTACCGTGGGGGACCCACAGCACGGCGCTGATTTTCAGTGGTCGCCTAGACCGTGACGTACGGAAACCAAATCTGTTGTGTATGTTAAAATAGATAAAAAGAACATAAAATAAATACAGTAAAAAATAAATAAAAATAAACTACCCAAAATTCTAATGTGACCAAAACCAAAAGCATAATTATCTAGAATTCCTGACGCAAACGTAAAAAGTAATAGGTGTGCGGTCATGCGTGTGTGTGGTCCATAGGGTATTAGTAATAATGATCTTGATTTTAGTCTAGGAAATTTATTGAATACTTATTTGGATTGTAATTTTAATATAAATTGCAATGGTGTTTACTTAATTATAATAATGAAACGTAACGGAGGTGGTCACTGGCCCCTGGCACACAGATGCTGTTACCTAGCTCAGGGCTCAGGGTATCACATTTTTTTTTTGAAATTTGAAGGTAATAAACCATTTATTTATTTATTACTCGTAATATTCCTTAAGGGGCTCGTGGCTAAATAATTACAGCCGCACGGGTCGATCTTCATGGTAAAGCATCGCTTGACGAGGTCGGGCCGTGGATGGGTGACCATTTCAACATACCGAGTTTTCTCCGTGCTTCGGAAAGCACGCTAAGCCGTTGGTCCCAGCTGTCATTTGAAGATCTTTGACAGTCGTTACGGGTAGTCAGAAGCCTGAGATCTGACACCAGTCTTGCCAAGGGGTATCGTGTTACCCAGTTACTGGGTTATGGAGGTCAGATAGGCAGTCGCTCCATGTAAAACACTGGTACTCAGCTGAATCCGTTAAGACTGGAAGCCGACCCCAACAATAATTGGATAAAATGCTAGGCAGATGATGAATATTCCTTGTGCTTTTTGCTTAAATCTTTCTTTTTCTCGTAGTCATGTTATAAAATATAGTATGCAACTCTTGAATAAAACGGATTTACATCGAGGGCCATGAATCACTCGCGTCGCTCAGGATTCTAAAACTTGAATCACGAGCATAGCGAGTGAATCATGAATCTTCACTTGCTCGTGTTTCATGTATGGCCCTCGCTTTAAATCCGTCCTTTTCACTAGTTGCATAATATACTATTTTATCTGTGCTAGAATTAAACTGTCCAATAAAATCGTCATAGAATCTGACAGTCGCGAGCTATTTCTTGTTCATATGGAAAGCTCAACGGAAATTATTTCTTACCTATAAGACTGTAATTAAGTAAGTATGGATTACTTACTTTCTCCAAATTTTGAGATGAATTGACTAGACTTTATTTATTTTGTAAGATTGTTTTTAAGGATCAGTCTTTTTTAATAATTCAAAAATGTTTTTTTTGTTTTTATGTCATTAAAAATAGTGTGTTATTTTTTTTAATCGACTTTCCAAAAAGGCAGAGATGTTCGACAGTTATTTTTTTCGGCTGTTAATATTTAGTAAAATATTTTAAAAAGAACTACAGACTATTTGTCATCTAAGAAGATGGAAGAAATGATGGGTGAATGATGATTTTTGATGAACTTTATTGTGATTTTTAGGGTTCCTTACCCAAAGGCTAAAAACGGGACCCTATTACTAAGACTCCACTGTACGTCTGTCTGTCACCAGGCTGTATCTCATGAACCGTGATAGTCAGTTGAAATTGATAGTCTATTAGTCAGTTGAAGATGCATATATTGTGATAACTTGAAGTCTGTAGCGCCTATCGTTTGGCCGTTAAACCCGTGTGACAGACAGACGACGAGGACAGACGGACAGACGGACATGTGAATGACAGCAATAGGGTTCCGATTGGAGCCTTCGGGTGTGGAACCCTAAAAAGTCAGTAAATAAAAGGTAAATTTGCCAAATTACATAAGCAGTTATTTTTAAAGATTTTGTAATAAAGTTCTTAGGAAAGTGGTTTGCAGATTGTTGAGTAATTAAATAGTTTTATAAGATATAGTCATGTGATATCTTAATATATATATTTCTTGTGTGCGTGTGTATGTGACTGAACTCCTCCTAAACGACTGGACCGATTTTGATGAAATTTTTTGTGTGTGTTCGTGGAGATTCGAGAATGGTTTAGATTTACAAAAAAAAAAAAAAAAAAAATGGAAAATTAGGGTAGGGTAGGTAGGGTAGGGTAGGTAGGGTAGGGTAGGTAGGGTAGGGTAGGTAGGGTAGGGTAGGGTAGGTAGGGTAGGGTAGGTAGGGTAGGGTAGGGTAGGTAGGGTAAGTAGGGTAGGTAGGGTAGGGTAGGGTAGGTAGGGTAGGGTAGGTAGGGTAGGATAGGGTAGGTAGGGTAGGGTAGGGTAGGTAGGGTAGATGCATATTAGGTGTTTTTATGGCAAAACAAAGTTTGCCGGGTCAGCTAGTAATATAATATATTTTCTTTATTCACATTCCATAAGTTAAGGTAATATTGTTAGTTTCTTTATAAGTCAAAATGTAGTGTCTGCACTAATAAACATTATTTTTGATAGATACTGTTTGTTCCGTTCCCACAGATACGAGAAAACGATTTTGCGGGGTCAGTTCTTAAGTTAAGATTTTATTAACTTTGTATGTTAATAAACAACAATGGCAGTGGGCAGGGCACATTGCTCTCAGAACGGATGGCCGATGGGGCAGAAAGGTTCTGGAGTGGCGACCGCGAACCGGAAGACGTTGCGTTGGAAGGCCTCCCACCAGGTGGACCGATGACCTGGTGAAGGTTGCGGGAATCCGCTGGTTGCGAGACGCACGGGACCGGTGAAAGTGGCGACGCTTGGGGGAGGCCTATGTCCAGCAGTGGACGTCTTTCGGCTGATATGATGATGATAATGAAAAAAATAAAAATAAAAAATCCAAGTGACATGCGCGACTCAATTGAATTTAATTTTACTAACTGATGTAAATAAATATTTTATGAATATGATGTAATATTATCATCATCTGCCTAGCCTTTTCCCAACTATATTGGGGTCGGCTTCCAGTCTTACCGGATTCAGCTGAGTACCAGTATTTTACATGGAGCGACTGCCTATCTGACCTCCACAACCCAGTAACTTTGTAACACGATACCCCTTGGCAAGACTGGTGTCAGATCTCAGGCTTCTGACTACCCGTAACGACTGTCAAAGATCTTCAAATGACAGCCGGGACCAACGGCTTCACGTGCTTTCCGAGGCACGAAGGAAACTCGGTATGTTGAAATGGTCACCCATCCAAGGACCGACCTCGTCAAGCGTTGCTTAACCTTGAAGATCGACCCGTGCGGCTGTTATTATTAAGCCACGAGCTCCTTCCTCCGAACGAAATATTATATTTAAATTAAACAATATATACTCATTGTTCATAAAATTTTTTTTTTTCATATAATGTTTTTGTTCATAAAATTTGAATAAGAAATCAACAATGAAATAAATGCGATGGATAGATCAGCCATAAATGAGTCGAGCAGATATTAATATGTAGAGTCCCCATGATACATTTTCGACATTTGCTGCAAGATTTTTTACATAGATAAAAGTATATACAGTGTATAAAATACTTAATTAACTAAGACTACAAACATATACAATTAAACCAAAAATACTAACTAACTAAACCTAAAAATATACTTAACTAAAATATGGCGTCGAAAAACTCCTTCAATGAGTACAAATTAAATAAGGGCCGCTAGTTTAATAACAAATGTAATTTGGTGCCGTGAAATAGTTCCATTTTCGATCTAATAAAAAAGAAAGGTTTTTTTTTTTGTTTTAGTTAGTGAGTAGTTTTTGGTTAAAGTGTATAGGTTTTTAGTTTTAGTTATTTAAGTATTTTATACACTGTATATACTTTTATCTATGTAAATAAATCGATCTAATTCGATTTTCGAACAACTTTCGATCACTCAGAATACGTCACTATTTTTTGTAACGATAAAGTGGCAACCCCCCAAATGTCAGTTTTGACTACGAAATAAAAAGTCTGAGATTTTTTATTTCGTATTATACTTATATGATAGCTTGATCTCTGCGACATATGTCAAACTGACATATACGTTATTGTTACGTTAATGTTAGCCTGTCAAGCGCTATTGTTACTGTATTGATACTGACAGCTGTCGCAGATATCAAGCTATCTTTTATGAAGTATAACTATGTTGGGGTCAGTTTGCAGCCTAACCGGATGTAACTGAACACCAGTATGTTACACGGAGCGACTGCTTATTTGACCTTCATAGCCCAGTCACTGGGTAACACGACAACCCCTGGCAAGAAAAAGAAAAAAAATGAAAGGTCACAACAATGACGCGATCAAACCACTTCACGAAGTGATAGTGAAAAAACCGAAAACTCACGTTCTTACGTTCGCAGTCGGGTAAACAGGTTTCTCATGAGGCTGACCTTATGCGCTCCAAATATTTCGCCATTAACAACAATCAACAAAATAAAAGCTAAAAACTGGAGCGATATTTCGAGGGCCGGTTTATATGGGGCAAGATTCTCGCCTGGATATAAGCGAGTATGTTAATAATAATACTAGTAACGGGACGGTTGACATATGTCGGGCATGCCATGGGTGAATCCATCAGACATATTATCTCTGGTTGTTCTCGTCTGGCTAACGGCGAATACTTACACAGGCATAACCAAGTGGCCAGGATTATTCACCAGCAACTTGCTTTGAAGTACAATCTAGTGGAATCGGAGGTACCGTATTACAAGTATGTGCCCGACCCAGTTCTCGAAAATGACCAAGTCACGTTGTGCTGGGATCGGTCTATCATCACTGATAGGACTATTGTTGCCAATAAGCCGGATGTGGTGGTGATAGACCGATTGGCGCTCCGCACAATGATAATCGATGTCACCATCCCGCATGACGAGAACCTCGTGAAAGCTGAGAAAGAGAAACAAATCTAGTATCTTGACTTAGCACACGAGGTTATTGACGTGTGGAATATGGACTCGGCGATCATTGTGCCGATTGTCGGCGTTACGGCCAACGGCCAAGAGTCTCGACGACCATCTGTCGACGCTGTCATTGGGCAGTTGGATCAAGGGTCTGATACAGAAGGCAGTACTCCTCGATACGGCTCGCATTGTGAGGAGGTTCCTGTCTCTGGAGCCCTAACCACCGGTAGCTTGGACCCTGTTTCCAATACCGGTTAGCATCTATTTTTTATATTGTAAAATGTTTTTTTAAGTTTTCTTTTTTTTAATATTTAAAAATGAACCAAATAAGAAAGAAGTTAAATAAAGGAAATAATAATAATATTGAAATATGAAAATATTTTTATTGACATAGAAAAAAAAGATAATACATTTACATTTGAAACCCAGACTCCTGTGCTTGTGCTAGGTGAGACCTGTGTTACAGGAGTCAGAGTCCTCACCCGTTATGGTTCTAGTGTTCACAACATTTTATGCATCAGAAATAGAAAAAAAAAACCGGCCAAGTGCGTGTCGGGCCACGCGCAGTAATAGGGTTCCGAAGTTGCATAATAATGCGGACTAAAAAGGGGGTTTTGTTGTTGTTACATGAACATTAGAACAGTTTCAGCGGCTCACAAAGTCTAAAAACGGGCCCATAGGATGATGTTTTTTTTAAATCTATATTCTCGCGTTTGACCACTATCTCGCCTGATGGTAAGCGATGATGTGGTCTACGGTGAAGCACGTTTGCCTAGATGTAATCTATTCACTCTTGACTTAAACTAAATAAGGACTAACTGGTAACTGAAGAAGGAGTTATAAAATCCAACTTCGCAACTGAATTTAGAAAAATATTGTCTAATTGAGTACCACCGCGGGTGCGAATTGCGAAAGGAGCCGATACGAGCGCGCGTTAGAGCCACGGGGAATGGTATAGTTCGTTCCTGGATCCTTGCGTGCACGCTCCTTGTTTATTTCTCTTCCGGAATTAGAAAAAAATCGTATGTATTCACCTCTAATCTCCTATACTGGAAAGTTTCACACTACTTAATTAGTGATGAAGTTGGGTCGAATATTGACTTTATAGAAGGATATCGACAAAAGAAAATAAGTAATTTGCTTGGAAATCTAATTTAATTTGAATTTACTTTTACGTTTTAATTACAAAACGTCGAAAATACTTCTGCACTAACACAAAATAAACTCCACCGCGCGCATGGGCCGTATGGACTACGGACTGGTACTGCCAACGACTCCGGCCACTCCAATGCGTTATTCGAGCTCAAACATTATTAATTTAGAGATCATTATTATTAAGGATGTTATGATTTTATTTTTGTATATTTTTACATGGTTCATAAGCATATATTTACTATCTGTTTTACACAGCTAACAACGTTATTTATGTAGTTTTTCAATGGCATTTGTACAAAATTTTTACTGTGCCAAGTACATTTTATAAGTTGGTCGACTATTACTCGTAAACTTGTAAAGCCTGTTATGATTTCATTTTTGTATATTTTTACATGGTTCGTAAGCATTATATTTACTCTGTTTTATACAGCTATCAACTTTATTTAAGCAATTTTTCAATGGCATTTGTACAAAATTTTTACTTTTCCAAGTACATTTTATAAGTTGGTCGACTATTACTCGTAAACTTGTAAAGCCTTGTTATTCGTGATAATTTTCCTTTTAATTTCGTTATATTTACTACTGCCGTGAATTTTTTCACATAGCCAAGAGCAACCATTTCGCTGGCAGGGGGGGGGGGACACTTGACTCTAACATAAATTTGCAGCTTAAAGCTTAATTTTACGCAAACGAATCTCTGAATCGAAAAATGGTTTTAACAAACCCATAATATTTTTGAATGGCCTATCCAACGATACCCCACACCATGGGATAGATGAGTAAAAAAAATACATCCCCACTTTACGTCTATGGGAGGTACCCGAAAAAAAATATTTTTCATGATTTTATATTACCACTTTGTCGGAATTATTAATATGTATATACATGCCAAATTATATCTTTCTAGTACGTAGATTCTCTGAGCTAAGCTGCGGACGGACAGACGGACAGAGCGAAACTATAAGGGTTCCTTGTTGACTTCGGAACCCTAAAAACGAGTGAATCGCCCGCCGTGCATTTGTTTGTGTATATATTTCGCGCGCAGTGATTTATTTTTGTCGGGAACGTGTCTAGCTGCGTGCCGGGAATCGCGGTCCAGACCACATCGGTTGTCTCTTATTATTATATATATTGTCCCCCTATAACCCCCGATCGGACACGGGATTGAACGAGACCAGGAGACCACCACGGGAACAAATGTAAGTTGTAGATGTAAGTTGGGTATGCTTGTAGAATTGTAGGACTATCACCTTCCAGCTATACGGGAATCGGTATCCCAAAAAACAAACCCCTAGTTACCCCTGCCGCGTATCGCGGTTTCGCGCATATAGACCTTGTAGGATCCAAGATTCGCAACATTGCTCATGGGTCCCAGTGTTGCCTCTTGGAAGGTGATCCGCAGGCCACTATTCAACATTACGGGTAAAACCTGGATAAGAGTAGCACATGAGCGAGGGGATTGGCACAAGAAAAGAGAGGTCTATGCCCAGCAGTGAGCGAAGTCAGGCTGCGGATGATGATGATGATGAAGTTCTCAACTGGATGTTATTACAAGATAAGTCAAGGCATTTTCACTAATTTATATTTTTACAACTCAAAAATAATTCTTACGTCCTTTTACAGTTTTACGCTGACTATTCCTGTATTACCTTCATGGAAATTTAATCATTAACCGACTTCAAAAAAAGGGGGAGGTTCTCAATTCGTCGGCGTCTATTTTTTTAATGTATGTTCCCCGATTACTCAAAGAAGCCTGGACCGATTTAGAAAATGCTTCTGTTGTTTGAAAAGGTATATTTTCTAGGTGTGATCAGGGCAGGATCTGATGATGGGATCCCATGGAAATCGAGAAACTCCTCAAATATTTTAGGCATACATACAGCGATTTTGGTGCAACAATGCAATCATTTGCACTAAGAAAGTATCATTTGGAGAAGTAGAACTGAAGAAGACCACAGATGGCCACTGGAACCCCTGAATTAGAACTAATGATAAGGAACTTCGTTCCAATAAGTATGTCACGGATATTAGATATCTTGGATAGTTAACCCGACTATGATGAAGCTTCATCATAGTCGGTGTAGTCTAGTCGTATTTGGGCTTATTGAGAAACGAAAAAAGGAAAAATAAAAAACTTTTCAATACAAAATAGTCTTTGGTACCTTTTGTTTTTCATTTTTTTTTGGTACATTTTTTTTGACACCGACTTGTTTTCTTTTGGTAGTCGGTAATTTTTTTTTGTTGTAAAAATTTCTATTTTTATTGTAC
The DNA here is from genome assembly GCA_945859665.1 of Anorthoa munda. NCBI lineage: Eukaryota > Metazoa > Arthropoda > Insecta > Lepidoptera > Noctuidae > Anorthoa > Anorthoa munda. Next base: position 10,935,295 of record OX243917.1, on the reverse strand, counting down.
AACACGAGTCTTTCGAAGCGAGAAACTCTCCTCGTGTAAATGAGCCTTTACGGATTTCGGTTCCGAGTATTAAGTTTTTATGAAAAGGAGGAAGTCACATATGACGTCAGTGTTACAATTCCAGAAGGACATGGTCGGTTTGAAAAATCACTACAAATTGTAAAACAAAGTCCCCGCGCCGCGTCTGTCTGTCTGTCTAAACTCAAAAGCTACGGAACGGATTTTCATCCGCGATTGATTCATGAAAAAAAAAGTGTATAATTTGTTAAGATTTTATGTAAATTGGTTGAAATATGACGATAATTGTTGAACGTGTCCGTAAACGTCAAGCCACCTGGGAGCTTTCACCGAAAACGCTGCCTAATCCCTTTGAGATATAACAAAACAATGTATGGTGGGATCTCTTTTATAAGTCTACAGAAAAGTTTGCGATGGCATATGCCATCTATAATTTAAGGATAGCTGAGGGTATAGTAACCTATTCGTGTTGTACTTCGTAGCACGACCATGAACGCATTCATTATAACTTTAGATGGTACTAAAATCCTTTTAATATGTACTATTTTATACCACTAATTAGAAATATTATACCTCTCAATTATCGCAGATATAAAGGTCGTGCTGGCAAGATTCTTTCCCAGCACGACCACGCTAAAATTCCAGCTGGCGTAAAAGTGATGAGACAGGAGCATGCCTAAAAATTTGTACAATTATGTACTCCTATTTCATTAACTGGTAAATTGTCGTAAATTGTTAGAAAAGCAATAAAACATTTTCTGTCTTTAAGTATGTGATTTGTATACATGACACTAGATGGCGTTAAATGAGGCAGCATTTTTTTTTTGCTTTTGTCGTATAAAATAGTACATATTAAAAGGATTTTAGTACCATCTAAAGTTATAATGAATGCGTTCATGGTCGTGCTACGAATTTATCATTTCTCAGTAGGTATATTAATCCTTATAAACTTAAATACTCTAGTTATCTTAAGCATTTCATGCACTTTATGATAATCCTTTACACCATATAATTTAAATGAATATCTTAGAAGATATCGTAAAATAAAAACTAACGAGCGCGTAAATAAATTCAAGCGTGGGTCTACACCGATGATGTCAGATAAAACATGAAGAAAATCATGCTGTGCAGTCGGAGGATACATCTGGCTTTGGTCAGCCAGTTCGCAAATATGTATCCTTCGACTGCACAGCATGATTTTCTTCATGTTTACGTCTTTTTAGTTCGCTTCTTAATCAGTCGGGTTTTTTGATTTTGTTGAATCAACTTTTTTTATTCGAATTTGGTAAATTTAAACATATTTTTGAAATCACCTCTTGAAACCCTTAATTTTGATACGCCACACGATTGGTTTAGAGGAAAAAAAAATTTGGTCCTCCACAATATGGCGCCCAAAATCTATTTTCCAATTTGAATGTAGCCAGTGACATTTGCAGGATTAAGAGATTGACGTAAGAATCATCAAAATTGGCCAACGCTTTTGGTATCTAGAACGCCACATAGGAACAAACATACATACATACAAAGACTGATAAACACATTACCCTCCTTTGGCAGTTGGGTAAAAAGTGAAAAACTCGCGAGGTCTACAGCTCACAGAGCCACTATAGTAACTAATAATACAAGATAGAGCTATCTAGCTAGGTACAAAGTGGTGATATGATCCGTGTTACTGACCTTTCTTAATAATAACATATTTATTCATACTTAGCAGTATAAATGCGACAGTAACTCAGTCTGTCTGTCACCTTATCACGTCTAGGATTTAGATAAAACTAGGCACACGGGTAAACAATAGGAGATGCACTCCTATCTTTTCAGCCAGGATTCGAAGTGCGGCAGGACGGCTTCGACAACGAACTTGCGCGAAAATTGCGGCTGATGTCGCCGCTCGCGCCACCGCTCAAGCGCGTGTTTCCGTTCCTGCAGCCTCAGCTTTACCACAGATAATATAATACTAGCACGTAGCATAGCTTTACTAAAGCGATTCCTGGCACGCTATTACTATTTTTGAGAGCAGTGGTGGCCCAGTGGTATCGACCGTGACTTACAACTTGTAGGTCGTGGGTTCGAGCTCAGGCAGGCGCTTTACTTTGTGTAAATTATTTCATCACCACTGCTCTCAAAACGGAGAAGGAAAACATTGTGAGGAAACCGGCATGTCCTAGAACCAAAAATTCGAAGACATGTGACATCCAGCAACCCGCACGCGTGGTGGATTACGGCCCATTCCCTCTCACAGAGAGGAGGCCTGTGTCCCAGCAGTGGGAACATTAATAGGCTGATGATGATGATATCACTATAGTAATACAAACTCCTTGGCGGAAGGCGCGAATTTGGTTATAAACTCTCGCGTCCATGTCCACCAGAATCTCCAGCGGAGGCAGGCTTGCCAGGAGAGTACCCGCCTCAAACGATATAGTTCTCGCCAAACTTCTTGGCCGCCCTGAAGTTGGCTACAATGGCTGCGCAGTAATAAATATCATACAAAAACAGCACCGATCCGTGTCTTGCGCATCGGAAAGCCAACTTCAGGGCGGCCTAAAAGTTTGGCGAGAACTATACCGTTCGGTAACCTCGTGCGATTGAATGGCCATTTTCCGCTTAGTCTTGCAGCGTCGGACACCTGATGGTCTGCTGAAAGCTGGTCATTGTTGGCAATAATAAAGGAAAGAGAGGACGGGATCGGACGCCAACACGATGGTCTAACCAAGTAAACGAAGCTACGTCCTCAAGCAAATTTCAGCAGTAGTTATGGCAGTGACCTCGATCCTCAGTAATGAGGGACCGATTGCAGAAGAGTTTAATAATAATAAAATATAATAATAATGTTATCCCTTCGGATAATTATCGACTTCGACGTGGTTCAAGCCACTGGTAGAAGCTTCTTAATAAAAAAACATTTCCTATTTATAAATAAGTAATAAATAATGTTCTAGAATGTGTATTGAAATCTTTATGTCACCTTTATGTAGTTTTTATTAGTAATTATTAGCTAAACAATTATTCTTATCCACGTTTTTATAAAAACAAAACAGTAAAACAAGATACTATGTAGACATAACATTTTTATCGTAATCATTGTGGGTTTTTTTCCTAGTTTGTTTGTTCCTGAGATTGGTCGCCATGGCTGAAATCCGGGTTCAGAGGTATATGATGATGAAGTTGATGATGGGGAGGATTCCCCCGTCCCCGCACTTTGATTCTCATTCGGTCCGCTGTCCGTGGGGGGTTCTGGCTAACAAAGCCAGCCTAGCTCCGCTCAAAGTCAAAAGCACAGAAACTTCCTGGGAGTCTCACAGGCTTCGCGGAGCGACCTAATTGTTTCTAGGATTTCTTCCGATTGAGAAGCCACGGTCTCGCATTCCAGGATGACGTCGTCGTCAAGGCAGTCCCTGCAAAGCGGGCTATCTGTAGCGCCTAATATTAAAAAGATGTTTGTTTAGGAGGTTATGGCCCGTAATTGTTCCTATGTTACAATAAATTAACAGGAACAGCGTACGGGGACAACGGAGTGTATTCTTATTATTTTATTACATTCCCTTCGCCCCCTTTAACGGGGACATGGCCAACGGAGACAACGGGAATACACGGATTATTCTTAGGTTATTTCTACTCAGGCTAAGAAGTTTTCTGTGAGGAGGAGAGAGGGAATGGAATAATCCACCACGCGGGCCCAGTGCGGATTGGTGGATGTCACTTGTCTTCGAAATTTTGGTTTTAGAACAGGATAATTAACGTTATGTGCAGCACGGAACATAATAATTTGACAAAGGGCCCTAAAAAATGTGGCCGCTTTTCATTATGCGGGGTCTTTTGCCCTTTTCTCATAACTTGGTGTGCCCAGGATGTAGCCCGTACGAGTTAAGACAGACCTGATCGCGGATATGCATTCGGTATAGCCAATTTTGACTGTCTACACTCTACAGTCTGTTGCTCGTGACCATCTGTTGTTATGAAGTTCGGTTGACATTTGGCGAATCTACGCGCAAATTTATGAGAAAGGCAGAGGGAGAAGTGGGTACGGGCCTAGCACTATCATATCGGAGCCTCTCGTCGCAAGTTCATCTGCGGCATCATTGCCTAAGGATCCGCTATAATCTTTCGGAGGAATATTATAGTTGAGGAGCTCGGAGCTATAACAGCCGCAACAATAGCCGCAACAATAACAGCCGCACGGGTCGGTTGCCGAGATCAGTTCGTAGATGAGTGACCATCTTTACATAGCCAGATTCCTCCATGCCTCGGAAAGAACGTTATGAGTCATGGCTTGTAGATCTCTGACAGTCGTTACAAATAGTCATTAAAAGCAAGGAAGTCTGACAACATTTATCCCAAAGGCTAATCGTGTTACCCAGTTGCTGATTTTTAGTGGTCAGATAGGTTGTAGCTCCATGTAAAATATGATATCCGTGTAGAATGGAAGGCGACTCCAGCATGATTGGGAAAAGCTAGTAGATTGATTTCATTACATTTTTAACTGACTTTCCAAAAAGGGGGAAGGTTCTGTGTTCGGCTTTAGGTCTATTTTATGAAAGGGTATGTTCTCAAATTGATCCCATTTTAATTTGGTTAAGATCTGATGAATAATTTCCGAGATATACAATAGAACTCTTCAACAAATGACTGCAAATCCCTCGGGATTGCTGCAATCGCATGTCTGTTTATTGTTTATACCATTTCATAACATAACATCACGACAGTACCTACGGTCTAAACGGGGTACGCAGATGTGTACAGTTCACCTTGGTACACCCTCATTTCACCGGTTATGTTCAAGTTTCATGATATTCGGGTAATCTATTCTGGCATTATGGTACCTTAATAAAGAACTTGCCTATTAGGTACAACTAAAAAGAGAAAATTAAAAAAAACTTTTTTACAAAAAAATACTACCGACTTCCAAATAAAAATTTATTTTGTAAGTCGGTGTCCATTACGAAAAAAATAATGGTACCTAACAAAGACACCGATTTCCAAAAAGAAACTTATTTTTCACTTTGTAGTGTTTTTATATGGAAGTAGCTAGTATTTCTTTTTAAGTTTTTTCAATCAACAATCCCATATTTAAAAAAAAATCGGCGATGTTTAGCAAATGATTATAAAAGATTCTAAATTCAAATTTTGTATGGATTGAATTAGACATCTACTAAGCGATTTCTAAACACGCCACAAAATCATTGAATCTGACTTAGAAAAATACTAAAAATTAAAAATATCGTCAGCTATAAAATATAATCACATTAATCAGAATGAAATAATTATGTTACTTCATATTATGATTTATATTTCTTCCGGTATCACATAATTATTAGGATGTTATCTTCAATCGGTTAAGGCCGTAGATAAGACCCTGTAAAAATAGACAAAGTTATAAATAACAATAAACATAAACAAAATTTATCAATAATTTAATAACATTATGATAAATATGGCGGAAACTAGTTTTAAAACTAGTTTCTGCCATATTGCGACATACCTACCTAATAATAGATAACTGTGTCAAATATTGCCTCGTTGGTTTAGTGATCGCAAGTGCTACAGCTGAGCATGAGGTCTCGGGTTCGATTCACAGTTCGGAAAAACTGTTAAGAGAGTATTTTTTGTTCTAAAACATGCCGGTTTCCTCACGATGTTATCCTTCACCGTTTTTACCCAACTGCCGAAGGAGGGTAATGTCTTTATCAGTCTATGTATGTATGTATGTTTTTTCCTATGTGGCGTTTCAGGCAGAGGCCAAATGCGTTGGCCGATTTTGATGATTCGTAAAAATTTGAAAAAATTGTAAAATGGCGGCTCTTGGGCATTATATTGTGGGGGCGTAATTTTCTTCCTTTCCTATCGTGTGGGGTATCAAAATAAAGGGTTTTAAGAGACGAAATATATAACACTTTTATGTTTAAATGTACCTAATTCGGAAAAAAATCTCCCGATGATGCTTAAAAAACGAACTAAAAAGACGTAAACAAGAAAAAAATCATGCTGTGCAGTCGGAGGATACATCTGGTTTTGGTCAGCCAGCTCGCGAATATGTATGTAGCCTCCGATGTATGTATGTAGCCTGTAGGTACCATTTATATTTGGTGAAGATCTTCGGAGCAACAGAACTCTTTAATAAATGACGGCAAATCTCTCGGGATTGCTGCAATCGCATGTCTGTTTATTATTTACGCCATTTCATAACATAACATCACGCCGATATGGTCTAAAGGGTTACGCAGATGTGTACAGTTCGCCCAGATATAATCTCATTCCACCGGTTATGTTCAAGTTTTATGTTATTTGAGTAATCTATTCTGGCATAACTTTGGGCATTATAGGTACCTTACTATAGAACTTTTTTCCATGCCGTGAAACTCTGTTATTGGCGAGATAATTATCATCATCTCGCTGTCACTGTGCAGTGTGTGTGTGTTTACTAAGATGCAAGTAACGTTGATGCAACTGCACTGGGCTGTTCATTGACAGTGAGGTGAACATCTATTTATGTAAATTAGTAATAATAATAATTAGTTTCCAAATAAATAAATAAATAAACTTGACCATTATAAAGGGCGACAGGTTAAGTCGTCCTTTAAGAGGTTGTAATTTTCATAATTCCTGATTGATTTGTCTATGACACACCGTACTCCAAACGTAACCGTTTTCAAGATATTGGACTTCGAAGATTTTTTTAATTGCCGATTTTTTGTCTACTCGCCTATTTTTTGGGGCTTTTTGCCTCTAATTTATTTATGTTTGCAATTTTTGTGTAGTAAATAAGTTGATTTTTTATTCTCAACACTGGTACGGTGTTTCATAATCAAATCAGTCAGGAATGATAGAAACTACAATCTCTTAAAGTATCTAGATTGATTCGTAATCCTGTATACGGTATACCACAACTAAAAAGTGAACAATATATTTTTTTTTTACAAAAAAACACTGACTGCCAAATAAAAACACTACAAAGTGAAATATAACTTTAAATTCAAAAATCGGTGTCAAAAAACGAAGAAACAAGATAGGAACACCGACTTTCGGTTCGAAATTTAAGTTATTTTTCACTTTGCAGTGTTTTTATTTGGAAGACGGTTGTGTTTTTTTTGTAATTCCCAACTATGTTTGGGACGATGGCTTCCAGTCTAATCAAATGCAGTTGAGTACCAGTATTTAACAATAGCGCGAATGCTCTGACCTCCGCAACCCAGCAACTACCAACGCAATTAATTGGCAGACTTAAAAAAAAAGTTTTATAAAAAGGTCACATTAAGTAGAGCATTCAGATATAATTAATTTAAGCATATTAAAAAGTACTTAGTATTATTATTAATCTAAAATTACCATTTATATATTTTAAAACTGAATTACTCAACAGCTTAGGTCAGGTTGTATCGAAGAAGGCATAGACTAATAAAAGGTATAGATGTGATAAATTCGTGTGCAGTGTTATTTTAACTGCTCCGTTGGTCTCGCGGAGGCAAGCTAGTTGCCGCGGATAAATTTAAAAGAGAGGTACCGCAGCCCTAGCACAAGCAATTAAAGGAACACGGGTGGGTTTTAGTCAGTAAAAGTCAGACACGACCTTTCGCTTCACCCAGAGCGGGAGAAGTCATTGGATGATTAACAACCCCAAAAAAAAAGAAAATAAGAAAGGGTGTGAACACTTGAGCACTATAATATCTCCTGTGACGATGGTTAATCTCCGTTGTGATTTGCCGCCATAGTCGAAATCAGTCAGGTGGACTCTTAAGGTCGAGCTCACTTACATGACCCCGCTCCAACACCGCTCCTTCACAACATCGCCTTAAAGGGCTTATTACACTATACGGTATTCAGGGCCCTGAATACCATATAGTGTACTAAGCCCTTAAACGTAGATGACTGCTCGATGTCCACACGCCGACATTTAGCAGGCAACCAGCTGTCTACGCGCTTCTGTACTACGGCTCTGGTAAGCTAGCAACGTGCTTGAAACCAGCAGTCTGCGTGCGTACACCGCGTGGGTCACCCGCTTGCAGCGCGTGGTAAGCATGCAGTAAACGAGACGTCAACTATCGAGTTGTATGATGGCGGTATGCTCGCTTACAGCGAGCTGTCTGCTAATTTGTGTTGTCAATGTAAAGTATGTCAGAGGACGCCCTGAAGCTCACATTTCAATGAACATTATTTTGCAGGGTATGAGGGGTGTCGTTTAAGTCGGCTACGACCTTAATTGTATATCGAGTTTTAGAAGAGTTCAGCTTTGAAGATCGTTGTCTCTCTCACTCATAATATCTCTATGAGTATCTCTTTTATAAGCTCGAAATACTAAATTAACACCCGTGTACTAAAATATACAGGCATATAATATCACTAGCTTTTGTCCGCTGCTTTGTTCGCATTAATGTAGACAAAGATATTTCATTTCAACTAGGCCACCAAGCGGCACTTTTGAACGTTACATATAAATTATTCTACCATGCATTCGGAAAGTAGCTTGTTATGGAGAAGTATGCACAAGAAACGCCATATTTACTTTTCTTTTTAATGTTTTTTTTACAATATTTAGGAACATATGTACATGCATTATTAAATTCATACATGTGAGGACAATGCACCCAGAATATCACTACACACTATACCACCTACAGGTATAAAGTATTAGAAGTACTCACACATGTACTGTACAGTTATATAATAGATACTAGAAAAACATTAACATCCGAAGCAGTTAAGCAAGTAACACATCAAAGCAGTATAACGGCTGACTTACAGCATTTCTGTATCGTTTTCGCATTTTGAGTTAGTTCTTTAGTAGCATTACAAACGATTATACGGCTATTGTAATGCTTATTTGGGCACAAATTATACGGCTTTAGATCCTAAATAGGTTCACAAGAGTTATTTAATTGCATTACAGGCGCATTATATTAGCATTATTGTGGTCAATGAAGTTGCCTATCGCATTAAAGAAGCTATATTATGGTCAATGAAGTTGACAATCGCATTACAGAAGCATTATACTAGCAATATTATTGATAATGAAGATGTTAATTGCATTACAAAAGCATTAGACTAGCATTAGAATGTAATAAAATGGCCTCAAATGGTTTTACGAATATAGTAAAATGAACCTATATACAGCTTTACGCATTACAATAACTCACTTGTATTTGATTAAAGAGCTGTTAGCTATACAACATATGTCAGTTAATCTTTAAAAATGCAAGCTTTAAATTGATTCACGTTTATGCTGTTCAGCAGGTCTAGGCTTTTACTAACCATTTAAAAGTGCTATTGTACAACAAAGGGCACCAAAAATAGCTTAAAGCTGTATAACGGATTTACGGTGCATTATAATGGTACAAGTTTATGCTATTAAGCAGCATTAGACATTATCTTACTACTTAAAAATGCTATTGTAGACCTTAAGGCACTACAAACAGCTGAAAGCTGTACAGCTGCGTTGTGGTTTGCTGCACTAAAACTAAAGGCTTTACAAAAGCATTTTCATATGCCATTATCCAAACGTTATACAGTGTACAGCATCATAATGGTTTTAAAATGCCAGTATAAAGCATCAATTATCCGAATGCCAGCATGGTTTTAGAACCGGCAAATCAACCCTTATCTTATCTTATCTTATGGAGGGGCCGAGAAATATCTCGGACACTTCGACCCATTGGGATCTATTGTGGTCCCCTAGATAACTTACTCATCCCCAATCTCGTTGAAAACTGTTTTCATGAGTTTTACAACGAGACTAGGAGATATGAGCCTATAGTCTTCTGGTTTTGGATATCCATCCCCTAGTAGACTCATTCGCTTACCAGCCAGTGCATCGCATGTGCACAGAAGGTGCTCCATGCGTTCCGTATGTTCCCCACACAACCTGCACATTGGTGTCGCGGTTAGACCCATCTTCATGAGCATGTCGTTGGTTCCAAAGTGCCCAGTAAAGGCCCCTAGCAGGTAGCGGATTTGCCCCCTGCTCATGTTCCAAATGCATTCCCGGGCTCTGAACGTAGAGCCTAGGAATTTCTTGGAGTGTTGCAGACCGGTATTAGACAGCCAATAAGTTCGTTGTCTGTGATCTGCAAACTCCCTAAATGCGGCTTTTACGAGACACGTCGAAATGCCTACACATGGTTCTGGACCCACAAATTCATTTGCTGAGCCCTCTCTTGCCAGTTCATCAGCCACTTCGTTACCATGGATTCCTTTGTGTCCAGGGACCCACAACAGTCTTACCCTGTTGTGCTTCCCAAGCCTGTTTAGGGCCTGGATAGCATCCAGAATAAGCCCGGAGTCCACTTTGTAGGATGCCATGGCTTTAATTGCAGCCTGACTGTCACTAAGAATATATATGGATTTACCTCTGGTTCCTCTATCTATATTCTCTTGAGCACAGGTTATTATGGCAAATGTTTCCGCTTGGAATACAGTTGCCATCTTCCCTAAGCTTTTGCTACATTTGTAACCTTTTGCGTATATGCCCGCTCCTGTACCTGATTCCATTTTGGATCCATCAGTGTACCACACCAGACTGTTTTGTTCTGGTGGATCGAGTCCCTTCTTCCAGTCCTCTATTGTAGGGATTTGGACCGTAAAAGACCTTTGAAACACAAATATAGGTTGCATTTTATCGGATAACATGCTTGTTACCCGATCCAGGCCTTCATTCTCATCAAACTTTGTATGGTTAGTCTTTGGCTTGGAGGCATCCCATAGTCCAGCAATAGCAAGACGATGTAATGCCTTCCTTGCCTCGAATTCAACCATCATATGCAGAGGAGGGATATTGAGGTATCTCTCAATCGCTGCCGTAGGTGTTGTCCTGAAAGCACCCGTGATGCCGAGACACACTGTTCTTTGTAACCTGGTGAGTGGCGCTTTGCACGAAGCAAGCTTTGTTCTAGGCCACCACACTATGCTTCCGTATGTGATAATAGGTATTATCATTGTCCGGTACAGCCATCGTATCACTTTGGGCTTTAGCCCCCAAGTTTTACCGTAGGTGGAACGACACATGCCGAACACTCGTAAGGCCTTTGTCGTTATATTTTCCACATGAGTTTTCCACCTGAGTTCTTTATCAAGCGTTACACCCAGATATTTAACTTCGGTGGACCAGGGCAGCTTTATTCCATTGAGGGAGAGCTCTCCTAGGTTTTCTAGTTGTCTCTTCCTCGTGAATGGAATAATGACTGCTTTGCTTGGGTTGATAGAGAGGTGGTTCTTTGTACACCATTCCTCTGTCATCCTCAATGCCTGTTGTAATAATCCAGACACTATGTTCGGGAATTTACCATTGACCATTATTGCTATGTCATCTGCATAGCCTACTGTGTAGAATGGTCCGGTATTGAGTTTGGTGAGTAGCGAGTCTACTACCAAGCACCACAATAATGGTGACAGCACCCCGCCTTGCGGGCAACCTCTTGTTGTTTTTGCACTAAGTCTGTCTCCCATCAGTTCCGATCTGACTATTCTGCTTCTCAGCATATGGTCGATCCAGTTGCACGTGGCATCGTTGATGCCATGTTCCTTTGCAGCAATGCGTATGGACTCAAATGTTGTTTTGTCAAAGGCTCCCTCTATGTCGAGGAAAGCCCCGACACAGATCTCTTGTCCCTCTAGCGCAACCTCAGCTCGACTCGCAACATAGTGCAATGCCGTTTCAGTAGATTTGCCAGGGCTGTAGGCGCACTGTAGTTTATGTAGAGGGAATACTTTCAGTGGTCCCTCTCTTAGATACCTGTCTACCAGTTTCTCCAGAGTTTTTAAGAGAAAGGATGATAGACTGATGGGCCTGTAAGCCTTAGCTTCTTCATAAGTCGGTCTACCCACCTTCGGTATAAAGGTGACTTTGACCTCCCTCCATGCCTTGGGTACGTACCCAAAGGCTATGCAGGCTCTGTAGAGCTTACTTAGATGGGGTATCAAAACAGATGCCCCTTCCTGCAATAGTATTGGGTAGATGCCATCCGGACCAGGGGATTTGAGAGGCTGGAAGCCCGCTATGGCCAGCTTTAGTTTATTTTCATCTACCACTTCCTTTGCCGTGAGCCAGTTACTTTTGGTCGTGTGCCTTGTTAGCTCGTCCCTCGCGACTGGTTCCTCTTCATCGCTATTGCGCAGTATACATTCCGGGAAGTGGGTCCTAAACATCACGCCCAGAGTGTCCTGTCCAGTTTCCGTGAGACACCCATTCTCATCCTTTACAGATGATAGTGGGTTTGTCTTAGTTATGGACATTGCTTTGCACAACCTCATTCCACTTGGCAGAGTTTCGATGGAGGTGCAATGCTGTCGCCAATTGGTTCTTTTGGCCTTGCGTACCGCCGTATTATACCTCGTTAGCATGCTATGATAGCCAGAAAAATCCTTCCTGGCTTTTGCATCATTAAAGGCCTGTCGTGTTTCCTGACGTATTTTGACTAGTTCAGGAGTCCACCATGGTACCTTTTTGCAAAAGGTCTTTTTCTCTGGGCAGTTATCTTCCCATGCACCGATGATGCCCGCCTTGATTCTGTCCGCTTCGAATTCTATATCCAGTATGGAATTAAGCTTACCTTTAGGGCTCCCTAGATTTACTCTGAGGTCCCTCCTGTATGAGTCCCAATTTGTATGCCTTGGGTTTCTCCTTCGTCTAGTTTCGGCTTCTCCCGCCGTCCTAAACCTAAAGCATATATAATTATGGTCAGACAGAGAGATTTCGTCCGATACATGCCAATTTTCAATATGAGCGCTGGCCCTGTTTGAAGCCAGTGTCAGGTCAATCACTTCAGTTCTCGCAGAGGTCCTGAAAGTAGGTTTATTGCCTGCGTTAAGGATTTGTAAAGAAGAGCTTACCACAAAGTCCAACAAATCCTCCCCTCGTTTGTTGACATCTGAGCTGCCCCAAACGACGTGGTGTGCATTCGCGTCGCAGCCAAGTATCAGGTCGAGATTTCCTTGGTTGCCGTAGTCAACCAGTCTTCTAATTAGAGGTGTTACTGGTTCCTTTTGTTCATATGGGAGGTAGGCAGAGGCAAGGATAATTCTCCTTTTCTCTGTTCCCGCCCCCACTTGGATCAGAGCTGTTGTGAGATCCCTGTAACAGAAAGTACGTAAGGGCATTGCCTCTATACCGCCCCTGATATAGATACAAGTCCTCGCGTCATTAGTTGGACAGTCATAGAGCACCATGCCTCCTGTCCCACCTAGGCCTTTTATAGTTCCCTTATACAGATAAGGTTCCTGAATCAAGGCAATGTCGTATGTATTAAGCTTCAGTTGCCGAGCCAGAAGGGCAGTAGCGGCTCTGCAATGATGCAAATTGATTTGTACACACCTTAGTCCTTCCATCTTGGATGTCTTGATGGGTTCGTGTTGTTGTTGGGGTACCTCAGTTTTGAGGCTCCCCCTCCATCGCACCCTCCTCGAGAGCAGTTGGCGACTGAATCCCCAGGGTATCGAGGCCCTCAAGGATGTCATCCTCGAGGTCCCCCTCTGACGCCCCGGTCTGGATCTCTGCCTCCTGCGCTACGTCGTCAGCAGAGACTTCGTTGATGGCCTTCTCACCCTGCGGTGGACCATCTTCGGAGGGCTCCACTCCTGCTTCCGCAGTGGTCGCCTCTCCCTTGTCCTCTTCCAGGAGCTTGAACGAGTAACGTTCAATTCCTCCTGGAAGAGAGTAGCCCGCGGCCTTGATGACCCCAGCGGACACCCCATCCATGAGGACGATACGACGGATGCCGGTCTGCTCAGTGAGAGTATTCACGACCTTCCAGTCGTCCGTCCTCAAGGCAGGATTAAGCCGCTGGAGCAATCGAATGGCCCGGGCAGAGTCCTTCAACGCCAAGTTTCTACTCTTCCATGCCATTTTGACTGGCTTTGGAAGGTCCTTGGCGTCGACGACCTTGAGTTTCAGGGGGCCAAGGTCCACATTGTGGATGGCACCCCGAAACCAGTTAGCTGCTTCAGAGTTGTCGCAGGATACATGAACCGCACCTGCGACAACTCCGGGAGCAACCGTGAGAACAGGCAGAGGATCCGGCGCCACTTCCAGTTTCTCAATTATGAGCTCCTGGATTGGCACCAAGTCCTCCGCCTTCAAGTACTCCTTCGGGTACTTGACTGTGATGACAGCGAGTTTCACAGCCGCCACCGCATCCCTAAAGGATCCGGCTGAGGATGATTGCCCTTGGGTCTTCATCCTCTTGGCCGCCATGTCCCCGCTGTCACCGCTGAGAACAGCACGCGGTCTCTTTGATGGGCCCTCCGTAGGAGTCCCCTCTAGAGCCGCCTGCTGTCTCAGCTTTTGGCGCTTTTTTCGCTGCGCCCCAGATCGTCCAACCGGAAGCCAGCCTGATTCATGCCGGCCGCCGGGAGGCGACGAGGTGCTGCCTTTGCAGGTCGCGTCCGGGGCCGCAGGGTCCGAGGTCGTTCGACCTCTAACGCAAGGGTCCCGTGTCGTGCCAGCTTTGGCAGCACTTTTATGCCCGGTGGGCTGGGTTGCAGTTCCGCCCTTCGGTGGTCCCACAGCAGTGCCGACCCTCGACAGTGCCGCAGCAGTACCGTCATATGACAGTCCCGCCGCAGCCCCACCTCGAGACGATCCCACTGCAGTCTCGCCTCTGGGCGTTCCTGCTGAGGAAAATGCAGTCCCGGCTTGCGCCGGTCCCGCCTTCTGGTGTGCAGTCCCAACTTTCGCCGGTCCCGCCTTTTGGAGCGCAGTCCCAGCTTTCGCCGGTCCTTTCGCCTTGTGGTTTTTTTTATTAAAAGTATCCATTTGAAAATACCGATTGAAAAATTTCGTCCCTCGACTATCCCCACCCGCCATGGAGTGCTCAAGTGGCGATGCTACGGTAGCACCAGGGATTAGTCGAGGGATATAGCCCCCCCCCATTAGTTGCTCACGAGACTGCACGGCACTAACCCACACCGCTACCACTAGCGATGCGAGCGAACGCCGCCGTCTGCAAGCCCCCAATGGGAGTGAACTCGCCTGAGGGCCGTCTGACCGGACCCCGCAGCCGATTGACCGTAGCTGGCTAGGCTACGGCCTCCCGTGTGAGAAGAAATCCGGGCCAAAGTGGAGTGTTGCCTCAGAGACGTTAAACCGCCTACGCTCATCGGCTCAGCCACCAGGATCCCATCATCCTTCCGTACGGGTCCCCGCGCACGGCACAAACACGCGGGAGGTCATTGCTATCCATCAATTGTCAATCATCTTGATCAATGGTGGACACCCAGGGGCATGACCTCGCCACCCCTGCGTTGCGTCGCCCGGTGTTTTCAGTTACGTCTATTTCAGAGGGAATTAGACCAATAACAGGGCGGCAACCACGAGAAGGAAAATCACCGCACTTGCCTTGAGGATCTACACGACCGTTGCGCTCTCCCTCAAGACCACGCCACCTTGCCGGCTCTGAAGGAGCCAGGCAAAGTAGGACTGCATCAACAAAGCCAAGCCCACAGGGCTTGTCGCTGACAGCTCAAAGCGTAAGTTTGCTAACACAGACCAGCCCCCTAAATCAACCCTTACTAACCACATTAACTTTGTGGAATATGCTGTAACAGAGATGGATAAAAATAGGCAGGTTGACGTGGCCTATTTTGACTTTAAAAAGGCATTTGATCGGGTCCAAACTGACGTCTTATTAAGAAAATTATCTGCGATAGGATTTACCCCCAAGCTGCTTCAATTCTTTTCCAGCTATTTTGCTGACCGTCTACAGTATGTCCAACTCTGTGGGCATAAATCTGGCACATATGTGACTTGTTCTGGTGTGAGTCAAGGTTGTACCCTCGGGCCGACACAATTTATTATTATGGCTAATGACCTGCCGAAGGTTGTCAGGACGGCAAAGTGTCTTATGTTTGCTGATGACCTGAAGCTATTCTTGGGTATCAATAGCGTACAAGACTGTGAGGCGTTGCAGAGGGATATCGATATGGTGGTAAAATGGAGTAAAGTCAATCACTTGGAATTTAATGTCTCCAAGTGCAAGACTATTACATTCACTCGATTCCATGTACCCATTCAATATGACTACCACATATCGGGTGTCCCTCTGGAGCGTGTCAACGAAATCAAGGACTTGGGACTGACATTGGACGTAAATATGACCTTTAATCGGCACATCAATATCATCTGTGCCAAGGCCTTCCAATCACTTGGTTTTGTCATGAGGCAGGCAAATGGGTTTAAGGATAGGAATGCTGTTATGGTATTGTATTTTTCCTTTGTGCGCAACAAACTAGAATATAATTCACTAGTGTGGGATCCGCACGAGCAAAAGTATAAGTTAATGATAGAACGGGTACAACGCAAATTTGCTCGATACTTATATAAAAAGTTGTATGGGTACTATCCCTATTTGTATCCGTCTCTGTTTGTCGCGGGAATGGTGGGCATCAACACGCTGGAACTGCGACGTAAGTGTGCGCTGTTGATGCACTACTTCTTTGTGCTGAGCTAAAGGATCGACGACTCGCCCACGCTAGCTCGCTGTTCACTGTTTGCTCCAGACCGAGTACGGGTGTAGCGCGCCTGTGCCCCACGATGCCTGTTCGCGGCTCCTTCCACGCGTACCCTGACTGCCCGATATGCCCCTACAACCCAGGCGCTCAATCTGCTGAACGCCCTAATTGCTCAGGAACCTGGCGTCGACATATTTATGTATAAGGATAAATCTATGTTAAATGTTTGTGTAAAGTTCTTTAGTTTATAAGTGTTTATGTTTTTGGCTTGTTGTACGCCTTGGTGAAAACTGTTAGTACAGCAAGCAATTGTTATTAAATAAATAAATAAATAAATAAATCAAGATGCTCGGTGAGCTTATATAAGAGTTTATACGGACCTTAAGTTCTACATAAGTTTACTATTCGTTTGTTAAAATGCTTCCTGTGTAACTTGGGTTATGACCAATCCCAACTGACGGCGTCCGTTCACGCCAAAACAATAATGTTCTGCATATCACTTGTTTTTGCGCCCTAGTGGTTGTGGATTGTGGAGCAGGACTAGCATTGAGCCAAGCATTTTTATCAGTGATGAAATCCTACATTTTATACAGGTTTTTAACTTCGTCTCATTCAGTTCAAGAATGTGGGGAGGAATTTTATTGTAACATTTTGTACAGTACCCCATGAAAGATGAGGCTACTTTAGCCAGTCTGAAACCTGGTTGAACTAATTGGTCCCTATTTCTAGTAACGTAATTATGTCTGTCGCCGTTTTTACTAAAAAGATGTAGATTCTTTCTCACGTACATGATGTTTTCATAAATATATTGACAAGGAACCGTCATGATGTTAATGTCCTTAAACAGTTCCCTTAGAGAATCGCGCTGGCGAAGATTATATATCGCTCTGATGGCTCGTTTTTGCAGGATAAAAATTGACTCAATGTCTACAGCCCTTCCCCATATTAAGATACCGTAAGACATTATACTATGAAAATAACTAAAATAGACTAGCCTCGCGGTATCCACATCGGTTAACCGACGAATCTTTCCAACAGCATAAGCTGCCGAACTCAGCCGCCCCGCAAGGGATACCAAATGAGGACCCCATTGCAACTTTCGAGTCTAGCGTGATCCCCAGGAAAACCGTTTTATCGATGAATTCTAGCTTCTCCTTGTTTAATATAATTATAATGTCTCAATCAGTACTTTTAACATTCGGCAAGGAAAATTTTTAGGCACTTGGTTTTTTTACCATTTAAAACCAAATTATTGGCAGTGAACCAATCCTGAACCTGCTGTAGCGCGTTATTTACGTCGTCAACCCGACAAGTACGTCTATTTATTTAAAAAATTAAAGATGTGTCATCAGCAAATAACACCATGTTTAGTTTGTTTTCCAATAAACAGGGTAAATTGTAAATGTATATTAAAAATAAGAAAGGACCTAAAATTGAGCCCTGGGGTACCCCCATTTTTACGTTTAACCCCGACGAATTCACACCGTTTATTTGAACTAATTGCTATCTATCATTCAAATATGATTTAACCAAACTGAACGCTGATTGACCTAGCCCGTAATGCTCAATTTTCAGAAGTAATGTTTCATGATTAACGCAATCAAACGCCTTCGACAGGTCGCAGAAGATACCTGTGGCATCCTGCGACTCTTCCCACGCATTAAAGATGTGTTTTAATAGGGTTACACCAGCGTCAGTTGTACAACGTCCTTTGGTGAAACCATACTGTTTATCATGCAAGATGTTATTCGTATTAAAATGAATCAACATTTGATTTAGCATTATCTTCTCAAATACCTTGCTGAAAACCGGCAACACGTATCATCATCATCATATCAGCCGAAAGACGTCCACTGCTGGACATAGGCCTCCCCCAAGCGTCGCCACATTGACCGGTCCCGTGCGTCTCGTATCCAGCGGACCCCCGCAACCTTCACCAGGTCGTCGGTCCACCTGGTGGGAGGCCTTCCAGCGCAACGTCTTCCGGTTCGCATTCGCCACTCCAGAACCTTTCTGCCCCATCGGCCATCCGTTCTGCGAGCAATGTGGTGTATGTCCTTTTCTGTACCGCTGACAACATATATTATTGTATGCGAATATGATGATCGGTCGAGTAGTTATCTATGGCGCGAAAATGAAACAAACAGACTGAGAAAACAGATTTAAGAAGCACAGATGAAAGTTGAAACTCAATAAAAAATACGTTTGATCAAGAGCGTCGCCTCTATCCATTTTTACTCCATGGTCCGTAAAGCCGCATAAGATTAGCATAATACTTATTTACGTAAAACTAAATTAATAATAAAAACATACTTAATGATTCAAGGTCTCTAACGGATTGCAGTATTTATGTAGGGCAATAAACCTATGTAGTCGAGGTCAGGTTTATTTATTTTATTTTAATTAATAAAGTCTCGGAGGAGTTTGAATATCAATCCTTATCCTCGAAGATAGGATAAGCAACGCTTGCCGAGGTCGGTTCGTGGACAGGTTCTTGACATGCCTCGGAAAGCACGTTAATGCTTCTTCCGTCGTAATTACGGAAACAATAGAAAAACGATTAAACAGACGCCTTGTAAGGTCTTGCGCCGGCTGAGGCGAGCCGGTTGGTTTCGGTACTGTAGTATTGTTATCGGCACGTAACTTGGCAAGAGTCGTTAGATGCGCACAAGCAATTTTTTAGGTTTCTTTGGTTACCTAGCGGGACGCGGGAAGCGTTTAGCACCGTTCCGAACGCGCGATTGGTTAGTCAGTTGACACAAGGATCGATTGACCAATCGCGTTGCGTCCACGTTCCGTTCGTTCTATACGGTGGTTGGTCAGTACGCGCACTATGCGCGAACTTTCCCCCACGACGCCAAAACCTTGCCAAGTTACATGCCGGGGTCTATAATATATGATCTGTGGTTTCGGCTGCCACTTTGACAGTCGTTAATAAGATCGCTAAATGTAATTAAATACATTTAGGGCCGATTTTTCAATAGTCTGATAACTTTTAACTGAGAAATAAAAATGGCCGTCTGACATATTTTCTATACAAAAGCTGTCTTAATAACGGGTGCGTTCTGCAGCAAATAGCGCCCGATAGCTTTCGCAAGCAAAATGGCGACCGCGTACGTCAAATTGTCAAGTATCTTGTCAATTGTCATTTTTATTTCATAAGATTATTTTCACGAAACTTCTGTATTAAATAAGTTTATCAGTACGAATGCCATGATGGATGTGGACGTCTGTATTTTGTAGATTTGTATTTTAAATAAAAATGGTTATAAACTTTATTTTGTATTTTATGTTTCAAATACATGCGAGATAGTATTTTGTTATTTCTATTTTAATTAAAGCAAAGCATTTATTTTGCCCAGCTCGGAATACTTCAACCAAAAAATCACCAGACTTTTATTACAGTCCACTGCTGAGTGAATTATCCCCCATTGTACGCCGTTTTACTCGATCCACGACTATTCTCGTCCAGCTGCTACCAGCCACCCTTCGAAGATCGTATCTCCATACGTCCTTAAGTTAGAGTTTGTTCTTACTGATTTACAATCTTCAAGCATCTACCCAACCCCGTCGCCCATGCTGCATTTTGTTTAGGCAAAATTGTTTTATTTATTTACTTAATCGAAATATGCATCTGGCGCACTGTTGGCGCAATGGTTGAGAGATTGACTGCTACGCTGCGTGTCGCGCGTTCGATGCCCGCACGGAAAAAATATTTGTATGACCTTCAGATAGTTGTCTCGGCTCTGGGTGTTTGTGTATGTGAGTTTATATGTTTTTAATGCACCCATGATACAGGAGAAATTCCTAATTTTTTTAAAACAAAAAAACATCTAATATTTTTTTTTTTACTCTGCCTGATTTTTTTATCACCATCCAAATTTTTTATAGGCATTAGGTATTTAAATCATCAAAAAAAAACACGATATTCAATCAAAATCAAATCCAAAAACAGAAAAAAAATATCTGCTGTTCTATTTTTGTCGAGCTATAAGAAAAACGGATGGTAAGATAGACGAATTGGGTGTAGGCCATCAGGTGGTTGACCGAAACATCGTTTTTATGACTCTAGTCTAGTATTACTTAACTTTGGTGTAGCCTTGCACAAAGCGAGCTAGATCCTAAATAGGATTTATCAAGGACTCGTACTAGACTTTCTAATTCGAGATTGGACGATCTCACATGTCTCAGCGAATGTAATGTTTGTTTTATTTGAAAGTAAAAACTATAACCCTCGTCACAGATAATATAAAAGAAAGAAAGAAAATAAATTTATTTGGCACAGGCTAAAAGACACACAACATAATATTATACATCAGATAAAATACAAATAAAATAAAAAAAATAAGGTCTGACGTAAGAAATCAGCAGGAGAGTGTGAGACAACTAATGCCAGACGTTGGTTTTCAACAGGACCTAATAATACTAGCATACAGATGCCGCATCCCTTAGATAAAGCACCCATAGATTTAGCCATAAAATGAGCTTGATTGATAGAGCGAGATCGCAAGTGGGCAGCCCCATGTAAATAATAAGGACAAAAGATTATTTTTTGTCTTTGTCACCATGGCCGGTTTCTGTTGTTTGTCAAACTCTAATATAATGGCAGGTTTGACAAACAAACACGGTTTTGTTTGATTTTCTGTGATTTCGTCGTATTATGTGTTAATTGAGACAAGGAATTTGGTTATTTATAGATAATAAGTGTCAGTGCGATGGTGGGTTGTAATGTTCTTGTTCTTGTTGTAACACCAGAACTAACTATTGTTGTCTCATGTGCGGCCACGCCATGTCGAAATCTATAGGTACTCTATCTAAGCCGCATCCCATACAAAGAAACCGTGCCGACAAAAAAAAATCGGTATTATCAGATGAAAAACGCTAGTTACGTCGCGACGTAACTAGCGTTTTTCATCTGATAATACCGATTTTTTTTTTGTTCCCTCAAGGTCGTTGGCGTTAGTCGTCGTCTTAAGGCGGAAAAGGTAACAGGCAGAAAGGATTACTTTTGCCTTTATAATATTAATAAAATGGGTTGGTTTCGTCAAGTTGAGAGAATAAATGAAAGGTGACTAATAGACGCCAGTGAAAACGCTGGGAGAGGAAGACATTCACAGGTCTTACTGGTGATGTTCTTCAGGCAATCCAGGTGCGTAGTGCTCGAATCACAACCGGTGCTAGCGGTAGCGAATTTCTGTCAGAATCATTTATTTGACAATCATTGATTTTGACATTTGATGAATGTTACATAGATTTGACGTGGGTAGATTTATATTCATTTTTATTTGCCATTTATTTGATATTTTACACAGAACTGGCTTAACATTTATTTGACATATGTTTGATATTTTTACATAATCAAAATCAAATCAAATGTTTTTTTTATTTCACTTAGGCCTACATGGGCACTTATAAAACGTCGACAAAAGGTGCACGGTTCGGGTTGGTCGTTTCCTATGGAGAAGAACCGGCAAGAAACTCCACGGTTACTCTTTTGACATACATAGATTTGACTTAAATTTATATTTGACATTTATTTGATATTTTACATAGTTTTTGTATTATTTTTAATTGATATTTAGTAATTATTGAATTTAAAATTTTCTTAATTGCTCAAGACATTTGATTGATATTTTACAAAGATTTGACATTTGATTAATATTTTGACACTTTCTTTTTTTTTCACATTTTTAATTATTATGTTTAAATTCATTTTGTGTTTTCATTTTCAAACTGTTCATGATATTTAAAATATTTGCATGCCATAATAGCTGGCAAACATGTCCGAACTTTTTGATTTTTCAATGTTATCCTGCATGCACTTATTATTTATTCTTGCATGTATACATGTGTTTGAGCAAATAAATATATCTTTATCTTCTTAGAAACTTTCTACCCGTAAGATACATTAGAGCTATGGTGATGAATGCTTGTGCCACCTTGCTTGATGATCAGGGACCATGCCCATTCCTTCTTGGAGTGTCAGTGACTATGGTGGTAAAGGTTATTATTACCTACCTACCAATAATTTACCCAGTATTTTGTCTTGGAATTCTCGTTATGATCATTAGGTACAATATGGAAGTAACAAATGCATGAAGATACAAAAGTCTACAATTTTAATTGCCGACCTTACGTTTACAACCTCTAATGTTGCCTTAGCCTTCATTTTTTTACTTTGTTTCCTAAATATTTAGATTCACGTGTGTCTAACGGTCTAACCACGGTAAATAGTGGTCCAAGTTTTTATGTTTCATGGTCAGTGTTAATGATCATAGTAAACTATTAAAAAAACCTTTTAACAAAAAAAAAAAAACCGACTTCCAAAAAAAAACACTGCAAAGTGAAACATAACTTTTTTTTTCGAAGTCGGTGTCCTTGGAGGCACCAATTTTTTTCGTTATGGACACCAACTTCGAAAAAGAAGATTGCAATGTTGTAAGTGTGTTCGGGTCAATTCTTGCAACTGAATTTTAAAGCAATTATCCTCCACGAATTAAGATGAAATTTTGCATACACGTTTAGTTTGGATGACATTGCATGGTTAGATAAGTGACGTCATTCTAAATCCAATATGGTGGACGGCCCAAGAAAGCGGACTAGTTATTTTTTGTGCACGGCCTAGATATGGGTGTCAAATGAAAAGGCTTGCTGAGAAGAATACGAAAAAAGCTAGAAAAAAAAAATGTAAGTCGTAATCTTGCTCGTATTACATTATTAGCCTCAGTATTGAGTACTTGCAGTTTGAAGGCAGGCATATATTTAGGGTTCTGGCCATGCTGTTTACATTTTGTATGCGACATTCTTACCTACCAGTAAAATTGTTAGAAACTATTGTTGTACCGATACCGAAGGATGTTACTGGGGACGTCACAGATAGAGGCAATTATAGGCTAATCTCACTAGCGACTGTGGTGGCGAAGGTTTTCGATGATCTACTTGACGCTCAACTCAGTAAGCACATTAAACTCAATGACGCGCAGTTTGGCTTTCGTGAGTCACTGACGACTGAAAGTGCTATTTTGGCTTTGAAACATACTGTCAACTATTATGTAAACAAACAAACACCTGTCTATGCTTGCTTCCTTGACTTATCGAAGGCCTTTGACTTAGTGGACTACAACAGGCTCTGGGCCAAGCTTGGAGAGGTAGGGGCTCCCACTGAACTCATTAACATCTTGTCCTTTTGGGTATAAAAATCAGAAAAAAATTGTTAAGTGGAGAAATGTTTTGTCAGATGAGTATGCACTGGAGTGTGGTGTGAGGCAGGGAGGCCTGTCCTGTAAGTATGAGATGAAGATGACATTAGTCGACTAGAATGATGGCTGCTGGAGGGGAAGGTGGTGGACTGTGTTAATGATGATAGGTTTAAATAAAAACCGGTCAAGTGCGTGTCGGGCCACGCGCAGTAATAGGATTCCGAAGTTGCATAATAAATCGGACTAAAAAGGGGGTTTTGTTGTTGTTACATGAACATTAGAACGGTTTCAGCGGCTCACAAAGTCTAACAACGGCCCCACATAGGATGATGTTTTTTTAAATCTATATTCTTGCGTTTGACCACTATCTCGCCTGATGGTAAGCGATGATGTGGTCTACGGTGAAGCACGCTTGCCTAGATGTAATCTATTCACTCTTGACTTAAACTAAATAAGGACTAACTGGTAACTGAAGAAGGAGTTATACAAACAACTTCGCAACTGAAGTTAGAAAAATATTATCTATTTGAGTACTACCGCGGGTGCGAATTGTGAAAGGAGCCGATACGAGGACGCGTTAGAGCCACGGGGAATGGTATAGTTCGTTCCTGGATCCTTGCGTGCACGTTCCTTGTTTATTTCTCTTTCGGAATTAGAAAAAAATCGTATGTATTCACCTCTAATCTCCTCTAATACTATTTCATTCTGGAATGTTTTACGCTACTCAATTAGTGATGAAGTCGGGTCGAATATTGACTTTATAGAAGGATATCGACAAAAGAAAATAAGTAATTTGCTTGGAAATCGAATCTAATTTGACTTTACTTTTACGTTTTAATTACAAAACGTCGAAAATACTTCTGCACTAACACAAAATAGACTCCACCGCGCGCATGCGCCGTATGGACTACAGACTGGTACTGCCAACGACTCCGACCACTCAATGCGTTATTCGAGCTTAAACACTATTAATTTAGAAATCATTATTATTGAGGATGTTATGATTTTATTTTTGTATATTTTTACATGGTTCATAAGCATATATTTACTATCTGTTTTACACAGCTAACAACGTTATTTAAGTAATTTTTCAATGGCATTTGTACAAAATTTTTACTGTGCCAAGTACATTTTATAAGTTGGTCGACTATTACTCGTAAACTTGTAAAGCCTGTTATGATTTCTTTTTTGTATATTTTTACATGGTTCGTAAGCATTATATTTACTCTGGTTTACACAGCTATCAACTTTATTTAAGTAATTTTTCAATAGAATAGAATAGAAACTTTTTATTTCGGACGCAAAAATCCATAGGGTGTTAGTAACATATATAAACTTATTTACCTAGTGTAAATGGTGGTGGTGGTGTAATGGTGTGTCAATGGCATTTGTACAAAAAAAAATCTGTTCCAAGTACATTTTATAAGTTGGTCGACTATTACTCGTAAAATTGTAAATCCTTGTTATCCGTGATAATTTTCCTTTTAATTTCGTTATATTTAATACTGCCGTGAATTTTTTCACATAGCCAAGAGCAACCATTTCACTGGCAGGGGAGGAGGACACTTGACTCTAACATAAATTTACAACTTAAAGCTTAATTTTACGCAAACGAATCTCTGAATCGAAAAATGGTTTTAAAAAACCCATAATATTTTTGAATGGCCGATCCAACGATACCCCACACCATGGGACAGATGAGAAAAAAAAATACATCCCCACTTTACGTCTATGGGAGGTACACGAAAAAAAAAAAAACATGATTTTATGTTACCACTTTGTCGGTATTATTAATATGTATATACATGCCAAATTATAGCTTTCTAGTACTTAGATTCTCTGAGCTAAGCTGCGGACGGACAGAGCGAAACTATAAGGGTTCCTTGTTGACTTCGGAACCCTAAAAAAGGGGTGAACTACTCAAAAGATGATTGACAGAGGAAGAAGAAGTAAACTTGTTGCGGTTTTCACAGTAGCGGTCATGAAACGCGCGAGTGAAATGGTGAATATTTCTATCTCGGTCTCGCGTTTGTCAAAATTCATATGGTTAGCATACTGCTTTGTTATCTTTAGCTTAAAGCAGTTAGAAGATTATCTTACGTTTTTGTAGGCAGTAAGAGTTAGACAGAAAACTGTATCTTACCCCACAGCGGAGATCATTCAAGACTATTTCCACAAACAAAATAAAACCCTCAATCTTTACGCCACTGCACCGCACCACTAGGTTAACCAACGAGTTCTAGGTTTACTGCAAAAGCCTCATCATCATCATTTCAGCCGAAAGACGTCCACTGCTGGACATAGGCCTCTTCCAAGTGTCACTGCATCAACCGGTCCCGTGCGTCTCGCTTTCACCGAATTCCCACAACACTTATCTTATCTTATCTTATACGGACACTTCGACCCATTGGGATATTTTGTGGTCCCCTAGATAAGTTACTCCTCCACAATCTCGTTGAGAATCTCCTTCACGAGTTTTACAACGAAATAAGGAGATATGAGCCTATAATCTTCTGGTCTTGGATATCCTACCCTTAGAAGACTCATTCGCTTACTAGTCCAGTGCATCGCATGTGCACAGAAGGTCGTCCATGCATTCCGTTTGTTCCCCGCACAACCTACACATGGATGTCGCGGTTAGACCCATCTTCATGAGCATATTGTTGGTTCCAAAGTGCCCAGTAAAGGCCCCAAGCTGGTAGCGGATTTGCCCCCTGCTCATATTCCAAATGCATTCACGTGCTTTGAACGTAGAGCCAAGGATTTTTTTCCAGTGTTCCAGACCGATTTAGACCGCCCGCCAGTATGTTTGTTAACTGTAATCTGCAAACTCCCTAAATGTGGATTTCACGAGGCACGCCGAAATGCCTTTTTTTTTTGGTTGGTTGACTCTTCACGTGACCAGAAGGCTGGCGTTTTTTTTTGACCAAAGAATCAGCATTGCCATCCAACGTGGCAATGCTGCCAGCCTTCTGGGCACTTTTCCTGTTGACAGCGATGTGGACGAATTTTTTGACGCCCCGTAAAGCTCTTTCCACACATATCAGGGGCGTGCCCGGGACGTGACAGGGCCGGGTCCCGTCAGGGGCTCTTAAAAATATCGTTGGGAACATTTTAAATGAACTCGTTCACAGTTCACACACGTCCGTGCACGGGACGTACCCGGGCCCGTGCACGGACGTGTGTGAACGATGTCATATAAAATGTTCCCAACGATATTTTTCTGAACCCCTGACAGGGTACGGTCTGTCCACGTCCCGTGCACGTCCCGGGCACGGCCCTGATATGTGTGGATAGAATTGTACATATTAGTTTTTCTTATTTTAGGTTTAATATTAGTTTGTAAATAATGTACATTGGATTTTGGTTTGATAAACTAATAATAAATTAAATAATAAGCTTTCCTAACTTAAAAAAAATAAAGAACATTTATTTTAGTAGGTACATGGAGGACATTACATGGTTCTGACCTACAAAATCATTTGCTGAGCCATCTCTTGCCAGTTCATCTGCCACTTCGTTATCATAGATTCCTTTATGCCATACATCAATCTTATTCTGTTATGCATCTCAAGACTGTTTAAGGTGTGGATAGCATACAGAGAACGAGTTTGGAGTTCATTTTGTAGGATGATAACTGGCGAAATATTTTTGTACTTGTCACAAAGCCCTTCGAAGAATACCTTCATTAACCTTCAAAGTCAAAGTTCGCGAACAAATTCGCAAGAAGTTGGCAGTAGTATCGTCACAGCGTTAATAATTTTTTTCTATTTTCTATTTCAACAAATTGTCTAAGTAAGTTAAGTAGGTATATACCTAGTTATAAAATTCATGAACATAATATGTAGTTTATTTTTGGGTACTTTTTAGGGTTCCGTACCCAAAGAGTAAAAACGGGATTATTACTAAGACTTCGCGATCCGTCTGTCTGTCTGTCTGTCCGTCTGTCACCAGGCTGTATCTCATGAACCGTGATAGCTAGACAGTTGAAATTTTCACAGATGATATATTTCAGTTGCCGCCAAAACAACAAAAAAATCAAAAAAAGTTAAGGGGGCTCCCATACATCAAACGTGATATTTTTGCCGTTTTTTGCTCGATATTAATAACGGCAACAGGTAGACGCTTGAAATATTCAGAGAATGTTTAGTTGTATATTCACTTCAAAAAATAATAATTATTAAATTAAAATTAATCTCTAGGCTCCCATACATCAAACGTGATTTTTTGCAGTGTTTTGCGATAAAGGTACGGAACCCTTCGTGTGCGAGTCCGACTCGCACTTGGCCGGTTTTTGTATTTATTTATAGTTTATGTCTTATATTTAAATAAATATAATCTTATCGCGTTTTATCATCGTTATTGCATCTATCACTATTTGTCTCTGCTTCACCCAAAGGTTGACTGGTAGAAAATGCCTAAGGCATTAAGTCCGCCTCTGTACATTTGTGTGCTTAAAGTTTTAAATAAATAAATAAATAAGAATACAGGCGGGAACTGTTATTTTATCTAACCTAAACAGCCCGTATGAGTCAGTCTGTCTATCGGTCAATGACAGCTGGATAGAAACATGCATATACCAACCAAACGGGTTAGATTAGCTTTGACCTAACGTCTGAGCTGTACTTAAGTGTTACATAATATATTCTAAAGACACTTAGGTAATTTTAA
Organism: Anorthoa munda; assembly: GCA_945859665.1. Taxonomy (NCBI): domain Eukaryota; kingdom Metazoa; phylum Arthropoda; class Insecta; order Lepidoptera; family Noctuidae; genus Anorthoa; species Anorthoa munda. The sequence continues at coordinate 10,906,976 of OX243917.1, read as the reverse complement.
TAAGCGTAGACACGAACGTAGGTGAATAACTTGGGAATGATTGATGGAATAAATATGAATAAAAAAATTCTTGACCGCATTTCGGCCATTGTGGTCGGAGAGTCAAATAACGCAGGAGATCTGACGCACGTCTGACGCTGGGCACTCTCGCTGGGCTTCTTATGGTTCGCCATAAGTTCCACCTGGTGGGGGTAGACCGCCTGGGTGCCGTGAAGTAATGGCGAGTCGTTCAGGACGCTCGCCGCGGCGCGCCACACACAACAAACCAAACATAGCGAACGTGGGTTAGACTCGCGACGGGTTCGCTGTTGCGAGCCCCGGTGCTGCACCCGCGGGCAGGGAACAAAGTTCCGTGACCGTTCGCCTTGCCCCTTACGGGGGCGACGCGACTTCCAAGGAGAAGAGGTTTTGTAGCGCACAATTAAAGTGTTTTTGTTAGTATTACCGTGGGACTTGCGGCGGTCCTCGAATTTACATCCCATGATACAAATACACATATAAAATAGTTTATAGCTTTATGAGTTTACATAAAAGTTTAGTGTTTGGAGCTTCCCTTTAAGCAAGTGATGCCTGTGTTGGGAAGCTCCGCTCTTCCATAGTATAGTAAGATTACCAGAATATCAACGGGCATTGGATATATAAACTAGCAAGCAACCAATTGTGCTCAAGGATAGCGGATAGAAGAATACTAAAAGACTAAATAATACATACTCACTTTAAAATCACACACCGATTTATTTCTTCAACGGTCAGTTTATTAAATTATAATTAAACTAGCTGTTCCGCGCGGCTTCGCTCCCGTGGACCACCCGTTTTCGGGATAAAAAAATAGTCTATGTCACTCAGGAATAATGTAGCTTTCTATTGGTGAAAGAATTTTTCAAATCGGTCCAGTAGTTTTGGAGCCTATTCGGTACAAACAAACAAACAAACAAACAAAAAAATCTTTCCTCTTTATAATATTAGTATAGATATAGACTATTTCGTAGGTACACTTTCGTACAATCATATTATAATACGTAATCTCCAGAGTTTTTCATCCAAAAACGAACCGTGCTCAAACCAACTCCAAAAAAACCCGCCAATATTTTTTTCCCATCCCATTCATTTGTTTTTTCCATGGACTTAATATAACTACATATATCAGGACTGAGCACTCCAAAAATCGTATCATACAAAACTGAACCATATATGCTGCACCTTAGGTTTACTTTTGTTAGGTAATCTTAACCGAGGCAAAACGAGCCGAGAGAGATAGCTCGAAGAAAGGCGTTTGTCCCTTTTTCTCACTTGCCAACAGATGAAAAATGTTAAAGATGGTAGAAACATGGGTATGCCATATTTTACCAACTACAAGTACATTTAGTAACATATAAATATTTATAGCTATACGAAATTTTATTTATAGTTTTACAATCTGTACATAAAGTAAGTAATTTTATTTAAATAAAATAATCTTAATAATATGATTGTTTGGTAGGTATCATAAAATTACTCTGGTATCACTGAAATCTGACATCTGGTGGTGTCATAGCGACCTTTTTCTGTTATTTTTTGAAAACGCATAATGCATTTTATGTTTTATTGAGCTACGTTGCTTTTTTATAGTGAAAATGGTGAAAAGGTGTTGTGTCAAGACATGTAAAAGTGAATCATACGGTGGTTGTGGCATTTCATTTCACCGGTAAGGAAAAATAAAGATTTTGTTTATTAACAATAAGTAGTTTGACCATGCTCTAGACGTTTTGTGGACAGAAGACATTTAAAGTTTTAGTTTATTTCTAATTGAAACTATAAATTATATTGAATAATTATTATAACTTTTAATATTATGAGTATAATAAATACAGTTTTTGAAATAGCGTATATTTGTGTTGGTTACAGCTTTCCATCAAAAGAAGAAATGAAGCAAAAATGGGCGGATGTAATTCCATCAGCCTTGTCAGGGACCTCACGTCCCACGTATTATTACTTAAACACACCTTCATATCAAATAAAGTGTAAAATAACCATTTTAAAACGGTCTTTCATTGGTGTCCTCCACCTCTACCCATAAACCGCAATACAATGTTTGTCACACACACTTAGTTTTATTTCCCTTTGTTTTATTTCCCTTTGCTTCATTTACATACCCATACACCAGCTCTGTAGACCAAACAGAAAAAAAACCGGCCAAATGCGTGTCGGACAAGGGCGTCGCCAAGAGGGGCAGCTGCCCCCCCCTAGAGATTCTAAAAATGTTGCCCAATGTCACAGCCAATGTAAAGCAACCAAAATCCTAAATCTTTGACTTAATGTAGAGCGAACGTTTAGCAGCCTCAGAAGACTAAAAACCTGGCTAAGAAGCACTATGGGCGAAAATCGCCTCTATGGTCTGGGCATTATGAGTGTGCACAGAAAACTTATTCATGGTAACTTACAAGATTTCATAATAAAGTGGTCGAAAAGTTTTCATAAAACGCCCGCAGATTATGTTTTAATCAACCTAATCAAAAAAAGAATCTTCTGCGAGCACTATAATGTTAAATTCTGGTAAAAACAAAAAAATTCACTTTATGTTCAAATTCAAACTCCCAAATTATGTTTTTCTAATAAATGTAATAACTTATTTATTGTACAGTCAAGAACTCGTGAAGCTTCACACGTTGGACTCTGTACCGTTTATTATTACAATCGCTGGAGATGTAAGGCTCGTACTACAACTACATTTCTCATTATCCATATCAACTTGCCCCCAGGTACAGGTACGAGTAGAGATCTATACTTCATAAAATATAGCTTGATCTCTGCGACAGCTGTCAATATCAATACAGTAACCAGAGAGTTTGTATAGTAACCTAGAGGTAACATATTTAAGACGCAATTTCAACATCGGTATTCACTTTCGCACTAACAGATAACGTCATAAGCAAAAAGAGATAGATATACTTTTGTCTATGCCATCTTTTCTGCCAGTGTGACCGAGGATGCTATAGATACTTATCTATAGACATATATCAGAACTAGATCTGTGCCACTGTCATATCGATATTATCGAGTTTAGTTTAGGAGGCTTTTCTACAAATTTGGTCAAATATCTGTAAGAATCGTCCCTGACTGCGGCTAATTTTTTCTACGTTTTTTTAGGGAATCTTTATAATTATTTAAAAAGTGAATGTGTATTCGTACAAAGAGTGAACATATCAGTCATTGTAAGAGTACAATTGTACTCTACAATTGTTGTAAGAGTACAGTACACATTCACTTTTATATAATAATGTTTATTCATACCTTGTGCAAAAACGAGGTACATCATGAGATCAAAGTGACAGTTTTTGGTACACTCATACGACTATATGCACAAACAGGTACTGATCAATATACTGATACATAATAGGCTAGTTCTTGTGCAAGACTGAAAATAAAGTTTACAGACGAGTATGTATAAGTATAAAAGTAACATCATCATTTGCCTAGCCTTTTTCCCAATTATTATTGGGGTCGGCTTCCAGTCTTACCGGATTCAGCTGAGTATCAGTGTTTTACATGGAGCGACTGCCTATCTGACCTCCAAAACCCAGTAACTGGGTAACACGATACCCCTTGGCAAGACTGGTGTCAGATCTCTGGCTTCTGACTACCCGTAACGACTGTCAAAGATCTTCAAATGACAGCCGGGACCAACGGCTTAACGTGCTTTCCGAGGCACGGAGGAAACTCGGTATGTTGAAATGGTCACCCATCGACGGACCGACCTCGTCAAGCGTTACTTAACCTTGAAGATCGACCCGTGCGGCTGTTATTATTTAGCCACGAGCTCCTCGTAAGTATAAAAGTAACAAAATAAATAATAATAAAATGGTTCAAATATAATTATTTAATTTGAAAATTTAAAATGCGAAAATAAACATGATTCATCAATCTGTATCCATAGAGTCGAGGGAAAGCGATAGCGATTCAATAAAATGCAGTGAGCACAAGCGAGAATATGGTGAAGGTGTCCAGTTAGCATGTTTTATATTCTTGATCCACTTATTTCTTAAATAAGTACTCTTAGGAAACCTGTGCACAATCAATATCAGATTAATAATAACAAATAGCAAATAAACTTTAAGAAATAAATGAAAGTGAGTAAAATAAAAATTCAGTATCGATAAATCTTTCTTGTGACTTTTGTCACATCTCTAACATCAGAACGTAAGTACATAAACTGTCATAGCTCTATTAGCGAACGCTTAGAAGTTAATTATTTCACTAAATAGAATGGTTTAAATGATACTATACGTCCTCGACTTATTTTGAACTAAGATTCATTTATTCTGGACAGCCTATGAAATGTATTCCCTGCACAATAACTTCAGTATGCTAGTCGATAATTCAGCTGTGGAAAGATATCCTTTGATTATGTTCTGTTAATACACTCATTCTACTCTTGCAACCGATAGCCACACACGACATGGTTCATGCAGATAATTAAACAACAGAATTCTTCCTGATATAAACGAAACAAAGGTGTGAAAACAGCGAAAAACTTTAATTAGAGCTGGTAACCGATGGGTTACAACAGTGACTAAAAAGTGATCTCTTTGACGTTCAGGATGGTAGCAATTGTCTATGTTTGTCTCTTTCTTTTTCATAGAGTTTTGCTATAAGCAAGAACGAAAGAAATTACAGTTTCTTTTTCGTCGTAAATATGTTATCTCTAGTAATTACAAACTCTCTGACAGTAACAATAGCGCTTGACAGGCTAACAATAACGTATACGTCAGTTTGACATATGCCGCAGAGATCAAGCTATCTTTTATGAAATAAAATTCATTTATTTAATCCCAGTGAATCACATGGACAGTGCAGAGTTATTTACTTAGTTACACATTTATTAACGTGGTAGGAAATTAAAAATAACAATGACCTTAACTTGGAGACTTCGGAGACTCAACACTCGAAGTTGTGGGCGACTATGTCTACTTGGGACAAACAAACCAGTTGGGTAGGGCCATCTTCGAGAAAGAGATCATCCGACTCGTCGGCTGGGCGGTGGCGTTCGGAAAGTTGCGCGGTATCTTCTCGTCCAAATCGCTCCGCTTAATCTGAGGTGTCTGACCCTTTATCACAATCGTCACTAGGTATTTGGAATTCAAAATTAAAGCAAACTATTGTTTTATAGCATCAATTATAAATTATCGTATTGTTCTGTGACCCCTCAATGATAATAGGGGTGACTGATAACAGTAGAGTCCAAAGTGACACATAGATTGTTAGAAAGTAACTTATCATTTCTAGGCACATACATACATAACATCACGCTATTTCCCGATGGGTTGGGCAGGGGGGGCGGGGACCTAAAAACACCCATTTTTTACCGACTTAAAAAAACAGGCCAAGTGCGAGTCGGACTCGCGCACTAAGGGTTTCGTACCATTATCGCAAAACAATGCAAAAAAAATCACTTTTGTTGTATGGGAGCCCCCCTTAATTTATTTAATTTTATTATTTTTGGAAGTGAATATACAACTAAACATTCTGTGAATATTTCAAGCGTCTACCTGTTGCAGTTATTAATATCGAGCAAAAAATGGCAAAAATATCACGTTTGATGTATGGGAGCCAACCTTTTACCATATTCGCGAGCTGGCGGACCAAAACCAGATGTATCCTCCGACTGCACAGCATGATTTTCTTCTTGTTTACGTCTTTTTAGTTTGCTTTTTAAGCAGTCGGGTTTTTTTAATTTTTTAATTAACTTTTTTTATTTACAACTTTTTAGTTATTTTTTTTTTTAGAATTAGGTACATTTAAACATATAAGTGTTATATATTTTTTAAATTGCCTCTTAAAATCCTTTATTTTGATACCCCACACGATCGGTTTGGAAGAAAAAAAAATTTTTTTTCCCCGCAAAATGGCGCCCAAAAGCCGCCATTTTTGTATTTTCCCATTTTAATGTAGCCAGTGACACTCGCAGGATTAAGACGAATCGAATGACGTAAGAATCATCAAAATCGGCCAACGCGTTTGGTCTCTAGAACGCCACATAGGAACAAACATACATACATACATACATACATACATAGACTGATAATAAACAGATTACCCTCCTTCGGCAGTCGGGTAAAAATGGATGGACTTTGTGAGGAGTGATATGGAAGAAAAGGGAGTCAGTGATAGCGTGACGGGAGACGGGACGGTATGGGAGATGGACAAATATTGCGCCGACCACATGTAACAAGTGACAAGAGCAGAAAGATGATGACCTGCATGCAGATTTAAGCTGTGGGATCTCGTACTATTAAGCAATAAATACATCCAACACTGCGCTCTGGGCACGCTTAGTGGATTGCAGCCCACTTCCTCTGTCAGACAGGAGGCCTGTGTCCATTAATATATATACTAGCTGACTCAGCCATCTCTAAACCTTGGAAAGACCCATGAAGATCCTTCTTTCCAAGAATTAAATAATTCACCACAAAATTAATTCACAAGCACGGAGTCGAAACCAGCAAAGGCTAAAGGTCATCACTGCACATGGTGCCACATAAATTCATATCTATCTAGATTGTTAATTGTCATTCATAAAACTGACAAGTATCATCTTCTCTACAGATTGATGGCGCTCGTGGAGCCACCACTTATTAATCAATGTGGAAATTGATATGCAGCGATCTTATCTCACAATAAACATAGATAATGGACTGAGCATGGTCAATCATCGTCAACATCATCATTTCAACTGAACGACGTCCGCTAGGATAGGATAGGATACTTGGACCCCCTTTTTTAACCGGTAACTTGATAAGTCCAAAAAAGGAGGAGGTTCTATGTTCGAAATTTTGTTTGTTTTTTTTTGTATGTTCACCGATATCTCCGTCAATTGGGAACCGATTTTGAAAATTCAATTCAATTTTTGTTTGAAAGAGTATATGCCGAAATTGGTCCCATTTTAATTTGGTGAAGATCTGATGAAGGACTTCGGCGATATACAACAGAACTCTTCAATAAATAACGGCAAATCTCTCGGGATTGCTGCAATCGCATGTCTGTTTATTGTTTAAACCATTTCATAACATAACATCACGCCAATATGCTCGAAAGGGATATGCAGATCTCTCATTTCACCGGTTATATTCAAGTTTCATGTTACTCGGGTAATTTATTCTGTCGTTATAGGGACTTACTTGACTACTTCCCTATTAGGTAGGTACAACTAAAAAGTGAAAAATAAATTTATTTTTGGAAGTCGGTGTCCATAACTTAAAAATTTGGTACCTACCAATGACACCGACTTCCAAAAATAAAGTTATTTTTCACTTTCTAGTTTTCTTATTTGGAAGTCGGTAGTATTTGTTGTAAAATAGTTTTTTAGCGCACCTACAGTCCCATTTTGGTCCATTGTGCGTGCAGGCCAACTTGATCCACTTGCATCGATTGACATACGGGCCAACAGGCCTCACTGGTCGCCTCAAAGCTCCAGAGCCTTGAACATCAACGCCGAATAGCCAGCCTGTCTGTTTTTTACCCGACTGCCGAAGGAGGGTAATGTGTTTATCAGTCTATGTTTGTATGTATGTATGTATGTTTGTTCCTATGTGGCGTTCCAGAGACCAAACGCGTTGACCGATTTTGATGATTCATACGTCAATCGATTCGTCTTAACCTTGCGAGTGTCATAGGCTACATTAAAATTAGAAAATAGAAAAATGGCGGCTTTTGGGCGCCATATTGTGGGGGGCCAATTTTATTTTTTCTTCCAAACCCATCGTGTGCGGTGTCAAAATAAAATAAAGGGTTTTTAAAGGCGATTTCAAAAATATATAACACTTATATATTTAAATGTACCTAATTCGAAAAAAATGTAAACTAAAAAGTTATAAATAAAAAAATTAATTAAAAAAATCAAAATACCCGACTGCTTAAAAAGCGAACTAAAAAGACGTAAACAAGAAGAAAATCATGCTGTGCAGTCGGAGGATACATCTGGTTTTGGTCAGCCAGCTCGCGAATATGTATCCTCCGACTGCACAGCATGATTTTCTTCTTGTTTACGTCTTTTTAGTTCGCTTTTTAAGCAGTCGGGTATTTTGATTTTTTTAATTATTTTTTTTATCGGTTACATTTCGGGGAGTGTGCGATGGGACTGCACAATTTGATTCCGCCTAGCCGTTTCCATCATCGGACAACAATAAGTACGGCAATGCGCTATCTGTACATGGTGGACATCCCACCCATACGTACAAAGCTTTTTGTTAATACTTTCATTGTGCGCACATCTAAGGAGCGGAATACCCTGCCGGAGTCTTTGTTTCCTGATAGCTACAACCTTGGGGTCTTTAAGTCAAGAGTGAATAGGTTATTTCTAGGCAAGCGTGCTTTACCGTTGACCACATCATCGCTTACTATCAGGCGAGATAGTGGTCAAACGCGAACACATCGATAAAAAAATAAATAAAAAATGGCATCCTCTCTTTCAGAGGGAATGGGCCGTAATCGACCACGCGGGCCCAGTGTGGATTGGTAGATATCACATGTCTTCGAATTTTTATTTCTGAGTCATATCGGTTTCCTCACGATGTTTTCCTTTATCATTTTGAGAAGTGCTCTCAAAATGATAAAGGAATAATTTACACAAAGTAAAGCGTTTGTTCTCTAGAACGCCACATAGGAACGAGTGAACGACCATACAAACATAGACTGATAAAAAGACACTCGATTTTTTTTATTCAACACTAGCTGTTCCCCGCGGCTTCGCTCCCGTGGGCCACCCCACAGGACCCGTTTTCGGGATTACAAAATAGCCTATGTTACTCAAGAATAAAGTAGCTTTCTATTGGTGAAAGAATTTTTTAAATCGGTCCAGTAGCTTCGGAGCCTATTCAGTACAAACAAACAAACAAATCTTTCCTCTTTATAATATTATATTACTAGCTGTTCCCCGCGGCTTCGCTCCCGTGGGCCACCCCACAGGACCCGTTTTCGGGATTACAAAATAGCCTATGTTAGTCAGGAATAAAGTAGCTTTCTATTGGTGAAAGAATTTTTTAAATCGGTCCAGTAGTTTCTCAGCTGAATCCGGTAAGACTGGAAGCCGACCCCAACAATAATTGGGAAAAAGGCTAGGCAGATGATGGTCCAGTAGTTTCGGCGCCTATTCGGTACAAACAAACAAAAAAATCTTTCCTCTTTATAATATTAGTATAGATAGTATAGATTATGGTACAGATTAGTACAGATAATTATTTGGCAGAATTAGAATAAAGATGTCAACGGCATCCCAAACCCAAAATCATTTACAATTCTGCTCAGCCACCAACTGAAATCGAGCGTAAACATTACCATACATAAATAATACACAAGCCCATTATCTACTGATATCATTATGACGTATTTTATAAAGAGGGCCTTGTTTTTAGTCAGTCAATTTAATATTCTAATTGCATGTGTTTTGGTCTTCCTTGTTATCAATCAAAGTGTGTGTCTAATACTAAATAACAGAGGTTTAGTTTGAATTGATTAATTCGTTGATCTAGTAGACGAGCCTTAGATAAAGTACCTATAGATTAAGCACTGGCGTGGCCGCACATGAGACAGCAATAGTTAGTTCTGGTGTTACAACAAGAACAAGAACACTACAACCCACCATCGCACTGGCACTTATTATCTATAAATAACCCAAATTCCTTGTCTCAATTAACACATAATACCACGAAATCATAGAAAATCAAACAAAACCGAGTTTGTTTGTCAAACCTGCCATTGTATTAGAGTTTGACAAACAACAGAAACCGGCCACGGTGACAAAGACAAAAAATAATCTTTTGTCCTTATTATTTACATGGAGCTGCCAATTAGCCATCTCGCTCTATCAATCAAGGTCATTTTAAGGCTTAATCTATAGGTACTTTATCTAAGAGACGAGCGATAGCTGAGCATGAGGTATACCTCAAGGTAAGATGCCCGGATAAAAGTTTATTCGGCTTTTCCTCTGGCATATCTCTTACAAATACAAATATCTTTATTTGTTGAACATAGGCAGATGTTGTGATTATTAAAGAACGCCGTCATCGGCGTACAAATAATAATTTGGTACAAACATGCTGATTATAATACAACAGTTATCACACATTATTGATAATTCCAAATTAAATAGTCGATAATAAAAATAAAAATAAAACATTCTAATTAAATATCATCATCATCATCATCATTTCAGCCGAAAGACGTCCACTGCTGGACATAGGCCTCCCCCAGGCGTCGCCACATTGACCGATCCCGTGCGTCTCGCATCCAGCGCCTTCCCGCAACCTTAACCAGGTCATCGGTCCACCTAGTGGGAGGCCTTCCAACATATCGTCTTCCGGTTCGCGGTCGCCATTCCAGAACCTTTCGGCCCCAACGGCCATCCGTTCTGCGAGCAATGTGCCCTGCCCACTGCCACTTAAGTTTGGCAATTCTTCGGGCTATGTCGGTAACTTTGGTTCTCCTGCGGATATCATCATTTCTGACGTGATCATGCAAGGAAATTCCGAGCATAGCCCTCTCCATTGCCCTTTGGGTGACTTTAAGCTTTCTGATAAGGCCCATTGTGAGCGACCACGTCTCGGTCCCATAGGTGATCACTGGCAACACACCGTGTGTTGCCAGTGATCACCTAATTAAATATAATAATAATAAATTCTAGAATAAATTGTCAATTAAAATATACCTCTAAATATTTTTACCCGACTACTCATATCTTGCAAACCACTAGACGGATTTACAATGACCGCCCAGATGTTCTTAGATACAGGTCCCGTCACGTAAAAAGAACGCTGGCCTTGAATCTGCGCAGTGAGCGATTTATCGATCAAACTGGTGGTATGAAGGGGGCGCGACGGGGGAATGCTCCGCCAGTGTTTCTGTGCGCGCACGCTATTGGTTCGTCAGTTGACCCATGCTTCCCGCGCAGAGATGACGCTTCGTTCGCTGCCAAAATACAGTCGCACACACAACTTTCTTTGCACGACGATTGTTTAAAAAAATGAAGGAATGAAAAATGATTAATTGATTTTTTGATTTTATTTATTATTGATGATAGTATCTATTATTTTATGAAGAAAGAAGTTGAGAAAGGAGCAGTTGATAATTTATAATGATAAAATATTTATAATAATAAGATCGAAATAAAAAATAATGCTCAAGTAAACATTATCTAATTTAAATCCAACCTCTTCTAAAGTACTAAGTAACTAGAAAGTACCTATTATGATTCTACAATAAAACAATTACTTTTATATTATAAAACAATATCCTAGTACTTTAGAACGCGACAGTAGCCATGCGCAGACACATCCCCACCACTGCCGCTCAGCGTTCTTTTTACGTGACGGGACCTGTAGGTGATGTTTAAAGGTCAGACCGCACTAGGCGTAACTACGCGACGCGAAGCGACGCGACGCGACGCGACGCGAGATAAAGTGTCGCGTCTCGTAGATTCCGCTGCCGCGTAGTGCGGTTTATCTCTAATTTCATACAAAGTATTTTTACCCGACTGCCGAAGGAGGGTAATATGTTTATCAGTCTATGTATGTAAGTATGTAATGCATGTATGTATGTTTGTTCCTATGTGGCGTTCCAGAGATCAAACGCGTCGGCCGATTTTGATGATTTTGATGCTGTGCAGTCGGAGGATACATCTGGTTTTGGTCAGCCAGCTCGCGAATATTTATCCTCCGACTGCACAGCATGATTTTCTTCTTGTTTATGTCTTTTTAGTTCGCTTCTTAAGCAGCCGGGTATTTTGTTTTTTTTTAATTAGATTTTAATTTATTCCATATCCATCGAGGGGGGTATCAAAATAAAGGGAATTTAGAGGTTATTATAAAAATGTATACCACTTACATGTTTAAGAGTAATTCGTAATAAAGTAGTAAATAAAAAATAAACAAATAACCCGACTGCTTAAGAAGCGAAATAAAAAGATGTAAACAAGAAGAAAATTATGCTGTGCTAAGCAGTCGGGTTTTTTGATTTCATACCTTTTTTCCGGAATTTAGTAGTTGTCGGTGAAACTCCCCTAGTGGCTCGGAAAGCACGTGAAGCCGTCCCAGTGGACTATGAGACTGAGGGAACACAGAGTGTACCTGTGTTGTCATCATCATAATCAGCCTTTAATGTTCCCACTGCTGGGACACAGGCCTCCTCTCTATGAGAGGGAATTGGCCTTAATCCAGGCGGGCCCAATACGGATATTTTTGGTTCTAGGACAGTTTTTAGAGCAGTGGTGATGAATTTTTTTTTATGTGCAGTGGTGGCCCAGTGGTATCGGTCGCGACTTACAAGTTGTAGGTCGTGGGTTCGAGCCCAGGCAGGCGCTTTACTTTGTGTAAATTATTTCATCACCACTGCTCTCAAAACGGTGAAGGAAAACATCGTGAGGAAACCGGCATGTCCTAGAACTAAAAATTCGAAGACATGTGACGTCCACCAACCCGCACTGGGCCCGCGTGGTGGATTACGGCCCATTCCCTCTTACAGAGAGGAGGCCTGTGTCCCAGCAGTGGGAACATTAATAGGCTGATGATGTGATGTGATGTGTGATGAATTTTTTATGTTTTTCTTGTATCGCGTTTGACCATTATCCCACCTGATAGTAAGCGATGATGTGGTCGACGGTATAGTACGCTTGCCTAGTAGAAGTAACTTATTACACAAAGTAAAGCGCCTGCCAGGGTTCGAACCCATGAGCTACATCACGTAAGTCGGGGCTGGTATCACTAGACCACCAATTACTACTATTTTTAATTTTTAGTGGTTTCGTTTAAATTGACGACCTCGTTTGTCTAGTCTGTGGTGTATTGGTCCCATGGAGGAGTTCATGGCTAAATAATAACATACGCACAGGTCGACCTTCAAGATAAGCAACGCATTATCGAGTTTAATACGTGGATGACACGAGCTCCGTGGTCGTATGCCACCTACAATACATTCTGCAAAGTAGCATACAACCACGATTAGAGCAGCAGACAAACAAAACGCTTCCAACGAATTTGCCATTTGCCAAATTATGATAAGTCGTTTAGAAGTTATGAGGGAACAGGTGAACATAGATACACACATACCGGTCACAAACAAGGCCGTCTTAAACTATGCTGGGGCCCTTGGGCACACAAGAATGTGGGGGGCCCTTGGAAACACAAGAATTTGGGGCCCTTTTAGGAAAATAAAGAAAGCGAATTATACTAACATTTTCCTTTCTATGATCTTCTATTTATTATGGGTAATCAAATATATAATATAAATAATGGCGTCTCAATGTTACTATTGTGCCTAATGTCGGACAAAAATATTTTGAGAATAAATGTGAGAGAAATTGTCGGTCCTTTGGGGCCCCCTGAGGTTGGGGGCCCTGGGCACGGGCCCCGTGTGCCCTTATGGTAAAGACGGTACTGGTCACAAAAACATAACCCTCCCTTTTGCCGTAGTCGGGTAAAAATATATGGGCATGCCAAACGCAAGCAATTCAATCATTTCCATCGCTTATAGAATGAACCTTGCTAAGAACCATTGGTCATTCACGCAAATTAAACAAGGTATGTTTATTATTCTAATTGCATTTAACAACAGATCTTCCTTGATATCAATCAATATGTGGATCTAATGCTAATGTTAGATGTTTCGTATATTGCGTAAAACACAAGTCGTGTTTGAATACATACATACTAAGTTTTGGCTGCTGCGGTGTAGGCGCAATGACTGATTCGGTATGACGTCAGAATCACAAGTCACGCTGGTCGAGTGGTCGCAAGGTCTGGAGTCCGGTCAAAGTATGCTGTTTGGAGCATGGGGTGGAAGTGGAAATGGGCTTGGCAACATGTTGGTCCCGCTCCGTAGGGCAATCTTTGGTGTGGACAAAATCAAATTTGCTAATTTGTATTCCTATTCATAGTTATTGTATTCTTAGGTTATTTTTTATATTTTTCCAGAATTTGACTCACACACGGTTCCGTTTTTGTTGAATTAGGTATTTTACCTATGTTTGCAATATTTGTAAGTATGTGAGAACCATGTTCCTATTTATCAAATTAATGAATTTACCTGTTAGTGCTTTTATTACTTTATACCTGTACGTTGTATAGTGTGTAGTGCTATTTTTGGGTGCATCGTCCTCACATATATGAATTTATTAATGTATGTACATAAGTAAACATAGTAAAACATTTTTTTTTTAAAAAGAGTAAGTATGGAGTTTCTTGTGCGTTCTTCTCCATAACAAGCTACTTTCCGAATGCACGGTAGAGTCAATTTTTATTACTTGTACATTTTTAATTTACATTTAATTTTTGACGTTCAAAAGTGCCGCTTATTGGCCTAATTGAAATAAATATATTTGACTTTGACTTTGACTTTGAATGGTGGTGATTTTACGTTGCGCTATGGTGGGGGGTTTATCCATCAGGAATTTCACAATCTTCTTCTTCTTCATTTTTGTTTGATGCTCTTGTCTGTTTGCTTTTTTTTTTGAAGCTGGTATTCTTGTCACTCGCCACACTATCTCTCTCCATTTGGCCCGGTTAGATGAAAGTTTAGCGCACTCATTTACAGAACCTCCAACGGGAGATTTAATTTGATCAGCTACCTCATTGGTGACCTTCCGTGTGGCCTGTTACACTCTGCCCTGCACCGCCAGGCGCTCAATGGAGTCCTCATTCCGCCTCGAGACATTACCAAAGAATTTCAGTATTCGAGACTGTTGTACTGCTGATAGACGCTCGTTAATGCCGTATTCTTGGCGTATGGAGACATCCAGCATCACATTTCTAGAACATCTATTTTTTTCCTTTCGACATTTCGTAGTCTCCTTTCTCAGCTGCGTAAAGAAATGTAGGTAGTGAATACAAGCGCACGTACGAGCCTGATATTAGTGACTTTGATTATTTTGCGATCCCTCCATACCTTCCTTAACTTCCCCATTGCCCCACCAGGCATCGCCATTGGCCGTTTCATCCATCCACGCAATTGCCATTGCCTACAATAATAGCGCCATACTTAGGACTTAAACCTAACCTAACCTAACATAAGATAGCATAGCATAGCATAACATAACATAACATAAGATAGCATAGCATAACATAACATAATATAACACAACATAACATAACATAACATAATATAACACAACATAACATAACATAACATAACATAACGTAACATAACATAACCTAACACAACATAACATAACTGGTGAAATTAGTGTGAGTGTGCTATGATAAACCTCTGCCTTACCCTTCGGGGAATACAGGTAGTGGCTGGCTGTGTAACTCACTGCTAGAAAGCTTGAGGAAGTGATGATGACGTCACGATGACGTAGCTCTGCACGAAGGCTGCGCTGACGTTCACTGTCGAGGGTTGCCAGTATAAAGGTATGCGGAACAGGGTAGAAAGACCTATACCTCAATTTAAAACGAAGGATGCTCCGACCAGACGGGTGTTTTGTCTAGTCCGGGACGTAGAATTTCAACCCCCGACGGAAAAAGAGGAGGTGTTATAAGTTTGACGTGTTTATCTGTGTATTTGTGTATCCGTCTGTGGCATCATAGCTTCTAAACGGATGAACCGATTTTGATATCGATTCTTTGTTTTTTTGAAAGGAGGCTTTATCGAGAGTGTTCTTAGCTATCTTTTTATGCCAAATTATGTGCGTTTTACCGTTTTTTTTTTTTTTTTTACTTTTTATAGGCCTGTGTTTGACCACAATCTCACCGTGGTCAGTGATGATGTGGCCGATGGTGGTAAGCACACAAAGCCTAGAAGGGAACTGGCTCTCAAGTGCTGCTTTTGGAACACACCGGAAGGTGCTTGGCGACAGATTTTCAACTTGAGGGTGGTTGCCAGCCAGGCGGGTACTACAAAGTACCCTACCACCGTGCAAAATTTCGTTTTCGTTTGAATCGGGTTTTGTTTTACGCAAGATATCTAGTCATAATTATGTGTTCATTTGATTGTCGTTCGAAGCGTGTCTACTACTAGATAAATTATATAGCATGCAATAAAAATGTTGGGGGTTTTAAATATTACTTGTTGTGATTTAGTTCATATGTGGCTTCATCATCTATATAGCCATAAGATTTTTAAATATTATATCAAATGAATCTATATATATAA
Source organism: Anorthoa munda (assembly GCA_945859665.1). Classification (NCBI taxonomy): domain Eukaryota; kingdom Metazoa; phylum Arthropoda; class Insecta; order Lepidoptera; family Noctuidae; genus Anorthoa; species Anorthoa munda. The sequence goes on along the minus strand of OX243917.1, from coordinate 10,890,860 downwards.
AAATGAAACCCGTTTTCCGTTGTCACGGCATCACGCGTGAACGGCTGGACCGATTTCGCTTATTCTTTTTTTGTTGTGTTCGTTATTGTTGGGAGAAGGTTCTTATGTAGGGTAGGGTAGGGTAGGTAGGGTAGGGTAGGGTATGTAGGGTAGGGGAGGTAGGGTAGGGTAGGTAGGGTAGGGTAGGTAGGGTAGGGTAGGTAGGGTAGGGAAGGTAGGGCAGGGTAGGTAGGGTAGGGTAGGTTGGGTAGGGTAGGTAGGGTAGGGTAGGTTGGGTAGGGTAGGGTAGGGTAGGTAGGGTAGGGTAGGTAGGGTAGGGTAGGGTAGGTAGGGTAGGGTAGGTAGGGTAGGGTAGGTAGGGTAGGGTAGATAGGGTAGGGTTGGTAGGGTAGGGTAGGGTAGGGAGGGTAGGGTAGGTAGGGTAGGGTAGGTAGGGTAGGGTAGGTAGGGTAGGGTAGATAGGGTAGGGTTGGTAGGGTAGGGTAGGTAGGGTAGGTAGGGTAGGGTAGGTAGGGTAGGGTAGGTAGGGTAGGGTAGGTGGCGTAGTGTTGGGTAGATGAATGTTTGGTGTTTTTATGGCAAAACAAAGTTTGCCGGGTCAGCTAGTTGGATATAAATGTCACTGTAGCCTGATGAAGTTCACATGAGTAGCACTGAAATGCATTGAAAATGATAATAAGTGATTTTAATTGGATTTATAAATTGGTTTTTAGTTGGACATTAATGGGATTTGAATGGTATTTGAATTGTATTTGAATGCTATTTGAATAGTATTTGACATGAATTGTATTTGAATTTTAATTTTAATTGTGTTTGAATTATACATTAATTGAATTGTATTTTAATTGTATTTTAACTATTGTTTAATTGTATGTTAATTGGATTTTAATTGTATTTATTACTGTATTTAATTGATTTTATAATTGCAATATTTGATCGCATTTTTAATTGTATTCTGTTAGTCCTAATATCTTTGTAGTACATTGCATTGGTGTTATTTACATAATTTCGAAAAAAATAATAAATTTCGCTACATAACTCACAAGCGTGATGTTATGTTTATAAACAACTTTAACTAGGCACAAAATTGTGCGACCACCTCCATTGTTAAAGTAAAACATGTGAGTTTTAACAATAAACTAATGTATTGTTTGGTAATGTTCGCCTATTGTTAGATTACCAAATTATACTAACATTAAAAGTCATATTCATAAATTTTTTGAACTGTTTAGGCAACTCATTAGTGAAGTTCTCTATAGAATTGGAAAGAAGAGTTAGATTTTTACAGGTAAATTGAAGCATAATGGCAGCACGGAATACGATGCTCTGCGCAGTACCAAATTCAAGTGACAGCCATATCAGCCAGCCAACCTTTCGTCTTGCACCGCAAGTCCTGTTGCCTGTTCACGTGAGGACTTAATAACTGCGTTAAGTGCGTTAGCAGAGGGCGTTATAATTCTCGCCAAACTTCTTGGCCGCCCTGAAGTTGGCTACAATGGCTGCGCAGTAGTAAATCTCATACAAAAACAACACCGATCCGTGCCTGGTGAATCGGATGCCAACTTCAAGGCGGCCCAGAAAGTTTCTCGAGAACGATACCTTGACTGAATACTGGGCCAGACAATGGTATTTAACTTAAAAGAAGAACATTTTACGCACACGACAATAATCAATCATTATACGAACAGCTTCAGATCTTCAAACCCAATAAAATATAAGGCACGGTACGCTATGCACATCCTTCGTTTAGAATTAGACACACGGTGCGCACGCACCGAATTACAACATAAGCCATCAATCATTCGGACAGGTGAAACCAAATGTTACGAGTTAAACTGCGCTTAGTTCGACTGGTGGTTTATTGTTTCAATATTGGTTCACTATTGGTCCAATATTGATCCAATATTTTATTATTTTAATAATATAATGTGTCTTAATAATGATTTAATTTACGTAAGTAATTAGGAATATTGTATTGTATTTTGAATCGTTGTGTGAAAATTATAATGGTTATAAATGTTAATAATGTAATTTGACATTTTATATAATTTCGTTTTTAAAGTAAATTTTATGGAATATCAATTTAATCAACGACATATTTAAATCTTATTTTATTTTGACATTATTTTATTTTGGTTTAATTTTAATAATTTCAATTTTTGTAATTCTATTTGATTCTAATTTTATTTTATGTCCTTAGATTTTACTTGTTTGTTTAAATTCTTATTTTATTTTATGTGACTTACCTACTATAACAATGATGTGTATGCCTCTAAGTGACTTGCTTACACAGGATCTATTTAGAATGTTGGTTTTCTAATATTTATTTGTAAATGAGTCGTTGGTGTGCCTTGATAAATAAATAAAAAAATAAAATACTTTTTTTTCTTTTTCGTCGTGAGAATCCTCATGGTTGTCCCCGGAGGTTGTTGGAGGGGTCTGTTAGACTTTTACTGACTAATGAAACCACCCCAGTGTGCACTCGCATACTTGCGTCTGCGGCTGCGGGTGTGTTGTTGGCTTTTGCTGCCCCGGACAAGTGCCGTTCCGCCTTTCGTAGGCTTCATCCCGTAGTGGGGAGTGAGGTGTTCTCTTCCCCTTTACGTTTTACGGGTCCTAATTGATGACAAATGATCCGGAATCCGTCGTCCCTGGTTCCATTTACGGAGGCTGGAAGACGGCGTCGTCTGACAAATCCCGGTGTGCCTAATGCAGGACGGGAGAGCTCTTATCCTCTCCCTTTCCACAGCCTCCTTCTACGAGATGGCTGGTCAACAACACTGGTTGGGTGTTAGACCAACACTGATTTTGCAATATGTGTGGTAATGAGAAGGAAACCTATGATTCAGCAATTCATAAATGCATAGAGTAACTTACCAACGATTACTCAAGCATTCTTTGGACGAACAAAATAAATGAAATAAGCATGATCTCAATACAATACATGTACATTATGTTTATGATAGATTAAGTTACTTAACTTGCATTACATTCACTTCGAATTGCGTTAGGGTCAAGTTAAGTATAAGGTGCTGGTACACTGCAGCTCACGGCTAAGTTACGCATGTTACTCAATAGCTTCGCTTACGTATGAACACTTGGAGGAGATATTACACCGCCACATTTTCATCTTCCTGCCCTTGTCCTATGTTAGTTGGGGTCGGCGTATCACGTGTTTTCGCAACCCAACAACAAACATTGAGCAGTTGCCAGACACAACACCCGTTGGAGTACCTAACATGTCTACGAAAACAATACTGTAAACGCGCGCGAGGCGTCCGCTAGTTTAACTATAAAATCATTGCGTCTTATCTCATTAAATACTGTTTCAAAATCAAAATATTTTATTTTTATTTTACATAGGCCTACATGGGCACTTATAAAACGTCGACAAAAGGCGCACGGTTCGGGTTGGTCGTTTCCTATGGAGAAGAACCGGCAAGAAACTCCATGGTTACTCTTTTAAAAATATGGTTTGTTTTTACAATATTTCTATGTTACGTTAAGTAATGCTTACTTAAATATGGGAGGACAACGTAGGTCCGACAATAAAACGTTAGAAACTAAAAATAAAAAGTAAAACGACATATAAAGTTATCAAATGTTATCAAGCATCTAGGAATCTAGAAGGCCTACAATGTTCACACAATCACAAAACAATCAGTAAAAGCATCTAAGATACAAAGTTAAAAATATAAAAATAAATGTATAACAAGACTAAATTAAACATGTGGCACAAACATTGTTGTTGTTGGTTTGCATGCCTAATATAAGTACCTACCTTAATAGATGGTACAAGAATCACCCATAATTTAATTTTCAAATCTTATTTACTGTAACTACCTACAATCCATACAATTAAATGTTTACTTTACTTCACAGTACCGCTTAGTACGACTGGTGGCCGATTTTTTGTAAGCATCAGAACCCCTGGTCCAATAGAGATATTTGATGTTATACAATTATAAAAAAAAGTTAATAAAAAAAATCATCATCATTTTTTGATTTTTTGAATTAACTTTTTTTATTTATAACTTTTCAGTTTTCTTTTTTTTTTAGAATTAGGTACATTTAAAAAATATAAGTGTTCTACATTTCTGAAATCACCTCTTAAAACCCTTTATTTTGATACCCCACACGATGGGTTTGGAAGGAAAAAAAATATTTTTCTCAAAATGAAAAAAACAAAATGGCGCCTAAAATCCGCCATTTTTTTCTTTTCCAATTTTAATGTAGCCAGTGACACTCGCAGGGTTAAGACGAATCGATTGACGTAAGAATCATTAAAATCGGCCAACGCGTTTGGTCTCTAGAAAGGCAAATAGGAACAAACATACATACATATATACATACATACATAGACTGATAAACACATAACCCTCCTTCGCCAGTCGGGTAAAAAAATAAAAATGCTTTTTCTCTAGTTAAAGAGGGATACATAGCTAGCAAAGTTTCTTTCTTGTGCGCCAAAATTCTTTATCTATACCCCTTTCAATGAAGATTGAGAAAGTTGTCGTATGTCTAAAAATATGGGATCATCCACTTCTCGCCGCGTCTACAATAGTACTAAGAGAAGATTAAGTATTGTAAGTAATACAATTATTCTATATTTTTATATGGCAAGCAAAGCCCATGTCGACTATTCTGCCAATGTCTAAAGTAAATTGGAAAACAATTTTGTATTTTATATTGTAATACCTACAATGTGCGTTGGACACAAGTTTTTGCTGACAAAGCTACAACCAAATTTGTCACGGGCCGTCAATTTACACTCACTAAAGGCCGAGTTTCTCACTTCTAAATTCTCGCAGAATTAATGTGACAAATAGTCATGCACGCGTTATCTGCTGTGATTGGTTGAATGCATTTTCAACAGCCAATCACAGCAGATAAAGCGTGGTTGACAATTTATCACATTAATTCTGCGATAATTTAGAGGTGAGAAACTCGGCCTTATACGCTTAGTTACTATGTATATAAAGTCTGACAATAACATCTCTAACAGTGGCTGCCGAGGCGTTTTATTCAGTGTCTATGCCGTGTCGTGCAAACCATTCGCGACGGATTATGAGAAATATGCTGTGTATTTTAGTGTCCATATTTGTCTTTTCTCCTTGAGCTTGATAACATTAGACAACTTTTGAGGTTGTTAAACAAATGAACCACGCAGCTGACATGGCAAAGCTCTCCTGGCACATCATAGAACAGTGAGCATTCAACTTTAATATCATATATTAATACCTCCACTTAATATCAATGATTAGCTGGAAATACATATTGGTGGTAATATCGGCATTTTCCGTTTCGTAAAGTTGCGTAATAACCTCTTCGAGTTCACGGTCGTTATTTGATGTATTTATAAGACTGTTTAGTTCCCCTGACATCTGTGAAGGCTTTCCTTTCGCTAGATTGTTTTGTGACTGGTAAATGGTCTTATCGATGGGTACGACGTACGACCGTCAAACTGTCTGCTTTGTTGACGTGTTGGTATGAGCTTTAAGATATCTATAGAAATATAAATATAGAAATATAGAACCTATGCGTTATTTAAGATTTGAGTCAGTCAGTAAGGTTGGTACTTGGTAGTGGTGCTGACCGCAAGGAAAAGATCGGACTTAAGTATCGTGAATATTGAAGGCTCTTTTGAAGAACTTTAATAACTTATTAACAGAGTTCAAAAAAAGGAGGAGGTTCTCAATTCGTCGAAATCTTTTTTAGGGTTCCGTACCCAAAGGGTAAAAAGTTAATTAAAAAAATCAAAAAACCCGACTGCTTGAAAAGCGGATTAAAAAGACGTAAACAAGGAGAAAATCATGCTGTGCTATCGCAGGATACATCTTCGCGAGCTCGCTAACCAAAACCAGACGTATCCTCCGACTGCACAGCATGATTTTCTCCTTGTTTACGTCTTTTTAGTCCGCTTTTCAAGCAGTCGGGTTTTTTGATTTTTTTAATTAACTTTTTTTATTTATAACTTTTTAGTTTATTTTTTTTTCGAATTAGGTACATTAAAACATATAAGTGTTATATATTTTTGAAATCGCCTCTTAAAATCCTTTATTTTCATACCCCACACGAAGGGTTTGGAAGAAAAAAAAAATTTGGGCCCCCACAAAATGGCGCACAAAAACCGCCATATTCTTATTTTCCAATTTTCATGTAGCCAGTGACACTCGCGGGGTTAAGACAAATCGATTGACGTAAGAACCATCAAAATCGGCCCACGCGTTTGGTCTCTAGAACGCCACATAGGAACAAACATACATACATACATACTTACATACATACATACATAGACTGATAAACACATTACCCCCCTTCGGCAGTCGGGTAAAAAACGGGGCCCTATTACTAAGACTCCGCGATCCTTCTGTCTGTCTGTCCGTCTGTCTGTCTGTCCGTCTGTCTGTCTGTCTGTCTGTCCATCTATCTGTATGTCCATCTGTAACCAGGTTGTATCTCATGAACCGTGATAGCTACACAGTTGACATTTTCACAGATGATGTATTTATGTTGCCGCTATAACAACAAATACAAAAACAGAATAAAAAAGTTATTTAATCAGGACACACGTGATTTTTTTGCCGTTTTTTTGCGATAATGGTACGGAACCCTTCGTGCACGAGTCCGACTCGCACTTGGCAGGTTTTTTTTTTTAAATTTATGTTACCCAATTACTCATAGACGCCTGGACCAATTTAAAAAATACAACTTTTGTTCGAAAGGAAACTTCCCAGGTGGTCCCATCGTCATCAGGTCAAAATCTGATGATGGGATCTAGGAGAAATCGAGGGCACTCCTTAAATATTATAAGCATACATATAGCGATTTTGATATTTTCATCAATAATGCAATCATTTGCACTCAGAAAGTATCATTTGATGAAGTGAAACTGATGAAGAAGACCAAAGATAGCCACTGGAACTCCTTAATTAATGCTAATTTAAGTATGTCACGGGTGTAGACGCTCTGGAAATGTGGTGCTGGAGAAAAATGCTTCGTGGACAGAGTTTCGCATTGACATATCCATCCTTCAAGAGCTTGGCATCAGGCAGCGTCTGTCGGCTATAGTCCAAGCTCGAGTACTCCTGCAGCCTAATTGCGTAAGTGAATTCTGCAAAGCAAACAAGTTGGAACCTTCCCAAAAACGACTTTTTGTATTGCATATTACACTCTGAAACGGAAAGGTTATGCTCCTTTCATTACCAATATTTTGACGTAGAATTGATTGTAAAAGAATGAATGAAAGCGGAAGAATCGAGGTAAAACTTCACTATTGGTATTGTGTAATGCAAATGTAATATATCTTCAACTCCGTAGTATCTCTAAGTAGTCTGTGTTCAACTCAAAGGAGGATTTGGAAAGCTAACGCTAGCTTTCCAAATTAGTTTCGCAATACCGAAAAAGTTGAAAGAAATGATTCTGATTCTTTGAAAGAATCGACTTGTTTCCTTTGCAGAATTCACTTACGCAATTAGGCTGCAGTTCTTTGGACACGTGTCCCGACGAGGCAACTACTCTATCGAGCGGCTTGTAGTTCAGGGTAGAGTGGAAGGAACGAGAGCGCGCGGCAGGTCGCCCATGCGATGGTCCGACCAGATTAAGTCTGCAGTGGGTGGCCCATTGAATGAGTGCATACGAATAACGGCCGATAGAGACGGATGGCGTCGCATCGTTAAACAAATTATGGTAACCCTAAGTCTCACTGCAACATGATGACCATCACGACCGTTCTGTCAAGAGTTTACCGACGAAGAATAAAATAACACGGGTGTAAGATAATATCTTGAATAGTTAACCGACTATGATAAAGCTGAATACATATAAATAAAATGATGAACTAATGAAAATGGTACCATGGAACTTATCTGATGATGAAGCCAGAAGGTTGTCACTAGAACTCCGTAATAAAACAATGTATCCTGGTCGTGTTTGGGCTAATTGGAATCGTCATGAGGTGTACTTTGGCTACAATTTCATGGCAATTTGAGGTACCTACCAAAACCAAAAAGAGATAAATAAAAAACTTTTTAACATAAAAATCAAACCACCAAAACACTAACCCTCTTACAAATAAACGCGGCATAAAGTTATACCAAGTATAAACTTATGAAAATGTATGGTTATTCCTTTGTTATACCTGGTATAACTTTATTCCGCGTTTATTTGTAAGAGCGTAAAACGCAAAAAATAACTTTCTTTTCCGAAGTCGGTGTCGAAAAACGGTAAACAATAGGTACCTATCAAAGACACCGACTTGGAAAAAGAAAGTTATTTTTCGCTTTGTAGTGTTTTGTTTTGGAAGCCGGTTTGTTTTTTTTATTAAAAAGTGTTTTACCAGTCTGACGGGTAGGCATCAAGCTTATAATTTATTTAACCTTGTAGGTCCCACTACTGGGCTATGGTCTTCCCATAGCGTTCCACTCTTCCTGGTGTGTTGCCTACCAAGGGCGTTGCCAGCCGATGGCCCAGGGGGGGGCAAGTTGATATGGAGATTGAGAAAAGTATGAATTGTAGGTGGTACAGTCGAGAAAACATGAAGCTTTTCACTTGTAGTACATCTCCAGCGATTGTAATAATAAACGGTACAGAGTCCAACGTGTAAAGCTTCACGAGCTCTTGACTGTACAATAAATAAGTTATTACATTTATTAGAAAAATAGAAAAAAAAATTTGGGAGTTTGAATTTGAACATAACCTTTTGGGATTTATGGGTAGAGGTGGACACCAATGAAAGACCGTTTTATAAGGGTTTCAATGGGGTTTTTCGAAAACTTTTCGACCACTTTACTTGTAAGTTTCCATGAATAAGTTTTCTGTGCACACTCATCATGCCCAGACCATAGAGGCGATTTTCGCCCATAGTGCTTCTTAGCCAGGTTTTTAGACTCCTGAGGCTGTTAAACATTCGCTCTACCTTAAGTCAAAGATTTAGGACTTTGGTTGCTTTACATTGGGCAACATTTTTAGAATCTCCAGGGGGGGCAGCTGCCCCTCCCTGCCCCCCCTTGGCGACGCCCTTGTTGCCTACTCTAATCAAACCCTCCTTAACGCTCCTGGTAGTCTTTTATTTTACCATATTTAAACTACGATTAACTTAGACCATAGACTATACACTTAATACTTAGACCACGCCGGTGCCACCGACCCACATAACTAACCTATGCAACAGTTCAGAACTTTACTAGGAGCACGCGCAGAAGGCCGCGGCGTGCGTGACGCGACTCGTTGACTAATTACACTTAGCTTGTCTATAGTTAAGAGTGTCATAATTATTATCTGTGGGTATCTAAGATTATTTCATGAACAGCGTGCCGCATGCTGTGACGATGAAAGGATGTATACCACATACACCCACCCTGCTTAACATTTCGGGAAATAGAGGCATGAATTCTATCTATCTTGTATTTTCCAATTGCAAGTAAAGGACTTTGCTCTTTTAACCTCTTTTATTTGTTTAGGTAATTACCATTCAATCGGTTAACTATGTCATATAATTTAAACCACCCTATGTTTTTGAAAAATAAATTATCTTTATCTTTATCTGTATCTTAACTCCATCCACGGTGCCACCGACCCACACATTTCGCCAGTAAGATCCCAATTTTATAGATAATGGTGTCTATTTGTCAAGGACTAGAGTTAACATTTCAGAGCCAAATTAAAGTAGCCAACATTAAATCACCTTTAACACCATCCACGGTGCCACCGACCCACAAATTTCGCCAGTAAGATCTAAATTTTCTAGGTAATGGTGTATATTTGTCAAGGACTAGATTTAACATTTCAGGGCCAAATTAAAGTAGCCAACGGATTACCGCAGATTATATTATGGTTATCGATCTCTAATAATATAATATAACAAAACCATCATACGCCTCGTAATCAACTGAATGATTTCTTATTATTTTTTCGATTAGTAAAAGATAGTGGAACCCCGCAGACTTAATAGGTATCTGTTATGTCTGCGGGGTTCCACTGTCTAATTTGTTTTGCCCGTGTATTTCTTTTTACCTGATTGCCGAAAAAGGTTATGTGTTTATCAATTTATTTATGTATGTAATGTTCCTATGTGGCGTTCTAGAGAACAAACGCGTTGGCCGATTTTGATGATTCTTACGTCAATCTATTCGTCTTAACCTTGCGAGTGGCTACATTAAAATTAAAAAATAGCAAAAGCCAAATTTTGAGCGCCATATTGTAGGGAACTAAAAAGACGTTAACAGTAAGAAAATCATGCTGTGCAGTCGGAGGATACATCTTGTTTTGATCAGCCAGCTCACGAATATGTATTCTCCGACTGCACAGCTTAACTTTATTCTTGTTTACGTCTTTTTAGTTCTTAATTACAAGATGGGTTTTTTGATTTTTTGAATTACGATTTTTTATTTTTTTATTATAGGTAGTTTCGCGCTTGACCATTATCTCAATTCTCACCTGATGGTAAGCGCCTAGAAGTAATCTATTCACTCTCGACTTAAAGACCCCTAGGTTGGCTATCGGGAAATACAGACTCCGGCAGGGAATTCCACGCATAATGAAAGTATTTCTAAAACGTTTTAATAGTGCCAGTTTAGTTTTTACATTCCCATGTCATCATCATCATCATCATATCAGCCGAAAGACGTCCACTGCTGGACATAGGCTTCCTCCAAGTCGCCACTTTGACCGGTCTCGTGCGTCTTGCAACCAGCGGATCCCAGCAACCTTCACCAGGTCATCGGTCCACCTGGTGGGACGCCTTCCAACGCAACGTCTTCCGGTTCGCGGTCGCCACTCCAGAACCTTCCTGCCCCATCGGCCATCCGTTCTGCGAGCAATGTGCCCTGCCCATTGCCACTTAAGTTTGGCAATTAAATCATAAGTAAGTCATAAGTCACAAGTCATAAGTCATTTATTTCGGAACAATATAACATTGTGTAGAAATTTTGTAAAATAAGCAAGTACCATTAAAACATTCCGATCAACAAAGAAAGTAAAAATACTAATATAAAATGCAACAAATTCAAATCAATAATCATGTACATTCTATTTAAAACAATCAATAATACAATAATAAAAATAGGTCATATATAAAAAATAATAAAAATAGAATGTCAATGATAAAAAAAAATACAAGAAATCAATAAAAGTTCAATAAATACCCATTAATTAAACAATAATAAGAATAGAATGTCAAGTATAAAAAAAAACAAATTGTTATAAAAAGGTCAATAATATGTCATCTAATAGTATAAGAATAATACAATAATTTAAAAAAATAGCATGTCATTATAAAAATATCAATATTATGTCAAATATACGGCAAAAAGTTCAAAAATAATAATATTTAATATACCATTTCAAATTCATTCAGAAAAATAATAATTACTGTTGTTGTCTATCATCAAGGAACTCATCGACGCCGTAATAGCCTTTCCTCAATTCTTCGGGCTAAGTCGGTTACCCTGGTTCTCTTGCAGATCTCTACATTTCTGATTCGATCACGCAAGGAAACGCCGAGCATAGCCCTATCCATTGCCCTTTGAGTGACTGTGAGCTTTCTGATGAGGCCCATTGTAAGCGACCACGTCTCAGACCCATTCCCATGTAATTGGGGGCAACAACTGCTATCAATTAACCCTACACAAATTTATTTTAGATTTTTAAATAATTGTTCCTATTAAAACAGGAACATAATTATACAATACAGTTGAATTGTATAATTATTACTTAGTCAGATGGGCGTACTCCGATAAGCCAGTGTGACTGCGGAAGCACCCCACAGACGATGCCCCACCTCCTGTTCTGCTCCTTATGTAAAAACACCTGTACCATATAAGACCTTTGTGAGGCCAGCGCTAAGGCTATCGACATGGCTGAATACTGGTCGAATAAAATTTAGTGAATCATTGACACGAAGAAGAAGAAGAATTTGAATTGTTCCTGCGGGACTAGTCGATCTTCATTAAATCAGCGCTTTTCTGGTGGACGCGCCACTGTTGATTCTGAATTTCTGACTCCAGCAGTCTCAAGTTAGGTTGTGCCTGGACTCTAAATTTGTGCGGTTTTTTGGAGTCAAACAAACACGCCACACTATTGCAACTGTAATTACTACAGCCTTATTGCGAAAAATCGACAAATCACATAGACGGAAATCCACATCGCGTCTTTCTTGATTGGTCGGTTGTTGATACTATTTGCCCTTTGCCTTGCCAAAATCACTTACGCAATTAGGTTGCAGGAATTGCAGTTGCAATAGTGTGGCGTGCTTGCTTGACTCCAAAAAACCGCACAAATTTAGACTCCAGGCACAACATTACTTGGGTTGCGGATAAATTTGATAGAGAACTGAAGGAACACGGGTGGGTTTTACTCAGTAAAAGTCTGACACGCCCTCGCACTTCACTCAAAACGAGTGAAATCATTGGATGATATACCAATCAAAAAAATAAAACACAAAATTACTTGAGACTCAGGCTGCTTTTAAGATACTTATGGAAAAACCAGAATCTTCCTCTACCAAGGAATTAGAAACCATTCTATACCTTCTTGGAGTGTGGCGTTGTGTTTTGTTTTAGACCCCATTCTATGCCGTCACGCTTGGCTTCCCGTACCCAGCACTGACGCGCCACAGACTGCGTGTCACACGATATACTACTCAATTAATAACACACAGATTACACTAACTAAGTACCTAACATTTACTTAAGTTAAATGTGACGAGAGGTAGCCTAGGTCAGGGACAAAAGGCCTCTTGTTTAAACTGTAAAAAGTCTTTTGGACTTGCACATCCTTCCTTGTAATACAGAGTGGAATTTTGTAATGCCACCCGAAGGGAAAGTACTCTTAATACTGTAGATAGAAAATTTTACTCAAAGAAAACATTCCTTTATTTTTGAAAAGAAAGAAAACTGCATTCCGGGATTCGAACCGGCTAAAATCTTTAAAAATTACACCCTGTACTTTTATTGCATCGATCTTTAGGGTCAATTATATGGATGAAATCTCTCTAACAAACATGATAAATTAAATGAAAGGAAAACCATGAATTCCGGACTCATCAATTCAATGGGTCAATTTAAAGCACTTTTAATCAAAGATCCATCTGGTGAGTAATTAATAATTATCATCGACGTAATTACTATATTCGGAGCCTATTCGGTACAAAAAAAAACAAACAAAAAATCTTTCCTCTTTATAATATTAGTATTGATTCACATCCCACATACACACACACATCCCACATACACACATACACACACACACATACATACACACACATCCCACACACACATACATACATATCCCACTGCTTGCCAAAGTCCTCCCCCAAATCCTTCCATGTATTCTTTTCCTGAGACACTTCGAAGCAGCCTTTGCAGTACTTACTACAGAAGGGTTCTCTCGCGACAAAGCAGAGATTCTTTCCGAATTAGCTCGCAAGGTACACTGTGACATCCTATGTGTCCAAGAGACCCATCGGGACTCCACGCAGGGCAGGCCTTCCATTCCTGGACTGACACTTATCGCCGAGATCTGTCATCCGAAGCACGGTAACGCAGTGTTTGCTGCTCCCGGCGTAAGAATTATTTCCACAAAGTGTTCCAACCATAATAACATCGAAATTATCACAGTAGACCTCGGTAACTGCACTGTAACATCAGTATATAAACCCCCAGGCACCCCGTTTGAATTCAACTCGGGTAATTTCAACACACTGCGGACAAAAGTTGTGATTGGTGACTTCAATAGCCATAGCACCAGCTGGGGCTATCGCTCGACGAACTCGGACGGTCAAACTGTTGAAGAATGGGCAGAGGCTAACGATCTGAACCTAATCCATGATCCAAAACAACCTGCGTCTTTTGATAGTGGACGATGGAAGCGTGGGTACAATCCTGACCTCGTATTTGTCAGCTCAAATATCAGCAGCCAAAGCAAGAAGATCGTTTGTCCACCAATCCCCCGTACCCAACATAGACCTATAATGTGCAATATCCAGTCCGCTGTACTCCCAGTGACTATGCCTTTCAAACGCCGCTTTAATTACTTAAAAGCTGACTGGGAACAATTTTCGATGACCGTAGATGACGAATTGCTTTACATTCCGCCTACCCCGCAAAATTACGACAAATTCGTAAGCGTAGTCGCAGAAACATCTCGAAAATATATCCCGCGAGGGTGTCGCACATCTTACATCCCCGGCATTTCCCAGGATTCTTGCGAACTGCTAAAGACGTACGAAGAACTATACGACGATGACCCCTTCTCAGCTGAAACCGTTGAAGCCGGTGAAAATCTGCTGTCACGTATATGCGAACAACGCCAGGAAAAATGGATGGACACGGTTACTAAAATTGACTTGACACATAATAGCAAAAAAGCATGGACCACTATCCGCAGACTCACGAGCGAGTCACCACCTCCTCATACACCCAGTGCAGTTACGGCTAACCAAGTTGCCCACCAACTCCTGCTTAATGGCAAACCACCACAACGCCTAGGCAGAACTCCTAAAATTGTCAACCTGGCATCTTCCAGTGAATCAGTGTGCGACCCATTCCAACTAGCAGACATCGTCCTAGCCATTCAAAGACTGAGCTTTGGTAAGGCTTCTGGTGTGGACGAGGTCTCAGTTGAGCAAATTAAGCACCTCGGCCCAGTATCGGTGTCATGGTTGCTAAAACTTTTTAACCGCTGTCTGGAGTCTGCGAATATACCTCGTCTTTGGAGGAGGTCTAAAGTCATTGCTATCCCCAAACCTGGGAAACCACACGACGATCCCAAAAACTTCCGCCCTATATCGCTCCTCTGCCACACTTACAAACTTTTCGAAAGACTACTGTTAGCCCGTCTCTCGAAGCTTGTCGACCCGAAACTTATACCAGAGCAATCAGGATTTAGACCTGGGAAGTCTTGCTGCGCGCAGGTCCTTAACCTCACGCAACATATTGAGGACGGGTTCGAAACCAGGAAAGTGACGGGTGCAGTATTTGTGGATTTGTCGGCAGCCTACGACACTGTTAACATTAGGCGCTTGTTATGGAAGGTTACAAACCTAACAGAGGACCCAAAGTTTGTTCGAATTCTTAGAGAGCTCCTCAGTAACCGACGATTTCAAGTCAACCTTCTCGATGACAAAAGTAGGTGGCGGACCCAGAAGAATGGATTACCCCAAGGCAGTGTACTGGCTCCATTGCTGTTTAACATTTACACCAACGACCAACCGGTGAGTCCGAACACGACCCGCTTTCTGTATGCAGACGACCTGGCATTAACTTGCCAAGCCACAAATTTTGAGGAGATTGAAACCAGCCTTTCCATCGCACTTTCAGACCTCAGCCACTATTATGCAGAAAATGCATTAAAACCAAACCCCTCAAAAACACAGTCGTGCGCCTTCCACCTCCGTAACAGACAAGCGGGTCGAACACTCAACATCTCATGGCAGGGGCTACCAATCATCCACAGTCCCCATCCAAAATACCTTGGCGTCACTTTGGATAGGTCCCTCAACTACAGGAAAAATTGTGAGACAGTTAAGCGAAAGGTGCATGCCAGGAACAGCCTGCTACGCCGCCTTACATCCACTAGATGGGGAGCATCTCCACAAGTCTTGCGAACTACTGGAATGGCGCTCTGTTTCTCCGCTGGCGAATATGCCTGTCCGGTGTGGAGCCGCTCCGCCCACTCCGGTCTAGTGGATACAGCACTAAACGAGACATGCCGAATATCCACTGGCTGCCTTAAACCGACTCCGGTACGATTGCTGTATCCACTAATCGGCATCGCGCCCCCGGATGTGCGCAGGACTATGGGAAGCCGTATGGAAAGGGCAAAGCAAGAAACTGACTCGCGCCACCCAATGCACAACTACACCTCGGTGCCCCAGAGGCTTAAAAGTCGAAAAAGTTTTCTTGGTTGCGTGAGTCCATCTACCGGCAACACCACCACGGAAAGATGCGATCTTTGGCGAGAGAAATTTGAACTCCCTGATCATTTTCTGGAGCCATCGGAGACCCTTTCACCTGGGCACACATTGCCTTGGCCGACCTGGAAAACTCTGAACAGACTCCGCACTCAGGTCGGCCGCAGCAAAGACAATCTCCATAGGTGGGGGTTCTCTGATGGTTCCGATCTTCGGTGCTTGTGCGGCGTCTCCCCGCAGACCATGGCCCACCTTACGTCTTGTGCCGCATGTCCTGTTGTCTGTTCACGTGAGGACCTTATGACTGCGTCGGCGGAGGGCGTTGCCGTGGCTGAATTCTGGGCCAGGCAAGGCATTTAACTAAAAAGAGTCCGTTTGTCATCGACACGCTAAGAAGAAGAAGAAGTACTTACTGCCAGTTTCCCAGCTCTCAATTATCGGGCTGTTAACGTAATCGAGGATTAATCGCCTGTTAATTCTACTTTCAGTTTCTAACATCCAAGTGTGACAAGTGGTTGACAATTTGTCACATTTGAGTAAGATCTCGAATTAACCGCATGTTACAGCAGTTTTGGGTTTCTGAGCACCTTTTTCAAAGTTAATCTCTTGTCAACGAGCCTAATTTATAATTGTTGGAAATTGGTCGATTATTCGCGGATTAAAATTAATATTATGCTTTTAAAGGCACATTTGTATTAAATTTATGTTACGATAAAAAGATAATAGGGGTCGGCGAAAACTATGGTATAGGTTGAATTATAAAACAAATGTTAATTTATATCAATTAATTAATTACCAAGATTTAAAAAAAAAATAGGATATTACAAAATTTTAAATTAATTACATTATAAAAACTTGACACAATTATCAAAAATTGTTGTTTTGTATTGAAATAAATAAATTTAAAAAAAAACAAACTGTTACTGACCTGGGAATCGAACCTTCCTCACGCTAGTGCGCGTGAGGAAGGTTCGATCCCCAGGTTAGTGTTGACTGTACCCTGTACTTAGTACTTACTATGGTCAGCTTCTGGATAGGTTTGTGTTTAACTTGAAGCGGCTGGGGTGGTGACCGCGCCAGGGTAAGCAACACTTACCAAGGTCAGTCTTGGGATGGGTGACCACTTTTTTTTGGATCGCTTGTTTATGGATAGGTGACTCCACCAGGGTAAGCAACACTAACCAAGGTCAGTCTTTGGATGGGTGAGCACTTTTTTTTGGATCGCTTTTTTATTGATAGGTGACTACGTCAGGGTAAGCAACACTAACCAAGGCCAGTCTTTGGATGGGTGACCACTTTTTTTTGGATCGCTTGTTTATGGATAGGTGACTCCGCCAGGGTAAGCAACACTAACCAAGGTCAGTCTTTGGATGGGTGACCACTTTTTTTTGGATCGCTTTTTTATTGATTGGTGACTCCGTCAGGGTAAGCAACAATAACCAAGGTCAGTCTTTGGATGGGTGACCACTTTTTTTTGGATCGCTTGTTTATGGATAGGTGCCTCCACCAGGGTAAGCAACACTAACCAAGGTCAGTCTTTGGACGGGTGACAAAAATGTTGATCACCCATCCTTTGACTTTATCACCCCAATAGGTTAAACCACATCTAACAAGGTCACCCATCCAAAAACAAGCGAACCCAAAAAAAGTGGTCACCCATCCAAATAGTGACCTCGGTAAGTGTTGCTTACCCTGGCAGGGTCACCCATCCAAAAAAAAGAGAAGCAAAAAAAAGTGGTCACCCATCCCAAGACTGACCTTGGTAAGTGTTGCTTACCCTGGCAGTGTCAGCCATCCAAAACAAACGAACCAAAAAAAAGCGGTCACCCATCCAAAGAATAACCTTGGTAAGTGTTGCTTAACCTGTGTAGGGTCACCTATCCAAAAACAAGCAAACCAAAAAAAAAGTGGTTACCCATCCAAAAATCGACCTTGGTAAGGTTTGCTTAACCCAGTCTCTCAAGATAAAATACTATTTAAAGTTACTGATTACGTTATAGTAGTGAATGAATACCAGCTAGGGTAGCCAACCGAAATAAATTTATGTCGATTATTTAATGTAACAAGCGATTACGTAATTTCTCGATGACGAAGTGTTGAGAAACTTACCTACTGACAACTGACGGCTGGTTAATTTGTGACAAATTGTCAGCTGATTTGAGATGTGACGTCGACTTCAGGTAGGCTTAGGCGTCTAGGTAATCTCGCGACCATTTTATAGGCCGACCTCGGTGATGCCATCCATCCTCACGTACCCTATTTGTGTAAACTATTGCAGGCAGCCATTTTTCCTACGTCTAGTCTATGGTCTCTGTTTTAGAATGCATTTATCCTACATTGGCAGGGTTGGTACAGTTAAGGGTCAAAGTGCAGTCACACTCTATCAAAAAGCAGCGGCAAGTTTTTACCCGACTGCCGAAGGAGGGTAATGTGTTTATCAGTCTATGTATGTGGCGTTCCAGAGACCAAACGCGTTGGCCGATTTTGGTGACTCTTACGTGAATCGATTCGTCTTAAACTTGCGAGTGTCACTGGCTACTTTAAAAGTTTAAAGTAGATAAATGGCGGATTTTGGGCGACATATTGTGGGGACCCCATTTTTTGGGTTTTACCCAAAGGGTAAAAACGGGGCCCTATTACTAAGACTCCACAATTCGTCTGTCTGTCTGTCTGTCTGTCCGTCTGTCACCAGGCTGTATCTCATGAACCGTGATAGCTAGACAGTTGAAATGTTCACAGATGATGTGTTTCTATGCCGCTATAACAACAAATACTAAAAACCGAATAAATCAATTATTCAAGTGGGGCTCCCATACAACAAACGTGATTTTTTTGCCCTTTTTTTGCAATAATGGTAGGTACGGAACCGGGTTTTAACCCGGGTTTTAAAAGGTTATTTCGAAAATATATAACACTTACATGTTTAAATGTACCTCATTAAAAAAAAATAACTATAAAGTTATAAATAAAAAAAAAGTTAATTCAATAATCAAACACCCGACTCTTTTTTTTGACTAAAGAATTTCAACATTTCACGGGTATAATATATACTTTAATTTCAAAAAGCTTTAAACAAATTGGGGATAATTTAACTTGTTCTATAAAAACTACCCATTTGAGTTTTCAGTCAGGACTGCACTTTCGACCCTTGACTTACTACTACGTAGATACTTGCAAAACCTCGCAACTAAAAATCAATGTCGAGGCGTTTTGCGTTTTATTCAAAACAGCACCTCAATTTGCACATACCTCAGTACTTTGATCAGCTGTTACCACGCCACTGCTAAGCGATATATCACTATCGAAGTACATAGCTAACAGGAGGAAAAACTAGAAGGATATTTGTCTAATGAGTCGGCACGTCCTCAAATGGAGTCGTGATCAGCGTCTGAAGTTAACACTGATAATGATTTCGTTCTATTTTATTAGACTACGTGAGGTTAGGCAATTCAAGTCTGCTCTGCAAATCAATTGATTTGCGAAGTATTAGACTGGCCCACTGGTCTTAACAAAAGGTACCATTTTTTTTTTTTTTGTTTGCGAAATCATCCAATGAGTTCGCCCGCTCTGGGTGAAGCGGGAGGACGTGTCAGACTTTTACTGACTAAAACCCACCCGTGTTCCTTCAGTTGCTTGTGCCAGGGCCACGGTAACTCTCTTTCAAATTTATCCGCGACCCAGACAGGCATCGGCCCTATCGGACCCCGTCACTGTGCTGACATCTCTTTGAGGCGCGCGTGGAACACTACGCGCCGTAAACTCGGGCTTGCTCCTTATCGGACGGCGAGCTACCCATTACTTTCCGTCCGCAAGCCCGCGCCTACGGTGGCCGGGAATCAGCTTGCGACTCCCGACGCCCGGGTCGTCTCCTGCGGTGGTTAGGGGCATGAGGGCGCAACAAAAGGTACCCAGTAACTGGATTGTAAAGGTCGCATCAGGAATCGCGCTATATACAATATTACTGTTTGCCGCGTCCTCCACTCACGTGGCTTGTCCCTGAGGAACTGTGTATACAAGGGCGGATCTAGGATGAATTGCTGGAGGGGGGGAAGCACAAGAGCAAGTAAAGTTGTCTTGTTGATTCAAAGATGGATTAAGCCAGCGGAGTAGGCAGTGTGTGTAGGTACCTGTTCAGTTTTCTGGTCTCCTCTGCCAAGGCCAACCTCTTTATATGGAATACCTTCAAGCGTATTAGTCACAGTGGATCTTTGTGTATCTGAAGTTGGCTCTGCCAACCATTGCGCAAGAAACACATTGTCATCGAGTATACTGCATGGAGTAAAGCGCTTATTACGGTATTCAGGGCCCTGAATACCGGGTCACTCTAACATTAAAAATTTGGGCCCCCACAATATGGCGCCCAAAATCCGCCATTTTTCTATTTTACAATTTTAATGTAGCCAATGATTGATTGACGTAAGAATCATCAAAATCGGCCCAACGCGTTTGGTCTCTGGAACGCTACATAGGAACAAACATACATACATACATAGACTGATAAACCATAACCCTCCTTCGGCAGTCGGGTAAAAATAGCTATACTGCGCAGGGTCTTGCAGCCAATTCAGAGACACAAGATCCGTCGTGAGTAGGTATTATAATAATATTTTATGCAAAAATATATTTATTTCATTTAAATATTTATGTTGTCTTCTAAGTGTTTGCAGTCCATTATAATAAAATAAATAAATAAAATAATAGCCACTTTACAATCAGTTGTCGTTAACATTGATTGTTTATTTATTGACAGATAATTTGTTTGATGTCTTTGTTTTATGTAAATGTTATCCTCGTTGGTCTAGTGGAGTGATTTTCCAACTTGGGAGCGCGACAATATTTTTTTTTTAAACATTGCCCCACACTAGGAATTTCTTCCTGTATCGTGGGTGCGTTTACAAACATATAAACTCATATACACAAACACCCAGAGCCGGAACAATTATCTGTAGGTCATACAAATATTTGTTTCGTGCGGGAATCGAACCCGCGACACGCAGCGCAGCAGTCAATCGCTCAACCACTGCGCCAACCGTGCGCCCGAATATATATATATATAAAGGGGGCGTGAGTCTGGGGGGCGATATCCACAGGATCGCCCGGTTAAGCAGAAGACGATCACTTTGATTGTAGTGCGAGACGCCCCTTATAAAAAAAATCGGACACGCGCACGAAGTGTTCCGTACCATTATCGCAAAAAATAGCAACAAAATCACGTTTGTTGTATGGGAAACCCCACTTAAATATTCATTTTATTCTGTTTTTTGTATTTGTTGTTATAGTGGCAACAGAAATACATCATCTGTGAAAATTTCAACTGTCTAGCTATCACGGTTCATGAGATACAGCATGGTGACAGACAGACAGACGGATCGTGAAGTCTTAGCAATAGGGTCCCGTTTTTAAACGTTGGGTACGGAATCCTAAAAACACTGTTGGCGAGTGGATAGTACTCCGTCGCCCGCGCACATCGCGATGCTCGCGAGATCAAGCTTTGGAAATTAAAACAATTTTTACAAAAAGACTTCCAAATAAAAACACTACAATGTGAAAAATAACTTCAATTACGGAATTCGGTGTTCCTGTTTTCGTTTCTTCGTTTTTTGACACCGATTTCGGAATGTTCTGATTTTGAAAATTCCGATTTTGAACTTTTATAAATGCCCATTTATTTATAAGTATTTGCTTCATCATAGTCGGATAACTATTTGATATACCTTATACCCGTGACATACTTAGCATTAAGGAGTTCCAGTGGCCATCTGTGGTCTTCTTCATCATTTCCACTTCACCAAATGATACTTTCTGAGTGCAAATGATTGCATTGTTGATGAAAATACTAAAATCGCTATATATGCGTGCCTACCGTATTTGAGAAGTTCCCTCGATTTTTCCAGGATCCCAGATCATCAGATCCTGACCTCCTGACTATGGGGCCACCTGAGAAGTATACCCTTTTAAATAAAAGAAGAATTTTCCAAATCGGTCCAGACGTCTTTGAGTAATCGAGGAACATACATAAAAAAAAGATTCAGACGAATTGAGAACCTCTTCCTTTTTTAGGGTTCCGTACCCGAAGGGTAAAAACGGACCCTATTACTAAGACTTCGCGATCCGTCTGTCTGTCTGTCTGTCTATCCGTCCGTCTGTCACCAGGCTGTATCTCATGAACCGTGATAGCTAGACAGTTGAAATTTTCACAGATGATGTATTTCTGTTGCCGCTATAACAACAAATACTAAAAACAGTATTAAATAAATATTTAAGGGGGGCTCCCATACAACAAACGTGATATTTTTGCCGTTTTTTGCTCGATATTAATAACGGCAACAGGTAGACGCTTGAAATATTCACAGAATGTTTAGTTGTATATTTACTTCAAAAAATAATAATTAATAAATTAAAATAAAATAAATTAAGGGGGGCTCCCATACAACAAACGTGATTTTTATGCAGTGTTTTGCGATAATGGTACGGAACCCTTCGTGTGCGAGTCCGACTCGCACTTGGCCGGTTTTTTTAAGTCGATTAATAATACACTTTATGTCAGTTGTCGCCAACATTGATTGTTTATTTATTGACAGACAATTTGTTTAATGTCTTTGCCAATATTTAATGTACCCAAATATTATGCAGTACTATTACTAGATAGGATACTAGGCGACCACTGAAAATCTGAATGATGATCTGATGAAATCTGAAAATCACTAATTCCTCCTAGCCCGTTCCATCATCGGACTACAAGACGTACGGCGATGCGTCATCGGTACATGGTGGACATCCCACCCATACGCACCAAACGTTTTGGGAATACTTTTATTATGCGTACAGCAAAGGAGTGGAATTCCCTGCCGGGGTCTGTGTTTCCTGATAGCTACAACCTGGGAGTCTTCAAGTCAAGACTGAATAGGTTTCTTCTAGGCAAGCGTGCTTCATCGTCGACCACATCATCGCTTACCATCAGGTGAGATAGTGGTAAGCGCAAGCCCATCATCGGACTACAAGACGTACGGCGATGCGTCATCGGTACGTGGTGGACATCCCACCCATACGCACCAAACGTTTTGGGAATACTTTTATTATGCGTACAGCAAAGGAGTGGAATTCCCTGCCGGGGTCTGTGTTTCCTGATAGCTACAACCTGGGAGTCTTCAAGTCAAGACTGAATAGGTTTCTTCTAGGCAAGCGTGCTTCATCGTCGACCACATCATCGCTTACCATCAGGTGAGATAGTGGTAAGCGCAAGCCTATAAACAAAAAAAAAAAACAAAAAAAAAAACTGCGCCCTGCTGTGGGTCTCCCACGGCACAGCAATATGCTGAGTGGAAGCGTTCTTGTCACAGTCACGACAGATGTATCCTCCGACTGCACAGCATGATTTTCTTCTTATTTACGTCTTTTTAGTTCGCCTTTTAAGCAGTCGGGTCTTTTGATTTTAAAAATTTACTTTTTTATTTATAACTTTTTAGTTATTTTTTTTGCGCCGTGCTGTGGGTCTCCCACGGCACAGCAATATGCTGAGTGGAAGCGTTCTTGTCACAGTCACGACATGCATCTGCTTGTACTTTTGGAGGTAGGTGGAACAGGGTGTAAAGTCCCACAAATCTCCATAGAAAAGGGAGGATTCTCCGACCAGACGCGTGTTGTGTCTGGTCCGGGCAACTGCCCATCGGTTATTGTCGGACTGTTGCAAGGGCGTCGCTAGCCGATGAACCAGGGGGGGGGCAAGTAAATATGGACGATGGGAAAAATATGAATTTTTAATACAGTCAAAAGCACATGAAGCTTTAAACTGGTAGTTTGAGTCTTACCCCTACGGAGATTGTGATAAAAACGGTACTAAGTCCAATGTGTAAAATATCACAATAAATAAAAATTGTAAACAATATTATTAAATTTATACATTTTGAATCTCTGGGGGGGAGGCAACTGCCCCTAACTGCCGCTCCCTGCCCCCCCTTGGCGACGCCCATGGACTGTTGTATGTGTTCAAATCGCGCCGAAAAGTTTGCTTGCGCGATGCAGGATTTGTGTGACGTCATGTCATTAGTTTGTAAGTGGCGGCGTCGGTGCCGCTACATCCTCATCATCCTTGTACCTACTGTACTCAAATTTGGTATTTTATTTAACTTTTCTTTACTAACATAATTTAAGTAGGTACTTACTATATACCGTTAAGGTTTTAATTTAAGATGTCGAAATTTTTTATTTCTTTTTAGAACAAACACTTTTTATTTCTTCTTTCTTTCTTCTTCTTTCTAGATATTCGAGTTATTGCTAAGTAGTTATTTACAAGGGCGTCGCCAAGGGGGGGCAGGGGGGGGCAGCTGCCCCCCCCCCCCTAGAGATTCTAAAAAAGTTGCCAAATGTAAAGCAACCACAGTCCTAAGTCTTTGACTTGACTTGCTTGATTGATCATTCCCG
The DNA here is from genome assembly GCA_945859665.1 of Anorthoa munda. Taxonomy (NCBI): domain Eukaryota; kingdom Metazoa; phylum Arthropoda; class Insecta; order Lepidoptera; family Noctuidae; genus Anorthoa; species Anorthoa munda. The sequence continues at coordinate 10,866,529 of OX243917.1, read as the reverse complement.
TACGTCGAAACTCGAATGAATATATATATAAACCAAACCCAACAGATCGAACCGTTGTTGATATCCTAAAATAGGCAAAAACCTTCTTTCCCGACACGGAAAAGCGTTGAAAATTTTGATCGCTCTTCCGTGAAACTTCTGGGCCACCCTGAAGTTGGCTTTCCGATGCGCAAGGCACGGATCGGTACTGTTTTTGTATGATTTACTACTGCGCAGTCATTGCAGCCAACTTCGGGACGGCCAAGAAGTTTGGCGAGAACTACCGATATTATTACAATCGCTGTAGATGTAAGGCTCGTACTACAAGTGAAAAGCTTCATGTGCTCTCGACTTTACCTACAATTAATACTTTTCTCATTCTCCATATCATCTTGCCCCCCCTGGGTCATCGGCTGGCGACGCCCTTGGTTATTTATACTTCCTTGTTTATCGCAAGCCTTTGAAACATTGGTGATGTGCGACTAAGTTTAAAAGGTGCAAAGTTATTGTAGGACTCCTAAAAGTTTTCAGTTCATCTACACGATAACTGTCAAATGCTTGCACTGTCTTCCATCAAAGACCACCACAGGATCAGGCCCGAGCTGACGGCGGCGTGTAGTGTTCCACGCGCGCCCCAAAGAGTTGTCAGCAGAAACGGAGCGGTCCGCTAGGGCCGATGCCAGTCTGGGTCGTGGGTAAATTTGAAAGAGAGTTACCGCGGCCCTGGCACAAGCAGCTGAAGGAACGGGGGTGCCAAAAAAGAAACATTATCCTGCCCCCCACAATATGGCGCCCAAAATCCGTCATTTTTCTATTTTCCAATTTTAATGTAGCCAGTGACACTAGCAAGGTTAAGACGAATCGATTGACGTAAGAGTCATCAAAATCGGCCAACCTGTTTGGTCTCTAGAACGCCACATATGAACAAACATAGATACATACATACATAGATTGATAAACACATTACCCTCCTTTGGCAGTCGGGTAAAAAAAAAACAAAAATATTTCAAGCAAGTTCAATTTTCAATGATAGTTTTTTAGGGTTCCGTACCCAAAGGGTAAAAACGGGACCCTATTACTAAGACTTCGCGATCCGTCTGTCTGTCTGTCTGTCTGTCTGTCCGTCTCTCCCCAGGCTGTATCTCATGAACCGTGATAGATAGACAGTTGAAATTTTCACAGATGATGTATTTCTGTTGCCGCTATAACAACAAATACTAAAAACAGTATAAAATAAATATTAAAGGGGGGCTCCCATACAACAAACGTGATAATGCGATAATGGTACGGAACCCTTCGTATGCGAGTCCGACTCGCACTTGGCCGGTTTTTTTTATTATGGATTGGCTCGCGCTTGACCACTATCTCACCTGATGGTAAGCGATGATATGGTTGACGGTGAAGCACGCTTGCCTAGAAGTAACCTATTCACGCTTCATAGTTAGTTAATACACTGTTATTTTATTTTAATCTCGAAATTGATGCCACCAACCGTATCGAACTGCTAGAAAAGTAATATATGTTGTTGTTGTTAAGTAAGGTGGTTGGTTGTTTGGTTGGTTATGGTTATGGTGTCTATATAGTTGGTTGGTTATGGTTATGGTTGGTGGAGACTATTTGTATTGCCAGAAAACGCAGGGTTCCTGTTAAAATCTTCATGCGGGTAAAACCCAGGGGCGCAGCTACATCGATGTTTATTTAAAACAAAAGATAATTAAATTATTTTTAGGATACCGTACCTCGAAAGGAAAAAAACCGAACCCTTATCACTTTGTTGTCCGTCCGATTGTCTGTCTGTCAAGACCTTTTTTCTCAGGGTCGCGTGGAGGTATCAAGCTGAAATGTATATCAAATACTCAAGTATACTGTCCCTTAAAGCTGTGAAAAAATCAAACTTCTAAGCCAACGCAATCAAAAGATACAGCCGTTTATACCCCAAATTTCCGCACGACACTCTCAAGGGAGTCAAAACCTACAGGGTACTTCCCGTGAACTCAGAATCTTGAAATTTGGTACGAAGCAACGTCTAAGCAAGTAGCACAGATAAAGGAAAAATTGCGAAAACCGTATATTTTTTGTTACATGACATCATATAATAAAAATATTATTAGTAATTTTAAACTTACTACCCCTTTCCTCGTGAACGCGTAGAGGTATTAAATTTAAATTCATATCAAATACTCAGGTCCATAATACCTTTAAGCTGAGGTTTGTACGGAACCCTCGGTGCGCGAGTCCAACTCGTACTTGGCCGGTTTTTGTTGTCATAAAATCCATTACTATCGGCAGGTCATCGATCGTACGTTTGTTATCGTGACCTTGACCATGATAGCATAGAGTATTCTAGAAAATGTCTGGCGAAATAAACAACAGTATTTTTATTTTTGAAGTTCATTGCGTGTTTTTCTTATCGTATTTATCGTAATTTTAAAACATTTTACGTCATAGATATAATTTTATTATACCTATTTATTATTATTTAATAACAACTCTGTCTGGCTTCGAAGAATAAATCCGTGATGCTATTGTTACATAAACTGCTGTTACATTTCGATTCAAACTTAATGGCGGCTCTGAACACGCGAGAACAACTCACTTCACCGTAGCCGGCATTATGTTTGAATCTACCTGTACCCGCGTGTTTTAATTGGCATCCAAAGGGCCAGGTGCGCAGTACTTATAACCGGCGTATTGATAGCTAGTTTTATTTATAATTCAAATAATATGTACAACTGAATATTTCTAATGTTATGACTAATAACAAAACAAACTTACATACAAAGGGGCGAGGGAAAAGGGCTCATAGCGCATCAAAAAATTCGTCCACATCGATGTCAATGAGAAACGTGCCCAGAACGCTAGCAGCATTACCACGTTGAATGGCAATGCTGATTCTCTGGCTCAAGAAAAGGCCAGCCCTCTGGTCACGCGAGCAGCCGACTAACCGTTTTACTTAAGTCTCGAAACACTCGATGAGCACTCGGACCTAATGTCTCAACCCCAAACGGCTCAAACATATAACTGCAAATAAGGTTGTTATATTTGCGCCGTTTGAGGTTTTCTGCACCAGCAGCAGCTGCCCCAGCACAGCCCGCCGTCCTAAGAAGATGGGTTGGCGCAAGGGTATCGAAACATGTTGCATCCCACACCAAAGGCCTACCCAACTTCCAAGGCATTATGGTCATCCCATCCGGTCTCTTCCCATCGTCGCGTGCCAAGCCATTGGGTTCTAAAACAGCTGGCACCCCGGTGACAATTAAGCTCGATGTATGATGTCATTAATGCTGCCGTGCCGTGCTATCCGACCAGCGCTCCTACTGCAGGATAGGCCATGGTGTCCGAGGCGGTCGACTGCTTCACCACATTGACAGCGATGCAGAGCTCCGCTGGGAGTACCTATTCGCAGACATGTACTATATGTGTATGTATTTGTATTACTAGATATATGAACATAAAACAAAGCAAAAGGAGTGAATATATGGACATGATGTATGGACGACACGGTTGGCGCAGTGATTGAGCGATCGGCTGCCGCGCTAAGTGTCGCGGTTTCGATTCCCGCACGGAACAAATATTTGTAAGTCCTGCAGATAATTGTTCCGGTCTGGTGGTTTGTGTATGTGAATTTATACGACTGTATATAAATGCACCCAAGATACAGGAGACATTCCTAGAAAAGGACAAAGTTATAAAAAAGTATAAGGATCGTCAGGTGTCGTGCTGTGGTATCAGCCTACCCCCATGGACAAAATGCGTGAGTTTACGGGTCCAAAGCGATTTTTCCAAGTTTCTGGCTATAATGGCCCAGATAGACTTTGCATTGGTATTCAGAACATGGGTCTATTTGAGGTTGTCAAATAAAACTTTAGATCTAAATATAGATAGCTGCCACGGCTCTGTACTAACGTAGTTTTAAGACTGAATGCTGGGCTATTTTTAAATAACGGTTGAAAATACGACAGTCTACAAGACTGTCGTATACGCACGCACGCACGCCCGAATTTTTATTAAACTGTACCAGCAAAAACGATTACATAGAGTTCGCTTGATAATGTTCATGCCATTGCTCAAAATACGACTTCGGTCATTTACTAATCTCTTATATAATTTGAAACTGTGACCTCTGGCTCTGCCTTTCCTACGATGTCCTGTTTCCTAGCTGAGTATTATAAAAAGAAACATCGAAGAAAAGTCAAGCCCGCCTGACTGTTGCAACCAGGCTACGCAGGCAAGAATTTACTCAATATTTAGATGTCCACACCATTGTGGTACGTTTCCGAACGCAAAATAAAATCGCATCAACCTTCAACAAACGTCAAACATGTCAAGTCAATCTGTCACTGTCAAATCCCAACCCATCAGGGAATGAAATCATTAGACCGAAAATGTTATTTATTCATTAAATTACAAAATCTACAACAATAATAACATGTAAATATGGCAGACAAACTCAGACAGATAGCGCAAAAGCTGAAAGACAAAGTGCATTTACCCAATTTTACTGGCCGCGACAAAGTTGATCATATGATCACGAAATATGTTCCAGCTGCAAAAGTTACTGAGATCGCTGAAAGACTTAAAAACGAGACTGTCACGAAAAGAATACGGGATATAGTGAACAGATATGAGAAATTCACAGGTGTCGAAGAGATCATGGCTCTGCAAAACACTGTCGTTGATGCACAGGTTAGACACCACATCATTTTTTTTTAATTTCATCCAGACTTGCGGAAGGTCAATGGTTTTATGCCTATATTTTTTTTTAATGAAACGTCATAATGATATTCATACTTTGTATTCACATGCTTACATCATACAAATTAAAATATTTAAAAGTTATTAATAGTCTCTTTTATAGATGTAGATTAATGCCAGTAATGCTTAATCATTGTAGATGATAGACACGAAAGGTTTTTATCAGATAAAGTGTAAATAGAATTTTCTGCATTGTGCCTATCTTATTTGCACAGATTTTAATCTAAGAATCTTGTATGAAGATATGCATATTCTTTAGAGATTTGTTAAACAATGGAATGATAACCTTAAAAATTGAGTATTATATGCCTTAGATGTAGGTGTATTTACTTGATTATAAATAAAAACCTTATTAATATTTGTGACTTTTTCTAACAATGTTGTGTTTAGCTTGCAGTCTAACTAGATGAACTCTGAAATAGTAAAAAAATAATCAGTTTTTCAGTACATTGATTCTGCCCGCGGCTTCGCCAGCATAAATAGTAGTTTTTTTAACGCACTACTGGAATAAAAAATAATTGTATGTCCTCCCAGATTCTCAAACTATCTCCATACAAAATTTCATCAAAATAAATTTAATCGGTATTATACACAGGACCGACCCTAGACCTGCCCACTTTTTTTTATTGTTTTATCTTCAGGCTCGCGCAATCCCTACACCGTCGGTCAAATCGCGTGCAGCTATGTTGTGGCCGACGGTGTAGTACACTTGCCTAGAAGTAACCTATTCACTCATGACTTAAAGACCCCAAGGTTGTAGGTACACTTTTACATGGGACCTGGGGAAATGTGGGTAGTACTGTAGGGGCACTTCTGCCTAAACTTTCGGAATACAGTCATGATGTTTTGAACATAGAGTGAATCTCCATCAGACTGCCTCAACCCAATTATTTGTTTATTATATAACAATTATTCTTAAACTTTCATATTCTTATATACTTTATTGTACACCACAAAAAACAAACAGGGCAAATGTTCAAATATAGAAGTGTATAATGGGCGGTCTTATCGCACTAGGCAATCTCTCGATGGACAACCTTTGACAACCTTTGAATGGACTGAAAGATAGGAGAAGAATTTAGGGCTGTCAGTGTACAAAATATCTAAAATAATATTACTTAGACTTAATAACATACAATATTACATAATATACTAATACATATAAAATTTTATAATACTGAGTATCAGGATTCCTTCTTTTCACTAATGACTTAGGGCCGATTTCACCATTGAAACTAATCACAATTAATTCAACTAAACTCAATTTATGAGAATACAGCGTTCTGATTGGTATTATGTTTGTTAGACAAAGTCTCTGAGGAAAATCTTAAGATAAACCATGCGATTGCTGGTAAAAGCCCAATATTTGCGGTAATTATAGATCATTTCGGACTTCTACTAGTACAATATTATATAAGCCTTCATCCAGACACGACATTATTTCCTTTGTTGTTCATAGATAAATCTATTGTTCCATTTTTGTGTGTCCGTTTGCCAAGTGGCAAAGGTGTCCTCCAATCTTCTCCATTCCAGCCTTTTTATGGCCACTCTACCCCATGTTGTTCCAGCGACTTGTCTAATGTCGTCATCTCACCTTTTCTGTGGTCTACCTTTTTTTCTTCTCCCATTCCTTGGGTACCACTGTGTGGTTATTTTACTCCATTTATCTTCTACTAGTAAGGCTTGGTAAATCTTAGGATTTACCGGTAAAACCTAGGTTTTGGGCTTTTATAGTAACAAATATACTTACACTGTTTACTCTATAGAAATATTAAAAGAGAATATTATAAACTCAAAACCTACTGCACGGATTTTAAAAATCCTTTCAAGAGTATAATGCTATATTATCAATTTATCACAGTACTAAAACAAATATTTACATTTAAAAAAATACCGGTATAGTTCGAGTCGGACTCGCGCACCGAGGGTTCCGTACAAACAGCTACATTCACCAACATAATTAGGTAACTAGGTCAACGGGAACTACCATATAGGTTTTCGACCCAAAACCTATAGGGTACTTCCGGTTGACCTAGAATTGTCAATTTGGTTAAAAGCAAGGTCTTACAGCGCAAAGGGAAAATGCCGAAAAATAAATAAAAATGAAAATTCTGGTAAATTAAAAGTATTTTACTTACAAGTTTTCGCGAAAATCTAAATTTGGCCATATCATTTTATCGTGTTGACTCAGGACCTTGATTTTTATACACCTAATAGGGACTATAGACCTCAGTATCTGGTATAAATTTCAACTTGCTAGGTTCACCCGTTCCTGAGAAAATCGGTGGTACATTTTGATGAGGCACGGAACCCTAAAAAATTACGAATTTTTGATCACCCAAGGTTGTGTTGTTCCCAGACTATTGTATTAAATGTTCAATGCCACAATGTAGGATTTTGTGATTTAATTTGCATGTGCATAGATGCCGCTACAAATTTATATTGTGAAACAACTTTGGTAAGAACATCATTTGCCCAGAATTTCTTTAATTTTAGAGCAAGCAGACTATTTATAAGATTAACAAAATTCTTGAAATTGTTAAATTGTCTAGGTTAGAATGTACAAAAACCGGCCAAGTGCGAGTCGGACTCGCGCACGAAGGGTTCCGTACCATTATCGAAAAAAACGGAAAAAAAAATCACGTTTGTTGTATGAGTACTTAAATATTTATTTTATTCTGTTTTTAGTATTTGTTCTTATAGCGGCAACAGAAATACATCATCTGTGAAAATTTCAACTGTGTAGCTGTCACGGTTCATGAGATACAGCCTGGTGACAGACAGACAGACGGAAGTCTCAGTAATAGGGTCCCGTTTTTACCCTTTGGATACGTAACCCTAAAAAGAAGCTTACAAAGTGGCTTTTAGAACTTCATTATGAAGAAACGGAAAAACTGCTTACTATCTTATCCTAGTTTAGCATTTTTCATAAACACACACCGCCACCCTTTTACGCACACATTCATACACACATCCATCTTTATACATACTCACACAGAACACCAACCTACTCTTTTACACACACAACACCACACCACGCACACGACACCTTCCACTTCACACTCACACTTCGCATACTAACAATCATACACAATTTTTTAATTATATTGTTTTTTTTTTGGTAACTTTTTTGTTGTTCTTTTCTTATAATAGTCCTACATGGCCTACGTTTTAAATTTGTGTAAATCCCAATCTCGGCGAGGGGGGCCAGGAGTCATAGCACAGTGTATCCTAGTTTGGATTCCTGACTCCCACCAACCTTTGTACCTACCTCCAATATTTGTAACATAATATAGAAAAAATACCCGACTGCTTAAAAAACGAACTAAAAAGACGTAAACAAGAAGAAAATCATGCTGTGCAGTCGGAGGATACAATTTGTTTTGGTCAGCCAGCTCGCGAATATGTATCCTCCGACTGCACAGCATGATTTTCTTCTTGTTTACGTCTTTTTAGTTCGTTTTTTAAGCAGTCGGGTATTTTGATTTTTTTAATTAACTTTTTTATTTATAATTTTTTAGTTAACATTTTTTTCGAATTAGATACATCTATATATATAAAATGCTTTGTCCTGAATGACTGACTGACGGATCAACGCACAGCCCAAACCGCTGAACGTAAAGATCTGAAACTTGAAAGGTGTATTCTTTGTATGATGTAGGCATCCGATAAGAAAGGATTTTCCGAAATTCTACCCCTAAGGGGGTTAAAAAGGGGGGCAAAGTTTGTATGAAAAATCTAATTCCTTCGGCTAATATTTTTGAAACTTGGCACAAATAGTAATCTAAGTACATGATAAAGATTGACATTATTAGTTTTTTGAAACTACCCCCTCAAGTCGATTTAGGGGGTATTGAAATTTGTATGGCAGAATCTTATTTCATGGGTAACTAAACTTGAAACATTACACAAATACTAAAATAAATAAATAATTAAGGTTGTTATTATTAGTTTTTCGAAACTACCCCCAAAAGACGATTTAGGGGGTGCCAAAGTTTTTTTGAAAAATCTTATTGTTAGGTTAATAAAATTGAAACTTGGCATAAATACCCAACTAAGTAAGCAACAAAAGGTTGCAATTATTAGTTTTTCAAAAATACCCCCAAAAGTCGTTTTGATTTTTTAAGAATCTTACTTCTTGTGTTAATAAACTTGAAACTTGACACAAATATCAACCTAAGTAAACAATAAAGATTGTCATTATAAGTTTTTCGAACCTACCCCCAAAATTCGATTTAGGGGGTGTTAAACTACTTTTGAAGAATCTTATTTATCTATATAAAAGCGAAAGGTCACTCATTCACCTATCACGAAATATCGAAAACTGCTTGACGTATAAAGATGAAATATGGCAGGGAGGTAGTTTATAGTTACTAGACGTCCGCTAAGAACGGATTTTACGACAGGGCCGGATATAGGGGGTCTAAGGGCTATCGCAAGTTAGTATCAAAGTCCTTCATTTTTTGAGCTACTAACTTAAAATATGGGCAGGGATGTAGATTATAGATAGTAGACGTCCGCTATGAATGGATTTTGCGACAGGGCCGGATTTAGGGAGTCTAAGGGCTCTCGCAAGTTTGTATGAAAGCCCTTCATTTTTTGAGCTACTAATTTAAAATTTGGCAGGGTGGTAGTTTATAGTTAGTAGATTTCCGCTATGAATGGATTTTGCGACAGGGCCGGATTTAGGGGGTCTAAGGGCTATCGCAAGTTAGTATGAAAATCCTTAATATTTTTAACTATAAACTTAAAAGGCAGGGAGGTAGTTTATAGTTAATGACGCTCAGAACGGATTTTGCAACAGGGCCGGATTTATGGGATCTCTCGCAAGTTTATATGAAAGTTCTTCATTTTTTGAGTTACTAACTTAAAATTTGGCAGGGAGGTAGATTATAGTTAGTAGACGTCTGCTAAGAACGGATTTTTCGATAGGGCCGGACTTCGGGAGTAAAAGGACTCGCGCATGTTTATATGAAAGTGCTTCATTATTTGAACCATAATCTTGAAATTTGGCATGGAGGTAGTTTATAGTTAGTAAACGTCCGCTAAGAACGGATTTTGCGACAGGGCCGGATTTAGGGGTCTAAGGGCTCTCGCAAGTTTGCATGAAAGTCCTTCATTTTTTGAGCTACAAACTTGAAATTTGTCATGAAAGTAGTTTATAGTTAATTTGTTAGTAGATGTCAGCTAATAACGGATTTTGCGACAGGGCCGGATAAAGGAGGTCAAAGGGCTCTCGCAAGTTTATATGAAAGTGCTTCATTTTTTTAACTATTATCTTGAAATTTGGCATGGAGGTAGTTTATAGTTAGTAAACGCCCGCTAAGAACGGATTTTGTGACAGGGCCGGATTTAGGGGTCTAAGGGCTCGCGCAAGTTTGTATGAAAGTCCTTCATTTTTTGTGCTATAAACTTGAAATTTGTCATGAAAGTAGTTTATAGTAGTATTAGTAGATGTCAGCTAAGAAAGGATTTTGCGACAGGGCCGGATTAAGGCGGTTTAAGGGCTCTGGCATGTTTGTATGAAAGTCCGGATGTCTTTTTGTACTACTGTCCTGAAATTTAGCAAGTTTAGAGTTTATGAGTAGGAGACATAAGCTAAGAAAGAATTTTGTGATACTCTATATTCTTTTTCTGATTCGTGCTTTAAAAAATGATGCTTAGTGTGATAGGCATTTTCTGTTGACTGAAATATAAAAATAGTTTGTGTTAAACATCATTAAACTTTATATCTTCTTAACCACGCGGACGAAGTCGCGGGCAACAGCTAGTTTAAATATATAAGTGTTATATATTTTTGAAATCACCTCTTGAAACCCTTTATTTTGATACCCCACACAATGGGTTTGGAAGAAAAAATAAAATTGCCCTCCCACAATATGGCGCCCAAAAGCCGCCATTTTTCTATTTTCCAATTTTAATGTAGCCTATGACACTCGCAAGGTTAAGACGAATCGATTGACGTATGAATCATCAAAATCGGTCAACGCGTTTGGTCTCTGGAACGCCACATAGGAACAAACATACATACATACATACATACATACATACATACATACATAGACTGATAAACACATTACCCTCCTTCGGCAGTCGGGTAATAAAATTGTACTTTGCGAGCGATAAATAACTATTATTATATTCATTTTCTAAACCGAGCTGAGGAGCTCGTGGCTTAATAATAACAGCCGCACGGGTCGATCTTTAAGGTTAAGCAACGCTTGACGAGGTCGGTCCTTGGATGGGTGGCCATTTCAACATACCGAGTTTCCTCCGTGCCTCGGAAAGCACGTTAAGCCGTTGGTCCCGGCTGTCATTTGAAGATCGTAGTCAGAAGCCTGAGATCTGACACCAGTCTTGCCAAGGGGTATCGTGTTACCCAGTTACTGGGTTGTGGAGGTCAGATAGGCAGTCGCTCCATGTAAAACACTGATACTCAGCTGAATCCGGTAAGACTGGAAGCCGACCCCAATAGTTGGGAAAAGGCTAGGCAGATGAGGATATTCATTTTCTAAACCGGTATTTTAACTATTTTTCAGGAAAGATTCATGGCAGCCCAGGACAGGAGGCGCGAGCTCGGTCGTCAGGTAGCAGACGTAGAAATAAAGCTAAAAGAACTACATTCCGAAATGCAGAACACAATGAAGGGCGACGACAAGTACCTACATCTCTGTACAGAGGAACATAAGGTATTAATCTTAAAAAATACACTCTTTTACAAAAAAAACGGGCACCTAAGGAAATTTACATTCTAAGGTCGATTTGAGTTAATTAAATGAAATTTAATTGATTGACGTTGTCTATATACTTATAATCGTGCAAATTAATACGCGTGAAGTGAACTCTGGCAACTAAAAAAAAAAAATCGATGAATTATAAAAAAATTATGAATTATTATTAATTATTATGTAAATTGTCATTTAAGCGTAGAATCCGGAACTATTATTTGTCCTCTCATTTGTCTTCGTCATAGTTATTATATTTAAATTTGAGTCTCATTTAGAATTTGGTATTTATTATTATATTTATTAGTCTATTGTTTTAGAAATTATTTATGTATTTTATTAGATATGTAGTTTTTTAATATTCGAATTTAATTATTGCTTTATTTTTATTTTGTACACCTATCACTGTTGTGTCCTTTTTGAACCCAAAGGTTGACTGGTAGAGAATGCTTTGTTGCATTAAGTCCGCCTATGTATAACCATTGTACATGAAGTTTAAATAAATAAATAAATTATTTAAAACCGATGTACACGGCCAAACAATAAGAAGTGGTCGGCAATAAAGACAAGAAGATTTTTGAATCTTTTTAATTAAATAAAGTTACAAATGTAAAAACCTAATACCGGGTGTGACCTCCTCTTGCCAAAATCACAGCTGAAATCCTTTTGGGCATGCTTTCCACGATGTTTTTAATAAAGTTTTGAGGAATACGTTCCCACTCTTCTCACTCTCACTCTTCTCCTTCCCCCCTCCTCCCCCCCTCCCTCCTCCTCCTCCCCCTCCTCCCTCCCTTCTCCTCTCTCTCTTCTTCTTCCTTCTTCTCTTTCCTTCTTCTTCTTCTTCTCTTCTTTTCTCGTTCTCACTCTTTATAGCTCCCTGATGATTTGTGGAGCAGGTTGCACTGATCTTACCCGTCTCTTTAGAATATCCCAGACATGCTCAATTGGATTGAGGTCAGGCATTCGAGCTTGCCAATCTAAAGGACGGATCCCAACTTCTTGCATGTACGCTTCCACGTCGCCAGAACGGTGCGGGCGAGCATTGTCGTCCATAAAAATGGAATCTTCCCCAATGCAGTCAATGCGGGTTGTGCTTATGGAATAAGGACATTCATTATGTACCGGTGTGCATTTAATGTTCCATTTTCTATGAAAACTAACTATATGAAACATCGTTTTGTTTCATTATTTCTAATGTAGTAATCGTATTTGAGAAAAGAGACAACATTATTTCAGTTAAGGCAACATTTTGTTATGACGTAGGTACGTGCCATATTCGTCATATTATGTGACGAATTTTGTGGTTGTGTTCGTGTAGTCCTACTTTAGATTATAAATGGTTGTTTTATTTTGTATTATTAATGTGTGTGTGTTTCGTGATTGACACAACCATAGCATCGGCAGCCATTTTAAGTGCCATTTTAAGGTTTAGGTAGGCACGTTTTTTTTGTAGGTATTTCCAGTCCATATTATTTCATATTATTCATCGGCAATGAGGCAATGGTCGAGTCAAAGCTCCAGAGCCTTGAACATCGTCGTCAAGTTGCCAGCTTGTCGGTTTTTTATCGGTTGCATTTCGGAGAGTGTGCGATGGAATTGCATGATCTAATTCCGCCTAGCCCGTTTCATCATCGGACTACAAGACGTACGGCGATGCGCCATCGGTACATGGTGGACATCCCACCCACACGCACTAAACGTTTTGGAAATACTTTCATTATGCGTACAGCTAAGGAGTGGAATTCCCTGCCGGAGTCTGTGTTTCCAGATAGCTACAACCTCGGGGTCTTTAAGTCAAGAGTGAATAGGTTACTTCTAGGCAAGCGTGTTACACCGTCGACCACATCATCGCTTACCATCAGGTGAGATAGTGGTCAAGCGCGAGCCTATCTAAAAAAAAAAAAAAAAAAAAAAAAAAAAAAAAAAAAAAAAAAAATTATATCTATAGTCTCAATTTTGGGAGGGACATAGACTATATCATAGCCAAACCTACCCCTCCCCTCTCCACCCTCCCCGCGCCAAAATGATTTCATCAACACTGCTCTCAAAACGGTGAAGGAAAACATCGTCAGGAAACCGGCATGTCGTACAACCAAACATTCGAAAACATGTGACATCCACCAACCCGCACTGGGCCCGCGTGGTGGTTTACGGCCCATTCCCTCTCACAGAGAGGAGGCATGTGTCCCAGCAGTGGGAACATTAATAGGCTGATGATGTGATGTCTATGGAATAGGCCATGTTAATGAAACCGCGGGACACAGCGTATATTATAAATTTTTAAGATAGCCAACATTTGAGATAATCTAAAAATTTACTAAAAATATTGAAAATTCAACCAGTCCAATTCACTTCAATACTTTTCTGTGATTTGAATACAAGCCTTTTGGCCAAGGCCAATAAAATGTTACCAGCTTAAAACTTTTTCTCCAAATCGTGGGTAATCTGCTTGTCAAAAAATCCCTTAAATTGCCATTACAAAAAATGCAATATATTTTTATTTTTCAACCAATATATATTTTTATGGGTCATAAATCGCTAACTAAGGCAATTTTTATCAGTTTATAGTACAAGAACGTGCCCTCCGCGCTTTATTCGGTGATGCTGAACGCGAGGAGAGGGAACTTTTTGCCACTATGTCTGCCGCAGTCAAACTTGGTCACGAGCGGGAGAGAGCGCACGCTGAGCGGAACAAATATTGGTATATTGTCGCTTCGATTTTTGGTAAGTGTTATAAAAATATTAACAATTATTTGACCATTGTGCACTAGGGAATATTACGCAAAGCTGCGCCAGCAGGTGGCGACACCTCCATTCCAGGTTGCGTGGAAGAGATCGCGATAAGGCCGCTTGTTGTATGTTAGTTTTTGTTCTAAGGTTTCTTTATGTATTGTTTTTATAAACAAAGAGTAAACATATGTACATGAGTAATTCAAGCAGGATAATCTCAAAAAAACCCGACTGCTTAAAAAGCGAACTAAAAAGCTGTAAACAAGAAAAAATCATGCTGTGCAGTCGGAGGATACATATTCCCGAACTGGCTGACCACCTGATCCTCCGACTGCTCGGCATGATTTTTTCTTGTTTACAGCTTTTTAGTTTTTTTTTTTAAGCAGTCGGGTTTTTGATTTTTAAATTAACTTTTTTTATTTAAAACTTTTTAGTTATATCTTTTTTTTTGTATTACTTTTAAATATATAAGTGGTATATATTTTTTAATCAGCTCTCGAAACCCTTCATTTTTCTCGATACCCCCTCGATGGGTTTGGAAGATGAATGTTTGGTGTTTTTATGACAAAACAAAGTTTGTCGGGTCAGCTAGTTATTATATATTTATTTTTGGTAGCCAGTGTTCTTGATATAGAGTAAAGACTGAATCGAGCTATTAGGATCCTTAAAACTTCAGAAGAAACTCATATCGTTATTTATTGCTATTTCGTGGCCAAATTGAAGAGTATTTTTGAAGTGAAAATTTCTTTAGACCCGTTGTTATGTAATTTATTTTTCCTATTACAACCAACTTCATTTTGCGGTTTCGTACGGCATCCTAAATGTGTGAAGTCCAACACGCACTTGGCCAGTTTTTCATTTAAATGTTTTTACCCGACTGCCGAAGGAGGGTAACCAGTCTATGTATGTATGTATGTTTGTTCCTATGTGGCGTTCTAGAGACCAAACGCGTTGCCCGATTTTGACGATTCTTACGTCAATCGATTCGTCATAACTCTGCGAGTGTCACTGGCTACATTAAAATTGTAAAAGAAAAAAAACTTTTTAACAAAAAATCAAACCGATTTCCAAAAAAACACTGCAAAACGAAAAATAACTTTCTTTTCCGAAGTCGGTGTCTTTGGTACCTATTGTTTTCCGTGTTTCGACACCGACTTCGGAAAAGAAAGTTATTTTTCGTTTTGCAGTGTTTTTTTGGAAGTCGGTTTGATTTTTTGTTAAAAAGATTTTATTTATCTCTTTTTAGTTTTGATAGGTACTTCCAATTGCCATAAAATTCATATATGGCCAAAGTACATCTCATGACGATTCCAATGAGCCCAAACACGACTAGGATATATTGTTTTATTTCGGAGTACCAGTGCCTACCTGCCGGCTTCATCATCAGATCAGTTTCATCAGCACTATGTTTTTATAAGTATTTGCTTCATCATAGTCGTTAATCTATTCGAGATATCTTATAACCCATGACATACTTAGCATTAAAGAATTCTATTTACCATCTGTGGTCTTCTTCACCAGTTCCACTTCACCAAATGTTACTTTCTGAGTGCAGATGATTGCATTGTTGATAAAAATACCAAAATCATTATATGTATGCCTATAATATTTGAGGAGTTCCCTCGATTTCTCCAAGATCCCATCATCAGATCCTGACCTGATGACTATGGGACCAACTGGAAAGTATAGCCTTTCAAATAAAAGAAGAATTTTCCAAATCGGTCCAGGCGTCTTACAGTAATCGGGGAACATACATAAAAAAAAAAAGAAGATTCCGACGAATTGAGAACCTCCTTTTTTTGAAGTCGGTTAAAAATATGGCGGATTTTGGGCGCCATTTTGTGGTATATTTTTTTTTCTTCCAAATCCATCGTTTGGGGTATCAAAATAAAGGGTTTTAAGAGGTGATTTAAAAAATATACAGCACTTATATATTTAAATGTACTTTATACTTTATTTAATTCTAAAAAAAACTAAATAGTTGTAAATAAAAAAATGTAATTTAAAAAAATCAAAAAACCCGACTGCTTAAAAAGCGAACTAAAAAGACGCAAACAAGAAGAAAATCATGCTGTGCAGTCGGAGGATGCATCTGGTTTTGGTCAGCCAGCTCGCGAATATGTATCCTCCGACTGCCCAGCATGATTTTCTTCTTGATTACGTCTTTTTAGTTCGCTTTTTAAGCAGTCAGGTTTTTGATTTTTAGGGTTCCGTACCCAAAGGGCAAAAACGGGACCCTATTACTAAGACTCCGCGATCCGTCTGTCTGTCTTTCACCAGGCTGTATCTCATGAACCGTGATAGCAAGACAGATGAAATTTTTACAGATGATTTATTTCTGTTGCCGCTATAACAACAAATACTTAAAACAGAATAAAATAAATATTTAAGTGTGGCTCCCTTACAAGAAACGTGATTCTTTTGCCGTTTTTTGCGATAATGGTACGGAACCGTTCGTGCGCGAGTCCGACTCGCACTTGGCCGATTTTTTTAAATTAACTTTCGTTGTTTAATTAACGGTCACTCATACTCCTCCAGGCACAGTACTCGGTATCGCCGGCTCATCAATCAACAACCACCTGAAAATGTCCGAATTCCGCGACATGATGGAACAGCAAATGGCTCGAAGTGCCAGCGTTTTATACACCATAGCTGGTGGCGGCACTGCCAGCAGGGCTGATATCACTGAGGCTATGAAGACGGAGTTTGCTTATCAGGTGAGTTTCTGTAGAACTTCTCCAGCTAATGTAACTTAAAAAAACCGCTTTAACGTTAACATTCACCTTCAGTCACAGATAATATGATACTACCATTGGTCAGTGTGTCGTCTTAGGGGCGGAGAAATTCGTAGGCCCATAATTCGGAAACGGTGCGTCATAGAACCATTTGTCTCAGAGCTTAAATGGCTTCTATGGACAAGGTTAATAAGCTGACGAAAAAAAAATGGACGAAATGTGTTAAAAAAAATCTTCGAAAATTTTACCGAGTCCACTGCCCCTATGGCTACACAAGATCCACACTTGGAAATATTTCCAAATTATATTTTTTTCAAATTTTCTCGGGTTTTCTTACATCATCTCATGGTTATCGACTAGAGCAACAATTTCTTTCCTGAAAAGATTTTCATCGGAGCAACCATTTTGGAAATATAAAGCGTTTTATGCAGAAATAAATACAATTCGGCGGACCATAATTCAGCAACGGTGCGTCGTAGGGCTATGCATCTCAGAACCTAAATGGTTTTTATGGTCAAGGTTAACCCGAAACTGCAAGAAAATAGGAAAAATTCCAAAAAAAAAAAAAAACTTAATTTTTTTAAGTCCTCGCGCCATAGTGCCCCTAAGGCTACACTAACATTAACATTAGAAACGGGATAAACATGTTTGTTGCGAGTTACCGATATTTCGGTGCTGTTGCAAGCACCATGATCACGGATAAACTGAAAAGTCATTGCGGGTGGGTGTTTATGAGGAGACAAATCGGTCTACCCTCTTTCTTGTTCGTTTTTTGCACTCAGTACCGCTACCACTGTCACTCACAACTCGATTCTGTTCACGACACACGAAATTCACTGTGTCCGCTCGCGAACATTTTTCGGCACTTTTTCGGGTTTTACACAGCTGAACCACTGGATTCCAAGCTAATATAATACTAGCATACAGATGTCTCATCCCATACAAAGAAACCGTGCCGACGTAACTAGCGTTTATCGTCTGTTAAAGCTGATTATTTTTGTAAGTACTTCGATCGCCTTCGGTTCCGTTCCACGGCTATAGATGGTGTTAGCAGCGACTTGCAAGTAGGTTTTCTCGGTTCGTGACTACTTTTTTCTTTAAATACAGTGACGATTGGTTTTATAGTATTATTTTGCAAGTTTTTACAGTTTCATTGTACCAAAATGTGTTAAAAAACAAATTAAAAAAATCGCGTGACATGCCTCAGAAATTTTAAACCGCGCCATCTATTGGAATCAATTTTAAATGATCCGTTCAAATAATCTTTGAAATGTGAATAAAAAGCCCAATATTCCATAATTTTGTATTTAGAAGATTTAATTAAAAAATAACGTTGATTTAAATTCAATGTTTTTATCAATTCTAGAAAATGTTAATTTTACACACAATTCGATAACGAATTTAGCAGATCACGCCATGTAGTGACATTTTATGTAACAAAATTTTCTTTGTTAGCGCTGGGACCCCGTGCCTACAGTAAACCCCAATATTTTTGGCCGGGGTGAAGTTGGCTATAAATCGTTGCGCAGTATTAAATCACATACTAAACTATCTACTATAGTAATCACAGTGGATCTTTGTGTCTCTGAAGTTGGCTCTGCGAACTATTGCGCAAGAAACAGTTTGTCATCTAGTATTCTGCATAGAGTAAGCGAGATAGGACGATGCGACAAACGTAAGCGAGTGAAAGAGACAGTTATACAATGCTATCTTCTACTTCAACATTGACACAAAAATAGCAACTGTGCCGGGTCTTGCAGCCTATTTCTGAGACACAAAGATCCGCTGTGACCACAGACATAAATCTTAACTAGACAACGCAAGTCCCTCCATCTGTATGAAAACCAAGCGTGCCACTTTTCCACAAACAATTTAAAAACAAATTTACTTACCAATGAAAGAAAACATTTCCAATGCCTCGGCCAACTTTTTCTATACATTCTTTACAGCTCAATATGGCATAAAAATGCATGTTTCTAGATTTCCGGTGCCGATAGTGATAAGCTCTGATTACGATCATCGATCGTAACTTTACTCCGTTTTTTGGCACGCGATGTACATACAATCGCGTCACTTAGTTATATTTATATCTGAGACCTAAACCATTTGTTTTGGGATATAAGCTAATGGTTGTGAAATGGTATACAGACTTCTTCAAGCTGCTTTTTTTCTTGAATCATGTCAGGGATGTCCAAGATTAACTAAGGGTACTATCGGACAGAGAGCGGTCACGCGGTCAAGCGTACAGGAGGTCACTTTTGCGTTCGAGCGTGCAGTTGCTCACGAACCCCGCTGTTGAACGGTCTACGCGGTACCACTATTGTCACCATGTTTTTAGACGATAGTTCTACATCGGATGACGAATTATTGATTTTGTGGTCATTATCAGCATCAAAACGGAAAAGGAAATACTGGGTGCGCTCAATAAATAAGGTTAGAATACAAGATGGAGAATTTCATAGACTTTTTTCTAAATGGGTTAAAGATTGAAATTTCAACAACAATTTCTAATCGTTATATCGGTTCTTATAATCGTTATCCTTCGCATCGTATAAAAAACGCCTTTCACGTACTTACAAAATTAGCTTTTCAGTCTCTATCTTCTTTCCGATTTGGTCACCGAAACAACAGTGAACGCGCGAACGCGTACATTCTGGTTGACCGACGCGATCAGAACGCCTCCTATGAACGCAAAGCTGAACTCTTGAACGCTTGATCGCGTGACCGCTCTCTATAGAACGTTAAGAAAGCAGGATAGTAGGTTACTAACACTCTTAACATAAGTCTCGTCATCTCTTATAGGAACCTAGCCAAAACGCTGGACAAGTTAGGAAGTTGACCGAAGAAGCATTAGTCACATTTTATGTATGTAACATAATTTATCTCATCATGTCAAACTTAAAGGCTTCCCCAGACAGATGCTATGTGACACTTCTACAATACAGTGTTTCCATAGAAATAGTTGAATTGAAACTTTTGAGGCGGATGATTCGATTGGACAAGAATTGAGAGTGAAACTTCAAGGACGTCACATTTTGGAACATTTATGAGCGAGAAGAAAGTTATTAACTCTTTTTTGCTCTTATACAAAATCTCACTTCTATCACGTGCTTTCTTTTTTGTATGACAACGCCTCATTGTCGTATTGTCGTGTTGCACCTGTCTGGGGCAGCCTTAAAACGATTGTAACGTCCTAATAATATTTTAAATGTGAAAGTTTGTGAGTGTGATTATTTGTTACTATTTCTCGCAAAAAATACTGAACGGATTTTGATGAAACCTTACAGTAATACAGGCTGTAACGGAAAAGTGCGATGACATTTTAAATACTGCACCTTTTCGTTATAATCTGTATAACTTAGCGACTTTCCTGATGGTTCTATGCGATTCGATTTATATCCCACCGATAAGCGATTTTTTACTAAAGTCTAGTGTCCGACCGAAAGTTCGGTTTCGGTCAAGTTTAGTTTTGGTTTCGGCGGCAAACCTGCCGAAACTACGACCGAAACCGAAACTGCATTCGGGAGTTCTCGCGCTGTGATCGGTCATGTTCGGCCCGTTAATTTCCATCCAAGCGAGTTAGCGACGAATACATTTTGCCGCGTCTACGTGCCTAATCATGTCGTGACTGGCTTGTGTTTGCAGTTCGTTTTGTTTGTTGTGAAAAAATAAAGACTGACTGATTATAATAACGTTTTCTTTAATTTTCCCTCAAAACATGATCCTTGTAAGGAAGTTTCGGTTTCGCATTCGGCCGAAACTGAGACTGTTGCCGAAATTCGGTTTCGGTTTTGGTCGTAAAAACCAGTTTCAGTCGGAGACTACTAAAGGCTTTTTTTTTATCTCTGAGTCAAAATTGACACATGCAAATGTCAAATTAGGGCTTGTAATAGGCTTCCTGGGGGTTATTATATATAATTCCTTTAATTACAATATTTAGACTACAAGAGTTATATTTGTCGGATCATATCATGATTTGTTTACTTCAAATGATACACAAGTTACTTGTTTGGTACTGGGTTGAGTCTAGGTGTCGGGTATGGTGTCGATATTGTTCATTGGACAGCGACAGTGATCGTTCGAACATGGCCGTGACAACATACTATGGCCTAGGAACTGCCTGTGTTTCCTTTTAAGCCCAGAGTAGTACTTAGTACCATATTGATAGTAATTGACTATGTAACGAATTAAAACTGTATAGAAGTTACAGGAGATATTTCTAGTTTACCCGTATCCCAAATTCTGCGCCCACGACTATAATCTAACACCGGTGTGTCACTAAGTCAAACCATGATCCTATACACCTGGATCTGACATATTTATCATCCGGCTCGAAGGACCATTAATGTAGCGTGAACTACAATAAATTGATAATGATAGGTGATAATGTCGTGTTATTGTCGTGATATAGGGGAAAGGGCAGTAATTAATGAAACGACCGTTTCCGCCGAGTAGCTTGTCAGTACTAATTTTATTATAAGGTTTTGCATGAAAGTAATTTGTCGAAATATGATACGATGACTCGTACACCTCAGTAGGCCTAATAAGTCCTAAAATAAGTAATTTGACATTTGCATGTTTCAATTTTGTCTCAGAGATAAAAAAAAAGACTTTAAGCGGAATTGCAAGTAAGTTCACATGGACGCTATGCGATGCAGTTCGACCACAGACATAAATCTAACTAGATAACGCAAGTTGAAAACCAACCATCTGTATGAAAACCAAGCGTGCCACTTTTTCACACACACAATTTAAAAACAAATTTACTTACCAATGAAAGAAAACATTGCCAATGCCTCGGCTCATTTTCTATACATTCCTTACAGCTTTGAGAGCAGTGGTGGCCCAGTGGTATCGGCCGCGACTTACAAGTTGTAGGTCGTGGGTTCGAGCCCAGGAAGGCGCTTTACTTTGTGTAAATTATTTCATCACCACTGCTCTCAAAACGGTGAAGGAAAACATCGTGAGGAAACCGGCATGTCCTAGAACCAAAAATTCGAAGACATGTGACATCCACCAACCCGCACTGGGCCCGCGTGGTGGATAACGGCCCATTTCCTCTCACAGAGAGGAGGCCTGTGTCCCAGCAGTGGGAACATTAACAGGCTGATGATGTGATATAGCATAAAAGGCATTTTTCTAAATTTCGGTGGATTTCCGGCGCCGATAATGCTAAATGAAAAGCTCAGATTACGATCATTGAGCGTAATTTTACTCCGTTTTTGGCACGCGAAGTACATACAATTGCGTCATCTAGTTAGATTTATATCTGTGAGTTCCACCGATTTGCACTTGAAATTGACTTTCTAAATACGCGCGCGATATCACGTATCGACACAATTTGAATTGCGTCGCTCCGTCAGAATAAAATAAAGTCCCTTATGCATCAGAATAACAATTAGACCATAATTTGTAATGACATTGGAGAAAGTACTAATTCGTTCATTATATTGCTAACTAGCTTTGCCCCGCGGTTTCACCCGACGTTTTATTTAAAAAATCCGATTGTTATTTTTTTTGTTTTCCTCCGGCTCCTAAGTGTCCTAAATATCCTGTATCCTTGTACATAGTTCTGTTTTATTGACATAAGACACAGGTATTGTAGTATTTTAACTTGTTTTATTTATTTTTTATTTTGTTTCAGGACAATCTTGCGAAAAATTTAGAATTAATGCAAGATAATATAAACCATCTAGTCGACAAACAGGAATCTTTGATAGGTAAGGATAGCATTTTTTTTAAATTAGTTGTGATACTAAGCAATTGAGCACTATCTTACTTGATGGTAAGCGATGATGTGGTCGACGGTGAAGTACACTTGCCTAGAAGTAACCTATTCACTCTTGACTTAAAGACCTCCACTCCACTCCTCCTCTCCACTCCTTACCTGGGGGGTAACCATAAGCTCTTACTGCCGGGCGAGCACGGTCTCTGTGTTAGGCTTGAGTCACGCATTTTATCACGGTTTTTGCTCCCAAACTGTGATAAAAATGTGTGACTCAAGCCTGTCACAATAGGCCGTGCTCGCCCGACTGGAGTATTTTTAAACATTACTTAGCACGCGCTTTGACTTATAGTTCATAGCATGATCTCTGCGACAGCTGTCAGTGTCAATACAGTAACAATAGCGCTTGACAGGCTAACAATAGCGTAACAACGTATACGTCAGTTTGAAATATGTCGTAGTAATCAAGCTATCTTTTAGGAAGTATTGATATGTTCCCGTCTCTATCTTACACTTGTAGTTTGACAGTTGTGCGACAGTGACAGAAACAATGCTTAGCCAAAGTATGGGCTAAAGGACGTTAATAGATACCCCAGTTAGAGTAAGGTTATTTTAAGTGTGTATAAGGGACAAATGTATATGGCTTGTATACACCTGTCCCAGTGTCTCAAGAGTCAAGTCAAAGTCCACCAGTGTGTGTTGCCAGTGATGACATATGGCTCTGAGACGTGGTCGCTTACAATGGGCCTCATCAGAAAGCTTACAGTCACCCAAAGGGCAATGGTGAGGGCTATGCTCGGAGTATCCTTGCGTGATCGAATCAGAAATGTAGAGATCCGCAAGAGAACCAGGATTACCGTCATAGCCCGAAGAATTGCCAAACTTAAGTGGCAGTGGGCAGGGCACATTGCTCGCAAAACGGATGGCCGATGGGCCAGAAAGGTTCTGGAGTACCGCGAACCAGAAGACGTTGCGTTGTATGGCCTCCCACCAGGTGGACCGATGACCTGGTGAAGGTTGCGGGGATCCGCTGGTTACGAGACGCACGGGACCGGTCTATGTGGCGACGCTTGGGGCGGCCTATGTCCAGCAGTGGACATATGATGATGATGACATCTGTCCCTTACGCACACTCACTCTAAGAGCTTATGGCTACTCCGCTGTATGCACAATGAAAGTATTCCCAAAACGTTTAGTGTGTATGGATGGTATAAGACCCTCTAGAAGAATCAATGTTTATTATATTGTCCGTTATTCATACATATTGATATCTTATTAATTACATTTATAAATATTCTTAAAAAAGGGGGTCAGGGTTCCTGAGAGATGAATCTCCTTACTATAAGCGCCGTATCCAGGAGAACCTCTGTCTGGATCAAGCCCTTAATCCAGCTGCCCAACGAGAGCCTCCTTAGGTGTTCTTCGAGGCTCTTGGATATTATGCCATTGGCCGTCACTACTATCGGCACAATGAATGCTGTATTCAAAACTCATATTATAACCCATATTGGGCGCACGGTTGGCGCAGTGGTTGAGCGATTGACTGCTGCGCTGCGTGTCGCGGGTTCGATTCCCGCACGGAACAAATATTTGTATGACCTACAGATTGTTGTTCCGGCTCTGGGTGTTTGTGTATGTGAGTTTATATGTTTGTAAACGCACCCACGATACAGGAAGAAATTCCTAGTGTGGGGCAACGTTTTATAAAAGAAAAAAAAATGTATAACTTTTTATTAATTTTATTTTTATTTATTTTTTTATTTTATTAATTATAAATTATTTTCAGAGCATCTTCATCATCGTGAAAGAACTGTAGACACGCAACTGAGAGAACTAACGCGCGCCATTGTAAGCGCTTCTGCATCTAGTTTAAAATCCGATGCAGAAATCACCAAAGCGTTATCAGCAGTCCACCAAGACTTGGAGGATGTAGATCAAACTAAGGAGATCGATAAAAATAAGGTTTTACTAGAACCAAACCAGATCTTGACCGGTATAGGTGTCATTGTGGCTATGGCTATTATTGTCGGAAATTTCATTGGCAGAGTTAGTTGATTTTGTCGCAAAAAAATTGTGTACGAGGTTCCTGCTTATTTTAGGTGGAATTATAAATATTTAATTTAGTGTTGGACTTAAATTATAAATTTATGTATTTATTGTTATATTTAGTGCCGTGTAACGGGGACATAATTTTGCCTGTGCGTTCCGGTAGTCTCAAAGGCCACAGTTTCTAAATTCGTCTAGTTTTTTTTTTTGTATACTCGCTGATAAAAAAAAAGTATTTAAATGATTCTATAAGTTCTAAAAAAAATTGCAAAGGTCTAAGATGTCGTGTTTTTTTATTTTTGTGATTTTTTATAACTTATTCTTTCTTTAATACAAATAAAAAAATGTTTAAAAGTCAGCGTGTTAGTAACATACAAATATAATATTTCATGAATAAAATACAGATGTGAATATGATTCTAGTCAAAGCCATTGGCTATAAATACACTATTATTTATAAACAGCGGACAGGGATATTTTTGATACAAAGTTATTTATTGTACATCTTGGGGTAAGTTTTCTGTGGAGGTAAGCCGCTAACTGTCATTGCAGGCATATTATTACATAATATATCTTTTGAAAAAAGCAATAAACATCAATCACAGATATAAATATAACTAGATGACGCGATTGTATGTACTTCGCGTGCCAAAAAACGGAGTAAAGTTACGATCAATGATCGTAATCTGAGCTTTTAATTTAGCATTATCGGCACCGGAAAGCCAACGAAATCTAGAAAAAGCCTTTTTATGCCATAATGAGCTGTAAAGACTGTATAGAAAAAGTTGGCCGAGGCATTGGAAATGTTTTCTTTCATTGGTTAGTAAATTTGTTTTTAAATTGTTTGTGGAATAGTGGCACGCTTGGTTTTCGTACAGATGGAGGGACTTGCGATATCTAGTTAGATTTATGTCTGTGGCTGTCAATCCTTTTTCCAAATTTATTTGGGTCGAATTCCAGTCTAAACACTCAGCTGGATACCATCGATACCAGAGCGAATGCCTATTTGACCTCCATTACCTAGTAACTGGGTAACACGATACGCCTTGGCAACACTGGTGTCATATGTCAGACTTCTGACTACGATGACTGTCAGAGATCTTCAAATGACAGCCGGGACCAACGGCTTATCGTGCACGGAGAAGTCTCTGACTGTTTATGGCTTAAACAAGTGCGTGAATGGTTTTTTAGGGTGAGTGAATAGTCAGTGATAATAATTATGATTGTTTTAGCGAATGTGAGTACCAACACAAACCCATAAGCTAAAATTATAGTAATAACAGGCCTGAAAGACAAATTCTCTAACTCAAAGACTGCTAACTGTCCTTTTTAGTGCAATCGTTAGCTACATTAAATTTCGAACGTTTACAAAATACCTTTTTTCCTTTGATTCAGAAAAGTTATAGTTCTGGTTCGAATTCCAGAAGAGAAATATCTCCACAGACTATTATTCCAAGTTGTACTAATGCAGGAACCTCTTACTATTCAATTGTGATCGTCGTAAGCCTAAACATAATTTTATTAAAATTACTATACCCCGGTTTCTAAAGGCCTATCGAAATTAATGTTTCGTAAAATGACATGTCTATTTTATGCATATAAATATAACTCTAAATTTAATTATCACTTTTTTAAAGTTAAAAGGTAAAAAAAATATTCAGCCCCCTTTAACAGTACCTAGTAAAAAAGTAGTCATCATCGTCCCGCCCCTATTCCAATTTCTTTGGAGTCAGACAATGATATTCTAGTAAACAGATACGTTATACACGCACAAAACAACCGAAAAAAGTGTTCCGCACAGCAGCGGCAGCACACATACACACTTTTCATTCATCTGACATTTCACTACAAGTCGAAAGGGATGGAACAAGAAAAAAAGAGACAGCTAGTGTTTGTCACTTGCGTGTGAATGTAAACAAGCATTGTTCTGACCTGACCTCTAATGTTTTTTCCTTTTTCTAACCTCCAAATATCAGAATAGGAAAATAATTCAAATAAATTAGTAAATTGAGGTCTATTGCGTACTTACATATGCTATGAGATCCCTTCTGTTTTATGTACTTTGGTATCATAATTGGTTCACTTTCTAAATACACACGATATCATTTTTTTTATTTTGTTTTTGTTACAACAAAGCGCATCGCTCTTCGCCATGCGTGACATAGACTAAAGACTATACGTCCCAATTAGGACGTATTCGAGTCTTCACAATGCGCGCGCTCATATATCTGTTTACTAGAATGTCATTGGAGTCGGCGCTTTCTCTGCCATCATCATAATTTTAGCCGATAGACGTCTGCTGTTGTACATAGGCCACCTCCAAGTGTCTCGCATCTTTCGGCTTCCCGCAACCTTAACTAGATCATCAGTCCACCTAGTAACTAGGTGGACTATCTATATCTACTAGGTTCTAGTGGGAGGTCTTCCAACGCAAGGTCTGCCGGTACGCAGTCGCCTCTCTCCATAAGTTTTCGGCCCCATCAACCATCCGTTGTGCGAGCATTGTGTCCTGCCCACTGTCTCCTAAGTTAAGCAGTTATGACATGATTTTGAAAGACCGTTGATTAGTCTTTCAAAAACCGGGTGTAATAGTCTACCAGTCAGTGTTAATTACCATAATTCTACAAATTCGTACAAATAACAATATTTGAGTTCTATTTTTTTGTTTCTCCACTATGTTCTTTTTTATTTTTTTAGCATCTCATAACCTTTTTATATGCTTGAGACATATTTTTTATCATTTGCGATCTCAAAAATAATGTTTTTAGGGTTAAATTGATTTGGTTTTCTTCTCCTGGTTTCAAGTGGTATTGAAACTTGTAATTATAATTGTTAATACTTTTCTTTGTAACAAAATTTTAATTGTGTGATTGTTTAATTTATTAATGTCTTTCAGCGTCTAACCGTCAAATGTCACATTAATAAAAGTTTTTGTTTATACTGTACTAAAATGTTGCCATACACAATTTTGTATTCTCTGAATTTTCAATACAATACAGTTCAATCGTTACTCCATTTTGAACCAACTATGAAGGTCAAGATGAGTAATGGTGAAGCCTCAATAAATAATCGTTATTTGAGATCGCTTATATATTGAAATCAGATTATAAAGTCATCCAGAATCCATTGTTTTAGAATACCTAACTAAATATTCCAACATGTATGTACATTTAATAAGACAGTGTTATTGAAATAAATGTGATTGTTGTATGAGATTTGTTTTATTTACCATGTACTCATTTACCGTGTTACCCAGTAACTGGGTCGTGGAGGTCTGATCGGCTGTCGCTCCATGTAAAACTGATGCTCTGCTGCATCCAATATAGCAATGACCTTTTCCCAATATAGTTGGGAAAAGGTCATTTGATGCTGTTCTAGCACTGGCAGCAACTGGTAATAATTATCCATTTTTTTAAATCACTATCTTAAGTACCGTGAATCCAAACCAAGCGTTTATGCAAAATTTCGTCTTAATCGGTTGAGCATATCTGCTATAAAATTCAGTTGCAAGATTTAATCCTAACACACATACATATATTGCAAGTTAACAAAACGCTTCTAAAATGAGTGAAAGACTGACTGTGTGAACCGCAAAGTAAACAATCGCCATATTGGCCTGATTTATTTTGGCGTTACCGAATCCTTAAGAAATGGGATTATAATTCGTTGATTTGCCAACTCAGATAGATATGCATACGTGACCTACAATTTTGGGATTTTCAATTTAAGGAACTAAGGGTTCAAGTATTTATTTATATAGGTAAACATTTTTTTTATTTTTTTCCTGTTTTGGCTTCGCACGGTTTGTGCATTCAGCCAATGTCACGTTAGGTAAACTATTTGACAGTGTTTAACTTCTAGTTGGGCTTGTGTGGTGACTATTTCTAAGAATATTCTATAATAGGAGATTTAAATAAGAAGTTAGCAATACTATGGTCCACACTAGAAAGAGAGGTCAGCCCACAGAAAATCTTGATAATAGCATTTATTCAGTAAAAAAAATATTTAAAAAAAAGTGGATTACGGGAGATGTTGTTTCGCATGATGTCTAAATATCAAGAAAAACAACAGGAGAAAGACGCCGAATTCAAACAAAAACAAAATTGTTTACGTGTGGTGTGAACAAACCTAAATTATTATAGAATAGTGTTATTTTTTTATTCATATTGATATGTAAAGTATTACCTACATAAAGTACCTACAGTATTTTTTTTCAGACGAAGTAAAATAAATAATTCTAAAGTATCAAATTAGGTTATTCCAGGTACAGTACTCGCCAAACTTCTTGGCCGCCCTGAAGATGACTTTCCGATGCGCAAGGCACGAAACGGTGCTGTTTTTGACGTGACAACGTCTTATAAATTGGTTTGCCGGGTGACACTTCAAGAAACTGCGTTACGCTCCGCTCACGTTATGCGCTCACAATGAGAGCGAGTGAGAGGCACGCGTCCCTTCCACTCGGGCATGGTTAGCCCGCCTAAGAGCGAGAGAGACAGACATAATCCTTCTTCCTACTATACGAATGAATATTCACATTAAAATTATTTTACCACTCAAAGTCGTTGTCACGTAAAACTTTCGCCCGTATACCGACTTTACAGGCAACCAATTTTTTTTGTATGAAATTTGTTACTGCGCAGCCATTGTAGCCAACTTCAGGGCGGCCAAGAAGTTTGGCGAGAACTATATTTCATTCTAGTTTTAGGGAATGCTGATATTTTTTGAATTTGCCGCGCTTTTTCAGTCTCTACTTTCGTTCGCCAGACTCTATAGACAAACTCTAATATTATTTTCTTATAGATTACCTGAAAAATATAGTTCCGATTTTAATGGGAGTAAAATATTTGAGGTTGATAATATGAACTCAAAAGCCTTCGAGTTGCATCGCCATCGATTCAAACGTCAAAATAAAAAAATATCTGTCAATGTCAAACAAAAAATAGCAATAGTGATGAATAGTGCATTTTTATTTTGTATAGCGTCATATTACTGAAAAATATTGAATAAAAACCTATTTAAACTAGTAAACAGTGAAAATAATCCTCAAATAATTAACGTTTACACAAAATGCAAGAA
Organism: Anorthoa munda; assembly: GCA_945859665.1. Classification (NCBI taxonomy): domain Eukaryota; kingdom Metazoa; phylum Arthropoda; class Insecta; order Lepidoptera; family Noctuidae; genus Anorthoa; species Anorthoa munda. The sequence continues at coordinate 10,836,759 of OX243917.1, read as the reverse complement.
GGTAACTATTTATCCCTTAAAATTAATAAAACAACTTGCTATTTACGATGCTACGACTTCCCTCCAAAATTGACAAATTTTGTCGAAATTTTCAGATTTGGAAGTCACTGGAATTTCTCGTAGCGGACGTGTAAGGAAGAAAAGTTCTAAATTGATGGACTTTGAGTCCCCTGATGATATTGAGACTAGGTTCCGTCGTCAGACTCCAGTGAAAACCTATGCCGGATTCAGACAGGAAGAAACGCCGGAATTCCAACCCCAAGAAAGTGCTCCACCACGGCAGGTTGAGGAAGCAGGAACAGCATCGGGCAGCGAATCCGATTACTATGATAATCCTGGTGAAAATGCTGACAGGTAAGATTTATGAACCTAACCTTTATTTTTACATTATCTGTAAAAATTACAATTTAAAGACTACTAGTCGTGTGACAGAGAGGATGGCTGTTTGTAGTAACATTAAATAACTAATACCGTTAAATAAACATAATGTTACTACAAACAGCCATCCTCTCTGTCACATGACTATAGTCTTCAAATTGTAATTTATGTTTATTTTTATTGTTGGCCTGAATTGTCCAACTCTTGGGCGCCCCCATTCCTTCCAGTTGTCATTAATTTTAGGTTTGTAATGCTTATTTTGTTTTATGGCACAACATTCAATAAAAACAGACTCACAAAAAAATTATATGATTGGGCTACAAGGCTAGCACTACAATTGATATTGCAGGTTGCAGCAACCTCAAATCTTCATACATTCAACTAACATTAAGTTATCACTCATTTCCAATCAACTACTAAAACCTCCTTTTCCAATAGTGGTGAGCCACCGAACCTCAGCATGGAGTCTGACAGCTCTGCATCAGATGAGGGCTCCACACGGACCCCTGCTAACTCCCTGTACATGATGGAGAAGAGCAGCAAGAAGAAGCTGATTGTTAAGGACGGGAGGGTCGTTGGGAGAGCTAAAGCGCAGAGGAAGGACAAAGGTAGATAATTCAAATATTCTTGATTTTATTCAATAACAAATTACAATTAGGATATCTATATATATAAAAGGCAAAAGTGATTGACTGATGTATCAACGCACAGGCCAAACCCTTAGGGCTAGAAACTTAAAATTTCGCACACATATTCCTCTTATGACGTAAGCATCCACTAAGGGAGGATTTTTCAAATTTCAACCCCTAAGGGGGTGAAATAGGGGATAAAAGATTGTATGAAACTTTTTATTAAAAAAGTCATCTGTAGGATAAAACACGGATCACGCAAACGAAGTCGCGGGCGAAGTGCTAGTCAAGAATATAAAAAATATTGTTGTAGTGTGTTCACATTTATGTTTCTAGTGTATGTTATTTTAGAAAATAACTTTATTAAACTACATCCTATACAAGGCAATATAAATTTATAGTGTCAATATATTTATAACATTTCTCAATAGTACTTTAATTTATGTGCTTGAAAATTTACTAATAATAAATTGAATATAGAATTGGAAATTATGATACAAGTTTTTCTAAAATTACTAGTTTTTTTGTTTCAATTAAAATTTGAAGACATGTGACATCTATCAACCCGCACTGGGTCCGCATGGTAAATTATGGCACATTCCCTCTCCAACAGAGAGGAGGCTGGTGTCCCAGCAGTGGGAATGTTATAGGCTGATTGTTATGATTATGATATTCAAGCTTTTTAGGGTAATAACAGGAACCTATTACTAAGACTCCGCGGTCCGTCTGAAACCAGGCTGTATCTCATGAACCGTGATAGCTAGACAGTTGAAATTTTCACAGATGATTTATTTCTGTTGCCACTATAACAACAATACTAAAAACAGAATTAAATTTTTTTTAAGTGTGGCTCCCATACAACAAACGGCATTTTTTTGTCATTTTTTGCGATAACGGTACGGAACGCTTCGTGCGCGTGTCCGACTCGCACTTGGCCGGTTTTTATTTTTTTTCAAATTTAAATTGATCAATCTCCTTTTCTACAACTGCCTATCTGAACTCTATATACAAGTTACACCCTGTATAGTACTCGCCAAACTTCTTCAAGCACGAAACCGTGCTGTTTTTGTATGAGATTTACTACTGTACAGCTATTGTACACAATTTCAGGGCGGCCAAGAAGTTTGGCGAGAACTATATCTGGGATGTGGTGTTCAGATATGCACAAAATTCCATTGCAAGACATTTGATAGTCTTAAGACTGGTTGTTGGACTTGCAGGCTTCCGGCAAACAAAAAAAAACTGATCTAGAAAAATTGGATTATTTGTTGATCAAATTGACGTTTGATGATTTAGAAAGGGTTCCGTACCATTATCTCAAAAAACGGCAAAACAATCACGTTTGATGTATGGGGGCCCCACATAAATATTATTTTTTATTATTTGTTGTTATAGCGGCAAAAGAAATACATCATCTGTGAAAATTTCAACTGTCTAACAATCACGGTTTATGAAATACAGCCTGGTGACAGACAGACGGACCGTGGATTCTTAGTAACAGGTGCCAGTTTTTACCCTTTGGATATGGAACCCTAAAAAAGTATATTGGATTAATTTTTGTCTCTAAATCTTAGGTAAAACCCGCATTACGGCGTACATGATGTGGGCCAAAGAGGCGCGTAATGAGCTGCTGCGCAAACATCCTGACATGGACTTCTCTGCTATATCGAAACGACTGGGCGAGATGTGGTCTAATGTAGGTACTATTTATCTATTAGCTTCTCTGCAATGTCCCATTAAGGTTCCCCTAGTCGACGGCACGAACTATTTTGTGCGCGAGGTTAAAATGCATGCTATCTCATCCGACAATACGTGCGAAAGAGATAAATACTGTGATGAGCAGTAAGAAGCTAGTTTGCGTACGAATTAGCACTTTTGCAAATTTGTATCGAAATGGATGATGATTTAGAACGAAAACGAGCGCGCGAAATTTTTTAAATAGACCTTTGGGAGATATAATGAAAAAAAACGACTAAATGTATACATTAAAAATAAAAATATTTGCATTGTTAAATTACTAATCTATTCCTGTATGGAGGCCGTTTTGCAATTTTCCTTCTTCTTATGGTATTTATTTCCGCCCAAAGATGCGTTAAAATTAGTGTTGAAATATGGAACTTTCGACGCTCATAACTTTCAAATATATTTTTTTTTACTTTTTTGTATAAAGTGTCAAAAAATATTTTGCAATGAAACAACTAGGATTTCCGTCAACCACTGTTGATTTTTTGAGGTACTAAATCAGGTACTAGAAACTGGTTTAATTAGAATTATGTAATTATTTGAAGTTTTGTAGTACAGGCATGGTCTCGTCATTATGACGCATCATAATGGCGGGATAACACATCGTGAAATGCCGCTTATTTATTTATTTATTTAAGGCACATCAACAACACAAACACAAAGATGGACTTATTACATTTCATGAGGTCTTATACTGGTATTTATGTCAATAACAGAGGTGCACAACATTCACAAAAATAATCTCACATAATAAAAAAAAAAACTAATTTACAAAGAGGATGAATGAATTATAGGCAAAATTACAATATAATATAAATACATGTCAAAATTTATGAGATTTAAAATAAAATAATAATATATTAGATTAATTAAATCAAAACAGTAGGCAAAAAAATTGTTTTAAAATAAAATAAAAAAAATTACAAATAGCATATGTTTTGCTTTCTTTTCCAACAACATCCGTTTGAACCGAGTAGGTCGTGAAAAATGTCTAGGTCTAAAAGCTCACACCAAGCATTATATGTTGCAGGCAGCCTTGCTATTGGGGAATTCAACCCAAGATTCGATTTGTATCGAGGGATACTAAACAAGTTGCTACATTTTCACCGCGCATTTATTTTAGGAACACATAACGTGATACGTTCCAAAAGTCCGTCGCATGACGTATAGTCATCGGCACGTAACTTGGCAAGAGTCGTTAGATGCACAGAAGTCGTTTTTTAGGTCTCCTTGGTAATGAAGCGGGACGCGGGGTACAAGCTCGCGCCGATCCAAGCGCGCGATTGGTGGCTCAGTCCACCCTTGCCTCGCGCACCGCGTCCTTCCCCTCCGTTCGCTCCCGATTACACTTGCGTGCACGAAAGTTGTACCCTTTGTTTATGTTGAGTTTTTGTTAGGAGTAGTTGTTATTGTTTTAAATTTTAATATTAATATCATTATAATAATATTACATATTAATATTATTTTAATAGGACACATAATGTTTAATATTAATATCTTTTTCGAATATTTTTTTTAACTTTTAACTGTATATATTTTATTTATAACACCTAATAAACTTCACGAATTCATCTCCTTTATTTAAATTTCTTCTAAACATACATGATTAAAAATAAATGATAGCCATAACCATTGAAAAATGACAAGAAATAAAAGTGACCACTTTTTTGTGGCAATAAGTGTACGATGCGCGAACTTACCCCCACTACGCCAAAACCTTGCCAAGTTACGTGCCGATAACTATAGGACTCCGCACTACGCTTATGCCGTGTGACGTAAAAAAATTTCAGGATAGGTACAAAATAGTACTAAATGGGTGCTAAATATACGTGGTAGAATATTTCAGAGTTGGTCCCCGCCATTATGATGTTTATCACTATTTACCATTAGGTATTCGTTTTTTCAGGTTAACTACAATGAGCGGTACCTATGGAAGCGTAAGGCTAAGCGCTTTGCAATGCAGAAGGAGCAAAGCACACCGTCGACCAACAAGATCATAATTTCTAATCCAAGTAAGAAAAAAGATAGAATTTCTTTTTATTTCAGTATTCAAAAATCCTCTAAAATGCTTTTTTACCCGACTGCCGAAGGAGGGTAATGTGTTTATCAGTCTATGTATGTATGTTTGTTCCTATGTGGTGTTCTAGAGAACAAACGCGTTGGCCGATTTTGATGATTCTTACGTCAATCGATTTGTCTTAACCTTCGAGTGTCACTGGCTTCATTTAAAGAACAATGGCGAAATTTTAGCTGACTTAAATTTGAGCGTCTGAAAGTGAGTTATATACGAAAGACATTCTATTTATTGTCTATGTTTTTTAAAGTATAATTAGGCCTGGTCCAAAATAGATTAAAAAAGAACATAATAAATAAAAAGTTATTTGATTTTTTAGTTCATTTCTTTAGCATAGTGTTGCCATTACATATTTTATCTGCTAAGTGACAAGTAATAACTATATTAAGTAATAATATCATTATTGTATTTATTGCAGTAAATGAGTTAACAATAAAGTTTATGTATAAGTGTAGATGTTCCTTGCAGGTGGTAAGAATATTGTAGTGTAGTAGAAATAAATTAATTACTATTGGCAAAAAGACTAGTACCCAAGTCTAAAAAAAATATAGCTTGGTTGTTGACGACAACCTTTTGATACACGTCAAAGTCACTTAGTTTAAATAAATATACTATTTCCAAAGAGTATACTACACATTTCATGCTAAAATAACTAGGTAAGGAAAATACTAATGCGATATTCCCCTTTTACTTCCACGAAATTGAATAATAAACACATTATTAACAGTTACCCAGACATAACCTACAAAAGTTTATGACTGAATATCTATTATTCTCTACATTCTCGAACAAAAATTCTTGCACAAACTAATTCAGAACATCACCCTGAGTTAAACCAGATATTTTTCATTTAAAGATTTTCGAATTTAATCTCAGCTAAAACAATGTATGGGCACCTGCCATTGTTCTTTAGAAAATAGGAAAATGGCGGCTTTTGGGCGCCATATTGTGGGAGTCAATTTTTTTTTCTTCCTCTCCCATCGTGTGGGGTATCAAAATAAAGAATTTTATGAGGTGATTCCAAAAACATATAACGCTTATAAATATTTAATTGAAACTAATTAAAGAAATCTGGTTTTGGTCAGCCAGCTCGCGAATATGTATCCTCCGACTGCACAGCATTATTTTCTTCTAGTTTTACTTCTTTTTTGTTCACTTTTTAAGCAGCCCGACTGATTTTTGTTTTTACTTTTTTTTTTTACGTTGGGAACCTTCAAAAGGCGCCTGGACTTTTGGGGAAAACACCAGGGAGTGTGGATTTATTTTTACCTCACTAAAACCACCCACGTGTTCACCATCAGCACGTAGAAGAGGCCCCGTGACCTCTCCAAAGACCACCCCGGAGCCCCCTCTGTGGAACGCCTGTTAGAGCACGTCCCTGGGAGACTGAAAAAGCGCCTGATGAATCATGAAGGAGAGGCGTGAGATGATCTTGCAGCCTTCAGACGATGCGGTGAAATACCGGCAGCTTAATAGACGGATCTCAAAGTCCTTGAAAAGAGACCTCCGCCGCTTTAATACTGAATGTATTAAAGACGCGATTGAGCGGAATAAGGGCTCCAAGGTCGATCTGTCTATTGGGCAGAGCCAGCTCACGAAACTGAAGACCGATGATGGCAGGATTGTGTCCGCCAAACCGGAGCTTCTGAGGGATATCGAGAGATTCTATGGACAGTTGTACACGTCAACCAGTAAACCCGTCTAGATTGACCCGACACTATACCGAAGACATTCCGGACGTCAGCCTTTATAAGATTAGGATGGCTCTGAAACAGCTTAAGAACAGCAAGGCACCGGGTGATGACGGAATTACGGCTGAACTCCTGAAGGCGGGTGGAAAACCAGTAGTAGTAGTAGTGCTACAATCTAGGGGTCTTTAAATCAAGAGTGAATAGGTTACTTCTAGGCAAGCGTGCTCCATCGTGGACCACATCATCGCTTACCATCAGGTGAGATAGTGGTCAAGCGCAAGCCTATAACAGATAAAAAAAAAAAACCAGTATTAAGTACTGGTTTTCCACCCGCCTTCAAAAGCTGTTTGACTCCATCATACTCGAGGGGAAAATGCCATAGGCATGGTGCAGGGGTGTGGTGGTACTCTTCTTCAAGAAGGGTGACAATGCCCTACTAAAGAACTATAGGCCCATCTCACTTCTTAGCCATGTCTACAAGCTGTGTTCAAGAGTCATCACGAATCGTCTCGCGCGCAGGTTTGACGATTTCCAGCCTCCCGAACATGCCGGATTCCGTAAAGGCTTCAGCACCGTAGACCACATACATACGCTGCGTCAGGTTATACAGAAGAACGAAGAGTACAACCTGCCTCTCTGCTTAGCGTTTGTGGACTACGAGAAAGCCTTCGATTCGATCGAGACTTGGGCTGTACTGCAGTCTCTCCAACGGTGCCAAATTGACTACCGGTACATCGAAGTGTTGAAGTGTTTATACAAATACGCCACCATGTAAGTTCGACTTCAGGATCAGACTTCGGAACCAGTCCTTCTGCAGCGAGGTGTGAGACAAGGAGACGTGATATCTCCGAAGCTGTTTACCGCTGCACTGGAGGATTTCTTCAAGGTTATGGACTGGAGAGGGCTAGGCATCAACATCAATGGCGAGTACATCACTCACCTTGGGTTTGCCGACAATATAGTGGTTATGGCTGAGACCATGAAGGACCTCAGTACAATGCTCGATGATCTCAGTAAAGTTTCCGAAAGAGTGGGTCTTAGGATGAACATGGACAAAACTAAGGTGATGTTGAATGCCCATGTTACACCCACTCCTATCAAGGTCGGAGACTCAACACTCGAAGCTGTGGGTGACTATATCTACTTGGGACAAACGATCCAATTGGGTAGGGCCAACTTCGAGAAAGAGGTCAACCGTCGAATCCGACTCGGCTGGGCAGCGTTCGGGAAGATGCGCGGTGTCTTCTCGTCCAACTTACCACAGTGCCTCAAGACGGAAGTCTATGACCTGTGTGTGTTGCCAGTGATGACAGATGGCTCTGATACGTGGTGGCTTACAATGGGCCTCCTCAGGAAGCTTACAGTCACTCAAAGGGCAATGGAGAGGGCTATGCTCGGAGTTTCCTTGCGTGATCGAATCAGAAATGTCGAGATCCACAAGAGAACCAGGGTTACCGACATAGCCCGAAGAATTGCCAAACTTAAGTGGCAGTGGGCAGGGCACATTGCTCGCAGAACGGAAGGCTGATGGGGCAGAAAGGTTCTGGAGTGGCGACCGCGAACCGGAAGACGTTGCGTTGGAAGGCCTCCCACCAGGTGGACCGATGACCTGGTGAAGGTTGCGGGGTTCCGCTGGTTGCGAGACGCACGGGACCGGTCAATGTGGCGACGCTTGGGGGAGGCCTATGTCCAGCTGTGGACGTCTTTCGGCTGATATGATGATGATGATGGGAAGGTACACTATCCCCGGGTGACATAGGCTGCTTTTTATCCCTGTATTCCCAAGGGAACGGGCAATACGCGGGCGGAACCGCGAGGCGTCCGCTAGTACCGTATATTTTGGAATAACTAGCTATTAACTGTTGCCAAACTGCATCGTTCTAATGGTACAATCTTATATTTGCAGCTCGTCCACTAACGTCAGTCGGGCCGGGCCGCCCTCCCCGCGCCCCCCCCAAGCCTCAACAACCAACGCCGCCTACACCCCCCACGCAGGCATTAGTGGTAAGTTGCAATATTTTAATGACATACCAAAAAGGAGGAGGTTCTTTGTTCCACTGTCTGTTTTTTTTTTCTGTGTGTATGTTCTCCGATTTAATACTGCTCGTCCGTCGGCATCGAGTCTGGGTCTAACTTGCTTAATTTAGATTGGAATTCTAGAGGTATTTTTAGGGTTCCGTACCTCTAAAGGTAAAAAAAGGAACCCTTATAAGATCACTCTCTTGTCCGTCTGTCTGTCCGAGTGTCACCACCGATTTTCTTAGGAACGGGTGGACCTAGCAAGTTGTAATTTATACCAGATACTAAGGTCTATAGTCCCTATTAGGTGTAAAAAAATCAATACGATAAAAAGGCAAATTTAGATTTCCGCAAAAACTTGTAAGTACCAAAATTTACCTTAATTATCAACTTTTATTATTTTTCGGAGTTTTCCCTGTAAGACCTTGCTTTTAACCAAAATTGACAATTCTAGGTCAACCGGAAGTACCCTATAGGTTTTGGGTCGAAAACCTATATGGTAGTTCCCGTTGACCTAGAATCACGAAATTTGGCAAAAAGTAAAGACAGCACAAATAAAGGAAAAATTCCAAAAAAATAATAAACGTTGAAAATTAAAGGGTGTCCCTAGTTGCATACATGCTTACATAGATGACGCCACTTTGGGTACGGAACCCCTCGTGCGCGAGTCCGATTCGCACTTGGCCGGTTTTTTTATAGGTAGGCTCGCGCTTGATCGCTATCTCACCTGATGGTAAGCGATGTTGTGATCGACGGTGTAGCACGCTTGCCTAGAAGTAACCTTTTCACTTTTGACTTAAAAACTCCGAGGTTGTAGCTATCGGGAAACACAGACTCCGGCAGGGAATTCCACTCCTTAGCTGTACGCATAATGAAAGTATTTCCAAAACGTTTAGTGCGTTTGGGTGGGATGTCCACCATGTACCGATGGCGCATCGCCGTACGTCTTGTAGTCTGATGATGAATCGGGCTAGGCAGAATTAGATCATGAAATTCCATCGCACACTCCCCTGTATGCAACAAAGATCTGATCCATCCTGGACCTAAAAAATCTTATTCCACTTGTCTCTTTACAGTTTTTGTTTACACCGCAATACTGGCATATATTTTTAAGATGTGGATAACGTTGTGGGTTACACATATGTTACTTTTGTTAGTTTTTTTAATTTTTATCTTTTGTATTTTTTTTGTGTAACTGTTTGTTTTCCCAAAATAAATAAATATGCGTATAATAAAAACAGATTAAGAGGTTATTTGCGTCAGGTATCACGCATAGCATAAAAAAAAAAACAGTAAAAAACCTTTTTTTTAAACAAACTTTTTTCGCAGTCTACTCAGCAAACCCTTTCAATTTATACCCATATCATGGCAGTGCACAAAAAATAACAAGTCCGCCATATTGGATTTAGAATGACGTCACTTAGCTAACCATGCATTGTCATCCAAACTAAACGTGTATGAAAAATTTCATCATAATCGGTTGAGGATAACTGCTTTAAAATTCAGTTGCAAGATTTGACCCGAACACACTTACATACATACATTACAAATTTAATAATAGCTTGTAAAAGGAAAAAAATCAATACATATATGGAGGAGCTCGTGGCTAAATAATAACAGCCGCACGGGTCGATCATCAAGGTTAAACAACGCTTGACGAGGTCGGTCCGTGGATGGGTGACCATTTCAACATACCGAGTTTCCTCCGTGCCTCGGAAAGCACGTTAAGCCGTTGGTCCCGGCTGTCATTTGAAGATCTTTGACAGTCGTTACGGGTAGTCAGAAACTTGAGATTTGACACCAGTCTTGCCAAGGGGTACCGTGTTACCCAGTTACTGGGTTGTGGAGGTCAGATAGGCAGTTGCTCCATGTAAAACACTGGTACTCAGCTGAAGCCGGTAAGATTGGAAGCCAACCCCAATATAGTTGAGGAAAAGGCTAGGCAGATTGATTGATATAGAAAGTATGCGCCACGACCGCGCTAAACGATCATCGCTCAGCATAATACTGGGAATCGTATGCGTGACAGAGCCGAGCTACAGCGCTGATAAACGCCACTAAGCCGCTAAGGTCGACTGCTAGAAAATGCCTAAGGCATTAAGTCCGCCTCTGTACGTTTGTGTCCATAAAGTATTAAATAAATAAATAAGCCATTTTTCCCTCTTACAGCCGGTGTCAAGCACGGCAGCAACCAGCGCAGGCATGTACCGAGTGACAGGATGTGGTGCAGTAGAAGTGGCCGCACATCTCCGTCTGTTGGGGGAGAGCCTTGCCATCATAGGAGAACGACTCAAGGAGCATGAGGTAAGAGTTACAAGTATTTTGTAAATCCTCATTGTTGTATTCTATATCTGAGCTGTGTAAGTACAGGCATATTTATGTGATGAGACATATCAAGGAGCTCGTAGTTCAAACAGGCAATCAAAGTTAAACAATGAAAAGAAAGAAAGAAAACACATTTATTTGACACAAGCCAGAGCACACAAAATATACATGAAAAAAAAAAAAGAAAACTTAGATTCATCATCTGCCTAGCCTTTTTCCCAATTATTGTTGGGGTCGGCTTCCAGTCTTACCGGATTTAGCTGAGTACTAGTGTTTTACATGGAGCGACTGCCTATCTGACCTCCACAACCCAGTAACTGGGTAACACGATACCCCTTGGCAAGACTGGTTGTCAGATCTCAGGCTTCTGACTACCCGTAACGACAATAATATAAAACAAAATAAAATTGTTTATATATATATACACAATATTCTATACTATATACACAATATTCTGTGTGTCCCACGGCTGCGCCAAATAGGAGCAGTTCAGCAAAATGTCGGGCAACTAGTGCCGACGCTGGTTTTCAACTGGACCTGTGACTGATGACGTGACGGACGACTATAAAACTGCTTTACAGTTTTAGTACTAAATGTGTTTGTGATAAAAGTACTTACTTATATAAAAGATAAAAATAGATGGGTTGTAAGTGTATATTACAAATAATAAGAAAATACGTGTACACTACATAAGAATAAATGCTTGCTGAGGTTGGATAAAAACCGGCCAAGTGCGAGTCTGACTCGCGCACTAAGGGTTCCGTACCATTATCGCAAAAAACGGCAGACAATCACGTTTTTTTGTATGGGAGCCCCACTTACTATTTATTTTATTACATGTTTTGTTTTTGTTGTTATAGTGGCAACAGAAATACATCATCTGTAAATCAACTGTCTAGCTATCACGGTTCCTGAGATACAGCCTTGTGACAGACAGACAGACGGACAGTGGAGTCTTAATAATAGGGTCCTGTTTTTAGGGTTCCGTACCCAAAGGGTAAAAACGGGACCCTATTACTAAGACTTCGCGATCCGTCTGTCTGTCTGTCTGTCTGTCTGTCTCCAGGCTGTATCTCATGAACCGTGATAGCTAGACAGTTGAAATTTTCACAGATGATGTATTTCTGTTGCCGCTATATCAACAAATACTAAAAACAATATGAAGTAAATATTAAAGGGGGGCTCCCATACAACAAACATGATATTTTTGCCGTTTTTTGCTCGATATTGATAACGGGAACAGGTAGACGCTTGAAATATTCACAGAATATTTAGTTGTATATTTACTTCAAAAAATAACAATTAATAAATTAAAATAAAATAAATTAAGGGGGGCTCCCATACAACAAACGTGATTTTTATGCAGTGTTTTGCGATAATGGTACGGAACCCTTCGTGTGCGAGTCCGACTCGCACTTGGCCGGTTTTTATCCTTTGGGTAAGGAACCCTAAAAACTGACAAGCTGGCAACTCGGCGTCAGCGTGTCTCTGGAGTTCAAAGTCAAAATTATTTATTTCAAATAGGCCATTACGCGGCACTTTTGAACGTTAAAAATTTCAATTTAAAGTAATAATAATTGGCATCAATTATTATTATGTTAAATTGAAATTTTTATAATACCGTCTATTCGGCTAAGTAGCTTGTTATGGAGAAGCCCTTTTAAAAATAAAGGTGATTTACAACATTTGCATACATGCATTCATTCATATACGTGAGAACGATGCACCCAGACTAACACTGCTATACTACGTACAGGTATAAAGTTTTACCAGCTAAACAGGTAAATTCATTCATTTGATAAATAGGAACATGGTTCTCACATACTTACAAATATTGCAAACATAGGTAAATTACGTAATTCAACATCAACGGAACAGTCTGTGCGAGTCTAACTCTACCAGTGCCTCATTGCCAATGATTTTCTTAGCCCGCTTTTCGATATATTTTTATATAAAACAAATTTAGGTTAGTTATACTACCATTTCAAAAAATATGTAAAATAAAATAAAATAATTAGAAATTGCAACAAGTTTAGGAAGCAACACAAGTTATTTATAAAAAATATTCCACTCAGGAAAGAACGTGTTGACCTAGTAAATAAATTAAATAATTACCAAATCAAATTAGAAGACAGCAAAAATATCTATGAGATTGACACACACCGCTTGCAGACAGAAATCCAGGTTCTTGAGAACAGACTTAGTTCTCTTTACAATAAATATGTAAATTCAAAATTACAAATTAAAGAACACATTTTGGCTGCAAATGAGTTAGTGATGTGTCAGTGTAACTGCCAGACAGTATCAAATCTAATTGCAGTCCAGCCTGATGCTACGGAGGACCCGGTCCAAGCTGAGAGGGTGTCTCAAGACAGTGTCTTCGTACAAGACAGATCTAATGTAGCACAGGATTTGCCTCAAGTAAACCGGCCTGAATGTGCTGGCTTTGCATTTAGTCATAGTAATGAAGGTTTTCATTCGGTTATGTTTTCAGATGGTATTGGAAAGGGTTTAGGTAAATTAATAAATGGCAATCAGAGTCATTCCACTTTTAATTATTGCATGCCCGGGTCATCGTACAAGCAAATAATGGAATCTGTGACAAAGAATATATATAAACCAGATACCAATATAACTGTATTTGTAGGTAATAGTATAAAAGTAAAAAAAGATGACATCACTGAGTGTGTAACAGAGATGTTAAAGTTAAATTGCAATAGTAATTGTTGAGCTCCTAAAATTCTAAGTTGAGCTGCACGGTTATTGACAAATGCGTGCACTGACTGGACAGGTCCACTCAATCTGGCTGGTTCTTTTCTCAAAAGACCATTTCAGACATCAGTCTACATGGTCTTCACATGATCTAACCAAGTTTTTGTCTGGACTTTAAAAGAGACTGTGACCTCTGAGTTTGTTTCGGCCTTTCTTCTCAGAGTAGTCAGACAGGAAACGCCGACCTCATCTAGTTTTAAAAAATATGATCGACATGTGAAAGTGTTTGTACAAACCAACTTACAGAAAATAAATCATTTATCATTTATCAATAAAATTATTTTGTGTGCATTCCCTTACTTGGATAAATTGTCAAATAGACAAAATAATCACATTCACATGCTTAATAAGCATCTGCACTTTCTTGTGAGTCACTATAGTGATAAACTAGTTTTTTTTGACATCAACATTTTTGTTGATAAATTAAAGTCGACAGGCGATACTTTGTATCTGCCTCTTAGGGTAAGACAGAAAATAGCTCGGTAAACTCAGACATAAGTAGTATGTCGAAGTATCCAGTTATTATTGATATTAGTAATAGTACTAATTTAAAGGGGGTGTATACCTTGAGTAACGTTAGCAAAAACGCTATTAATATTTATTCTTTAAACTAGTTGATAGGACAAGGGAGGGTACCAATAACGGAATAGATACGAGTATATCCACCATCAAAAAGGTACCTTCTTGCTCACAAAAATATAATTTAAAAAAAATGTCTGAGCAGAATTCTCTGAAATTATTCCACCAGAATATTCAGGGTTTTTCTTCGAAGGAATTGGAAATCGAACTGTTTTTAGAAAAATCAATGTTCGAAATTATTTGTTTTACGGAGCATTGGCTGAAAGATTATGCAATGCTAATCAATTATGAAAATTATACTGTGGGCAGTTGTTTTAACAGAAAGATTATGTTGCGTGGGGGTTCACTTATATTAATTAAAAAGGGTATTAAATCAAAACCTCGTAAAGATATAGTAGACCTATCAGTTGAACAAAGTGTTGAACTGTCCTGTGTTGAGCTGGATAAGCATGTCATAGTGTGCGTCTACAGACCCCCTAATTATAAGAACTACTCTATTTTCGAGTCAGTGATGGAAGATGTTTTGGCAAAACTTGCAATGGGTAATAAACTAGTAATTGTCTGTGGTGACTTTAATATTAATATTTTAGAAGATAATTCAGGTAAATGATTTAAAGAGATTTAATAACCTACTGCAGGTTATTAAATCTCTTTAAATCATTTAATTTGTCACATGTGTTTATGGAACCAACCCGAACTGCACGGTGCAAAAATGCACGGTGGTAGGGTACTTTGTAGTACCCGCCTGGCTGGCAACCACCCTCAAGTTGAAAATCTGTCGCCAAGCACCTTCCGGTGTGTTCCGACAGCAGCACTTGAGAGCCAGTTCCCTTCTAGGCTTTGTGTGCTTACCACCATCGGCCACATCATCACTGACCACGGTGAGATTGTGGTCAAACACAGGCCTATACATAGTAAAAAAAAAAAAAAAAAAAAAAAAAACTACACTGACTTCTGCTACATGTATTGATAATGTTTTTTGTTGCTGCAACTACTTGGACAAGGCCATTATAAATTATCTGCCTTCGGATCATAGTGGGCTACTGGTGACATTTGAGTACATTATGCGAATAAAACAAGTGCAGATTCAATCCAGACCAATAACAGCCGGTAAATTAAATAAATTTAACAGTACTTTAATCTGTAAGTTAAGCGATCAGGACCTCACAGTGAATAATGGTAATATTTTGTATGATAAAGTTTTCTCAGTGGTTCAAAAAGAGTTCAATAACACTTTTAAGAAGAAAACTAAAACTATATGCCCTAAGTTTTTATTCAGTGACTGGGCGACTACAGGACTTAGGAAAAGTAGGGAAAGACTTTACGAGCTATATGGCCTTAACCCTTGTATTAACACTGAAACTTTTAATAAGTATGTTGCTACTTACTCAAGAATTTTTAAAAATACATGCAAGGCAGCTAAGGCCTTGTACATTAGCAATAAGGTTAAATTAGCAGAAAATAAAATCAAGACGGTTTGGAAAATTATAAATAATGAAGCGAATAGGAATAAAAGAAATAATACTGATTACACGCTTGAGACCACACACGGACTTATTAGAGATAACAAAAAAGTTGCGCAAGAATTTGTAAATTTCTTTACCAACATCCCAATTAAAACGACTGAAATCTTAAATTCTTCGCCCTCGATTGCTTTTGGATTATTAAACGCGAACGTTTCAGCCTGCCCGAATGTATTTAACTTTTCACATATAAATCCCATAACAGTAATAAAAACTTTTAAGCAAATCAAGCAAATCAATGATGGTAATATTCTATATAAAAAAGTTTTCTCAGTAATCCAAAAGGAGTTCAATAATTCTTTTAGGAAAAAAACTAAAACTGTATGCCCTAAGTTTTTATTCAGTGACTGGGCGACTGAAGGACTCAGGAAAAGTAGGGAAAGACTTTACGAGCTCTATGGCCTTAAGCCTTATATTAACACTGAAACTTTTAACAAGTATGTTGCTACTTATTCAAAAATTTTTAGAAATACGTGTAAAGTAGCTAAGGCTTTATACATTGGTAATAAAGTTAAAACCGCAGAAAATAAAATCAAGACTGTTTGGAAAATTATAAACAATGAAACGAACAGAAACAAAAGAAATAATACTGATTACACGCTTGAAACTACACATGGACTTATTAGAGATAACAAAAAAGTTGCTCAAGAATTTGTGGATTTCTTTACCAGCATCCCAATTAAAACTACTGAAACCATAAATTCTTCGCCCTCACTTGCTTCTGGTTTATTAAACGCAAACGTTTCAGCCTGCCCGACAGAATTTAACTTTTCACATGTAAACCCAATAACAGTAATAAAAGCTTTTAAGCAAATCAAGATCAAATTGACCGAAGATCTATGGGGAATGTCCATCAAAGTTTGTACCTCCATTATTCAGACTATAGCGCCGTACTTAGCTTTAATTTTTAATTTGTGTGTAGATCAAGGAGTCTTTCCGGATCTAATGAAACATAGTAAGGTTATACCACTTTTTAAATCCGGGAACAGTAAAGACACAAATAATTATAGACCAGTATCGGTGCTGCCGGTTTTCAGCAAGATATTTGAAAAGATAATGCTAAATCAGATGCTCATTCATTTTAATACGAATAACATCCTACACGATAAACAGTATGGTTTTACCAAAGGACGTTGTACGACTGACGCTTGTGTCACCTTATTAAAACATATCTTTGAAGCGTGGGAAGAGGCACAAGATGCCATAGGGGTTTTCTGCGACCTGTCGAAAGCATTTGATTGCGTTGATCATGAAACATTACTTTTGAAACTTGAGCATTACGGGCTAGGCCAATCAGCGTTGAGTTTAGTTAAATCTTATTTAAATGATAGACAGCAATTAGTTCAAATAAACGGTGTCAATTCGTCCGGGTTAACCGTGAAAATGGGGGTACCCCAGGGTTCAATTTTGGGTCCTTTCTTGTTTCTAGTCTACATTAACGATTTACCTCATCTATTGAAAAACAATCTAAACATGGTGTTATTTGCTGATGACACTTCGTTGATTTTTAAGATAAATAGACGTACGAGTAACGTTGACGATGTGAATACCGTCTTGCGACAGGTTCAAAATTGGTTCACAGCTAATAATCTAGTTTTAAATGCTAAAAAGACTAAGTGCATAAAATTTGTCTTGCCGAATGTCAAAAGTAATGATTGTGACATTTTATTAAACAAGGAGAAGCTAGAATTCGTCGATAAAACGGTTTTTCTGGGGATCACGCTAGACTCGAGGTTGCAATGGGGGCCTCATTTAATATCACTTGCGGGGCGGCTAAGCTCGGCAGCTTATGCTGTTAGAAAAATACGTCAGTTTACTGATGTCGATACCGCAAGATTAGTCTATTTTAGTTATTTTCATAGTATAATGTCTTACGGTATCTTACTATGGGGAAGGGCTGCAGACATTGAGTCAATTTTTATTCTGCAAAAACGAGCCATCAGAGCGATATACAATCTTCGCCGGCGCGATTCTCTAAGGGAACTGTTTAAGAACATTAACATCATGACGGTACCTTGTCAATATATTTATGAAAACATCATGTATGTTAGAAAGAATTTACATCTTTTTAGTAAAAACGGTGACAGACATAATTATGTTACTAGAAATAGGGATCAACTAATTCAACCAGGTTTCAGGCTGGCTAAAGTAGCATCATCTTTTATGGGGTACTGTATAAAATGTTACAATAAAATTCCTCCCCACATTCTACAACTAAATGAGACGAAATTTAAGACTTGTATAAAACGCACACTATGTAGGCAAGCATATTATAAGTTGGGGGATTACATCGCTGATAAAAATGCTTGGCTCAATGCTGGTCCTGCTCCGCAGCCACTAGGGCGCAAGAACAATTAGTGATGGGCAGAAAAGTATCGAAGTATTGTTGGACATGCTGAAGACTGTATGCAAATTTTTGTATTGTATAAACTCAATTTCTTTTAGTATTATATAATTGCACAGCACATGTGTGAGTACTATGTTCCGACTGTAGATAAATCTACCATTCACTGTACCTATATGTCGTTCGTTGACTTCTGTGTGCCCTGGCAGTTGAGTGTGTCATGCTCTCTCTAATTTCTCTCTGATGGTGGCACATGTGTTGGATCATTCGGTTCCCTTCATGATGGTTGAGCTGAGTGGTGCCGATCCATGCGTCATGTTCGTGAACGGGCGCCATCAGTTGGGATTGGTCATAACTTAGCTGTCTCGGCCTGTTAAAGTGCTTTTTTTTAATTATTTGTTACTCTAGACGCTTTTACGTACACGTCTTTTTACATCGTTCTCACATATATGTATTTTTTCAACAAGAATGATGTAACCAAAAACTTGTAATTAAAACTGATGGAAAAGAGTGTCCGGGGAGTTTCTTGCAAATTCTTCTCCATTGAGACCTACAGACGCTTGCGAATTTGCAACTAGAGTCATCTTTTTATTAATTTTTTGTTTGACAATTCAAAAGTACTTCTAAAGTTTAATTGAAATAAATACCTTGATTTTGATTTTGATTTTGAAAAGGTTAAACCGACTGAAGATCTGTGGGGAATGTCCATCAAAGCTTGTACCTCCATTATTCAGACTATAGCGCCATACTTGGCTTTGATTTTCAATTTGTGTGTGGATCAAGGAGTTTTTCCGGATCTAATGAAATATAGTAAAGTTATACCACTTTTTAAATCTGGGGACAGTAAAGACACAAATAATTATAGACCAGTATCCGTGTTGCCGGTTTTCAGCAAGGTATTTGAGAAGATAATGCTAAATCAAATGCTCATTCATTTTAATACGAATAACATCTTGCATGTTAAACAGTATGGTTTCACCAGAGGACGTTGTACAACTGACGCTGGTGTCACCCTATTGAAACACATCTTTAATGCGTGGGAAGAGTCGCAAGATGCCATAGGTATCTTCTGCGACCTGTCGAAGGCGTTTGATTGCGTTAATCATGAAACATTACTTCTGAAACTTGAGCATTACGGGCTAGGTCAAGCAGCGTTAAGTTTGGTTAAATCTTATTTGAATGATAGACAGCAATTAGTTCAGATAAACGGTGTGAATTCGTCGGGGTTAAACGTAAAAATGGGGGTACCCCAGGGCTCAATTTTAGGTCCTTTCTTATTTTTAATATACATAAACGATTTACCCCGTTTATTGGAAAACAAACTAAACATGGTGTTATTTGCTGATGACACATCTTTAATTTTTAAAATAAATAGACGTACTTGTCGGGTTGACGACGTAAATAACGCGCTTCGGCAGGTTCAGGATTGGTTCACTGCCAATAATTTAGTTTTAAATGGTAATAAAACCAAGTGCGTAAAATTTTCCTTGCCGAATGTCAAAAGTACTGATTGTGACATTATATTAAACAAGGAGAAACTAGAATTCGTCGATAAAACGGTTTTCCTGGGGATCACGCTGGACTCAGGGTTGCAATGGGGTCCTCATTTGGTATCCCTTGCAGGGCGGCTGAGTTCGGCAGCGTATGCTGTTGCAAAGATTCGTAGGTTAACCGATGTGGATACCGCGAGACTAGTCTATTTTAGTTATTTTCATAGTATAATGTCTTACGGTATCCTACTATGGGGAAGGGCTGCAGACATTGAGTCAATTTTTATTCTGCAAAAACGAGCCGTCAGAGCAATATATAATCTTCGCCGGCGCGATTCTCTAAGGGAACTGTTTAAGGACATTAACATCATGACGGTTCCTTGTCAATATATTTATGAAAACATCATGTACGTGAGAAAAAATTTACATCTTTTTAGTAAAAACGGCGACAGACATAATTACGTTACTAGAAATAGGGACCAATTAGTTCAACCAGGTTTCAGACTGGCTGAAGTAGCCTCATCTTTCATGGGGTACTGTACAAAATGTTACAATAAAATTCCTCCCCACATTCTTGAACTGAATGAGACGAAGTTTAAAACCTGTATAAAACGCACACTATGTAGGCTGGCATATTATAAGTTGGGGGATTACATGACTGATAAAAATGCTTGGCTCAATGCTAGTCCTGCTCCACAATCCACAACCACTAGGGCGCAATAACAAGTGATATGCAGAACATTATTGTTTTGAGGTATTGTTGGACCTGCTGAAGACTGTATGAATTATTAATATTTGCATTGTATAAACTCAATTTCCTTAGTATTGTATAACTGCACAGCACGTGTGTGAGTACTATGTACCCAACTGTAAATCTACCATTTACTGTACCTATGCGTGGTTCGTTGACTTGTGTGTGCCCTGGCCGTTGAGTGTGTCATGCTCTCTCAAATGTCTCTCTGATGGTGGCGCGTGTGTTGGATCATCCGGTTCCCTTCATGATGGTTGAGCTGGGTGGTGCCAATTCATGCGTCATGTTCGTGAACGGACGCCGTCAGTTGGGATTGGTCATAACTTAACTGCTTCGGATGTTATTTTTTTTTCTAGTATCTATTATATAACTGCGCAGTACATGTGTGAGTACTTCTAATACTTTGTCTGTAGGTGGTATAGTGGGTAGTGCTATTCTGGGTGCATTGTCCTCACATGTATGAATTTAATAATGTATGTTCCTAAATATTGTAAAAAAACATTTTTTTTTAAAAAGAGTAAGTATGGAGTTTCTTGTGCATTCTTCTCCATAACAAGCTACTTTCCGAATGCACGGTAGAATCATTTTAATGTAACGTTCAAAAGTGCCGCTTGGTGGCCTAGTTGAAATAAAATATCTTTGTCTTTGTCTTTGTCTTTCTTTGAAAATTTAAAGGGTATTTCAACAAGGACGGGTCGATGTTAAAATTGAATAAAACAAGATGTGTCACAGAATAAATAATAGTACAAGTACAGAAGACTCAGTTCGTGCAACAATTCATTGAAATAGAGACTCCTGCTAGTTAGCAACAAAGTGCAATTCAGCTCGCATAAGCGCTCAGTGCCTAACGTGATATTCACCTAAACGTTGCCGTTCTCTTCTAACGCGTATCTCCGTCTCTCTCTGGCGCGGTTTGACTCGGCTCGTAAGGGTTGTCGACTTGCCGCTTTCGCTTACATCCACTATATACCTACTTAACCACGTAATCTTTCTTATGTTTGATGCCTATGATTACACGGTCAAGTAAGTAGATAGACAATTAATATTATAGACCGTCATTTTGTTTGGTACTTAACAAATGAAAACTAGGTTACCTAAACTTCATTTACTATAACATTAGACATTTAAATAAGCCCATTTTAGAGCCCGGTCAATCGATTTTGTCTTCTATTTTGTTGGTGATACGACAAATGGAAGCTGTAGTAAACAGTTGGTTTTGGTAACAGATTTGTGCTTTTTATATCATCCTTATGTGTACGAGACAGAACACAAAATCGGTTGAACGGGCTGTAAAACGAGTTGTAAAGACGTCTAATGTTATTTCAAATTGAGTATAGGTACCTACCTCTTTGTTTACTCTTTAGTGATATTTTTTGTTAGTTTATTTAAAGTTGGCTTGAAGAACTCTTACGAAATATTTTTTGTTTGTTCGTTAGGTATAAGTAAGTACCTAGTTTTATATACAAACGTTAACTTTAACAAGTGCGTACACTTACTCAGGCTATTGGTAAATTCATAGGCTAAGTAGGTAACTACTTAGGCAATTATAATTTATTTTAAACTGGATCTAAAGCGTTTATTTTAATGTTAACAAAACAGTAACCATTCAATAAAAAAAGAAATCAAATTATATTTGTGAACAACACGAATATCTAAAATATCTAAGTAGGTGGGTACCTATTTAGGTATTTCACACACCTATTCATTCTTTTAGGAACACCAAAATGCTTAAATTTTTATACAAAACTCGTACACATTATGCACCTACTACCGATAGTTACAGATTATTTATGTAATGATTTAAATAGGTACAACAAAATAGCTTACCTTTCAAAATCTTTCGGTACTTTAAAAAAACTTAATATCGATTCATTGTTCTTTGCTTTATTTAAACACCCGTAAACACAACAATATCTTTTAAAGGCCTTAGAAGTACGTTTAGAAGTCATCGTTATTTGCTGCATAATATAAATAACGTGGCTAACGTGCGAGCCAAGCGGTAAGCGGCAACCTAATGCGTTATTCCCTCTGCAAGGTACCGCCGGCCGATCGTACCTAAACTGCGGAGTGACACCCCCCTGGATGTGTGTGAGATATTAACGAAAGAACATCGGGCGTTTTTTACCCGATTTTTTAAAAGTCGCGAACATAAACCAAAACATTTTTAAATGATAGTGTTTGCAATCATATTTAATATTGTGTAGTTATTTTGATTCACAATAATGGGAAAATGGAAATAATTAGTAAAATGAAAATCATATTTTAAGTTGACTATTTTTCCTAATTACTAAACTACCGCTCAGTAAGTTAAAATATCACTCCGTGGTATTTTTGTAAACCCAATCATACTAAATCCGTCAAGTTGATGTGCATGTTTCGTTCTCACTCTCGCCCATAGTCCTAAAACTGGTTTATGTTGCGCTCGCGCAGGTAGCTAGCTTATCTTACTACATCGCAGTCCTTCGTCATCCGTCGTAGCGATCTGTGTTTTACTGTGTTCCCATTGTGGTCTGAGTCAACTAATTACCTACTGCTTGTTTACTGGATTTCGTGACAAAGCCTCGAGGGCTATTACTGTTCCTGTATACACGGCCGCCGCACTGTTGGGAGTTGCGCGCACATCGCCAGTGTGGTATACTTTTTATCTTGGGCTGTATATCAAGACGAATTTCACACACCTACGGCGTTTTTAGACGAAACTATTTTAGATTTAGATGCAGCAGAATAAAAGTTAAGAGAAAAATATGTTGTTTTAATTATTTTTGATTCCCTTTTTCCTCTTCAATGATTGCCCAAAAACATTTATAAATATTTTTTAAATGTCCATTTTCTCCTTATTGCCACGACCCACAGATATGGGAACTATACCATTGTAAACTAGATTTAATTGCC
Organism: Anorthoa munda; assembly: GCA_945859665.1. NCBI lineage: Eukaryota > Metazoa > Arthropoda > Insecta > Lepidoptera > Noctuidae > Anorthoa > Anorthoa munda. Next base: position 10,813,549 of record OX243917.1, on the reverse strand, counting down.
TATCCACCGTACCTAATTTTATTTTTGTTCGCCGTAGGTAACTGTCCCATACAAAAATGCCCGATGTCCTTTATTTTTTATTTAAAAGGCCCATTTATGCCAATTATGGATGGAATATGACATCGTTCAAATGTCCGCCGCGGTTTCGTATGGTGGCACGAATCCGAAGGGTCCAATTTTTTATGACTCTACTGCGAACGGCAGCGCTATCTCTGATACATGACAGAATACAAGGGTAGGATATAGTAGGTAGGTAGGGTTGGTAGGTACCTACCTAGGTAGGGTAGGGTATGTAGATAGGGTAACGTTGGTAGGTAGGTAGGTAGGGTAGGGTAGGTAGGTAGGGTAGGTAGGTAGGGTAGGTAGGTAGGGTAGGTAGGTAGGGTAGGTAGGTAGGGTAGGTAGGTAGGGTAGGTAGGTAGGGTAGGTTGGTAGGGTATGTAGATAGGGTAGTTAGATAGGGTAACGTTGGTAGGTAGGTAGGTAGGTAGGGTAGGTACCTACCTACCCTACCTACCTACCAACGTTAGGTTAGGTAGGGTTGGTAGGTAGGTAAGGTAGGGTATGTAGATAGGGTAACGTTGGTAGGTAGGGTAGGTAGGTAGGTAGGGTAGGGTACGTAGATAGGGTAACGTTGGTAGGTAGGGTAGGTTGGTAGAGTAGGTAGGGTTGGTAGGGTAGGATACGTAGATAGGGTAACGTTGGTAGATAGGGTAGGTAGGTAGATAAGATAAGATAAGTCTTTATTTGCCTTAAACATGGTATAAAGTTGTTACAGTCAGTTATTAATATAAAGTCCACATGTTTAGCTATACAGGATATGTATCAATTGCATGCAAAATAAATAAGTATTAGTTAATTGCTGTTCAATGTCACAGATAAGGTCAATACAATAATATAATAATTAATCTGAGCATTATCCGCAATGACAAAAGATTATTTTAAATTTATTGTTAAAAAATATCTTTCTTATTCTTATTCTTATTCTTTATTGCACAAAAAACATAAAATAAAGATACAAATACAATGGACAATTTATGTACAAAGGCGAGCTTAACCCATAATTGGGTTCTCTAACAGCAAACCTCAGTTGTTATTGGAAATTTGCGTATGAGGACAGTGATCCAAGTGCACAACAAAATTACAAGTAAAAAAAAAAATTAAAAATCGTTGAATATTTAAAATCATAAAAAAAATCATAACATCATATCTTCAATGTCATAAAACATATGTTCTTTCAGCCATTTCAATAATCTGTTTTTAAATGAGTTAATATTATATAACAATTTAATTTCTTTTGGAATTCTATTATAAATGCGAATACACATGACTAGGAAACTTTTGGCATACTTGGCTGATTTAGGAGTATCCTGCAATACAAGTCTGCATGGATCTCTAGTTCGAGAGTTAATTTGATAGGCTTTTTTAAACAATCCCTTATTATTATAAACATAATAACATATTTCGTAAATGAAGAGTGACGGAAGAGGTATAATATACCTAGCTTTTTAAAGAAAGGTTTACATGACTCGTCAGGACGGATACCACAAATGGCTCGGATGCATTTCTTTTGCGCAATAAATGCTCTGCGTCTATCCGTGCTGTTACCCCAAAAGATAAGCCCATATCGTAAGATGGATTCTATATAGGCGTGATATGCAGTAATTGCTGTTTTTATGTTGGTTATATTCTTTATTTGTCTGAGAGCATAAACAAACTTATTAATCCTACCGCACAAATTATCCAGATGTACTTTCCAATTCAGATCTTGATCTATGAGTACTCCTAAGAATTTAGTTTGTGAAACTTCTTTTAGCCTGTCAATATTAAGTTTGAAATTATGTTTAGTATGTTTTGATTTATTAAACTGCATATATTTATCTAAATTGATTTTTAAATTATTTGTCTGTAACTATTTTATAATGTCGTCAATAGTATTATTAATGTCCATCTCATGATCAGATTTCGTTTTATACTTTTTGTCAGATGTCACAATAATTGAAATGTCATCTGTAAATAATACACATTTATGTTTAGTCACTAGTGGTAAGTCATTTATGTATAATAGAAACAATAAGGGTCCCAATACACTCTCTTGGGGGACGCCGCAGTTATTAACTCTATAGTTAGAAGAATACGAGGTTAATAGATTTTCATTTACTTTATTAATAACAACGTATTGCTTTCGGTTGCTTAAATAAGACGCGATTCACTGTAGTGCTAAACCTCTTATTCCATTTTTTTTTAGTTTTTTCAACAAGATATCATGTGCCACAAAGTCGAAAGCTTGTGATAGGTCGAAGAATAGTCCTGTCGGTAAATAATTTTTATTTAAGAAATTATGAATATATCTTAAAAGGTCAGCAATAGTAGGGTAGGGTTGGTAGGTAGGTAGGTAGGTAGGGTAGGGTACGTAGATAGGGTAGGTAGATAGGGTAACGTTGGTAGGTAGGGTAGGTAGGTAGCAAGTTTATGGGGGCAAAGCCGTGGGCACAGCTAGTAATGAAATATATTGGGATCTGCTTGCAGTCAGACCTGCTACAGTTAAATACATTGTTCAATATAATTTTTCAGCCCTCTTTTATTATTTATAATTTTATCATTTGTCCTATACAGGGCCAGATCGCAGTATCGGGCTCCGTGTCGGTGCTGCTGGACACCCTGCTGTGCTCGCTGGCGCCGCTGCTGAGCGTGTGCCGCGCGCTGCCCGCCATCGCGCCGCCCGCGCGCACGCTGCAGGACACGCTGCACAACATCGCTTACATCATGCCCGGACTGTAGTGCCAGCCTGCTACTGTGTGTGTGTCACTGTACTACACGGTGTCTCGCGGCGCCGCTGCTGAGCGTGTGCCGCGCGCTGCCCGCCATCGCGCCGCCCGCGCGCACGCTGCAGGACACGCTGCACAACATCGCTTACATCATGCCCGGACTGTAGTGCCAGCCTGCTACTGTGTGTGTGTCACTGTACTACACGGTGTCTCGCGGCGCCGCTGCTGAGCGTGTGCCGCGCGCTGCCCGCCATCGCGCCGCCCGCGCGCACGCTGCAGGACACGCTGCACAACATCGCTTACATCATGCCCGGACTGTAGTGCCAGCCTGCTACTGTGTGTGTGTCACTGTACTACACGGTGTCTCGCGGCGCCGCTGCTGAGCGTGTGCCGCGCGCTGCCCGCCATCGCGCCGCCCGCGCGCACGCTGCAGGACACGCTGCACAACATCGCTTACATCATGCCCGGACTGTAGTGCCAGCCTGCTACTGTGTGTGTGTCACTGCAGGACACGGCGTCTCGCGGCGCCAAAAACGTTGTATTTCTGTTCACGGAGAGTCGGCGTTTGCAGCGGCCCGCGTCATCGCAGGCGCAAACAAACATATGGCAATGTACAGTCGGTAATAGCTGTTACCTGACACACCCTAAAAACGAACGAATTTGAATGATCCGCATGTAACATTAAGGATTATTTAATTTGTATGAGTTTATCAAACTAGCGCTATTCGATGAACAAATACAATAATAATACAGATACGCAAATTTGATCTTTAAAACGTTAGCGTTAGGATATTTATAACTGCAAACAGTTTTTGATTTTGATTTTTATACTCCAAGACTAAAAGTTTATCAGAGTATTGTAATAGAATTAGTATCATTGCTAGTAATAGCTTATTTTTACGATTATATTCAGATTGATTATAAGAAATGGCCGATTCTGATTCCCGTCTCCGCGTTCAACGCTACACACTATATTCTTGACGTCCCGCTCAACGCCCCGCGCCTCTATAAACAACATCGTACAGTCGGTAATAGCTGTTACCTGACCCACCTTGCCGTTAGCCGACTCCCTAAAATTTAGACGATTTTGAACCTACTACAATAAGCAGTAGATACGTGTTATTCAAGGTAGGTTGCATCTTAAGTGGTCAATGGCGTTCAAAAGGTTAAGGCCGAGTTTCTCATCTCTAAATTACCGCAGAATTATTATGACAAATTGTCAAGCACGCGTTATCTGCTGTGATTGGCTGTTGAAAATTCATTCAACCAAACACAGCAGAAAACGCGTGCTTGACAATTTGTCACATTAATTTTGCGATAATTTAGAGGTGAGAAACTCGGCCTAACTGTCTAGGTTAAAGTAGGCAAAATATGACTAAAATTATCACAGTTTTTTTAGACAGGAATGTAATACCACATACTATGTCAAACAAATGAAATAAAATATAATTTTAATGAAAACTGATTTTTATTTGAAAAAAAATAGTATTTTTATGCCGGCTGTACACACTCGCGCGAGAGCCCGCGAGGATGATGTACATTGCATTACTGAGTTCAATCATGAAGTATATGTTTTTTCAACACACTTGCTCAGAAATTGGCTCTAATTTCACCGCAATTAGGCACATAATCAAATCAAATCAAATGTTTTTTATTTCACATAGGCCTACATGGGCACTTATAAAACGTCGACAAAAGGTGCACGGTTCGGGTTAGTCGTTTCCTGTGGAGAAGAACCGGCAAGAAACTCCACGGTTACTCTTTAAATGACACCTGTAATCAAACTGTGACTTTTCCATTGCCATTATTCACAAGTGAGTTATAGTTTTTTTATTGGTTGAGTTGCTTTGTTCTTAAAAAAGTTTCGATACAAAAAAGATCGTGCTCAATAGTACAAATAAATTAATGGACCTATTGCCTATCATTTCATGCAAATTCGTATTTAAATAGATAATTTCAACTTTTACGTGTTTAATAAATAAAACTTTCACTCAAAATATAACTTGTTTTCTCTGCAATAAAGAAAACTTTAAATTCCTCATTTTGTACGTGGCTAAAACGCAATTCGCGAAATGCCAATAAAAATAAACCTCATTCTTTTAGTCTATGGCCAATAGCCATTGTTAGATGCGCGCGCATAGGAAAACTGATGCATTTTGCCCGCCAATGCGAAAAAAAATTCACAACTCGTTTTCACTGTTGAAATTACAATTATGTTTGTATTATTTTCGCTAATCACCAACATTACACACTTGTACCATAATGTACTAAAAAACTCAATGTACAGAGTTACATCGGGCTCGCGCGCGAGAGTAGGTACAGCGGGCATTACACATTTCGAGTTCGTACCCAATGGGCCTCATCAGAAAGCTTACAGTCACTCAAAAGGCAACGGAGAGGGATATGCTCGGCGTTTCCTTGCGTGATCGAATCAGAAATGTAGAGATCCGTAAGAGAACCAGTGTAACCGACATAGCCCGAAGAATCGCCAAACTTAAGTTGTAGTGGGCAGGGTACATTGCTCGCAGAACGGATGGCCGATGGGGATTCTTATTCTTTATTATACACAAAAAAAAAAAACAAAGGCAGATACAATAGGACAGCTTATGTACAAAGGCGAGCTTAACCCATAATTGGGTTCTCTTACAGCAAACCTCAGTTGCATTAAGAAATTTGCATATGAGGACAGTACATCGTTCAGCCACTTCACGAACCGTGTAGCTGTGTCGTCACTGTTCACACTATAATCTATTTGAACAGCGCCCTGTTATGTTGTTACTTCTTAATGCATATTTACGTTAAGCCAAAATAGAAAAGTTACCTGTAATCAATGTGCAATCCTAGCCAAGTGCACAACAAAATTTATAAAAACATTTAATATTTAAAATTCTTACATACTAAATAAACTTAAACAAATACGTGTACAACACACAATGTATAAACTAATACATATATACTAAATAATACAAAGCAGGGGCAGAAAGGTTCTGGAGTGGCGACCGCGAACAGGAAGACGTTGCGTTGGAAGACCCCCCACCAGGTGGACCGATGACCTGGTGAAGGTTGCGGGGATCCGCTGGTTGCGAGACGTACAGGACCCGTCAAAGTGGCGACGCGACGCTTGGTGGAGGCCTATGTCCAGCAGTGGACGTCTTTCGGCTGATATGATGATGATGACCCGCTGGCGTGCTATAAGGTTTTTTTTACCACTTCTGAAACCTTCCAATCCCACCCACAGCGAGTGCGTCAGCTGACGATTGGTTCAATTATTAGTCATTTGAGATGAAAAGATGGTTATCGATCGGCGTAAAACAACAACACCGCTACCTCCCGCAGCAAAAGGCAAAGGTTTGACGCCATCAATCGACTAATCACGTACACGGAAATCCTCATCGCGTCATTCATCTCGCATGTTATTGGTCGATTGATGGCGGCAAGGGCGTCGCCAGCCGATGGCCCAGGGGGGGGCAAGTTGATATGGAGATTGAGAAAAGTATGAATTGTAGGTGGTACAGTCGAGAACACATGAAGCTTTTCACTTGTAGTACGAGCCTTACATCTCCAGCGATTGTAATAATAAACGGTACAGAGTCCAACGTGTAAAGCTTCACTATTTCTTGACTGTACAATAAATAAGTTATTACATTTATTAGAAAAATATTTGGGAGTTTGAATATACAGTATATTTTTTTTTGTTTTTACCAGAATTTAATATTATAGTGCTCGCAGAAGATTCTTTTTTTGATTAGGTTAATTAAAACATAACCTGCGGGGGTTTTTTGAAAACTTTTCGACCACTTTATTATGAAAATCTTGGAAGTTTCCATGAATAAGTTTTCTGTGCACACTCATCATGCCCAGACCATAGAGGCGATTTTCGTCCATAGTGCTTCTTAGCCAGGTTTTTAGTCTCCTGAGGCTGTTAAACGTTCGCTCTACCTTAAGTCAAAGATTTAGGACTTTGGTTGCTTTACATTGGGCAACATTTTTAGAATCTCTAGGGGGGGGCAGCTGCCCCTCCCTAGAGATTCTAAAAATCCCCCCCTTGGCGACGCCCTTGGATGGCGGTCAAACTATTTGCCTTGCCGAATTCACTTACGCAATTCAGCTGCTGGACTATCCATACAAGACGACAGGGCATCAGCCCATCTTTAATAAATCTTCTCTTCAGCTAGGGTTAAGTACAAAATGAGGCCAGTAATCCTACACACATATCTTTTCTGTTGCTTTTTTTTTATTATACATAGGCTCGCGCTTGACCACTATCTCACCTGATGGTAAGTGAAGATGTGGTCGACGGTGTAACACGCTCGCTTGCCTAGAAGTAAACTGAATAGGTTACTTCTAGGCAAGTCTCAACTCTTGACTTAAAGACCCCGAGGTTGTAGCTATCTGGAAACACAGACTCCGGCAGGGAATTCCACTCCTTAGCTATACGCATAATGTAAGTATTTCCAAAAGCTGGCAAATCGACGACGATGACGACGAACGCTCTGGAGATTTGACTCGACCAGTGCCTCATTGCTGATGAGCCTCTTGGCCCGTTTTTCGATCGACTCTAGTGCATCAAGCTGGTAATTGGCAGATCCGTCCCAGAGATGAGAACAGTACTCCACGCAAGATCGAACTTGCGCTTGATACAACTTAAGCAGCTGTCGTATTTGTAATTAGACTTCAATATTTTAAACAGATATGTTATGAGAGATTTGGCAGTAGGAGTGTGCTTCAGTAAGAACAACTAGTCAAAGTTGTGTTATATAATGTTTACCTTATTTCAGAGATACAGACAGGCTGTGTCTTGTGTTGTACCTAATAAAAAAACAACAATTTAACAGCATCAAAAATATGTAATAATTACTTTTAATTATACATTTTTACTAAACAATCAGTATATTTGGCAGTGGAGTGATTTAGGCAGTTATCTTTCAGCCTCAAAACAAAACTTAAGAAGTACTTTTAGAACTAAATTATTAAAGTTATATAAATCTGTACACAGTGCGCATACTGAATAGTGTGCGCACTAAATATCTATTTATGATAGTAGGTATCTATTTTCGTAACAAAAACATCATGATAAAGCAACGGTGTTGGTACACTTTTAAGGCATTTTTTCCTCAGTGTGGTGTTTAAGAATATGAATATTTAAAGTGTCCTTTTGATTACATCTATACTGACATACGTCACATTTGTAAGGTTTTTCACCAGTATGTGTCCGAAAGTGCCTATTCAAATCACATTTTATATAAAATTTACGCTGGCATATATCGCATTCAAAAGGTTTTTCCACAGTGTGACGTCTAAGAATATGTTTTGTTAAATCACACTTTTCATGACACCTGTACTGGCATACTTCACATTTAAAAGGTTTATCACCAGTATGTATACGAACATGTTTTCTTAAAACTGCCTTTTCGTTACAACTGTACTGGCATATTTCACATTTGAATGGTTTTCCCTGAGTGTGGCGTCTATGAATATATTCAATATGTCTTGTTAAATTATTTTTATATTTAAAACCACGCTGACATACTTCACATTTATAAGGTTTTTCATTACTGTGTATACCAACATGTTTTTTTAAATCATTCTTTTCACCGAAACTACGCTGACATATATCACATGCAAAGGGTTTTTCCGAAATGTGGCGTCTATTTATATGTCTTGATAAACTACTCTTCTCATTACAGCTGTACTCGCATACATCACATTTATATGGTTTTTCATTAGTATGTTTCCGAGTGTGTTTAATTAAACAGTTCTTTCGAAGACTACTATACTGACATACTTTACATTTGTAAGATTTTGCATTACTGTGTATACCAACATGTTTTTTCAAATATTTTTTTTTACCGAAACTACGCTGACATATGTCACATTCAAAGCGTTTTTTCGAAATGTGGCGTCTATTTATATGTCTTGATAAATTACTCTTCTGATTACAGCTGTACTGGCATACTTCACATTTATATGGTTTTTCATTAGTATGTATCCGAATATGTTTAATTAAACAGTTCTTTCGAAGACTACTATACTGACATACTTCACATTTGTAAGGTTTTTCTTCGACACATTTTCTTCGATATCTAGTTACATCATCACTGTCATTATCTTTGTTCGATATTTTACATCTGATATCGTCTTTGTCACTATTATAACAAAAAAATCTATCTAAATTAGTATTATTTAGACTTCTATTAACTGTAGGTTTTGTATAAAGTAAAGGTTCTTTGAATTTCGGAAACTGTTTGGACGTACGATATTGAGATGTCTGGATAACTGTCGATTGTTCATTGTCCTTTTCCTCTTCTATAATTACATCTATTAGTTTTGTTCTTCGTATAAGTAGATTTGGTTTCTTCGCAATGGGTGCCCCTGTGATTATAAATCTAGTAAGTACCACATTTAAAGTATGATTAAATGTAAAGGAGTTTTAATGGTTCACACTAGGACCAAAGAGTTGCTTTTTGTCGTTGACAAGTGACAACGTACTGCTGAAGAACTAATATAGGCACATCTCACTTCTTAGCCATTTAGCCAAGCTGTTTTCAAGAGTCATCACGAATCGTATCGCGTACAAGTTTGACGATTTCCAGCCAAGAACAAGCCGGATTCCGTAAAGGCTTCAGAACCGTAAAACACAGACATACGTTGCGGCAGGTTATATAGAAGACCCAAGAGTACAACTTGCCTCTCTGCTTAGCGTTTGTGTGTGGACTACGAGAAAGCTTTCGATTCGATCGAGACTTGGGCCGTACTGCAGTCTCTCCAACGGTGCCAAATTTACTACCAGTACATCGAAGTGTTGAAGTGTTTGTACAAAAACGTCACCATGTCAGTTCGACTTCAGGATCAGACCTCGGAACCTATCATTCTGCAGCGAGGTGTGAGACAGGGAGACATCATATCTCCGAAATTGTTCACCACTGCACTGGAGGATGTCTTCAAGGTTCTGGACTGGAGAGGGCTAGGCATCAACGTCAATGGCGAGTACATCACTCACCTTCGGTTTGCCGACGATATAGTAGTCATGGCTAAGACCATGGAGGACCTCAGTAAAATGCTCGATGACCTCAATAGAACTACCGAAAGAATGAGTCTTAAAATGAACATGGAAAAAACCAAGGTGATGTTAAATGCACCCACTCCTATCAAGGTCGGACATTCTACACTCGAAGTCGTGGACGACTATGTCTACCTGGGACAAGCGATCCACCTGGGTAGGGCCAACTTCGAGAAAGAGGTCAACCGTCGAATCCAACTCGGGTAAGCAGCGTTCGGGAAATTGCGCGGTAATCTTACCGCGCAATTTCTCGTCCATCTTACCACAGTGTCTCAAGACGAAAGTCTATGACCAGTGTGTGTTGCCAGTGATGACCTATGGCTCTGAGACGTGGTCGCTCATAATGGGCCTCATCAGAAAGCTTACAGTCAACCAAAAGGCAATGGAGAGGGCTATGCTCGAAGTCTCCTTGCGTGATCGAATCAGGATTGTAGACATTCGCAAGAGAACCAGGGATACCGACATAGTCCGAAGAATTGCCATCTTAAGTGACAGTGGGCAGGGCACATTGCTCGCAGAACGGATGGCCGATTGGGCAGAAAAGTTCTGGAGAGGCGACCGCGAACCGGAAGACGTTGCGTTGGAAGGCTTCCCACTAGGTGGACCAATGACCTGGTGTTGACTACGGGGATCCGCTGGATGCGAGACGCACGGGGCCATTCAATGTGGCGACGCTTGGGGGAGGCCATGTATCAGTGGACATCTTTCGGCTGATATGATGACTGACAAATATCACATGGTTTTTCGTAAGTGTGTATACGAATGTCATTCGTTAAATCACCCTTTCGATTACAAGTATACTGACACACTTCACATTTGTAAGGTTTTTCTCCAGTGTGTATCTGATTATGTGTTTTTAACCGGTTGAATGAAATAATAAAAAAAAAACAATTAAAAAGCCATTGTCTCGCGTCGATCTGCATTTCCGGCAGTCAAGAGGTTAATAGTTACGTTTCCAAAACCGTCAGCTGGGTGCTGGCAGGGGAGTTCTGTCCGTTTGTTTGTCTGGACCCTGTAAGATACTGTGCATTTCTCGAATAATCTCTGTCTTTAATGCGTCAGATAACAGTCTTGCCACCACTACCCACGCAGCTGATTGTTGTTTTCGTACTTTTAATTATTTAAATGATCACCTAGTTTAAATTTCATCCGAAGTACTATAACTTTGTATCACGTGGTTTTTTTTACATGTTCGTGCGAGCATAGAGTGGGGATTATCCAACGTCTTGGAAGACTTGGATTACGCTGATGACCTATGCCTGCTGAGTCATACCCACGCCGATATGCAAGCAAAGCTAAACGATCTACGTCAGGAAGCGGCAAAAACGGGGCTCAAAATAAACATCCGGAAGACTCAGGAAATGAGAACTGGTGTGAAGAACCATGCACTGTTGCTGATTGGCACAGAGGCAGTGGAACGCGTCCACAAATTTACGTACCTCGGGAGTGTCGTGTCAGGGACAGTGGGTAGTGAAGAGGACATCGCTTCACGGATCGCCAAAGCCCGAGCAACGTTCGCGCAGCTGTTTGGCAATCGCGGAAACTGACCCGAAGGAACAAACTCAAAATCTTCCGGTCCAATGTCAAATCCGTGCTGCTCTACGGGTGCGAAACGTGGAAGGACACAAAGGACATCTCACGCCAAATACAAGTCTTCGTCAACCGCTGTCTTCATCAAATTCTCGGAATTTACTGGCCCGAGACCATCTCCAATGTAGAGCTGTTGGAGAAATGCCACGAGAGGCCGATCGACCGCCAGATCAAGCGTCGCAAGTGGAGATGGATTGGCTACACGCTCCGAAGGGATCCCGATCACATACCCAAGCAAGCTTTGGACTGGAATCCCCAAGGGAAAAGAAAGCGTGGCCGTCCCCGTCAAACCTGGCGTCGCACCGTGTTGGCAGAAGCGACGAGCATCGGAATGAGCGAGGTGAAGCGTGAAGCTTAAGACCGATCGCGATGGAGGACATCTGTGGACGTCCTCTGCCTCATCTAGGGATTATAGGACATTAAGTCAAGTAAGTCATGCGTGCGAGCTGCAGACACATAGTCTCAGTTTTTGAGCTCAGTAAGAATGACGTCAACTATTTATGCAACAGGTTTCAACTGGCGTGCTATTACTTTTTTTTACCACTTCTGAAACCAATTCCAATCTATCCACCTCAAAACAAAACTTAAGAAGTACTTTTACAACTAAATTATTAAAGTTACATAAATCTGTACACAGTACGTACACTTATCTAAATAACTATTTAAGATAGTATCTATTTTCGTAACAAAAACTTATTGACTTATTGGTGTGGTGTTGTGTGGACAACGGTGTTGGTACAGTTTTAAGGTTTTTTCCCAGTGTGGTGTTTAAGAATATGAAGTTTTAAAGTGCCCTTTTGATTACAACTATACTGACATACGTCACATTTGTAAGGTTTTTCACTAGTGTGTGTCCGAAAGTGTCTATTCAAATCACATTTTATATAAAATCTACGCTGGCATATATCACATTCAAAAGGTTTTTCCTCAGTGTGGCGTCTAAGAATATGTTTTGTTAAATCACACTTTTCATGACATCTGTACTGGCATACTTCACATTTAAAAGGTTTATCACCAGTATGTATACGAACATGTTTTGTTAAAACAGCCTTTTCGTTACAACTGTACTGGCATACATCACATTTGTAAGATTTTGCCCGACTCCCGAGAGATTTGTCCCGTCTATGAATATTTCGAATATGTCTTGTTAAATTATTTTTTTGTTTAAAACCACGCTGACATACTTTACATTTATAAGGTGTTTCATTACTGTGTATACAAAAATGTTTTGTTAAATCATTTTTTTCACTAAAACTACGCTGACATATATCACATTCAAAAGGTTTTTCCTCAGTGTGGCATCTATTTACATGTCTTGTTAAATTACGCTCCTGATTACAGCTGTACTGGCATACTTCACATTTGTAAGGTTTTTCTTTGACACATTGTCTTCGATACCTAATTATTTCATTACTGCCATTATCATTGTTCGATATGATATCATCTTTGTCACTATTAATACAATTTTTTTTATCTATTTTAGTATTATTCAGACTTCTATTAACTCTAGGTTTTGTATAAATTAAAGGTTCTTTGAATTTCGGAAACTGTTTGGACATACCATATTGAGTTGTCCGGATAACTGTCGAATCTGATTGTTCATTTTTCTTTTCCTCTTCAATAATTAAATCTTCTAGTTTTGTTTTTCGTATAAGTAGTTTCGGTTTCTTCGCAACGGGCGCCCCTGTGATTATAAATCTAGTAAGTACCACATTTAAAGTATGATCAAATATATAGGAGTTTGAAAGGTTCACGCTGGGACCAAAGAGTAGCTTTTTGTTCTTGATCTTTTTATGTATTAAGTTATGCACGGCGTAACTAGATGTCGTTAGCGCCGGAATAGATGGCCTACTTAATAGCTAAGTCATCATTCACAGCAATTCAAACATTTCTATATAACCCCTGTAACTCAAAATTTTCCTCACGATGTGCTCCTCATTCCTCGGCATCACATACCCTAATAGTCCAAGAAAAATAGTCAAATTAGGGCAAGAATCTCGGAATGAGATATAGTCGGCTAGAAAGTTGTATAAACCTTTATTTTGACACCTTAAAACTTGTCTCAAAACCTACGTATCGTAGGGTATCCTCGTCTACAGATATTCCAAGGTCAAAGGTCAATAAATCGATGTTTTACACATTTATTGCAAATATCTCGTTTCCTATGGGTTTTATGCTATTTGTATGTTTTGTAAATATTGTAGAGGGCTAAATTGTCTACAACTTTTGTGTATACATTTTTTATGTAACTTGAACCATTTTCGAGATAGAGGGCAGAGCGCTTGCAGTGTTTAACTATTTAGAGTATTATTCGAGGTCAACCTGTAGTCCTGATTAAAAACAAGCCGTATAAAGTTTATAAATTATGAATAAATGTAGGATACGGAATGTAAGTATTAGTGAAAGGGATGGATGTATCGAGAGTGAGGGAGAGAGAGGATGTCGAGAGATAGAAGATGGCGACAGACGTTAAAACGAAAAGACGTGTGCTAGAAATATTGTATTAAATAAAGTGAGAAACAGTTAAATAAGAACTTGTTTTACTCTGAGTCCACAATCCCACAAATTTTGGGGGCTCGTCCGGGATTTGTGCGGCCCAGAGTCACAAGGAAGTAAAGTTATAACGACGAAGACGACCGGCGCTGGAGTGCACGTGGTGTGGTGCGCGTACGGTGTTCGAAAGACGACGATATCACGATAAGACGGAAGACGAAGGCGATATTTTCTACGACACGGCGGCGGATCACCTGCCTACCAAGACGAAGACGGCAATGACGGACGACGGTAGCAAAAGTGGTGGCGCGAGCTCACAGGCAGCGGTCGCGGCGGCGGCCATGTTCGGCAATTTTGAGAGCGGCGTCGCCCAATTTGACGGCGAGGATAAAACATATTCCTCCACCAAATGGGCCCAAGACATTGAGGATAATGCGGAGGTGTTCAACTGGACATCGCAACAAAAGCTGATTATCGCGCGGCGGTCCCTCATCGGCACGGCCGGGCTATGGCTAAAATCCGAAAAGGTGTTCAAGACTTATGAAGAACTCCGAGCGGCCCTAGTGAAGGAATTCCCAGAAGCAGTTAACTCTAAGGAGATGCACGAACTGATGGCAGCGCGTAAAAAACGGCGAGAGGAGAGCTGCTACCAATACATGCTCATAATGAGAGAGTTGGGTAAGAGAGCTAAATTCCCTGACTACGTAGCTATTCAGTACATCATCGACGGTATTGAAGACCACCAAATAAACAAAATGATACTATACGGCGTTACGACGTACGGCGCGCTCAAAGAAAAATTACTGATCTATGAAAAGATGAAAAGTTGCACGAAGAAGAAAGAAGGACGAGTCGACCCAGCCACTGAAAGAAGAAAAGAAGCATCCACGATTCCCAGTTCCACGCGTCGTTGTTACAACTGTGGAGAGAAGAACCATTTGTCGAGCCAGTGTGCCAAAGGAATCAAATGTTTTAGTTGTAACGAATATGGCCATATTGGCAAACAGTGCCCTCTCATTGGCGGAGGCGATACGTCGGTAAAACAGCCGGCACTCCAACGACGTGAACATCGTGCGGTCGGTAACAGCCGAATAGCAGCGGGCGCAAGCGAGTCGGTAAAACAGCGTTCGGCTCAAGGATCGGCTATGTTCGGGACTACGACCGGTCCGACCAATCAGTGCGCGTGTACGAGCGGCCATGACATCGACAGTGGATATGTCATCGACACGTCAAACATAGTGTCAATGGTGTCTAGCAAGAATCAAAACAAAGACTTAACGGCTATCAATTTACGAAAACCGGTGAAAACCATATTAGTGGCGGGCAATCACAGTTCTAGCGCATTGATCGACTCAGGAAGTGATGTAAACCTGATATCGGCGGAGCTGTGTACTAAACTATTAAATGTTAAGTGCAATGTCGGTGGGCTAACGCTAACCGGACTAGGACGTTCGCAAGTGCGGTCGTTAGGTACAATTACGACGGTGATCGTCATCGATGGACAGTGCTACAACGATGTTACGTTTCACATTATACCTAGAGACTGTATGCCTTATGATATAATAATAGGTCATGAGTTTTTGAGAAGTGTGACAGTGATAATGAGTGATGGATCTGTGGACATATTCAGAGATGAATGTGAGTTGTTACATAAAGTAAATTGCATTACAGGTGACTCGGAATCGCTGGTAGAACATGTCAGTAGCCCATCAGTAAAACAGGAAGCTTATCAGTGTGTTGACATGTACAATCCAGTCCAAGTAAAGGAAGCCCCGTTGGAGCTCAAGATTGTGTTAAAAGACGATGTGCCAGTTGCACAACGGCCCCGGCGACTGTCATACATGGAGCAGGGTATTGTAGAAAAACAAGTCGATGAATGGTTGAAAGACGGCATAATAAGGGTAAGTTTTTCTGAATACTCTAGCCCACTAGTGTTGGTAAAGAAGAAGGACGGGACAACTCGTGTATGTGTTGACTACCGGCAGCTTAATGCAAAGATTGTGAAAGACGAGTATCCTCTTCCTATTATTGATGATTTAATTGACAGGTTATCTCAAGCGAAGGTGTTCAGTGTTCTTGATTTGAAGAATGGATTTTTCCATTTGAAAATCAGCGAAGAGTCCATACCGTATACTTCATTTGTTACCCATCATGGGCAGTTCGAGTTTCTGCGAGCACCGTTTGGACTTTCGATCTGTCCAAAATATTTTATGCGGTTTGTTGACATAATTTTTCGGGATCTGCTTTCTCAGAAGATAATGATGATTTTCATTGATGATATTATAATTCCAGCTATTGATGAAGAGCAGGCATTGCAACGACTAAAGCAAGTTCTGGAAATAGCGGCACAGTATGGATTGAGAATTAATTGGAAGAAGGCAAAGTTGATACAGCGTGAAATAGAGTACTTGGGCCATATGATTAAAGACGGTGAAATACGCCCAACTACTGAGAAGACGGATGCTGTGGTGAGATTTCCAGAACCCAGGACAAGTAAGCAACTTAAAAGTTTTTTAGGTTTGACTTCCTACTTTCGGAAGTGCATAGAGCAGTATGCTGTTATTGCCAAGCCTCTAAATGATTTGTTAAAGAAAGATGCGGACTTTGTGTTCGATAAGATGCAACAAGAAGCTTTTCATATTCTAAAAGAAAGGTTGTCTACTGGCCCAGTGTTAAAAATATTTGACCCTAACTTAAAAACTGAGTTACATACAGATGCTTCCAGCATAGCTATAGCGGCTATCCTTATGCAGTATCACCCTGATACTGGCTTGCACCCAGTTCAATATATGAGTGTTAGGACTAATGAAGCACAAAGCAGATACTCAAGTTATGAACTAGAGGCATTAGCTATAATAGAAGGCGTCAAAAAGTTCCGCCATTATTTATATGGAAAGCGCTTCAAAATAGTAACTGATTGTCAAGCTTTTCAGCAAACCCTGATGAAGAAGGACCTCACAGCAAAAGTAGCAAGATGGGTGATAATGCTGAATGAGTATGACTTCGAGGTGGAGCATAGAGCTGGAGAGAAGATGCGGCATGCAGATGCACTCAGCCGTAACCCCTATGTGGCCACAGTTACGTCCTTAATCGATCAGATTAAGCTGGCACAGGATCAAGATGATGGTGTAAAAGCTATTAAAGAGGTGCTGAAAGAAAAGTCTTACAAAGATTATTTTATGGATGGAGACATACTCTACAAAGGCCCTGGCAAATTGTTGGTTATACCTAAAAATTTAGAAAAGGAGATTATCGTGCGAATCCATGGTAATGGACATTTTTCAAAGAGAAAAATGAAGGATTTAATATGTCGAGACTACTATATAAAAGATTTGGACAAAAAGTTAGAAGAATTTGTATTAGCCTGCATACCATGTCTGTTGGCTACAAGAAAAGAAGGCAAGCAGGAAGGATTTCTCAACCCCATTGGAAAGGAAAGCATCCCGTTAGACACCATGCACCTGGACCATGTAGGACCATTGACGGAGACCAGGAAGCAGTACAATTATATTCTTACAGTGATTGATGCTTTCACTAAATTTGTATGGTTGTTCCCTACAAAGAGCACATCTAGTGCAGAGACACTGAATAAATTAAGAATACACCAACAAATATTTGGAAATCCAAGAAGAATTATAACAGATCGTGGAACAGCATTCACCAGTCATGATTTCCAGGAGTACTGTAATGAAGAAAACATTCAGCATGTAACAATCACCACAGGGATACCAAGAGGAAATGGTCAAGTTGAAAGAGTCCATCGAATAATAATCCCTATGTTGACTAAACTTTGTATTGAAAACACGGGCGTGTGGTATAAACATGTGAGCAGAGTTCAAAGAGCATTGAACAGCACATTTCAGAGGAGCATCAATACCTCACCCTATGATTTATTAATTGGCACCAAGATGAGATATAAAGAGGACATTGAAGTTTTCAAATTACTTGAAGAAGAAACTGCAAGACAATATGAGAGTAATAGAGAAGAGCTACGTCAAAAAGCAAAAGAGCAAATATTGGCTGTGCAAGAAGAGAACAGAAGACATTATAACAAGAGAAGGAAACCGAGTCATAAGTACCAAGTAGGTGACCTAGCAGCTATAAAGAGAACCCAATTTGGTTCAGGGCTCAAGCTGAAAGCTAAGTACCTAGGACCGTACCAAATTACCAAGGTTCATCCAAATGACCGCTACGATATGGAGAAAGCCGATAGTGCGACTGAAGGTCCCAATCGCACTTCCAGCTCAGCTGATCAAATGAAGAGGTGGCCAGACAGATGTACCACAGAATAATTATGCGAGTGAGTAGCTAAAATCGGTATGCAATGGTGATGAATGGTATGAAAGTGTTTAGTGTAAGGTTATGTTAAGTTTACATTAAGTTTGTGTATTAACATGCATTATCCATGTAATGTTTAAGAGTTATGGTATCATGTACCTACCTAGTAAGTAAGTATATTATGTGTAGCATTGTGTAATTATAGTGCAAGGTGCTGTTTATACTTGTACTCTACTACTCCACTATTTTCTATCTAGTGAATTTGACGAGTTAAATTATGTTTAATTTGTAAAATAATTCAAATGAGTGTAGTACCTAGTATTAATCTATGTAAGTAATTTGTTTGTTTGCCATGTAAATAAAACTAAATTATATACTTGAAGAAATGCTTAATTGTGTAATAAAATTTATTCGGTAGATGCTAAGAGTGTAAGATAGAGGTATGTAGTGTAGAATGAATGCGGAAAGGAGTGTCTGGGGACAGACAAGAGAGCAGGACGGCCGAATGTAGGATACGGAATGTAAGTATTAGTGAAAGGGATGGATGTATCGAGAGTGAGGGAGAGAGAGGATGTCGAGAGATAGAAGATGGCGACAGACGTTAAAACGAAAAGACGTGTGCTAGAAATATTGTATTAAATAAAGTGAGAAACAGTTAAATAAGAACTTGTTTTACTCTGAGTCCACAATCCCACATAAATATATAATTCTAAATAATTTGCACTTTTTACTAACTATTACGTAATATTTTGTTTTTTCAATAATTCAGTAACTATTCATTTAATAATACTTACACACTCGTGTAATTAGAAAGTTATTAAGAGAAATACTTTAATTACATTTTAATTCTAATCTTTTACACATTTATTGCAATAGATATTTGCAATAAATGTGTAAAAAATATTTTTTTGACCTTTGACCTTGGAATATCTGTAGACGCGGACACCCTACGATAAGTAGGTTTTGAGACAAGTGTTAGGGTGTCAAAATAAAGGCTTACACAATTTTATAGCCGACTATCTCTCATTCCGAGGTGAAACCCCTAATTTTCCTGGACTAACCCATACCAGAACAACCAATTTCCACACAACTTTCTTAGGCCCACTTGCACGTTTCTTCAGGTTAAATATAGAGTTTGTAAATTCGGAGTTAAGTCGTAAACGGTTTTAACTCATGATACGCGTTCCACCATTAAAAAACCGGCCAAGAGCGAGTCGGACTCGCGCACGAAGGGTTCCGAACCATTATCGCAAAAACCGAAAAAAATCACGTTTGTTGTATGGGAGCCCCACTAATTTTTTTATTTAATCCGTTTTTAGTATTTTTTGTTATAGCGGCAACAGAAATACATCATCTGTGAAAATTTCAGCTGTCTAGCTATTACGGTTCATAAGATACACAGCCTGGTGACAGACGGACAGACAGACGGATCGCGGCATCTTAGTAATAGGGTCCCGTTTTTATCCTTTGGGTACGGAACCCTAAAAACTAATGCCGGGTTTACTAACCCGGTATTTAACCTCACATTTTTGTCAATGTCTGTGCCCTGAAATGTAATCCGACCAAAAATAAATGAATGAACTATGAAAGGAACTTGTATGCGTGTCCCTTTTTCACTACATTACGATACGTAATACTTTCTTGTCTTTAAATTTTTAACATGACATTTCATTTTAATCGTATTTGATGTACCTAGAATAAGTAATTATTTTGGCGACCGAACGCTTGATAAAAGAGTACCCTACCTTCCCAACCAGTTGCCTGCTGATATAAGAAGTCAGGAAATAAAAGGCAAAGAACAATGGCGAAATTTTAATTGACTTAAATTTTAAGCTTCTGAAAGTGAGTTATATACGAAAGACATTCTATTAATTGTCTATGTTTTTTAAAGTATAATTAGGCCTGGTCCAAAATAGATAAAAAGAAACATAATAAATAAAAAGTTATATGATTTTTTAGTTCATTTCTTTAGCATAGTGTTGCCATTATATATTTTATCTGCTAAGTGACAAGTAGTAACTATATTAAGTAATAATATCATTATTGTATTTATTCCAGTAAATGAGTTAACAATACAGTTTATGTCTAAGTGTAGAAGTTGCTTGCAGGTAGGTAAGAATATTGTAGTGTAGTAGAAATAAATGAATTACTTTCAATTAATGATTGGCAAAAAGACTAGTACCCAAGTCTAAAAAAAATATAGCTTGGTTGTTGACGACAACCTTTTGATACACGTTAAAGTCACTTAGTTTAAATAAATATACTCTTTCCAAAGAGTATACACTCACATTTACTAATGCAATATTCCCCTTTTACTGCCACAAAATTGAATAATATTACCTATTAAACACATTATTAAAAGTTACCCAGACATAACCTACAAAAGTTTATGACTGAATATCTATTATTCTCTACATTCTCGAACAAAAGTTCTTGCACAAACTAATTCAGAACATCACCCTGAGTTAAACCAGATATTTTTAATTTAATTGCTTGCGAATTTAATCTCAGCTAAAACAATGTATGGGCAGCTGCCATTGTTCTTTGCCAAATCACTTAAGCAGTTCTTTTTAAGGCGTTTGTAATGATCTTCTTAAGAAAGTGGTTTGCAGTTTGTGGAGGGAGGGTTAGCAAATAAGTAATTAAGTAGTTTTATAAGATATGGGTCATGTGATATATAATAAGATTCCATTATTAACATTTCAAAAGTTAATATATTATTGTTAGTTATTGTAAAATTAAGTGTCCGCACATAAACTTTATTTATAATACTGTTCGTTCCGTACCCACAGATAAACCGTGAAAACGGTTTTGTGGGGCATAGTTCTTAAGTTATTTATTTATTTATTATATTCTTTATTGTACACCACAAAAATATATACACAGGACAAAAAACATAAAAGCAAGTGTACAATGGGCGGTCTTATCGCACAGGGCAATTTCTTACAGACAACCTTTGGATGGACTGAAAGAGAGGAGAGAATTTTAGGGTTGTCAGTGTACAATATATCTTAAACAATAATAAATATACATAATAAGATGATAAGATGTTATAAACTTGTACTTTAATAAATAAATAAATAATAATAATAAAAAAAGACCACCGACTGCATACCGTGGTCGGATGCTCTCTCTGTTTCAGGTGCTTGAGCCAGCTGTCAACGTGTCGGCCCAACGTCTATCGGATCAGGTGCGGGTCATCCAGCGTAACCGTATGCTGGATGACGCCGTACTTGATAGACTGCGTGAGGAATCACGGAGTAGCCGTGTCTCGCCTGCCTTGCCTCCCGCCGCGGTGCAACTGCAACCCAGTGTTTCACCGCGACCCGACCATGTTGGAGAGGATGACGACGACGGGGCTATATCCGTGAGTACCCAATGCAATGCACGATTGAGGAGCGCTTTAGAGTGTGCATTCCGAGAGTATCGTTCCACACCGCCTGAGCTTAGACCTCGACTACCTCGTCTGCCCATGCATAAGAAAAATAGGGCGCTGGTGTGTGCTCTAGATTCGCAGCTATCAAATGTTTTTGATAGCAGCAAAGAACTTCCTGGTACCCACTCGATCTTGTACTGTGCGGCTGCAGCGGCATGTCGTGTAGCTAACGTCAAGTTGCCCAAAACTGACAGAGCTACACGACCAGCTATACCAGCTTGGCAGTACAGGATCGAGCATCGTATCGGTGAGGCTAGAGCACTCACCGGCAAGCTTATCTGCTTCAGGGAGGGTAACACTCGCCCTAGAGTGATGCGCTTTGTGAGGCGGGCGTTTTTGGGGACTGATATCAGTTCTCGAGATTATCTGTCCCGCGTCACAGAGCGTATCGACTGTCTGAAGCAGAAGATCTATGCATGGGCAAGCCGTATTCGTCGGTACAAGCGGCGAGTGGAGCGATACACTCAGAATCGCACATTCCAGAGCAACGAAAGGTGGGTTTATAGGGCTTGGGAGCGACCCAACCAAGGTGTGACTGACATGCGCCTACCGGATAATGACGCCATGTGTTCGTTCTGGCGCGATATTTGGTCGATGCCTGTCAGTCACACCGAGGGTGACTGGGCTCGGGAGGTCGAGCAAGCATGCGATCCGATACCACAAATGGGGACAATTACCATCAGCCCCCAAGATCTGGCTCGTGCAGTTCGTCCTTTGCCCAATTGGAAATCTCCAGGGCCAGACGGACTGCAAAACTTTTGGATTAAGTGGTTCCAAAGTTCGCACGCTCGTTTGGCATCTCAGTTCCAGTCTGCCTTAGAGTCAAGGTCGCTGCCCCAGTTCCTAACGATAGGAATAACCCACCTGCTCCATAAATCGGGTAGTACTGCGGAACCTAAAAATTATAGACCGATAACATGTTTACCGACGGTCTATAAAGTTCTTACATCCATTCAGACAAGCAGACACAACAGCAGACAGACAGACTTCTCAGAATGGATGTAAGAATGGGTCCCGCGGTACTAAGGAGCTGCTCCTCATAGACATTGCTATTAGCCAACAGGTTCGCCGTTCCCGCAAGGATCTGGCGACGATAGATTATAAGAAGGCCTATGACTCAGTGCCACATACATGGCTCTAGGGTGCTGGAGTTGTATAAAATTGATGCTACACTGCGCACCTTCCTGACGTCATGTATGGGGCAGTGGAGGACGGTCCTTCACTATCCAGGATGTCGACAAATTCAGGAAAACGGCGAACCTATAAGGATTGAGCGCGGAATATTTCAGGGCGACAGTCTGAGTCCTCTGTGGTTTTGTTTAGCCCTGAACCCTCTCAGTACACTGCTGGAGGGTTCGGGCCTGGACTATCAGTTGAGAAGAGGTGGTCAGGTCATATCACATCTCCTTTACATGGATGAACTGAAGCTCTTTGCCCTCAACAACTTTCAACTGATGAAGCTACTGAAGGTGACAGAAACCTTCAGTGACGCCATCAGGATGGAATTTGGTGTGGACAAATGTGCATTCATGCATGTAAAGCGAGGGGAGATTATGGAATCCGTGGAAATACAACTCTCGGATTCCATACACCTTCGATCCCTTTCCTCAACCGAAACTTACATGTATTTGGGTATGTCGGCAGCATTAGGCATCAATGCTAGTGACGTGAAACAGTCGTTGAAGGAACGCTTCTTTGGCCGCGTCAATGTTTTATATTATCTCCTCTACTGTTTAAGGTTAAATGCAAAACGACGCTAGTAATCTTACAAACATAACTTTTCTTTTGTATCTGCAATCAGACAAGGTAACACTAGTCGATCATGCTTCCATACAAATGTAGTCTGGCGATTACTCCACTGTTTGACGATGTACGTTCAAAATAAAAATGCGTTTGGGCGCATTATGTCCAATTCGCAAAATGTCCAGCTGTCTAATTCGCAATTGGTCCAGTTCGCATTTGGTCCAATTCGCAACTGGTCCATTTTGCAATAAGTCCAATTCGCAATTTGTCCAGGCGTCCAGGAGAAGCGTATTTAGACGACCCCCACGTGAGGTTGGGTGAGATTCGGCTCGAAGTAAAAATGCATATAATTATTGATCAACACATATATTTGAAAAACAACTCATATCGGTATAAATAATTAAGCCTGATATATCATAATTACTCAAATGTCACTCAAAAAAGACAAGTGATTTTCACTACGTTTAGTTACTGAAAATGAGATTACTAGCCGTGTGGTGAGGGGCGGGCAGAACAGAATACAATTGAATTAATAATAGTAGTATGTACTTATTAATAAATAGTTTCATATTAATACATACGTTTGTTGTTTATAAAAATATCAGAAAACGAAATTAAAGAAAACAGAAACGTAGTATCTATCTACTAAACATCGTAAACAATGTTTTTTAATGCCTTGAACTATTCTACTACGATTAGCTTCTAAAGCTCAATAATCTCAGCGTTTGAAAAAAAGTTAGGAGGTATAAAATACCTAACAAGGATATCTATACCTAACCTATAACGACTATAATTTGAATTGGTCAATTTGCTTACTGGACCATTTGCTAATTGGACAATTTGCGATTTTTACAAATTGCAAATTGGACAATTTGCGAATTGGACAGTTTGCGATTTGGACATTTTGAGCCCATTGGACATTTTGCGAATTGGACATAATGCGCCTAAACGATAAAAACGATATCAATTTGTCTCATCATTATCTAGCCTTGTATGGAAACAAAAAAGTCAAAAAAATATATATTTGAAAGATGTGAGCGTCGAAAGTTCCACATTTCGACACTAATTTTAACGCATTTTTGTGCGCAAATAAATACCATAAGAAGACGGAAAATTGCAAAACGGTCACCATACAGGGAGTAGTAGTTAAAAAATGTAAATAATTTTATTTTGAACAAATACGTTTAGTCGTTTTTCATGATATCCAGACTCCCAAAGGTCTGTATGTAAAATTTCGCACGCTCGGTTTCGTCCTAAATCCTCATCCAATTCGCTACAAATTTGCGAGTGTGTATTCGTACGCTAACTAGCTTCTTATTGCTCATCACAGCATCTATCTCTTCCACACGTGTTGTCGGTTGATATAGCATGCATTTTAACCCCGCGCACAAAATAGTTCGTGCCGTCGACTAGTGTAACCTTAAGTAGGTACTTTCAGCACTTGTATATTATGAAACATTTAGCATTAGGAGTGTGCTCTCCAGTCAGAGCAACTTTATTATTCAAAGGTGCAGCATATCATATTTATGCTACTCAAGAGGGTGCAGACAGGATGTGTTATTTTGTTTTTAGGGTTCCGTACCCAAAGGGTAAAAACGGGACCCTTTTACTAAGACTTCACGATCCGTCGGTCTGTCTGTCTGTCTGTCCGTCTGTCACCAGTCTGTATCTCATAAACCGTGATAGTTGAAATTTTCACAGATGATGTATTTCTGTTGCCGCTATAACAACAAGTACTAAAAACAGAATAAAATAAATATTTAAGGGGGGCTCCCATACAACAAACGTGATTTTTTTGCCGTTTTTTGCTCGATATTAATAACGGCAACAGGTAGACGCTTGAAATATTGGACTCGCACTTGGCCGGTTTTTAAATTTAAGTGTCTGTCTTGAAAACAGGCGGCTTGTTTGCTTACCTAAAAATTAACTAACTTATACTTACAGTTCGTGTCTTGTTCTTCTTCCACTTCTGTTTTAAACTCCGTTATAGACACATTGTCTTCTGAATCAGAATGGTGTACTTGTATAGCTTCTACATCTGAAGAGTCTGGATTGTCCAACTCTGCTTCTAGCTCTGTAAGTAAAAAAAACACTTTCAGTTCCTCAGTGACACCCATTCTAGAATCTTGAGATTATCGTCAAATTTAAAATTGAGTTTTCGTATGCATTCCACATGGATTGTATGAATCAGAAATGTAGAGATCCAGGTCCAGCAGTGGACGTCTTTCGGCTGATATGATGATGATAATAAAAATAAAAATAAACCGATCAAGCGTGAGTTGGACTCGCGCACAGAGGCGAGAGTTCCGTACAAACAGCTACATTCACCAAAATAATTAGGTATAATTATATTCGAAGCAAATTGGTTGTAACATTACTATGTTTCTTTAAATACCAGACTTCTCACAGGTTTCCCTGTAATCTAAGGTAGGTAAAGAAGTATTTTCTGTATTTTTTACAACATTTTAGGCCTAAACTCCATTTGAAATAACATTAGACATGTTTCCAAATCTTTTTACAGTCCATTCAACCGATTTTGAGTTCTATCCCGTAAACATAAGGATGACATAAAAAGCATAAACCTGTTACCAAAACCAACTGTTTACTACAGCTACCATTTGTCGTATCACCAACGCAATAGAAGTCAAAATCGGTTGAAAGGGCTGTACAATGGGCTAATTCAAATATTAATGCAAATGGAGTATAGTAGTTTCGGAGATAAGGCAATGAAAATTCGCCAAGTAATAAAAAAAAAAATTGAGATTCTCACAACAAGGGACAGTATGAGACAATACAGTAATTTTTTTTACCTACTTTTGGAGGGTGAATTAGGTTAATTAGGGGTATATTTCAGTACAGTTAAAAACAAAGTTATAGGTACTGAAATGTACACCATAGCAGTTTTTTCACTGACAGTATTTGTCAGTCCTTTAAGTACCTTACTATAGGACTAGCTCATTTTTAGGGTTCCGTACGCAAAGGGTAAAAACGGGACCCTATTACTAAGACTCCACAGTCCGTCTATCTGCCTGTCTGTCTGTCACCAGGCTGTATCTCATGAACCGTGATAGCTAGACAGTTGAAATTTTCACAGATGTATGTATTTCTGTTGCCGCTATAATAACAAATACTAAAAACAGTCTAAAATAAATATTTGAGTGCGGCTCCCATACAACAAACGTGATTGTTTTGCCATTTTTTTTGCGTTAATGGTACGGAACCCTTCGTGCGCGAGTCCGACTCGCACTTGGCTGGTTTTTAGTGATGGTGTAGTAAAACTAAAACTAGAGAAATAAAAACATTTTCATTATTTTGCACGTTTTTGTGTATTGCTTTTGAAGTTTGTTGTGAAAAGTTTTTTGTTATTCTAATAAGCATACCATCAATTTCAGGTTCCTCCTTTGGCTCAATAATATCAGCTAGTCTCTCGCAATATGCTGGTTCCTCTTCTATTATAACAAGGTTTTCTGTTGGACATTCACCATCTATACTTATTAGCTCCATCGGTGCTTTAATAAACCCATTGTTGAACTCCAAGACTTCTGGGTTTATTAAAGGATTTGGCTGTAAAAAGATGATTCAATTATTAGATGGCTGTCAAAACATAAGAGAAAAAAATATTGAAAACATACAAAAAAAAAACTAAATCAAAATCTTGGCCAAACCCATTTGACTTGTTTAAAAACCGGCCAAGTGCGAGTCGTACTCGCGCACGAAGGATTCCGTACCATTAACGCAAAAAACAGCAAAAAAATCACGTTTGTTGTATGGAAGAGCTTACTTAAATATTTATTTAATTCTGTTTTTAGTATTTGTTGTTATAGCGGCAACAGTGAAAATCATCTGTGAAGATTTTAACTGTATAGCTATCACGGTTTATAAGATACAGCCTGGTGACAGACATACGGACAGTGGAATCTTAGTAATAGGGTCCCGCTTTTACCCTTTGGGGACGGAGCCCTAAAAATAACAAGAAAGTGCGAAAAGAAAAATGCGCACCAACTAATGAAAAAATAAAATATAATTGGTGTACCTATTTTAAAGATTTGGCACACTAGGCCAAAGATGTATGATGTGATTTACCAGTAATTTTCCAAGAAACAATTAGTTTTATGCAATAACGAGCGATAGTTAAAGCGGTTGTCTTTGTAGAAACACAGAATTCAAATGTTCTGGAATGCAAGAGCGAGCGAAGCGAGCTCGAAAACTAAGCACCCTGCATCAGACAGGTTAGATTTTCTTTTTACTATTCTTACAGTCCGGAGATCGAGTCGAGAAAGAGGTCAACCGTCGAATCCGACTCGGCTGGGCGGCGTTCGGGAAGTTGCGTGGTATCTTCTCGTCCAATTTACCGCAATGTCTCAAGACAAAGGTCTATGACCAGTGTGTGTTGCCAGTGATCACCTATGGGACCGAGACGTGGTCGCCCACAGTGGCCCTTATCAGAAAGCTTAAAGTCACCCAAAGGGCAATGGAGAGGGCTATGCTCGGCATTTCCTTGCGTGATCACGTCAGAAATGATGATATCCGCAGGAGAACCAAAGTTACCGACATAGCCCGAAGAATTGCCAAACTTAAGTGGCAGTGGGCAGGGCACATTGCTCGCAGAACGGATGGCCGTTGGGGCCGAAAAGTTCTGGAATGGCGACCGCGAACCGGAAGACCATATGTTGGAAGGCCTCCCACTAGGTGGACCGATGACCTGGTTAAGGTTGCGGGAAGGCGCTGGATGCGAGACGCACGGGATCGATCAATGTGGCGACGCCTGGGGGAGGCCTATGTCCAGCAGTGGACGTCTTTCGGCTGAAATGATGATGATGATTCTTACAGTAGGTAAGTAAAATCTTAGCAATGCCTATGATCGTGGGTGCTCTGTAGCTACTGTTTGCTTCTGATGGGTGCTGGAGCCCCTGAGCACTCAGAGTCCCTGCTCCTGCTATACGTGTATCAATCAAAGAACGGCTTAAACAAAAATGAACTCCCAAAAAAGACAACCATTCTGTACATTTTGCCGAGTTAATGCAGGCACAAATATGAGAATACAGATTCAGATTCTTTATTTGTAAACATAGGTTACAGATACACAGGTGTGTGAGATGTTACAATTTACTCACCTCATAGTCCTCATCCAGCACCTGAGCATACCGCTCTTCAGCTGCCAGACATTTTCTCTGGAAATGGCAGCATTGTTTCAGTTTGGTGCAACAGAAGTAACAAACGAGCACCGGTCTCCTGTCTTCAGTTACAAACTGCAACAAAACTTGCCTTGCACTATTTTGTTTTATAAACTAATCTAATAAGAAGTAGCAATGATTGTGTTTGTTTCAATGTATGTTTGTTATAGGCAATCCTTGGAAGTAATGATCTGATTATTACAGAAAAATGCAAAGAAAAACCAAGGGAAAAGCTACTCATGAGTCTACTTCCAGTCATGCAACAACAAGTAAGTTTTCTGAAGGTATAGTTCTCGCCAAACTTCTGGGCCGCCCTGAAGTTGGCTTGCCGATGCGCGAGGCGCGGATCGGTGCTGTTTTTGCATGAGATTTACTACTGCGCAGCCATTGTAGCCAACTTCAGGGCGGCCAAGAAGTTTGGCGAGAATTATACGCCTCTACTTCTACTCATACCATTCATCCATGGCCATTCCGCGCTCGCATCGACTGTAAATAAACGTATTCGTTGCTCATTTAAAATATTTTTCAAAATAGGTAGAAACAAGGGCGTCGCCAAGGGGGGGCAGGGAGGGGCAGCTGCCCCCCCCCTAGAGATTCTAAAAAAGTTGCCAAATGTAAAGCAACCAAAGTCCTAAGATGGTCTGGCCATGATGAGTGTGCACAGAATACTTATTCATGGAAATTTACATGATTTTCTTAATAAATTGGTCGAAAAGTTTTCAAAATACCCCCGAAGATTATGTTTTAATTATCCTAATCAAAAAAAGAACCTTTATTGTCCACTATAATATTAAAATCTGGTACATAATTACAAAAAAAAAATACACTTCATATTCAAATTCAAACGCCCAAATTACTTTTATTCTATTTTTCTAACAGTAATAAACTTATTTAGAAGTTTTATTAATTGTACAGTCAAGAACTCGTGAAGCTTTACACGTTGGACTCTGTACCGTTATTATTACAATCGCTGTAGATGTAAGGCTCGTATTACAAGTGAAAAGCTTCATGTGCTCTTGACTTTACCTACAATTCATACTTTTCTCATTCTTCATATCAACTTGGCCCCCCCTTGGCCATCGGCTGGCGACGCCCTTGGGTAGAAAGAACTTCTGCGTGAATTTTTTAAACAATAAAGAAAAGGAAATTGCGATCATAACTAAGTATTGCTACAAGCCTGAGCACTTATCTCGATACGTACCTATCTGTGATTCAAGAAACCACTGTCTCAGCATAGTACCTACTTATCACGGAACAGAAAAAACAGCTACTTATACAGATTTTTCATTAAATAAAAATGTCCTAGCCACCTTCAAAGACAAGTCAAACATCTATTATACGTAAACGATTTGTGAATGTGCAACCTAAAACTGACACAAGTGCAAATCGTTACGTTTGTGGAGGATATCACACTACTAGGTCTAAGTGTTAATAAGTTCAAATCATTCATTAAACGTAAGTTGTACCAGAAAGCGTTTTATAAAATTAAAGATTATGTTGAGGACAAAAAGGCTTGGGATTGAGCTGCTCCAAGTAATTTAGTTTTTTTTTTATTTTGCACCGTGAATTTAGTTTTTTAAATTGTTTATTTTTCTTGCAATGACAAGAATATTTACTTTTTAAAGTATTAAATTATTTTATTTTAATTATTGTGAATGTAAAGACTATGTGGATCATTCTTTTTTTTTTGGTTTTTATTAGGGTTCCGTACCCAATGGGTAATAACGGGACCCTATTACTGAGACTTCGCGGTCCGTCTGTCTGTCTGTCACCAGGCTGTATCTCATGAACCGTGATAACTACACAGTTGAAATTTTCAGAGATGATGTATTTC
Organism: Anorthoa munda; assembly: GCA_945859665.1. NCBI lineage: Eukaryota > Metazoa > Arthropoda > Insecta > Lepidoptera > Noctuidae > Anorthoa > Anorthoa munda. The sequence goes on along the minus strand of OX243917.1, from coordinate 10,783,173 downwards.
TGTTGCCGCTATAACAACAAATACTAAAAACAGAATAAAATTAATATTTAAGTAGGGCTCCCATACAACAAACGTGATTTTTTTGCCGTTTTTTGCGATAATGGTACGGAACCCTTCGTGCGCGAGTCCGACTCGCACTTGGCCGGTTTTTAACTTAGTTAGTTTTTAATCATGGTCTGGCACTTTGAGTATTTATGCGGCCAACCCGAATGTCCTTTCTTTGGTATTGGTCGACAATTCGTTGAGCTCCTCAAATTCTGAGTTGAGCTGCACGGTTATTGACAAATGCGTGTACTGACTCGACAGGTCCACTCAATCTGGCTGGTTCTTTCCTCAAAGGACCATTTCAGACATCAGTCTACATGGTCTTCACACGATCTAACCAAGATTTTGTCTGGACTTTAAAAGAGACTGTGACCTCTGAGTTTGTTTTGGCCTTTCTTCTCAGAGTAGTCAGACAGGAAACGCCGACCTCATCTAGTTTAAAAAAATATGATGGACATGCAAAAGTGTTTGTACAAACCAATTTACAGAAATAAAATCATTTATCATTACTGTTTAGTGGGAGAACATGGGGTGAAGTGATGAAAAGGCTAGATCTAAATCTACTTACATTAAATATAAAAAAATCACTTCAATAACGATCAGCATTAGAAACAACACACAGATTCTGTAAAGATTTAGGGTACACACTTGTAGCAACACCTTGACATGATGCTGCTGCGCTTTGACCAAGGTATCCGCAGTTAAGTACATGGGTCTGAATATTGATAAGAATCTTAACTAGAAAGAGCATGTTACAACTTTAACCTTCTTACAACAATAAAGTAACTCGTAATAAACACACACACTCAATCACACACACACGCACGCGCACACACACTCACTAACTAACACAGACACGCGCGCGCACTCACAACAGTAATGTATTGGACTTTTATTAATCTGTTCTAAATTCTTTTAATAATTATATAACAGTCTAAGAAATACTACTTGTCCTATGTTCGGGAAATGAGGGCTGATTGTCCTTAATACAGGCTAGTAACCCAGCTAGGACATCAGATCGTGAAATTGTATTGTTACCTACTCATCACAGATGTAAACTATTCCTAATTTGTCATCCTACTTTGTAACAGACTGTACAGTGGTACAATAATTTATTTATTTCATAAAAAGTGTTTTATGAAATAAATAAATTAATATAAAAATTATAAACAACATGTGTTAGAAAATTGATTTTTTCATGAAACATTTGCCAATCTAAACTCTTGCGATTGGTCTGCTTTGTCCTATGTCAAACTATATTGACTTATATCTTACTGCATGGGGACGGACAGACAAGACTACCATGCTAACTTTGGAGAGAGTGCAACATTTAGTTTTATAATTATTAATTTAAAATTTTATAAGTTTCCAATAAACTTTTTTTTTTTTTGGTGAACCTCTCATAGTTTAATCAGAGTGATTGGCTACTGCTTAACTGGGAGATCCTGTAAAGACTAAACTGGAACCTCCAGCCAGGCACAAAAAGCTTAACCTATGCAACCACGCTGAGGGCTACCCCCTATTTGGTCGAACCTCGGCTCAGGGCGTTGCTGGGGGGACAACTAGGGCTGGATCATGATAAATCCCATATCCTACTCACACTGTACAAGCAAAGATATGTAAGTGCTTACTGTTATACAAGTTTTATAAAAATTTAATTTTGCTTCAACACAAAACTCTCCCTCCCTATTTCATCAATAAGCATAGAAAAGATTTAGTTTACTCAGTTCCGAAATGTAGAACATCATATGCACAAAGGTTCTCCAAGTGTCTATGATCTGACTATTAATTGTCTATGTAAAACTGCAATGGACAAAATAAAACTTTAGCACGCTAAGTTACAAAGATACATAACAGCACCCTATCATATCTTGTGAGAAAGGGGGCGGGCTGTAAATCAGCGTTGACCAGCGTAATAGCTATGCTTTACACTGCTCAGCATATGCTGAGCCCGCTCCTTTTGCCATACTGATTTATTATTGTGCTTCAGAGCTAATTTGTGATTTTTCATGTTCTGTTACAGTTAGCAATAAATGTTTTCTTTCTTTCATAGTAAACACACAATTTTTTATTATTGAGAGGCTCACACTTGACCACTATCTCACCTGATAGTAAGGGATGATGTGGTCGACAATGTAGCACACTTGCCTAGAAGAAACCTATTCACTCTTGACTTAAAGACTCCTAGGTTGTAGCTATCAGTAAATACAGGCTCCAGCAGGGAATTCCACTCCTTAGCTGTATGCACAATAAAAGTATTCCTAAAACGTTTTAAGAACATACAAATATTTTGTTAACAGTAACACTACTCAGATACAAATTTATTTATTATATTTATACAGGGTGTTTGGAAGGGAGCTGTACATACGCCTAGGGTAGAAACTAGGGATAGTCTGCTACCTACCCCCGCCCATTATATTGACCTTGGCCTCAAGGTTTTTTTTTAATTTATTTTTATTTTTTATTTGACTTTTTTGTGATTTTTTGACTAAAACTACCTGTAGCTCAAAATCTATCCATGGGACCGGTCGGCTAATGGTCTTGTTTTAATCGTTAGAGTCTTAGGGTCCTGCAAAAAATTATTTTACAGCAGAAAATTGTGGAGAAGAAAAGTTATGGGGCCTGAAGTACCATAGTAAGGTAAAGAAATAATTTTAAGGGCAACTTTCTATGGGGTTTAAAAAAAACTAACAGGGTTGGAGTTCTTCTGATTTTTTTAAAACATCCTCAGTCCATGCCCTTTCTAACGATATGCTAAAAGTGTATTTATCACTTTTAGTTTTAAAGTTATTAATTAATTTCCGCAACTAGGGCACTTCAAGCAAAAATTTCAACTAATGAAAATTAAATGTGTTCGATCGTAAAAGGATGGCAAATGAAACAAAAAATTTGGTAATGACTAATGTCATTAAATTACAAATTTTAATTAATTACTAATTTTAATTAATTACAAATTTTGTTCAAATTGATGACCATTGACCTGTAAACATGCTCGGCACCTCTTCCTCATCTCCACGGTCACCGTTCTAAGCAGCAGTTCCTCGCGCATTGTATCGAATGCGGCGTGGATCCTGTTAATTAGAACCTCCCTTGTTGGTACTTCTTCTGCGTACACCAACTCTTTCGCCCTTCCCCAGACGTAGAAGTCGAGTGGGGTAAGGTCAGGCGACCTTGGGGGCCAGGGAATTGGCCCACCCCGACCAATCCAAGAATTAGGAAAGCAGTTGTCCAGAAGCTCCCTCACTGCTAGGCTCCAATGAGCAGGACAGCCGTCGTGCTGGAAGACTATGGGCCGATCTTCGTCAAACACTTCTTCCGCTAAATCAGGCAAATCGTTTTCGAGGAAATCTAAGTAGTTTTGCCCGTTTAGGTTGTCTGGCAAAAAGTGCGGCCCTATCAACCGATTACCGATGACGCCTGCCCATACGTTCACGGAGAACCTTCGTTGAAAACCTCTGTGCCTCTTGACTCTCGGGTTTTGATCTCTGGGTGCCCAGTGATGGAGATTGTGGTAATTTACAATTCCTTCCTTGTCAAACTTGGACTCGTCAGTCCAGAGAATACTCCGTAAAAAATTAATATCTTCCACGTCCGTATGGAGCAAGTGGCGGCAAAACTCCACCCTTCTTGCATAGTCGTTATCCTCTAAGCCTAAAACAATAAAAATATCAACGTTAGCGGTTTCCTTATGAATTAGTAGCTATGTAACATTGATTGCTATCTCTGTCTTTCCATTTCTCTCTCTCTCACACACATGCTCATGTTAATTTAAAAATTGCCTATGAAATTCACATGCTAGTTCATTACATAAGAGCTAAAAACAAAAACTTTATGTAAAAAATTACCTTGAACAGGGGTGTAGTGGAAAGGATGACGTCCATTTTCGCGAAGAACCGACCAGACTTTCCACACGCTTAAACCAAGCGTCCGGGCTACGGTTCTTACGCTTCTGGTCGGATCTTCCTCAAATTCAGCCAATATGCGTTCTTCCGCAGCCAAATTTGGTTGAAATCTGTTCACGGCTGGTTCCCGGAAATTTAAATTTCCGGTTTCTCGCAGACGCCGATAAGTTGAGCCAAACGTTTGGTGGTTAGGCACTCGCCGGTTAGGATACCGTTCTTGATAAATCCTCCGTGCCTCGCGCCCATTGCAATCAGCCATTCCATACACCACCAGCATGTCGGTGTACTCTTCACTGGTAAATCCAGCCATTTTGCCAACAACAAGGTAACAAATAACAAAACTTAACAAAAACGAAGTAATAACAAACTCAACAAAATTAACGAAAACAGTGGAGCGTCGTAACGGCAAGTACGTAAGTTAGCTAAGATGGGTAAATCTCGACTGACTAACAAAGACCCCAACGAGTTACCTGCCCGGCCCCGTCGACCCAAGAGCGAAAGAGACATGACATGACATGTTTTGTCTCTTACATGTTGCTCTCGTGTAAGAGTGAGACAACAAATTTGCCAACTGTAGGCCAAACTGGTTTAAATTCTGGAAATTACATTTGTCTTACAAATGTCGACTCGTGGTGGTAAAAGTGCCCTAGTTGCGGAAATTAATTAATAACTTTAAAACTAAAAGTGATAAATACACTTTTAGCATATCGTTAGAAAGGGCATGGACTGAGGATGTTTTAAAAAAATCAGAAGAACTCCAACCCTGTTAGTTTTTTTAAACCCCATAGAAAGTTGCCCTTAAAATTATTTCTTTACCTTACTATGGTACTTCAGGCCCCATAACTTTTCTTCTCCACAATTTTCTGGTGTAAAATAATTTTTTGCAGGACCCTAAGACTCTAACGATTAAAACAAGACCATTAGCCGACCGGTCCCATGGATAGATTTTGAGCTACAGGTAGTTTTAGTCAAAAAATCACAAAAAAGTCAAATAAAAAATAAAAATAAATTAAAAAAAAACCTTGAGGCCAAGGTCAATATAATGGGCGGGGGTAGGTAGCAGACTATCCCTAGTTTCTACCCTAGGCGTATGTACAGCTCCCTTCCAAACACCCTGTATAAAGCTAAGCATTTATTAATTCCATTATTATTAATATTTTATTTCCTGAAATTTTTATTTCCATCAGCAAAATGTATATAATTTTTTTTGCCTGTAATGCTTGCATACAAAAAGTTTTTTCAAACTACCTATGTTGTAACTTAGTGAATCACATTGTAACTCACATATTAGTGTACTTAATATTATTATTTATTTATTATATTCTTTATTGTTCCATGGGGAGTCTTATCGCACAGGGCAGTCTCTTAAAGACTACCTTTGGATTGACTAAACAAGAGGAGATTAATTTAGGGTGCTCAGTGCTTATTATTTGCTAAATGAGTTAATGTAAAAAAGTGTTTTGATTGTGAGAGTTGAGGAAGACTGTCCTACCATGAGACACTAGTAGGGAGGACACTGCGAACAACACTTGAGCAAAAAAACAAACTTGCAATTGTCTATTATAATGTGCACCAACAATGTTAGTAAGTTTGGTTGTACTAAAATTTTAATATAGCAATATTGTTTAAAGTTCATGCAGAGAAGACATGAATGTTGATTCATTAGTGCTCAGTATTATTACTGTGTTCTCTTTCATTGATGTTCATCATCAAACGTCAGACCAAATATTCACATTATTAATAATATCCACTAGTAAACCTATTAATTTTAATGTAACAACTTACTGGCTTAGCAGTCAGCTTCTCATACAGTTCATGCAAACTTTTGTTGACCACTTTAAACATGCGAGCATCCTTAACAAAACACATCCTACACATTTGCAGTTTTTCCATTTTGTACTCGAAAACACAGAACATTTACACAACAACAGAGGGTAAAAATTAAAAATGTTGAAAATTTTCAAGTTTAAACGACGTAGCCCAGTATCTTTGGACGTAGTTACGATTTTACGATCACCGGAATCTGACCGGCTGACCGGAATAATATTTTGAGATGTCAGATGAAATGACATTGACAGGTTAACAACTAGGATAAAGTGTGACCAGATTGCATTTTTGCTGTCAATATTATTTACTAATCAATAATATTTACTATTTACAATTTGAAGTACTTACATTCCCGAGGTCAGTAATTTTTGGCATGATTTTTTACTGCCACTAGGATATTCTGGCTACTAACACCCGGTTTCTCAGCACTCGATTAACGGGCTGTTAAAGTAATCGACGTATAATCGCCGTTTAATTCTACTTTCTGTGTCTGGACTGAGCCACCCGCGTCCGTATGTGAGTACCCCTTTTGTTACTCTACACGTGGTCCCCGGGTAGTGCTAATCAGGTGACACTAACTGGTGGTAGGTTTCGGCCGAAGGCTTGCGACCACCCACCGAGCAAAGAAGCTTGGTGTAGCCACAAGAGGAGTTGGGACGAGATAGTTGTTCCACTGCAGGCAGACCAGCCTGACTCGCGTTGTTATGGGCCTATCGGGAGACTAGTCACGGGGGGTAGCGGGATCCGAGGCACGGTGCGCCGCTGGCCGACCGCAGGTATTTGAGACTGGGAAACTGGGAAACCGGAGATGCAGATCGAATGTCCGTCGGACGTGGCGTACCTATCTTACCCAGGATTTACCCTGGAGCACAAATTCAAGCCACGTGCCTGTGTATGCATGTACGCCCGTGACGACATCTGCTATCGGCGTCTCCGTAACTTTGGAGATTGAAACTACTCAGTGCTATGGGCCCTGGTGGACACAGGTCTGGATAAGATTATCTATGCCTGTGTCTACCGATCGCATAGCGGTGATCTGGAGACAACCAGGATCACACAGTACCTGAGTGAGGCGGCTGATGTGGCCCAGCAACGGTACCCTTCCGCCCAATTAGTGTTACTGGGGGACTTTAATGCCGACCATCAGGATTGGCTCATCTTATATCAGTGCACTGACCATGCTGGAAGTGAGATGCGAATTCTTTCGCTAGCGCTTAACCTCACCCAGCTGGTGGAGTAGCCCCACGAGGGTGCCGGATGATGATTCACATATGGCCAATTGCTTGGACCTTCTGCTGACAACAGATCCAGACCGACACTCAGTGTCGATATCTTCACCTTTGGGTAGTTCCGACCACTGTCTGGTGAAGTCTGTATCCATGTATATACTAATAAACATTAAAAACTAAACTCTAATGTTACTATATTATCTATAAAATTAAATCGTCTAGTTAACTATGTTCATTGAATATTTTCTTGGATGAAAATAGGGTAATGAGAGTAGGGGGCAGGTTATGCAATTCAGACTTACCTTTCGATCAAAAACATCCCATGCTGTTATGTAGTAAACATCAGTTCGTTATACTTTTATTTAGGCATAATCATGATGATATGCTAGGAACATCCACAGCTTTTGTTATCACATATAAGACAAATGTTTTGGTAGTAGGAATCTAGCTAAGAAGATTGTGAATCAGTGTGTCAGGTATTGTCAAATGAAGGCAAAGTCCATACAACCTATAATGGGTAATCTACCCAGTGAACGTTTGCAATCAGGTTTTCCATTTATGAAATGCGGCGTTGATTACGCAGGGTCTATGTATGTTTTAAACAAAAAGGGCAGAGGTTCTAGGTTAGAGAAATGCTATTTTTTTTTCCTATTCTTTATTGTACACAAAACAAACTTAAACAAATACAGAAGGACAACTTATGTACAAAGGCGAGCTTAACCCATAATTGAATTTGCTATCTGTGTAACTGTGTTTATTCGTTTGTTTATCAACACGAGCATTACACTTGGAACTTTTATAGTCACCGATAATGGCAGGAACTTCGTCATCAGAAAATTCCCTAGCTGCACCTAGCTAGGGAATCTTCTGATTTAAAAAAAAAACAGCTGTCAAGGCTTCGTCCTAGTAATAACCAAGGGATTACGCTTCAAATAATCAAATAAAATTGAAATTCATACCTCCTTATGCACCTCACTTTGGCGGTTTGTGGGAAGCTGGAAGTCAAATCCTGTAAGCACCATATAACGCGCGTGATAGGGAAGGCTCGTTTAATGTAGGCCGTCCTGAATTCCCGTCCTATGCACCCAATATCCGTAGATCCTGTTGACCTCGTGCCCCTGACGCCAGGCCACTTCCTCATTGGCCGGCCTCTGACGACTCCTGCAGGCACAGACATCACGGCGAGGCCTTCACACACTCTATCCCGCTACCTACTTGTTGAGCAGCTCAGGCAGCACTTTTGGAAGCGGTGGGCCACGGACTACATCTCCGAGCTTCAGAGACGTATCAAATGGAAGGAGAATCAGAGTGCACTCACTCCCGGTTCCTTGGTGCTCATCAAAAGACAACTTACTTACCGCCCCTCAAATGGCGGTTAGGATGAACCCTGCTGACGTACCAGGGACGAGACAAGATTGCCAGAGTTGCTCGTATCAAGACAGCAGCTGGCGTCGTGGAGAGGGCGTTTTCGAAGATCTGCCCTCTCCCAGTCTTAGCATCGTCGCCAGAGGATGAAGACAAGGCGGCATTGTTGAGAGCTATGGCTCTCAAGGGGGGCCAATATGTTAACGCTGCGCCATCTTGGGGCCACCGGACGACACTATCACAGTCAGGCTTCGTCCTTCATTGTTCGTGCCATCCCGGTTAGATGGTACCACATTCGTTTAGAAATCAATTATAATTATTTTTAGATTTTGTCTATGATATTCTATATTGTCTATGTATTTAACTAAAAGATAGTTTTTTTGGAACCAGAACAAAACTTTCAATTTCCTACGTTTCCTTCCTGAACCAAGTCTCCACCCTGCTGACACCCTATTACTCTGCAACACTTATACACACAAATATGGTGTATGTCCGTGTAGTTGTATTAAAAAAAAAACAATTTAACCACATATTCAATCAAATACACATTGATGAATAACCTTACAAATGTGAAGTATGTCAGTATAGTTGTTATCAAAAAGTGATTTAACAAAACATATTCTTATAAGCCACGCTAATGAAAAACTGTTTGAATGTGATGTCAGCGTAGTTTTTAAACATAATATGATTTTCTAGACATTTTCGGACACACAATGGTGAAAAACCTTAAAACTGTACCTTCACTGTAGTCTTCATCATGAAGTTTTTGTTATGAAAATAGATACTATCTGGAATAGTTTATTTTATTGGTTTAGTTTTTTTTTTTTTTTAATTGTGTACTGTGTACAGATTACCATAACTTAAATAATTTAGTTCTAAAAGTACCTTTATATATTTTGTAATGAGTATGATCCATTGCCAAATTACCGATTGTTTCGTAAAAATGTTCTAGTTAAAACTAAATCAATATATTTTTAATGCTGTCATCTTGTTTTTTTCTTCAATACCTATAATAAACTATAAACTCTTATTTATTTAGTAAAAATATTCTACATATTTGACTAGTCGCTCTGACTGGAGAGCACACTTCTACTGCCAAATGACTCATAATAAGTATTGATTTTTATGGTTTGACAGCCTGGCACGTAGGGATGTCGGAAGTGAGAAAATATATCGATATTTATTAAAATATCAATATCGAAGTCGATATATCGAGCATAAAATATCGATATATCGGTCCAATTTTTAAAGATTTTCGGTTTTATAATAATAATGTATTTAGTTCAGTCTGGCTCAATAAATAGGTAGTACTAATTTTTATACAAAAAGTACATTATTTTAATATATGAAAATCTTAACAAAAACGAAGGTATTTTAATCGTTAATCCTATATAATAGGCAAAATTTTAAAATTTCGAAAACTAAATAGCAATCTTAGACCACATACACACAACGCAAAAGAACTCACATTTGGAAGTGAGTGACGAGTGACGGATGATGGCCACCGCGGCCTACGACGGCCGCAACACAAACAAAACATTCAAGTCATAGACAATACAGTAATTTTCCGTTCGTTCCTATCTTTTACGGCTTTAAATTCTGTTAAATATTCTCCTAATAAATTAAATTTTCAAAAAAATATCGTTTTTGATACGTTTTTCGATATTGAATATTTTGTATCGATATATCGATGTATCGGATGAAAATATATCGGCTAAAAATATCGATATATCGAATCAGTAATATCGATAAATCGATTTATCGATATTTTTTCGACAAGCCTAGGCACGATACCGTAAATAACAACAGAATATTCTATTAATTTAAAAAAGAAAACCAATATTAAATCTTTTAGAAAACCGTTCCATTTATATTTTATGGCAAAAAACAGGCCAAAATCCGTATGTTTAGAAATTTTAATAATCAAGTGAAATGTAGACCAAACAAAACAATACGACACACGTGCAGCCGATTGAATCCCAAACGGACCCTCAGAATAGTAAAAAGATAAGAGAGAACAAAGACAACAATACATCTGACCTGCAAAAGAATGGGAACACGACCTCGTGGTGTTTTTAGGCATCTGGGAGAGGGTTGACTTGGCCACGGCGAGGCAGTCAGTGTTAAGCCACTGAAGAGCACGGTTAGATACTTTAACTTGGAACCACGGTAGATGCCGGTTGATTCTAGATTGCGTTAGGGGTTGGTTGATATCAACCAACTTGAGATAAAGTGTTTGTGTGTTGGTGTGACTGGGTGAGTCTTTAATTATAATATTTCATAGGCGATTGGTGATATCGCAATTATCGCATTCACTAACATAATCTAAGTGATGTAGCTTGCTATTAATTAAATGCTGAGTTGGTAACCCTTTAGATATGGGCACTAGACTTTTAATCTCTGTTTGTTGCTGTTGTGTTGTGTCTATGCAGGTCAAACAAATGCTTTTTTAAAGGGCTTATTACACTACACGGTATTCAGGGCCCTAAGCTCTAATTTAGGGTAGTGTAATATCTGTTAGGAAGTTAGGGTTCTCAAAATATCGACCATAATGACACGGAATGGTGAAGTGACCCGGTATTCAGGGCCCTGAATACCGTGTAGTGTAATAAGCCCTTTATTGTATTTTAATCTATTCTAAGCTTTTTAAAACTAATTCTTTACTATTTTTTATAGTTAATACTTAATGCTATTTTTTCGAGTCTAACAAACATTTAACTACTTTTGTGAAGTAAATCAATCAGTACTTATTTATTGTCATTATTTCGTATCTTAGTGAGTAATGAACATTATATTTTTTCACTCAATAAGTGGCCACGTTTATTGTGGCATCAGTGAACCTCATCAACACCTCCAGAGTGCGGGTGTATGGGCACTTGAAGCACTTTAATAAGATCTATTTTAGTAAATTACTATCTGACTTACTTATTTTGATATCCACATAGATAGACAACCACAACGTTGGACCTAGGTCCCACAGAGGCGTAAATTAATGGCCATAGCATAGGAGAAACTAAAAAAAAATTCAAACCAAAGATTACTATTATATACTGGCCGAGTAAACACCTGTTATGAAAGGATCAAAATCATGCCGCTTACATATGTCATTAAAGTTTCTAAATTCTTGCACGCACTATAAATCAATGATTACTATTATATAAATACGCAACGGTGCGTACCATCTCTTACCTTCATGTTTACAATTTTGGTGCACACCTAGTATTCCGACTTATTTACAAGTTCATGTGTGTCAGTTGAATATTGTTTATGTTCCTCTCTCATAAGGCCGTCAGCGTCACTGCAGTGCAGTGATGCCAACTTAGCAACTTTATAGCTAGATCTAGCTATTATTTGGTGACAGACAGCTATAATTTAATGAAACTTGTAGCTAAACTTTTTAGCTACTTTTTTTAGCAACTTTTCATGTCATCATGAGACGTGAGAAACAATAGACAAAATAATGCAACAGTGGCACATTATACATATAAATAAGTGGCATTCTCAAGAAATAGTTTAATTTTGGGTCGAAGTACCAACATTTAGAAATTCTTCCGGTGATGACATATACCAAGATATAAGTACTCTTGCTTTAACTTGCGTTTCACTGCCACATTCTAATGCAGAGGTTATTCTCACAAATGAATTTAATTAAAAATAAGTAAATAAACCGCAATCTTCCTCATTAATTGTGTTTTTTTTTTATTCAATAACATACACAAGACATTTTTAACTCTCTTGTTGGAATTAATGAAAATAAAAATGATTGTCAGAAATTGACCTACTTACCTACTGTATGTAACATTTAACTACTTCTAGCAACTTTTTGGGGTAGAAAAACTGGCAATCTAGCAACATTTTAAAAATTGTCTAGCAACTGGGTAAAGCGCTTATTACACTACACCAGAGAGTTTGTATTAGAATAGAGGTAACATATTTAAGACGCAATTTCAATATCGGTATTCTCTTTCGCACTAACAGATAACGTCATAAGCAAAAAGAGATAGATATACTTTTGTCTATGCCATCTTTTGTGCCAGTGTGACCGAAGATGCTATAGATACTTATCTATAGACATATATTAGAACTAGATCTGTGCCACTGTCATATCGATATTATCGAGTTTAGTTTAGGAGGATTTTATACAAATTTGGTCAAATATCTGTAAGAATCGTCCCTGACTGCGGCTAATTATTCTTCGTTTTTTTAGGGATTCTTTATAATTGTTTAAAAAGTGAATGTGTACTCGTACAAAGAGTGAACTTATCAGTCATTGTAAGAGTATAATTGTACTCTTTCGTAATTTTTCTGCGCATTATACGCGTTGTATAATAATGTTTATTCATACCTTGTGCAAAAACGAGGTACATCATGAGATCAAAGTGACAGTTTTTGGTACACTCGTACGACTGTATCTGTATGTACAAACAGGTACTCATCAATATACTGATATATAGTATGCTAGTTCTTGTGCAAGACTGAAAATAAAGTTGAAGACGAGTATGTATAAGTTTAAAAGTAACAAAATAAATAATAACAAAATGGTTTAAATATAATAATTTAATTTTAAAAAGCTCTACACACGGTGTCTACATATCTTTTTTTGCAACTCTCCTCTCGCAGGTATGCTGGAAGAGATTTCGTTAGAAAGAAGCATACCTTTGTACCTATTTTCTGTTCCTTCTTTTTGTCTATTTATTATGTGTGTGTACATTAATGGTTAAATAAATAAATAAATAAAATGTGAAAATAAACGTGATTCATCAACCTGTATCCATGTCGAGGGATAGCAATAGCATGATTCAATAAAATGCAGTGAACACAAGCGAGAATATGGTGAAGGTTTCCAGTTAGCTCGTTTTATATTCTTGATCCTCTTATTTCTTAAATAAGTACTCTTAGGAACCTGTGCACAATCAATATTAGATTAATAATAACAAATAAACTTTAAGAAATACATTAAAGTAAGTAAAATAAAAATACAGTATCGATAAATCTTTCTTGTGACTTTTGTCACATCTCTAACATCAGAACGTAAGTACGTAAACTGTCATAGCTCTATCAGCGAACGCATAAAAGTTAATTATTTCACTAAATAGAAAGGTTTAAATGATACTACACGTCCTCGACGTATTTAGAACTAAGATTCCTTTATTCCGGACAGCCTATGAAATGTATTCCCTGCACAATAATTTCAGTATGCTAGTCGATAACTCACCTGTGGAAAGATATCCTTTGATTATGTCCTGTTAATACACTCATTCTACTCTTGCAACCGATAGCCACTCACGACATGGTTCATGTAGATAATGAAACAACAAAATTCTTCCTGATATAAACGAAACAAAGCGTGAAAACAGCGAAAATCTTTAATTAGAGCTGCTAACCGATGGGTTACAACAGTGACTAAAAAGTTATCTCTTTGACGTTCAGGATGGTAGCGTTTGTCTATGTTTGTCTCTTTTTTTTCATAGAGTTTTTCTATAAGCAAGAACGAAAGAATTGACAGTTTCTGTTTCGTCGTAAATATGTTCCCTCTATTCTAATACAAACTCTCTGCACTACACGGTATTCAGGGCCCTGAATATCAGGTCACTTAGATATAGTAGGTATAGATTAAGCCTTAAAATGACCTTGATTGATAGAGCGAGATGGCTAATTGGCAGCTCCATGTAAATGATAAGGACAAAAGATTATTTTTTGTCTTTGTCACCGTGGCCGGTTTCTGTCGTTTGTCAAACTCTAATACAATGGCAGGTTTGACAAACAAACTCGGTTTTGTTTGATTTTCTATGATTTCGTGGTATTATGTGTTAATTGAGACAAGGAATTTGGGTTATTTAAAGATAATAAGTGTCAGTGCGATGGTGGGTTATAGTGTTCTTGTTCTTGTTGTAACACCAGAACTAACTATTGCTGTCTCATGTGCGGCCACGCCAGTGCTTAATCTATACCTACTATATCTAAGGGATCACTAAATCACTATGAAGCAATAAGGTCGATATTATGAGAACCCTAACTTTCTAACAGTTATTACACTACCCTAAATTAGGGTTTAGGGCCATGAATACCGTGTAGTGTAATAAGCCTTTATAGCTAGCAGTTGGCAATACTGCTGCAGTGCCGTCAGTATTAGCTAGCTACATATCAGTAATCTGTGGTCAGTATCTCTAAGTATAAAGTCTGGGTTGGCCGTAAATTTGTCTTTCTTTCTTTGGTATTGATTATATTTATATTGTAACGAAATTTTGTAACCACTTAAAATAATAAAGTTAAATATTTATTCATCTTTTTTCAGTGACAAAATGGAAAGACTGCAAATGTGCAGGATGTGTTTGGTGGAGGATGCTCCCATGTTTGTTGTTGTCAATAAGAACTTGCATGAACTCTATGAGAAGCTGGTTAATAAACCAGTAAGTTGTTACTTTAAAATTAATACATTTTAATGCCCTGCTAATAAATGTAGATATAATTAATTATGTGAACTTCTGGTCAGATCAGACGTTCGATGACGACTAACATCACTGAAGAAGAACCGTGTAATAATAATAAGTCACCAATCTACCTTGAGCAAGAATTAATCAATGCCAGTTGAAGAGCAAGAGCTAAGCTGAGTTAACTTTGACCCAGCTCGCTTAACTGAGGTTGGTAGATTATCATACTTTAGTGAAGACCACAAACTATTTCAGAATTAAAAATGTGCCTATGGATGGAAAATACACCTCAGATACGCGAACTTAGCTAAACTAACGTAGCTTAGCTCTTGGTCTGCAACCGGCTTCATTCTTTCTCTGTATGAGAAGAGAACTTTAGAAAATATTACTGACCATCTGCATGATGTTGTATGGTTCAGAGTAATTTATTCATGAGTAGTTTTATCATCCCTTGAGTTTTCTTTGCATTTTTCTGGAATAACAAACCTGAGTGACTTTGCGACAATGTAGATTGGTACCAATGAAAGAATGTTCTTAATTAGATTAGTACTACAAGAATAGAATAGAATATACTTTATTGTACACTAAAAAATTAAGTTACACATCTCTTTTACAATAATACTTATTTCTACGGGTACAAAGGCGGCCTTATCGCTGACAGCGATATCTACCAGACAACCTTTGGATGGACCTAAAGACAACAAAACATACATACAAACATTAAATTTTACTCTAATAATATAAATATTAGTTTATAAACAAGATAGTGAAAGACAAGTTTTGTTGCAGTTTGTAACCGGAGACAGAAGACCACTGCTTGTTTGTTACTTCTGTTGCTCCAAACTAAAACAATGCTGTCGTTTCCAGAGAAAATGCCTGGAAGCCGAAGAACTGTTTGCTCAGATGCAGGAGGAGGATTATGAGGTGAGGTAGTCTTAGAATTTCGATGTCTAACATCACTTCTTGCCAAAGAAAATTATGATAAGCAGTCGTCCCCTGGTAAAATACTTGAATTTACCTGCATCCAGTTATTATGGTCTATCACAGGCAGTCAATTGATAGATATCTACACAGCATGTCCCAAAACTATATGTCTAGCGAGTATGGGCAATGCACTAGTTTGAACAAGTTCTGGCAAAAAGCGGAAAAAAAAATCTACACCACCAGGTTACGTGCTTCTTCTTCTTCTTTTCGTGTGAGGAAGTGATCTCTGGTGGTGTTCTTCTTTAGCTCTGGTTAATTAATCCACCTCTGGGAACCCCCACAGGCCTTTGACTTGGCTATTTCAGACTTACATTAAATATATAAGTTCAGGTTAAGCAATATTCATGAAAATGTTAAAATTTACACCATAGACCATTTGTTCAGCAAACACAGTATTGTGTTCACTAATTTTGCATTTTTTTAATGTTATCTTCAATTAATAGCAATACTGTTGATCGTAATCATAAATATAATAAATAATAATATAGTCAGTATACTAAAAAAAATATTGATTAAGATGGTTAAAAATTTTTAGTCCACTAAAGTAACTTTGACACATCAATATTCAAAAATTGAAGTACTCAAGTACCTACCCGAGGTAAGGCTTTTAGAAAAATAACCCATTTAATCAAGATTTCGTAATAATACAATACTTGCTACGTATTTGTTCAAGCACCCCGTTTCCGCTTGACGTTGAGTTTTGGGGTACGCTGTATATGGCAGCCAGGAACAACAACTTAACATGCTTTCCAGAGGTATGGAGGAGTCTGTATTTAATCTATGGCCAGCCATCTAATACTAGACTCATCTTTTTACAGCCAAATCCTTTAATACGCCCAAACATATTGGCATTTAACAATGGGTTTGTTATATCGCCGATGGAGTACTTAGATATAGCTGGTGAATGTAAAACAGAAAGCCGTGCTGTCAAAGAAGAATTACCAGCTGATTGTGAGACACTAGCAGATATTGTTGAGCCAAAGGAAGAACTTCAAGTTGATGGTATGCTTATTATAATATCAAATACATTGAGTACTAGCATTTTCCCAGTTTCGTTTCCGCTTATAGTAATAACCTACCAAATAATTCTATTTCTGATCCCTCCTCTATAAAGGCTGTGTCTGAAACCGACGCGATAAAAATACTAGTGTTGGAATTATTCGTCGGCATTGATGTTAATTTTCGAAAGTTTTTTTTTTTACTGTATTATTTAGTTCAAAATCGTTATTCCTATCTAGCTCAATTAGATTTTTAATGATTCTCCTTTGTTAGCTCGCCGTGAAGGTACTAGCCGGCGGCGTTGACCTCAATCGTGAACATTAGGAAATGAGCTGATAGATAACGCTTTTGAATTTGAAATACAAGAAAAATAATACTGTAACATATATAAAATTCCGTTATGCGCGAGTAGTTTTATATAAATAGTTTATTACTTCATTTTCATTTAGCGTTAATTCTGTGTCTCTTCTTTTTGCTTTGCTTTTTAGCTTCTAAGGGTCGCACTGTGATGTTTACTGGCCTATAACTTGCCTTTAGAATTGGACTATCCAATGTTCTAATCTAACTGGTATTATCATGGCGTTCAAACAAAACTGTTCGTTCTGCAGCATTAATATAATTCCCACTGCAAATCTGCATGTATTTTGTTTTTGTTAAAGTAGATTTTTGTAATTGATATTTGATAGTATAAAAAGCTTTTTTACAAAAAAATACTACCGACTTCCAAATTAAAAAACTACAAAGTGAAAAATAACTTTATTTTTGGAAGTCGCTGTCTTTCGTAGGTACCAATTTTTTGCGTTATGGACACCGACCTCCAAAAATAAAGTTATTTTTCACTTTTTAGTTGTACCTAATAGGTTATGAATATAAATGTGGATGGATGGAGAGGGAGAGGAAGGCCAAAGAAAAGATGGATGGACTGTGTGAGGAGTGATATGAAAGAAAAGGGAGTCAGTAATAACATGACGGGGGATAGAACGTTATGGAAGAAGCAAACGTGTTGCGCCGACCCCAAGTAACATGGGATAAGGGCAGGCATATGATGAGTTGTACCTAATAGGCAAGTTGTTTAGTAAGGTACCTGTAACGCCAGAATAGATAACCCGAATGTCATGCAACTTGAACATAACCGGTGAAATGAGTGATCTGCGTACCCTTTTAGAGCGTACTGGCGTGATGTTATGTTATGAAATGGTATAATCAATAAACAAACATGCGATTGCAGCAATCCCGAGAGATTTACCGTAATTTATTAAAGAGTTCTGATGTATATCTCCGAAGTTCTTCATCAGATCTTCACCAAATTAAAATGGACCAAAAATTTTCTATATCGGTCCAAAATTGACGGAGATATGCGTGAACATACACAAAAACAAAAAAAAAAACAAACATAATGTCGAACATAGAACCTCCTCCTTTTTGGTAAGTCGGTTAAAAATAGATTACTATTGGGTTGCCTGACTGCATCTAGCCGCAACTAGATTTAGTTTTTCTTTTGTGTTCTTTTTTTGAAGTTTGACTGTACTAGGAATATATACTATATCGTGTGAGAGGGAGATGTCAATGTAACCATATAAACTTGTGTTCTTTTATAATAAAGGGCAGTATAGCATCAGCATTCGTTGTATCACTTACTCCTAATATCACCCATCCGTACATGGCGACCGTGACAGCGTAAACGCTAGCAGCGTATGTTTACATTTCTTTGACCAAAACGGGTGTCGCAATGTATTGTAACGAGACCAATCTCGTAATGGGACTTAGCGTGGTCACTATTCTATTTTGTGAATATTTACCACGACAATCACAAAATGGGTACAACTAATACGAAGGAAGAAGTTATAGTTCCACAAAACGCAGCAGGTGGAAGTAACAGCGCTAACATCACGCAGCTGACGATACATGCCAGCACAACCAACATCATTTTAATCGTGTTACTTCTTATAGCATCGTTGGCGTTTTTGTATGGTATCTTCAGAATCTACAAGAATTGCCATCAGAAATGGATGGGTAATGAGATCAGGAAGGACAGACTACGATGTTCTATATGGAGACGTAGAGCTGACGCAGAGGAAATGCGGACGAATGCCAGAGGCTACAAGAAGGACACTGAGGACATCATCTGAAGAGTTAAAAACCCAGGGTTTACGAAGAAAAGTGCGCGAAAGTTGTATTCGTTATGTGTCAGTGCGTGGTTATATATAAGGTGTTGTCTATTCTCTATTCGTAGTAAACGTGTAATAGCATAAAATATACATGACATTATTTTAGTGGACTAAAATAAGTGACAAATGAAAATAAAATGAACGCTGGAGTGTATGCAGTATAAAATAATGGTATGTAATTCAGTACCTACTAAGAAAATAGAAATAAGTATTTATGTTAAATGGCAGAAAACTTAAAAACATTGTACGACAAGTTATTTGAAATCAGAAAATATTTGATAAAGATAGGTCCAGATAGAAGAAAAGGTAACATTATAGTCGTAAAATTAGCAGAGGCAGATAACTTAGTAAAAGAGTACAACTTATTTTTAGAATATTATTCAAAATCGAAAAGCACCGTATGTGAGAGTGAATGTTCGCATATTCACGAGCTTTGCGCAAATTTTGATCATTTATATGAACAAATATTAGATTTGTGCTCACAGAAACCTAGTACGGCAGATAAAATGGCAACTACTTGTAAATTTGATTTAAAAATTGCTTTAAGTTTATTACCAGTTTGTACAGACGATGAGGCTAGCGTAAAGCAACTTATAGATGGCATAGAGTATTACAAAACAGAGTTAGACGAAAATTCACAAGGAAAACTGTTAAATTTTGTATTAAAAAATAGACTCTCTCAGACCGCAAAATTGAAATTAGCGACTTCATATGTCAATATTGACGACTTTATAGCTGACTTGAAGATTCAGTTATTGCCTAAAAAATCGGCTACAGCAATTCAACGAAAGCTGCAAAGTCTTAGGCAAAACGATTTATCAATCGATGATTTCGGCAAAAAAATTACGGAATTGTTTGTAGATTTGACGATCTCTCAATCGGGGGCCAACGAGGCCAGTTTGAAAGTTTTAAAGCCAATTAATGAGAAGCAAGCTATCAAATGTTTCTCAGATGGATTGAGAAATCGACGACTTAGCACAATAATTTCAGCCAGAAATTTTACATCATTGAAAGATGCTGTACAGGCGGCCATCGATGAAGATATAACAAGTCCATCAACATCTTCCGATATTTTAACGATGAATTATAGAGGGAGATCGTCTTATAACTGGTCACAGCGGAGAGGCCGCTTCTCATACGCGGGTAGAGGACGCGCACGTGGCAATCAACAGGTTATCCAAAACCAAGACGAACAGCAGGATCAGGTTCGGAGAGGATCGCAGGCAAGCTGGCGCCGGTCCACCCGACCATTTCATGGAAACAGAGGTAGGTCCAATTATAGCACCTCCAGGGATCAACACATACATACATTGGATGACTCAGAAACGCAGGAAAACACAGAAACAGAACAGCGGAATGAGGACCAGTTTTTTCGGGACTAAAAATATAATTTTATCATGCAATAACGTAGGCTACGTAAATATAAAATCGCATAACCATTATTCATACCAATTATTAGTTGACACCGGTGCATCCATATCTGTCATAAAGTATAAACAAATTCTCGACCAAAACATTCCAATCCATATCGAGAAGACACTTGTAAACGGCATCGGGGGCAAAGTACAGGCTATAGGATATGCTTATTTGCGCCTAGTTATTGGAAATCAGACCCTACAACATAAGTTCTATGTTTTTAAAACATTGCCTTGTAAAGGTAGTGGCATACTGGGACAAGACTTTTTAAGCAAGTATAAATCAGTATTAAATTACGGTAACCAAACTTTGTTACTATGGAATCACAACTCAAAGGTATCATTACCATTAACAATGACAAACAATCATTTTAATATACCGGCAAGATCAGAGTCTATTCACTTTATTCGAACATGTGAGATAGAGGAATGTGTAGTTAATGGAACAGAACTGCGAAAGGGGATCTTTGTTGCATATACTTTAGTTAAGCCCACGAATGGGAAAATACCAATTAGGATTTTAAACACCACGGAGACAGATTTAGTCTTGACAACAATTAGTCCAACACTTTACAAAGCAAGCGAGTATGATGTATGTTCATTTCAAGAAACCAATAATAATGCTGATCGTGTCAGAAAGGTATTCGCTTCGCTATCGCTGAAACATTTAAATAAAGAGGAGCAATTGTCCATAGAGTCCATTTGCGCAAAATATGCAGACATTTTCTTCCTACCGGGTGATAAATTAGGAACAACTAAATTATATGAACACTCAATAACATTGAAACCAAACGTGGCACCAGTGTACGTTAAGCCCTACAGAATGCCGCATTCACAGACGGCCGAATTAAAGAAACAAGTGGACAACTTATTGGAACAAGAAATTATTGAACCTTGTTCCAGTGAGTGGTCCAGCCCAGTACTCCTAGTGCCTAAAAAATCAGACGCAAACGGGGAAAAAAAATGGCGGTTAGTTATAGATTACCGTAAGCTCAACACTTGTATTCAGGATGATAAGTTTCCACTGCCAAACATCACGGATATACTAGATTCCTTGTGTGGATGTATTTATTTCACACATTTAGATTTAAACCAAGGATTTTTTAACGTAGCGTTAAACAAACACAGTAGGAAATATACTTCATTTAGTGCAGACGGTGGTCAGTATCAAATGACAAGAATGCCTATGGGACTCAAAACTAGTCCCAGCTCATTTTCGCGTATGATGACCATGGCAATGACCGGGCTATCCTACGACAAGTGCTTAGTGTACCTAGACGATCTTATTTGTATGGGACGGAACTTAACTGACCATAACAAAAATTTAATAGAAGTATTCGAAAAGTTGCGCAGTGCCAACTTAAAATTAAATCCCACTAAATGCGATTTCCTTAAGAAAGAGATGCTTTATTTAGGCCACGTGGTGACAGGCAATGGTATATTGCCGGACCCAGATAAGATTAAAATAATTAAAGAGTATCCAGTTCCTAAAAGTACGGACGAAGTGAAACGCTTCGTTGCTTTTGCAAACTACTATAGAAAATTTATAGACCACTTTGCCGACAAAGCCTATCATTTAAACCATTTAAGTAAGAAAAACACTAAATTCAACTGGGATAGCAACTGTCAAACGTCATTTGAAACTCTAAAACAGAGTATGATGTCACCGCCAATCCTACAGTACCCAGATTTCTCAGAACAAAATCAATTCATAGTACAAACCGATGCATCTGGGTACGCAATTGGGGCAGTTCTATCAAATTCAAATGGCAGACCAATAGCTTACGCTAGTAGGAGCCTTAACAAAGCGGAAAAGAACTATCCCACTATAGAGAAAGAACTCTTAGCTGTAGTTTGGGCTGTCAAATATTTCAGACCCTATTTATACGGTCGTACATTTAAAATACTAACCGACCACAAACCCCTTGTATACTTATTTAATTTAAAAGACCCATCTAGCAGGCTCTTTAAATTTAGACTAGCTCTAGAAGAATACAATTACGTAATAGAATACGTAAAAGGGAGTGAGAACTGCGTTGCAGATGCATTATCTAGAATAAAAATTACGTCAAAAGAACTTAAAGAAATGAATGAGTGTCTGTGTGCAGTAATGACTCGCGCTCAAAAACGAAAATTAGATGCTGTCGCCCCGGAAGATGAGTTGCCCACCGACAACTTGCCAGTTCAACCACATGTAGTGGAAACTCATATCAAACCAAGAGGCGCAGTAGAGTTAAGATTTGCACTCAGTAGCAGTCTTAAGAAGTTAAAGAGCGATAGCTCAGTAGTGTTACAAACACACAAAATATTATTGTATAACGCCCAAATGAAAACTATATTCATAAACTCGGCATCTCAATCACAAACTACGCGAGCCGAGTTTGCGAGAGAGCTGAGTGATTTTTGTGACAAGCTAAATATAGATGAAGTATACTTCATTAAAAATTCGATTAATAAAATTTTTGTAGAGAAATTAACTAGTGAGATAAGAAAACAAAGCAACTGGAAAGGGCCCAGATTATGTATATTAAAAGATGTCGAAAGAATAGAGGACAAAGATGATAGGAAAGTGATACTCAACGACTTTCATCTTTTGCCCACTAGTGGGCACGCGGGCATGAGAAGAATGCTGACTAATATAAAAAAATACTATTTTTGGCCAGGCTTAGAAAGTGATGTCAAAAATTATGTCAAAAAATGTGTTCAATGTCAGAAGCATAAGTATACAGTTCAGGTGAAAGAGCCAATGGCAATCACCACAACTGCTCATTCGGCTTTCGATAAAATCTTCTTAGACTTGGTAGGACCATTAGACAAAGACAGCAACAATTTTTCTTATATATTGACATTGCAATGCGAGCTGTCCAAGTATGTATGTGCGTATCCCCTCGTCACTAAAACCTCTACAGAAGTACGCACGCACCTTCGTGGATAACTTCATACTTCAACATGGCATCCCGAGGGACATAGCTACCGACAGAGGCACAGAGTTCATGTCCGAGACCGTGACACAGGTTTGTGAATTACTACATATTAAAAAGTTAAACTCAACTGCGTATCATCACCAAAGCATCGGAGCGCTAGAGAACTCGCATAAAAATCTAGGTGCATTTATGCGAATCCAAGCAGAAGGAAAACCCGAATTATGGAGTACTTGGTTACCATTCTGGTGCTTTGCTTATAATACGACAGTTCACTCGTCAACAAAATTTACACCATTCGAACTCGTATACGGTAGAAAGTGTAACTTGCCCAATAATTTGGAAAAGTGTGTAGAGCCTCTATATAATTACGACAGTTACCCGCTTGAACTTAAGTACCGCCTACAGGTTTCTCAAACCGAAGCGCGGGAAAATTTGATAGCCAATAAAATAGGCAGAAAAAGTAGATACGACCAGCATGTAAATCCAATACGCTATAAGCCAAACGATCAAGTTTTAATTAAAAATGAAACTGGCAATAAACTTCAACAATTATATTCTGGACCTTACAAGGTGATTAGAGATTTGTCACCAAATGTTGAGGTCAATTATAAGGGAAAACCCGACATTATTCACAAAAACAGAACGAAACCGTATCATGTTTAAGATAAAAACAATAAGACAATTAATTACCAATGTTATAAGCACTTAACAATAGCTATTAAACAGGTCAGCAGAAAACGGAGACGAATAATAAGCGCCAGCTGTGCGCTCATAGGTACTTAGGAATTGATTGTTATTATAAGTATGTAACTACTTATTATTGTATAACTTTGTATACCAAACATAACGAACATATGTACTACGATTATGTTATAACTATATTTTATACGTGTTAGCCTAAGAGTATCAATGTTTAATTTGTGCTTATATTGTATCCATGCAATAAAATAAAATTAAACTTTTATTTTATTTTAGTTTTAGGGAGGAGATGAGAGGGAGATGTCAATGTAACCATATAAACTTGTGTTCTTTTATAATAAAGGGCAGTATAGCATCAGCATTCGTTGTATCACTTACTCCTAATATCACCCATCCGTACACGTGGGTGCGTATGCAATACCACCTAGCTCTCAGTTAGCCGTAGCTTTGCAGTAAAACTGGCAACCCACAGATTGCGGCTAACTGAGAGCTGCAACCTTATTTTTTCTACAAAACTTTCTTTAGAATGGCATTGGATTGCCTTGAGAAACTTGTACATTGGGGGTTAACTATCAAACATAAATTTCAATTTCTTTAATTAAGGTGATTGCGGCTAGATATTTCCAGACAATCCTGCAGCAATCTATTTTTCTATCAAGTATCTGTCATCAAAATTAAGTTTAATCAAAAACAATGATTAATTAATTATTAAGTTAAGAGTGAATAGGTCTTCTAGACAAGCATGCTCCACCGTTGATCATCGCTTAATATCAGGCGAGATAGTGGTCAAGCGTGAGTTAAAGACAATAAAAAGAAAAACATTATATCTGCAGATTTTAGCAGTGGGATCTTAGACTGTAAGTAAATTACATATAAATAAATTCAGTCTTGACCTTTTTTGCTCTCTTACAGAGCTAGTAGTAAAACAGGAAACTCCAGACTCTTCAGATGTACAAAATATACCAGTACACCATACTGATTCTGAAGATGATGTGTCTATAACGGAGGTTAAAACAGAAGTTGAAGAAGAAGAAGACACAAACTGTGAGTATTCTTCAGTAAATTTTTTAAGTAAGCGAACAGGCCGACTCGTTTGATAACTAAAAACAAACACATCTGGTCTAAACCCTTTTTACCCGACTGCCGAAGGAGGGTAATGTGTTTATCAGTCTATGTATGTATGTATGTATGTATGTTTGTTCCTATGTGGCGTTCTAGAGACCAAACGCGTGGGCCGATTTTGATGGTTCTTACGTCAATAGATTCGTCTTAACCCCGCGAGTGTCACTGGCTACATGAAAATTGGAAAATAGAAAAATGGCGGTTTTTGAGCGCCATATTGTGGGGGCCCAAATTTTTTTTTTCTTCCCGACCTATCGTGTGGGGTATCAAAATAAAGGATTTTAAGAGGTGATTTCAAAAATATATAACACTTATATGTTTAAACGTACCTAATTCGAAAAAAAAAATTAACTAAAAAGTTATAAATAAAAAAAGTTTATTAAAAAAATCAAAAAACCCGACTGCTTGAAAAGCGAACAAAAAAGACGTAAACAAGGAGAAAATCATGCTGTGCAGTCGGAGGATACGTCTGGTTTTGGTCAGCCAGCTCGCGAAGATGTATCCTCCGACAGCACAGGATGATTTTCTCCTTGTTTACGTCTTTTTAGTTCGCTTTTCAAGCAGTCGGGTTTTTTGATTTTTTTAATTAACTTTTTTTAGTAGCATAAACACAATATGCTGCTCCTTTCTTACTGCAGAGCACACTCCTACTGCTCAATGTCTCATATTTTGAGTTACCTTTTGACGTCGCCTAAACTGAAGGGGAAGATTTATAAAACTGTTCAGTTTTAATAGGTGTTTTAATAGTCGTGTCCAAACTTATTCCTTCACGTAGAATGTAAGCTTGGGAAAGAAAGAAAAAAAAAAAAAAGAAAAATTGTTTATTCTGCACAAACTAAACGCACAATACAAAATAAAGAGTGGCATTCACTAAAGGTACAAATTAGCCAAAAGCCTAGTATTTAAAACAAAAATTAAAAAAGTATGTCAATTTTGTCTATTCCAAGCGATTGTGAGGACGTCTGGATCTCATTCTCATTGGAGGTAGTTAAATAGATAACAGACATAAGAAAATAGCTAAATATGTGTAGTCTTCTTGCCTCCTCCAGTTAAATTCGAAGCTTTGAATAGTTTTTGGATAGGGTTGACAGAGTGGCTGATTTCGTGGATGATATTGTGCTTGTGGGGGATTTGAACTTGGGTTTCATCAATTGGGATTGGGATTGGATTGTCGCGTATGATTCCTCATAACATTACAAGCTCGAATGACAGCAATAATAATAGTCGACTGAGATTTTCACCAACTGATTCTGTCGCTTTGTTAGGGTACAAAAGAACTCGATAACCAATCATTATGAATAAGAAGTTATTCTTAATTTTTACAAATCAAAACTGTACAGTTTCATAAGCCGATGCCATTAGTTGTGACGAAAGTTTTGAGTATGAATGTGGATGATTAAATGGATGAGGAATACCTAAGAAACGATGGCTGAAATTGCGTAAAAGATAGTATAGCAGGCGATCTATTCCGATGCTAACGCCATTTGGGTACGTCGTGCACTACTTTAAATAAATTTGAGGTACTTAACTTATTTTGCACCTTTGTGCAATTTTTGATCATTTGATTAACCACAAAAAGTATCATTGAAACCCCTGTTCATTTGATTCTACTTTGATTTTGGTACTTACTAGATTTATTATTACAGGGGCGCACGTTGGGAAGAAAGTTAAACTACATATAAGAAGAACAAAACAAGATGATGTAATTACAGAAGAGCAGAGAAATGGTCGAACAGACTCGAAAGTTCTCCGGACAGCTCAAAATCATACATCCAGAACCAAAACGGATCCGAATTTTAAAGAACCTTTAATTTATACAATACCTAGAATTAATAATTGTAGTAGTGTGAATAATATAACTTTAAATGCAAATTTCGGTTATAACGGTAACAAAGACGATATGATATGTAAGATATCGAACAAAGATGCTAACAGTAATGGCGTAAATAGGCATCGAAGACAAAGTGTTGTCAAAGAACTACCTTACAAATGTGAAGTATGTCAGCATGGTTTTAATCGTTATAAAGATTTAACTACACATATTCAGATTCACACTGGTGATAAATCTTACAAATGTGACATATGTCAGCAAATTTTTAGTAATAAAAAAACTTTAACAGCACATATTCGGCAACACACTGGTGAAAAACCTTACAAATGTGAAGTGTGCCAGTACCGTTGTAATAGCAAGACCGATTTAACAACACATATTCGGACACACACTGGTGAAAAACCTTACAAATGTGAAGTATGTCAGAAACGTTTTAATCAAAAAAGCAATTTATCCACACATATTCGTATACACACTGTTGAAAAACCTTACAAATGTGAAGAATGTCAGAAAATTTTTAGTTCTAAAACGAATTTAACCAGACATATTCGGCTTCACACTGGTGAAAAACTATTCAAATGTGAAGTGTGCCAGTACCGTTGTAATAGCAAGACTGATTTAACAACACATATTCGGACACACACTGGTGAAAAACCTTACAAATGTGAAGTATGTCAGAAACGTTTTAATCAAAAAAGCAATTTATCCACACATATTCGTATACACACTGGTGAAAAACCTTTCAAATGTGAAGTATGTCAGCATGTTTTTAATATTAATAAAGATTTAAAGACACATATTCGGATTCACACTGGTGAAAAACCTTACAAATGTGATATATGTCAGCAAAGTTTTAATCAAAAAAGCAATTTATCCACACATATTCGTATACACACTGGTGAAAAACCTTACAAATGTGATATATGTCAGCAAAGTTTTAATCAAAAAAGCAATTTATCCACACATATTCGTATACACACTGTTGAAAAACCTTACAAATGTCAAGTATGTCAGAAACGTTTTAATCAAAAAACCAATTTATCCAAACATATTCGTATACACACTGGTGAAAAACCTCACAAATGTGAAGTATGTCAGAAAAGTTTTGGTTTAAAAATACATTTATCCAAACATATTCGTATACACACTGGTGAAAAACCTTACAAATGTGAAGTATGCCAGTACCGTTGTAATAACAAGACTGGTTTAACAACACATATTCGAACACACACTGGTGAAAAACCTTACAAATGTGAAGTATGTCAGAAAAATTTTAGTTCTAAAATGAATTTAACCAGACATATTCGGCTTCACACTGGTGAAAAAACTGGTAAAAAATCTTAGAAATGTGATATATGTTACCAAAGTTTTAGTCATAAAAGCACTTTAAAAATACATATTCGGACACACCCTGGTGAAAAGCCTTACAAATGTGAAGTATGTCAGCATGGTTTTAACCGTAATAAAGATTTAAAGACACATATTCGGCTTCACAGTGGTGAAAAACCTTACAAATGTCAAGTATGTCAGAAACGTTTTAATCAAAAAACCAATTTATCCAAACATATTCGTATACACACTGGTGAAAAACCTCACAAATGTGAAGTATGTCAGAAAAGTTTTGGTTTAAAAATACATTTATCCAAACATATTCGTATACACACTGGTGAAAAACCTTACAAATGTGAAGTATGCCAGTACCGTTGTAATAACAAGACTGGTTTAAAAACACATATTCGGACACACACTGGTGAAAAACCTTACAAATGTGAAGAATGTCAGAAAAATTTTAGTTCTAAAATGAATTTAACCAGACATATTCGGCTTCACACTGGTGAAAAAACTGGTAAAAAATCTTAGAAATGTGATTGATATATGTCACCAAAGTTTTAGTCTTAAAAGCACTTTAAAAATACATATTCGGACACACCCTGGTGAAAAGCCTTACAAATGTGAAGTATGTTAGCATGGTTTTCACCGTAATAAAGATTTAAAGACACATATTCGGCTTCACAGTGGTGAAAAACCTTACATATGTGAAATATGTCAGCAATATTTTAATCAATAACGTTAATTAACAAACCATATTAGTCAACACACGTTGTAAAACCTTACAAATGTGATTAATGTCAATATAGCTGTAATAAAAAAAAACAATTTAACTACACATATTCGAAGACATACTAATGAAAAGCCTTACAAATCTGAAGTATGTTGGTATAGTTGATATCAAAAGAATAATTTAACAAAACACTTTTGGACACACACTGGTGAAAACCTTAAAAGTGTACCTACACCGTAGCCTTCATAATGAAGTTTTTGTTACGAAAATATAAACCATGTTGAATAGTTTATTTTAGAATAGTGTACTATGTACAGATTACTTTAAGTTAAATAATTTAGTTCTTAAAGTACCTTTATAAGTTTTGTAATGAGCCTGATCCATTACCTAATTATTGGTTGATTCGTATGCAATGTTCTAATTAAAACTAAATATATATATTTTTGATGCTGACATCTTTTGTTTTTTTTTTAATACCCTAAAGAAAATACAGTACAACTATTTTCTTAATGTCCCTCCGCAGTCATCGCGACATATGTCAGCAAATTTTTAGTCATAAAAAAACTTTAACAGCACATATTCGGAAACACACTGGTGAAAAACCTTACAAATGTAAAGTATGTCAGAAAAGTTCCAATCAAAAAAGCAATTTATCCACACATATTCGTATACACACTGTTGAAAAACCTTACAAATGTGAAGAATGTCAGAAAAATTTCAGTTCTAAAACGAATTTAACCAGACATATTTGGCTTTTTTTTAATACCCTAAAGAAAATACAGTACAACTATTTTCTCAATGTCCCTCCGCAGTCATCGCATCCGTTTTTTATTGTTGTTTTGTTTGGTTTCCGTGTGAAATATACAGGGGATCATTCGGTTCCCTTCATGATGGTTGAGCTGGGTGGTGCCGATTCCTGCGTCTTATTCGTGAACGGGCGCCGTCAGTTGCGATTGGTCATAACTTAACTGCTTCGGATGTTAGTTTTTCTAGAACCTATTGTATAAATGCACAGTACATGTGTGAGTACTTTAAATACTATATACCTGTACGTAATATAGTGTGTAGTGCTATTCTGGGTGCATGGTCCTCACATATATGAATTTATTAATGTATGTACATACGTAAAAATTTTAATACACTTATTATTTTAAAAGAGTATTTATGGAGTTTCTTGTCCGTTCTTCTTTATAACAAGCTACTTTTCCGAATGGACGTTAGAATCAATTTTTTTACTTGTTTATTTTTTTACTTTTTACAAAGGCCACATGTGCCTGCACTGGCACCATTACTGCCTGTTCAAAGCCCACCTGTGCCACCACCAGCACCATTACCGCCTGGGCCACCACCAGCACCATTACCACCTATGCCACCACCAGCACCATTACCGCCTGGGCCACCACCAGCACCATTACCACCTGTGCCACCACCAGCACCATTACCGCCTGTGCCACCACCAGCACCATTACCGCCTGTGCCACCACCAGCACCATTACCGCCTGTGCCACCACCAGCACCATTACCGCCTGGGCCACCACCAGCACCATTACCACCTGTGCCACCACCAGCACCATTACCGCCTGGGCCACCACCAGCACCATTACCACCTGTGCCACCACCAGCACCATTACCGCCTGTGCCACCACCAGCACCATTACCGCCTGTGCCACCACCAGCACCATTACCACCTGTGCCACCACCAGCACCATTACCGCCTGTGCCACCACCAGCACCATTACCACCTGTGCCACCACCAGCACCATTACCGCCTGGGCCACCACCAGCACAATTACCACCTGTGCCACCACCAGCACCATTACCACCTGTGCCACCACCAGCACCATTACCGCCTGGGCCACCACCAGCACCATTACCGCCTGGGCCACCACCAGCACCATTACCGCCTGGGCCACCACCAGCACCATTACCGCCTGTGCCACCACCAGCACCATTACCACCTGTGCCACCACCAGCACCATTACCGCCTGGGCCACCACCAGCACCATTACCACCTGTGCCACCACCAGCACCATTACCGCCTGTTCAAAGGCCACCTCGAAGGGAACGTAACACTATATCACTACCTAATTATAAGCGAGCTTCGATCTCATCTAGTCATTGTATATTGCAACAATGCAGAAACCGATTCATACATTTGGTCCTGAAATTCCTTAAAAGGCTTCTATTACAAGACCTACTACTACTTATTATACAATTGAGTATTGTTTTATCCAATAAATAATAATTTTTACTCATTTGTTTTATTCTTTCCTTTGATAATTGGTAACTTAAAAAATATACATATTGCACCTTTAGAAATATACATAAAAGTAATAAAATAGTTAAACTATTCTTTGTTATTGATGCCACATTTTTTGAGGGCCCTACCAGACTCAGTTCAATAACATGCTAATCATTATACAGCTTATTTATTATTTTTAAATTATTATTATGAGCCTGTTATGTCCCACTGCCACTTTAAACTGCTTAACCTTGCGTACAGAAGAGAGTCTAACGGAATTAGAGCTAGTACTCGCAAGTATAAAGTGGGATATCTTAGGATTAAGTGAAGTAAGAAGATTAGGAGAAAGTATTGAAGACCGCAAGAAGTATATTTTTTACTACAAAGGCGAAACAAAAGGAAACTACGGGGTGGGATTCATGATTTAAAAACATTTAGAAGGAAACATAAAAGAATTCAAAGGCATATCAGAGAGAATAGCTGTACTTAATCTGCATTCGTACAAAAATAAATGGTCGTTTATCCAAATTTACGCCCTCACAGAACAGTACGAGGAATCTGCCAAAGACCTCTTCTATGAACAATTAACATCAGTTCTACAGCAATCGCACAAGAACGTTATGTTGATGGGAGATTTTAATGGCAGAATTGGTTCTCAACAAACTGGAGAAGAAAATGTAATTGGCAAATTTGGTTTTGGC
Organism: Anorthoa munda; assembly: GCA_945859665.1. Lineage (NCBI taxonomy): Eukaryota > Metazoa > Arthropoda > Insecta > Lepidoptera > Noctuidae > Anorthoa > Anorthoa munda. The sequence goes on along the minus strand of OX243917.1, from coordinate 10,751,227 downwards.
AGAAGAAGCAACAATGGCAAAAGAATTATCAATATGGCCTTTGAAAACAATCTTGCATTTATGAATAGCTTTTTCAATAAAAATACAAAGAAAAAGTGGACATGGCTATCACCAGATGGAACATATAGAAATGAAATAGATTATATAGCAACTAACAACAGCAACAGCATCAACAGTGGGCCCTATCAGAATATCAGCGCAGCGTTATTTTCTTTTTAATATCGTTGCACATGCTGAGATAGGAGCCTTTTTGGTCTCGCACGGGTTTATTTTTTTTTTATTTTTTTTTGTGTTTTTCTTATCTCGTGTCTCCTGTGCGGGTCACAAATAAAAATGGTTTCTTTCTTTCTTTTTAATAATAGAAAAGCTTTCTACGATGTAAGTGTTATTAAACAACTAAATTTTAACACTAACCATAGAATGGTAAGAGCAATAATAAATAGTGCAGAGCCGAAAAAAGCCAGAAATAAATTTTATGCAATAAAGAATATTAGTAGACACCCGAATGAAGCAACAAATGAAACAGACGAAAGATACGAAAAAGGAATAAGCGAAATTTATGGACCACTATACGCTCAATGTGCAAAACCTAAGTCATGTTATACGGAAAGTGAAACCAAAGCCCTAATAGAAGAAAGAAGCTAAAAATTACTGCTATTATTGCTTTTGAAAAATAAAAAAGATGAACACAATTTAATAGCTATTTCAGAAGTAAGTAAAAAAATAAGTAAAAGTATCAAGAAGGACCGAGCGAAAAGAAGATTAGACATACTCAACAATCACATAAAAAAGACAGGTGGAGTTAAAAAAGCCTTAAAAGAACTGGTGGAGTCAAAACAATGGCTACCAAACATTAAGAACAAAGCAGGAGACCATAAGGAGAACTATAATCCAAATTGCAACAGACTTTTACAGGTCACTCTACGCAGCGGAACCCAATGTTCAGATTCCAACGACAAATCTAGAAGAAGACGAAATTGAGGATATTCCAGTTTTCCTTCAATCAGAAATAGAAAAAGCTGTTCACTGTCTAAAGAGCGACAAGTCACCTGGGCTAGATCAAATAACGAACGAGATGATAAAATCTTCAATCATTGCACCTGAAAACTTAAGAAAACTCACAGAAATATATAATACCATCTTTAGAACCGAATCTATACCATCGCAATGGACAAAGAGTACAATTATTCTTTTACACAAGAAAGGGGATCGGGACAACATCGAAAATTATAGACCAATTAGTTTGTTGTCAAATATATATAAAGTATTTTCAAAATTGATTCTAAATAGACTAACAGGTATAATGGACGAACAACAACCAATCGAACAAGCTGGTTTTCGAGCGGGATTCTCAACCATCGATCATATACATGTATTAGTCAGTTAGCTTAGTTTAGTTTTTAAAAAAACGTTGCCCCACACTAGGAATTTCTTCCTGTATCGTGGGTGCGTTTACAAACATATAAACTCACATTCACAAACACCCAGAGCCGGGACAACTATCTGTAGGTCATACAAATTTTTGTTCCGTGCGGGAAAAATCCAAAGAATACAATAAAACACTGTATATTGCATTTGTGGATTACAGCAAGGCGTTCGATTCCATTAAGCACGAGGCACTCTGGAATGCTCTAACTCAACAAGGAATTCCCAAGAAATACATACGTATAATCAAAAATATATATAAGAACAGCAAAGCACAAATAAAATTGGAAACAACCGGCGAAGAGTATAGCGAAAGGCGTAAGACAAGGAGACCCGTTGTCCCCAAAACTTTTTTCTGCAATCCTAGAAAGTATGTTTAGAAACATAGAGTGGGAAAATGTAGGCATAAATATTAACGGGGAAGTACTCAGCCATTTAAGGTTCGCAGATGACTTAGTACTAATCACTGACAGCCCTAGTCGGCCTGGCTCGGCGGGCCCGGCTACACCCGGCTCGGCAGGCTCGGCTGCACCCTTCGTAGACCCAGGTGCGCCTAGAGGTTGGAACTTTAACAAAGCCGACTTGTTGACAATGTATTCATTAATTGCAGCTATAGATTGGTCTCCTCTGTATGAGTTGGACTCGGAGACAGGTTTGGATTATTTTTATAGTGTTATTAATTCTGTTATAGATGACTGCGTTCCCAAAAAAAAGCGAAGTAGTGTAAACTCGGGGTATATTTATCCTGAATGGTACACTAGTGAAATAATTCGCGACATAAAATGGAAGGCACGTCTACACAAACGGTACAAGGCAAGCGGGTCGAGGGTCGATTACGAGGCTTTTGCTAGGTGTAGAACTAACATTAAAAAGATGATGGTAGTCGCACAGGAACAATATCGTGGCCGTGTTCAGAGTCAAATGATGAGTGATCCTAAATCTCTGTGGAATTTTGCTAAATCCAGGAGAGGCAGGAGAAGTCCGCATGAGATTTTGAAGGATGGTGAGGTATTGTCAGGTCAACGTTGTGCGGAAGAGTTTACGAAGTATTTTTACTCGGTATATAGGGCAGAGCCACCTGTGTTGGATGTGGACGCGGCTATAGAGAAAGCAGGTAATGGGAACGGAGCGGCACGAGTGCACTTAGACCAATTGCAGTTGGTGGACGTATGTCGCGCACTTCAAGACCTGAAGCCGAAACGTTCCGTAGGCCCTGACGGCATTCCGCCTTACATATTTAAGGATTGTAGGTCAGTGCTAGCTAAACCGCTTCATCACATTTATAACAAGTGTCTAGAAGCTGCCGTATTCCCGGAGAGATGGAAAGTGACTCGCGTTGTTCCTGTTCCTAAGGGGGGTCAGCAGAATCTGTGGATGGGTATAGGCCAGTTGCAGTATTGTCGACGCCGGCAAAAGTACTGGAAACTGCCATCCACAAGATTATTTATCAACAGGTTAGCGCACAGCTCACAGACGCTCAGCATGGTTTTCGACCGGGAAGGAGTACCACCAGTAATCTTCTCTGCCACATGGCTCATCTGGTACCCAAAGTGGATAGTGGAGGGCAAGCTGATGCTGCTTACTTCGATTTTCGAAAAGCATTCGACTTAGTCGATAATGACATGTTGCTTGCAAAGTTAGCTGGTGTTGGTTTCACCCCACATTCACTCCAGTTTTTTGCCAGCTACTTAAGTGATAGGAGTCAGTACGTGGAATATGCGGGACACGTGTCAGATCCGTATTTCACGAGGTCTGGTGTGAGTCAGGGCAGTAACCTTGGACCTTTGGGGTTTCTCCTGGTGGTTAACGACCTACCAGAAGTAGTCCAAGACGCTCACTGTTTGTTGTTTGCCGACGACCTCAAATTGTCCCTCACAGTGGAAAGGGGCGAGGACTGTGACAAGCTACAAAGGGATATTGACAGGGTAGTGAGCTGGAGCAGAGAAAACCTGTTGCAGTTCAACATCTCGAAATGTGTGACAATTACTTTTTCTCGTGCACACAATCCCATCGTGCATGACTATCATATTGATGGCTTGCCTATGACACGGGTCACGGAAGTCAAGGACTTGGGGGTAAGTTTTAACACCAGCTTGACATTTCGTGATCACGTTATGCGTTGCTGCAAGAAAGCATATAGAAATTTAGGCTTTATGCTTCGTACGGTCCGAGGGTTCACGAATATGAATGCCATTATAGCTTTATATAATGCATTGGTTAGGAGCCAGCTAGAATGTAACGCAGTCATCTGGTCTCCACATGAAGCTAAATATAGTCTCATGCTGGAGAAGGTACAAAACAAATTTATTAGATTTTTGTATATGAGGTATTACGGTGTTTACCCATTTTATCCCTTAATGTATCCTACTTTATTTATTTTAGGTATGGTAGGATACAATGAGTTGAGGGTTAGGAGGGAACTGGCACTCACCTCATATATTTGTACGTACGCAAAAATCGAGGGCTTTTCAAAACTAGAAGCGACTTCCATAATTTAAATACACGCAGTAAGCACGAAATTGTAATACCCAAAATCAGATTAACGAAAACTAGCAAGTCTTTTCTTATAAACAGTATACGCTTCTATAACAAGTTGCCAAAGTCAGTTATAGAACTGACCGATGGAAAGTTTAAAAACTTCATCAAACGTGTCCTTATTACAAAAGCATATTATAAAATCAAGGACTACGTTGAAGATAAAAATTTTAGCTCCTTCTGCGCATGCGGCTTCCCTGGTAACTTATAAACGGTACAAATATGTGGATGTCTCTAACTATTCTCAATCTAATTTTTCTTTTTTTTTTCTCTTCTTTTAATTGGACTTTTTACAATGGTTTTCAATCATCTTAATAACCCTTTGCTAAGAATAGTTATAGCACTGATAACTACATTTGTGCCACATGTTTAATTTAGTCTTGTTATACATTTTTTTTTTTTTTTACCTTTGTATCTTAGATGCTTTTACCGATTGTTTTGTAAATGTGTGAACATTGTAGGCCTTCTAGATTCCTAGATGCTTGATAACATTTGATAACTTTATATCTCGTTTTATTTTTATTTTCTAAAGTTTTATTGTCGGGCCTACGTTGTCCTCCCATATTTAAGTAATGCTGTAACATGGAAATATTGTAAAAACAAACCATATTTTTAAAAGAGTAACCATGGAGTTTCCAACCCGAACCGTGCACCGTCGACGTTTTATAAGTGCCCATGTAGGCCTATGTAAAATAAAAATAAAATATTTTGATTTTGATTATTTTCAAAATATTGAGAGGGAAGGTGCATAATGCAACTGTTTTAGGACAGGTGTGTCTGTGTGTTCCGGACAGGTACGTCTGGCGAAGCCGGCGGCCGAACTTGCTAGTTGAGCCGCGCAGTCGAACCAACCTTTTAAGAGAGGCGCCGCTGACGCGTGCACTCCGCACGCTCAACCTTGTGGCTGTTGAGACGGACCTAATCTGCTGTACTCTGGGTGAATTCACAAGGAGTGCATTGTTTAAGATTTGTTATGAATAAAATTTGTTATGTAAACTAATTAGCATAAAATTAGTTTAGATATCTAATGTTATGAAATAGATTAGGTTTACTATAGGATGTGAAGTAACTTAGGATAAGCGCATGTATCGTATTGGGTGCAAGCCTGTAAAGATGTATGTGTTATGGTTGAAATAAATAAATAAAATAAATAAACATTCGGAAATGCGATGACTGCGGAGGGACATTAAGAAAATTGTTGTACTGTATTTTCTTTAGGGTATTAAAAAAAGCCAAGATGTCAGCATCAAAAATATATATATTTAGTTTTAATTAGAACATTTCATACGAATCAACCAATAATTAGGTAATGGATCAGGCTCATTACAAAACTTATAAAAGTACTTTAAGAACTAAATTATTTAACTTAAAGTAATCTGTACATAGTATACTATTCTAAAATAAACTATTTAACATGGTTTATATTTTCGTAACAAAAACTTCATTATGAAGACTACGGTGTAGGTACACTTTTAAGGTTTTCACCAGTGTGTGTCCAAAAATGTTTTGTTAAATTATTCTTTTGATAACAACTATACCAACATAATTCAGATTTGTAAGGCTTTTCATTAATGTGTCTTCGAATATGTGTAGTTAAATTGTTTTTTTTTATTACAGCTATACTGACATAAATCACATGTGTAAGGTTTTACACCGTGTGTTGACTAATATGGTTTGTTAATTAACGTTATTGATTAAAATATTGCTGACATATTTCACATTTGTAAGGTTTTTCCCCAGTGTGAAGCCGAATATGTGTCTTTACATCTTTATTACGGTTAAAACCATGCTAACATACTTCACATTTGTAAGGTTTTTCACCAGGGTGTGTCCAAATATGTGTTTTTAAAGTGCTTTTATGACTTTTTACCAGTTTTTTCACCAGTGTGAAGCCGAATATGTCTGGTTAAATTCGTTTTAGAACTAAAAATTTTCTGACATACTTCACATTTGTAAGGTTTTTCACCAGTGTGTGTCCGAATATGTGTTGTTAAACCAGTCTTGTTATTACAACGGTACTGGCATACTTCACATTTGTAAGGTTTTTCACCAGTGTGAATCCGAATAAGTGTAGTTAAATTGTTTTTTTTATTAAAACTACGATGACATACTTCACATTTGTAAGATTATTCAGCATTGTGGGTCTGAATATGTGTGGTTAAATTGCTTTTTTTACTATAACGTTTCGGACATACTTCACATTTGTAAGGTTTTTCACAAGTGTGTTTCCGAATATGTGCTTTTAAAGATTCTTTATGACTAAAACCTTGCTGACATATTGCACATTTATAAGGTTTTTCACCAGTGTGTATACGAATATGTGTGGTTAAATTGTTTTTTTTATTAAAACTACGATGACATACTTCACATTTGTAAGGTTTTTCACCAGTGTGTTTCCGAATATGTACTGTTAAAGATTCTTTATGACTAAAACCTTGCTGACATATTGCACATTTATAAGGTTTTTCACCAGTGTGTATACGAATATGTGTGGTTAAATTGTTTTTTTTATTAAAACTACGATGACATACTTCACATTTGTAAGGTTTTTCAGCATTGTGTGTCTGAATATGTGTGGTTAAATTGCTTTTTTGACTAAAAAATTTCTGGCATACTTCACATTTGTAAGGTTTTTCTCCATTGTGTGTCCGAATATGTACTGTTAATGGAAATTTATTTCTAAAACTTTTCTCACATACTTCACATTTGTAAGGTTTTTCACCAGTGTGTTTCCTAATATGTGCTGTAAAATTGGTTTTTAAACTAAAACTTTGCGGACATATATCACATTTGTAAGGTTTTTCACCAGTATGTATATGAATATGTGTGGTTAAATTGATTTTTTTATTAAAACTACGATGACATACTTCACATTTGTAAAGTTTTTCAGCATTGTGTGTCTGAATATGTGTGGTTAAATTGCTTTTTTGACTAAAAAATTTCTGGCATACTTCACATTTGTAAGGTTGTTCTTTGACACTTAGTCTTTGATGCCTATTTACGCCATTGCTGTCAGTATCTTTGTTCGATTTTTTACATATCATATCGTCTTTGTTACCGTTACAAATGAAATTTGTGTCTAAAGTTATATTATTCACAGTACTACAATTATTAATTCTAGGTTTTATATAAATTAAGGGTTCTTTAAATTTCGGATTCGTTTTGGATGTATGATTTTCAGCCGTCCGGAGAACTTTCGAATCTTTATGACCATTTTTCTTTTGCTCTTCTATATTAACATCTTCTAGTGTTGTTCTTCTTATTTGTAGTTTAGCTTTTTTCGCAACGGGCGCCCCTGTAATAATACATTTTGTAAGTAACAAAATCAAAGTAGAAATAAATGCACAGGGGTTTCAATGATCCACATTAGGACCAAAGAATTACTAAAAACTGCACAAAGGTTCGTGCAAAATAAGTTAGTTACCTCAAATTTATTTAAAGTAGTGCACAACGTACCTAGATGGCGTTAGCAACGGAATAGATTGCCTGCTGTACCATCTTTTACGCAATTTCATCCATCGTTTCTTCCTCACCCCTTGTACCATCCACATTCATACTCAAACTTTCCTCACAATACGCTCCTCATCACATGCCCCATACATTTCTTTTTCGCTAATTTCTAATTCTATCCCACTCACCTAACACCTAACGTCCCGCTCCAATTTTCATCTTAGCAGTCTTTCATTCCTCGTTTTATGGTCTAACATTCTGATCTGAACAGGGCTGATTTGTTTATTTTATTTATGTATTTAATTTCCTGCCACTCTTCTAAGGCTCTCCTCATGACGTATACAGAAGAGTGGCAGGGAGGCATAGCGGTAGGTGGCAATAAAATCAGCAATCTCCGATATGCAGATGACACCACACTGTTTGCATCTTGGGAGCGCGAAATTGCTGAGCTATTAGTGGGGATAGAGCGTGAAAGCGAGATGGTCGGACTGTCGATCAACAAGTCTAAGACCAAAGTTATGATTATCGACAGATCTGGACTAATAGCACGCACGTGGGAACTTGTAGATCTAGAGTTCGTTAATGAGTTTGTGTACCTGGGCTCAATGATCAGCGATCAGGGGGCTGCAGCGGGGAAATTCGGAGACGTACGCAGATGGCCAAAGCTACTATGAGCAAGATGTCGAGGGTATGGCGAGATAGGAACATCAGTAATAACACCAAGAAGAGACTCGTCAGAACCCTGATATTCTCAATTTTCCTTTACGGCTCCGAATCTTGGGCAATTCGCTCGGTAGATCGAAGAAATATTGAGGCTTTCGTGATGTGGTGCTGGAGGAGAATGTTGCGCATATCATGGACAGCAAAATGCACAAATAAGTCCATTTTCGTTCAGTTAAACGTCAAAACTAGACTCTCCATGATCTGCTACCAAAGAGTCCTAAATTACTTTGGTCACATCGCCCGGAGACAGCTAGATAACCCGGAAAACTGGTTGTTGTAGGAAAAGTGGATGGGAGTAGGCCATGCGGACGCTCACCCACTCGGTGGTCAGACCAGATCAGGGCGATGACGGGACTCACGGTGACCACTGCCCTGAGAATAGCCGAAGCAGCTCGTCAATGACTCCGTGAAATCTTTACAAAACGGGCACGACCTTCAGTAATGAAGATAACGAATAAGAAGATTTAATTTAAATTTCAAATTCAATTTATTGCATCCATAATGTACATACAGGGCGTAAATATAACTTACAGAAACAATTATGGACACTGTCGGGCACAACCACATTCTAGATACAGTCAATGTATTTTAAGGCATTTAAGGCACATTAACAACACAAACACAAAAATGGACTTATTATATTTATTGGGAGTCCTATCTGTTTATATCAATTAAAGACGTCCACAGCATTTTCATAAATAAAAGCACATAACTATCACAAATCTAATTTAACAACAAAATAATATAAAATAATCAAAATTAAAATATAAATTGTAAATAAAATCGTGAATTCAAAATCATCAATCAAATAAAAAAACAGTAGCAAAAATAATTGAATCATCATTACATATTTCAAATCATGAATCTATACTTATACTTATATACTTATTACTTATATACTTATTACTTATATACTTATAACTTATAATATATAATCTATACAAATAAATAAAATTGAAGTGTCTGTATGTAATATCAAAATAACAACGTTTTATTGAATGCACGTGAAAGTATATACGGTACTAACAACAAATAAGCAATTTTTAAGACTTTTGTCTGTCTGTCTATCTGTCTGTCTGTTTGTTTCGGGTAATCTCCGAAACGGCTGGACCGATTTTGACGGTTCTTTTACTGGTAGAAAGCTGATATAATAACGAGTAACATAGGCTACGTTTGATCACTAGAAAATTCATAGTTCCGGCGGGCAACAAAAAAAATAAAAATATATTTTTTACGAGTTTGACGCGGGCGAAGTCGCGGGCAACAGCTAGTAATAATAATAATTTATGAAGTTATGATGATGAACAACTACCGGAAATACATTGTGAAGGATGGCACAGTTGACATCTTTCGGGCATGTCACCGGCCGGGTGAATCTATCCGTCATATTATCTCCGGTAGTTCTAGTCTGGCTAACGGAGACTATTTGCATAGACACAACCTTGTAGCCAGGATTATCCATCAGCAACTTGCTCTTAAATACAATCTTGTGGAATCGGAAGTGCCTTACTATAAGTATGCCCGACCCAGTTCTCGAAAATGGCAATGTCACGTTGTATTGGGATCGGTCTATCATCACTGACAGGACTATTGTTGCCAATAAACCTGACATAGTGGTGATAGACCGACTAGAGCGTCGCGCAATGATTGTTGATATAGCGGTCCCCCATGACGAGAACCTCGTGAAGGCTGAGAGAGATAAGAAAAGCAAGTATCTTGATCTGGCTCGCGAGGTTGCCGACATGTGGGATGTGAATACAGCATTCATTGTGCCGATAGTCGTTACGGTCAATGGTATAATAGCCAAGAGCCTTGACGAACATCTGAGGAGGCTCTCGTTGGGCAGCTGGATCAAGGGCTTAATCCAGAAAGCGGTACTCCTGGACACGGCGCGTATCGTTAGGAGGTTCCTCTCTCAGGAGCCCTGACCACCGGTAGCTTGGACCCTGTTCCCGATACCCGTTGGGCTACTATTTTTGTATTTTTAAATGTTTTTTTATGTTATTTTTTATAGAATAATATTTAAAAATGTAAAAATATGTATATAAAATGAATAAATGGAATAATCTATACTAATATTATAAAGAGAAAAGATTTTTTTGTTTCTTTGTTTGTACCGAATAGGCTCCGAAACTACTGGTCCGATTTGAAAAATTCTTTCACCAATAGAAAGCTACATTATTCCTGAGTGACATAGGCTATTTTTTTATCCCAAAAACGGGTCCTGTGGGGTGGCCCACGGGAGCGAAGCCACGGGGAACAGCTAGTAATAATATAAAGAGGAAAGATGTTTTTGTTTGTGTGTTTGTTTGTACCGAATAGGCTCCGAATCTACTGGACCGATTAAAAAAAATCTTTCACCAATAGAAAGCTACATTATTCCTGAGTGACATAGGCTATTTTTTAATCCCGATAATGGGTCCTGTGGGGGGTGGCCCACGGGAGCGAAGCCGCGGGGAACAGCTAGTATATTATATAGTTTTCTTAGCTAGCTAGCTAAGCACCCGTGCGAGCAGTAACGTCTGAGGTTGGGCGCCGCAGGTCACCACCGACAAGCCGAAGCTGCAGAGGTGAGCGGGCGGGGGTCGCTCTCCCTTCACGCCACCGGTTTTTATATACACTCTAGGGGTAGCAGCCAAATACTAATTGAAGTCGAGGTGCCCCGATTTGGTTTTGGAACAGATTCGATCTATTTCTAAATTATATTAAGCGTAACGTAGCGTTTATTTCTTGCCCGAATTGTAATCTCCCCGACTACCCATCATCCCAGAGACGGTGGGATGAGCCGCTATGCAGAGCAGTTCAGGAGCACCTAATTGCCACTTCTGCCACTCCTGCCGAGCGCGCTCGCCTGCTGGCTGTGGGTGAGTGGGAGTCGGGCCTCTGGCTTCACGCACTACCGTCGTCGATCATAGGCACCTTGTTTGACGACACTACTTTCCGCCTCGCTGCTTCCCTACGTCTTGGCGCTCCCTGCTGTACTCCTCATCGTTGTCACTGTGGCGAAGTTGTCAACAGCCTCGGTCACCACGGTCTATCATGCAGCCGAAGTGCGGGTCGCATAGCGCGTCACGGAGACTTAAACGACATCATCCGACGTGCTCTCGTCAACGTCGGCGTTCCGGCCGTATTGGAACCCCATGGCCTGGCACGTGACGATGGCAAAAGACCGGACGGGATGTCTTTGTTTCCATGGAAGATGGGTAGGCCTTTAGTGTGGGACGCTACTTGTGTCGATACCCTTGCGCCATCCCATCTTCCTAGCTCGTCGTGCTGTGCTGGCGCTGCCGCTGCGGCTGCAGAGAACCTCAAGCGGTGGAAATATAATAACCTCATCGGTAGTTATATTTTCTAGCCGTTTGGGGTTGAAACTCTTGGTCCGTGGGGTCCCAGTGCTCACGCTTTGTTTAAAGATCTTTCCAAACGCTTAGTTGACACTTCGCGTGACCCAAGGGCTGGCTTTTACCTCGGTCAGAGAATAAGCATTGCCATACAACGTGGCAATACTGCCAGTCTTTTGGGCACATTACCAGTGGACAACGATGTGGAGGAGTTTTTCGACGCCATATTTTAGATTAGGTAAGTGAGTAGTTTTTGGTTTAAGTGTTTATGTTTGTAGTCTTAGTTAATTAAGTATTTTATACATTGTATATACTTGTATCTTTGTAAATAAATTATGAGATTCGTATCTATAGATAATCTACATTAAAGTACTTAGTTACCTACTAGTGTAGCGAGTGTGGTACATTCACAGTTTTCCTTCAAGTAATCAAGTTTGCTATTAAGCGTTACTTATGAATTTCGAAATTTTATAGTAACTGAATATTATACTAATTGAATATTAGTTCAAATGCAAATACCATAAAAATCTGCAGCTATAATGTTTTTCTTTTTATTGTCTATAAGCTGACACTTGACCACTATCTCGCCTGATATTAAGCGATGATGTGGTCAACGGTGGAGCATACTTGCCTAGAAGAAACCTATTCACTCTTAACTAAATAATTATTCTAAATATATCTTAACTAAATTATACTAAATAATCATTGTTTTTGAATAAACTTAATTTTCATGACAGATACTTGATAGAAAAATAGATTGCTGCAGGATTGCCTGGAAATGTTTAGCTGCAATCACCTTAATTAAAGAAATTGAAATTTATGTTTGATAGCTAAGCCCCAATATACAAGTTTCTCAAGGCAATCCAATGTCATTTTAAAGAAAGTTTTGTAAAAAAATAAGGTTGCAGCTCTCAGTTAGCCGCTATCTGTGGGTTGCCAGTTTTATTTCAAAACCTGACAAAGCATAAATCGCGGCTAACTGAGAGTTAGATGGTATTACATACGCACCCACGATGTAGTAGATATTCCTAGTATAGTGCAAACTTCAAAAAAAGAACACAACAGAAAAACTAAATCTAGTTGCGGCTAGATGCAGTCAGGCAACACAATAGTAATCTTTTTTACTATCAAGTATCAATTACAAAAATCTACTTAATAACAAAAACAAAATACATGCAGATTTGCAGTGGGAATTATATTAACGCTGAAGAACGAACACTTTTGTTTGAACGCCACGATAATACCAGTCAGATTTGAACATTGGATAGTCCAATTCTAAAGTAAAGTTATAGGCCAGTAAACATCACAGTTCGAACCTTAGAAGTTGAAAAGCAAAGCAAAAAAAAGAAACACAGAATTAACGCTAAACGAAAATTAAGTAATAGCGAGGCCGGTGAAATCGAGGGCCAAATATAAACTAATTAAACTACCTATATAAAACTACTGGCGCATAACGGAATTTTATATATGGTACAGTATTTTTGTCTTGTATTTCAAATTCAAGAGCGCTATCTTTCAGCTCATATCCTATAATGTTCACGATTGAGGTCAACGCTGCCGGCTAGTATCTACACGGCGAGCCAAAAAAGGAGAATCATTAAAAATCTAATTGAGCTAGGTAGGAATAACGATTTTGAACTGATTACAGTAAAAAAAAAACAGATTTTCTTTAACCACGTCAATGCCGACGAATAATTCCAACACTAGTATTTTTATCGCGTCGGTTTCAGACACAGCCTGTATAGAGGAGGAAACAGAAATAGACATTTTTGGTAGGTTTTCACTATAAGCGGAAACGAAACTGAGAAAACGCTAGTACTCAATGTATTTGATATTATAATAAGCATACCATCAACTTGAAGTTCCTCCTTTGGCTCAACAATATCTGCTAGTGTCTCACAATCATCTGGTAATTCTTCTTTGACAGCACGGCTTTCTGTTTGACATTCACCAACTATATCCAAGTACTCCATCGGCGATATAACAAACCCATTGTTAAATGTCAACATCTTTGGGCTTACTAAAGGATTTGGCTGTAAAAAGGTGAGTCTAGTTTTAGATGACTGACCAAATATTAAATTCAGAGACTCCTCCGTACCTCTGGAAAGCATGTTAAGTTGTTGTTCCTGGCTGCCATATACAGCGTACCCCAAAACTCAACGTCAAGCGGATACGCGGTGCTTGAACAAATACATAGCAAGTATTGTATTATTACGAAATCTTGATTAAATGGGCTATTTTTCTCTAACATTAAAAAAATGCAAAATTAGTGAACACAGTATCTGAACAAATGGTCTAGTGCGTAAATTTTAACATTTTTATAAATATTGCTATTAGCACTTAACTTAACTTATATTTATTTTATTTTATTTAGCACACCAACAGTACAACTGCTTAAGAACATCCAAAAAAGAATACATTTAAAATGAAAATTACATAGCAATCATACAGATTATATATTTAATGTAAGTCTGAAATAGCCAAGTCAAAGGCCTGTGGGGTTCCCAGAGGTGAATTAATTAACCAGAGCTAAAGAAGAACACCACCAGAGATCACTTCCTCACACGAAAAGGAGAAGAAGCACGCAACCTGGTGGCGTAGATATTTTTCTTCTTTTTGCGAGAACTTGTTCAAACTAGCGCATTGCCCCATACTCGCCAGACATATAGTTTTGGGAAACGCTGTGTAGATATCTTTCAATTGACTGCCTGTGATAGTCTATAATAACTGGATGTATCTAAATTCAAGTATTTTACATGGAACGACTGCCTATCATAATTTTCTTAGGCAAGAAGTGATGTTAGACTTCGAAATTGGACATTAGGATGTCATGTGTTTATGTTGAAGAAGACTACCTCACCTCATAATCCTCATCCAGCGTCTGAGCAAACAGTTCTTCGGCTTCCAGACATTTTCTCTGGAAACGGCAGCATTGTTTAAGTTTGGAGCAACAGAAGTAACAAACAAGCAGCGGTCTTCTGTCTCCGGTTACAAACTGCAACAAAACTTGTGTTGCACTATCTTGTTTATAAACTTAAAATTTAATGTTTAGATGTAGGTATGTATGTTACAGATAATATCTGATAATAGGTACTAAACCAATAGGGATAATGACTAACAAGTAAAATTTTAAAACGTTAAAAACCCCCGACACATTTTTATTTCATGCTACATAATTTATCTAGTACATAGTAGATACGCTTCGATCGGCAATCTATTGAACACGTAATTATGACACGATATCTTGCGAAGACACGCCCATACCTTTTGAACGGCTGAACCGATTTAACTCAATACACAGCTAAGAACACTCTCGACAAAAATAAATTAAATCAAAATCGGTTCACCCGTTTGGACGCTACGATGCCACAGACAGACACACATATACACAGATACACAGCAACACACGTCAAACGTTAACATATGACATGACGTCATGCCTTGGTATATTTTTTACACAGAAGTTACGTCACAAACCCCCACTCCCGAACTTTGATGCACTGTATCTTGGTGAATTTTTATTGATTTGAATAAGAATAAAAAACGTGTCTAATATTTTTTGATAATTTAACTGGCGGATTAATTAGAATTTGCTGTTTCGTACCCCGTCATCATCCCTATTATAAACATTCTTTCACTGATACCAATCTACATTGTCGCTAAGTCACTGGTTTTTTATTCCAGAAAATGCAAAGAAAACTCAAGGGATTATCTAACGATTTCGATAAAGTTTTCAATATGAAATTCATCCGAGCCGAGCTCGGTCGTACAATTTTAAAATAAGAACTTACTGGCTTATTAATCAGCTTCTCATAGACTTCATGCAAGTTCTTGTTGACAACAACATACATGGGAGCATCCTCCACCAAACACATCCTGCATATTTGCAGTCTTTCCATTTTGTCACTGAAAAAAAGGTAAATAAATATTTCAATTTTAGTCTTTTAAGTAGTTGAAAAAAATTGATGCAATACAATTACAGCACAGACACACTGCCATACTTTTATTGCCATAGCAGGATCTAAAAAAATAATCAACTATCACACATGGACTTGTAAAAAATCGAACTTACTAGGGGTACTGCGCACCTTAAGGCGCAGATACCCCTCAGTAGCTAATTTTAAAATGCGAATCACGTCTAAACGGCTAGTCGTAATTTTTTTGAAATAATATATGTTACATAAGACCATTTTCTTAATTATTTGATCTAAGAAAATTTTGATATTTATTCGTATAATAGTGTAATTAATTTGTAAGTTGTGTCTAACACGGACAAAACTCGACAATCGTACTAAAACCGCCGGGCGTGTTTAATGAAATTGACACCATCTCAAAGACAATTTAATTATCTACATTTTGATCTGAGGGTTTTTGCGTAAATAAATATTGTGGTTTTTAGTTTAAAAAAATATTGGAAAACAAAAGTATGAGAAGCCACCAAAGTCAGCTTTTTTTTACAAAATTTTGTTCCGGAGTCTGTTCTAACTTCCCATTGAAATATGATCTTCAAATTTGGTGATAATTTTTATTATTACGTAAATTTTATTAACAAATACCAATATATTGATAAATTTGATTTTTCTTTGAAATTCTCTAATTTTTCCTATTAAACCAACTTAATTTTGCGGTCTAGTACAGAATCCTTTTCTTTTACACCAACGATAGAAATTCTTATCGCTTTCGGTTATTCGTATAACCGGGGATGACTACCTGTATGAAGAACGTGCTGGGGTTATCTAAAGGCAACAATAAAATTAAAACTAATTGGCTTAGAGCTGTGATTCTTTTGTCAGTGTGTAGAGCCATTCAAAAACTACCTAAAAACCCATAAAATACATATTGTGTTAATGCCTAAAATCTTTGCAGAATTTTAGTAAATGTAATAAAAACGTATGATTGATCTTTAAAAACTGATTTGTAGGGCTCAATACAAAAATGTCTTGTATTTTGTGTGTTAGTTGAATATTTTTATAGGTTCTCTATGCTATTGCCGTAAAAATAACAATAAATGTACGCTTCTGTGGTAGCTAGGCCCAAAGTTGTGGTTGTTAAACTATGTGGATATCGAAAAGTCAGACACTAAAATAGATTTTGTTAGAGTGCTCCAAGTGCCTATACACCTGCACTCTGGAGGACTTGATGAACACCACTGATGCAGCTATAAACGTGGTTACCCACTGTTCCCAAATTATCTAAGAAATAAATCATCATCATCATATTAAAATTGCTCTTTCTTTGAGGGATCCCCAAAGAATTAGTGATTATCATACTTTTACCGGTAAGACTTGGTAAATCCTAGGTTTTACCGTACTTCAGGCTTTTACACTAACATATACACGAAATATTAACTTTAAAACTTTCGCGTTTCACTCAAAATCGAATAATCGAAATCATCGCGTTAAATACTCGTGGAATATTGTTTTTCAATATACACGGAATACAATATCATTAACTTCAAAATAAGGTAAGATAAAGAAGTTTCACCAAGCTTAGAATAGAAAAGAATTTATTCGACATGGACACACACAACAGCAACAAACACAGAGTCAGAGAAAAGAATAATAATAAAAACAATATTATAAAGACAAATTGGGATGAGCGTGTCCACATCGAAAGGGTTACAAACTCAGAGTTTAATATATAGCAATCTAGAATACTTGTAAATGATTATATTAATGAAAGTGATATCGCCAATCATCAGCTACCTAAGAAATATTATAATTAAAGACTTACCCAGTCACACCAACACACAGAAACACTATTAATGCTATATTCGTTTAAATTACATATACAATTGAGTTAATTTAACACTTCTTCTTCTGCACTAACCAAGTATCGTAATTTTCCCAAGCTGATTAATGTCAACGAAGCCCTAACGCGGTCTAGAATCGATCGGTCACTACACTCTCTACCGTGGTTCCAAGCTAAGTGTCTAACCGTGCTCTCCAGTGGCCTAACACTGACTGCCTCGCCGTGGCCTAGCCAACCCTCTCCAAGATCCCTAAAAACACCAAGAGGTCGTGTTCCCATACTTTCGCAGGTCAGATGTATTGTAGTCTTTGTTCAATCTTATGTCTTTATTGTTCTAAGGGTCCGTTTGGGACACCTGCACATGTGTTGTATTGTTTTGTTTGGTACCTACATTTCACTTGATTCTTAAATTTTGAAAAGATATTCATGCCCATTTTTGTCGTAACACATAAATGGAATGAGTTTCTAAATAGTTCAATATTATTTTTCTATTTTAAAATGAATAGGTATTCTTTTGTTAATCACGGGAACGTGGCCAGCTGTAAAACCATAAAAAATATTGATGTATTTCGAAGTGATCCGGCACCACAGACTACGACCAGAGAGTAAGCTTCAATCTTCATAAAAAACGGCACTAGGTTAGGTACACTACTATAAGCACAACTGGTGGCCTCGTCACATACGAAAAGGAACAGCAGCAGGCTTATTACGTATCTTGCAAGAGCAAAAAATTGAGCAGAAGTATTAGAGATTTTAGTTTATTTTTAATAAGTGTATTTGACAAACAGCGTGCGATGAGCAAACGATTTTGTAAGGCCTACCATACCTACACTGTTGTTATTTATTTATTTATTCAACCAGTAGTAACACAAACATCTAAACATATAAAAGAAGAAAGTGACTGACTGACTGACTGACTCACTCACTGACCATCAACGCACAGCCCAAACGGCTGAAGCTTCAATCATGAAACTTGGCACGTAGGTTCCTTTGGTAGTGTGGGTGAGCACTAACAAAAGATTTTTGGAAACTCCATCCCTAAGGGCGTGAAATAGGGGATAAAAGTTTGTATGAATATCCGTCAGTTTTAAAGTCAGGATCTTCATATTTTGGGTTTAGGCTGAAGATTAAAAAATAAATTACACGTGTCAGCGATTTTGAAGATTCCACCCCCATGAGGGTGAAAAGGGGGATGAAGTTATGGGAATAATGAAATTGTCTACAGACTTGAAATTTTGCACATAGATACTTTATACTGTGCAAGTATCCACTAAGAAAGGATTTTTGTGAATTCCACCCCTAAGGGTGTGAAATATGCGATGAAAGTTTGTATGAAAGTCGGCCAGTTTTGAAGTTAGGATCTTCGAATTTTGGGTTTGGGCAGAAGATTAAACTCTAACGCAAATTAAGGTCTTGGGGGGGTCGGATCATGGGGGATGAAATGTTGTGTACAAAAGTCCTTCTCTTACAAAGGAAAAAATATTAAAAATACTTTCAAGTCTTTAAAGTCTGTTGGTAAAAATAAAATGGCTCAACGCATAAATACAGGAATTAAATAGGGACGGGAACATCTGCTTCGCCATGAAAATTAATAAGGCTGAAGGACAAACTCTGAAGTATGCTGGTGTAGATTTGAAGGAGAATTGCTTTTGCCATGGACAGTTCTATGTAGCGTGTTCACGTGTTAGCTCACCAAATAGTCTGGTGATATTGGCGTCAACATCCAAAATGGTTGAAAAGTCTGTCCTAAGAAACACTTTCACATCACATTATTTTTATCATGATAATTTTTTACTTTTTCTATACATACTGTTAAAATATGGTGAGGACAAGCATGTAGCATGCGTAGACTACGCGTGCGAAGCCGCGGGCAAAAGCTAGTTTTATATATTTAAGTTGATGCCAACATAAACTCATTAGAGTTTTACCGTGCACCAAAAACATCGACTAGATAATTTAAATTAAAAAAAAAAAACAAAAAAAAAAGTGAAATAATTAACAAGTTAATTCCGACTTTTATGACATAAGGTTTTGATCGCGCGATGATAGCTGATTGATGTTTCTTACGTATAAGCGGTTTATACCAATATATTTTATAGTCTTAGATTTGTAATAAAAATATAATATCTTAGGTAATTATAAAAAAGTAATTAGCAAAAAATATTTTAACATAATACAACAGGCGCTGGCATTTTTTGCGGTGGAAATTAACACACAGTGCGGACTTATTTGCTATTACCGAAACAGGCTGCAACAACTCCATACATGACGCAGAAATAATTCCACCAGGATATACGATTATACGGTGTGACCGAGCAGACGGGCGTAAACAAGGTGGCGCGTTTCTCGTGGCCACACCGCGTTTTGAGTTGCGGCGAGTATCACTGCCTGATGTGAACATTGACAAGCAGAACTTGTGTGTGCTACAGTGTACCTACATAACCGATTAATGTTTTTATTTTGTGTTGTTTACATTCCGCCTACTAGTAGTGATAATGAATACATGGTATTATTTCGCTTAATTGAACAATTTTGTAGTAAATACAGGGATATAGTGGTTGTAAGTGACTTTAACTTGTATTCTTGTTCTGTAGCCATAAGAAATTATTATGAATATTTTTATACTTTTTGTGGATTCACTCAGAGTAACACGGTGGGAAGCTATAAATTGGTCTCCTTTGTATGAGTTGGACTCGGAAACAGGTTTGGATTATTTTTATAGTGTTATTAATTCTGTTATAGATGACCGCGTTCCCAAAAAAAAGCGAAGTAGTGTAAACTCGGGGTATATTTATCCTGAATGGTACACTAGTGAAATAATTCGCGACATAAAATGGAAGGCACGTCTACACAAACGGTACAAGGCAAGCGGGTCGAGGGTCGATTACGAGGCTTTTGTTAGGTGTAGAACTAACATTAAAAAGATGATGGTAGTCGCACAGAAACAATATCGTGGCCGTGTTCAGAGTCAAATGATGAGTGATCCTAAATCTCTGTGGAATTTTGCTAAATGCAGGAGAAGTCCGCAGGAGATTTTGAAGGATGGTGAGGTATTGTCAGGTCAACGTTGTGCGGAAGAGTTTGCGAAGTATTTTTACTCGGTCTATAGGGCAGAGCTACCTGTGTTGGATGTGGACGCGGCTATAGAGAAAGCAGGTAGTGGTAACGGAGCGGCATGAGTGCACTTAGACCAATTGCAGTTGGTGGACGTATGTCGCGCACTTCAAGACCTGAAGCCGACACTTTCCGTAGGCCCTGACGGCATTCCGCCTTACATATTTAAGGATTGTAGGTCAGTGCTAGCTAAGCCGCTTCTTCACATTTATAACAAGTGTCTAGAAGCTGCCGTATTCCCGGAGAGATGGAAAGTGACTCGCGTTGTTCCTGTTCCTAAGGGGGGGGTCAGCAGAATCTGTGGATGGGTATAGGCCAGTTGCAGTATTGTCGACGCCGGCAAAAGTACTGGAAACTGCCATCCACAAGATTATTTATCAACAGGTTAGCGCACAGCTCACAGACGCTCAGCATGGTTTTCGACCGGGAAGGAGTACCACCAGTAATCTTCTCTGCCACATGGCTCATCTGGTACCCAAAGTGGATAGTGGAGGGCAAGCTGATGCTGCTTACTTCGATTTTCGAAAAGCATTCGACTTAGTCGATAATGACATGTTGCTTGCAAAGTTAGCTGGTGTTGGTTTCACCCCACATTCACTCCAGTTTTTTGCCAGCTACTTAAGTGATAGGAGTCAGTACGTGGAATATGCGGGACACGTGTCAGATCCGTATTTCACGAGGTCTGGTGTGAGTCAGGGCAGTGACCTTGGACCTTTGGGGTTCCTTCTGGTGGTTAACGACCTACCAGAAGTAGTCCAAGACGCTCACTGTTTGTTGTTTGCCGACGACCTCAAATTGTCCCTCACAGTGGAAAGAGGCGAGGACTGTGACAAGCTACAAAGGGATATTGACAGGGTAGTGAGCTGGAGCAGAGAAAACCTGTTGCAGTTCAACATCTCGAAATGTGTGACAATTACTTTTTCTCGTGCACACAATCCCATCGTGCATGACT
Organism: Anorthoa munda; assembly: GCA_945859665.1. NCBI lineage: Eukaryota > Metazoa > Arthropoda > Insecta > Lepidoptera > Noctuidae > Anorthoa > Anorthoa munda. Next base: position 10,729,936 of record OX243917.1, on the reverse strand, counting down.
ATCATATTGATGGCTTGCCTATGACACGGGTCACGGAAGTCAAGGACTTGGGGGTAAGTTTTAACACCAGCTTGACATTTCGTGATCACGTTATGCGTTGCTGCAAGAAAGCATATAGAAATTTAGGCTTTATGCTTCGTACGGTCCGAGGGTTCACGAATATGAAAGCCATTATAGCTTTATATAATGCATTGGTTAGGAGCCAGCTAGAATGTAACGCAGTCATCTGGTCTCCACATGAAGCTAAATATAGTCTCATGCTGGAGAAGGTACAAAACAAATTTATTAGATTTTTGTATATATTACGGTGTTTACCCATTTTATCCCTTAATGTATCCTACTTTATTTATTTTAGGTATGGTAGGATAAAATGAGTTGAGGGTTAGGAGGGAACTGGCACTCACCTCATATATTTGTACGTACGCAAAAATCGAGGGCTTTTCAAAACTAGAAGCGACTTCCATAATTTAAATACACGCAGTAAGCACGAAATTGTAATACCCAAAATCAGATTAACGAAAACTAGCAAGTCTTTTCTTATAAACAGTATACGCTTCTATAACAAGTTGCCAAAGTCAGTTATAGAACTGACCGATGGAAAGTTTAAAAACTTCATCAAACGTGTCCTTATTACAAAAGCATATTATAAAATCAAGGACTACGTTGAAGATAAAAATTTTAGCTCCTTCTGCGCATGTGGCTTCCCTGGTAACTTATAAACGGTACAAATATGTGGATGTCTCTAACTATTCTCAATCTCATTTTTATTTTATTTTTCTCTTGTTTTAATTGGACTTTTTACAATGGTTTTCAATCATCTTAATAACCCTTTGCTAAGAATAGTTACAGCACTGATAACTACATTTGTGCCACATGTTTAATTTAGTCTTGTTATACATTTTTTTAAATTTTTTTTTTTACCTTTGTATCTTAGATGCTTTTACCGATTGTTTTGTAAATGTGTGAACATTGTAGGCCTTCTAGATTCCTAGATGCTTGATAACATTTGATAACTTTATATCTCGTTTTACTTTTTATTTTCTAAAGTTTTATTGTCGGGCCTACGTTGTCCTCCCATATTTAAGTAATGCTGTAACATGGAAATATTGTAAAAACAAACCATATTTTTAAAAGAGTAACCATGGAGTTTCTTACCGGTTCTTCTCCATAGGAAACGACCAACCCGAACCGTGCACCGTCGACGTTTTATAAGTGCCCATGTAGGCCTATGTAAAATAAAATAAAAATATTTTGATTTTGATTATTTTCAAAATATTGAGAGGGAAGGTGCACAATGCAACTGTTTTAGGACAGGTGTGTCTGTGTGTTCCGGACAGGTACGTCTGGCGAAGCCGGCGGCCGAACTTGCTAGTTGAGCCGCGCAGTCGAACCAACCTTGTAGGAGAGGCGCCGCTGACGCGTGCACTCCGCACGCTCAACCTTGTGGCTGTTGAGACGGACCTATTCTGCTGTACTCTGGGTGAATTCACAAGGAGTGCATTGTTTAAGATTTGTTATGAATAAAATTTGTTATGTAAACTAATTAGCATAAAATTAGTTTAGATATCTAATGTTATGAAATAGATTAGGTTTACTATAGGATGTGAAGTAACTTAGGATAAGCGCATGTATCGTATTGGGTGCAAGCCTGTAAAGATGTATGTGTTATGGTTGAAATAAATAAATAAAATAAATAAACATTCGGAAATGCGATGACTGCGGAGGGACATTAAGAAAATAGTTGTACTGTATTTTCTTTAGGGTATTAAAAAAAGCCAAGATGTCAGCATCAAAAATATATATATTTAGTTTTAATTAGAACATTTCATACGAATCAACCAATAATTAGGTAATGGATCAGGCTCATTACAAAACTTATAAAGGTACTTTAAGAACTAAATTATTTAACTTAAAGTAATCTGTACATAGTATACTATTCTAAAATAAACTATTTAACATGGTTTATATTTTTTCGTCACAAAAAACTTCATTATGAAGACTACGGTGTAGGTACACTTTTAAGGTTTTCACCAGTGTGTGTCCAAAAATGTTTTGTTAAATTATTCTTTTGATAACAACTATACCAACATACTTTAGATTAGTAAGGCTTTTCATTAATGTGTCTTCGAATATGTGTAGTTAAATTGTTTTTTTTTATTACAGCTATACTGACATAAATCACATGTGTAAGGTTTTACACCGTGTGTTGACTAATATGGTTTGTTAATTAACGTTATTGATTAAAATATTGCTGACATATTTCACATTTGTAAGGTTTTTCCCCAGTGTGAAGCCGAATATGTGTCTTTACATCTTTATTACGGTTAAAACCATGCTAACATACTTCACATTTGTAAGGTTTTTCACCAGGGTGTGTCCGAATATGTGTTTTTAAAGTGCTTTTATGCCTTCTTACCAGTTTTTTCACCAGTGTGAAGCCGAATATGTCTGGTTAAATTCGGTTTAGTACTAAATTTTTTCTGACATACTTCACATTTGTAAGGTTTTTCACCAGTGTGTGTCCGAATATGTGTTGTTAAACCAGTCTTGTTATTACAACGGTACTGGCATACTTCACATTTGTAAGGTTTTTCACCAGTGTGAAGCTGAATATGTCTGGTTAAATGTATTTTTAAACCAAAACTTTTCTGACATACTTCACATTTGTGAGGTTTTTCACCAGTGTGTATACGAATATGTTTGGATAAATTGGTTTTTTGATTAAAACGTTTCTGACATACTTCACATTTGTAAGGTTTTTCACCAGTGTGTGTCCGAATATGTGTTGTTAAATCAGTCTTGTTATTACAACGGTACTGGCATATTTCACATTTGTAAGGTTTTTCACCAGTGTGAAGCTGAATATGTCTGGTTAAATACATTTTTAAACCAAAACTTTTCTGACATATGTCACATTTGTAAGATTTTTCACCAGTGTGTATATGAATATGTTTGGATAAATTGGTTTTTTGATTAAAACTTTTCTGACATATATCACATTTGTAAGGTTTTTCACCACTGTGAATCCGAATATGTGTCGTTAAATCTTTATTACTATTAAAAACATGCTGACATACTTCACATTTGTAAGGTTTTTCACCAGTGTGTATACGAATATGTTTGGATAAATAGCTTTTTTGATTAAAACGTTTCTGACATACTTCACATTTGTAAGGTTTTTCACCAGTGTGTGTCCGAATATGTGTTGTGAAATCAGTCTTGTTATTACAACGGTACTGGCACACTTCACATTTGAATAGTTTTTCACCAGTGTGAAGCCGAATATGTCTGGTTAAATTCGTTTTAGAACTAAAAATTTTCTGACATACTTCACATTTGTAAGGTTTTTCAACAGTGTGTATACGTATATGTGTGGATAAATTGCTTTTTTGATTAAAACGTTTTTGACACACCTCACATTTGTAAGGTTTTTTACCAGTGTGTGTCCGAATATGTGCTGTCAAAGTATTTTTATGACTAAAAATTTGCTGACATATGTCACATTTGTAAGATTTATCACCAGTGTGAAGCCGAATATGTGTCGTTAAATCTTTATAACGATTAAAAACATTCTGACATACTTCACATTTGTAAGGTTGTTCTTTGACACTTAGTCTTCGGTGCCTATTTACGCCATTACTGTTAGTATCTTTATTCGATATCTTACATATCATATCGTCTTTGTTACCGTTATAACCGAAATTTGCATTTAAAGTTATATTATTCACACTACTACAATTATTCATTCTAGGTATTGTATAAATTAAAGGTTCTTTAAAATTCGGATTCGTTTTGGTTTTGTATGTATGATTTTGAGCTGTCTGGAGAACTTTTGAGTCTGTTTGACCATTTTTTTGCTCTTCTGTAATTACATCATCTTGTTTTGTTCTTCTTATATGTAGTTTAACTTTCTTCGCAACGTGCGCCCCTGTAATAATAAATATAGTAAGTACCAAAATCAAAGTAGAATCAAATAAACAGGGGTTTCAATGATCCACCAAAGAATTACTTTTTGTGGTTAATCAAATGATCAAAAATTGCACAAAGGTGCAAAATAAGTTAGGTACCTCAAATTTATTTAAAGTAGTGCACGACGTACCCAAATGGCGTTAGCATCGGAATAGATCGCCTGCTATACTATCTTTTACGCAATTTCAGCCATCGTTTCTTAGGTATTCCTCACCCATTTAATCATCCACATTCATACTCAAAACTTTCGTCACAACATGCTCCTCATCACATGCATGTGACTATTGAAATCATTTGTCCTGGTATGGACCAGGACAATCGATTACAATAGTTCTTTTCGCTCATTTCTAATTCTGTTTCTAATTGGAGCAGCTCAATCCCAAGCCTTTTTGTCCTCAACGTAATGTTTAACACTTTCTGGCACAACTAATGTTTAATGAATGATTTGAATTTATTAGGACTTAGATGTTGTTTATGACTTAAAAGATTATTATAAAAGCGTACACATTGACATCTAAACGAGCCACCTATTTTCTTGAGCCTTGTTGTAGGTACTAAAAATTTGTGTTTGTTGCTAGTATTTTTGTTAAAGATATCACTGTGTTTTTTAAACAATTTCTATATTTTTATACAAAAGATTTTCATAAATATACTGAGAAGGCACAGTCATTACATTAATCTCCTTAAATTTCTTTCTGAGAGTGCCTCGAGCTTAATTTATAAATTGATCGAACAGCTCTTTTCTGCAAAACAAAGACAGTCTGGATATTTACAGCATTTCCCCACCACATAATACCGTACGACATTACACTATGAAAAAAAAAATTGCTAAAGTATACTAAACGGGCTGACTCTATGTCACTTCAATTACGAACTTTTCTAACAGCATATGCTGCGGAGCTTAGCCTTTTTGACAATTTATCTATATTTGGCCCACATATAGATAAATTGTCAAAAAGGCTTGCCACTGAAGCTTAGCATCCAAAATTAAGCCTAAGAATACTGTGCTATTTTCAGGATACATCGCCCTTTATCAACACTAAAATCAGTTTTCACCTGCCTAACGTGAGGTATAGGGTAAGCATAATGCATTTGTTTTTTTTTTCTTTAACCTAACCTAACCTTAAAACACAAAATTTGCTTCTGCATCCTCTAAGGCGCTGCGGGAAGTGCAACCCCTTCGCTTTTACCTAACAAAGGATAGGCACCCCTGCGAGCCGTAGCGGCTGAGGCTGGACTGGGCTTGCTCTCCCTTCACGTCGCCGGTTTTAAAACACACTCTAGAGGTAGCAGCAGCAACTTCAGTTGTCACAAGTGACAACTGAAGTTTACATTCTAAAATTACTTCAAGCAGGATGATAGAGGTCAACTTTACTAATAATATCGGCTTATGAAACTGTACAGTTTTGATTTGTAAAAATTTAGAATAACTTCTTATTTATAATGGTTGATTATCGAGTTCTTTTGTTGTAACACTAACAAAGCGACAAAATCAGTTGGTGCAAATATCAGTCGGATGAAAAGATGAAACCCAATTTCAAATCACCCACAAGCACAATATCATCCACGCAATCAGCCACTCTGTCAACCCTATCCAAAAACTATTCAAAGCTTCGAATTTAACTGGAGGAGGCAAGAAGACTACACGTATTTAGCTATTTTCTTATGTTTGTTATCCATTTAACTACCTCCAATGAGATCCAGACGTACGTACGTACGTACTATGTGAAGGAATAAGTTTGGACACGACTATTAAAACAGTTTTACATATCTTCCCCTTCAGTTTAGGCGACGTCAAAAGGTAACTCAAAATATGAGACATTGAGCAGTCTCCTACTGCTCTGCAGTAAGAAAGGAGCAGCAATGTGTTTATGCTACTAAAATGGGTGCAGACCAGATGTGTTTTTTTTAGGGTTCCGTACCCAAAGGGTAAAAACGGGACCCTATTACTAAGACTTCGCGATCCGTCTGTCTGTCTGTCTGTCTGTCTGTCTGTCTGTCCGTCTGTCTCCAGGCTGTATCTCATGAACCGTGATAGCTAGACAGTTGAAATTTTCACAGATGATGTATTTCTACGCCGCTATAACAACAAATACTAAAAACAGTATAAAATAAATATTAAAGGGGGGGCTCCCATACAACAAACGTGATATTTTTGCCGTTTTTTGCTTGATATTAATAACGGCAACAGGTAGACGCTTGAAATATTCACAGAATGTTTAGTTGTATATTTACTTCAAAAAATAATAATTAATAAATTAAAATAAAATAAATTAAGGAGGGCTCCCATACAACAAACGTGATTTTTATGCAGTGTTTTGCGATAATGGTACGGAACCCTTCGTGTGCGAGTCCGACTCGCACTTGGCCGGTTTTTTACTATAATTGTTAGTTATCAAACCAGTCGGCTTGTTCGCTTACTTAAAAAAATAATGACTGATACTCACAGTTCGTGTCTTCTTCTTCAGCTTCTGTTTTAACCTCCGTTATAGACACATCATCTTCAGAATCAGAATGGTGTGCTGGTATATTTTGTACATCTGAAGAGTCTGGATTTTCCGGCTTTACTACTAGCCCTGTAAGAGAGCAAAAAAAGTCAAGAGTGAATTTATATGTAATTTACACATACAGCCTAAGATCCCTCTGCAAAAATGTTGTTTTTCTTTTTATTGTCTATAAGCTCGCGATTAACTACTATCTCGCCTGATATTAAGCGATGATGTGGTCGACGGTGGAGCATACTTGTCTAGAAGAAACATATTCACTCTTAATAACTAATTAATCGTTGTTTTTGATTAAACTTAATTTTCATAACTGATATTTGATAGAACAATAGATTGCTGCAGGATTGCCTGAAAATATCTAGCCGCAATCACCTTAATTAAAGAAATTGAAATTTATGTTTGATAGTTAACGCCCAATATACAAGTTTCTCAAGGCAATCCAATGTCATTATAAAGAAAGTTTTGTAAAAAAATAAGGTTGCAGCTCTCAGTTAGCCGCAATCTGTGGGTTGCCAGTTTTATTTCAAAACCTGACAAAGCATAAATCGCGGCTAACTGAGAGCTAGATGGTATTACATACGCACCCACGATGTAGTAGACACGAACACAAAAGAAAAACTAAATCTAGTTGCGGCTAGATGCAGTCAGGCAACCCAATAGTAATCTATTTTACTATCAAGTATCAATTACAAAAATCTACTTTAACAAAAACAAAATACCTACATGCAGATTTGCAGTGGAAATTATATTAATGCTGAAGAACGAACACTTTTATTTAAACGCCATGATAATACCGGTCAGATTTGAACATTGGATAGTCCGAAACAAAACAAAACAAATCAAAACAAAAACAAAACAAATATTAATTCTAATGATTGTGACCATGTCAGCTTAAAAACTTATATTGGATAGTCCAATTCTAAAGGAAAGTTATAGGCCAGTAAACATCACAGGTTGACCCTTAGAAGCTGAAAAGCAAAGCAAAAGGAAGAAACATAGAAAACGCTAAACAAAAATGAAGTAATAGCGGGGCCGGCCGGTGAAATCGAGGGCCAAATATAAACTAACTAAACTACCTATATAAAACTACTGGCACATAATGGAACTTTATAAATGGTACATTTTTTTTTCTTGTATTTCAAATTCAAAAGCGCTATCTATCAGCTCATTTCCTAATATTCACGATTAAGGTCAGCGCCACCGGCTAGTACCTACACGGTGAGATAAAAAAGGAGAATCATTAAAAATCTAATTGAGCTAGGTAGGAATAACGATTTTGAACTGATTACAGTAAAAATACAGATTTTCTTTAACCACGTCAATGCCGACGAATAATTCCAACACTAGTATTTTTATCGCGTCGGTTTCAGACACAGCCTGTATAGAGGAGGAAACAGAAATAGAAATTTTTGGTAGGTTTTCACTATAAGCGGAAACGAAACTGGGAAAACGCTAGTACTCAATGTATTTGGCTTCTATCCTTAAACTATGATGAAACTGAAAAGCTGTTCAGCATACTTGCATAATTTCTTTGTGCGATAAAAATTATATTTAGTTTAGTCGTTTATTTATTTATGCCTTAAATGGCAGAATTAAGTGGACGATAATACATTGATACATGAGTACAGCACCTACGTTATTCTTCTTGAAAAAATCTATATCCTAAGTTTTCTCTGGCACACACACACACACTCACGTAAACATGACACCCACACACAAACATTACACTCCCACACACCCAACACACACACATACACTCACACACCCCTATACTCACCAGCAGACACCATTAAAGTTTTTATTTTTTGTTTGTTAATTTAATTCTAGTTTGTACCTAATGGTCCCTAATTATAATTATTTTTGCTTGGTAATGAAACTAATCAAAATTATGAGACTTCCTGTAATAAAAATACATGTTTTATATGTTATTGATCAGCGGCTACAATTTGTTGACGAGGGTGGGCGCTGATACCTATAATTACAAGATATTAAGGTATCTTAGTTTAGGTATTGGCTGCAACTTTAACTTACAACTCTACTTACCTTTGGCATATTTTTATTGTAAACCGTACCATTTTTGTGTTTTTACTTGAAGGTGCAAATAAACTATTTTATTTTTATTTTATTTATTTATTTATTTGATATTATAATAAGCATACCATCAACTTGAAGTTCCTCCTTTGGCTTAACAATATCTGCTAGTGTCTCACAATCAGCTGGTAATTCTTCTTTGACAGCACGGCTTTCTGTTTGACATTCACCAACTATATCCAAGTACTCCATCGGCGATATAACAAACCCATTGTTAAATGTCAACATCTTTAGGCTTACTAAGGGATTTGGCTGTAAAAAGGTGAGTCTAGTTTTAGATGACTGACCAAATATTAAATTCAGAGACTCCTCCGTACCTCTGGAAAGTATGTTAAGTTGTTGGTCCTGGCTGCCATATACAGCGTACCCCAAAACTCAACGTCAAGCGGATACGCGGTGCTTGAACAAATACGTAGCAAGTATTGTATTATTACGAAATCTTGATTAAATGGGCTATTTTTCTCTAACATTAAAAAAATGCAAAATTAGTGAACGCAGTATCTGAACAAATGGTCTAGTGCGTAAATTTTAACATTTTTATAAATATTGCTATTAGCACTTAACCTAAACTTATATATTTAATGTAAGTCTGAAATAGCCAAGTCAAAGGCCTGTGGGGTTCCCAGAGGTGGATTAATTAACCAGAGCTAAAGAAGAACACCACCAGAGATCACTTCCTCACACGAAAAGAAGAAGAAGAATCACGTAACCTGGAGGCGTAGATTTTTTTCTTCTTTTTGCCAGAACTTGTTCAAACTAGCGCATTGCCTCATACTCGCCAGACATATAGTTTTGGGATACGCTGTGTAGATATCTTTCAATTGACTGCCTGTGATAGTCCACAATAACTGGATGCAGCTAAACTAAATACAAATATTTTATATGGAACGACTGCCTATCATAATTTTCTTTGGCAAGAAGTGATGTTAGACTTCGAAATTGGACATTAGGATTATATTGAAGACTACCTCACCTCATAATCCTCCTCCAGCATCTGAGAAAACAGTTCTTCGGCTTCCAGACATTTTCTCTGGAAACGGCAGCATTGTTTTAGTTTGGAGCAACAGAAGTAACAAACAAGCAGCGGTCTTCTGTCTCCGGTTACAAACTGCAACAAAACTTGTCTTGCACTATCTTGTTTATAAACTTAAAATTTAATGTTTAGATGTATGTATGTTACAGATAATATCTGATAATAGGTACTAATCCAATAGGGATGATGACTAACAAGTAAAATTTTAAAACGTTAAAAACCCCCGACACATTTTTATTTCATGCTACATAATTTATCTAGTACATAGTAGATACGCTTCGATCGGCAATCTATTGAACACGTAATTATGACACGATATCTTGCGAAAACACCCCGATTGAAACAGTGAAACGCCCATACCTTTTGAACGGCTGAACCGATTTAATTCAATACACAGCTAAGAACACTCTCGACAAAAAAAACTAAATCAAAATCGGTTCACCCGTTTGGACGCTACGATGCCACAGACAGACACACATATACACAGATACACAGCAACACACGTCAAACGTTAACATATGACATGATGTCATGCCTTGGTATATTTTTTACACAGAAGTTACGTCACAAGCCCCCACTCCCGAACTTTGATGCACTTTATCTTGGTGAATTTTTATTGATTTGAATAAGAAAAAAATACGTGTCTAATATTTTTTGATAATTTAACTGGCGGATTAATTAGAATTTGCTGTTTCGTACCCCATCATCATCCCTATTATAAACATTCTTTCACTGATACCAATCTACATTGTCGCAAAGTCACTGGTTTTTTATTCCAGAAAATGCAAAGAAACCTCAAGGGATTAACGATTTCGATAAATTTTTCAATATGAAATTCACCCGAGCATAGCTCGGTCGTACAATTTTAAAATAAGAACTTACTGGCTTATTAATCAGCTTCTCATAGACTTCATGCAAGTTCTTGTTGACAACAACATACATGGGAGCATCCTCCACCAAACACATCCTGCATATTTGCAGTCTTTCCATTTTGTCACTGAAAAAAAGGTAAATAAATATTTCAATTTTATTCTTTTAAGAAATTGAAAAAAATTGATGCAATACAATCAATACCACAGCACAGACACACAGCCATACTTTTATTGCCATAGCAGGATCTAAAAAAATAATCAACTATCACACATGGACTTCGGACTTACTAGGTGTAGTGTGCACCTTAAGGCGCAGATACCCTTCAGTAGCTAATTTTAAAATGAGAATCACGTCTAAACGGCTAGTCGTAATTTTTTTGAAAAAATATATGTTACATAAGACCATTTTCTTAATATATTATTTATCTAATAATTATTTGATCTAAGAATTTTTTTATATTTATTCGTATAATAGTGTAATTAATTTGTAAGTTGTATCTAACACGGACAAAAACTCGACAATCGCACTAAAACCGCCGGGCGTTTTTAATGAAATTGACACCATCTCAAAGACAATTTAATTATCTACATTTTGATATAATTTTTCCTTTTACTTTTTCCGTCTCTTTTACACCAACGATAGAAATTCTTATCGCTTTCGGTTATTCGTATAACCGGGGATGACTACCTGTATGAAGGGCGTGCTGGGGTTATCTAAAGGCAACAATAAAATTAAAACTAATTGGCTTAGAGCTGTGATTCTTTTGTCAGTGTGTAGAGCTATTCAAAAACTACCAAAAAAAACATAAAATACATATTGTGTTAATCCCTAAAATCTTTGCAGAATTTTAGTAAATGTAATAAAAATCCTCATTTTTAGGGTTCCGTACCCAAAGGGTAAAAACGGGACCCTATTACTGAGACTCCGCTGTCCGTCTGTCTGTTTGTCTGTCACCAGGCTGTATCTCATGAACCGTGATAGCTAGACAGTTGACATTTTCACAGATGATGTATTTCTGTTGCCGCTATAACAAAAAATACTAAAAACAGAATAAAATAAATATCTAAGTGGGGCTCCCATACAACAAACGCGATTTTTGCGCCGTTTTTTTGCGATAATGGTACGGAACCCTTCGTGCGCGAGTCCAACTCGCACTTGGCCGGTTTTTTCTATTACAACCAACTTAATTTTGCAGTCTAGTACAGAACCCTAAATATGCTAGGTCCGACACGCACTTGGCCCGTTATTTATTGCTGTTGTATGTTTTGGGAGATGCCATACTAACATTTTCCGTCTCTTTTACACCAACGATAGAAATTCTTATCGCTTTCGGTTATTCGTTTAACCGGGGATGACTACCTGTATGAAGAACGTGCTGGGGTTATCTAAAGGCAACAATAAAATTAAAACTAATTGGCTTAGAGCTGTGATTCTTTTGTCAGTGTGTAGAGCTATTCAAAAACTACCAAAAAAAACATAAAATACATATTGTGTTAATCCCTAAATTTTTTGCAGAATTTTAGTAAATGTAATAAAAACGTATGATTGACCTTTAAAAACTGATTTGTAGGGCTCAATACAAAAATGTCTTGTATTTTGTGTGTTACTTGAATATTTATTTGATCGTTCTCTATGCTATTGCCGTAAAAATAACAATTAATGTACGCTTCTGTGGTACCTAGGCCCAAAGTTGTGGTTGATATCGAAAAGTCAGACACTAAAATAGATCTTGTTAGAGTGCTCCAAGTGCTGTACCTGCACTCTGGAGGACTTGATGAACACCACTGATGCAGCTATAAACGTGGTTACCCACTGTTCCCAAATTATCTAAGAAATAAATCATCATCATCATATTAAAATTGCTCTTTCTTTGAGGGATCCCCAAAGAATTAGTGATTATCATACTTTTACCGGTAAGACTTGGTAAATCCTAGGTTTTACCGTACTTCAGGCTTTTACAGTAACATATACACGAAAAACTTTCGCGTTTCAAAATCGAATAATCGAAATCATCGCGTTAAATACCCGTGGAATATTGTTTTTCAATATACACGGAATACAATATCATTAACTTCAAAATAAGGTAAGATAAAGAAGTTTCACCAAGCTTAGAATAGAAAAGAATTTATTCGACATGGACACATACAACAGCAACAAACACAGAGTCAGAGAAAAGAATAATAATAAAAACAATATTATAAAGACAAATTGGGAGGAGCGTGTCCATACCGAAAGGGTTACAAACTCAGAGTTTAATATATAGCAATCTAGAATACTTGTAAATGATTATATTAATGAAAGCGATATCACCAATCATCAGCTACCTAGGAAATATTATAATTAAAGACTCACCCAGTCACACCAACACACAGAAACACTATTAATGCTATATTCGTTTAAATTACATATACAATTTAGTTAATTTAACACTTCTTTTTCTGCGCTAACCAAGTATCGTTATTTTCCCAAGCTGATTAATGTCAACGAAGCCCTAACGCGGTCTAGAATCGATCGGTCACTACACTCTCTATTATTTAGTATTGTTTTGTTTGGTACCTACATTTCACTTGATTCTTAAATTTTGAAAAGATATTCATGCCCATTTTTGTCGTAACACATAAATGGAACCAGTTTCTAAATAGTTCAATATTATTTTTCTATTTTAAAATGAATAGGTATTCTTTTGTTAATCACGGGAACGTGAACAGCTGTAAAACCATAAAAAATATTGATGTATTTCGAAGTGATCCGGCACCACAGACTACGACCAGAGAGTAAGCTTCATAAAAAACGGCACTAGGTTAGGTACACTACTATAACAACTGGTGGCCTCGTCACATACGAAAAGGAACAGCAGCAGGCTTATTACGTATCTTGCAAGAGCAAAAAATTTAGCAGAAGTTTTAGAGATTTTAGTTTATTTTTAATAAGTGTATTTGCCAAACAGCTTGCGATGAGCAAACGATTTTGTGAGGCCTACCAAACACTGTTGTTATTTATTTATTTATTCAATCAGTAGTAACACATATATCTAAACATATAAAAGAAGAAAGGGACTGACTGACTGACTGACTCACTCACTGACCATCAACGCACAGCCCAAACGGCAGAAGCTTCAATCATGAAACTTGGCACGTAGGTTCCTTTGGTAGTGTAGGTGAGCACTAAGAAAGGATTTTTGGAAACTCCATCCCTAATGGCGTGAAATAGGGGATAAAGTTTGTATGAAAATCCGTCAGTTTTAAAGTCAGGATCTTCATATTTTGGGTTTAGGCTGAAGATTAAAAAATAATTTACACGTGTCTCAGCGATTTTGATGATTCCACCCCCATGAGGGTGAAAAGGGGGATGAAGTTATGGGAATAATGAAATTGTCTACAGACTTGAAATTTTGCACATAGATACTTTATACTGTGCAAGTATCCACTAAGAAAGGATTTTTGTGAATTCCACCCCTAAGGGTGTGAAATATGCGATGAAAGTTTGTATGAAAGTCGGCCAGTTTTAAAGTTGGGATCTTCGAATTTTGGGTTTGGGCAGAAGATTAAACTCTAACGCAAATTAAGGTCTTGGAGGGGTCGGATCATGGGGGATGAAATGTTGTGTACAAAAGTCCTTCTCTTACAAAGGAAAAAATATTAAAAATACTTTCAAGTCTTTAAAGTCTGTTGGTAAAAATAAAATGGCTCAACGCATAAATATAGGAATTAAATAGGGACGGGAAAATCTGCTTCGCCATGAAAATGAATAAGGCTGAAGGACAAACTCTGAAGTATGCTGGTGTAGATTTGAAGGAGAATTGCTTTTGCCATGGACAGTTCTATGTAGCGTGTTCACGTGTTAGCTCAACAAATAGTCTGGTGATATTGGCGTCAACATCCAAAATGGTTGAAAAGTCTGTCCTAAGAAACACTTTCACATTACATTATTTTTATCATGATAATTTTTTACTTTTTCTATACATACTGTTAAAATATGGTGAGGACAAGAATGTAGTCTACGCGTGCGAAGCCGCGGGCAAAAGCTACTTTTATATATTTAAGTTGATGCCAACATAAACTCATTAGAGTTTTACCGAGCACCAAAAACATCGACTAGATAATTAAAAAAAAAAAAAAACAAAAAAAAATGTAAAATAATTAACAAGTTAATTCCGACTTTTATGACATAAGGTTTTGATCGCACGATGAATGCTGATTGATGTTTCTTACGTATAAGCGGTTTATACCAATATATTTTATAGTTTTAGATTTGTAATAAAAATATAATCTCTTAGGTAATTATAAAACAGTAATTAGCAAAAAATATTTTAACATAATACAACAGGCGCTGGCATTTTTTGCGCGGTCCGCAGAGCAGCCTCGCTACTACGGGCGCGTGTTATTAAAATGACGATATCAAGTCAAGTCAAGTCAAATATATTTATTTCACCTAGGCCATTAAGCGGCACTTTTGAACATCAACAATTAAAATTTACAAGTAAAAAAATTGATTCTAACGTCCATTCGGAAAAGTAGCTTGTTATAGAGAAGAACGGACAACAAACTCCATACATACACTTTTAAAATAATAAGTGAATTAAATTTTTTACGTATGTACCTACATACATTAATAAATTCATATATGTGAGGACCATGCACCCAGAATAGCACTACACACTATATTACGTACAGGTATAAAGTATTTAAAGTACTCACACATGTACTGTGCATTTATACAATAGGTTCTAGAAAAACTAACATCCGAAGCAGTTAAGTTATGACCAATTCCAACGGCGGCGCCCGTTCACGAATAAGACGCAGGAATCGGCACCACCCAGCTCAACCATCATGAAGGGAACCGAATGATCCCCTGTATATTTCACACGAAAACCAAACAAAACAACAATAAAAAACTTAGTTCTGAATTCAAATTATTGTACACGATAAATTAATAATTGATGGACATGGAAATTAGCATTCGGAAATGCGATGACTGCGGAGGGACATTAAGAAAATAGTTGTACTGTATTTTCTTTAGGGTATTAAAAAAAGCCAAGATGTCAGCATCAAAAATATATATATTTAGTTTTAATTAGAACATTTCATACGAATCAACCAATAATTAGGTAATGGATCAGGCTCATTACATAACTTATAAAGGTACTTTAAAAACTAAATTATGTAAGTTAAAGTAATCTGTACATAGTACACTATTCTAAAATAAACTATTTAACATGGTTTATATTTTCGTAACAAAGGTGTAGGTACACTTTTAAGGTTTTCACCAGTGTGTGTCCAAAGATGTTTTGTTAAATTATTCTTTTGATAACAACTATACCAACATACTTCAGATTTGTAAGGCTTTTCATTAATGTGTCTTCGAATATGTGTAGATAAATTGTTTTTTTATTACAGCTATACTGACATAAATCACATTTGTAAGGTTTTACACCATGTGTTGACTAATATGGTTTGTTAATTAACGTTATTGATTAAAATATTGCTGACATATTTCACATTTGTAAGGTTTTCCCCAGTGTATACGCATGTGATTATTTAAATTGCATTTTTGACGAAATGCATGATGACCTAAATAAATCACATTTGTAAGGTTTTTCACCACTGTGAAGCCGAATATGTGTCTTTACATCTTTATTACGGTTAAAACCATGCTGACATACTTCACATTTGTAAGGCTTTTCACCAGGGTGTGTCCGAATATTTATTTATTTATTTATTTATTTATTTATTCACTCAAAACATACAATATCCTTACAGGCTAGACCCAATGCGATAATGTAGTACTCTTAAAAATTAGACAGTGCCACTCCTTGTACCATAACAAATTCTATAGGTAGCTATTCTTACGAATTCACCCAAAGAGCAACAGAATATATCGACGTCATCAGCAATGAGGTTAAGAGTGCGGATCGCGCTCGTCAGCGGCGCCTCACGCAGCAAGTTAGTTCGCGCGCTCGGCACCGCCAGCAACCGTGGCTGGCGACGACGACCCACATACCCGTCTGGCACGACTAGTTCCACCCTTCGCAATATATCCGCATTGTGTATCTTCCCCCTAACTATCTTAAAGATATAAGTCACAAGTGTGAGTTGCCTCCTGACCCTCAGTTCATTATATCCGACCATACCTAAAACAAATAGTGTTGGATACATCAACGGATAAAATGGATACACCCCGTATTCCCTCATATATTTATATCTGATAAATTTATTCTGTACGCGCTCCAACATGAGACTATATTTAATTTCATGCGGAGCCCAGATAACTGCATTACATTCTAATTGGCTCCTTACCAAAGAATTATACAATGCCGTTATAGCCTTCATATTTGTGAAATCTTTAACCGTTCTCAGGACAAATCCTAGGTTTCTATATGCTTTTTTGCATACCCTAACTATATGGTCACGAAACGTTAGCCCAGTGGTGAAACAGACACCCAAGTCCCTCACTTCGTTGACTCTAGTCATCGGTACCCCGTCCACCGTGTAACTATGCGTAATGGGTGTGTGTGCGCGTGAGAAACTTATGGTCACACACTTAGATGTGTTAAACTGCAGGAGATTACTCTTGCTCCAAGTTACTACTCTGTCTATATCTCTCTGCAGTCTTTCACAGTCATCCATGTTCGTTATGGGAAGAGAAAGTTTGAGGTCGTCGGCAAATAGTAAGCACTTAGCATCCTGTACAACACTTGGTAGGTCATTTATCATTACGAGAAACTCAAGGGGCCCCAAATTACTTCCCTGGCTTACACCAGATCGAGTATAGTACGCCTTCGATTGGTATCCTGCATAGTCAACATACTGTTGCCTGTTACTCATATAACTCGCAAAAAACTTAAGTAAATGCGGTGTGAAACCGACTCCTGCTAACTTTTTTAGTAATGTGTCATTATCAACTAAATCAAACGCCTTTTTAAAGTCAAAGTATGCAGCATCGACCTGCCCCCCACCGTCCACTATGGGCACAATTTCCGCCATGTAGCTAAGTAAATTGCTCGTAGTATTTCGAGTCGGCCGAAATCCATGCTGCGCGTCGGTGAGTTGCGAGCTAACTTGCTGATATACTTTCTTTTGAATAGCAGATTCTAACACTTTAGCCGCTGTTGACAATATAGCAACAGGTCTATATTCCTCCACTTTAGTTCTCGAACCTCCCTTCGGTACCGGTATGACCCGGGTAATCTTCCACATCTCAGGAAATATAGCTGATTCCAGGCATAAATTGTAGATGTGCATCAGCGGTCTCGCTAATGCCATTCGACAGTCCCTAAAAATGTACGGCGGAATACCATCAGGCCCTGACGATTTTTTCGGCTTAAGTTGCTGCAGGGCGCGTACCACGTCATCCCAATCCAAGCTGTCAAGCTGAACCCGCCCTGCGCCGTTCTGACTGCCTGCTTCCACAATCGCCGCATTCACATCTAATCTAGGTGTATCTAAATTATACACTGAATAAAAATATTCAGCGAATTCTTGAACCGCTTGTTCATCTGTCAAGGCCTCTCCGTCCTTTAAAATCTTTTGGCTGCTACTGTTACTTCTTTTAGAATTAACGTAACCCCAAAAAGACTTAGGATCACTTGACATCTGGCTTTGTAAACGTTGGCGATACTGTTCCTGTGCTACTAAAATCTTACCTTTAACTTTAGCCCTACACTGGGCAAACGTTTCGTAATCATTCCCTACACCACTACTTTTATATTTTTTATGAAGAGTAGCTTTGAGTTTTATGTCGCGAATTAACTCACCCGTGTACCACTCGGGATAAATGTATCTCGAGCGTACACGACTTCGCTTTTTTCTGGGAACACAGTCATCTATAATTGAATAAATTGTGTCATAAAAATACTTTAAACTCATATCTAAATCTAAGTTGTATAAAAGTGACCAGTCGACGGCTGCGATCTTGGAATATAATAAAAAAAAATCCGCTTTATTAAAATTCCAACTGACTTGCGTGCGCGTTTCCGATGACGATGTGCTCAAACTCGGCCTTAAGTGGGTATTTGTACGTAAACGCGGGCTAACGGACACGTCAAGCGGTGGGTGATAAGCATCCACCGGTAAGAGTGGTGCCTCCGCCGCGCGCGCACTCAAACACTCCCCCTCCTCAAATGTACTCAGTACTAAGTCCAAACAGCGATCATTGCAATTAAATATTCCGTTGCTCTGGGTAAACTTACAATATGTCATAAAAAACTCATAATATGAATTAATGTTTTTAGTACAGGAATATAAATTAAAATCTCCTACCACTACCACTTCACGATAATTACTACAATATTGTTCAATAATTCTAAATAGCAACTCATATTCATGTTCGCTACTATTAGGTGGTATATAAACAACACATATTAAAAACAAAAACCTTTTACGTAAATAAACAGTGGCACCTACTAGTTCAAAAACATGGTCATCAATGTTTACGCCGCTCGGTGCAGGTACTCGACGCAACTCGATTCGCGGTGTGGCCACGAGACACGCGCCGCCCTGTGTTTAATATGTGTTTTTAAAGTGCTTTTATGACTTCTTACCAGTTTTTTCACCAGTGTGAAGCCGAATATGTCTGGTTAAATTCGGTTTAGTACTAAATTTTTTCTGACATACTTCACATTTGTAAGGTTTTTCACCAGTGTGTGTCCGAATATGTGTTGTTAAACCAGTCTTGTTATTACAACGGTACTGGCATACTTCACATTTGTAAGGTTTTTCACCAGTGTGAAGCTGAATATGTCTGGTTAAATGTATTTTTAAACCAAAACTTTTCTGACATACTTCACATTTGTGAGGTTTTTCACCAGTGTGTATACGAATATGTTTGGATAAATTGGTTTTTTGATTAAAACGTTTCTGACATACTTCACATTTGTAAGGTTTTTCACCAGTGTGTGTCCGAATATGTGTTGTTAAATCAGTCTTGTTATTACAACGGTACTGGCATATTTCACATTTGTAAGGTTTTTCACCAGTGTGTATATGAATATGTTTGGATAAATTGGTTTTTTGATTAAAACGTTTCGGACATACTTCACATTTGTAAGGTTTTTCAACAGTGTGTAAACGAATATGTGTGTATAAATTGCTTTTTTGATTAAAACTTTTCTGACATATATCACATTTGTAAGGTTTTTCACCACTGTGAATCCGAATATGTGTCGTTAAATCTTTATTACTATTAAAAACATGCTGACATACTTCACATTTGTAAGGTTTTTCACCAGTGTGTATACGAATATGTTTGGATAAATAGCTTTTTTGATTAAAACGTTTCTGACATACTTCACATTTGTAAGGTTTTTCACCAGTGTGTGTCCGAATATGTGTTGTTAAATCAGTCTTGTTATTACAACGGTACTGGCACACTTCACATTTGAATAGTTTTTCACCAGTGTGAAGCCGAATATGTCTGGTTAAATTCGTTTTAGAACTAAAAAATTTCTGACATACTTCACATTTGTAAGGTTTTTCAACAGTGTGTATACGTATATGTGTGGATAAATTGCTTTTTTGATTAAAACGTTTTTGACACACCTCACATTTGTAAGGTTTTTTACCAGTGTGTGTCCGAATATGTGCTGTCAAAGTATTTTTATGACTAAAAATTTGCTGACATATGTCACATTTGTAAGATTTATCACCAGTGTGAAGCCGAATATGTGTCGTTAAATCTTTATAACGATTAAAAACATTCTGACATACTTCACATTTGTAAGGTTGTTCTTTGACACTTAGTCTTCGGTGCCTATTTACGCCATTACTGTTAGTATCTTTATTCGATATCTTACATATCATATCGTCTTTGTTACCGTTATAACCGAAATTTGCATGTAAAGTTATATTATTCACACTACTACAATTATTAATTCTAGGTATTGTATAAATTAAAGGTTCTTTAAAATTCGGATTCGTTTTGGTTTTGTATGTATGATTTTGAGCTGTCTGGAGAACTTTTGAGTCTGTTTGACCATTTTTTTGCTCTTCTGTAATTACATCATCTTGTTTTGTTCTTCTTATATGTAGTTTAACTTTCTTCGCAACGTGCGCCCCTGTAATAATAAATATAGTAAGTACCAAAATCAAAGTAGAATCAAATGAACAGGGGTTTCAATGATCCACCAAAGAATTACTTTTTGTGGTTAATCAAATGATCAAAAATTGCACAAAGGTGCAAAATAAGTTAGGTACCTCAAATTTATTTAAAGTAGTGCACGACGTACCCAAATGGCGTTAGCATCGGAATAGATCGCCTGCTATACTATCTTTTACGCAATTTCATCCATCGTTTCTTAGGTATTCCTCACCCATTTAATCATCCACATTCATACTCAAAACTTTCGTCACAACATGCTCCTCATCACATGCATGTGACTATTGAAATCATTTGTCCTGGTATGGACCAGGACAATCGATTACAATAGTTCTTTTCGCTCATTTCTAATTCTGTTTCTAATTGGAGCAGCTCAATCCCAAGCCTTTTTGTCCTCAACGTAATCTTTAACACTTTCTGGCACAACTAATGTTTAATGAATGATTTGAATTTATTAGGACTTAGATGTTGTAAGCTTATTATAAAAGCGTACACATTGACATCTAAACGAGCCACCTATTTTCTTGAGCCTTGTTGTAGGTACTACAAATTTGTGTTTGTTGCTAGTATTTTTGTTATAGATATCACTGTGTTTTTTAAACAATTTCTATATTTTTATGGGCATACAAAAGATTTTCATAAATATACTGAGAAGGCACAGTCATTACATTAATCTCCTTAAATTTCTTTCTGAGAGAGTGTCTCGAGCTTAATTTATAAATTGATCGAACAGCTCTTTTCTGCAAAACAAAGACAGTCTGGATATTTACAGCATTTCCCCACCACATAATACCGTACGACATTACACTATGAAAAAAAAAATAGCTAAAGTATACTAAACGGGCTGTCTCTATGTCACTTAAATTACGAACTTTTCTAACAGCATATGCTGCGGAGCTTAGCCTTTTTGACAATTTTTCTATATTTGGCCCACATATAGATAAATTGTCAAAAAGGCTTGCCACTGAAGCTTAGCATCCAAAATTAAGCCTTAGAATACTGTGCTATTTTCAGGATTCAATTCATCGCCCTTTATCAACACTAAAATCAGTTTTCACCTGCCTAACGTGAGGTATAGGGTAAACATAATGCATTTGTTTTTTTTTTTCATTAACCTAACCTAACCTTAAAACACTAAATTTGCTTCTGCATCCTCTAAGGCGCTGCGGGAAGTGCAACCCCTTCGCTTTTACCTAACAAAGGATAGGCACCCGTGCGAGCCGTAGCGGCTGAGGCTGGACTGGGCTTGCTCTCCCTTCACGTCGCCGGTTTTAAAACACACTCTAGAGGTAGCAGCAGCAACTTCAGTTGTCACAAGTGACAACTGAAGCTTACTTTCTAAAATTACTTCAAGCAGAGGATGATAGAGGTCAACTTTACTAACGGTATCGGCTTATGAAACTACTGTTTTGATTTGTAAAAATTTAGAATAACTTCTTATTCATAATGGTTGATTATCGAGTTCTTTTGTTGTAACACTAACAAAGAGACAAAATCAGTTGGTGCAAATATCAGTCGGATGAAAAGATGAAACCCAATTGCAAATCACCCACAAGCACAATATCATCCACGCAATCAGCCACTCTGTCAACCCTATCCAAAAACTATTCAAAGCTTCGAATTTAACTGGAGGAGGCAAGAAGACTACACATATTTAGCTATTTTCTTATGTTTGTTATCCATTTAACTACCTCCAATGAGATCCAGACGTACGTACGTACGTACTATGTGAAGGAATAAGTTTGGACACGACTATTAAAACAGTTTTACATATCTTCCCCTTCAGTTTAGGCGACCTCAAAAGGTAACTCAAAATATGAGACATTGAGCAGTAGGAGTGTGCTCTGCAGTAAGAAAGGAGCAGCAATGTGTTTATGCTACTAAAATGGGTGCAGACCAGATGTGTTCTTTTTTACTATAATTGTTAGTTATCAAACCAGTCGGCTTGTTCGCTTACTTAAAAAATTACTGATTAATACTCACAGTTCGTGTCTTCTTCTTCTTCAACTTCTGTTTTAACCTCCGTTATAGACACATCATCTTCAGAATCAGAATGGTGTACTGGTATATTTTGTACATCTGAAGAGTCTGGATTTTCCGGCTCTACTACTAGCTCTGTAAGAGAGCAAAAAAAGTCAAGAGTGAATTTATATGTAATTTACACATACAGCCTAAGATCCCTCTGCAAAAATGTTGTTTTTCTTTTTATTGTCTATAAGCTCGCGATTAACTACTATCTCGCCTGATATCAAGCGATAATATGGTCGACGGTGGAGCATACTTGCCTAGAAGAAACCTATTCACTCTTAATAACTAATTTGGGCGCACGGTTGGCGCAGTGGTTGAGCGATTGACAGCTGCGCTGCGTGTCGCGGGTTCGATTCCCGCACGGAACAAATATTTGTATGACCTACAGATAGTTGTTTCGGCTCTGGGTGTTTGTGTATGTGAGTTTATATGTTTGTAAATGCACCCACGATACAGGAAGAAATTCCTAGTGTGGGGCAACGTAAAAAAAAAAAAGAAACTTTTTTTTTGATTAAATTTAATTTTCATAACTGATATTTGATAGAACAATAGATTGCTGCAGGATTGCCTGAAAATATCTAGCCGCAATCACCTTAATTAAAGAAATTGAAATTTATGTTTGATAGTTAACGCCCAATATACAAGTTTCTCAAGGCAATCCAATGTCATTTTAAATAAAGTTTTGTAAAAAAATAAGGTTGCAGCTCTCAGTTAGCCGCAATCTGTGAGTTGCCAGTTTTATTTCAAAACCTGACAAAGCATAAATCGCGGCTAACTGAGAGCTAGATGGTATTACATACGCACCCACGATGTAGTAGATATTCCTAGTATAGCGCAAACTTCAAAAAAAGAACACAAAAGAAAAACTAAATCTAGTTGCGGCTAGATGCAGTCAGGCAACCCAATAGTAATCTATTTTACTATCAAGTATCAATTACAAAAATCTACTTCAACAAAAACAAAATACATGCAGATTTGCAGTGGGAATTATATTAATGCTGAAGAACGAACACTTTTGTTTGAACGCCATGATAATACCGGTCAGATTTGAACATTGGATAGTCCAATTCTAAAGGAAATTTATAGGCCAGTAAACATCACAGGTTGACCCTTAGAAGCTGAAAAGCAAAGCAAAAGGAAGAAACACAGAAACAGAAAACGCTAAACGAAAATGAAGTAATAGCGGGACTGGCGGGTGAAATCGAGGGCCAAATATAAACTAACTAAACTACCTATATAAAACTACTGGCACATAATGGAACTTTATAAATGGTACTTTTTTTTTTCTTGTATTTCGAATTCAAAAGCGCTATCTATCAGCTCATTTCCTAATATTCACGATTAAGGTCAACGCCACCGGCTAGTACCTACACGGTGAGATAAAAAGGGAGAATCATTAAAAATCTAATTGAGCTAGGTAGGAAATAACGATTTTGAACTGATTACAGTAAAAAAAAACAGATTTTCTTTAACCACGTCAATGCCGACGAATAATTCCAACACTAGTATTTTTATCGCGTCGGTTTCAGACACAGCCTGTATAGAGGAGGGAACATAAATAGAAATTTTTGGTAGGTTTTCCCTATAAGCGGAAACGAAACTGGGAAAACGCTAGTACTCAATGTATTTGATATTATATTAAGCATACCATCAACTTGAAGTTCCTCCTTTGGCTCAACAATATCTGCTAGTGTCTCACAATCAGCTGGTAATTCTTCTTTGACAGCACGTCTTTCTGTTTGACATTCACCAACTATATCCAAGTACTCCATCGGCGATATAACAAACCCATTGTTAAATGTCAACATCTTTGGGTTTACTAAAGGATTTGGCTGTAAAAAGATGAGTCTAGTTTTAGATGACTGACCAAATATTAAATTCAGAGACTCCTCCGTACCTCTGGAAAGCATGTTAAGTTGTTGTTCCTGGCTGCCATATACAGCGTACCCCAAAACTCAACGTCAAGCGGATACGCGGTGCTTGAACAAATACGTAGCAAGTATTGTATTATTACGAAATCTTGATTAAATGGGCTATTTTTCTCTAACATTAAAAAAATGCAAAATTAGTGAACACAGTATCTGAACAAATGGTCTAGTGCGTAAATTTACATTTTTATAAATATTGCTATTAGCACTTAATGTAAGTCTGAAATAGCCAAGTCAAAGGCCTGTGGGGTACCCAGAGGTGGATTAATTAACCAGAGCTAAAGAAGAACACCACCAGAGATCACTTCCTCACACGAAAAGAAGAAGAAGAAGCACGTAACCTGGTGGCCTAGATGTTTTTCTTCTTTTTGCCAGAACTTGTTCAAACTAGCGCATTGCCCCATACTCGCCAGACATATAGTTTTGGGACACACTGTGTAGATATCTTTTAACTGACTGCCTGTGTTAGTCTATAATAACTGGATGCATCTAAACTAAATACAAATATTTTATATGGAACGACTGCCTATCATAATTTCGTTTGGCAAGAAGTGATGTTAGACTTCGAAATTGGACATTAGGATTATGTTGGAGAAGACTACCTCACCTCATAATCCTCATCCAGCATCTGAGCAAACAGTTCTTCGGCTTCCAGGCATTTTCTCTGGAAACGGCAGCATTGTTTTAGTTTGGAGCAACAGAAGTAACAAACAAGCAGCGGTCTTCTGTCTCCGGTTACAAACTGCAACAAAACTTGTCTTGCACTATCTTGTTTATAAACTTAAAATTTAATGTTTAGATGTATGTATGTTACAGATAATATCTGATAATAGGTACCAATAGGGATGATGACTAACAAGTAAAATTTTAAAACGTTAAAAACCCACGACACATTTTTATTTCATGTTACATAATTTATCCAGTACACAGTAAATACGCTTCGATCGGCAATCTATTGAACACGTAATTATGACACGATATCTTGCGAAAACACCCCGATTGAAACAGTGAAACGCCCATACCTTTTGAACGGCTGAACCGATTTAATTCAATACACAGCTAAGAACACTCTCGACAAAAAAAAAACTAAATCAAAATCGGTTCACCCGTTTGGACGCTACGATGCCACAGACAGACACACATATATACAGATACACAGCAACACACATCAAGCGTTAACATATGACATGACGTCATGCCTTGGTATATTGTTTACACAGAAGTTACGTCACAAGCCCCCACTCCCGAACTGTGATGCATTTTATCTTGGTGAATTTTTATTGATTTGAATAAGATAAAAATACGTGTCTAATATTTTTTGATAATGTAACTGGCGGATTAATTAGAATTTGCTGTTTCGTACCCCGTCATCATCCCTATTATAAACATTCTTTCACTGATACCAATCTACATTGTCGCAAAGTCACTGGTTTTTTATTCCAGAAAATGCAAAGAAACCTCAAGGGATTAACGATTTCGATAAAGTTTTCAATATGAAATTCACCCGAGCATAGCTCGGTCGCACAATTTTAAAATAAGAACTTACTTGCTTATTAATCAGCTTCTCATAGACTTCATGCAAGTTCTTGTTGACAACAACATACATGGGAGCATCCTCCACCAAACACATCCTGCATTTTTGCAGTCTTTCCATTTTGTCACTGAAAAAAAGGTAAATATATATTTCAATTTTATTCTTTTAAGAAATTGAAAAAAATTGATGCAATACAATCAATACTACAGCACAGACACACAGCCATACTTTTATTGCCATAGCAGGGTCTAAAAAAATAATCTACTATCACACATGGACTTGTAAAAAAATCGGACTTACTAAGTGTACTGTGCACCTTAAGGCGCAGATACCCCTCAGTAGCTAATTTTAAAATGCGAATCACGTCTGGCCAGTCGTAATTTTTTTGAAAAAATATATGTTACATAAGACCATTTTCTTAATTATTTGATCTAAGAAAATTTTGATAATTTTATTCGTATAACAGTGTAATTAATTTGTAAGTTGTGTCTAACACGGACAAAAACTCGACAATCGCACTAAAACCGCCGGGCGTGTTTAATGAAATTGACACCATCTCAAACACAATTTAATTATCTACATTTTGATCTGAAGGTTTTTGCGTAGATAAATACTGTGTTTTTAGTTTTAAAAAATATTGGAAAACAAAAGTATGAGAAGCCACCAAAGTCAGATTTTTTTTACAAAATTTTGTTCCGGAGTCTGTTCTAACTTCCCATTGAAATATGATCTTCAAATTTGGTGATAATTTTTATTATTACGTATATTTTATTAACAAATACCAATATTATTGATAAATCTGATTTTTCTTTGAAATTCTTTCATTTTTAGGGTTCCGTACCCAAAGGGTAAAAACGGGACCCTATTACTAAGACTTCGCGATCCGTCTGTCTGTCTGTCTGTCTGTCTGTCCGTCTGTCTCCAGGCTGTATCTCATGAACCGTGATAGCTAGACAGTTGAAATTTTCACAGATGATGTATTTCTGTTGCCGCTATAACAACAAATACTAAAAACAGTATAAAATAAATATTAAAGGGGGGCTCCCATGCAACAAACGTGATATTTTTGCTGTTTTTTGCTCGATAATAATAACGGCAACAGGTAGACGCTTGAAATATTCACAGAATGTTTAGTTGTGTATTTACTTCAAAAAATAATAATTAATAAATTAAGGGGGTCTCCCATACAACAAAAGTGATTTTTATGCAGTGTTTTGCGATAATGGTACGGAACCCTTCGTGTGCGAGTCCGACTCGCACTTGGCCGGTTTTTTTCTTATTACAACCAACTTAATTCTGCGGTCTAGTACAGAATCCTAAATATGCTAGGACCGACACGCACTTGGCCCGTTATTTATTCCTGTTGTATGTTTTGGGAGATGCCATACTAACATTTTCCATCTCTTTTACACCAACGATAGAAATTCTTATCGCTTTCGGTTATTCGTATAACCGGGGATGACTACCTGTATGAAGAACGTGCTGGGGTTATCTAAAGGCAACAATAAAATTAAAACTAATTGGCTTAGAGCTGTGATTCTTTTGTCAGTGTGTAGAGCCATTCAAAAACTACCAAAAAAAACATAAAATACATATTGTGTTAATCCCTAAAATCTTTGCAGAATTTTAGTAAATGTAATAAAAACGTATGATTGACCTTTAAAAACTGATTTGTAGGGCTCAATACAAAAATGTATTTTGTATGTTAGTTGAATATTTTTATAGGTTCTCTATGCTATTGCCGTAAAAATAACAATAAATGTACGCTTCTGTGGTAGCTAGGCCCAAAGTTGTGGTTGTTAAACTATGTGGATATCGAAAAGTCAGACACTAAAATAGATCTTGTTAGAGTGCTCCAAGTGCCTATACACCTGCACTCTGGAGGACTTGATGAACACCACTGATGCAGCTATAAACGTGGTTACCCACTGTTCCCAAATTATCTAAGAAATAAATCATCATCATCATATTAAAATTGCTCTTTCTTTGAGGGATCCCCAAAGAATTAGTGATTATCATACTTTTACCGGTAAGACTTGGTAAATCCTAGGTTTTACCGTACTTCAGGCTTTTACAGTAACATATACACGAAATATTAACTTTAAAACTTTCGCGTTTCAATATCGAATAATCGAAATCATCGCGTTAAATACCCGTGGAATATTGTTTTTCAATATACACGGAATACAATATCATTAACTTCAAAATAAGGTAAGATAAAGAAGTTTCACCAAGCTTAGAATAAAAAAGAATTTATTCGACATGGACACACACAACAGCAACAAACACAGAGTCAGAGAGAAGAATAATAATAAAAACAATATTATAAAGACAAATTGGGAGGAGCGTGTCCATACCGAAAGGGTTACAAACTCAGAGTTTAATATATAGCAATCTAGAATACTTGTAAATGATTAGGTATATTAATGAAAGCGATATCACCAATCATCAGCTACCTAAGAAATATTATAATTAAAGACTCACCCAGTCACACCAACACACAGAAACACTATTAATGCTATATTCGTTTAAATTACGTATACAATTGAGTTAATTTAACACTTCTTCTTCTGCGCTAACCAAGTATCGTAATTTTCCCAAGCTGATTAATGTCAACGAAGCCCTAACGCGGTCTAGAATCGATCGGTCACTACACTCTCTACCGTGGTTCCAAGCTAAGTGTCTAACCGTGCTCTCCAGTGGCCTAACACAGACTGCCTCGCCGTGGCCTAGCCAACCCTCTCCAAGATCCCTAATAACACCACGAGGTCGTGTTCCCATACTTTCTCAGGTCAGATGTATTGTAGTCTTTGTTAAATCTTATCTCTTTATTGTTCTAAGGGTCCGTTTGGGACACCTGCACGTGTGTTGTATTGTTTTGTTTGGTACCTACATTTCACTTGATTCTTAAATTTTGAAAATATATTCGAGCCCATTTTTGTCATAACACATAAATGGAATGGGGTTCTAAATAGTATTCAACATAGTATTTCTTTTTCAATTTTATATGAATAGAATGTTCTGTTGTTAATCACGGGAACGTGGCCGGCTGTCAAACCATAAAAACACGAGTTTTGAAGTGATCCGGCACCACAGAGTACGATTTTGCGCAATAATTACTCTTCAAGAAGTATTAGAGTTTTTAGCAGTTTTTTTTTAATAAGTTCATTTGTAGTGCACAGCGGGCGATGAGATAACGATTTTGTAAGAACTACCATACCTACACTGTAGATAATTCCTACTTTTATGACATAAAGCGTTTGATCGCGCAATTATTGCTGATTTCTGTTTCTTACGTATACGCCTGCCGGTTTATACCAAGATAGTATAGTGTGTAGTGTATAGTGTATAGTGTAAGTAATTTGTAAAAAATATTATAACATAATACAACAGGCGCCGTCATAGTTTTGCGCGGTCCGCGCAGCAGCCACGCTACTTCGGGGTGGTCTTTTGCGATAAATGACGATATCGCCTAAACTATCCAAAGGTTAAAAGTTATGTCGTTGGAATCATTATAAAATAAGCCAACACATAATGATTGAATTGGGCCAGTATTTTCTTCTAATATGTTTTTAATTCTAATTTGAAATCAAGGTTAGAGAATTATTGGCCATAAGATCTTTATAATAATATATAATATAATCTTTATTTATATAAAAACAGATTGTAGTACATGTAACAGTTTTACAAAGTAGGTAAATCTCTCGACAATTAATTTGAAAACGTGTGATATTCACGAACCCACACTGGGCCCGCGTGGTGGAATAAAGCCACCTCTTTTTATTTTATTTATTTTATGACTAAAATAAATAACATACTACTGACTATTCCTACTCTTATGACTAATTAAGAAAACAAACTTACATACAAAAGGGAGAGGGAAAAGGGCTCATAGCGCATCAAAAAATTCTTCCACATCGATATCAATGGGAAACGTGCCCAGAACGCTGACAGCATTGCCACGTTGAATGGCAATGCTGATTCTCTGGCTGAAGAAAAGGCCAGCCCTCTGGTCACGCTAACAGTCGACTAACCGTTTACTTATGTCTCGAAACACTCGATGAGCACTCGGACCCCATGGACCTAATGTCTCAACCCCAAACGGCTCAAACATATAACTGCCAATAAGTTTGTTATATTTGCGCCGTTTGAGGTTTTCTGCACCAGCAGCAGCTGCCCCAGCACAGCCTGCCGTGCTAAGAAGATGGGATGGCGCAAGGGTATCGACACATGTTGCATCCCACACCAAAGGCCTACCCAACTTCTAAGGCATTATGGTCATCCCATCCGGTCTCTTCCCATCGTCGCGTGCCAAGCCATTGGGTTCTAAAACAGCTGGCACCCGGCGGTGACAAGAGCTCGACGTATGATGGCATTAATGCTGGCGTGCCGTGCTATCCGACCAGCGCTCCTACTGCAGGATAGGCCATGGTGTCCGAGGCGGTCGACTGCTTCACCACATTGACAGCGATGTGGAGCTGGGAGTACCTAGTCGCAGACATGTAGCGATCCGGAAGGTAGTGTCACTCAACATTGTGCCTATGTTGGGTGACGGTGAAGCCTGTAGCCAGGGGCCCGACTCCCACTCACCCACAGCCAGTAGGCGAGCACGCTCAGCAGTATTGGTGGACGTATTTATGAGTTTATTCCGTACCAATCTGCAGAGCGGCTCATCCCACTGTCTTTGGGAAGATGGGTTTTCGGGCAACGCCGTATTCGGGCAAGCCACTTTCCAGGAGCACACTGCGTCGGTCGAGCACGGCACTTCACAGTTAACCAGCGACAGGGATAAAATTTTTGTGGTTAACGTTTCAGTGCTGTGGACCGAAGACAGGAACGCCGGTAGGCTTATACTAGAAATTTTGCGGATGCCGAGCCCGCCGAAGCGAATGGGTAGCGTGGCTTGCGTCCAGGCTCGGTCATCCAAGGCCACATTTAAGATAGATGTCAGAGTGCGTTGAATAATTTCATCAATTTATTCCAGAAGAAGTGGCTGCTTCCATAAAGGGGAAGAGCGGAGAAAATACATAAAATTTTGGTCCAAACTAACTTTTTACTTATTATATACTTAAATAACAATATAATGCTAGAAAGTACATTTTAAGCAAAAGTCCTTGTATCAGGTATTTCCGCTCTTCCGGTTTACATTAGCAACACATCTTCTTTTTAACCGACTTACCAAAAAAGGAGGAGGTTCTATGTTCGACATTACGTATGTTTTTTTTTTTGTTTTTTTTATGTTTGTTCACCGATATCTCCGTCAATTGTGGACCGATATTGAATTTTTTTTTTGTTTGAAAGAGTATATTCCGGAATTGGTCCTATTTTAATTTGGTGAAGATCTGATGAAGAACTTCGGAGATATACAACAGAACTCTTCAATAAATAACGGCAAATCTCTCGGGATTGCTGCAATCGCATGTCTGTTTATTGTTTATACCATTTCATAATATAACATCACGCCAGTACGCTCGAAAAGGGCATGCAGATCGAAAAATTTTGGTACCTACCAAAGACACCGACTTCCAAAAATAAAGTTATTTTTCACTTTCTAGTTTTCTTATTTGGAAGTCAGTAGTATTTTTAAGTAAAAATGATTTTTTTCCTCTTATGTAAATGTCGGCGACAAAGGCAAATCAATCATAGTAGGAACAAAATAACTCATGCTACGAGATGTACATGTTGTGGTTTGGCTCCAAATTAATGGCTTGCGTTATTTTGTCACTGATTTTCGCATTTTTATAAACAGAGTCTGCTTTCGGGTTTCTACATCCTTGTTGTAATATTATAAAGCTCTTGTCGTCTACCCGCACCGATAGCACCGAATATTAAGGCAACCTGCAAAGAAATCAATTAATTAGTTCTAAGAAGTTGTGCTAAGGTTACGCAATTATTTAGATACGTTTAGATTAATAATATTCAACGTATATTTGTTGCTAGGGATTGACTATCCGGCGCTTCTTTCAAAAACTTTTCAACGTCAGCCGGTGAAAAACATGATTGACATTAGATTTCCGACCAATGTATCCGTCCGAGCCGTCTCTTCATAAATGTAATCAGGTTACAATACGTTTTGATATCAACACCACCAGGAACAGATGCACCACAGGGAGCTGGTCTTGACGAGTTCAGAGAAATATGCCAAAAACACATTATCAGAAAAGGACTGGGTTTTATTATTGCTCTTCCAGTGTAAGAAACTATCGTAGGCAGCTAAGCACTTTTCTCTAGATTTTGCGGTAATTATCGCTCACATTTTGTGCTTCATTTGGTATTTTTGGCGGGGGTAACTCTATCAATTGTTCATCTTCTGCTCGAAATCTAGACATTTTTTTAATAATTTACCAAGAACGATAAAAACAAAATATAAAAATTATGGGAAATGGCACCCAACCTTTTTTTTCACGCACTGAATGCAAGGTGAGTGAACATACAGGCAACTAAATAAAAAATTGTAAGTGATAAAATGCAAATATTTTAATATTTTATAACAAATTAATGTGAATTATTAGTTAATAATAAATTTTTGTTTGACTTATTTATGGATGTACAAATTTATTTATTCCAAAAATGAGCATGGGTTATCAGCGGCATACAACCTATTTGTTGTTAATAAAAAGAATACTGTATTACCTGGTTAAATTGAAAATGTTCTGTTTACTCACATATAACTTGCAGAAAGGTACTAATTTAACTTTGTATCGCATTAGTGTGTAATGTTATAACACACGTGTGTGTTATAGCTCGGTTTGTGGCTAAAAGCGATGTTATAAGGCTCACTTTACGAGCAAGTGTGTTGAAAACTATATTCTATTCTTAGCCACAAACCGGGGTTACTTATTATTACTACTATTATTATTTATTATTGGCTAAAATTTAAAAGCGTTAAAGACATATTTATCGTGGAAGGATTATGAGCGATTACGGCGTCAATGAGTTTCTAGATGATAGACAACAACCTTAATTATTATTGTTTTAATTTTTTTACATTGTGTATTAGTTTTTTTTTTACTTTCTATATCGATCGGAATGTTTTAATGGTACTTGTTTATTTTACATAATTTCTATAAAATGTGTATTGTTCCGAAATAAATTACTTATACCTTGATTTTGCAGGAACACCAAGAGCTCGTTTACGATGAATTTTTCAGAACCCATGACTGCGACGGCTACTGCCGCGCTAGGTGCGAATTAGATCATTCGTACCGAAGAGTGATGCGCGACCGTTTCCGAACGCGCATCGCACTAGACTTTACACGTAGTTTTCTTACAGTTAATTTGATTGCAATACGTTTTCGGTTTCGATGTAGTCCAGGGAAAGTAGCCAATTCTATACCCTTTTCCTTGTTTTGCGAGTCGTGAGGAGATTAATACAGAGGACCTTGTTTAATTTGTCGTAAAGAAAGGTAGCAAGATATACTTGTTGTTTCCCAGCAGGCGACTTGTGGCAGCACACTGGTAAGCAAACTTTTGAAACGGTGCGTTTCCTATATAGCTGAATATCATAAGGCGTTACAATATGCTGCTTGGAGACAACTTGCAAAATAAAATTCTGCCTCACCGTAAGTACTCCGCACTTTTCGTATAATGCCTAGTTGGGAAAACTATACGGTCTGAATGTCATGTAAGTAGGGATCTTTGGGCCCGTTCGAGGTGTATCATAAAGTCTTACACCCACCATCCCATACAGCAATACAATATTCCAGGACCGACTGCACGAGCGCATGGTACACTGTGCGAAGGAGCTGGAATTGGCCACGTGCCTTAGTTTCTTAAATGCCCAAATAAGTTTCCTTACACGCGTTGTGGTGACATCAATGTGCAGTTGCCAGTCAAGCATTTCATCTACCATCACACCAAGGTATTTAACATGCATAGACTTAGAGATTGCTGTGCATGAGTATCCCACTGTATATGTCAAATTGCAAAAATGTAGTTTAATATCCAAGCTTATTGGTTTAATTTTACAGAAAGTGAGTTGGAGAAATGTTGACTTAGAAAGGTTAGGTTGACGGTTAGGTGAGACGGTTGGATCTTAGCCAATGGGTTACTTTATGCAGTCCCAATTCGGCACTTATTCTAACTTCGTCCCAGGTCCCCCCATGAAAAGCTAATGCCGTCTCGTCAGCGTAGGTAAATATGTTACCGTTTGTTAGTAGCAGCTAACATGACTTATGTGCTGTTAAATTCGTTTAATCGTGGTATTTTTTATCAGATGATGTTGATAAAATCAGAGCAACCAGTCAAAAGTGTTAAATCTTTTTTCTAAATAAATAAATACGAAGCTGTACAGACGGAGGGTGTATTTTCTTAAGGGTAGAAAAAGAAACAAGATGTCAGCATAAAAATATACATATATATTTAATTTAATTAAAACATTTCATACAAATCATTCAATAATTTAGTAATGGATCAGGTTCATTACAAAACTTATAAAGGTACTTTTAGAACTAAATTATTTAACATTTTTTTTTTTTTTTATTTTTTTTTTTTTTTCCGCAAAATTTCTAGTATTAGTTTACCGGCATTTATATCCTCGGTCCACGGTACTGAGAAATTAATCAGGAATATCCTAGCACCCATACTGATTAATTTTGATGTGCCGTGCTTCACCGAGGCTATTGATGCTTGGAGACTCGCTTGCCCGAATTGTAATCTCCCCGACTACCCATCATCCCAGAGACGGTGGGATGAGCCGCTATGCAGAGCAGTTCAGGAGCACCAAATTGCCACTTCTGCCACTCCTGCCGAGCGCGCTCGCCTGCTGGCTGTGGGTGAGTGGGAGTCGGGCCTCTGGCTTCACGCACTACCGTCGTCGAACATAGGCACCTTGTTTGACGACACTACTTTCCGCCTCGCTGCTTCTCTACGTCTTGGCGCTCCCTGCTGTACTCCTCATCGTTGTCACTGTGGCGAAGTTGTCAACAGCCTCGGTCACCACGGTCTATCATGCAGCCGAAGTGCGGGTCGCATAGCGCGTCACGGAAACTTAAACGACATCATCCGACGTGCTCTCGTCACCGTCGGCGTTCCGGCCGTATTGGAACCCCATGGCCTGGCACGTGACGATGGCAAAAGACCGGACGGGATGTCTTTGTTTCCATGGAAGTTGGGTAGGCCTTTAGTGTGGGACGCTACTTGTGTCGATACTCTTGCGCCATCCCATCTTCCTAGCTCGTCGTGCTGTGCTGGCGCTGCCGCTGCGGCTGCAGAGAACCTCAAGCGGCGGAAATATAATAACCTCATCGGTAGTTATATTTTCGAGCCGTTTGGGGTTGAAACTCTTGGTCCGTGGGGTCCGAGTGCTCACGCTTTGTTTAAAGATCTTTCCAAACGCTTAGTTGACACTTCGCGTGACCCAAGGGCTGGCTTTTACCTCGGTCAGAGAATAAGCATTGCCTTACAACGTGGCAATGCTGCCAGTCTTTTGGGCACATTACCAGTGGACAACGATGTGGAGGAGTTTTTCGACGCCATATTTTAGATTAGGTAAGTGAGTAGTTTTTGGTTTAAGTGTTTATGTTTGTAGTCTTAGTTAATTAAGTATTTTATACATTGTATATACTTGTATCTTTGTAAATAAATTACACATCAATTATTTAAGTTATAGTAATCTGTACACAGTACACTATTATAAAATAAACTATTCAATATGGTTTATATTTTCGTAACAAAAACTTCAGTATGAAGAAGTAAGGTGTAAGGTTTTTCACCAGTGTGTGTCCAATAATGTTGTGTTATATCATTCTTTTTATAACAACTATACCGACATACTTCACATTTGTAAGGTTTTTCATTAGTGTGTATTCGCATATGTGTAGCTAAATTGTTTTTTTAATACAACTATACTGACATATATAACATTTGTAAGGTTTTTTACCAGTGTCAATAATATAGGGAATAATATGGTTCGTTAATTAACGCTATTGATTTAAATGTACGGCAAGCAATTCAGAAAAACACGGTTATAACGCAAAATAACAACTTTAAGCCAAGGATCACGACAGGGCTTATTCGATGTATGAAAAATAGAGATAAACTGCATTTAAAAGCAAAATCTAATCCAGATACTGCGATATTTCAAATGTCGTACAAAAGTTACAGGAACTTTTGTAATGATCTCCTGAGAAAAGTTAAATGCAACTACTATGAAACTGAACTGGAAAAGGCTGGCACAAATAGGAAAAAGATCTGTAAATATCTTAAAAACGTAACTTATACGTCGAAATAAAATGAGTCATCATTAGGCTTATTAGAAACACATTCGTCACAGCTGACATCTGCTAACATGGCAAATAATTTCTTTGATAATGTTGGAAAGTGTCTTGCAGAAAAATTTCGGTGTCAATTATATTTTCTAACAGAGCACTCCTATTATGTATAGCACCACATTAGCATCCTTTGGACTTCTGGATACTGATGAGACTAAGGTAGAAAGTATAATTATGACTTTTAAAGACGACTATGCAGTTGGTTGGGATAACATATCCAATAAAATTATTAAGCAATTCAGGCATATTTTAGTACCACCACTGACTTAAAATTTCCGCATAGCTTTATCTACAGGTATTTTTCCAGAATGACTTAAAAAAAAACAGCTGTTCTCCCTATCTATAAATCAGGCAGTAAAGAGCAAGTGACAAATTATAGACTTATTTCTTTACTGCCATGTATGTCTAAAATATATGACAAAATTATCAATAAAAGATTGGTCAAATATCTGAAGGATAAATCATTTTTATCCGAGCGGCAGTTCATATTCAGGCCTACAGTTTCAACCGCTGATGCCGTACATCATCTGACTGACTATCTAGCACAGGAACTTGACAGGGTAACCATGCAGTTGAAATTTTCCTGGACCTCGCCAAAGCTTTTGACACAGTTTCCATCCTCATCCTTTTGCGCAAGCTTGAGACCATGAGTATAAGAGGAACCCAGCTGAAACTCTTCAAAAGTTATTTAGAAGACCGTAGCGAGTGCCTAGAGATTGGCAATGTGCTCAGTGCTGATAAAAAAACACATCCTTTGGTGTTACCCAAGGAAGTGTTTTGGGGCCTACTCTGTTTTTGATATACATAAGTGACCTTTGTAATCTCAAGCTAGAACATGGCATAATTGTATCATACGCTGACGACACTGTTCTACTTTATTCGGCAGACTCAAAAAAAGAAGTGTACAAACTTGCGCAACACGGAATCAATATTGTAAATAATTGGCTTCAACATAACTCACAAACATTAAATGCGGATAAGACAAATAACATTAGGTTTACGATGCGCAAACAGACATCTAATATTACCTCAACCATATATGCTCATTGTTGTAGAGCTACCGATAGCCAGTGTGAGTGCCCCAATATAAAAATGACAAATTAAATAAAATACCTGGTTATCATTATTGATAAAACATTTTCCTTTAAACAACATTTCGAAGCTTTAAATAATAGAATTCGTAAGCTAATATTCGTATTCAAAAAGTTACGATATATTGCAGACGCACTAATAATTAGACTAATTTACTTAGCTCTACGTCACTCAATTTTGACTTACTGCATTACCTCATAGGCCGCCCGTTTCTTTCCCACTAACTGCCTCAATAAATCTTGTAAAGTACTAACAGTTCGACGGTTATTCATAATGAGCATCGTGTTAAAACAACACGCAGCCCTCTCCTATCACACTGAACATACTAAAAAAAGACGGCACGATATAGTTTGCCCTGCAAATAGCACTAAACATGCATTCACAGACAAATTTTATGTGTTCCTCGGACCACTACTTTACAACAGACTAAACGCAACAGCAAATATTTATTTCCTAAACTAATGTAACCGTAAGAAAATTCTCAAATTATTACTTGTGCATAAATAGATATTGTACGTATATTATTTATTTTAAGAATCTAGGATGTTAGAAAATAAGAATTTTATTATATTATTAATATCTTTTAAAGTATTACCTAAGAATTCTATAAACCTTATATTTGATTAATTGTGATTATTAAAAATAAATATAAAAAAGAAATGTACCTCTTCTTACCTGAAACACAGGATTACCTAGTTTAGGCACATAACATATGTGATCTTGACATAGCCTTAAGCCAAAATTGTATTGATTGTTCTACCTGAGATTGCTGTGTTAAAATCAATAAAAAAAAACCCAGTGTGTATACACATGTGATTATTTGAATTGCCTTTTTGACAAAATGCATTCACCACTGTGAACCCGAATATGATTGTTAAATCTTTATAACTATTAAAACCATGCTGACATACTTCACATTTGTAAGGTTTTTCAGCATGGTGTGTCCGAATATGTGTGGTTAAATTGCTTTTCTGAATAAAAAAATTCTGGCATACATCACATTTGTAAGGTTTTTAACCAGTGTGTATACGAATATGTGCTGTTAAATTGGTTTTGAAACTAAAACCTTTCTGACATACTTCACATTTGTAAGGTGTTTCACCAGTGTGTTTCCAAATATGTGCTTTTAAAGATTCTATATGACTAAAACCTTGCTGACATATTTCACAATTATAAGGTTTTTCACCAGTGTGTATACGAATATGTGTGGTTAAATTGTATTTTTTATTAAAACTACGATGACATACTTCACATTTGTAAGGGTTTTTAGCATTGTGTGTCTGAATATGTGTGGTTAAATGGCTTTTTTGACTAAAAAATTTCTGGCATACTTCACATTTGTAAGGTTTTTCACCATTGTGTGTCCGAATATGTACTGTTAAAAGGAATTCATTTCTAAAACTTTGCTGACATACTTCACATTTGTAAGGTTTTTCACCAGTGTGTATACGAATATGTGTGGTTAAATTGACTTTTTTATTAAAACTACGATGACATACTTCACATTTGTAAGGTTTTTCACCAGTGTGTGTCCAACTATGTCTGGTTAAATAGCGTTTTTGACTAAAAAAATTCTGGCATACTTCACATTTGTAAGGTTTTTCACCAGTGTGTATACGAATATGTTGGGATAAACTGTATTTTTGATTAAAAGTAAGCTGACATACTTCACATTTGTAAAGTTTTTCAGCATTGTGTGTCCGAATATGTTTGGTTAAATAGCGTTTTTGACTAAAAAAATTCTGGCATACTTCACATTTGTAAGGTTTTTCACCAGTGTGTATACGAATATGTTTGGTTAAACTATATTTTCGACTAAAAGTACGCTGGCATACTTCACATTTGTAAGGTTTTTCACCAGTGTGTATACGAATATGTTTGGTTAAACTATATTTTCGATTAAAAGTAAGCTGACATAGTTCACATTTGTAAGGTTGTTCTTTGACACTTAGTCTTTGATGCCTATTTACGCCATTGCTGTCAGTATCTTTGTTCGATTTATTACATATCATATCATCTTTGTTACCGTTACAAATGAAATTTGTGTCTAAAGTTATATTATTCACAGTACTACAATTATTAATTCTAGGTTTTATATAAATTAAGGGTTCTTTAAATTTCGGATTCGTTTTGGTTGTATGATTTTCAGCTGTCCGGAGAACTTTCGAATCTTTGTGACCATTTTTCTTTTGCTCTTCTATATTAACATCTTCTAGTTTTGTTCTTCTTATTTGTAGTTTAGCTTTTTTCGCAACGGGCGCCCCTGTAATAATACAAAGTAGAAATAAATGCACAGGGGTTTCAATGATCCACATTAGGACCAAAGAATTACTAAAAACTGCACAAAGATTCGTGCAAAATAAGTTACTTACCTCAAATTTATTTAAAGTAGTGCACAACGTACCTAGATGGCGTTAGCAACGGAATAGATTGCCTGCTGTACCATCTTTTACGCAATTTCATCCATCGTTTCTTCCTCAGCCCTTGTACCATCCACATTCATACTCAAACTTTCCTCATAATACGCTCCTCATCACATGCCCCATACATTTATTTTTCGCTAATTTCTAATTCTATCCCACTCACCTAACACCTAACGTCCCGCTCCAATTTTCATCTTAGCTGTCTTTCATTCCTCGCTTTATGGTCTAACATTCTGATCTGAACAGGGCTGATTTGTTTATTTTATTTATGTATTTAATTTCCTGCCACTCTTCTAAGGCTCTCCTCATGACGTATACAGAAGAGTGGCAGGGAGGCATAGCGGTAGGTGGCAATAAAATCAGCAATCTCCGATATGCAGATGACACCACATTGTTTGCATCTTGGGAGCGCGAACTTGCTGAGCTATTTGTGGGGATAGAGCGTGAAAGCGAGATGGTCGAACTGTCGATCAACAAGTCTAAGACCAAAGTCATGATTATCGACAGATCTGGACTAATAGCACGCACGTGGGAACTTGTAGATCTAGAGTTTGTTAATGAGTTTGTGTACCTGGGCTCAATGATCAGCGATCAGGGGGCTGCAGCGGGGAAATTCGGAGACGTACGCAGATGGCCAAAGCTGCAGTATGGCGAGATAGGAACATCTGTCATACCACGAAGAGACTCGTCAGAACCCTGATATTCTCAATTTTCCTTTACGGCTCCGAATCTTGGGCAATTCGCTCTGTGGATCGAAGAAATATTGAGGCTTTCGTGATGTGGTGCTGGAGGAGAATGTTGCGCATATCATGGACAGCAAAATGCACAAATAAGTCCATTTTCGTTCAGTTAAACGTCAAAACTAGACTCTCCATAGAGCTAGACTAGATGGTATTACATACGCACTCACGATGTAGTAAATATTCCTAGTATAGTGCAAACTTCAAAAAAAGAACACAAAAGAAAAACTAAATCTAGTTGCGGCTAGATGCAGTCAGGCAACCCAATAGTAATCTATTTACTATCAAATATCAATTACAAAAAACTACTTTAAACAAAAACAAAATACATGCGGATTTGAAGTGGGAATTATATTAATGCTGAAGAACGAACACTTTTGGTTGAACGCCATGCAAATACCAGTTAGATTAGAACATTAGATAGTCCAATTCTAAAGGAAAGTTATAGGCCAGTAAACATCACAGTTCGACCCCTAGAAGCTAAAAAGCAAAGCAAAAAGAAGAAACACAGAATTAACGCTAAACGTAAATGAAGTAATAGCGAGGCCGGCCGGTGATATCGAGGGCCAAATATTAACTAATTAAACTACTTATATAAAACTACTGGCGCATAATGGAATTTTATAAATGGTACTTTTTTTTTCTTGTATTTCGAATTCAAAAGCGCTATCTATCAGCTCATTTCCTAATATTCACGATTAAGGTCAACGCCACCGGCTAGTACCTACACGGTGAGATAAAAAAGGAGAATCATTAAAAATCTAATTGAGCTAGGTAGGAATAACGATTTTGAACAGATTACAGTAACAAAAACAGATTTTCTTTAACCACGTCAATGCCGACGAATAATTCCAACACTAGTATTTTTATCGCGTCGGTTAATTCAGACACAGCCTGTATAGAGGAGGAAACAGAAATATAAATTTTTGGTAGGTTTTCACTATAAGCGGAAACGAAACTGGGAAAACGCTAGTACTCAATGTATTTGATATTATAATAAGCATACCATCAACTTGAAGTTCCTCCTTTGGCTCAACAATATCTGCTAGTGTCTCACAATCAGCTGGTAATTCTTCTTTGACAGCACGGCTTTCTGTTTGACATTCACCAACTATATCCAAGTACTCCATCGGCGATATAACAAACCCATTGTTAAATGGCAACATCTTTGGGGTTACTAAAGGATTTGGCTGTAAAAAATGAGTCTAGTTTTAGATGACTGACCAAATATTAAATTCAGAGACGTTTTTAGTTGTTGGTCCTGGCTGCCATATACAGCGTACCCCAAAACTCAACGTCAAGCGGATGCGCGGTGCTTGAACAAATACGTAGCAAGTATTTTATTATTACGAAATCTTGATTAAATGGGCTATTTTTCTCTAACATTAATAAAATGCAGAATTAGTGAACACAGTATCTGAACAAATGGTCTAGTGCGTAAATTTTAACATTTTTATAAATATTGCTATTAGCACTTAACCTAAACTTATATATTTAATGTAAGTCTGAAATAGCCAAGTCAAAGGCCTGTGGGGTTCCCAGAGGTGGATTAATTAGCCAGAGCTAAAGAAGAACACCACCAGAGATCACTTCCTCACACGAAAAGAAGAAGAAGAAGCACGCAACCTGGTGGCGTGGATTTTTTTCTTCTTTTTGCCAGAACTTGTTCAAACTAGCGCATTGCCCCATACTCGCTAGACATATAGTTTTGGGATACGCTGTGTAGATATCTATCAATTGACTGCCTGTGATAGACCAAAAGAACTGGATGCAGGTAAATTCAAGTATTTTACTATGGAACCACTGCTTATTATAATTTTCTTTGGCAAGAAGTGATGTTAGACTTCTAAATTGGACATTAGGATTATATTGAAGACTACCTCACCTCATAATCCTCATTCAGCATCTGAGCAAACAGTTCTTCGGCTTCCAGACATTTTCTCTGGAAACGGCAGCATTGTTTTAGTTTGGAGCAACAGAAGTAACAAACAAGCAGCGGTCTTCTGTCTCCGGTTACAAACTGCAACAAAACTTGTCTTGCACCATCTTGTGTATAAACTTAAAATTTAATGTTTAGATGATACATACATATCTCTCTCAGCTAAGAACACTCTCGACAAAAATAAATTAAATCAAAATCGGTTCACCTGTTTGGACGCTACGATGCCACAGACAGACACACATATACACAGATACACAGCAACACACGTCAAACGTTAACATATGACATGACGTCATGCTTTGGTATATTTTTTACACAGAAGTTACGTCACAAACCCCCACTCCCGAACTTTGATGCACTGTATCTTGGTGAATTTTTATTGATTTGAATAAGAATAAAATACGTGTCTAATATTTTTTGATAATTTAACTGGCGGATTAATTAGAATTTGCTGTTTCGTACCCCGTCCTCATCCCTATTATAAACATTATTTCACTGATACCAATCTACATTGTCGCAAAGTCACTGGTTTTTTATTCCAGAAAATGAAAAGAAACCTCAAGGGATTAACGATTTCGATAAAGTTTTCAATATGAAATTCACCCGCGCAGAGCTTGGTCGTATAATTTCAAAATAAGAACTTACTGGCTTATTAATCAGCTTCTCATAGACTTCATGCAAGTTTTTGTTGACAACAACATACATGGGAGCATCCTCCACCAAACACATCCTGCATATTTGCAGTCTTTCCATTTTGTCACTGAAAAAAAGGTAAATAAATATTTCAATTTCATTCTTTTAAGAAGTTGAAAAAACTTAATGCAATACAATTACAGCACAGACACACAGCCATACTTTTATTGCCATAGCAGGATCTAAAAAATTAATCTACTATCACACATGGACTTGTAAAAAATCGAACTTACTAGGGGTACTGCGCACCTTAAGGCGCAGATACCCCTCAGTAGCTAATTTTAAAATGCGAATCACGTCTAAACGGCTAGTCGTAATTTTTTTGAAAAAATATATGTTACATAAGACCATTTTTTTAATTATTTGATCGAAGAAAATTTTGATATTTATTCGTATAATAGTGTAATTAATTTGTAAGTTGTGTCTAACACGGACAAAAACTCGACAATCGCATTAAAACCGCCGGGCGTGTTTAATGAAATTGACACCATCTCAAAGACAATTTAATTATATACATTTTGATCTGAGGGTTCCTGCGTAGATAAATATTGCGTTTTTAGTTTTTAAAAATATTGGAAAACAAAAGTATGAGAAGCCACCAAAGTCAGCTATTTTTACAAAATTTTGTTCCGGAGTCTGTTCTAACTTCCCATTGAAATATGATCTTCAAATTTGGTGATAATTTTTATTATTACGTATATTTTATTAACAAATACCAATATATTGATAAATTTGATTTTTCTTTGAAATTCTCTAATTTTTCCTATTACAACCAACTTAATTTTGCGGTCTAGTACAGAATCCTAAATATGCTAGGTCCAACACGCACTTGGCCCGTTATTTATTCCTGTTGTATGTTTTGGGAGATGCCATACTAACATTTTCCGTCTCTTTTACACCAACGATAGAAATTCTTATCGCTTTCGGTTATTCGTATAACCGGGGATGACTACCTGTATGAAGAGCGTTCTGGGGTTATATAAAGGCAACAATAAAATTAAAACTAATTGGCTTAGAGCTGTGATTCTTTTGTCAGTGTGTAGAGCCTTTCAGAAACTAACAAAAAAACTATAAAATACATATTGTGTTAATCCCTAAAATCTTTGCATTATTTTAGTAAATGTAATAAAAACGTATGATTGACGTTTGAAAAACTGATTTGTAGGGCTCAATACAAAAATGTCTTGTATTTTGTGTGTTAGTTGAATATTTTTGTAGGTTCTCTATGCTATTGCCGTAAAAATAATAATAAATGTACCTACGCTTCTGTGGTACCTAGGCCCAAAGTTGTGGTTTTTAAACTATGTGGATATCGAAAAGTCAGACACTAAAATAGATCTTGTTAGAGTGCTCCAAGTGCCTATACA
Organism: Anorthoa munda; assembly: GCA_945859665.1. NCBI lineage: Eukaryota > Metazoa > Arthropoda > Insecta > Lepidoptera > Noctuidae > Anorthoa > Anorthoa munda. Next base: position 10,685,356 of record OX243917.1, on the reverse strand, counting down.
CCTGCACTCTGGAGGACTTGATGAACACCACTGATGCAGCTATAAACGTGGTTACCCACTGTTCCCAAATTATCTAAGAAATAAATCATCATCATCATATTAAAATTGCTCTTTCTTTGAGGGATCCCCAAAGAATTAGTAATTATCATACTTTTACCGAAAAGACTTGGTAAATCCTAGGTTTTACCGTACTTCAGGCTTTTACAGTAACATATACACGAAATATTAACTTTAAAACTTTCGCGTTTCAAAATCGAATAATCGAAATCATCGCGTTAAATACCCGTGGAATATTGTTTTTCAATATACACGGCATAAAATATCATTAACTTCAAAATAAGGTAAGATAAAGAAGTTTCACCAAGCTTAGAATAGAAAAACATTTATTCGACATGGACACACACAACAGCAACAAACACAGAGTCAGAGAAAAGAATTATAATAAAAACAATATTATAAAGACAAATTGCGCTGAGAGTGTCCATACCGAAAGGGTTACAAACTCAGAGTCTAATATATAGCAATCTAGAATACTTGTAAATGATTATATTAATGAAAGTGATATCGCCAATCATCAGCTACCTAAGAATTATTATAATTAAAGACTTACCCAGTCACACCAACACACAGAAACACTATTAATGCTATATTCGTTTAAATTACATATACAATTGAGTTAATTTAACACTTCTTTTTCTGCGCTAACCAAGTATCGTAATTTTCCCAAGCTGATTAATGTCAACGAAGCCCTAACGCGGTCTAGAATCGATCGGTTACTACACTCTCTACCGTGGTTCCAAGCTAAGTGTCTAACCGTGATAAACCGTGCTCTCCAATGGCCTAACACTGACTGCCTCGCCGTGGCCTAGCCAACCCTCTCCAAGATCCCTAAAACACCACGAGGTCGTGTTCCCATACTTTCTCAGGTCAGATGTATTGTAGTCTTTGTTAAATCTTATCTCGTTATTGTTCTAAGGGTCCGTTTGGGATACCTGCACGTGTGTTATATTGTTTTGTTTGGTACCTACATTTCACTCGATTCTTAAAATTTGAAAAGATATTTATGCCCATTTTTGTCGTAACACATAAATGGAATGAGTTTCTAAATAGTTCAATATTATTTTTCTATTTTAAAATGAATAGGTATTCTTTTGTTAATCACGGGCCTTACAGCTGGCCACGTTGGCCAGCTGTAAAACCAAAAAAAATATTGATGTATTTCGAAGTGATCCGGCACCACAGACTACGACCAGAGAGTAAGCTTCATAAAAAAGAAAAACCGGCCAAGTGCGAGACGGACTCGCGCACGAAGGGTTCCGCACCATTATCGCAAAAAACGGCAAAAAAATCACGTTTGTTGTATGGGAGCCCCCCTTAATTTATTTTATTTTAATTTAATAATAATTATTTTTTGAAGAGAATATACAACTAAACATTCTGTGAATATTTCAAGCGTCTACCTACTGCCGTTATTAATATAGAGCAAAAAACGGCAAAAATATCACGTTTGTTGTAAGGGAGCCCCCCTTAAATATTTATTTTATACTGTTTTTTATTATATTATAGTTTTTTTTGTCTGTGAAAATTACAACTGTCTATCTATCACGGTTCATGAGATACAGCCTGGTGACAGACGGACAGACACACAGACTCCGCTGCAGCGTCATCGGGTTGATTATCAGTGCTGGGCTTGCTAATCATCTCTTTTATAATTTGTTCCCGAAATTCTAAAATACTTTTGTTTTTTTTTTCCTTTTTTAAATTTTTGGTGAATAACCCAAGCATTTACTAACATTGTGCCCCAGACAATCTCAATGATCAGCTTGCGGTACAACTTTAGGGTTTTCTAAGGCTGGTATAGTACGACGCCGTCTGATCAGAAATATCTACCCCCTTTTTCGCATTATTATAATCCAAAACAAGAGAGAGAAAGCATAATTCCTGACTTAAATTTTCCGCATTGCTTTATCTACAGGTATTTTTCCAGAATGATTAAAAAAAAACAGCTGTTCTCCCTATCTATAAATCAGGCAGTAAAGAGCAAGTGACAAATTATAGACCTATTTCTTTACCATGCCATGCCATGTTTGTCTAAAATATATGAGAAAATTATCAATAAAAGATTGGTCAAATATCTAAAGGATAAATCATTTTTATCCGAGCGGCAGTTCAGATTCAGGCCTACAGTTTCAACCGCTGATGCCGTACATCATCTGACTGACTTGACAGGGTAACCATGCCGTAGAAATTTTCCTGGACCTCGCCAAAGCTTTTGACACAGTTTCCATCCTCATCCTGTTGCGCAAGCTTGAGACCATGAGTATAAGAGGAACCCAGCTGAAACTCTTCAAAAGTTATTAAGAAGACCGTAGCGAGTGCCTAGAGATTGGCAATGTGCTCAGTGCTGATAAAAAAACACATCCTTTGGTGTTACCCAAGGAAGTGTTTTGGGGCCTACTCTGTTTTTGATATACATAAGTGACCTTTGTAATCTGAAGCTGGAACATGGCATAATTGTATAATTCGCTGACGACACTGCTCTACTTTATTCGTCAGACTCAAAAAAAGAAGTGTACAAACTTGCGCAACACGGAATCAATATTGTAAATAATTGGCATCAACATAACTCACAAACATTAAATGCGGATAAAGACAAATAACATTAGGTTTACGATGCGCAAACAGACATCTAATATTGCCTCAACCATGTATGCTCATTGTTGTAGAGCTACCGATAGCCAGTGTGAGTGCCCCAATATAAAAATAACAAATAAAATAAAATACCTAGTTATCATTATTGATAAAACCCTTTCCTTTAAACAACATTTCGAAGCTTTAAATAATAGAATTCGTATTCAAAAAGTTACGATATATTGCAGACGCACTTATAATTAGACTAATTTACTTAGCTCTACGTCACTCAATTTTGACTTACTGCATTACCTCATAGGGTGGGGTGGGTGAAACTTTATTACTACCTATCGGGAGAGCGCAAAGAGGGATCCCAAGGTTTCTACTTTCCGCCCGTTTCTTTTTCCCACTAACTTCCTCAATAGATCTTGTAAAGTACTAACAGTTCGCCAGTTATTCATAATGAGCATCGTGTTAAAACAACACGCAGCCCTCTCCTATCACACTGAACATACTAAAAAAAGACGGCACGATATAGTTTGCCCTGCAAATAGCACTAAACATGCATTCACAGACAAATGTTATGTGTTCCTCGGACCACTACTTTACAACAGACTAAACGCAACAGCAAATATTTATTTCCTAAATTAATGTAACCGTAAGAAAATTCTCAAAGAAGCTCTTTAAAGTTTATCCTACGAAGATACACAGAAGTTATAACTTGTGCATAAATAGATATTGTACGTATATTATTTATTTTAAGAATCTAGGATGTTAGAAAATAAGAATTTTATTATATTATTTATATCTTTTAAAGTATTACATAATAATTCTATAAACCTTATATTTGATTAATTGTGATTATTAAAAATAAATATAAAAAAGAAATGTACCTCTTCTTACCTGAAACACAGGATTACCTAGTTTAGGCACATAACATATGTGATCTTGACATAGACTTAAGCCAAAATTGTATTGATTGTTCTGCCTGAGATTGCTGTGTTAAAATCAACAAAAAAAACCCAGTGTGTATACAAATGTGATTATTTAAATTGCCTTTTTGACAAAATGCATTCACCACTGTGAACCCGAATATGTATCGTTAAATCTTTATAACTATTAAAACCACGCTGACATACTTCACATTTGTAAGGTTTTTCAGCATGGTGTGTCCGAATATGTGTGGTTAAATTGCTTTTCTGCTTAAAAAAATTCTGGCATACATCACATTTGTAAGGTTTTTCACCATTGTGTGTCCGAATATGTTTGGTTAAATGGCCTTTTTCACTAAAAAAATTCTGGCATACTTCACATTTGTAAGGTTTTTCACCAGTGTGTATACGAATATGTGTGGTTAAATTGACTTTTTTATTAAAACGACGATGACATACTTCACATTTGTAAGGTTTTTCACCAGTGTGTATACGAATATGTGTGGTTAAATTGACTTTTTTATTAAAACTACGATGACATACTTCACATTTGTAAGGTTTTTCAGCAAGGTGTGTCCGAATATGTGTGGTTAAATTGCTTTTCTGACTAAAAAAATTCTGGCATACATCACATTTGTAAGGTTTTTCACCAGTGTGTGTACGAATATGTGCTGTTAAATTGCTTTTTAAACTAAAACCTTTCTGACATACTTCACATTTGTAAGGTGTTTCACCAGTGTGTTTCCAAATATGTGCTTTTAAAGATTCTTTATTACTAAAACCTTGCTGACATATCTCACAATTATAAGGTTTTTCACCAGTGTGTATAAGAATATGTTTGGATAAACTATATTTTCGATTAAAAGTAAGCTGACATACTTCACATTTGTAAGGTTTTTCACCAGTGTGTGTCCGAATATGTCTGGTTAAATTGCTTTTTTGATTAAAACTTTGCTGACATATATCACATTTGTAAGGTTTTTCAACAGTGTGTATACGAATATGTTTGGTTAAACTATATTTTCGATTAAAAGTACGCTGACATACTTCACATTTGTAAGGTTGTTCTTTGACACTTAGTCTTTGATGCCTATTTACGCCATTGCTGTCAGTATCTTTGTTCGATTTATTACATATCATATCGTCTTTGTTACCGTTACAAATGAAATTTGTGTCTAAAGTTATATTATTCACAGTACTACAATTATTAATTCTAGGTTTTATATAAATTAAGGGTTCTTTAAATTTTGGATTCGTTTTGAATGTATGATTTTCAGCTGTCCGGAGAACTTTCGAATCTTTGTGATCATTTTTCTTTTGCTCTTCTATATTAACATCTTCTAGTTTTGTTCTTCTTATTTGCAGTTTAGCTTTTTTCGCAACGGGCGCTCCTGTAATAATAAAATTTGTAAGTAACAAAATCAAAGTAGAATAAATGCACAGGGGTATCAATGATCCACATTAGGACCAAAGAATTACTAAAAACTGCACAAAGGTTCGTGCAAAATAAGTTAGTTACCTCAAATTTATTTAAAGTAGTGCACAACGTACCTAGATGGCGTTAGCAACGGAATAGATTGCCTGCTGTACCATCTTTTACGCAATTTCATCCATCGTTTCTTCCTCACCCCTTGTACCATCCACATTCATACTCAAACTTTCCTCACAATACGCTCCTCATCACATGCCCCATACATTTCTTTTTCGCTAATTTCTAATTCTATCCCACTCACCTAACACCTAACGTCCCGCTCCAATTTTCATCTTAGCTGTCTTTCATTCCTCGCTTTATGGTCTAACATTCTGATCTGAACAGGGCTGATTTGTTTATTTTATTTATGTATTTAATTTCCTGCCACTCTTCTAAGGCTCTCCTCATGACGTATACAGAAGAGTGGCAGGGAGGCATAGCGGTAGGTGGCAATAAAATCAGCAATCTCCGATATGCAGATGACACCATATTGTTTGCATCTTGGGAGCGCGAACTTGCTGAGCTATTTGTGAGGATAGAGCGTGAAAGCGAGATGGTCGGACTGTCGATCAACAAGTCTAAGACCAAAGTCATGATTATCGACAGATCTGGACTAATAGCACGCACGTGGGAACTTGTAGATCTAGAGTTCGTTAATGAGTTTGTGTACCTGGGCTCCATGATCAGCGATCAGGGGGCTGCAGCGGGGAAATTCGCAGACGTACGCAGATGGCCAAAGCTGCTATGAGCAAGATGTCGAGGGTATGGCGAGATAGGAACATCAGTAATAACACCAAGAAGAGACTCGTCAGAACCCTGATATTCTCAATTTTCCTTTACGGCTCCGAATCTTGGGCAATTCACTCGGTAGATCGAAGAAATATTGAGGCTTTCGTGATGTGGTGCTGGAGGAGAATGTTGCGCATATCATGGACAGCAAAATGCACAAATAAGTCCATTTTCGTTCAGTTAAACGTCAAAACTAGACTCTCCATGATCTGCTACCAAAGAGTCCTAAATTACTTTGGTCACATCGCCCGGAGACAGCTAGATAACCCGGAAAACTGGTTGTTGTAGGAAAAGTGGATGGGAGTAGGCCATGCGGACGCTCACCCACTCGGTGGTCAGACCAGATCAGGGCGATGACGGGACTCACGGTGACCACTGCCCTGAGAATAGCCGAAGCAGCTCGTCAATGACTCCGTGAAATCTTTACAAAACGGGCACGACCTTCAGTAATGAAGATAACGAATAAGAAGATTTAATTTCAATTTCAAATTCAATTTATTGCATCCATAATGTACATACAGGGCGTAAATATAACTTACAGAAACAATTATGGACACTGTCGGGCACAACCACATTCTAGATACAGTCAATGTATTTTAAGGCATTTAAGGCACATTAACAACACAAACACAAAAATGGACTTATTATATTTATCGGGAGTCCTATCTGTTTATATCAATTAAAGACGTCCACAGCATTTTCATAAATAAAAGCACATAACTATCACAAATCTAATTTAACAAGAAAATAATATAAAATAATCAAAAGTAAAATATAAATTGTAAATAAAATCGTGAATTCAAAATCATCAATCAAATAAAAAAACAGTAGCAAAAATAATTGAATCATCATTACATATTTCAAATCATGAATCTATACTTATACTTATATACTTATTACTTATATACTTATAACTTATAATATATAATCTATACAAATAAATAAAATTGAAGTGTCTGTATGTAATATCAAAATAACAACGTTTTATTGAATGCACGTGAAAGTATATACGGTACTAACAACAAATAAGCAATTTTTAAGACTTCTGTCTGTCTATCTGTTTGTTTCGGGTAATCTCCGAAACGGCTGGACCGATTTTGACGGTTCTTTTACTGGTAGAAAGCTGATATAATAACGAGTAACATAGGCTACGTTTGATCACTAGAAAATTCATAGTTCCGGCGGGAAACAAAAAAAATAAAAATATATTTTTTACGAGTTTGACGCGGGCGAAGTCGCGGGCAACAGCTAGTAATAATAATAATTTATGAAGTTATGATGATGAACAACTACCGGAAATACATTGTGAAGGATGGCACAGTTGACATCTTTCGGGCATGTCACCGGCCGGGTGAATCTATCCGTCATATTATCTCCGGTAGTTCTAGTCTGGCTAACGGAGACTATTTGCATAGACACAACCTTGTAGCCAGGATTATCCATCAGCAACTTGCTCTTAAATACAATCTTGTGGAATCGGAAGTGCCTTACTATAAGTATGCCCGACCCAGTTCTCGAAAATGGCAATGTCACGTTGTATTGGGATCGGTCTATCATCACTGACAGGACTATTGTTGCCAATAAACCTGACATAGTGGTGATAGACCGACTAGAGCGTCGCGCAATGATTGTTGATATAGCGGTCCCCCATGACGAGAACCTCGTGAAGGCTGAGAGAGATAAGAAAAGCAAGTATCTTGATCTGGCTCGCGAGGTTGCCGACATGTGGGATGTGAATACAGCATTCATTGTGCCGATAGTCGTTACGGTCAATGGTATAATAGCCAAGAGCCTTGACGAACATCTAAGGAGGCTCTCGTTGGGCAGCTGGATCAAGGGCTTGATCCAGAAAGCAGTACTACTGGACACGGCGCGTATAGTCAGGAGGTTCCTCTCTCAGGAGCCCTGACCACCGGTAGCTTGGACCCTGTTCCCGATACCCGTTGGGCTACTATTTTTGTATTTTTAAATGTTTTTTTATGTTATTTTTTATAGAATAATATTTAAAAATGTAAAAATATGTATATAAAATGAATAAATGGAATAATCTATACTAATATTATAAAGAGAAAAGATTTTTTTGTTTGTTTGTTTGTTTGTTTGTACCGAATAGGCTCCGAAACTACTGGTCCGATTTGAAAAATTCTTTCACCAATAGAAAGCTACATTATTCCTGAGTGACATAGGCTATTTTTTTATCCCAAAAACGGGTCCTGTGGGGTGGCCCACGGGAGCGAAGCCACGGGGAACAGCTAGTAATAATATAAAGAGGAAAGATGTTTTTGTTTGTGTGTTTGTTTGTACCGAATAGGCTCCGAATCTACTGGACCGATTAAAAAAAATCTTTCACCAATAGAAAGCTACATTATTCCTGAGTGACATAGGCTATTTTTTAATCCCGATAATGGGTCCTGTGGGGGGTGGCCCACGGGAGCGTAGCCGCGGGGAACAGCTAGTATATTATATAGTTTTCTTAGCTAGCTAGCTAAGCACCCGTGCGAGCAGTAACGTCTGAGGTTGGGCGCCGCAGGTCACCACCGACAAGCCGAAGCTGCAGAGGTGAGCGGGCGGGGGTCGCTCTCCCTTCACGCCACCGGTTTTTATATACACTCTAGGGGTAGCAGCCAAATACTAAGTGAAGTCGAGGTGCCCCGATTTGGTTTTGGAACAGATTCGATCTATTTCTAAATTATATTAAGCGTAACGTAGCGTTTATTTCTTGCCCGAATTGTAATCTCCCCGACTACCCATCATCCCAGAGACGGTGGGATGAGCCGCTATGCAGAGCAGTTCAGGAGCACCAAATTGCCACTTCTGCCACTCCTGCCGAGCGCGCTCGCCTGCTGGCTGTGGGTGAGTGGGAGTCGGGCCTCTGGCTTCACGCACTACCGTCGTCGATCATAGGCACCTTGTTTGACGACACTACTTTCCGCCTCGCTGCTTCCCTACGTCTTGGCGCTCCCTGCTATACTCCTCATCGTTGTCACTGTGGCGAAGTTGTCAACAGCCTCGGTCACCACGGTCTATCATGCAGCCGAAGTGCGGGTCGCATAGCGCGTCACGGAAACTTAAACGACATCATCCGACGTGCTCTCGTCAACGTCGGCGTTCCGGCCGTATTGGAACCCCATGGCCTGGCACGTGACGATGGCAAAAGACCGGACGGGATGTCTTTGTTTCCATGGAAGATGGGTAGGCCTTTAGTGTGGGACGCTACTTGTGTCGATACCCTTGCGCCATCCCATCTTCCTAGCTCGTCGTGCTGTGCTGGCGCTGCCGCTGCGGCTGCAGAGAACCTCAAGCGGTGGAAATATAATAACCTCATCGGTAGTTATATTTTCGAGCCGTTTGGGGTTGAAACTCTTGGTCCGTGGAGTCCGAGTGCTCACGCTTTGTTTAAAGATCTTTCCAAACGCTTAGTTGACACTTCGCGTGACCCAAGGGCTGGCTTTTACCTCGGTCAGAGAATAAGCATTGCCATACAACGTGGCAATACTGCCAGTCTTTTGGGCACATTACCAGTGGACAACGATGTGGAGGAGTTTTTCGACGCCATATTTTAGATTAGGTAAGTGAGTAGTTTTTGGTTTAAGTGTTTATGTTTGTAGTCTTAGTTAATTAAGTATTTTATACATTGTATATACTTGTATCTTTGTAAATAAATTATGAGATTCGTATCTATAGATAATCTACATTAAAGTACTTAGTTACCTACTAGTGTAGCGAGTGTGGTACATTCACAGTTTTCCTTCAAGTAATCAAGTTTGCTATTAAGCGTTACTTATGAATTTCGAAATTTTATAGTAACTGAATATTATACTAATTGAATATTAGTTAAAATGCAAATACCATAAAAATCTGCAGCTATAATGTTTTTCTTTTTATTGTCTATAAGCTGACACTTGACCACTATCTCGCCTGATATTAAGCGATGATGTGGTCAACGGTGGAGCATACTTGCCTAGAAGAAACCTATTCACTCTTAACTAAATAATTATTCTAAATATATCTTAACTAAATTATACTAAATAATCATTGTTTTTGAATAAACTTAATTTTCATGACAGATACTTGATAGAAAAATAGATTGCTGCAGGATTGCCTGGAAATATTTAGCTGCAATCACCATAATTAAAGATATTGAAATTTATGTTTGATAGCTAAGCCCCAATATACAAGGCAATCCAATGTCATTTTAAAGAAAGTTTTGTAAAAAAATAAGGTTGCAGCTCTCAGTTAGCCGCAATCTGTGGGTTGCCAGTTTTACTTCAAAACCTGACAAAGCATAAATCACGGCTTACTGAGAGCTAGATGGTATTACATACGCACCCACGATGTAGTAGATATTCCTAGTATAGTGCAAACTTCAAAAAAAGAACACAAAATAAAAACTAAATCTAGTTGCGGCTAGATGCAGTCAGGCAACACAATAGTAATCTCTTTTACTATCAAGTATCAATTACAAAAATCTACTTAATAACAAAAACAAAATACATGCAGATTTGCAGTGGGAATTATATTAACGCTGAAGAACGAACACTTTTGTTTGAACGCCACGATAATACCAGTCAGATTTGAACATTGGATAGTCCAATTCTAAAGTAAAGTTATAGGCCAGTAAACATCACAGTTCGAACCTTAGAAGCTGAAAAGCAAAGCAAAAAAAAGAAACACAGAATTAACGCTAAACGAAAATGAAGTAATAGCGGGGCCGGTGAAATCGAGGGCCAAATATAAACTAATTAAACTACCTATATAAAACTACTGGCGCATAACGGAATTTTATATATGGTACAGTATTTTTTGTCTTGTATTTCAAATTCAAGAGCGCTATCTTTCAGCTCATATCCTAATGTTCACGATTGAGGTCAACGCTGCCGGCTAGTACCTACACGGCGAGCCAAAAAATGAGAATCATTAAAAATCTAATTGAGCTATTTATAGATTACAGTAAAAAACACAGATTTTTTTTCAAAAATTAACATCAATGCCAACGAATAATTCCAACGCTAGTATATTTTTCGCGTCGGTTTCAGACACAGCCTGCATAGAGGAGGGAAAACAAACGGAAACGAAACTGGGAAAACGCTAGTACTCAATATATTTGATATTTAATAAGCATACATACCATCAACTTGAAGTTCCTCCTTTGGCTCAACAATATCTGCTAGTGTCTCACAATCAGCTGGTAATTCTTCTTTGACAGCACGGCTTTCTGTTTGACATTCACCAACTATATCCAAGTACTCCATCGGCGATATAACAAACCCATTGTTAAATGCCAACATCTTTGGGCTTACTAAAGGATTTCGCTGTAAAAAGATGAGTCTAGTATTAGAATGTATTTTGTACGTACGCAAAAATCGAGGGCTTTTCAAAACTAGAAGCGACTTCCATAATTTAAATACACGCAGTAAGCACGAAATTGTAATACCCAAAATCAGATTAACGAAAACTAGCAAGTCTTTTCTTATAAACAGTATACGCTTCTTTAACAAGTTGCCAAAGTCAGTTATAGAACTGACCGATGGAAAGTTCAAAAACTTCATCAAACGTGTCCTTATTAAAAAAGCATATTATAAAATCAAGGACTAAGTTGAAAATAAAAATTTTAGCTCCTTCTGCGCATGCGGCTTCCCTGGTAACTTATAAACGGTACAAATATGTGGATGTCTCTAACTATTCTCAATCTCATTTTTATTTTTTTTCCTCTTCTTTTAATTGGACTTTTTACAATGGTTTTCAATCATCTTAATAACCCTTTTCTAAGAATAGTTACAGCACTGATAACTACATTTGTGCCACATGTTTAATTTAGTCTTGTTATACATTTATTTTTATTTATTTTTTTACCTTTGTATCTTAGATGCTTTTACCGATTGTTTTGTAAATGTGTGAACATTGTAGGCCTTCTAGATTCCTAGATCAAAATAAAAAAAAATCAAAATCATGTTTATTTATCTTCCACAAATAACACTTATCAACTAAAAACTTAAAAACGGAAAAGCAATGTTAATGATATGAAACATTGTTATTTGCGGGAGACTGGTGCCTGGACTAAGCCGTAACCTGTATTAAATTATAATTATACATATCATCAACTACTTACAAAAAACTACTACTTAAGCAAGAATTACTTTTATTTTTTTTATTTTTATTACATGTTCAAACATTTAATGTGAAGGTTATGTTTATATTATAATGTGAAGTGTAGTCAAGAGTGTGTTTGTGTTTGTGTGTGTATGTGTGTGTGTTTGTGTGTGTGGTGTTGTGTGTTTGTGTGTGTGGTGTGAGAAATTTTATGAGTGGGTTAACAAATTATGGTGTTGGTAGGATACATTATTTGATTCCCATTACGTTTTTATGACGAGCATCTCTTCTGTTTTTGTGTAGTCCAATTTTAGTAGCCAGTTAATTAATATGAGTTTACATTTAGATTTATTGTAATTGAAGATACCCAATTCCCTATTTAATTGATGCTTGATAACATTTGATAACTTTATATCTCGTTTTACTTTTTATTTTTAGTTTCTAATGTTTTATTGTCGGGCCTACGTTGTCCTCCCATATTTAAGTAATGCTGTAACATGAAAATATTGTAAAAACAAACCATATTTTTAAAAGAGTAACCATGGAGTTTCTTGCCGGTTCTTCTCCATAGGAAACGACCAACCCTTTTATAAGTGCCCATGTAGGCCTATGTAAAATAAAAAAAAATGATTTTGATTTTTGCTGACCATAGATTATAGACAGAGACTCCTCCATACCTCTGAAATGTTAAATTGTTGTTCCCAGCTGCCATATACAGCGTACCCCAAAACTTAACGTCAAGCGGTTACGGGGTGCTTGAACAAATACGTAGCAAGTATTGTATTATTATGAAATCTTGATTAAATGGGCTATTTTTCTAAAAGCCTTGACTCAGGTACTTGAGTACTTTAATTTTTGAATATTGATGTGTCAAAATTACTTAAGTGGACTAAAAATTTTTAACCATCACAATCAATTATTTTTTTAGTATACTGACATTTATTATATTTATGACTACGATCAACAGTATTGCTATTACTCGCACTTGCACGCACCACGCACTATCGCTTGCTTTTTCGCACCGGTGTTTACTATTTAACATCGGATTATTGACGTTTACCCTCATTATACTTATTTAATTATATTATACCTTATTCTACAATATTATTTAATGAAATGCTATATTTTAATGGATTACATAGATTTATACTCAATTATTAGTCTTGGCTTTAATGTCTCCTAAGTTAAATATATTTTATCAAAACGTTCGCGGGCTTAGAACTAAAAGTGATACTTTCTATCGTCAAATGTTACTAAATTCGTATGATATTATTATTCTTGCGGAGACGTGGTTATTGGATGGGGTTTTAAATTCTGAATTCTTTGATGAACGGTACATTGTGTGGCGTCGTGATCGGGATTATGTTTTGACCGGGCAATCGCGTGGTGGGGGTGTGCTTATTGCTACACGTAGGGAACTTTCAGTTATATGCCAACCTACCTTCCATTCTACAGCAGAGGATTTATGGCTCAGCATACGACTGAAAAATTCTAATACACGTAAATATATTACCTTACATATTTGTGTTATTTATTTATGTCAGCAAAACTTAGGGCTTTCTTTTTCTTTACAACTTCGCAATTACCTCACAAAATTAAACCAAATAGTTATGAGTAACTCTTCCGATACCTTTCTCATCATTGGTGATTTTAACATGAGCGGTATTAACTGGGTCCTATCCGACAATCTATCACTCGTCCCAATGAACCCAAATGGTCCTGACGAAGTTTTATTAAGTGACGAATTATGTACCCTAGATTTTGGTCAATACAATGGTGTTCTTAATAGGCATGGTAAAATTTTAGATTTGGTACTTGCAAACCAATTAGTTAATGTGATAGAATGTTCAAGTCCACTGGTTCCCATCGACGCCTACCACCCAGCACTAGTAGTTAATATGGATTTCGTTGAAGCTCCTCTATTAGAGTGCGCGCCACGGACGCAATATCTGTTCGACAAGGGTGACTATGAATCTATCAACAAAGACATTACCATGACTGACTGGGAATCCGAGTTTGCGACACGATCAGTTGATGAATCATTAAACTTTTTCAATCAAGTTATCCTCAATTTACACACAAAATATATTCCACAAAAATTACATCGTAGCAAAACATATCCAACTTGGTACAATTCGGCATTAATTAAAACAATTAAAGAAAAATACAAATATAAAAAAAAAATTAAGACTTACGGCAATATAGCAGATAAGTCAACATTTAAGTTACTTCGTGAAAGGGTAAAGGTATTAGAATCCCAATGTTATGAAAACTACTTGAGCTTAACCGAAAAATCTATTAAAGAGAACCCTAAATATTTTTGGACCTTCGTTAAAAAACGACTCAACTCAAATGCAGTGCCGAGCACTTTACACTATAATAACGAAGCGTTGCGTACCGGAGAAAAAATATGCGAAGCGTTTTCTACGTACTTCCATTCTACATTTCTAGATACTAGCTCTGGTCATAGAATTTCTTCACCCATTATCTCTACAGAATCTTCCAGCCTATCCGATATATGTAGCATTGTGGTGAACGTTGAGGAGGTTTCTAACTTGCTTCGCAAGTTGGATACTTCTAAAGCGGCTGGCCCGGATAATATTTCATCCAAATTTCTTGTACGATGTTCGACTTCGATTGCCCGTCCTATCTCGATTCTCTTTAGGAAATCCTTAGATACTTGTATTGTATCGCCTATTCACAAAAAAGGAGTCAAAACTGAAATTGTAAACTATAGGCCGATATCCAAACTCTGTATTGTTGCAAAAATCTTCGAAAGGATCATCTATAACCAGGTGTATAGTGCTCTAAGAAAGTCGTTTAGTTCCTTTCAACATGGTTTTTTGAAGGGAAGGTCTACCGTTACCAACTTAATACTACTCAATGAATTTATTACTAACGCCATGGATAGCGGTCGGAAGGTTGATGTCGTTTATACTGATTACAGTAAAGCTTTTGATCGAATTGACCATGAGATCTTACTATCTAAGTTATATGGTATGGGAATACGAGGCGATTTACTCAGATGGTTTTCTTCTTATCTGGAGAACAGGTCCGAAGCAGTAGTATTAAGCAATTATATGTCTGGTTGGGTACCTGTCCCCAGTGGGGTCCCCCAGGGTTCATTGCTCGGCCCATTACTTTTCATTATCTACATAAACGACATCAACTCTTGCTTGCTTTCAGTCTCTGACTGTACTACATTATTAAAAAATTTCAACAATTCTATCAATAACTCCGATATTCTATCCAAATTTTATTTTAACGTTCCCGGAAGGTCGAAGCGATGGTATGCACCGTTGCGTGTTCCATCTACCTCTACAAATTACAGGCAAAATTCATTTATAGTGCGTGCAAGTAGAGGCTTCAATGACTTATGTAACTTAGCAGGTGTGTCCTCGGCCAGAAAGTGCCTGAGCCTTAGCTTTTTTAATTAGATTTTATATATTCAGGTTTTTATAATTGAAAGGAATATAAAATGTTAATTTAGTTTGAGCTTGAATACTGTACTACTACACTACACTACTACTACTGCTACTACTGTACTACTGTACTTGTGTACTGTTTTGTTTTTCTTTTTTGGTAGCTGTGTTGTGTTGTTCACACTCTTTCTTTCCAATCTATTTTTAGAAGTGATGACTTTTAATTGGCTGTCAGTCTCACGTACTATTTGTTATTCTGTTTGTTTTAGCTGTAAGTCGTCCATAATTGATAAATAAATAAATTAATTGAAGATAACATTAAAAAAGTGTGTAAATTTTAACATTTTAATAAATATTGTTATTAGCACTTAACCTGAACTTATATATTTAATGTAAGTCTGAAATAGCCAAGTCAAAGGCCTGTGGGTTTCCCAGAGGTGGATTAATTAACCAGAGTTAAAGAAGAACACCACCAGAGATCAATTCCTCACACGAAAAGAAGAAGAAGAAGCACGTAACCTGGTGGTGTAGATGTTTTTCTTCTTTTTGCCAGAACTTGTTCAAACTAGCGCATCGCCCCATACTCGCTAGACATATAATTTTTGGACACGCTATGTAGATATCTTTCAATTGACTGCCTGTGATAGTCCATAATAACTGGATGCAGCTAGATTCAAGTATTTTACATGAAACGTATATCATAATTTTCTTTGGAAAGAAGTGTTGTTGATGATTAGACTTCGAAATTGGACATTAGGATTATGTTGAAGACTACCTCACCTCATAATCCTCATCCAGCATCTGAGCAAACAGTTCTTCGGCTTCCAGACATTTTCTCTGGAAACGGCAGCATTGTTTTAGTTTGGAGCAACAGAAGTAACAAACAAGCAGTGGTCTTCTGTCTCCGGTTACAAACTGCAACAAAACTTGTCTTGCACTATCTTGTTTATAAACTTAAAATTTAATGTTTAGATGTAAGTATGTATGTTACAGATAATATCTGATAATAGGTACTAATCCAATAGGGATGATGACTAACAAGTAAAATTTTAAAACGTTAAAAACCCCCGACACATTTTTATTTTATGCTACATAATTTATCTAGTACATACTAGATACGATCTATTGAACACGTAATTATGACACGATATCTTGCGAAAACACCCCGATTGAAACAGTGAAACGCCCATACCTTTTGAACGGCTGAACCGATTTAATTCAATACACAGCTAAGAACACACTCGACAAAAAAAAACTAAATCAAAATCGGTTCACCCGTTTGGACGCTACGATGCCACAGACAGACACACATATACACAGATACACAGTAACACACGTCAAACGTTAACATATGACATGACGTCATGCCTTGGTATATTTTTTACACAGAAGTTACGTCACAAGCCCCCTCCCGAACTTTCATGCACTGTATCTTGGTGATTTTTTATTGATTTGAATAAGAAAAAAATACGTGTCTAATATTTTTTGATAATTTAACTGGCGGATTAATTAGAATTTTCTGTTTCGTACCCCGTCATCATCCGTATTATAAACATTCTTTCACTGATACCAATCTACATTGTAGCTAAGTCACTGGTTTTTTATTCCAGAAAATGCAAAGAAAACTCAAGGGATTAACGATTTCGATAAAGTTTTCAATATGAAATTCACCCGAGCAGAGCTCGGTCGTACAATTTTAAAATAAGAACTTACTGGCTTATTAATCAGCTTCTCATAGACTTCATGCAAGTTCTTGTTGACAACAACATACATGGGAGCATCCTCCACCAAACACATCCTGCACATTTGCAGTCTTTCCATTTTGTCTCTGAAAAAAAGGTAAATAAATATTTCAATTTTATTCTTTTAAGAAGTTGAAAAAAATTGATGCAATACAATCAATACCACAGCACAGACACACAGCCATACTTTTATTGCCATAGCAGGATCTAAAAAAATTATCTACTATCACACATGGACTTGTAAAAAAATCGGACTTACTAGGTGTAGTGTGCACCTTAAGGCGCAGATACCCCTCAGTAGCTAATTTTAAAATGAGAATCACGTCTAAACGGCTAGTCGTAATTTTTTTGAAAAAATATATGTTACATAAGACCATTTTTTTTATTATTAGATCTAAGAAAATTTTTGATATTTATTCGTATAATAGTGTAATTAATTTGTAAGTTGTGTTTAACACGGACAAAAACTCGACAATCGCACTAAAACCGCCGGGCGTGTTTAATGAAAT
Source organism: Anorthoa munda (assembly GCA_945859665.1). Classification (NCBI taxonomy): domain Eukaryota; kingdom Metazoa; phylum Arthropoda; class Insecta; order Lepidoptera; family Noctuidae; genus Anorthoa; species Anorthoa munda. The sequence goes on along the minus strand of OX243917.1, from coordinate 10,667,770 downwards.
TGACACCATCTCAAAGACAATTTAATTATCTACATTTTGATCTGAGGGTGTTTGCGTAGATAAATACTGTGTTTTTAGTTTAAAAAAAATATTAGAAAACAAAAGTATGAGAAGCCACCAAAGTCAGCTTTTTTATAAAATTTTGTTCCGGAGTCTGTTCTAACTTCCCATTGAAAAATGATCTTCAAATTTGGTGATAATTTTTATTATTACGTATATTTTATTAACAAATACCAATATATTGACAAATCTGATTTTCTTTGAAATTCTCTAATTTTTCCTATTACAACCAACTTAATTTTGCGGTCTAGTACAGAATCCTAAATATGCTAGGTCCGACACGCACTTGGCCCGTTATTTAATCCTGTTGTATGTTTTGGGAGATGCCATACTAACATTTTCCATCTCTTTTACACCAACGATAGAAATTCTTATCGCTTTCGGTTATTCGTATAACCGGGGATGACTACCTGTATGAAGAACGTGCTGGGGTTATCTAAAGGCAACAATAAAATTAAAACTAATTGGCTTAGAGCTGTGATTCTTTTGTCAGTGTGTAGAGCCATTCAAAAACTACCAAAAAAAACATAAAATACATATTGTGTTAATCCCTAAAATCTTTGCAGAATTTTAGTAAATGTAATAAAAACGTATGATTGACCTTTAAAAACTGATTTGTAGGGCTCAATACAAAAATGTCTTGTATTTTGTATGTCAGTTGAATATTTTTATAGGTTCTCTATGCCATTGCCGTAAAAATAACAATAAATGTACGCTTCTGTGGTAGCTAGGCCCAAAGTTGTGGTTGTTAAACTATGTGGATATCGAAAAGTCAGACACTAAAATAGATCTTGTTAGAGTGCTCCAAGTGCCTATACACCTGCACTCTGGAGGACTTGATGAACACCACTGATGCAGCTATAAACGTGGTTACCCACTGTTCCCAAATTATCTAAGAAATAAATCATCATCATCATATTAAAATTGCTGTTTCTTTGAGGGATCCCCAAAGAATTAGTGATTATCATACTTTTACCGGTAAGACTTGGTAAATCCTAGGTTTTACCGTACTTCAGGCTTTTACAGTAACATATACACGAAATATTAACTTTAAAACTTTCGCGTTTCAAAATCGAATAATCGAAATCATCGCGTTCAATACCCGTGGAATATTGTTTTTCAATATACACGGAATACAATATCATTAACTTCAAAATAAGGTAGGATAAAGAAGTTTCACCAAGCTTAGAATAGAAAAACATTTATTCGACATGGACACACACAACAGCAACAAACACAGAGTCAGAGAAAAGAATAATAATAAAAACAATATTATAAAGACAAATTGGGATGAGCGTGTCCATACCGAAAGGGTTACAAACTCAGAGTTTAATATATATAGCAATCTAGAATACTTGTAAATGATTATATTAATGAAAGCGATATCACCAATCATCAACTACCTAGGAAATATTATAATTAAAGACTCACCCAGTCACACCAACACACAGAAACACTATTAATACTATATTCGTTTAAATTACATATACAATTGAGTTAATTTAACACTTCTTCTTCTGCGCTAACCAAGTATCGTAATTTTCCCAAGCTGATTAATGTCAACGAAGCCCTAACGCGGTCTAGAATCGATCGGTCACTACACTCTCTACCGTGGTTCCAAGCTAAGTAAGTGTCTAACCGTGCTCTCAAGTGGCCTAACACTGACTGCCTCGCCGTGGCCTAGCCAACCCTCTCCAAGATCCCTAAAACACCACGAGGTCGTGTTCCCATACTTTCTCAGGTCAGATGTATTGTAGTCTTTGTTAAATCTTATCTCTTTATTGTTCTAAGGGTCCGTTTGGGACACCTGCACGTGTGTTATATTGTTTTGTTTGGTACCTACATTTCACTTGATTCTTAAATTTTGAAAATATATTCATGCCCATTTTTGTCATAACACATAAATGGGGTTCTAAATAGTATTCAAAATAGTATTTCTTTTTTCTATTTTTATATGAATAGAACGTTCTGTTGTTAATCACGGGAACGTGGCCGGCTGTCAAACCATAAAAAAACACGAGTTTTGAAGTGATCCGGCATCACAGAGTACGACCAGAGAGTAAGCTTCATATAAAACGGCACTAGGATAGGTACACTACTATAAGCATGAGGCGCGTTAGTCCGTACAACTGGCGGCCTCGTCACATACAAAAAAACCGGCCAAGTGCGAGTTGGACTCGCGCACGAAGGGTTCCGTACCATTATCGCAAAAAAACGGCACCAAATCATGTTTGTTGTATGGGAGCCCCACTTAAATATTTATTTTATTCTGTTTTTAGTATTTGTTGTTATAGCGGCAACAGAAATACATCATCTGTAAAAAATTCAATTGTCTAGCTATCACGGCTCATGAGATACAGCCTGGTGACAGACAGACAGACAGATAGACAGACAGACGGACCGCGGAGTCTCAGTAATAGGGTCCCGTTTTTACCCTTTGGGTACGGAACCCTAAAAAGGAACAGTAGTAGGCTTATACGTATTTTGCAAGAGCAAAACGATAGCAATTTTTGCGCAATAATTATTCTTCAAGAAGTATTAGAGTTTTTAGCAGTTTTTATTTTTAAATAAGTGCATTTGTAGTGCACAGCGGGCGATGAGATAACGATTTTGTAAGCATAACTACACTGTATTTAATTCCTACTTTTATTACATAAAGTGTTTGATCGCGCAATGATTGCTAATTGCTGTTTCTTACGTATACGCCTGCCGGTTTATACCAAGATAGTTAAAAGTTTTACATTTGTAATAAAAAAAAACAATTGTAAGTAATTTGTAAAAAATATTATAACATAATACAACAGGCGCCGTCATAGTTTTGCGCGGTCCGCGCAGCAGCCAAGCTACTTCGGGGTGGTCTTTTGCGATAAGGGCGCTTGTTATTAAAATGACGATATCGCCTAAACTATCCAAAGGTTAAAAGTTATGTCATTGGAATCATTATGAAATAAACCAACACATAATGATTGGATTGGGCCAGTATTGTCTTCTAATATGTTTTCAATTCTAATTTGAAATCAGGGTTAGGGAATTATTGGCCATAAGATCTTTATAATAATATATAATATAATCTTTATTTATATAAAAACAGATTGTAGTACATGTAACAGTTTTACAAAGTAGGTAGTTGTAAATCTCTCGACAATCAAGTGGGTGACGTGCTGTCCTCCTTGCTAGGCTATGAAATAGCTTGTATTAAGGAGTAACAGTGCCACGGTGTAACACGGTCTGGAGTTCGAACCCAGGCAGGCGCTATACTTTGTGTAAATTATTTCATCAGCACTGCTCTTAAAACGTTGTAGGAAAACATCGTGAGGAAACCTGTCCTACAATGTCCTACAATGTCCTACAACCAAAAATTTGAAAACGTGTGACATTCACGAACCCACACTGGGCCCGCGTGGTGGAATAAAGCCCATTACCTCTTTTTATTTTATTTATATAAAATATATAAAAGAAGAGATATGCATATGTCGCATCAAGGCTGGCCGATAGATGTAAACCATCGGTCATCACTCATCAATCATCGTTAAGACATCGTGTGTGGGCAGGTCGTTGGGTACAATCGTGAAAATGAAATCACAGAAATTATTCGATACACTGAGTATATTCAAATAGACACAAATTACATTCTTGCTTACTAATATTACGGATCGACACTTATTCTACGACGTGTTAGCTCTACGGCTGTCAGTACTCAACTGCCAGTACATTTTAGCTCAACTGCTACATTCTATTATTCCCACCACGGAAGTGGTTAGAGAAAGCGCGCCAAAGCGTAGTTGTTCTCGCTTTGCCGCCAGATGGCGTGCTTGCGATTTGTTTTGACGTCCGTACTATTGACTAAACCTGACACATATATATATTGCGCTGTAAGATTCCTCAAAAAAACTTTAATAACCCTTAACTCAACCGAGGGGGTGGTTTTAAAAACTTATTATGTCAATTTTGATTATTTACTTTATCCCTAAGGAATTAGATTTTTTATACAAACAAATTTTTCTTTCTTTTCACCCCCTTAAAGGCTGAATTTCAGAAAATTCTTCCTTATTGCTCCCTTAGATCTCTACCTAACTCAAAAATAAAACGCTGTCCAGTAAGATTCTTGCCTTTCTTCTTCTTGGTTATCTGTTAGATATCGCTGTCTGCGATAAGACCGCCTGTGTACCCGTAGAAATAAGTTTAACTTGTTTTTGGTGTACAATAATAGTATATAAGACAGTAGACAAGTGAGCTAAGTTGCTCATTACACACGAGGCTGTGGGTTGCAGCCCGAGCCGCAGGCGAGGGCGTAATTCAGCCGAGCGTGTAATGAGCTGAGCTCACGAGTTTCATACGACGTTTTTTAACACATTTGTGAGAAAAAAACAAACATGTATTGCTTATATCTTTTAATTATTAAAACAATTGGTGAACGCACAATTATCAAAGCGATATTGGATTGATTTGGATAGCAATTTCACAGTTTGTTACATTGGTGTTCTCCACTTCTTTAGTAGATAAAACAAGAATATTTATTTCTACAACTTATATACTTAAATAACAATATAATGCTAGAAAGTACCTTTTAAGCAAAAGTCCTTGTATTAGGTATTTCCGCTCTTCCGGTTTACATTAGCAACACATCTTCTTTTTCCTCTTATGTAAATGTCGGCGACAAAGGCAAATCAATCATAGTAGGAACCAAATAACTCATGCTACGAGATGTACATGGTTGTGGTTCGGGGCAAAACTTTTTTGCCTTTGGCTCCAAATTAATGGCTGGCGTTATTTTGTCACTGATTTTCGCATTGTTATAAACAGAGTCTGCTCTGCTTTCGGGTTTCTACATCCTTGTTGTAATATTATAAAGATCTTGTCGTCTACCCGCACCGATAGCACCGAATATTAAGGCAACCTGCAAAGAAATCAATTAATTAGTTCTAAGAAGTTATGCTAAGGTAACGCAATTATTTAGATACGTTTAGATTAATAATATTCAACGTATATTTGTTGCTAGGGATTGACTATCCGGAGCTTCTTTCAAAAACTTTTCAACGTCGGCCGGTGAAAAACATGATTGACATTAGATTTCCGACCAATGTATCCGTCCGAGGCGTCTCTTCATAAATGCAATCAGGTTACAATACGTTTTGATATCAACACCACCAGGAACAGATGCACCACAGGGAGCTGGTCTTGACGAGTTCAGAGAAATATGCCAAAAACACATTATCAGAAAAGGACTGGGTTTTATTATTGCTCTTCCAGTGTAGGAAACTATCGTAGGCAGCTAAGCACTTTTCTCTAGATTTTGCGGTAATTATCGCTCACATTTTGTGCTTCATTTGGTATTTTTGGCGGGGGTAACTCTATCAATTGTTCATCTTCTGCTCGAAATCTAGACATTTTTTTAATAATTTACCAAGAACGATAAAAACAAAATATAAAAATTATGGGAAATGGCACCCAACCTTTTTTTTCACGCACTGAATGCAAGGTGAGTGAACATACAGGCAACTAAATAAAAATTGTAAGTGATAAAATGCAAATATTTTAATATTTTATAACAAATTAATGTGAATTATTAGTTAATAATAAATGTTTGTTTGACTTATTTATGGATGTACAAATTTATTTATTCCAAAAATGAGCATGGATTATCAGCGGCATACAACCTATTTGTTGTTAATAAAAAGAATAGTGTATTACCCGGTTAAATTGAAAATGTTCTGTTTACTCACATATAACTTGCAGAAAGGTACTAATTTAACTTTGTAGGGATAGTTGTATTACGTATTAGTGTGTAATGTTATAACACACGTGTGTGTTATAGCTCGGTTTGTGGCTAAAAGCGATGTTATAAGGCTCACTTTACGAGCAAGTGTGTTGAAAACTATATTCTATTCTTAGCCACAAACCGGGGTTACTTATTATTACTACTATTATTATTTATTATTGGCTAAAATTTAAAAGCGTTAAAGACATATTTATCGTGGAAGGATTACGAGCGATTACGGCGTCAATGAGTTTCTAGATGATAGACAACAACCTTAATTATTATTGTTTTAATTTTTTTACATTTTCTGTATTGCAGTCTCTCCAACGGTGCCAAATTGACTACCGGTACATCGAAGTGTTGAAGTGTTTATACAAAAACGCCACCATGTCAGTTCGACTTCAGGATCAGACTTCGGAACCAGTCCTTCTGCAGCGAGGTGTGAGACAAGGAGACGTCATATCTCCGAAACTGTTTACTGCTGCACTGGAGGATGTCTTCAAGGTTCTGGACTGGAGAGGGCTAGGCATCAACGTCAATGGCGAGTACATCACTCACCTTCGGTTTGCCGACGATATAGTGGTTATGGCTGAGACCATGGAGGACCTCAGTACAATGCTCGATGATCTCAGTAGAGCTTCCGAAAGAGTGGGTCTTAGGATGAACATGGACAAAACCAAGGTGATGTTGAATGCCCATGTTACACCCACTCCTATCAAGGTCGGAGACTCTACACTCGAAGTTGTGGGCGACTATGTCTACCTTGGACAAACGTTCCAATTGGGTAGGGCCAACTTCGAGAAAGAGGTCAACCGTCGAATCCGACTCGGCTGGGCAGCGTTCGGGAAGTTGCGCGGTATCTTCTCGTCCAACTTACCACAGTGTCTCAAGACGAAAGTCTATGACCAGTGTGTGTTGCCAGTGATGACATATGGCTCTGAGACGTGGTCGCTTACAATGGGCCTCATCAGAAAGCTTACAGTCACTCAAAGGGCAATGGAGAGGGCTATGCTCGGAGTTTCCTTGCGTGATCGAATCAGAAATGTAGAGATCCGCAAGAGAAGCAGGGTTACTACCGACATAGCCCGAAGAATTGCCAAACTCAAGTGGCAGTGGGCAGGGCACATTGCTCGCAGAACGGATGGCCGATGGGGCAGAAAGGTTCTGGAGTGGCGACCGCGAACCGGAAGCCGTTGCGTTGGAAGGCCTCCCACTAGGTGGACCGATGACCTGGTGAAGGTTGCGGGGATCCGCTGGTTGCGAGACGCACGGGACCGGTCAATGTGGCGACGCTTGGGGGAGGCCTATGTCCAGCAGTGGACGTCTTTCGGCTGATATGATGATGATGATGATGATGACATTTTGTATTAGTTTTTTTTTTTACTTTCTATATCGATCGGAATGTTTTAATGGTACTTGTTTATTTTACATAATTTCTGTAAAATGTGTTAATTTGATTGCAATACGTTTTCGGTTTCGATGTAGTCCAGGGAAAGTAGCCAATTCTTTACCCTTTTCCTTGTTTTGCGAGTCGTGAGGAGATTAATACAGAGGACCTTGTTTAATTTGTCGTAAAGAAAGGTAGCAAGATATACCTGTTGTTTCCCAGCAGGCGCCTTCAAACGGTGCGTTTCCTATATAGCTGAATATCATAAGGCATTACAATATGCTGCTTGGAGATAACCTGCAAAATAAAATTCTGCCTCACCGTAAGTACCCCGCACTTTTCGTATAATGCCTTGTTGGGAAAACTATACGGTCTGAATGTCATGTAAGTAGGGATCTTTGGGCCCGTTTGAGGTGTATCATAAAGTCTTACACCCACCATCCCATACAGCAATACAATATCCCAGGACCGACTGCACGAGCGCATAGTACACTGTGCGAAGGAGTTGGAATTGGCCACGTGCCTTAGTTTCTTAAATGCCCAAATAAGTTTCCTTACACGCGTTGTGGTGACATCAATGTAGTTGCCAGTCAAGCATTTCATCTACCATCACACCAAGGTATTTAACATGCATAGACTTAGAGATTGCTGTGCATGAGTATCCCACTGTATATGTCAAATTGCAAAAATGTAGTTTAATATCCAAGCTTATTGGTTTAATTTAACAGAAAGTGAGTTGGAGAAATGTTGACTTAGAAAGGTTAGGTTGACGGTTAGGTGAGATGGTTGGATCTTAGCCAATGGGTTACTTTATGCAGTCCCAATTCGGCACTTATTCTAACTTCGTCCCAGGTCCCCCCATGAAAAGCTAATGCCGTCTCGTTAGGTAAATATGTTACCGTTTGTTAGTAGCAGTTAACATGACATATGTGCTGTTAAATTCGTTTATTCGTGGTATTTTTTATCAGATGCTGTTGATAAAATCAGAGCAACCAGTCAAAAGTGTTAAATCTTTTTTCTAAATAAATAAATACGAAGCTGTACAGACGGAGGGTGTATTTTCTTAAGGGTAGAAAAAGAAACAAGATGTCAGCATAAAAATATACATATTTAATTTAATTAAAACATTTCATACAAATCATTCAATAATTTAGTAATGGATCAGGTTCATTACAAAACTTATAAAGGTAATTTTAGAACTAAATTATTTAAGTTATTGTAATCTGTACACAGTACACTATTATAAAATAAACTATTCAATATGGTTTATATTTTCGTAACAAAAACTTCAGTATGAAGAAAGAAAATGTAAGGTGTAAGGTTTTTCACCAGTGTGTCCAATAATGTTTTGTTATGTCATTCCTTTGATAACTACTATACCGACATACTTCACATTTGTAAGGTTTTTCATTAGTGTGTATTCGAATATGTGTCGCTAAATTCTTTTTTTTAATACAACTATACTGACGTATATAACATATGTAAGGTTTTTCACCAGTGTCAGGAATAATATGGTTCGTTAATTAACGCTACTGATTTAAATGTACGGCAAGCAATTCAGAAAAACACGGTTATAACGCAGTTGAGCAATAAAAATAACAACTTTAAGCCATGGATCACGACAGGGCTTATTCGATGTATGAAAAATAGAGATAAACTGCATTTAAAAGCAAAATCTAATCCAGATACTGCAATATTTTAATTGTCGTACAAAAGTTACAGGAACTTTTGTAATGATCTCCTGAGAAAAGTTAAATGCAACTACTATGAAACTGAACTGGAAAAGGCTGGCACAAATAGGAAAAAGATCTGGAAATATCTTAAAAACGTAACTTATACGTCGAAATAAAATGAGACATCATTAGGCTTATTAGAAACACATTCGTCACAGCTGACATGTGCTAACATGGCAAATAATTTCTTTGTTAATGTTGGAAAGTGTCTTGCAGAAAAATTTCGGTGTCAATTACATTTTCTAACAGGCACTCCTATCAAAATCAAAATCAAAATCATTTATTTGCTTCAATAAGGTACAGAAAGTTCTTAGGCAATAAATACAGATCTCTTATTGTGCCTGTAATTTCGGCGTGCAAATTAGTCATAGTAGTTATTATTTATCACTAAAGTCAAAATTCATGCAAGCAGTCAAATAAATTAAGATTAGTTAACATAAATGATTATTAAATTAAAAATAAATTATATCACATAGATTGAAATTGGAACATTAAATTTTAAGTATAATTATTATCCTTTACCGCCTTACAACTTATACTCTAAAAACTCCAGTACACTGTAAAAGCATTTATCAATAAGTAGATTTGTTAAACTACGCTTAAATTTAAAGAATGGTAATGTTTTTATGGCCCTCGGAATTTTATTGTACAATTTAATGCACATAATATAACAGTTGTTGGATGTTAGCGTGAGATTAGTTTTTGGTCGATGCAACATGTTAACATTATGTGATCGAGGGGCGTAATAACTTGTCGCTTGCTCAAAAAGACCCTTATGTTTAAAAACAAATATACATGATTCCAAAATATAGATGCATGGTAAAGTCAAAATTTTATATTTTCTAAAGAGTGGACGACAAGATTCTATTTGTTTTAACCCGAATATGGCTCTTAAACACTTTTTTTGCATTATGAATGCTTGATCAATTTCAACACAGCGACCCCAAAGAATGATACCATACCGCAATATGGAGGAAATATAGCCGTGATAAGCAGTAATTGCAGCGTTTCTAGATATTTCACAGCTAATCCGTCTGAGAGGGTAAATAAAACTATTCATCTTACCGCAAACATCATTTACGTGGTTCTTCCAGGAGCAAAATTTATCCACAGTAATCCCAAGAAATTTAATTGAATCAGTTTCTGTCAGGGCTACCCCTTTATAAGCTACCTTTAGATTTAGTGCCTTACCTCGATAGGTATGAAATTGTATAAATTTGGTTTTTCCAATGTTGACCTTTAAGTTGTTAGCCTCTAACCAGTCTATAGATGTTTGTAGAGCAGCGTTTATTTCCTGTTCGTACATATTTTTGTCATCGCCCTTTATCACAATAGAAGTATCGTCCGCGAATAGTACACATTCGTGATTCAAAATATTAGGATATGTATACCTATTATGTATAGCACCACATTAGCATCCTTTGGACTTCTGGATACTGATGAGACTAAGGTAGAAAGTAAAATTATGACTTTTAAAGACGACTATGCAGTTGGTTGGGATAACATATCCAATAAAATTATTAAGCAATACAGGCATATTTTAGTACCACCACTGACTTAAATTTTCCGCATTGCTTTATCTACAGGTACTTTTCCAGAATGACTTAAAAAAACAGCTGTTCTCCCTATCTATAAATAAGGCAGTAAAGAGCAAGTGACAAATTATAGACTTATTTCTTTACTGCCATGTATGTCTAAAATATATGACAAAATTATCAATAAAAGATTGGTCAAATATCTGAAGGATAAATAATTTTAATCCGAGCGGCAGTTCAGATTCAGGCCTACAGTTTCAACCGCTGATGCCGTACATCATCTGACTGACTATCTAGCACAGGAACTTGACAGGGTAACCATGCAGTAGAAATTTTCTTGGACCTCGCCAAAGCTTTTGACACAGTTTCCATCCTCATCCTGTTGCGCAAGCTTGAGACCATGAGTATAAGAGGAACCCAGCTGAAACTCTTCAAAAGTTATTCAGAAGACCGTAGCGAGTGCCTAGAGATTGGCAATGTGCTCAGTGCTGATAAAAAACTCATCCTTTGGTGTTACCCAAGGAAGTGTTTTGGGGCCTTCTCTGTTTTTGATATACATAAGTGACCTTTGTAATCTCAAGCTAGAACATGGCATAATTGTATCATACGCTGACGACACTGCTCCACTTTATTCGGCAGACTCAAAAAAAGAAGTGTACAAACTTGCGCAACACGGAATCAATATTGTAAATAACAACAACAAACAACATAACTCACAAACATTAAATGCGGATAAGACAAATAACATTAGGTTTACGATGCACAAACAGACATCTAATATTGCCTCAACCATGTATGCTCATTGTTGTAGAGCTACCGATAGCCAGTGTGAGTGCCCCAATATAAAAATGACAAATAAAATAAAATACCTGGTTATCATTATTGATAAAACCCTTTCCTTTAAACAACATTTCGAAGCTTTAAATAATAGAATTCGTATTCAAAAATTTACGATATATTGCAGACGCACTTATAATTAGACTAATTTACTTAGCTCTACGTCACTCAATTTTGACTTACTGCATTACCTCATAGGGTGGGGTGGGTGAAACTTTATTACTACCTATCGGGAGAGCGCAAAGAGGGATCCCAAGGTTTCTACTTTCCGCCCGTTTCTTTTTCCCACTAACTTCCTCAATAGATCTTGTAAAGTACTAACAGTTCGCCAGTTATTCATAATGAGCATCGTGTTAAAACAACACGCAGCCCTCTCCTATCACACTGAACATACTAAAAAAAGACGGCACGATATAGTTTGCCCTGCAAATAGCACTAAACATGCATCAACAGACAAATTTTATGTGTTCCTCGGACCACTACTTTACAACAGACTAAACGCAACAGCAAATATTTATTTCCTAAATTAATGTAACCGTAAGAAAATTCTCAAAGAAGCTCTTTAAAGTTTATCCTACGAAGATACACAGAAGTTATAACTTGTGCATAAATAGATATTGTACGTATATTATTTATTTTAAGAATCTAGGATGTTAGAAAATGAGAATTTTATTATATTATTTATATCTTTTAAAGTATTACATAATAATTCTATAAACCTTATATTTGATTAATTGTGATTATTAAAAATAAATATAATAAAGAAATGTACCTCTTGTTACCTGAAACACAGGATTACCTAGTTTAGGCACATAACATATGTGATCTTGACATAGACTTAAGCCAAAATTGTATTGATTGTTCTGCCTGAGATTGCTGATATGTTAAAATCAACAACAAAAAAACCCAGTGTGTATACACATGTGATTATTTAAATTGTCTTTTTGACAAAATGCATTCACCACTGTAACCAATATGATTGTTACATCTTTATAACTATTAAAACCATGCTGACATACTTCACATTTGTAAGGTTTTTCAGCATGGTGTGTCCGAATATGTGTGGTTAAATTGCTTTTCTGAATAAAAAAATTCTGGCATACATCACATTTGTAAGGTTTTTAACCAGTGTGTATACGAATATGTGCTGTTAAATTGGTTTTGAAACTAAAACCTTTCTGACATACTTCACATTTGTAAGGTGTTTCACCAGTGTGTTTCCAAATATGTGCTTTTAAAGATTCTTTATGACTAAAACCTTGCTGACATATTTCACAATTATAAGGTTTTTCACCAGTGTGTATACGAATATGTGTGGTTAAATTGTATTTTTTATTAAAACTACGATGACATACTTCACATTTGTAAGGGTTTTTAGCATTGTGTGTCTGAATATGAGTGGTTAAATGGCTTTTTTGACTAAAAAATTTCTGGCATACTTCACATTTGTAAGGTTTTTCACCATTGTGTGTCCGAATATGTACTCTTAAAAGGAATTCATTTCTAAAACTTTGCTGACATACTTCACATTTGTAAGGTTTTTCACCAGTGTGTATACGAATATGTGTGGTTAAATTGACTTTTTTATTAAAACTACGATGACATACTTCACATTTGTAAGGTTTTTCACCAGTGTGTGTCCAAATATGTCTGGTTAAATAGCGTTTTTGACTAAAAAATTTCTGGCATACTTCACATTTGTAAGGTTTTTCACCAGTGTGTATACGAATATGTTGGGATAAACTGTATTTTTGATTAAAAGTAAGCTGACATACTTCACATTTGTAAAGTTTTTCAGCATTGTGTGTCCGAATATGTTTGGTTAAATAGCGTTTTTGACTAAAAAAATTCTGGCATACTTCACATTTGTAAGGTTTTTCACCAGTGTGTATACGAATATGTTTGGTTAAACAATATTTTCGACTAAAAGTACGCTGGCATACTTCACATTTGTAAGGTTGTTCTTTGACACTTAGTCTTTGATGCCTATTTACGCCATTGCTGTCAGTATCTTTGTTCGATTTTTTACATATCATATCGTCTTTGTTACCGTTACAAATGAAATTTGTGTCTAAAGTTATATTATTCACAGTACTACAATTATTAATTCTAGGTTTTATATAAATTAAGGGTTCTTTAAATTTCGGATTCGTTTTGGTTGTATGATTTTCAGCTGTCCGGAGAACTTTCGAATCTTTGTGACCATTTTTCTTTTGCTCTTCTATATTAACATCTTCTAGTTTTGTTCTTCTTATTTGTAGTTTAGCTTTTTTCGCAACGGGCGCCCCTGTAATAATAAATTTTGTAAGTAACAAAATCAAAGTAGAAATAAATGCACAGGGGTTTCAATGATCCACAGTAGGACCAAAGAATTACTAAAAACTGCACAAAGGTTCGTGCAAAATAAGTTAGTTACCTCAAATTTATTTAAAGTAGTGCACAACGTACCTAGATGGCGTTAGCAACGGAATAGATTGCCTGCTGTACCATCTTTTACGCAATTTCATCGATCGTTTCTTCCTCACCCCTTGTACCATCCACATTCATACTCAAACTTTCCTCACAATACGGTCCTCATCACATGCCCCATACATTTCTTTTTCGCTAATTTCTAATTCTATCCCACTCACATAACACCTAACGTCCCGCTCCAATTTTCATCTTAGCTGTCTTTCATTCCTCGCTTTATGGTCTAACATTCTGATCTGAACAGGGCTGATTTGTTTATTTTATTTATGTATTTAATTTCCTGCCACTCTTCTAAGGCTCTCCTCATGACTATACAGAAGAGTGGCAGGGAGGCATAGCGGTAGGTGGCAATAAAATCAGCAATCTCCGATATGCAGATGACACCATATTGTTTGCATCTTGGGAGCGCGAACTTGCTGAGCTATTTGTGAGGATAGAGCGTGAAAGCGAGATGGTCGGACTGTCGATCAACAAGTCTAAGACCAAAGTCATGATTATCGACAGATCTGGACTAATAGCACGCACGTGGGAACTTGTAGATCTAGAGTTCGTTAGTGAGTTTGTGTACCTGGGCTCCATGATCAGCGATCAGGGGGCTGCAGCGGGGAAATTCGCAGACGTACGCAGATGGCCAAAGCTGCTATGAGCAAGATGTCGAGGGTATGGCGAGATAGGAACATCAGTAATAACACCAAGAAGAGACTCGTCAGAACCCTGATATTCTCAATTTTCCTTTACGGCTCCGAATCTTGGGCAATTCGCTCGGTGGATCTAAGAAATATTGAGGCTTTCGTGATGTGGTGCTGGAGGAGAATGTTGCGCATATCATGGAAAGCAAAACGCACAAATAAGTCCATTTTCGTTCAGTTAAACGTCAAAACTAGACTCTCCATGATCTGCTACCAAAGAGTCTTAAATTACATTGGTCACATCACCCGGAGACAGCTAGATAACCCGGAAAACTGGTTGTTGCCACGCAGACGCTCACCCACTCGGTGGTCAGACCAGATCAGGGCGATTACGGGACTCACGGTGACCACTGCCTTGAGAATAGCCGAAGTGGCTTGGAAGCAGCTCGTCAATGACTCCGTGAAATCTTTCCAAGACGGGCACGACCTTCAGTAATGAAGATAGCGAATAAGAAGATGTAATTTAAATTTCAAATTCAAGTTATTGCATCCATAACGTACATACGTAAATATAAGTAACAGAAACAATTATGGACACTGACGGGCACAGCCACATTCTAGATACAGTCAATGTATTTCAAGGCATTTAAGGCACATCAACAACACAAACAAAAAATGGACTTATAATATGTATCGGATTCCTATCTGTTTATATCAATTAAAGACGTGCACAGCATTTTCATAAATAAAAGCACATAATTATCACAAATCTAATTTAACAAGAAAATAATATAAAATAATCAAAATTAAAATATAAATCTATACAAATAAATAAAATTGAAGTGTCTGTATGTAATATCAAAATAACAACGTTTTATTGAATGCACGTGAAAGTATATACAATACTAACAACAAATAAGCAATTTTTTAAATTTTTGTCTATCTGTCTGTCTGTTTGTTCCGGGTAATGCCCGAAACGGCTGGACCGATTTTGACGGGACTTTCACTGGTAGATAGCTGATGTAATAACGAGTATCATAGGCTACGTTTGATCACGAGATAATTCATAGTTCCGGGGGGAAACTAAAAAAATAAAAATATATATTTTACGAGTTTGACGCGGACGAAGTCGCGGGCAACAGCTAGTTGTAAATAAAATCGTGAATTCAAAATCATCAATCAAATAAAAAAACAGTAGCAAAAATAATTGAATCATCATTACATATTTCAAATCATGAATCTATACTTAAACTTTTATACTTATATACTTATTACTTTAAATAATAATAATAAGGAAGGGGCGCGCCTTCAACGGGCGGGTCATGCCTTGATGTATTCTTTCGGCATACTCAAATGTACTCAGACAGAACTTGACGCCCTGGATAGGAGAGTCCGCACGCTGCTTACCGCAAATCGTATGCATCACCCACGGTCATCGGTCATGAGACTGTATATCCCGCGGAAGTGTGGGGGTCGAGGCTTTTAAATGCTAAGACCCTGCACAACCGCGAGGTATGCAGTCTTAGGGAATACTTCCAGGCCGCCGACGTGGGTATGCATCGAGATGTGGTAGCGGTGGACAAGGGCCTTACCCCGCTCTCCTTGGCTAACGAGAACTGACGCAAACCTATAGCATTTGATACTAATGACCGCAGGGAGGTATGGCAGAGCAAGGAGCTTCACGGACGCTTCTACCGGGTCTACATGGGCCCGATGCGATTTGGTGACCTTTTCGGGGAAACCGAAGGTTTTGTCTTTGCGATTATGGACGAAGTTATGATAACGAACAACTACCGGAAATACATTGTGAAGGATGGCACAGTTGACATCTGCCGGGCATGTCACCGGCCGGGTGAATCTATCCGTCACATTATCTCCGGTTGTTCTAGTCTGGCTAACGGAGACTATTTGCATAGACACAACCTTGTAGCCAGGATTATCCATCAGCAACTTGCTCTTAAATACAATCTTGTGGAATCGGAAGTGCCTTACTCTAAGTATGTGCCCGACCCAGTTCTCGAAAATGGCAATGTCACGTTGTATTGGGATCGGTCTATCATCACTGACAGGACTATTGTTGGCAATAAACCTGTCATAGTGGTGATAGACCGACTAGAGCGTCGCGCAATGATTGTTGATATAGCGGTCCCCCATGACGAGAACCTCGTGAAGGCTGAGAGAGATAAGAAAAGCAAGTATCTTGATCTGGCTCGCGAGGTTGTCGACATGTGGATGTGAATACAGCAGTCATTGTGCCGATAGTCGTGACGGCCAATTTTATAATAGCCAAGAGCCTCGACGAACATCTGAGGAGGCTCTCGTTGGGCAGCTGGATCAAGGGCTTGATCCAGAAGGCGGTACTCCTGGACACGGCGCGTATAGTCAGGAGGTTCCTCTCTCAGAAGCCCTGACCACCGGTAGCTTGGACCCTGTTCCCGATACCGGTGGGCTACTATTTTTATTGTTTTTTTATTTTATTTTTTATAGAATAATATTTAAAAATATGTATATAAAATGAATAAATGGAATAATTTACTTTAATAATTTATAATATTATTAAAGGGAAATATTTTTTTTTTGTTTGTTTGTTTGTACCGAATAGGCTCCGAAACTAATGGACCTATTTGAAAAATTCTTTCACCAATAGAAAGCTACATTATTCCTGAGTGTTGTAAGGTTTTTCACCATTGTGTGTTCGAACATGTACTGTTAAAACGAATTTATTTCTAAAACTTTGCTGACATACTTCACATTTGTAAGGTTTTTCACCAGTGTGTTGCCGAATATGTTTGGTTAAATGGCCTTTTTGCCTAAAAAAATTCTGGCATACTTCACATTTGTAAGGTTTTTCACCAGTGTGTATACGAATATGTGTGGTTAAATTGACTTTTTTATTAAAGCTACGATGACATACTTCACATTTGTAAAGTTTTTCAGCATTGTGTGTCCGAATATGTTTGGTTAAATAGCGTTTTTGACTAAAAAAATTCTGGCATACTTCACATTTGTAAGGTTTTTCAACAGTGTGCATACGAATATGTTTGGTTAAACTATATTTTCGATTAAAAGTAAGCTGACATACTTCACATTTGTAAGGTTGTTCTTTGACACTTAGTCTTTGATGCCTATTTACGCCATTGCTGTCAGTATCTTTGTTCGATTTATTACATATCATATCGTCTTTGTTACCGTTACAAATGAAATTTGTGTCTAAAGTTATATTATTCACAGTACTACAATTATTAATTCTAGGTTTTATATAAATTAAGGGTTCTTTAAATTTCGGATCCGTTTTGGATGTATGATTTTCAGCTGTCCGGAGAACTTTCGAATCTTTGTGACCATTTTTCTTTTGCTCTTCTATATTAACATCTTCTAGTTTTGTTCTTCTTATTTGTAGTTTAGCTTTTTTCACAACGGGCGCCCCTGTAATAATACATTTTGTAAGTAACAAAATCAAAGTAGAATTAAATGCACAGGGGTTTCCATGATCCACATTAGGATCAAAGAATTACTAAAAACTGCACGAAGGTTTGTGCAAAATAAGTTAGGTACCTCAAATTTATTTAAAGTAGTGCATAACGTACCTAGATGGCGTTAGCAACAGAATAGATTGCCTGCTGTACCATCTTTTACGCAATTTCAACCATCGTTTCTTCCTCACCCCTTGTACCATCCACATTCATACTCAAACTTTTCTCACAATACGCTCCTCATCACATGCCCCATACATTTCTTTTTCGCTAATTTCTAATTCTATCCCACTCGCCGAACACCTAACGTCCCGCTCCAATTTTCATCTTAGCTGTCTTTCATTCCTCGCTTTATGGTCTAACATTCTGATCTGAACAGGGCAGATTTGTTTATTTTATTTATGTATTTAATTTCCTGCCACTCTTCTAAGGCTCTCCTCATCATGACGTATACAGAAGAGTGGCAGGGAGGCATAGCGGTAGGTGGCAATAAAATCAGCAATCTCCGATATGCAGATGACACCACATTGTTTGCATCTTGGGAGCGCGAAATTGCTGAGCTATTAGTGGGGATAGAGCGTGAAAGCGAGATGGTCGGACTGTCGATCAACAAGTCTAAGACCAAAGTTATGATTATCGACAGATCTGGACTAATAGCACGCACGTGGGAACTTGTAGATCTAGAGTTTGTTAATGAGTTTGTGTACCTGGGCTCAATGATCAGCGATCAGGGGGCTGCAGCGGGGAAATTCGGAGACGTACGCAGATGGCCAAAGCTGCAGTATGGCGAGATAGGAACATCAGTCATACCACGAAGAGACTCGTCAGAACCCTGATATTCTCAATTTTCCTTTACGGCTCCGAATCTTGGGCAATTCGCTCGGTGGATCTAAGAAATATTGAGGCTTTCGTGATGTGGTGCTGGAGGAGAATGTTGCGCATATCATGGAAAGCAAAACGCACAAATAAGTCCATTTTCGTTCAGTTAAACGTCAAAACTAGACTCTCCATGATCTGCTACCAAAGAGTCCTAAATTACTTTGGTTACGTCACCCGGAGACAGCTAGATAACCCGGAAAACTGGTTGTTGTAGGAAAAGTGGATGGGAGAAGGCCACGCGGACGCTCACCCACTCGATGGTTAGACCAGATCAGGGCGATTACGGGACTCACGGTGACCACTGCCCTGAGAATAGCCGAAGTGGCTTGGAAGCAGCTCGTCAATGACTCTGTGAAATCTTTCCAAGACGGGCACGACCTTCAGTAATGAAGATAGCGAATAAGAAGATGTAATTTAAATTTCAAATTCAA
The DNA here is from genome assembly GCA_945859665.1 of Anorthoa munda. NCBI lineage: Eukaryota > Metazoa > Arthropoda > Insecta > Lepidoptera > Noctuidae > Anorthoa > Anorthoa munda. The sequence goes on along the minus strand of OX243917.1, from coordinate 10,648,579 downwards.
TTTATTGCATCCATAACGTACATACGTAAATATAAGTTACAGAAACAATTATGGACACTGACGGGCACAGCCACATTCTAGATACAGTCAATGTATTTCAAGGCATTTAAGGCACATCAACAACACAAACAAAAAATGGACTTATAATATGTATCGGATTCCTATCTGTTTATATCAATTAAAGACTTGCACAGCATTTTCATAAATAAAAGCACATAATTATCACAAATCTAATTTAACAAGAAAATAATATAAAATAATCAAAATTAAAATATAAATCTATACAAATAAATAAAATTGAAGTGTCTGTATGTAATATCAAAATAACAACGTTTTATTGAATGCACGTGAAAGTATATATGTCGCAGGGATTTGATGAAAACAGGGAATTGATCAAATCTCTAAGCAAAATTGGTTCAGTGAAATGACAAAAATAACTTTTCTGTAGTAATTTAAAGGTTTATTTTGTACGTTGAATTAGTATTTGTGTGGCAGAGCCGACGGAGCCCCGCTGCGCGGGGCTCCTATTTCTGTATGCAGGGTCTAAAGTAACCTAACACGAAGGAGATGACGGGAGCGGGTGCTCGCTCACTTCAGCTCCCGTCATCCCCTTCGAACCTAACCTGTCCGTGTCGGGGTGCCCTAAGCTCCCGAGCTCGCTACGCTCGCTCTTAGAGAGATTTGATCAATTCCCTGTTTTCATCATATCCCTGCGATATATACAGTACTAACAACAAATAAGCAATTTTTAAAATTTTTGTCTATCTGTCTGTCTGTTTGTTCCGGGTAATGCCCGAAACGGCTTCACCGATTTTGACGGGACTTTCACTGGTAAATAGCTGATGTAATAACGAGTAACATAGGCTACGTTTGATCACGAGAAAATTCATAGTTCCGGGGGGAAACTAAAAAAATAAAAATATATTTTTACGAGTTTGACGCGGATGAAGTCGCGGGCAACAGCTAGTTGTAAACAAAATCGTGAATTCAAAATCATCAATCAAATAAAAAAACAGTAGCAAAAATAATTGAATCATCATTACATATTTCAAATCATGAATCTATACTTAAACTTTTATACTTATATACTTATTACTTTAAATAATAATAATAAGGAAGGTGCGCGCCTTCAACGGGTGGGTCATGCCGGTCTTGATGTATTCTTTCGGCATACTCAAATGGACTCAGACAGAACTTGACGCTCTGGATAGGAGAGTCCGCACGCTGCTTACCGCAAATCGTATGCATCACCCACGGTCATCAGTCATGAGACTGTATATCCCGCGGAAGTGTGGGGGTCGAGGCTTTTTAAATGCTAAGACCCTGCACAACCGCGAGGTATGCAGTCTTAGGGAATACTTCCAGGCCGCCGACGTGGGTATGCATCGAGATGTGGTAGCGGTGGACAAGGGCCTTACCCCGCTCTCCTTGGCTAACGAGAACTGACGCAAACCTATAGTATTAGATACTAATGACCGCAGGGAGGTATGGCAGAGCAAGGAGCTTCACGGACGCTTCTACCGGGTCCTACATGGGCCCGATGCGATTTAGTGACCTTTTCGGGGAAACCGAAGGTTTTGTCTTTGCGATTATGGACGAAGTTATGATGACGAACAACTACCGGAAATACATTGTAAAGGATGGCACAGTTGACATCTGCCGGGCATGTCACCGGCCGGGTGAATCTATCCGTCACATTATCTCCGGTTATTCTAGTCTGGCTAACGGAGACTATTTGCATAGACACAACCTTTTAGCCAGGATTATCCATCAGCAACTTGCTCTTAAATACAATCTTGTGGAATCGGAAGTGCCTTACTATAAGTATGTGCCCGACCCAGTTCTCGAAAATGGCAATGTCACGTTGTATTGGGATCGGTCTATCATCACTGACAGGACTATTGTTGCCAATAAACCTGACATAGTGGTGATAGACCGACTAGAGCGTCGCGCAATGATGTTGATATAGCGGTCCCCCGTGACGAGAACCTCGTGAAAGCTGAGAGAGATAAGAAAAGCAAGTATCTTGATCTGGCTCGCGAGTTTGTTGACATGTGGGATGTGAATACAGCAGTCATTGTGCCGATATTCGTTACGGCCAATGTTATAATAGCCAAGAGCCTCGACGAACATCTGAGGAGGCTCTCGTTGGGCAGCTGGATCAAGGGCTTGATCCAGAAGGCGGTACTCCTGGACACGGCGCGTATAGTCAGGAGGTTCCTCTCTCAGGAGCCCTGACCACCGGTAGCTGTTCCCAATACCGGTGGGCTACTATTTTTGTATTTTTAAATGTTTTTTATTTTATTTTTTATAGAATAATATTTAAAAATGTAAAAAAAAAATGAATAACTGGAATAATTTACTTTAATATTATAAAGAGGATTTTTTTTTTGTTTGTTTATATATATATAGGCTCCGAAACTACTGGACCGATTTGAAAAATTCTTTCACCAATAGAAAGCTACATTATTCCTGAGTGACATAGGCTATTTTTTAATCCCGAAAACGGGTCCTGTGGAGTGGCCCACGGGAGCGAAGCCGCGGGGAACAGTTAGTATATTATATAGTTTTCTGACCAAGATCTTCCGTCTGAGTGGGGTAGGGCCTTAAGTATAACGTTCATTTCATATAATTTTTAATGCTCTTTTTATATAACGTTCATTTGACCTAATTTTCACATTAACTTATTTTCTAAGGTAACGCACCGTTCTTGAGAGGAACAAATTATTGTAACCTAACCTTAAAACACTAAAGTTGCTTCTGCATTCTCTCCGGCGCTGCAGGAAGTGCAAATCCTTCACCCTGACCTAACAAAGGATAGGCACCCGTGCGAGCAGTAACGTCTGAGGTTCACCACCGGCAAGCTGAAGCTGCAGAGATGAGCGGGTGGGGGTTGCTATCCCTTCACGACACCGCTTTTTATATACACTCTAGGGGTAGCAGCCAAATACTACGTGAAGTCGAGGTGCCCCGATTTGGTTTTTGGAACAGATTCGATCTATTTCTAAATTATATTAAGCGTTACTTATGAATTTCGAATTTTATAGTAACTGAATATTATACTAATATACTAGTTCAAATGCAAATACCGTGAACACACATACACATACTTGATAGAAAAATAGATTGCTGCAGGGTTGCCTGGAAATATCTAGCCGCAATCACCTTAATTAAAGAAATTGAAATTTATGTTTGATAGCTAAGCCCCAATATACAAGTTTCTCAAGGCAATCCAATGTCATTTTAAAGAAAGTTTTGTAGAAAAAATAAGGTTGCAGCTCTCAGTTAGCCGCAATCTGTGAGTTGCCAGTTTTACTTCAAAACATGACAAAGCATAAATTGCGGCTAACTGAGAGCTAGATGGTATTACATACGCACCCACGATGTAGTAGATATTCCTAGTATAGTGCAAACTTCAAAAAAAGAACACAAAATAAAAACTAAATCTAGTTGCGGCTAGATGCAGTCAGGCAACACAATAGTAATCTTTTTTACTATCAAGTATCAATTACAAAAATCTACTTAATAACAAAAACAAAATACATGCAGATTTGCAGTGGGAATTATATTAATGCTGAAGAACGAACACTTTTGTTTGAACGCCACGATAATACCAGGCAGATTTGAACATTGGATAGTCCAATTCTAAAGGAAAGTTATAGGCCAGTAAACATCACAGTTCGACCCCTAGAAGCTAAAAACCAAAGCAAAAAGAAGAAACAGCGAGCGAACAGCGAGGCCGGCCGGTGATATCGAGGGCCAAATATTAACTAATTAAACTACTTATATAAAACTACTGGCGCATATTGGAATGTTATATATGGTACAGTATTATTTTTCTTGTATTTCAAATTCAAAAGCGATATCTATCTGCTCATTTCTTAATGTTCACGATTAAGGTCAACGCCGCCGGCTAGTACCTACACGGCGAGCCAACAAAGGAGAATCATTGAAAATCTAATTGAGCTAGGTAGGAATAACGATTTTGAACTGATTACAGTAAAAAAAAACAGATTTTCTTTAACCACGTCAATGCCGACGAATAATTCCAACACTAGTATTTTTATCGCGTCGGTTTCAGACACAGCCTGTATAGAGGAGGAAACAGAAATATAAATTTTTGGTAGGTTTTCACTATAAGCGGAAACGAAACTGGGAAAACGCTAGTACTCAATGTATTTGATATTATAATAAGCATACCATTAACTTGAAGTTCCTCCTTTGGCTCAACAATATCTGCTAGTGTCTCACAATCAGCTGGTAATTCTTCTTTGACAGCACGGCTTTCTGTTTGACATTCACCAACTATATCTAAGTACTCCATCGGCGATATAACAAAACCATTGTTAAATGCCAACATCTTTGGGCTTACTAAAGGATTTCGCTGTAAAAAGATGATTCTAGTATTAGATGGCTGACCATATATTATAGACAGAGACTCCTCCATACCTCTGGAATGTTAAGTTGTTGTTCCTAGCTGCCATATACAGCGTACCCCAAAACATAACGTCAAGCGGTTACGGGGTGCTTGAACAAATACGTAGCAAGTATTGTATTATTATGAAATCTTGATTAAATGGGCTATTTTTCTAAAAGCCTTGACTCAGGTACTTGAGTACTTTAATTTTTGAATATTGATGTGTCAAAATTACTTTAGTGGACTAAAAATTTTTAACCAACACAATCAATTTTTTTTTAGTATACTATGTTATTTATTATATTTATGACTACGATCAACAGTATTGCTATAAATTGAAGATAACATTAAAAAAATTGTGTAAATTTTAACATTTTAATAAATATTGTTATTAGCACTTAACCTGAACTTATATATTTAATGTAAGTCTGAAATAGCCAAGTCAAAGGCCTGTGGGTTTCCCAGAGGTGGATTAATTAACCAGAGTTAAAGAAGAACACCACCAGAGATCACTTCCTCACACGAAAAGAAGAAGAAGAAGCACGTAACCTGGTGGTGTAGATGTTTTTCTTCTTTTTGCCAGAACTTGTTCAAACTAGCGCATCGCCCCATACTCGCTAGACATATAATTTTTGGACACGCTATGTAGATATCTTTCAATTGACTGCCTGTAATAGTCCATAATAACTGGATGCAGCTAGATTCAAGTATTTTACATGAAACGTATATCATAATTTTATTTGGAAAGAAGTGTTGTTGATGATTAGACTTCGAAATTGGACATTAGGATTATGTTGAAGACTACCTCACCTCATAATCCTCATCCAGCATCTGAGCAAACAGTTCTTTGGCTTCCAGACATTTTCTCTGGAAACGGCAGCATTGTTTTAGTTTGGAGCAACAGAAGTAACAAAGAACTCGAAGAAGGCGAAGAACTCGTCCCAGTTTCCATGCAAGAGGGGGAGCGTTGTCATCTGCTAGGAGTACCATATCTCCAACATCCAGCTTCGACGTATCTGCTCGCCATTTTGTCCTCTGTTGCAATTCGCACAGATATTCTTTTTGCCACCTTTTCCAAAAGTGATGTTGTGTCTTCTCTAGGCGTTGATATCGTCGCAGCTGACTTTCCTTGACTTCTACCAGGTTAGGTGCTGGCAGAGCGGTCAACGGCCTCCCAATGATGAAGTGCCCTGGGGAGAGGGGAAGGAGGTCGTTAGGACTGGATGAGAGTGGACACAAGGGACGGCTATTGAGAATCGCCTCCACTTGTGTAAACAAAGTTGAAATTTCTTCAAAGGTGAAGTGGCTATCGCCAATAACACGTCTTAAAAAATATTTTGCCGACTTAACACCGGCTTCCCATATGCCACCGAAATGAGGAGTGTAAGCCGGAATAAATTTAAATGTGATTGATTGCTGACTTGCAAAATCAGACAGAGGCTCGTGGTGATCTCTTATAAACGCTCCTATTTCTTTCGCGGCAGCTACAAAGTTGCCTCCGTTATCGCTGAATATTTCCGTTGGCTTACCACGACGAGCTATAAACCGCCTGAGTGTCATTATAAATGCCTCCTTTGTTAAGTCGCTGACAGCTTCTAGATGGATGCACTTATAACGCAAACAAACAAAAAGACATAGATAACATTTAACTACACGGCTCCCACGGCCTTTACGATTAATAATATAAAATGGGCCAGCAAAGTCCAAACCAACAGATATAAAGGGATAGTCAGATTTTATGCGCTGGGCCGGTAAGTTACCCATTTTAGGTTGTAACGTCGCGCCTCGTAGTCGTCTACATCTTACGCAAGTATTGACTGTGCGCCTAGCAAGACACCTACCATTAATTGGCCATACTGCTTCTCGCACAGACGCCAACAACAATTGCGGACCAGCATGCATATTGCTTAAATGTTCTCTTTTGAAATATAATTTAGTTAATCTATGTGAAGCATGAAGTAAAATCGGATGTTTCTTTTCAAAAGAATGACCTGACGCATCTATTCGTCCACCGACTCGAATTAATTTATGTTCGTCTAAGAACGGCGATAACGATAATAACTTACTTTTGTTATTTAAAGACTTACCTTTCACTAATAGATCGTATTCAATAGGGAACGTCTGACCTTGAGAGATAACGCATAGCGAGTAGAATGAGTCACGTAGCTCATTTACTGACAATATACCTACACGCTTATTATGTTTGTTTTTAAGGTTAAAAATGAATCTACGTATATAAGCAAATGATCTTTGCAACTTAGTTAACGATGAATATTTATCAAAGTCAATGACGGGTTGATCAATTATTGTCGAATGATGCGCCCGTAACTCTGGCAGATCTTCCGAATCATTGATATTTAACTTAGGCCATTGAGATTCATTTTTAAATAAAAAACTAGGCCCTGTCCACCACAGTGTCATTGATATAAAACGTTTAGCATCTACTCCCCTTGATATTAAGTCAGCAGGGTTGGAATCCGTCGGAACATATCGCCACGCTGAAGCAGACGTTAGTTCCTTAATTTCAATAATACGATTAGCTACGAACACTTTTAATTTACTGATATCGCTACGAATCCAACACAATACTACTGTCGAATCGCACCAGTGTACTAGTTTGTCCGGCTTGTACCGAATTGAGCTAATTACAGATTTTGTAAGTTTAGCAGCAAGTAAGGCCGCGCACAGTTCCAGGCGGGGTATAGTAGTAGGCTTCAATGGCGCTACCTTTGACTTCGCGCACAATAATCTGACTGTGACGTCACCATTGAGACTAATTGTTTTCATGTAAATACACGCGCCATACGCATTCTGTGAAGCATCACTAAATGAATGTAACTCGATGTATTTAAATGAGTCACCTAGAACTAACCTTGGCACCTGTAAAGAAGGCAAGTATTTTATGTTTTCAGAAAACTTAATCCATTCGTCTCTTATCTCCCGAGGGACTGGCTGATCCCAGTCCAGCTTTTGTTGCCAAAGTCTTTGCAACATTATCTTCGGTTTCACTACAACTGGACTTAATATACCCAATGGATCAAATATCTTGAAAGCGTTTGACATGATAAATCGTTTGGTTATTATTTGATCATTATCATGTGAAAATCCTTTTATTGGAAAGTGCAAGGCATCGGTTGAAGGTGTCCAGCCTAACCCTAGTGTACTTGAAGACTCACTAAAAATTAACTTGTCTTGTTCATTCATAACAACATTATTAAAAATGGAAGGATGATTAGTTTTAAACTTTCTTAAATTGAAACAAGCTGACTTTAATGCTTCAGAAACAGCTTTATGTATATATATTAATTGCTGTGAATCATTCGAACCCGTTATCAGATCATCAACGTAGAAATCCTTTTGAATAATGTCTTTAATGAAGTCATTATTCTGTTCCTGCCCTACCTGCCACAAACAGCGTGTGCTTAAGTAACTGGCGCTCGCTGTTCCGTAAGTTAAAGTATTGAGCATAAGCGTCTGAATGGGTTCGGATTCCTCTCCTCTCCATAGTATGAGCTGAAAATGCCTATCACTTTCGTGTACTAATATTTGGCGATACATTTTTTCTATATCTCCGGTGAGTAAGTACTTGTATTGCCTAGACCGTATCAAAATAGAAAACAGAGTATCCTGTACGTTTGGACCCACCATTAATATATCATTTAGTGAGCAACCGGAAGTGGAGGGAGCGGAACCATCGAACACTACACGAACCTTTGTGGATTCGCTTTCCTGTTTCAGGACTGCGTGGTGACACAGGTAATAACTTGGCGTTAAACTATCACTTAAACTAACATTTAACACTGATAAATGGCCTAATTCTTCGTATTCCTTAATGAATTTTGCGTATTCTACTTTTAAGTTATGGTTTCGTTTTAACCGTTTTTCCATATTAAGAAAGCGTCTCTTCGCTAACTTATAAGTATCGCCTAAACAATCAGTAGCATCCTTAAACGGTAATTTTACACAAAATCGACCAGTATTGGTTCTTGTTGTGTGATTGAGAAAGTGCTTTTCGCATTCACTTTCATTTTCAATCATAATTGATTTTCCAGGAATTTCTTCCAGATCCCAGAATTTAGTTAACATTTTTTCAATAATATCGTCCTTATCATTGTCTCTGGCAATTACACCATGATTACAATGTACCCTTTTTTGTGGCATCACTGATTGAATGGGACCGGATACTATCCATCCTAATTGTGAACTTCTTAGTTTCGGATTATTGACTCCTAAAGAAAACTGTTCATTACCTAAAATATCCCAAAATAGGTCTGCACCTATCAAAACATCTATGTCGGCTGGCTGATAAAACTTGGGATCAGCCAGTTGAATATTATGTGGTAGCTTCAATAAGCTGACATCGATGGGGATCTTTGGCAATCGACCCGTCAGTTCTTTTAATACAAAACATGAGCAATTTATGCTAAATTTACTATTTATTGATTGTAATTTAATATTACAGCTTTCAATAACATTTCTTATTGATGTGTTGCCTATGCCAATGACCTTTATAGTGTCAATGGGATGAGACTTTAATGACAATCTGGTCTTTAGGGACTCAGTTATAAAAGATGATTGACTGCCACAATCCAATAAAGCACGAACTTTGATCTTTCGCTGATCAAATGGATTCAATACCTCAACCATGGCAGTTGATAATATAATTTGACTTGTTTTTTTATCACAATAACTTGCTACTATCTCACCTGGTTCTTCGACCGTGGCGAGCTGGCTTGCCAAGGTTGGCGGACGGTGTAGCAAGCTATTATGTCTCTCATTGCAATCAGGCTCTTGGCAGGATCTGAACCGACAGTCCTTTACGAAGTGACCCTGTCTTAAACAGTTTATGCACAATTTATATTTTGTAACATCCGTCATTCTTTCATCAATACCCTTAGCCTTGAATGTTGGGCAATCATAAATTCTATGACCTTCATCACAAATAATACAAGCAAAACCCTTTGACCCTTTATTCTTATTATTATTGCTAGTGCTTGCAAAGGATTTGACCATACTATCCTGACCCTTTCTTTGACTATGAAAATTATTATTATGATTTGGATGTTTATTGTTAGGAGCCAAACGCTGAGGAGTCGGAGGGTTCTTCGAAGCCATAATATTGTCAGAATGATTGTTACTGCGGTTTGCGGACTCAAGAACGTTTGCGCGGTCTGCAATAAATTTAAAGAATTGCTCTAAATTTAGTTTCGCATCTGATATACCGTTGCGATGCTCCTCCCATTTCAGCAATGTTTGACTATCCAGCTTAGATGACAGTATGAATATGATTAAAACGTCCCAATTATCCGTTGGTTGTCCTAGGCTGACCAAAGCGCGCAGATTTTTGGAAATATGATCGACTAAATATCTTAAAGATCGCTCTGACTCACGAGGAAGTTGCTTTATGTTTAATAATGAATTAAGATGGTGATCTATTAATATTCTATTATTATTGTAACGGTCACAAAGCAGCTTCCAAGCTTCTGCGTAATTTTTAGCGGAAACTTCAAGATTAGTAATGATTCTGGCTGCGTCGCCTTGTAAATATGAATTTAAATAATAAAATTTATTAATTTCGGAAATATGATCATTGTTATGAATTAAACTCTCAAAAGTGTCTCTAAACTCTAACCAACGGAAATAATCACCGTTAAATCTTGTGATTTGAATTTGAGGGAGTTTCAACCCTACACTGTGATGATCTTCTGCACAACATGAAGCATTATGAACAGAATTGCGTCTTTGTTCGCATTCATTTTTTCGAGAAAACATGGCAACCAAATTTTTTGCAGTGGCTATGTTCATTATTATTTCTCTCTCAATATTATCGCGCTCGTCAATTTCAGCTGCAATGTTTTCAGGACTCAGAACCTCTATTTCACTTTGCAAGTCATCAACCCTAACAGATAATGCCTCAAACTTTGCAAGTTTTAAATTTAGTTCTGTTAATTGAATATCATTCAACTCATTTTCTTTTGCAATATTATGCAAATAATTTTTAAATTTAGTAATCTGTCCTTTGGCGGACGCTCTTTTTGTGAATAATTCTTTATACCGCTGCTTACTTTCAGCCATTGTGAATAAACAGCGCTAAGAAGTCAACTTTAAAAATGTTAGCGGGCAATTTACACAATGAAATTAAGAAAATGATTGGGCTCACGTTCCTCGTTTCGGTGTCACCTGCTGATAAGGAAGCCGGGTGCGCACGATCAGCCTTACGCCAACCGGACGGTCGGGAAGTTTTCGTTTGACCAGGCCGGGTGGCCGGTACCACTCGAAGGGGCGTGACCTGGAATAGTCGGCACACTATGGTGAATAAAAGCCAGAACTAAAAATAAAATGAATAGATGAGGTCCTTGAACGAGCCTATTTTTTTTGAAAATATAAATTTAATAATGATGCAGAATAGAACATTAACTTATAATTCGAATTCGTTATAATTAAACGATGTAATCTAGCGTTATTCTAAACTGTTTACCGATTTTATTTTTTGTTGAAGGTAGATGAAAAAGAAAATATCTGATGCAATTTTGCAATTCTTAGGGGATTTCGGCAATAATATGCACGAAAAATCTTTAATTTACACAAATGGTATGCTATTCTCAATATTTTAATAGATATTATAGGTATTTTGGATGAATGGATGGATTTTAAACGAAGGATGGGCACTTAACTTTGAGGTGACACGTTGACGCCCTGCTCGATGTGATGCTTTGGCTGCACCACTGCTCGAATCCTGGCTCCTTGTATTGACCAGGCGACAGTCCTCCATACGCTGGAACCCGTGGATTTTGTCCCTCCACTGCAGGTCTCCAAATCTTGAAGTTCGTTGCCGCTGCGCGCGTGTCGTACTCGTACCAATTTAATTTAACTTTATTTCTTTATTTCCGCGGATTCTTCTTTGTTCCCCTCATGGGCCACCATGTAATATCTTTGGAGGATATACTGGTGCCAATTAAAGTCCCAAGAATCGCAAATATGTTTATTATATAAAAAAAAAGATGTTACACGGACGTTGGTTCTTAGGCAAGTGAAGTATGACTATACAATATTATAGAAGAAAAAAGTTACGCCTGCTTGAGTATTAAGAGCTCATCATACGACGCATCGCGTGATTGCCGTTACTTTTGTTGAAGGCGTTATGGCCTGAACACAAGCAGTGTTTGGAGTCCTTTTTACGCAGTCCACTCGCAACGAGTTGAAAGCATACAGCGAGCCTTCACGAGACATCTTGCCATCTTTTCAAGAGGTTTTTCACACAGGAAGCCCTACAAGGAGCGTCTAACCCATTTAAAAATGATTACCCTTCGTGATCGTAGACGTCTCATGGACTTATGCTTCCTCCATAAGGTCATTAACGGTAGTGCTCAATGCAGTTGCCTCTTGCAGAACGTTTCCTTGACAGTTCCAAGAACTTACCCACGGACCAAAAAATATAAAAAGTTTTTGATATCCCTTTCGCCAAAACTAACCTAGGCTTACAATCGCCCGTTGTCAGAATGAGCAACGAATATAATAATGCAGTCTTAAACTTGCCAGAACTAGATATATTTTACGACAAGCTACCGAGTTTTAAAAGAAAAATCACACTGTTCCTGTCAGATTGTACATAGTTTTTTTTTTAGCTCTTTTTTTTTGTTTTTACTTTATAATTTTTTAATGATTTCGATTTTTATTTTCTAATGATATTATTTTGTATCGTTGTTTTTTATTATTACTGATTTTCCTTGCCTTTCCTGTAGTAAGAGTTCAGGTCGGATTGCGCGGCACGCTAGCATTAATGATCTCATCCGTCGTGCTCTTGCCACCGCCGGGGTGCCAGCTATCTTAGAACCCAATGGCCTGGCACGTGTCGATGGGAAGAGACCAGATGGTATGACCATAATGCCATGGAAGTTGGGTAGGTCTTTGGTGTGGGATGCAACTTGCGTCGACACCCTTGCACCATCCCATCTTCCTAGCACGGTGGGCTGCGCTGGGGCGGCTGCTGCAGGTGCTGAAAACCTCAAACGGCGCAAATACAACAACTTAATTGGTAATTATGTTTTTGAGCCGTTTGGGGTTGAAACACTAGGGCCATGGGGTCCGAGTGCACACCTATTATTTCGGGATATCGCCAAGCGGTTGGTCGACTCTTCACGTGACCAGAGGGCTGGCGTTTTTTTTGACCAAAGAATCAGCATTGCCATCCAACGTGACAATGCTGCCAGCCTTCTGGGCACTTTTCCTGTTGACAGCGATGTGGACGAATTTTTTGACGCCCCGTAATTGTACATATTAGTTTTTCTTATTTTAGTTCTAATATTAGTTTGTAAATAATGTACATTAGATATAATTATTAATTAATTTCAAATAAAAGACTATCATTACTCATAGCTAACATATTAGCCTAAAAGGAATACAACCTAAGCAAGGAACACGGTAACCTTAGGTCATTTCCCACTTAAGTTACGAATATCCAAATCTCCCTCGAATTTCTTAAATCACAAGTGCCACGTAGTAGATAAAATACACCATCTCACGATGGCATCATTGAAAGCGATCTGTTAGGCGCTTTCGGTGGTAACATAGATTATCTTAAACAAGAAATCAAATTTAATAAATTAACAATAACACTCAAATTCAACGATTGATTCATCTATTCCAGTTAGATCCGAAATGGTAATGGAATGCTCTGTCTCCCACCCTGAAATAAATTGCTTAGTCAAAACAAAAGATAATAACAGAGTCAATATAATTGAAACCAATATATCCGATTTCCCAATACAACTTAAATTAAATTTGAATCTTGCTATGATTTCAGTCGAAATGCTCTCTGAATCACCTTAACGTGACGAATGCCCTATTAATACTATAGAGTCTGGCCAACGAAAGCGTGATCTGGGGTATTTTCAAAGTTGGGGAATGGCAACATTATTAATCTGTGTATTGTCTGTGATTGCGATTGTTAGTATGACTTGGTAATCTTGATCCATGTTGTCTGATTGTTATATATTTACGATATGATGATACCTTTTCTTATGTTTATGTTTCAATGTTCCTCATTTGGCCGAATAACTGCAGAAGACTGGCAAAATTGACGGACCATGTAATATATGTGACAAATAATATAAACAAAGAGATCACATAACAGAAGAAGTATTAAAAAATTATATAAGTGTAGATACAGATGAATACTTAGAGGTTGAATTTTTGGACTATGATTTTGAGTATGATGATTAAATAATTAATAAATTAAATGTTAAGTGGGTTAATATTATGTACATACTAATAAATAAATCTACACACTCTTTTTTAACTCACATCCATGACAGTCACGGCTCCGTCACACTTCACCAAACGGAGCTAATAAATCAAAATATAAATTATAATAAATACAAATAATACAAGTATCAAAACTTTTAACTAGAGGTGATATCACATTAGGATTTTTTGAATTTGCCGCGTTTTTCAGATCACACTTTCGTTGGCCAGACTCTATCTCCTCAAAACTTATCTCAGCACTAAAGAAGTGCTTAAACAACTGTGCTTGAACATGACATTTAAATTCTGAAACATTTCAAGCTCTTCATCAAACCTGCTAATTACTCGGACATATTTAATTTATTAGGTTACCCGTTGACAATAACGAGTGCGCTACAACACGAAATGAAAACAACAAGTAACGCACCCATCAACGTCAAATCCTACAGATTTCCCGCATGCCATAAACAAAAAGTTCAAAACCAATTACTGAGATGCTTAACGATGGCATTATGAAACTTTCTATGTCTCCATGGTCCGCATCTATTTGGGTCGTTCCAAAGAAATCAGATGCCTCCGGACAACGAAAATGGAGAGTTGTCATAGATTATAGAAAACTAAACGACATCAATATCGGAGACTCTTATCCTATCCCCAACATCTCTGAAATACTAAATCATCTAGGAAATCTAAATACTTTTCAACGCTAGACCTAGCTTCTGGATTCCATCCAAAAACCTAGAACTAGTTTTCCAATCTATTAGAGACTTTAATCTTAAACTGCAACCCGACAAATGCGAGTAGCTTCGAAAGAAAGTTTCCTATCTTGGTCACCAAATCACTGATGATGGTGTCAAACCTGATCCTGAAAAATCAAAGCCGTATCTAATTTCCCAAAGCCTAAATGCGCAAAAGATATAATCTCATGTCCTACTATCGCAAGTTCATACCTGTCTTTTCTAAACTCGCTACTAGCTTTCACGCTCGTCGTCAGCTGGCCTGTCGTCCCCGCCGTCTGCGTGCTCATCCTAGAACAGAGAGGCACCTCCACCTTGACATCGACGGGGCTGTCATTTCCGCTGTTCTGGTCAACATCGTCCTCTAACAGGCAGCTCTCTCCGTCGGTGTGATCACCATCGCCATTAATTGTGTGGCTTTCTCCGCTAATGTGGTCAACGATGTTCTCACTGCACCGTATGTCGTTTTGTGTTTGTACGTCCATTGATCACGATACTAGAAAATAAATGTGCATTAACATCTTTACACAATACATTGGGTTGTTTTTAGGGTTCCGTACCCAAAGGGTAAAAACGGGACCCTATTACTGAGACTGCGCGGTCCGTCTGTCTGTCTGTCTGTCACCAGGCTGTATCTCATGAACCGTGATAGCTAGACAGTTGAAATTTTCACAGATGATATATTTCTGTTGCCGCTATAACAACAAATACTAAAAACAAAATAAAATAAATATTTAAGTGGGGCTCCCATACAACAAACGTGTTTCTTTGCCGTTTTCTTGCGATAATGGTACGGAACCCTAGGTGCGCGAGTCCGACTCGCACTTGGCCGGTTTTTTATCTCTGTTTATATATAAAAATAAGTTTCCTTGAATTAGGGAAATGTACATGGGGCGTAGGAAGATCGATTAATTTATACATTTTTACAAAAGAAAATTTTGTAACTAGTGTGCAATTGTTTTCAGTAGTTCTCAGTATCAGTAATGGAACACATTTCCAATAATTGTTCAATACCTACCTTTTTCATATCCGATTTGAAATCTATGAAATATGGACACAATCTATTCGTATAAATATAATTCAAAGAACCAGTGGCACCCGGTGGAGCAGTAACAGGGGCGCGGGGTACCCAGGAGGGGTTATAAGTGATAATCGTATTGAACCTTCGTTGTCCATTTTTGCGTTCATTTTCGCTTAGCCGAAATCTTTTGAGCCTTGATTTTTATTCATTTTTTCACATGATCCTTACAAATTTTAGCTTAATAGATAGGGTTTGCACACGTACTCAATTTACAGTTATAGGTATTATATACACATTTTGCCATAATTAAAATGTTTCTAGAACAAAAACAGGAAAAAATCCGGTTTGTTTACATTGTCATTATAATGATTAGCGATTATCTCGTATACGCGTGAACCGATTTATATAATTCAAACGGATAAAATGGTTCTAGGCCAAGACCTTTTATTTGACTTCAAAATCAAAACAAAAAGTCACATTTTCAACATGTATCGCTAATCAATTCTTTAAAAAACTATCTATTCTTCTTCTATCTTTAATTTATTTGACAACCATTATTCTGTCTAAATACTACTTAAGTAAGTAACAATTTGTAACATTAATATTCTTGAGAACAATCGAAAAAATGTGGGAGTTTTTTCCCAACATCTGGCATTCTTATACGCACACAGATGTACGTGTCCCTACTGTGCCGCTCCCCTCTGTCACGCACACTTATATAGATTGTGGTACCGCTCTCTTGTTCCATACGCTCTATCTGTTTACTGTTTAATCTGAGTTGTCGGAGCCATTAGCAGGTTTGATGAAGAGCTTAAAATTAACATTTGGCAGTAGGAGTGAGCTCATATTATGATTGATATATGGTACATCATATTATGTTGATTTACCTTATTTCAGTCGTACCTTAGTTCTTCTCCGTCGTAAGAATCGATCAGTTACGAATTGTTCTTAATAGTACGAAGGTGCACCACTAGAGGGTGACACAAGCACATAAACAAAGCCCAGGCATACGAATTTCACCATCATGGAGGAGGTTTTGAATGTACTAAAACAAATACAAAAGGAATTGGATGTGCAGAAAACAACAATCCGGGAAAGTGGAGAAAGGGTCGCTAAACAAGTTACACAGAATATCAATATTATGCTAGAAGAAAAATTTTCTACTTGGGACGAAAAGCACGAAAAATTAAAAGAATTAGTGGAAAACCAGGAGAAAATAATCTACTTCATGGAAAAACAGGCAAGGCAAAGAAATTAGTTTTTTTTTTCGGTATCGAAGAAACAGAATCGTCTTATGAAAACCTAGAAAACAACATTATCAAATGGATAGAACAATACTTATCTATCAAGTTAAACTACTTCGATATACAAGAAGCAAGAAGACTAGGAAAGAAAGGCGACAGACCACGACCAATAGTCGTGACTTTTTCAACGCTAGGAATAAAAATAAAAATTCTTAAGCAAAAACAGATACTGAAAGATACTTCATATTACATTCAGGCGGACTATCCAAAACACGTGCTAGAAAAGAGGAAAGAATTAAAAGAACAGCAAAAATTTGAGAGAGAAAAGGGAAACATAGCCACAATAAAAATATGACAAACTTATCATCACCGAAACCATGAATAAAAGAAAAAATCTTTATCACCCGAAAACAGCACCGTACCAAAACAAAATAAAAAAAACTCAAGCCAATAAAAGGAACAAGCCACAGCAAAAAGGCTCGACAGCACAGAGACCAAATAGCATTTCAGAAGAAGTAATAAAACCTGGCATCTTAAACTTTTTAGTTAATAAAAATAAAACTAAGACAAATAACACCCAGGATATAATCGAGACAAATATATAGAAACCAAGCCCCTCCTCCTACATAGATCTAAACAAAAATGAAACTATTTTAACCAGACACAAGAAACATCTTCCAACCCGGCTGGTCACCGTGGAAGAATATGACCACAACCCTCCGAAAGAAACTACACAGACGGATTTCAGGAAAAATAAGCGATTAACTCAATTAAAAATCGCAACTTATAACGAAAGGACCTTATCGTCATACGAACGCTTACTGGAACTAGAAGAAGCAATACAGGAAATTAATTACTACATAATAGGCATTTCAGAAATGAGACGAAATGGTAACAAAATAGAGGAATATGAGAACTTTATACTCTGCCACATAGGATGTATACCGGGTAAATATGGAGTAGGCTTCATTATAAATAAGTCTCTCAAAACAACATAGAGAGCTTTATTGGATTAACAGATCGTGTGGCAACGCTAAACTTGAGCTTTCAAGGATGTATGATATCCATTATACAAGTATATGCACCGACCGACGCAGCGAGTGAGGACGAAATAGAAGAATTTTATAAGACCATAGACAAAGCGATGGAAAACACTTATAAAAACATTATATTAATGGGTGACTTTAACGCGAAGGTTGGTGCTCCCAAAGATGGTGAGCATTTAACAGTGCAACAACATGGATATGGCGAAAGAAACGACGAGGGCAGAGACTTTTAGACTACGCACTTGAACATAATCTAACCGTCATCAACACATGCTTCAAGAAAAACCATAATAGAAGATGGACCTGGCGATCCCCAAACGGAAAACACAAAAACGAGATCGACTATATTCTATCGAACCAACGAAAAATATTCCTCAATTTTGAAGTCATGAATTTAAACTATCCGTCAGATCATAGACTAATTAGAGCATCAGTAAAAATTACCAAACAAAAACAAAGCAGAACTAAATTTACAAACAAAAAATCATTCCAACTAAATAACAAAGAAGAAATAACAAAATATAATAAAAACCTAAGGTCAATGCTACTCTACCCAACCATCAACTTGCAAAATACCTCGGTACAAGCCTATTATGATAAAATAACGGACGCTATTAGCCAGAGCCAGAAAAAAGCTAGAGAAGATGCGAGAAATACACAAAAACACCACAAAATACTATCAGATCGCACAGCTATGTTATTAAAAAGGAGAAAAAAACAACAAAATTAAACTCGCTCGATGAAAAACGAACTCTCCGCTCTCTACAAAATAACAAATAAATACATAAAAAGGGATTATGCTAAATATAGACAAGGTACCATAGAAAGGCACTTACAATGTACAGGAAGCACAAAGAGGGCCTTTAAGGAGCTCAGAACAAGCAAGACATGGATAGAGGGGCTAGACAAACAAGACAGATCTTTGTGCAAACGAACTGACATTGTTAAGGCGGCATCAGACTTCTATAGGAAATTGTACAGCGATAAGACTCAAAAGACTAGCATCCCAATTACTATAAATGAAAGCGTTAATGAACCAGCAATTAAACCAGTCGACGAAATTGAAATCATAGAAACAATTAATTTGAAATTAGAAAAAAGCCCTGACAACACACATCACAACACACAAATGAACACACAAATCACAAATGAATTATTGAAAACAGCACACGCAACATTAGCCGAACCATTAGCGAAACTATTTAACTTAATACTGCAAAATTCTGAAACACCCTTGCAATGGTCTGAATCAAATATAATACTTCTCTATAAAAAAGGCGACCCGAAGGATATTGGCAACTACAGACCGTTAAGCCTGTTACCAAGCATCTACAAACTCTTCTCTACCATTATAAACAAAATAATCAGTAGTACATTGGAAGCAAAATATTCGGTAGAGCAAGCAGGCTTCTGAAAAGGATTCTGTACTGTTGACCATATCCACACACTTGATCTAATTATAGAAAAGTATCAAGAACAACAGAGACCGCTATACATAGCGTTTATCGATTATCAAAAAGCTTTTGATACGGTAACAAATATAAGTATATGGGTAAGCTTAAAACAACAGGGAGTAGCAGACATATATATAAAGGCCTCAAAAGCATATACAACAACAACAAGGGTAGAATCAAGCTTGAAATAAATAAAATAAAGGGCACTTAAGATTCGCAGATGACCCAGTGTTGTTATCGGAGTCCAGTTCCCAGCTACAGCTCATGATCAAAGTTTACATCTAGCTAGTGTCAAGGTGGGATTACAAATTAATCTCACTAAAACTATGGCAATGACGAATAGGACGAGAAGATGGAACAATTAATGGAGAGCCACTTGAATATACAGATAAGTACATCTATCTGGGTAAGCAAATCAGTTTTGACAGAAAAAATAAAGAACTTGAAGCCGAAAGAAGAGTACAACAGTCATGGAAAAGATACTGGAGTTTAAAGGAAATCTTTAAAAGCAACCTCGCTATAACCATCAAAACGAAAGTTATGAACTCCAGTCTCTTACCATGCTTGACGTACGGATGCCAGACGTGGAAGTTCACCTCAAAATTAAAAAATAAAATTACAAAATGCCAACAAGGACTAGAGCGCAGCATGCTTAAAATAAAGAAATTATATAAAATACGACATACTAAAATAAGGTCAATAACCAAATCAACAAATGCACTGAATTTTGCGCAACAACTTAAGTGTTTGGAGGTAGGTGAAACAGGGTGTAAAGTCTGTTATGTCTGGTCCGGGCAACTGCCCAACGGTTATTGTCGGACTGTTGTATGTGTTCAAATCGCGCCGAAAACTTTGCTTGCGCGATACAGGATTTGTGTGACGTCATGTCATTAGTTTGTAAGTGGCGGCGTCGGTGCTGCTACATCACTCCCCTTCAGAGACCGGAGGTCGATAGCAGGTTGAGTCGTCCGTACATCTTGTGATGCGTGCCTGGCCAGTGGAAGGTTGGTTCCCGTGAGTCGGAACCGGAAGTCGCAGAGTTCGCGGTGAGTCGGAACTGTATGCGGTTGTGCCCCAGTAAGTCGGGTGATGATATCCCAGTGAGTTGGGATAATAATGTTGCTAGCTACAGTGGTTTGGAGCGGTGATGATGTCCCAGTGAGTCGGGACAGTGCTGCTGGCTCCAGTGGGTCGGAGCGGTGATGAAAGAAGCTGAGGGTGATGACCAAGAATGCGCGTCCGCTGCATGCTGGTGGTCATGATACCCCCGTAGATGCCGTGGGTACTGGCTGGCTGTGTGACTCGCTGCTCAAAAGCTTGATGAAGTGATGATGATGTCACGATGAAGTAGCTCTGCACGAAGGCTGCGCTGGTGTTCATGTTCGAGGGTGACCAGTTTGGAGGTATGCGGAACAGGGTGGAAAATCCCACCAAACCATCATAGAATAGGGAGTTTAGGAACGTGAGGTGTGAGGTTGGTGGAGTAACACAATAAAAGTCAAAATGTGGGTACTCACTATTTCTATTGTTCATCACACAAAACACATAAGGAAATAATAGTCAGAAGGAGGATCACAGAGAGTTTAGAGTCACAATAACAGCAAGGTCTACAGCACAATACACACAGAACAGAAACACAGATATGCATATAGTTCTAGCACGGGTCGCGTAAACAATGCGGTAGCGAGAGCGTGATAGCTGTTGCAAGAGTTGAATACCGACTGACGGTGCGTCTCTGCGGGTGGCAGAATATGGTTAGAGGCTCGCGGTGCAGTACCGCAGTAGCGGTTGCGGTAACGTTCAACTGTATGTATGTATGTGTGTTAATGTTATTAAAATAATATATAAATAAATATAACGATATTGTATGTGTATCCTGTATGTTTGTGTATTAAATAAATAAATAAACTATGTGGGTAAATAGTGTACCCTACATCACTCCCCTCCAGAGACCGTCAAGGGCGATAAAAATCTGTGAACTTGACTTGACGACCGGAACGAGTGGTATACTCATTGCTATTGCTAGATGGAGTGACTTCTTCTGGTTCAGCTTTGTCAGCCAATATGTAGGCTGGCTTGAGGCGGTCAATTGTGACCGAGACCTCTTTGCCCTTGAAAAGAATTTTAAAAACTTTGTCACCTCTTTGCAGAACTTTGTGAGGACCTGTGTAGGCTGGTTGTAACGAGCCACGTAATGCGTCTTCACGAAGGAACACGTGATTAGTGGTCTGCAGATCCTTGAATACAAATATGCTGGTTCTGTTGTGACGTGAAGCTGGGGTTGGTTGCAGGTTTTGTGCAAACTTGCGGATGCGAGCGACGAATTCCGTGATGTCGGTCGTTCCTTCATCACGGGGAGAGAAAAATTCTCCCGGGAGTCTTAGCGGTTCGCCGTATACTAGTTCGGCGGAAGACGCTTGGACATCCTTTTTGAATGCGCTCCTTATTCCAAGCAATACCCACGGTAAGGACTCTGTCCACCTTTCATTAGCATGGCACGTGATGGACGCCTTGAGTTGCCTGTGAAATCGCTCCACCATGCCATTACACGCCGGATGGTATGCCGTTGTCCGTTTGTGCTGAAAACCAGCCAACTTGGACAATTGCTCGAACAGGGCCGATTCGAACTGACGGCCCCTGTCCGTAACAATGTCTGCAGGACAGCCAAACCGGGCAATCCATCCAGACAGCAGTGCTTTAGCTACTGTCTCGGCAGTAATGTCGACGATAGGTACCACTTCGGGCCACCTGGTAAATCGGTCGACTGCCGTCAGACAGTACCTGAAGCCTTGCGAAATTGGGAGCGGGCCCACAAGGTCGATGTGGACAGTGGTGAACCTTGCACGTGGAAGATGAAACGACCCTAATGGCGCTGTAACGTGGCGGCTCACTTTGGCCCGCTGGCATTGAAGACAAGCTCGCGCCCATTCCCTGCAGTCCTTCCTAACGCCTGGCCAAACAAAGCGCTCTGCGATTAATTTGGCAGTCGCTGATACACCTGGATGACTGAGGGAATGCAAGCTGTCGAAGACTTGTTTTCGCAGCATTTTGGGTACAAATGGTCTAGGAGGCGCTGTACTGACGTCACAGTACACAGGTGTACGCTCCCCGGAGATCTGCACCTTATCTAGTACTAGAGATGATCCTTCCTGAAGGAGTTTGGCTAGCTCGGGATCCGAAGCTTGTGATTCCGCGAGGTTGACGAGGCTGACCGGTACCTGAAGCTCCTCCACGCGAGATAAGGGGTCGGCTACGACATTGTCCTTGCCGGAAATGTGCTTTATGTCGGTGGTGAACTGTGCGATGAAGTCAAGGTACCGGAATTGCCTAGGTGAGCAGGTCTTCTTCCTCTCATGGAATGCGAAGCTAATCGGCTTGTGGTCCGTGTAAACGACGAAGTGTCGTGCCTCCAGCATATGGCGGAAGTATTTGATGGCCTCGTAAATGGCCAGCAGTTCCCTGTCATAGGGAGAATACTTTGCTTGCGGGGGGTTGAGCTTCCTGGAGAAGAAAGCTAACGGCTGCCAACCATCATTACTAAGCTGCTGTAACACCGCGCCGATTGCAGTATCCGACGCATCGGTAACCAATGCGAGTTTGGCGTTGCAATCGGGGTGCGCCAATAGAGTAGCGTTGGCTAGGCTTTCCTTGCAGTCCTTAAATGCTTGCAAAGTACTCTCCGCGAGACATATGGGATGCGAGCCCTTTACGTTGCCAATCAACAGGTTGTGAAGCGGCGCCTGGATCTGAGCTGCATGTGGGATGAATCGCCTGTAAAAATTTATCATACCCAAGAATCTACGCAGCTGACGGACATCTTTGGGTGGTGGGTACGTCTTGATGGCCTCGACCTTGGAGTCAAGTGGTTTAGTGCCTTTCTCGGAGATGTGGTAACCTAGAAAGGTTACCTCCGAGACACCGAAAACACACTTGGACGTGTTGACCAGCATGCCAAAGTCCTTTAACCTGCCGAAGATGGTGTGGAGGTGTTGCTCGTGCTCTGCTTCTGTTTTGGAAAAAATTAAGAAATCATCCAAATAACAATAGCAGAAGTCCAAACCTCTGGTCATCTCGTCGACGAAACGTTGAAACGTTTGGCCCGCGTTACGCAAACCAAACGTCATGTACGGGAATTCGTACAAGCCGAACGGTGTGGTGATCGCCGTTTTGGGGATGTCGTCCTGGCTGACAGGTATCTGATTGTAGGCTTTCACGAGGTCAATTGTACTGAAAACCTTGCAGCCTGAGATACTGTGTGCGAAATCATGTATGTGCCTTATCGGATACCTGTCAGGAACGGTTCGGGCGTTGAGCATGCGGTAATCACCGCATGGTCGCCAACTGTTGTCCTTCTTAGGGGCGAGATGTAGGGGTGATGACCAGGGACTCTCCGAGGGTCTAGCAGTGCCATTTGCAAGCATTTGCTGAAACTCTTGCTGAGCAATTTTAAGTTTATCTGGCGCTAGTCGCCGGAATGAAGATGATACTGGAGGCCCTGGCGTCGTGCGTATGTGGTGTACAGTGTTGTGCGGTGTAATGCGCAGTGTACCGGCGGGTCGGGTAATGTCTGGGAAACCCTCCAGAAGTTTGTGATACCTCGAGTCGCCAGATAAAACCTTTACTGAAAATAAAGATGAATCTGCACGACTCGAAGCTATTGAGAACACATTTGTTGTACTGTCGACTAGTCGTTGATTTCGACAGTCAACGACTAGCGAGTAATGACATAAAAAATCTACGCCGATTATCGGTTTTGTAACCTCGGCCACAACAAATCGCCACTTAAAGTCTCTACGTAAACCTAAATTTAAACTAAGTTCGACGAATCCATACGTCTTAATGGGTGTCCCGTTGGCGGCCACCAGCTATTAGTTGGCGGGCGCACGACGCTCGCTGAGCAGACGACGAGGGTAGACGCACAGGTCGCTACCTGTGTCGACCAGGAACTGCGTCTTCGTGCTTCGGTCTGCGACAAAGAGGCGACCAGTTGTAGGGTGGCAGTCGTCTGTCGCCATCAATAGCGACTGCCCGCGGCGTTTCCCTTTTTGAAGTCGCAGGGTGTGATGCAGCGTTTCGCTTTGTTTCCGTGCATCGCATGGTACCAGCACACAGGCTGGCTCCGGTAGCTGGAGTCCGAGCGAGACGACGATCGCTGGTGTGACCTCCGTCTCGCGTCTTGGCTGCGGTTGTGGGAGCGGTTCCGCGAACGGCTGTCACGCAGCTCCAACATCATGTCCTTCATGGACCGCTTCAACTCGGCGATCTCGGCTGCCATCTCACTTAGAGAGGGCCCTGCTGCTGACGCTGAAGCGACGTGGCTGGATGGCGTGGTGATGTCCTGGACGCGGTCGGCCAGCTCGGCCAAGGCCTCCAGGGTGCTGTGTGGCTGCGTTGCCAGGAGGGGCTGGATGCTGCTGGGGAGTCGACTGCTCCAAATGGTACGCACGAAGTCCTCGGGCACAGTGGGTCCTGCCAACCCCCGTAGATGGCGTAAGAACTGCGACGGCTTCCGGTCACCCAGCTCTTCGTGCATCAGCAGCTGCTTTACTTTGTTTTCCTGGGAGGCGGAGAGGCGCTTCACTAGTTCCGTCTTTAATTTTTCGTAACGGTTAGAGGTGGGTGGGGATAAGATGATATCCTTTACCTCCTTTATATATTGGGTGCCGAGTTGTCCAATGACGTCATTATACTTGGTGACGTCATTTGTTACCCCTGCATTCTCAAATTGTGCCTCGATCTGTGCGAACCAGATTTCGGGTTCTTCAGGCCAGAATGGTGGCAACTTCATTGCAACGCGGTGTACATCGTGCGCCTCTATGGAGGACACGCGCTTCGCCTTGCGGGGTCTGTGCGTTATCTGTTGAGATCTTTGCGACGCGGACGACGCGGACGAACCGGACGACGCGGTGTGTGCGGAGGACGCTGTGTGCACGGACTCGCTGTCGCTCATTTTCTTGTCTTCTTAAAGTGTTCTACTCGGGGTCACCAGTTTAGGAACGTGAGGTGTGAGGTTGGTGGAGTAACACAATAAAAGTCAAAATGTGGGTACTCACTATTTCTATTGTTCATCACACAAAACACATAAGGAAATAATAGTCAGAAGGAGGATCACAGAGAGTTTAGAGTCACAATAACAGCAAGGTCTACAGCACAATACACACAGAACAGAAACACAGATATGCATATAGTTCTAGCACGGGTCGCGTAAACAATGCGGTAGCGAGAGCGTGATAGCTGTTGCAAGAGTTGAATACCGACTGACGGTGCGTCTCTGCGGGTGGCAGAATATGGTTAGAGGCTCGCGGTGCAGTACCGCAGTAGCGGTTGCGGTAACGTTCAACTGTATGTATGTATGTGTGTTAATGTTATTAAAATAATATATAAATAAATATAACGATATTGTATGTGTATCCTGTATGTTTGTGTATTAAATAAATAAATAAACTATGTGGGTAAATAGTGTACCCTACAGGAGGATCCTCCGACCAGACGGGTGTTGTGTCTGGTCCGGGCAACTGCCCGACGGTCATTGTCGGACTGTTGTATATGTTCAAATCGTGCCAAAAACTTTGCTTGCGCGATGCAGGATTTGTGTGACGTCATGTCATTCGTTTTTGTAAGTGGCGGCGTCGGTGTGGAAAATGGAAATGGGCTGGGCATGTCGCGAGGCTTAAAGATCAGAGATGGACCCTAAAAGTGACATTTTGGAAAGGTCCTCCAGGTAAAAGAAGCAGAGGAAGACCGTTGACAAGTTGGGATGAGGAGATTGCAAGGACAGCCGGCCCAAACTGGAAACAGACTGCACAGGACAGAGAATAGAATAGAATAGAAGAGGGACTCCCTTTTCCGCACTTAGACTCCCATTTGGTCCGTTGTGCGTGGGGTTTCCGGCTAAAGTAGCCAGCCTAGCTCCGTCCAAAAGCGCAGAAGCTTCCTGGGGGCTTCACAGGCTTCGCGGAGCGACCTCACCGTTCCGAGGATTTCTTCACGTTGGGAAATCACGGCCTCGCAGTCCAGGATGACGTGGGCAGCTGATTCCTCGGCGTCAAAACAGCCCCTGCAAAGTGGGCTGTCTGTGGCGCCTATGTTAAAAAGATGTTTGTTAAGAGGGCTATGACCCGTAATTGTCCCTATGATTATTCTGAGGTTATTTCTACTTAGGCTAAGAAGTTTTTTGGTTAATCGCGGGTTTACATCCGGTAAGGCCGTTCTTGACTGTCTACAGTCTGTAGCCCGTGACCATCTGTTGTTATGCAGTTCGGTTGATCTTTGGCGGATCCATGCACGAATTTGTGAGAAAGGCAGGGGGAGAAGTGGGTACGGGACTAGCACTATCATCTCAGAACCTCTCCTTGCAAGTTCATCCGCGGCATCATTGCCTAAAGACCCACTATGTCCCTTGATCCACTGTAGGGTAATTCGATTGGATGTCAATATACTCTCCAGGGCAAGGTGGCATTTAAAGATTAGTTTGCTGTTGGTTTGTTTGTTTTCTAGGGCTTTGAGCACTGCTAGACTATCGGATAGGAATCTGATTCCATAGTTATGGATACCTAAACGCTTTACAGCAGTAGCGGCTTGTGTTAGGGCGACACATTCACATTGAAAGATGGAATTATATGTGCCTAGCGGTAAGTGAAAGTTAATGTTGAGGTCAAGGGAATGTACGCCAGCACCTGAACCGTTGTCTGTTTTTGAGCCATCTGTATAAATGCGTACTTCATTGGCTCCAGACTGATCCCTGTATTCCTCTACAGTTTGTATGCTATAGTTTTTATTAAACATAGGTTGATTTGGTGTTTTATCACACGGGGCGGCGATGAGGGGTTGGTACCGAATCGCCCGGTCCAGGATTTCTGCGTGTGGGCTGGTTAGATTCTTTCCCCATATGCCCAGATGCAACAGCCTGATGGCAGCTAGCGCTGCCTCCTGCTGTATGTATAGGTCAAGAGGAGTTAATTGTAGGGCTATCTCCATGGCTGCTGTCAGGGTGGTCCTCATGCAGCCAGTGATAGCTGAACAGGCCAGTCTCTGGAACCTTTGGAGTCTGGCAATGGTGGTAGACAGTTCCGTCCTTGTCCACCAAACCAGAGCGCCATAAGCCAACATTGGCCTGATCACCGCTGTGTATAGCCACAGCGTGATCTTCGGAGAAAGCCCCCATTTTTTACCTAACATTTTTTTACATTGGTAAAGTGCGATTGTGCTTTTGTTAAGTTTGTAGTCAAGGTGCTTGTTCCAGAGCAGTTTGCTATCAAGGATCACCCCCAAGTACTTGACCTCGTCTTTAAGAGTTAGTTCTGTGTTGAAGAGTTTAGGGAGTCTATGGGGTCCAAGGACTCTTTTGTTAGTAAACATTATTAGTTCCGTTTTCGAGGGGTTAACCGATAGTTCATGCTTAGTGCACCAACCTTCGATTATATTGAAAGCTCTTCTCATGAGATCGCATAAGATGCCCTCAAATTTCCCAGAGATCATAATTGCTATATCATCTGCATATCCCACCGAGTATAGGCTGCTAGCGTTGAGCTCTGCAATGAGCTCATCCACAACTAAATTCCACAGTAGTGGTGACAGCACCCCACCTTGTGGGCAGCCTCTACTCACGACACCGCGTGTGGTGGTGTTCACAGTAAATTGAATAGCGCGGTGTTTTAACATGTTATTTATCCATTCTATAAGCGTAGGCGCAACACCGTGCTTGGCGAGTGCCTGTTCGATGCTGGTGAAGCTTGTTTTGTCGAAGGCACCTTCTATATCAATGAAAGCGCCAAGGGTTGGGTTTTTGGCTTTGAGTGCATTTCCTATGCGTGAGACTACGCAGTGGAGTGCCGATTCGGTTGATCTACCTGCGCAGTAGGCGTGTTGATTAGGGTGTAGAGGAAACAGTTCCGAAATTTGGTTTCTGATCTTCCTGTCCCCCAGTCTCTCCAGCGTTTTCAAGAAAAACGAGGTGAGGCCTATGGGCCTAAAAGATTTGGGCTGGGTATAGTCGCCCCTACCCGGTTTCGGAATGAAGATGATTTTTACTTCGCGCCAGCTCAAGGGGATGTAGCGGTGCGCTAGACAGGCTCGAAAGACCTTGACGAGGTACTCCGCCAGACAGTCTCCGCTCCACCTAAGCAGAGCTGGGAAGATACCGTCTAACCCTGCTGCCTTGAAAGGTAAGAAGGTGTTGATTGCCCATGTTAATTTGTCTTTGTCAATAACTTCTGAAGCTACTTCCCAATCTGAGCTACTCGTGTACCTTTCCCTATGTGGTTCCCAAATTTTCCGGGTAGCAATCTGACAACCTGGGAAGTGGGTGGTCAGAAGCAGCTCACTGGTTTCCGCGTCGTTTGTTGTGTATGTATTATCTGTTTTTTTCAGGCATCCTATTGAGTGTTCTGTCTCTTGAGCAAGACAGGTTTTGACCCTAATTGCCTGGTTGTTGTTTTCAATGTTCGTGCAAAAACGCCTCCAACTAGTCCTACCTCTGAGGCGTATTATTTTTTTATAGTTTCTACGGATAGAAGTGTAGCGGTTCCAGTCTTCTGGCGACCGTGTGTTCTTAGCTCTGTTGAACAGACCTCTCAGCTTGTGACGGTGTCTTTCCAATTCTGGACACCTAACTGCCTAACTCCCTGCCTAAGTATGGGGAGGGGGCAAGACTGTTCATAGCTGGATAAAAGGATGGTTGTGATGTTGTTTACAAGTTCGTCTAAATTGATTACAGGTATTTCAGCCGGTAATGAGGGTAATTTTCCTAACTCGGTTTTGACAAGCCTAAAGAACTTAGGCTGGTCTGTGTTTCGAGGGGACCTTCTTGGCTGTGGCTTAGGTAGGTTAAGGTTTATGGTGTACCGAATCCATCTGTGGTCTGAGCATGATATCTCGTTGGAGACCTGCCAGTCCTGGATGGAGTTAGCTATGCCTATGGTTGCTATTGTTAGGTCAATTATTGTTTGTGATCTTGCGTTAATGAAGGTAGGTTCTGAGCCTTTGTTAAGTAATACAAGATTATACTTAAGAATAAAATCAACCATTTCCTCACCTCGGTTATTAGTTTTGACATTACCCCAGAGCGTATGATGCGCGTTGGAGTCTGTCGCGATGATTAGCTGCAGTTTCTCCTTTTCACAGTACTCCACCAGTGAGGCGAGCTCAGGCAGAGGCACGTCCTCATCGCCTGGCAGGTATGCCGAGGCTAGTACGATGTCCGGGAGTTGCTGGTCTGTTCTGGAAAGCCTTGTTGCTGTAAGGTCTCTTGAACAAAATTCGTTAATTAGTAGGTTAGGTACATGATTCGGTATAAATATGCAAGTTCTTGGGTTACTTACGGAGGTGTCAAGCAGCAACTTACCCCCGATATTCGCAAGACCACATATTCTGCCGGCCCTAATCCACGGCTCTTGAATAAGGGCGATGGTCTTTTGCTGTTGGTTTTCCAGCACTCTGCGCAAAGTGGCCGACGCAGTTTGGCTGTGCTGGAGATTGGTCTGTAGGATCCTACATGTCTCGTAAGGGAGAAGAGCAGAGGCTGCTGTCAATGTCCTCCCTCTCCTCCCCCGTTGGAAAGCAGTCCTCGTCCGATGTTAACCCGGGCGAGGGGGGATCCTGTGTTGGATCTGAGGTTTCCTCCACCTCCGTTATCGCCATGGTGGTCGCCTTCTCCACCAGATCCTCAACACCCTCCATCGCAGGAGGCGACGAGGAGCGCGTAGGTACTGGTGTGTCGAGAATCAGCTCTGGCACGGCGGGGGCTGACGAGGTTGATGGCGCTGTGCCACCCTCACTGGGAACACCCTCCTCCAGGAAGCGAATGTAGATGCTCCCCATAATGTAGTAGACGCGCCGTTGCTGGTCTTTAATTATCTTTACTATGGACTCCGGCACACGGAAGAAAAGACAAGTTCCCGGGGGTTCCTGTCTGCCCCTCGCGTGTGTCAGGGTCCATGTGTTGATCCTAAGGTTGCCGTTCTGCCTCGACAGGAGCTTTACCAGTGCTGGAGTGTCCTCTGTGTTCTCTGGCACGTACAGCATGCACAGCGTTTTTTTGGGTATCTCCGCCTGAGGCCGAACGGTTAATGTGGTCCCCGGTAACGGGGACGTCATGGTACCTATGATCCTCTTTAGCCAGGCCAGCGTGAAGTTGTCCTCGCACCAGGTCTTGAGTACACCTTCTGCGAAGTGAGCTTTACCTCGAAAGTGGATCTCGGTGTTTGATGTTGAGTTAGTAGTTTCAGGGTCCGCCATGAGCAGTGCCCGCAGTTGGTTTTCAATGTTGAGCCGGATGCCCTCTGCCTGCTCTTGCGTCATGTCCTGGAAAGGCTCGGTCATGACGGCGACGCACAGTTCGTTGCTCTTGTACGCCGCGGCAGCCTCGGCGTAGGTTACCAAGGACCCGTCCACCATAGGAGAGCGAGCAGTCTTGCTCTTCTTGCCTACCCCTGACGGAATCCTCGGGTCGCGTACGCTTCAGTGCCCGGGCATCGGGTCCTCCACCGGTTTTCGCAAGTTTTTGCCCGCCTCTCGACTTTCTGCCGCGCTTGCGCTTGACTACCGCGGCACCCGCACCTGCTGTCGTCCCAGTTTTTTTAGAGACTACCGCAGGGCAGTGACCGGAGCCCGCTGGTTGCCCGCGTGCCCCGGTGTCCGCCACGATGTCTTGCCGCCCGGCTTCGCCGATTGTAGACAGACGCCTCTTAGAGGACGTCTTACGGGCGATGGTTTGCCATGTTGTATTGGGTGTTGGTGTGCCTGTCAGTGGGGCCTCGGCCAGGCTCGTCAGGTCTCTCTCAGAAGCCGCAGCCGTTAATGCAGCCCGAGTTGTGGGCGCATCTTCGTCAGCAGGCCTCTTTGAGTCGCCATGTTCAAGAACTGGCCTTGGTCCTGTGTTCAGGGTAGTGTTGGGAGGCGCATCCTTGGACGCAGATGGGGTCGGTGTTGCCTGGGACGCTCCTGGCGGTTGCCTTCCACATCGCATCCTTTGACGCAGCCGATCGTTTTTTCTTGTTAGTTTTGCCAGAGGACGCAGCCTTAGGCGGTTGACTCTTGGGCGCATCCTGTGACGCAGGTGTTGTGTTTGGCGCATCAGAGGACGCGGCCTTGATTATGTTGGTGATTGTTGGCGCATCCGAAGACGCAGCCAGTGTATTGGTGTTTGTAGGCGCATCCGAGGACGCAGCCCGAGTGTTATTTTTTGAAATTTTTGTCTCATTATCCATTAGTTGATAATACAAAAATTCGCCGTCGGAGCTCTCCACCCGCCACGGAGCCCTCAAGTCGGGTACGTCACTCGCTCAACGAGTGACGCCAGAGCTACTCCTTCGGTATAGGACCAGCTTAGAGAGAATATGACGAGCCCGCACGCAGCGGAGGGCCACGGAACTGCTAACGACACGAGACTATGTCGCAGCTCATCCCGCCACCCCACGCCACGCCGGCTGCCAACCCCCCCTAAACCGATCCTCGCATGACAACCCGCTTATGGGATGCCACAGCCGATTGATCGTGGGTAGCTACCCCACGACCTCCCGTGTGAGAGGAAATCCAGACCAAAGTGATGTGTTGTGTGCAGACCTGCTCCACTCAATCACCAGGATTCCTTCATCCCCCCGTACGGGTCCCCGCGCACGGCACAAACACGCGGGAGGTCATTGCTATCCAACATCTGGTCTTTTTCGATGGTGGACACCCAGGAGCATGACCTCGCCACCCCTGTGATAAGTCGTCTGGCAGTTTTAGTTACGTCTATTTCTTAGGGAATTAGACCAATAACAGGGCGGCAACCACGTGAAGGATAACCACCAGGCTTGCCTTGGGGATCTACGCGACCGTAGCGCTCTCCCCCAAAACCACGCCACCTTGCCGCCTCTGAGGGAGGAGGCAAGGTAGGTCTGCATCTATACTAACAAGCAAGCACTTGGCCAGCGAGTTGTTTTGCAACCATTAAAGCACAAATGCAGACCAGCCCCAAAAAGACACACAGGACAGAGACAAATGGGAATCTTTGGAGGAGGCCTTCACCCAATATGGGGTTCCTGCAGATATTGCTATATAAAACTAAATTATGTTAAGTTATTATGTTATTTTAAATAAGTTAATAGTTAATAAGTACCTAAAGCAGAAATGTAAACAAACTAGTAAAGCGTATTAAAAATAAGTAAAACAATCAAAGTAAAACTAGTTATGTGATATTAATTAATTGAATTGAGTAAGTAACTCAAAACAATGTAAAGTAATTAGTAGGAAATAAAAGGCGTTTTAAAATTCATCTATCGAAATAAAACAAAAAGATAGCATCAAAAATTATGTATTTAGTTTTAATTTTTAACTAAATGATCATTGTTGGCACTGGAGTAGATATAAACTCTGGGCAGTTATCTATCAGCGTCAAAACAAAACTTGAGATGGTACTTTTACAACACAATAATTTAACTCATACCCTACTATTTGTCGACATAGAAGTAGCTCCGTCGTATTTTAATCTTTAAAATATTTATAAACAGAAATTACATGTGTTGATAGATAATTTAGTGAAAGTGGACTATAATAAATAAGTGACATTGTTATCTAGTGACTACACGCACGGTATAATTAGTTAAATACTACAAAAATCAAGTGTTCTGTGCTAATCGAAATTGGACGAAAAACTGTGTTGTTCTAGTAAATTACTGATAAATATTAACATTCAGTGAGGATTTAACTACATTTAACAATAAATCTACACAAATTCAGTGTCTATCTTTTAAAAACAAAAACACTTTTTTGTTTTTAACTAACCGTCAATTTAAGATTACAAATATTCTCATAACGGGAAAAGTTGCTACAATGCGCAAGAACCGTAATTTGGAATCACAATTTATCCACTGGTTGGTCGAATGGTTTACGTGTTGGAAGGCGAAATTGCGTGTAGCGAGTTCGAAACCTGCAGAGGATAATTAGTTCTTTTTCCATTTTTAAATTATTTCTAATACTGATCTATCACCTAAAATGAATTTGTTTGAGAACATAACGTTTAGAAAAAAGCAAACACACTCCATGACAGAGATGTCGTTTGACGGAACGAATGCAACAAATAGTACAAAAATAGATGGCAGCACCAGTAGTTTACCGAATTTATCAGCTGACGATAATACTCTGCTAATACAACAACTTAAATTACAAATAGAAGATCTCACCTCAAAACCACAGAATAAATAATAGTACAAGTACAGAAGACTCACTTCGTGCAACAATTCATTGAAATAGAGACTCCTGCTAGTTAGCAACAAAGTGCAATTCAGCTCGCATAAGCGCTCAGTGCCTAACGTGATATTCACCTAAACGTTGCCGTTCTCTTCTAACGCGTATCTCCGTCGCTGTCTGGCGCGGTTTGACTCGGCTCGTAAGGGTTGTCGACTTGCCGCTTTCGCTTACATCCACTACCTACCTACTTGACCACGTAATCTTTCGTAGGTTTGATGCCTATGATTACACGGTCAAGTAGGTAGATAGACAATGAATATTATAGACCGTCATTTTGTTTGGTACTTAACAAATGAAAACCTAAACTTCATTTACTATAACATTAGACATTTAAATAAGCCCATTGTACAGCCCGGTCAATCGATTTTACTGCTATTGCGTTGGTGATACGACAAATGGAAGCTGTAGTAAACAGTTGGTTTTGGTAACAGATTTGTGCTTTTTATATCATGCATGCATATACGAGAGAGAACACAAAATCGGTTGAACGGGCTGTAAAACGAGTTGTAAAGACGTCTAATGTTATTTCAAATTGAGTATAGGTACCTACATCTTTGTTTACTCTTTAGTGATATTTTTGTTAGTTTATTTAAAGTTGGCTTGAAAAAATCTTACGAAATATTTTTTGTTTGTTCGTTAGGTATAAGTAAGTACCTAGTTTTATATACAAACGTTAACTTTAACAAGTGCGTACACTTACTCAGGCTATTGGTAAATTCATAGGTAACTACTTAGGCAATTATAATTTATTTTAAACTGGATCTAAAGCGTTTATTTTTATGTTAACAAAACGGTAACCATTCAATAAAAAAAGAAATCAAATTATATTTGTGAACAACACGAAAATCTAAAATATCTAAGTAGGTGGGTACCTATTTAGGTATTTCACACACCTATTCATTCTTTTAGGAACACCAAAATGCTTAAATTTTTATACAAAACTCGTACTCATTATGCACCTACTACCGATAGTTACAGATTATTTATGTAATGATTTAAATAGGTACAACAAAATAGCTTACCTTTCAAAATCTTTCGGTACTTTAAAAAAACTTAATATCGATTCATTGTTCTTTGCTTTATTTAAACACCCGTAAACACAACAATATCTTTTAAAGGCCTTAGAAGTACGTTTAGAAGTCATCGTTATTTGCTGCATAATATAAATAACGTGGCTAACGTGCGAGCCGAGCGGTAATCGGCAACCTAATGCGTTATTCCCTCTGCAAGGTACCGCCGGCCGATCGTACCTAAACTGCGGAGTGACACCCCCCTGTCAAAACTAAACTCCGCACACGAAGAGATTAATAATTTATCTTTAGAAAACTGCGAACTAAAAAAAAGCTTGAGTGAAGTGACATCCAAAAACGATGTCCTTAGAAAAGCAACTTTTAAACTCGCAAATGAGACACCCAGAAAGAAATCACGACCTTCAACTCCACGTAACTGCTCTCATAACATCAAGCCTCAACGAAGTGAACAATCCCAGTCTACATCGACACCTTTGAAACAAAAAACAACTTTAATCTGTGAGAGTACAAGAACGTCTCAAAATACATCGACCCAAAAATAAAAAACAGAAATCAGAGATACGAATACCCGAAAAAACAAAATATGCATCATTAGCACCAATACAAATAATAACGTTTTATCAATTGCTGAGGAAACTTTTCAATATTCACAAATATGTCATTATGTCACACCAAATTGTGGAACCATACAGCTTATTCGTAATTTGTATCAAAAGGTTAAAGATTTTTCAATAGACGACTATTGTGTAATCATAAATGGGGAGGAAGATTTCAAAAAAACAGAAAACTATGTTGAGATTGTAGTAGAACTTAGAAATGAATTGAAAAAAATACAACATACAAATATAATATTGTGCGTACCGATTTTTAAATTGAGCAATTATTCGAAAATGTTTAACTGGCGTATAGAAACTTTTAACAGCTTACTACATCTGGATCTTCAGTCTCACAATTACGCCATGCCGTTGGACTCTAATCTAGATTTATTATACGATTTTTCTATGTTCTCTAAGTATGATAAAAAATTGAATAACAGAGGAATGAAAAACATTTTTAAAAACTTAATGCTACTTGTGAATAACAACAAATCTGTACATCAGGAAGACAATGTAACTGATCTTAATTCTAACCAGTTTTTTCTCTAATAATTTATGTATTTTTCATCAAAATATTGCTGGACTTTTAAACAAGTCGGATCTTTTAACTATGTACATCCAGGAATTGTCAAGCGAGCAAATGTTGATAGATGTTATATGCATAACCGAGCAGTTCATAATGTCTGGTCAGGAAAAGTTACTCTATTTACCGAGTTATAGACTTGCAGCATGCTATGCTAGAAGTAATATAAAACGTGGTGGTTCCTGTATCTTAGTAAAAAATGGTTACGAATATAAGGAATTGCCAGAGATCATGAAGTTCTCTATAGCGGGAATAATTGAGTGTTGCGCTATTGAACTTACGCAACAAAAGTTAATTATAGTATGTGTGTATAGCCCCGAAGCTTACAAATTTTAATAAATTTTATGAAAATTTAGATGCCATTTTGAAAAAAATATTAACTAAAAATAAAAAAATAATTATATGCGGGGATTTCAATATAGATATTCTAAAAAATAATAGACATTCTTTGGAATTTAAATACTTTCTCTTAAGCTACAATCTAAAGTTACAAATTAATGAAGCAACTCGACTTGCTAGCAATACTTGACTTGATAATTTTGCTCACAACTTTAAACAGAGTTGTCAATACAAAGTAAAGGATTTTGGATTGTCAGATCATACAGCACAAATAATAAATGCAAAAACAAACAAAACATGCCTCATAAAATCTTGGCACGCCATGCAGAGAGACACTTCCAAAGAAAATCTTGAGACTTTTAAAAATCATCTCCAAAGTCTATCATTCTGTGACGTGTACAATACAGAAGATCCTGATGAATCGTACAATAACTTCATGGATATTTTTCAATTATTATACAATTTATGTTTCCCTTTTAAAAAAGTCACAATGAAATCTGAAAAATAGATTACTTGGATATCTCGAGGCTTACGTATTTGTAGCAGAAAACAACGACATTTACTTTGGCAACAGAGATTAAAACCATCAAAAGAAAATAAGGCATTATTTATTGATTACTCGCGTAAATTTAAGAAAATTATTAAATTGACTCAGAAATCGCAAAATAATTACTTAATTAATCAATCTAAAAATAAACCTAAAACAGCCTGGCAATATACATATAAATAACAATAAAGGTATAAGTGAACCTATCTCTCAAATAAAATATAATAACACAGTATTAACTGATCCTTATGACTTAGCTGAATCTTTTAATAACTTTTTCGTTGATCAAGTCGCTGCGGTATCACGTGCGTTTGATAATAATGTTATACAGGAAAATCCACACTCCATTTTTATACCTCCAGTAATTCCTCAAGATATCATACGCATAAGTAAATCTTTGAAAGACAAAAAAAGCTTTGGCTACGACGGCGTTTCTACAAAGGTTATAAAATATGTCGGTAGCTATATAGCTGCTCCTCTAGCTCATGTAATTAACGCATGTATATCAGCTGGAAAATTTCCAGAAAAACTTAAAATTGTTAAGGTCAAGCCAATTTATAAGAAGAACGCCAAAGATGAAATTTCAAACTATAGACCAATTTCCTTAATTTCGATTTTTTCCAAAATAATAGAAAAAGTTATTTATAATTCCTTATACGCCTTTTTGACAAAATTTAATATTTTGTGTGACGAGCAGAAGGGTTTTAGAAAAAATAATAATATTAATACGGCTATTTTCGAATTGTTGAATATCATAATGCCAAATGTTAATAAAAAAATACCTATATGCCTTATTCACTGATTTATCAAAAGCGTTTGATTATGTAGATCATGACATACTTTTAAGTAAAATTGAATCATACGGTATACGAGGAAATGTGCTTAATCTGATTAAAACTTACCTAAAAGGAGGCAAACAATTTACAGAAATTTCTAGAGTCTGTCTAAAAACAAAAAAAGAAAAAAGGTACGCTTCTTCTCGAAGAAATATCAAATTTGGTGTCCCACAGGGCAGCATACTCGGCCCCTTATTATTTCTACTGTATGTAAATGATTTGCCTAGTGAAATGCCAAATCCAATGGTCCTTTTTGCTGATGACAGCACTTTGATAATTAAGTGTCATAATAGAGATTCGTATGAAGCTAATGTTAATATTACGCTCGAAAAATTTATAAATTGGCTTAATAAAAACAACTTAATTATAAATCTAGAGAAAACAAAAGTAATGCACTATTACCAAAGAATATTAGCCACAAATATGAATATACATTATAATGGACAAACAATAGATAAGGTCAGTGAAGCAAAATTTCTAGGAATTACAATTGATAGCCAACTGACATGGAAAACTCAAGCAGATGATGTATGCAAAAAACTAAGTTCAGCAGCTTATGCTTTATATAGTTTAACAAAAAAAGTTAACATTCAGACAGTATTGATGGCATACCACAGTCTAGTTGTTTCTGTATTGAGGTTTGGTATAATATTCTGGGGAAACTGTAGCGAGAGAGAAAATATTTTTAAGGCGCAAAAACGCTGTATGAGATCTATGTTTAAACTCAATGTGACCGACAGCTGCATACCTTTTTTCAAAAAATATAATCTTTTAACTTTTGCATGCTTATATATATTAGAAATAGCCATGTTTGTAAAAACAAATGATCACTTATTCCCAACTTTGAAAAATACTATAAACAGGACTACAAGTTTAAGAACTCAATACGAAGATATGTTATGCATAGGTGGATTTAAAACTTTATTATTGAGAAAGAGTGTTATGTGCATGGCTCCTCTTATTTATAACCATATACCAAAAATAGTTAAAGAGCAACCTTTAAGAATATTTAAAAAGCAACATAAAAAATTACTACTTTCAAAATGCTATTACTCTGTATCGGTTTTCTTGAATGACAAGACTATTTAATTTTTAATGTTCTTATATCATTAATTAGCTTTAAGTAAATAGTATAATCTATATTAGTGTTACTAAAATTTTTGCATGCTATGAGGCAGAATGTATAAGGATCCAAAATATTGTAACACCTAAATGTATTACCTACATTCTAAGCAAATAAATAAATCTATCTATCTATCTTAAGTTAGAAAAATCTTAAAACATTACCCTAATTTGAATAAGTCATTAAAGGTGGTACCTGTCTATTTTCGTAACAAAAACTTCATGTCAATTAATTCAAACTACGGTGTAGGTACACTTAATAAGGACATACTCCACATAATTAAAGTTTTTCACCCATGTGTATTCGAATATGTGTTGTTAAAACGTGTTTTTGTCTGTGTGTGAGTGTGAGTATGTGTGTATAGCCCCGAAGCTTACAAATTTTAATAAATTTTATGAAAATTTAGATGCCATTTTGAAAAAAATATTAACTAAAAATAAAAAAATAATTATATGCGGGGATTTCAATATAGATATTCTAAAAAATAATAGACATTCTTTGGAATTTAAATACTTTCTCTTAAGCTACAATCTAAAGTTACAAATTAATGAAGCAACTCGACTTGCTAGCAATACTTGACTTGATAATTTTGCTCACAACTTTAAACAGAGTTGTCAATACAAAGTAAAGGATTTTGGATTGTCAGATCATACAGCACAAATAATAAATGCAAAAACAAACAAAACATACCTCATAAAATCTTGGCACGCCATGCAGAGAGACACTTCCAAAGAAAATCTTGAGACTTTTAAAAATCATCTCCAAAGTCTATCATTCTGTGACGTGTACAATACAGAAGATCCTGATGAATCGTACAATAACTTCATGGATATTTTTCAATTATTATACAATTTATGTTTCCCTTTTAAAAAAGTCACAATGAAATCTGAAAAATAGATTACTTGGATATCTCGAGGCTTACGTATTTGTAGCAGAAAACAACGACATTTACTTTGGCAACAGAGATTAAAACCATCAAAAGAAAATAAGGCATTATTTATTGATTACTCGCGTAAATTTAAGAAAATTATTAAATTGACTCAGAAATCGCAAAATAATTACTTAATTAATCAATCTAAAAATAAACCTAAAACAGCCTGGCAATATACATATAAATAACAATAAAGGTATAAGTGAACCTATCTCTCAAATAAAATATAATAACACAGTATTAACTGATCCTTATGACTTAGCTGAATCTTTTAATAACTTTTTCGTTGATCAAGTCGCTGCGGTATCACGTGCGTTTGATAATAATGTTATACAGGAAAATCCACACTCCATTTTTATACCTCCAGTAATTCCTCAAGATATCATACGCATAAGTAAATCTTTGAAAGACAAAAAAAGCTTTGGCTACGACGGCGTTTCTACAAAGGTTATAAAATATGTCGGTAGCTATATAGCTGCTCCTCTAGCTCATGTAATTAACGCATGTATATCAGCTGGAAAATTTCCAGAAAAACTTAAAATTGTTAAGGTCAAGCCAATTTATAAGAAGAACGCCAAAGATGAAATTTCAAACTATAGACCAATTTCCTTAATTTCGATTTTTTCCAAAATAATAGAAAAAGTTATTTATAATTCCTTATACGCCTTTTTGACAAAATTTAATATTTTGTGTGACGAGCAGAAGGGTTTTAGAAAAAATAATAATATTAATACGGCTATTTTCGAATTGTTGAATATCATAATGCCAAATGTTAATAAAAAAATACCTATATGCCTTATTCACTGATTTATCAAAAGCGTTTGATTATGTAGATCATGACATACTTTTAAGTAAAATTGAATCATACGGTATACGAGGAAATGTGCTTAATCTGATTAAAACTTACCTAAAAGGAGGCAAACAATTTACAGAAATTTCTAGAGTCTGTCTAAAAACAAAAAAAGAAAAAAGGTACGCTTTTTCTCGAAGAAATATCAAATTTGGTGTCCCACAGGGCAGCATACTCGGCCCCTTATTATTTCTACTGTATGTAAATGATTTGCCTAGTGAAATGCCAAATCCAATGGTCCTTTTTGCTGATGACAGCACTTTGATAATTAAGTGTCATAATAGAGATTCGTATGAAGCTAATGTTAATATTACGCTCGAAAAATTTATAAATTGGCTTAATAAAAACAACTTAATTATAAATCTAGAGAAAACAAAAGTAATGCACTATTACCAAAGAATATTAGCCACAAATATGAATATACATTATAATGGACAAACAATAGATAAGGTCAGTGAAGCAAAATTTCTAGGAATTACAATTGATAGCCAACTGACATGGAAAACTCAAGCAGATGATGTATGCAAAAAACTAAGTTCAGCAGCTTATGCTTTATATAGTTTAACAAAAAAAGTTAACATTCAGACAGTATTGATGGCATACCACAGTCTAGTTGTTTCTGTATTGAGGTTTGGTATAATATTCTGGGGAAACTGTAGCGAGAGAGAAAATATTTTTAAGGCGCAAAAACGCTGTATGAGATCTATGTTTAAACTCAATGTGACCGACAGCTGCATACCTTTTTTCAAAAAATATAATCTTTTAACTTTTGCATGCTTATATATATTAGAAATAGCCATGTTTGTAAAAACAAATGATCACTTATTCCCAACTTTGAAAAATACTATAAACAGGACTACAAGTTTAAGAACTCAATACGAAGATATGTTATGCATAGGTGGATTTAAAACTTTATTATTGAGAAAGAGTGTTATGTGCATGGCTCCTCTTATTTATAACCATATACCAAAAATAGTTAAAGAGCAACCTTTAAGAATATTTAAAAAGCAACATAAAAAATTACTACTTTCAAAATGCTATTACTCTGTATCGGTTTTCTTGAATGACAAGACTATTTAATTTTTAATGTTCTTATATCATTAATTAGCTTTAAGTAAATAGTATAATCTATATTAGTGTTACTAAAATTTTTGCATGCTATGAGGCAGAATGTATAAGGATCCAAAATATTGTAACACCTAAATGTATTACCTACATTCTAAGCAAATAAATAAATCTATCTATCTATCTTAAGTTAGAAAAATCTTAAAACATTACCCTAATTTGAATAAGTCATTAAAGGTGGTACCTGTCTATTTTCGTAACAAAAACTTCATGTCAATTAATTCAAACTACGGTGTAGGTACACTTAATAAGGACATACTCCACATAATTAAAGTTTTTCACCCATGTGTATTCGAATATGTGTTGTTAAAACGTGTTTTTGTCTAAAACTATGCTGGCATACTTCACAATGGTAAGGTTATTCACCAGTGTGTATCCGATTATGTGTTGTTAAAACTTGTTTTTGTCCAAAACTACGATGGGATATTTGACATTTGTAAATTTTTCCCCAGTGTGTATACGAATATGTTTTGTTAAACTATACTTGCAATTACAACTGTACTGGCATATTTCACATTTGTAAGGTTTTTCACCAGTGTGTATACGAATATGTGTTGTTAAACCTTTTTTGTCACTAAAACTACGCTGGCATGTTTCACATTTGTAAGGTTTTTCACCAGTGTGTATCCGAATATGTCTTGTTAAAACGTGTTTATGTCCAAAACTACGCTGGCATATTTCACATTTGTAAGGTGTTTCACCAGTGTGTATCCGAATATGTGCTTTTAAACAACCAATTTGAATACAACTGTACTGGCATATTTCACATTTGTACGGTTTTTCACCAGTGTGTATACGAATATGTGTTGTTAAATTTTTTTTGTTCCTAAAACAACGCTGGCATGTTTCACATTTGTAAGGTTTTTCACCAGTGTGTATCCGAATATGTCTTGTTAAAAGGTATTTTTGTCCAAAACTACGCTGGCATACTTCACATTTGTACGGTTTTTCACCAGTGTGTGAACGAATATGTGTCGTTAAATCGCTATTACGATTACAATTAAACTGACATACTTCACATTTGTAAGGTTGATTTTTGACACATAGTCTACGATGCCTATTTACATTATCACTGTCTTTCTCTTGGTTGGTAATTTTAAAACTGATATCATTTTTGTTTCCATCTTTACTTAAATTTGTATTAATATTTTTATTATTTACATTTCTACTACTATCAAAAATGTTATTTAATGTAGGATTTATATAAATTAAAGGGTCTAAGTGCGGCACCATTTGGGACGTATGATTTTGAGTTGTCCAAATAACTTTTAAGTCTGATAGTTCATTTTTCTTTTGCTCTTCAGTAATAACATCTTCTAGTTTTGTTCTTCTTAAACGTAGTTTTGGTTTTTTCGCAACGGGCGCCCCTGTGAATATAAATTTAGTAAGATCTAAATTCAAAGTAGGATCAAATAAACATGGGATTGAATGATTGTTGATCATAAGATCAAAAATCCCTTAAAGTATAAGGCAA
This sequence comes from Anorthoa munda, assembly GCA_945859665.1. Lineage (NCBI taxonomy): Eukaryota > Metazoa > Arthropoda > Insecta > Lepidoptera > Noctuidae > Anorthoa > Anorthoa munda. The sequence goes on along the minus strand of OX243917.1, from coordinate 10,605,753 downwards.
ATAGTTACCTCTATTATATTTAAAGTTTACTAGATGGCGTTAGCGTCTGAATAGATCGCTTCTCATACAACTATGTCATCATTCACGCAAATTCATCCACGATGGATGATTTTGTCTCAGGTCTTCCTCACTCCTTTAACAACCCACATTCACACTCAAAGATTTCCTCTCTTTCGACATGCTCCTCATTACTCCGCATCACATACATATACCAGTACAATCGTTTTCCATGGATTATTCTTACAGTCATATCTTATTCTATCCACTTGCGCAATTAGGTGTTGCGGTGGTAGTTATCGAACCATTTGGCCTGTTCGCTTCATCATCATCATCATCATCCGAAAGACGTCTACTGCTGGACATAGGCCTCCCCCAAGCGTCGCTACATTTACTGGTCCCATGCGTCCTGCGCCCAGTGGATCCTGTTCGCTCACTTAAAAATTAATTAACTAATACTCACACTTCGTGTCTTGTTCTTCTTCCTCTTCTGTTTTAACTTCCGTTACAGACACACCATCTGATGAGTCCGGCTTTTCCAGTTCTGTAAGTGAGCAAAAAAGATCAAGAGTGAATCTATTCTTATAGGAAAGAAAGAAAGAAAAATATTTATTTGTAACCCGCACAAGAGATACGACATAAAATAAAACAAAATAATAAAAAATAAAAACTCCTGTGCGAAACCAAAAAGGCTTCTATCTCAGCATGTACAGCGTTACCCAAAAGAAAATAACGTGCTGCGCTAGTATTCTGATAAGGCCCACTGTTGATACCACGGACAAAATCACGGAAACATAACATACAGTATTTAAAAAATTAAATAAATAATAATATAAACAGCAACAAACACATTTCTTATGTAATTTATATGTTTTTACTTTCAGCTAAAAAATCTACAGGTATAATTGTTTTTAATTATTAAACTTAATTTTCATGACTTTGTAGAAGAATAGATTGCTGCGGGGTTGTCTGGAAATATCTAGCCGCAACCACCTTTTTTAAAATAAGTAAAAATAAGGTTGAAGCTCTCAGTTAGCCGCAATCTGTGGGTTGCCAGCTTACCTGCAAAACCTGGCAACGCATAAATCGCGTCTAACTGAGATATAGATGATGTTGCATACGCACCCACGATATAAAATAATTCCAAGTATTATATAGAGCAAACATAAAATAAGCAAAAGAAACTAAAACTAGTTGTGGCTAGATGCGGACAGGCAACCCAATAGTAATAATATATTATATTAATACTATCAAGTAAATATCAAAAAAAGTTAATTTAAAAAATCAAAAACCCGACTGATTAAGAAGCGAACTAAAAAGAAGAAAATCATTCTGTGCAGTCGTAGGATACATCTGGTTTTAGTCAGCCAGCTCGCCAATATGTATAACTTTTCTTTATAACTTTTTTTGGGGGAAGCATAAGTCGTCTTTCGACTGAAATGATGATAATGGTGATTTATAACTTTTTAGTTACTATATTTTATTCGAATTAGGTGTTTTAAACATAATTATACGTGTTATTTATTTATTATTTATACACTTAAATAATTACTGGACAAAACATGGGCACGGTCATTATCTTATCGCACAGGGCAATCTCTTACAGGGAACCTTTACTTTTTATAAATATATTTTTGAAATCACCTCTTAAAACCCTTTATTTTGATACTCAACACGACGGGTTTGGAAGAAAAGAAAATTGGGCTCCCAAAAGCCGCCATTTTTCTATTTTCCAATTTTAGTGTGGCCAGTGACACTCGCAAGGTTAAGACGAATCGATTGACGTAAGAATCATCAAAACCGACCAGCGTGTTTGGTCTCTTGAACGCCGCATAAGAAAAAACCCATACATACCTATATACAATACAATGTGTTGGACACATTAATTACCCTCCTTCAGCAGTCGGGTAAAAACAAAATATTGCTGATTTTTGCAGTCGGATTTATATAATAATGCGGTAAAGTTCGTATTTTTGTTTGAACGCCATGGGACTACCTACTAGATTTGAACGTCGGATAGTCCAATTCTAAAGGAAAGTTATAGACTATTAAACATCACGCTACGACCCTTAAAAAAATGTAATTATAAGTTCTACCTATATATTACCTAATAAAACAGCATGCAAAATAAAATTCTAAAGCTGTTAGATAAACAGCTGACTTCCTAAAGTCCACGATTGACGTCAATGCCTCCGGCTAGAACCTACACGGCGAGCTGACAAAGGAGAATAATTAAAAACCTAATTGAGTCACGTAGAAATAATGATTTTGTACTGATAAAAATAAAAATATAGCAAATTTTCTTTCAAAAATTAGGAAAATGCTGACGAATAATTCCAATATTAGGGAGTTCAGAATCATGGACTGAATCCATTGTATTTTTTTCGCGTCGCTGTTCAAACATAGCCTGTATAGAGGAGGGGAGAGAAATAGAAGATTTTGGTAGGTTTTCACTACAAGCAGAAACAAAACTAGTAAAACGCTACTTCTTAACATATTTGATATTCTAATAAGCATACTGTTGGAGTTTAACAAAAACAAATCTATAATAATCCGTCCGTCTGTCTCTGTCTAGCCATAAATTATAAGGTTTATGAACTTATGACTCCGAACTCTTGTTAGGTAGTAGAGACCGAAAACGTAGCTGGTCACATCCACATAACACAATCGCGTCAGTCTTGCTAGGGAACACATATCTCATAAAATACATACGATGACATACCTCACGAAACACATCTTTCAATTTAATAAGTAAACTGTATTATTAAAACCCTTATAAAACGGTATTTGATATATGTCCACCTCTATTCCAAAATTTCCCAAAACATACCATCAACTTGAAGTTCCTCTTTTGGCTCAATAATATCTGCTAGTGTCTCACAATCTGCTAATTCTTCTTTGACAGCATGGCTTTCTGTTTGACATTCACCAACTATATCCAAGTACTCCATCGGCGATATAACAAACCCATTGTTAAAAGGCAACATCTTTGGGCTTAATAATGGATTTGGCTGTAAAAAGATGAGTCTAGTATGAGATGGCTGACCACAGATTATATACAGAGACTCATCCGTACCTCTGGAAAGCATGTTCGGTTGTTGTTCCTGGCTGCCATATACAGCGTACCCCAAACCTCAACGTCAAGCGGATACGAGATGCTTGAACAAATACGTATATAGCAAGTACAATGAAATCTTGATTAAGAGGGCTATTTTTCTAAAAGCCTTACCTCAAGTACTTTAGTACTTTAATTTTTGAAAAATTATATGTCAAAGTTACTTAAGTGGACAAAAAATTTTTAACCATCACAATTAAACTTTTATTTTAGTATACTGAATATATTATTTATTAGATTTATGATTACGATCAACAGTATTGCTATTAATTGAGGATGTCATTAAAAAAATGCAAAAATAGTGAACACAGTATCTGAAGAAATGGTCTAGGGTGTCAATTTTATCATTTTCATAAATATTGCCATTAGTATATAACCTGCAGCCGTATTGCGTAAGTGCGCAAAGAAGTTAAACACTATCCAACCGACAAAATCGACCAATCACATGCGAGATGAATCACGCGACCGTTTTGTGTGATTGGCTGATTTGGTCGGTTGGATAGAGTTTATTTAATTATTTATATTTATTTATATATACTTTATTGTACACCATGATAAAACAATACAAAAAAAAACATAAAAATTAAAACAAAAATACAACAGGCGGCCTTATCGCGCTCCGCGATCTCTTCCAGGCAACCAGTTCCAGTTTAAATTCTTTGCGCACTTATGCAATACGGCTGCCGGACTTATATAGTTAATGTAAGTCTAAAATAGCCAAGCCAGAGGCCTCTGGGGTTTCCAGAGGTGGCTTAATTAACTCTGACACATCATGAGGTCACATCCTCACTCGAAGAAGAAACACGTAACCTGGTGGTGTTGAGTTTTGTCTTCTTTTTGCCAGAACTAGTTCAAACTAGCCCAACGCCCCATACTCGCTAGACATATAGTTTTGGGGCATACTATGTAGATATCTGTCAATTGACTACCTGTGATAGTCCATTATAACTGAATGCAGCTAAATACAAGTATTTTACATGGAACGACTGCTTATCATAATGTCATTTGGCAAGAAGTGATGTTAGACTCCAAAATTGGACATTAGGATTATGTGGAAGACTACCTCACCTCATAATCCTCCTTCAGCATCTGAGCAAACAGTTCTTCGGCTTCTAGACATTTTCTCTGGAAACGGCAGCATTGTTTTAGTTTGGAGCAACAGAAGTAACAAACAAGCAGCGGTCTTCTGTCTCCGGTTACAAACTGCAACAAAACTTGTCTTGCACTATCTTGTTTATAAACTTAAAATTTAATGTTTAGATGTATGTATGTTACAGATAATATCTGATAATAGGTACTAATCCAATAGGGATGATGACTACCAAGTAAAATTGTAAAACGCTAAAAACCTCCGACACATTTTTATTTCATGCTACATAATTTATCTAGTACATAGTAGATACGCTTCGATCGGCAATCTATTGAACGCGTAATTATGACACGATATCTTGCGAATCAGTGAAACGCCCATACCTTTTGAACGGCTGAACCGATTTAATTCAATACACAGCTAAGAACACTCTCGACAAAAAAAACTAAATCGAAATCGGTTCACCTGTTTGGACGCTACGATGCCACAGACACACATATACACAGATACACAGCAACACACGTCAAACGTTAACATATGACATGACGTTATGCCTTGGTATATTTTTTACACAGAAGTTACGTCACAAGCCCCCACTCCCGAACTTTGATGCACTTTATCTTGGTGAATTTTTATTGCTTTGAATAAAAAAAAAATACGTGTCTAATATTTTTTGATAATTTAACTGACGGATTAATTAGAATTTGCTGTTTCGTACCCCATCATCATCCCTATTATAAACATTATTTCGCTGATACCAATCTACATTGTCGCAAAGTCACTGGTTTTTTATTCCAGATAATGCAAAGAAACCTCAAGGGATTAACGATTTCGATAAAGTTTTCAATATGAAATTCACCCGAGCATAGCTCGGTCGTACAATTTTAAAATAAGAACTTACTGGCTTATTAATCAGCTTCTCATAGACTTCATGCAAGTTCTTGTTGACAACAACATACATGGGAGCATCCTCCACCAAACACATCCTGCATATTTGCAGTCTTTCCATTTTGTCACTGAAAAAAAGGTAAATAAATATTTCAATTTTATTCTTTTCAGAAGTTGAAAAAAATTGATGCAATACAATCAATACCATAACCACACAGCCATACTTTTATTGCCATAGCAGGATCTAAAAAAATAATCTACTATTACACATGGACTTGTAAAAAAATCGAACTTACTAGGTGTAGTGTGCACCTTAAGGCGCAGATACCCCTCAGTAGCTAATTATAAAATGAGAATCACGTCTAAACGGCTAGTCGTAATTTTTTTGAAAAAATATATGTTACATAAGACCATTTTCTTAATTATTTGATCTAAGAAAATTTTGATATTTATTCGTATAATAGTGCAATTAATTTGTAAGTTGTGTCTAACACGGACAAAAACTCGACAATCGCACTAAAACCGCCGGGCGTGTTTAATGAAATTGACACCATCTCAAAGACAATTAAATTATCTACATTTTGATCTGAGGGTTTTTGCGTAGATAAATACTGTGTTTTCAGTTTAAAAAAATATTGGAAAACAAAAGTATGAGAAGCCACCAAAGTCAGCTTTTTTTTACAAAAAATTTCCGGAGTCTGTTCTAACTTCCCATTGAAATATGATCTTCAAATTTGGTGATAATTTTTAATATTACGTATATTTTATTAACAAATACCAATATATTGATAAATCTGATTTTTCTTTGAAATTCTCTAATTTTTCCTATTACAACCAACTTAATTTTGCGGTCTAGCACAGAATCCTAAATATGCTAGGTCCGACACGCACTTGGCCCGTTATTTATTCCTGTTGTATGTTTTGGGAGATGCCATACTAACATTTTCCGTCTCTTTTACACCGACGATAGAAATTCTTATCGCTTTCGGTTATTCGTATAACCGGGGATGACTATTGACTACCTGTATGAAGGGCGTGCTGGGTTTAGCTAAAGGCAACAATAAAATTAAAACTAATTGGCTTAGACCTGTGATTCTTTTGTCAGTGTGTAGAGCCATTCAAAAACTAACAAAAAAAGCCATAAAATACATATTGTGTTAATACCTAAAATTTTTGTAAATGTAATAAAAACGTATGATTGACCTTTAAAAACTGATTTGTAGGGCTCAATACAAAAATGTCTTGTATTTTGTGTGTTAGTTGAATATCTTCATAGGTGCTCTATGCTATTGCCGTAAAAATAACAATAAATGTACGCTTCTGTGGTACCTAGGCCCAAAGTTGTGGTTGTTAAACTATGTGGATATCGAAAAGTCAGACACTAAAATAGATCTTGTTAGAGTGCTCCAAGTGCCTATACACATGCACTCTGGAGGACTTGATGAACACCACTGATGCAGCTATAAACGTGGTTACCCATTGTTCCCAAATTATCTAAGAAATAAATCATCATCATCATATTAAAATTGCTCTTTCTTTGAGGGATCCCCAAAGAATTAGTGATTATCATACTTTTACCGGTAAGACTTGGTAAATCCTAGGTTTTACCGTACTTCAGGCTTTTACAGTAACATATACACGAAATATTAACTTTAAAACTTTCGCGTTTCAAAATCGAATAATCGAAATCATCGCGTTAAATACCCGTGGAATATTGTTTTTCAATATACACGGAATAAAATATCATTAACTTCAAAATAAGGTAAGATAAAGAAGTTTCACCAAGCTTAGAATAGACAAGCATTTATTCTACATGGACACACACAACAGCAACAAACACAGAGTCAGAGAAAAGAATAATAATAAAAACAATATTATAAAGACAAATTGGGATGAGCGTGTCCATACCGAAAGGGTTACAAACTCAGAGTTTAATATATAGCAATCTAGAATACTTGTAAATGATTATATTAATGAAAGCGATATCACCAATCATCAACTACCTAGGAAATATTATAATTAAAGACTCACCCAGTCACACCAACACACAGAAACACTATTAATACTATATTCGTTTAAATTACATATACAATTGAGTTAATTTAACACTTCTTCTTCTGCGCTAACCAAGTATCGTAATTTTCCCAAGCTGATTAATGTCAACGAAGCCCTAACGCGGTCTAGAATCGATCGGTCACTACACTCTCTACCGTGGTTCCAAGCTAAGTGTTTAACCTTGCTCTCCAGTGGCCTAACACAGACTGCCTCGCCGTGGCCTAGCCAACCCTCTCCAAGATCCCTAAAACACCACGAGGTCGTGTTCCCATACTTTCTCAGGTCAGATGTATTGTAGTCTTTGTTAAATCTTATCTCTTTATTGTTCTAAGGGTCCGTTTGGGACACCTGCACGTGTGTTGTATTGTTTTGTTTGGTACCTACATTTCACTTGATTCTTAAATTTTGAAAAGATATTCATGCCCATTTTTGTCGTAACACATAAATGGAATCAGTTTCTAAATAGTTCAATATTATTTTTCTATTTTAAAATGAATAGGTATTCTTTTGTTAATCACGGGAACGTGAACAGCTGTAAAACCATAAAAAATATTGATGTATTTCGAAGTGATCCGGCACCACAGACTACGACCAGAGAGTAAGCTTCATAAAAAACGGCTCTAGGTTAGGTACACTACTATAAGCACAACTGGTGGCCTCGTCACATACGAAAAGGAACAGCAGCAGGCTTATTACGTATCTTGCAAGAGCAAAAAATTGAGCAGAAGTATTAGAGGTTTTAGTTTATTTTTAATAAATGTATTTGACAAACAGCTTGCGATGAGCAAACGATTTTGTGAGGCCTACCAAACACTGTTGTTATTTATTTATTTATTCAATCAGTAGTAACACATATATCTAAACATATAAAAGAAGAAAGGGACTGACTGACTGACTGACTCACTCACTGACCATCAACGCACAGCCCAAACGGCAGAAGCTTTAATCATGAAACTTGGCACGTAGGTTCCTTTGGTAGTGTAGGTGAGCACTAAGAAAGGATTTTTGGAAACTCCATCCCTAATGGCGTGAAATAGGGGATAAAGTTTGTATGAAAATCCGTCAGTTTTAAAGTCAGGATCTTCATATTTTGGGTTTAGGCTGAAGATTAAAAAATAATTTACACGTGTCTCAGCGATTTTGATGATTCCACCCCCATTAGGGTGAAAAGGGGGATGAAGTTATGGGAATAATGAAATTGTCTACAGACTTGAAATTTTGCACATAGATACTTTATACTGTGCAAGTATCCACTAAGAAAGGATTTTTGTGAATTCCACCCCTAAGGGTGTGAAATATGCGATGAAAGTTTGTATGAAAGTCGGCCAGTTTTAAAGTTGGGATCTTCGAATTTTGGGTTTGGGCAGAAGATTAAACTCTAACGCAAATTAAGGTCTTGGAGGGGTTGGATCATGGGGGATGAAATGTTGTGTAAAAAAGTCCTTCTCTTACAAAGGAAAAAATATTAAAAATACTTTCAAGTCTTTAAAGTCTGTTGGTAAAAATAAAATGGCTCAACGCATAAATATAGGAATTAAATAGGGACGGGAAAATCTGCTTCGCCATGAAAATTAATAAGGCTGAAGGACAAACTCTGAAGTATGCTGGTGTAGTTTTGAAGGAGAATTGCTTTTGCCATGGACGTACGTCTATGTAGCGTGTTCACGTGATAGCTCATCAAATAGTCTGGTGATATTGGCGTCAACATCCAAAATGGTTTTATCGTGCACCAAAAACATCGACTAGATAATTTAAATTAAAAAAAAAAGTGAAATAATTAACAAGTTAATTCCGACTTTTATGACATAAGGTTTTGATTAGACGCGCGATGATTGCTGATTGATGTTTCTTACGTATAAGCGGTTTATACCAATATATTTTATAGTTTTAGATTTGTAATAAAAATATAATCTCTTAGGTAATTATAAAACAGTAATTAGCAAAAAATATTTTAACATAATACAACAGGCGCTGGCATTTTTTGCGCGGTCCGCACAGCAGCCTCGCTACTACGGGCGCGTGTTATTAAAATGACGATATCAAGTCAAGTCAAGTCAAATATATTTATTTCACCTAGGCCATTAAGCGGCACTTTTGAACATCAACAATTAAAATTTACAAGTAAAAAAATTGATTCTAACGTTCATTCGGAAAAGTAGCTTGTTATAGAGAAGAACGGACAAGAAACTCCATACATACTCTTTTAAAATAATAAGTGTATTAAAATTTTTACGTATGTACCAACATACATTAATAAATTCATATATGTGAGCACCCAGAATAGCACTACACACTATATTACGTACAGGTATAAAGTATTTAAAGTACTCACACATGTACTGTGCATTTATACAATAGGTTCTAGAAAAACTAACATCCGAAGCAGTTAAGTTATGACCAATCCCAACTGACGGCGCCCGTTCACGAATAAGACGCAGGAATCGGCACCACCTAGCTCAACCATCATGAAGGGAACCGAATGATCCCCTGTATATTTCACACGGAAACCAAACAAAACAACAATAAAAAACTTAGTTCTGAATTCAAATTATTATACACGATAAATTAATAATTGATGGACATGGAAATTAACATTCGTATAATGTTGTCTTGTTTTGGGGTTTCTTATCTTCAATCAAACTATGATTACACATGATTCACTTTATTGATACAGCCGAACACAAGAGGTATAAGGCAGAGCTCCGTGACATGTCTGTGCCCGATGATAGAGTTGCCAACACTCAATATAATTATCTTTACATTTTAGCATTATTAGAGATGTTATTCTCGACGTTATCACTTACATCTCCCTTTTTTTCAAATACAATATAATCTTTCAAATATCCAGGTTTTTTTACTTCCCTTCCTGACTTAGTCCTATTTTTAACATTTTCATTAATTACATTATCATTGTTACTTATCTCTACCAAATCACTATTACTTAATACCTGATCATTATAATTCGCACTCATTGGATCATCTGTACTATCTCTATTTTCTATTTCACAATTATCCCTTTCCTTTTCAATATCAATTTTACCTTGATCTTTACAATTAATAAGATACTTTCTATTTCTTTCTAATTTTTGGCCTTCTTCTGTTACTATTTTATATGAATTAGGTCTTACATCTTTACATAACACTTCTGCATAGTTCAAAGGCTTTTTCTCATTGATATCTTTAAATATTACTTTCTGACCTACGCTTAACTCTGGTAACTTTCTAGTATGTATATCATAATACTTCTTTTGTCTATATGCATTATTATACAATGTTTTTTGTACATTTTTATTTTCATTATTAATCTCTTCTAAACATGGTAATAATCCTGATATCTGTCTACCCATCAATAATTCTGCCGGAGATTTGTAATTAAAATCCGAAGAAATTGGAGTGTTTCTATATTCTAATAAAGCCAAGTTTTTATCTTTACCTTCATAATCAGCTTTTTTAAACATATTTTTAATTGTTTGTATATATCTTTCAGCTAAACCATTAGATTGTGCATACATTGGACTACTAGTTTTATGAATAAAATTCCATTCATTTGAAAATTGTTTAAATTTATAACTTGAAAAATTAGTACCATTATCTGAGTATAACATATGTGGAATACCAAATGTACTAAAAATTGATTTTAATAATAATATTGTTGTTTCAGCACTTAAATCTTTTAAAACTCCAACTTCTACATACTTACTATAGTAGTCAACTATTAACAAATAATTTTTGTCATTGTAATGAAACACATTAGAGATGGGTCGTCGATGTAATTTTCGTTAACGAAACTAGACCGTCCATTTTCGTTGATCGACGAGTCGATCAACTAGTTGAATTTATGGACTAGTTCATAACGTAAACTTTGTTAAGTAGACGTTCTTTATAAACTTTGCAACGACGCGACGCGCGGCGTCTATGGACGGACGGTTCGACGACAACTTTCAACTTGACGATTGAACGTAAACAAATACAAACCAGTTGACGTCGCATCGTTCAATCGGTCCATCGCTTGCACACGTGAAACTATTGGCGTCCTTTTCTTCTTAACACACACAATGCATTTTAACTCCAAAATAGCATTCAACCTATAGAAATATCAACTCTTTAATTCTAGAGTTAGAGTTCAAATTAATTTGCTCGATGTTCGTCCGTTGTTGTTATTTTTTTCGGACGTATGAACTTGTACTACCCAACTAAGTTCTCGCGTCGGTCGTCGCGTTACAAGTCGACATGAACGTAGTCGAGTCTCAGTTTAGCCGTCTACGAATTCAACTAGTTCGTTGATTATCAGTGAACCGTCGAATCGTTCATTGTACGTCGACGGTCGAATTAACTAGTTCGTTCATTCAACGCCCATCGCTAAAACACATCACATCCTAAAATAGACCAAGGTTTTGAAGGCATTTCTCTAATACTCATAGGTTCTTTTGCATTATTTTTTCTGTATCTATCACATGTACTACAATTCAAAACTTTATTTTCTATATCTCTTGTCATATAAGGCCAAAACATACAAGATCGGGCTCTTGCTTTACATTTATCAATTCCTAAATGATTATAATGAATTCTTTCTAACATTTCAGCTCTCAGTGAACTAGGAACTACTATGCAATTATTCTTGAATATTAAACAGTCACAAATATAAAGTTCCTCTTTAAATGTATAGTAAGGTTTTAAATTATTAGGTATTTTTTTTATTTCAGGCCAACCATTTATAATATAACATTTTAACTTTTGACATTCACTATCTTTTTCTGTTTCACTTTTCAATACTTCTAACTTTTTATTAGTAACAGGCAAGTTAGTAATTACCATACATACTTGTGCTTCAATTTCATTCTCAAAAATTTTTTCCTCATTATTTTTACAATTTCTAGACAATGTATCAGCTAATAATAGATCTTTGTCTGGTTTATACTTTAAATTAATATCATATTTTTGTAAGTGCAGTCGCATTCTTTGTAGTCTAAGCGGTATATCACACAAAGGTTTCTTAAAAATACATTCTAATGGACGATGATCTGATTCTACTTCGAAATTCTTGCCATAGAGATATTGATGAAAACGTGTGCAACCAAACACAACAGCTAGGAGTTCTTTCTCAATTTGTGCATACATTTTTTGTGTAGTAGTCATAGCTTTAGAAGCATATGCAACAGGCAAATTGTTTTGTAATAAAACTGCACCTAATGAGTCCTGTGAAGCATCTACTGATAACCTGCATGGTTTGTTTGGATCATAAAACTGTAATACCGGACTTGACATTAATATTTTCTTTAATTCACAAAATGCCTCATCCTGCTCTTTACCCTATTCAATGAAGCATTAAAGCTACCCTTGATTCTTCACCCAATGTTTCACTGGCACCTGACGCCTTGAAATAGATTTCAAATCTCTGTTTCCATTTTTTATAATTTTCATTTAAATCCCCTCCTGTCAGACACAATGGCGATGGTGCTTTTAACATTTCCATTTTGTTTGACCATAAATATACGTACGTTCATATCCTTCCTGCTGCGCCATATAATGTTGTCTTGTTTTGGGGTTTCTTATCTTCAATCAAACTATGATTACACATGATTCACTTTATTGATACAGCCGAACACAAGAGGTATAAGGCAGAGCTCCGTGACATGTCTGTGTCCGATGATAGAGTTGCCAACACTCAATATAATTATCTTTACATTTTAGCATTATTAGAGTATGTTATTCTCGACATCTCTTACAATTCGGAAATGCGATAACTGCGGAGGGACATTAAGAAAATAGTTTTACTGTATTTTCTTTAGGGTATTAAAAAAAGCCAAGATGACAGCATCAAAAATATATATATTTAGTTTTAATTATAACATTTCATACGAATCTACCAATAATTAGGTAATGGATCAGGCTCATTACAAAACTTATAAAGGTACTTTAGAACTAAATTATTTAAGTTAAAGTAATCTGTACATAGTACACTATTCTAAAATAAACTATTCAACATGGTTTATATTTTCGTAACAAAAACTTCATAATGAAGGCTACGGTGTAAGTACACTTTTAAGGTTTTCACCAGTGTGTGTCCAAAAATGTTTTGTTAAATTATTCTTTTGGTAATAACTATTCCAACATACTTCAGATTTGCAAGGCTTTTCATTAGTATGTCTTCGAATATGTGTAGTTAAATTGTTTTTTTTATTACAGCTATACTGACATAAATCACATGTGTAAGGTTTTTCCCCAGTGTGTACGCATGTGTGTGTTGTTTATTTAAATTGCCTTTTTGACGAAATGCATGATAACCTAAATAAATCACATTTGTAAGGTTTTTCACCACTGTGAAGCCGAATATGTGTCTTTAAATCTTTATTACGGTTAAAACCATGCTGACATACTTCACATTTGTAAGGCTTTTCACCAGGGTGTGTCCGAATATGTGTTTTTAAAGTGCTTTTATGACTAATTCTTTGGTGACATATTATCACATTTCTAAGATTTTTTACCAGTTTTTTCACCAGTGTGAAGCCGAATATGTCTGGTTAAATTCGTTTTAGAACTAAAATTTTTCTGACATACTTCACATTTGTAAGGTTTTTCACCAGTGTGTGTCCGAATATGTGTTGTTAAACCAGTCTTGTTATTACAACGGTACTGGCATACTTCACATTTGTAAGGTTTTTCACCAGTGTGAATCCGAATATGTGTGGTTAAATTGTTTTTTTTATTAAAACTACGATGACATACTTCACATTTGTAAGATTTTTCAGCATTGTGCGTCTGAATATGTGTGGTTAAATTGCTTTTTTACCCGACTGCCGAAGGAGGGTAATGTGTTTATCAGTCTATGTATGTATGTATGTATGTATGTATGTTTGTTCCTATATGGCGTTCCAGAGACCAAACGCGTTGACCGATTTTGATGATTCATACGTCAATCGATTCGTCTTAACCTTGCGAGTGTCATAGGCTACATTAAAATTGGAAAATAGAAAAATGGCGGCTTTTGGGCGCCATATTGTGGGGGGCCAATTTTATTTTTTCTTCCAAACCCATCGTGTGGGGTATCAAAATAAAGGGTTTTTAGAGGCGATTTCAAAAATATATAACACTTATATATTTAAATGTACCTAATTCGAAAAAAATGTTAACTAAAAAGTTATAAATAAAAAAGTTAATTAAAAAAATCAAAATACCCGACTGCTTAAAAAGCGAACTAAAAAGACGTAAACAAGAAGAAAATCATGCTGTGCAGTCGGAGGATACATCTGGTTTTGGTCAGCCAGCTCGCGAATATGTATCCTCCGACTGCACAGCATGATTTTCTTCTTGTTTACGTCTTTTTAGTTCGCTTTTTAAGCAGTCGGGTATTTTGATTTTTTTAATTAACTTTTTTATTTACTAGAACGTTTCGGACATACTTCACATTTGTAAGGTTTTTAACAAGTGTGTTTCCGAATATGTGCTTTTAAAGATTCTTTATGACTAAAACCTTGCTGACATATTGCACATTTATAAGGTTTTTCACCAGTGTGTATACGAATATGTGTGGTTAAATTGTTTTTTTTATTAAAACTACGATGACATACTTCACATTTGTAAGGTTTTTCACCAGTGTGTTTCCGAATATGTACTGTTAAAGATTCTTTATGACTAAAACCTTGCTGACATATTGCACATTTATAAGGTTTTTTACCAGTGTGTATACGAATATGTGTGGTTAAATTGTTTTTTTTTATTAAAACTACGATGACATACTTCACATTTGTAAGGTTTTTCAGCATTGTGTGTCTGAATATGTGTGGTTAAATTGCTTTTTTGACTAAAAAAATTCTGGCATACTTCACATTTGTAAGGTTTTTCTCCATTGTGTGTTTCCTAATATGTGCTGTAAAATTGGTTTTTAAACTAAAACTTTGCGGACATATATCACATTTGTATGGTTTTTCACCAGTGTGAATACGAATATGTGTGGTTAAATTGATTTTTTTATTAAAACTACGATGACATACTTCACATTTGTAAAGTTTTTCAGCATTGTGTATCTGAATATGTGTGGTTAAATTGCTTTTTTGACTAAAAAATTTCTGGCATACTTCACATTTGTAAGGTTGTTCTTTGACACTTAGTCTTTGATGCCTATTTACGCCATTGCTGTCAGTATCTTTGTTCGATTTTTTACATATCATATCGTCTTTGTTACCGTTACAAATGAAATTTGTGACTAAAGTTATATTATTCACAGTACTACAATTATTAATTCTAGGTTTTATATAAATTAAGGGTTCTTTAAATTTCGGATTCGTTTTGGATGTATGATTTTCAGCTGTCCGGAGAACTTTCGAATCTTTGTGACCATTTTTCTTTTGCTCTTCTATATTAACATCTTCTAGTGTTGTTCTTCTTATTTGTAGTTTAGCTTTCTTCGCAACGGGCGCCCCTGTAATAATACATTTTGTAAGTAACAAAATCAAAGTAGAAATAAATGCACAGGGGTTTCAATGATCCACATTAGGACCAAAGAATTACTAAAAACTGCACAAAGGTTCGTGCAAAATAAGTTAGTTACCTCAAATTTATTTAAAGTAGTGCACAACGTACCTAGATGGCGTTAGCAACGGAATAGATTGCCTGCTGTACCATCTTTTACGCAATTTCATCCATCGTTTCTTCCTCACCCCTTGTACCATCCACATTCATACTCAAACTTTCCTCATCACATGCCCCATACATTTCTTTTTCGCTAATTTCTAATTCTATCCCACTCGCCGAACACCTAACGTCCCGCTCCAATTTTCATCTTAGCTGTCTTTCATTCCTCGCTTTATGGTCTAACATTCTGATCTGAACAGGGCTGATTTGTTTATTTTATTTATGTATTTAATTTCCTGCCACTCTTCTAAGGCTCTCCTCATGACGTATACAGAAGAGTGGCAGGGAGGCATAGCGGTAGGTGGCAATAAAATCAGCAATCTCCGATATGCAGATGACACCACATTGTTTGCATCTTGGGAGCGCGAAATTGCTGAGCTATTAGTGGGGATAGAGCGTGAAAGCGAGATGGTCGGACTGTCGATCAACAAGTCTAAGACCAAAGTTATGATTATCGACAGATCTGGACTAATAGCACGCACGTGGGAACTTGTAGATCTAGAGTTTGTTAATGAGTTTGTGTACCTGGGCTCAATGATCAGCGATCAGGGGGCTGCAGCGGGGAAATTCGGAGACGTACGCAGATGGCCAAAGCTGCAGTATGGCGAGATAGGAACATCAGTCATACCACGAAGAGACTCGTCAGAACCCTGATATTCTCAATTTTCCTTTACGGCTCCGAATCTTGGGCAATTCGCTCGGTGGATCTAAGAAATATTGAGGCTTTCGTGATGTGGTGCTGGAGGAGAATGTTGCGCATATCATGGAAAGCAAAACGCACAAATAAGTCCATTTTCGTTCAGTTAAACGTCAAAACTAGACTCTCCATGATCTGCTACCAAAGAGTCCTAAATTACTTTGGTTACGTCACCCGGAGACAGCTAGATAACCCGGAAAACTGGTTGTTGTAGGAAAAGTGGATGGGAGAAGGCCACGCGGACGCTCACCCACTCGATGGTTAGACCAGATCAGGGCGATTACGGGACTCACGGTGACCACTGCCCTGAGAATAGCCGAAGTGGCTTGGAAGCAGCTCGTCAATGACTCTGTGAAATCTTTCCAAGACGGGCACGACCTTCAGTAATGAAGATAGCGAATAAGAAGATGTAATTTAAATTTCAAATTCAATTTATTGCATCCATAACGTACATACGTAAATATAAGTTACAGAAACAATTATGGACACTGACGGGCACAGCCACATTCTAGATACAGTCAATGTATTTCAAGGCATTTAAGGCACATCAACAACACAAACAAAAAATGGACTTATAATATGTATCGGATTCCTATCTGTTTATATCAATTAAAGACGTGCACAGCATTTTCATAAATAAAAGCACATAATTATCACAAATCTAATTTAACAAGAAAATAATATAAAATAATCAAAATTAAAATATAAATCTATACAAATAAATAAAATTGAAGTGTCTGTATGTAATATCAAAATAACAACGTTTTATTGAATGCACGTGAAAGTATATACAGTACTAACAACAAATAAGCAATTTTTTAAATTTTTGTCTATCTGTCTGTCTGTTTGTTCCGGGTAATGCCCGAAACGGCTGGACCGATTTTGACGGGACTTTCACTGGTAGATAGCTGATGTAATAACGAGTAACATAGGCTACGTTTGATCACGAGATAATTCATAGTTCCGGGGGGAAACTAAAAAAATAAAAATATATATTTTACGAGTTTGACGCGGACGAAGTCGCGGGCAACAGCTAGTTTTAAATAAAATCGTGAATTCAAAATCATCAATCAAAAAAAAAACAGTAGCAAAAATAATTGAATCATCATTACATATTTCAAATCATGAATCTAAACTTAAACTTTTATACTTATTACTTTAAATAATAATAATAAGGAAGGTGCGCGCCTACAACGGCTGAGTCATGATGAATTCTTTCGGCCTACTCAAATGGACTCAGACAGAACTTGACGCCCTGGATAGGAGAGTCCGCACGCTGCTTACCGCAAATCGTATGCATCACCCACGGTCATCGGTCATGAGACTGTATATCCCGCGGAAGTGTGGGGGGTCGAGGCTTTTAAATGCTAAGACCCTGCACAACCGCGAGGTATGCAGTCTTAGGGAATACTTCCAGGCCGCCGACGTGGATATGCATCGAGATGTGGTAGTGGTGGACAAGGGCCTTACCCCGCTCTCCTTGGCTAACGAGAACTGACGCAAACCTATAGTATTAGATACTAATGACCGCAGGGAGGTATGGCAGAGCAAGGAGCTTCACGGACGCTTCTACCGGGTCCTACATGGGCCCGATGTAGATCTTTTAGCGTCCGTGGCCTGGCTGCGATTTGGTGACCTTTTCGGGGAAACAGAAGGTTTTGTCTTTGCGATTATGGACGAAGTTATGATGACGAACAACTACCGGAAATACATTGTGAAGGATGGCACAGTTGACATCTGCCGGGCATGTCACCGGCCGGGTGAATCTATCCGTCACATTATCTCCGGTTGTTCTAGTCTGGCTAACGGAGACTATTTGCATAGACACAACCTTGTAGCCAGGATTATCCATCAGCAACTTGCTCTTAAATACAATCTTGTGGAATCGGAAGTGCCTTACTCTAAGTATGTGCCCGACCCAGTTCTCGAAAATGGCAATTTCACGTTGTATTGGGATCGGTCTATCATCACTGACAGGACTATTGTTGCCAATAAACCTGTCATAGTGGTGATAGACCGACTAGAGCGTCGCGCAATGATTGTTGATATAGCGGTCCCCCATGACGAGAACCTCGTGAAGGCTGAGAGAGATAAGAAAAGCAAGTATCTTGATCTGGCTCGCGAGGTTGTCGACATGTGGATGTGAATACAGCAGTCATTGTGCCGATAGTCGTGACGGCCAATTTTATAATAGCCAAGAACCTCGACGAACATCTGAGGAGGCTCTCGTTGGGCAGCTGGATCAAGGGCTTGATCCAGAAGGCGGTACTCCTGGACACGGCGCGTATAGTCAGGAGGTTCCTCTCTCAGAAGCCCTGACCACCGGTAGCTTGGACCCTGTTCCCGATACCGGTGGGCTACTATTTTTATTGTTTTTTTATTTTATTTTTTATAGAATAATATTTAAAAATATGTATATAAAATGAATAAATAGAATAATTTACTTTAATAATTTATAATATTATTAAAGGGAAATATTTTTTGTTTGTTTGTTTGTTTGTACCGAATAGGCTCCGAAACTAATGGACCGATTTGAAAAATTCTTTCACCAATTGAAAGCTACATTATTCCTGAGTGTTGTAAGGTTTTTCACCATTGTGTGTCCGAACATGTACTGTTAAAACGAATTTATTTCTAAAACTTTGCTGACATACTTCACATTTGTAAGGTTTTTCACCAGTGTGTTGCCGAATATGTTTGGTTAAATGGCCCTTTTGCCTAAAAAAAATCTGGCATACTTCACATTTGTAAGGTTTTTCACCAGTGTGTATACGAATATGTGTGGTTAAATTGACTTTTTTATTAAAACTACGATGACATACTTCACATTTGTAAAGTTTTTCAGCATTGTGTGTCCGAATATGTTTGGTTAAATAGCGTTTTTGACTAAAACAATTCTGGCATACTTCACATTTGTAAGGTTTTTCAACAGTGTGTATACGAATATGTTTGGTTAAACTATATTTTCGATTAAAAGTAAGCTGACATACTTCACATTTGTAAGGTTGTTCTTTGACACTTAGTCTTTGATGTCTATTTACGCCATTGCTGTCAGTATCTTTGTTCGATTTATTACATATCATATCGTCTTTGTTACCGTTACAAATGAAATTTGTGTCTAAAGTTATATTATTCACAGTACTACAATTATTAATTCTAGGTTTTATATAAATTAAGGGTTCTTTAAATTTTGGATGCATTTTGGATGTATGATTTTCAGCTGTCCGGAGAACTTTCGAATCTTTGTGACCATTTTTCTTTTGCTCTTCTATATTAACATCTTCTAGTTTTGTTCTTCTTATTTGTAGTTTAGCTTTTTTCGCAACGGGCGCCCCTGTAATAATACATTTTGTAAGTAACAAAATCAAAGTAGAATTAAATGCACAGGGGTTTCAATGATCCACATTAGGATCAAAGAATTATTAAAAACTGCACAAAGGTTCGTGCAAAATAAGTCAGTTACCTCAAATTTATTTAAAGTAGTGCACAATGTACCTAGATGGCGTTAGCAACGGAATAGATTGCCTGCTGTACCATCTTTTACGCAATTTCATCCATCGTTTCTTCCTCACCCCTTGTACCATCCACATTCATACTCAAACTTTACTCACAATACGCTCCTCATCACATGCCCCATACATTTCTTTTTCGCTAATTTCTAATTCTATCCCACTCACCTAACACCTAACGTCCCGCTCCAATTTTCATCTTAGCTGTCTTTCATTCCTCGCTTTATGGTCTAACATTCTGATCTGAACAGGGCTGATTTGTTTATTTTATTTATGTATTTAATTTCCTGCCACTCTTCTTAGGCTCTCCTCATGACGTATACAGAAGAGTGGCAGGGAGGCATAGCGGTAGGTGGCAATAAAATCAGCAATCTCCGATATGCAGATGACACCACATTGTTTGCATCTTGGGAGCGCGAACTTGCTGAGCTATTTGTGAGGATAGAGCGTGAAAGCGAGATGGTCGGACTGTCGATCAATAAGTCTAAGACCAAAGTCATGATTATCGACAGATCTGGACTAATAGCACGCACGTGGGAACTTGTAGATCTAGAGTTCGTTAATGAGTTTGTGTACCTGGGCTCAATGATCAGCGATCAGGGGGCTGCAGCGGGGAAATTCGCAGACGTACGCAGATGGCCAAAGCTGCTATGAGCAAGATGTCGAGGGTATGGCGAGATAGGAACATCAGTAATAACACCAAGAAGAGACTCGTCAGAACCCTGATATTCTCAATTTTCCTTTACGGCTCCGAATCTTGGGCAATTCGCTCGGTGGATCGAAGAAATATTGAGGCTTTCGTGATGTGGTGCTGGAGGAGAATGTTGCGCATATCATGGACAGCAAAATGCACAAATAAGTCCATTTTCGTTCAGTTCAACGCCAAAACTAGACTCTCCATGATCCGCTACCAAAGAGTCCTAACTTACTTTGGTCACATCGCCCGGAAACAGCTAGATAACCCGGAAAACTGGTTGTTGTAGGAAAAGTCCACGCGGACGCTCACCCACTCGGTGATCAGACCAGATCAGGGCGATTACGGGACTCACGGTGACCACTGCCCTGAGAATAGCCGAAGTGGCTTGGAAGCAGCTCGTCAATGACTCTGTGAAATCTTTCCAAGACGGGCACGACCTTCAGTAATGAAGATAGCGAGTAAGAAGATTAAATTTAAATTTCACATTCAATTTATTGCATCCATAACGTACATACGTAAATATAAGTTACAGAAACAATAATGGACACTGTCGGGCACAGCCACATTCTAGATACAGTCAATGTATTTTAAGGCATTTAAGGCACATCAACAACACAAACACAAAAATGGAGTTATAATATTTATCGGATTCCTATCTGTTTATATCAATTAAAGACGTGCACAGCATTTTCATAAATAAAAGCACATAATTATCACAAATCTAATTTAACAAGAAAATAATATAAAATAATCAAAATTAAAATATAAATCTATACAAATAAATAAAATTGAAGTGTCTGTATGTAATATCAAAATAACAACGTTTTATTGAATGCACGTGAAAGTATATACAGTACTAACAACAAATAAGCAATTTTTAAGATTTTTGTCTGTCTGTCTGTTTGTTCCGGGTAATGCCCGAAACGGCTTAACCGATTTTGACGGGACTTTCACTGGTAGATAGCTGATGTAATAACGAGTAACATAGGCTACGTTTGATCACGAGATAATTCATAGTTCCGGGGGGAAACTAAAAAAATAAAAATATATTTTTACGAGTTTGACGCGGACGAAGTCGCGGGCAACAGCTAGTTGTTAACAAAATCGTGAATTCAAAATCATCAATCAAATAAAAAAACAGTAGCAAAAATAATTGAATCATCATTACATATTTCAAATCATGAATCTATACTTATAAACTTTTTTTTTTTTTTGGGGACGGAAATCATCCAATGACTTCTCCCGCTCTGGGTGAAGCGGGAGGGCGTGTCAGACTTTTACTGACTAAAACCCACCCGTGTTCCTCCAGTTGCTTGTGCCAGGGCCGCGGTAACTCTCTTTCAAATTTATCCGCGACCCAGACAGGCATCGGCCCTACCGGACCCCGTCCCTTTGCTGACATCTCTTTGAGGCACGCGTGGAACACTACGCGCCGTAAACTCGGGCTTGGTCCTTATCGGACGGCGAGCTATCAATTACTTTCCGTCCGCAAGCCCGCGCCTACGGTGGCCGGGAATCGGCCTGCGACTCCCGATGCCCGGGGCGTCTCCTGCGGTGGCTAGGGGCGTGTCGGATCATGTCATGATTTGTTTACTTAAAATGATACACAAGTACCTTGTTTGGTACTGGGTAGAGTCTAGGTGGTATGGTGTCGATATTGTTCATTGTAGAGCGACAGTGATCGTTCGAACATGGCCGTGGCAACATGCTGCCTGGGAATTACCTGTGTTTCCTTTTAAGTCCAGAGTAGTACAAGTTACAGGAGATATTTCTCTAGTTTACCCGTATCCCAAATTCTGCGCCCACGACTATAATCTAACACCGGTATGTCACTAAGTAGGTCTAATCATTATCCTACATACTTGGATCTGACATACTTATTAGTTATATACTTATTACTTATAATAAATAATAATAAGGAAGGTGCGCGCCTACAACGGCTGAGTCATGATGAATTCTTTCGGCCTACTCAAATGGACTCAGACAGAACTTGACGCCCTGGATAGGAGAGTCCGCACGCTGCTTACCGCAAATCGTATGCATCACCCACGGTCATCGGTCATGAGACTGTATATTCCGCGGAAGTGTGGGAGTCGAGGCTTTTTAAATGCTAAGACCCTGCACAACCGCGAGGTATGCAGTCTTAGGGAATACTTCCAGGCCGCCGACGTGGGTATGCATCGCGATGTGGTAGCGGTGGACAAGGGCCTTACCTCGCTCTCCTTGGCTAACGAGAACTGGCGCAAATCTATAGTATTAGATACTAATGACCGCAGGGAGGTATGGCAGAGCAAGGAGCTTCACGGACGCTTCTACCGGGTCCTACATGGGCCCGATGTAGATCTTTTAGCGTCCGTGGCCTGGCTGCGATTTGGTGACCTTTTCGGGGAAACCGAAGGTTTTGTCTTTGCAATTATGGACGAAGTTATGATGACGAACAACTACCGGAAATACATTGTGAAGGATGGCACAGTTGACATCTGTCGGGCATGTCACCGGCCGGGTGAATCTATCCGTCACATTATCTCCCTCCGGTTGTTCTAGTCTGGCTAACGGAGACTATTTGCATAGACACAACCTTGTAGCTAGGATTATCCATCAGCAACTTGCTCTTAAATACAATCTTGTGGAATCGGAAGTGCCTTACTATAAGTATGTGCCCAACCCAGTTCTCAAAAATGGCAATGTCACGTTGTATTGGGATCGGTCTATCATAACTGAAAGGACTATTGTTGCCAATAAACCTGACATAGTGGTGATAGACTGACTAGAGCGTCGCGCAATGATTGTTGATATAGCGGTCCCCCATGACGAGAACCTCGTGAAGGCTGAGAGAGATAAGAAAAGCAAGTATCTTGATCTGGCTCGCGAGGTTTTCGACATGTGGGATGTGAATACAGCAGTCATTGTGCCGATAGTCGACGTGACGGCCAATGGTATAATAGCCAAGAGCCTCAACGAACATCTGAGGAGGCTCTCGTTGGGCAGCTGGATCAAGGCCTTGATTCAGAAGGCGATACTTCTGGACACGGCGCGTATAGTCAGGAGGTTCCTCTCTCAGGAGCCCTGACCACCGGTAGCTTGGACCCTGTTCCCGATACCGGTGGGCTACTATTTTTGTATTTTTAAATGTTTTTTTATTTTATTTTTTATAGAATAATATTATAAATGTAAAAATATGTATATAAAATGAATAAATGGCATAATAATAATATTTTAAAGTGGAAAGATGTTTTTGTTTGTTTGTTTGTACCGAATAGGCTCCGAAACTACTGGACCGATTAAAAAAAATCTTTCACCAATAAGAAAAGAAAAAAAGAAAGCTACATTATGCCTGAGTAACATAGGCTATTTTTAATCCCGATTACGGGTTCTGTGGGGTAGCCACGGGAGTAAGGCCGCGGAGAACAGTTAGTTAAATATAAAAAAGGTGAAAAAAATGTATAAAATTAAATATTAGAGTAAAATAAAAAAAATATCACAGATCACAATCTATACTTCCCATCGGCCATCGGTTTCTCGTCTGGCTTTCTTAACTTTTTTGCCGACTACCTAAGGGATCGCAAGCAGTTTGTCCGACATGGCTGCTTTGTGTCCAAGCCTTATTATATTCGTTCGGGTGTGAGTCAGGGATCCATATCAGGGCCGCCTCTATTCCTGATTATGATCAATGATCTTATATCTAAGATTAGGTTTGCTAAGTGCTTGCTATATGCCGATGACCTAAAACTAGTTGCGCAAATAAGAATACTCAAAGATTGCGAACTCTTACAAAGGGATGTTAACGCCATCTGCGAATGGAGCATTACAAACAGATTGCATTTCAATACTGGTAAGTGCTACGTCATGAGTTTCGGTCGGGGGTTGCGACCTATCCATTACGATTACAGTTTCGGTGGTTCAGTAATCACTCGTGTCACCACCGTAAAGGACTTGGGAGTGACCTTTGACCGCTGTCTGACCTTTAAAGATTACGTTGCTAACTTTGCGAAGGAATCTTTTAGGCGCCTGGGATTTGTTTTGAGAAACTCTCGTGACTTTCGCAATCCCAGAGTTATTAGGCTTTTGTTCACCACTCTGGTTCGAAGTAAACTCGAATCCAGTGCTTGTGTCTGGCGCCCACATACCACAACGCAGACGTTAATGCTTGAAAAAGTACAGAAAACCTTCCTTAGATTTCTATTCCAAAGGGTATACCATTTCTTCCCTAACATGTACCCAACGAATTATCTTTTAGGAGTCTTGGGTTTTAACTCGTTGGAGGTAAGGAGAGGCTATGCTCAGCTCGCGGTAGCATGTAAGATTCTGAGCGGACGTATTGACTGCCCTGAGCTACATGAACTTTTCTGCCAACTGTTTGTGCCCAACAAATACGTTTGGCACCGTCAGAATCGCCGTCACGACCTGTTTACTCCACCGTCATCCAGAACGGTCGTTAGAGCTGAATCCCCAGTATGTCGTGCTTTGAGGATGCTCAATTCCCTCTTGACTGCCAATCCTGAATGTGATGTGTTTGCGGACGAATGGTATAAACTAATGCGTGCATGTCTGGTGTTCTGTGAGAGAAAGTATGCGAGGGTGTCCACTGTTCCATGTTAAATTGTATCTGCTGTTATTTTTATATTTTTTAATTTTGAATTGTTATTTTATTACAATTATTGATACGTTGCCGCTCTCCTGTGCCATTTTAATTGTATATGAGAAATATTTAATTATCTTGTGTAACACAGTTGTCAACATTGTTGTTTTACAATTTCTATGTCAATTAATGTAATTGGTATCTGTACCGTTTTAATTAACTATAAATAAATAAATAAATAATATTCTATACTATATAATTATCTTATATGTATATAAAATTCTCGTGTCACAATGTTCGTTCCCGTACTCCTCCGAAACGGCTTGACCGATTCTCATGAAATTTTGTGAGCATATTGAGTAGGTCTGAGAATCGGCTAACATCTATTTTTCATACCCCTAAGTGGGAAGGGGAAGGGTAAGTAGGTAGGGTAGGGTAGGGTAGGTATGGTAGGTTAGGGTAGGGTAGGTATGGTAGGGTAGGTAGGGTAGGTAGGGTAGGTAGGGTAGGTAGGGTAGGTAGGGTAGGTAGGGTAGGTAGGGTAGGTAGGGTAGGTAGGGTAGGTAGGGTAGGTAGGGTAGGGTAGGTAGGGTAGGGTAGGGTAGGTAGGGTAGGTAGGGTAGGGTAGGGTAGGGTAGGTAGGGTAGGTAGGGTAGGGTAGGGTAGGTAGGGTAGGTAGGGTAGGTAGGGTAGGTGGGTAGGTATGTAGGGTAGGTAGGGTAGGTAGTGTAGGGTTGTTAGGGTAGGGTAGGTAGGGTAGATGAATGTTTAGTGTTTATGGCAAAACAAAGTTTGCCGGGTCAGCTAGTAATATTATAAAAAGGAAAGCTTTGTTTATTTGTTTTTTTTTGTACCGAATAGGCTCCAAAACTACTGGACCGATTTAAAAATTCTTTCACCAATAGAAAGCTACGTTATTCCTGAGTAACATAGGCTATTTTTCAATCCCGAAAACGGGTCCTGTGGGGCGGCCCACGGCAGCGAAGCCGCGTAGAACAGCTAGTATATTATGTAGTTTTCTGCTCAAGATCTTCCGTCTGAGTCGAGTAGGGCGTTAAGTATAACGTTTATTTCATATAATTTTTAATGCTCTTTTTATATAACGTTCATTTGACCTAATTTTCATATTAACATATTTTCTAAGGTAAAAAAAAATTGTAAAACAAATTATTGTAACCTAACCTTAAAACACTAAAGTTGCTTCTGCATTCTCTCCGGCACTGCAGGAAGTGCAAATCCTTCACCCTTACCTAACAAGTGGGGGCCGAGTCACCCACGTCCGTAGGAGTGTACCCTTTGATTCCCTACACGTGGTCCCCGGGTGGTGCAAATCAGGTGACAATAACTGGTGGTAGGTTTCGGCCGAAGGCTTGCGACCACCCACCGGGCAAAGACGTACCGCCAAGCGACCTAGCCGTGTTCCGGTTACGATGCTCGGTGTAGCCAACTAGAGGAGTTGGGTCGAGACAGCTGTTCTACTGCTGGCAGACCAGCCTGACGCGCGCTGTTATAGACGTATCGGGAGACTAGTCGCGGAGGGTAGCGGGATCCGAGGCACGGTGCGCCGCTGGCCGACCGCAGGTAGTTGGGGGCCCAAGTAGTGTGCCAGCCACACATGAAAGGCTGCCCCGCCAACTGTCGAAAAATCCCGGAATGCACCATCGTGCTGGTTGGCGACCAGATGGGGAGGGCCCGATGGACATTCCAGGGGGGCTCGGGCGTCCCCGCAGTCTCCGGACTAGTGCCCCATTGATGTCGTCTTTTCAGTGCGTGTCTGTAGGTTAGCAGCGTAGAACCTCGTCTCACTTCCTTCTCCTCACCTCCATTCACTCTTACTATAATGATGTCAAAGAAAATGAATATCAGACTAAAACAGCGGCTGCACCCCCTCCCCCACAAAGTGCACCTTACCAACATTCGAGGTCTACACTCAAATCTCTCTGCAGTCCACTATCACCTGGAGGCTGAGAAACCAGCGCTGTTTTTCCTTGCGGAGACGCAGATAGCGAGTCCGTCAGACGCGTCGTACTTATCTTACCCAGGGTTTACCCTGGAGCACAATTTTAAACCGCGCGCGGGTGTGTGTATGTACGCCCGTGACGATACTTGCTATCGGCGTCTCCGTAACCTTGAGGACTCCAGATTCTCAACGCTGTGGGCTTTAGTGGACACAGGTCTGGATAAAATTATCTACGCCTGTGTCTACCGTTCGCACAGCGGAGATCAGGAGACAACCAGGCCCACAGAGCACATCAGTGAGGCGGCTGATACGGCACAGCAGCGGTACCCTTCCGCCCAATTAGTGTTACTGGGGGACTTTAATGCCCACCACCAGGAGTGGCTCTTCCCATACCAGTACACTGATCATGCTGGACGGGAGATGCGTAAGCTTTCGCTAGCGCTAAACCTCACCCAGCTGGTCCAGGGGGCAACGAGGGTACCGGATGTTGATTCACACACAGCCAATTGCTTGGACCTTCTGCTGACAACAGATCCAGACAGATACTCCGTGTCAATAGCTTCACCATTAGGAAGTTCCGACCACTGTCTGGTGAAGTCTGTGTCCGTCTATTCCCCGCCCGATCCCAGCCCAAGAGGCACCCAGCGGGTTTGGCGGTACAAGTCAGCAGATTGGGATGGTATGCGATCTTTCTTCGCATGCTATCCTTGGCAGCCTACTTGCTTTTCTTCGACTGATCCATCGTCGTGCGCGGACGCCGTGACGGATGTGTTGCGTCAGGGAATGGAGTACTACATTCCGTTCTCTGACGTACAAATGTCTAGCGAAGACCGGCAATGGTTTGGCGCCGAATGTAAGCGCGCCGATGCGCTTAAACATGGGGCGTACCTGGCTTGGGTCGACGCTCGATCGCGTAAGGTGAGTGACGTGGGTCAGAAGAAGAGAGCCTTCAACAGGGCTGCCAAGTCCTGCAAGATGGTGTTGCGAAGGGCTCGGTTCGACCACATCGGCCGAATAGGGACCAAACTTGCTTCTTACCCAGCAGGTAGTAAAGCGTTTTGGTCTCTGGCTAAGTCGGTCGAATCGAACTTCTGCCGTCCCTCACTACCACCACTGCTGAAACCCGACGGGTCGCTGGCCCACTCCGCTGAGGAGAAGGCAAATTTATTTGCCTCTCTTTTTGCGGAATCTTCACGTCTGAATCCTGGTAACGCGTGGCCCCCTCCTTCTCCTGATGGATGCGAGACGGGTATGTCTGACATTCGTATCCATCAAAAGGACGTCCGTAGGGTGCTGCGCAACCTCGACGTGAACAAGGCTAGCGGCCCGGACGGCATACCAGCCATAGTTCTAAGAACCTGTGCGCCTGAACTGTCTCCGATCTTGACACGCCTATTCCGCCTTTCATATGAGACTGGAAAAGTGCCGAATGCTTGGAAGCAAGCCAACGTACAGCCCGTGCCCAAGAAGGGCAGTCGAGCTGACCCAGCTAACTACAGACCCATCTCAGTAACGTCCATACTCTGTAAGAGTATGGAGCGTGTACTAAACACTAAGCTCCTGGCATACCTAGAAGCAAACGAAATCCTAAGTGACCGCCAATACGGCTTCCGCCGAAATCGGTCTACTGGGGATCTTCTAGCGTATGCCATTCACATCTGGAGTGAGGCCATCGAGAGGCACGGGGAAGCGCTTGCCGTCTCCCTAGACATCTCGAAGGCATTTGATAGGGTCTGGCACGAAAGCCTTATTGGTAAGCTTCCTTCATTCGGTTTGCCCGGTGGTCTGTGTGATTGGATTGCAGATTTCCTGAGAGATCGGTCCATTCGAGTGGTTATCGATGGCTGCTCGTCGGACCTCTTGGATATTAATGCCGGGGTCCCTCAGGGGTCGGTTCTCTCAGCAACTTTATTCTTGCTGCACATTAACGATCTGCTAAAACCCGGCACCTTTGGGTATGCAGACGACAGCACTGTTGCTGGGAGATACATGTCCAACGCTCGTGCTACCGGGCCTCAGATCCAGTCTCTCCGGGAGGCCATGGTGGAGCGCTTGAACCTGTCCTTGCAGGCAGTCTCCGAATGGGGCGATGCCAATCTGGTCAAGTTTAATGCTGCTAAAACCCAGGCGTGTCTTTTTTCCGCTAAAAAGAGCCAATTTCACCCGGCTCCAACTTTCCGCGATGTGACCGTGCCAATAACTGACCATCTTGAGCTTCTTGGCGTTACGTTGACATCGACTCTCAATTTTGGCCCATACATTGAGGCAAAGGCTCAGCTGGCTGCCAAAAAGTTGGGGATCCTTGCGAAGGTGAGAAGGTACTTCACGCCAGAACAGCTGCTCAGCTTGTATCAAGCGCAAGTTCGATCATGCATGGAGTACTGTTCTCATCTCTGGGACGGATCTGCCAAATATCAGCTTGATGCACTAGAGTCGATCGAAAAGCGGGCCAAGAGGCTCATCGGCGATGAGGCACTGGTTAAGTCAAAGCTCCAGAGCCTTGAACATCGTCGCCGAGTTGCCAGCTTGTCAGTTTTTTATCGGTTACATTTCGGGGAGTGTGCGAAGGAATTGCATGATCTAATCCCACCCAGCCCGTTTCATCATCGGACTACCAGACGTACGGCGATGCGCCATCGGTACATGGTGGACACCCCACCCATACGCACTAAGCGTTTTGAGTATACTTTTATTGTGCGTACAGCTAAGGAGTGGAATTCACTGCCGGAGTCTGTGTTTCCCGATAGCTACAATCTAGGGGTCTTTAAATCAAGAGTGAATTGGTTACTTCTAGGCAAGCGTGATCCATCGCGGACCACATCATCGCTTACCATCAGGTGAGATAGTGGTCAAGCGCAAGCCTATAACAGATAAAAAAAAAAAAAAAAAACAAAGGATAAGCAGCCGTGCGAGCAGTAACGTCTGAGGTTGGGCGCCGCAGGTCACCACCGGCAAGCCGAAGCTGCAGAGGTGAGCGGGGGTTGCTCTCCCTTCACGCCACCGGTTTTTATATACACTCTAGGGGTAGCAGCCAAATACTACGTGAAGTCGAGTTGCCCCGATTTGGTTTTTGGAACAGATTCGATCTATTTCTAAATTATATTAAGCGTTACTTATGAATTTCGAATTTTATAGTAACTGAATATTATACTAATTGAATATTAGTTCAAATGCAAATACCGTGAAAATCTGCAGATATCATGTTTTCTTTTTATTGTCTATAAGCTCACGCTTGACCACTATCTCGCCTGATATTAAGCGATGATGTGGTCAACGGTGGAGCATGCTTGCCTAGAAGAAACCTATTCACTCTTAACTAAATAATTAATTAATAATTGTTTTTGATTAAACTTAATTAACATGACAGATACTTGATAGAAAAATAGAATGCTGCAGGATTGCCTGGCAATATCTAGCCGCAATCACATTAATTAAAGAAATTGAAATTTATGTTTGATAGCTAAGCCCCAATATACAAGTTTCTCAAGGCAATCCAATGTCATTTTAAAGAAAGTTTTGTAGAAAAAATAAGGTTGCAGCTCTCAGTTAGCCGCAATCTGTGAGTTGCCAGTTTTACTTCAAAACATGACAAAGCATAAATTGCGGCTAACTGAGAGCTAGATGGTATTACATACGCACCCACGATGTAGTAGATATTCCTAGTATAGTGCAAACTTCAAAAAAAGAACACAAAATAAAAACTAAATCTAGTTGCGGCTAGATGCAGTCAGGCAACACAATAGTAATCTTTTTTACTATCAAGTATCAATTACAAAAATCTAATTAATAACAAAAACAAAATACATGCAGATTTGCAGTGGGAATTATATTAACGCTGAAGAACGAACACTTTTGTTTGAACGCCACGATAATACCAGTCAGATTTGAACATTGGATAGTCCAATTCTAAAGTAAAGTTATAGGCCAGTAAACATCACAGTTCGAACCTTAGAAGTTGAAAAGCAAAGCAAAAAAAAGAAACACAGAATTAACGCTAAACGAAAATGAAGTAATAGCGGGGCCGGTGAAATCGAGGGCCAAATATAAACTAATTAAACTACCTATATAAAACTACTGGCGCATAACGGAATTTTATATATGGTACAGTATTTTTTGTCTTGTATTTCAAATTCAAGAGCGCTATCTTTCAGCTCATATCCTAATGTTCACGATTGAGGTCAACGCTGCCGGCTAGTACCTACACGGCGAGCCAAAAAAGGAGAATCATTAAAAATCTAATTGAGCTATTTATAGATTACAGTAAAAAACACAGATTTTTTTTCAAAAATTAACGCAATGCCAACGAATAATTCCAACGCTAGTATTTTTTTCGCGTCGGTTTCAGACACAGCCTGCATAGAGGAGGGAAAACAAACGGAAACGAAACTGGGAAAACGCTAGTACTCAATATATTTGATATTTAATAAGCATACCATCAACTTGAAGTTCCTCCTTTGGCTCAACAATATCTGCTAGTGTCTCACAATCAGCTGGTAATTCTTCTTTGACAGCACGGCTTTCTGTTTGACATTCACCAACTATATCCAAGTACTCCATCGGCGATATAACAAACCCATTGTTAAATGCCAACATCTTTGGGCTTACTAAAGGATTTCGCTGTAAAAAGATGAGTCAGTATTAGAATGTATTTTGTACGTACGCAAAAATCGAGGGCTTTTCAAAACTAGAAGCGACTTCCATAATTTAAATACACGCAGTAAGCACGAAATTGTAATACCCAAAATCAGATTTAACGAAAACTAGCAAGTCTTTTCTTATAAACAGTATACGCTTCTTTAACAAGTTGCCAAAGTCAGCTATAGAACTGACCGATGGAAAGTTCAAAAACTTCATCAAACGTGTCCTTATTAAAAAAGCATATTATAAAATCAAGGACTACGTTGAAGATAAAAATTTTAGCTCCTTCTGCGTATGCGGCTTCCCTGGTAACTTATAAACGGTACAAATATGTGGATGTCTCTAACTATTCTCAATCTCATTTTTATTTTTTTTCTCTTCTTTTAATTGGACTTTTTACAATGGTTTTCAATCATCTTAATAACCCTTAGAATAGTTACAGCACTGATAACTACATTTGTGCCACATGTTTAATTTAGTCTTGTTATACATTTATTTTTATTTATTTTTTTACCTTTGTATCTTAGATGCTTTTACCGATTGTTTTGTAAATGTGTGAACATTGTAGGCCTTCTAGATTCCTAGATCAAAATAAAAAAAAATCAAAATCATGTTTATTTTTCTTCCACAAATAACACTTATCAACTAAAAACTTAAAAACGGAAAAACAATGTTAATGATATGAAACATTGTTATTTGCGGGAGACTGGTGCCTGGACTAAGCCGTAACCTGTATTTCAGGACACCAGAGACTCCCCCTACAGGAAAAAATTATAATTATACATATCATCAACTACTTACAAAAAACTACTACTTAAGCAAGAATTACTTTTATTTTTTTTTATTTTTATTACATGTTCAAACATTTAATGTGAAGGTTATGTTGAATGTGAAGTGTAGTCAAGAGTGTGTTTGTGTTTGTGTGTGTATGTGTGTGTGTTTGTGTGTGTGGTGTTGTGTGTTTGTGTGTGTGGTGTGAGAAATTTTATGAGTGGGTTAACAAATTATGGTGTTGGTAGGATAGATTATTTGATTCCCATTACGTTTTTATGACGAGTATCTCTTCTGTTTTTGTGTAGTCCAATTTTAGTAGCCAGTTAGTTAATATGAGTTTACATTTAGATTTATTGTAATTGAAGATACCCAATTCCCTATTTAATTGATGCTTGATAACATTTGATAACTTTATATCTCGTTTTACTTTTTATTTTTAGTTTCTAATGTTTTAATGTCGGGCCTACGTTGTCCTCCCATATTTAAGTAATGCTGTAACATGGAAATATTGTAAAAACAAACCATATTTTTAAAAGAGTAACCATGGAGTTTCTTGCCGGTTCTTCTCCATAGGAAACGACCAACCCTTTTATAAGTGCCCATGTAAGCCTATGTAAAATAAAAAAAAATGATTTTGATTTTTGCTGACCATAGATTATAGACAGAGACTCCTCCATACCTCTGAAATGTTAAGTTGTTGTTCCCAGCTGCCATATACAGCGTACCCCAAAACTTAACGTCAAGCGGTTACGGGGTGCTTGAACAAATACGTAGCAAGTATTGTATTATTATGAAATCTTGATTAAATGGGCTATTTTTCTAAAAGCCTTGACTCAGGTACTTGAGTACTTTAATTTTTGAATATTGATGTGTCAAAATTACTTAAGTGGACTAAAAATTTTTAACCATCACAATCAATTATTTTTTTAGTATACTGACATTTATTATATTTATGACTACGATCAACAGTATTGCTATTACTCGCACTTGCACGCACCACGCACTATCGCTTGCTTTTTCGCACCGGTGTTTACTATTTAACATCGGATTATTGACTTTTACCCTCATTATACTTATTTAATTATATTATACCTTATTCTACAATATTATTTAATGAAATGCTATATTTTAATGGATTACATAGATTTATACTCAATTATTAGTCTTGGCTTTAATGTCTCCTAAGTTAAATATATTTTATCAAAACGTTCGCGGGCTTAGAACTAAAAGTGATACTTTCTATCGTCAAATGTTACTAAATTCGTATGATATTATTATTCTTGCGGAGACGTGGTTATTGGATGGGGTTTTAAATTCTGAATTCTTTGATGAACGGTACATTGTGTGGCGTCGTGATCGGGATTATGTTTTGACCGGGCAATCGCGTGGTGGGGGTGTGCTTATTGCTACACGTAGGGAACTTTCAGTTATATGTTTGTATTATTTGTGTTATTACATATTTGTGTTATTTATTTATGTCAGCAACTTAGGGCTTTCTTTTTCTTTACAACTTCGCAATTACCTCACAAAATTAAACCAAATAGTTATGAGTAACTCTTCCGATACCTTTCTCATCATTGGTGATTTTAACATGAGCGGTATTAACTGGGTCCTATCCGACAATCTATCACTCGTCCCAATGAACCCAAATGGTCCTGACGAAGTTTTATTAAGTGACGAATTATGTACCCTA
The DNA here is from genome assembly GCA_945859665.1 of Anorthoa munda. Classification (NCBI taxonomy): domain Eukaryota; kingdom Metazoa; phylum Arthropoda; class Insecta; order Lepidoptera; family Noctuidae; genus Anorthoa; species Anorthoa munda. The sequence goes on along the minus strand of OX243917.1, from coordinate 10,571,430 downwards.
GATTTTGGTCAATACAATGGTGTTCTTAATAGGCATGGTAAAATTTTAGATTTGGTACTTGCAAACCAATTAGTTAATGTGATAGAATGTTCAAGTCCACTGGTTCCCATCGACGCCTACCACCCAGCACTATTAGTTAATATGGATTTCGTTGAAGCTCCTCTATTAGAGTGCGCGCCACGGACGCAATATCTGTTCGACAAGGGTGACTATGAATCTATCAACAAAGACATTACCATGACTGACTGGGAATCCGAGTTTGCGACACGATCAGTTGATGAATCATTAAACTTTTTCAATCAAGTTATCCTCAATTTACACACAAAATATATTCCACAAAAATTACATCGTAGCAAAACATATCCAACTTGGTACAATTCGGCATTAATTAAAACAATTAAAGAAAAATACAAATATTTAAAAAAAATGAAGACTTACGGCAATATAGCAGATAAGTCAACATTTAAGTTACTTCGTGAAAGGGTAAAGGTATTAGAATCCCAATGTTATGAAAACTACTTGAGCTTAACCGAAAAATCTATTAAAGAGAACCCTAAATATTTTTGGACCTTCGTTAAAAAACGACACAACTCAAATGCAGTGCCGAGCACTTTACACTATAATAACGAAGCGTTGCGTACCGGAGAAGAAATATGCGAAGCGTTTTCTAAGTACTTCCATTCTACATTTCTAGATACTAGCTCTGGTCATAGAATTTCTTCACCCATTATCTCTACAGAATCTTCCAGCCTATCCGATATATGTAGCATTGTGGTGAACGTTGAGGAGGTTTCTAACTTGCTTCGCAAGTTGGATACTTCTAAAGCGGCTGGCCCGGATAATATTTCATCCAAATTTCGTGTACGATGTTCGACTTCGATTGCCCGTCCTATCTCGATTCTCTTTAGGAAATCCTTAGATACTTGTATTGTATCGCCTATTCACAAAAAAGGAGTCAAAACTGAAATTGTAAACTATAGGCCGATATCCAAACTCTGTATTGTTGCAAAAATCTTCGAAAGGATCATCTATAACCAGGTGTATAGTGCTCTAAGAAAGTCGTTTAGTTCCTTTCAACATGGTTTTTTGAAGGGAAGGTCTACCGTTACCAACTTAATACTACTCAATGAATTTATTACTAACGCCATGGATAGCGGTCGGAAAGTTGATGTCGTTTATACTGATTACAGTAAAGCTTTTGATCGAATTGACCATGAGATCTTACTATCTAAGTTATATGGTATGGGAATACGAGGCGATTTACTCAGATGGTTTTCTTCTTATCTGGAGAACAGGTCCCAAGCAGTAGTATTAAGCAATTATATGTCTGGTTGGGTACCTGTCCCCAGTGGGGTCCCCCAGGGTTCATTGCTCGGCCCATTACTTTTCATTATCTACATAAACGACATCAACTCTTGCTTGCTTTCATCCAAACTGTTGTGTTTTGCTGACGATATGAAGATCTATGCCACAATATCATCACATGCGGACGTGATTGCACTTCAGGATGATTTACATCGTCTGGAGGCTGATTGTCTTGCTTATTGTTGTGAGTAAGCTTGATCTTACCCCTGCTAAATGTTCGGTTCTAACATATTCTCGAAAGCGCTCAATTATACCTTCATCGTATATCTTAGGTGATCAAGTACTACCTAGAACGAATTGCATCCGAGATCTGGGGGTATATCATGATTCTAAGCTTACGTTTGAATTTCATGTCAATGCCATGGTCGCTAAAGCATCTAAAGCACTAGGTTTCATAATGCGGCTATCCAAGTGCTTTACTCAAGCCAAAACTTTAAAAATACTTTACTGTACTTTTGTTAGAAGCAACTTGGAATATGCGTCTGAAATCTGGAATCCGTGTTATCACAAGTACATTGATCGTATAGAGAGCATTCAGAAAAGGTTCATCAAGTATTTGTGTTATCATCAGAAAGTGCCCTACCGGTCTAAAGATTACCTCAATCTCTGCAAGAAGTATCATATATTACCCCTAATTAATCGGCGAGCAGTCTTTGACTGTACTACATTATTAAAAAATTTCAACAATTCTATCAATAACTCCGATATTCTATCCAAATTTTATTTTAACGTTCCCGGAAGGTCGAAGCGATGGTATGCACCGTTGCGTGTTCCATCTACCTCTACAAATTACAGGCAAAATTCATTTATAGTGCGTGCAAGTAGAGGCTTCAATGACTTATGTAAGCGGCATGATTTTGATCCTTTCTTAACAGGTGTGTAGCGAGTTTACTGGCCGAGGGGCCAGAAAGTGCCTGAGCCTTAGCTTTTTTAATTAGATTTTATATATTCAGGTTTTTATAATTGAAAGGAATATAAAATGTTAATTTAGTTTGAGCTTGAATGTTATACTGTTTTGTTTTTCTTTTTTGGTAGCTGTGTTGTGTTGTTCACACTCTTTCTTTCCAATCTATTTTTAGAAGTGATGACTTTTAATTGGCTGTCAGTCTCACGTACTATTTGTTATTCTGTTTGTTTTAGCTGTAAGTCGTCCATAATTGATAAATTAATTAATTAATTGAAGATAACATTAAAAAAGTGTGTAAATTTTAACATTTTAATAAATATTGTTATTAGCACTTAACCTGAACTTATATATTTAATGTAAGTCTGAAATAGCCAAGTCAAAGGCCTGTGGGTTTCCCAGAGGTGGATTAATTAACCAGAGCTAAAGAAGAACACCACCAGAGATCACTTCCTCACACGAAAAGAAGAAGAAGAAGCACGTAACCTGGTGGCGTAGATGTTTTTCTACTTTTTGCCAGAACTTGTTCAAACTAGCGCATCGCCCCATACTCGCTAGACATATAATTTTTGGACACGCTATGTAGATATCTTTCAATTGACTGCCTGTGATAGTCCATAATAACTGGATGCAGCTAGATTCAATTATTTTACATGAAACGTATATCATAATTTTCTTTGGAAAGAAGTGTTGTTGATGATTAGACTTCGAAATTGGACATTAGGATTATGTTGAAGACTACCTCACCTCATAATCCTCCTCCAGCATCTGAGCAAACAGTTCTTCGGCTTCCAGACATTTTCTCTGGAAACGGCAGCATTGTTTTAGTTTGGAGCAACAGAAGTAACAAACAAGCAGCGGTCTTCTGTCTCCGGTTACAAACTGCAACAAAACTTGTCTTGCACTAACTTGTTATATAAACTTAAAATTTAATGTTTAGATGTATGTATGTTACAGATAATATCTGATAATAGGTACTAATCCAATAGGGATGATGACTAACAAGTAAAATTTTAAAACGTTAAAATCCCCCGACACATTTTTATTTCATGCTACATAATTTATCTAGTACATAGTAGATACGCTTCGATCGGCAATCTATTGAACACGTAATTATGACACGATATCTTGCGAAAACACCCCGATTGAAACAGTGAAACGCCCATACCTTTTAAACGGCTGAACCGATTTAATTCAAGAACACTCGACAAAAAAAAACTAAATCAAAATCGGTTCACCCGTTTGGACGCTACGATGCCACAGACAGACACACATATACACAGATACACAGCAACACACGTCAAACGTTAACATATGACATGACGTCATGCCTTGGTATATTTTTTACACAGAAGTTACGTCAAAAACCCCCACTCCCGAACTTTGATGCACTGTATCTTGGTGAATTTTTATTGATTTGAATAAGAATAAAATACGTGTCTAATATTTTTTGATAATTTAACTGGCGGATTAATTAGAATTTGCTGTTTCGTACCCCGTCCTCATCCCTATTATAAACATTATTTCACTGATACCAATCTACATTGTCGCAAAGTCACTGGTTTTTTATTCCAGAAAATGCAAAGAAACCTCAAGGGATTAACGATTTCGATAAAGTTTTCAATATGAAATTCACCCGAGCATAGCTTGGTCGTACAATTTTAAAATAAGAACTTACTGGCTTATTAATCAGCTTCTCATAGACTTCATGCAAGTTCTTGTTGACAACAACATACATGGGAGCATCCTCCACCAAACACATCCTGCATATTTGCAGTCTTTCCATTTTGTCACTGAAAAAAAGGTAAATAAATATTTCAATTTTATTCTTTTAAGAAGTTGAATAAATTTGATGCAATACAATCAATACCACAGCACAGACACACAGCCATACTTTTATTGCCATAGCAGGATCTAAAAAAATAATTTACTATCACACATGGACTTGTAAAAAAATCGGACTTACTAGGTGTACTGCGCACCTTAAGGCGCAGATACCCCTCAGTAGCTAATTTTAAAATGCGAATCACGTCTAAACGGCTAGTAGTAATTTTTTTGAAAAAATATATGTTACATAAGACCATTTTTTTATTATTAGATCTAAGAAATTTTTTGATATTTATTCGTATAATAGTGTAATTAATTTGTAAGTTGTGTCTAACACGGACAAAAACTCGACAATCGCACTAAAACCGCCGGGCGTGTTTAATGAAATTGACACTATCTCAAAGACAATTTAATTATCTACACTTTGATCTGAGGGTTTTTGCGTAGATAAATACTGTGTTTTTAGTTTAAAAAAATATTAGAAAACAAAAGTATGAGAAGCCACCAAAGTCAGCTTTTTTACAAAATTTTGTTCCGGAGTCTGTTCTAACTTCCCATTGAAATATGATCTTTAAATTTGGTGATAATTTTTATTATTACGTATATTTTATTAACAAATACCAATATTATTGATAAAACTGATTTTTCTTTGAAATTTAATTTCTCATTTTTAGGGTTCCGTACCCAAAGGGTAAAAACGGGACCCTATTACTGAGACTCCGCTGTCCATCTGTCTGTCTGTCACCAGGCTGTATCTCATGAACCGTGATAGCTAGACAGTTGATATTTTCACAGATGATGTATTTCTGTTGCCGCTATAACAACAAATACTAAAAACAGAATAAAATAAATATTTAAGTGGGGCTCCCATACAACAAACGTGATTTTTGCGCCGTTTTTTCTATTACAACCAACTTAATTTTGCGGCCCAGTACAGAACCCTAAATATGCTAGGTCAAACACGCACTTGGCCCGTTTTTTATTCCTGTTGTATGTTTTGGGAGATGCCATACTAACATTTTCCGTCTCTTTTACACCAACGATAGAAATTCATATCGCTTTCGGTTATTCGTATAACCGGGGATGACTTTTTTTTTTATTATTATTGATAGGCTCGCGCTTGACCACTATCAC